>OW121757.1:14007646-18807646 GCA_933228765.1 Miltochrista miniata | reverse complement strand
CTATATTACATATAAAAAATATTTATCTAGGTATCATTTATTAATTATATGTACGTATAGGTGTAACGTATGCTGCTAGGCGTAACATCCTCTGAGGTTTTTCCCTCACGTAAAAAAAAAGTCGTATAGATAAGTGAATCTTCAGGCTTTAGGTAATTCGTTTATGGCAATAGAGGTATTTTTACCATATAGTGTAGTAGAAGTAGGTAAGTAGTTATGCTTGTATTTGGGACAAAGTAAGAAAAATTTCGAGAAAGTACGTAGTAATATGATAAGTCATACAAACTCAAAGTTACTCAACTCTTAAATATTTTGACAGTTCAATAAACATTACAAAAAAAAACTTTCTCTTGAGACAAAGTTAAAAAAAAGACGTTGATAACACCGACTTTATTTTACGCCTGGAAATCCTGATAGGTGTTATTCCGGAGTCCTATCGACTAAAACCACACAAAGCCCTAAAACTGCCTATAGCTGGAAGTCCACGGTAAGTCCTCGGAAGAATGTTCCAGGATTCCCGACGCATCTATTTGAATCCTACATACCCGTATTTATTATGTTTTGACGTTCTAAATTGTATCTGATCTACACTAATATTATAAAGAGGAAAAATTTTATTGTTTATTTGCATCGAATAGGCCCCGAAACTACTGGACCGATTTGAAAAATTCTTTCACTGTTGGAAAGCTACACCATCTCCGGATAACATAAGCTATATTTTATTCCCATATTCCCACGGGAACATAAGCCACGCGGGTGAAACCGGGTGACGTCCGCTTCTAATTTATTATTTAGTTTGGGCAGATAGTGCTGTATAAGAATGTTCCACGCTATTTATTTGTTTGTTTGCTTTCTTGTATCAACAAATAAAAAGTGCTTGTCTAACCTATTTCGAAATCGCTGTACGAAATTAGTTTTGTAGGCCATGTTAGGTCAAATATCCGGTTACTATCTTTCAAATCAATATTGGAAAATAAAAGCAATGTACGAGTTGATTGATGTGTTCAACTTAAACCTTAGACCATATATCACGGGACTAGCCTTTGCGAACCACCGCATACAAAAATATTCTGCCAGTTTTCATAGCGGGTGAAGAGGGAAACACAAAGACATATAAAATTTCATTACATTTAAAAATGTATTAATCGACAAACGCGTAATGGCTGTTGTGTGTTAATTTTTATTGTACAGTCAACAACAATGAAATGTACTAGTTCAATCATAAAAAATGATGTACTGATGTACAGTGCTTTTTAAAAAGCCAAAAGACCAAATATGGTCATGTGCAATGGCAGAAAACAATGCTTAAGTAAGGCGCATCCTGTGGTTAGATGATCTAAGACTTAAACAGATCAAGCTGATGCCCGAGTTGGGCTCGCCATTTATTTGACCCGCTCTGTCGTTCAATGGCCCAGAACTTGCATCTGACATTAACAAATTACCAGCGGATTGTCTCATGTATGTGTCATCGTAAAATTGTAAAAAGCGTTTCATTGTAATCTGCCTGGCGATATTGTATACTGTCGGTCGAGACATCTATATTATTAACTAGCGGACGTCACGCGGTTTCACCCGCGTAGTTCACGTTCCCGTGGGAATACGGGAATAAAATATAGCCTATGTTCACCGCAAAGAGTGTGGCTTTCCAGCAGTGAAAGAATATTTCAAATCGTTCCAGTGGTTCCGGAGCCTATTCGTTACAAACGGACAAACAAACAAACAAACAAACAAAAAAACAAATCTTTCCTCTTTATAATATTAGTATAGACTAGCGAAAAGAAAATATATAAAAATAATAGACAAATGCAGCTGCCACGGCCACTCGCTTCGCTCGCTCGCCTTTGCGCGTTTACTGATCACTGTTACACCCTAAACTAACATAACCGTTTCTAGGGTTCCGTACCCAAAGGGTAAAAACGGAACCCTATTCATGAGAGTTCGCCGTCCGTCTGTCTGTCCATCACGAAGCTGTATCTCAGGAACTGTGATAGCTAGGGAGCTGAAATTTTCACAAATGATGTATTTCTTTTGCCGCTATAGCAACAAATACTAAAATCAGAAAAAAAGCGGGGATTAAGGGGGGCTTCCATACAACAAACATGAACTTTTGCGGTTTTTTGGTACGAAACCCTCTGTGCGCGGGTCCGATTCGCACTTGGCCTGTTTTTATATTACCATCTTTTACGGCTTACAATATCTCCACAGCGTACACAATCTCATTAAGTCAGCGCTGGGTAGATTATAATGTAACAGTTTTTACAACTTTACAGTAACATGCAATGGTATTAATATGTAAAAATGTATGGAGAGATTATAGATTCGTCATTCAAAAGTGTGTAATTAATTATTGACCATGTCATAATGCATTAGATGATTGGAAGTTCAAATATTATAATGCATCGAGCATGAGATAAGGTTGTCAAATTAGACGAGTTGTAGGGTATGACTTGCGGAGTTATCTGGTCTACATATTTTAATTATAATGTCTTTGCATATCAACTGCTTTGATGGCGCATCACGAAGTATTTTTACTACATACAGATATGCGTCTATTTTTGGGAAGTAAAATCTAACACTATTCGACATGTTCCAAACGCATTGCAACACCCTCCACCGGTGGTCGCAATTGGACTGTTTGTTTGAAACTGGGTTTTGTAGCAGGAAAATGTCTTCTTCTTACAAAACTAGTTTCTTAGTTAGAAGAAGTATTCTTCATACTACACTAGTTACGTAGCAACGGTTTCGTTGGCGGCCGAAGGGTTACATTTTACAGTTTTGCCCCATACAACCAATCTCGAACCAAGCATCTATTTGAACCCTACATACCCGTATTTACTATGTTTTGACGTTCTTTTATTCATATTTTTACAGGTGGTGACGTTAGGACGACTCTAGTTAGTATCTATGTTACTTTTGGGTACCTAGTAGTACAAAGGTATCTTGCGCAGGTTCTACGACTGAAAAACCCCTTATTCTGAAATTGGATAGTCATACTCGTAATAGTTCTCCCGCTTATTTTTGGTGCAAAGATGGCCATTGCTATTCTGCGAGATAATACATACGGAGCGGAGTGGGTTCACTGAGTTGATTAAAATACAAAATAAAAGACACTATATAAAAATGTCCCACAATATTATATTTATTTCAAGTTCGTTCTATACTCACGTTACCCCAAACGCAGCGAAATGAAAACGAAAGAAAGCGTATGTAGGTCACAAAAATGAATAAACAAAAAAACTTTTGGTTTCAAATGTCAGCTGGAGTCATTGTGAAAAGAATGTAGCAATTAAAACTTGTCATTACTCCGTTTCAACTAAGCACTGCGAATTACAATGCATGAGATTACAAATTATTATAGTTAATGAAAATAATAAAAAGATTTAAAAGAATAAAACTCAAATTAAAGAAAACAAGTCTGAAACTTTTTTACGTTTTATTGTTTAAAAGTCATGACAGACTTAGAATCATAATAGATGCACATGTCAAAATAACTAAGTATGAGACAAATCTTTACAGCCGTTTCAGCTGTGTGTTGAAAAGTCAATCAATAACATAAGACCACAGAGCAACGCGACCGTACAAGGGGAGAAGACGTAGCATGTTTGACCTATACATATCTGTCTGTCATATTTTGTGGGGGGAAATCATATTCATATACACCAGTACAAAGCAATCGGCTGTCACCATGGATCTTACACAAATCAATTAAACCAATACACTCATACTTACAGACATACACATATATATTTCTTATAAATGTGTGTGTATAAGCGTGACTTTTTGGGAGTCTGCTTTGACAGAAGGGAAATTTTCAGTATGGCGCCACCCCTCCGCGTTGTTCTATGCATAAGACTAGCGGCGGTTCCCGTGGGAATACGGGAATAAAATATAGCCTATGTTCACCGCAAAGAGTGTAGCTTTCCAACAGTGAAAGAATTTTTCAAATCGGTCCAGTAGTTCCGGAGCCTATTCGTTACAAACAAACAAACAGAAAATAAAAAAAACTAATCTTTCCTCTTTATAATATTATAGTATAGATGATAAAATCAATTGATATACCTAATAATTATGGATAATTGACCTATTAGTAATTATGTAACGTCAGTATCCAATCTTTTATCTTTGTAAACTCTACAATGTAGAGTGAAAACCATAGCCTTGTTTTATAACACTATAAGAATTCCACGTCATAGAGAGCATTACGCAATGTTGAACTACTGAACTCTTATGCAGTTTGGCCCAATCTATTTCAATCAAAGTCCTTTGCCATTCAATTGTTAACGGCAATACGGGGGGCCGCGGCCGTTCCCATACACCACTAGATCACACAGATGCACGTCCGGTGTTACTCTAAATACAATAATGTTAACAGCAGTAAAAATTACGGGTTTAAGTAGCACCTCTAATGAATGAGAACAAACTAGATTTTAAAAGTAGAATA
Organism: Miltochrista miniata; assembly: GCA_933228765.1. Taxonomy (NCBI): domain Eukaryota; kingdom Metazoa; phylum Arthropoda; class Insecta; order Lepidoptera; family Erebidae; genus Miltochrista; species Miltochrista miniata. The sequence goes on along the minus strand of OW121757.1, from coordinate 18,803,205 downwards.
CATTTATTTGCACTTGACATTCACTATGTAAGTCAATTGTTTTTTTTTTGTTTTTGATGACCTCATGCACTAGTTCACACCAGTTTGCTAGTAATTGACAGATTCTATTGTTCCTCGCACCTGTTACAGGATTTTCCTTTATCTAAGGTTAAACCTGCTTAGTTAGTGCTAGTGTTTCTGTATTGATCTTATTATGGAGAGCCTCATGATGATAAGACTATGTAGAGTCTTTCGCCTGCAGCATGCTTCACTTTGCACTCTCGGTACACCTCTGCAAGGTAGGTAGTAGCAATGAATACAGACGTATATAGAAGAACAGTTCTTAAGGAGTTTTGTGCCAATTTTGTTGAGGGCATGCCCCCAGGTCATGTAGTTCCCATTTGGCGGCGCTGTCGTCGCATTTCACTGTCGCAGTTAATAGTCAAAAACTAGTAGTGCCCCCAGCTCATGTAGTTCCCATTTGGCGGCGCTGTCATCGCATTTCACTGTCGCAGTTAATAGTCAAAAACTAGTAGGCACATTTTTACCTTTCTAATCGACTATATTCAGGGATTATTTATAAAAAATATTTCACGTCTTTTAAATCAAAACATAATATATTTATAGATATTTACGATGATTGATTTTATTCCTTTGCTTCGAAAAATTTAAAATGGGTGCCGCGCTGCGACTGCAACGCCGCCAAGCGGCAGTTTGTGTCACAGAAAGTTTGTCTTCAGAGCAGCCTGAGAAACTATTCTTCTATATACGTCTGTATTCATTGGTAGTAGTTAGTATATTTGTTATTTCGATGCTACTAAGGTGTAGACAATTTTACAGCCTATTATTCCACAACATACCTAATATTAATATTCTATGTTTTTAGTAGGATTCAGTTACAAAGTCGGTGCTTGCAGTTACTTTCCGCGTTCATAATCTGATTGCATTGTTGTCATTCGATTTATATGTTAATGCAGAATTTCAGCTCAGTTGGTCGGGAAGTGGGTCACAATTACTGGTTTAGCGACATTCCATACGCACACTCCATTCGCCCGGATACTTACCGCGACAGGTGGTACTATACTACATAGACTACGACTTCCAGACCCCTTACTTGTCATAAAAACTCCCTTATTACCATGAAATATCCATTTTAACTAGTAGATTTCCCACGGATTAAAACGGCACACCCTCAGTAGCTATCCGTCTAGCATCGGTCGACCCGGGCAACTCAAAGGAAGGATATCCCAATGTTCCCGGCGGACTTTGGCTACAATTATGACCTTACCTCAGAGAGTGAAATTCCCACGTCACTTGCTTGCGGCACGTTCTTGGGTCTTCAGCTGTAAGGACGGCGGACAGCCTGCCCGCCGCGCCGTCCTCAGGCCCAAGGTCATGAATACCACATTAGCTGCAAAATAAGAAAGTACTTCGATGAAGGTGTAGTAAAAATTCAGGACAGAATCTCATTTCGATCGTTTGACTCCCATTTGTTGAGCAGAACTCCTCACAGTTTGATCTATGCTTTGGGAGTATTTTTAATTTAAATATACTACGCTGGCTCTGGCCAGCGGGTTGGATGGAAGAGGGTTTTATTTCGAGTCTTCCTTTTCATTTCTACGCAATGGTACTTGTGCCAGAAAATCCCTTTAGTCTTCTTTTACGCCACCATGACATTGTTTAGACCACTCTATACCGTCACAATTTGGCGATAGCTGTTTTAAAAAAATGGTAAATTTAATCCGATGTTCTTTTTGTAATCATCATTATTTAGTAGCTGTGTTATCGTATTTTCTTAAAACTTAATTACATAACGAAGTTATAAAATTAGTGCAAAAAGCGAAAATTAATTAAATCTGAAATGCTTCCACTTTGGCTTCTTTTTAATTTGACACAGTAAATCTAATCCACGGCCAGGAATTAAATTAATATTTATGAATTTAAATGGTTTAATTCCTTGCTAAGATATTATTATATTCTATAACTGACTCAGAGGTCAATGAATTTCAGCTCGTGATAGCGTTAGGTACACTGCAGATACATAGGTAGGTATCATAATATCTACAATCTTTGGACCATATAGGATTCTAGGTACATAGACCAATAAATTGCAGATTTTCATTTGCCACACACACACAGTCAAAAGATTTTTATATTTGGTAATCTTTAGTGTCATGCTAAATGTTGAATCAGAGATAATATAATAATAATACCTATACACTATTCGGAACATTGCCCTAGCACGGGAACTATCGTAAAATAAAAATAATCCGTGGGAAAAAGTTAATAGATAAGATAAAACATGGGCAAGCCGGGTGATGTGATGTCGAAGTATTGAAAACAGTATTAAAATATTATATACTAGCTGACCCGCGCAACTTCGTTTGCGCCACATAAGAGAGAGTATTACCTGTTCCCGTCGCATTTACTCCCGTGGCGTTGCGTTTACTTCCGTAGCGTTTCGTCGTTAATATTCAATACTACGTGAGAGAGAGAGAAAGGTTTCTCGTCGCGTGTATTCCCGTCGCATTATTTTTAAGAACAATTTCGTTTATGAAAGAGGTATCCCGTGGCATCATTGTAGAAAAAAATTGATTGCCGTAAGAATGGTTATTGTGCACCAACCCAAAGATAGACACATGCTATCACGCAATTTTTTTAGAAGTTTTTTAAGAGAACCAATTTTGTAGTAGGTACATATTTTTTACATAACTATAAATATTTACGCAGCACACGCAACGAAGCTCTCAAAAGGAATAACTTTTCCCCCGTTTTTGAAACATTTACTATTACTGCTCCGCTCCTATTCGTTGTAGCGTGATGTTACATAGCCCATGACACTCCACAATAACGTAGCTTTCTAATGGTGAAAGAATTTTTAAAATCGGTTCAGCGGATCCCGAGATTACCCCTTACAATTTAACAAATATACAAACACACAAACTTTACTTCTTTATAATATTAGTAGGTATAGAAGAAGGATTAGGAACCAATATATTTATGCAAATATGTATGTGTGTCTGCCGTAAAGAGACGGTTTTTTTTTATATTTAGCTTGCCAAATTGACGTCGCCACGAGCCTGATGGAAAGCCGTAGCGCGTCTAGCGTTTGGGGGCTACTTCTGACAGTGGTCCTCAAGTTGGCGGGCCTGTGATGTGCCTCTTCACGCTCCTCTTGAAGAACCCAGGATTGTAAGATGAGGGAAACACGTGTGCGGGCAGGTCGTTCCATGTTTTTATAGTTCGACAGAGGAACGATCTTTTGAAACGCTCAGTTCTGGCGAAAATTCTTTCCACTGTTTGTGAGTGGCACCTCTGCCCGGCACGCGTTGTTCGGGATCGGAAAGGAGAGGGTGGGATCAGGTTGAAGAGCTCTCCAGAACATTCAACGTGATACATTCGGTAGAACGCAGCCAAGGACGCTATGGTTCTTCGCTGCGCTAACGGTTCGAGGCATGTATAGAATCTGTCGGATTACAATATCCGGCATAGTGGTTCCACAGTCGGCGATAGTGGGAGGTTGCTTGCCACCGTCATTGACCCGGGAATTAGCCGCAAAGAGGTTGGCAAGCATTTCAGCTTTCTCCTGGGCCTTGTGAGCCAGTGATCCGTCAGGATAGCGCAGCGGCGGCAGCGAAAGCTTGCAGAAGTTGGCCTGCACGGCTTTGGCCAGTTGCCAGTATCCACGGCTACCCGTTGGATGTGTCGTGAGCTCCTGACCAAGCTGCGTGACGCGCTGGACGTCCGCTCTCCAGAAGGCCCTCTTACTGGACCTAGTGGCTCTGTTGTACGCTGCCTTGAGGCGGGCCACACCGGGGTCGCGCGCCGCCCGAGCCCTGATCCAGGCGCGGTACGCTGTCTGTTTTTGTTGAACAGCAACGGCGCACTCAAGCCCGAACCAGGGACGAGCTTTGTGGATACTGGCGACATCAGTGTATGGAATGTAGTATTCCATACCTAACGTAATCTCGCCAGCAACCGCAGTGGCGCTTTCCGATGAAGCCCTCCCCGCAAAGCAGCGCTGACTCCGCGGGACGGTTGCATAGTATTCTCGAAGACCGTCCCAGTCTGCTGACGAATAGTGCCACAATCGCCGCGTCACCTCTGCTGCCCTTGCAGGAGATGACACCTGCAGGCGGGCACGCACAACACAGTGGTCGGATCGACTCAGTGGGGCGCTTACCGACACACTGTACTGTGCTGGATTACTCGTCAGCAGTAAGTCCAGCAGGGCGGGTTCATGGTCTGCCTGTCCGGTATGCGCGTAATCCCGCGTACCACTTGGGTCAGACCATGGGAGAGAGCGAATGCATGGGCGGCCCGTCCCGCAGTATTGGTCTTGAGGGACCCCAGCCACTCAATGTGGTGACCATTGAAGTCCCCCAGAAAAACCAATTCAACGTTCGGGAACAGTACCTGCGTGTCATCTGCGCCCTCGCTGAGGTGCTGAAAAAGCCTCGCTGTCTCAGCTTCCCCTGTGTGGGAACGGTAGACACACACGTAGATCTGACTCATGGAGCCGTGATCTACGTGCAGCCAAAGGACTGAGAAGGAAGGGTTCTCAAGGCAGCGCAGCCGGCGACAGCAAATATCGGCCCTAACGAACGCGCACACCCCAGCTTTTTCTCAATATAGTTCCTCGATGATATAGCCGGGGTAAAAGGTACGACTGATCGGCAGGGCGGCGTATTTGCGTCTCCGTTTGGAACATCACAGCGGGCCGTGCAGTCTCTAGATGGTGAAAGACTGCGCCGAGGTTTGCATGGAGTCCGCGGATGTTAGTGAACTCCACCTCGAACAGAACGTTTCCATTCTGTATGGAATTCTAATTTTATACCTAGTATTCGTTGGTATTCTGTATAGAATTCTAATATTATACCTAGATACTTTTTTTTTACGTGAGGGAAAATCCTCATGGATGTTATGCCGGACTCTTACCGACTAAAAAACCTCACGTAACGCCCAACAGCCTATGGTTGTGAACCCCGGGTAAACCCTCGGAAGGATGTCCCAGGACTATACCTAGATACTTGATATTTTTAAGCTACCCTATTAACTGTTGCAGGCATTGACTGGATGCGAAAAACGCTGGATCGTGTGTTGTGGTCTTAGATCATCTAACCACAGGATGCGCCTTACTTAAGCATTGTTTTCTGCCATTGCACATGACCATTTGGTCTTTTGGCTTTATGAAAAGCCTGTACATCAGTACATCATTTTATATGATTAAACTAGTACATTACATTGTAGTTGACTGTACAATAACAATTAACACACAACAGCCATTACGCGTTTGTCGATTAATACATTTTTAAATGCAATGAAATTTTATATGTCTTTGTGTTTCCCCCTTCACTTGTATGAAAACTGGCAGAATATTTTTGTATGCGGTGGTTCGCAAAGGCTAGTCCCGTGTTATATGGTCTAAGGTTGTGGTAGAATTTGGGAGAGTCCTACGTCTAGCAGTAGACTGCCGTAGACTGATTTGATTTTAAATGTAGACATCCACTAAGAAATGGTTTTATAAAATACACATGAAGCGGTGCGAAATGGGATGGCTAAGAATCACACAGGCAGAGCCGTGGGTGACCAATTGTACATGGATAAAATTGTTAAATAGATTACATGATATCTATCTATTTTATAGAGAGGAGCTAAAATCTTATTGACGCGGGTGAAGCCGCAGTCATTAGCTAGTAGTAGAACAATAAACCCATTCTCTATTAAAGTTGAACAAGCAATAAAATTTTATAAGATTAATATTGTATTCATTGAACTTGTAAACACGATTTCAAATTAGTTTCGAGGTCGTGGGTTTGCGAATAGTTCGCTGTGAATATTGCCTCATAGCTACAGACTACAAGGGACTTACGTTTCTAAATAGGTTTGTTGCCTTTCGGTAAAATGGTTACAATTGTAGTATCTGTATAAAACACCTTTATGATCGTTCACCGGGTCAGTCGGTTTATTGGTTACGGAAAAGCATAAATAGATAGTCGTTGTCATTCGCTGACTATGGCTGGGAAATCTGCGAAGGTGCGTACAAAAAGCAATCTCTTATAATATAATCATACATACATACATACTTATAGTCGCGTCTTTAGTCCCCGAAGGGGTAGGCAGAGGCATAGTATTCGCCCAAATTTCACCTTGTAAAATGGTGAGCCCATTGCCGTGTTGAAAAGGACAGGCGCAGCTCGCCGCGATCCGCAGTTGAAAATTTTCAAGTCGCCTCGATGGCATTCAACTTGGCTTTATGATTGTCATTTTACTGACGACCGGGTTTCATTTCGAGTAATCCTTCTCTACGCAATGGATCTTTTGCGAAAGCGTTCCCTTAGTCGCCTCTTACGACACCCGCGGAATGTATCGGGGTGGCGACATTTTGTACTCTTGCCCGTCGCAACACAGGACCCCGTCGCCACACGGGGCTTATCATCATATCATTTTATAATCATGTTCTTGATTCATAAGTTTTGGTAAGCCTATCGACTCCTGCCTGACAGCTGGGAGCTATACAATGCGCTACCGCTACCTTGAATCTGTCTTTGCTAGGGCTGTAAGAGGTAGGTGTACCTTACAGCTTTACTTACTTTGTTTATAACATATTTCTTTACAAACTGTTGTCTTTTTAGTATGTTTTAACCCAGATAAAAATCTTAAAGACAAAACTGTAGTCAAATTTTATGAAGATCTGTAGAGAAAACGAAACATACTACCTGTTCGCTCTAACTTTGCCGCTGGCGTACAGGGGATACCCGAATTGTTAATTAGACGAAGTAAATTGACAGTAGCTAATGTCACTTCGTCATAGAAAATACGCAACATTGTATGAAGAAGTGACATTAGTTGCTGTCGATTTCCTTCGTCTAATTAAAAATTCGACTTTAGTATGGATGTGGTATGGAGCCGAGCGGCAAAGTTAGAGCGAACGAGCAGTAGGTATAAACGAAAATGTAATAAAAACGTTCGGACTACAAAGGTTGTATTTGTGGAGGTTGAACACCTGTTCTGGGTCTTGGAATTTTGGATTGGAATACAGTATGGATATAGATTATCTCGTGTATAGTGCCCGATGACGGTAAAAGGCTTGTTGCTCCATAGTACCTATGGGACCATCAAAAATGCTGAGAAAGTTTGTATGTGGATGTATAATTCTCCTGTACTTACTCTCTTAGGGATATAGGCTTGATTGTATGATGATGACGACAGAAATAGAGATTCATTACATTGGCTCGGTCAATTATTTAGGTTATAGCCTTTAGCACAGAATTTAGTAACTTCACAATCTACTTCGCCTTTTCATGCGGTTCTTTGGCAGTTATGAATGCATGCTTATTAAACCATTAAACTTCAAAAGATGCAATTAAATACACAATTTTGCATTAATATAGTTAAGTGGTAAATACCCAGTGCTTGGTTAATATATAGATGCAAGTAAAGGTCAAGTCGTTGACCAATTGGCGATGTTGTAAGATAACGAAAATGACAATGGCAAGCTTGACTTAGGATTCAGATCCTAAGGAATTCGGAGTCTGATTATAGAATGAGACCCTAGAAAGCTATTAGCCCCCTGGGTATCTCCTCGGAAGCATTAGGTACCAGCAAACTTTAGCAACCACCAGTCAATCCACCGTTTGGTTGGCGGTAAGTTCGAGAAGCAGTCTTGGTAGTTTAAGAGAGATGTGATTTTAGAGGCTTTTATTGAAGATTCATTACAAAGCGTGACAAAGCTGTTGAACCTGTTTTTCGACATTTCCATACATTCAAGATGATGCCAATATTGTCACGATATGTGCCGAATTTGTTGACTTTAACTGACATTATGATAGAACATTGGCAGGCTAAAAACGATGCAAGTTGGCTGGATGACACTAGTGCCTTTTCACACGTACCGGTTGCCGGGTAGCCGGGGCCGGGTACCCGGTGACGAATGCAAGCGGTTGCCGGGCAAATCACGCCGCGGTACGTGTGAAAGCTATGTTACATGGCCATACACTTCAGCCGCCGCGGCCGGGTACCCGGCACCGGATACCCGGCAACCGGTACGTGTGAAAAGGGGCTAAATGTCTAAACCCATGCATGCAAGCGGTGTTAGCGCAAATTAGGATGAAAGGATTGACTGTAGGCTTAACTCGCAAATTGTCATTATTTTATGATTAGTCCATATTGATAAACTTGACGTCACATCACATGCCTATGCCTAGGGTATTAAAATGCCGCTATTCGTTTAGTCTTTTAAATCTACAGTAAGTCTGCTGCAAATCCGTCGACGATTGCGGCAAACTGTAAGCGTTTCGTGTGACTAACGGGCGAGCTCCATATAGAGATGATTACGGGTCGAATCAAAGGTTCGAATCGCAGTCATTGGTGTCAGCGTTCCACATTTCCTCCTCATCTCAGCCGCAGCCTATGTTCTACTGAATTCTGTGGTAATTATGCCTTGAGGGTATATATTGGTACGTCTAATGATACCTAACTAAGCCACTGACAATTGAGTAAGTTGCATTCAAAGATGTTTAACACTAATGATGTTTATTTTCGACTTCATAACGTGCGTGACTTAAAATGAATCAAATTACCTCTATCTAACTACTCTATCAAAGTTTCATCAACGGTAGAGTTATGATCTGTTAGTTTTGATGTGTTCAAAATTCTTTTTAACCCCGAGGCTAGACTTTTTTTATTTGCTATGTGAATGGGCAAGGGCACCCTTGGTTTGTTAACTTTAGATTATTAGACTTATAAGTAAGTTAGAACAAGTATTATACCTACTACGTATAACATAAAGAAAGAAGCGAGGGATCGTCAGTGTTTTAAGGTGAAGGTGATTGCACATTTTGCTAGAAAAGGAAATTCTTTTAACAATATATTAAGCATCACGATACAGAAACATTGTGTTTTTTATTCTTCTAGCATGCATGTCCAAGGAATAAATGCAGTTGGGGTTTTTTGGGTCAAATATGCCGCTCTAGTGATAGGCTATCATAAGTATTAATTAGGTCTGAACCCATGTGCGAACTTTTTCAACCTTCTTTTTAACCGACTTCAAAAAAAGGAGGAGGTTCTCAATTCGTACGCTATGTTTTTTTTTTTTAACCGACTTCAAAAAAAGGAGGAGGTTCTCAATTCGTACGCTATGTTTTTTTTTTTTTTTTTTTTTTTTTGTATGTATGTTACGCGATAGCGGCGCCAATTATGGATGGATTTTGAAAATTATTTTTTTGTTTGAAAGAGGCTACTTCTGAGGTGGTCCCATATCCAGGGTATCAGGATCTGATGCTGGGTTCCAGGAGAAATCGAGGGCAACCACCGAAAATTGTAGGGACAACTAGTGCGTTTGTTAACTTTTTGATTAAGTGCTTTAATGTACTAAAATTTAATGAAGGTCTGGAGTCGATCTGATGATGGGACCGAAAGACAGTCGAGGGAATTCCTTAACGATTTACAGCAGTTACCTTGTGTTTCGGCTTGATTGATTTGTGTTGATGAGAACTTTACACCTAGATAGAAATACTTTTCGGTCCACCCGTCACTTAAAATAAAAAAATAAAAATTTTAAATAAAAAATAGAACCGACTTCATACAAATCCTTAAAAATAAAATTTACCTAGCACATTGTAATTTGTATTTTGATTTATCCGATTTTATTCAATATAATATTGAAGTTGGTGCCATTAATAATACCTACCTAAACCTATGAGTTTACTTGGCACCGACTTCAATATGATGTTGAATAAAATCTGATAAATCAAAATACATATTACAATGTGCTAGGTAAATTTTATTTTTAAGGATTTGTATGAAGTCGGTTCTATTTTTTATTTAAAATTTTTATTGTCAGAGTGTTCGTGAATGCCAGTGCCAAACTATTTACATTGTATAAGTATTATTTCTTTATATTATGACCTGCATCTATTTTCTATTTCTTTCTTTACGCTAGACATTTCCAGATATATAATGGTGTTCGTTTGAAATCTTGCAGCTCCATTATAATAGAAGATATCATAAACCTGCAGAATCCTTTGTGAAAAGCATTCCATTAAAAATTTTTTTATTGTAAATTTATTTTAGCCTGACATTAAGCAATTAGTTAAGAAGTAAGTATTCACAGAGTGACTTGCGATGTAGTACGTACCCAGAGGTTCCCACATCAAAAAAAGTTATAATTAATTAAAAATACTAGGTAAACTAAATAAACTTTGGTTCCCAAGCTTCATAACTTGTATTGTAATAGTTTTAACGAAATGAAGTATCTTTCCAGGTACTTTCTATTTCAATCACGAGCTGTGCTGATATTGTATTAGATATAATTGTTTGTTTGGAAACATTGCGGCTAGATACTTGGGTACATGTTATGTACGGTCAGTTGTTGCAGGCTTTCTTTTTCTTATCGTACTGGTATCTGTCTATTTAGGAGTTTCTTTTCTGTTTCAGATACGACTTAAATGGTTCTAGCTGACCATTTTTGTTTTGTACGTTCATGTGAATGCGTAGAGAGTCGTTAGGCTAGTAAGCTATTATAGTTGGAGTTCATGTTTTGACGTCTCTAAATATGAAACAAAAGTTTCAGTCTAATCTTTTAAGTATGTTTTGGAATTGTTGTACTAAGTGCCCTAAAGTAACTTTTGAACACACTTATAAAAAAAAAGTCGAATTGAGTAACCTCCTCCTTTTTGAAGTCGGTTTAAAAACATTGGCCAGCATTCTTTCTACCTTGCAGCTATCCAGTTTGTTATTATCTGTATTAATGGGAGTAAATTGCTTGTATGATCGGGGAAACCCAAAAGACATGACATACTTAGTTGGTAACCAAACCAGTAGATAACGCCGCGTGTTAGTTAGCCGGTCTGTTAACCTTGGAACATTCTTCGGCGGGAACTGGGACTCCAGATCGTAGGCCGTTCGTAGTAAACCGTGTGATTTTAGCCGGTAGGAACATCCATAACGATTTTACACGTAAAAAATGTGGGTTATTGTGCAATTGTCCATCAGCCACCCTTTTTTTGTGTGGAAGTCCCTCATGGATGCTATGTCGAACTCTTTCCTACCAAAACCACACTTTCGCTATCTCTGTCTACGGTCGGTAGAACCGGGAAAGCCCTCGGAATGATGTCCCAGGACCCCCGACAGACTTTGGCTACCACTGCGGCCTCACCTATGGATTTTGGTACTATTCCGCGTCTTTTGGGGGTTGATTCAGGTGTTATCCTGCTTCTTGGGACGTGAGGCATGCGTAAAACTCTCACGTCTCGTTGTCGACTTGGACCTGGTTCTGTAATGTTAAAGACTACAGCAACTATAGGCTGTAAACCGGTTTTGAAGTTAGAATTAACTGACATAACATTGTGGATATTTCTTTTCACGACTTGTCGAAGTATGCGGCAAAGATCAATCACCTAACTAGTCGGCAACTCTGCAGATCCCACACACATCTATTCGTATTGACGGCGACTCCACTTGAGTGCATGAATAACGTTAAATACACAACACGTGGTGACGTAGGTTGCGTCACACCTACTCATTACTGATGTTGAAGTCTTGATGACTAGGAGCGAGTTTAGAAGTTGGTAATTGGCGAGTTTAAAAGCTAGAGAACGATTTACAATGGGATAGTCAAAAGCAAATTGGAAAAAAGCTCAATTAAACGGATTGAGTTTACAAGCTGTTTGCGAACTCGCTCGTTTTTTAGGGTTCCGTACCCAAAGGGTAAAAACGGGACCCTATTCATGAGACTTCGCCGTCCATCTGTCTGTCACGAGGATGTATCTCAGGAACCGTGATAGCTAGAGATTATGTGTTTTTGTTGACGCTATACCTAATGAGAAATACTAAAATCAGAAAACAAGGGGTGCTCCCTTACATAAAACGTGATTTTTCTTGCTGTATTTGGTACGGAACCCACTGTGTGTGGTTCCGACTCCCACTTGACCGCTTTTTTAGCTTTTAAGCGCGATCCGTGTCATCGTGGCTTTTAGGTAAAGGTAAGTTCTAAGAAACTATTCTATTCTTTTAATTTCTTTTCAACCAGAGAAGCGCTCGCAGCTCATCTACTCAGTGTTCTGTCTCAGTATAAACAATAATGTACTCTGTGCTGTAAACAACCACTGCGTTCAGCATCTTTCGCTGTGGCTGATCTTCAGATGGGTGATCACTTTATGATAAGCCGTTGGTCCAAGTTGTCAGTAACTTGAGGAAAATCCTACATGGATGCTATGCAGGACTTCTATCGACTAAAAACCACATGTATTCTAGGGTAAGCCCTCGGAAGAATACCCCAGGACAAGTTCAAGGCCTTATTGCGCTGCATAAAAAAATTCAACAGTACCTGCGCCTGTTCTTTTCAACACGGCAATAGGCTTACTTTTTAATTAAATTTGGGACGAACCTCCCGCACACAGGTGCGGGCGTAGCCTGAAATTTCGGAGCGGAGGTCAGTAAATAATAATGTGTGGTGAACTTGGTGAAGACTTCAGCACTTCACCATACATTATTTATTTTGCAAGAATTTCTAGTGCTGCCATCTGTTGTATATTACTCAAACTTGTTGCCGCGTCATCTGTGCCTGTACTAAAAAGTAATTCGTGCGTTAGCAGGGTTAGGCGGTTCTTGAGTTACCTTTTGATGATAAGATAGTTTCAGTTATTTTCAATAGATGGCAGGATTTCTACAAAAGAATTTTAACATTTGAAAACGTTTTTAATGCAAATAGGACTAGACCTATTCGCAAGCAAGAAACTAATAGGGTAGTGAATCGACATATTTTTTAAATATTTTACAACTAAAGTGTACTTTCCTAAACGGACTGTAATTGATGGAGAGACCACATCTCCACCAATCACAATCAAATTCAAATGCAATCCAATCATTATTAAGTCAGTTGAAATATATATTAGCTCTCTCTCTGCTATTTAATATAATATTTCAAGTTATACCTAGTCATGGCATCCTCTTCAAATATCTCTTTTCAGTAGCCGACTTAAATCACTTAAGTTAAAATCGGCCCTATGAAAGTTTGTCAAATTATTTCATAACTGAATACAATCAATCAGTCAACTATAAATTCAGAATCTCGTAAGAACGAGAGGTTCTGTATCGCTTGTCAATAAATTGGGAGCGTTGAAAATCTTCGTCGTCTTTGTATCAAATTATAGGGCTCTAAGCCGATATCAGCCTCACTTGCTGAGAGATATCGTCGATACATACATGTGTGTAGTCCTCTCCGCCTTGGCCATTCAAGAAGTACCTACTTCCATGCTCTATTGAACTCCTAGCTTATTAGAGGTTTATTACAGGACAAGCTTATGTAAGTATATCGGTTTAATTAAAAATGAAAAATCTTTTTTTTATGTAGGTCACAAAGTAACACTTCTGAACATCAAAATAAAATAAAATAATAAAAATAAATATTCAAGGACATTTCACACAACGCTATCTGATCCCAAAGTAAGCTAGGAATAATCTGCTTATGTTAAGGGTACGGATATTAATACTAATTTATTTATTTTTTTAAATACATTCATATTATACATAGAAACACCCAGACTCTTGAGACAAACATTTATGGGTCACACAAATATTTGTCTCCGGTAGGAATCGATCCCACGACCTCCAGCGCAGCAGGCGGTATCACTACCGACTGCGCCACAGAGGCAGTCAAAATAATTGCTTGCATTTACTGCCAGATTCGCAAAGCATATACGTAAAGCCGAAGAGAAAAGAACCTGGCAATAAAACCCACGGCTACTCTTTTTTTTAACTTTCTGCAGGTAATTACAAATCATCATTGGGCTAGATGACGACGTATTAAAATGAACTATAAAAGCATGGAACAACCTGCCCGCACACGTTTTTCGCTCATCTTACAATCCCGGGTTCTTCAAGAGGAGCGTGAAGAGGCACATCACAGGGCCGTCAACTTGAGGGCCACTGTCGAAAGTCTTAAGGACTGTGAGACTGGCCCCCAATCGCTAGATGCGCCACGGCTCACCATCAGGTTGGTGGCGACGTCAATTTTGCGAGCTGAATAAAAAAAAAAATGTATCAAAATATTCAAAATGCTCAGCCGAAGGAAGGATCAATGTCACTATTTGATCAACAGTTTTCTTTCACAGATGCTGGCTGGCGGAGTCGGTTTTGATTGCCTCCCTGGTCAGTTTTGAGTTAGCCTTTTCAACAACAAGAATTTATAGAATGATCCAACAATGTGTATGATACCTATTATAAAATTTAGGCTTTGCTTTGTATACAGCTTACGTCCTACATAATCCTCAAAGTCACAGATTAATTTAGACGCGTTACAAATATATTGGAGGATCAGCAAGTAAATTCTACTTGTTGTTTACTGCTCTACTTTTAAAAATAGGAAATTTCTCTTGGAATTATCCACTTATCAAGCAGACTCACCTATGTGTTGTAGTTCTATAGGAGTAATTGGAGACTTTTATTTTTACGTGAGGGAAAATCCTCATGGATGTTATGCCGGACTCCTACAGACTAAAAAACCTCACGTAACGCCCAACAGCCTATGGTTGTGAGCCCCGGGTAACAGTGGCGGATACAAAAAAATCTCAAGGGGGGGGCGCAAAAGATATTTTGAGTTTTAAGCTACCTTTCTGGTTTCTGAAAATTTTATTTGAAATGATTATAATACAGTGAAAATACAATGTTTAAGTTCAAGCGGCCGCCGCTGCGGCCTCGCCGAACTAACGAAAAACACGTCCATGCGGGCATTCCATGAATTCACAGTGCGGGCGTCCGCCGTGCCGGGTCCATAGCGTGGTTAAACGTAGTATTAAGTACCTACTCTGTGAGCGTGGTACTGAGGGAAATAGGTACTGTGAGGGTGTCTGGGACTTGCGACACATTTGAGTAGGTTTAGGGTGGCCACCTTTCGATACGCATAGACATTCACAATGTTCCCTGCCTAACCCTGATTTGATAAGATCCTAACAATGTCGCTTTGGATATTCGTTTTAATAAAGAGTTTACTGAAGCTTTTGACAAACCTAGGTCTTTAAATAGGTTATATAGAGATTTAGCTGGTATTCCCCTTGTTCCTACTTCTACGGCTTGGAGATTAACCACAAAACCATTCTTGATCCTTAGGTATGTTAGTCTCCCACGGCACCGTGAGCTCCACGAGCACGGCTCTCCGATGGCGATGCACATACACTCTCCGGTGATATTCTGGATAAATTTAAACGAAACGAGTGAATAGTAATGTTATGTGATTTTATGGTTGAGTGGGAGTAAAGCGCGATGGATACGAAAATTAACTAGGAAAGTTTGGTGATGAACGAGTGAATGAAAATGGAGAAAGCTGTTAGAAGTATTTTTGGAGAGGAATCTTGTGGTAACTAATATCATATTTAACCACATCTTTGTGGTACGCTTGTATACGAGAGAATAATGAGATCAGAGAAGCATAATTGACTTTGTGATAGTAGACGCAAGACTGAGAAAGAAAGTACTAGACACCCGGGTATACGGCGGTGCCGGGATTGACACAGATCACTTCTTGGTTATCAGCCGAGTAAGAGGTCTGTTTCAGCGGTGGCGGCATCGAGTGCATAAACCTGCTAGAGTACTAGAGCGCATAAAAGTAGAAAATTTGCAAGAGATAAGGGTAAAAGAAGAATTTTTGATTAAATTGAGCGGGAAGTTTGAAAATTTAGATAAAGAATGAGAAAAGGACGAATTATGGAAGTAGATTAAGGAATGACTCGTTAAAGTGGCAGTTGAAGTATGCGGGGGACGCAAGAGGAGCCAAGGATGCAGGTAAAGAGAATGTGTGCAGAAGATTTGAAGGTTTAGTTTGATAAGAAGAAAGCAGGGTTAAACTGGCTGGCTGCAAAAGCCAATCAAAGAATGCAAAAGGCAACGGATGAGGATGTAAAAATAGCAAAGGATGAGTATAAAAGGTATAAGCATGTCGTAAAAGAGGTGATAAAAAGAAAGAGAGAGGATGATAGGAATGTATTTCATAACCGGTTATCTGATAACTTCCAAGCAAATATGAATTTTTTTGGAAGTCTTTAAGATCAATGGGGCTCAAAAGACTACATCACAATTAAAACACATCAGAAATCGTGAGGGAAGTTTAGTGAGAGGAGAAGAATGTGTGCTAAAACGATAGAAGGAATATTTTGAAAGTTTGTTTGAAAAAGAGTATTTACAAGGAGAGACTCATGTCTTGGAATGGATTCAAGTTGACGATGAAAGCGATTTAAGTATGAAAGAAATTGTGGAAGCGTTGAATGGTATGAAATTAGGAAAGGCTGCTGGAATTGATAGGATTTCTGTCGAGATTCTGAAAGCGGGACGTGGCGTGGTAGCTTGCCAGCTGCACCACCTTTTTAACCTTTGCTGGCGAAGTGGCAGAGTACCAGAGGAATGGTGTAAATCTGACATAGTGCCGCTGTACAAAGGGAAAGAGTCGCAGCAAGAGTGCAATAACTACCGCGGCATAAGCTTGCTCTGTGTCGTAGGCAAATTTGCAAAAGTGCAAAAACTTAAAAATGTGGGATGTGCAAGCAGGATTCCGGAAAGGAAGGGGATGCACAGATCAAGTGCCTTAAGTGCGTAGCGGACTTGGAAAATGCCTATGGTAGAGTGGTGAGGAATGAAATGTGGACAATACTGTCCAGGTATGGAGTAAACGGAACCTTGATACGAGCACCGAAATCTCTGTATGAAGAAGACTCGGATAAACGGAGCTTGCACGGACTTTTTTCACATTGAAAAAGGTGTGAGACAAGGTTGTATAGCGTCACCGTGTCTATTTAACCTGTACATGGACAGCTGCTTGAAAGAACTGCTAGAGTGTGCGTATCGTTTAAAAATAAATGAGCTGACCATCAAATGCCTCCTATACGCGGACGATCAGGTGATATAAGCTTCATCGGCGGAGGAGTTGCAGTTGATGGCTAGCATAATGCATGATGCGCTTTAAAGTAGAGGTATGAAAGTGAATGTAGAAAAGACGAAAAGAATGGTTTTTGAAAGAGAAGTAAATACGACGAATTGCCCAATTTACATCGAAGGGCAAAGAGAGTGGAGCAAGTAAAAGAGTTTGTGTACTTGGGGTCAAAATTTGCCAGAGATGGAAAGTGTGACTATGATATTTAACGAAGAGTTTTGGCAGGTAATCAAGTGAATGGAGCCATTCACGCCTTTATGAGCAGTCAGGATGTGTCTGAAAAGGCAAGGATGACTGTACATAGAGGAGTGCTTGTGCCTACACTTATGCATGGCAGTGAAGCGGTGTTGCCGAAGACGCATGAAAATAAAATTAATGCAGTGAAAATGAGAAGTTTGCGAAGTATGGCTGGAGTGACATTGATGGATAACGAAAGAAATTGTGTGATTAGGGAACATTGCGGCTTGACAGAAGATATAGTGACTAAGATAGAGAAAGGGATGCTCAGATGGTTCGGACATGTGGAGAAAAAGGATGGAAACAGACTGAAAATAAAAATTTATAAGGCGAGAGCGAATGGACAATCTGGTAGAAGTCTACCGCGTCTCACTAAATTAGACACCTTTTGGAAAAGGCCAGGTCAAGAGTATCCTTAATCGGAGATCATGTATGAAAACACTTATGAAAGTAGGAGAAGCGAAAGTGATATGTCAGGATCGTGACACGTGGAAAGCCATCCGCAATAAATTGTTAGGCTTCCTCTACATTACTCGCGAAGTTGAACGAATTCGGCGAAGTCGCCCGAGGCAAAGAAAATATTTGACGAAGTGCCACTATCGTACACACTATCGTATTCGTCCAACTTCGCGAGTAATGTAGAGGAAGCATTATAGTTAAAGACCAAAATATTTTGGGTGGCCTGGCGCGGCGTGGACGAACGACGCGTGCGTGCGCTACCCAAGGGGGGGACGCGCGCCCCCCGCGCCCCTACTCTGTATCCGCCACTGCCGGGTAAGCCCTCGGAAGGATGTCCTATCTCTAATGGTGCGATGGACCCTACACGAGATCTCGGGAGCCCAAGCCATTCTCACCTGTAAGACTAGTCTAATTATCCTTCTAAAATGAAATTGACCGAGGTGTGCCGAGGTCTACGATAAGTACTGGACTGTGATTGGCTGATTCGATTGTTGTTGAATGTCAGACGTTTTATTTCTGACACTGAATTTTTAACAACATAAATCGCCATTTAAATTCATAATAGGATTTCGCAGCTTCGTTATTTATATCTATCAATCACCAAGTACGACGTATCGTAGTGACTGTGGTAGCCAAAGTCTGCCTGGAACCCTGGGACACCTTCCGAGGGCTTACCCGGGACTCCCAGTTGTAGACAGCAGCTGTCAGGCATCGTGTGGTTTTAGTCAGTAAGAGACTGACATAGCATCAATGTGGGATATCCACACAGGTAAAAAAAACGTAGCTAGTCATGAGATGGACGATCGTTTGAGGCATCTTCCAGCTACAGGCGTATCGGGGGGAGGCATGCTGTCACTAATCGCGTTACCATGTCAGCCAAGTAGTGTCATGGAAGTTGTTATGCCAAGTTCAAAGTCCTATGCACAGTTAGAATACATTTCTGCAGCAGCCCAGCCAGCCACTGCCAGCCTCTGTGTGTTTTATTACGACAATAGGTCCAACCCCACTTTAAATGGACCAAAACAGGACTGGTGAAATCCTCCGAGGAAAAGACGTGACTGTATCTAAGTATGTATAAAATTTTACATTTCAAAACAAATTTAACTGATGAAAACTGACGATCAGGAACCTCCCGATATGCCGGGTGGTAGGATGTTTTTCTACTTTCCGTCAAGAGCTCTTTGAATCTATGGAAAGTGCCACTTGAAAGGACCCTATCTGGTCCTCGTTCTTACTAAAATATTGGATGCTATTTTAGGTTCGAGAATAAAGGGTGACTCTGTTTATTTTCGCTAACAGCAAGAATCTACAGTATGGTTATATCTAACTATAATATTGATTTTCGTTGTAACATTCAATAGCATCTTCAAATAACAAAGGATCTAACCTAGTTTAAAATGGTACCTAACATGTTTAAATCGTCATGGTTGTGTCAACTATTACGGTATTATTCATTCTTTTAGAATCACCAAAACTGGAGCCGACTTTAGCAGGAAAATAAATAATCTTAATCTGTGCATATTGTTGCGACAATTATTACATCCAATTCTTGGAAAGCGAGGCGAGCGAGAAAAACCTATGGAGTGTTTTAATTCCAAATGTATGGAATAAATAGACACCTCGAACGTCGGCCATAGGCAGTTTAGAGCACTGTAAGAATTTCCACACATAAAAGAAGGAAATAAAAAGAACCGAGTGCCGATTTATAAAGTTAAAGAAGTATAAAATTGAAGAAGCAAGTGAGGTGTGTATGGACGGTGCACTGTAGCACTGTATAATAAAATAGTAGCACAATACACAAATCTATGTGTGTCAATTTAGTACAGAGCCCAAGCTGTATTTTAATGGGGAGATGATAATTCAACATTTGTAACTTTTGACTTAATATTTTACCTAAATGTAACATGCTTCTAGATTTGTGACTGGAGGGCAACAAAACTACAACACCCTTTGAAAAAGAAACGGAAAAAAACCTATATTTATAAAATTACCTACCAGTTGATTTATTTAGCTATCGACGCCTTTTCGGGACCCTTGGTCTTAGATGTAAGCACCCGCTACATATTGGCACACCTTTCATCCCCGAAGGGATAGGCAGAGGCATATTATATGCCTACATTTCAGCTTTATAGACATTGTCCCACGTAATAGGTGGTGAGCCGTATTGCCATGTTGATATAGACAGGCGCAGGTTGTGACTTCCTGCCTGCCAAATGACATTTTCCTGGCAACCGGGACCAACGGATTAACGTGCCGTCCGAAGCACGGATACGGTCGCAAATAAATGTCACAAAGTGTTCATGTGATGGTCACCCATCTATTACCGGCCATAGTAAATGTTGCTTACTAGAGTAATCGTTTACAGAACACTGAGTCCGCGGGGCAACGAGCCACGGGCGCACTAGGAACCCGCTAAGAGAGGATTTTTCAAAATTCCACTAAAAAAGAGTAAAATAAGGGGTTAAAGTTTATTAAAGCATATGACAGACTAAGTCCCCGACTTAGTCTGTCATATGCTTTAATAAATCCCCGAAGGGATAGGCAGAGGCATATTATATGCCTACATTTCAGCTTTATAGACATTGTCCCACGTAATAGGTGGTGAGCCGTATTGCCATGTTGATATAGACAGGCGCAGGTTGTGACTTCCTGCCTGCCAAATGACATTTTCCTGGCAACCGGGACCAACGGATTAACGTGCCGTCCGAAGCACGGATACGGTCGCAAATAAATGTCACAAAGTGTTCATGTGATGGTCACCCATCTATTACCGGCCATAGTAAATGTTGCTTACTAGAGTAATCGTTTACAGAACACTGAGTCCGCGGGGCAACAAGCCACGGGCGCACTAGGAACCCGCTAAGAGAGGATTTTTCAAAATTCCACTAAAAAAGAGTAAAATAAGGGGTTAAAGTTTATTAAAGCATATGACAGACTAAGTCGGGGTACATACCCAGTATTAAAAAAAAAAAAGACGTGTGGCACTCGGGGACTGCCGCGGTAAAGCTATTACATAGCATTTTTTACCAACTATGCTAGTATAATTATTTCTATATAATAATACTAGCTGATGCCCGCAGCTTCGCCCGCGTAAAATTTGTTACCGCGGGAAGTTATTCCCGGGATAAAAGGTAGCTTGTGTTATTCCAGACTATGATGTATCTCTGAACCAAATTTCAGCCCGTTCAGCGGTTTGAGCGTGAAAGAGTAACAAACATCCACACTCACAAACTTTCGCATTTATAGGTAAATATTAGTAAGAAGTTAGATTTTAAGGCCTATGTTCAACAAAGTAAAGTACCAAGTACCTACTTGACTGTGGACATTTGGGCTTTTGGAATTTTGGCCTATTGGCGTTTTGGACTTTTGGACTTTTGGCCTTTTGGACTTTCGTACTATTGGACTTTTGGACTTTTGGACTTTTGAACTTTTGAAGACTCAAAAGTCCTCAAAGACCAAAAAGTCCCAAAAGTCCCAAAAGTCCCAAAAGTCCCAATAGTCCCAAAAGTCCCAAAAGTCCCAAAAGTCCCAAAAGTCCAAAAAGTCCCAAAAGTCCCAGAAGTCCCAAAAGTTCCAAAAGTCCAAAAGTCCAAAAGTCCAAAAGTCCAAAAGACCAAAAGTTCAAAAGTCCAAAAGTCCAAAAGTTAAAAAGTACAAAAGTCCAAAAGTCCAAAAAACCAAATTCCAAAAGTCCAAAAGTCCAAAAGCCCAAAAGGCCAAAAGTCCAAAAGTACAAAAGTCCAAAAGTCCTAAAGTCCAAAAGGCCCAAAGTCCCAAAGGCCAAAGTCCAAAAGGCCAAAATTCCACTCCACCTAACCTCACCCCACCCACCTCACACCAATTCACCTCACCACACCCCACTTCACTTCACCCCACCCTACACACCTCAGCCCACCCCACTTCACCCTACTTCACTTCATATACATAGGTACGCGTTATGCAAACGCTCACGTGTACACGTTGGTATATGAAGTGCGAGATACACGAACGTAGCCGAGCGTGGCCGAAGGTAGCCGAGAGTGTGACTTATTTTCGTGACACAATTTCTGGATTCGGTCTCCACGCAAGGCCCGCGATAGAAGCTATGCAATATTTATATATTTTATTTATTTAATAATAATCATAGGACATGACAGTTACATGGTTTCTTATACTATCTATTGTTATATTTATACATATACTTAGCATTTTTACATTTGAGTACATACGGTTATAAAGTTATGATATTACATAGGTATTTAAATATGTACTTAGTTTATGCCTGAACTAGGTAGTCCTGTTTTTCAGGCTTCAACTGCAGTTTTATACTGTATTTTAAATAATCAAATATATATTAGGTATAACTCTTTTTATTTTTTTTATTTTTTTTTAAGTATAAAGCAATGCAAAGGTAATCAATATCCAATTAAATTGTTAACCCATTATCTTAAATATCTTAAATATAAGTACTTAAAACTATTACTATTTTAACACAGTTAATAACTCCTCTGTTTCTTCATATGACATTTTTTGAAGAGTATTCTTTAAACTTTGTTTACATTTACTATAATTCATAGAATAGATGTTGGCCATAGCGTTTAACCTATTATATAGAAGTGGTCCCAAAAACAATAAGAACTTACATGTATATGCGTGCTTTATCGCGATACGCCGGGTGCATACAATATCTTTCCTTCTTTTGTTTTCAATTTCATTATAGTAAGTTCAACTCATCAGTGCGCGCGGCGCTATGTGTGCGTGGGCTAGTAATTATACAGCTTTCATTTGTGTGCCAGTGACGCAGCCGTCTTCACAGAGTACATTTGTTTATTATGAGATAGAGACGTTACTCGACTTATTGACGACACCAGCGGTGCCAAGCAGTCTTTGCAGGAAACTCTCTGCGTCGCCGCGAAATAAAAATTATAATAAACAAAAACCATACAGCGTCATCTACCACGTTTTGAAGGCAACTCTTACGTTATAATGAAACAAAATTAAATATCATGACAATTCTCAATGTAACTGCAATGTTGACATCCTGTGTAAGTTGATTACATTATAATCCATTACACAGTGCTCTAAGTGATAATACCCTGGGTACAGTCGTTAAAGAAAAGAGGAAGATCAACCCAAAACAGCTTTTACGACCCAAGCAGGACATTTTGAGTTTAAAAGAATGCCATTTGGTTTAAAAACAGCTCCTGCTACATTCCAAAGAGCTATGGATAATGTACTAAGAGGCCTACAAGGTATGCATTGTCTAGTTTACTTAGATGACATAATAATCTATTCCACAAGTCTCCATGAACATGTAGAGAAACTACGTAAAGTGTTTGATAGATTAAGACAAACCAACCTCAAAGTAACCTTAGACAAATGTGAATTTCTTAGGAAAGAAGTCCTTTACTTAGGACATTCCATTTCAAAAGATGGTCTTCAACCTAATAACGGCAAAATTAAGGCCGTTTTAAATTTCCCCATACCTAAAACTCCAACGGAAATAAAAAGTTTCTTAGGACTTATAGGATACTATAGGAAATTTATAAAAGATTTCTCTAAAATAACACAACCTCTAACTAATTGCCTAAAAAAGAAGAACAAAGTAAATATTACAAAAGAATATATAGACGCATTTGAAAAGTGCAAATCACTTTTAACTAATGCACCCTTATTACAATTTCCAGACTTTACAAAACCCTTTTTACTTACTACAGACGCATCGAACTTTGCCCTTGGTGCAGTTTTATCACAAGGAACTGTAGGTAGCGATAAACCTATAGCTTTTGCAAGCACAACACTAAACGACGCAGAAACTCGTTATAGTGCCATAGAAAAGGAACTTCTAGCCGTTGTATGGGCATGCAAGCATTTTAGACCTTATTTGTATGGAAAGCAGTTTACTATCCTTACGGATCATAGACCACTTGTTTGGTTACACTCACTTAAAGAACCGGGTAGTAGATTAACAAGATGGCGTTTACGTTTAGCCGAATTCGATTATGAAGTTATGTATAAACCGGGAAAACAAAACTTGAACGCAGATGCTCTTTCGCGTATTAAGTTAAATGTATTGAACGAAAACGAATCAATGATTGTTAACTTAGATAGCCCAGATACAGTAATAATTTCAAGCGATGATGAAAAATCACAATCGCCTGTTCCGAACCCCAATAGACTGAGATCACCTTTTTCGAGTCGATCTATAGATAGTATAACCATCACAGCTTCGGAAAAACCAAACTCTTCAAACATCACGATCCATTCTGAGGAAAATACTGATTCATCAGATATTCCTATATTAAATGAAGCCATAGATACAAAACCTAATCAGATACTAATATTTACATGGAATAAAAACGAAACTAGTGTTAAAAATTTAACTAGAGATAAACAAAAGGTTTTTGAAGTACATATGCCTTTAAATAATTTTGAACTAATTAAACAATTCCTTAAAGAATATATTCGCCCTAAAATAAAACAATTTATCTACTTTGAAGATAGGCGTCATCGTGAACAGTTTACTAATGTAATAACGACTTTATTTAGAAAAGATTCTGTTAAAATATATGAATGTACAGAAAGAGTAATTTACATCGAAGACGAAAACGAACAAAAAGAAATAGTTCTAAAATATCACATAGGAAAAACCTGTCACCGTGGTATTAGAGAAACAATAGCTCATTTAAAGAGAACCTATTTCTGGAGAAATATCGATCAAACAGTTGCATGTGTTATCAATTCTTGCGATTTATGTAAACAAATGAAATATGACAGAAAACCTTTAAAACCAGAATTACAGCTTACTCAAACTCAAATGAAACCTTTCCAGGAATTATTCATGGATATTTTCTCAATTGAAGGAACTTACTTCCTTACAATTATAGATGCATTTAGCAAGTTAGGACAAGCATTTGAAATCGCTAATAGAACGACACCAGAGATTGTTAAAGCATTAATAAAATACTTTTCAACTTATGGTATTCCTACAAAAATTAGTTCAGATCCAGCAACAGAATTTAATAACAACCTTTTAAAGGAAATGTTAAGTTTTTACAAAATAGATTTACACATTGGTACACCCCATAATCCAAATTCAATGGGATTAATAGAAAGATTCCACTCTACCATAATAGAAATTTATAGGCTAGCTAAATATGAAAGAAAAGTAACCGACGCAGCTTCAGTTATGACTTATGCAATTATGTCATATAACCAATCGATTCACTCTTCAACAGGACTTACACCTTTTGAAGTAGTTTTCGGACACACAGACTCATCAAGTGTCTTTGAAGTCGATTTCGAAAAACAGTATACACAACAACTTGTAAACGATCACATTAAAAGAACTAAATATCTTTACAATCATTTAGCAAACAAAATGATAGCAACTAAAGAAAAGATCAAAAGTAAACATGGTGAAGAAACCAGTTCCCAAGTAAAACCGGGAGATAATGTTTACATTAAAGGCGTCAATATTAGGCGTAGTAAAGATAAACCGCGTTACCAAAAAGCCACAGTTACTGGCAACATTAACAGAAACACGGTAGAAATAAAGACGCAAAATAGAAATTCTAAAGTACCAATTAAAGACATAAAACGTCCTTCACAGGTACGTCCTGATGATGGCGGCGCAAGCAGCCCTAAGCCTGGCCCTTCAACTTCAAAGGATTGAACACAATCCGGGAATACTCCCAGTAAAAGAAGGTCAAGCCCAAATTAGCCTCTATAACTGGCATATAGTTAAAATATTAGATTTAAAATTAATTAGCAATAACTTAAACTATAACGTAAATAAATATATAGAAATCAGTACTATTTTACAAGATAAGTTAGAGATTTATATGATAGATGGTAGTCTTCTAGACGTTGAACTCCAATGTCAATATATAATGAACATAACTATAGAAAGATATAACCAACTTATACCAAATGTTAGAATCAAACGAGGTGCCATTAACCCACTTGGTTCAATTATTAAAGTAATCACAGGAAATTTAGATAATGAAGATGCGGTACGATATGACAACATGATTAATAAAATTCAGTCAAAACAAAATGCACTTGCAAATAGAATGACATTAATTTCAGAAATAGTTAGCACATTTGTTAATATTACAAATGCAACAAGAAATAATTTCCTAATGATAGGAAAAACTCTTAAAGAAATAGAAAAATATATTAATGAAACAGAGTACCAAAGAAATAGAGAGCTTATTTTAGAATCATTTAATTTACTTGTTCATAATTTTCAAGTACTTTTGACTCGCTTAGATGAAATAGAAACCGCTGTAGCATTTAGCCGTGTAAACATATTACATCAATCAATTTTAGACACTCAGGAATTATTTACAATTTTAAAAGACATTGAGAAAACGGATAAATTAGTTTTACCTGTTAGTTTAGATAATTTGATTAACTTAGAACATTGTATTGATATTAAAGCTTATGTAAAAGGCAAACAAATAACTTTTATAATGTCAGTTCCAACAGTCCAAACAGAGATTTACAACTATTACCAATTGCATCCTTTTCCAATGTATAACCCAAGCTCAAACCATACATTCCTAATTACTCCTAAACATTCCTATATCCTTGCGAGAGGGTCGAAGATATTACCGCTCTCCCAACCTTGCAGAGAAATGGACGAAGGAAAATTCCTTTGTTATGAAAACGACATTTCACCTACTGAAGAAAGTCAATGTATCCAAGATTTGATGAAATACTCTACCAAGATTACATCGTGCTCTCCGTTACCTGTAAAATCTTCAGAAATAAAGATTAAGTATATACAACCAAATTCATGGCTTTTATATACAGGGACACGCACATTTCTCACCGAATCCTGCGAAAATGACAAGAATCAACACGATGTTATAGGAACTTATATAGTAACTCTAGATCATGCCTGTCGAGTGGAGATTGGTAAAATCACGCTAAGAAGACGAAACATACAAGCGGGTGAAATAATGTATAACAGTACGCCAAATATACATCTGCCTAGCATCGAGTCACCGAAGGAGATCGTGCATCGAGAATCCGTCAACTTAGATAATATTAACTTGGATAACTTACAATTTCTCTCTCAAATATTAAAGGACAAAAGTGAAGTTTTAAACAGTGAAACCCAATTTGTGAATGTGCATAGTATAAGCATAGGAACTATTATTATTTACATAATTTTGATAATTGTTTTAATTGTAATTCTGTATCGTTGTAGATCTAAGATTCCATGGAAATGTAACTATCAAAATCGTTACCCTCAAAAATCAGATAACGACTTTGAACTTATGGAGGGAGGAGTTATGCACCCCCATGTTCCACCCCGAACTGTTACTATCAACCAGTGACGTCAGACCACCCATGGAATATTGAACAAAGCCCATTGTTTCTTAGAA
Source organism: Miltochrista miniata (assembly GCA_933228765.1). Classification (NCBI taxonomy): domain Eukaryota; kingdom Metazoa; phylum Arthropoda; class Insecta; order Lepidoptera; family Erebidae; genus Miltochrista; species Miltochrista miniata. The sequence continues at coordinate 18,776,232 of OW121757.1, read as the reverse complement.
GGCTTTTATTACTTACACGCGTTACTCACGAAACGAAATACTTAATTGTTATGACATCAATTACTGGTATCTTAAGTATCGCCAAACTCATAAAGACTTGGACACCTCAGTATGAAATACTTAATTGATATAACATCAATTACGGGTATCTTAAGTATCGTCAAACTCATAAAGAATTGTACACCTCAGTATTTTTCCATCTAACGTGTGGCTTGACACCCACACTATTATACGTGTCTGTGACACACACTAACATAGCACTATCTTGTATATAAGCTCATGTAAGACCAACTATGTTCATTCTCGTACTGCTACTCCAAGAGCACTTGTCTTGCTCCCAACAAACGTTTAACTTGTATTCATTCTACATTAATTAATATAAGTTCTTTTTAATAAAGTTTTTAAAAAGACAAATTAAAAGCGTTTATATTTGACTAGGTATAAACCTTTTTCTGTTGTGATGATCAAACTCACAGTTAAATCGGTTTAACAATGCCAGGCTCAACAGCCTAAATCTACATTATCCAAATGTAAATAGATCGTTATTTCAGAATTAATAGTGCCTTTTATTCGGTAAGCTTTTTCCGAAATTAATAATTCCACATCACAACCTCCATCAAGCGAAAATTTGTTATAAAGCGTAGTCACTGTTCTAAAATAGGTTTTATTCGGCCATTTTTATCTCACTAAATAGAGGTTTTGTACGTTGATAGATGGACGGATCGCCGATGTGAATAGAGGGTGTTATAAATGACCGTCTGACAACGAGGAACGACGAATAGTACCGGGGAAGGAAAAACCTTTGAGCTTACCGACACAATGAGGAATGCACCAACAGAATTATGTTTGGTTCTAGAGACTGTTGTATGGTTTGGAATGAAATGGGATTTTGTCTTATTGCAAAGTAAGAATATTGTTTTGTTGAACTTCATTGTGGTTTGGAAAAGAAAATCTAAATTTAATATAACTCATTCTTCCTAATGTCGTTTGGAATCCAGTCGGGATTCCCAGGACATCTTCTGGAGCTTATACGGGGCTCCCGGCTCTAGGCAGTGGTAGGAAACCGTATGGTTTCAGTCTGGAAGAGTCAAATTTATTTTGCCACATGTAAAATAAGGAAAGGTTGCTGGATATATTCCTGAATTTTCTGGTATCACAACGTCTAATAATAATTATCTAATTCATTATGATTAATTATCCCTTAATGAATAATGTTGTAGTTGGCATAATGTGATGTGTTTGAAGTGAATTACCAAATTGCAATGACACTGTTCCGGGCGTATTATCCGAATGTCAGTACCTAATTAATTAATTACACGATCTGTTCTCTATTACTATCAATTCGTTTGCCTTTGTGCAGTCGCCGCGCCGCGCCGGCTTGACTTGACTAGCTAAATTAGACACTCTTTTACGTTGTCATACGCCCCACACAACTTAGGCAACCGGCGACTCTACATAGATAAATAGTTACACCTTTTTCAGACCCACATTTCACCAGTTTTCTACCTCCGTGCCACGTAAACGGTTTTGGGCCTATTGTTGTGTTCAAAATATGACTGCAGCTTGTGTGCGAAGTACCCGTTTTTGAGAAAGTTACGTAGGTAACCGAATGAACATGTTTATCATTAATTTTGGACACAGCTAAAGTTTATAAAAAAGTATATTGAGAAAAATCGCGAAGAAGTGCACAAATATTCTATTTTTTAAATGCATTACGATTTAATATCAGCGGATGACGGGTTTCTACTAGTTGCGGCGAGTTGGCTGCTTGCCGTTCTTACAGAAGCAGGCTGACGGTGGCGAGTCTTTTCACCTCTCATAGTAGAGGGATAGTATCTAACTACCTCGCCCTCCTAAGAAGCGGGATAGCATCCGAACCCCTCAAAGAAGGGGAAAAAACCCAAACCCTAGGGGAAAGTCTGCGATGGTAGAAAAAATCTTTCGGGAGCCCTGGGGATTTCCTTTCGAGGGCGTACACGGGATTCTCAGCCATAGGCAAATGGCAGAGTACCTACTGTGCGGTTTTAGCCAGTAAAAGTCCGATATAACGTCCATGAGGACTTCCACACAAGAAAAAGAGTGCGTTACGTATATAGTAAATGTGAAATTTTATTGCGTTACCAATATTAAGTGTGCCATATTTACTACACAATCCTTTTTCAGGTTACCAAGCAAAATATATTATAGACAGATACGCACAGTGCGGACCAAAATACGTACTGCTGCCAAAAAATATAAATTGCACCGTACCATTTATTCCTGTGCCAGCTAGGTTAGGCAGGCTTTTCGTTTTTTTTTAAATATAAACTGATCTAACTTTTATAGCTGACAGCACTAAATTTCAAACTATGAATTTGTAGTGAATGGGTGGGCGTTCAATCCCATTCATTTCAAATTAGGTTTTAGTGCGAGGCCGCATTTGCGTTTTTCCGCGGCGGTTTCTAACCTCAAAATGTCATCAAACTGTCAAAATCAATGAAATCAAGTCAATGTTTTGACATTTTGAGGTTAGAAACCGCCGCGATAACCGCAAGTGCGGCCTCGCCCTTAGCGAATAAAAAAAAAATATAGACATACATAGAGATACACAGATTTTTTTTCACTTTACATATTATGTACAATGATATTCATTTATTGTTAAAAATTACAGAGAAACATAATTATTACATATCTATATTTACAGAGAAACATAATTTGAGAAAAATTTCGTCTATGGTGTTGGCATGGTAAGCCAAAGTTCGGTTCACTTTACAATGACATGAGGGAGTCGCGGAAAATCTTTAAAAGCAGGCTAAAATGGTGCCAAAACCATCAGGAAAGTCTAAAAATGGACATTCTAGCGTCTCATCATTCAAAAAACGACTTTAGATCCTTTTGGAAAGCTACTAATAAGCTGAATACTAAACCGCGTATTCCCGTGTGTGTCGACGGCGTGAGCGATGAGAGAGAAATAGCTGATCTGTTCAGAGAGCATTTTACCGTCAAATCGCCGTTAGGACCTTCGCGGTCTTCAGTCAATGTTCGTAGTGGTGAAAAGGTAGCGTTTTGTTGTACAGCTGGGGAGGTAAATACAATAATCAAATCAATGACTAGAGGTAAATCCCCCGGTTTTGATGGCTTGAGTATCGAACACCTGCAGTATGCTGGGCCTCATTTACCGCGATTATTGGCTATATTATTTAACGTTTGTTTGAACCACTCGTATCTGCCTGAGGGGATGATTAAAACTGTAGTGGTACCTATAGTTAAGAATAAGACTGCGGATTTAGCGAATAGGAATAACTATAGACCCATCTCTCTTGCTACAGTTGTGTCGAAGGTGTTTGATGGCATGCTGAACTCGCAATTGACCCAACATCTTAAATTTCACGATAATCAGTTCGGATTTCGTGCCGGACTATCTACAGAAAGTGCAGTACTGTGTGTTAAGCATGCTATCAAATACTATACGACGCGACAAACTGCAGTCCATGCTTGCTTCCTGGATTACTCCAGGGCTTTTGACCTGGTTTCCTATGACACTCTCTGGAAAAAGATGGAAAGTACTGGCCTACCAGAAGAACTTATTAACATTTTTAAATACTGGTATGGAAACCAGGTCAATAGCGTCCGATGGTCGGGAGCCATGTCACAACCGTACAGGTTGGAGTGCGGGGTGAGGCAGGGGGGTTTGACCTCGCCCACCTTATTTAACCTGTACATGAATGACCTGATTGTGGCACTTAGTAGCACCCGCCTCGGTTGTCACGTAGACGGTATTAATATGAACAATATTAGCTATGCCGATGACATGGTGCTACTGAGTGCATCAGTGTGTGGCATAAGGAAGCTGCTTTCCATTTGTGAAGCGTATGCTGAACTGCATGGTTTAATATATAATCCAGCTAAAAGCGAGGTCATGGTCTTTGAGGCTAGAGGTGGCGGTGGCGGTACAGTCAGCGTGTTTCCTAACGTTACGCTCAATGGTACCACATTGAGTAGGGTATCAAAATTTAAGTACTTAGGACATGTTCTGACCTCTGACCTCAGGGATAATGAGGACATAGAGAGGGAACGGAGGGCGCTGTCAGTGAGGGCGAACATGATAGCCCGCAGGTTTGCACGTTGCTCGACAGAAGTCAAAATTACACTGTTTAAGTCATATTGTACATCATTTTACACGTGCAGCCTGTGGGCCGATTATACCCAAAAATCTTACAGTGCCCTCCGTGTTCAGTATAATAATGCATTCAGGGTGCTGATGGGGCTGCGGCGATTCTGTAGCGCATCAGGCATGTTTGCTGAACATCGCACAGACTGCTTTTACGCCACAATGCGTAAAAGATGCGCATCCCTGGTGCGCAGGGTGCGTGGCAGCGCCAACAGCATCCTGAGCATGATCTCTGATCGGCTAGACTGTAGGTACATGACTCATTGCTCTGCCATTTCTCATGGAATGGTGGAGAAATGATTAGTCCCTATTGTGTGTGGCGGTCTCCTTTTCCTGTTGGTATTTTGTAATTTAATCTTAATTTAATTTCTATGTATTTTTTAATTTTATTTGAATTAGTTTGATTATATTTGAAAAGAATAATTTTATACTTACAATTTATTTTTATTTTATTTGACTTGATTTAATTAGAATTCATTTTTTTATTGGTTTTTATATAATTTATTAGGATATTTTTATTCAATTTTATTTGATGCTATTTAGATTAGTATTTTGATTTTATTTTATTTACATATGCAATGTTATCTGATTTTAGTTTATGTGTAGGTATGTATTGTCTGTAATAGTGCAAATTTTATTTATATATAGGTACTTCTTGTTTTCGTGTTTTAATATTAATTATAATTGTATTATTTTTTGTTGTGTGGGTGTTCTTGCCTGAAATAAATAAATAAATGAAAAAATGAATAATTATTACATATCTATATTTACAGATTTTTTTTCACTTTACATATGTACAATGATATACATTTATTGTTAACAATTACAGAGAAACATAATTATTACATATCTATATTTACAACTAGCTGATGCCCGCAGCTTCGCCCGCGATGGCGCTGTATGTGAAATTTTGCTGAATTTTCTTTGCTATAAACCTCACGGAGCCCGAGACCTATCCAACGAATGCAAAACCGTGGAAATCGGTTCGTGCGTTCTGGAGTTATAGCGTCAGGAAGGAAAACCCGACTTATTTTTATATAATAGATTACTATCTAAACTAAACCTAAATAAGGCCCCCGTGGCATTGTGCCCAAAAGACTAGCAGCATTCCCCCTTTGAATAGCAATACCTATTCGTTGAGCGAGAAAACTGTCAGCCCTTGGGTCACCAGTTGACTCCACAAGGCGCTTTTTCAAATTCTTGAAAAATTTTTGCGCATTGGGATGGACAAAAACGATACGATGAGTCGAGACCCTTATATTTATTAATTTTAATATTTTTAATATTTTCTGGTTAAAGTTGTACTTACATGTACATCCTACTGCAATCTTGATTAATAAATAAAAGATGTTGTTGTTGTAAAGTAATAGTATCCCTCAGTTTCCTCAGGGGTTAAAAGCAAGTTTTAGAGTCTTTTAAGGATAAAAATAGTAACCCACTGTGAGTTATTCTTATGAGGTTTTTATGGCGTATTATTTATTGTACTCTAGCGTATGTTTTGTACAACTTTTTAAAAGGAACAAATTTGCTACAGATAATAATTTAAGTGTTTCTTTTGCTATTCACGCTCTGAAAACTCAATGATCAATAAATTATGTGCTATTGTGTAATGAAGCACTCAGAGATAATGTAGATTTCTATTACTGCAGGACCCTTTACATCAATACTCGACAAGTCTATCATTTATTACCGACAACTATTTATTTATTTATTTACACTTTATTGTACGCCAAGTAAATAAAATTATGGTACACAAATTTAGTGCAAGAAGATGTACAATGGGCGGCCTTATCGCTAAAAAGCAATTTCTACCAGGCAACCTTTGGATGGAGAAAGTTGCTATTCATGCTTTCAAAGAAAATAACAAAATAAAATGTGTCACAAATAAAGTAGCATTTTATTGCACACTTTTTCCAACACTAGTAAATGTTTTCTCGCAACGTTTTTCTGACCCTCCAGTCTTCACAGGGATCAAAAGAAAATAAAGAAATATCATCATTGTTATTTTGTTCATACTCACGGTTGACTGGAATCGTCCAGATAGGGCGTGAAAATGCCATTTTGTGCACGTGTAGCAGACATTTTTGACAGAAATCCGCTTTTGGCGCACGCGGCGATGATATGTTTTCTATATCTCGAATACCTACTTATTTTGTCATCTAATATGAAAATATTTATTTTTCAATCTGACTTTCTTCCTTCTGATCGAAAGCCGTGACTAATTTCTAAGTACTATAGAATTTAATTCATGGGGTTTGGCAGGAAGGACTCCTCAACACGCTACAGCATTTCTTTGTTGGTACTCCTACTCTATGCCGAGATAGGCCTATAGTTCAGTGTGTAGACCAGAAGACTGGGAATCTCTTCCTATCCTAATAGAATTAATTTCAGTCATTGTGTGGATTCTTGTAGATTTGTACAAAGCATCTATCTAAAAATAAGTTGGTATCAAAAATTCCCTGTGCCTATATAGGTATGTAGTCAGAGAGGCGTCAAAGTAATAAACTGCAAGAAAATCGTTCCATTACAGTCGGTTGCGAAATCCGAGGGCGGTACGAATGAGTACTGTAAATACCACACGATACACCGTATTCGTACGATTAGGTGGACCACAGTATTATTACGTGACTTGCTCCCAAAACGGACGGGCAATCTCTATAAAGAGGTATTTGGAACCCTAATTTACACCCCTTACGTAATATAAGAGCGCGCTTATGAAGGTTTGGACTGGACCCTCTTGCGAACGTGGTTGTATAGTTATACACAATTGTATTGTATGACAGTAAAAACTATTTCTAGAAATAGTGTGAAACTGAAACATAGTTCAGTATTGGCAGAGGCTTATAGGATTCAGTTGCAACTAGTAATTAATGTTGCTAAATCAATAGCACCGAATCAAAAACTGTGGGTAAGTACCTACTTAAAATAAATATTTCGAACCTCCCTTTTTCCAAGTAGGTATTATTAGGTAGGTACTATTTTACCTTCATACATAAAAATGTATGAAGGTAAAATAGTAAGATACCTACTTGTACCAATGTAGGTAGTTACCTAGTTCAGCATTATGCAGGAACGATTGCTACCTTGTATAAGTTTGTAAAAGTTGTTTTAAAATGTAAATTGAAAGCTGAAGAAAACAAGTTACGGAATACAGAATGTTTTCAATTTCAATATTTAACCCAGAACTTATTTCTAATCGTATTCAGAAAGATTTAAAAAATACTTTCTTTGCTCTACGAAAAGATCTGGGAACTCTACCAGTGCGTTTATTTATATGTACTCGTAATATGCGCTGGTAAAGTTCCCAGGTATTATAGCGTGTGTTTCAAGCTGTAATCCTCATATTTGAAATCTCAATGAAATCGAATTTTGACAACGCTAAAAAATAGTCATGAAATTGCTATAAATAGTCATATATGTACAAAAATAGTCGCATTATAGTTTCGGCGTTATAGCTTAAGGTTAGTGAGGATTATGGCTTGAACGTCAAGCTCCCAGGTATTACTACCTTTGGTTCAAAGTATTGTATGTCTTCAAGAGTAGGTAGTGTGAAAAGTTATAATAGATCGTAGTTATAATAGATATAATAGATGTGTTTGTAATAGATCAAGTTCTATTTATTTTGTTGTTGTCTTAAGTAAAACGTAAGTAGGTAAATAGATTTAAGACACCATAGTCATCTATTTTAATTGTAATTTGTGTGTACATAAACTTACTACTAAAAATGTACTTGATAGAGTATTTACCTACTGCTTACCATTGTACCTGTGTTTCCTCCTTCTGTTTGTTTTTGTTTTTTGTATTGTAGTGAAATAAGGAAGTCGCTGCCGGAGGACCCAAAAAAACCAAAATGATTTTTAACTAAATTTAATTAATACAAAAATTACAAAGAAATTACAATTAAAAGTAAGTGGTTCCGACCGATGTTAGAATCAGAATGATCTACGGCTATTACACGAGTATCGGGTAAAACTGGCATCCGGTTGCATGTGACGAACATCGCCTCATCAAGTCAGCAGTTTTGCCTCCACGTGTAAGTACGGCTGCATTGCGTCATCTCGCGTCAGCAATTCTGTCTCCGCGTGTAAGGCTTGTTACTAAGAAGGGCAACGGGGTCGCTGCATAGTTGCATTTTCTATATTGCTAGATACTATAACACCTCCACCGACAGTTCAGCAATTATTTTTGAAGTTTGAACTGAGAAAATATTGCTGAGTGTCCCTTTGGCGCTTCTGATTCTTCAGGTTGTGCGTATGTGCTATCCAGGATTTCCAGTTTCTTGCCTTTGCATTTCAATAATTTGTATCGTTTCAGAAGTACCAGTATCCCGGCTATGAGAATACAGGCGAATATGATGTAAAACGGGATGGTGGTGTGGTACAAGTACTCTTGAGATACCGGCTGCAGTTGTAACGGAGGCTGCGACATAATGTTGAATTGGGCGTTATGCAGCTTCCTAAGATCGCTGGATCTAAGATTGATCCGAGTAGCATTCGGTTGGTTAACTTCAGTGTATTGTATCTTCGTGATCTTTATAGGTTGTCCTTCTACGTGATCATTGAGATTAGTGATGGTGAACTCTGGAGTGTACAGGTAGCATCCTGTCGGTATAGTAGCTAGATAACTGCCATTTAGAGTGCTGTAATCTTCCCGGCCGCATATGGTGTGAATTTTTGTCTCGTAGGGGAACGATAAGATGTAGTGTTTTTCGTTCAGCTCTTCCATGGATATTTTCGACAGGAATACGGTCCTAACTTCGCAAGATTTGTGTAGGACTTGGTTGATGATGAGGTTCTGGATACAGTCTGGATCGCGTCGTAGTCCATCTTGTCTTCGCAGAGGTACCAGTTGTTATACTTCGGGCATTCAGCCTCTATGTACACATAACCATTCCTGTTTGTTGCAATCAACGGGTAAGGAGGGATAAGTACATGCTTGAACTTATTAGGGACTAGGGATAACTTGTACAGGTCGTAATTATCTACAGCGAAAATAGGAAATTTAAATGAGATAACTATTTGATTACCCGAATAGTAGTAGCCGGGTTTAATTATTTCGTAATATTCTCTAAGTTCTAAATCTAATACCTTATCTTTACCATAAACCTTAACTAACTTTTTAACCATATGTCCTAGACTTTCTATATTAATCATGGAATGATGCGGGCTTGAACTATGTATGAATGCTAAAATGTTTTCTATTCTAATTAACTCATTAAGTATCTCATCTAAGTTCTCACTTATTAATGTTAAGCATTGGCTAAATTTTGCAAATGTTATAAGATTATATTCTCTATTAAGGTCTTTATCTAGTAGAGCTATTACAGTCTCATTCAATTTGGATTGATTTTCTACAAGCTGCATGATAATATCGGAATGTTGGGTCATCCACTCTTTACTCAAACTAATATGATTATTAAATTCCTCCTGGATCTGGTAGTTATTATCTTGTAAGATTTTGAGAGCCTTGTCGTATTTTATTGCATCAAAGTAGTCTAGATTACCTGTTATACCTTTTATTATAGAACCCAGACCATCAATGAGACCTCGCTTTACACGATTTGGTTTTAACGTTTGTATGTAGCTTATAATTTTACTTAATTTATTAGAAAGATAATCTATTTGGATTTCGTGAAGCACATGTATACCATCAACTAAATACTTCTTAAAATTATTTAATTGGTCCCCTAATAGAGCAATTTTACTGTCAATATCATCTAGCTTAATAAATTGCAGGAAGGTATGGTAGTGCGTGATTAGCTTAGTCCCACCAAGGCGAAAAGGTAGCAGTCCCGGGCCATCATCTAGGTTCTCGAATGTTATTTCCGGGTTCGTTTCCTGGGCTGCTATCAAACGAGCAGTCAGGACCAGTAGCACCCTGTAACAATTGAGCGCTTTTAGGTACCCTTTTCAAACGGTTTTTAGCAATGGGGCCGCGTTTTTTAGAAGTGTATATGTGTATTGGCAAATCAGCCAAGACGGTGTCTTGGGTATACCTAGGGGCTGTCTTTTGGCGGTTCGCTAATGGGTTGCTAATATAGATGCGTTGCTGGGGTTGATATTCGATTTCGGGATCGCGGTTTTTGTTACGGTTTTCTATTATTCTACTGCGATTGGACAAAGAATCCGTATTTATGGCTTCGTAAATTGTTTTCATTTGCTCCCTATGATTTTGAGTGTACTGTTGCATGAGATGTTTCGATAAGTCTATGCTGAGGGGATTTCGCGGATCGAAATGCCCGGTTATTATATCAAATGGACGGCATTTGGTAAAACTATGGATCGCGCTATTATAGGCTAAGATGGCGTATGGTACGAGAGTAGTTACATCCTCACCTTTATGCGTTAGCTTTAAAATGCGTAAATGTTCTAACAAAGTTGAATGAAACTTCTCCACGATGCCATTATCGTTTGGGGAATGTGCTAAGGTGCGGTGATGATTAATTCCGTGTAACTTTACAAATTCGCTAAACAATTGGTTGGTGAATTCCGTACCGTTGTCCGATATTATGGTTAGTGGTAAGCCATGATGAGTTGCAAACTTTAGTAAAGCCTGCAGTATGGTAACAGCTGTACCATCTCTTATGTGGTATGCTTGTGCATACTTCGAGAACGCGTCCACTATTGTTAAGTATTTCTCCGATTGGATACTCAAAAGGTCTATGTGAACGGTTTCGAATGGTTTAGTAGCAGGTGGTACTAGGTTGAACTGCGGTTTAATTGGGTGGCGATCGTATTTAGCTTGCCCACAAACGGTACAGTTGTTAATAAATTTAGTTATGTCCTCCTTCATTTTTGGCCAGTAATACTTATGAGATAGGGCTAAGTAGCACTCATTGATGCCACGATGGTTAGTTTTCCCATCATGGTAATGTTTGATAATGTCCTGCTGTTGTAGATATTCCTTAATATTCTCTACCTCTCTTTTGGCCAAAACTAAATTCATGGAAGAACTTCTAAACTTTTCTTGAATGATAGGAATGATGTCATACATGGATAAGGCAGGACTGATTAACAGGGCTGTTTTCACTTTAGGATTGACATATTCCTTGATGACATTTACGATATCATCTTCTAAATTAGTTTGAGATACTTGTACAGAAGTTCTAGTATGAGTATCGAATGGCTTCGATGCTGTTGGGCGCTTTTTGAGGTCGCCAACAACGGTGATGAAGATCTGCCTATGGAATTTATTTAGTGGCTCGTCAACAATAGGAATTTCAAGTATAGGGTTTTCCTGACTGGTATGTGCAGTTAAGGTTGATGAGTCGCCTTCTGAGGGTGGACGTTCGGATGCGTTCACTGCCATAGAGCTCGTTTCTTCATTATGGATTTGGATGCGGGAGAGAGCATCAGCATTGGTATTGCTAGAACCTTTTTTATAAATGACAGTGAAGTCATATTCAGATAGCTTAAGCTTCCATCTAGTCAGTCGAGAATTGGGCTCTTTCAGGTTCATAACCCACTGGAGTGGTTTGTGATCTGTTACTATTTTGAATTTTCTACCGTATAGGTAGGGTCTGAAATACTTGACTGCCCAGACTATAGCGAGAAGCTCTTTCTCAATCGTACTGTAGTTGATTTCGCTCTCATTTAGAGTGCGAGAAGCGTAGCACACGGGTTTATCAGAGCCTATAGTACCCTGTGATAGGATAGCGCCAAGAGCGACGTTAGAAGCATCTGTTGTCAGGATGAAATCTTTTGAGAAATCAGGGTACTGCAAAATCGGATCGTTGGTAATGAGCGTCTTGCACATTTCGAAACTTTCAGTGTACTCAGGAGTCATTACTACTCTTCTGCCTTTCTTTAGACACTGAGTGAGAGGTTTGGTAATACGGGCAAAATCAGGTATAAACTTTCTATAGTAGCCGACTAAACCTAAGAATTGCTTGATTTCTTTGGGTGTAGTCGGGATTGGGTATTTTTGGATGGCTATTATCTTGTCGGGTTGTGGCTTAATGCCTTCTCTGGTTATTACATGGCCTAGGAAAGAGGTTTCTAGTTTGAGGAACTCGGACTTATTTAGCTGGACTTTGAAATTAGATTCGCGTAGCTTCATAAATACTTTCTCCAAATTGGTCATGTGTTCTTGGAGCGAAGTACTGAAGACTACAATATCGTCCAAGTATACCAAGCAAACGGTATTCTGCAGTTCTTTCAGGACGTTATCCATTTTTTTTTTTTTTTTTTTTTTTTTTTTTTTATACCACTAGAGTGGCAGACAAGCATACGGCCCCCCCAGATGTACCGGTGGTCACCACTGCCTATGGACGTTTGCAACACCAGAGGCGCCACAAGCGCGCTGCCGACTCTTTAAAAACCTTCTAAGTCCCCTTTTGAAGAACCCCATACTGTAGGCGTCCGGGAAAACCGAAGCAGGGAGATCATTCCACAACCTAAGCGTACGCGGAAGAAAGCCTCTATTAGATCTCACCGTGCTCGAGCGCTCAGGACGCAACGTGTGAGGATGAACACCCTGTCTATGGCGAGCGGTGCGATGATAGAATGTAGCCGTAGGCATCATATCAAACAATTCTTCAGAGCACAAACCGTTGTACAGGCGGTAGAACACACATAGAGAAGCAAAGTCTCTCCTGTCACTAAGAGGTTCCACACTACCTGCAAGTATGGGATCGTTGACAACTCTCATAGCTCGCCTTTGCACCGAGTCAAATGGACGAAGCTGGCATTCGGGTGCCCCTGCCCAGAGGTGACAGCAGTACTCCATATGCGGACGCACTTGCGACTTATAGAGAAGCAGTGCTTGCGCCGCAGTAAAGTACCGCCGCGCCCTTCTGAGCACTCCGAGCTTCCTGGACGCCAGCTTGGCCTTGCCCTCCAAGTGACAGCGGAACTGCACATCACTGGAGATGTCAACACCAAGGATCCCTATACTTTCAGAGATGGTGAGAGATGTGCCCTGAAATTGTGGCGCCACAGTGAATGGGGTCTTTTTTGCGGTGAAAACACAAACTTGTGTCTTGGTAGGGTTGAATTGGACAAGATTTTGTCGACCCCAATCGGACACTCTAGTGAGAGTAGCCTCGACTTCAGACACAAGTTGTTCACGACTTTCTTCCACTGCATCCCGAGAGATACCGGGACGGCCCGTGTAATAAGTGTCGCCCGTACTGTCGTCCGCATAACAATGAATGCCGTCAATAGACAACATGTCATTGATATGCAGCAGAAACAAAGTAGGGGACAACACTGAGCCTTGTGGTACTCCAGCGTTTATGGCTATGCAGTAAGAACAGCTACCGTCAACGACGGCCCTGATGCTTCTACCGGCCAGAAAGCTGGACACCCATCCGCATAAACTCTCGGGCAGTCCATAGGAGGGCAATTTCGTAAGAAGACCACGGTGCCAGACCCGGTCAAAGGCTTTCGAGATGTCGAGGCTCACTGCTAGAGCCTCACCCTTACTCTCGATAGCCGCCGCCCAGCGGTGTGTGAGGTACACAAGAAGATCGCCCGTCGAGCGACCGTGACGGAAACCGTACTGCCGGTCACTGAGCAGGTCATGTTCCTCAAGGTACCTCAGGAGCTGTGTATTAATTACACGCTCCATCACCTTAGATAAAAGGGAGGTGACGGCTATAGGCCTATAATTGGCCGGGTCGGTCCTGTCACCCTTCTTGGGCACAGGATGCACGTACGCGATCTTCCACGACGCCGGGACTTGCTTCATGGAGTAAGAAAGCGTGAAAAGATGTGTAAGTACCGGACACAACTCCGGACCACACCGCTTAAGTACCACCGCAGGAATGCCGTCCGGCCCACTCGACTTATGAATATCTAGGGATTGAAGCTCCCGCCTGACGTCCCGTTGCTTGAATTTAATTTCTGGCATGGAAGTGCCACACCAAGGGATACCAGGCGGAAGCGCACCTCCATCGTTCATGGTCGAGTTGGAGGCAAAGAGAGAACCCAAAAGGTCGGCCTTCTCCTTGGCACTCTGGGCCAGACTACCATCCAGTCTATGTAGAGGTGGTAATCCCGACCGACAAAAGTTTCCCTCGGCAGCTTTGGCGAGCGACCAGAATTCACGACTTCCAGAAGGGTAGCCGGTTAGTCGCTGACCAATTCTGCCGACGAAATCAAACTTTGCCCTGGCAACCGCTCTTTTACTGGCCCTCGAGGCGGCATTCAGTTTGCGTTTCACTTCAGAGATGCTAGGATCTGAGTTAGCGCGAGCCGTGGTCCAAGCTCTGTAGGCAGTTTCTTTCAACATCCTAGTTTCTCTACAAAGCCGATTAAACCACGGTCGTTTCCTAGCTCCTGCCGGGATCCAGCGGTTAGGAATATAACATTCCATGCCCGCCAAGATCCCCTCAGCTACTGCTGCAGCGCAGGAGTTCAAATCATCTGAAGTGAAGCAAAGCCGCTTCCACGGGTACGACGCAAAGAACTCTCGAAGTCCATCCCAGTCTGCTGACTTGTAGTGCCACCCATGTCGCCACTCCTTGGGCCGAGGTGGTTCAGGCCTTGCGAGAGGCACTCGCGACCGAACGAGGCAGTGGTCCGATGAACCAAGTGGCGCATCCACTGATGTGGTGTATCCGTCAGGCCGCGTAGTCAGCAGAAGGTCCAGCAATGCACTCTGCTCGTTCTCCCTATCTGGTATTCTCGTATGAGATTTTACCAGTTGGGAGAAACCGTAGGTCAGGGCAAAGTCGTGAGCAGCTTTCCCCGCAAAGTTAGTGTGCACGGAACCCAACCAGTCAATATGGTGACCATTAAAGTCCCCCAAAATCACTATCTCCGCGGAGGGATACCGCTCAATAGCCTTGTCGGTCGATTGTTGCAGGTGGTCAAAAAGGCGAACTGTCTCCGTATCACCGCTATGGGACCTGTAAATGCACGCGTAGATCCGAGTGTGGCCCCCATGATCCACGCGCGCCCATAATGTAGACAGGTCCCTGTCTTCCAGGTCACTGAGACGGCGACAGCAGATATCCTCCCGCACGAACATGCATACCCCAGCTTGACGCCTGAAATTAGCCTCCAGCTTATAGCCAGGGTACATCAAGTAAGATGTATCGTTCGGGCAAGATATCTTAGTCTCCGTCAGGAAAAATAAGTTCGGCCTCGCAGATTCCAGGTGGCGGTGGATCTCGTTGATGTTTGAGTGCATTCCTCTGATGTTACAGAAGTCCACATTTAGTGTGGACGACGACGAAGCCGCTGTGTAAACCTTTTTTCTTTTGTGACCTTTTGCCATGATTGTTGTTGAAAGGGGATAAAAAGAAGGTAGGGGGTGCCTGTGTGTCGGTGACGCAAGAGACTAAGCGAGGCTCCAATTCCCCAAAGGCAGGCACAGGTAGTGCGGTAGATTGGCACGGCGTACGGAAGGGCCCCCGGTCCCCCCCCAATGCAGTGGCCGCGTCCACTCCGGTATCCTCCTCCGGCACGACCACAGCACCAGGGACTTTACACAGGCAAAATGGCCATGACGCGCTGAAATGATGATGGAGCGTTCTTGAGGCCCATTGCCATTCTCAGGAACTCATAGTGCCCATTTTCGACATTAAAAGCGGTCTTAGGGATGTCCGCCGGGTCCATTTCAACTTGGTAGAATCCGCTAGCCAAGTCCAAGGTGGTAAAGTACTGGCAGTTTCCCAGTTTGTCCAACACATCGTTTATGTTCGGGATAGGATACTTATCGTCGTAGGTTTTCTCGTTTAGCTTACGAAAATCTACGACTAGACGCCACTTAGTCTTGCCTGACGCGTCACCCTTCTTTGGCACTACCCAGATAGGTGAACTCCAGGCGGACTCGGAGGGTCTAATTATACCCTGTTCCAGCATTTTGTTTATCTGACTCCTAACTTCGTCCCTATGGATATACGGGTAACGATAGCTTTTACCGTGTACTGGTATTTCATCCGAGGTACGAATTTTATGTTTAATTTTATTTGTGAAAGTCAGGGCTTCTCCCTCTATGTAGAATACATCGGCGTATTTACTGCATAGAGTCTCTAAATTAGCCCGTTCCTCCACATTAAGGTGTTCGGTACGTAACTGAGAGATGACAAATTTGGCACGTTCGGGAAACTGATCTATGTACGTATGCGGACTTCTGTGAGAGTATTTTGCATCACACTGAGTATTATAAACCTCTGCTTGTACGGCTCGGTCCATTGAAAATATTACATCATTAGACGTTGGGTTAGTAATTTCTAAAAATCCGCGGTTATTCTTTACAGTGGTAAGGCAATCTCTGATGGTACAGTTAGAAATTCTCTGTTCGGGTATTAATGCCTCTCCATCGTGAAAGTTAATGGGTACTCTAAGTAATTTCGATGAATTGGCTGGTATAATATCCTCGTAAAGATTAGCATTACGTGAATTATGCATCTTGATTTCGTTAATAGAATTACGCGTTATCAACACTCTATCTTTAAGGTCAATTTTAGATTCCCATTTCTCTAGCAAATCTAATCCTATGATTCCATCAAAATAATAGTGACATTTAAAAACGTATAGTTTCATGGAATCGAGCTCTTGAAATTCGCTGAAAGTCGGGATATCTATGGTATGATCGCTTCGCGCAGACCCATGGATGTTCGTAACTTCAAAAGGTTCGTAGTTAAGGGGAAAATTATTATAAAATTGATTCACAGCTTCTGGGCTAATAAATGATTGATTTGCCCCTGTGTCAAGTAATAGTTTTAGGGGCGGCTGTGAAATTTGCAGATATGGGAGCTGCCTTTGTGTTTGGAGATTTACTTCTATTTTAATTTGCTTAATATCCCGCGCTCCTGAAAATCCTGCTCTGGTTCAGAACTAGGTCCAGGAATAGGACTTTCGCAAGGCTGGCTATGTTCCGGGTAACCATAATTAGGATTCTCATAATAAGTATAAGGGGTTGGCTCTACATTGTAATATTCCGTGCCATCACCGTACAAGTTACAATTGGGTTCGTCAAAATAATCAGGGTAATAGTGTTGTTCACTGTGGTAACCACACTCGTTCATATTCATTTCCTTTGACTTAAAATAGTTGTTAGGGGGCGGGTTACCGTTTTTACGCCAGTCATGACCGGCTATTTGACCGAAGGAGGGTTTTTCTTTCGGTACAAAGTGACAAACACCGCTCATGGGCTTAGGGCCCGTATACGGCTGCTGGAATGTTCTAGGTTGCGGTTGGAAATTGTTGTTGAAGCGATTATACCCTGGTGGTGGCCCTCGGAACATTGTTGTTGTTGCGTGCGCGTGGGCATACCTACACCGTTACCGAGAGTGGCAGGCCTATTAAAACTGTTAAAAGGTTGCACATTGCCTTGAAAAGTATTTGGTTTCCATAGCTGCTGCGGTGGCTGAAAATTGGTAACAGGCCCGGTTCGTACAGCTGAATTGAACTGTTTCTGTTGTAAACTACTAGAATTATTCATGGGTGAAAAAGGCAAAGATCTAGGTATGTTACCAGATTTCCTTTCGTTGTCGTTTCGATTTATTAGATACATCACGTTCAATTCCTCTTGTACGAATTCAAGGGCTTTCTCAACGCTATCAGGACGCATACATCGTACACGAGACCCTAAAGGTTCTTTTAAGCCGCGAACAAATGCTTGCATAGTTAATTTTTTGTATAGTACGCGCTTGGCTTCTACGGTGGTAGGTATCGTCTCGTGTAGGGTGACATATGTCATGATAGTGCAGAATAATGAAACACAACGGTCATAAAACTCCTGGGGAGAAACATTTCCTTGGGTAGCTAGCATAAGATCGTTATAAAGTGTGGTCTCATCCCGTTGGTCTGCGAAGTTGTTAATCAAAGCCTTTTTGATATTGGCCCAATCTTCAGGTATACCATTCGCGTTAATAATCTGAGCGGCTGGGCCGGTTATTTTATTTAATATACCGTTAATAAGGCACAGCCGCGCTAATTCGTTACCAGGATTAGCATCTATATACTCAGAAACAATTTGGTCGCAAAGCTGAATAAATCTCGGCAAAATGTGCGGATTCCCATCAAAATTTGGCACTAAACGTAGGGTTTTATAAATTATATCTGCGTCTGCCATAGTGTTAAATTCGGAACTTACAGACCTAACGCTGCTATTTAAACTATTACTAATACTATTAGAATCTCCGCTAATATCTCTATTCGAGTCTAAGTCTAACCTACGTGCTTCTCTAGAGCGCACAGGCCCTCTGGGAGTAGTTTGCTTAGGGTGAAAAATGATTGCTAATTACTAATACTAACTATAGGAAAAGGGAAGTTGAGAGCAACACACAAAAACAATTTTTAGTGTACTTACATCAACTGCATTTCAGCACCTCTGGGATCGATGTCTGGATTTCTCCTCCGGGCACGACGTCAGGTTCTTCTTTCAGGATACTCGGCGAACGCGATCGCTCGCGACGGCGGTAGCGATTTAGCGGTAAGGGTACGATATTCGATGCGAGAACCACCCTAATTAGCTATTTCGAGACGCCTCGAGCATCCTACCGACTGCGCCAAATAAGGAAGTCGCTGCCGGAGGACCCAAAAAAAACCAAAATGATTTTTAACTAAATTTAATTAATACAAAAATTACAAAGAAATTACAATTAAAAGTAAGTGGTTCCGACCGATGTTAGAATCAGAATGATCTACGGCTATTACACGAGTATCGGGTAAAACTGGCATCCGGTTGCATGTGACGAACATCGCCTCATCAAGTCAGCAGTTTTGCCTCCACGTGTAAGTACGGCTGCATTGCGTCATCTCGCGTCAGCAATTCTGTCTCCGCGTGTAAGGCTTGTTACTAAGAAGGGCAACGGGGTCGCTGCATAGTTGCATTTTCTATATTGCTAGATACTATAACAAGTGTGTACATAAATAAATAAATAAAATAAATAAATAAATAATAAGATTTGTCAAGAATGTTTTCTTTATGTAGCTAATTCAGATTTTCCTTCTCGCAGTACCTTCCTACTTAGGTACTAACAGTAAAGTACTTTAGGCGATGTTAATATAAGATATTCTTTCACGTAAAGTTCCGTACCAAATACGGAAAAAATACATTTACTGTATGGGAGCCCCCTTTAATGTTATTTTCTGATTTTAGTATTTCTTGTAGAGCGAACAGAAATACCTACATCATCTGTGAAAATTTTAACCATATATCTGCCACGTTTCATGAGATACTGCCTGGTAATAGACAGATAAATGGACGGCAGTGTGTCAGTTATACTTTGGGTACGGAACCCTAAAAATGTACCAAGTCAATTATAGAATATCATTTCGCTATCTAAAACAATAATATTTCATATATTATGTTAAGGGCCCAAACCGAACCCTTTTCAATGTTGGCTACATTTTTGACAGATTCGTATATATTCGTATATTAGGCCCGCTATCCATTGCGGCGTAGCTTCATAAATGCGTCGTTGCCATTTTAGCTTGTGCACTAGTTTTAATCTATATAAAACTTCATTGCTGATTCGTTGTCGCACCAGATTGTTACATAAATTTTTACCAAAGTGTGGAGCTGAGCGCGTTATGCTTGTATTTAGCACATAGCACAAGTTTTATTTTGGGCAAGATGATGTTGTATGAGAATGTCCAAAATTATTTATTTATTTTAGTCTAATAAAGAGTATTTTAGTAGATAAATGTGTATAAACTTGTGTGTAAATTTGTGAATGTAATTCAACTTTGTAGCTGTACGATGTCTGCAGTACGTACGCTCGTACAGATGCATAATAGATGACGCGATACAAAACAGCCAAAGTCTAGTCTACGTGAAGCTACGCTGCAGTGTACGATGAGCCTAATGCTATTGCTACACATTCTACCTTTGATCGACTATAATATGAGGGTTTCTATAATACGAGTATGTTTATTATCCCTGACATATAAGTATATGAATATATTTCCTTTGCAGATTATTGTTGAGTATAATTTGCGTAGAGATGGCACACGCGTGTGTGTGAGTGTAGTTAAGCATGTGTTCCACAAATGTATTTCATGAAATATCCTGAAAAATGTATTATGATTATTGTCTCTGTGATTGTAATTAGTTCTCGAATGTGATTTGTATAGTTTGTCAGGCTTTTATAACGGAATCCAAAAAAGAAATTGTTTCATATTCTCTCGTTCAATGTGTACAGCTGGCACAAAGATCTTCCAAACTCAATTGAATGTTCCTAAGACATTATTTTACAATCAAAGCAGACGTTCATTTGTTAATCAAATGATTGTCATTTACCTATGTCTTTTCCTAAAAGTATTTACCTTACGTTCATTCCTAATAGTATTATGAAGATATGATCACGGTAATATCCGGGCACACGTCGTAATATCCGACTCATCATAGGGTACTTAGAATTGGAATTGGAGTTTAGTTAATTCAGATCATTTATTACCTAAGAGTCTGACAAGATCGTTAGATTTCTGGAATTTTCATTAGCCATGCGCTGTGGAAGTTATAAGACCGTGATCCCTTATATCGAGATTGTTTCGGTAAAAATCTCACTAGTGTGACAGAGTATTTTATTAGTATTTATTTTTTTTTCTTTTTTTTTCTTTTGTAGAGTAGTGCGATAATTAGGATGAGGAGTCACCGACTGATATTCACTGTACTCTTTGCAATCTACACAAGGGCTCGGCTCCAGCGGTGAACTTCTTGATTGCCTCTTTGGTCTAGGAGCCGAAATATGCGACGGTAGAATCACAAGGTCGTGTGTTCCGATCGTATGTATGAGATGAGACAAATTTGTGTGATTTATAAATGTTTGTTCCGAGATTCTGGGTGTTTCTATGTATGATAAGTATGTATTGAAAAGTATATAAGAATTATTGTCCGTGGTTTGAAACACATACACAAGCAGGTTATTTCTAGCTAACTTTGGTATCAAATAGCGTTGTATGAAATTTTGTGTTCGCATTCGCTTTCGATGCAAAAACTGCATCAAAATCTGTCCCATCCATTCGGCCACAGACTGAAACGTTAAACTTAAAACACACCTCGTTTTCGTCAGAGAGAAACTGGACAAAATGTAATAGATAATAAATAAAATAAACACAGACCTGTCATTTCAGTTCAGTTAACGAAGCGAATAAAACTGTCCAACCCTTTGAATAAACTGTGATAATGGCTTAGAATAGCCTATTAGCACTCGGTGACAATCTTGTAGAGCCTTCTCGGAATGATAATATTTTTCTTTTATTTCAAACAGTCCTTGCGCCGCCATTCCTTTTTTAATTAGATTATTCGAATTGAGTTGGCGCCAATTGTACTCTTTTGAAAAATAAAAATGGACATAAAACCAAAGACGTATCATATATAGACACGTTATACTCGAACATTACGGCTTTCAAAAACAGCTAAACTTTTACAAATTTGAAAAAAGAATTTTATAAATTATCTGTGGTATCAATTAAGTCACTATTAGAGGAATGTTGGGAAAAAGGACACTTGAATTTCCCTTACTAAGACATATGATAAAACTATTTACGGGTAAAGTAAGTAATATTTTAATTTACAAAATATTAATGCAGTTTATCGAATTAGTTATTATTATCGTAATTTAAGTCATAAAACCAATTTATTTAATAAATTATAAAACAACAATTAAATTTTTCAAAATATCTTCCACGTAAGTACAGATTTTCGAGCCTCTACAGTTTTATTATTTATTTAAACTTCATGCACAATGTACGTAGGCAAACTTCTCTTACTTTATAATCTTAATATATTATTATTTTGTTTTAATTAATTTTTATAAAAATATTATAACATAAATAAAAAAAATCTAATGGCAAAGTAAAACATTAGTACAAATACTCCCCAACATCCCCATATGCGTCGCGACGAACCACAGACTACAGAGTACATTTGCCTTGTGCATTATGCTAGGCGCCATTTTAGGCGCGAGTAAATAAAATAATTTTATTATTTCTATTGTACTTACGAATGAAACGACACGTTTTTATATTGAACAGTTGCTGTGTAGTTTGAACATCCTCTGAAGAGACATGCTTTTTTCGAGTTTTCTTTACTAACAGAATTTAAAACAGTGCTAATAGAACTTTCGCCAACCCTACAGCCGCGTCACAGATTTTCAGGTAATTACCTTCTTTACGTGTTGCCATTTTCCAGTGTCTATAACGTATCTATAGTTTTTATATCATTGCATAAAACACGTTTAGTGGTTCACCAGTTATTATTGCTTTTAGAATTAGTATTCTCAAATGGTATTCTAAAGAGTTGATAATGCAAAAATTGAGTATGTTTTAAGATCAGAAAGCTTGTACTCGTAGATTATTATCCTGAACGTTGTTGGTGGAAAGTTTGAAGCTACATTCATTTATAGCTCAATCCCTCAATTAATAGATACGATATTAATAAATCGATGGCAAATATTTTGGTGCGAGTTTAGTTACAGTTGTAATGTTTCTCACATGTTGTAACATTGTGTACCAACATAAGTTTGATGGTGTAATCTATCTATACATATAAAAATCAGTGCCACTTTTCGTTGTAATTTTATAACTCAAGAACGGGCTCACCTATCCAAACCAAATGTTTAGGCTTTGTTCGGACTATGGAGTAGATGGTTTATGTGAAGTTTGCACAAAATCGGTCGAGTGGTTTATTACATTTATCTCGCAAACGAAGTTGCGCGGGTCAGCTAGTTAAATTATAAATACCTGTACTAAATGATGTTTCTCATCTTAGGGTTTTTAGTAGGGTGTAGACCTTGAGAGTTCCTTGAAGTGAGGCCAAGAAAACTCACGTCATCCTCCACCACGACACATTACGACTTTTTTTAGCTCGTATTATTATTCTCGCATTATGTATTATTATTATTTGTATAGATTACATATTATGACGGAACAGAAAAGTTCAAAGTTGCTTGTAACATAACACAATTAGTAAAAGACCGAGACACACTTGTTGATATTATATTTTTCGAGGAAAAGTATTGTAGCGTTTTATGTTGGTATTATAAGCGAGGTCGGACGAAGCTGTATCTCAGGCGGGAAACGAATGAAAATATTTTCTTTTTATTGCGGTCCCCTGCGTTCACCAATTACAATTACAATTAAGTTAATTTGAGGGTTCCGTAGTTGTTTGCTTCTGTCTGCTGTTTACAGAATTATGTTTTTAAGTGGTCCGTGAATTGAGATGACCACCATAACTTTTGGTAGGATACTGCTGTAGTAATTTTATAAGTTACAGATGTAGTATTCTGTCTCTTTTAATTTCCTTTGAGACTTATCAGAAAAGAGACCACTTTTCGATAAATGCCATGTTTATGTACCTACTCTGATTAGATGTAAGGCTGGAAGATAAAACTTATTATTGCGAGAATAAATCTTTCAACTATTATAAATTTGAAAGTATGTGAAGATGTTTGATACTCAATCGCATTCACCATTGAACCAATTTGACTGAAATTCAAATTGGTTCAATGGTGAATGCGAAGACATTATTTTACAATCAAAGCAGACGTTCATTTGTTAATCAAATGATTGTCATTTACCTATGTCTTTTCCTAAAAGTATTTACCTTACGTTCATTCCTAATAGTATTATGAAGATATGATCACGGTAATATCCGGGCACACGTCGTAATATCCGACTCATCATAGGGTACTTAGAATTGGAATTGGAGTTTAGTTAATTCAGATCATTTATTACCTAAGAGTCTGACAAGATCGTTAGATTTCTGGAATTTTCATTAGCCATGCGCTGTGGAAGTTATAAGACCGTGATCCCTTATATCGAGATTGTTTCGGTAAAAATCTCACTAGTGTGACAGAGTATTTTATTAGTATTTATTTTTTTTTCTTTTTTTTTCTTTTGTAGAGTAGTGCGATAATTAGGATGAGGAGTCACCGACTGATATTCACTGTACTCTTTGCAATCTACACAAGGGCTCGGCTCCAGCGGTGAACTTCTTGATTGCCTCTTTGGTCTAGGAGCCGAAATATGCGACGGTAGAATCACAAGGTCGTGTGTTCCGATCGTATGTATGAGATGAGACAAATTTGTGTGATTTATAAATGTTTGTTCCGAGATTCTGGGTGTTTCTATGTATGATAAGTATGTATTGAAAAGTATATAAGAATTATTGTCCGTGGTTTGAAACACATACACAAGCAGGTTATTTCTAGCTAACTTTGGTATCAAATAGCGTTGTATGAAATTTTGTGTTCGCATTCGCTTTCGATGCAAAAACTGCATCAAAATCTGTCCCATCCATTCGGCCACAGACTGAAACGTTAAACTTAAAACACACCTCGTTTTCGTCAGAGAGAAACTGGACAAAATGTAATAGATAATAAATAAAATAAACACAGACCTGTCATTTCAGTTCAGTTAACGAAGCGAATAAAACTGTCCAACCCTTTGAATAAACTGTGATAATGGCTTAGAATAGCCTATTAGCACTCGGTGACAATCTTGTAGAGCCTTCTCGGAATGATAATATTTTTCTTTTATTTCAAACAGTCCTTGCGCCGCCATTCCTTTTTTAATTAGATTATTCGAATTGAGTTGGCGCCAATTGTACTCTTTTGAAAAATAAAAATGGACATAAAACCAAAGACGTATCATATATAGACACGTTATACTCGAACATTACGGCTTTCAAAAACAGCTAAACTTTTACAAATTTGAAAAAAGAATTTTATAAATTATCTGTGGTATCAATTAAGTCACTATTAGAGGAATGTTGGGAAAAAGGACACTTGAATTTCCCTTACTAAGACATATGATAAAACTATTTACGGGTAAAGTAAGTAATATTTTAATTTACAAAATATTAATGCAGTTTATCGAATTAGTTATTATTATCGTAATTTAAGTCATAAAACCAATTTATTTAATAAATTATAAAACAACAATTAAATTTTTCAAAATATCTTCCACGTAAGTACAGATTTTCGAGCCTCTACAGTTTTATTATTTATTTAAACTTCATGCACAATGTACGTAGGCAAACTTCTCTTACTTTATAATCTTAATATATTATTATTTTGTTTTAATTAATTTTTATAAAAATATTATTACATAAATAAAAAAAATCTAATGGCAAAGTAAAACATTAGTACAAATACTCCCCAACATCCCCATATGCGTCGCGACGAACCACAGACTACAGAGTACATTTGCCTTGTGCATTATGCTAGGCGCCATTTTAGGCGCGAGTAAATAAAATAATTTTATTATTTCTATTGTACTTACGAATGAAACGACACGTTTTTATATTGAACAGTTGCTGTGTAGTTTGAACATCCTCTGAAGAGACATGCTTTTTTCGAGTTTTCTTTACTAACAGAATTTAAAACAGTGCTAATAGAACTTTCGCCAACCCTACAGCCGCGTCACAGATTTTCAGGTAATTACCTTCTTTACGTGTTGCCATTTTCCAGTGTCTATAACGTATCTATAGTTTTTATATCATTGCATAAAACACGTTTAGTGGTTCACCAGTTATTATTGCTTTTAGAATTAGTATTCTCAAATGGTATTCTAAAGAGTTGATAATGCAAAAATTGAGTATGTTTTAAGATCAGAAAGCTTGTACTCGTAGATTATTATCCTGAACGTTGTTGGTGGAAAGTTTGAAGCTACATTCATTTATAGCTCAATCCCTCAATTAATAGATACGATATTAATAAATCGATGGCAAATATTTTGGTGCGAGTTTAGTTACAGTTGTAATGTTTCTCACATGTTGTAACATTGTGTACCAACATAAGTTTGATGGTGTAATCTATCTATACATATAAAAATCAGTGCCACTTTTCGTTGTAATTTTATAACTCAAGAACGGGCTCACCTATCCAAACCAAATGTTTAGGCTTTGTTCGGACTATGGAGTAGATGGTTTATGTGAAGTTTGCACAAAATCGGTCGAGTGGTTTATTACATTTATCTCGCAAACGAAGTTGCGCGGGTCAGCTAGTTAAATTATAAATACCTGTACTAAATGATGTTTCTCATCTTAGGGTTTTTAGTAGGGTGTAGACCTTGAGAGTTCCTTGAAGTGAGGCCAAGAAAACTCACGTCATCCTCCACCACGACACATTACGACTTTTTTTAGCTCGTATTATTATTCTCGCATTATGTATTATTATTATTTGTATAGATTACATATTATGACGGAACAGAAAAGTTCAAAGTTGCTTGTAACATAACACAATTAGTAAAAGACCGAGACACACTTGTTGATATTATATTTTTCGAGGAAAAGTATTGTAGCGTTTTATGTTGGTATTATAAGCGAGGTCGGACGAAGCTGTATCTCAGGCGGGAAACGAATGAAAATATTTTCTTTTTATTGCGGTCCCCTGCGTTCACCAATTACAATTACAATTAAGTTAATTTGAGGGTTCCGTAGTTGTTTGCTTCTGTCTGCTGTTTACAGAATTATGTTTTTAAGTGGTCCGTGAATTGAGATGACCACCATAACTTTTGGTAGGATACTGCTGTAGTAATTTTATAAGTTACAGATGTAGTATTCTGTCTCTTTTAATTTCCTTTGAGACTTATCAGAAAAGAGACCACTTTTCGATAAATGCCATGTTTATGTACCTACTCTGATTAGATGTAAGGCTGGAAGATAAAACTTATTATTGCGAGAATAAATCTTTCAACTATTATAAATTTGAAAGTATGTGAAGATGTTTGATACTCAATCGCATTCACCATTGAACCAATTTGACTGAAATTCGGAATCTGATAGCTGATTCTGATCTGGATTAACTTACTCGTACTAAGTAGATAAATTAGCACGAGCTCGTTTCGACTTGATTTAAATTTAACATACGAGTATTAAAAATATTTATACTAGTTGCATGTATGAATTCAGCGCTGTGAATTCAATATTCTGTAAATTTGTTTGTGATGGTACTACATTATAACTGCTTTATGTTTTAGATGGTGTAGAAAATAATGAATTGTGATATAAGACTAGAACACAACACTCAGAAGTTAACATTACACCCAATTAACGTTACAGTTGATTACACCACACTGTAATGTATAGTCATACCACAACAAGGAGAGGAGTAATACCAATGTTAAATTAACTCATGAAAATAAATCATAGACGATGTTCATGGAAATCCGTGCATGTACGCTTGAAACCGACTCAAAGTTCATTGTTAGCTAATATTATTACAACAACATGTGGCGCTGAACATTATAAGTAGATATGCTTGCAGACTGTGTTGTTTCTACTAGAAAACTACGTGTGCATCTGGATTGAGGGCCCAAAAATTAAATCTTCGCAAAACAAAATAAGATTTACAGGGAAGTTAGTTAAAAGTTTCTTAAACTTAGGGCACTATGCCAAAAATTTCTTAAACACGAAATAAAGCTTTTATGATGAAATACCTTGGGCCCTCAATCCAGATGCCTGCATTAAGTGGCATAGTCTGATTCTCAGAAAGTACTACCTCTAAGCTGATAATTTTTATTTAAGGAGTTAATTAAGAATTTCTTAGAACTTTTAAGAAATTCCCAAATATGTAGAATACGATATTACAGAGTTATTGCTGTATATCTTGGGCCCTCAGTTCAGTAATGTTTGAACTGAGGAATCATCAAAATATGGGTTTGTCTAAAGATATACTTAAATACGACTGAAATATATTTTACATAACCGCGTCTATAAATTCGTTAAAAAGAAATAATGACAAAAAAGTAAATAGTTAAAATTTAAATTGGTAATTGAATTTTCCTAAAATGTCTGAACTGAGGGCCCAATATTTTCGGCAGTATTGACTAAGATACGGCTTCTACACTACCGCACATCAGGGTAAGTACTTTAAGAAATTTTTAATTAAAATCTAACAAAGCGTTTATTCTTCTAAATGTCATACTTTTAGAGAAAATTGAATTTTATTTTTTTGTAGGAGAAAATACTGTAGGGTAGCCATGATTTTGTTACTTTTTGAGACTAATCAGCAAGTACCCTCATACAAGGTTGTTATTGCTTGAACCGTCAAAAGCGATGTTTTGTGTGGTGCAATAATTATCCTACTTCCTACTAATATTATAAATGTGAAAGTTTGTGAAGATGTTTGGATGTTTAGATGTTTGGATGTTTGTTACTCAATCACGCTCTAACGGGTGAACGGATGGGGCTGAAATTTGGCACAGAGATAGCTTATAGTCTGAAATAACACATAGGCTACTTTTTATCTCGGGTAAATGTTCCCACGGGAAGCGGGAACGGGTACCGAATTTTCGCGCGGGCGAAGCCGCGGGCGTCATCTAGTAATTAAATTATGCAGTTTATAATAATTATTATCAGTGTCCGTACTATTATCAGTGAAACCGCAGTAAGTTGATATTGTCAATTATAGCACAGGGTGGAAACTCCATACAAAAATGTTCGTTTTCACCCACACTAATATAGACGTAATGTGAATGCTTAAATCAAGCTTCAATATGTGTGTGAGTATTCTAGGGTCACTAGCTATGGAAACAAAATAATAAGGAACAGAACGCAATCTCATGTATGTAGGTACTTTTTTCTCAAACCTACCCTCGGAAGCATACTCGCGCACAATCCAGAATACTTTTGAATAGGTAATGAAAAAAATACCAAATTGATTACATGGAGAGTAAAATTAATTTCTTTATTAGTTATTTATTATAGAAATAGCTACAGAATAAACTCACAAATAATTTTTTGACATTGTACTTTATCCATGTTCGCTGTATCATGGTATCTATGGGGCAATGTTACAAAAGATTATATAATAGAAATATTCTAAAATGTTACGCGAACTAATTTATTTTTTATAATAATAATAAAAAATAAATATTCACGGACATCTCACACAACGCTATCATTCTGATCCCAAAGTAAGCTAGGAATAACCTGCTTGTGTTATGGGTATCAGGCCATGGATATTAATACTTCTATACTTTTAAATACACACATATTATACATAGAAACACCCAGACTCTTGAGACAAACATTTATGGGTCACACAAATATTTGTCTCCGGTGGGAATCGAACCCACGACCTCCAGCGCCGCAGGCGGTATCACTACCGACTGCGCCACAGAGGCAGTCAAATTTTTTTTATCAAACCTATACGTATGGGGTATCTACAGATCAGGTTCATCATCACGCCTTTATCCCCGAAGGGGTAGGCAGAGACATATTATATACAGCTCGTTCGCTCTAACTTTGCCGCTCGGCTCCATACTAAAGTCGAATTTTTAATTAGACGAAGTAAATAGACAGCAACTAATGTCACTTCTTCATACAATGTTGCGTATTTTCTATGACGAAGTGACATTAGCTACTGTCAATTTACTTCGTCTAATTAACAATTCGGGTATACGCCTCTACGCCAGCGGCAAAGTTAGAGCGAACGGGTAGTACCCACCTTTCACCTTTTTCTAATTTGTCCCACGTAATACGTTGTGAGCCGTATTGCCGTGTTTAAATGGACAGGCGCAGGTTGTGACCAGGGAATGCAATGCCGCAACAAGATTGTAATCCCGGTATTTGCGGGACTGAGCAATCTCAGTCCCGCGGGATCCCGGTATTATGATCTGCTTGCTCTACTGCATTCATGCCACAATAGTTTATGATTTTTAGTTTAATTATTGTAAATAGAGCATAAACGAAATGCCTGCCGAGTTTCTTGCCAGTTCTTCTTAAGCGGGCCAGCTTCCGAACTGGTACTTACTGGATACTTTGATTTATATTCGTGGACACGTCGGCGGAGCCCAGGCAGAAGCACTTGTGGCCCCGCGGACTCAGTGTTCTGTAAACGATCACTGCAGTAAGCAACTTTCACTATGGCCGGTCCATGGATGGGTGACCATCCATGTGATCACTTTGTGACATTTATTTGAGCGTTTCCGTGCTTCGGAAGGCACGTTAAGCCGTCAGCCGCCGCCAGTAAAATGGCAGTCGTTAAGCCTAACGACTGCCATTTTACTGGCAACCGTATTGCCGTTTGATTTGAGCCGTATTGCCTTAGCCAAGTTGAAGGCTTTATTTCAACAGCAGGCAGTCACAACCCGCACCTGTCCATTTAAACACGGCAATACGGCTCACAACGTATTACGTGGGACAAATTATAAAAAGGTGAAAGGTGGGTATATAATATGCCTCTGCCTACCCCTTCGGGGATAAAGGCGTGATAATGAACCTGATCTGTAGATACCCCATACGTATAGGTTTGATAAAAAAAATTTGACTGCCTCTGGTCGTGGGTTCGATTCCCACCGGAGACAAATATTTGTGTGACCCATAAATGTTTGTCTCAAGAGTCTGGGTGTTTCTATGTATAATATGTGTGTATTTAAAAGTATAGAAGTATTAATATCCATGGCCTGATACCCATAACACAAGCAGGTTATTCCTAGCTTACTTTGGGATCAGAATGATAGCGTTGTGTGAGATGTCCGTGAATATTTATTTTTTATTATTATTATAAAAAATAAATTTGTTCGCGTAACATTTTAGAATATTTCTATTATATAATCTTTTGTAACATTGCCCCATAGATACCATGATACAGCGAACATGGATAAAGTACAATGTCAAAAAATTATTTGTGAGTTTATTCTGTAGCTATTTCTATAATAAATAACTAATAAAGAAATTAATTTTACTCTCTATGTAATCAATTTGGTATTTTTTTTCATTACCTATTCAAAAGTATTCTGGATTGTGCGCGAGTATGCTTCCGAGGGTAGGTTTGAGAAAAAAGTACCTACATACATGAGATTGCGTTCTGTTCCTTATTATTTTGTTTCCATAGCTAGTGACCCTAGAATACTCACACACATATTGAAGCTTGATTTAAGCATTCACATTACGTCTTTATTAGTGTGGGTGAAAACGAACATTTTTGTATGGAGTTTCCACACTGTGCTATAATTGACAATATCAACTTACTGCGGTTTCACTGATAATAGTACGGACACTGATAATAATTATTATAAACTGCATAATTTAATTACTAGATGACGCCCGCGGCTTCTCCCGCGCGAAAATTCGGTACCCGTTCCCGCTTCCTGTGGGAACATTTACCCGGGATAAAAAGTAGCCTATGTGTTATTTCAGACTATAAGCTATCTCTGTGCCAAATTTCAGCCCCATCCGTTCACCCGTTAGAGCGTGATTGAGTAACAAACATCCAAACATCTAAACATCCAAACATCTTCACAAACTTTCACATTTATAATATTAGTAGGAAGTAGGATTAGGCGGCGGCTGACGGCTTAACGTGCCTTCCGAAGCACGGAAACGCTCAAATAAATGTCACAAAGTGATCACATGGATGGTCACCCATCCATGGACCGGCCATAGTGAAAGTTGCTTACTGCAGTGATCGTTTACAGAACACTGAGTCCGCGGGGCCACAAGTGCTTCTGCCTGGGCTCCGCCGACGTGTCCACGAATATAAATCAAAGTATCCAGTAAGTACCAGTTCGGAAGCTGGCCCGCTTAAGAAGAACTGGCAAGAAACTCGGCAGGCATTTCGTTTATGCTCTATTTACAATAATTAAACTAAAAATCATAAACTATTGTGGCATGAATGCAATAGAGCAAGCAGATCATAATACCGGGATCCCGCGGGACTGAGATTGCTCAGTCCCGCAAATACCGGGATTACAATCTTGTTGCGGCATTGCATTCCCTGGTCACAACCTGCGCCTGTCCATTTAAACACGGCAATACGGCTCACAACGTATTACGTGGGACAAATTAGAAAAAGGTGAAAGGTGGGTACTACCCGTTCGCTCTAACTTTGCCGCTGGCGTAGAGGCGTATACCCGAATTGTTAATTAGACGAAGTAAATTGACAGTAGCTAATGTCACTTCGTCATAGAAAATACGCAACATTGTATGAAGAAGTGACATTAGTTGCTGTCTATTTACTTCGTCTAATTAAAAATTCGACTTTAGTATGGAGCCGAGCGGCAAAGTTAGAGCGAACGAGCTGTATATAATATGTCTCTGCCTACCCCTTCGGGGATAAAGGCGTGATGATGAACCTGATCTGTAGATACCCCATACGTATACGTTTGATAAAAAAAATTTGACTGCCTCTGTGGCGCAGTCGGTAGTGATACCGCCTGCGGCGCTGGAGGTCGTGGGTTCGATTCCCACCGGAGACAAATATTTGTGTGACCCATAAATGTTTGTCTCAAGAGTCTGGGTGTTTCTATGTATAATATGTGTGTATTTAAAAGTATAGAAGTATTAATATCCATGGCCTGATACCCATAACACAAGCAGGTTATTCCTAGCTTACTTTGGGATCAGAATGATAGCGTTGTGTGAGATGTCCGTGAATATTTATTTTTTATTATTATTATAAAAAATAAATTTGTTCGCGTAACATTTTAGAATATTTCTATTATATAATCTTTTGTAACATTGCCCCATAGATACCATGATACAGCGAACATGGATAAAGTACAATTTCAAAAAATTATTTGTGAGTTTATTCTGTAGCTATTTCTATAATAAATAACTAATAAAGAAATTAATTTTACTCTCTATGTAATCAATTTGGTATTTTTTTTCATTACCTATTCAAAAGTATTCTGGATTGTGCGCGAGTATGCTTCCGAGGGTAGGTTTGAGAAAAAAGTACCTACATACATGAGATTGCGTTCTGTTCCTTATAATTTTGTTTCCATAGCTAGTGACCCTAGAATACTCACACACATATTGAAGCTTGATTTAAGCATTCACATTACGTCTTTATTAGTGTGGGTGAAAACGAACATTTTTGTATGGAGTTTCCACACTGTGCTATAATTGACAATATCAACTTACTGCGGTTTCACTGATAATAGTACGGACACTGATAATAATTATTATAAACTGCATAATTTAATTACTAGATGACGCCCGCGGCTTCTCCCGCGCGAAAATTCGGTACCCGTTCCCGCTTCCTGTGGGAACATTTACCCGGGATAAAAAGTAGCCTATGTGTTATTTCAGACTATAAGCTATCTCTGTGCCAAATTTCAGCCCCATCCGTTCACCCGTTAGAGCGTGATTGAGTAACAAACATCCAAACATCTAAACATCCAAACATCTTCACAAACTTTCACATTTATAATATTAGTAGGAAGTAGGATAATTATTGCAACACACAAAACATCGCTTTTGACGGTTCAAGCAATAACAACCTTGTATGAGGGTACTTGCTGATTAGTCTCAAAAAGTAACAAAATCATGGCTACCCTACAGTATTTTCTCCTACAAAAAAATAAAATTCAATTTTCTCTAAAAGTATGACATTTAGAAGAATAAACGCTTTGTTAGATTTTAATTAAAAATTTCTTAAAGTACTTACCCTGATGTGCGGTAGTGTAGAAGCCGTATCTTAGTCAATACTGCCGAAAATATTGGGCCCTCAGTTCAGACATTTTAGGAAAATTCAATTACCAATTTAAATTTTAACTATTTACTTTTTTGTCATTATTTCTTTTTAACGAATTTATAGACGCGGTTATGTAAAATATATTTCAGTCGTATTTAAGTATATCTTTAGACAAACCCATATTTTGATGATTCCTCAGTTCAAACATTACTGAACTGAGGGCCCAAGATATACAGCAATAACTCTGTAATATCGTATTCTACATATTTGGGAATTTCTTAAAAGTTCTAAGAAATTCTTAATTAACTCCTTAAATAAAAATTATCAGCTTAGAGGTAGTACTTTCTGAGAATCAGACTATGCCACTTAATGCAGGCATCTGGATTGAGGGCCCAAGGTATTTCATCATAAAAGCTTTATTTCGTGTTTAAGAAATTTTTGGCATAGTGCCCTAAGTTTAAGAAACTTTTAACTAACTTCCCTGTAAATCTTATTTTGTTTTGCGAAGATTTAATTTTTGGGCCCTCAATCCAGATGCACACGAAAACTACGTATCTATACATATAATAAAATGATAGAAAAGTCAAAACTGTAGATCTTCTATACATATAATAAAATGATAGAAAAGTCAAAACTGTACATTGGAAATATTAAAAAAAAAACTCGCTGGGTGTTCAACATATTATACCAAAGCCGAAAATATAGTTAGAATTTTTTTTGTCTGTTTGTCGGTTTGTCTGTTTGTCTGTTTGATTTGCTTTGTCCGGAAGGATCTCGAAAAGTACTCAATAGATTTGATTCAAATTATGCACAAATATTCACTAGGGGTAGGGTCTTAAAATAGGCTATATATTATCACGCTACATATCCTAGGGGCTAAGCAGAGAGCAATCAAATTGGCATTATAACATAATTTTCACGCGTACGAAGTCGCGGGCAACAGCTAGTTGGAAATATTAAAAAAAAAATACTCGCTGGGTGTTCAACATAAGATACCGAAGCCGAAAGCGTACTTAGAAATTTTTTTGTCTGTTTGTCTGTTTGTCGGTTTGTCTGTTTGTCTGTTTGCTTTGTCCGGAAGGATCTCGAAAAGTACTCGATAGATTTGATTCAAATTTTGCACAAATATTAACTACGCGTAGGGTCTTCCAATATGCTATATACCTATTATCACGCTACACATCCTAGGGGCTAAGCAGAGAGCCATCAAATTGGCATCATTCCATAATTTTCGCACCTACGAAGTCGCGGGCAACAGC
Organism: Miltochrista miniata; assembly: GCA_933228765.1. Taxonomy (NCBI): domain Eukaryota; kingdom Metazoa; phylum Arthropoda; class Insecta; order Lepidoptera; family Erebidae; genus Miltochrista; species Miltochrista miniata. Next base: position 18,741,497 of record OW121757.1, on the reverse strand, counting down.
AAGTAATCAATATGAAGGGATGTTACAGTGTAGAAAGCCGTGGGGTTACCCTCTCGAGGGTGTACGCAGGTCTCCCAGCCCTAGACAGATGGAAGGGCATTGTATGGTTTTAAGCAGAATAAGTTCGGCATAGCATCGATGAGGATTTCCACACGGAAAAAAAAAATTGGATTGGTTATGTACAGTCATATGTACCTATAGTCATGTATTTTATTTTATAAGGATAGATAGAGGCATCTAACGCGCCTGTTCTTCAGCAATTATAATGTCTCATGTTATATTTGCCGCGTGGAAACGTTCAGACGCATCTGTTTATAATGTTTCTGATAACTGAGACCAAAGGCTTATTATTAGTTCCAATTAAAAAAAAACTTTTCTCTGTCGATCCATAAAACTTTTATAGACCTGCCTGCTCACATGTTTCCTTCCTCTGACAACCCCGGGTTTTTCAAGCGGAGCGTGAAGGCATATAATAAACTTGACTTGGCCAACTTGACAACTAATGTCAGATGTATTATGAATGAACTATGAGAGTGGTCGCGAATCGCCAGATGTCACCACGACTTTCCACTTAGAGGGCGGCGTCAATGTGGTGAGTTTAGTAGATACGAGTACATACCTACATATACTCACGCTTTTATCCCCAAAGGGGTAGGCAGAGGCATAGTATACGCCCAGATTTCACCTTATAGTTTTATGTCTCACGTAATAGATGGTGAGCCTATTGCCGTGTTGAAGATGGACAGATGCAGGTTGTGACAGTCTGCTGTTAATTTTTTTTAAGCCGCCCATAAAGACCTTCAACTTAGCTTAACGACTGCCATTGTAATGGCAACCGGTACCAGAGGCTTAACGTGTCTTCCGAAGCACGGAAACGCTCAAATAAATGTCACAAAGTGGTCCACCCATCTAAGGACCGGCCATAGTGAATGTTGCTCACTGCAGTGATCGTTTACAGAACTCTGAGACTGCGGGGCCACGAGCGCTTCACTTGGTGAGTTCAATATAAAAAAAAACCTTCACTATAAAATCTACAATATTAGACCAGAAATGTCTCGAAGAAACCCATGAACTGTAAGCGTATCAATTACCATACTGCAGTGTACAGTAGGAGAAAGTCAACATACCCATAACAAAATGTTATTACAACTTATATTTTGTTACACAGAACACACAGAACCTTCCGAAAACTCATTTAAAATAAACTTGCAATATATAACAGACAACAAACCAAACTTAAACAGAACCTGTGAATATAGCAGTTTACTGTGTTAATGTTCTTTGGTATACAATACGCACATTATTAGGTTAATTCAATTTATTTTGTGTGATTCATAAATATTTTGTCTCGAGAGGCTGGGTGCTTCTATAAATTATAAGTATGTTTATGAATTATAAGTATGTATCTATGTATGAGGCTTTCTTCCGCATACGCTTAGATTGTGGAATGAGCTCCCTGCCTCGGTTTTTCCAAACACCTATAGTATGGGGTTCTTCAAAAGAGGGCTTAGAAAGTATTTATAGGGTCGGCAGCGCGATTGTGGCGCCTCTGGTGTTGCAAACGTCCATAGGCTGCGGTAACCACCGGTACATAAAAAAAAGTGAAAAAGTGGCAGTATGGTGGGGCTGTATGCTTGTCTGCCACTTTAGTGGTATAAAAACAACTATATTTATAAAAAACAAATTAAGTATTAATATTCATCGTCTGATACCCATAACAGGAGCAAAGGTAATCCTAACTTACTTTAGGATCAGACAGCGCAGTGTCATTTTATTCATTCTCATCGATGCTAATATTATAAAGAGGAAAGATTTGTTGTTTTGTTTGTTTGTTTGTAACGAATAGGCTCCGGAACTACTGGACCGATTTGAAAAATTCTTTCACTATTGAAAAGCTACACTCTTTGCGGTGAACATAGGCTATATTTTATTACCGTATTCCCACGGGAACGGGAACCACGCAGGTGAAACCGCGTGACGTCCGCAAGTTAATAATAACAGCGCTCGTAGCCCCACCGAATTCCTGGGGTATCCTTCCGAGTGCATACGCGGGCCTTCCAACCGTAGGCTACAGTTAAGACCCAGTGTTCTGCAAACGATCACTGCTTACGCTAAGCCTGGTCTTCGAATCACACAGAATCAAGAATCACAGAATCAGTCATAAGCAGAATCTGTCTTAAACAGAATCTGACTTAAACCGAATAAAGGGAATGAGTGACATCTTTGTGGCGTTGCCATTTGCGAGCAGTTCTGTGCTTCGGAAGGCAGATTAAGCCGTTGGCCAACGTGACCGCGGTAACCGATAGCATGGTAGTCGTTAAGCCAAGTTGAAAACGTCATGATGGGCTAGGGTATGTTCAACAATGGGTAGTACCTACAACATCCATCAGTATATTTCAATACGGCAATGCACTTACTACCTATTACGTGGGACTATTGGAGTATATTGTCTCTGTCAACTGCATATTTCTAAGTAGGTAGGTACCACATTTCAGCAAGATTCGTTGAGTCGTTAGAGAGTGAAAGAGTAACAATATCGAAACTACCTAATATCCTGCCAGACCGCTAGATGTCATCATTGTCACATACAAACTTTTCATCTCTTCTATGTTTCTTCCTGTCTGTCTGTTTCTTTGTTTGTTTATTTGTTCAGTGTTGGAGCAAAACTCTGTAGCTTGATTATAACTGTACTGTTAAGTTTTTGTAGGTAGTTTTTCAACTTCAGCATCGCTACATGTTTCATCAAAATCGGTGCTGCGGCAATAAAAATACAGCTTGACCTAGGTAAGGTATGTTTTAATAGAAGCCCTATGCATTGGAGAGGTCAAAGTCGATTGGTTATTAATTAAAATCACCTCGCGGACGAAGTCGCAGGCATAAGCTAGTTTATAATAATTTATGAGTACCTATCCCTGTACTATTTTCAGACAAAACAGAGGGGCAAGTGCGAGTTTTTGCGTGAGCATGTCGACATTCACGGCTCACCAATTCGTTTGGAATCGAGACCCCGCCACCTAGCTGTAAACGCGGGAACTTGTCTCGATCCCATACAAATCGGTGATAACGCGCTCGTTCGTGAATGTCGACAGGCGCTCACCGAAACTCGCACTTGCCCCTCAGATCCGTTCAGCCGTTAGAGAGTGTAAGTGTAACAAACATGCTGCTCACAATATTTCCCATTATTAGCAAGATACACAAAATAAGTAATATCCTATTTCACTTACATGACATGTAATGGATAAGTTGTGAAGTGTTATTAAACGTAGTAGGCGTAACGGAAGACATTTTCCTTACTTTAATGACATCCAATATATCTCCTTTTTTCCTTCCCGGAAGAGTCCTTAACCTACTTATCGTTAGTTGTCAAATATAATGTAAGTTACACATGAACGATTCGTCACAAATCGTCGTGCCATTGATTTTTGTTGTTGAAGTAAGAAAATATCAAAGCTATATAAAGATACAAGTTCTCCAGAAGCTATACTTTTAACGTCTGGAACCAATTCCAATGGCAATATCTTTCTACGTAAACAAGAGGGTGAGAAACAAATAAAAATTACTTCTGAAAAATGCCTACGTAACCTGGAAGTAAATCAAAAATGATGCCAGGGTTTCTATGAAATTTGGTCCCACCTTCCAATAGCTACGTGTGTTGCGACGCTGGATAGGTACTTTTGAGCTGAAAAAAAGTTACTACGACGCCAAGTTTAAATGTTAGTCCGTTCAGAGTTATTTCTTTATTTAAACATAGTGGTTTTACAAGATTCAAAAACAATGTTAAATGTTCTATTTTTCAAAAATGACAATTTTAAACAGACCTTATCGTTAACACATGCTTTTTATAAATAAAAGATAATATATTTTAATAATAAACATTTATTTATTAATGATCATGATCTACAATGACGTCATTTAAAAATAAGGCTGGGCCTACAAACGCCTCGTGTCTGGCGTATCCCAGATACCAAACTATTGAAACAATATGCGCACAGGTTCCTACTGTACGTCGTCCTGTCATGCAGGTACAATATCTTTGCAGAATATTATTATCGTGAACCAATAAATAGCAGTAGTACATTCTAGCTCTCACGTGTCGCGACTGTATGCGACCACGTAAGAGCCAAGCGTCTCCATTAATGCCAAAATGAGGTAAATCATCTAGTGCAGCTTCTCGGTATACTTCTATTGTATATCAGAGTAACATTTGGAACTTGGCGCCATAGTAACTTTTATTCAGGTCAAAAATACCTATCCAGCTATGTAACACACATAGCTATTGAAGGGGTGGACCAGGATTTGCATCCTCCTTTAAGATTACACTTATTTGGTCTATCCGGCAACATAATTAAACTCACCCGTACCGTTAAAACTCTCTATACATTATTTTACTCATGTCAAACACTCATATTCCTACAAAGTATAAACAAAACTGGCACTAAACCCAGAATATATCCCTTACACACACAGAAATCTTCACATACCACAAACCGTCAACTTCACTACAAAATAACATACACTCTTCCTTCAAATACCTTCAACACAATAACAGTTCACTGTCTGCATAAAATAGTTTGCTTGTTTTCTATCTACACCAATGGCTAACATTAATTGTATTATTGGTGACTTGGACACTTCGCTGGGAAATAGCTATGAATGTCGTCCCGAAGATTGCCCTTCCATTCTCCCGAGCTCAGGAAACAATCTCAATATCATACACATGAACATTCGCAGCATTGGGAGAAATTTTGATGAACTTCAATTATTATTAGCTAATACAAAAATTCACTATGATCTCATTATTCTCACCGAATGCTGGCTGAGTGTGGTTGACACTTTACCGACTATAAATGGTTATCAATCCTACTCTACAAACGTCAATTCAAACCAGAACGATGGTATCGTCTTTTTAACCGACTTCAAAAAAGGAGGAGGTTCTCAATTCGTCTGTATGTATTTTTTTTTATGTATGTCAAGCGATATTTCCGTCAATTATAGACGGATTTCAAAATTTATTTTTTTGTTGAATAGGGTTTACTTCTGAGGTGGTCCCATTTTCACCAGGTCAGGATCTGATGATGGGATCCAGGAGAAAACGAGGGCAACCACCGAAAATTGTAGCGACAACTAGTGCACTTGTTAACTTTTTAATTAAGTGCTTTAATGTTCTACACTTTAATGAAGGTCTGGAGTCGACCTGATGATAGAGTCAAAAGACAGTCGAGGGCATTCCTTAACAATTTACAGCAGTTACCTTGTGTTTGGGCTTGATTGATTTGTATTGATGAGAACTTTGCACCTAGATTGATAGATCCGCCTTCAAAAAAAAAAGGAAGTTCTCAATGTTTTATGTATGTTCACCGATATTTCCGTCAATTATAAATGGTGGATGCGCCAGTACCGACGCATACATATTTTTTAGTTTATGTATTTAATGGTATTTATTATAATTATTATATGTCAACACTCACGCACTAAACGCATCTTACTTTTATGTATTGTCTATGGCAACACTATCCCGCCCGCTTCCTACATTCACATTCCGCCATAGCTATTGGAAGATACGCACGCACCCGTCTCTTAACGCTCCGCTCCGCTATCGGCCGCTGTGATTACCCATCATATCGCGCTACATCGCTTATCATCAGCCACAGTCTCGAGAGTTACGGTTATAACTCCTGTGTGCATATTTCGCGGTCGTGAATCAAGACCCCGAACGCAAAGCTGGGAGCAGCGCCTACCTACCAACAAGAGTTCTAGGTAAGTGCATTTCCAAGTGTGGTCCTCCGTCCGGATATTCCATCTAACGCATTTTGTCTACTAATAATATTAATTACCTCTTTTCCTATTAAATTCACGCATACGCATATATATATTTAGTATATTACTCATAAATACTCAACGCAAATATTATATTTAACGCCACCCGCACGCATTAGAAAAGTTAATTATCTTTTCACACCGCATATTTTATATTACTCATAAGTACTCATATTCTATAACGCATTTACGCTATTTATCATAATCATATTTACCTATATATAATCAACCCGCTGGCAGGTAGCGCCCCCCGAAATTATCGCTACCCAGGACTTGGACCATCCTGGCCATGTTAGTCCGGTTGTCCGATTCTAGGCAATCATTTTGATATTTTTTGGTAATTAGGAGTTTTGGCATAAAGTAAAACGGACAATCCAAAATTAACAATTTTCTCAACCGTCATAAATTTAACGTAGTTTTCCCCAATTTCATTACAATTTCATATTATCTTTCGAATTGTAATCGTAGATAAAACTCATATTTATACGTTAATTTTATACCCACATATATTTATTTTATTGTGACGGTACTGGGCAACGCAGCCGATACATAACGGTATTCAAACGATTAACAGCTGATTGTTACGCAGACTCCATATTGGGTTTGTTCTCTGAATACTTTACCGCAAACAGCTGATTTAAGCTAACAGCTGATCGTTGTTCGAATTTTATACTTTTTCGCTGAATATTTCTATTACCTACCCACTTATATACATACTCGTATCTCGTATCAATTATATTATCATGGCTTCTAAAGACAAATCCCATAGTAAAAGTTCAGACGAAAGTCAGGTCATGATAAATTTTTTAGAATACAAAAAACAAAGTTTGTTTCACATAGTTCAAGAAGTGTACAACTTAAGTCTCAAGGTTACCGATGAAACAGTACGCATGATGTTTCTCGCTCGGGTTCAATCTATCGATAAAACCCGATCGGATTACATCGAAACTATCGATAAATTGTTAATTGAACAATTAAAAGATAATCCGCAGGTACAGCCGAGTTATAGTGTTTTTAATACATTTGATGAATTATACTGTTTCATAAAGCAAACGGAAACTACTCTGAGACAAGAACTCGACGATAAAAAGAAAAGTGATAATTTTAATATCAAATTACCCCCACTTAAACTCACAGGTTTCGATGGTACTTATGGTAAGTGGCCTATATTTTATGAAAATTTCTGTAGTGTGATACATACGAATACTCGTCTCACCAACGCCGAAAAGGTTCAATATTTGATAGGTTGCCTTTCGGGTAAGGCACTTACTGTTTGTTCAGGCATAGCTGCTACCGCACAAAATTACGATGTTATTTGGCAAGCCCTTCTGGCTAAATACCACGATACCAGGGTTCAGGCGTCGTGCTATTTAGAACAAATGTTACACCAGAAGCCAGGGCAATCGGCTGATCAGATCTTGGAGAACTTTTGTTCAGCTGAAGCAGCTCTGCAGCGTCTACCTATCACAAATTTATCAGATTTCATAATAACTCATTTAGCATTAAGCAAGTTTGATAAACCTATGCTTGAATTGTTTGAACAATCTCATAGACATTTGAGTGTACCTACATATAGTGACGTCAAAACATTTTTGACAGAACAAAGCAAACTCCAAACGCTCCGCTCACCATCACATTCCCAAAAAGGTGATTATCGCGCTCAGCGGAGTTCAACCGCCTCTCATTTAAATAAACCTAAGTCATTTTTTACGCAAACCCGCCCTACTAATTTGAAATCAGTCGATACTTCTAACATAAAAAATTGTATCGTATGTAACAATAATTCCGCTCACCCTTTGTTCAAATGTCAACATTTTATTCAAGAGACTGTTGAAACGCGAAATGAAATAGTTCGTAAACATTCCTTTTGTGTTAATTGTTTAGGTTTTCATCACGTGAGTGCTTGCAGATCTGTTAATAGGTGTTCGATTTGCAATCGGTCTCATCATAGTTTACTGTGTTATAAAAATAATTTGAACGCATCAAATTCAACAAGAAATCATGCTACCGGCAACGCATCGAGGCAGGCAAACGCGTCTACTGCGCCGTCCGAGCATTCCATGTCGACTCATGCGTCATCGGCAGATGATCCGTCCCGCTCGCACTCGCGGGAGGCGCGGTCACATAGTGGCAATATCGCGTCGTTATCGGCTGTGATCCCTCCGCCGCGTAATTCAAGCAGCGCGACCACGGTTTTGTTGCCGACTGCTTGTGTATATGCAAATTATAAATCGGATCGTATACGTTTGTTTTTGGACTCAGGGTCTATGAGTAACTTTATTACGAAGTCTTGTTGTGAGCGTTTGCACTTAACCATACTTAACGCTCCTTCTGTCATTAAAGGCATAGGTCAACTTGAAAGCCAATCTTATGGAATTACGCATTTCAAAATATATTCGCGATTTGATGCCCGCTGTTCTTATTCGGTTAGTGCACGGGTTATAGACACTATTACAGATTTTTTGCCTAACGTGGAAATTGATACAGCGGAATTAACCCATTTACAAAATTTACCTATGGCTGACGAACGATACTATACTCCGGGTGGTATAGATTGTTTGTTAGGTAATGAACTCTTCCCCATGATTTTAGGGTCGCAAAAAATTACATCCCCAACCTCATCAGTAATCGCGATAGAAACCACGCTCGGATACGTCGCAATGGGAAAGGCGCATGCTTTACCTTATTCGCTAGTGGCAAACAAGCATCCCCGCGATCGCATGTCTCATTCCTCCGTGTCCGACAAGGCCTTCTTATGTCACACTCAAGATGTGTCTCTCGAACAATTAACGCAACGCTTTTGGGAGATAGAACAGGTGCCAGATAAGAAGCACATTAGCACGGACGACGCAGCATGTGAAAAGCTGTTCTCGTCTACGTACTCACGCGACGATACCGGTAGATATACGGTTAGTCTTCCCTTTAAATACCCTCCCAGTGAGCTAGGGCATTCGTACACAATCGCCAAACGCAGGTTTTTAAATTTAGAAAAAAAGTTAGACGCTTCTAACTTACGCAACGATTATAATGCCATTATTCAAACATATATTGATCAAGGTTATCTCACTAAAGTGTCAAATAGCTTTCTAGACTCTCAAGTTTATTATATGCCGCATCGGGCCGTTTATCGCCCTGACAAAGAAACCTCTAAAACGCGTGTGGTCTTAGACGCTGGGTGTAAAACCACGTCAGGTAAATCGCTTAACGATTTGCTTTATACGGGACCAATATTACAGAACAATATCTTTCATTTGCTTCTCAATTTGCGTATGTACCCGGTTGCTGTAACCGCGGACATAGAAAAAATGTATTTTCAAGTGAAACTTACTCAAGATCATCATACATATCAAAGAATATTATTTAGGTTCGATTCCAATTCTCCTATTGAAAGCTATCATTTCAACCGCGTTTGTTTTGGCGTCTCCAGCTCACCCTTCCTGGCAATGCGAGTCGTAAACCAGCTCGCGTCAGACTGTCGCGCTTTATATCCTCTGGCGGCTTACGAAGCTGACAATCACATGTATGTTGACGACTACGTTAGTTCCATAGAGAATGTAGATTTAGCTGAAGACACCTATAGGGAAATGGTCGCTATGTTTAAATCTGGAGGTTTTAACTTAACTAAGTGGATCTCTAATGACAATACCCTATTGTCACGTATCCCGTCAATTCATAAGAGCTGTCTCGCTGTCAAGTTTGATGAGGATCCTCATGTTGACACTAAGATCGTGGGTATGCAATGGCAACCTAACGATGACACCTTTAACTTTAAAATAGTGATCGACATGCCTTTAACATGCACTAAACGCTCGATCCTTTCCGTAACCGCGCGCTTGTTCGATCCGCTTGGAATCATCAGTCCAGTGGTCGCATACATGAAGTTGCTTATACAAGAATGTTGGAAATTACAACTGGACTGGGACGAGACGGTCCCGGGTTGCATTCTGTCTAAATGGAAACACTTTCATAGGGAATTGTCGCGTTTATCTGAAATAAAAATACCGAGACATATAGGTTTAACATCCGCTCGTCGAATTACTCTAATAGGCTTCTCGGATGCCAGCCAGCAATGTTATGGTGCTGTTATCTATGTACGAATAGAAACGGCTGAGAACGGAAACGCTCTTAATGTGAATCTACTGACCGCTAAATCCAAAGTGTCAGATTCTAATAAAACGCTAGCGCGTTTAGAACTCTGCGCGGCGGTCTTACTCGCAAAATTAATTAATTCTGTGCGCACTGTTTTTAATAAGCGGTGTCAAATAAACAATATATTCGCATTCTCTGATTCTACGGTAACCCTTACCTGGATTCACTCTCCCGCTCATAAGTTTCAAACTTTTGTAGCTAATCGCATCGCTCAGGTAAATGAATATCTGCCTGCTTCCCATTGGTATCACGTTCGTGGGGTTGAAAATCCCGCCGATATAGTCTCGCGCCCTGTGACACCTAAAGGGTTAATAAATAACTATCTTTGGTTTCACGGGCCGAAATGGCTGTCCGCACCTATAAATGCATGGCCTGTGAAGGAATATAAAATCAATCATAACGAGAAGACAGAATTACCGGAAATTAAAATAGCTTCTCTCCATGCACATACCATATCTGTCTCCGATCACGTTCACATGATAGACGAACTTGCCGAGCGTTGCTCGAGTTGGGTAAAATTTATTCGTTCACTGGTTTATGTATTACGTTTCACAAGGATTCTCAAATCCCGCGGTATACTTTCTGTATACGATTTAGAATACGCAGAATATTATGCGGTCCGCTTCGATCAGTCTAAGTATTTTCAGGTAGAATTACAAGCACTTAAGGCTACTAAAATTTGTCCAAATCAGGCTATTTTAAAACTCAACCCTTTTCTTGACGAACAAGGGTTAATTAGAGTAGGTGGTCGACTTACTCATTCTCAACTAAATTACAATACAAAATATCCAATACTGCTATCACCTAAAGGACGTATAGTGTCGCTCTTAGTAGACCACTATCACACCGACAATTTACACACCGGTCCTGGACTAGTGTTAGCATTGACTCGCCAAAAGTATTGGATTCTTTCTGCACGAAATTTGATTCGCCAACGAGTACATAAATGTAATTTATGTTTTAAAGCTAGGCCTCGTTCTACAACTCCACCTATGGGTGATCTTCCATCCATTAGAGTTTCACAAGTAAAGTCGTTTGTGCATACCGCAGTTGATTACGCGGGACCCTTTTACGTAACTCACATAAGGCGTCGTGGAGTAAAAAGTCATAAAGCGTATATTTGCTTGTTCGTCTGTCTCACAACAAAGGCGCTCCATTTAGAGTTAGTAAGTGATCTTAGTACAGATTTATTTCTCGCTGCCTTTAAACGTTTTATCTCACGCAGGGGTCCTGTTTCAGTGTTGTACAGCGATGGAGGCACTAATTTCATAGGTGCGAAACGAAAATTGAACGAAATTTACACGCTTATACAGTCCACTAATTATAAAAATGATCTGAATAAATATCTAACTCAACATAAGATTCAGTTTCAGCACAGCCCACCTTTCGGGCCCAATTTTAATTCGTTGCCTGAAATTAATGTCAAATGTGTTAAGTCTCATTTATTTAAAGCTATCGGGAGTCAAATACTCACCTATGAAGAATTCAGTACAATATTGGTGCAAATTGAAGGCATTTTGAATAGCCGTCCGATTTGCATACTTTCTTCGGATCCATCGGATCCAACCCCCCTAACGCCTAATCATTTTCTTAATGTTACTCCGCTTAAATATTTACCCGCTGAACACATTGAACCCCTATTACCAGATAACAGACTCACCCGCTATCAATTATTAAATAGAATTGTTCAAAGTTACTGGACACGTTGGAGCAAAGAATATCTTACCTCTCTCCAACTTAGACATAAGTGGAATATGCCGTCCAAACCTGTGACGATAGGAACTGTAGTTGTTGTTAAGGATGACAATACGCATCCTTTATCGTGGCCACTCGCGGTTGTATCAGAGGTGTTTCCCGGGAAGGATGGTGTAATTAGAGTCGTCAGAATTAAGACTTCTTCTGGTGAATACATTCGTCCTGTAACTCGGCTTTGCCCGTTACCCACGCAATAACTCCTACGCTTTTGAATTATTTTTTAGTTCATAAGTTTTCATTCCTTTTATTTTTTTATTTTGTTTATTCAATGTAGAGGAAGAATCCTCTAAGCCCCCCGAAGTTGGATGCGCCAGTACCGACGCATACATATTTTTTAGTTTATGTATTTAATGGTATTTATTATAATTATTATATGTCAACACTCACGCACTAAACGCATCTTACTTTTATGTATTGTCTATGGCAACACTATCCCGCCCGCTTCCTACATTCACATTCCGCCATAGCTATTGGAAGATACGCACGCACCCGTCTCTTAACGCTCCGCTCCGCTATCGGCCGCTGTGATTACCCATCATATCGCGCTACATCGCTTATCATCAGCCACAGTCTCGAGAGTTACGGTTATAACTCCTGTGTGCATATTTCGCGGTCGTGAATCAAGACCCCGAACGCAAAGCTGGGAGCAGCGCCTACCTACCAACAAGAGTTCTAGGTAAGTGCATTTCCAAATGGATTTAAATTGTTTTCTTTCTTGAATAGGGTTTACTTCTGAGGTGGTCCTATTTTAATCAGATCAGGATCTGATGATGGGATCCAGGAGAAATCGAGAGCAACCACCGAAAATTGTAGGGACAACCAGTGCATTTGTTAACTTTTTAATTCAGTGCTTTAATGTACTACAATTTAATGAATATCTGGAGTCGATCTGATTATGGAACCGAAAGACAGTCGAGGGAAATCCTTAACGATTTACAGCAGCTACCTTGTGTTTGGGCTTGATTGATTTGTATTGATGAAAACTTTTACCTAGATAGATATATTTTTCGGTTCACCCGTCACTTAAAATAATGAAAAAAAATTTTTCAATAAAAAATAAAAGAAGTCGGTTTTATTTTTTATTGAAAAATTTTTTACATAAATAAGATCAGAGATGCAGCATGAGTGTGGGAGCCAGTCTTTAGGGATGGAAATTGCCTTGTGTGCGAGGTGAGCAATCAGATAGCTGTATTAGCTATATATCGCTCCCCCTCATACACAACTAATGATAATCATACAAATTTCCTGAAAAGCCTGGAACTTACCTATCAACAGTTGACGGCGTTCCCTAACATCACACTACTTGGAGACCTGAATATAGACATAACGCAAGAAGAAAGAAACAACCATTCTTTAGACTACCTATTGCTGGGCGCTTCACATGGTCTTCTGCCTACCCATACTTTCCCAAGAATTTCCAAATGCTATGATCACGTATTTTTGAAATCGAGTCTAACATCCACTACCTTGGTTCTGGAAGCAAAAATAACTGACCACAAACCTGTCGTGTTAGTGATTGAAAATATTAAAATGAAAAATAAACCTCCGTCCTACACTTATTCAATAAACTTTGAAGCGGTTAGGTCTGACCTGCAAAATACGGATTTTTCGGGTGTCTACTTAATGGAATGCGCCGATACTGCAATGGATGGGTTCATTGAGTTGGTGAGATCCGTTATCGCTAGGCATAAAACTAAAAAACAAACACCTCGCCTATATAGACCAATTAAACCTTGGATTACACCCGGCATATTAAGATGTATCAGAAACCGTGATAGGATGCACAAAAAATCTCAAAAAGCACCGGAAAATTTAATTTTAAAAATTACATTTACTCGATACCGAAATTTTTGTAACGAACTTATACGTAAATTAAAAAACACTTACAAGAGGAACGTACTTGAAAAATCGAAAAATAACCCAAAGGCCCTGTGGAAAACCATCAAACAGATAATTATACACAAAAGCCACATAATAGTCTGTCAGCGTTACTTGGGATCCGCGATAGTCCCCAGGCTTCGGTAAACGAAATCTGTCACACCTTTACTAATGTTGGAAGAAAATTGGCCGAGAAAATAAGTTCTCAATCCCACACCGTTCCTTGCTCTTCTGTAACAAGAGACCGCTTCCATCATTCTCCAGCCAATTCCCTAACCATCCTGGAAACCGACGCAGCTGAGGTAGAATCCCTTATCCTACAGCTGCGCCAAGACTGCGCCATTGGTTGGGATGGAATCACGCCTGGTATATTAAAGGATTCTCGTCAAGTATTAGCACCTCCTCTGACTTACATTTTTAACCTCTGCCTTCGAACTGGTGTGTTTCCGGCTGCCCTAAAGAGGGCTATAATATTTCCTGTTCATAAGGGAGGGAACAGGGACAGTGTAGATAATTATAGGCCAATTTCTGTCCTATCATCAATCTCCAAGCTGCTTGAAAGAATCCTTAATAAAAACCTCAGAGTATTCTTGGACAAATATCATATTATAGCTCAAAATCAATATGGGTTTCGCCCTGGTGTTTCTACTGAAGATGCAGTTTTAGCACTTACCCAACTGGTAGCTAGACACCTGGATGAGCAGAGTAAATGTTTGGGGATATTCTTGGATCTCTCGAAGGCATTCGACACGGTCTCTGTTCCTCTTCTCAGCTCAAAGCTGGAACTACTCGGAGTACGCGGATTACCTCTGGACATCTTTAAGGACTACTTAAGAAATCGCACACAAGTCGTTAGAGTAGACTCCTATGTTAGTGACACTGAAGTCGTAACCTTTGGCATCCCTCAGGGCAGTATTCTGGGGCCCACTTTATTTCAAATTTACGTTAACGGTTTATGTATGATCAACCTGCCGGAAAGTTGCAAAATATTTGCTTATGCTGACGACACGGCCATAGTTGTTCATGGCACTACCTGGGAGAATGTGAAACTCGACGCGGAATTGGCTCTGGTCAGTGTCATCAAATGGCTTAATTCAAACCTATTGACTGTAAATGTAAAAAAACAGCGTATATACCTTTCTCCATCCGACATAACTCTGCTCCACCCGATTCCTTTCAAATAAATGCTCACTCTTGTCTCGACTGGCAGCTCTGCGGTGACTGTCCCGTGCTTCTCAAAACGGACTGCGTAAAATATCTGGGAGTTCAAATAGACTGTGGCTTAAGGTGGGATAGACACGCTGATACACTTGTTACTAGGACGATGCGTCTCATACACGTTTTTAAACTCCTCAGGAGATCGGCAGAGTTTGATACGTTGAAACTGGTTTATTACGCACTTTGTCAATCGGTGTTAGGATATTGCATTGGTGTTTGGGGTGGGGCGGCGAAGTCATGCTTGCTGAGAGTGGAGAGAGCACAACGGGCTATTTTAAAGGTGATGACAAGGAAGCATTTTAAGTACCCAACAGCACAATTGTACAATGATTGCAAGGTGCTCTCGGTCCGCCAGCTTTACATTTTGTTTACAGTCAACCCTGAATTACCACAGCACTTTGCCTCCATTGATCCACACAAAACGCAGAATCACTCTTCCTACTGTCCGCCACAGAACCTCCTTCGCAAAGCGCCAGTTCTACGTATTAAGTCCTTTCCTCTATAAAACCCTTAACAAACATTTGAATATTATTAAGTTACACAAATATCCGGTTAAACAACGATACAATTGAAAATAAAACGCACGCACGCACGCACGCACGCACGCACGCACGCACACACGCACGCACGCACGCACGCACGCACGCACACACACACACACACACACACACACACACACACACACACATCTGCAATACTAAATTTTATTTTAAATTGTACGTTGTTTTATATTTTTAATTGAATTTTATCATACATTTAATTTTTATTTTAAATTGTATATTATTTTCAATTTTTATTTATTTAAATTATGTTTTTGATTTAATTTTATTTTCAATTGTATTTTATTTTGTTTTCAATTTATTTTATTTTATTTGAAATTTTATGTTTTAAACGGGTACTTAACTGTGTATACAGACCAAGAGCAGTCTTACATGAGAAGTTAAATACCGCCTCGCTGGCCAATAATGAGAAAGAAAATGTATAATGTATAACAAAACCGCAATCGAAAACTGACCCTTAAGACACAGGCTTCGCCTAGTTTAAGGAGCAGGGTTCACTTACTTTACTGTATAAAATAATATGCTATGAATTATCTGCGACATGTTGGTAATACTTATTATATGTACCTACTATTGTTACGTATCTGATGATAATCTGTTACCACTATTGTAATATTTCCTTTTTGTTAATAAATCTTATCTTATCTTAACCCCAACTCTCAGCTGTCTGGTAAGGATTGACATACCAGGTAAGCACTCGGAAGGACCCCAATGTTCCCGGTAGACCTTGACTAGCGGCTTCTAGTGTAAGGTTTTCCAACAGTCAGAACTGGTGTTACATACCCAGAAATAAAATCACCGTAGGCCTAGCAATCTAAGTAATACTTCTAATATTAGCAAAGTAGCTAGTCCATACGCAATGGGTACGCGATTGTCCACTTAAAACAGGAAAGATTCTTTGTAACAAACCTTCATCTTCGAAGACATTACATCCATAATCTAATGAGATCATCCCTAATTACCTAATCTAATGATTATATTATTAAACGGCGTGTAGAATCTCTTCAATCATTCTGAGTGAAACGTGTCTGATGTTTGGCGGGATTAGGTAATTTCTTGGCAAGGCGAGTTTCCAACACCTGTGCTATGTACTTTCAGTGAAGTTAGCTGCCGTGATTATGAAAATTCGTACACTAGTATACGAGTGTAATCTGCATAACACAGCGAATATTTGAATATGGTAAGTTCCTATCCAAGCTCAGTGTTGTTTTAATCAAAGTGGCAAATTGTGTTCTACCATTTTGCTAAATTCTGCTGAATAAACAATGAAATTTTCTGACGCTAAAGTTTTTATTCGAATTGTTTTTTAGAAGCTAAATTAATTTTGAAATGATGCCATTTTGTTTTAATTCTAGTCTAGACTCAACTCCTACGGGCTACGAGATGTAGAGTGAGAAGCAGCCCACAGTGGCAGTGACTTGTCTTTTTACTATGTAGTGCTATTAAATTATTTTTGTCTTACAGAGGACATGGCGATAACCTAACTCCGAGATGGTCAGTCCTATCGATTCGAGTAAAACCGGTAGATACAGTGCTCCTTCACGAATGAATAATGAAATTCTTCTAATAGGTATTTTGTAACCACAAACCAAATAAAAAAGAACATTCCAGGTTTAGCAATGGTGCAGATGGAAGAATAGTGAATTAAAAAGAGAAAATACTCGTATTACACGAACTTCCATAATGGACAAAAAATGTCACCCCGAGGCGATGGCTAGCTTACATAAATGGATGCATTTATTCGCTAAATTTATTAACGTTTTCAATATACGGACATTTTATCCGTTTAACAAGTTCGAAGAAACGAAACCAATTTAAATGAGCATTCGTGCACCCAAAAACAACGAATTCATTCCATTTCATCGGAGATAACGCAAGCAAATTGTTCGCTTAATTGAAAACGTAAATAAACGAATTTTAGAAATACGCCAGAAATGCTGTTTCTAACGCTCGATTAAAAAGAAGAGGTGTTTATAAGTGTAATGGCTATATGTATGTGTATTGCAAAAATTATATTGTCAAACCGTTTTAGAAGTGAAAGGATTGATTTGACATACAAAATTTTAATTCACGTTTTCTCGCTAACAATTTTTGCGTAGGAGCTCGCGGCAGCAATTTGAATTGTATATCTTATTAATTTGTGTAACCTACCTACGTAGTGGTTCAATCAAATTACAATCGACATTTCTTTCACTTCCTAATTACCACCGCTGCAAGCCACACCATACTTACCGTATCTCATCTCAATTAACTCAAGATAGCAAATTGTAACACACACACACACACACACTAATTATATCAAATAGGCAAACATGCATTTCCTTGCATGCACTGTCCGTACAAAAATTTATTGTGTACCAAGAGTGTCCATGACTGTGTACTGTCTACTGTATTCCGCCGAGCGATGTGTCTCTTAAAACATACATTGCGACAAAACAAGTCAATACGCCATAAGTTTATCACGATACTGACAACGCCCCATTTTTCACTCCGACATAACGAAATGTCAGTACCAATGCAGACCTTTATCATTGTCAATAAAACGGCGTATAAATCAAACAAGCCGGTATTGCGTACTGCGTGGAACGATTGGGTACAGTAACTGTGTTGGAATGTACTCAGGGTATGAAGTAACTGGATATTCACCTGCTGAACAATTGAGTTAAAAGTTTCACTAAGTGCATTCGCGTCTACTGACAGGCCTGTTTGTTTTAAAGCGATATTACATCACTCGTAACAAAATTAATGTAACAACAAAGAAGACTTTCAGTCACCTTAAGCTTGAAATTCGAATGAAGTTGACACTACAAGTAATGCTTTAGTTTCAGACCTGTGTGTCTAGAAGCTCACCAAAATTTGAAAGTCCCACAGCCAGCTTAACTTTTTTTTTATGATGAGGAAAATCTTACAGGGATGCTATGCCGGACTCCTACTGGCTAAAAACCAAACGTATCCTACCTAACAGCCTACGGTTGGGAGCCCCGAGTACAGAATGATGTCTAGACTTAGAGGACGTGATGTTTTAACGAGTTCTAGGTTGACAGGTCAGACATCAGACTGCTTGAAGCGACCTTGGGCTCCAAGATGAAAATGTTGAAAACAACTGGAATTTTACATGAAAAAGAAGACGTTTTATTTCAGCGACAATACTGATTTCCAAACTAGAGAAAATCTAATTTTAAGTCACAAATTTAGGCGCGACTTGACTACTGATCGGCCTAAATTTGCATTGGTCGTTACCAATACTTAGGTACATTAATGTTCCTAGCTGCTGCTGTAGTTATAATTGGAAATGGTTAATAGAGAAACACTCAAACCTTACCCCCCCCCCCACAACCTTATCTTACTTTTTGAGGACAATTTTATTTATTTGTTACTAGCTGCTGCCCGCGGCTCCGCCCGCGTGGAATGTTGTTCCCGGTTTCCCGGTTACTTAGGGGTATGAAAAATAGATGTTGGCCGATTCTCAGACCTACTCAATATGCTCACAAAATTTCATGAGAATCGGTCAAGCCGTTTCGGAGGAGTATGGCAACGAAAACTGAGACACAAGAATTTTATATTTTACTAGCTGACGCCCGCGGCTCCGCCCGCGTGCAATGTTTTTCCCAGTCACAGGGGGGGTATGAAAAATAGATGTTGGCCGATTCTCAGACCTACTCAATATGCTCACAAAATTTCATGAGAATCGGTCAAGCCGTTTCGGAGGAGTATGGCAACGAAAACTGTGACACGAGAATTTTATATATTAGATTTGTTATTTTTTCTGTGGAATATAAATAATATTTTTATTTGGAAAAGTCTTAGCTATTACGAAAAGCTTCATTTTCTAAGTCGATCAACTAATTATATTACACTCGTAGTAAACTCAAAAACCTTAGTGATCTGTGACAGTTTTCCTTTTAATTTCGTTAGATACTGAGAATTTAGCTGTTGGGGGAGGGTTTTGAGAGGGAAAATGGTTTTAGCACCATGGGGTAAACAAGAATAAAGAATATTCATCAGTAATTACTGTATCGAGAAGGACTTATCTACATTGTGAATCGGATTCGCTCACCGAGGGTTTCATACCAATTTTTTACGTACGTGTTAGTAGTTCAGGAATCGAATTAGCAGTTTTTGATTACGCACTTTAACGACCATGTTTTTTGTAGAGTATTTAGATTTTTCTCAATACTTGTATTGTAGGATATTACTTGACAAAATTCACTTCCTGATCAACGGGAAGTACATTTTTAATTTTATTTCCTTGAGAGTGTCTGAATATATTGCTTTTTTTTTGCAACATAAACGTCCGTCTTCTGTGCTATCAACTAAGTTTTTTTTACAGCTTCTAGAGACTGTAAACCTGAATATTGGTGTTATTTTCAACTTAATGCCTCTACACTTTCACGGGACAAGGGATACGGAAAGATGTCCTTCAAGCAGGCGGACCACGTAATATTCTTTCTTTTCATTGCTTAGTGCTTTAGTCCAGATAATGCAAATCAAGGGAGCAACAATTGCCCCTCACAGCTCCTTCCCATTCAACGAGTTTAATAAAGCGACTGTGAATCGTAGAATGCAATGAAAAATTCAATTAGATATATTTTTTACGTTTTCTAACTTATTCCTGTCGTCTAGAGCAATATCGCCGTGGCGAAGCTTGCTATTGTCTTTAATAGGAAAAATAAAGCCGCGTGTTGCAATTGTCATTTATTAAAATAGTTGAGAACCTGCTCTCAGTATACTATTTGTTATATTGCTGTCATAAACTCTCTTTTCAACAGATTTACAAAGAGAAGGTGAATCTTAAGTTGGCTGTAAATGTTTTATGTTTGTCACCAAGAGCATTGCGGTTGGATGACCTTGTTCTACGAGACGTGTTCGCTTTACGTACATAATTTGAGTTATAACGCAAAGGAATGCTATGAAACTATTTGAAAAAATAATTGCTTATGAGCTTGAATTGAATACCGCAATAATTGTAGGAATAATAATAAGACACTCTCTATCCATGTTTTTTTGTTATAATCAATTTAGATTTTTTCTAAATATATCTTGTAGCTGAAAATATCCACACTACCGTCGCCTAATAGGTAGGTAATTGTAAAAGATATGTAACATATAACAAAGAATCGGTTGAGGTGAGAAAAATTTGTTCATAATTTATGAATACACTAGCTGATGCCCGCAGCTTTGCCCGCGTATAATTTGTTTCCGTTCCGCTTGTCATCACTATGTCATTGTCAGTCAGTCAGTCCTTTGAGTACCTTTGAGTAATATGTATTTAGATATTTGAAAATCTACCTCGCCTTTCGGGCCCTAAAATTCGTAAATGTTTATCTAAACTAAATGAAAATATTGTTCTTTATCGACTGGTTGGGTGGGCCCAACCTTTCGATAAAATTTGAAGGCTAATGATTCCTCCTAAGAAAATAAAACGATGTTAATGTATTATAATAATTATACGCAATAGACAAATAAAGGCTATACAGCTGTTGGTTTTCTCAGAGGGTACGTTTAAATTATAAAGTAGGTACTAGCTGTCCCGCGCAACTTCGTTTGTGTGATAAATGAAGAACCGCTCAACTGATTTTGTGCAAACTTCACATAAACCATCTACTAAATAGTTCGAACAAAGCCTAAACATTTGGTTTGGATAGGTGAGCCCGTTCTTGAGTTATAAAATTACAACGAAAAGTGGCATAGATTTTTTTTTTAAATATATAGATTACGAAATAAACATTATATCCATTAGAGATAATTTTGAAACAATCGCCAATTTGAATAAATTATCGGTCTCAAGCTGGATTCGAAACTGCGTCTTCTGGCTAACCAGGTCAAACGTTTTAATCACAGGACGGTTGAGACACTAACTATCCAAAACTCTTTGAATAGCAAAATTAAGGTGGCAGATATTCATACAGGTCGTATGAATATCTGTATTTGTTTTATTAACGTAAAGGATAAGCCTTAATGGATGCTATGTCGGACCGACTAAAAAACCTCACGTAACGCCCAACAGCCTACGGTTGGGAGCCCCGGGTAAGTCCTCAGATGGATGTCCCAGGACTTCCAACAGACCTACGGCTACCACTGCGGCCTCGCCTTAGGGGTGGTTCGGGTGCGATCCCGCTTAGGGGGGGGGGGGGGGGTGCGTGAATCTCTCACGTCACGCTGCCATCATGGGCCTGCTTCTGTAAGGACGGTGAGCAGCCCACTAACTTCCGAAACTGCTGAAGCAGTTTAATAAATTCTTTCACTGTTGGAAAGCCACACTATCCCCGGGTGACATAGGCTATATTAAAAGTACTTGACCGTAATTCGAAGCTTATATAATGAGATAGGCATATCCGTTACCCGTAGGCTTATCTTACTCATGTTTGATGACGTATTTCCGTCGACTCAGCAGGCAGGGGGCGCCACCTGTGAACTTATAAATGCAGATGGCGTCCATTTTGTCCTCATTGGAGAGCAGCCAGTATACCGCCGAGTGCAGACCTCTCTGCACCGGTGCTCGGGCCGCTAGTACGGTTTTGTTCTGCATTGACTCCTTTTCAACCGCACCTGCGCCCGGTAGTGACCCCGGAATAACACGACGTGCCGCCTGGCTTTGGTTCCCGGTCTGCCACCAGCGGCAAGCCCCGGGGACCGGGTTGGGTGGTATCGGCGTGACGGGGCCACGACCAAGGCCGCACCTCACGGTACACCTCTCCGTGACACCGCGCATTATCATCAATGGAGCGAAAGCGGCACTACCCGCCGCCACGACGTGCTACCCGGCCACGGGTGCTCACGAGGTCGGCTGTCCCCGCGTTATTTAACGCAGCGGTGAAAGCCGCCAACCTGACACCCGTGCCCGTGCCCCGGCTTAACATCATCACGGGGCCAGCGACCAGTGCCGGGCAGGAGATGTTTGTCGCCAGCTCGGTGACACGCACACCCTCCCCGTTACCGGACGCACCCTCCACCAGTCGGGACCCACGACTCAACCGCCCCAAGTCAGGGCCCTCAACCCTCGCCCCGAAGCCAGCCACAAGGGAGCGTACCCCACCATCAGACGCCCCAATGGAGATCAGCTACTCACGGATGACGTTTGAGGAGCTGGCCGCGATCAACGCGGCTAAGCAACTCGCGCCATCCGCCACGAGTTCTACGACTTCACCGACGCCCCGCCCCCGGAAAACGTTCGCTGAGACTACGGCGGCGAACGAGGCGAAGAAGCCGGCGACGGTCGCAACGGGAGCGACCACGCCTCCACAACCATCCACATCAGCTGCTGCCCCGGCCGTCCAAGACCGGAGAACCCGATACCCCCCACTCGTCGTAGAGGTATTGCCTGACTGGCCGACGCACTTCAGGGAACTGAAGAGAGCGCTCGGCCACGCACCCAACGTGCGCCCCTTTGGCAGGGGGGTCAGGTTTATACCTAAATCCGACACGGAGTATCGGGTAATCCAAAGCTACCTCACCCGGCTGGAGGGAGAGAGCGGAATCTCGTGGTTCAGCTACTCCCTATCAGCCGAACGGACTATGAAGATAGCCATCAGGGGCCTCCCGGCCAACACCAACCCGCAAGACGTGGAGGAGGAGCTGCACGAGCTCGGGTACATCCCGGAGCACGTGCGCACCATCCCCGCACGCCTCGGACGTCCAGGATGCCTGATGTTCGCGCAGCTGCAGCTGACGTCATCCACCATCCCGGGCATATATGAGGTGCAGGAGCTCCTCTGTATGCCCGGAATCAAGATTGAGGCCTGGCGTGGACGCAAGGGCCCGGCGCAGTGTCACCGGTGCCAGCAGTACCGCCATTCCTCGCACAACTGCCACAGGCCCCAGGCTTGTGTGCGTTGTGGTGAGGGACACGCCGCTAGGGACTGCCCGCGTCCCCTTGCGGAGAAGCCCACCTGCGCAAACTGCGCGGGTGACCACACGGCGAACAACGCCAACTGCCCCGTGTTCCGCAAGGAGACGCGGGACAAGCGCGCCGGTACCACTGCACGTACCGTCGCCCACGCCACCCCTACAACCACCGAGGCCAACGCCCCCGGCTCGCTCATGGCTGCCGCAAACCAGCCACAGCAGCAGCCGGGTGCAAAACGACGGAGGAAGCGCCGCGGACGCCGCGGGCGCAAGCCTGCCAAGGCGCCTGAGGAGGCTCCCCCTGTCGCCACACAACCTGCGCCACCCGCGGCCGCCGCCCCCGCAAGGGGGAAGGCGGTGCGCGTGGCCCAGCCCCAGCCCACCGGACATCTCTACACCGTCATCAGCGCCCTACAACAGGTGCTGATGGCGCTCGAGGAGGGGAGGGACCTCATCCCTCTCGTCACCAGGTGCATGTTGGAGCTCTGCAACTCGTTTGCATGAGCACAACATGCGCCCACCCGGTCTGCCCACGTCTACTACTCCACGTCGAGTAGTTAAGACTGTGGGCAGGCCCACCCGGACTCTACCGCTCCCGGTCGCTGGCTGATGGGCGCTCACTGGCGTCAAACCCCAGTGAGCTCGACCTCGCTGTGCGACGGGTTAAAGCCCCGGACCGGAGACGTCGCGGTGGCCGCCGGCCGCCTTACGTGCGAGCGTGGCCGCGCCGCAGCGACGCCCGTCCACCTCGGACCTTCACGGACGCCTAGCGTCCAACCCAGTGACCCGTCTGTAGTCGCAGGCGGCGTTGCTACCACTGGAAGAGGCAGAAGAGCCTACATCAGTTACCCCAGGACCCCTAAGGGTCCGCGTGGATGTCTCGAGACGTTGTCCTCATTGGCGTTTTGATTCCCGTAGCAAAAGGTTATAGCAGGAACACCTGCTAGTGCATTTATTTTTTCTAGTTACTAGTTATATATCTACCTAGTAAAGTTATAAAAAGTGACTTGGGATGAAGTAAGTGAATTTACAGAAATAATTATTTAACGGCTTTGCCGTTCGTTTGAATATACAGTGAATCTAAAACAAGTGACTTGTGATTGAAGTAAGTGAACCTACAGACATATTTAACGGTTTGACCGTTCGTTTAAGTCTCAGGTATGTTTTTACTTCATATTTTTACGATCACATATGAGTGTGATACGTCATAACGTGAAATAACCTATTATTTTAAAATAGCACGTAAACCTTTCAAGGTTGCAGTTTCTTTTATTTAATATCTTTAGTTACAGCTAATATCAAACTGATTTTATAGATTGTATTCATAGGTACTAATACTTTTTTTTTAGATATTATTTGCTTCGTGTATGTACAGCGTCAGTACCGCCGAATATAGAAAATATTTTCAAAATTTTGTTATACCTACCCACATAAAGGCACACTAATTACTAGATGTTCCTATACATGTAAAAATATGGCCTATTACGGGTAAAATCGTAATCATCCCAAGTTTCTGAATACGTACGAGTGTGTCAAAGTAATAACTAAATGTTCACCATGAAAGTAGTACTTAAATTTTAGGTACCTAACATAATACTATTTCTTTTAGTTTGGTTTCTTGATAGAAATGAATCCTCCATCCTTAGAAAGTGAGCTTATTCCAAGTGGAGTATTTCAGAAGCGCGCTCTGAGCTCCAGTTACTGTATGAGGTACGTCAAATAGCTACAGTTCCAGCTCATTTAGCTCGAACTTCAAATAAGGGCGATCGCGACGCCACGTGCATTGTCGTAAGTGGAGTAAAAGAAGCCGACTTCCACTAAACCAGATAAGGATGATGGAAATAGGTGAGTTATTTCTCATTTACCTAACACTGGTCCTGACCAAGTGTAAATTTCTTCACAGATAAGAGGTTAATTTACGAGGATGATAGAAACAGCCAATCATCCTTGCTTCGTATTTTATATAGGGACAGCATTAAAAGAGATTTCGGTTATCCAAGATCCTAAGACACAGTATAACCTAAGAGGTTGAAAGACACGTTTTGGCGACAAATTGCCTAGATAAGATAATATGCTGATACCCACTATTGTAAAATCATAGTCCTGGGTTCGTCAACCTAGCCAAATCGGGGATATCCGACAATTCGAATCCCTGCTACATTTTGAAAAAGCTGACAAGGCTCTTTCTGTCAAAAGGCTTTTGCTGCCAAAACCTGTTGTATTTTGAAACTTTTGAAAAACTTAAGTTTCTTCGAAAATATATATGACAAAATTTAAGACCTACTTTAATAATAGGATTTCCATAAATCTTTTATCAATTTATTACAAATGGCCTGCGGCCATAGATCTGATTTCATATATTATTCTCAGAATTGTCAAAGACCCAATTCTCAAAAATGAACCTTGATCAAATATCGCCTTCAAACACAAACATTTTCGAGGCCGAAGCCTTTTCAACGGCACTCGGGAAGACATGCATTTTGGTTTTCGATCTCCAAAAAGGATGACCCCGAAAAAAGTTCATCCAAATCATTACACCAGCCTTAGAGAGGATCAGGCGTCAAGATCAGATCTCCATCGAATGGAGTCCAGATTCCATTGTACCAAGAGCCTTTTTAGGCCTGTATTACAGTTACCACTCTCGAGGGGTGTGTACAATATCTATAATAATTGGGCATACGACAGTAAATGTCCCTTCAATTAAGAAATTTCTGGGCTTTAGGCTCTCAAAGAGACTGAGAAGTTTAACATCCTCTGCCCATACCAGCAAAGGAAACACTAACCAGTTACCACCCTCGAGGGGTATGTACAATATCTATAAGAATTGGATATACGATAGTAACCAGGCGTACGATAACATACTAAGTAACCATGCAAGGATGTCCCTTCAATTACGAAATTTCCGAGCTCGAGGCTCTCAAAGAGACGAGGAGACGTCTAACATCCTCTGCCCACACCAGCAAAGAAAACACTAAATGATATGACCCTGTCATTCAATGCACCTACCACATAATAAATGCGGAATGTGGTAGGTGTACAGTGAATGAAAAAAAGTTCGATTTAAAGATAAACAATCGCCACGTCTCGGAGGATATGGAAGTAGCGACAAGTTCGAAAAATTCTTCAGTAATGTACCAATAGATATAACTAACACTCTTCGGTCGTCTTCTACCTCCGCCGAGCTATTATTAGCAGAATCCGTTGCTGCCTGTGAAGGCGCGTTCGAATTCACCGTTGTCAACTGCAACGACATCATAAAAGCGTTTAAATCTATTAATGTTAAAAAAACCGCTGACCTTTGGGGATTATCAGTGAAATCCGTTTCAAGTATTATAGATGTCATTGCCCCCTACTTGGCAACTGTGTTTAACGATTGCGTCTCAAGTGGTGTATTTCCTGATTTGATGAAACACCGTAAAGTATTACCACTGTTCAAGGCTGGCAGCACTTCAGATCCGGGTAATTTCAGACCTATTTCGGTGTTGCCGACCTTGAGCAAGATATTTGAAAAATTAATACTAGAGCAGATGCTGATTTATTTTAACAGTCACAAATTGTTTCATGAGAAACAAATTGTTTCATGAGAAACAATTTGGCTTCACTAAGGGACGTTCGACTACTGATGCTGGTGTAGAGTTATTGAAATGTATTTATGAGGCCTGGGAGGATAAACAAGATGCAATTGGTGTATTTTGCGATCTATCTAAGGCTTTTAATTGCGTCCAACATGAAACATTAATCAGGAAATTACACCATTACGGCATAAGGAGCAAGGCTCTCGATCTTCTGACTTCATATTTGAACAATAGAATTCAGAGAGTCGATGTTAATGGTACACGTTCAGAAGGATCAGTAGTTACTATGGGCGTCCCGCAGGGTTCATACTCGGCCCATTTTTATTCCTTATATATTTTAATGACCTACCCTTTTACATGGGGGACAACAACAGGATTGTTTTGTTTGCTGATGACACTTCTTTGATTTTCAAAGTCAAACGACAATTAGATAACTATGACGATGTAAACAATGCAATCTTGAAAGTGGTTCATTGGTTTAACACTAACAATCTTAGACTGAATGATAATAAAACTAAATGTATTAAGTTTACCTTGCCGAATGTAACACAGTCAGACACCAATGTTCAACTTAATGGTCGAGGGTTGGAACTTGTGGAATCAACGACGTTCCTAGGGTTAACGGTCGATGCTGGTTTACAATGGGGTCCACATATTGTAAAACTAGCTAGTAGATTAAGTTCAGCAGCATTTGCTGTGCAAAAAATAAGGCACTTGACTGATGTAGATACGGCTAGAATAGTTTATTTCAGTTACTTTCACAGTATAATGTCTTACGGTATTCTACTGTGGGGCAATGCCGCAGATATAAATTCTATTTTTATTTTACAAAAGCGAGCCATAAGAGCTATATATAGATTAGGTCCAAGGATCTCTCTGCGCGAAACATTCAAAGAGGTTAATATTCTTACAGTAGCATCTCAATACATTTTTGAAAATCTTATGTATGTAGAAAGAAATTTACTTAGTTTCCATAAGTTAAGTGATAGACACAATGTCAACACTAGAAATAAAAATAACCTCGCTGTTTATCATAGCAGATTGCATAAAATCAGTAATTCTTTCAGGGGTAACTGTATACGCTTTTACAACAGGTTACCTAACGAAATTAAGAGTATGTCCCTAAATAAATTCAAAAAGTTTGTTAAAATTAAATTATACAGCAAGGGCTACTATACGGTTGGTGATTACTTGATGGATAAGGAAGCCTGGAAATGACCTGCTCTGCTAGATTCTCAAAAAACTGTTAAAATGCATAGTTTTTAGATTCATTAATAAAGTTGTAAATAGAGTAGTTAAAAGAATAACCCGCTGAGTTTCTTGCCAGTTCTTCTCAGGTGGGTCGCGTTGTGAACTGGTGGTAACTTTTTGGTTTATATAAGTGACGTTTACAAGTGCATTTGTATGCCTAAGTAAATAAATGATATTTGATTTTGATTTTGATTTGAATGTCGGTCAGTTAACTCTGTACAAAATACGTTGGTAAGGAACGAGAGTACCAAAAAGTTTTAAATTTATAAAAAGGTACCGCATTCCCTTTATCCAGAAACTCCAATCCGTCCTGCACGGTATTCGAGAGGTAGCAGGTTCAAATCCTGCTCAAAACTGATAACCTTCCCACATTTAAATTTACACCGAACTCTGTTCAAGTCCCGTCCTGACAAAGTTGTAAAATTTTCACTTTATGTTAAAATGCTATGGAAAACTTGACTAATGTGGAAAACTAATTGCTTTAAATACTTAAGAATCCATACAAAGAACTCTTTTTAAAAAGGTTTCCTTTTTAACTGAAATGACCACATTGTGCAATGGTTCATAAGATGAATGCTCAAGGCAGTCTAAAGCTAGTTCCTTTGTCACCAAGTTTGATTTCTCCACTTTTCCTAACTTCAAATAGCGATGGGTCATCCGCCCAGAATCCAGTTTTAGGACATTGTACGCCTTTGTGAAGCCAGAATAATTCTATCTTCAGCATGTTCCGTTTACCAGATTTCTTCCAACCACGAGATTGGATGTGCAAAATACATCTCAGTCAAGCTTATTTTCAATGTAAAGCTGATGTGGTGTACATTATTCTTTCTCAGAGCACATTCTTGTCTTCCGCTCGGGTAAGCCGCACCCAAAACATTTTCGTTTCTCACCATCTGGGTGTCCCGATTTCTATAGAATAAGAGTATTTAAATACTCGTCTACCTACACAAAATCTCATTTTGCGCATCAAAATCGTGTTACTCTTCACAAACACGTACAAATAGCCTTGAAAACTCTTCAAACCCGGGGATGGTTAGACAATTGGGAGAAACAATAATAGGTTCCTAAAGAAACCTCTCATATCGTTATGCGATAGACATAGAACTACCTGAAAGTCCAATACCAAAAGAAAAGATATTAGACATAAAAGGAAGATTTATTTAATTCCAAATCAAAGAAACTTAGTTTTTTTAAAGAAAATTCAAACTTGGTGGGTCTTTTGAATTTTTACCACTTTCGCAGTGCCTAGAGGAAGCTTTACCTCAGCGTCACATTCGGTCAATCCCCTAACCGACAACCCACTGAAGAAAATAGTAGTGCACGGAGTGGTACAAGTGGAACTCCAATAGTGGGTCCGCAATTACCGGTTCTCGACAATTTTACAAGCTTTCCATCCGAGATGCTTCCTTACCACGGACGCGTCAGATTTCGCTTGGGAGCCCAGCTAGAAAACATTTCTCTAACAGGCTCGAGGGCCCAGAATAACAAAGATTGCACTGCATCAAAGAGAGATGTTGACAATCTTACACATGATTCGAAATCATATACCGGTACTGTGTTACAGTCTGTACTCATTCAAAGCAGTTGTAGTCCACCCCTCCAGAGGGACGAGACCAAATCAATTGCCTTGACGAACTTAACTCGTCAGCTTGCGTGTAATGGTCCGACATCAAATTGACTTCACCATACACTGCATTCCGAGCCGATACCATAATTATGTATCAGCTCCACCGGGTATTTTTTGTGAGCATCCTTGCTTCAAACACCACTAAGGCAAGATTGCCTACAAACAATATTCCTATTATGAAATGGAGAACACTACATGATAGGCCTGTTTGTAATGTGTGGATATTACTTCCACCACCATTTTTAATACCCAAGATGCTGTCACACCTTAATCGGTCAACAGGATTGTTTGTGTTTGTGGTGCCGCGATGGCACAAGGTATTAATAGAGGGCAGTCTCAAAGAGAGAGCTCTGTAAGTTCCATTCTTTCTGCAGAACCTGCAAAAGAACCTAATAAACATTATTTCTTTCCTTCTAATAAACACCTCGACAGGTCTCCCACCACCTCACATAGAGAATCTGTGGAGTAGTGAAATGTGGGGGGGGGGGGGGGGCGAAGAGGTAAATAACAGATATATAATCAAAAGCTTCTACTATTGAGCTCCTGGAGACCTACCTTTTAAGATACTAATAAATTTTACAGTTTTAACCGACTTGCATTTTATTCATGATTATTATATAATACGATTCTGTTACATAAATCTGTTGTTGCTGTATTTGAAAATACAGAAACCGCTAGTCAACCTTACATAGTTCGCATGTTTTGGTTAAACATATCTTGGTCGATCTCTTTGAAAATGTAAAGAAAATTAAGTCATATATTGATTGATATTGGGATTGATGACTTAGTTAAATATTACCAAGTATTGATACACAGAGAACATTTTTCAAGTATCTCGTCATAGTGATTTTATGCTTAGGTCGCTGCATCCACGATCTAACTTTGCTCGATTATTTTAACTCACGTCATAGGTACTACTTTAGGCCCGAATCAGAGTCCGAAACTGATCATTTTCATTTCAGACAATCTGGTTGGAAAACTATTGTAAACAAAGATAATACCTACGACTAATCAATTGAATCCTTTATTCTAGATAGAAATTAGGTTTATCAGAGTAACCGATATTATCTACACAGTCAAATAGTTTACTTATGACTGTGAGTACTCCAACAATTCTAGCCCCGGCACTACCCGGTCAACAGCAGCTTCTAAGAATTGGTGGTGGTGGTGGTAAGATTAAATTAATCCTAACACGAAGTAATTGACGATGGGTTGGTATTAATGTCAGCACCTACCACCAATCAAATATAATAATAATACGCAATTATTTAATCCTGTCAATAGAAGGAAACTTACTACTCCTTATATAAGATTCCTTATTTAGTCTATTTAAGATAACATATTAAGTTGTTCAATGTGGTAAAGATTATAAATCTAGATACCATACATACAACATTCTGATGAAGAAATGATACTCCAATGATGTACATAGCCATTTATTCTTCTGCTCTTCGTATAATAGATACTACTCGTATATTTCCACTTAATGGTTTGATAAAATAAATAACAATCCAATGATTGTAGATTCGTTACATTTTTATTTTCACAATTTATCTAATACTTGCACAACTAACTATTAATTAATACAAATATTCTACTTTAACTAATTAGCACTTTACTGAACTCGATCTGGAAACAGAATGTGTTCTTTTTCCAGAATATTCACTTTTTATCGCCTTTCAACAAATCCCACCTCATACTGAACATTTATGTCAACTCAACTACCCACTATTTTCGAATAATCAATAAATGTTTTATGTACAGGCTAATCATTCTACTATGAGGCGGTGTTGACATCACAAAAATAACTTATTGCTACCTATAACTGAATGGTTTTAGCAAAATCACAACATTCGGCCATCAGACAGCGTGCTATCTCCGGAGCACGCAGTAATCACAACATTCGGACCTGTATATTGAACTAATCACATTTTTATACATAACGTACATAACAATAATACCTTTATGCGGCTTTTTATAATATGCTAAATCAAAATCTTAAAGTTAAATTAAACCTAAACCTTCTCTATATCTTCTATCTACTTTGTCTATAGTCTATAGGCTTATAATATTAACTCAATCATTATTTAGTTTGTAAAACTATAAGTGAGAACTTGAGTCTGGCGAAACGTCAAGAATACAAAACAAAGGCAACAAGTAACCAGTTCACAGAGCAGACCGCCTGCTGAAACTATTTACAAATGTAAAATCTAAAAAGTGATCTTTTTTTTAAAACCCAGCAGAGTCTGCAGATCACTTCCAGGTTTCCTTTTCCAGCAAAAGAAATCATTACATGTGTCAGCAATTAGTGTAAAATATATTTAATAGTGGAATACAACTAGTAAAAGCGAGTGATTTTTCATAAAAAATTCATTAGGTATCTAATATTACCATCATAATAATATTACTTAAATAATATTTGTAAATTAAATTGTTAATCTCATTTTAAGCGAACTACTGTCCTTATGAGAAATAGAGTTCTTTTAACCTTAATAATCGTCTAGTTTCAGGCAACGTGATGAAGCCACAATATACCTATATACCTTAGCCCTAAGGACACATAAATATAGTATTTAAGGCAGCTCTTGTGGCATTCTCGAAGTTACTTTTTTTTATATCAACATCTATCCTTACAGGTTTCCCTAATTCGATAATGTTACAATGTGTTTATCATTGCCGACAATTTTAATTAATGAATTGTAACTTAGGGCATAAATACATCGATA
Source organism: Miltochrista miniata (assembly GCA_933228765.1). Taxonomy (NCBI): domain Eukaryota; kingdom Metazoa; phylum Arthropoda; class Insecta; order Lepidoptera; family Erebidae; genus Miltochrista; species Miltochrista miniata. The sequence continues at coordinate 18,709,096 of OW121757.1, read as the reverse complement.
GATTAAATTCCGATACTGTAAACTAACTTTACTAAATTGTCATGCAAATAATAATGACTTTAGATAATCATTTTAAATATTAATAAAAATCTCAGATGATAATTGGTGTCTTATAATGTAATAATAGTTTCATTCGTGTAATAATGTCAATAATTAATAATTAATAATTTCATATCATACTATAATAAATTGTGTCAAACGTTTGCAAACATAAATCTGAAATAGGTAGGTACGAATTATGTCAAATAATAATAATAATATAAAATAATCATGATATGCGCATAAAATGTGTCAATGCAAAATGTATAAGCATTCTTAAGTCAATCACTGAGATACTCTGATTAATCTAACCATACCAATACCTTCAAATTCGGTTGGTAGCCTGTCGCAAGAGCGTATACCTACCACTGTTTAACTGGGTAACTACCCATAAAGTGTCATTAACCTTATGCAGTCTACTATGATAACAAGAAAGACTTTTTTTTTTATGGTTGATGTACATGTTATAAATTCGCAAGATTTATTGGGAACTTTTTGGTTAGTAAAACCTTCCTATTTCACAAATACAGGATAAAAACTAGACATATAATTATTAGACTACTATTTACTTAGAAATAGTATGGTATTACTTTAGAAATGGTATTTGAATAAAAGAAACTGCAAGGTACGATACCTATATTTCTTGTGTGGTGCAGCCACAAGATTCTGATGAATTTCTTATTCTCATAATGTTATGTACCTACTCCAGAGAGACTCTTGGACGTAATCTAAATTATAGAATATCGCTTTTATGGATATTTTGTAAGATACAAGATTAGGTACTCCGCAGGAGGATACAGGTTAAATTTGAATACACTGTTAAAGTAACTCAAATTTACAATTCCATCTACATCTGTTAATGCCTCATCTTTTGCACAGCAAAAGCTGGTGAACTTAACCTTTAGCTAGTTTTAAATTGAATCAAATTATCTAAAATAACTACTAGGAGCGGCTAACCCCACAAGTTCCAACTCTCGACCATTTAGTTAAGCATTGGTTTCTATGTGTTACAATAGTCACGGTAAATTTAAGACTTTAGAAGGTTTTCTTTTCCATTTTTATCAGAATAAGAATATTAACGATATTTGTTAAAAAATATGAAAAAGAAAACTCCTAGTCGAGTCGACTGGCAGACTGCAGTCATCTATCTAAACCAATGGGTATAACTATTTAAAGGGGAAATGCTGCCAGTCTTTGGGTACAATGTCATTATTTAGATTTAGGTTAGTTTAGATAGTTATAATGTAAATAGATAATGTTACATTGGATTATTTTGGTAAATAAATATGTAGCAAGTCTCATTCTGTCAGATGCTACAATACTTTCTAGGCAGCAGTCCCACGATCTGATAAAATTCTACAAGGAACTCTGATAACGTAAGCTGTTCAGGGTTCTTTTTTTCATTTTGCGAACCAGTCAACTTTTGTTAGAATATAGGATATACATTTAATTCTAGCCTTTACCTCTAACAAAATGGCCCTAAGTGGTCTAAGTGCATAAATATACTGTTAAAAGGCAGTTTTACCTTCTCTTCAGTCTTAGCGGAATTATAAATATTGCACCAGTAAGACTGAATCTGTTCTAGCGTAACCATAATAAGCATCAGAATTATACTTAGTTTACTTGGTCCTAAATTATCCCTATAGGGCATTATGTCTTAGTATACTCATTTGACTGGACACTAGTCCATGTTGAAGCGGGCTTAAAAGAAATCAACAACCTGACGCTATTTGTGGTACCTACTAAATCCCTCCTTGTCATTGTGGTACTACAGTATTAGGACTGCTGGTACGAAGTATGTTACAGCCGGTGTACAGCGTAAAATTAAGGCCTAATAGACACCTACGTGCCCTTTTTTTTTTAACAGTTTACAGGGCGTTCTTGTAGTGTAGTTTGTCGACTGAAATACGCAACTAGTATAATCTGATAAACTAAACTAGTCAGAGAATACCACCTAACCCTGGTGAACTGCAACCGTATGCACTTCGGTCAGGCTTCTGAAACTCGCCTACACCTACAGCAATAATTAACGCCCGAACGGAGACTTCTAAACCGCGTATGGCGGCACGCAAAATGTTTCTATCTTTACTTAAATTTCTCTGTATATATATATATTTTTGCGATTTGTAGGTGTGTTTAGAAATACCTATAAGATTAGCACTAGCTTTAATCAAGATCAAGGAAGTAAAACTTGTGTACGTACTACTAAAAGTTATTCCGTTCCTCAGTGTTTCAATCAGGATTATCTATATTAATATTATAAGAAGGAAAGATTCGATTGCCTGTATGGTTGTTTCTTTGCGTTGAATAGTCTCCAAAACCACTGAATCAATTTGAAAAACTCTTCCACTACTGCGAAGGCACACCCTCCCCGAGTAACGTTCCCGTATCTCCACAGGAATGGGACTACGCAGGGAAAACCATGCGGCAACCGCTAGTATTGTCTTCGACCAGTAGAGGTCCGTCAACTAGGTCTTTTTACAAGGATCCAAGTGTAATATTTAGCTTAATAACTCATACAGTCCACTGCCGTTGTATAGCTCTTTCAATAAAAAAAGGTCTTTATAATAGATATTGCTAGCTGTCTCACAAAGTCTTTTCACAAAACGTCGAAATTAGATAAGAAATCCTATAATTGTCTACCCATGTGCATTGCACGGTATCTCCCGGGATATTTTGAACACCTGATATGATATGATATGATTTGGTACAATTGGTCAAAAAGGTCACCGTCTATTACAATTAGAAATTATATTATATTCCCCAATAATAGAGTCCATGCCTAAAATGGTCGCCAGGGATTTTTAATGTGCGCGACACACTAAAAACACAACGCGAGTATGTGTAGATAGAATGTGCTGCGTATGGTGGCGCATTGGATATTGATAGTGTGACTCTGGTCATAGAAAACAACACAAATTGATTCTACTCAACACGCGTTGCGTCGCGTTTTAACAATGTGTTTCCGCCTCAAACTTCCGACGTGTATTTGACACGGATAACTCTTGAGAAAACCCACACTATAACACATATAGATTGTTATGAAGTTAAAAAGTTCAACTAATCCTCAGCCATATCACATTTTTAAAACGTGATACATTATATCTATATCTATATAATTATAATTCCATAAATAATGCACTATGAGTTCTTATCAATAAGGTACAACTAAAATAAGTTATAAAAGACCACAATTCCTTGTCTGGAGGACTCGTGTCGCGGTTGCTCAAGGTCGTTAGCAATTATCCGAATCAAAGTCTTAATTTCACCTATTGCTCGGCCCGATCCTCACCATTGCCTTCAGTATTGCCGCCACTGGTTAGATTCCGCCTTCTGGCGGTCACACCGCGCCGCCGCGCCGCACTGTATTCCGACACGACAGTTCACCTGTCTTTCTGCTTGGGCGTGAATCTTTCACTTCAGTCACCTGGAATTGTCATTTTAAACGCAGTTACTGCTCTTTCAAGCTAACAATTTCCCATCTATTATCTCATCTAAGGCGTTTATTACGTCAAAGGCGCTTATATCTCGCCTGCTTGGCGTCCCCAAAAAAATCTCTATGCCTTACTATGCATACGGCTAGTTATGAAAAGGGTACAGTTTGTGCAGTAATCTTTCTTGAGCGATTCCGTGATTGGGAAAGCTCACTAAGCCCCTGGTATGGAATCTAAATAACACTATAGGCATAAACAAGACTGAAGGTGTTAAGTAAATCAAAAATATCAATACTGTTTCACATACGCTCCATTTACTATTGGGCAACAAAATTTGTTATGCATTTATGTGTGTGTAATCTAAACGCTCCACACATACCAATCCAAGTAAGCCTAATGTCAGTCTAAATCATTGAAAAAACTTCTATATTGTTATGATCGCCACCATAATAGCAGCACAACAATATGACTGCATAAAGCACAGATGTTAATGTGAATCATTCTCCATATACTCGCCTGGTTGAAATTGACAGCACACCTATTCGGTTGCATACTGGCTGCACACTAACACGGCTGCATGTAGCATCGCTTCATGACTAAACAGATCAATCTCAACATACTTACATGGTTGTGCACTGGCAGTCTGACATACTGGCAGACATAGCTTATAGAAATCATTTGCTGCACCTACATGATTGCACTTCAGCAGCACACCTACATGGCTATGAAACTAACTCTCAACCTACCTGCATGGTTGCGCTTTTACAGCTCACCTACATGACTGCAGACAGCACTCCTGCACGGCTATGGACATAACTCACATCATACCTGCATGGTTGCGCTTCTACAGAGCACCTACACGACTGTAAACAGCACACCTGCACGGCTATGGAAATAACTCGCATCATACCTGCATGGTTGCGCTTCTGCAGCACACCTACATGACTGCAGACAGCACACCTGCACGGCTATGGCACTGACTCACATCATACCTGCATGGTTGCGCTTCTACAGCACACCTACATGGCTGTAAACAGCACACCTGCACGGCTATGGAAATAACTCACATCATACCTGCATGGTTGCGCTTCTACAGCACACCTACACGACTGTAGACAGCACACCTGCACGGCTATGGAAATAACTCGCATCATACCTGCATGGTTGCGCTTCTACAGCACACCTACACGACTGTAGACAGCACACCTGCACGGCTATGGAAATAACTCACATCATACCTGCATGGTTGCGCTTTTGCAGCACACCTACATGACTGCAGACAGCACACCTGCACGGCTATGGCACTAACTCACATCATACCTGCATGGTTGCGCTTCTACAGCACACCTACACGACTGTAGACAGCACACCTGCACGGCTATGGAAATAACTCACATCATACCTGCATGGTTGCGCTTCTGCAGCACACCTACATGACTGCAGACAGCACACCTACACGGCTATGGAAATAACTCACAAAATACCTGCATGGTTGCGCTTCTACAGCACACCTACATGGCTGTAAACAGCACACCTGCTCGGCTATGGAAATAACTCACATCATATCTGCATGGTTGTGCTTCTACAGCGCACCCACATGGCTGCAAACAGCACACCTGTACGGCTAATGGAACTGAGTCTCAACATACCTGCATGGTTTCACCTTACAGCTCACCTGAATGGCTGCCAACAACACACCTTGCACGGCTATGGGACTAACACACATAATACCTGCATGGTTGGACAATCACTTGCAACGCTCAGGGTTGCACAGCAGCATTCATACTTAAATTAATAAAATAATGTCTAAATTTGTCATAGTACGTCTCGTTGATTGGAGATCCACGCACTAAATACAGTCTTTGCCTTTGAGAAGTCGTTAAGTATCTTAACCACATACTTTTAAAAATAAATAGCAAAGACTGCAAGTCTAGTCGGTCTTAACACAAAATATTATATTACACATAATTGATCTATGTAACTGCAATAAGAACGGTGCGTACCTATCATATTTGGTCACATTTATTTGTCCTATGTAAAAATAAATTTATTCACCGTACCGGTAGAGGGTATTCACAAAATAAATTAAAATAACTAACTGTAGTTATGTCCAAAATGTCTAATAGGACGTCTTATTAACTGAGGATCCACGAATTAAAATGAAGTCCTAGCCCTTGAGAAGTGGCTATGTAACTTAAATATGTACCTACTTTTTGTTTCAAGGTAACTAATAGGTACATATGGGCATAATAGTGGGTATTACCACAACAAAAATATAGCTCTATGCAACTACAATAAAACGATAAGGACCTTTTTGTCACATTTCTGTGTTCAATCTAAAACAAATGTATTCACTGTTCCGGTAGAGAATATTTCCTAAAACCCTTACCGGTGTTAAAAAAAAAACTTCGTTAAATGGACACCGCAGTCAATAGAGTTATGTAACCCCAGTTTGCAGCAATTCGTTAAAGTCAAATACTTTCTTGACTACAGTAGAAAATGCTACGAATATAATACACGCTAATAGGAATAATCACGAACCATGATTAGAATTCGAATAAACTTTTACTTACAGTTTTAACTTGTCACGGCTTGGCTCGCAGGTAATCCCACTTCTGAATTGATGAAGAAATGATACTCCAATGATGTACATAGCCATTTATTCTTCTGCTCTTCGTATAATAGATACTACTCGTATATTTCCACTTAATGGTTTGATAAAATAAATAACAATCCAATGATTGTAGATTCGTTACATTTTTATTTTCACAATTTATCTAATACTTGCACAACTAACTATTAATTAATACAAATATTCTACTTTAACTAATTAGCACTTTACTGAACTCGATCTGGAAACAGAATGTGTTCTTTTTCCAGAATATTCACTTTTTATCGCCTTTCAACAAATCCCACCTCATACTGAACATTTATGTCAACTCAACTACCCACTATTTTCGAATAATCAATAAATGTTTTATGTACAGGCTAATCATTCTACTATGAGGCGGTGTTGACATCACAAAAATAACTTATTGCTACCTATAACTGAATGGTTTTAGCAAAATCACAACAATTCTGTAATATTATTTTCCTAAAAATAAATTAGAATCACATTGGCGTTTCCGTCACTCACCAGGCGAAAACAAACATTTCTCATTATATAAGCTTCGAATTACGGTCAAGTACTACTAGTCGATAAGAGTATTTCCACACGTTAAAAAAAGAACACTGGAGAAGGTTCTAATTGTAATGACTTCAAATTATTGATTGTTCCAACGGTATATCGAACAAAAGTTTTTGACACAAGTAATTATTCGATATTCCAAAGGTAACCGACTCCACGGTAGCTGAAACTGCTTTTGTAACTTACTTCTAAAGTTCTAAGTCGGGAGCCTGCGGTCACAGGTACTTCTCACTAACTTTGATAGTTTGATCATTTTGATTGATTGATAGTTAATTGATTTATTACTTTACTACATACATACATACATATGGTCACGCCTTTATCCCCGAAGGGGTAGGCAGAGGCATATTATATGCCCAAATTTCACCTTTTTTGTATAATTTGTCCCACGTAATAGGTGGTGAGCCGTACTGCCGTGTTTAAATGGACAGGCGCAGGTTGTGACTGCCTGCTGTTGAAATAAAGCTTTCAACTTAGCTTAACGACTGCCATTTTACTGGAAACCGGGACCGACGGCTTAACGTGCCTTCCGAAGCACGGAAACGCTCAAATAAATGTCACAAAGTGATCACATGGATGGTCACCCATCCATGGACCGGCCATAGTGAAAGTTGCTTACTGCAGTGATCGTTTACAGAACACTGAGTCCGCGGAGCCACGAGCGCTTCATTTCATTACTTTACTGTACTTCCGAAATACGTGTGTGGTATTACAAACTTATGATGTGTGTGTCTGCAAATCTTCGCTGGGAAGTTTGGGCGATTTCTTTGCACAAATGTATGTGATTGTAATTTATACACATACAACAACTTTATTTTATTTTACAAACTTTTTATTATTGATTACACTGGATAGGAGTCCTCCGGTCATCCTTCCGAGAGCTTACTCGGGGCTCCCCACAGTAGGCATAGGTAGGAAACGTGTGGTTTTCAGTCGGTGGCAGCATAAAATGAGTCGGTACTCAGTCAGTCGGTAGTCTAACGATTTTCATTGATGCTATGACGGTGCATAGCATCAATGAAAATCGTTAGACTGGTTAGGTTTGTCTCTAACATGTTTACTAAATAATTATAAAGAACAGCTGGTTTGAGCTACGGCTGCAGATGTAAAAACTGGCCAAGTGTGAGTCGAATTCGCGCACAGATGGTTCAGTATCAAAATTAGCCAAAAATATACCTAACGGTTTTAGTACGGGAGCTTAATTTTCTGTTTTGTAGTTTTTTGTAGAAACAGAAATACAGAATCTGTAATAATTTCACGAGGCTGTATGTTATAAAATGTCACAGTTTATGACATACAGCCTCGTGACAGACCGACAGACAGATTGCAAAGTACAAGTAACAATGTATCGTTTTTGTGCATCATCATTATTCTTAAAATTGTGCATTTCTTTAAAATTTATTTTCTATTATCTATGCTTCTTAAAATAAATTAATTATTTGCGCCACATTCACAGCTCAAATTCCTATCCATATAACGATGTGAGGAGTGAATTGAGTGGGAATTCCTTCGTCTGGATCTGCTTTGTCCGCCTGTCCGCGATGCAAATCAATTGAGTGCTTGCAGTTCCCGCCCTCGATTCATAAAGCGATTGCATGAATACCTAGCTCCCAACCTCTTGCACTTTCTTATAAGAATAGAAAATTGCACAGTGTAGAATGTTCGAATATTGCACAGTTCACGGAATATAATATTTTTATATACAATTGTTGTAGAACAGTGAGACAACTAAGGACTGCTTTCGTTTTACGAGCACCATTCCGGTTTTATAACTATGTTCGTATGCTAGCTCTGCTTTTCATGGTTACAGCTATAACTTGTGTTACGCTAAATGAATTGGTAACATGTGTATATAAACACTGTTCTGAACATTGATGTTAGTAACAGTTTTTCAACAATTTCACTTAGAGACATTTGATATTTGGAGGGAGTTTTGACAAGAAACCAATATAATGATACAGAAGAAGATAGATATAAGTAATTTTTGAAACATATAAACAATGTAAATTCAAGGTACTTCGGCGACGAAAGGGGATCCTGAACTCCATATTTTTCAACAAAATAATTGGGAAAGCCGGCGCAGTACCGTTATGTTTCTTATATACGTACCTAATGCTAATAAAGATTGGTATATAGATGTATAGGTACGAGAAATTAGCTACAATAATAAATCATATTGAACCTTGATATGCCATCGACCGAGCAAATACTGTTTTAACGTTTCGCAATGTGTCTGAATCTCGACAGATACCGTAGTAGCGGACGGTGCATATTCGTAGCAATGACGTAGCACAATCTAGTCGCTCCAAACTACGAATTGGTCATAGTTTCGTAGCTTTTATATCACTATGCTCTATCTACATCAAACTTAAATAAACACTTCCAAGAACGGTATGACTATCGACACAGTTTTGACTACATGTGAATTACCTATTTATACTGCCAGAGTGATCTATTTAACTATTTAAGTACCTACCTATGTAAAATTTCAATCCTAATCGAGAAAGTACCAAATATGATTGTGTTACCATAGTAATAAAATATTTATGACAAATTGATGTTAATAAAAAGTTTAATGATGATTAATTCATTATAATTATATGATTTAATGGACAACGTTTTATTTGATACAATGTGATGCGTTTGAAGTGAATTACCAAATTGCAATGACACTGTTCCGGGCGTATTATCCGAATGTCAGTACCTATTATTAATTAATTACATGATCTACTATTAATTTATTCGTTTGCCTTTGTGCAGTCACTGGCGCGTGACTTGACTAGCTAAATTAGATACTCTTTTACGTTTTCATAACCCACCACAACTTAGGCAAGTTGCTGGCGTGACTCTACATAAATAAATAGTCACACATTTTTCAGACGAAGACGTTTATTATTAATTTGGGACACAGCTAAAGTTTATGATAAATGTATATTGAGAAGAGGCGAGTGTGCTACTCGTCGTTTTTACAGAAGCAGGCTAATAGGGTGGCTTTTCGCCCTCATAGTAGTGAGATAGTATAGCCCTCCCCTCCCCCAAGAAGCGGGAGTTTTCCTTCTGAGGGCGTACCCGGGTCTCCCGGTCGTAGGCAAATGGTAGGGTACCGACCGTGTGGTTTTAGCAGATAGAAGTCCGACATAACATCAATGGGGACTTCCACACAAGAAAAAAAAAACGGGTCTCTAGTTTACATAAATGGTTTTTCAGAATGCGTTTCGTATATAGTGAATGTGGAATTTTATTGCCTTACCAATATTCAGTGTGCCATATTTACAGCGCAATCATTTTTTCAGGTTACCAAGCAAAATATATTATAGACAGATTCGCACAGTACGGACCAAAATACGTACTGCTGCCAAAAAAATATAAAATGCGCCGTACCATTTATTTCTGTGCCAGCTAGGTTAGGCAAGCTTTTGGTTTTTTACAATATAAACTGATATAACTTTTCCACAGCATTAAATATCAAACTATGAATTTGTAGTTTAGCCGAGTACTAGTACTAGGTTTTACCGAATCAAAAAAAAATAGACACATACATAGAGACACAGATTATATAATATATATTTTAGAGATACACAACACAGGTTAAAGTAATAGTATCCCTCGGCTTCGTCAGGGGTTAAAAGCAAGTTTAGAGTCTTTTAAGGATAAAAATAGTAACCCACTGTGAGTTATTCTTAAGAGGTTTTTATGGCGTATTATTTATTGTACTCTAGCGTATGTTTTGTACAGTTTTTGAAAAGGAACAAATTTGCTACAAATAATAAATTGTTTCTTTTGCTATTCACGTTCTGAAAACTCTCTAGAAAATGTGTTTTACTGGATTACGATTAGTTGACATAAATTTCCTAACTTAGATAAATTTACATACACAATAGCACATAATCTATTGATTCATGATCAATAAATTATGTGATAATGAAGCACTCAGAGATAATGTAGATTTCTATTACTGCAGGACCCTGTACATCTATACTCGATAAGTCTATCATTTTTTAACGACAACTATCCATGCTTTAAAAGAAAATAACAAGATAAATTGTGTCACAAATAAAGTAGCATTTTATTGCACACTTTTTCCAACACTAGTAAATGTTTTATCGCAACATTTTCGGCCCCTTCAGTCTTCACAGGGATCAAAAGAAAATAAAGAAATATCATCATTTTTATTTTGTTCATACTCACGGTTGACTGGAATCGTCCAGACAGGGCGTGAAAATGCCATTTTGTGCACGTGTAGCAGACATTTTTGACAGAAATCCGCTTTTGGCGCACGCGGCGATGATATGTTTTCTATACACCATTAATCTATACCGTAGCCTATCCGTCAACCCACACGCGACTGGTGCTGTGTTACACGGACTACACCGAAGCGTTACAAGGAGCGAAGGAGGGTGACGAATTAAATTATTTACGGTATTTTTTTGTAAGGAGGATTAAAGAGAGCAGATGGGTAAATTGATTACAATCGAACATTTGAGCAAATTGTTTAAAATCGACGTTTTTTATCGTCCGCGGGGAATACTCATCATCAATGTGTGATATACAAATATTCTGTTAGATAGAACATTTTAACAAATGCTAACCCTGGATTGAAATGAGATAACAGAATGACACGGCCACTAGAAAAAATCTGTTTACCCCTCGGCTAAAGATGTTTCACATAAAATAATTATGAAAAGCTCTGCGGTGTAACAGGCAGTTCAAGTACGTACAAAAAACGTGTTGTAGGCGGCGAAAAACAAAGAAAAATAGATCATAACGGTAAGGTTTTGTATCAATTGAATGTTGTTGGAGATCTTCAACTGGATAATAAGGACTTTTCGTATCATTGGTTTCTTCATAGTTTTCTTCTGTATTGAGTTTTATCTTTAGTCTCGAATACCTACTTATTTTGTCATCTAATATGAAAATATTTATTTTTCAATCTGACTTTCTTCCTTCTGATCGAAAGCTGTGACTAATTTCTAACTACTATAGAATTTAATTCATGGGGTTTGGCAGGAAGGACTCCTCAACACGCTACAGCATTTCTTTGTTGGTACTCCTACTCTATGCCGAGATAGGCCTATAGTTCAGTGTGTAGACCAGAAGACTGGGAATCTCTTCCTATCCTAATAGAATTAATTTCAGTCATTGTGTGGATTCTTGTAGATTTCTACAAAGCATCTATCTAAAAATAAGTTGGTATCAAAAATTCCCTGTGCCTATATAGGTATGTAGTCAGAGAGGCGTCAAAGTAATAAACTGCAAGAAAATCGTTCTATTACAGCCAGTTGCGAAATCCGAGGGCGATACGAATGAGTACTGTAAATACCACACGATACACCGTATTCGTACGATTAGGTGGACCACAGTATTATTACGTGATTTGCTCCCAAAACGGACGGGCAATCTCTATAAAGAGGTATTTGGAACCCTAATTTACACCCCTTACGTAATATCAGAGCGCGCTTATGAATGTTTGGACTGGACCCTCTTGCGAACGTGGTTATATAGTTATACACAATTGTATTGTAGTGTAGGTATACAGTAAGAACTATTTCTAGAAAAAGTGTAGAACTTAAACTTAGTTCAGTATTGAGAGATGTTTATAGGATTCAGTTGCAACTAGTACTTATTTAATGTTGCTAAATAAATAGCACCGAATCAAAAACTGTAGGTAAGTGCCTACATAAAAAAAAATATTTCGGACCTCCAAGTAGGTATATCACTATTTTACCTTCATACATAAAATGTATAAAGGTAAAATAGTAAGATATCTATTTGTACCAAAGTTGGTAGTTACCTAGTGCAGCATTATGCAGGAACGATTGCTACCTTGTATAAGTTTGTATAAGTTATTTTAAAATGTAAATTGAAAGTTGAAGAAAACAAGTTACGGAATACAGAATGTTTTTAATTTTAATATTTTACCAAGAACTTATTTCTAATCGTATTCAGAAAGATTCAAAAAATACTTTCTTTGCACTACGAAAAGATCTGGGAACTCTACCAGTGCGTTTTCCATTTATATGTACTCGTAATATGCACTGGTAAAGTTCCCAGGTATTATAACCTTTGGTTCAAAGTATTGTATGTCTTCAAGAGTAGGTAGTGTGAAAAGTTATAATAGATCGTAGTTATAAAAGATATAATAGATGTGTTTGTAATAGATCAGTTATATCTATTTTGTTGTTGTCTTAAGTAAAACGTAAGTAGGTAAATATATTTAAGACACCATAGTCATCTATTTTAATTGTAATTTGTGTGTACTTACATGAACTTAGTACTAAAAAATGTACTTGACAGAGTATTTGCCTACTAGTTGAAAACGTTTCAGACATAATTAGATTTGTCAAGAATGTTTTCTTTATGTAGCTAATTCAGATTTTCCTTCCAGCAGTACCTTCCTACTTAGGTACTAGCAGACGTAGTAACTATTTAGTAATCTGTGCTAGCTGTCAAGTACTTTAGGCGATGTTAATATAAGATGTTCTTTCACGTAGAGTTCCATACCAAATACGGAAAAAAATACATTTACTGTATGGGAGCCCTCTTTAATGTTGTTTTCTGATTTTAGTATTTCTTGTAGAGCGAACAGTAATACCTACATCATCTGTGAAAATTTTAACTATATATGTACCTACCACGTTTCATGAGATACTGCCTGGTAATAGACAGATAAATGGACGGCAGTGTGTCAGTAATACTGTGGGTACGGAACCCTAAAAATGTAGTAAGTCAATTATAGAATATCATTTCGCTATCTAAAACAATAATATTTTATATATTTTGTAGAAGGGCCCCAACCGAACCCTTTTCAATTTCGGCTACATTTTTGACAGATTCGTAGAGATTTAAGGCCCGCTATCCATTGAGGCGTAGCTTCATAAATGCGTCATTGCCATTTTAGCTAGCGCACTAGTTTTACAGTAGTTGCTACAATAACAACATTTTTTTAGAGCTCTTGCTAATTTACTTTATTTAATATTAATTGTTTAATTTGGAATAATAGTTTCAAGTAAAACTTGATGCCAATATAGTACACTCACCTGCTGTGTGTTATCTCCTATCAATATCACCAACTTATCAAGATATTCAGTTTTATTTTCTAACACTGAAATGGAGGCAATGAAGTTTTAAGAACCCCCCCCCCTTGAAGGAAAAGTTGCGGACGCCCCCCCTTTTTGAGTTAAGATTTTTTTTATATTATAACCTAACTTTCGCATTTTCTTGGTCTGAAATTGTTATAATAATATTATAAAGGACACCTCTGGCGCTCGGCGGCCGCTGCCGCGGCACGCTCGCTTCGCTCGCTCGCCGTCGCGCGTCAATGGTCACAGTTCCAACCTAACCTAACCAACAGTAGTTGGATAATCAACAATAGTTTGGCTAAAAGGCTGAAGTTAAAGGCCATAAAATAAGTATTACAAAAAAAAATATAACTGTCAGACAGTGACAGTGACAGCGCGTCGACGGCGTTTTACGTTTAATTTTACATAGCGGCAATAGTCGGTAAATTATTGTCAGAATACATTTAAGTAATAGCATTAATTTATGTCAACGAAATATATGTATTACTAGCTGACCCGCGCAACTTCGTTTGCGTGATAAATGAAGAACCGCTCGACCGATTTTGTGCAAACTTCACATAAACCATCTACTAAATAGTCCGAACAAAGCCTAAACATTTGGTTTGGATAGGTGACCCCGATCTCGAGTTATAAAATTACAACGAAAAGTGGCATTGATTTTTATATATATAGATAATAAAATATGCATAAAATTTTACGTAGTCACTGAATATACCTATTTATTTCATTATTAAATGAAGTTAAACATTTTAGTGCGTAAACCATATGTAAAACGAAACGTTTAATGACGAGCCGAATGTCAAAAGCATTGAGAGTGTAGGTATTCTGTGGTCAAAAGTGACAATTTTTGGTGAATTTTTATGATTTTCATTTTTTTTTTCTCGTTAACCATTAATCTCCGCAAGTTAAAACTTCGTGTGGCGGCTTCTAATAATATTAGCTTTGTGTTAAAAAAATATGAACCCCAAACTCGTGGGAGGACAATCTAAAGTTAAGCCCTGACATAAAACGTTGCCAAAGGATGGGGCGCTCTTCAAGTACAAACAAGCCTAGACCTATCTTAATAAAGTTCAAGGAGTTAGCAGTCCGTGATAAGGTGTGGTTCAGTAAAACCAAGTTAAAAGGCACTGGGATAACACTTTCGGAGTTCTTGACTCGCACCAGACATGCAGCTTTCATGGCTGCACGAGAACGGGTTGGCGTGTCCAAGTGCTGGACTCGAGGAGGCCATGTTTTCGTACTGAGCCCTGATGGTTCACGGCATCGTGTGGCTTCCTTAAGCGAGCTCAATCGGATTGAGTGGGACGTTCAGAGGACAGCAACCACTGCTAAGGTTGCGACGAAGTCCAGGAGAGCTCCCAATAAGAAATGATCCCGGTCTGCAGTAAAACTCATATCTTGTAGTATTACTCTTTGCATCTCTTGCTGTCTTGCACTCAACGCATTTTCTAGGTAAATGTTTGCATATTGTGCACATAACTGACCATTTCGATAAAAGTGTTGTTTCATGTAAATTTAATGTAATTAGCAGAATAACTGGTAATAACTGGTTCAGATAAAACTTTCACTTTTCTTTATAATTGTAAACAATAAACTCAATTTAAGATGTATGACATTGGTGACTGATGTGTCATCACACATGACTTAACTGACAGTTAATTCCTTACATAATTTTTTTTTCTTTCTTCTACCGGTAGACAATGGTCTTTAAACCATGCAGCCTAATAAAAAAGTGCAGCGAGTGCAAACAGGTTTCATCGAGTTTTATTGTGATAAAAAATTTAACTGTTTTGTGAATATTTTTATGTTTTTAGTTTCAACACAATTAGCGGGTGGACAGAGAACGTACAGGGTTAAAATATTCTCATTCTTTTTTGGTAATTTTCATTATAATATTATCTTTTGTAGGTATATATATTTATTATTTTTATTTTGGTATTTATATTTATTATACAAAAAATACATTTATTATGTTAGATGCATATGATTTCAGCGATGATGACGTAAGTAACACTGCAGCAAACCGCTCAGATGATAGCTTTGGGAGCCCACCATCTTTGCCTCAATTTATTAAGTCTCAGTTTTCCGATGTACCCAAGAATTTTAATGTAGTCCATATCAATGCACAGAGTATTCACGCCCATTTCCCAGAGATGCTGACTACTTTTGAGTGTAGGAACATCCACGCTATTCTGGTTTCGGAAACGTGGCTAAACCCCTGTCTACCTTCTTCTTCTTACACTTTACCTCACTTTAACCTTATACGAAATGATCGCTACACTGCCACTACAGGTGGTGGTGTTGCAATTTATTTGCGAGACAATATTACGTTTAATATCTTGCAAATGTCTCCTCAACCGCCGCCTTCAGATGCTGGGGAATCAATATTCATCGAGTTGGAGCTTTGTCATACCAAGGTTCTGCTTGGCGTGTATTATTCCTCTTCATCTGCAATTAATTTCTTTTCTTCCTTTGAAGACATAATGGAACATCTATCACCATCATACAGCCATACAATTGTTTTGGGTGATTTTAACACTTGTCTTCAAAAACAAGATTCTCGCTCGCGTGCTCGCGCCTCTACTTTCACTAGCATTGTAAACTCTTGTAACTTGTCTATCCTGCCTTTAAATGTTACTCATCACTTTCCTAATTGTGCTCCATCCCTAATTGATCTCATCCTTGTTTCTTCCACTGAATTAGTTGTAAAGCATGGACAATGCACAGTTGACGAATTCTCGTACCACGACCTGATCTATCTCTCCTATAACCTTCGACCTCCTAAATCCAAACCCAAAATCCTTATGCAGCGCAATTTTGGTGGTATGGATCTTAATGGGCTACGTGAGGATGCATCAAATTTAGACTGGGGTTCTTTGTTAGCTTCGGACTGTACTGACGAGAAAGTCAGCATATTTACACATAAATTAATAGCCCTCTATGATGTACATGCTCCAGTCCGGGCCGTTAGAGTGCGATACTTGCCAGCACCTTGGCTTACAGCAGAAATCAAATCCCTCATTGCAAAAAAAGCTGCAGCCAAGTGCAAGTTTAAGCGTAGGGCTACATGTGAGAACCGTGAGAAATATATAGCTTTGAGGAACCTCTGCGGCAAGGTGTGTAGGAAAGCGCAACGCCAGCATATCCATAATTCGGTCCAGAACGGGGACCCTGCGAAGATCTGGAAAGGACCATGGGCAAAAATGTATGAAGCCTGGGCTCACCCACCAACAGAGATGAGATCACTTTGAATATACTTGTAAAGCACTAAATATAAAGATTTAAACTCATTTTTGCGAATAATCCATTGGGTTATTTTGCTATAAACATTTTTCTCCGACCATAAATAAACTAAAAAGTAGTGCGGTTATGGCATTGTAGGTTTTGTTGATTGACATCTTTAACAAGTTTTAATTCCAGGTTTAATGTATACATAAAAAATAAAACAGCTCCTAACAGTTAAAATCATTTTTATTAACATTTCAATCAATATCAATAATAATAATATCGTCTAAATGTCCTGCCGGTGGATTAAATTGTATGTGCCTGCCTAACCCTAGATACCATATTATTGAAATGGTATGAGCACAACTTCCTACTGTGCGTCTACCTGTTAGCTCGGTCATAGACGTTTCGTTTGCGACCCCTGAGATCGCCCGCCGTGTCCAGAGATGGCGCGTGGTGGAGGAGGAGGAGACGTCGTCAGATCACCGATATATTCGGTTCGACGTCTCCCCTCCACCTAACCTGCCGCCAGCAATCGCGAATCGCCTTGATCGGGAGGCTCTCCTGGAGGCGGCCATCGTGCAGTCCTGGATTTCGACAGCGGACAGGCCTGCCGATGTTGATACCGAGGTGGAGTGGTTCGGGAGAGCCATGTCGCACATCTGCGATGTGGCGATGCCCAGGGCTAGGCCCAGACCGGTGAGGAAGCAGGTGTACTGATGGACGCCGGAAATCGAAAATCGACACGTCGGCGGCCTGGACGCCGCCGACGTGTCTTCGCCGAGGACTATCGACCTCCATGACCGGGGGTCTGAGGACGGTGAGAGGGTCGCTCACCGTCCTTACAGAAGCAGGCCCATGACGGCAGCGTGACGTGAGCAACTCACGCATGCCCCCCCTTAGAAGCGGGATAACACCCGAAACCCCCCAAAGACGTGGGATAGTACCCGAACCACCCCCTGGGCGAGGCCGCATTGGCGGCCGTAGGTCTGTTGGGAGTCACGGGACATCCTTCCTGAGGGCTTACCCGGGGCTCTCAACCATAGACTGTTGGGCGTTACGTGAGGTTTTTTAGTCGGTAAGAGTCCGGCATAGCATCCTACGAGGATTTTCCCTCACGTTAATAAAAAAAAAAGCATGAGTATATACATAGTTACAATAAGTTTTATGACTCTAATAATTAGCTTTTTACGCAAAACCTATTTAGGTGCATATCTTTTTAACCCCCGACGGAAACCCGGACGGGGTGTTATAAGTTTGACGTGTGTGTGGGTGTGTGTGTGTGTGTGTGTGTGTGTGTGTAAGTCTGTCTGTGGCATCGTAGCGCCCAAACGGATGAACCGATTTTGATTCTGTTTCTTTTGTTTGAAAGATGGGTTAGGGGAGAGTGTTCTTAGCTATGTTTTATAAAAATCGGTTAAGCCATTTCAAAGATATGAGGGGTGAAAGTGGGGATGAAAAATTGAATGTGTTCAAATATACCCGTGTTGGGTATCAAATGAAAGGTTATAACTTATACATCACGATACTGTAAGTTTTTTGAAAATCGGTTTAGCCATTCGAAAGATATGAGGAGTGGAATGTATTTCTAATTCTGTAACGACACTCCGCGCAATTCGCATTAACTCTGAATAATTGTTGATAGACTATACGTATGTTGATATTAAAACCCCTATAAAAAGCATGATATAAAAAATTAAATTAAAAATTAAAAAAACCCCCGACTCACAAAAAAACAACAATAAAAAACCTGTAAAAAGTAAAAAATAACTATTATATTATGACCTATCTACCCTAAGTATTGAACCTTTATTATTATTATAGGTAGCGGTAGCTATATTATTTACGTATTCATATTTTTAACTAACAGTTTGTCTCGTCGGGGACCGCTCACCTAATCATAACCTAATCGTACGTCTGTCTCTATTTAGGTACAGAGCGGTCCCCCCGACGAGACCAACTGTTAGTTAAAAATATGAATACGTAAATAATATAGCTACCGCTACCTATAATAATAATAAAGGTTCAATACTTAGGGTAGATAGGTCATAATATAATAGTTATTTTTTACTTTTTACAGGTTTTTTATTGTTGTTTTTTTGTGAGTCGGGGGTTTTTTTAATTTTTAATTTAATTTTTTATTCTGCAATGGAATTGAAGGTGGTGCCGGTAGTAACAATTTTAGTACAAACCAAAATCATTACAACGGCATATGGTATAACTCTGTTGGACACTGAGCCCAATTTGTCTCATGGTCCTTTCTTAAAACAATAGGGGTTGGAAAGCCAAAACAACAAGACCTTCCAAAAGTACTTGATATTAATTCATTAAATCAGCATTTCTGTTCGGCTTCATATTATGATCCATCTAATAAAGCAAGTACTCTACAGTATCTTTCATCGCTTCCAACTCCTGCCTTTCCACCGTTTCTTTTTGAACAATTATCTGCTTGTGATGTTAAGAGGTGCATAATATCGCTTAGTTCCAACGCAGTGGGTACAGACTGCATAAGTCGTAACATGATCGTGCCTATTCTGGATGAAATTCTTCCCATTTTGTGTCATCTTTTCAATCACTCCTTAACCTACAGTGTATTTCCGACAACGTGGAAAGAGGCACAAATTGTCCCCATTCCCAAAAAACCTAACCCTACATCCTTTGCCGAGTATCGTCCCATTTCCATTTTACCTTTCCTTTCAAAAGTCTTAGAACGGCTTGTTCATATCCAACTAAATGCCTTCCTTAACAGAAACCTTCTCCTTAACCCTTACCAATCGGGATTTCGTCCGGGATATAGCACGACTAGTGCGTTGGTCAGTATCACTGACGATATTAGGCTGGGCATGGAGAACGGAAATCTTACGGTTATATCCTTACTTGATTTTAGCAACGCTTTTAATACAGTGGATTTCCATATCCTGCTCGGTATACTGCGCTCGATTAACATATCTCCAACAGTTATTGATTGGTTTCACAGTTACCTGTTCGGGCGGCGGCAGCGTGTACGCATGGAGGAATCTTTTTCTTCTTGGTGCGACACGACTGCGGGAGTACTTAAGGGTGGCGTTCTATCTCCTTTATTATTCTCAATTTTTATAAATTCCATCTCTAAATCTTTACTATCATCCTACCACCTTTATGCAGATGATCTTCAGATCTATATGCAAGCTCCAGACGATGAAATTACTGAAGCTATATCCATAATTAACTCAGATTTATGACGAATATGTAAGTGGAGCAAGGAATACGGACTTAGTGTAAATCCCTCCAAAACCCAAGTGGCCGTGATCGGCAGTCCTATCATGGTGTCACGATTAGACGGGGCTCAGCTACCTGACATCGTATTTAACGGTGTTGCAATACCCATAAGCGCAACTGTTAAAAATTTGGAAATTCTGGTTGATACCACGCTATCCTGGCGTCCCCAACTTCAAGAAGTCAGCCGGAAACTGTTCGCATCGGCAGGGTCTTTGCGTCGACTTCGCAATTTTCTACCAATGACCACTAAAATTGCGCTTGCTCAATCTCTCCTTCTTCCTATTCTAGATTATGCCGATGTCAGTTATCTCGATATCACAGAGGAGCAACTTGATAAACTTGAGCGCCTTCAAAACTTCTGCATAAGATTTATATTTGGATTACGCAAATATGATCATATATCCGAATACCGTAAACAGCTCGAGTGGCTTCCAATTCGCTTTCGTCGGAATGCTCATATCCTCTCTATGCTTTACAGTATACTATTCAATCCACGATCCCCAACTTATCTCAAAGAACGATTTATGTTCCTTAATGACACACATACAAGATCCTTGAGGTCATCGGAATCTTTGGTATTGGCAATGCCAACTCACTCTACTGGGTTTTATGATAAATCTTTCACCATACAGGCTGTGCGATTGTGGAATGCACTGCCTACAACGATTAGAAGGGCTCCGTCTTTGGTTGTCTTTAAGCGTTTGGTGAGACAACATTATTTAACCCGGTAGTATGTTCCTTAGCTTGATATTTTAATATGTTTTTTTCTTTCCACATTGAAATGTATGCTTTTAAGTATGTTTATTGGTATGTACGTATATTTATATGTATGTAAATTTATATGTATGTATATATTTTGTATTTAGGTATATTTGTATGTGTACTTACTTAGTTCTTTGTTTATTTATACCTTCTGGTATGTGTGTATTGTTTTGTATCATTTTATTTCTACACCTAAACTACCCATTTTCCTTATAATCTATATCTTTTTCTGTCCATCCCAAGGTTGCCTGGCAGAAATTGCTTTTTAGCGATAAGGTCGCCCTTTGTACAATATCTGAAATTATTTATTTATGTAAAATTTAACATGGTGTGCAAATAAAGTTTTATTCTATTCTATTCTATTTATTCTAGTTTTAATTGAAAGTTATCACAAAATAAGTAGTCCGTTTTGACATTAGAAAAAGCGCCACTCTCATTGGCGGGTTGCCGAATCCACCAATGAGATGCTCCCAATGTACAAACTCTCAATTAAAAAGAAGTTGTACATATTAAAAGAAAAACTTTTTAGTTATGTACAACTTCATTGCTGACTCGTTGTCGCACCAGATTGTTACCTACATTTTTTTTGCCAACTATGAAACTGTGCGGGCTATGCTTGTATTTAACACATGGCACAAGTTTATAGCTATTAGCTTAATTAGGGCTCGATGATGTTGTGTGAGAATGTCCAAAAATTTTTTTTTTAGAAAGTATAATAAGAGTTATTTAGTAGATAAATGTGTATAAACTTGTGTGTAAATGTGTATATGTAATTCAAACTTGTAGCTGTATGATGTCTTTAGTACGTACGCTCATACAGATGCTCAATAGATGACGCGAAACGAAACAGCCAAAGTCTAGTCTGCGTGAAGCAACGCTGCAGTGTACGATGAGCCTAATGGTATTGTTACACATTCTACCACTGAATCCACTGATCGACTAGGGGTTTCTATAATACGAGTATATTTATTGTCTCTGATATGTAAGTATATGAGATATTTCCTTTGCAAATTATATTGTTGAGTATAATTTGTGTAGAGATGACACACATGTGTGTGTGAGTGAAGTTTAGATGGTGTTCCACAAATGTATTTCATTAAATATTCTGAAAGATGTAATAAGATTATCTCTGTGGATGTAATTCGCTCTCGATTGTGATTTGTGTAGTTTTGCAGGCTTTTATAAAGGAATTAAAAAAAAAATTCAATTGTGTTCAATGTGTACCTACAGCAGGCACAAAGATATTCTAAACTCAATTGAAAGTTGCCAAGACATGTTACGATCAAAGCAGACATACTATAGAATAGTTGCTATTATAAAGAAAAACCAATAATCAATTGGTAATCAAATGATCGTCATTTACGTCTTTTCTCCAAGTATTTATCGTACGTTCATTCCTAATAATATTATGATGATATGATCACCTGTAATATCCGCGCCCTCGTGTCGTAATATCCGACTCATCGTATGTTCGATTCCCACCGGAGACAAATTTGTGTGATTTATAAATGTTTCCAACCAGTCTCTGCGACCTTTTTCAGGTCATCGGTCCGTCTGGCAGGGGGGTCGTCCTACCCCACGCGTACCAAGTCGCGGTCTCCACTCCAGAACTCGTTTGCTCCACCTACCATCGGTTCTCCTACAGATATGACTAGCCCACTGCCACTTCAAACTGCATACTCTGCGAGCTATATCGACCACTCTAGTTCTGCGGAAGGCGCAGGACCGTGTGTTGTGGCGTGATTTGGGAGAGGCCTACGTCCAGCAGTGGACTGAGATAGGCTGATTTGATTTGATAAATGTTTGTTCCGAGATTCTGGGTGTTTCTATGTATGATAAGTATGTATTGAAAAGTATATAAGAATTATTATCCGTGGTTTGAAACACATACCTACACAAGCAGGTTATTTCTAGCTAACCTTAGTATCATCAAATAGCGTTGTATGAAATTTTGTGTTCGCATTCGCTTTCGATGCAAAAACCGCATCGAAATCTGTCCCATCCATTCAGCCACAGACTGAAACGTTAAACTTAAAACACCCCTCGTTTTCGTCAGAGGGAGAAACTGGACAAAATGTAATAGATAATAAATAAAATAAACACAGACCTGTCATTTCAGTTCAGTTAACGAAGCGAATAAAACTGTCCAACCCTTTGAATAAACTGTGAAAATGGCTTAGAATAGCCTATTAGCACTCGGTGACAATCTTGTAGAGTCTTCTCGGAATGATAATATTTTTCTTTTATTTCAAACAGTCCTAGCGCCGCCATTCCTTTTTTAATAAGATTATTCGAATTGAGTTGGCGCCAATTGTGCTCTTTTGAAAAATAAACATGGACATAAAACACGTTTAGTGGTTCACCAGTTATGTAATTATTGCCTTTAGAATTTGTATTCTCCTGACATACTAAAGAGAGAACGTGAAATGATGAATGATGAATGAGTAAGTAGGTACATAATGAATGTTATCGGAAGGTCTACAGGTTCATTACTGCAAGAAATATTTATAGATTTTAAATATTTTGTTGCGGGGTTTTGTTCAAGTTTTTATAGTAATATCTAGTTTTTCCGTAAAACAAGGTAGGGTGTAGGTAGAGGCCTTGAGAATCCCATAAAGCGAGGTCAAGAACACGCGGGTACAAATTTTTTGGGTAGGGTTACACTCATAATGCTCGTACATATTCTAATAACCTACTTGATATTATGGACGGAACAGAAAAGTTCAAAGTTGCTTCTAACATAACACAATTAGTAAAAGATCGAGACACACTTGTTGATATTATATTTTTCGAGGAAAAGTATTGTAGCGTTTTATGTTGGTATTATAAGCGAGGTCGGACGAAGTTGTATCTCAGGCGGGAAACGAAAGAAAATATTTTCCTTTTATTGCGGTCCCCTGCGTTCACCAATTACAATTGCAATTAAGTTAATTTGAGGGTTCCGTAGTTGTTTGCTTCTGTCTGCTGTTTACAGAATTATGTTTTTAAGTGGTCCGTGAATTGAGATGACCACCATAACTTTTGGTAGGATACTGCTTTAGTAATTTTATAAGTTACAGATGTAGTATTCTGTCTCTTTTAATTTCCTTTGAGTACTTATTAGAAAAGAGACCACTTTTCGATAAATGCTATGTTTATGTACCTACTCTGATTAGATGGAAGTCTGATAGATACAACTTTTTATTGCGAGGATAAATCTTTCTACTATTATAAATTTGAAAGTATGTGAAGACGTTTGGTTGGGTTCTCAGGTGGTCGAGAAATGATAGACTGTGGACTGTATAGGTTCGCTGATGTAATTATAGGAAGCAGGAACAAGTACAATATTGTATGTCGAGCGGTGGACCGGTGCGTAAGTAATGCTTGACGGTAGTGCACTTGATGTGTGCCGATGATGTACTGAATGCGGTGCCCCCGCTCCTCTCCGCTCCGCTCCGCTCCACCGCAGTAAGGGCACGGTGAGACGCGCGTAGGCAGAGCGATGTTGGGAATAGGTTCGATTCTCAACATATTCCCCCGCAGGTGACGTTAGATGTCCTGTACTGGAAGAGGGCAAATATTATTGAAGGCTCTTCGGATCGTACCCTTCCTGGTACGGATGTCGACGACTCTGTTGGCCCCGTCAATGCCCAGGAAGACCTTGACAATTCTCCCAAAAATCCATTGCAAGGGAGGAAGGCATTTGTCCTTTACCATGACCACGTCATCAATATTCAAGCGCTGGTTTGTAGGCGTCAGCCATTTAGACTTCTGCTGTAGGGTCGTTATGTACTCCTTATGAAACCTGGCCCAGAAGTGCTGCCTGATGTATTCCAGTCGCTTGTAGCGTTCGGTGCTAGTCAGATCCCTATCGAGCGCTTGTGGATGTGGAATTGACGTGAGTGGCCGTCCGATTAAGAAGTGGGAAGGTGTGAGTGCAGTTAAATCGAGGGGATCAGTAGATAAGGGAGTAATGGGGCGTGAGTTTATAATAGACTCAATTTGAGCCAGACAAGTGGTCATCTCCTCATAGGTGAAATGAACAGCCTGCAGCAATCGCCTAAGATGATGCTTTGTGAGACGTACCGACGTTTCGGACATCCCGTTAAAATGGGGACTATAGCATGGTGTAAATTTAAAATCAATACCTTCCTGTGCCATGTCGTATTGTATATTAGACTCGGCTAAAAACCTGTGCAAGTCGTTGCATGCACCCACAAAGTTCGTCCCGTTGTCGGACGATATGCTTTGTGGCTTGCCCCTACGAGCAATGAAGCGATGTAACGCAGCAATGAAAGATTCCTTTGTGAGATCTGCAACAAGCTCCAAGTGAATGGCCTTTACCGAAAAACACACGAAGATACACAGGTAGGATTTCAAGAGCCTGCAGCCTCGACCCTTGCGGTCAGCTATCAGTATTGGTCCCGCGTAGTCGACACCGCAGTGTAAAAATGGAAATTCTAAATTAGTTCTGTTATAAGGAAGTTGCCCCATTAAAGGCTGAGTAGATTGAGCCTAAAACATTTAAGACACCTTTTAACTATGGATTTCGATAAATTTCTACCATTAAGAGGCCAATAAGTTTGACGCACGTTTGCAAGTAATAATTGAGGGCCTGCATGTATTAAATTATTATGATACATATGAAAAATAAGCTTTGTTAAGTGATGCTTGCTACAAAGTAATATGGGGTGCTTAACATCATAAGAATAAGGTGAGTTGTCCAACCTTCCACCTACACGAATAGTACTATTTTCATCTAGGAATGGGGACAAAGACAATAAACGATTTTTATTTGGTAAAAGCTTCCCAGCCTTAAGAATAGAAAACTCCTCAGGAAACATTTCAGACTGAGCTTGACGAATGATAACATCCAGTGCGTTTATTAATTCTAAAGTAGAAAAACAACCGGTAAGTGTATCCTTTTTAGTTTTTATTTGTATAAATTTTAGTATGTAAGAAACTGTTCTTTGTATTTTATTTAGGTATTTATATTTATTTATTTATTCTTTATATTTTTATTTATATTTGTGTATTAGGCTAGATATTATGTTACAATTTTGATAGTTATTTTTGGATTGATTTATAGATAAACATATTTTTTCTCTACATTCTGTTTTATCAATTTTATTTGTATTGGGATTTTTTGGCCAGAATTCATGATTTAATTCTAAAAATGGAGGTCCGTGCCACCATAATGTGGAATTATTTAAGTGATCTGCTGATAAGCCTCGTGAAACTAAATCTGCAGGATTTAATTTCGTGGGAACGTAACTCCATGTATGACCCGACGAGATTTCCTGTATTTCGTTCACGCGGTTGCTAACGAAAGGCTTGAACTGGCTGACACTAGACGATAGCCAACCTAAGACTACGGTCGAATCACACCAAAAGTGACAAGAATGTACGTTTAGGGTTAACGCGGACATAACCTTAGCACACAACCTTGCACCTAGTAAGGCTCCACAAAGCTCCAGGCGCGGGATGGTGACTGGTCGTATCGGCGCTATTCTATTTTTTGATGTTAATAAATGAACAATAATATGACCTTTATTTTCAACAGACCTAACATAGAAGCATGCACCATATGCGCTTTCGGAAGCGTCCGTAAACGTATGAATTTCGATCCTACTGCAATCGGTATATAAAACCAAACGAGGTATTTTTAAATTATTAAGAAAATGTATTTTATTTGCAAATGAGACCCAAAGATTAATTATTGTGTCAGATAGTTTTTGATCCCACGAGTACTGTTTTATCCATAACTGTTGCACGATAATTTTCGCCTCGACTACGCAAGGTCCAACTAAGCCTAGTGGGTCAAATATTTGACTGATAACGGACAAAATATGTCTTTTTGTTATCTTTTCATTGCTAACTATATTTATTTGATATGACAAGAAGTCTAGGTTAGATTCCCAAACTAATCCTAATGTTTTCGATGTTCCCTGAATATCTGAAAAGTTATGAACGGTGGGTGACTCACCATAAGAGATTGCGTTTAAAATCTGAATATTATTTGATTGAAATTTTCTTAACTCAAAAGCTGATGACAAAGTAGAAATGACACCTTTACATATTCTAATTGTGTCATTTATCGAAGAACTGCCACTTAAATAATCGTCCACGTAAAAATCGTTCGTGATAGAATGTTTTATGTCGTTATCATTAACAGTGGACGCTAGACTAGACAAACACTTTGTGGCTAGATAAGGTGCTGAAGTAGTGCCATATGTCAAAGTGTTTAGAGTGTATGTTTTTAAGGGCTGATTTGAATCATGTCGAAAGATAATTTGTTGTAAGGATCGTTGACTTGGATTTAAATTAATACATCTATACATACGAGCTATATCTCCAGAAACTACATATCTATGCTGTCTGAAACGCAATAAAATACAATATAACTCGTCCTGTACAGTGGGACCTACCATTTGCAAGTTATTCAACGAGTATCCCGTAGTAGTTTTCGCCGAGCCATCGAATACGGTACGAAATTTTGTTGTAGTACTGGACTCGCGAATTATACCGTGATGCGGTAAAAAGTAGCTGACTGTTGAGTTATATTCTGGTAATAATTCTTTATTCTGTGTCATATGTCCTAAATATTCACATTCACGCATAAAAGTAAGATATTTTTCTTTAAATAAAGGGTCACGTTTGAATCTTCTTTCTAAAGAAAGAAAACGAACCTTTGCTGATTGAAAATAATTTCCTAAAATTTTAGGATCGTGTTTTAAAGGCATTGTAACTACAAAACGACCTTTGTCGTCACGATATGTATTTTTGGAAAAGCTTTGCTCGCACTCTTTCTCTTCGGCTGTCAAAGAATGCCGAGTTTCGAGTGTGTCAAGCTTCCAAAAGCAAGAAAGATCGGGGTTTGATTCCCCATGAGTAAAAAGACAAGTGTTATGAGAAGAAGGTGTGGTTAAAATGTATCTTGTGACTAACCAACCCAGTTTTGATTCACGCAAAGTTGGCATATGTTTACCTAGCTGTACACTTTCTCTGCCTAAAATGTCCCAAAATATGTCAGCGCTTAAGAGAATGTCGATATTTGATGGAGTATTAAAAGACGGGTGCGCGAGAGTGACACCGCTAGGAAAACGAATACTACTGACATCGATGTATGATGATGGAACTAATGGCGTAATTTTAGGCAAAACAATGCAATTTAAATCAGTTTCATAATTAGTGCAAATTGATTTTATCCTAATATTGCAAGACTGTGTGCTAGTGGCTACGTAATTATTAAAACCTGATACCGCCGTATTCACGGAGCGCCGATTGAGACGAAGCTTTTCGCAGCAGCTTTCCGTAATCAAGTAGATCGCGCTCCCGTTGTCCAACAGTACCCTCGCGGTATGTTCCTTGCCGCGGCCGTCCCTCACTCGCACGATCGCTGTGGAAAAGAATATACGTGGCGCAGTAGTATCTGCGATGGTGTCGCTGGCAAGGACAAGACCTTCTGTGTTCGTTCTAAAGGACGATGTTTCGATTTGATCAAGGTGTAATTTTGTGTTATGCTTATGCTTGCAGTATTTACAATGAGACAAATTGCATTTGTTACTAGTATGGCCTGGACGTAAACAATTTAAGCAGACCTTTAACTGTTTGGCCTTTTCTATGCGAGATTCTATTGAAAGAGAATTAAATGATTCACAATGAAATAAGGCATGAGACTGCTTACATAATGGACATTGTGAAGTATGAGCTTTGCTAGTCTCATGTAAGGGAAAATTAGTTTTTGATTTGCTATGTGAAGAATTAGTAGTAAAATTATTGTAATTATGATGATCCTCTAGACTTTCAAGCAAGTCTGCTCGGTTCTTCAAGAAGGTAATAGAAATATCTAGTGTGGGGCTGTCACTTAATTTATTTCTATGTTCTTCCCAATGACGTAATGTGGTTTTATCTAATTTTGAAGATGCCATAAAAATAATGAGAGTATCCCAATACTGTGTGGGCTGTTTCAAAGTAGTGAGCGCCCTAATATTTTTAGTAATAGTATCAATTAAGTATCGAATAGACTTACACGATTCTTTCTGTAAAGGATCTATGTTAAATAAGGCCTGTACGTGGTTGTTAACAAGCAGACGATTGTTATCGTACCGCTCAAGCAACATGTCCCACGCAGTTTGATAGCTTTCGCTTGAAAAATTAATATGTTTAATGATTAAGGCTGCACTTCCATGAAGAGAAGTGCGCAAATAATGGAATTTATTGATGTTGTCGATATTATTATTGTTGCGAATAATTGACGTAAAGACATCTCTAAATTCCAACCAATGCTGATGCACACATTTTTCCACTTTGGAAGTGTCTGTTGCGCAAACTATTCACTTTAGAAAAAAATGATGTTAGAAACCTTCACAGCATTTTTGAAGACCTATCTATAAATACCCCACACGTATGGGTTAGATGAAACAAAAAAAATTAGAGTTTCAGTTCTGAGTATGGGGACAATCAAAATTTACTGCTTTTTTTCTAGTTTTATATAAGAATCTTAATGCGGTTCACAGAACACATCTAGCTACCAAGTTTCAATAGCATAGACCTTGTAGGTTTGGAGAAAAGTGGCTGTGACACACGGACGGACAGACAGACAGACATGACGAATCTATTAGGGTTCCGTTTTTGCCATTTGGCTACGAAACCCTAACAAAGGAATAGCTAGCCGTTCGATCTGGGCGCGTCTTGCCACCAGATAACAAACCGGTTTGCTAAGCGGCGCGCAGGCGAACAAATTAGCTAACGTTTCTACAAGAAATTATGCATAAGATAATTACGTGCATTAAGGATATGAATAAAGGGCTTTATTGATGTTGAAATATGCGGTTATGATGAAAATTATTTCAGTAAAATAAGTGTTTGGATATATAAGTAGGTAGTAAGAATAATTTATATGTATGTTCTAAAAAACATATAAATTAAGTACCTATCTATTATTTAGGAATCTGATGTAATTATAGGAAGCAGGAACAAGTACAATATTGTATGTCGAGCGGTGGACCGGTGCGTAAGTAATGCTTGACGGTAGTGCACTTGATGTGTGCCGATGATGTACTGAATGCGGTGCCCCCGCTCCTCTCCGCTCCGCTCCGCTCCACCGCAGTAAGGGCACGGTGAGACGCGCGTAGGCAGAGCAATGTTGGGAATAGGTTCGATTTTCAACACGTTTGATAACACAATCGCATTCACCATTGAACCAATTTGACTGAAATTTGGAATCTGACTAAGTAGATACTTCTTTTCTCGGAAGATAGTTTCTGTGGAAAAAGGTACGGAAAAGTTTCACTAGATGAAGCCGTGGGCATTTAGCCAGTCTGTTATTAAATCAAACCGCATATACAAGAGTTTGGACGTCAATAATAATATCAAAAATACAATAACTATTAAACTATGCAATCAATTGCAATAAATTAGCACGGGCTCGTTGCGACTTGGTTTAAATTTAACATACGAGTAAGTACTAAAAATATTTATACTAATTCCATGTATGATTTCAGCGCTGTGAATTCAATTTTCCATAAATGTGTTTGTAATGGTACTACATTATAACTGCTTTATGTTTTAGATGGTGCAGAAAATAATGAATTGTGATATAAGACTAGAACACAACACAAAGAAGTTAACATTACACCCAATTAACGTTACAGATGATTACACCACACTGTAATGTATAGTCGTACCACAACAAGGAAAGGAGTAATACCAATGTTAAATTAACTCATGAAAATAAATCATAGACGATGTTCATGAAAATCCGTGCATGTACTGTAAGTAAGTAAGTAAGTAAGTAAAACTTTATTGTACACCAATAAAAATTAACAATGAAAAAGAAATAACATAAAAAGAATGTACAAATGGCGGCCTTATCGCTAAAAGCAATTTCTTTCAGGCAACCTTTGAATGGACAAATAATATTGGTGAGTAATGGGTAGTTATTGGTTTAAAAATTAAGAAAAATAAAGACAAAAAACTATAAAAAAAGAGGAAAGTTTTACATTTTATTATCTATATATATAAAAACAAGAACTGACTGACTGACGATCAACGCACAGCCTAAACCGCTGGGTCTAGAACCATGAAATTTCGCACAAATGCTCCTTATGTCACGTAGGCGAGCAATAAGAAGGGATTTTTGAAAATTCAACTCCTAAGGGGGTAAACAAGGGTTGCAAAGTTTGTATGGGACAACGTGATTCCTTGGTCCGATCTTCTTCAAATTTGGCGTAAAACATCTTTAACTGAATTTATAGGGGACGTGTTTTGTATTTTATTGAAATTTTTCTTTTAACATGGTTAAAATGGGGTCGAAAAATATTTTAGGGGGGACTTGCCTCATAGTTCATATTAATACTCCGTAGTCGGTACTTTTTTAATTTTTTTTGACACATTGTCATGTTTGACAGCTCAATTCGATTAAAAAAGATGGTCGCAATTTGTGATAAATGTCAAAAAAATCTAATAATTATTATATTAAAACTGCATAATTTATTGATTTTGCCCGTCAATGTGCGGAATTGCCTTCATATTTGTAAGTCAAAATACATTTGTGAGAAGAAAAACCTGTACATGTCTGGCTAGGAATTATGAAAAAACAAGTTCTAGGTAAGGTGTACACGGTGTACACGGTTCCGATTATCACAGAGTATTTATTACCATCTTCGCTTACTTTCTTATTTTATACAGGGTTAATACAAACGATCAGAGGCGTTATAGATGAACATTTAGCAGATGAAATCTACAATAAATGTCTGGTCACAATAGGAGAAACTGTATTAGTACGGGTTGCCTCAGCCTCGAAAGTCTGAAGACCTACACAATCCCTAAATACGAGAAAGAAAGAAGTTCAGATATCAATTCCTTAGCAAAAGCAGAGAATGCTCTCTAAACCAATTAACAAAGACATTAGGTATCAATTTTTACAAAAATAAACATTTACTTCGCTCAATACGTACGTACGTATTTTGATTTGTTTAGTCAGAATTATATCTATACATATAAAAACAGTAGGTACTGTAAAGTGCCGCGGGCTGGCCAAAGAAGACGACAGACGAGACGGCAGATGGACCAAACGATTTCCAAAGCTGGCATCGCGACTCTGTCCGCCTGCTAGATGTACCGAGGACCTAGAAGCGGTCGCAGGCTGGATGCTGAAGGCGCAGGACGTAAATTAGGAAAGGCCTACGTCCAGAAGAGTACATGCTGATTTGATTGATATAAAAATAAAAACTGACTTAGATACCTGATCGAGATCTAGAACCTTGAAATTAGATTAATGGCATAGTTGCGCACAAAGAAACGATTTTTAGGGTTCGTGCCCTTAAACGGGACCCTATTTAAGAGACTTCGCTGTCCGTCTATCTATCTGTCCGTCATGAGGCTGTATCTCAAAAATCGAGATAGCTAGAGAGCTGAAATTTTCAGATGATATATTTCTGTAGCCACTATGACAACAAATACTAAGGTCTGAAAGGGGGGGGGGGGGATTAAGGGGGCTCCCATCCAACAAACGTGATGCTTTGCTGTTTTTTTTGGTACGGAACCCTCTGTCTTTCCACTTCAACCAACTAAACCGGCCAACCGTTGTTCGGAATGGAACTCATTAAGGGACTTTATTCCTAATATCTATACTTTATTCTTTATTTATTTCCTCTATGCGCGAGTCCGCTTCGCACTTGGCCAGTTTTTTATACTACTAAGATGGTAGACAAGCTAACGGTCTACCTGATGGTTGGTTACTGTAGTGGACTAATTCGCATAGCGAACGTTTGCAACACCAGTCCCGCTGCTGCATGTCGACCCATATTTCCCTTGCCATCCAGTAGAGTCACGGGAAAGTAAAATATCCCGTAACCCTACTGATAGTGCTTTGAATTAGGTTCGTTTTCAATAACCATTTTAATGATAATCCAAGTTGTGTCAAAATAATACAACGGGAATACACGCGACAGAAAACCAAGCGATAAGAATAGAAGCGACGACGGGGGACCTTTCTATTTCTCTCTCTCTTACGCAAACGAAGTTGCGCGGGTCAGCTAGTTATGTATATTAACCTAAGTTACAAATACTCTAAATATATATTATACAAATACATACTTACATAGATACATACCATATATATCGATACACAGATACATACATATATACATATTGATAAAAATAAATATATAATTACAGATATATATATTTATACATTACAATTTAGTATTATAATAAATAATATTTACAATTTAGCACTTGGATTTTTCTACAACCGAAATTGTATGAAAAATAATAGGTATGTATTTAATATCACAACGATCACAACTTATTAAAGACCCAAATAATGTGTTTTCACCATACCTTTGAAGACCTGCAATGTCTGGGCACGCCTAATGGACACCGGCAGAGCATTCCACAGTTTCGTCGCTTGCACAGTAAAAGATTTATCATAGAAATTTGTGGAATGTGCGGGGACTGCTAATTCTAAGGACTCCGATGACCTCAGGGTTCTCAAATGTGTGTCATGGAGGAACAAGAACCGTTCTTTTAAATAGACAGGAGTACAGGGATTAAACAACACGCTGTAGAGAAGCGAGAGAATGTGAGCATTCCGGCGAAGGCGAATTGGGAGCCACTTGAGCTTACGGCGATACTCGGATATGTGATCATATTTGCGTATACCAAATATGAATCTTATACATAAATTTTGGAGGCGCTCAAGTTTATTAAGTTGCTCCTCTGTGACATCGAGATAGCTAACGTCCGCATAGTCAAGTAAAGGAAGAAGAATGGTTTGTGCAAGCGCAATTTTGGTGGCAGTAGGCAGAAAATTACTCAATCTGCGCAAGGACCCGACTGATGCAAACATTTTTCGACTTATTTCACGCATTTGGGGAACCCAGCTTAATGTGTTATCAATTAATAAACCAAGATTTTTGACACAAGTATTTATAGGTAGCGTAACACCGTTTAAGTTAATGGTAGGGAGCTGCACCCAGTCTATTTTAGCAACCATCCGGGAGCTGCCAACAATAGCGAATTGCGTTTTTGATGGGTTTACATGTAGCCCATACTGTTTACTCCATTTGCAGATTTGTGCCAAGTCTTTATTAATAATTGAGATAGCCTCGTCCAGTTCATGTACCGGAGCCTGCATGTAAATTTGAAGATCATCTGCATAGAGGTGGTAGGATTAAAGTAATGATTTAGAGATAGAATTTATAAATATGGCGAAAAATAACGGGGAAAGAACGCCACCCTGTGGTACGCCAACAGATGTGTTACTCCAAGAAGAAAAAGATTCATCATAACGTACACGCTGTCGACGACCAATCAGGTAACTTTGAAACAGGTAACAGAAACCAATCAATTGCCTTTGGAGATATGTTAAGAGAGCGTAATACTCCCAGTAGAATATGGAAATCCACCGTGTTGAACGCGTTGCTGATATCCAGCAACGAGAGTACAGTAAGATTTCCATTCTCCATTCCAAGTCTAATGTCGTCTGTAACATTGATCAATGCACTAACCGTGCTATGCCCCGGTCGAAAACCTGACTGGAAAGGATCAAGGAGAAGGTTTCTGTTGAGGAAAGAACTTAACTGACCATGTATGAGACGTTCTAAAACTTTTGACATGAAAGGTAAAATGGATATAGGACGATACTCGGAGAAGGAAGAAGGGTTACTTTTTTTGGGCAGAGGGATAATCTGGGCTTCCTTCCAGGCATTTGGAAAAATTCCAGAACTAAGAGAAAAATTTAAAATGTGACATAGCACGGGAAGGACCTCGTCTAGTATAGGCTGGATCATGTTACGACTCAAACAGTCACTGACAACAGCATTGGAATGGATAGACATAATACACCTCCTAACATCACAAGCAGACAGTTGATTAAAAAAGAACGGAGAATATGTAGGAGTTGGAAGTGATGAAGGATATTGTGTACTGTACGCTTGAAACCGACTCAAAGTTCCTTGTTAACTAATATTATTACAACAACATGTGGCGCTGAACATTATAAGTATGTTGTTTTACTTACATACTGTTTTGTTTCTACTAGAACACTACGTATAATGAAGGGATTTTACAGTGTAGAAAGCCTTGGGGTTTTTCTTCCGAGGGCGTACTCAGGTATCCCAGCCCTAGACAGATAGAAGAGCATCGTATGGTTTTCCAAGTAGTTTTACAAGTTCGGCATAGCATCCATGAGGATTTCTACACATAAAAAAAGGGGATTTGTTATGTACAGTCATATGTACCTACCTATAGTCCCCTCCATCGACCCATGGTCTTACCAGCCTCTTGGCTATGAAGACCGAATCGTCGGGAGGTACGCGCCGTACTTGCGTGGGCTTTTTCCGGCGCGCCCTTTGTAGAATCGCACAGTCGACTATCCCGGCCCTCACCCCTTTCTGGGGCGGGCTTGCCGTCTTGGCGTTCGGGTCCCATTCTAGGGATACGTCTCGAGCACAGTCGACCTCGCGTTATTCGTGATTGTCTAGTTCCAGCTGAAATCGAGCTTCATGCCATGCGTGGGCGAACATCCTTAGGCACCTCATATGTACCTATAGTCACGTATTTTCTTTTCTAAGGATAGATAGAGGCATCTTACGCGCTTGTTCTTCAGCAGTTATAATGCCTCATGTTATATTTGCCGTGTGGAAAAGTTCAGGCGCATCTGTCCATAATGTTGCTGATAACTGAGAACAAAGGCTTATTAAAAGTTCCAATTTTTTAAAAAGACTTTTCTCTGTCGATCCATAAAACTTTTATAGACCTGCCTGCTCACATGTTTCCTTCTTCTGACAACCCCGGGTTTTTCAAGCGGAGCGTGAAGGCATATAATAAACTAGACTTGGCCAACTTGACAACTAATGTCAGAAGTATTATGAATTAACTATGAGAGTTGTCGCCAATCGCTAAATGTCACCATGACTTTTCATTAGATGGCGGCGTCAATTTGGAGAGTATAATACATACATACCTACATATAGTCACGCCTTTATCCCCGAAGGGGTAGGCACAGGCATAGTATACGCCCAGATTTCACCTTATAGTTCTATGTCCCACGTAATAGATGGTGAGCCTATTGCCGTGTTGAAAATGGACAGACGCAGGTTGTGACTGTCTGCTGTTAAAATTTTTCAAGCCGCCCATAAAGACCTTCAATTTAGCTTAACGACTGCCATTGTAATGGCAACCGGGACCATAGGCTTAAAGTGCCTTCCGAAGCACGGAACCATTAAATAAATGTCACAAAGTGGTCACTCATTCAAGGTCCGGCCATCGGCCATAGTGAATGTTGTTTACTGCAGTGATCGTTTACAGAACACTGAGTCCGCGGGGCCACGAGTGCTTCATTTGGTGAGAACAATATAAAAAAGCCTTTACTATAAAATCAACAATATTAGACCAGGAATTTCTCAAAGAAACCCGTGAACCGTAAGCGTATCAATTACCATACTGCAGTGTACCACAACAGTAGGAAAAAGTCAACATACCCATAACAAAATGTTATGACAACTTATATTTGTTACACAGAACACACAGAACCTTCCGAAAACTCATTTAAAATAAACTTGCAATATATAACAGACTAGCTGATGCCCGCAGCTTCGCCCGCGTAAAATTTGTTCTCGTTCCCGCTTCCTGTATTTTATCCCCTTGGGGGTAGAATTTATCAAAATCCTTTCTTAGCGGATGTCTACGTCATAACATCTACCTGCATGCCAAATGTCAGCCCGATCCGTCCAGTGGTTTGGGCTGTGCGTTGATAGATCACTATGTCAGTCAGTCAGTCACCTTTGAGTTATATATATTTAGATAGACAACAAACCAAAGTTAAACAGACCCCGCGAAAATAGCAGTTTCCTGTGTTAATGTTCTGCGGTATACAATACGCTCATTATTGGGTTGATTAAATTAATTTTTTGTTTGTATTATTAATATTTTGTCTTGAGAGGCTGGGTGTTTCTATAAATTAAAAGTATGTTTATGAATTATAAGTATGTATGTATGAGGCTTTCTTCTGCATACACTTAGATTGTGGAATGCGCTCCCTGCCTCGGTTTTCCAAACGCCTGCAGTATGAGGTTCTTCAAAAGAGGACTTAGAAAGTTTTTATAGGGTCGGCAGCGCGAGTGTGGCGCCTCTGGTGTTGCAAACGTCCATAGGTTGCGGTGACCACCGGTACATATATGTTGGGGTCGTATGCTTGTCTGCCACTTTAGTGGCATAAAAACCATTGTATTTATAAAAAAAAAGACTCTGGTCTGATACCCATAACACGAGTAAAGGTAGGTAATCCTAACCTTACTTTATGATCAGATAGCGCAGTGTTATTCATTTACGCATTCATATTAACATAAAAACACTCGTAGCCCCGCCGAATTCCTGGAGTATCCTTCCGAGTGCTTACGCGGGCCTCCCAACCGTAGGCTACAGTTAAGGCACACGTTTAATAAAAAAAAGCCCCGCCGACTCAATGTTTTGTAAACGATTACTGCTGACGCTATGCCTGGTCGTCGAATCACACAGAATCAAGAATCACAGAATCAGTCGTTCGCAGAATCTGTCTTAAACCGAATAAAGGAAATGAGTGACATCTTTGTGGCGTTGCCATTTGCGAGCAGTTCTGTGTTTCGGAAGGCAGATTAAGCCGTTGGCCAACTTGAACGCGGTAACCGATAGCATGGTAGTCGTTAAGCCAAGTTGAAAACCTCATGGTGGGCTAGAGAATGTTCAACAATGGGTAGTACCTACAACATCTAGCAGTATATTTCAATACGGCAATGCACTTACTACCTATTACGTGGGACTATTGGAGTATATTGTCTCTGTCAACTGCATATTTCTAAGTAGGTACCACATTTCAGCAAGATTTGTTCAGTCGTTAGAGTGTGAAAGAGTAACAATATCGAAACTACCTAATATCCTGCCATCCAGACCGCTAGATGTCATCATTGTCACATACAAACTTTTCATCTCTTCTTTGTTTCTTCCTGTCTGTCTGTTTCTTTGTTTGTTTATATGTTTAGGGTTGGAGCAAAACTCTGTAGCTTGATCATAATTGCACTATTAAGTTTTTGTAGGTAGTTTTTCAACTTAAGCATCGCTACATGTTTCATCAAAATCGGTGCTGCGGCAATAAAAATACAGCTTGACCTAGGTAAGGTATGTTTTAATAGAAGCCCTATGCATTGGAGAGGTCAAAGTCGATTGGTTATTAATTAAAATCCCTTCGCGGACGAAGTCGCGGGCAAAAGCTAGTTTATAATAATTTATGAGTACCTATCCCTGTACTATTTTCAGACACAACAGATCCGTTCAGCCGTTAGAGAGTGAAAGTGTAACAAACATCCTGCTCACAATCTTTCCCATTATTAGCAAGATACACAAAATAAGTAATATCCTATTTCACTTACATGACATGTGTGGATAAGTTGTGAAGTGTTATTAAACGTAGTAGGCGTAACGGAAGACATTTTCCTTACTTTAATGACATCATATTGGATGTCATTAAAGTAAGGAAAATGTCTCTCCTTTTTTCCTTCCCGGAAGAGTCCTGAACCCACTTATCGTTAGTTGTCAAATATAATGTAAGTTACACATGAGCGATTTGTCACAAATCGTCGTGTCATTGATTTTTATTGTTGAAGTAAGAAAATATCAAAGCTATATACAGATACAAGTTCTCCAGAAGCTATGCTTTTAACGTCTGGAACTCCAACTTTCAGCTGTCTGGTAAGAACTTACATACCAGGTAAGCCCTCGGAAGGACCCCAAGGTTCCCGGTAGACCTCGACTAGCGGCTTCTAGTGTAAGGTTTTCCAACAGTCAGAACTGGTGTTACATATCCAGAAATAAAATCACCTGGCAATCCTAGTAATACTTATAATATTAGCAAAGTCGTTAGTCAATACGCAATAACTACGCAATTGTCCAGTTAAAATAGGAAAGATTCTATAAAACAAACCTTCATCTTCGAAGACGTTACATCCATAATCTAATGAGATCATCCCTTAATTACCTAATCTAATGATTATATAATTAAACGGCGTGTAGAATCTCTTCAATCATTCTGAGTGAAACGTGTCTGATGTATGGCGGGATGAGGTAATTTCCTGGCAAGCCGAGTTTCCAACACCTGTACTATGTACTTTCAGTGAAGTTAGCTGCCGTGATTATGAAAATTCGTACACTAGTATACGAGTGTAATCTGCATAACACAGCGAATGTTTGAATATGGTAAGTTCCTATTCAAGATCAGTGTTGTTTTAATCAAAGAGGCAAATTGTGTTCTACCATTTTGCTAAATTCTACTGAATAAACAATGAAATTTTCTGCAGCTAAAGTTTTTATTTGAAGTCTTTTTTAGAAGCTAAATTAATTTTGAAATGATGCCATTTTGTTTTAATTCTAGCCTAGACTTAACTCCTTCGGGCTACGAGATGTAGAGTGAGAAGCAGCCCACAGTAGCAGCGAATTGTCTTTTTACTATGTAGTGCTATTAATTTTTTTTTGTCTTACAGAGGACATGGCGTTAACCTAACTCCGAGATGGTCAGTCCTATCAATTCGAGTAAAACCGGTAGATACATACAATGCTCCTTCACGAATGAATAATGAAATTCTTCTAATATTTTCTAAACACAAACCAAATAAAATTTGAAAAAGAACATTCCAGATTTTGCAATGTTGCAGATGGAAGAAGAATAGTGAATTAAAAAGAGTAAATATTACATGAACTTCCATAATGTACAAAAAACGTCACCCCGAGGCGATGGCTAGCTTTAGCTTACATGAATGTATGCATTTATTCGCTAAATTCATTAACGTTTTCAATATACGGACATTTTATCCGTTTAACAAGTTCGAAGAAACGAAACCAATTTAAATGAGCATTCGTGCACCCAAAAACGATGAATTCATTCCATTTCATCGGAGATAACGCAAGCAAATTGTTCGCTTAATTACATACATACATACATACATATCATCACGCCTGTTTCCCATCGGGGTAGGCAGAGACTATGGCTTTCCACTTGCTACGATCCTGGCATACCACTTTCGCTTCTTCTACTTTCATAAGTGCTTTCATACACGCTCGCCGGTTAAGGGTACTCTTGACCTGGCCTTTTTCCAGCAGGTCATCAATTTGGTTAACATGCGTACGCCGAGGATGACCCCTACCAGCTTGCCCATTCATTCTCGCCTTATAGATCTGTTTAGTCAGTCTATTTTCATCCATCCTCTCAACATGTCCAAACCATCTAAGCATCCCTTTTTCTATCTTTGTCACTACATCTTCAGTTATACCACATTGTTTTCTAATCACGCTATTCCTTTTTTTGTCCATCAATTTCACTCCAGCTATACTTTGCAGACTTCTCATTTCCACTGCATTAATTTTACTTTCATGCTTCTTCTGCCACACCCAACTTTCACTACCATACATAAGTGTGGGGATAAGCACACCCCTATGCACAGCCACTCTTGCCTTCTTAGACACGTTTTGACTGCTCATAAAGGTATGCATCGCCCCATTCACTTGATTTCCTGCCAAAACTCTTCTCTCAATATCCTGGTCACACTTTCCATCCCTCGT
This sequence comes from Miltochrista miniata, assembly GCA_933228765.1. Taxonomy (NCBI): domain Eukaryota; kingdom Metazoa; phylum Arthropoda; class Insecta; order Lepidoptera; family Erebidae; genus Miltochrista; species Miltochrista miniata. Next base: position 18,668,537 of record OW121757.1, on the reverse strand, counting down.
AAATTTTGAACCCAGGTATACAAATTCTTTCACCTGTTCCACTCTTTGCCCTTCGATAATAATAGGGCAATTCGTCATACATTTCTCTCTTTCAAAAACCATTACTTTAGTCTTACTTACATTCACTTTCATTCCTCTACCTTTCAGCGCCTCATGCATAATATTAACCATCAACTGCAACTCCTCCGCCGATGCAGCTAAGATCACCTGATCGTCAGCATATAGGAGGCATTTGATGGTCAGCTCGTTCAGTTTTATACCACACGCACTCTCTTGCAATTCTTTCAAACAACTGTCCATGTACAGGTTAAACAGCCACGGTGACGCTACACAACCCTGTCTCACACCCCTTTCTATGTTAAAGAAGTCCGTGCAAGCTCCGTTGATCCTGACACAAGCACTCGAGCCCTCATAAAGAGATTTCAGTGCTCGTATCAAGCTGCTGCTCACCCCGTACAAAGACAATGTTGACCATAGTTCATTCCTCACCACTTTGTCATAGGCCTTCTCCAGATCTACGAATACGCAATATACCTTTTGGCTTTTCGCCAAAACTTTTTCTGCTATGCGTCGTAAGGAGAAGACCTGATCCGTGCACCCCCTTCCTTTCATAAATCCTGCTTGAACATCCCACATTTTTCCTTCACTTTCATTCATCACTCTTTTTATTAACACTTTCGCATACAGTTTACCGACGATGCTGAGCAGGCTTATGCCGCGGTAATTTTTGCACTCTTGCTGCGACCCTTTTCCTTTGTACAGCGGCACAATGACGGCTTTGGACCATTCTTTTGGTACGCTGCCACTCCTCCAGCACAAATTAAAAAGGCGGTACAGCTGGTCAATTACCACGCCACGTCCTGCTTTCAGCATCTCAACGGAAACCCTGTCAATCCCAGCAGCCTTGCCTAGTTTCATACTATTTAATGCTTCCACTATTTCTTCCATACTAATGTCGTTTTCATTGCCAATTTCATTCATTTCACTAAAATGAGTTTGCACTTGCGTATCCTCTTTATCAAATAGACTTTCAAAATACTCCTTCCATATTTTTAGCACACACTCTTCTCCTCCCACAAAATTTCCATCCTGGTTTCTGATCTTAGTAAGCGGTGATGTGGTCTGTGGACTCCTCACCGCTTTTATGGACTTCCAAAAGAATTTTATATTCTGTTGGAAGTCACCAGATAACCTTTTATCAAATTCATCTCTATCATTCTCCTTCTTTCTTACTAACACCTCTTTTGCCACACGCTTATACCTTTTATACTCATCGTTGGCCATTCGTACATCCTCATCCGTTGCCTTCTGCATTCTTTGATTGGCCTTTGTGGCCAGCCAGTCCAACCATGCTTTCTTCTTCTCAGACAACGCTTTCAGAACTTCCGTGGTCATTCTTTTTAACTTACTTCCTTGGCTTCTCTTGCTCACACCACACACTTCAATCGCAACTTCCACGAGTCCTTCCTTAATCGGCTTCCATAATTCTTCAATCTCACATACTTCATCTAAATTATCAAACTTTTTGCTTAGTTTGCTCACAAATTCCTCTTTTATACCTATCTCTTGCAAATTCTCAACTTTTATGCGTTCTAGTACACTAACAGGTTCACGCACACGGTGCCTCCACCGCTGAAACAGACCCCTTACTCGGCTGACAACCAAGAAGTGGTCTGTGTCAATCCCAGCACCGCGGTAGGCTCGAGTGTCTAGTACTTTCTTTCTCATCCTTGCGTCAACAATCACAAAGTCAATCATGCTCCTCTTACTTCCTTCTTGTCTCGTAACCAAGTGGATATCTTTGTGGTGAAACATGGTGTTAGTCACCACAAGATTCTTCTCCAAACATACTTCAAGCAAACTTTCTCCATTTTCATTCACTCGCTCATCACCAAACTTTCCCAATACTCTTTCATACCCATCACGCTTGACTCCAACCCACCCATTAAAATCGCCTAACATTACTATACTCTCATTTTGTTTGCACTTACTCAAAACATCACTCATGCTCTCCCAAAATGCCTGCCTCTCACTCTCACCGCGCATCTTGTGGAGCATATACTCCTAAAACAAAGATGCGGGTAAGTCCAACCTTCAGCCTCAACCAAAGGAGTCTTGGGCTTACACATTCATATTCTGTGACACATTCATTCATTCTCGCAGACAGTACTACACCAACGCCCTGACACGCTTTACTGGTTTTAGGCACACCCGACCAGTAGGCAGTGTAGGGTCCATGTGCGGTGGTGTCACATCCTTTCCTCTTTGTCTCATTCACGCACAGAATATCGAGTCGTCTCTCTTTCATCATCTTGCATACTTCCTCAATTTTGTCTATCATACCTCCTCTTACATTCAACGTAGCAAAGTGGCTATCCCAAGTCCACTTTTCGCCTCGATGGGAAACGAGACGTGATGGGTTGCGAACCACATCGCCGCCATTTCGGATTTTGTTATTGGTTTTGTCCATTGCGTTCCCACGAAAAGCAAGGGAAAATAAAGTCCACCCAGACAGAGCCCCGCATGTCTAAGTAAGGCTAGCCTTCTTCTGGGGTCGCCCGGCCCCAGGGCAATTGGCACGCTAATACTAGGCTCGCCCCTAGTCACGCAGCACATACGCACGGCGACGTTGGCTTGGCGGAGAAAGGATGGGAAGAAGATGAGGTAGGAATAGGATTGGTGGATAGGAAAGGGTTGAGGTAGGAAAAGGACGGGGATAAGGTACATTCAAAGCCTTCTGTAATTCATTCCACAAAAAAATCAAGCAGCCAGGACAGTTGTTACCCACATTATAATCTCTGCAGTCCGAGCATCTTAATTGAAAACGCAAATAAAGTAATTTTAGAAATCCGCCAGAAATGTTGATTTTAACGCTCGATTAAAAAGAAGAGGTGTTTATAAGTGTAATGGCTATATGTATGTGTATTGCAAAAATGATATTATTGTCAAACTGTTTTGAAAATGAAATGAACTATTTCATACATCAATATTAATTCACGTTTTCTTGCTAACTATTCGTACGTAGGGGCTCGTGGCAACATTTTAAATTGTATAGCTTATAAATTTGTGTAATTACCTATTTGTATCTCTGTATATAAACTGAGGTAGACGCGCCGTACTCTAACAAGCGAGATTTCAAAAGCAATCCTCAAACACAGACATTGCTAAGACTACACTCACTTATAAATACTATTTACGTAATTGTCACCACACACAATAGTAATATACGGATAGAACAAGAGTAAAAGAGATGGCGTATGACCTCCAATTGCAAGTCGAGTACCTACTCTCGAAGTTTTGACTCACAACAGTGCGAACAACGCTAATTAGCGCAGTTTATAGGTTTCAAAAATCGGTGCGTAGGGCATGTCTACCTCAGTTTATATAGAAGTCTTTGACTCAAGATACCAAATTGTTGACTTTTATTTGGCTCCAAGTGTCAAGTGACGACAGTTATTTTAAAAATAAAAATAGGTAAAAAAACTTTTTAAGTTAAACGGTTTTATGTTAAACATACATTGCAATGTTTAAGTTTTAAATGTACTAAAAACCAAAAAATAATAAAATAGATACAGTCGTGGGAATTATAAACATATGCATAGACTAGACTAAAATAAAACCGTGGGGCACGTCAATTGTCTACAATCGTTGATTAAAATGTTTATTTTGTAATGTTACACTATAATTAGGCAGTTGTTCAACCGATAACGATGGGCGTGTGATAAGTACGGCTAGAATATGGAAACAAGCTAGCAAGCTCGATTATAAGCGAGTTTTCGCGGTGTCCTATTTTTATTTTCTAGTTTTTAGTTTTTATTTCGCATTCTGTTTAATTCATTTAGTGCTTCATTATTGCAAGGTTTCTTGCCCGTTAGTATATTGCAGTCCAACTTCTCTATATGTAGTCCCTGCAAAGATCTTACTCTACTAAGAGCCACGTAGGCTTGACCTTCTTCAAACAGTTTCGCACCTAAGTATACGACTGCGCGATCCACAGTGCTGCCCTGCATTTTATGTATTGTAGAAGCCCATGATAGTATTAAAGGCAACATTCTTCTTTCAGCCGTCCCGTAATTGTACTTAGCTGGAAACTGTATAGCTTTCGGGTGTATAAGATGTACTCCGTCTCTTGCGAAATCAATTCGGATGGAAGGTACATCTGTTGCATACATCTGAGTTCGACGAAATTGAGGCCAAACGATTTCGTTGATGTAGCCTATAGCGCCATTTACTAATCCCTTTGAAACGTCAATATTGGACCGTAGCATGACTTTTGCCCCCACAAATATTTCCAGTTCCGCTGGTAAACCCCCAGTTTTGTTGATATCAGCTGGTATTATAGTAGCTATATCCATATTGTCTGCATGTCGTGTAGCGTGTACTAGCTGATCCTGCGCTTTTATTTTGTAAATGCGAGCACCATTATTTCTGTACAAATTCAATACAGCGGAGTTGTGGTCGTTAACTTGTTGATTTGTGGGGTATACCCTTAACGCTTTGTCTATTGCAAACTCATCACTCGTGTCTTGAAGACGTCTTCCCATTAAAATACTAAAATGTTGGGTTGTTAGCTCACCGACTCTCAAAGCATTCAAAATATCAATAAAAGTCTGGTCACCTTGCTGACGCATATTTTCAGTTAATTCACACAGCGTGAATAAACGCCAGAGATGTGTAGCTGGTTGAAGATGTTCTGGCTGTTTGAAAACAGGTGTTCCTGATCGTTTTATAGGAGGCAGTTGTAAAAGATCACCGAAAAGTTACTCCTCCAAAAAACTCATTTTCACAGTTCTTAAGCATTGTATTCTTCTTGTCAAGCCCTTTTATTTGATACCCATATTGGTGGGATTGTTAAAAAATTGTTATCAGCCATTTGGTAGCGGCAGCCATCTTAGATTTCAATTTTGCATAGTAAATTGTATTCAACTTGTTGAGACCTTTCATTTTATACCCATGTTGATGGGATTGATAAAACCTAAGTTATCCGCCATTTTTTAGAGGCCGCCATCTTGGATTTCAATTTTTTATAGTATATTGTATTCTGCTTGTTGAGACCTTTCATTTGATACCCATATTGATAAAACCTACGTTAGCCGCCATTTTGTAGCGGCCGCCATCTTGGATTTCAATTTTTTATAGTATATTGTATTCTGCTTGTTGAGCCCTTTCATTTGATACCCATATTGATGTGATTAATAATAAATAAATTATCCGCCATTTTGTAGCGGCGGCCGTCTTGAATTTATAAAGATAATGAATAAACATAATTGTATTGTCATCAAAATCCAAAGTGTATACAAAATTTCAGATTAATCGTTTGACAGGAAGAGGGTGAAATTTGAATGACTAAATTTGACCCAAGAATAAATAATAAATAAAACAAACGGGGTGAGCTAAAAAAAACCGTTTAAAAAAAACAACCACAATGCGTTGTGTAAAATTAAAGGAAAAGGAACACCAAGCAAATTATATAAAACAAAAAAGAAATAAAAATGTTTGCCCTGTTCACAACAACTTCATTCAGTCAGTCAAGCAACTCCAATTTGAGCAGGGATTGGGCCGAGCCATGTGTCTCTTAAAAAGTATATTACGACAAAACAAGTCAATACGCCATAAGTTTATCACAATACTGACAACGCCCCATTTTTCACTCCGACATAACGAAATGTCAGTACCAATGCAGACCTTTATCATTGTCAATAAAACGGCGTATAAATCAAACAAGCCGGCATTGCCACTGCGTGGAACGATTGGGTTCAGTCTTCAGTCTTCAGTCTTCTTGGGCTCCCATTTTCCGCACTTAGGTCCGCCAGTGGACCCATTGTACGTGACCGTTGGCTGTCACTCCAGCCAACCCAGCTCCGACCAGAAGCGCAGGATCCTCTTCGGGTCCTCACACGCCTCCCGGAGTGTTGTGGGGCTGCCAAGTATGTCGACTCTGTATGTAACCAGGCTCTCGCACTCCAAGATTGCGTGAGCTATGGTTTCTTCTTTTAACAGGCACGCTCTGCACAGCTAGCTGTCCGTGATACCTAAGACATTCAAGTGCTTATTTACTGTGCAATGACCCGTTATTGTGCCTACCATGGTTCGTAGATCACCTTTATTCAGATGTAGCAACGTTCTAGCTAGTTTTGGCCTGGGTCTCGGTAGAGCTTCCCTTGATTGCCTGCAACTTACTGTTTGTGCCCATCTCTTTTCATGCCGCTCTTTCGTGCGTTGTCTCAGCCATGCCCTTACCTGGTAGAATGGTATTGGTATAATCGGGCTTGGTCCCACCGGTGTGGTGCTGGAACCCAATCTGGCCAGTTCGTCAGCTGCATCATTGCCGCTCGATCCGCTGTGACCTTTTATCCACTGAAGGCTTACCTTGTGTGTTAGGGCCAGCTTTTGTAGCCCCTGGTGGCATTGAAGCACCAGCCCAGAGTCGATTGTGGTGCTCTTCAGAGCCTTTAGCACTGCTGCGCTATCGGAGAGGAGCCTGATGTGGTTGTGCTCAATTTTCCTGGAGTCGATAGCATTGGCGGCGTTAATTAAACCTATGCACTCACATTGGAAGATTGACGAATGAGACCCTAAAGGTATTGATGAGTGTATGTTGAGCTCCGGGGAGTAGGTGCCTGCTCCTGATCCGTAGTCTGTTTTGGATCCATCCGTGTACACTCTGAGTTCTCTTATACCGGAGTGGTCCTTGGCGGACTCTGCCAGCGATATATTGTACTTACGGTCAAACACGTATGTTTTCGGTATCCTGTCGTTAGGGGCTTCCACGAGAGGTTCATACTCTATTGCGTCCTCTAGTATGCGCCTATGACCTACCCTTGAGCGCGTCCATTGTTTTGACGCCTGAAGTCGTGCCGCCGCGGCGGCCGCTTCCTGGTGAACGAACAGGAACGATTGGGTTACACGATACAGTAACTGTGTTTGTACCAAGTACTCAGTAATGTACTCAGGGTATGATGTAACTGGATATTTACCTGCTAAACAATTGATATAAATAAAACTATTAAAACGTGGGTTAGCGATCATTCGATCACATTTTTATTTGGAAAAGTCTTACCTATTACGAAAAGTTCATTTTCTAAGTCGATCGACTAATTATTATACTCGTAGTAAACTCACAAAGTTTAGTGATCTGTGACACTTTTTCCTTTTAATTTCGTTAGATACTGAGAATTTTGCTGTTGGGGAGGGTTTTGAGTGAGAAAATGGTCTAAGCACCATGGGGTAAACGAGAAAAAAGAAAATTTATCAGTAATTAATGTATCGAGAAGTACTTCAATTAAAAAATACCGGGCAAGAGTGAGTAGGACTCGCTCACCGAGGGTTCCGTGCCAATTTTACACATGCAAATAGTTCATTTATCGCAGTTTTTGATTACGTATTAAAGACCATATTTTTTGTAGAGTATTTAGATTTTTCCCTATACTTGTATTGTAGGATATTACTTGCCAAATTTCACTTCCTGATCAATTTATTTCCTTGAGAGTGTCGGAATATTTTGCGTTTTTTTTGCAACATAAACGTCCGTCTTCTGTGCTATCAACTAAGTTTTTTTACAGCTTCTAGAGACTGTAAACCTGAATATTGGTGTTATTTACTTAATGCCTCTTCACGTTCACGGGATAAAGGATACGGAACCCTAAAAAGATGTCCTTCAAGCAGGCGGACAGATATTCTTTCTTTTTCATTGCTTAGTGCTTTAGTCCAGATAATGCAAATCAAGGGAGCGACGATTGCCCCTCACAGCTCCTTTCCATTCAACGAGTTTAATAAAGCGACTGTGAATCGTAGAATGCAATGAAAAATTCAATTAGATATTTTTTTTACGTTTTCCAACTTATTCCTGTGTCGTCTAGAGCAATATTGCCGTGGCGAAGCTTGCTATTGTCTTTAATAGGAAAAATAAAGCCGCGTGTTGCAATTTTCATTTATTAAAATTGTTGAGAACCTGCTCTCAGTATACTGTTTGTTATATTGCTGTCATAAACTCTCTTTTCAACAGATTTACAAAGAGAAGGTGAATCTTAAGTTGGCTGTAAATGTTTTATGTTTGTCACCAAGAGCATTGCGGTTAGATGACCTTGTTCTACGAGACGTGTTCGCTTTACGTTCATAATTTGAGTTATAACGCCAAGGAATGCTATGAAACTATGAAGACAAATCTGTTATGGTTTTTTAAAAATAATTGCTTATGAGCTTGAGTTGAATACCGCAATAATTGTAGGAATAATAATTTATGTACTGTATTGACGGACTATTCAAAAGAGACACTCTCTATCCATGTTTTTTTGTTATAATCAATTTAGATATTTTTTTAATATATCTTGTAGCTGAAAATATCCACACTACCGTCGCCTAATAGGTAGGTAATTGTAAAAGATTATGTAAAATATAACAAAAAATCGGTTGTGGTGAGAAAAAGTTGTTCATAATTTATGAATATAAATATATTTGAAAATCTGAAATATTTACCTCGCCTTTCGGGCCCTAAAATTCGTAAATGTTTATCTAAACTAAATAAAAATATTGTTCTTTATCGACAGGTAGGGTGGGCCCAACCCAATAAAATTAAAAGGCTAATCCTTCCTCCTAAGAAAATAAAACAATGTTATTAATTATAATAATTAAACGCAGTAGACAAATAAAGGCAAAACAGCTGTCTGTTTTCTCAGAGGGTACGTTTAAAATTATGAAGTTTTACGAAAGAAACATTATATCCATTAGATAAATAGAATAGGTTTGAAATATTCACAAATGTACCTAATGTAAATAAATTATTTCAAGCTGGACTTGAAACTGCGTCTTCAGGTTAACCAGGCCAAATATTTTCATCACAGTGCTGTTGAGACATTAACTATCCAGAAATCTTTCAATAGTAAAATTAAGGTGGCAGATATTCATACATGTATGAATATCTGCCACCTTGATTTTACTTCATCAAAAGTGGTGGGCCGTATAGTATCATGTTTGACTGCCTCTGTGGCGCAGTCGGTAGTGATACTGCCTGAGGCGCTGGAGGTCGTGGGTTCGATTCCCACCGGAGACAAATATTTGTGTGACCTATAAATGTTTGTCTCAAGAGTCTGGGTGTTTCTATGTATAATATGTATGTATTTAAAAGTATATAAGTATTAATATCCGTGGTCTGATACCCATAACACAAGCAGGTTATTCCTAGCTTACTTTGGGATCAGATAGCGTTGTGTGAAATGTCCGTGACTATTTTTTATTTATTTATTGTTACCCGGGAAGTACGTGAAGCTTTTGCCTTCTAAAGCACGGAAACGCTCGTAAACTGAAATGCCACAGAGGATTAAAACAATGTACAGAACACTCCAAAAAACCCCTAAAGACGCGGGATAGCACCCCAACTCTCTAGGTGAGGCCGCAGTGGTGGCCGAGGTCTGTTATTAACCCTGGGGACATCCTTCCGTACGCTTACCCGGGGCTCCCAACGTTGGCAGTAGGTAGGGAACGTGTGGTTTTTCTATACTTAATATTATAAAGAGGAAAAATGTGATTGTTTGTTTGTTTGTCTGTTTGCATCGAATAGGCTCCAAAACTGCTGAACCGGTTTAAAAAAACCCTTTCACCGTTGGAAAACCACACTACCCCCGGGTGACATAGGCTATATTTTATTACCTTATTCCCACGGGAATGGCAGCTACGCGGGTGAAACCGCTTGATGTTTAGTAGTCGTCGATAATAGTATTTCCACACGTTTAAAAAAAAAAAGAACACTGGAAAAGGTTCTAATTGTAATGACTTAAATTTTTGATTGATCCAACGATATATTGAACAAAAGCTTTTGGCACAAGTAATCTATACTAATATTATAAAGCTGAAGAGTTTGTTTGTTTGTTTGTTTGTTTGTATGGTTGAACGCTAGGATCTCAGGAACTACTGGTTGGATTCCAAAAGTTCTGCTACAGTTTGATAGTCCATTTATTAAGGAAGGCTATAGGCTATATGACATCACGCAAAGACGATTAGGGGCGAAGCAGCAATCAATAATGTTTCAAAAACGGGGAATATTTTTTACCGTCTGAGAGCTTCCGAGGCGTACGCTGCGTAAATAGTTAAAGATATGTAAAAATTGTGTACTACAATATTGTTTCTCTTAAAAAGTTCTAAAAAAAGTTCGTGGTTCTATATGTTTATCTTTTAAGGTTCGCTCACAATAACCTAATTTGTCTGTTTCTTAGGGTTCGCTCACAATATTATGAAACTGAAGAGTTTGTTTGTCCTAGGATCTCAGAAACTACTAGTTGCATTTCGAAAATTATTTTACAGTTTAATAGTCCATTTATTGAAGGATGGCTAATGGCGATATAAAAGCACGCTAATACGAATAGGAGCGGAGCAGCCATAAATAATGTTTGGAGAACGGGTAAAATTTCTTTCTTTTGAGAGCTTCCACTGCGTACGTTGCGTAAATGGTTAAAGTTACGTGAAAATTTTGTATTACAAAAATGTTTCCCTTTAAAAGTTACAAAAAAATGTGGTCAACAGCATATGCCTATCTTTTAAGGTTCACTTACAATAACCCCTTTTATTAAGTTTTGAAGTATGAGCGAGGCGACGGGAGTAAACGTGGTCTGCAGTGGTAGCCAATCAACTGAACGATAAAAACCGGCCAAGTGCGAGTCGGACACACATGAGTTCCGTACCAAAAAAAGGACTGGTGGAAGTAAATGCAACGGGAAACATTATATCACCTTAAATATTAATACTAGGTACAACTCTCTCTTTCTCGCTCATGTGACGCAAACGAAGTTGAGCGGGTCAGCTATAATGTCTATAAGCGACGCGACGGGACAAGGTGCGACGAGAGTAAATGCGACGGGAAACATTATATTACTCAAAATATTAATACCATACCTCTCTCTTTCTTACTCTTATGTGCCGCAAACGAAGTTGCGCGGGTCAGCTAGTGATTCAAAATTCCAAAGGTAACCGACTCCACGGTAGCTGAAACTGCTTTTGTAACTTACTTCTAAAGTTCTAAGTCGGGAGCCTGCGGTCACAGGTACTTCTCACTAACTTTGATAGTTTGATAATTTTGACTGATTGAAAGTTAATTGATTTATTACTTTACCGTACTTCAGAAATACGTGTGTGGTATTACAAACTTGTGATGTGTGTGTCTGCCAATCTTTGTTGTGAATTTTGGGCGCTCTCTTTGTACAAATGTATGTTTTAGTGTTTACATCGCATAGCAAAAGTTTATTTTAGCTTGCAAACTTTTTATTAATGGTTAAACTGGTTAGGTTTGTTTTAAAATGTGTTTTAAATAACTTTAAGGATCTTTCTTAGTAGCTAAGAAAGATCCTTGCTAACAAACTGCCCTGCAGTTTGGCAAATGTAAAAAACAGGCCAAGTGCGAGTCGAATTTGCGCACAGAGGGTTCCATACCAAAAATTGGCAAAAATTTTACGTTTGTTGTATGGGAGCTCGCCTTAAATAATATTTCTTTTTCTATTTTAATGTTTATTGTAGCAACAGAAATACAGAATCTGTGAAAAGAACAATGGGTAATTTTGTATCGAACCCGTACCCACTTTGTAGCATTTTAGACTAGGTGTAATTTAGAAGAGGCCTAATTGAGTAACTCGAAAATAAGTGAACGAATGAATGAATGAATGAAAGACCGAAGTTATGATAACTTCTTTGTAACATTTTTAATTGCCAATAATCGCACTTTTTCTGCTATTTGGACTAAATAAATAGGTAACCAGTCATTTTTTCTGTCTTAAGAGAGCGATATAGCTTCCTATCGTTGGTTTTTGGTACAGAAAAAATACTAAATAGGAACTATCAATCTTAAATAGCACAGTTTTATTAAATTGTATTGTTACTTTCAATGATTATATCATCCCAGGCACTTGCCGGACCAACGAAGTTATCTAGGTGCCTGCCAACACCTAAACGCGTGCATGTTCAGGAACGTACACGCTATGATTAACCAACAAGAATACTTTTATAAACCTGGACACTCTGTGAAGTTCTTGATTGATGCACCCATGAAATAAACAGTGACGCGCCGTATTTGCAACCCTTCTATAAGTTGGAACAGACGTTGGGTGCTCTGGGTTTGCAAGTTCCTGGTTTTGTTCTTGTTCGAACCTAGCTTGCTGTCGTCTTCCAGCTACCCAACAACGATGACACATAGCCTGAAATTGATTGAGGGCCATCTAAAAGAAAAACCAAATCCTCAAGTTACACTAAAACAATAAATAACTTAATAAAGAGTGAACAAAAAGACACCGTGTACTCGGTGATCAAAAGCTATTGTTATACTAACCTCATTTATGTTAATCCGTGCCATCACATACTCTGTGAAGCCTGGATTGTCTTCCAAATAGGTTCGCGTCAGTATATGCCGGTTTCGGTCACGAATTACTGATCTTGTACATGTAACACACTGTATACGGCGTTCACCTTCCATTTTTTTGAAGCAGATGAGTAATAATAATAATCCAATCGTTAAGTAATACACTGCAGTCCGTTGTGAAAGCCGAGGTTGTAAATAAAAGTAAGAATAAAATAAACTAAGATATGCGCGAGCGCACAAAATCAGTTCCTAACAGGTACTAACTACTGACGACACACCGACTCTAGCACAAAATAGTTCGAACTACCCACCTAATCGATAAAATCAAAAAAAAATTGAACGTGCGTGGGTCGATTTTACTAAGGATTTTCGGTATTTTCAACATCAAATATCTTTTTTCCTACATAAGTTACAAAGTTGCTCCAATACAAAAAATATCTACGTTTTCAAAGACCTTTCGAATGGTACCAATTTCAACTTGCTACAAACTGGGTACGTTCTGACCCATGTTCTTTCAGCCCTCTAGTTTATGACATACCGCCTCGTGACAGACCGACAGACGGCGAGCAACGTCTCAGTAGTATTATCCCGTTTTTATCACCTTTATTATTATGCATTTCTTTAAAATTTTCCTGAATAAACATTTTATATTCCCTTTTCTATTCTTCTTAAAATAAATTAATTATTTGCGCCACATTCAGAGCTCAAATTCCTATCCATATTATGGTGTGAGGAGTGAATTGAGTGGGAATTCTTTCGTCTGGATCTGCTTTGACCGCCAGTCCGTGATGCAAATCAATCGAGTGCTTGCAGTTCCCGCCCTCGATTCATAAAGCGATTGCATGAATACCTAGCTCTCAACCTCTTGCACTTTCTTATAAGAATAGAAAATTGCACAGTGTAGAATGTTGGAATATTGCACAGTTCACGGAATATAATATTTTATATACAATTGTTGTGGAACAGTGAGACAACTAAGGACTGCTTTCGTTTTACGAGCACCATTTCGGTTTTATAACTATGTTCGTATGCTAGCTCTGCTTTTCATGGTTATAGCTATAACTTGTGTTACGCTAAATGAATTGGTACCATGTGTATATAAACACTGTTCTGAACATTGATGTTAGTAACAGAATATTACTAACATCAATGTTCAGAACATCTTCATCAAAATTTTCCTGAATAAACATTTTATCTTCCCTCTTCCTTCTTCTTAAAATAAATTAATTATTTGCGCCACATTCAGAGCTCAAATTTTTTATCCATATTATGGTGTGAGGGCTGAATTGAGTGGGAATTCCTTCGTCTGGATCTGCTTTGTCCGCCAGTCCGTGATGCAAATCAATCGAGTGCTTGCAGTTCCCGCCCTCGATTCATAAAGCGATTGCATGTATACCTAGCTCCCAACCTCTTGCACTTTCTTATGAGAATAGAAAATTGCACGGTGTAGAATGTTGGAATATTGCACAGTTCACGGAATATAATATTTTATATACAATTGTTGTGGAACAGTGAGACAACTAAGGACTGCTTTCGTTTTACGAGCACCATTTCGGTTTTATAACTATGTTCGTATGCTAGCTCTGCTTTTCATGGTTATAGCTATAACTTGTGTTACGCTAAATGAATTGGTACCATGTGTATATAAACACTGTTCTGAACATTGATGTTAGTAACAGAATATAATGAATTTTTCAACAATTTCACTTAGAGACATTTGATATGTGGAGGGAGTCTTGACAAGAAACCTATAGAATGATACAGAAGAAGATAGATATAAGTAATTTTTGAAACATATAAACAATGTAAATTCAAGGTACTTCGGCGACGAAAGGGGATCATGAACTCCATATTTTTCAACAAAATAATTGAGACAACCGACTTAGTACCGTTATGTTTCCTTTATACGTACCTAATGCTAATAAAGATAGGTATATAGATGTACAGGTACGGGAAATTAGCTACAATAATAAATCATATTGAACCTTGATATGTCATCGACAGAGCAAATACTGTTTTAACGTTTCACATTGCGTCTGAATCTCGATAGATACCGTAGTAGCGGACGGTGCATATTCGTAGCAATGACGTAGCAGAATCTAGTCGCTCCGAACTACGACTTTGTCATAGTTTCGTAGCTTTTACATCACTAACTTCTATCTACATCTAACTTAAATATACACTTCTGTGGGGACACACGCCATGATGACATCATCGGCTGATGCAATCCGATTACCGAGTTGCATGTATTAAGAGCGTGGCGGTGCCCCGGCAGTCAATTCCTTCCCTTGGTCCGAACAGGACATGTAAACGGTTTTCGTGTCGAAATACACTCGGTTCACCAACTTCAGTAGTATTCATTCATGACCTTCGATTCATTCTGTACGAGCACTTACGATCACGCAACAGACTTCGCAGCAGTAAGTATAGCAGCAAGGCCGGTACGTGGTGAGCAGCCCAGCCACCACTAACCTTCTCCTGCCTACACGTAGACAGCCTCTACAAATGGTGACCCCGAGTCGAAAAAAGTGCTGAAAATTTAACACTACTCTACAGTGGTAATCAAGAGTTAAAAAGTGCCGAAAAGTAACGCGAAAAATAAGTGACCTTGACCGAACAGTGATACAATAGTGATTCTTTAGAATCAGTGAACCGTGAATCAGGACATTCGGCCGGAATTGACTCCCTGCAAAGCCGTCGCGTGCAGGTTAGATTAGACTTTTCGTGTAGTGAATCATTTAGTGAACCGGTGGTACGAACTTTATTACTTCACCATGGCGAACGCTTCTAAAAAGGAAGAACTACAAGCCACACAAACTGTAACAGATTTAGCAGTGATTTCCGTTTCCGCAAAGATTCCAGAATTTTGGAAGGACATGCCTAAATTATGGTTCGCTCAATTCGACTCAATTATGGATCCGCAAAAACAAGGTGACACGGCTAAATTCAACATGGTAGTCGCGAAACTAAGTAGAGATGCCTTACAACAGGTATACGATTTAATTATTACGCCGCCGGAGAAAAATAAATATGAAGCTATCAGAGACCGCTTGACAACCGCTTACGAAGAAAGTGCTGAGAGAGAGTTCAACAAATTACTTTCGGAAATGGATTTAGGGACTCAACGTCCATCGCAGTTGCTAAGGAGAATGTCAGAACTGGCTACAAATACTCAAGTATCCACAGAAGCATTGAGACGCCTATGGATATCTAGATTACCTAGCACAGTAAAGGCAGTTTTATCGGTCGCTCACGAAACAAAGTTAGACGAACTCGCCGCACTAGCCGACAAAATCGTTGAGAATTTGGGTTCCAACGAAGTTTCAGCAGTAACTTCAGTGCCTTCGACATCAACTTCAAAATCACCCGATCTACAGAATCAATTAGAACGTATGACTCAAGAAATCAAGAATTTACGTTTAGAAATAAATGAGATAAGAGGACGTAAATGGCAGCGTGGTAGACGTTTTTACACGGACAGATCGCGATCACGCTCTTCAGGTCCACGTACACCTGGAAACTCCAACTGGCTCTGCAAATATCACTTCAAATTCAGGCATCACGCTAGAAACTGTGAGAAACCATGCAATTGGAAGCAGACCGAGCCACCACGTCAAAACACAGGACACAAGGATTACAAGGCGGAAAACTAGCAAGCATGCAGTCGAATCCGGTGGGCGACTGCATAGACACCCAAGGTAACCACCGTCTATGTATAAGGGATAGAAAAACTGGAACACGTTTTCTTGTGGACACTGGCGCCAACGTCTCCGTCTTACCGGTGAGTCAATATAAATGTGGACGTACAGTCAGTGATTATAAACTTTTTGCAGCTAATAATACCGAAATCAAAAGTTACGGTATAAAAACATTAGAATTAAACATAGGATTGCGTAGAGCCTTGAAATGGACATTTATAATTTGCGATGTTAAACAAGCTATTATAGGTGCAGATTTCCTAGAATATTATAAACTAGTAGTAGACTTATATAATAAGAAAATAACTGACAGTGTAACTAGCTTATGTGTAATAGGGTCCATCGTACAACACATGCAACCCTCATTAAAAAGTATCCAAAATGACAATCCTTATCGAGATATCTTAGAAGAATATTCTAGTATTACTAAGCCCATAGTTTAAAAAAGAACCATCTCATTCCGTATATCACCATATCATCACAACCGGTGCCCCGGTATGTGCGCGTCCAAGGCCACTACCCCCGGACCGGTACAAGAAGGTCAAAGCCGAATTCTTGAAAATGCAGGAGTTAGGTATATGCAGACCAGGGAATGGCGAATGGTCTAGTCCGCTACATGTAGTCCCGAAAAAAGACGGACACTTACGACTATGTGGCGATTACAGAGCGCTGAACGCTATCACCAAGCCTGATCGTTACCCAGTGCCCAGGCTTCAGGATTTTACTTACATGTTACATAATAAGAAAGTTTTTACTAGATTAGACTTAAATAGAGCTTATCATAACATAGCTGTAGCAGCAGAAGACATAGAGAAGACCAGCATTTGCACTCCTTTTGCCCTGATGGAATTTCCCAGAATGAGCTTCGGTCTCCGTAACGCCTCTCAAACTTTTCAAAGGTTTATGGACCAGCAAGTCCTCAAAGGTTTAGAGCAGATGGAAAATACGGACGGAAAAGGTGAGTCCGCACTCTTTTGTTACATAGATGACATACTCGTAGCGTCAGAAACTGAAGCAGGTAACAAAGAACACATTAGGAAATTATTTAACGTATTTAATAAATTAGGAATTACTATAAATATTAATAAATGTTCATTTGGTCAGTCGAACGTCGAATTTTGAGGTTATCTAGTGTCGGAAAAAGGTATCAGCCCGTTGCCGGACAAGGTTAAGGCTATTGCCGACTATAAACGACCAGAAACCGTAGAGCAATTACGCAAATTCTTAGGTATCATAAATTTTTATAGGTCGCATCTTCCACATGCAGCATCATACCAGGCATTACTTAATAATTTTTTGCATAATTCCAAGAAAAAGGACAAAACACAAATCGTCTGGGACGAGAGAAGCCTTCAAGCTTTTGAGCAGTGTAAAGACAGCCTAAAAAGCGCTACTACATTGTCTCACCCCAGGGAGGAAGTACCGTTAGCATTGATGACTGACGCCTCTGATACTTGCGTAGGTGCCGTACTACAACAAAAAGTACACGGCAAATGGTATCCATTAGGATATTTCTCAAAGAAACTGTCTGATACTCAACAAAAATACAGTACATACGATAAAGAGCTTAGCGCTATATACATGTCTATGTTACATTTTAGAAATATGCTCGAAGGGCGACAACTAACAATATTTAAAGATCACAAACCTTTAATATATGCCTTCACAAAAATTTGTAAAGATAAAGAAACTCCGCGTAGAATTAGGCAGCTTATGTACATTAGTGAATTTACCAGCGACATCCAGCATATCAACGGCTCCGATAACACAGTAGCGGATGCGTTATCGCGTGTTGAGTCTATAGCTTGTCTCGCAAGCCTAGATTTCGACGAAATAGCGCGCGCACAGGACGAGGAGCATTTAGTTACAACCTTATCAAACAGTAAGCTCGAATTCAAGCACATAGTAGTACCATATTCAGATAAACAAATATATTGCGAAGTCTCAACTAAAAATGCCAGACCTTATTTGCCTAAAAATTTCAGAAAAGTAGCTTTTGACAGTATTCACAATTTAAGTCATCCAGGTATTCGTTCAACTAGAAAACTAATATGTAAAAAATTCTTTTGGCCTGGAATGAACAAAGACATTACAACATGGGCCAAAGCATGCATATCTTGCCAAAAAGTTAAAATAAGTAGACACACTATATCAGGTTTAGGCGAATTTCCCAAGTGTACTAGATTCGAACATATACATACGGACATAATAGGTCCTTTACCGACATCACGTCAAGGTTATCGATATTGTATAACTATTATAGACCGTTTCACGCGTTGGCCAGAAGCAATCCCAGTTTCAGACATTTCAGCTGACACGGTCTCAAAAGTTATATTCAAATTTTGGATTAGTAGATTCGGTTGCCCGCTGAGAATTACCACAGACCAGGGCAGACAGTTCGAAAGTGATCTTTTTAGCTCATTAATGAAAATTTTAGGTATTCATAAAATTCATACAACCGCATACCATCCACAGAGCAATGGTCGAATAGAGAGATGGCATCGCTCGCTAAAAAACGCATTAGCAGCACGCATGATTGACAATACAGACTGGACAGACGAATTACCTATAGTTATGCTAGGATTAAGAAGTGCTCTGAGAACTGATACACAAGTTAGTGCCGCAGAAATGATCTACGGACAATCACTAAGATTACCGTCAGATTTTTTCCACCAAAAAGAACAGGTTAGCAGTCATTATGAGTATATAGATAAGTTACGAAAGACTATCAGTGCATTACAACCACATTCGAGATCTGCAAGTGATTCTAGAAAAATATTCGTAAGTAAGGATTTAAACACTTGTACTCATGTGTTTATGCGAAACGAGATGGTAAAAAAATCCCTGACCCCTACCTATGAAGGTCCTTACCGCGTCATAAGTAGAACTGATAAGATATTTCAAATAAGTTTGCCAAGTAGAAACATTTATGTATCCATTGATAGGTTGAAACCAGCCTACATATTAAAAGAGGCAGAAGCATGTGTAGATGTATCTAAAAGTACAAACCTTGTAACTAGTGACCATAGCCTTACTGAAAATTGTCAACAGAGTAAAATATCTCAATCAATGCAATGCCAAATTGTCGCACAACTAGAACAGGCAGAATAGTTAAGCAGCCTGTCAGATTTAATCTATAATTAGTTGTTATATACTTACTAGATTTAATCTATAATTAGATATACTTACCGAACATTATAATTATATTACCTTAAAACTTCTCATAACAATAACCAGCAAGCATATCCTGTATTATGACTAGTATAGAAATCAAGCTCTTGTTGCAAATCGTGAAATGTCGAAATCACAACCAAAAAGTAGGTTGTCATACCTTTATTGCTAATTAACTAAAGCAATACCTATAATCGACTCATCATTAAATTTACATCAAAATTGTCACTAATTAGTCTCATAACTCAAAAGAGTACAGAGTATAGTCAAAGTAACACGATTTTTCTGTCATATTTCAAAATTATATGCAAAATGGGTAAAACTTTAGTAAGCAAGAAGAGATCATTATTGCCCAAAACGGTGCGAATCAAGCCAGTACCAGTATGGTAGAAAATTACATGAAAATTTATGGCACCATAACTATTGTGATTGTTACAATACTCCTACTATTCATAGCATATAGATGTTGCGGTGCATGTCGCACCAGAACTAAAAATTGGGTACATAAAGAAATGAAAAGGACTGTTCAACAGATACAAAATTGTCAGGAACAGCAAAATGTATAAAGGTAATTTCTGAAAATATTTACAATGTTATATCAATCATAATTATGCTAAAACTATCAGTAATCTGTATCTGTAAATTTATTTTAGATGTGGGATGCTGTAATCGTACGCTTCAATAGCAGTTACCATAAGATTGTTTGCCACCTTTATTGGTATAAAGAACATTGTAACAAGTCATGTTAATTAAACACAGTATCAACTTTGTGACTCGTAACTTGATAACTAATATTACGTCACTCATCGTTTGCCGAGGCGACACAATGTGCAAACGCAGCGCATTCCTGTGTGCCTTCTGCACTCTAACTTGTAACTTTAAATAATGTAAGTTATGAAAGTATTTTAAGTTTTCAAAATTTTTTTGTAAGAAGAGTATTAAGAGCGTGGTGGTGCCCCGGCAGTCAATTCCTTCCCTTGGTCCGAACAGGACATGTAAACGGTTTTCGTGTCGAAATACACTCGGTTCACCAACTTCAGTAGTATTCATTCATGACCTTCGATTCATTCTGTACGAGCACTTACGATCACGCAACAGACTTCGCAGCAGTAAGTATAGCAGCAAGGCCGGTACGTGGTGAGCAGCCCAGCCACCACTAACCTTCTCCTGCCTACACGTAGACAGCCTCTACAACTTCCAAGAACCTACTACCGACACAGTGTTGACTACAAGTGAAAATTGAAATAACTATTTATACTACCCACGTGATCTACTTAACTATCTAAGTAGGTATGTAAAAATTTCAATCCGAATCGAAAAAGTACCAATCAAATATATAACCATAGTTATCAAATATTTATGACAAAATGATGTTTAAAAAAAAGTTTAATGATTATTAATTCATTATAATTAATGTATAACGTTGTAGTTGGTATAATGTGAAATGACACTGTTCCGGGCATATTATCCGAATGTCAGCAGTACCTAATTAATAATTTAAATGATCTGTCTACTATTACCTACTTTTATAATTCGTTCACTTTTGTAGAGTCTCTGGCTCGTGAATTGGCCAGTTATATTACATACTCTTTTGCGTTGTCATACGCCCACCATGACTGAGCCAGGTTGTGTGCCGGCGACTATACATAGATAAAATATAGTCACGCCATTTTCAGACCCACATTTCACCAGTTTTCTACGTACGGCCCACGTAAAAGGTAGTGGGCCTATTGTTGTGTTCAAAATATGACGGCAGGTTGTATGCGATGTACCCTCTTTTAAGAAAGTTACGTGCCCAATTGAGCACGTGTATCATTAATAATTTTGGACACAGCTAAAGTTTACACGAGAAGCAGTCAGAAGTGCATAAATAAAGCTGCTAGTTAAATGCATTACGGTTAAATTTCAGCGGCCAAACGGGTATCTAGTTTTTTTCATAATTTGTTATACAATGATCGTGTTATTTTATTGCGTTACCAATTTTC
This sequence comes from Miltochrista miniata, assembly GCA_933228765.1. NCBI lineage: Eukaryota > Metazoa > Arthropoda > Insecta > Lepidoptera > Erebidae > Miltochrista > Miltochrista miniata. The sequence continues at coordinate 18,647,346 of OW121757.1, read as the reverse complement.
AGTGTGCAATATTTTCTGTGCAATCCTTTTTCAGGTTACCAAGCAAAATATATTATAGACAGATACGCACAGTGCGGACCAAAATAAGTACTGCTGCCAAAAAATATAAATTGCGCCGTACCATTTTTTCCTGTGCTAGCTAGGTTAGGAAAGCTTTTAGTTTAAAATATAAACTGATCTATCTTTATAGCTGTCTTTAGATAACTGACAGCACTAAATATCAACTCATTTCATAAATGGTTTTACCGAATTAAAATATAGACACATACATAGAGATACATTATGTTAAACTAATAGTATTCCTCGGCTTCGTTAGGGGTTAAAAGCAAGTTTTGGAGTCTTTTAAAGATAGAAATAGTAACCTACCGTGATTTATTTCTAAAGAGTTTTTTTCATGTCCATTATTTTACTCTAGCGTACGTTTTGTACACTTTTTAAAAGGAACAAATTTACTACAGATAGTAATTTTTGTGTTTTTTTTGCTGTTCACGTTCTGAAAGCTCTCTGGAAATGGGTTTTACTGGTAATATAGTCCTAACTATGATAATTTTGCACAATAGCACAATAGCAATTTATTGATCAATAGCACTCATAGATAATGTAGATTCATTTCGAGTTCCTTTACATTACATCTATACTCTCCAAGTCTATCATTTATTACCAACCACTATCCGTGCTTTAAAAGAAAATAACAAGATAAATTGTGTCACAAATAAAGAAGCATTTTATTGCACACTTTTTCCAACACTAGTAAATGTTTTATCGCAACGTTTTCGGCCCCTTCAGTCTTCACAGGGATCAAAAGAAAATAAAATATCATTGTTATTTTGTTCATACTCACGGTTGACTGGAATCGTCCAGACAGGGCGTGAAAATGCCATTTTGTGCAAGTGTAGCAGACATTTTTGACAGAAATCCGCTTTTGGCGCACGCGGCGATGATATGTTTTCTATACACCATTAATCTATACAGTGGCCTATCCGTCAACCCACACGCGACTGGTGCTGTGTTACACGGACTACACCGAAGCGTTACAAGGAGCGAAGGAGGGTGACGAATTAAATTATTTACGGTACTTTTTTGTAAGGAGTATTAAAGAGAGCAGATGGGTAAATTGATTGCAATCGAACATTTGAGCAAATTGTTTATAACCGACGTTGTGTTTCGTCCGCGGTGAATAGTCATCATCACCATGTGATAATGTGATGGATATATTATTCTGTAAGAACATACAACACACAATTATCAACAAATTCTAACCCTGAATTGGAATGAGATGACAGAATGACAACACCACTAGGAAAAATCTCTTTACCCCTCGGCTAAAGATGTTTCACATAAAATAATTATGAAAAGCTCTGCGGTGTAACAGGCAGTTCAAGTACCTACATACAAAACACGTGTTGTACGCGGCGAAAAACAAAGAAAAATAGATCATAACGGTAATGTTTTGTATCAATTGAATGTTGTTAGAGATCTTCCACTAGAAAATAAGGGCTTTTCGTATCATTGGTTTCTTCATAGTTTTCTTCTGTATTGAGTTTTATCTTTAGTCTCGAATACCTACTTATTTTGTCATCTAATATGAAAATATTTATTCTTCAAACTGACTTTCTTCAGATCGAAAGCTGTGACTAATTTCCAACTATTATAGAATTTAATTCACGGGGCTCGGCAGGAAGGACTCCTGAAGACGCCGGCGCCGTAGCATTTCTTTGTTGGTACTTCTATTCTCTACCGAGGCCTATGGTTCAGTGTGTAGACCAGAAGACCAGGAATCCCACACACGCCCACCGTCTTTCCAACTAAAGACATGGTGCCTAATAGAACTTTTCCACGCGAAAATAAGGGACGAGTCTTTTTATAGATTACAATATGTGGATTTCTACAAAGCAAATGCTTTATAAAAATCCGTACAGTAAGTAGTAGGCACAGGCATTTTATTTATACATATATATACAACTTAGAAATATAATACAAGAATAAAACTAAAGATAGATAGATATAAATAGATAGATATCTAAAAATCAAAAATACCCTGTGCCTACATCTCAACGTGTAGGCAGAGAGGCGTCAAAGTAATAAACTGCAAGAAAATCGTTCCATTACAGTCGGTTGCGAAATCCGAGGGCAGTACGAATGAGTACTGTAAATACCACACGATACACCGTATTCGTACGATTAGGTGGACCACAGTATTATTACGTGACTTGCTCCCAAAACGGACGGGCAATCTCTATAAAGAGGTATTTGGAACCCTAATTTACACCCCTTACGTAATATCAGAGCGCGCTTATGAAGGTTTGGACTGGACCCTCTTGCGAACGTGGTTGTATAGTTAGGTATACACAATTGTATTGTATGACAGTAAGAACTATTTCTAGAAATAGTGTGAAACTGAAACTTGGTTCAGTATTGACAGAGGCTTATAGGATTCAGTTGCAACTAGTAATTAAAGTAGCTCCGAATCAATAACTGTAGGTAAGTACCTACTTAAAAATAAATATTTCGAACCTCCCTCCCTGCAAGTAGGTATATTACTGTTTTACCTTCATACATAAAAATGTATGACGGTAAATAGTAAGATACCTACTTGTACCAATGTTGGTAGTTACCTAGTTCAGCATTATGCAGGAACGATTGCTACCTTGTATAAGTTTGTATAAGTGGTTTTAAAATGTAAATTGAAAGCTGAAGAAAACAAGTTACGGAATACAGAATGTTTTCAATTTCAATATATTACCGAGAACTTATTTCTAATCGTATTCAGAAAGATTTAAAAAATACTTTTTTTGCTCTACGAAAAGATCTGGGAACTCTACCAGTGCGTTTATTTATATGTAATATGAGCTGGTGAAGTTCCCAGGTTCCCTTGGTTCAAAGTATTGTATGTTTTCAAAAGTAGGTAGTGTGAGAGTTATCTCTTTTTTTCTAAGAAAGAGGACTTCTCTGAGTTAGGTATCGAAGATACAACAAATATTTTCAAATTCGTTTTCCAAACAACTGGATAATATCTTTCATGGAGAGTTCCGTACCACAAACGGAAAAAATCACATTTGCTCTATGTTTTTTTTTCTGATTTTAGTATATGTTGTTGAAGAGGGAACAGAAATACCTACATCGTCTGTGAAAATTCTAACTATCTAGCCGTGACGTTCACGAGATACTGCCGGGTAATACTATGGATACAATCTACGCTATAGATAGACAGCGGTGTCTCAGTAAAAGTGTATAGTACTTTGAGTACGGAACTCTAAAAATGTGCCTAGTCAATTATAGAATATCATTTCGCTATCTAAAACAATAATATTTCATATATTATGTAGAAGGGCCCCAACCGAACCCTTTTCAATTTCGGCTACATTTTTGACAGATTCGTAAAGATTTAAGACCCGCAATTCAGCCGCACTCGCGCGGCTGATGCCCAACATCAGGGGACCCAACGCTCCCTACAGGAGGCTGTACCTGGGGATCGTGCGAAGCATGGCCCTGTACGGGGCTCCCGTATGGGCGGAGACCCTGACGGCCAGCAATGAGGCTAGACTGCTGAGCCCGAAGAGAGTGATGGCCGTCAGGGTGATAAGAGGATACCGCACGATCTCCGGTGAGGCGGCATGTCTCCTAGCCGGGACCCCTCCATGGGACCTGGAAGCGAGAGCCCTTGCGTCACTATTCAGATGGCGCAAGGAGGCGCTGGAGCGGGGCCAAAGGCCTGCGTCTCGAGAAATCGAGGCCCAGCGGACCCTGCTCCACCAGGAAACCGTGGAGACATGGAAGGTGCGACTTGAGCAACCAAAGGGGGGATTCGCCACAATCGCGGCCGTCAGACCGGTCATGGACGAGTGGCTGGAGAGAAGACACGGTGCTCTCTCCTACCGGTTGACACAGATGCTTGCCGGGCACGGTAGCTTCGGTAGGTATCTGTGGCGAAAACACCGGGAAACCACGGCCGAGTGTCAGCACTGCGAGGACCGCAGCGATGACACGGCGCTCCACACGCTGGTGGAGTGCACGGCGTGGGCACAACAGCGACAGGTCCTCGTAGTGGGTCTGGGCGTGGACACTCTCTCGCTTGAGGCCATGGTGCGAGCCATGCTCTCCAGCGGGAGTAAGTGGGACTGCGCCGCCTCTTTCTGCGAGCAGGTCATGCTCGCGAAGGAGGCGGCGGGCCGGGTGCGGGAGAGAACTCTCCCACCCGAGTTCCGCAGTCGGCGCCCCGGGCGCCGCCGACGTGTCTTCGCCGAGGACTATCGGCCTCCATGACCGGGGGTCTGAGGACGGTGAGAGGGCCGCTCACCGTCCTTACAGAAGCAGGCCCATGACGGCAGCGTGACGTGAGCACTCACGCACGCCCCCCCTTAGAAGCGGGGTCACACCCGAAACCCCCCATAGACGCGGGATTGCACCCGAACCACCCCCTGGGCGAGGCCGCATTGGCGGCCGTAGGTCTGTTGGGAGTCACGGGACATCCTTCCTGAGGGCTTACCCGGGGCTCTCAACCATAGGCTGTTGGGCGTTACGTGAGGTTTTTTAGTCGGTAAGAGTCCGGCATAGCATCCTACGAGGATTTTCCCTCACGTTAAAAAAAAAAAAAAAAAAAAAAAAAAAGACCCGCAATTCATTGCAGCGTAACTTTATAAATGCGTCATTGCCATTTTAGCATGTGCACTTGTTTTCATCTATGTAAAACTTCATTGCTGATTCGTTGTCGCACCAGATTGTTACATAGATTTTTAGAGCTTTGCGCGTTATGCTTGTATTTAGCACATAGCACAAGCTTATAACTATTAGTTTTATTTTGGACAAGATGATGTTGTATGAGAATGTCCAAAATTATTTATTTATTTATGACGCAAAACAAAACAGCCAAAGTCTAGTCTACGTGAAGCTACGCTGCAGTGTACGATGAGCCTAATGCTATTGCTACACATTCTACCTCTGATCGACTATAATTATGAGGGTTTCTATACCTAATACGAGTATGTTTATTATTCCTGATATATTATATGAATATATTTCCTTTGCAGATTATTGTTGAGTATAATTTGCGTAGAGATGGCACACGCGTGTAAGTGAGTGTAGATATGGATGTGTTCCACATATGTATTTGATGAAATATCCTGAAAAATGTATTAAGATTATTGTCTCTGTGATTGTAATTAGTTCTCGAATGTGATTTGTGTAGTTCGTCAGGCTTTTATAACGGAATCCGAAAAAGAAATTGTTTCATATTCTCTCGTTCAATGCGTACAGCAGGCACAAAGATCTTCTAAACTCAATTGAATGTTGCTAAGACATGTTTGTTACAATCAAAGCAGACGTTCATTTGGCAATCAAATGATTGTCATTTACCTATGTCTTTTCTTAAAAGAATTTACCGTACGTTCATCCCTACTAATATTATGAAGATGCGATCACCATAATATCCGGGCTCACGTCGTAATATCCGTTTACTTATCATCTAGTACTTAGAATTGGAATTGGAGTTTAGTTAATTCAGATCATTCAGTACTTGAGAGTCTGACAAGATCGTTAGATTTCTAGAACTTTCAGTAGGCGCGCCTGGAAAATCCAAGACCATGGTCCTGTATACCCCGATGGTAATGAAAAAAGTTCAAACTACTGTCACAGAGTAGAGTCATTTATTCAGGGGTGACTCCTCTATTTTTTTATACCACTTAGGTGGCAGACAAGCATACGTAATTCGCACTTGTAGCTTTATGATGTATGCTCTATCTTATTGTTACTGTACTCTGGGGTACTCTATCTACACAAGGGTACGGCGCTGAATTACCAAGCGAAACTCCAGAGATAAATCAACCATAAAGGCCAAATTAGAACACTCTTGAGCATCCTTATGTGAAAATTCCAATTAAGTTCTCACATTTGCGTGTGATGATGATAACGTCTTATAATATCTCTGGTGTTGCAAACGTCCATAGGCTGCGGTGACCACCGGTACATCTGGTGGGCTGGGCCGTATGCTTGTCTGCCACCTTAGCGGTATAAAAAAAAAATAATATACAGACGCTTCCCGAAACAACCAAGATGTATAACTTGTATGAAGGGAAAATAGCGACTTATCAGGCAAGTGAACAATTATAAGTATGAAAATAGTACTTTACCAGTTAAGCGCACGACTCTGGAAAGTTTAATCCATTCGATATTTGACAGTTCTTTACGTTTACATAAAGTAGGTAATGAATAGTCTAGACCTACACACATTATACCACTTATGCTTCGAGTCCTGGGACATCCTTCCGGGGGCTTACCCGGGGCTACCAACCATAAGCTGTTGGGCGTTATGAGAGGTTTTTTAGTCGTATGAGTCCGGCATAGCATCCGCGATGGATTTTCCATCATGTTAAAAAAACCACTTATGCTTCTAAGAGCGTACGTTCTTAATAAGTTCGATATTCATTCGAGCCACCGTTCTACACCGTTCGAAGTCTCCTGAATAGAGCCCCGTTTTTACCATTTGGGTACGGAACCCTAAAAATTGAACAAAATGAAATAGATAATAAATAAAATAAACACAGACCTGTCATTTCAGTTCAGTTAACGAAGCGAATAAACTGTCTAACCCTTTGAATAAACTGTGGAAATGGCTTAGAATAGCCTATTAGCACTCGGTGACAATCTTGTAGAGCCTTTTCGGAATGATAATATTTTTCTTTTATTTCAAACAGTCCTTGACGCCATTCCTTTTTTAATTAGATTATTCGAATTAAGTTGGCGCCAATTGTGCTCTTTTGAAAAATAAAAATTGACATAAAACACGTTTAGTGGTTCACCAGTTATGTAATTATTGCCTTTAGAATTTGTATTCTCCTGACATACTAAAGAGAGAACGTGAAATGATGAATGATGAATGAGTAAGTAGGTACATAATGAATGTTATCGGAAGGTCTACAGGTTCATTACTGCGAGAAATATTTATAGATTTTAAATATTTTGTTGCGAGTTTTGTTAAAGTTTTTATAGTAATATCTAGTTTTTCCGTAAAACAAGGTAGGGTGTAGGTGTAGGCCTTGAGAATTCCATAAAGCGAGGTGAAGAACACGCGCGTTATCCTTCAACAGTACATATTACAACTTTTTTTTGTTGTAGAGTTACGCTCATAATGCTCGTATACATTTTAATAAATTACTTGATATTATGGGTGGAACAGAAAAGTTCAAAGTTGCTTGTAACATAACACAATTAGTAAAAGACCGGGGCACACTTGTTGATATTATATTTTTCGACGAAAAGTATTGTAGCGTTTTATGTTGGTATTATAAGCGAGGTCGGACGAAGTTGTATCTCAGGCGGGAAACGAATGAAAATATTTTCCTTTTATTGCGGTCCCCTGCGTTCACCAATTACAATTGCAATTAAGTTAATTTGAGGGTTCCGTAGTTGTTTGCTTCTGTCTGCTGTTTACAGGATTATGTTTTTAAGTGGTTCGTGAATTGAGATGACCATCATAACTTGTGGTAGGATACTGCTTTAGTAATTTCATAAGTTACTTACAGATGTTGCAGTAGGATATGCAGTCTCTTTTAATTTCTTTTATTCTTAGAGTCTATTATTTAAAATAAATCCTTCTACTATTAAATTATGTGAAGATGTTTGTTACTCAATCGCTTTCACCATTGAACTAATTTGACTGATGTTTGGAATCTGATAGCTGATTCTGATCTGGATTGACTTACTCGTACTAAGAAAATCCTAATGAATGCTATGCCGGACTCCTACCGATTAAAAACCTTACGTAGCGCCCAACAGCCTATGGTTGGGAGCCCCGGGTAAGCCCTCGGAAGGATGTCCCGGGACGAGTAAGTGGATACCTACTTCTTTTGTTCTTTTCCCGGAAAACAGTTCCTGTCGAAATGGTTACGGAAAAGTTTCACTAGATGAAGCCGTGGGCATTATCGAGGCTATTATAAATTCAAATTTCATAAATTCTGGAGTTTTGATGTCTATAATAATATAGAAAATAATAAACAAATGCAATAACCATTGAACTATGCAATCAATTGAAATAAATAGCACGAGTTCGTTGCGACTTGATTAATGTAACATTCTAAAAATATAAATACAATAATTCCATGCATGAATTCAGCGCTGTGAATTCAATTTTCTATAAATTTGTTTGTTTATGTTTTGCTTTATGGTTTAGATGGTGCAGAAAATAATGAATTGTGTTATGGGACTAGACCACAACACTGAGAAGTTAACATTACACCCAATTAACGTTTCAGATGATTACACCACACTGTAATGTATAGTCATACCACAACAAGGAAAGGAGTAATACCAATGTTAAATTAACTCATGAAAATAAATCATAGACGATGTTCATTAAAATCCGTGCATGTACGCTTGAAACTGACTCAAAGTTCCTTGTTAGCTAATATTATTACAACAACATGTGGCGCTGAACATTATAAGTATGTTGTTTTACTTACAGACTGTGTTGTTTCTACTAGAACACTACGTATAATGAATATGAAGGGCTGTTACAGTGTAGAAAGCCTTGGGGTTTTCCTTCCGAGGGCGTACTCAGGTATCCCAGCCCTAGACAGATGGAAGAGCATCGTATGGTTTTCCAAGTAGTTTTACAAGTTCGGCATAGCATCCATGAGGATTTCTACACATAAAAAAAGGGGATTTGTTATGTACAGTCATATGTACCTACCTATAGTCCCCTCCATCGACCCATGGTCTTACCAGCCTCTTGGCTATGAAGACCGAATCGTCGGGAGGTACGCGCCCTTTGTAGAATCGCACAGTCGACTATCCCGGCCCTCACCCCTTTCTGGGGCGGGCTTGCCGTCTTGGCGTTCGGGTCCCATTCTAGGGATACGTCTCGAGCACAGTCGACCTCGCGTTATTCGTGATTGTCTAGTTCCAGCTGAAATCGAGCTTCATGCCATGCGTGGGCGAACATCCTTAGGCACCTCATATGTACCTATAGTCACGTATTTTCTTTTCTAAGGATAGATAGAGGCATCTTACGCGCTTGTTCTTCAGCAGTTATAATGCCTCATGTTATATTTGCCGTGTGGAAAAGTTCAGGCGCATCTGTTCATAATGTTGCTGATAACTGAGAACAAAGGCTTATTATTAACTAGCTGATGCGCGCGGCTTCGCCCGCGTGAAATTTGGTTACCGTTCCCGCTTCCTATGGGAACATTTTCCTGGGATAAAAGGTAGCCTATATGTTATTCTGGACTCTACTCTACCTCTGTACCAAATATCAACCAGATCCATCCAGCCGTTAGAGCGTGATTGAGTAACAGACATCCAAACATCTAAACATCCAAACATCTTCACAAACTTTCACATTTATAATATTAGTAGGATTAATAGGATTCCAATTTTTTAAAAAAACTTTTCTCTGTCGATCCATAAAACTTTTATAGACCTGCCTGCTCACATGTTTCCTTCCTCTGACAACCCCAAGTTTTTCAAGCGGAGTGTGAAGGCATATAATAAACTTGACTTGGCCAACATGACAACTATACTATACTATCTTCACGCCAAATCCCTTGCGGGGTAGGCAGAAAGAACCGAACTTGACAACTAATCATCAGAAGTATTATGAATCAACTATGAGAGTGGTCGCCAATAGTTAGATGTCACCACGACTTTCCATTAGGAGGGCGGCGTCAATTTGGTGAGTTTAATACGTACATACCTACATATAGTCACGCCTTTATCCCCAAAAGGGTAGGCAGAGGCATAGTATACTGTATATATGTATTATTTATATATGTCCCACGTGATATGATGGTGAGCCTATTGCCGTGTTCAAGATGGACAGACGCAGGTTGTGACTGTCTGCTGTTGAAATGTTTCAAGCCGCCCATGAAGACCTTCAACTTGGCTTAACGACAGCCATTGTAATGGCAACCGGGACCATAGACTTAACGTGCCTTTCGAAGCACGGAAACGCTCAAATAAATGTCACAAAGTGGTCCACCCATCTAAGGACCAGCCATAGTGAATGTTGTTTACTGCAGTGATCGTTTACAGAACACTGAGACTGCGGGGCCACGAGCGCTTCACTTGGTGAGTTTAATATTAAAAAAAAACCCTTCACTATAAAATCTACAATATTAGACCAGTGATGTATCGAAGAAACCCGTGAACCGTAAGGGGAATCAATTACCATACTGCAGTGTACCACAACAGTAGGATAAAGTCAACATACCCATAAAAAAATGTTATTACAACTTATATTTGTTACACAGAACACACAGAACCTTCCGAAAACTCATTTAAAATAAACTTGCAATATATAACAGACAACAAACCAAGTTAAACAGAACCAGTTAAAATAGCAGTTTACTGTGTTAATGTTCTTTGGTATACAATACGCTCATTATTGGGTTGATTCTATTTTCTCGCAAACATAAAAACGCTCGTAGCGTCGTAGCTCCACTGATTCTGTGTAAACGATCACTAGTCATCTTACACTACCTATGTCTTGTCCTCGTATGGGTGATCTGCTTTGAGGAATTTCCATTTACGAGAAGGTACATTTAGGCGTTGGCCCTATTGACCAGTGATATCGTAGTCATTAGGCTAAGTTGAAGACCTCATGATGGGCTATAGAATTTATACAACAGTAGATAGTTACCTAAAATATACGCCTGTCCGGTATTGTTGATCGAAGACCTGTCCATATAGCATTGCTCACCACCGATTACGTGGGACAAATACAGATGGCGTAATGTGGAATGTCTCTGCCAAACGCCCTGTAAGTAGGTACAAAATTTCAGCCAGATTAATTTAGTCGTTAGAGGGTGAAAGAGTAACAAAATTCAGACGACCTGACTTCCTGTCATTCAGACCTAGATGTCATTATTGTCACACACAAACTATATAATAATTATGAGAACCTATCCCTGTACCAATTTCAGACACAACGGATCCGTTAAGCCGTTAGAGAGTGAAAGTGTCGCAAACATCCTGACATCTACACTCACAAAATTTCCGACTGCCTTGGTGGCGCAGTCGGTAGTGTAACCGCCTGCCGCCCTTGAGGTGCTGAGTTCGATTTCCGGGTCGGTCCAAACATTTGTGTGATCCACAAATGTTTGCTTCGGACTTTGGATGTTTTCAATGTATAATATACGTATGTATACTAAAAATATATAAGTATGTATGAGACGTCTATGAGAATAAATGTTAGCTTAATTTGGGCTAGATGATGTTGTGTGAGAATGTCCACAAAAATATTTCTCATTTTATGCAGGATACACAAAATAAGTAATATCCTATTTCACTTACATGACATGTATGGATAAGTGGTGAAGTGTTATTAAACGTATTAGGCGTAACGGAAGACATTTTCCTTACTTTAATGACATCCAATATATCTCCTTCTTTCCTTCCGGGAAGAGTCCTCAACCTACTTACCACTAGTTGTCAAATATAATGTAAGTTACACATGAACGATTCGTCACAAATCGTTGTACCGTTGATTTTTATTGTTGAAGTAAGATAATATCAAAGCTATATAGGTATAGATACAAGTTCTTCAGTAGCTATACTTTTAACGTCTGCAACCCCAACTTTCAGCTGTCTGGTAAGAACTTACATACCCTAAGCTCTCGGAAGGACCCCAAGGTTCCCGGTAGACCTTGACTAGCGGCTTCTATTGTAAGGTTTTCCAACAGCCAGAACTGGTGTTACATACCCAGAAATAAAATCACCTGGCAATCCTAGTAATACTTATAATATTAGCAAAGTCGTAAGTCAATACGCAATAACTACGCAATTGTCCAGTTAAAATAGGAAAGATTCTATAAAACAAACCTTCATCTTCAAAGACATTACATCCATAATCTATTGAGATCATCCCTAATTACCTAATCTAATGATTATATCATTAAACGGCGTGTAGAATCTCTTCAATCATTCTGAGTGAAACGTGTCTGATGTATGGCGGGATGAGGTAATTTCCTGGCAAGGCGAGTTTCCAACACCTGTGCTATGTACTTTCAGTGAAGTTAGCTGCCGTGATTATGAAAATTCGTACATTAGTATACGAGTGTAATCTGCATAACACAGCGAATGTTTGAATATGGTAAGTTCCTATTTAAGCTCAGTGTTGTTTTAATCAAAGAGGCAAATTGTGTTCTACCATTTTGCTAAATTCTACTGAATAAACAATGAAATTTTCTGCAGCTAAAGTTTTTATTTGAAGTCTTTTTTAGAAGCTAAATTAATTTTGAAATGATGCCGTTTTGTTTTAATTCTAGTCTAGACTTACCTTCTACGGGCTACGAGATGTTTTTGTCTTACAGATGGCATGCTTGCCGATAACCTAACTCCGAGATGGTCAGTCCTATCGATCCGAGTAAAACCGGTAGATACGGTGCTCCTTCACGAATGAATATTGAAATTCTTCTAATAGGTATTTTGTAACCACAAACCAAATAAAAAAGAACATTCCAGGTTTAGCAATGTTGCAGATGGAAGAACAGTGAATTAAAAATAGTAAATACTCGTATTAGGTCATTGACATATATTCCATAGACAGGAAGTACAATATGTACGCGCATGAGCAAGAATGGACTCGCCCAACGGTGGTATAAAACGCATATTTTCGTGTGAATTATACGGTCTAAACGTTGTATAATAATATTATTTAGAATTAACTTTAATGTGTTTACCTCTGTACATGGCGTTTACAACACTATACCACAATAAATGAAAATATCTCCGAATACGATTCTAATGGACTCGCTCAAAAATAGTATCGTCCAAATTGACGGCTGCTATAAATTACATATTTTGGTATGAATATTACGGTCTAAATGTTGTATAATTATATTACTCAGCATTAACTTTAATGTGTTTACCTCTGTACATTGCGTTTACAACACTTTGTTTAATAATTTCACCACAATAAATTAAAAGATCTCCGCCACGTGCGTGTCATTCGTATTGTGGCACAACACAAACCGACCGAACTAACAAGCGATGCGTACATGTACCGCGGCTGAGTTGTACACAACGCTTGTTCTGATCGCCGCATCTAGTACGTAGTACATAGAGATCGATGTATTAGGTACATGAACTTCCATAATGGACAAAAAATGTCACCCCGAGGCGATGGCGATAGCTAGCTTACATAATTGGATGCATTTATTCGCTAAATTCATTAACGTTTTCAATATACGAACATTTAATCCGTTTAACAAGTTCGAAGAAACGAAACCAATTTAAATGAGCATTCGTGCACCCAAAAACGATGAATTCATTCCATTTCATCGGAGATAACGCAAGCAAATTGTTCGCTTAATTGAAAACGTAAATAAACGAATTTTAGAAATCCGGCAGAAATGCTGTTTTTTTTTAACGCTCGATTATAAAGAAGAGGTGTTTATAAGTGTAATGGCTATATGTATTGCAAAAATGATATTATTGACAAACTGTTTTGAAATGAAATGAACGATTTTCAATATTAATTTACGGATTATGCTAACAATTTTTATGAAGGGGCTCGTGGCAGCAATTTGAATTGTAGGTATAGCTTATAAATTTGTGTAATTATCTATTTGTATCTCAATATACTCAAAATACCAAATTGTTGACTTTTATTTGGCTCCAAGTGTCAAGTGAAGACAGTTAGTTTTAAATAAACAAAATGTGTTGTGTAAAATGAAAAGAAAAGGAACACCAAGCAAATTATATAAAACCAAAAAAGAAATAAAAATGTTTGCCCTGCTCACAACAACTTCATTCTCTTGTCAAGCAACTCCAATTTGAGAACGGATTCCGCCGAGCGATGTGTCTCTTAAAATGTATATTACGACAAAACAAGTCAATACGCCATAAGTTTATCACGATACTGACAACGCCCCATTTTTCACTCCGACATAACGAAATGTCAGTACCAATGCAGACCTTTATCATTGTCAATAAAACGGCGTATAAATCAAACAAGCCGGTATTGCCACTGCGTGGAACGATTGGGTTACACGATACAGTAACTGTGTTGGAATGTACTCTGGGTATGAAGTAACTGGATATTCACCTACTGAACAATTGAGTTAAAAGTTTCACTAAGTGCATTCGCGTCTACTGAGCCTAGTTTGTTTCAAGGTGATATTACATCACTCGTTACAAAATTAATGTAACAACAAAGAAGACTTTCAGTTACCTTTGGCAATAAATTCGTATGAAGTTGACACCACAAGTAATGCTTCAGTTTCAGACCAGTGTGTAAAGAGCCTCACCAAAATCTGAAAGGCCACAGCCAACTTCACTTTTTTATGATGAGGAAATCTCTCTACTGGCTAAAAACCAAACGTATTCTACCTTACAGCCTACGGTTAGGAGCCCCAAGTACAGAATGATGTCGTCAGTACTTAGAGGACGTGATGTTTTAACGAGTTCTGGGTTGACAGGTCAGACATCAGACTGCTTGAAGCGACCTTGGGCTCCAAGATGAAAATGTTGATAACAACTGGAATTTTACATGAAAATGAAGACGTTTTATTCCAGTGACAATACTGATTTTCAAACTAGAGAAAATCTTATGTTAAGTCACAAATTTAGGTCGTTACCTTAATATTGAATAAACCTGAGCGAAAATACGTTTATACCATCTATTAGTGGAATTATCTAGGTATATTAAAGTCCTAGCTGCTTGCGTAGCTATAATCGGAAAAAGTAAATAGAGAAACCAAGCACAATCTTAAACCACACCTTTTTTATTGACGATTTTATTTGCTTTTTCGTGTAGATGTGATTTAGATATTTTCAGAAATAATGTTAATAAGACTTAGCCTATCGATCATTCAATCTAGTTTAGATACTGTAAACTTGAATATTGGTGTAAATTTCGACTCCATACCTTTTCGTTTTCACGAGATGAAGGGTCTTGATAGACAGACGGAAGGACAACAAAGTGGTCCTATAAGGGATCTGTATTTTCCTTTGAAATACGGAACCCTAAAACGATGTCCTTCAAGCAATCGGACCACGTAATATTCTTTCTTTTTCATTGCTTAGTGCTTTAGTCCAGATAATGCAAATCAAGGGAGCGACGATTGCCCCTCACAGCTCCTTCCCATTCAACGAGTTTAATAAAGCGACTGTGAATCGTAGAATGCAATGAATAATTCAATTAGATATTTTTTTACGTTTTCCAACTTATTCCTGTGTCGTCTAGAGCAATATCGCCGTGGCAAGCTTGTTATTGTCTTTAATAGGAAAAATAAAGCCGCGTGTTGCAATTGTCATTTATTAAAATTGTTGAGAACCTGCTCTCAGTATACTGTTTGTTATATTGCTGTCATAAACTCTCTTTTCAACAGATTTACAAAGAGAAGGTGAATCTTAAGTTGGCTGTAAATGTTTTATATTTGTCATCAAGAGCATTGCGGTTGGATGACCCTGTTCCACGAGACGTGTTACGTCGCTTTACGTACATAATTTAAGTTATAACGCAAAGGAATGCTATTAAACTTTGAAGAAAAATATGTTATGGTTTTCTAAAAATATTTTCTTATGAGCTTCTATACCGGAATAATTGTAGGAATAATATTTACTGTATTGTAGGATGTTTTTTCCATGTTTCTATTTTGTCTTATATATTTCTAGTTTGTTTATATAAACACAGATGGAAACTAAATTCAGATATTTTTATAAATCTTGTAGCTTTAATATATCTATACTACCATCGCCTAATCTTACTAATATTATAAATGCGTAAGTTTGTGAGTGTGGATGTTTGTTACTCTTTCACGCTCTAACGACTGAACGGATCTGGCTGAAATTCGGTACAGGGGTAGATATAGGTCTGGAATAACACATAGGCTGCTCTTTATCCCGGGAGTAAGTTCCCGCGGGAACGGGAACCTAACTTGACGCGAGCGGAGCTGCGGGCATCAGCTAGTAAGTATATAATTGTAGAACATTATGTAAAATATAACAGAGAATCGGTTGTGGTGAGAAAAAGTTGTTCGTAACTTATGAATACCTACGTATTTGAAAATCAGAATTATAATATAGCTCACCTTGCAGGTTCTAAAATTCGTAAATGTTTATCTAAACTAAATGAAAATATTGTTCTTTATCGACAGGTTTGGTAGGCCCAACCTTTCGATAAAATTTGAAGGCTAATGATTCCTCCTAAAATAAAACAATGTTAATGAATTATAATAATTAGACGAAATAGACAAATAAAGGCTATACAGCTGTTGGTTTTCTAAGAGGGTACGTTTAAAATTATAAAGTATTACGAAACAAACATTATATTCATTAGAGATAATTTTGAAACAATCGCCAATTTGAATAAATTATCGGTCTCAAGCTGGATTCGAAACTGCGTCCTCTGGTTAACCAGGCCAAACGTTTTAATCACAGGACGGTTGAAACATTAACTATCCAAAACTCTTTGAATAGCAAAATTATGATGGCAGATATTCATACAGCTCGTATGAATATCTGCCTTTTGTTTTATTAACGTAAAGGAAAATCCTTAATGGATGCTATGTTGGACCGACTAAAAAACCTCACGTAACGCCCAACAGCCTGAGAGAGCCCGGTTGAGAGCCCCGGGTAAGCCCTCGGAACGATGCCCCAGGACTTCCAACAGACCTACGGCTACCACTGTGTCCTCGCCTAGGGGGTGGTCCGGGTGTGATTACGCTTCTTTAGGTTCGTGAATCTCTCACGTCACGCTGCCATCATGGGCCTGCTTCTGTAAGGACGGTGAGCAGCCCACTCACTTCCGAAACTGCTGGAGCAGTTTAATAAATTCTTTCACTGTTGGAAAGCCACACTATCCCCGGGTGACATAGGCTATATTTTATGGCCTTATTCCCACGGGAACGGGAGCTACGCGGGTGAAACCGCGTGACGTCCAGTAGTAGTCGATAAGAGTCTTACCAAACGTTAGAAAAAAAGAACACTGAAAATGGTTCTAATAATTGTAATGACTTAAAATTTTTGATTGGTCCAACGGTATATCGAACAAAAGTTTTTGACACAAGTAATAATTCGATATTCCAAAGGTAACCGACTCCACGGTTGCTGAAACTGCTTTTGTAACTTACTTCTAAAGTCCTAAGTCAGGAGCCTGCGGTCACAGGTACTTCTCACTAACTTTGATAGTTTGATCATTTTGATTGATTGATAGTTAATTGATTTTTTACTTTACTGTACTTTAGAAATACATGTGTGCTTTATTACAAACTAGTGATGTGTGTGTCTGCCAATCTTTGTTGTGAAGTTTGGGCGCTCTCTTTGTACAAATGTATGTTTAGTGTTTACATCGCACAGCAAAAGTTTATTTTAGATTGCAATCTGGTTAGGTTTGTTTTAAAATGTGTTTTAAATAACTTTAAGAAACTATATTTCTTAGCTACGGCTGCCAACAAACTGCCCTGCAGTTTGGCAGAAGTAAAAAACAGGCCAAGTGCGAGTCGAATTTGCGCACAGAGGGTTCCATACCAAAAAATGGCAAAAATTTTACGTTTGTTGTATGGGAGCTCGCCTTAAATATTCTTATTTTTCTGTTTTTAGAAATACAGAATCTTTCAAAATTTCAGCCCTCTAAATGTCACAGTTTATGACATACAGCCTCGTGACAGACCGACACATGGAGAGCAACGTCTATAATGTCACGTTGTGTTCGCCCTAAAAATTATGTAGGTATTTCTTTAAAATTATCTGGATAAACATTTTATCTTCCCTTTTCTATTCTTCTTAAAATAAATTAATTATTTGCGCTACATTCACAGCTCAAATTCCTATCCATATTATGGTGTGAGTAGTGAATTGAGTGGGAATTCCTTCGTCTGGATCTGCTTTGTCTGCCAGTCCGTGATGCAAATCAATCGAGTGCTTGCTGTTCCCGCCCTCGATTCATAAAGCGATTGCATGAATACCTAGCTCCCAACCTCTTGCACTTTCTTATAAAAATAGAACAGAGAGAAAATTGCACAGTGTAGAATGTTGGAATATTGTACAGTTAACGGAATATAATATTTTTATATAAAACTAGCTGACCCGCGCAACTTCGTTTGCGTTATAAATGAAGAACCACTCGACCGATTTTGTGCAAACTTTACATAAACCATCTACTAAATAGTCCGAACAAAGCCTAAACATTTGGTTTGGATAGGTGAGCCCGTTCTTAAGTTATAAAATTACAACGAAAAGTGGCATTGATTTTTATATATATAGATTGTTGTGGAACAGTGAGACAACTAAGGACTGCTTTCGTTTTACGAGCACCATTCCGGTTTTATAACTATGTTCGTATGCTAGCTCTGCTTTTCATGGTTATAGCTATAACTTGTGTTGCGCTAAATGAATTGGTAACATGTGTATATAAACATTGTTCTGAACATTGATGTTAGTAACAGAATATAATGAATTTTTCAACAATTTCACTTAGAGACATTTGATATTTGGAGGGAGTTTTGACAAGAAACCTATAGAATGATACAGAAGAAGATAGATATAAGTAATTTTTGAAACATATAAACAACTAGCTAATGCGCGCGGTTTCGCCCGCGCAAATTCGATACCCGTTCTGACTTCCCGTGGGAACATTTTCCCGGGATGAAAATGCCTACGTGTTATTCCTGACTATAAGCTATCTTTGTACCAAATTTTAGCCCAATCCGTTAAGCCGTTAGAGCGTGATTGAGTAACAAACATCCAAACATCTAAACATCCAAACATCTTCACAAACTTTCACATTTATAATATTAGTAGGATGTAAATTCAAGGTACTTCGGCGACGAAAGGGGATCCTGAACTCCATATTTTTCAACAAAATAATTGGGAAAACCGGTTATGTTTGTTATATACGTACCTAATGCTAATAAAGATAGGTAAGTATATAGAATTATAGGTACGGGACATTAGCTACAATAATAAATCATATTGAACCTTGATATGTCATCGACAGAGCAAATACTCTTTTAACGTTTCACAATGCGTCTGAATCTCGATAGATACCGTAGTAGCGGACGGTGCATATTCGTAGCAATGACGTAGCACAATCTAGTCGCTCCGGACTACGACTTGGTCATAGTTTCGTAGCTTTTATATCACTAACCTCTATCTACATCAAACTTAAATAAACACTTCCAAGAACGGTACTACTATCGACACAGTTTTGACTACATGTGAATTACCTATTTATACTGCCAGAGTGATCTATTTAACTATTTAAGTACCTACCTATGTAAAATTTCAATCCTAATCGAAAAAGTATCAAATATGATTGTGTTACCATAGTAATAAAATATTTATGACAAAATGATGTTAAAAAAAAGTTTAATGATGATTAATTCATTATAATTATATGATTTAATCAAAGACTTCTATATAAACTGAGGTAGACGCGCCGTACTCTAACAAACGAGATTTCAAAAGCAATCCTCAAATACACACATTAATAAGACTACACTCACTTATAAATATTTTTTACGTAATTGTCACCACACACAATAGCAATATATACGAATAGAAAAAGAGTAAAAGAGAAGGCGTATGGACTCCGATTGCAAGTCGAGCACCTACTCTCGAAGTTTTGACTCACAACAGTGCGAGCAACGCTGCTAATTAGCTCAGTTTATAGGTTTCAAAAATCGGTGCGTAGGGCATGTCTACCTCAGTTTATATAGAAGTCTTTGGATTTAATGGATAACGTTATAATTGGTACAATGTGATGCGTTTGAAGTGAATTACCAAATTGCAATGACACTGTTCCGGGCGTATTATCCGAATGTCAGTGCCTATTATTAATTAATTACATGATCTACTATTAATTTATTCGTTTGCCTTTGTGCAGTCACCGGCGCGTGACTTGACTAGCTAAATTAGACACTCTTTTACGTTGTCATAACCCACCACAACTTGGGCAAGTTGCCGGCGCGACTCTATAAATAAATAAATAAATAAATAGTCAGATTTTTTTTTAGTTATTTATTAAATAAACTTATAATAACTTAACATTATTATCTATTAAATTATATAAACATAAACTGTGTACATACATAAAAATAAGTAAACATACTTATCATATTAAAATTTTTATCAGTTTTTATTAATTTATTAACTGACTAACCTGTTAAGGCCAAACCCAGGGCTAACGACCTTGAGCAAATGGGCGATATGACTCGCTAACATAGAGTAGCGCAACTACAGAGACATCAGAGTAAAAGAACCACGGAAGAAGAAGAAACATAGTAGCGATAATGCGTTCCTCGCTTCACCAAATAAACAAAAAGCTGTGAGACGGTCTCACCCGACTGCCCCTCTCTAAAACGTTTATTGTTGTGAGAGTTCAATCCGATTGACGTTGTCATTTTTGTTAAGTGTAGTAAAATACACTGCAAAAAATTTGTTTGATCATTACGTAAAACTTAAATGTGACGAATTCACAACGACGAATGTTCATAATATTCCACAGACATATAAGAATAAGATATATTCATTGTTTTGTACTTAAATTATTACAAATCCAGAAAGGGGGGTCTTCCACTCGCTTAAAATTTTTGTTACTTTTGGAACAAAATTTCATTTCATTTTATTATTACAAACAAACAAAAATAGACGTAAACGCAGTTGCGAGGGTCAGCTAGTTATGTATAGATAAGAAGCGCTCGTGGCACCGCGGACTTAGTGTTCTGTAAGCGATCACTGTAGTAAGCTCATTCACTATGGCCAGTCCTTGGATGGGTGACCATCCATGTGACCACTTTGTGACAGTTATTTGAGCGTCGTTTCCGTGTTTCGGAAGGCACGTTAAGCCGTTGGTCCTGGTTGCCCGTAAAATAGTAAGTAAGTAAGTAAGTAAGTAATCTTTATTGACTTAAACATTTTAACACTTATATCCAATATGACATTCCACATTTAGCCGCAAAGCCGTTCGGATTAACCCCTGCCATTCCCATGCTAGTTGACACTGTGTTACAGGTAGGATAAGGATAACCACAAACAGCGCTGTTGCAGCCATCGCAACCAATGTCAACTTGTACTGGATTTGTTTTTTCTGCGTCCTCAAACTAGGTAGATACCTATTTAAAAGAGGACCAGACGAGGGAAAAAAATAAAAATATAAAAAAGAGAATATAAAAAATAATAGATAAGAGTGGAAGTGTGAGTGTTGAGTGCTTGTTATGTGGTATAGAAGTGTTCGTGTGTGATTGTGATTACAGCAAGTGTTTAGTTAGTTTTATGTATTCTATGTATTCGTGACCCATGTTTTATGTATCATGCATCCATAACGGATTTATGTAATTCGTGGAGACTAGCAGACAAGTTTTATATCATTTAATGAGCTGAAATCTAGCGTCATCTAACTACTAATTATGATTTTTATCAATTGAATTAATTATACACGGGGACTAAGGCTGAAACAACATTCTTATTATCAGGTAATTATTACGATATTGGTTGCAGTAGTTCCTCTGTAGTCTCATAAGTTAATTTTTGAAGCCATATGTTTAATTTTAATTTGCACTGATAGTAATTTAGCGGATAGATGTGTATAATTTTATTGATTTTATTATATAGGTAGCAACTAATGACTGAGTAGTGTCGTTTTGCAAATTTAGTTTTGTGTCTAATTATGGGACACACCCTATCTGAGCGACGTTTAGCAGTGTATATGCTTGGGTCATAAGATAACTTAGTATGTTTTTTAAGAATCACTTGCTGGACGAATAATTGACGGACTGTAAGGACTGTTAAATCTTTGTAAATTTGATTTGTGGGGTACCGAAAAGACTTTCTGGACATCACTTTCAATACGGCTCTTTGAGCTCTCTCTAAAGGCAATAAGTTTGTTTTGGCTGCACCGCCCCATGATGTTATACAGTATGATAAGATTGACTGAACCAGAGCGTAGTAAGTTAATTTGAGAGTGTTAATATCTGCAGAATTTCGGAGGAGTCTAAAAATGTAGATGAGTTTCCTAACTCTTTTTTCTATCACATTAATATGGTACTTCCATTTTAGAGATTCATCGATATAAACACCGAGATATTTAGCCTGTGTTACTCTGGTGATCAGTTTACAGTTGCAGCCAGAGAATGGCTCATTACAAGAATGAGCTTTTAGCGTGTAATTTTCTAGGGACGGGGCCATACTTGTGTCGTGGGCGAAGGTCATGTAGCATGTTTTGTCCAGATTTAAGGCTAGTAAATTTTGCCGCAACCAAGACGTAGCCTTAGAAAGAGCGGCTTCCGCATAAATCTGTAACTCATCCCAGTTCGATCCATCAATGAGAAGAGCGGTATCGTCCGCATAGGCTAGAACCCTGCAGTGAGGTGAAGATAACTTACAAAGGTCATTAATATAAATCGTGAACAAGGTTGGGCCTAGGATACTACCCTGCGGGACTCCGTAGCTTAAACGCTCCTCCTGACTAATGCAGTTTTCAATTTTAACTGACTGGGTTCTGTTGCCGAGGTAGTCAGTCAGCAGTTGTAGGACTGTCCCTCGTATGCCTACCTTTTCCAATTTCGCTACCAGAATGGGTATTGAAACCGTATCAAAGGCCTTGGAGAGATCCATAAAAATGCCCAAACACTTCTGACTCTTGTCCATAAAATCGGCCACTCCGGTCACAAAAGACAAGACGGCATCTTCTGCGGAAATATTCCGCCTGAATCCAAACTGATTTGCAGAGATGATGCTTTTAGAATTTAAGTAGTTGATTAAGCGATTATTAATGACTCTCTCCAAGACCTTTGACACAGCGGGCAAAACTGATATAGGCCTATAGTTACTGATAATATTAGCATCCCCACTCTTGAAAATCGGGTGTACAATGGCCTTTTTTAATATGTTGGGGAACACTCCTGTAGCAAATGACAAATTACAAATGTGCGTGATGAGCGGCACAAGAGTCTCGCACGAGTCTTGTAGAATAGATGACGAAACGCCGTCCACTCCAACAGCACAATCCCTACGAAGCTTTTTTATAATGGATTCGATTTCCGAATAATCTGCGTCCAGAAGAACCATAGAATCCCTTAGTTTAGTGTCATCAAGTAAGTTATTACTTGATACAGGTGTTTGTGGATTGATAGGTGTTTCCTGAATTGATTTAGCTAGTTGTTTACCTATATTGGTAAAATACCTATTAACTGCATTTGCCGAACGCAGAGGTTCGTCGTCTATTTTCAACAGTTGTGAGGCAGAAGAAACCTTTTTTTTAGAATGCGTAATTGTCCTAATGGCGTCCCAAGTGGCACGTATATTATTTTTGGAATTTATGAGCAGAGTTCGTTCGTAGTTATGTTTAAGTTTTTTTAATAAATTATTTAGAAAATTACGGTACCTAATATAGGTAATTTTAAGAGTAATATTTGTGGGATCGGCCCTGTGTTTCTTGTGCATTTTATCCCGATTTCTAATACATCGTATTAAACCTTGTGTTATCCATGGCTTAATGTTAACTTTTCTACGCGGTATTTTATAAAAGGTGGTATGCTTCTTTACTATTTTAGATAAATGTGTTATCAAATATTCTGTAGCAGAGTTTACGTCAGAAGAATAAAGTACAGGAAAAAAATCCTCACTCTCTATTTCTTCGCGTATAGCAGTGAAATTAATTTTATGGCGATAAATTGCGGATGATTTAATGGGATTTCTAAGTGACAGGGACAAAACCGTTGGGCGGTGATCAGTTATGTAACTTTCTAATACAAAAGTCACAGACGCAAGATGAGTTTTAAGTATAACATGGTCCAGACATTTTTTTTCCCGAGTGATGTAGAAATGTGTTGGGACCATGCCGTGCGACATCAAAAAGTTTTGGTATTCAAGTGATCTTTTATCAGCGTTATTCGGCTTTATATCTATATTAATGTCACCCACAATACAAATAGTTTTAGAAGAGGCCAATGAAGAGATAATACTATCTAGTCCGTTCAAGAAATTGTCTATATATTTAAAGGAGGGAGATCTATATAAACTCACTATAGCAATGTCGTTGCCTATTTTGCATATTAAACAGCTAAACTCTTTAATATTATGAGGTTCGATAGTAATCAAGTGACCCAATTCTCTCTTCACATAAATAACTACACCGTCATTCTGATTTATAAGATTTCTTGTACTGTAAGAATAATAGCCATCAAGATCGGGTATATAAAGTGCGGTAGATAGCCAGCACTCTGATAAAACTATGATATCGCATTCAAATGACTTGTTGAGCATTGCATGCAATTCGTCGAAGTTTTTATTTATACTTCTAATATTTAAGTGAAAGATCGTAAACCGATTATTTATTGTTGACAAATAGTCCATACATTTTTCCGTTGAGCAAAGGATAGACGGAGGAGCCTTGAATGTCTCAAGCTCTTCTGCCACTGTATTTATGTCATCAATCATTGAAGTATGATTTGTACTTTAACTGTATAATAAACAAAAGAACGAAAGACACCCGCCCCCCAGTACTATCACCGCTCAAAGGTACATCATAATCACATATGTAGAATAGGTCACTTTCGTTGTATGTGTGGCAAATGTTTTTATTTGTATGTATGCGTGCATGTTTGTATGTCTGTAAGTATGCCTCAATGTATTTATTATAATATGAATGAAAGATTTTAGAATAGTTTGTACAGTGTATGTGTGAATTTACGTGTTTGTGTATTAGTGCGTGAGTCATGTGTAATTCGAAAATGAGATGTAACATCTTCTTAACTACAAAATAAAGTTTACAAGCAAACAGAAATGAGAACGAGTGCAGTATGATATAAAAATAAAATAATGGGATTCTTAAGTGTGTCTGAAGGTGAAAATCCTTATCCTTTACATACGAGCAAATCATGCGGTGCTGTATATCAGAGTGAAATACCAATAGAACAAAAGACACAGTTTTTGGACAAATTGTTTCTAGTCAATCTTGTTTGTTTAAATTGATGAGATCTTCTTCAGACTTTATTGCGATCCGCTCCAAGGTAGATTCATCTTTGCGTAAGAAAACTTTTTGATTTGTAGTCCAACAGTATTTATAGGAATAGTTCTTAGCAAATTCACGTGCCTGATAGAAGAGCCTTCTAGTAGAACCAGGTAAATACTCCGACAGGTATATCGCCGACGGTTGGCCAAGTATACCAATATGGTTTGTGTTAAGTTTCTGGCCTGGCACTCTGGTCTTGTTATATTCCCGAGCCGAAGTGAGTAGTTTCTGCTTCAATATTACACTGTTTAGTTCTACAATAATTACTCTATTTCGACCCGGTTTGCCTGGGAGGCGATAGGCATCGCGGATATCACATTCGACACCTGTCAGGTTAAGTTCCTTGCTGACATTTTTTATATAATTGCAGATATCCACAGTGGTCTCGTTTTCCTTGGAAGGAACATTACGCAGTTCGATGCACGACGACCGGGAGCCAAGTTGTAAATCCTGTAACTTTTTTTCCAGTCTGAAGATATGATTGTAACACTCTGAGCGCTCTTTCTCAAGTTTTTCCAGCTTTGATTTCATTTCAGAATAATTCATTTTAATGGACTCAATCGATTTCTCAATTTCTAAGTTACTCCTATGTATAGTTTCGTTTTGAGTTTTTATCTGGTTTACGTCTTCAGCCAATTTATTAAACATAATCAATTGATTAGATTTTAGAGCTTCAAACATTTCTCTCATTTCACATTGGAACTTTGTAAATTCATTCATTGGAGATAATCCCTCAGTTCTCGGTCTCTTGTAACGCGTCGTAATGTTATGAATACTCTCATCTGTGGCGCTCGGAATGTCCGTATCCGACTGTGACATATGAGTCATAATATTCGGAGGTGTGCGAGGGGTCGACATAGTTCTTATTCAAACTCAAAGTGTAACCAAGGCTACAAACCAACACGCACACACGCAGCAGATCCGTAGTATTCCCGCGTCTTGTACTCACAGGTTACCACTCGCGTAGCAGCGGAGGCGGTCGTCTGTCTACGGTCTATGACGTAGATAGCCGTAGCGCAAGCCGTAGCACAGCGTGTTCGTAGTGTATGTAAATTTTAGTTCGCTGCGTCACTGTCTTTGTGGTCCGTTGGGATAATGGGGCGGCTACAGCTTACCGAGTTTACGATGCATCGGGTTCAAATCCGGGTCGGGTGGCGCGCCAATTAAATGCGTCGATCACGAAACACTTGACACAGCAACACTATTAATGTTATTTGGCTCTTTCTAGTAACGCCCAGTGGGTGGAGTACTTGCGTTTATGAGCTTCAAGTTAAAACGAGAATTTAAAAACCATCTTTAGGCCAATCAGTGATAATTAGGTGGAACGTAGATACAGAAAAATGACACACGTCCGAACGGGTCGGCAACTTAGTCACACCTTTTTCAGACGAATGAGCACGTTTATCATTAATTTGGGACACAGCTAAGAATGCGGACTTCCACACAAGAAAAAAAAACGGGTCTCTAGTTTACATAAATGGTTTTTCAGAATGCGTTTCGTATATAGTGAATGTGGAATTTTATTGCCTTACCAATATTCAGTGTGCCATATTTACTGCGCAATCATTTTTTCAGGTTACCAAGCAAAATATATTATAGACAGATTCGCACAGTACGGACCAAAATACGTACTGCTGCTAAAAAAATATAAAATGCGCCGTACCATTTATTTCTGTGCCAGCTAGGTTAGACAAGCTTTTAGTTTTTTAAAATATAAACTGATCCAACTTGTAAAGCTGTCGTTAAGTAACTGGCAGCACGAAATATCAAACTATGAATTTGTTGTGAATGGTGGGCGTTCAATCCCACTCATTTCATATTAGGTTGTACCGAATAAAAAAAAATAGACACGTACATAGACATACACAAAGTAAAGTATCCTTCGGCTTCGTCAGGGGTTAAAAGCAAGTTTTAGAATCTTTTAAGGATACGTGCATTTTATTGCACACATTTTCCAACACTAGTAAATGTTTTATCGTAACGTTTTCGCCCCTTCAGTCTTCACAGGGATCAAAAGAAAATAAAATACTTATCATCATTGTTATTTTGTTCATACTCACGGTTGACTGGAATCGTCCAGACAGGGCGTGAAAATGCCATTTTGTGCACGTGTAGCAGACATTTTTGACAGAAATCCGCTTTTGGCGCACGCGGCGATGATATGTTTTCTATACACCATTAATCTATACAGTGGCCTATCCGTCAACCCACACGCGACTGGTGCTGTGTTACACGGACTACACCGAAGCGTTACAAGGAGCGAAGGAGGGTGACGAATTAAATTATTTACGGTATTTTTTTGTAAGGAGGATTAAAGAGAGCAGATGGGTAAATTGATTACAATCGAACCATTGAGCAAATTGTTTATAACCGACGTTGTGTTTCGTCCGCGGGGAATACTCATCATCATCGTGTGATAAATAATTATTCTGTAAGAACATTTTAACAAATTCTAACCCTGAATTGGGTTGAAGTGACAGGATGACACCGCTACGACAAAAAAATTATATAACGCTCGGATGTTTCACCTAAAATTATTATGAAAAGCTCTGCGGTGTAACAGGCAGTTCAAGTACGTACAAAACACGTGTTGTACGCGGCGAAAAACAAAGAAAAATAGATCATAACGGTAATGTTTTGTATCAATTGAATGTTGTTAGAGATCTTCCACTAGAAAATAAGGGCTTTTCGTATCATTGGTTTCTTCATAGTTTTGTTCTGTATTGAGTTTTATCTTTAGTCTCGAATACCTACTTATTTTGTCATCTTATATGAAAATATTTATTTTCAATCTGACTTTCTTCCTTCTGATCGAAAACTGTGACTAATTTCCAACAATTATAGAATTTAATTTACGGGGCTCGGCAGGAAGGACTCCTGAAGACGCCGTAGCATTTCTTTGTTGGCACTTCTACTCTCTGCGGAGACCTATGGTTCAGTGTGTAGGCCAGAAGGCCGGGTATCCTAACACGCCCACCGTCTTCGCAACTAAAGACATGGTGCCTAATAGAACTTTTCCACGCAAAAATAAGGGACGAGTCTTTTTATAGATTACAATATGTAGGTAGTTTTCTACAAAGCAAATGCTTTATAAAAATCCGTACAATAAGTAGTAGGCACAGAGATTTTATTTATATAAACAACTTAGAAATATAATACAAGAATAAAACTAAAGATCGATAGATATAAATAGATAGATATCTAAAAAACAAAAATACCCTGTGCCTACATCTCAACGTGTAGGGAGAGAGACGTCAAAGTAATATATTGCAAGAAAATCGTTCCATTACAGTCGGTTGCGAAATCCGAGGGCGGTACGAATGAGTACTGTAAATACCACACGATACACCGTATTCGTACGATTAGGTGGACCACAGTATTATTTCGTGACTTGCTCCCAAAACGGACGGGCAATCTCTATAAAGAGGTATTTGGAACCCTAATTTACACCCCTTACGTAATATCAGAGCGCGCTTATGAAGGTTTGGACTGGACCCTCTTGCGAACGTGGTTGTATAGTTATACACAATTGTATTGTATGACAGTAAAAACTATTTCTAGAAATAGTGTGAAACTGGAACATAGTTCAGTATTGGCAGAGGCTTAAAGGATTCAGTTGCAACTAGTAATTAATGTTGCTAAATCAATAGCACCGAATCAAAAACTGTGGGTAAGTGCCTACTTAAAAATAAATATTTCGAACCTCCCTTTCTCCACGTAGGTATTATTAGGTACTATTTTAACTTCATACATAAAAATGTAGAAGGTAAAATAGTAAGATACCTACTTGTACCAATGTAGGTAGTAATACCTAGTTCAGCATTATGCAGGAACGATTGCTACCTTGTATAAGTTTGTAAAAGTTGTTTTAAAATGTAAATTGAAAGCTGAAGAAAACAAGTTACGGAATACAGAATGTTTTCAATTTCAATATTTTACCAAGAACTTATTTCTAATCGTATTCAGAAAGATTAAAAAAATACTTTCTTTGCTCTACGAAAAGATCTGGGAACTCTACCAGTACAGAACTCTACAGTGCGTTTATTTATATGTACCTACTCGTAATATGCGCTGGTAAAATTCCCAGGTATTATAACCTTTGGTTCAAAGTATTGTATGTCTTCAAGAGTAGGTAGTGTGAAAAGTTATAATAGATCGTAGTTATAATAGATATAATAGATGTGTTTGTAATATATCAGTTCTATCTATTTTCTTCTTGTCTTAAGTAAAACGTAAGTAGGTAAATAGATTTAAGACACCTTAGTCATCTATTTTAATTGTAATTTGTGTGTACATAAACCTATTACTAAAAATGTATTTGACACAGTATGTACCTACTACTTGAATACGTCTCAGACATAATAAGATTTGTCAAGAATGTTTTCTTTATGTAGCTAATTCAGATTTTTCTTCCAGCAGTACCTTTCTACTTAGGTACTAGCAGGAAAGTACTTTACACGATGTTAAAAAGATGTTCTTTTACGAACAGAAAAGATCACATTTGCTGTATGGGTGTCCCTTTTAAGTCTATAGTCTTATAGTCTCCCGTGTCAGTAATACAGTGGGTACGGAACCCTATAAATGTACCAAGTCAATTACAGAATATCATTTTGCTATCTAAAACAATAATATTTCATATATTATGTTAAGGGCCCCAACCCAACCCTTTTCAATTTCGGCTACATTTTTGACAGATTCGTAAAGATTTAAGGCCCGCTATCCATTGCGGCGTAGCTTCATAAATGCGTCATTGCCATTTTAGATTGTGCACCAGTTTTAATCTATGTAAATCTTCATTGCTGGCTCATTGTCGCACCAGATTGTTACATACATATTTGCCAACTTTGGAGCTGTGCGTGTTTTGCTTGTATTTTCCACATATCACAAGCTTATAACTATTAGCTTAATTTGGGCTAGATGATGTTGTGTGAGAATGTCCATAAATTTTTATTTTTAGAATAAAGAGTAATTTAATAGATAAATGTGTATAACCTCGTGTGTAGATGTATATAAGTATTTCGTACTTGTAGCTGTATGATGTCTGCGGTACCTACGCTCGTACAGATGCTTAATGAGAGAGTGGACACTATGCTACTTTTTAAGGTTTAAACTCAACATTTTTTTTTCATCAAACCCATACGTGTGGGGTATCTATTAATACGTCTTCAAAAATGCTATTGAGGTTCCCATAATAATTTTTTCCTTAAGTGAATAGTTTGCGCAAGAGACACTTCCAAAGTGGAAAAACGGGGAGACACCTCCGTCTAACTTCTAAACTAAGAAAATGATAATTCAAAAAAAAAAAAAGATGTACATTGTCATAAAAACTACCAACGGAAATTGGTTTGAACGAGATAGAGCTGGTAGTTTTTTTTAATACGTCATAAACAGCAATTTACGGTTAGAAAAATCACTACCACTGCGAACGTGTTAAAACATCAATCAAAGTTACAACGATCTATAAGAACTTTTATATTATGTTACTTGCTGCTACGAAACCCTTCATGGGCGAGTCCAACTAGCACTTGGCCGGTTTTTGTTGTAAAATGGAACGAAACAGCCAAACTCTGGAGTCTGCGTGAAGCTACGCTGCAGTGTACGATAAGCCTAATAATGGTGATGTTACACATTCTACCACTGATCGACTATGGGTTTTTATAATATAAGTATGTTTATTATCCCTGTTATGTAAGTATATGAATAGATTTCCTTTGCAGATTATTGTTGAGTATATTTTGCGAAGAGATGGCACACGCGTGTGTGTGAGTGAAGTGTGAGGTTGTTCCACAAATGTATTTCATGAAATAACCTGAAGGTATATTAAGACTATCTCTGTGGATAGTGGAGTTCTCGAATGTGATTTGTGTAGTTTAGCAGGATTTCATAATGTAATTCAAAAAAGGAATTGTTTCATATTCTCTCGTTCAATGTGTACAGCAGGCACAAAGATCTTCTAAACTCAATTGAATGTTGCTAAGACATGTATGTTACAATCAAAGCACACGTTCATTTGGTAATCAAATGATTGTCATTTACCTATGTCTTTTCTTAAAAGAATTTACCTTACGTTCATTTCCAATAATATTATTAAGACATGATCACGGTAATATCCGGGCACACGTCGTAATATCCGACTCATCATCGGGTACTTAGAATTGGAATTGGAGTTTAGTTAATTCAGATCATTTAGTACCTGAGAGTCTGATAAGATCGTTAGATTTCTGGAATTTTCATTAGCCATGCGCTGTGGAAGTTGTAAGACCGTGATCTCGTATATCAAGATTGTATCGGTAAAAGTCACACTGGTGTGACAGAGTATTGAGATAACTAGGAGGAGGAGTTACCGACTGATATCACTGTGCTCTTTGCAATCTACACAAGGGCTCGGCTCCAGCGGTGAACTTCTTGATTGCCTCTTTGGTCTAGGCGTCGAAATATGCGACCGTAGAATCACAAGGTCGTGTATTTCGATCGTATGTTCAATTCCCACCGGAGACAAATTTATGTGATTTATAAATGTTTGTTCCGAGATTCTGGGTGTTTCTATGTATGATAAGTATGTATTAAAAAGTATATAACAATTATTGTCCGTGGTTTGAAACACATACACAAGCAGGTTATTTCTAGCTAACTTTGGTATCAAATAGCGTTATATTTTATTATAAAGTGAAAAAAGACAACTTGTCCCAGACGGGACTTGAACCCGCAACCTTTGCCTAATCCAGGGCAATGCTCTAACCAATTGAGCTACGGGAGCCGTACTGATGCAAGTTGAAATTCTTCACCTTATTGTAACCGCCATTTAAGAGTATGGCACAGAGCCATCTATCGAGCTACTTAGCAACTCTGATATCAATGAACGATATTGCAATCATTTTTATACATTGACTAGCTGACCCGCGCCACTTCGTTTGCGGCACATAAGAGAGAGTAGGTATTATCTGTTCCCATCGCATTTACTCCCGTCACGTTGCGTTTACTCCCGTAGCGTCTCGTCGCTAATATTCAAAACTACGTGAGAGAGAGAGAGAGAAAGGTTTGTCGTCGCGTGTATTCCCGTCGCATTATTTTTAAGAACAATTTCGTTTACGAAAGAGGTATCCCGTGGCATTATTGTAGAAAAAAAAGATTGCCATTAAAATGGTTATTGTGCACCAACCCAAAGATAGTCACATGCTATCGCGCAATTTTTTCAAGAACTTTTTTAAGAGAAACAATTTTGTAGTAGGTACCTACATATTTTTTACATAACTATAAATATTTACGCAGCACACGCAACGAAACAAAATAGAAACCGACTTCAAACAAAACTAAAAACTGAAAAATAAAATTTACTTAGCACAAAGTTAGTATATTCTGATTTATCAGATATCATTAAATATAATACCAAAGTCAGTGCCAATATGACTATGAGAGAGATTAATAATGTCTACCTAAGCCTACATAGTTTTACAGGGCACTGATTTCAGTATTATAAATAAATAAATATAAATATTCACGGACATTTCACACAACGCTATCTGATCCCAAAGTAAGCGAGGAATAACCTGCTTGTGTTATGGGTATCAGACCACGGATATTATTACTTATATACTTTTAAATACATACATATAATACATAGAAACACCCAGACTCTTGAAACAAACATTTATGGGTCACACAAATATTTGTCTCCGGTGGGAATCGAACCCACGACCTCCAGCACCGCAAGCGGTATCACTACCGACTGCGCCACAGAGGCAGTCATACGTTATATACATTTATATTCAATGATATCTGATAAATCAGAATATACTAACTTTGTGCTAAGTAAATTTTATTTTTTAGTTTTGTTTGAAGTCGGTTTCTTTTTGTTCAATTTTTTTTTTCACTATGTTTAGTGTCGTGTGGACTGAAAATCTATCTATCTAGGTGTAAAGTTCTCGACAGTACAAATTAATCAAACCCAAACACAAAGTAACTGCTGTATATCGTTAGGGAATTCTCTCTACTGTCTATCGTCTCCATCATCAGATCGACTCCAGGCCTTCATTAAGTTGCACTACTTTAAGGCCCTTAATAAAAAAAATTACAAACGCCCTAGATGCCCCTACAATTTTTAAAAGTTCCTTTCGATTTCTCCAGGATGCCATAATCAGATCCCGGCTTCCTTAAAATGGGACCACCTTGGGAGTATCTATTTTCGAACGAAAAAAAAATTTTCAAATCGGTCTATAAACGACGGAGTTTTGCGCGAACAAACATTTAAAAAAAAAAAAAAAAAACGGTTGAATTGAGTAACCTACTCCTTGTTTGAAGTCGGTTAAATGTAATTAGTCACGCAGCACACGCAACGAAGCTCTCAAAAGGAATAACTTTTCCCCCGTTTTTGAAACATTTACTATTACTGCTCCGCTCCTATTCGTTGTACGGTGATGTTATATAGCCTATGACACTCCACAATAACGTAGCTTTCTATTGGTAAAAGAATTTTTCAAATCGGTTCAGTAGATCCCGAGATTACCCCTTATGAAAATGAAAATGAAAATGAAAAAAATCTTTATTCATATAGGTCACAATGTAACGCTTATGAACGTCCAAATGATTGCTTCTACATTTACATTTACTGCCAGATTCGCAAAGCAATAGGTAGAGCTGGAGAAAAAAAGAACCTGGCAATAAAACTCCAGCCACTCTTTTAACATCCAGCCATCCATTTAACAAATATACGAGCACACAAACTTTACCTCTTTATAATATTAGTATAGATTTGATGTCTCCGACTCAATCTATCGATTTTTAATATTTAAAGCAATTAGTATGCTAACTTTTTCATAATATTTTATTATAAAGTGAAAAAATAAATGTATAAAAATGATTGCAATATCGTTCATTGATATCAGAGTTGCTAAGTAGCTCGATAGATGGCTCTGTGCCATACTCTTAAATGGCGGTTACAATAAGGTGAAGAATTTCAACTTGCATCAGTACGGCTCCCGTAGCTCAATTGGTTAGAGCATTGCCCTGGATTAGGCAAAGGTTGCGGGTTCAAGTCCCGTCTGGGACAAGTTGTCTTTTTTCACTTTATAATAAAATATTATGAAAAAGTTAGCATACTAATTGCTTTAAATATTAAAAATCGATCAAATAGCGTTGTATGAAATTTTGTGTTCGCATTCGCTTTCGATGAAAAACCAAATCAAAATCTGTCCCATCCATTCGGCCACAGACTGAAACGTTAAACTTAAAACACCCCTCGTTTTCGTCACAGAGAGAAACTGGACAAAATGTAATAGATAATAAATAAAATAAACACAGACCTGTCATTTCAGTTCAGTTAACGAAGCGAATAAAACTGTCCAACCCTTTGAATAAACTGTGAAAATGGCTTAGAATAGCCTATTAGCACTCGGTGACAATCTTGTAGAACCTTCTCGGAATGATAATATTTTTCTTTTATTTCAAACAGTCCTTGCGCCGCCATTCCTTTTTTAATTAGATTATTCGAATTGAGTTGGCGCCAATTGTGCTCTTTTGAAAAATAAAAATGGACATAAAACACGTTTAGTGGTTCACCAGTTATGTAATTATTGCCTTTAGAATTTGTATTCTCCTGACATACTAAAGAGAGAACGTGAAATGATGAATGATGCATGAGTAAGTAGGTACATAATGAATGTTATCGGAAGGTCTACAGGTTCATTACTGCGAGAAATATTTATAGATTTTAAATATTTTGTTGCGGGGTTTTGTTCAAGTTTTTATAGTAATATCTAGTTTTTCCGTAAAACAAGGTAGGGTGTAGCTATAGGCCTTGAGAATCCCATAAAGCGAGGTCAAGAACACGCGCGTTATCCTTCAACAGTTACAACTTTTTTTGTTGTAGAGTTACGCTCATAATGCTCGTATACATTTTAATAAATTACTTGATATTATGGGTGGAACAGAAAAGTTCAAAGTTGCTTGTAACATAACACAATTAGTAAAAGACCGGGACACACTTGTTGATATTATATTTTTCGAGGAAAAGTATTGTAGCGTTTTATGTTGGTATTATAAGCGAGGTCGGACGAAGCTGTACATATCTCAGGCAGGAAACGAATGAAAATATTTTCCTTTTATTGCGGTCCCCTGCGTTCACCAATTACAATTGCAATTAAGTTAATTTGAGGGTTCCGTAGTTGTTTGCTTCTGTCTGTTGTTTACAGAATTATGTTTTTAAGTGGTCTGTGAATTGAGATGACCACCATAACTTTTGGTAGGATACTGCTTTAGTAATTTTATAAGTTACAGATGTAGTACTCTGTCTCTTTTAATTTCCTTTGAGACTTATTAGAAAAGAGACCACTTTTCGATAAATGATATATTTATGTATGTACCTGTGTACTATGTATGTACCTATTCTGATTAGATAGAAGGCTGGTAGATAAAACTTATTATTGCGAGGATAAATCTTTCTACTATTATAAATTTAAAAGTATGTGAAGATGTTTGAAACTCAATCATATTCACCATGAAACTAATTTGACTGAAATTTGTAATCTGATAGCTGATTCTGATCTGGATTAACTTACTCGAACTAAGTAGATAAGTACTTCTTTTCTCGGAAGATAGTCCCTGAGAAAATGGGTACGGAAAAGTTTCACTCGATGAAGCCGTAGGCATTTAGCCAGTCTGTTATAAAATCAAACCGATACAAGAGTTTGAACGTCAATAATAATATCAAAAACACAATAACTATTGAACTATGCAATCATTTGAAATAAATTAGCACGAGCTCGTTGCGACTTGATTTAACATACGAGTACTAAAATATTTATACCAGTTACAAGTATGAATTCAGCGCTGTGAATTCAATTTTCTCATAAATTTGTTTGTTATGGTACTACATTATAACTGCTTTATATTTTAGATGGTGCAGAAAATAATGAATTGTGATATAAGACTAGAACACTACACAAAGATATTAACATTACACCCAATTAAAGTTTAAGATGATTACACCACACTGTAATGTATAGTCATACCACAACAAGGAAAGGAGTAATACCAATGTTAAATTAACTCATGAAAATAAATCATAGACGATGTTCATGAAAATCCGTATATGTACGCTTGAAACTGACTCAAAGTTCCTTGTTAGCTAATATTATTACAACAACATGTGGCGCTGAACTTTATAAGTATGTTGTTTTACTTACAGAGTGTTTTGTTTCTACTAGAACACCACGTATAATGAATATGAAGGGATGTTACAGTGTAGAAAGCCCTGGGGTTATCCTTCCGAGGGCATGCGTAGGTCTCCCGTAGGCAGATGGAAGGCACTATGTGGTTTTAAGGCCACCGTCAGAATGGCTGGTTGCCTGTGACAAACGAGTCCCAAAGTATATTCATAAATTGCTACGTGATTGCTTATATTTGCTACTTGTCTCGAAGAATTGCTACGTATAATTCATTCTGAGAAACAATTTAATACAAAAAAAAGTAATATTTTTTTGACCAGCGATTGCCTTCGCGATGGCTGGTTGCATTCGCGTTTAGCATGAAGGACGCAGAATTCCAAAATTTATATTGCATGAATAATTGCTTCATAATTGCTATATTTACGAATTTAGATTTGAGCTTCATATGTACATCAGGTAAGAAGATAAAGCTTTGTGCGAAGCAACGAGCGGTAGAAGTTCGGCATAGCATCTGCATTAAGACCTTCAACTTGGCTTAACGACTGCCATTGTAAAGGCAACCGGGACCATAGACTTAACGTGTCTTCCGAAGCACGGAAACGCTCAAATAAATGTCACAAAGTGGTCCACCCATCTAAGGACCGGCCATAGTGAATGTTGCTCACTGCAGTGATCGTTTACAGAACTCTGAGACTGCGGGGTCACGAGCGCTTCACTTGGTGAGTTTAATACAAAATCAGCCTTACTATAAAATCTACAATAGGTATTAGACCAGAATTTTTTCGAAGAAACCCGTGAACCGTAAGCGTGTCAATGACCATACTGCAGCAGTCTACCACAACAGTAGGAGTAAGTCAACATACCCATAACAAAATGTTATAACAACTTATATTTGTTACATAGAACACACAGAACCTTCCGGAAACTCATTTAAAATAAACTTGCAATATATTAACAGACAACAAACCAAGTTAAACAGAACCCTCGAAAATAGCAGTTTACTGTGTTAATGTTCTACGGTATACAATACGCTCATTATTAGGTTCATTCAATTTATTTTGTGTGATCCATAAATATTTGGTTTCGAGAGTCTGGGTGTATGAATTATAAGTGAGTAGATATTTATGAAAAAAATATAAAGTTTTAATGTTCGTGGTCTGATACCCATAACACGAGCAAAGGTACTCCTAACTTACTTTTGGATCAGATAGTGCAGTGTCATTTATTTATTCATTCTTATTAGCATAATAGAGCTCGTAGCCCCGCCGACTTCCTGGGGTATACTTCCGAGGGCTTATCCGGGGCTCCCAACGGTAGGCTGTTAACAGCACACGTGAGGCTTTTTAGTCGGTAGGAGTCCGGCATAACATCCATGAGGATTTTCCCTCAAGTTAAACAACAAAAAAAAGCCCCGCCGGCGCCGACTCAATGTTCTGTAAACGATCCCTGCTTACGCTATGCCTGGTCGTCGCATGAGTGACTTCTTTGTGGCGTTGCCATTTGTGAGCAGTTCCGTGCTTCGGAAAGCAGATTAAGCCGTTGGCCAACGTGACTGCGGTAACCGATAGCATGGTAGTCGTTAAGGCGAAGTGCAATTGTGTCACCAGCGATTCGGAGGGGGTGAAGCAGACGCAAGATGTTCGCGACGCTCCGTGTGTCGGAAACGTTTTCGCGCGTTAGCCCGTTCACTACGCAATTGAAATCATTGACCGAAGTACAAGTTTACATAACTATTTTTTTCGCCCTGTTTAGATAAACCTCTTAGATTTTCTACTCGTGAGCAACTACGTAATTGATTTTGATGCAGTTTTTATCACTAACATGTAATGAAATTCATTTTCATAATATTAGTCCAGTCAAAATAGACATTCCAGTTTGCATTAATTCCCAACAAGCTGGTTTTTTGTGCAGGCCTTGAATACGTCATTACAAATGATATGTCAAAAGTATAAGGATAGAAAATAATATATTTGAGAAGTACTTCAATTTATTTTTTTACCTGTGACGATTTTTGCCAGGTTGAATGAAAAAGTAAGAATCTGCTGACCCTCTCCTTCATAGTTTTTATTTTTTGGTACTTTACTGTACTGTTTACTGTACTGTGTAATGGTACGGTACTGTACAAATAAAACTGAAAAAATACCTGTATGGGAGCCCTCCTTAATTTTTTTTCTGTTTTTAGTATTCGTTAATTTCAAATGCCTAGCGATTGCAGTGGTGCATGAGATGACAGATAGACGGACGGCGTAGTCTCTGTAATAGGGTCGCGTTATTACAGATTGTTTATACTGTTGGTTGATGGCACTTGGTGGAACCTGCAGCGCATATTGAATACCCACCACTTGTACTGTTCCACAGCATTTATTTACTCTACACCTGACCGCTTTCGCCTCTTCGCATTTTCAAAAGGCAAAACTAACTTCATGTCATCAAGTTATTCTCTCCTCGTCTCATTTTATCCTTTGGATACGGAACTGTAAAAAACGGCCAAGTTGAAGTTGGACTGGCACACTGATGAGGATTTCGCAACAAAAAAAAACGCCAAAAGATTACGTTGTAGGTATGGGAGTAACCTTATTCATTCTTTATCTAGTACTAGCGGACGTCACGCGGTTTCACCCGCGTAGTTCCCGTTCCCGTAGGAATACGGGAATAAAATATATACTATGTTCACCGCAAAGAGTGCAGCTTTCCAACAGTGAAAGAATTTTTTAAATCGGTTCAGTAGTTCCGGAGCCTATTCGTTACAAACAAACAAAAAAACAAATCATTCCTCTTTAGAAATATTCACGGACTTTTCACACAACGCTTTCTGATCCCAAAGTAAGCTAGGAATAACCTGCTTGTGTTATGGGTATCAAACCACGGATATTAATACTTATATACTTTTAAATACATACATATTATACATAGAAACACCCAGACTCTTGAGACAAACATTTATGGGACACACAAATATTTGTCTCCGGTGGGAATCGAACCCACGACCTCCAGCGCCGCAGGCGGTATCACTACCGACTGCGCCACATAGGCATATAATATTAGTATAGACTAGCGGACGTCACGCGGTTTTACCCGAGTAGTTCCTGTTCCCGTGTGAATACAGGAATAAAATATAGCCTATGTTCACTGCAAAGAGTGTAGCTTCCCAACAGTGAAAGATTTTTCAAATCGGTCCAGTAGTTCTGGAGCCTATTCGTTACAAACAAACAAAAAAACAAATCTATCCTCTTTATAATATAAGTATAGATTTAGATTATTATAGTTGTTACAGCGGCACCAGAAACACATCTTTGAAATGTATAACTGCCTAGTTCATGAGATACAGATGGACAAACGGACTTCGAAGTCTCAGTAATAGGGTCCCGTTTGGATACGAAACCGAAGAATATACAAAAACGAATATTCCTATATGCATATAATGCAAGGGTGTATAAAGGAATAAATTTCGATACTAGTTATTTAGACTAGACAAGGCTTTAGTCCTGTCCAAACTATTACCATTACCCAAATTAAACCTTCTACGTTTCATTTCGCATAGGTCTTGCCCGCAGCTTCAGCTGTGTAGAATTCTGTTCACGTTCCCACCTACCATTGGATCATATCCAGGGATAAAATAGCCTTTATGCTATTTTCTAAATTATATATAACATATCCAAGAATATATTGCAGTCTGGAAAAGCACAAAATAATTTTAATAGGCCACCAATTACAGCCAGATCTGCTCAACCGTTGGAACGTGATTTTGTCGCAAACATCTTCACAGACTTCAATTATAATAATGAAATAATTCGAAAATTATATTAAATCATCAGGCACTTCTGAATATTTTGCTTTTCCGTGCTTCTGAGCCGTTGGTCCCGGTTTTCAGTAACAAATATTCACAAAATCATCTTCTAGCGCTTAACATATAGGTACCACTATCCATTAAACATTGTATTACTGTTTTACATTATAGCTTAAAAACAAAGTTAGGGTTGTATTGACTGTATCGGGTTGTAAGCTGTTTATTTTCAGTTCACTGTTGGTTAAAATTCAAACTCATACTATCAAATTCAATACCTATCTACATCAACTACGACGTACTAGTATTAAAGTAAGACTACCAGAATATCAATACGCAATACGTACATTGAAAACTGTAATTTTGGATAGGAGAATACCAATTTTTTGAGTTTTAATTTATTATAGACTCAATTAAGGTTTATACCTACTGTTATATTGTAAATTTAGGAGAATTGGCCCACTGATTCATCATTCATTAGTATTATACTCGTAATAACATTGATTTTACTTAAATATTAATATAAATAATGTACATGTTATAAGCTCGGTCAGGGCGTCACATACATGAGCGCATTTATAGGTGAATCTTCTGGACTTATCTATTATGTGGCATCAGGCGGACTTTGTATTGGAAAGTATGAAAACGTTACTATAACTTATATAATACACCAAAGAAATTTACCCAAACAGATGCGATATTTTTACGCTCTTGAGCTTAAGCCTTGAATACTTTCTTTTTTGTTTTTTTTTATTACCCATTTTCGTTACTACGGCAGCGAATTACGTCAGCGGGCGCGACAAAGTTGTATACGGGTGTCCTCAACGAAGCCTGTCGGCTGACTGAGCGGGCGATGTGAGG
This sequence comes from Miltochrista miniata, assembly GCA_933228765.1. NCBI lineage: Eukaryota > Metazoa > Arthropoda > Insecta > Lepidoptera > Erebidae > Miltochrista > Miltochrista miniata. The sequence continues at coordinate 18,606,593 of OW121757.1, read as the reverse complement.
TGGCTGATACCGGCAAAATGCACTCCCGCTCAACAAAACGTATTTTATATTCAAACAATATGATTTTAATAAATAAATAACATCATAGGGCCTCGAGGTAACTTATTAGGGACATGGAAATAAAAAAAATAGTGTGGTACATTATATAACTACTGAATAAAATTGGTTATAGTCAAGGCGGTCACAGGTAAATTTACAGATTCGAGGCAACTTTGGGATAAATTTCTATCGAGCCGAATTTACTCAATCGTGTTTTGGAGAGCTGACAACCCTAGTCAATATACTTAATAATAATTATCCATTTCAAAAATTGTGAAATCCTTGGTAACACCATTACAAAATTGGTTTGAAATATGTCAAAATATGTATTTTGAGTCCCACTTCACCTTAAGCCAAGTTGATAACCTCATGATGGGCTAGAGAATGTTCAACAATGGGTAGGTAGTACCTACAACATCCATTAGTATATTTCAATACGGCAATGCACTTACTACCTATTACGTGGGACTATTGGAGTATATTGTCTCTGTCAACTGCATATTTCTAAGTAGGTACCACATTTCAGCAAGATTCGTTCAGTCGTTAGAGAGTGAAAGAGTAACAATATCGATACTACCTGACATCCTGCCATCCAGACCTAGATGTCATCATTGTCACATACAAACTTTTCATCTCTTCTTTTTTTCTTCCTGTCTGTCTGTTTCTTTGTTTGTTTATTTGTTCAGGGTTGGAGCAAAACTCTGTAGCTTGATCATAATTGTACTAATTAAGTTTTTGTAGGTAGTGTTCAACTTAAGCATCGCTGCATGTTTCATCAAAATCGGTGCAGCGGTAATAAAAATACAGCTTGACATGCATATTGCATAGGGCTTCTAGTAAAACATACCTAGTATGTTTTACAAAAAGACTATGCATTGGAGAGGTCAAAGTCGATTGGTTATAATTAAAATCACCTCGCGAACGAAGTCGCAGGCATAAGCTAGTTTTATATAATTTATGAGTACCTATCCCTGTACTATTTTCAGATACAACAGATCTGTTCAGCCGTTAGGGAGTGAAACTGTAACAAACATCCTGCTCACAATCTTTTCCATTATTAGCAAGATACACAAAATAAGTAATATTCTATTTCACTTACATGACATGTATGGATAAGTTGTGAAGTGTTATTAAACGTAGTAGGCGTAACGGAAAACATTTCCTTACTTTAATGACATCCAATATATCTCCTTCTTTTCCTTCCCGGAAGAGTCCTTAACCTACTTATCGTTAGTTGTCAAATATAATGTAAGTTACACATGAACGATTCGTCACAAATCGTCGTGCCATTGATTTTAATTGTTGAAGTAAGAAAATATCAAAGATACAGACAGATACACAAGTTCATCAGAAGCTATACTTTTAACGTCTAGAACCCCAACTCTCAGCTGTCTGGTAAGTACATACATACCCTAAGCCGTGGGAAGGACCCCAAGGTTCCCGGTGGACTTTGACTGTCGGCTTCTAGTGTAAGGTTTTCCAACAGTCAAAACTGGTGTTACATACCCAGAAATAAAATCACCTGGCAATCTTAGTAATACTTATAATATTAGCAAAGTCGTTAGTCAGTACGCAATGGCTATGCGATTGTCCACTTAAAATAGGAAAGATTCTTTGCAACAAAGCTTCATCTTCGAAGACATTACATCCATAATCTAATGAGATCATCCCTAATTACCTAATCTAATGATTATATCATTAAACCGCGTGTAGAATCTCTTCAATCATTCTGAGCGAAACGTGTCTGATGTATGGCGGGATGAGGTAATTTCCTGGCAAGGCGAGTTTCCAACACCTGTGCTATGTACTTTCAGTGAAGTTAGCTGCCGTGATTATGAAAATTCGTACACTAGTATACAAGTGTAATCTGCATAACACAGCGAATGTTTGAATATGGTAAGTTCCTATTCAAGCTCAGTGTTGTTTTAATCAAAGAGGCAAATTGTGTTTTACCATTTTGCTAAATTCTACTGAATAAACAATAAAATTTTCTGCAGCTAAAGTTTTTATTTGAATTCCTTTTTAGAAGCTCATTTAATTTTGAAATGATGCCATTTTGTTTTAATTTTCGTCTAGACTTACTTCCTACGGGCTACGAGATGTAGAGTGAGAAGCGGCCCAAAGTAGCAGTGACTTGTCTTTTAACTATGTAGTGCTATTAAATTATTTTTTGTCTTACAGATGACATGCTTGCCGATAACCTAACTCCGAGATGGTCAGTCCTATCGATTCGAGTAAAACCGGTAGATACAATGCTCCTTCACGAACGAATAATGAAATTCTTCTAATATTTTGTAACCACAAACCTAGTAAAATTTAAAAAAGAACATTCCAGATTTTGCAATGTTGCAGATGGACAAAAAATGTCACCCCGAGGCGATGGCTAGCTTACGTAAATTGATGCATTTATTCGCAAAATTCATTAACGTTTTCAATATACGGACATTTTATCCGTTTAAGAAGTTCGAAGAAACGAAACCAATTTAAATGAGCATTCGTGCACCCAAAAACGATGAATTCATTCCATTTCATCGGAGATAGAGAGAAATTGTTCGCTTAATTGAAAACGTAAATAAATAAATTTTAGAAATCTGCCAGAAATGCTGTTTTTAACGCTCGATTAGAAAGAAGAGGTGTTTATAAGTGTAATAGCTATATGTATTGCAAAAATGATATTATTGACAAACTGTTTTGAAATGAAATGAACGATTTTCAATATTAATTCACGGTTTCTTGCTAACAATTTTTACGAAGGGGCTCGTGGCAGCAATTTGAATTGTAGGTATAGCTTATAAATTTGTGTAATTACTTGTTTGTATCTCAATATACTCAAGATACCAAATTGTTGACTTTTATTTGGCTCCAAGTCTCAAGTGAAGACAGTCAGTTTTAAATAAACAAAATGTGTTGTGTAAAATGAAAAAAAAAGGAACACCGAGCAAATTATATAAAACCAAAAAAGAAATAAAAATGTTGGCCCTGCTCACAACAACTTCATTCTCTAGTCAAGCAACTCCAATTTGAGAAGGGATTCCGCCGAGCGATGTGTCTCTTAAAAAGTATATTACGACAAAACAAGTCAATACGCCATAAGTTTATCACGATATTGACAACACCCCATTTTTCACTCCGACATAACGAAATGTCAGTACCAATGCAGACCTTTATCATTGTCAATAAAACGGCGTATAAATCAAACAAGCCGGTATTGCCACTGCGTGGAACGATTGGGTTACACGATACAGTAACTGCGTTGGAATGTACTCTGGGTATGAAGTAACTGGATATTCACCTGCTGAACAATTGAGTTAAAAGTTTTACTAAGTGTTTTCGCGTCTACTGACAGCCCTGTTTGTTTTAAGGTGATATTACATCACTCGTTACAAAATAAATGTAACAACAAAGAAGACTTGCAGTTACCTTGAGCTTGAAATTCGTATGAAGTTGACACCACAAGTAATGCTACAGTTTCAGACCAGTGTGTAAAGAGCCTCACCAAAATCTGAAAGGCCACAGCCAACTTCACTTTTTTTTATGATAAAGAAAATTTTACAGGGATGTTATGCCAGACTCCTACCGAGTACAACCACACGTATCCTGCCCAACAGTTGGGAGCTTCGGGTAAGCCCTCGGAAGGATGACCTCAGGACATCTAAGTTCACTCTTCTTGACTTAGAGGACGTAATGTTTTAACGAGTTTATGGTTCTAGCCTTGGGTTCCAATTTGAAAATGTTGATAACAACTGGAATTTTACATGAAAAAGAAGACGTTTTATTTCAGTGACAATGCTGATTTTCAAACTAGAGAAAATCTAATTTTAAGTCACAAATTTAGGCGCGACTTGACTACTGATCGGCCTAAATTTGCATTGGTCGTTACCTGAATATTGAATAAACCTGAACTAAAATACGTTTCGACCATCTATACTAATAGGTGGTCGAAACGTATTTTCGTTCAGGTTTATTCAATATTCAGAAATATTTAGGTACATTAAAGTTCCTAGCTGCTGTAGCTATAATCCGAAATGGTTAATAGAGAAACACTCAAAACCTTACCCCTTATCCCTTAACCTTATCTTACTTTTTGAGGACAATTTTATTTGTTATTTTTACTGTAGAATATAAATAATATTTCTATTTGGAAAAGTCTTAGCTATTACGAAAAGTTCATTTTCTAAGTCGATCAACTAATTATATTATACTCGTAGTAAACTCAAAAGCCTTAGTGATCTGGGACAGTTTTCCTTTTAAATTCGTTAGATACTGAGAATTTAGGGCTGTTGGGGGAGGGTTTTGAGAGGGAAAATGGTTTAGCACCATGGGGTAAACAAGAAAAAAGTACGCACTTTAAAGACCATGTTTTTTGTAGGGTATTTAGATTTTTCCCAATATTTGTATTGTAGGATATTACTTGCCAAAATTCACTTTCTGATCAACGGGAAGTACATTTTTAATTTTATTTCCTTGAGAGTGTCTGAATATATTGCGTTTTTTTGCAACATAAACGTCCATCTTCTGTGCTACCTAAGTTTTCTAGAGACTGTAAACCTGAATATTGGTGTTATTTTCAACTTAATGCCTCTACACGTTCACGGGATAAGGGATACGGAACCCTAAAAAGATGTCCTCCAAGCAGGCGGACAACGTAATATACTTTCCTTTTCATTGCTTATAATAGTGCTTTAGTCCAGATAATGCAAATCAAGGGAGCGACGATTGCAACTCACAGCTCCTTCCCATTCAACGAGTTTAATAAAGCGACTGTGAATCGTAGAATGCGATGAAAAATTCAATTAGATATTTTTTTACGTTTTCCAACTTATTCCTGTGTCGTCTAGAGCAATATCGCCGTGGCAAGCTTGCTATTGTCTTACTCTTTAATAGGAAAAATAAAGTCGCGTGTTGCAATTGTCATTTATTAATATTGTTGAGAACCTGCTCTCAGTATACTGTTTGTTATATTATTACTGTAATAAACTGTCTTTTCAACAGATTTATACAAAGAGAAGGTGAATCTTAAGTTGGCTGTAAATGTTTTATGTTTGTCATCAAGAGCAATGCGGTTGGACGACTCTGTTCTACGAGACGTGTTACGTCGCTTTACGTGAATAATTTGAGTTATATGTAACGCACAGGAATGCTATGAAACTATGAAGAAAAATTTGTTATGGTTTTTTAGGGTTTCGTAGCCAAATGGCAAAAACGGAACCCTTATAGATTCGTCATGTCTGTCTGTCTGTCTGTCTGTCTGTCTGTCTGTCCGTCCGTGTGTCACAGCCATTTTTCTTCGAAACTATAAGGCCTATGCCTTTGAAACTTGGTAACTAGATGTATTCTGTGAACCGCATTAAGATTCTTATATAAAACTAGAAAAAAAGTAGTAAATTTCGGGGGTCCCCATACTCAGAACTGAAACTCAAATTTTTTTTTTTCATCAAACCCATACGTGTGTAGTATCTATAGATAGGTCTTCAAAAATGCTATTGAGGTTCCTAACATATTTTTTTTCTAAAAAGAATAGTTTGCGCAAGAGACACTTCCAAAGTGGAAAAATGTGTGTCCCCCCCCCTCTAACTTCTAAACTAAGAGAATGATAAATCTAAAAAAATTATATGATGTACATTGCCATAAAAACTACCAACGAAAATTAGTTCGAACGAAATAGAGCTGGTAGTTTTTTTTAATACGTCATAAACCGCAATTTTCGGTTAGAAAAATCACTACCACTGCGAACGTGTTAAAACATCAATCAATGTTACAACGAACTATAAGAACTTTTATATTATGTTACTTGCTGCTACGAAACCCTTCATGGTTGAGTCCAACTCGCACTTGGCCGGTTTATTTTAAAATAATGTCTTATGAGCTTGTGTTAAATGCCGCAATAATTGTAGGAATAATAAGATATACCTGCCTGTACTGTATTGACGAACTTTTCCATGTTTTTATTTTGTTATATTTATCAATTTGTATATTTTTTAAATATATCTTGTAGCTTAAATATATCCTCACTGCCATCGCCTAATAGGTAGGTAATTGTAAAAAAATATGCAAAATGTTAGAAACAATCGTTTGTGCTGAGAAAAGTACTTCATAACTTATGAATACCTACATATTTGAATATCAGAATTACCTACCTCGCCTTTCAGGCCCTAAAATTCGTTATATACGTATATCTAAACTAAATGAAAATATTGTTCTTTATCGACAGGTTGGGTGGGCCCAACATTTCGATAAAATTTGAAGGCTAATGATTCCTCCTAAGAAAATAAAACAATGTTAATGAATTATAAAATTATACGCAATAGACAAATAAAGGCTATATAGCTGTTGGTTTTATCAGAGGGTACGTTTAAAATTATAAAGTACTAGCTGACCCGCGCAACTTCGTTAGCGCGATAAATGAAGAACCGCTCGACCTATTTTGTGCAAACTTCACATAAACCATCTACTAAATAGTCCAAACAAAGCCTAAACATTTGGTTTGGATAGGTGAGCCCGTTCATGAGTTATAAAATTACAACGAAAAGTGGCATTGATTTTTAATAAGCTTTTATTAGGTCGTCGTGTATGTAACTAACAATGTAATGGAATCTAAGGACACTGATTTAACCATCTTCCAAGGATCGAAGCGTCATGAAAATTGGCAGATGTATGTTGTTCTGATGACAATACAATAATATAGTACTCTCAAACTGATATGATGATGGAGCCGGAAGACAGGTACTGAAAACACGTGGAATCTAAGGTAGCTAATTTAACCAGCTTTCAAAGATCGTAGGGTCATGAAAATTGGCAGCTGTATGTAGTTCTGATGACAATATAATAATACGGTACTATCTAACTGATATGATGATGGAGTGGGAAGATATGCACTGGAACTTCATGATGGAATATCGTATTATATCTGTTTTTGGATTCGTCAGAAAAGTCTTGTAATGAACTTTGACCAGGTTTAGGTTTCAGGGTTTTAACAAACCTTTTTTTAATTGACTTGTAAAACTATGCAATGGAATCTCAGGTAACTAATTTAACCATCTTCCAAGGATCGTAGCGTCATGAAAATTGGCAGATGTTTGTAGTTCTGATAACAATACAATAGATAATATGGTGCTGTCAAACTGATCTGATGATGGAGTCGTAAGATATGAACTGAAACTTCATGATTGAACATCGTATCATAGCTGTGTTTGGATTTGTTAGAAAAGTCTTGTGATGAACTTTGACCACGATTAAGGTTTAAGGTTATAACAAACTTGTTATATATTGAAGTCAATATTGAGTGTAAATATTGACATAGGTACCTGCATAAAATGTATGTGTATTAGAGTAATAATGAAATATTTTTACATTAGTCGAACTCAGACAAAACACCATGTAATACAGAAATCCCTACTAATATTATAAATGCGAAAGTAACTCTGTCTGTCCGTCTGTTACGTTTTCACGCCTAAACCACTAAACCGATTTCGATTAAATTTGTTATAAAGATAGTTTGAGTTTAAGGGAAGGACATAGGCTTCTTTTTAACTGACTGCGCAAAAGGAGGGTTATGATTTTATGCGATAACAACTTCTACGCCGATGAAGCCGCAGGGAACAGCTAGTAAAGGTATAAATGCTGTGACTAAAAAGTATAAAATAAATAAATGGTTTAAAAAACCCTAGAAAAATACGCTTTTATAATGCACGAAAAAAGCAAAAGTAAATTATGGATCGTTCAAGTTGCCTCTATTTCTAGGCTGAAGTGTAAACTATGTGCTTTTAGTTATAATATTTGATTGTAAAAGCGTGGGGCGCTGGAACAAGAAAGACTTTTTTGTAAGCAAATTCCTATTAATACTAATCCTTTTATAATAAAAATCCTGGCGAAAGCTGCATGAGGTCGCACAAGAGTATAACGTTTATGCTGCCAAAGGGAACGCCTCTTCTTTCAGGCATGATAACCCGCTTGGGGATATATGCGTTTGTATTCTTATTACATGATTACTACATATTGTACTAAATTTCTCGGAATGCCGAAACCTATGAATTATCTAATAGAGATCCGTAACGGTAATAGGTTTGCTCCTATTATGCGGGCGTTACGAAAAACTGGCAAAAGTGGGTGTTGAAAATGCGTAGGCGTGATTAACTACTTTACTTTTCAAGTAAGTGTGTTATGCATTTCAATTAAAGCCTATCATCGTTAATACATTTCCGAAATATAAAATGATATTAATAATAGTGAAAGTCACAATAGATATATAATAGCGTGACAGTGTAAATTAATAGTTTAAAAACACGAGAAAAACACGCTTTTATAAATGTGACCTTCTTCTTAATCTGACAAGACATCATGCAGCTTCCGCCAGGAAAGTCTTTCCTGTCCCAGTGCCCCACGCTTTTACCATCAAATATTATAACTAAAAGCACATAGTTTACACTTCAGCCTAGAAATAGAGGCAACTTGAACGATCCATAATTTATTTTTGCTTTTTTCGTGCATTATAAAAGCGTATTTTTCTAGGGTTTTTTAAACCATTTATTTATTATATACTAGCTGATGCCCGCAGCTTCGCCCGCGTAAAATTTGTTCTTCCCGTGGGAACTTATTCCCGGGATAAAAAGTAGCCTATGTGTTATTCCAGACTATAATGTATCTCTGTACCAAATTTCAGCCCGATCCTTTCAGCCGTTTGAGCGTGAAAGAGTAACAAACATCCACACTCACAAACTTTCACATTTATAATATTAGTAAGATATAGATTACGAAACAAACATTATGTCCATTAGAGATAATTTTGAAACAATCGCCAATTTGAATGAATTATCGGTCTCAAGCTGGATTCGAAACTGCGTCTTCTAGTTAACCAGGTCAAACGTTCTAATCACAGGACGGTTGAGACATTAACTATCCAAAACTCTTTGAATAGCAAAATTATGATGGCAGATATTCATACAGGTCGTATGAATATCTGCCTTTTGTTTTATTAACGTAAAGGAAAATCCCGACTAAAAGACCTCATGTAACGCCCAAAAGCCTACGGTTGGGAGCCCCGGGTAAGCCCTCGGAAGGATGTCCCAGGACTTCCAACAGACCTACGGCTACCACTGCGGCCTCGCCCAGGGGGTGGTCCGGATGTGATCACGCTTCTTAGGTGTGGGGGGGGGGGGGGGGCGTGAATCTCTCACGTCACGCTGCCATCATGGGCCTGATTCTGTAAGGACGGTGAGCAGCCCACTCACTTCCGAAACTGCTGAAGCAGTTTAATAAATTCTTTCACTGTTGGAAAGCCACACTATCCCCGGGTGACATAGGCTATATTTTATTATCTTATTCCCACGGGAACGGGAGCTACGCGGGTGAAACCGCGTGACGTCTAGTAGTAGTCGATAAGAGTATTTCCACACGTTAAGAAATGAACACTGGAGAAGGTTCTAATTGTAATGACTTAAAATTTTTGATTGGTCCAAAGGTATATTGAACAAAAGTTTTTGACACAAGTAATAATTCGATATTCCATAGGTAACCGACTTTACGGTTGCTGAAACTGCTTTTGTAACTTACTTCTAAAGTCCTAAGTCGGGAGCCTGCGGTCACAGGTACTTCTCACTAACTTTGATAGTTTGATAATTTTGATTGATTGATAGTTAATTGATTTATTACTTTACTGTACTTCGGAAATACGTGTGTGGTATTACAAACTTGTGATGTGTGTGTCTGCCAATCTTTGTTGTGAAGTTTGGGCGCTCTCTTTGTACAATTAATGTATGTTTTAGTGTTTACATCGCACAGCAAAAGTTTATTTTAGCTTGCAAACTTTTTATTAATGGTTAAACTGGTTAGGTTTGTTTTAAAATGTGTTTTATATAACTTTAAGAAACTATCTTTCTTAGCTGCGGCTGCTAACAAACTGCCCTGCAGTTTGGCAGAAGTAAAAAACAGGCCAAGTGCGAGTCGAATTTGCTCACAGAGGGTTCCATACCAAAAAATGGCAAAAATGTTACATTTGTTGTATGGGGGCTCGCCTTAAATATTCTTATTTTTTGGTTTTGTAGTTTATTGTAGCAACAGAAATACAGAATCTGTGAAAATTTCAGCCCTCTAGTTTATGACATACAGCCTCGTGACAGACCGACACACGGAGAGCAACGTCTCAGTAGTAGATATTATTCCGTTTTTATCACCTTTATTATTATGCATTTCTTTAAATTTTCCTGAATAAACATTTTGTTTTCCCTTTTCTATTCTTCTTAAAATAAATAAATTATTTGCACCACATTCACAGCTCAAATTCCTATCTATATTATGGTGTGAGGAGTGAATTGAGTGGGAATTCCTTCGTCTGGATCTGCTTTGTCCGCCAGTCCGTGATGCAAATCAATCGAGTGCTTGCAGTTCCCGCCCTCGATTCATAAAGCGATTGCATGAATACCTAGCTCCCGACCTCTTGCACTTTCTCATAAGAATAGAAAATTGCACAGTGTAGAATGTTGGAATATTGCACAGTTCACGGAATATAATATTTTTATATAAACTTGTTGTAAAACAGTGAGACAACTAAGGACTGCTTTCGTTTTACGAGCACCATTCCGGTTTTATAACTATGTTCGTGTGCTAGCTCTGCTTTTCATGGTTATAGCTATAACTTGTGTTACGCTAAATGAATTGGTAACATGTGTATACATATAAACTCTGTTCTGAACATTGATATTAGTTACAGAATATAATGGATTTTTCAACAATTTCTCATACAGACAGTTGGTTTTTGGAGGGAGTTTTGACAAGGAACCTGAATGATACAGAAGAAGATTAAAGTTACTTCAAGGTACTTTGACGATAAAACAAAAGGGGATCCTGAACTCCGTATTTTTCAACAGAATAATTGAGAAAACTGGCTCAGTAACGTTATGTTTTAAGAGTTTCGTACCAAAAGGGGTATAAACGGGACCCTATTCCTGAGACTTATCTGTCCATCACGAAGCTGTATCTCAGGAACTGTGATAGCTAGAGTGCTGAAATTTTCACAATGATGTATTTCTGTTGCCGCTATAGCAACAAATCTAATATATAAAATTCTCGTGTCACAGTTTTCTATGCCATACTCCTCCGAAACGGCTTGACCAATTCTCATGAAATTTTGTGAGCATATTGAGTAGGTCTGAGAATCGGCCAACATCTATTTTTCATACCCCTAAGTGACCGGTAATAACATTCCACGCGGGCGGAGCCGCTGGCATCAGCTAGTATAATATATATAGATTGGAAAAGTAGTGATATTTAGGGGGATCTCCCATACAATAAACGTGATCTTTTGCCGTTTTTGGTACGAAACCCTTCATGAGCGAGTCCTACTCGCTCTTGGCCGGTTTTTTTTATATACGCAATGCATTTTAGTATGCTATTGTAAAGATTAAGAACCAGGGATAGAACAAGGATATATGAATTGTAATTACAAGTACCTATTATACTCGTAGTTATAGATACTTTGATAGTTAGGTTCCACGGCTATGCCACATGGAGGGAAAGTACCTTAAATATTGTAGATGGAAGAATTTACTGAAAGAAGACACTATTTTAATTAAAAAAAAAAACAAATTAAACTGCATTGAAAGATTTATAAATACTTACATGATTGAGCCGGGAATCGAACCCGCTACACGAGAAAAGATAATTACTCTGTAGCTTTATCATACCGATCGAAAGGCTTCATCATAAGGATTATTTTTTGTTAAGTAACATAGTGTCAGAAATAAAAGGAAGACCATGTATTTTAACATTTTAAATACAAAAGTCCCCTACTGTTAAATACAAAGTCGCACTCTTTTGATTATTTTACTCCTTGTCGATCTTTTGATCTTGGTGTGGGTTTTTTTCGTGTAGCAGGTTCGATTCTCGGCTCAATCATGTAAATATTTAAAAATCTATTAATGCAGTTTAAATTATTTTTTAAATTAAAAAAAGACGTGTGGCACTCGGGGACTGCCGCGGTAAAGCTATTACATAGCATTTTTTACCAACTATGCTAGTATAATTATTTCTATATAAGAATACTAGCTGATGCCCGCAGCTTCGCCTGCGTAAAATTTGTTACCGCGGGAAGTTATTCCCGGGATAAAAGGTAGCCTATGTGTTATTCCAGACTATAATGTATCTCCGTACCAAATTTCAGCCCGATCCGTTCAGCGGTTTGAGCGTGAAAGAGTAACAAACATCCACACTCACAAACTTTCGCATTTATAATATTAGTAAGAAGTAAGATTTTAAGGCCTATGTTCAACAAAGTAAAGTACCAAGTGCCTACTTGACTGTGGACATTTGGGCTTTTGGAATTTTGTTTTAGAACTTTTTAAGAAGAACAATTATTTTGTACTTAATAAATTATTTTTATGTAACTTCAACCATTTACGCAGAGGCGCAACGGATACTCTTATAACGATTAAATGTTTTCCGTTTTCGAAACATTCCTCATTGCTGCACCACTCCTATTAATCTTCGCATTATGTTATGTAGCCTATAGCCACTATCAATAAATGTACCTACTTACTATCGAACAGTTTTTGAAAGCCTACCAGTAGTTTCAGTAAGGCTTGCCTTGGTATGATGTGATTCATGGTCCCTTTGCAGCGTGTGTCCAATCCAGCGCAGCAGCTACACTTCCGACGTTTGATCTGTTGGGGTCTCACTGCAGCGTTCCAATAGTCTTACGTTCGTGATGTTCTCGGGCCCATATGTACCGAGGATCCATTGGAGGCAGCGTTTGACGAAGACTTATAGCTGGTAGCTGGTGCGAAATGTCTTTACTTTAGTGACCTTCCATGTCTCGCATCCGTATAGCAGTTAGCAGTACAGTTTTAACGTTTACTTTGTTTTGAGTTTCACTCTTCGTGTCTATTTTCGCAACTGCCTACGGGGCGCAGCTGTGTAAAGGTTATTCTGGCCTTGGCGAGACACGAAATGATGTAGGGTACTCTTCTATTCCATCAGTTTCTGACACGACACTCCCGAGGTACGTGAATTAGTGCCTCCACCACATCTCTTGCGTCTGTCGATTTTAATTTCAGTCCAGCCATTCGCTGCCTCATCCTGCTCGTTGTCCTGCACGTTGTCCTGCAGACATGCATGACGGATGCATGTCTGCAGGACATCACATCCTGCACGTCCTGCAGACATGATGCAGACATGATGTCCTGTGCCTCAGCAGGCACAGGACATCGGCATCATTAATATCCTCCAGGATATCAGTATAGGCCCCATTCTATGCCGCGCCGATTGTTCTTTGCGGTATTCAGCATTATACCATCTATTTTCTATGGATGGTTGTTAACTATCCTGTTATCTTCATAACGATCCTCTAAGGTAGGTACAGTATGTATTTTCAAAAGAGTTTGTGAACTCTATTTTTAATTTCTTTTTCAGAATATTGATGACATTTGATTGATGTCATTTTATACACGTTACGTCTACTACATTGATACATGTAATAAAATTCGAACACGCCGGTGTTTGTATGTAAATTGTTTATACTGAGGAAAATTCTATACTGAGGAATAGTTTTAACCATTAAGCTCTATTTTGATATAGCATACAGGGCAGATTTACACGCTACTTGATGAGTATGATTAATAAATACCTCTAATTTCATAGACCTTGTGTGACGTAAACAAAGTTGCGAGGGTCAGCTAGTTAAAAGATAAAACAATAGGTTTCTTCTTTCTACTTAAAAACTATTTTTACAAATTTTATGGTAATAATAGACATTCTTTGAAATATGCATCTATGGTATTGTTGTGACTTTTATGACACGTTTAAAGTACATAGGTATGGGATAGATGGCGCTCGCGGCTACGTCAGCGTGAAATTTTCTTCCCGCTTCCCATGGGAACGTACTCCCGGGTTTGGTTATCTTTATAGCAGTATTAAGTATATATAAATTAACAAAACAAAAAATGATACTGCATTGGTGATAATAATAATAAAATGTATGTATATAGAGTACTCACTCATTTTCTTTCACTATTTTTCGTGACTTTCTACATTAATAAATGCACTTTGTTTATTTATATTTAAAACACTTTTTACACAAATTATACGAGTACAGTTCACTGTTGTACATAGATGATGAATACCTATACACCTATAGTCGAATTTTTATTTAGACGAAGTAAATTGACAGCAACTAATGTAATTGACAGCATCGAAATAGTCATTTCACATTAAGAACTCTAAATTCGACCAACACTCTTAATTCAACTTTGGTCGAGTGGTTAAGACGCGGATCGGTACGCAGAAGGCGCAAGATCGATTCTGGGTACAAGCATCAATTTTTGGATTATTTGACATAATAATAATAATATAAAACGACTGCAGAGTTCATAATTGACGTAAACAAAAAAATTATGAATTGCTAGACTAGATACACGAACGTGGCCGAAGGTAGCCGAGTGTGACTCGTTTTCGTGACACAATTTCTGGATTCGGTCTCCACGCAAGGCCCGCGATAGAAGCTATGCAATAGCTTAAAAAATGCCCTCCATGTGGCATAGCCTTGGGTCGCCCTGTATATATAATGTACATGGGACATTAATTAACTACAATCACAAAATATATTGAGCCTTGATATGCCATCGACAGAGTAAGTACTGTTTTTAATGTTTCACAATACGTCCGAATCTCGATAATATATGAGTACCGTAGTAGCGGACGGCGCATATTCGTAGCAATGACGTAGCACAATGTAGTCGCTCCGAACTGTGGTCAAAGTTTCGTAGCTTTTATATCACTATCCTTTAAATCTACATCAAACTAAATATACACTTCTAAGAACCTACTACCGACACAGTGTTGACTACAAGTGAATTAACTATTTGGACTACCCAAGTGATCTATTTTACTATCTTAGTATGTAAAACTTCAATCCGAATCTCTCAGCTTTTTTTGCATCAAAATGTAACAAATATCGCATTAGCACGCGCAAACTGTTGCGGACAAATTCATACAATTGTTGTAATTCCATTTAGTCGGCTAATAGCTGCGAGCGAAAAATATCGTGCTGTGGTCTGCTGCTGTGTGCAAAACGACACAAATAGCTATCTTTTTCTGTGTTATACGTTTTGTATTCTCTATGATGATATGATGAAATCTATTAGGTACCGGTAAGTACGTGAAATTGTAACTCAACAACAACTGAACGCTCTGTTATGTATGAACGTAGCTTATCTTTACTTTAATAAAATATCAATTGCGTAACCATAGTGGGTATACTACGCCAAATCGAATGCCAAATAATCGAACATCCAAATACTCGAACGTTCAAAATATCGAACGTTTAATATATCGAATATTGATATTGTAATCTTCGATATTTTGAACGTTCGATATATTGAACGTTCCATAGATTTAGAGTGTACAAGATGAGCAGTGTCAAACTGAAGACGAGACCAAAAATGAAAGATCTATGTGTGGGTTAAATAGTGTTGTTGAATGGTCACACCTATGTCATCGATAAAAGTAGCTGTATAAATGGATGGAATGGAAATGAAACTTCTAAGCACACAAAGTGCTTAGAAGTTTCATCTCCAACTTCTTGTTTTGGGGAATAAATTGTTAATTTGAATGTAATCCGCTTGTAAAACCCGGGATTGTAAAATGAGGGAAACACATGTGCGGGCAGGTCGTTCCAGGATTTTGTAGTTCGACAGAGGAACGATCTTTTGAAACGCTCAGTTCTGGCAAAGATTCTCTCCGCTATATATGAGTGGCACCTCTGCCCGACGTGTTGTTCGGAATCGGAAAGGAGATGGTGGGATCAGGTTGAAGAGCCCTTCAGAACATTCGCCGTGATACATTCAGTAGAAGGCAGCCAAGGACGCTATGGTTCTTTGCTGCGCTAACGGCTCGAGGCTTACCGTCATCTTAGGACAACCTATAATTGAAATCGGATAACACGTCTCTGCATAGCGCCAAGCGCGTCCAGTAAGTACCTCGCACAGTCATCCCAAAGGTGAGAACAGTATTCGACGCAGAGGCTAATCTGCGCCTTGCACAGCAAACATCCCGGTGTGGCGTGGAGTACCTTAAGTGAAGTAAAATTATAAAAATTCAACTCAAAATGGATCACAAATTTTGGAAATATTATATTAAAATAGGCACAAAACCCTAAAAAAAAGGTTAAATAACACAGTTCGAGTAAAAATCAATCATATTTATAGTAAATTAAATCCAGATAAGTTTGTTTGTAGCAATGCCACTATAATGAACTATCGACATCCTTATCAATACCTACCCATGACTATTTTACTGTAAACAGCCCTTTCTATTTCTGCCTTATATATCCTCCAAAAATGCATTTACACATTAAATATTGTGTTATGTATGAAGGAAAATGCATAATCTACGTTATGAGTTGGACTTTCAGTGAAATTTAACATCCAATTTGGCAAAATATGTACGTCAAAAATGGAATGAACGAAGTCACAAATGTCCTGTTAAACGAGTCTTTCTTCGTATAATTGCGTTTTGTAATATCCTATTCGCACACTAAACACGACAATATTGTTGAAAACATAAAATTTTCTATTTTAATGGTAAGATCACTACAGATTATTGGATATTATGAATAACATAGAGCCGCCATAGGACCCCAGCGGGCTCAGCGATTCAAAATACTGACATATGAGTACACAATTTGCTTTCTCTTTTCCTCTCGAGCTAAGTGCTATAGATAATGAGGTCTCGCTCGCACGCTTTGTATATCTATTGAGAGTAGCGAAAAATTCTAAATCTATGGAACGTTCGATATTTTGAACGTTCGATTATTTGGCATTCGATTTGGCGTAGTATACCCACCATAGTAATCAAATATTTATGACAAAAAGCTCACACAAATATTACATAAATAAAATTGTAAAACACAAATGACATGGTACAAAACATGTGTTTCAATCCATTGCGCGGGTTTTATTGCTTCAAAAATGTCGTGGTATGTAATCTTCTCGTAGGGAAATTTCATCACTTTGAATTTGGTGTAATTTATCAAATTGCACGTCGGGAATGCACATGCACCCCTGGCTCAGCTGCGGACACATCGAGGCAATTTTTTATCTCCCCTCTTTATCATGACGTCAGCATTGCGGCTCCTTGGGGAACAAATCGGAAGGGCGATTGTGAGGGAAAGACATTCCGTAGAAATGTATTGTGGTGATGGATGACAATAATGCTGGTAGATTGTCGATAATTGGAAATGTTAGCATATCTACGAATTTTATTTGACAAAGTTGTAAATTGCTTTTTTATCTTCGCCAAAATGAAGTAATTCGCATGAAGGACTACTCTCAAACTTTCTAATGCTATTTACCTATATTAGCCCTGAAATTGGTGGCACAATGATGACTGACTGCTTCAGTTCAATTCGGTAGTGTCACCACCTGCCGAGAAGAGGTCCTGGGTTCGATGCCCGGGTCGGACCAAATTTCTGTGTGATCCACAAATGCTTGTTTCGAAGTTTGGGTGTTTTCTATGTAAAATATGTACTTATCTAGAATGCAGGTATTTAACGCGGCGACAAACTCATCTTATTTAGGATTTAAAAAATAATTAAAACGGGTAGGAAAAATAATGAAACAGCATTTTAAGTATAAAGTAGCAGCTTTATATTGCGATCTACGCTTTATTTTAATTTAAATTGGCAGTGATTTTTTGGTGAAGCAACTGAATTTATTGTTAGGCGACAACTTGGCGGCGAATATAAAGTGAAAAATAGGCTTTTATATATTATACAATGAGGTTGTTTATAAAATAAACTGATATGAGAATAAAATATGCACATGGTCATAAAAAACACACTCTTTGCGACATTTTATAAGGTCTAAATAAAGCAAATTGCGGCATGCAAAAAATATTATTAGTCTATTCTTTTATTATTATTCGGTTTAGTAATAATTAGTTTCCTTTCATTGTCAATAAACTGACGGTGGTGTCATTGTTTTTAATCGTTTAAATTTTTGTCATTATTATTATTGTTAAGTACTAGATATGATATTATTCTTAAATTTTTATTTTTGTATTTTTTGTGTGACTTTCAAGTATTAATGTATCTTATGGACTGTTTGTCTGAAATAAATGATTGAATTGAAAAAAAAAAAAATTTAAGCTATTGCATAGCTTCTATCGCGGGCCTTGCGTGGAGACCGAATCCAGAAATTGTGTCACGAAAACGAGTCACACTCTCGGCTACCTTCGGCCACGTTCGTGTATCTAGTCTAGCAATTCATAATTTTTTTGTTTACGTCAATTATGAACTCTGCAGTCGTTATATATTATTATTATTGTGTCAAATAATCCAAAAATTGATGCTTGTACCCAGAATCGATCTTGCGCCTTCTGCGTACCGATCCGCGTCTTAACCACTCGACCAAAGTTGAATTAAGAGTGTTGGTCGAATTTAGAGTTCTTAATGTGAAATGACAATTTCGATGCTGTCAATTACATTAGTTGCTGTCAATTTACTTCGTCTAAATAAAAAATTCGACTATAGGTGTATAGGTATTCATCATCTATGTACAACAGTGAACTGTACTCGTATAATTTGTGTAAAAAGTGTTTTAAATATAAATAAACAAAGTGCATTTATTAATGTAGAAAGTCACGAAAAATAGTGAAAGAAAATGAGTGAGTACTCTATATACATACATTTTATTATTATTATCACCAATGCAGTATCATTTTTTGTTTTGTTAATTTATATATAATACTGCTATAAAGATAACCAAACCCGGGAGTACGTTCCCATGGGAAGCGGGAAGAAAATTTCACGCTGACGTAGCCGCGAGCGCCATCTATCCCATACCTATGTACTTTAAACGTGTCATAAAAGTCACAACAATACCATAGATGCATATTTCAAAGAATGTCTATTATTACCATAAAATTTGTAAAAATAGTTTTTAAGTAGAAAGAAGAAACCTATTGTTTTATCTTTTAACTAGCTGACCCTCGCAACTTTGTTTACGTCACACAAGGTCTATGAAATTAGAGGTATTTATTAATCATACTCATCAAGTAGCGTGTAAATCTGCCCTGTATGCTATATCAAAATAGAGCTTAATGGTTAAAACTATTCCTCAGTATAGAATTTTCCTCAGTATAAACAATTTACATACAAACACCGGCGTGTTCGAATTTTATTACATGTATCAATGTAGTAGACGTAACGTGTATAAAATGACATCAATCAAATGTCATCAATATTCTGAAAAAGAAATTAAAAATAGAGTTCACAAACTCTTTTGAAAATACATACTGTACCTACCTTAGAGGATCGTTATGAAGATAACAGGATAGTTAACAACCATCCATAGAAAATAGATGGTATAATGCTGAATACCGCAAAGAACAATCGGCGCGGCATAGAATGGGGCCTATACTGATATCCTGGAGGATATTAATGATGCCGATGTCCTGTGCCTGCTGAGGCACACACACGCCGTCATGCATGTCTGCAGGACAACGTGCAGGACAACGAGCAGGATGAGGCAGCGAATGGCTGGACTGAAATTAAAATCGACAGACGCAAGAGATGTGGTGGAGGCACTAATTCACGTACCTCGGGAGTGTCGTGTCAGAAACTGATGGAATAGAAGAGTACCCTACATCATTTCGAGTCTCGCCAAGGCCAGAATAACCTTTACACAGCTGCGCCCCGTAGGCAGTTGCGAAAATAGACACGAAGAGTGAAACTCAAAACAAAGTAAACGTTAAAACTGTACTGCTAACTGCTATACGGATGCGAGACATGGAAGGTCACTAAAGTAAAGACATTTCGCACCAGCTACCAGCTATAAGTCTTCGTCAAACGCTGCCTCCAATGGATCCTCGGTACATATGGGCCCGAGAACATCACGAACGTAAGACTATTGGAACGCTGCAGTGAGACCCCAACAGATCAAACGTCGGAAGTGTAGCTGCTGCGCTGGATTGGACACACGCTGCAAAGGGACCATGAATCACATCATACCAAGGCAAGCCTTACTGAAACTACTGGTAGGCTTTCAAAAACTGTTCGATAGTAAGTAGGTACATTTATTGATAGTGGCTATAGGCTACATAACATAATGCGAAGATTAATAGGAGTGGTGCAGCAATGAGGAATGTTTCGAAAACGGAAAACATTTAATCGTTATAAGAGTATCCGTTGCGCCTCTGCGTAAATGGTTGAAGTTACATAAAAATAATTTATTACAAAATAATTGTTCTTCTTAAAAAGTTCTAAAACAAAATTCCAAAAGCCCAAATGTCCACAGTCAAGTAGGCACTTGGTACTTTACTTTGTTGAACATAGGCCTTAAAATCTTACTTCTTACTAATATTATAAATGCGAAAGTTTGTGAGTGTGGATGTTTGTTACTCTTTCACGCTCAAACCGCTGAACGGATCGGGCTGAAATTTGGTACGGAGATACATTATAGTCTGGAATGAAAGAACATTTTATCCCGGGAATAACTTCCCGCGGTAACAAATTTTACGCAGGCGAAGCTGCGGGCATCAGCTAGTATTCTTATATAGAAATAATTATACTAGCATAGTTGGTAAAAAATGCTATGTAATAGCTTTACCGCGGCAGTCCCCGAGTGCCACACGTCTTTTTTTTCATATTTTGTTTTTTGTCTGGCACTCGGCGGCTGCTACCGCGGCACGCTCGCTTCGCTCGCTCGCCTCTCGCTTGTTGTGGTCACAATTCTAACCTAACCTAACCCTGTCCTTCTACACTACATTACATTATACCAATTGAATATTCGATGAAATACATATTATACCAACTGATCATTCATGAAATGAGCATTATACTTTTTGATCGTTAGCGCAATAATGTTGTTATCGAAAATAAATATTCGATGAAATGAAAATTATGCTTTTGCTCCACCTCCCACGCTGCGGCCACCGCTCTGCTTCTATGCAACCAACGCATTTGTCGCTTTTTTCATTACTTTACGATTCTAGAAACAAAAATTCTAATATCTTAGTACTTAAAATTTGGACCCGTTTTAATTTTTATAGCTGCTTGCAAATCACTACCCGAAAGTGTATTTTTATATGGAAGCCAATAGTTGCTAATAATACAATATTTGATATCTCGTCTCTTCTATATCTTATACCTCGCATATTATTTCATTTTCCTGTTTAATATATTTGCTATCTTATAGTGGCAGCCGTTATTTAGTTTTTATAAATCTTACGTTTTGTAGCTTATTATAATATTGTTGTTGCTAAAATATTTAATCACTAAGTACCAAGTTATTATTTTTGGAACCATGTAGTTAGTCGTCTAATAAAATGTTGGTCGCCTAATTTGCCATCTAGAATATATAAGTATGTCTATCAGTCGTCTAGATTCCATAGCAAAAGCTTTCATGAGCTTGATTTGGGTTAGACGACACTGTGTGTACACATTTTTTTTATTTACTAGCTGTTCCCCGCGTAGAAGTCGTTACTGCGTAAAATCATAAGCCTCCTTTTGAGCAGTCGGTTAAAAAGTTGCCTATGGGACATAGGCAACAGGCAGAGCCTCGAACTATCCCTATACCAAATTTCATCTTAATCGCTCCAGCTGTTTGTTTAGGCGTGAAAGTGTAACAGACAGACAGACAGACGGAGTTACTTTCGCATTTATAATATTTGTAGGGATTTTATTATTATTAAATGATGTGCCCGTTGACGTTCTGTTTAAAGAAACTGAAGTTGTAAGAAAATTTCTATGATTCCAATCGTATAACTATGAATAGTATTATATTATAGGATTAAATATGATTAAACGTATGTTGAAATTTCAATTAGTGAAGTAGTAAGAGCAAGTGATTGGGTTATTGGAATACCATCGCCAACAATGTCCTGGGACGAAGCGCACTGAAGCCTGTAATTAATTTGCAGCGTAGGTAATTCATTAGGCAGGCAGAAATCGGATTCGTTCGACACCAATTTCGTAATGATTTCTATCGATATCGATGCTTTCTAATTATATTCCCTAATTGAATTAAAACTAATTTGTTTACGTGGTTGTGTTTGCCATTTATTAAACGCGATGAGCTTGGGGACATAATTATTTTAACATCGATACTCGAGTAATGTTTGTCTTGTGATATTATTAATTACTCACTACAATTCTAAGCAAAGAGGGACAAGGTTTTTCTTAAACTAAAGTGATTTACTAGGTTATTAAACTCCTCTTAGCGGCTTGCTAAGAGATTTTTAGTGACTTATGTAGGATTTGTGACTGCAGAGGATTTATTTGGAAATGTGGCCTGTCTGAAAAAAAATTGGTTCAGATTTTTTATTTTATTAAATGGTCCGGTAGCAGTAATAGACTTGTCTGACTTGTGAGGACAACAAAACTAGTTGCAAAATGTGCAATTCAGCTCTTCCTATCTCTCTGACATATAGGCGTGATTGTATGTTATATTACATTTTAGTTGCATCCACAGCTTCCACTCTTGATCGAAAGAGAGACCATACTCCGTTTTCATACTATTTTATTTGGCGTTTTTACTACTTTTTAAACACAACTGTAAGCTAACCCCTTAATAATACTGTAAAGGATCGCTGAGCCAGAAATCTTCCCTTCAGTTAACATCATAAATTTGAGTGTACTGAATGACACCATCATAATAACTTCACAACTTTTAATAAGCCACAAAAGGGCTGTTCCAGACAAAAGTACTAAACGAACTGACCTTCTGTATTTAAAGTTTGACATTTTACCATCCCATATAATGATTAAGGGATTCATATTAAAAGACTGTTTCATGGTTTCCCCAGCGGTCGCGTAAAATGTGAGTGCTCTTTTAAACAGTTCGACAGACCGAAAAGGTTCATGTAATTACAACGGGACGCTTTTGAACATTTTTAGCAGCTGTAACATAAGCAAAGTGGTTTGTCGGATTTATGAATTGTGGTGAAAAGGAAAACACCCAAAAAAGTATACGTACATTTTAAAAAGTATGTATAGAAAGTTAATTTCAAATGTTTTAAGACTTGGACATTCGAAGAAGTTTGTTGACTTCTCAGAATGTCCAAGCATAATCTATAGTTTAATGGAGTATTTACGTTAAGACAAGTACAAAGCGTAGAGCGGACGACACAGCATATATTATCATATTCCTTTTGAATTAAGGCTTGTATATTCGAAAGAGACTCATCTTGGAGAGAACTTTATACTAGGAAATATTCTTCGATTTGATCTGATAAAACTATATTATTGTAATTTATTAGATACTCTTGCTTTGTTAACTTATCAAAACACGATTAGCAATACTTTGTTTGATAGAAATCACTCTCGAAAAATGAGAAATATTTCAAAAATCAAAACAAGTACTGTACTTTTTTTATCTAAATAAATGAGTTTAATCCTCATAAAAACTTGTTATAAAATAGATATAGGTCTTTAGAACAATATTTTACGGCTAGATTTTTTCTTAAAACTCCTCAGATTTTATAACAGTAATATAATGTATTAGAATCGAATGAAATCCGGCAATAGCGAACGCTGCAATCCTTCGAATTGCCTTAGGATTTGTCAAGGTCGAATATTGCAGCCTTAACTTACTACGTGGACCATTACAATATTTAAATACAAACTTGGATCTTATTTGAGTGTAGTTTTATGAAGTTTTCCTTTGACTGTTGACTTTGAAACGTTGTTGTTGATACATTTTCTGATAAAATTATCATTTTAAACACGCTCGTTCCAACTTCTAACTGCACAACTTCTCGGTATTATTTTTGATACCCTTGTTTCTTTTATACATAAGAGTCCATCCGTCCACATACCCTTTTGGGAGAGGAATTTGAAAAAATGGATTTTCATAGTCTCTGGGTTACATGAATTCTTGTTGATGTACATAATGTTTACTGTATTATCTGATTCCTTTTGCCTATGTGTGTCTGTTCGATAATGTATGTCATTGTATGTGTATGTTTATTATATTCCTCATATGTGTTCCGTTTTGAATTTGAGGCACAGACTGTCGAACTGAGAATGCCTATTTTTTTTTAAATCGATTAAAAAGAATTGCATTTTATTCAGGAATTCATAGAAATTGGACGGTAATTCAAAAAACTTTAATTTAGGGCACCCACCAATACTGAAGTTTTTGTCTACCTAGAGGTATTTTTCAACGTGTCGACTTCGATATCTTTATCTGACGAGCTCGAATAACTACAGAAAATTACTTTAAGAGATCCCCAATTATTAGGTATACGTCGACTCTGTTCTCCGCAATGTTAAACTAATAACTTAATAGCGTCTGCGGTACCGACCCTTTGTTTACTTTACTACACTTCACTTTGTTCTTCGCCATTATTATAATATTCGTCTATTTACTCTCTATAACCAGGCTCCTTTGGTAAGTATTCAAATTCGTGTTTGTTATTCAAGTTAATAGGTTTGTTTTTAGTTTAAGATAGTTTGTTTTTCACGTGCAATTTGAATATTAACAGACTACCCTTGGACGGAGTTATTATTGATTGCTTATTATTGACATTTTTATTTATTTTTTAATGTAATGTGACTTATTTATGTATTATTATTAAATAAATAAATTTAGAATACAAAAAACCCGACTGCCTAGTAAACATACAACTGAAAAGCAAAAAAACAAGCCCTACATTTCTTTTGTGATTTTCTTTAGCTACTTACTGTTTTACTTTGTCAGCAACATTTGCAGGCGGGAAGTAGCTATGTCAAGCGAGTGGTGGTTCACAAAATAGCTACATATTCCCATAGCTTTTTTTCGCTTGCAAATGTTGCCGACAAAGTAAAACAGTAAGTAGCTAAAGAAAAAATGTAGAGCTTGTTTTTTGCTTTTCAGTTGAATGTTTACTTGGCAGTCTGGTTTTTGTATTCTAAATAGGTAATTAAGTTTATTTAAAACTTTTTAGTTATGTTAGTAGTGGAGTTATTAATTTTCGTGCAGTGAAGGGGCATCACCAAAATTCAAATTTTTGGTCATATTTCTGGTGCTACTCAACCTATTGCAATCAAACAAATGTTAGAATTTAAGTCTGACCAAGGCCTTATAAACACATAATACCGCATCGAAATCGGTTCAGTAGTTTTGCGTTCATCGCAGTTAAATAATTATAACGCCAAAAGTCCGCCATTTTGATTTTCCATGAATTTTATTATACCTGGTGTCACGCACACAATCACGACGAATCAAATGACACCTTGTATTTAAAAATCCATCAAGCTGTTCAGGCTGTAGAGCGTCCAAGAAAAATAATGAAACTTTACATTTTAGTGCCAAAGTCTGCCATTTTCATTTTTCAAAAATTTTAATATACCTGGTTTCACTCACACAATCACGATGATTCAAATGACACCTCGTATGTTAAAATCCGTCAAGCCGTTGAGTCTGTGGAGCGTGCAAGAAAAACATCAACGCTTTCATTTTAGCGCCAAAAGTCAGCCATTTTGATTTTTTAGAAATTTGAATGTACCTGGTGTCACTCACACAATCACGACAAATCAAATGACCCCTTGCATGTTTTAATCCGTCAAGCCGTTCAGGCTGTAGGACGTGACAAGCACTATACATGTTCGATAACTCAGTGTAGTTAGTGGACTGTCTTTCTGGTAGTTCCTGCAGGCACATAAGACGACACAGGAAGTTCGAAAATCGGACCGCCACCAAGAATGATTCGCCACTTACCTGGATTCTTTCCCGCTCTTCCTTAGGGTTGCTCCGAGGCCTTGATATTCGCTTGAGGTTGTTTTCGAGTTGCCGTGTCGACCGAGGCACTGACACACACATGTATCGCGCACAATAGTTCCGAACCGCGTCCGAGATTTGACTGAACGGTCGATGAGTGGCCGCCCGCCTGGCGAGGCAGCGCGGGGCGGGTGCGGGGGGGGGGGGGAATAGCCAGCCGAGTGACGAACTCTCCCGATAGCCGACCGTTCGCCGAAACATCCTGCCGCCTAACCAAGGTTCTGCCTTGGTTACCCACTAAACCACCGAAGGCAATCCACAAAGCTTAGAGACAGGTCGTAAGATGTTCCCTTGCTGAGTCCTGACCTCTACAACTCTGACAATTCCGTCCCTACCCGGAAGTAACCTAACGATCCGACCGCGTTTCCATTGGAGAGGGGGTAAATTATCCTCCTTTATCAATATCAGGTCATCGACCTTGGGAGCCTCGTTATGAGAAGTCCACTTATGCCTTTGTTGGAGTGTGTGAAGATATTCACATCTCCACCGAGACCAGAAATGCTGGGATATCTTTTGAATAAGTTGGTACCGAGACAACCGGTGCTCCGGAGTTTCCGTGTAGGGATACTCAGGAAGTGCAACGAGAGGTTGCCCTATTAGGAAATGACCGGGGGTCAATACATCAAGGTCTTCCGAGTCCGTACTAAGGGGGCAAAGCGGCCGAGAATTCATTACCGCTTCTACCTTGGTAAAAAAGGTGGTCAGCTCTTCGAAAGTGAGCTTGGCTTCTCCGAGAACCCGTTTCGCATGTGTCTTGGCACCCTTCACTGCCGACTCGAATATGCCACCGCTTGAAGGATTTGAAGGGCAATTGAAGAGCCAAGTTATGTTTTGAGCCGTCAGCTTCCGATCAATTTCCTGGTGATGGTTCCGTAAGAATATGTATAACTCCTTTAAATATTTATCGGTTCCCGTGAAGTTTGTACCGCAGTCTGATCGGATCAAGGACGGTACACCTCTCCTAGATACGAACCTAGTCAAGGCTGCCACGAAGGCTTCAACTGATAAGTTTGATACAATTTCTAGATGTACCGCCTTAACCGACAAGCAAATGAAAACGCATAAGTAACACTTTTGAACCCTTGCATTACGCAACGAGCTCGTTTTAACGTAAAAAGGTCCAGCGAAATCCGTGCCGACCCCGACGAAAGGTCTGACTCCGGTAACGCGATCGGCAGGCAAATCTGCCATATATGGCTGTTTAGGCCGAGCCCGGTGTCGAAAACATTGTACGCATTTAAACGTTATGTGTCGCGTGACACGCCGCGCCGAGATAATCCAGTAGCGTCGTGAGAGAATCGCACTCAACGCGTTAGCTCCGACGTGACAGTAGACCTTATGATAATGATTGACTAGCAAGTCTGTGAAACTACCCCTCGCCGGTATTAATATAGGGTGCCGTGACTCATATGGAAGGGTAGAGGCGCCGATTCTGCCGCCGACACGAATAATATCATCCCTGTCCAAAAATAAATTCAACCGTCGCAATGAGTTTTTAATTTCAGTACCCGTTCGAAGGTTTGTCAATTCATCGGAGAAATTTTTTGACTGCACAATACGAATTAAGCACAGATTGGCGATTCTACGTTCCGACACCGTTAAACTACCGTAAACCTTCTCAGAGTTAATTTTTGAATTGTTTTTAAAGCGTAGTAAGTATGTAGTAACGTTTAGCAACTTTTCATATGAACTAAAACGATCTAATAAATTAAAATCCGATATCAATTCGTTTACATTAGCAACCCTAACGGCCGGCCTCAGGCCAGGTAACAAATCTGGCGGGAACTCTGGGCCCCCGGACGGCCACGTATGGGGCGGCCGCTCCAGCCAACTCGATCCCCACCACAAGGGATGGTTCAAGAGTTCTGCCGCCGAGCAACCGCGTGACGCAACGTCCGCACAATTCATCTCGCCGGGTACGTGACGCCAGTCGATGTTGGTCTTAGAGGTTATTATATCCGAAACCCGGTTTCCTTCAAAGACTTGTAATTTATGAGGTGGTGTCCGTAACCACGCCAAAACGATAGTGCTGTCGCACCAGCCTACAATTTGGTCTAACCGAACCTTATCCTCCATTGACTCGACCGTGTGATTAACCAACGTTGACAGCAACTTAGCACCATTCAACTCCAGTTTCGGTATGGTTAACTTAACCCTTAATGGCGTTATACGTGACTTAGCAATAAGTAGGCGTACGTGAGTCCGTCCGTCTGCGCCCTCCGCGCGCAAGTAGACTGCTGCAGCGTAACCGACGCTGGAGCCATCACAAAACCCGTGAAGAGTATATTTAGTCGGTCCTTCTAACTTGACACACCGGGGAATGGAGATACGTTGCAGATGCGGCAAGTCAGAGATGATATCCCTCCATTGTCGCACTAAATCTATGGGGGCCGGGGCATCCCAAGCTACCCCCTTTGAGTTATCAGAAGTCGCCAATAGGGACTGTAATAAAAGTTTTATTTTAAAAACTACTGGACAGATCCACCCAAGTGAGTCGTAAAGTCTAGCCACTATTGACAAAATACTACGACGTGTGACGTCACTATCTGTGGGCAGATTTACATGGTAAGTGAAATTGTCACATTTGGGGTCCCACTGAATGCCTAAAATCTTGACAAAACCCGTTCCATCCGAATCGCGATCATCGAAACGCCGCGGTGACTCCAAGTGTTCCGTGGGTAAGTCATTCAGTAATGCTGGCATATTACTGGACCATTTCCGTAACTCATAGCCGGCCGAATTCATCAATGAGATTAACTCATCGCGAAGCTCACGCGCCTCAATCAGCGAGTCTGCGCCGCCATTCAAATCGTCAACGTATGTGTTGTCTATGAGTAACTTAGCGGCACGGGTTTTATCAACCTCGTCCCGGGCGAGCTGGTGTAAGCAGCGTATGGCTATGAAAGAGCTCGACTTCAAACCGTATGTATTTGTGTTTAATTGATAGGTAAGTAGGGGCTCCGTGGGCGACGCTCGCCAGAGAATCAACTGATATCTCCGATCGTCCGGGTGAATCCACGTCTGCCTAAACATCATTTTAATATCCGTAGTAAATACAATTTGTGGAACCCTAAATTTCATTATAATATTAGTGATATCGTTTTGCAATCGTTCTCCCGAAAACAGACAGTCGTTTAATGACACTCCCGAACTTGTTTTCTGACTGCCATTGAATACAACGCGAATTTTATTCACATCGCCCGATTTTTTAAATACTCCGTGATGTGGGAGAAAGTAATGTTCTTGCCCCGAATTAATATCAAATTGCGATACACTCATGTGTCCCAGCCTAATATATTCATTAATAAATTCAATGTATTTCTCCCGAAATTCCGGATTCCGTTGCATCCGCCTCTCAAGCGACATAAATTGCTTATAAGCGGGCTGGCGTGAGTCTCCTAATAGACGTCTATCACCTGCCGAGATAAGAGGTAAGCGCGAGATATATTTACCGTCCGGGCCTCGCGATACCGTTGAAACAAATAATTGTTCGCATTCCAAGTCCTCGGGACTTTTAATTTTATTAAGAGGGGGTTCCTCAGATCGCCAAAACCTTTCCACCGTTTCCTTGAGTGTCAACTGGTTAACCGACGATTCGGCCAGCTCCCGCGTCTCCGGCGAAACTGGTCCGAATACCGCGAAATTAAATACCGTGCCCAACGCGTAGGGCCCACCCTGACACAAAGTAATCTTTTCCCCATTTAAGATTTGACCGAGTATATCACATCCAAAAATTACGTCTATCTCTGAAGAATTCAATGAGCCGTTATCTGCGAGTTTCAACTCTTTAAAAACCAAATTTGTTCTGTTAACCGAATAAGACGTAAGCCTTCTTAAAACTGCCGCCGTTACCGCTAGTACTGGGTGTTCTGAATGTTCTGGTTTGAAATATATAACAACAACGTGTTGATATGTATTGGCTTGAATGCCACCGATACCCGTGATTTGTACATTACTATAAGACCGTTTCAATCCGAGGGTAGATACCAAATCCCCCTTTATTACCGACATTTGAGCCCCTAAATCTAAGAGAGCCCGTGCTTTAACGAATTCACCATTTTTATTCTTAATTTCAATAATAGCCGTGGGTAGAACAACATTATACGGGTTTCGATGCAAAGACGTTGAAGATGAGTCATCATGTAACCTTAATTGCTATGCTGAATATTGCTTTTGAGAATTATTACGTGACTGACCGCGCGATTCGTGCGATTCCCGCCGTTCGCATGCCTGATAGCCGTTGCGCGAGCTGACCTGAACTACACGCTCAGCTGATGAGCGCGACGGTACCTCTCTTCTTTCGCGAGGAGAGGCCGTGCGCGTGCGACGACGCGGACGGTGGCTGCGGTAGCCAGGTCCCTCCGAAGGCGAGCTAGCGCGAGACGCAGTATAGTTGTGCATGCATATTAAGTCGTTGTGACCCCGATGGCCACAGCGTTTACATGCTGTCCTTTTATCGCACGTAGATGCCGAATGCTTACCAAAACATTTAAAGCATACGTTTTCAGCTCGCACCCAGTCTTTACGCTGACCCGCGGTTAATTTTTTAAATTTAAAACACTCCGAAATCATGTGACCGCTTATTTCACAGTATAAACAGCGCCTAGCGATTATTCGTTCATTCCTGTAAGATTCACTTTCGTTTCCGATAATGTGTATGGTGCGGCGGGTACGATTGTCCTTCAAGGTCGCGCCGTCAGCTGTTGTCGAGTCTATAAGCCGACATTCATTTTGCAAAAACTCCACAAGTTGATTGAATGTGGGTAGGGTGATTATATTTCCGCCGTACTTCTGTTCAAACCGAGTTTTAACGTCTAACGGAATTTTATTTAAGCTAATGAATAATAAAATATAAGACCATTGATCTATAGGAAGGCCTAAATTATTCAAGGCGCGAGTGGACTCCAACAGTGGGTTTAGAATTTTAGAACGCAGATCATAGGGTTTATTTAATGTAGGTAGCTGTAGGATTCTAGAAATGTGACTATCTGCTAGCATCCTGATATTTTCATATCTACCCTTAAGAATTTCTAAGCCTATATCTAGGGATTCGTCTACCATAGGTAAATGCCGTATTAAGGTATGCGGTTCATTTAACACATGAGAAACTAAGTAATGAAATTTTTCCGTCTTTGATATATCTTTCCGTGTTAGTACCAACGAACTGAATAGGCTTATAAAACTTGTCCACTGAAAAACGTCACCATCAAATTTGCATAAATCGATTCTGGGAAGTCTTGCCGTATTTGAACTCTCGGACGGTCTATGAACCCCGTCCAAACCCGGGTAAGCCGACGAGACCGCTTCCAGTTGATTATAAGCCAACTCCGCCTCATTATAATCAGCCGTATAGATTTTAATCATTTCCGGATCTACCGTATTATCCAGCAATAACTCATACTGTTCCGACAAAAGTGCGTATCGTTCATCGAGTTTACGTAATCTCGCCGAAATAACTGCATTGGTTTGAGTTTTTCCCGCGATCATTTCTAACGTGCTTCTAAGCCATTCGACTTGAATTTTAAATTTAGTTGATGATACCTTAGCCATTTTAAATCGTTAAGACTCCAAATCGTGATGCACCCACCCCCGGGTAAGAGAAAAAAAAATATATAACGGAACCCTACAATAAATCAATTAAATTGTTCTAATAACTGAGGATAATTTCACAAATATCGCATACCGCACAATATAATACAATAACCGAACCGCAAATGACAAACAAACTTAACGACTTTAGTTTGAATTGTATCCGACCGAATCGAGACTTGTGTCAGAGCTGTAAGTGGCGGTTAGGAATTTCAATTTTAAAATCTACAACCGACTTATGATTTGAAAAAATACCAACAAATATACCGAAATCCGGCTGAAATCCGCTCGAATGGACCATAAATATGTTCGATAACTCAGTGTAGTTAGTGGACTGTCTTTCTGGTAGTTCCTGCAGGCACATAAGACGACACAGGAAGTTCGAAAATCGGACCGCCACCAAGAATGATTCGCCACTTACCTGGATTCTTTCCCGCTCTTCCTTAGGGTTGCTCCGAGGCCTTGATATTCGCTTGAGGTTGTTTTCGAGTTGCCGTGTCGACCGAGGCACTGACACACACATGTATCGCGCACAATAGTTCCGAACCGCGTCCGAGATTTGACTGAACGGTCGATGAGTGGCCGCCCGCCTGGCGAGGCAGCGCGGGGCGGGTGCGGGGGGGGGGGGAATAGCCAGCCGAGTGACGAACTCTCCCGATAGCCGACCGTTCGCCGAAACAATACATACATACATTATTTCGAAAAACATTACCCTCCTGTCTTCGGCAGTTCGGGTAAAAAGAACCAACGGGTACTCATAACCTCACCATAATTACATAGCTTACTCAATACTCACCGTATGCCTGGATGATGTATGTTGTAATGAATGTCATACATATTATATATATATTGGACAGGAGTCGCGCGCGCACGTCCATCGTAGTCGGACGTTGACGTAGCGTTGTTACCATACGCGAATCGCGATACGAAAAATTTCATAATGACGAATGTTCTGAAGTGTTCGCAGTGTAATGTGGTAGTGGACGAATTACTGTGTAATCTACAAAATAAAATTTCTATTGTGGATGAAGAATCGTTGGTTAGAATCTGCACGTCATCCTTCTCAAGTGATGAAATTAAGAACTCCAAGTCGTTGTTATTTAGTTCAATACCAACCGATAAACAAAATATAAGGCGAAAGAATAAAGGAAAGGAAGACAGGGATTTATCGGATATGATAAATTTATTTAAAACTACGGAGCCAGACGTAATACCCCTGTTTGTGGCACGTCAGCTCGAGAAGCTGCCTCCTATCGTCTTCGATCATCTCGATTGCACTAAATTGTTAAAAGATTTGCTGATAGTACGAAATGAACTGGAAACAATTAAATCGAACTATGTTACGCAGGAACAGCTGAGTGAGTGCAAAATAGAATGTTTACAACTAAAACATGACTCATTACCGCCGGTTACGAATGTAAACTGGAGAAGTACGTATAATGATAGCGGTCCAATTGGTCTTTCTCCTAACATAGACGATTCACATATTAATGAACCAGTGCATAATTGCCAAAATAACTTGACCGTTACGGATGCACCAAAATTCAGAGATATTATGAGGGTAGCTCGAAAAGAACAAAGAGAGCGAAAAATTTCTGATAACGGACGGCGTGATGACTCAGCGTTACGTCATGTGAAGCGACCGACTGAAATGACGTCACCGCGGTCGCCTGACTTCGGCCGTCGTCGTGTCTCAAAGAAATTGCTTGTAATATGTGAGGAATATGCCCTCACTCATGGACTGACATATAACGCGAATAAGACTGAATTCATGGTCTTCCGGGCCAGGGGGAATAAATGTCCTGACTTTGTACCAGCCCTTAAGCTAAATGGTGAAGCTATTAAAAGAGTAGAGAAGTTTAAGTATCTTGGGCATGTTGTGACCTCCAACCTGGAAGATGATGAAGATATTGAAAGGGAGCGGAGGGCGTTGTCTGTGAGGGCTAATATGATTGCTCGCAGATTTGGTCGGTGTTCTAAAGATGTCAAAATAACACTTTTTAAAGCATTTTGCACATCTTTTTACACTTGCGGTCTGTGGGTGTCGTATACGCGTAAACAGTACAATGCTCTCCGTGTCCAGTACAATAATGCTTTCAGGGTGCTGATGGGGCTGCCCCGGTTTTGCAGTGCTTCAGGGATGTTTGCAGAGTGGCGTGTAGATTGTTTCTACACCAATATACGTAAGCGATGTACATCCCTGGGGCGCAGAGTCCGGGCCAGCGCCAACAGCATCTTGACAGTATTTTCAAAGCGTTTCGATTGTCAGTACGTGAGCCATTGTAATGTGGTGCATTTACTGACAAACAAAATGTTGACAAATAATAAGATTGAGCCCAGATTGAAATTGCGCTAGAATAATTTGACAGTTGACTTAATTGTATTTTTATGTGAATTAATAATTATTTGATGATGATTTGATTTGACATTTAATAATGATTTGAAATTTAATAATGTATGTGAATTGAATATATATAAAATGTGTTAATTATGTGAATTATATTAATTGAATCTATTATTTTATTATGAATTAATTAATTTGTTTTGTGCTTTTAACGTATACTTATACTAACACTAGTTACTAAGTAAATAATGTTACTAACCAATTTGGGCCTTGTTGCCATCAATAAAGAAATATTTATTATTTATTATTATTATTATACGAACATACTTAACCGCTTTGCTGCTGCATGCTGGAAGCTTAAATCTTAATGAAACATGTGAAATAGCCTATTAAAGCTATTAGCCAATTATAGTCAACTTGCTATGCTAAATTTCAAACAAACAAAATGTGTTCATACCAAACATTTGCGTGTACAAACAAAAATACTTTTCCTCTTTATTATATCACATTATGAAGATCGTACAGTTAATAAAGTTGTAAAAAGGAACAAACGTACCTACATCAAAATATCCCGAGGCTATAGAAAAGTAATCTTAAAGTACTCAGTTGAAGACATAGATTTATGTCAAACGTTTGAACTACATTTGGCGTGTGAACTCTGCCTTTAAGTTAGGGAAATATCTCAGGCTATAAATACTATGGAAGAATAACTTTTTGAGAGAAAAGTTTAGCATTGACACTTGATGCCAAAGTGTTTCTTTTCGTGTGTTAGTTTGTCTTGTCAGTCTTACAATTTTTCAAGCAACATTTTAATATAACGAAATATTAATTTATCTTGACTGACACCCGATTTTCTTTAACGGACATTGTAAGAAAACTAACATTTTGATTGAAAGTATTTTTTATCAAACGATAGCTTATCAAAATGTATATTCCTAAACGTCAAAAACAAAGTCGTGTCAAAATTTTTAAGAATAAGCAAAGGTAATAAATAATGCCTCTGACTGTACCAGTCACTATTCAGACTGGTGCCGATATCCTCATTTCAAACTTGTGAATTGTTACCAACTATTTTATTGGGCTACCTGGCGAGACGTGACTGTCGCCTGTATTTAAAATTATGAACACCGATAACCTCTTCTCCTGCTACGTAACCTGTAAGCAGTGTTGTACCATTTAAATGGCTTTAAGTATAAAGTTGCTGAAAAATTTTTATCACCATTTTTTTTAAAGGTTATCAGTTTTGTTCAGTTCTATAGTAATAATATTCAAACCTAGTTAGGCCTATCCTGTCTATCCGAAAAGGTGAACAGAGAGGTGCAACGCCACTTACGGTTGCCATAGGTTTTTTTTTTAACGTGAGGGAAAATCCTCATGGATGTTATGCCGGACCGACTAAAAACCCTACGTTACGCCCAACAGCCTACGGTTGGGAGTCCCGGGTAAGCCCTCGGAAGGATGTCCCAGGACTTACAACAGACCCACGGCCGCCACTGCGGCCTCGCCTAGGGGGGTGGTTCGGGTGCCATCCCGCGTCTTTGGGGGGTTTCGGGTGTGATCCCGCTTCTAAGGGGGGGCGTGCGTGAATTCCTCACGTCACGCTGCCGTCATGGGCCTGCTTCTGTAAGGACGGTGAGCGACCCTCTCACCGTTCTATGCCATAGGTTAACCGTAACCGGAAGTCACAGGG
Source organism: Miltochrista miniata (assembly GCA_933228765.1). Classification (NCBI taxonomy): domain Eukaryota; kingdom Metazoa; phylum Arthropoda; class Insecta; order Lepidoptera; family Erebidae; genus Miltochrista; species Miltochrista miniata. Next base: position 18,571,186 of record OW121757.1, on the reverse strand, counting down.
ATCGGTTTACATGATGTTGTGTTTACACTACAGTAAATATTCAGCTATTTATTTTAATTTATTTGAATTTTTATTACACCCGCAAAATCATAACGACAAAAAATTCGTTATATACTTACCCTAAGTTAAGAATTCGTGAGCGAACTTTAATATTGGGTAAATTTTGTCTTGTTCTCATTGATCTTTCCCGACTCTACTTAATATCAATTTTACTTTATGTACTGTTATTAAAATTTACCTTTTATAGCCTGTGTTTAGTGAGTCTGCCTCATTATTCTTGTCGTAATAATGATGATTAACATACCACTTTGGTCCCTCGTAGCTCGTACTTGATTAATATTAATTTTACAAGTGGATGAAAAGCATCGTCAATTTTGTAAGCTCTTTCTGTTTGATATTATTGACAAGTAAGTATTATTAGTTGTGAGTTTTCATTCTGTAGCCTACTTCAGGGATAGAAGGTAAGTATTAAATACTAATTCCCTTGTATAATTCAAATGATTACCCATTCTGGGCTCAGGTCTCTTACAAATATTGCCACATTACTGGGTCTGAGGAGGCCTTATGCAACCTGCAAGTTTCTGGAAATTTATTAGTTTGTCAGTTCGAGTTGCGAAAGTCCATGCCACGCGAACACCCATCCAGTTCATCGTTCACTTCTATCAACAATGTGACTCCCGCCCACGGCCACATAAGTTATCTTTATAACATTACATGACATTTAATGTGTAAAGGTTTTTCTTGCAGTACTCACAATGAAAGCTCTCTACATATACTAGGCTAGTGGACACTATTCGGTTTCTCCTGCGTAGCTCCCGTTCCCTTGGAAATACGGAAATAAAATATAGCCTATGGTCACCGAGGATAGTATAGCTTCCCAACAGTGAAAGAATTTTTCAAATCATGCAAACAATGAAACAAACAATTAAATATTTCCTCTTTACAATATTACTACCTGCGTGAAATGATTGTTTCCATTACCGCTTCAAATGGGAACTTATAACTAGACAAAAAGTAGCCTTGTTCCTATGCGTTTTATTTTCGACTATAATTTAGCCCTGTACCAAATTTCAGTTCAGTTTATCCCACACATCTATACATCTAAACTCACAAACTTTTGCATTTATAATAAGAATAGCTGATGCGCGCGGCTTCGCCCGCGTGAAATTTGGTCCCCGTTTCCACTTCCCGTGGGAACATTTTTGGGATATTTATTTATTTATTTATTTAATCATGAACAATATAAATTGTGTCTGATATAGGTAATATATGATGATTCATTTAAACTATACTTATGCTAAACAATTCATCAGAATAATTTCAACACATCATATTAACATTGATAGAATTTACATGCAAAACAAAAAAAAAAAAAAAAAATAACAGAATTCATAATGTCAATGTCACAAACAAACAAAAGAACAAAAATTACAACCACGGTCAGCTAGGAATTTATAATGTCACATAATAAAATAATATTTGCCTACAACTTGTTTCAAATAGTTCAATGTCAATAATACCAGTGTAGAAGTCAATTAGAAGTTTATTTGATTGTCATGAAATCCGACACAGAATACAAGCACGATTCCAATAAAAGGGCCCTTAATTTATTCCTAAAAGTATTTCTCTTGTGCACTAATATTTTTAGGTGGTTAGGTAACTTGTTAAACATTACTACTGCCTGATATTTCGAACAATGCTTTACTATTTCCAATTTAGGAATTATGGTATTTTTAACAGCCATTCTTCGCGTATTTTCTCTTTCTTGGCGCTCAGTTTGTGACTCATATTTATTTAAATATTTTGCGAAGTCGCTTAATATAACCATTATGTACAGGCTAGGCACCGTTAATATATTTAATTTTATAAAGTGCTCTCTGCACGATTCATATTGTGGAATTTTAACTATAGTTCTAATAGCACGCTTTTGCAAAATAAACGCTCTTTCTATATTATAATTGTAGCTATTTCCCCAGTGCATAACGCTGTACCTGATCCTGGATTCAACAAGCGCGTAGTAAACAGTTTTGAGTTGATTGATATTTAATTCATCTCTAAGACTCCTGAGTGCGAAACACGCTGATGATATTGAAGCATCTATGGCATCAAGCTCTTGTTTCCAATTTAATTGCGAGTCTATGTTTACGCCTAAAAATTTTGCATTTTTCACGGGTTCAATTTTATTGCCATTCAATTCCAAATTTATTTGTTCATTATTTTTAGCAGTAGTTTTAAATAATATAATGTTTGTTTTGCTGGAATTCAATATTAAATTATTTGCTATAAACCATTTATATAACCTGTCCATATAATTATTTGCCTTAATTTTTAAGTTGTCCAATTGGTTTTCCCCTACTATTATATTTGTATCATCTGCAAATACAACAAGTTTCGCGTCAGGCTGGTAGTTATTCATATAGTCAATTAAATCATTTGTAAATATTATATATAAAATAGGTCCTAATATCGACCCTTGAGGCACACCACGTTTTATATTTTGGATTTTAGAATTATATACCGCTTCGTGTTTATTTTCGTCAACATTTTTTATTTCAACACACATGCGCCTATTTCTCAAGTAAGAAGCTAACAGTTTCTGTGCGTTACCCCTAACTCCATAATTTTCCAATTTGGCAAGTAGTAGCTCGTAGTCAATTGTGTCAAAAGCAGAGGAGAGATCCACAAATATCCCCACCACTCTTAACTTTTCATTTAATTTACTGACCACGTCATTTACCAATGTGTTTATTGCATCTGAAGTACCAACACCTTTTTGATAGCCAAACTGCCTTAAGTTTATAATTCTATTCCTATTGAAATGTCTCATGATTTGAGACTTAATCACTTTTTCAAAGAGTTTTGAAAGTGTTGGTAGCAAGGATATAGGTCGGTAATTTTTTAATTCAGTTTTTGATCCCTTTTTATGTATTGGAATAATTTTTGCCAATTTCAATTGATCGGGGAAAATGCACTCCTCTATGCAATTATTAAAGAACGCTGAAAGCGGATGAGCTAATATATCTATATTATCCTTTAGTACTGAAATTGGTATGTCATCGAAACCGCAAGAAGTTTTATTTTTCATTTTGCAAACCAATTTTCTAATTTCATGAGGTGTTGTTAATTCAAAGGTTAAAAGCTGGTCTATTTGTGTTATGGACTCTTGCAATAAAGACAAAGCCAGGCTTTTTTGGTTACCCTCTGTGGTTGCCTTATACACGAAGTGATCGGCGAACTTATTGGCTATTTCAGCTGGATCTGTAATGACTTTATTTTCGATTTTAAGTAAAATTGGTTTTATGTGCCTATTTTGTACCTTCTTTGTATATTGATTTACAAGTCTCCATGTTTCTTTTGGGATATTTTTGGCTTTATGAAGATGTTTACAAATAGCTAACTTTTTTGCTTGTATTACAACTTTCCTATAAATTCTTATGTACTGTCTTTTATAATTAGCTAGGGTAACATTCCTAGGGGTACCTGTACATAAGACTCTTTTCATTTTACTAGATATTCTAACGCCTTTGGTAATCCATTTAATTGTATTGTTTTTCTTTGAATTAATTTTCAGTGTCTTTTTCTTGAAGCAGTTACGAAATATTTTTCTAAAAGTGTTCAAAAAATTATTTATACCCATGTTGACAAGTATTTTTTTTGTAATGTGTGTCCTAAAGACTGCGTTACATTTCTTAGTAATTGTTCTTTTTCTGATAAATAATGTATTTTCAGAATTTGTGGAGTGTCTACTAATTTTATCTAAAACAACGTTACAGAGCAGTCCTCCATGACCATCCCCTAACCCATTGTGGTCTACATAACACCCTTCTATGCTATCTTCACCAATATTGGTTAATATATTGTCTAACCCTGAGCGAATCTCATTTCGAATGAAAGTTATACTATTAATTAAATATTTAAAATTGTAACAAGTCAATAAGTTTATAAATATATTTTTTTGATTACTGTCAATACAAACGTCAATATTAAAATCTCCACAGATTAAACATTTTTTATCCATAAAATGGTCTAATAATTTTTCTAAACTCGAAATAAAACTATCGAAATTACTGTCATATGGGGTTCTATAACAACAAATAATATTCAAACCCGTGTCTAAATCTTTAACACCACAAACTTCAAAATAATCTATTTTATATAATTTTTCAATTGAATCAATATTTTCGCTTGACCTATTTTTATGGGCAAGGATTAAACTGCCACCTCTTTTTTTCTTTACCCTTGCATTATAAGAAATCAGATTATATTCTGAAAATTTAAAGATTGGAGCTGACACGGAATTCAGAAAATGCTCCGTTATACACAAATAATCAAAACAATAGTTAAAAGTATCAAGGTATATCTCAAATTCATGTTTCTTATTGCTTATTCCACACAAATTTTGGTGAAAAATATTTATGTTATTTATCTCAGGTACACTTACATCCCTACCGACAAGACCTTCCACAGCATTATTATTTACGAAAAAACTCACCGTCTAAAGTTTGAGTAGCAGTACTTCTAGTTGACTTCTTTTCCGGTTGTATAAGGGAAATATTTTCTATGTAATTGGCATACTTAATTTTATACTGTACTCGCAGTATTTCCCTATAGATTAATTTACAAGCTTCATGTTGGTTAAGGTAACGGCTTTTTTTAGCATAGAAGTCGTTATCCAGTGATACAAAACTTGAGTTTATACAATTACTACAAATAAATCTCAATACGCGATTCACATTAAATACATTGAGGTGTCTATTATAGTATATTTTGCCAACAAGAACATAAAAAGCAGCCTATGTGTTATTCCGGACTATACTCTATCCCTGCACCAAATTTCAGCCAGATCCATTCAGCCGTTAGAGCGTGATTGAGTAACAAACGTCCAAACATCATCACAAACTTTCACATTTATTATATTAGTAGGGTAGCCTCATTTATTTATTGCTAAGTAAGTGAAAACTAGTAGTTGAGGTTAGGTTTGACTCCAAAGATCTTGGTGGTTACAAAATTGCTTCGTTCATTCTGTAATGGGTCGTAATTTGGGAGATTTAATGTTATTGTATACAAAAGAAAGCTCAGTAATGAGATTTCGCGAAACAAAGAGTTGATTGATTGACGAGAAACTGACACTAGGCGTGTACAACTGAAGATTGTAGTACATACCTACGTAAATACTATATAGTAATATGTACTTACTGTTGTGATTTTTCTAAAACCATTCTGTTTTAAGTAGTAATAAGTTAATTTTTGTGATGTCAACACCGCCTCATAGTAGAATGATTAGCCTGTACTTATAACATTTTATTGATCATTCAAAAATAGTGGGTAGTTGATTTAGATATAAATGTTGAGTATGAGGTTGGAGTTGGTGAGAGGCGATAAAAAGTGAATATTCTGGAAAAAGAACACATTCTGTTTCCTGATCGAGTTCAGTAAAGTGCTAATTAGTTAAAGTAGAATATTTTGTAATAATTAATAGTTAGTACTTAGCAAGTGACAGTATTAGTTATATTGAAAAATAAAAGTGTACTACTGTACACTTTCACTGTACTCAGTGTATTGTTATTTAATCGCTCGAGCAATTCGAAGTACTTATACGAGTAGAAGGTATCATTCATTATTGTATGAAGAGAAAGCGAATAAACATGTGAAGGATAATAATCATTGAAGTATCATTTATTTTCTATATCTCAGAAGTGGTCACCTGCGAGCCAAGCCGTGACAAGTTAAAACTGTAAGTAAAAGTTTATTCGAATTCTAATCATGGTTATATTCGTAGCAACTTCTACTGTAGTCAAGCAGGTATTTGACTTTAACGAATTGCTGCAAACTGGGGTTACATAACTCTATTGGCTGCGGTGTCCATTTAACTACGTTTTTTTAACTCCGGTAAGGGTTTTAGGAAATATTCTCTACCGGAACGGTGAATACATTTGTTTTAGATTGAACATAGAAATGTGACAAAAATGTCCTTATCGTTTTATTGTAGTTGCATAGAGCTATATTTTTACTGTGGTAATACCCACTATTATGCCCATATGTACCTATTAGTTACCTTGAAACAAAAGTAGGTACATATTTAAGTTACATAGCCACTTCTCAAGGGCTAGGAATTAATTTTAATTCGTGGATCCTCAGTTAATAAGACGTCCTATTAGAAATTTTGGACATAATTACAGTTAGTTATTTTAATTTATTTTGTGAATACTCTCTACCGGTACGGTGAATAAATTTATTTTTGCATAGGACAAATAAATGTGACCAAATATGATAGATACGCACCGTTCTTATTGCAGTTACATAGATCAATTATATGTTTTATATTTTGTGTTAAGACCGACTAGACTAGCAGTCTTTGCTATTTATTTTTTTAAAAAGTATGTCGTTAAGATACTTAACGACTTCTCAAGGGCAAAGACTGTATTTAGTGCGTGGATCTCCAATCAACGAGACGTACTATGACGAATTTAGACACTATTTTATTAATTTAAGTATGAATGCTGCTGTGCAACCCTGAGCGTTGCAAGTGATTGTCCAACCATGCAGGTATTATGTGTGCTAGTTCCATAGCCGTGCAAGGTGTGTTGTTTGCAGCCATGCAGGTGAGCTGTGAGGTGAAAACATGCAGGTATGTTGAGACTCAGTTCCATTAGCCGTGCAGGTGTGCTGTTTGCAGCCATGTGGGTGCGCTGTAGAAGCACAACCATGCAGATATGATGTGAGTTATTTCCATAGCCGTGCATGTGTGCTGCTTGCAGTCGTGTAGGTGCGCTGTGAAATCGCAACCATGCAGGTATGATGTGAGTTAGTGCCATAGCCGTGCAGGTGTGCTGTCTACAGCCATGTAAGTGCGCTGTAGAAGCGCAACCATGCAGGTATGATGTGAGTTATTTCCATAGCCGTGCAGGTGTGTTGTTTACAGCCATGTAGGTGCGCTGTAGAAGCGCAACCATGCAGGTATGATGTGAGTTATTTCCATAGCCGTGCAGGTGTGCTGTCTACAGTCGTGTAGGTGTGCTGTAGAAGTGCAACCATGCAGGTATGATGTGAGTTATTTCCATAGCCGTGCAGGTGTGCTGTCTACAGTCGTGTAGGTGTGCTGTAGAAGTGCAACCATGCAGGTATGATGTGAGTTATTTCCATAGCCGTGTAGGTGTGCTGTCAGCAGTCATGTAGGTGAGCTGTAAAAGCGCAACCATGCAGGTATGTTGAGAGTTAGTTTCATAGCCATGTAGGTGTGCTGCTGAAGTGCAATCATGTAGGTGCGGCAAATGATTTCTATAAGCTATGTAAGTAGACTGCCAGTGCACAACCATGTAAGTATATTGATATTGATCTGTTTAGTCATGAAGCGATGCTACATGCAGCCGTGTTAGTGTGCAGCCAGTATGCAACCGTATAGGTGTGCTGTCAATTTCAACCAGGCGAGTATAGTGAGAATGATTCACATTATCATCTGTGCTTTATGCAGTCATATTGTTGTGCTGCTTTTATGCTGGCGATCATAACAATATAGAAGTTTTTTTTCAATGATTTAGGCTGATATTAGGCTTACTTGGATTGGTATGTGTTTAGATTACACACACACACGAATGCATAACAAATTTTGTTGCCCAATAGTAAATGGAGCGTATGTGAAACAGTATTGATATTTTTCGATTTACTTAACACCTCAAGCCTTGTTTATGACTATAGTGTTTAGATTCCATACCAGCGGCTTGGTAAGCTTTCCCAGTCATGGAATCGCTCAAGAAAGATTACGGCACAAAATGTACCCTTTTCATAACTAGCCGTATGCATAGTAAGGCATAGTTTTTTTTTTTGGGGACGCCAAGCAGGCGAGATATAAGCGACTTGGACGTAATAAACGCCTTAGATGAGATGATAGATGGGAAATTGTTAGCTTGAAAGAGCAGTAACTGCGTTTAAAATGACAATTCCAGGTGGCTGAAGTGAAAGATTCACGCCCAAGCAGAAAGACAGGTGAACTGTCTTGTCGGAATACAGTGCGGCGCAGCGGCGCGGTGTGACCGCCAGAAGGCGGAATCTAACCAGTGGCGGCGATACTGACGGCAACGGTGAGGATCGGGCCGAGCGACAGGTGAAATTAATAATTGCTAACGACCTTGAGCAACCGCGACACGAGTCCTCCAGACAAGAAATTGTGGTCTTTTATATCTTATTTTAGTTGTACCTTATTGATAAGAACTCCAACTCGTACAATTACAGGTAGGTACATTATTTATGGAATTATTTTTTTTTTTTTTTAATAAACTTTATTTGTACACCAAGTTAAAAACAAGTTTACAATAATTTTATCAGAATGTTGTACAAAGGGCGGCCTTATCGCTGTAAAGCAATTTCTGACAGGCAACCTTGGGATGGACAGTAAAGAAGTTAATTATAAGTAAGATGGGTAGTTTCAGTGTAGAAATAATTTGTAACATGTACAATATGTTCAATACCTAAATACAATAAACATTTTAATTACATAAATATACATACATGCATACACATATACATACATACATTTACACAAACATACATATATAAACATACATACACATACATACATACATATAATATATACAAACATACACTTAAAAAAGACGACAAAAATATCGTGTGGAAAATTATTCACCTTTTATCAATTTAAGTTAAACGTGTAAATTCAAATAATATTCTTTCACTAAACGCTTAAAGGTATCCAGAGTCTGCGCCCGTCTAATCGTTACTGGAAGCGCGTTCCACAACTGTACAGCCTGTATGGTGAACGATTTATCGTAGAAGCTAGTGGAATGAGTGGGAACAGCCAATACCAAAGATTCCGATGACCGCAAGGATCTTGAATGTGTGTCATTTAGGAACATAAATCGTTCTTTGAGATAAGTTGGGGACCGGGGATTGAACAGTATATTGTAAAGTATAGAAAGGATATGAGTATTTCGTCGAAGGCGAATTGGTAGCCACTCGAGCAGATTGCGATATTCGGTAACATGATCATATTTGCGTAATCCAAATATAAATCGTATGCATAAGTTTTGTAGGCGCTCGAGCTTATCAAGTTGCTCTTCAGTGATATCGAGATAGCTGACATCGGCATAATCTAGCAAGGGAAGAAGGAGAGTTTGTGCATGCGCAATTTTGGTAGCCGTTGGTAAGAAATTTCGTAATCGACGCAAAGATCCTGCAGATGCAAACAGCTTCCGACTTACCTCTTGCAATTGGGGTCGCCAAGAAAGAGTGTCATCTACCAAAATACCCAGATTTTTGACAGTTGCGCTTAGAGGTAACGCAACTCCATTAAATATGATGTCAGGCAATTGTGTGCGATCAATTTGTGACACCATCCGGGAACTACCAATAATTGCCACCTGAGTTTTCGAAGGGTTTACACTAAGCCCATATTGCTTGCTCCACCTACAAATTCGTCTTAAATCAGAGTTAATGATTGATATAGCTTCGCTGATTTCATGGACTGGAGCTTGCATATAAATCTGTAGATCATCTGCATAAAGGTGGTAGGATGACAGTAAAGATTTAGAGATGGAATTAATAAAAATAGAAAAAAGTAATGGTGATAAAACGCCACCCTGAGGCACGCCCACAGTCGTGTCGCACCAAGAAGAAAATGATTCTTCAATGCGTACACGCTGACGCCGACCGTACAGGTAACTATGAAACCACTCAATAACTGTTGGAGATATGTTAATCGAGCGCAATATGCCGAGCAGGATTTGGAAATCCACTGTATTGAAGGCGTTGCTGAAATCAAGTAGGGAAATTACAGTAACATTTCCATTCTCCATGCCCAGTCTAATGTCGTCAGTTACACTGATCAACGCGGTGGTCGTGCTATATCCTGGACGAAAGCCGGATTGATAAGGATTAAGGAGCTGACTTCTTGTAAGGAATGCATTAAGTTGGTTGTGTACAAGCCGTTCCAGGACTTTTGAAAGGAAAGGTAAAATGGATATGGGACGATACTCAGCATAGGATGCAGGGTTAGGCTTTTTGGGAATGGGGATAATTTGTGCCTCTTTCCACATTGTTGGAAATGTACGGCATGTTAAGGAATAGTTAAAAATATGACTCAATATGGGAAGTATTTCATCCAGAATAGGCACGACCATGTTCCGACTCAAGCTGTCAGTACCAACTGCGTTGGAACTAAGCGTCATTATGCACCTCTTAACATCACAAGCAGAAAATTGTTCAAAAAGAAACGGTGGAAAGGAAGGAGTTGGAAGCGATGAAAGATATTGTAAAGCACCATCTTTGCTAGATGGATCATATGAAGAAGACGAGCAAAAATATTGATTTAGTGTCGATCAATATCGAGACTTTTTGGAATTTCCTGTTGTTTAGGCTTTCCAACTCCTAGCGTTTTTAGAAAGTTCCAGATCTTGGCAGGGTCCCCGTTCTGAACCGACTTATGGATATGTTGGCGTTGTGCTTTCCTACACACCTTACTGCAGAGATTTCTCATAGCTACATATTTCTCACGATTTTCGGGTGAGGGTCTTCGCTTGAACTTACACTTTGCTGCAGCCTTTTTCGCTATTAGGGATTTGATCTCAGCTGTAATCCAAGGCGACGGTAAGTGTCGCATCCTAACTGCTCGGACTGGAGCATGTTTATCGTAAAGTTCAATCAACTTGGTTGTTAAGATATCAACTTTCCTATCCATACTTTCCGAACATAATAACAAACCCCAGTCCATGCTCGATGCGTCCTCACGCAGTCCGCAAAGATCCATGCCACCAAAATTGCGCTGCATGAGGATTTTGGGTTTGGATTTAGGGGGACGAAGGTTGTATGACAGATAGATCAAGTCATGGTAAGAAAATTCATCAGCTGTGCACTGTCCATGCTTAACAACTAATTCAACGGAAGAGACTAGGATAAGGTCAATGAGAGAAGGACGACAATCAGGAAAGTGGTGAGTGACATTTAAGGGCAGAATAGACAGGTTGCTGGAGTGAACAATGCTAGTAAAAGTAGAAGAGCGAGCAAGGGATTGAGGATCTTTTTTTAATAGGCAAGTATTAAAATCGCCCATAATAATGGTATGGTCGTAAGAAGGAGAAAACCGTTCTATTAGAGATTCAAAGGACGAAAAAAAGTTGACACTCGAAGAATGGGAATAATATACACCAAATAGCACCTTGGCATTACAGAGCTGCACCTCTATAAATATAGATTCACCAGCATTTGATGGCGGTGGCTGAGGTGACATTTCCAATATATTGAAGTTGATACAGTCACGTAGGTATATGGCAACACCACCACCCTTAGTCAAGCGATCGTTACGAATAAGAGAAAAATTAGGTAAAGTGTAACAAGTAGAAGGATGATCGGGAGTTAACCATGTTTCTGAGACCAGAATTGCATGGATATTTTTATTGTCAAAGGTAGTCAGCATCTCTGTGATATGGGCGGAAATACTCTGTGCATTAATATGGACTACATTAAAATTCTTGGGTACATCGGAAAACTGCGCCTCAAGAATCTGAGGTAAAGATAGAGGTATACTCGTATAGCTGTTTTCATGACTGCTTGCAGTAGCAAAGCTCTCGTCATCACCACTGAAGTTATAAGCATCTAACATACTTAATAATATATAAATTTAAAGCAATCTAGGTAAGTAGGTAATAAAAATAAATAAATAAATAAATAGCTTAATAAATATACTTATAAAATAATAATAAAATAAATAGTATAACTAGATAAAAGTTGATAGTTACAAAATAAATTTTGTAAATAAAATGAAAAATTGGTCCTTTATAGGTTAACTGTCCACCCGCCAGTTGTGCTAAAAACTAAAATTTTGAGTTATTCACAATAGAGATTAATTTACTAATTAGGCAGTATGTTTCGTTGCTCATAATTATGAAGGCTAGAGATTTTTTTATAAACTTCAGTGTTAGCAACTGACATATGTCACTGTCATCTGTCATTTCCTTTATTTGAAGTTAGAACGAAAAAGAAATTGAAATGTTTAGTACTTTAGTACATTTTTTACATTTTACGAACATTCTAACAATGATTATATTTAACTTAATACATACCCGACAATCTAAATTGTGAACGATGCCTGTACTATAGGTGTTTAGAAATATGCATAGAATATTCACAAAGCAAGTACATAAGTACAAACTGATACAAGTGCAAGAGAGTTAAAGGGTTATAAAAGCAACAATGACATACTACACCACATAACAGAGCGTTATAAACGTACTATGAAGCTATACTATTTCTTATTTACGGCTCGCCTGGACTTTGTTATGCCCTTAGTGGCGGGCGCCGCCTTCTGCACGTCGCAATCAATACGGTTCAGTTCGCTTAACGAAGCTATGCGGTGCCGCGCACCATCTGGACTCATGACGAACACATGGCCTCCCCGCGTCCAGCATTTTGTCATACCGAAACGTTCGCGTGCAGCCATAAAAGCCTCATGTCTGGTGCGGGTCAGAAACTCCGAGAGTGTGATGCCAGTGCCTTTAAGCTTTGTTTTCGTGAACCAGACTTTATCACGGACCGCTACCTGCTGGAATTTTACGAGGATAGGTCTGGGCCCGCTTGCACCTGAAGGTCGTCCCATCCTCTGGCAACGCTTGATGGTATTAACTGTCATGTCAGGCAGCTCCAAATGATCGCCAATGACTTTCACCACTACTTGGGATGTCTGCTCGGCTTGCTCCTCAGGAACTCCATGCAACAACAGTATCCTACGCCGACTCCGCATCTCAATGTTGTCCAGTTCGCGTGCCTGGGTCTCCATTTGAGCACGGAAGGCAGATAAAGTACTCAGCACAAAAGTTTTAAATGTTGAAAATTCTGCTGCCAGACTTACCAGATTTGGTGGATTTGAGACTTTAGTGCTCCGTTGAAGATCTGCTTCAAATGCAGCCAGTCGCTCCTCCAGAGCACTCATTGTAGATGAAAAAGAGTTCTTCATAGCCTCCATCTTAGTGCCAGTGATTTGTAATTGTAAATAACTTTTTATGTTGGACAAATTGTAAGGAGATAACACAAGGCTGGTGAGTGTGTTATGTTGTCATTCAACTGTACCAAAAACTATTATTAAAAATTCAATAAATGATTTTAAATAAAGATATTTCACAAGAGCTTAAAAAAAACAATGTTGTTTATATAGTGACTACCCACTAATCTCCCGAGAGGAATTATAATTATATATAGATATAATGTATCACGTTTTCAAAATGTGAAATGCCTGAGGATTAGTAGAACTTTTTAGCTTCATAACAATCTATATTATAGGGTTTCCTCAAGAGTTATCCGTGTCAAATACACGTCGGAAGTTTAAGGCGGAAACACATTGTTAAAACGCCACGCAACGCGTGTTGAGTTTCTACTCAACTTGTGTTGTTTTCTATGACCAGAGTCACACTATCAATATCCAATGCGCCACCATACGCAGTACATTCTATCTACACATAGTCGCGTCGGGTTTTTTGCGTGTCGCGCACATTAAAAATCCCTGGCGACCATTTTAGGCATGGACTCTATTACTGGGGAATATAATAATTATAATTTCTAATTGTAATAGACGGTGACCCTTTTGACCAATTGTACCAAATCATATCATATAATATCATATCAGGTGTTTAAAATATCCCGGTAGATACCGTGCAATGTACATGGGTAGACGAGAAGAGACGAGAAGTTTTAGGATTTCTTATCTAATTTCGACGTTTTGTGAAAAGATTTTGTAGCTAGCAATATCTATTATAAAGACCCTTTTTTAATTGAAAGAGCTATACAACGGCAGTGGACTGTATGAGTTAAGCTAAATATTACACTTGGATCCTTGTAAAAAGACTTAGTTGAACGACCTCTACTGGTCGAAGACAGTACTAGCGGTTGCCGCATGGTTTCCCCTGCGTAGTCCTATTCCCGGGGAGATACGGGAACGTTACTCGGGGAGGGTGTGCCTTTGCAGTAGTGGAAGAGTTTTTCAAATTGGTTCAGTGGTTTTGGAGACTATTCAACGCAAAGAAACAACCATACAGGCAATCGAATCTTTCCTTCTTATAATATTAATATAGATAATCCTGATTGAAACACTGAGGCACGGAATAACCTTTAGTAGTACGTACACAAGTTTTACTTCCTTGATCTTGATTAAAGCCAGTGCTAGAGAGTAATAACTATTTTGTGCTATCTTATAGGTATTTCTAAACATACCTACAAATCGCAAAAAAAAATATATTAAGAGAAATTTAAGTAAAGATCGAAACATTTAGAAACTGGCTCCGAAACGGTCAGTCGACCCAATGTTTTGCGTGCCGCCATACACGGTTTAGAAGTCTCCGTTCGGGCGGTAATTATTGCTGTAGGTGTAGGCGAGTTTCAGAAGCCTGGCCGAAGTGCATACGGTTGCAAGTTCACCAGGGTTAGGTGGTATTCTCTGACTAGTTTAGTTTATCAGATTATACTAGTTGCGTATTTCAGTCGACAAACTACACTACAAGAACGCCCTGTAACTGTTAGCAAAAAAAAAGGTACGTAGGTGTCTATTAGGCTTTAATTTTACGCTGTACAGCGGCTGTAACATACTTCGTACCAGCAGTCCTAATATGACAAAGAGGGATTTAGTACCACAAATAGCGTCAGGTTGTTGATTTATTTTAAGCCCGCTTCAACATGGACTAGTGTCCAGTCAAATTAATATACTAAGACATAATGCCCTAAAGGGATAATTTAGGACCAAATAAACTAAGTATAATTGTGATGCTTATTATGGTTATTTGGTTACGCTAGAACAGATTCAGTCTTACTGGTTTACTAATGCAATATTTATAATTCCGATAAGACTGAAGAGAAGGTGAAACTGCCTTTTTACAGTAAGCACTTAGGTGGTCTAAGTGTTAAACTTAGAGCCATTTTGTTAGAGGTAAAGGCTAGAATTAAATGTATATCCTATATTCTAACAAAAGTTGACTGGTTCGCAAAATGAAAAATAAAAGAACCCTGAACAGCTTACGTTATCAGAGTTCCTTGTAGAATTTTATCGGATCGTGGGACTGCTGCCTAAAAAGTATTGTAGCATCTGACAGAATGAGACTTGCTACATATTTATTTACCAAAATAATCCCATAGTAACATTATCTATTTACATTATAACTATCTAAGCTAATCTAAATCAAAAAAATGACATTGTATCCAAAGACTGGCAGCATTTCCCCTTTAAATAGTTATATCCATTGGTTTAGAGAGATGACTGCAGTCTGCCAGTCGACTCGACTAGGAGTTTTCCTTTTTATAATTTTGAACAAATATCGTTAATATTCTTATTCTGATAAAAATGGAAAAGGAAAACCTTCTAAAGTCCTAAATTTACCGTGACTATTGTAACACATAGAAACCAATGCTTAACTAAATGGTCGAAAGTTGGAACTTGTGGGGTTAGCCGCTCCTAGTAGTTTATTTTAGACAATTTGATTCAATTTAAAACTAGCTAAAGGTTAAGTTCACCAGCTTTTGCTGTGCAAAAGATGAGGCATTAACAGATATAGATGGAATTGTAAATTTGAGTTACTTTCACAGTGTATTCAAATTTAACCTGTATCCTCCTGCGGAGTAATCTTGTATCTTACAAAATGTCCATAATAGCAATATTCTATAATTTAGATTATATCCAAGAGTCTCTCTGCAAAAAGAGTAGGTCGGTCATTCTCAGCCGGCTCAAATAGGCGAGTCCGCGTCGAAAACCAATACCTGTAGATTACTTATCAATATGATTTTTTTTCTACAAATTGTACGGTCAAAAATAGTAGGGGGGGGCCTGTGGTTTTTTTTCGATTAATTACGTAAAAGTTAGTTTAAAAAAATTAAAACTACGAAAATATTGACCTCGGTGTCGCGTCCGGTCCCGTATTGCAGCGAAAATTATTTTTTATCTTTTTTTCTCCAATATAGGTGTTATATGTGCATATATTCACAAATAACTTGATAACTATTTACTCTATTTATAATATTACTAAGCCATTATCGGCATTACTCGACAAGTTACAACTGGTTGTCTTTACGTCCGACGTTCAGAATTGACTTCAGTGGCGCGCACCGATTCGTTCATTACTCTGTATCTCTAGCGACTGCAAGAATAGTTGTTCGAGTAATACAAACTGTCAGTTACACCGCACCGGTGGTAAGGACTAGACGTCGGTGTGTCATCGCCCCACTGTTTTGTTAAGGTTCGTAATCATTTTCGGTGGCTTGGTATATACCTAAAATTGATTTCGGTGCATCCATTTTATCCTCAATTATTTGAACAAATGATGTAAAGCTATATTAAAAGTGTGTCTTGTACGTATAAGATTTCAGTAAAAAACATAAGTATTCATAATACAGATTACTTTTAAAAATATATAGGATTTTGCTAAATATTTTGATTTCAGTGCCCTTGATGCCGGTGTTTTTTAGTGGAAATACTTGCACGGAGATCAAAATTTAAAAGCACCGAAATCAATCAATAATTTATTTATTTGCATTTTTCAACTGCCTCGTTGGTCTGGAGGTAAAAATGTACGACTGCGAATAACGAGGTCTTAGGTTCGATTCCCACCAGAGTCAAATATCTGTGTGATCCATAATGATTTCGATCCATTTTGATTTCGGTGGACACCATTATAAAAAAGTGAAATCCCTTCATAACCATTCAGTCTATACAGTTCCCTCAACTACTGAAATGTTTTAAATTGACACTAGATTTGATATTTCATGTAAGTAAAACCTTAATTGAAAAAAAAAAATTGTACACCGAAGTCAACCAAATAATGAGCCGCCTGATAATGACCCAGGTACATAACATTATGAGAATAAGAAATTCATCAGAATCTTGTGGCTGCACCTCACGAAAAAATAAAGGTAGGTACTTACCGTACCTTGCAGTTTCTTTTATTCAAATACCATTTCTACAGTAATACCATACTAAGTAAGTAGTAGTCTAAAGACCATTTCTTATGATTTAATGATAATTATATGTCTAGTTTTTCATCCTGTATTTGTGAAATAGGAAGGTTTCACTTACCAAAAAGTTCCCAATAAATCTTGCGAATTTATGACATGTACATCAACCATAAAAAAAAGTCTTTCTGGTTATCATAGTAGACTCCATAAGGTCAATGACACTTTATGGGTAGTTACCCAGTTAAACAGTGGTAGATATACGCTCTTGCGACAGGCTACCAATCGAATTTAAAGGTATTGGTATGGTTAGATTAATCAGAGTATCTCAGTGATTGACTTAAGAATACTTTTACATTTTGCATTGACACATTTAATGCGCATACCATGATTATTTTATATTATTATTATTATTTGACATAAAATTCGTACCTATTTCAGATTTATGTTTGCAAACGTTTGACACAACTTATTATAGTATGATATGAAATTATTAATTATTGATTATTACACGAATGAAACTATTATTAGATTATAAGACGCCAATATTTTTGTTATTATCTGAGATTTTATTAATATTTAAAATGATTATCTAAAGTCATTATTATTTGCATGACAATTTATTAAAGTTAGTTTACAGTATCGGAATTTAATCTATTGATGTATTTATGACCTAAGTTACAATTCATTGATTAAAATTGTCGGCAATAATAAACACATTGTAACACTATCGAATTAGGGAAACCTGTAAGGAAAGATGTTGATATAAAAAAAAAACAACTTCGAGAATGCCACAAGAGCTGCCTTAAATACTATATTTATATGTGTCCTTAGGGTTAAGGTAGGTATAGATATAATTGTGGCTTCATCACGTTGCCTGAAACTAGACGATTATTTATTTCTCTTAAGAACAATAGTTCGCTTAAAATGAGATTAACAATTTCATTTACAAATATTATTTAAGTTATATTATTATGATGGTAATATTAGATACCTAATGATTTTTTATAAAAAATCACTCGCTTGTACTAGTTGTATTCCACTATTAAATATATTTTACACTAATTGCTGACACATGTAACGATTTCTTTTGCTGGAAAAGGAAACCTGGAAGTGATCTGCAGACTCTGCTGGGTTTTAAAAAAGAGATGATATAAGTAATCACTTTTTAGATTTTACATTTGTAAATAGTTTCAGAACGGTCTGCTCTGTGAACTGGTTACTTGTTGCCTTTGTTTTGTATTCTTGACGTTTCGCCAGACTCAAGTTCTCACTTATAGTTTTACAAAATAAATAATGATTGAGATAATATTATAAGCCTATAGACTATAGACAGAGTAAATAGAAGATTAGAAGGTTTAGGTTTAATTAAACTTTAAGATTTTGATTTAGCATATTATAAAAAGCCGCATAAAGGTATTATTGTTATGTACGTTATGTATAAAAATATGTGATTAGTCCAATATACAGGTCCGAATGTTGTGATTATTGCGTGCTCCGGAGATAGCACGCTGTCTGATGGCCGAATGTTGTGATTTTTCTAAAACCATTCTGTTTTAAGTAGTAATAAATTAATTTTTGTGATGTCAACACCGCCTCATAGTAGAATGATTAGTCTGTACTTATAACATTTTATTGATTATTCAAAAATAGTGGGTAGTTGATTTAGATATAAATGTTGAGTATGAGGTTGGAGTTGGTGAGAGGCGATAAAAAGTGAATATTCTGGAAAAAGAACACATTCTGTTTCCTGATCGAGTTCAGTAAAGTGCTAATTAGTTAAAGTAGAATATTTTGTAATAATTAATAGTTAGTACTTAGCAAGTGACAGTATTAGTTATATTGAAAAATAAAAGTGTACAGTACAGTGTATTGTTATTTAATCGCTCGAGCAATTCGAAGTACTTATACGAGTAGAAGGTATCATTCATTATTGTATGAAGAGAAAGCGAATAAACATGTGAAGGATAATAATCATTGGAGTATCATTTATTTTCTATATTACGTTATTTATTTTTTCAATCTTTTGCACAGGTATTTTTTTTTAATAAATATTTGTGGACGATTGTCCACAAATACACACAACGCCATCTAGCCCATTATGAAACTAATATAAGTTTGGCTATGGGATCTAGACGACTGATAGGCATTCTTATATATTTGTAAATACATAGGTACATATTATACATAGAAAACACCAAAACTCCGAAACAAACATTTGTAGATCATTCAAATATTGAAAGACCTCCAGCGCGGCAAGCCGCCACGGCGCGACAACAGAAATACATCATCTGTGAAAATTTCAGGTCTCTAGCTATCACTGTTCCTGTCATACAGTCTCATGACGGATAGACAGACAGACTGACAGCGAAGTCCCATGAATAGGGTCCCGTTTTTTGCCCTTTGAGTACGGAACCCTAAAAACGAACACACTTTCCGATTGATTACATTACAATAGAAGTAAAATTGTATAGTAAACACGATTACGTAAACTATGTAATTCAGGTTTACAGTTTCCAGACAATGGTAATGGCTTTATTTGAAGTCGGAGTCTAGGTTCTGCGTTTAAAATCAATAGCTGAAATTTATGTGATGCTTGGGAATTTGACTTTCACTGCTATGGAGATGGCAAGCAGCCAACCTTGGAACCAAGCATACACAATTTAAACCTCTGATTCATACATGTTTCATTTGCTAGTCGATGTTAGTCTAGTATCTATTGAAGCAATTTTAGTGATATTTAATTGTTTGAAGTAGAAATCGGTAGGTTTTTGGTAGAGTCAGAATTATTTTTCGAAGTAAATCGATGCATTTTTTTTTTCACGGACATTAAACACAACGCTTTCTGATCCCAAAGGAAGCTAGGAATAACCTGCTTGTGTTATGGGTATCAGACCACGGATATTAATACTTATATACTTTTTAAATACATACAAATTATACATAGAAACACCCAGACTCTGAGACAAACATTTATGGGTCACACAAATATTTGTCTCCGGTGGGAATCCACGACCAGCGCCGCAGGCGGTATCACTACCGACTGCGCCACAGATATTCTTGATCAGACTGATATTCTTTTGATCTCTCTGCCTCGGTTTTCCCAAACGTCTATAATATGGGGTTCTTCAAAAGGGTTTCTTAAAAGGGTTTTACAGGGTCGGCAGCGCGAGTGTGGCGCCTCTGGTATTGCAAACGTTCATAGGCTGCGGTGACCACCAGCCCTTCTGGTGCATCGTATGCTTGTCTGCCACATTAGCGGTATAAAAAAAAGTAACTGACTAACAAATGAGGTCGGATAAGCAGTAATTGAGAGTGGCCTGCGTTTAGGATTTATAAATTACCAAGTGATCACAATATTGCACTGCTTAAAAAAGGCACTAAGTCGTAAGTACTGAAACCATACATGTAAACATTGTACACATGATTTGAATTAGCGTACCGGGCTCCGCTTTTATTGATATAGAAGTAAATTTTTATTTTCCGACAACGTGGTAAATGACAGGACCGTGTACTGTGGCGTGTACGAGGAGAGGCCTACTTTCAGCATTGTAATGCTATAGGCTGAGTTAATTGATTTACTGATATGTTAATGAAAGTATCTGCTGTTTAACTTCCCGTCCTGTAAGAGCACCAGCACTAATAGTATCGTCATTTGGTAAACCTACGCCACTTGCAGGTGAGCTTGACTTAGGCCCCGAGGAACATGGTATGGCTTCAGAGCACCTAATACCGAAATACCTATACTGTCATCGATCACGATTGTGAGTAATCGTCTTTTTAAAATTACTTTTATAATATATTTTTTCGTTAATCTAAATTGAGCATTTACAAAATATGTTCGCTTCGGAGATGATCCCTTATCCAATAAATTGAAAGGAAGCTTTTATTTTGAGAAAATGTGGTCCACAAAAATCAAATGAAGGTACCTATCTAAATGAAAATAAGGATTAGGTCGCCAGCATTACATACATTTTATATAAACACTTTATAAGATACAAAGATATTATTTGACCCGCGCAACTTCGTTTATACTTTCGCGCAACTTCGTTTATACTTTTCTGTGTTATGCTACAATATTTCGGCGTAGGTTAAATTAGTTTAATCTTTAAGAATAAATATAGACTTAACCTTTAAGCTATATTATTATCATATGCTTTACAGAGACATTGCAAAGCGTTTGATCGACTCTTCTCGTGACCATAGGACTGGCCTCTTCTTCGCTCAGCGAATAAGCATAGCTATAAAACGCGGTAATGCGGCCAGCCTCATGGGAACCTTACCATTTGACGTTGATGGGGAGGATTTCTTCGACACCTAGACAGGGCATTGTCAGTTTTGTATAGGTAAGTATTTTCCCTGTTTTTTATATTTTGTTATAGTTAACATTATTTTCTGTTCTATATTTTACTCTGTACATAGTTAATTTAATATTCAATAACCTTGTAAATTAAATAGTAATCTTTAAGTATGATTTAATTAAACAGGTCAGTTTCACACGCCCCTATTAGTCTGATGAAGAAATAACTCACCATTCATAGACCTTATGCGACACAAACGAAGTTGCGAGGGTCAGCTAGTAAATACATTCGTCATGAATCACTCTATCTATTGCTGAAAAATGCACTAAAACCCGTTCATAGATCTAAGCGAACAGACGGTGCAAGTTGAACCATGTACCTAGAGATGAAAAAGATAAGAAATCGTTTTGAAATCCAGATTATACTCGGTATTACCCCTTCACACTAAATAAAAAAAATAATCTTACTGATATTATAAATGCAATTGTTTGTGAGTGTGGATGTTTGTTACTCCTTAACGCTCGAACGGCTAAACGGATCAGGCTGAAATTTGGTACAGGGATATATTATAGTCTGGAATAACACATAAGCTACTTTTTATCACGGGAATATGTTTCTACGGGAAGCGGGAACGGGAATAAATTGTACGCGGGCGAAGCTGCGGGATTCAGCTAGTGTAAAATAAAATCTGGGACTTGCATTTTTCAAAAATTATTTTAACTAAAAACATTTACCCGGCTAGCTTCCTGTAATTTCAGCTTATCAAGAGCAGAGTGAAAATATACGTAGGTACCTATAATAATTATATTTTGCTACAAAACGTTAGAAATAGCACAAATTAATAAGTTAAATTTGAGACAATATTTAATATTCTATCAAATTAAACTTACATTATTTACTTTGGGAGTATTCAATTTAAAGAGGGCTCTGATATCTGAATCTCCGTTAAGAAATTTCAATTTGTTTACAAAATTATACATCTAGCAAAAATTGCTACCACAAGTAACAATTTTCAAGATTTTAGAACCTTCTTATAATTTTCTGCTAATAAAGTTCATAATTGAAAGACAGTTTTTCCTTTATATAAGATGCCTATACTGACTTTGCAAGGAATCTAAGTTTTTAGTAGCAGCATCGTATCCTCATAGTTTTGGAAATGATCACTACACTTTAGACATCTTATTTGACACTGCTGAGATGGGTGTCCTCTTTTGGCAAGTTGAGTCGTTAATGAAGGTTGCTAGTACAATATTTTAGCCTCAGTCCAAAATGAAAAATCTCAACAGCAGACATTTAAAATCTGCGTTTGTCAATTTTTATATGGCAAAAAGCCTATACTAGACTATAATTATGTAAAATGCTTACCAGCTATAATTATGTGGGACAAAATAGAATTGCAGTAAATGTGGACTCACAGATTGACTTTACCAACCCTCTCAAGAAAAAGGCGTGTTTATTTATGTCTGTACTTTATCATTAGAAAGCCATTAATTTTCCTAACACCTGTATCGAGCCATAACATATTATTCTATAGAGACCAAACGGTATGGTTTAGACCAGACACCTTTGCGTTCAGAGCAATAAACATCAATTATAAGTTACTAACTATTCCGAAGGTACATTAAACCCAGTCCATTTAAATTGTGGAAATGCTTTACATCTGAGGGCTTGTTCACACCACAGCGTGATGTAGTCAACGTGGAACACAGAGACGATACAATCTTAAAGACACCGCTTTCGTGTGTGAGAGAACGTTATCGCTAAATATTAGCTCATTCAAGGCCTTCGATCGCCCTGACGATACAGTCATAAGACGTTGATATTGGCTTGATACGACAACTCGGCGAGATAAAGATATGCACAGGCCAGGTATGGTAGTCTCAGTACCTAACGTCGCGAGGGCGTAACTCTGGTAAAGCGTTGTCTATTAGGTTGTATTGTCTGTGGTGGGAAACTAAGGTGCCGTGGCGCAGCGCTTTGTTTCATGAAAATGGATCGTGCCGAGCTGTAAAAAAATCACAGCACCATGCCGAACAAGACTTAGTCGTACTTACGCTACATTAATTCATTGACGAGTGCATCGTACGGCGCCACGGCACCAAGATGTGGACAGGCCCTTAGACTATACACTTTATGTATTGATGTTCGTTAGATATTAGGATAGTTTGATCACTATGTTGGGACAGTCTCCGGGGTGAGTATTTCATCTCAATTATACGACTCATGACCGTTTCAAGTTACCCTCATGATATTTATGCTATGTGTTATCGACTTTGAAACTTTTACTTGACAAATTTATGTATGCGCATAAAATATTATTTGTCTATTCTTGTGATTCACGATTAAAAAGACACATTTCATTATTCGGATAATATTAAAGAATTAAGAGAGTTTATCCACTTAGATTTATCGCACCTCCAGAGTTTCAATGACGCAAGTGAAAGAAACTGTCTAAGAGACTTTATAATAAAATTAATTCATAATAAAAACTAGTTAGGTTAGTATGCTTAAATTTTTGTTTTAATTTATTACTTATCAGTTGAGTTTTCTATTAGTATCATCCATCCATATGGATACCGCAGAGATAATATAATTTACCGTGGAATAAATTTATCTGTACAAATAATTTGTTATATTAACGAAATTGTATTGTCACTAGAACCATCCAGCTATTCACAATAAAGGACGTAATTCGTTTCTTTGGCAGTACTCTGGGGAAATGAGGGATATAATCCTTAACTCCCCTTGTCAACAAAGACACACAAATAGAAAGAACGAAATTGTATCTGTAATGCCATGACATAATATTTGAAATCCGATAAAAAATCGAAATCGTGAAGGTTCATTAGTACTATAATAAAAAGGACCACGACCACCATAATATTAAGAGCAAATTCATCATCGTTATAATAAGAGCTTTTCTTTTCATTTTCCAGGTATTAGGTCCCGTACATAACACCGACCGAACAAAAATGAAATCGTAAAAGCCTTTGACAGCCCACCGTAAAAAAATGACAAAGGAAGTTCATATAAAGAATCCTCTTTTATATAAGGTTTGAAGTCCGCTCGTAAAATGTGAACCTAACTAATAAAATGTGTACTCGAAGATCGTACTCGACTGTCCCTTTCTGTTTTGAATAACAATAGAATTTAATTCGGGCCCGAGCGCAATATCTGTATGTTGCCATTATTCGTTTCATTCGTTTGTGAATGTCAAACTATGTAAGATATTGGTGCTCCTTTGACTAATAAATGGATAGTTAACTTTTAGACCAGAAGAATCGAAAATATTCTGAAAGTTATTTTTGTCTTAGAGCAGCGATTGAACAAGTTGCAGACATCAATATTAATAAGGTAAGTATACTGAATTCAAAATTATACGCAATGCTCCTTTCGCAGAATATGCTGGTAGATGTTTTTAAAGGAACGTGGCACCTAGAAAAATTGTGTCAATATTTCGTTTACTGTTACTGGTAATTTATTAAGGAAAGAATGAACGAACATGTTTGTAATATTGTATTATAATTATAAAAATTTTCATTTGGCCCAAATGTTATTTATTATTATAACATTATCATTTAAATAAACAAAAGTCATGGGCCTATAATTAAAATAGAAAAACATTAATAAAAAAACCTTCATATAGTTTTTTTGATAAACTTTAGTTATACGTTAGATCGATGTTATGGTAAAAGGTCCATTTTTAGTCAAAATTCGTACATAAACCGAGATACTCGTAAAACAAAAAAGTGTAGGATAAAATAAAAGAACCTACCGACTTCTATGTAATACTATAATATTATCTTTGCTACTACTTAGGCCCTTCGTACACTAGGCTACGCAAATCTTCGATACTAATGTTGTCAACTTATGTCGCGAATATTTGGTAGCGCACGAACCGTACACACGAGATATCTCAAGACGCAATTTTGTCTATTCTGCCACTGTAGACATAGCGACAACACGTCTCAGACTAATTTAATTTACGAAATGTCTGACACAAGTGACGAAACTATGATTTTGGCTTACTATCTTTACTAAAAGCAAAGAAATCGTCGTAATAGGAAATACTGCGTTCAACCATATAAAAAAAAATGTAAAGTGTAGACTGTTTGTAGCTACAAAAAAATTACAGCAAACAGATACTTGTCCAGTTTAACCCTTCCAAGACACAAGCGTGTATATTCACTGCTAAGAAAACCCCATTTACTGTACCGCCATAATTCCAGGGCACATCTCTCACTATCTCTGAAAGCATTGGGATCCTTGGCGTTGACATTTCCAGAGAGGTTCAATTCCGGAGTCATTTGGTGGACGAGGCTAAGCCGGCGTCCAAGAAGCTCGGTGTGCTCAGCAGAGCGCGGCGGTACTTTACTGCAGCGCAAACACTGCTTCTGTATAAGTCGCAAGTGCGGCCGCACATGGAGTACTGCTGTCACCTCTGGGCGGGGGCACCAGAATATCAGCCTCGTCCATTTGACTCGGTGCAAAGGCGAGCCGTGAGAGTTGTCAACGATCCTATGCTTACAGGTGAAGTGGAACCTCTTCGCGACAGGAGAGACTTTGCCTCCTTATGCGTGTTCTACCGCTTGTACAATGGTGTGTGTCCTGAGGACTTATTTGATATGATGCCCACAGTTACGTTCTATCATCGCACCGCTCGCCACAGACAGGGATTTCATCCTCACACTCTACGTCCGGAGCGTTCGAACACGGTTAGATCCGATAGGGGCTTTCTTCCACGCACGCTTAGGTTGTGGAATGATCTCCCTGCCTCGGTTTTTCCAAACGCCTAAAGTATGGGGTTCTTCAAAAGGGGTCTTAGAAGGTTTTTACAGGGTCGGCAGCGCGAGAGTCGCTCCTTTCGTGTTGCAAACGTTCATAGGCAGCGGTGACCACCGGTCCTGGTGGGCCGTATGCTTGTCTGCCACCTTAGTGGTATAAAAAAATACTAAATTCAAATTGAATATTTATGTCAATTGTTCTGCCATCTTGGAAATCGCAGCGACATTAGTAGCGACGATCTCGACCGGCAGGTAGCGCGCGACTGGCGTCGGCGACGAATGAACAAAATGTCGGCAACGCATGTCTGTGTACGAACCTCTTTGAATTTGTATTGCGGTAGTCGCTTAGAGACCAAAATCTTTGGGTATCGAAGATTTGCGTAGCCTAGTGTACGAAGGGCCTTAGAGTGAGACGAAACAAAAATCAATGACTTACAACAAGTTTAGGACATACGCACATATCAAAATAGTCATACGCCATTGTAACTTGTCTCAAAATTAATTTTCAAATATTCTCAAACCCCTTTAATAAACGTTCAAAAGCAGAAATTTCGCATCTAATATTAAGTCAGGAAAAGAAACCATAAGTATACTTAAAAAGTATAAGTTTTTGCCAAAGTTTCATGGCTCAGTAGTAGACTGCAAACAAATTCAATGACCAGCAAAAAAGTTACGAAGCAAAGTTTATCAGAGCTCTCTGCCCAAGGGAAAGTTCAACATAAAAATATTACGCATGAAACCGCATAAATGAAACTTTTGAAACTTTGTACTTCAAGTAAACAATGTTTCATAAGTAATGGTTTATTTTAACTGGTATAAGGTTTTCCCATTTTCAATTATTTTATTTTTGACGTGCCTTAATGCTCGCAAAATTAGATGTCACCCATCCGAGAACCATCCATAGTGTACGCGGTGTTCGTTTACAAAACATTAACCCAGGTGGTGTACGAGCTACTCAGATTTAGATTGAGCAATTAATACTATTTTCAATCACTCACTCAGCTGAGTATATTATGTATATTGTACGATTATATATAAAAACTAGCTGATGCCCGCAGCTTCGCCCGTGTAAAATTTGTTCCCGCTCCTGCTTCCCATGGGAACATATTATCGGGATAAAAGTAGCCCATGTGTTATTCCAGACTATAATGTATCCCTGTACCAAATTTCAGCCTGATCCGTTCAGCCGATCGAGCACGAAAGAGTAACAAACATCCACTCTCACAAACTTTCGCATTTATAATATTAGTAAGAAATATGAAAATTAAAAATATACTTAGTTTGTATTATTCTTGTTATATTTTATCAGTATTATTAAAGTTTCAAAGCGCTCGTGGCCCCGCGGACTCAGTGTTCTGTAAACGATCACTGCAGTAAGCAACTTTCACTATGGCCGGTCCATGGATGGGTGACCAACCATGTGATCACTTTGTGACATTAATTTGAGCGTTTCCGTGCTTCGGAAGGCACGTTAAGCCGTTGGTCCCGGTTGCCAGTAAAATGGCAGTCGTTAAGCTAAGTTGAAGGCTTTATTTCAACAGCAGGCAGTCGCAACCTGCGCCTGTCCATTTAAACACGGCAATACGGCTCACCACCTATTACGTGGGACAAATTATACAAAGGTGAAATGTGGGCATATAATATGCCTCTGCCTACCCCTTCGGGGATAAAGGCGTGACCATATGTATGTATGTATGTATTAAAGTTTCCTCGTATTTCATTCACCTATCAAACCCCCAGCCATGTATCAAGAAACTTAAAAATTTCAAAATTAAATTCAAACTTCTTTTTACGATTTTTTACGACTCCGTCTCTAAAGCGTTATCAGTGGATAATAGGGAATTAAAGTTAATCGAAAAAAAGTTGAAATTACTAACACGATCAACATCATATCGTGATGTTGATCACTCAGTTCTGGCGAAAATTCAAATTCACTTTGACTTACATTAAATTTTAATAAGATTGTGGAGGAAAGGTTGGGAATGTTCCTCCAACACACAAAGGGAGGATCCTCCAA
Source organism: Miltochrista miniata (assembly GCA_933228765.1). NCBI lineage: Eukaryota > Metazoa > Arthropoda > Insecta > Lepidoptera > Erebidae > Miltochrista > Miltochrista miniata. The sequence goes on along the minus strand of OW121757.1, from coordinate 18,543,152 downwards.
CCAGGCTAGGTGATCGCGCCTGGCGGGCCGAAGCCCAACGATTGATATTGGACTGCTGGTTATATCATTCATCGCCGTGAGAGCTCTGATATCGCGATGCAGGATTTATCTATTCTTCGTTGTGTGAACTTTCATATCGCGATGCAGAATTTCTATGTCTTCAATATGTGGCGGTCGCCACATCACTCCCCTCCGCGACCGGAGGTCGATGGCGAGTATGAGTCTGGTGTCTTGTAAGACTACAAGACACCAGACTCATACTCGCAATCAACAGACGTTGTCAGATGCGCCAGTGCCAGTTCGTGTAGTTCCATTTAGTTGGAATTGTACTCCGCTAGTTCCAGTGAGTCGGAACTGTGTGCCGCTGATTCCTTTGAAGCGCAATCGTATGCCGCTGATTCCAGTGCGTAGAATCGAATGCTGCTAAGCCCAGTGAGTCGAGGGGCTAAGCGCAGAGCTGCGGTGCGCGGTGCTGCGGAACCCTCAGTGAGTCGGGGCAGTTCGATGCGTAGGCTCTCCTTACAAGTACCGTAGTGCAGTGTTCGGTGCCTAGACGCTGTTGTGGCCGAAGAGGTAACCAGGCTGGAGCGGTCGCTGCTAGCTAGTGGTATCCCTGATGAGGCCGATGAGGCTGGCTGGCTGAGACTGTTTACAGGGCATACGCATACTGGAGTGCTGTAAAGGTGGCGATGATGATGATGATGCTGCTGCTCTGCTTCGTGAAGGCTGCTTTCAATCACGTCGGGGTCACCAATGTGGAGGAAAGGTTGGGAATGTTCCTCCAACACACAAAGGGAGGATCCTCCGACCAGGCTAGGTGATCGCGCCTGGCGGGCCAAAGCCCAACGGTTGATGTTGGACTGTTGGTTATAACATTCATCGCCGTGAGAGCTCTGATTCGATCGAGGTCTTCCACGCGGACCCGTTGGGGCCCCGGGGTAACCAATGTAGGCGCTTGTGCCTCTGCTGGTAGTGGCAACGCCGCCTGCGACTACAGGCGGGTCTCTGGGTGGGACGCTGGGCGTCCATGATGGTCCGAGTGGATGGGCGTCGCGGCGGCGCGGCCGTGCCCGCGCACGTAGGCCGGCCGGCCACCGCGACGTCTCCGATCCGGTGAGGCTACGACCCGTCGCACGGCGAGGTCGAGCTCACTGGGGTTTAACGCCAGTGAGCGCCCGTCAGCCAGCGACGGGGAGCGGTCGTGTCCGGGTAGGGCCGGCCCACAGTCTTAACTACTCGACGTGGAGTAGTAGACGTGGGCAGGCCGGGTGGGCGCATGTTGTGCTCATGCAAGCGAGTTGCAGAGCTCCAACATGCACCTGGTGATCAGCGGGATGGGGTCTCGCTGTTCTTCGAGCGCCATCAGCACCTGTTGCAGGGTGCTGAAGACGGCGTACAGGCTGACCTGTGGCGATTCGGTGGGCTGGGGCTGGGCCACGCGCACCGCCTTCCCCCTTGCGGGGGCGGCGGCCACGAGCGGCACAGGCTGTGCGGCGGCGGGGGGAGCCTCCTCAGGCGCCTTGGCGGGCTTGCGCCCGCGGCGACCGCGGCGCTTCCTCCGTCGTTTCGCACCCGGCTGCTGCTGTGGCTGATTTGCGGCAGCCATGAGCGAGCCGGGGGCGTTGTCCTCCTTCGATGCAGGGGTGGCGTGGGCGCTGGTACGTGCAATGGTACCAGCGCGCTTGTTCCGCGTCTCCTTGCGGAACACGGGGCAATTGGCGTTATTCGCCGTGTGGTCACCCGCGCAGTTTGCGCAGGTGGGCTTCTCCGCAAGGGGACGCGGGCAGTCCTTGGCGGCGTGTCCCTCACCGCAACGCACACAGGCCTGGGGCCTGTGGCAGTTGTGTGAGGAGTGGCGGAACTGCTGGCACCGGTGACATTGCGCCGGGCCCTTGCGTCCACGCCAGGCCTCGATCTTGATACCGGGCATACAGAGGAGCTCCTGCACCTCGTATATGCCCGGGATGGTGGATGACGTCCGCTGCAGCTGCGCGAACATCAGGCATCCTGGTCGTCCGGGGCGTGCGGGGATGTTCCGCACGTGCTCCGGGATGTACCCGAGCTCGCGCAGCTCCTTCTCCACCGCCTCTGGGTCAGTGTTGACCGGTAGTCCTCGTATCGCGATCTTCAGCGTTCTCTCAGCTGGTAGGGAGTAACTGAACCATGAGATTCCGCACTCCCCCTCCAGCTGAGTGAGGTAGCGTTGGATTACCCGATACTCCGTGTCGGTTTTCGGTAAGAACCTGACCCCCCTGCCAAAGGGGCGCACGTTGGGTGCGTGGCCGAGCGCTTTCTTCAGTTCCCTGAAGTGCGTCGGCCAGTCAGGCAATACCTCCACGACGAGTGGGGGGTATCCGGTTTTCCGGTCTTGAGGGGCCGGGGCAGCAGTTGATGTTGTTGCGGTTGGGGGCGAGGTCGCTCCGGTCGCGACCTTCGCCGGCTTCTTCGCCTCGTTGTTCGCCGTAGTCTCGGCGAACGTTTTCCGGGGGCGGGGTGTGGGTGACGTCATTGGTGCGGATGACGCGAGTTGCTTAGCCGCGTTTACCGCGGCCAGCTCCTCAAACGTCATCCGCAGGTGGCTGACCTCCATTGGAGACTGATGCTGGGCGTCAGGTGTCTTGCGCTCCGTTGTGGCTGGCATCGGGGCGGGGGTTGAGGGCTCCGTCGTTGGGCGGCGTAGTCGTGGATCCCGGCTGGTAGAGGGCGCGTCCAGTGACGGGGAGGGTGTGCGTGTCACCGAACTGGCGACAAACATCTCCTCCCCGGCACCGGTCGCTGGCCCCGCGACGATGTTGAGTCGCGGCACGGGCACTGGAGTCAAATTTGCGGCTTTTACCGCCGCGTTGAACAGCGTGGGGTTCGCCGACCTCGTGAATACACGAGGCCGGGTGGCGCGTCTCGGCGGCGGGTAAAGCCGCTTTCGCTCCATATTAGTGGCGCGGAAATCACGGCGTAGTGTACCGTGGGTGCGGCCTAGATCGTGGCCCCGGCACGCCGAAACCACCCAACCCGATCCCCGGGGCTTGCCGCTGGTGGCAGACCGGGAACCAAAGCCAGGCGGCACGTCGTGTTATTCCGGGGTCACTACCGGGCGCAGGTGCGGTAGAAGAGGACGCACTGATAGACCGTACTTAGAGGCCGGAGCACCGGTGCAGAGAGGTCTGCACTCGGCGGTACACTGGCTGCTCTGAGAGCTCTGATATCGCAATGCAGGATTTATCTATTCTTCGTTGTATGAACTTTATACATATCGCGATGCAGGATTACTATGTCTTCGATTAGTGGCGGTCGCCACAAAGATATTATATCCTGCATACTTAGCTTATTTTACGAGTTACAATATTTCGAAAGTGATGTTGATGATTTTGAAAATGAAAATTCATTGTTCCATGTAAACCTGAGTGAGAGTGTTGTATGATTAGGAACGTACCTACTAGTAGTCTGTTTGTCAGACAAAAGCTTTATAAATAATGGTGAATAGGCTTGTGTCCACTAAGAATAAATCTGATTGATGTGTGTTTCTAACGACTATGTCCGATATATAAATAACAAAAAGTAATATAAATTGGTGCACAAATTAAGGATTACTATTATTTTTAGAAAATAAGATTGGAAATAATAGGCAATCAGTCACGTGACATCAAACACCTCTATCAGATGGTGTGACGTCACAGTTTGCTTTTTGACGTTTGACACACTCTGGCAGTCTCGTGTCTTGACATCTTGTGTCACAAGTCGTGTTATCTTGTGTCATAAAATACCGTAGACAGAGAACATTTTAAATTAATATGGAAAGCAGACGAACGCTTTACTTAACACTGTCAAACACCTGTCAAACAGTGATGTCAATGGCAATTTTTTTTTAATTAATTTATACTGGCTTTGGTTACTTAGACCATATGCTAAAGTGATGCCAACTCCTACCGAATGTTCCTCTAAAAACCAACTTCAAATTCCCCAGATTTCCCTAAATATCGATTAAAATCCCTAAACGTTTCTTTTTTGTAGTATAACTTTTAATCTCAAAACAAATCATTGAAAGGGCTCATAAAAAAATACACATTTTCTTTTTGTTTTGTTTGGCAAAATTCTTTGGCGGGAACTGGAAGGAATCGTATCGCATCGTTTTGTAAATTTGCAAAATTAGTGTAATTTCGAGTGTTTTGTGTATATCAATGGTGGATTTTGACAACGTGCACTAGTGTTGGGAAGTGAGAAAACGCAGTGAATCGCAACTTTGCAGTGACAAAAAATCCAAAGAAACTTTCAGATATTTATCCACCGCTTTTCTAAAGAAAGACTAACATTGACTTAGGGATAATGTACTTGACTTTGACTGGACTTAGAGGACGAGAACTGTGACTTTTTAAAGCAAAATGAAGAGATAATAAATAAACAAGACTTGGCTGTATGGCTCAAATTGCCTTTGCCTATCCGAAAATGGATAAATAAAACCACTACTACTTTTGTTTGGCATCAAGTGACGTCACACAAGGCGCCATGAGCGTTTTCGATACAAATTGAAATTCATTTTTGAAATCACAAAATAAACTATGTAAATGATTGTTTTAAATCAAAATATTACATTTTATAATATAATATAATATAAATATAAATATTTGTGGACGCTCACACACAACATCATCTAGCCCAAATTAAGCTAACTGAAGCTTGTGCTATGGGATCTAGACGACTGATATACATACTTATACATTTCTAAATACATACATATTATACATAGAAAACACCCAAACTCCGAAACAAACATTTGTGGATCACACAAATATTTGGACCGACCCAGGAATCGAACCCAGGACCTCCTGCACCGTAGGCGGTATCACTACCAACTACGCCACAGAGGCAGTCAAGTTTCAAATTTTTGTGATCATGTAGATATAAAGCTACAAAAATAAACGATTTTTGAAATTTAGGACACAAGCCTATTCATCTGCGGACATGATTTCAAGCCGAGCGACTTTACAAATGGATTGTAACGAATTCGTTCGACACGAGGGACTCAGCCGAGATTTCAGTTCAACATTTGAATTGTTAAGAATACAATCTGTTTCTTGTCCTAAGGGATGAGTTTTTCTGTTATTCCTCAATAAAAACTTACCAAACTGATTAAATATCTATATATGTTAAATCTTTTCTCTACTATTATAAAAATAGCCGTGACGTGAAATAAAAAAAAAACAACCTTAATTGACTAACTTAGGGCTTCTGAGTCCAAATCTATGATTTTTTCTTTGTGTCTGTTTGTTTATTCGCTCGAGGTTGGAGCAAAATTTAGTGGCTTGATCATAATTGTGCTATTAAAATATTGTAGATATTTTTTCAACTTAAATATTACTGTATGTTTCATCAGAATCGGTTGAGCAGAAATGATAATACCGCTTGATCTATATTTTACAAGACGCCCTATGCATTGGACAGGTCGAAGTTAAAATCACTTCGCGAATAAGACGCGGGCAAACGTCAGTGGTAAAATATAATCAACACTAAGCTGGGTACAAATTTTTCTCATATTATAAAGAGGAAAGATTTGATTGTTTGTTTGTTTGCATCGAAAAGGCTCCGAAACTACTGGACCGATTTGAAAAATTCTTTCACTGTTGGGAAGCTACACTATCCCCGGGTAACATAGGCTATATTTTTTTCCCATATTCCCACGGGAACGGGAGCTACGCGGCTAAAACCGTGTGACGTCCGCTAGTCTATACTAATATTATAAAGAGGAAAGATTTGTTTTTTGTTTTTTTGTTTGTTTGTGTTTGTTTGTTTGTTTGTAACGAATAGGTTTCGGAACTACTGGACCGATTTGAAAAATTCTTTCACTGTTGGAAAGCAACACTCTTTGCGGTGAACATAGGCTATATTTTATTCCCGTATTCCCACGGGAACGGGAACTACGCGGGTGAAACCGTGTGACGTCCGTTAGTCTAGTATGAAGTAGGTAATGTGCTACGCGTCGTATGGTCTACGCCAAAGTGCCTACTTACAGTACAGCTAGATTACAATTGCTCCCAGGTGCACCTTCCAAGAAATATTATTACACAAAGTGCTATTAGTTAAGCGTATGACGTTTTAGTGCTGACGGCCTCACAGGCCTTTATGATAGCCGTTTATTATTCTCGTAAAATCTTTCGAAAATGAAGAATTTTGTTAATTTAATAATTTTTTGCAATAATAAATTGAAATAATGTTTAACTTCTTGTTACATCAATATCCTATTCTAATTATGTAGAAAGTGGAAACTTTACAGCTGAATAGATATCTTTTTTACTGTAGATAAGGAAGCTACGAATAAACATATTATGTGTTGAAACATATTCCTTTAACGGTGATCCAACATAACCGTGTCACACTATAATACTCCACTTTATTGAGGAGAGCAAACTTACTTAAATAATTCTGTCAACTGATATATTATTGACCTATATTTTTATCAAATATGCTGTGCTTATGGGTTGGAATATCCGTAGCTGTAAGAATTTACGTATAAAATAATTACTAGATATGTGAATGTCCAACGTATAATAACTAATATTAATTACAAGATTTTTAATAAGGAATTCTGTTCCCGTTTTCGCTACCCTTAGAAATTTTCTCCTGGTATAAAAAGTAATCTCTTTGTTATTCCAGACTATAACCTACCCTGGTACCAAACTTCAGCCCGATCCGTACAGCCGGTAGAGCTTGATTGAGTAATAAACATTCAAACATCTTCACAAACTTACACATTATTTGAAAACAAATCTGTAGCATAGTAGGATTAATAGGATAAAGATCTTGAAAAACATTGATTTGATGTTCGCTCACATGTAGGTTAAGGAGCTAGTCCGCAAAAAATGCACTTAGGATTTTGGAAATATTCAAGAACTCACTTCATTAAATGACACTAAATTGGAACCTAAAATTCTTAATAGATGAAACTACAATAACACCGTCCGCTTTTTACAAAATAATTATTTACTTGCGAAAAAACCTCTGAAAATCATCCAAATGTCTAAATGTAATAAATCCAAAATACTAAATGTCTTTTTGTGCATTTGGCGGACGCGCCCCGTAAGAGAATAACAAATTATACACCATTCGCTTGAGTCATTTCAAAGTGGACTATCCATTTATTAGTCAAAGGAGCACCAATATCTTACATACTTAGTTCGACATTCACAAACGAATGAAACGAATAATGGCAACATACAGATATCGCGCTCGGGTCCGAATTAAATTCTATTGTTATTTAAAACAGAAAGGGAGAGTCGAGTACAATCTTCGAGTACACATTTTATTAGTTAGGTTCACATTTTACGAGCGGACTTCAAACCTTATATAAAAGAGGATTCCTCATATGAACTTCCTTTGTCATTTTTTTACGGTGGGCTGTCAAAGGCTTTTACGATTTCATTTTTGTTCGTTCGGTGTTATGTACGGGACCTAATACCTGGAAAATGAAAAGAAAAGCTCTTATTATAACGATGATGAATTTGCCTTCAATATTACGTTGGGTGTGGTGTGGTCCCTTTCATGTTTTTTTTTTTTTTTTTTTTTTTTTTTTATACTACTTAGGTGGCAGACAAGCTTACGGCCCACCGGAAGGTTGGTAACCGTAGCCTATAGACGTTTGCAACACCAGAGGTGCTACACACGCGCTGCCGACCCGGGCGCAGGTTGTGACGACCCACAGTTGAAATTTTTCAAGCCGCCCATAAGGCCTTCAACTTGGCTTAACAACTGTCATTTTACTGACAACCGGGACCAACGGCTTATCGTGCCTTCCGAAGCACGGAAACGCTCGTAAATAAATGTCACAAAGTGGTCCACGTGGTGGTCACCCATCCATATCCGGCCATAGTAAATGTTGCTTACTGCAGTGATCGTTTACAGAACACTGAGTCCGCGGGGCCACAAGCGCTTCATTTCATGTTACTAATGAGGCTTCAAAATTAAGGATTTTTTATCGAATTTGAAATATTATGTCATGGCATCAGACTGCTACAATTTTCTTCTTTTTATTTTTAGTACCTTTGTTGACAAGGGACGTTTTGGATGATGTTCTTCATTTCCCAAGAGCGTTTTTAAAGAAACGATTAATGTTTTGGCAAGTGTGGCCAGATGGGCCAGATGGATCTTTATAGAAACCGTTGATCTTGTCAAGACGATTGAATATTGTTTTTACAGATTTTTAATGGAGGACGGCGCGTTATCTTGTAACATCTATCTTCTTACGCCTCGGTGTAAGAAGAGGGATGTTACAAAATAACTTACTTTAACAGATTTCGATGAGGTTGTTTTATTTGAAAGTATATAAGTAATACTTAGATTTTTTTGAAATTATTATACATCACTACTTTCATTGTTATATTAGTGAAACAATTTTCGTAAATATGCAAAATTAGAAACTTGGTATAATAGCAATTGTCGAGTTTCGATTTAGGAATTACTTACAACGTGTGAAGTGTTTGTTTACGATATTGGGAAGTAGTTCAACTGTAACATTTCCAGAGTTCTATGTCACTAAACGAAAAACATCAGTATATAACTATAAGTTTTCATCAAAGTCCCAATAGCTTAGTACTTAGTAAGTTGCCAACAAACAAATTCATTGACCACTAAAAAAGTTATGAGGAAACTTTATCAGACCTCTCAGGCCTCAGGGAAAGTTCAACATAAAAATATTACGTAGACGAAACCGCCCATACAAATAAAACTCTTTACCTATTTCATGTTTTATTCAATAAACAGTGCTTCGCAAGTATTTTTGAAACATTTTTTCCTAAATATTGCTACTTAGCTTGTAGCTTTAATTGCCTCGGTGCAGCGGTTGCGCCTTCGGTAGTGTAAACGACTGGCGCGCTGAGGTCTTGGGTTGGATTCAAGGGGTTGGACTAAATATTTTTGTGATCCACAAATGTTTGTTTCGGAGTTTGGTTGTTTCTATGTATAATATAATATGTATGTTTTTATAAATATTTAAGTTATGTCTATCAGTCGTCACAAGCTTATATTAGCTTCAATTGGGCTAGATGATGTTGTGTGAGATTGTCTACAAATTTTAATCATTTACAAAGATATACGTATTTATATCAGTCGTCTAGATCCCATTGCACAAACTTCTTAAGCTTAATTAGGGTTAGACGATAATGTTATTCCACAATATACAATTTAGGTACAAGAGGTAGTACCTCCAACCTGCCTATTCGTAGAGGGTAGAGTTATTTTGATGTTGAAATTCCAAACCATTGAATGACTAGTTCTTTGCCTTGTTTAGTACTCTTCTGATAATAAGGTTTTTGTAGGATGCCTTGTATCGATTTGTCGGTAGAAGTCCGGTATGGCATCCATGAGGATTTTCCCTCACGTTAAAAAAAACAAAGACTTCTATATAAAATGAGGTTTATATAGAAGTTTATAAAGAAGTCTTTGAAAAAAAAGGGTAATTAAAAACGTAAATTTGTCGTGAACGTGGGTTTGTGCCTATTTTCACTGTAATTATCTTTTACATAAAAATAATTTCTTTCTTTAAGTTCTGGCCATCGCAATTTGTATTCTAATCGGCATTTACAATAATGTTTTCAGTCAACTTGGGTGCTACAACGAGGGTCTATTCACTGCACTGTATATCTCAATTTGAATAGCAGCATTTTCTACCAACTTTGAATACTAACTAAGATGCTTTTAGCCTGCGCTCACGTTTTAGTAATTTTGTACCTACCTTAGTACCCGTAGTAGGAGACGGGAATCGTGGCCATTCATGCTTTTAATTAAATTTGTTTTCTGTTCAAAATTATCCATTAAATTACTGTGAAAGAATTTTGGGAATATTATATCAATTGCGCTAAATTTCTTAATAGTGTTTCTTGGTACTTACCTATTTAATCTAGACTCGATCCTGCGTCTTTTGATTAGCCGGATTCAGAAGGAAATTTATCTATAGATAGGTATGTAAAATTGAACATTTATTTCGACCGAATGTTTCACGAAAAAAAGTAAATTTAGGTACTTAGTTTGTCACAACTTAAGCCCTTACTGCCTTTGACTATCTGCCTGGCAAACTTTTCTAGTGTGCACTGGAGCTTCAAAGAGCATTATTATATTAAACTAGAAACAGTAGTGTAATCGATGGGAGCACATTCCCTGGGGAACCGTAATAAATCCTCTTTGACCGGTGTTCATTAATTCGCGCGCTGTCAGGTCTGTATCTGAAATTGTTAATGTTTTGCGCATGTTTGTGGCAGAATTTATTGAGCCCATAGACTTATAACACATAGACTGAGAGTCGCTCAATTATACGTACGCGCCCGCGAAGCCGAACCAATATTAATGTAGGTGTAAACTACTCGTCTTTATACTCGGTGACACTCACACAAGCTTACAGAAAATGTTGCCAGGAAATAAAATTTACCCTATAAATGGGAAAAAAATAAAATTGTTTGTATACATTTAATTTAACATTTAACTCTATTTATCTATATGCTATACTCTTCGCGGGGTAGGCAGAATGGTCTCCCATATTTTATTAATATGTAGTTTAAAAAAAAGCTAAATTAAACACTAACCCCCATATTCATAATCGTTTATTAAACCTATTTTAGTTAAAACACACTTTAAGTCTATTGCTGTCTCTAACCATACTCTGTCATTGGTTAGAGATAGCAATATACTTAAAGTGTGTTTTAACTAAAATAGGTTTAATAAACGATTATGAATAAGGGGGTAAGTGTAAAACGACTTACCTACTAACCAGTATAATAAACAGTTTAAGTTTTTACTAGTAGGCATACCTATATATACTTCTAGAGTTCCGTAGACAAAAGGTAAATAAGGTTCCTTATTTATGAGGTTCAGCTGTCCGTCTCGCTGTCTGTCTGTCTATTTCGAGGTTCCATCTCAGAAACCGTAATAGCCATAGAGCTGAAATCTTCCGAGATGATGTATTTCTGCTGCCACTATACCAACAAATTCTAAAATCAGTAATAATTTGTATTTCAAACTGTTGTAGTAAGTAATATATTATTACTACCGGCCTCCCTGACCGAGGGCCTGAGAAGGACGAGTTGGCTACTCGACGTTTTTCCAGAAGCATTCATGGTGGTGGAATAGTAACTAACTCTACCCCCTTCCCCAAGTGGCGGGATAGCACCCGAACCCTCTAAGCGAGGCCAAGGTGGTTGCCTAAGTCTGCTGGGAGCCCTGGGACATCCTTCCGAAGGCTTACCTTACTTATTAAATTAATAAACTTGTTTTAATTACAATATTTTACTAAATTATGTGGTACCCACAAAATTTTGCAAATAAAATTATTTAAGTAGATATGAAGCGCTTGTGGCCCCGCGTACTCAGTGATCTATAAACGATCTGATCTGTAAACGATCACTGCAGTAAGCAACTTTCACTATGGCCAGTCCTTGGATGGGTGACCATTCATGTGACCACTTTGTGACATTTATTTGAGCGTTTCTGTGCTTCAGAAGGCCGTTAAGCTGTTGTTTCCGGTTTCCAGTAAAATGGCAGTCATGAAGCAAAGTTGAAGGCCTTTTGAGGCGGCTTGAAAAATTTCAACAGCAGGCAGTCACAACCTGCGTCATCTCAACATGGCATTACGGCTCAGCCCCTATTACGTGGAACAAATTCTAAAAAGGTGAAATGTGGGCGTATACAATGCCTCTGCCTACCCCTTCGGGTGTAAAGGCGTAAGCATATGTATGTATGTGATAAGAGTATTTTTATAACAATAACAGTTCCTAAAACCGATATTGAAGCAAATAAGAGAAAATGTGGGAAAATTTTATTCTCATTGCTTGCAACATCGTCTACGAAAATGACGTCACTAAAATGTACGATTTTTGTTTCTTTAAATGAGGTGTTTTTAACAAAAATGTAACATATTTTGCCGTACTAACCTATGCAATGTGATCTTTAGGCGTTTGGAACAATTTTCAGATGAATTGTGGCATCCTTTCACTGCAGAATACGTCATTTTTAGACGAAAATCACTCGAGCTCTTTGCACTGACACTAGATGCCCGGTACTAAAGCGCCGATTGATGTAGGCAGCTGGTATCAGCTGCCTTGAAATGGCTTCACGTCGCTCGCGCGTATTGGGTTTCTTTGCGTTATAATTCTATGATTGAGCCAATCAGTCGCGGACCTGATAACTGCATCGTGCGCTGAGATGGATTGTAATAATTATTATAGAATTCGTAAGGGTAAAGACAGTAAGGGAGGGCTCGATGACACTGGGTGAGTTTACAAGCTACTAGTTAGCTAGTTAAATAGCTAGCGAGTGAGCGACAGTGGGATGGTAAAAATCCACTTGTTAAAAAGCTGAATGATACAGAGCGAGTTTCGAAGCTTCTCGCGAACTAGCTGGCTTGTATTGAGGCTTTAAATGAGAGAATTGTAACGTTAGGTGAGGCCACGATGGTAGCCAAAGTCTGCTGGCAATCCTGGGTCATCCAGCCAGGCGGCGGCGCTAGACAAATAGGTAGGAACCGTGTGGTTGTACTCGATTCGAGTCCGGTATGACATTCATAGAGATTTCTACACTTACAAGAAAAGAATTAAATGTGACCTGAATGTTGGAGATCTTTATCGATTCTTGAGACTGATAGGGAAATAAACAGACGATGACTCCTGTGGAAAAACTCAAAATGGCTGACATTAAACTGCTATTACCAGGTACCGAAGTTGGATCCAGTTACTTAATTTATTCTGTAGGTGTATTTTCAAAAATAAGTAATTGTTAGTGCAATTTCTTTGTGAATGTTCTCGTTCCATAAAGGAATTCCGTATAATATTATGATGTGCTGTTCATTCCACAAATAAACTTTTTATCGGTCGAATATTTCGTGAGTTTGAAAACTATGAATTAAAAAAGACGTGTGGCACTCGGGGACTGCCGCGGTAAAGCTATTACATAGCATTTTTTACCGACTATGCTAGTATAATTATTTCTATATAAGAATACTAGCTGATGCCCGCAGCTTCGCCCGCGTAAAATTTGTTACCGCGGGAAGTTATTCCCGGGATAAAAGGTAGCCTATGTGTTATTCCAGACTATAATGTATCTCTGTTACCAAATTTCAGCCCGATCCGTTCAGCGGTTTGAGCGTGAAAGAGTAACAAACATCCACACTCACAAACATTCGCATTTATAATATTAGTAAGAAGTAAGATTTTAAGGCCTATGTTCAACAAAGTAAAGTACCAAGTACCTACTTGACTGTGGACATTTGGGCTTTTGGACTTTTGGCCTATTGGCCTTTTGGACTTTTGGACTTTTGGACTTTTGGACTTTTGGCCTTTTGGACTTTTGGACTTTTGTACTATTGGACTTTTGGACTTTTGGACTTTTGGACTTTTGGACTTTTGGACTTTTGGACTTTTGGACTTTTGGACTTTTGGACTTTTGGACTTTTTGACTTTTAGACTTTTGGACTTTTGGACTTTTGAACTTTTGGACTTTTGGACTTTTGGACTTTTGGACTTTTGGACTTTTGGACTTTTGGACTTTTGGACTTTTGGACTTTTGGACTTTTGGACTTTTGGACTTTTGGACTTTTGGACTTTTGGACTTTTGGACTTTTGGACTTTTAGACTTTTGAACTAAAGTCCAAAAGGCCAAAAGGCAGGAATCTTAGCATTATGTTATGTAGCCTATAGCCACTATCAATTAATGTACCTACTTACTATCGAACAGTTTTTGAAACCCTACCAGTAGTTTCAGTAAGACTTGCCTTGGTATGATGTGATCGTGGTCCCTTTGCAGCGTGTGTCCAATATAGCGCAGCAGCTACACTTCCGACGTTTGATCTGTTGGTGGATAGGGGTCTCACTGCAGCGTTCCAATAGTCTTACGTTCGTGATGTTCTCGGGCCCGTATGTACCGAGGATCCATTGGAGGCAGCGTTTGACGAAGACTTATTGCTGGTAGCTGGTGCGAAATGTCTTTAGTGACCTTCCATGTCTCGCATCCGTATAACAGTTAGCAGTACAGTTTTAACGTTTACTTTGTTTTGAGTTTCACTCTTCGTGTCTTTTGGACTTTTGGACTAAAGTTCAAAAGGCCAAAAGGCAGGAATCTTAGCATTATGTTATGTAGCCTATAGCCACTGTCAATTAATGTACCTACTTACTATCGAACAGTTTTTGAAACCCTACCAGTAGTTTCAGTAAGACTTGCCTTGGTATGATGTGATCGTGGTCCCTTTGCAGCGTGTGTCCAATCTAGCGCAGCAGCTACACTTCCGACGTTTGATCTGTTGGTCTCACTGCAGCGTTCCAATAGTCTTACGTTCGTGATGTTCTCGGGCCCGTATGTACCGAGGATTCATTGGAGGCAGCGTTTGACGAAGACTTATAGCTGGTAGCTGGTGCGAAATGTCTTTAGTGACCTTCCATGTCTCGCATCCGTATAGCAGTTAGCAGTACAGTTTTAACGTTTACTTTGTTTTGAGTTTCACTCTTCGTGTCCATTTTCGCAACTGCCCACGGGGCGCGGCTGTGTAAAGGTTGTTCTGGCCTTGGCGAGACTCGAAATGATGTAAGGTACTCTTCTATCCCATCAGTTTCTGACACGACACTCCCGAGGTACGTGAATTAGTGCCTCCACCACATCTCTTGCGTCTGTCGATTTTAATTTCAGTCCAGCCATTCGCTGCCTCATCCTGCTCGTTGTCCTGCACGTTGTCCTGCAGACATGCATGACGGCGTGTGTGTGCCTCAGCAGGCACAGGACATCGGCATCATTTAAATCCTCCAGGATATCAGTATAGGCCCCATTCTATGCCGCGCCGATTGTTCTTTGCGGTATTCAGCATTATACCATCTATTTTCTATGGATGGTTGTTAACTATCCTGTTATCTTCATAACGATCCTCTAAGGTAGGTACAGTACGTATTTTCAAAAGAGTTTGTGAACTCTATTTTTAATTTCTTTTTCAGAATATTGATGACATTTGATTGATGTCATTTTATACACGTTACGTCTACTACATTGATACATGTAATAAAATTCTAACACGCCGGTGTTTGTATGTAAATTGTTTATACTGAGGAAAATTCTATACTGAGGAATAGCTTTAACCATTAAGCTCTATTTTGATTAAGCAAACAGGGCAGATTCACACGCTACTTGATGAGTATGATTAATAAATACCTCTAATTTCATAGACCTTGTGTGACGTAAACAAAGTTGCGAGGGTCAGCTAGTTAAAAGATAAAACACTAGGTTTCTTCTTAAAAACTATTTTTACAAATTTTATGGTAATAATAGACATTCTTTGAAATATGCATGTATGGTATTGTTGTGACTTTTATGACACGTTTAAAGTACATAGGTATGAGATAGATGGCGCTCGCGGCTACGTCAGCGTGAAATTTTCTTCCCGCTTCCCATGGGAACGTACTCCCGGGTTTGGTTATCTTTATAGCAGTATTATATATAAATTAACAAAACAAAAAATAATACTGCATTGGTGATAATAATAATAAAATGTATGTATATAGAGTACTCACCTCTTATATTTGCTCCATGGTACTCACTCATTTTCTTTCACTATTTTTCGTGACTTTCTTCATTAATAACTGCACTTTGTTTATTCATATTTAAAACACTTTTTACACAAATTATACGAGTACAGTTCACTGTTGTACATAGATGATGAATACCTATACACCTATAGTCGAATTTTTTTTTAGACGAAGTAAATTGACAGCAACTAATGTAATTGACAGCATCGAAATTGTCATTTCACATTATGAACTCTAAATTCAACCAGCACTCTTAATTCAACTTTGGTCGAGTGGTTAAGACGCGGATCGGTACGCAGAAGGCGCAAGATCGATTCTGGGTACAAGCATCAATTTTTGGATTATTTGACACAGTATAATAATATTATAACGACTGCAGAGTTCATAATTGACGTAAACAAAAAATTTATGAAGTGCGAGACGAGATACACAAACGTGGCCGAAGGTAGCCGAGAGTGTGACTCGTTTTCGTGACACAATTTCTGGTTTCGGTCTCCACGCAAGGCCCGCGATAGAAGCTATGCAATAGCTTAAAAAGCGTTGGAAGTTCACGAAGAGTCGGTTAATAACCCTCCATTGGCGTTGGGTAAAATAAATCTTACTTTCACTTATCGATAGGTCCTCTGTCACAGCGGTAAAAGTAAAGTAACGTCAATGAAGAAGTATTTTTCTAAGAAATTCAAAGCAGATCCACAGAAACTCATCGCACAATTCCACTCTAGAGATATCATAACAAACGTAATAAAACTTCTCGCTAAAATATTAGTTTTTCGGGCCATCAGAGTTTACACAGGACTGAACTGAATGAACAACAAATGGCCCTTCATTTTATTACACCGGTTTTTTTCATAAATTGTACAAAACTTTGTTGTTTTTGGAACGAGTTTAATTAAATTTCGGATGGTAAATTTTTACGGTTTCTTCGTCTAGTAACACTATTAGAAATGCAAAGGACTTTTAGTTTTTTACTGTATTTTTTTAACTTAGTAGGAAAAATATATTGCAAATATCGGGATGGTGACCTTGGCTCCTTAGATCACGTCGGGCTCAGACGCAAGTACCTACGGACGAATCTGCGTGTGACTTTGTAAATATTTCACATTTTTAAGTTTGTACACATTAACGGCCCCCGGACACAGTCAAATAACCATCAATAGCTTGACATCCACACATGTGTACTTACTTACACGTCGAAGCACACACACGTGCAAAGTAAGGACGCCCTGAAGCTACTTTCATTCATATGGTTAACAGGCTTAACTCAATATTATTGACCGTATCCGGAGCCGGAGAGAAAGTGGCAGAAATACGTATAACTTTTTAATGAACTGCACACACTTATTAGATCGGTTAGCACATTATATTCATACTTTACCGGCTAAATTTTACTGATGATATTGGGGGATTTTAATAAAATAAACACTATAACGTTATCTAGTAAATAAAGCTTTTATTTCTCCAAGATCATTTATTTTTACAACTGTTTTCGATATAGTTTTTGTATATGGTATGTAATGATGTAATTACTAACCAACCCTCATTGATATACCTACATCTAACCCTGTCGTTTCTATTCCAATAGCTAGATATTATAGTTTTCTTAACAAAATAGTCTCTAAGAAAATCAGTAGGTAATCGGAATCAGAGAAAATAGTGGCACTTGTAAAGGTATTCCAAAAGGGTTATTATAATAATACCTTCTTACTATATTCTCAAGTACCTACCTATTGAACGACATACTAACAGATACTACGTGTTGCCATTACGGTTAGTGGTTACAATTTGCAGTAGGAGCTTTCACCTAAGTTAAAAGGGCTCGCCATTAAATGGGCGGTATATCGAAAACCCATTCGAGTAATTTGAGGTGAACCGAAACGACATTGTCGCTTAAGCGATTCAATCCTACGCGACCGCGCCGAGACCTACACGACGATTTGAATTTGAGCGATTTTATGTGGCTGTAATCACACCGTGTCGATATTAACTTATAGGTACTTACTCAATAATCTACTAGGAATTGAACATCGTTCCGAGCCATAGAGCAACAATACCTATGACTTTTATGAGGGAAGGGAAGCGCCATACTTAGACTTTAAAAGAATTACGCTTATACAAGGAGGCGCTGGAGCGGGGCCAAAGGCCTGCGTCTCGAGAAATCGAGGCCCAGCGGACCCTGCTCCACCAGGAAACCCTGGAGACATGGAAGATGCGACTTGAGCAACCAAAGGGGGGATTGGCCACAATCGCGGCCGTCAGACCGGTCATGGACGAGTGGCTGGAGAGAAGACACGGTGCTCTCTCCTACCGGTTGACACAGATGCTTGCCGGGCACGGTAGCTTCGGTAGGTATCTGTGGCGAAAACACCGGGAAACCACGGCCGAATGTCAGCACTGCGAGGACCGCAGCGATGACACGGCGCTCCACACGCTGGTGGAGTGCACGGCGTGGGCACAACAGCGACAGGTCCTCGTAGTGGGTCTGGGCGTGGACACTCTCTCGCTTGAGGCCATGGTGCGAGCCATGCTCTCCAGCGGGAGTAAGTGGGACTGCGCCGCCTCTTTCTGCGAGCAGGTCATGCTCGCGAAGGAGGCGGCGGGCCGGGTGCGGGAGAGAACTCTCCCACCCGAGTTCCGCAGTCGGCGCCCTGGGCGCCGCCGACGTGTCTTCGCCGAGGACTATCGGCCTCCATGACCGGGGGTCTGAGGACGGTGAGAGGGCCGCTCACCGTCCTTACAGAAGCAGGCCCATGACGGCAGCGTGACGTGAGCACTCACGCACGCCCCCCCTTAGAAGCGGGGTCACACCCGAAACCCCCCATAGACGCGGGATTGCACCCGAACCACCCCCTGGGCGAGGCCGCATTGGCGGCCGTAGGTCTGTTGGGAGTCACGGGACATCCTTCCTGAGGGCTTACCCGGGGCTCTCAACCATAGGCTGTTGGGCGTTACGTGAGGTTTTTTAGTCGGTAAGAGTCCGGCATAGCATCCTACGAGGATTTTCCCTCATGTTAAAAAAAAAAAAAAAAAAAAAATTACGCTTATACACACACAGACACATTTATAAAAGTAATAATATTATAATGTCTGAAATTATGAATGCATTGTTTTCATTGTTTTGTGTAAGTCCCTTTTTGACAGCCGATTGCTTCTTTAGTGGTGTATATGAATACGATTTCCCACCGCGACATATTATTAAATCTAACAGATAGATAATTATGTGTAGAGCAAACATGCTATGTCTACTTTGGCTACTTCCTTTGTACAGGTCGCGTTGTTCTATGAATCGAGCAGTTCCGCTCAGGCCGTGACCCATGTGACTGTAGACGGCTCCTATCCGGCATGACAGACATGGGGATTTTTCGTTAAAAAAGGAGTTCCATGATCGGTTACTGAGTTATTGGTCAATGACAAAACTCTCAAAGATGTTCAACCATCTCAGCCAATAGTGTTTCCACGAAAGCGATTCAGACAGATGACTGATAATAATTGATTTACGACATTCATTTATAGAACAGATAAGGCGACCAATCACGAATCAGTTTGTTTTATGCCACTTCAATTGCTTTTTGTGTTAAGTGTTTAGTGTTTTCAGTTACAGATTGATAGCTACGACGTTTTATGGCCCAACTACTACCAACTCGTAAACATTTTTGCTGATAATGTCCTCTTAGGGACAGTGCAAACCAGGCATGGCGGCGTGATAATATTGAGAAAGATTACAGTTTGAACTAAACCCTATTCCTAAGAACATAAGGCTCAAAATAATTTATTTAAAATTTATTCGAAGGCTTTTTATCTTTGACATGGTGCTTTTAGTCGTATAACTTTTAACTTTATTGACTTTATGCACAATGTAAGAAAGTTTTACGGAATCAATGGTTCTTACATAACAAGCACTGAACGGAAGAACTAATAAATTTGTATAGCATTTAGTCACAATTCTGATTAGATATTCTGACAAGAACGATAGGTACCTATTTAACATCCCAAGGTTGCCTGTTAGAAATTGCTTTACAGCGATAAGGCCGCCCTTTGTACGACATTCTGTTAAAATTATTGTAAACTTGTTTTCAACTTGGTGTACAAATAAAGCTTATTTTATTCTATTCCATACTTAAAAAGACCATTTTCATTATTTTCATCTTAATTCGGTGCAATTACGGCCACTATCTCGATATCATACAATCAAGAGCTAGCATCTTAACAATCTTACTGATTTGGGGTCTTGCTAGGTACTAGTATGTGATACCTACTACCCGTTCGCTCTAACTTTGCCGTTGGCGTAGAGGCGTATACCTGAATTTTTAATTAGACGAAGTAAATTGACAGTAGCTAATGTCACTTCGCCATAGAAAATAGGCAACATTGTATGAAGAAGTGACATTAGTTGCTGTCAATTTACTAATTAAAAATTCGACTTTAGAATGGAGCCGAGCGGCCAACTTAGAGCGAACGAGCAGTATATGATACTGTCCTAGATTCTTACAACAAACGTGTTTTATTTGCCGTTTTTTGGTACGGAACCCCTCTTGCACGAGTTCGACTCGGAGTTGACCGGTTTTTATACCACTGAGTTGGAGATTTAATTCCTTTTTCTTTCATAAACTTCGTAATCTACCAGTAAACGGAAAATTAATTGACATGTTTTTTAAATGAGTACTTATGAGTTTTTTTCTTTATTTTTTTTACGTGAGGAAAATCCAAATACATGGATGCTATGACGAACTGCTACCGACTAAAAAATCATACGTATCCTGCCAATAATCTACGGTTGGGAGCCCCGGGTAAGCCCTCGGAAGGATACCCTAGGACTCCCAACAGACCTACGGCTACTAAATGATTATAGTTATCCGTACATTTTGAGAGCGACATACCCTCCTTTTTCCTAAAAAAAATCATTTTTATTCTCCTAGAAAACACGTTTATACGATACACAAATAGGTACTATCAGGCACTAGTTTCACAAATATAACAAAATATACAATGAAAATATGTAAACATTCGTACATAATATTGGCTGTGACCCGTATTGACCCGCGATGTATTTGTTCAGCATAAATTGGTATTGTTGCGGGTATAATAAATAAGCTATCTTGAATAATTTAAACATCGTACATACGTACAGTCATGCCTTTATCCCCAAAGGAATAAGCAGAGGCATATTGTGCCTCTGTGGTGCAGTCGGTAGTGACACCGCTTGCGGCGCTGGAGGTCGTGGGTTCGATTCCTACCGGAGATAAAATAATATTTGTGCGACCCATAAATGTTTGTCTCAAGAGTCTGGGTGTTTCTTTGTATTATATGTATGTATTTAAAAGTATATAAGTATTAATATCCGTAGTCTGATACCCTTATGGGTATCAGACCACGGATACAAAGATACGGATCACAAAGTAAGCTAGGAATAACCTGCTTGTGTTATCACAAGCAGGTTATTCTTAGTTTACTTTGGGATCAGATAGCGTTGCGTGAAATGTACGTAAATATTTATTTATTTATTGTTTTTGATTTCCTCGGTGGCGCATTCAGTAGTGTAACCGACTACCGAGTCTTAGGTTCGATTTTCTGGGTTCGGTCCAAATATTTGTGTTTATGTTTTCAGAAATATATGTATACCTGAGTATGTCTATCTGTCGTCTAGATCCCATACGAAATATATGTTTATGGTATATGCTCTTCCTATATCAGATATTGAGTAGGTATCAATATATTTAGTACGTAACGCACCTAATTGTAATTTTATTACGAAAATTTAATTAACCCGATTTTAATTAATAAAACGCTTCTCAAAGTCAAGCTATTACGTACACACTGAACCAGAAACCCCTGAACTTTTCACAAATCTACCGAAGGCAAATTAATAAGAAAATAATAAAATTGGAGCGTATTTTTCGCCAATCGTTGGCGCAAATTAAATTGCTCGAATTAATATACGTACCGTGCCTATGTTAGGTAATGGTAGGTCGTACTCGCCATAGAGCAATACGATCTATGACTTTTTTCAGGAAGGGAGGCGCTATACTGAGACTTTCCCCTCTGCCAAAGCAAGTTTCACAAGTTTCTGGAATTGTTTGATATGATGCCCACGGCTACGTTCTATCACCGCACCGCTCGCCACAGACAGGGAGTTCATCCTCACACTCTGCGTCCGGAGCGTTCCAGCACGGTTAGATCCGATAGGGGTTTTCTTCCGCGCACGCTTAGGTTGTGGAATGATCTCCCTGCCTCGGTTTTCCCAAACGCCTACAGTATGGGGTTCTTCAAAAGGGGTCTTAGAAGGTTTTTGCAGGGTCGGCAGCGCGAGTGTGGCGCCTCTGGTGTTGCAAACGTTCATAGGCTGCGGTGACCACCGGTCCTTCTGGTGGGCCGTATGCTTGTCTGCCACCTTAGTGGTATATAAAAAAAAAATTCCAAAAGGATTGACACGCGCATAGTTAATAAGAATTATATTTCAGTGTGTCTGAAATGCTTTTGTAGTGGTGTTTAAGAATACGATTTCCCCCCGTGACATAAATATGACGGACAGATATGTTACATACGCTGTTGATTGATGGCACTTGGTGGAACTTGCTGCACTTTTTTTAAAAACGACACTTGTACTGCTTCACAATATTTATTAATTACACCTGACCGGTTACGGCATTCTCTAAGGTTTAGATGATTATAAAATGTGTATATGTAGGTATTGTTTGAGTGCTTTCAATACATTTATTAATATAATTATCTATCTAAACCTTTGAGAATACCGTAAGGCGAAACCGGTCAGGTGTAATTAATAAATATTGTGAAACAGGACAAGTGTCGTTTTTTAATAAAGACATTATGTATAGAGCAAAACAAACCGTGTCTGCTTTCCTTGTACTGGTCGTGTTGCTCTATGGGTGGGTCGTACTCGTCCGCGTACCTCCTTCGTCGTGAAAAATGGAATCACAGCGATGAACAATTTGTCATTTTAATGTTTTCGTGTCCGCAACCGGTTCTCTGGCACTATGGATAGACAATTTATAACGCGTGTCATATCCCCTTTGTACGGCACCGTAAAATATTTAGCTATCACGGCGAGAAGAATGCAATTTGTTGTCATAACGTCCGAAATACTTTGTGTTGTGGCAAATTTGTGAATGTAAATGTTAGAATTGTATATACATAGATATATATAAATGATCTATGTGCTCAATGAATATGCTTACAATGCAATAAAATAAAGAATATTTATATTGTTGGAAATTCTAACACAACATCATCTAGCCCAAGTTAAGCTAATATGTACAAGCTTGTGCTATGGGATCTACACGACACTGTTAGACATACCTACTTATATATTTCTAAATACATACATATTATGCATAGAATACTTCCAAACTCCGAAGCAAACATTTGTGAGTGTCACCAATATTTGGACCGACCCGGGAATCGAACCAAGGACCACAGCGCGGTAGGCGGTTGCACTACCGAATGCGCCACCGAGGCAGTCAAAGCAATAAAAATAAAATGAAACCAACAAATCGCGTAGTCTTTAATAGTTAAGAATAGAATACCTACATTTCTACAAAATCGCTTGTCAAAATCTTAATGGATAATACCGACATCCTATGCAGTTAAAAATACGTCAAAGCTGCAGTACTGTTTAGTAGTCGTAGTTAGTTAGTAGTTTTATACATACAATGTAAAATCTTGTAATATATCTAATTATTAAAACTAGAAAGTAATATATTACCGTAACATCAGCGTGGCAGTGTAAACGTGTAATCCGAACACAACAGAAGCTCGTCCATCCAGTCGGGCGAATTAAAATCATAGATTGAGAATTTTTCGCTATTCAAATATCCCTATTGATCCGGATGATCCCGGTTCTGGTACGATATCTTTTAACAGGTAATCATTAGTTTATAAGTCAAAGACAAAGTTGGTCAAAGATTATGGCCGCTGACATTTCTGCCCACATAATTAAATACTTTTTAGGTAGGTAACTACTGTGAAATTTCGTTTCATGTCATATCGAAAAAAATGTGAATTGGGGGCCGGCGGCTTGCTTCCTGTTGTTGCTGGCAGGCTTGATGTAAAAATATTAAAAGGTCAACAGTATAAGCTTTTAAAACTCAGCTTGTCAAAATAAAGCGCCCGTGTGACGGGATGTTACTCTCACAGTCCATAAAAACTATTGTGACACTCTAGTCAGACCTACAGTTAAAGGAACAATGTAGCTCTTTACGCTTTGCTTTAATAACTCAGTCTTGTAAGGGAAAAGTAACACCTACGTTGGCAAAATATTTCAACTTTCTGGGGTTTGACTGAGAAAAGATCTAATCAATCGCTCGATTCTGGCCAATCACTTATGTGCTTTGCTTTATAGCACTAAGGTAAAGAAACAATATAACAAGCACATTCTATCATTATCGTAAATTAGTAGTTATTTTGTAGATTTATTACAGGAACATCCCCTGTTTAGTGTTGCAAATAAACGTATATAATATTATATTATAAGGCTTCTGAAATTCCCACATCATAAAATTGGTCTCGAGTCGTCGACAGAAAACTGATCATTTATTTTTATGACATCGATCCGGGGTCAATAATTGTGTCGCCATATTTTTTTCGAATTCCGATACATTTACTCTAGACGGTATTTTTACGAGTTCATTGCACCTTTGAGTACCTGTTCGTTTTTCATTTTGACGACTCAATTTCGTTAGATATATTTATTCCATTTGATGAAGTTGTTTCTAGTCTTTAATGCCTTCGTTTTCTAAACTTCATCGTCTAGGAGTCATGAAATTGTCATATATAGTGTCTGTGTTAAATTTCTTTAGTGTCTAATATCATTAGTGAGAAATCATATAGGTATACGGACAGAAAAATATCAGAGACACTTCGATTTTTTTAAATTTAAAAGTACCTATTAAGTTTATCAAAATGTCTGCCATTGTTAGTCATCATAGAGTTTTAAAAAAACAATTTACCGGAGACAAGGTGGGCTTCTAACTAAGAATGACTTTAATAACTTGCCCCGGCCCTAAACCGTTAATTAAGGTTATTAATCCGACGGCACTGCCACCTTGTTTTCCTTAATTGGTAGCAATTTTATTACAGCCCGTGAAAGCAAGCTTCAGTTTTCATAATTAGGTTAATATTATGAAAATGTCTTACGTGTTATATGACGAAGAAGTAACGCTTTGTAAAGGTTAGAGCAGTAATTAGATTGCCCTTTTGTCATATTTGTAGATCGCAGAAAATTTACTTTACCCTAATGGTGTTCCATAATCACGCTTTATAACCCATGGGAGTAGACTGAGGCGTATCATTGACCGCATATTACGGTGTGTCTTTAAGTTGGGTTGCGAATAAATTGTCGGATTCTAATACTTAGATACCTCATGTCACTGGGGTATAATACAATATAGTATGGGTAAAGGTTATTGAGGAGTTATGGAGGTTACAGCATTGGGTCACCAAGTTTGAAACTTTCTTTAGTATTAGTCAGGCGGCGGAGTAATTATAACAATTGTATAATTACTCCGCCGCCTGCTTTCCAACTATCATATCAATTAGAGAAAGATCTGGGTAATATGTAATCTGTAAGTCTTTAAGTACGAGCGCGATTGTTCTCAATATGGCACCTTTGTGTCCAGAATAGGATGTAAGTGCCTTGTAGATTTTCGAAAGGTACGTTATTGTTTCAAAAGGTACTGGGACGGGTCCTCTAGGGACGTGTAGAACTTGGAACTAAGTATGTTACCCTGGTTGTCCACGTTCATGTGCAAGTCAAATATCCTGGGCCAGTTTGGAGTGTTGAAAAAACTGCTTTAATATCTCCCATGCTTATTATAGGTTTCATTCAAAAAGTAAAGTAATTACTACCACACGTCTCCTCAATAAACTTCAGTATAACACGAACAGACGTCAACGGACTGATGAAGACTGCGTTGAGCCTGGAACGTTAATTCGAAACCCAACAGAAATATTGTTGGTAGACGTCTCCTTTCATAGAAAGCACGGTTAGCAGAAATCACTATTCATAGATAGCACGGTTCACCGAAGAATTGGTTGATGGAATCATTATTTCACGAAAGCACAGCAGGCAGAAACCTTTGTTCATAGATAACACGATTCAGAATAGACTGAAGAGTTTGCACTAAAACTTAACTCAATATTTGAAAATAGGCAGCTATTGCAAAAAGCGAGCAATAGGGTAGAGACGAAGGTAATGGAATTATTTTTTGAGCATCCGCTGAACCAGCAGGGGTCGTTATTCAATTACAAGGGAGGGAAAATATGAAGCGATGTTTACCTGTGCTGCTGCGGGCCATGCGACCGAATCTTTTTACCATAATTACCTTTGTAATGTATTTTAAGTAAACCTACCACTGCTTCGAAGACGGGGAAGCTAATCGACTTGAAGGCGAAAATCTGGCTTATTTCGAAGTTGAAAGGAATCATGTTGTGCTATTTTAGTGCCTCTTTCTTTACGCAGCCTGGCAGCTATAAGAATAGATGATAATTAGAGTTAGACAATTAGAAAATTTTCGAAACTATTAAATAGGCACGAGAAAGACTTAATTTACATTTGTGATCATGCTTATATTGTTAAGCATAATACGTAGTCAATCAAATAGTAATTTATTAGTTAGTATGGATAGGGGCTACTTATTTATTATTTAAGAGAAAAACTTAAAGTTACTATACACTATATACTTACATACAAGTTATAATATAGAGGAACATAAATAAAAAAAAAGGGGCAATACCAGATAACGATCAAGAAAAGATAAGATTATGCATCAAAAAACTCTTCCACATCGCTGTCAAACACAACCGTACCCAAAATGCTGGCAGCGTTTCCACGTTGTATGGCAATGCCTCTGGCTCAAGTATACCCCAGCATATTGGTCACGAGAACTGTAGACCAATAGTTTACATAAAGCTCTGTAAATAAGCTTTGCACTAGGACTCCACGGTCCAATAGTTTCGACTCAAACGGCTCAAATAAATAAGATTCAACAAGATTTGTGTATTTTCGCCGTTTGAGGGCCTAGGCAGACGCGGCAGAAGCTCCCGCGCAGTTAGCAGTCTCTGGAACATGGGAAGGCGGAAGGGTATTCACGCACGTCCCACACAAGCGGTTTTCCCATCTTCCAAGGCACCAATGACATCCCGTCGGCCCTCTTCCCATTGTCTCGAGCCAAGCCCTTGGGTTCAAGCACTGCTGGCAAGCCGCCCGGCGGCAGAAAGGGCACGACGAATGATGTCAATAGTAATTAGTTCCTTGATTAAATATTGTTTTTCTAGCGATTTGTAGATATTTTATGATAGTTGTAAATAATTAGGTTTATTATGTTCATTTTGATGTCAATCAAATATATTTAATGTAAACGTTCGTTTGATAGGTACCTGTTTATCATCGTTGGTGTACCACAAAAATTGATGATATTTTCTAAACCCTTCAAGCGCGCCGGTAACGTTAAATCGACACCCATTTTTGTCATTTATTCGCAATAATCCAACGTGGAAGCGGGTGCGCGTGATCTCATTGACATTAATCTGGGCACGGGTTGGCTCTCCATTATTCATAGTCCAACCCGTCGTGAATAATATTTGATGCGGTTTTGAAATGGCATAGCGTTACAGAAACTTCAGTTGAGCAAATTTACTGCTTCATTAGCGACTACGGGTGTGGCGGGTACTCTCAGTAGTTTGTACATTGAATGGGACGCTTTACTTTATGTTTACGAGTAACATCTGAACATTTTGTTATGTTTGAAATTTATGAGTTTGCTTATGTGTAATTTAAATATAACAGTATAATTCTGCCCTCGTTATTGCAAACGCAGTACTTGCAAAATAGCGGTTTCGAGATAAACGCGAAAAACATATTTCGTCATATCTAAGGAAGAAATATCGGTGCTATAACTTTTAAAATGTAACTTAAAAATAGTAAAAAAATCGATCTTTCTATTGATATATTTTTTTCCTTATTTTATTATCTTATTTAGATAAAATGCTTAGTACTGCGTTTTCATTAACTTTCTGGGCTTGCGAGCATTACAGTATCACTAAGATCACATGCAGTAATAGTGCTTATTACTGCAAACTCACCTAGCACGTGCTTAGTACTGCGTTTGTAATTATTAATCATTGAATATATTACATACCTCTGGTATTAGTTAAACAGACTGTACTGCCGTGTCAGACCTATCTACGTTATCTTAAAATCATAGTTTTGAGAAATTGCATCCTAAAGATTTTTCAGATATTTGCGTTTTTAAAGAAATTTAATGCAAACAATTATGAGATTTTTTAATAATGTAACATATTTTAATGTGACGGATATCGGGAAGTAGCATTTTTTTTTATTGTAGCTATATTTACTATAATAAACTCAATAACAGAGATAGGCATGACAAGCCTACCATACATTACCTAATACGCGACGCCTCGTATGTTAAGATATAAGAGTTAGCTGTGATAAGTCCTTTTGGGGGAGTTATACAAAACTCGGTTATTTATAAGTTACCTGAAATTGGTCTGACTACAGGTGTACCGTAAAACAAAAGGTTAAATATAATGTTAAAGTTTTCATCTTTCGTTTTCATGTTCATAATTACTAAAAAAAGTTAATCTTCCGAAATCAAAGGCACTTCAAAAGTCAATCAATCAATCTAGCCTATAGCAGTCCACTGCTGAACATAGGCGTCTCCCAAATTTCGCCACAACACACGGTCCTGCGCTTTTCGCATCCAGTCAATCCCTGCAACGTCAATCGTGCAGATCGTCGCTCCTTCTGGCAGGGGTCGTCCTACCCGACATTTACCAAGTCGCGGTCTCCACTCCAGAACACGCTTGCTCCATCGAGCATCAGTTATTCTACAAATGTGGCCAGCCACTTCGAAACGTATACTCTGCAAGCTATGTCGACCACTCTTGTTTTCTGACGGATAACATCGTTTCGGATCTTATCCCTCAGAGACACCCCTATTGTGGACTAGCCCTATTGTGAGTGTCCACGTCTCGGCGGCGTAGGTCAAAACTGGTAGAATGCTCTGGCTGAAGACTATCATCTTCAGGCATTGCGGTATCGGCGAATAGAAAACCCGATGCAGTTCGCTGAATGCTGCCCAGCCCAAGCAAATCCTTTTCGCTATTTCCTTATCCAGGTTACTCGTTTCAAATGTCCTGCCCAAGGTAAGTGTAGTCTAGGACAGCTATTGGTCCCGGCATGACATGCTCATTGAACATGACCTTGGTTTTGTTCAAGTTTATACCGAGGCCAACACGTCGAGACTCTTCACTTAAACTGTGCAGCACCCCGCTAAAAGGTTTCAGCTTTTCTGCTACTATGACGATGTCATTGGCTTATATTCACGCCCCTTCCATCCCAGGCCAACGATTTTAAGACGTCCCAAGCGCATTAGTGAGGAGCTTAGGTGACACGACATCTCCCTGTCTCACACCTGTGCGCAGCGCTATCGGATTGGTCTTCTTATCCTCCAACTGGACGGTCATGGTAACCGTATCATATAAGCCCCTCAACACCTCAATATACCGCCAATCAAGATGACACCGCTGCAGAGCTTCTAGGACTGCCCAGGTTTCGACAGAGTCGAAGGCTTTCTCGTAGTCTACGAAATCCATACACAACGGCTGATTGTGCTAGTTGGACTTCATACAATTTGCCGAACAGAATGGATGTAGTCCACTGTACTAAAGCCTTTTCGAAACCCGGCTTACTTCTTTGTCTGGAACTTGTCGAGTTTCCCAGCGAGGCGGTTTATGACTACTCTCCAGAACAACTTGTAGACATTGCTCAGCTCAGGAGTGAAATGAGTCTGTAGATCTTCAGTAAGGATTATGTGTAACACATTTTGCTACTAAGGTGCTGTATTAGTTCTTCGGCGCTTTTTTAAAGTGAATTATTTGTGGCATCTTCACTATTTATTTAACTAATTTGTGCTAATACGTTTGACGAGTTCAAACGTATTAGCACATGTTAGCATGCATCGTTGTCATAGTCAAAACTACTCCGGTTTTGACTATGACATGGTTGGTTTGAGTTACGGTGTACTTACCGTAATACTGGAATGTTTGACCACCAACCACGCAGAGCACACTGTCACGTCAGCGAGTGACGTCGACGCACTGATTTGCTAAAATGAAACACGGCACTATACCGTGCGGTATTCGTACACACATAGCTCCCTCTCACTCTCGCTTCTCGTTATGCTACAAGCTTACGCAGTAATCGTAGCAAGTACTGCATAAACTTATAGCATATGCTTAATGCTTCAAATTTTTGTAGCACAAGTTACATTTAGGTGCAAGTACTGCGTTTCATAGTACCTAAAAAACACGTTTGTAATAGAAAAAAGTTATAGATATATTTTTTACGTATAGATTATGTCCTTAGGATGCCATTTCTGCAAAAAAGTGAAAATCTCAAAAATGTCGATTACTGCAAGTGCAATTATCAGGGCAGAATTAAGAGAGTAAAGACGGAATAAGAATAACATTCTTGCCCACGTTCTCAAGACGTTCTCAAGTTAACCGTAAATGAGGCCCTGTGTGTATTCTATGACTGGTTTTCGGCAAACAGCCTTAAGCTAAATCCAAAAAAGACTCAGGTTGTTCTATTTAAGTCAACTGCTCAAAACAAAAGTACTCTTGACTGCTTTTTGCATGGCGTAAAGGTGTCTTCAGTGACTGTTGTGAAATTCTTGGGTGTGTATATAGATGAATTTCTTAATTGGAAAGCAGAGCTTGGCAATATGGAAAAGGCTGTGAGTTCGGCTTGCTATGTCCTGCGAAGTCTGCGCAATGATGTCGTAAGTTTGGAGCATCTGAAAATGGTTTACCATGCATTGGTCGAGTCCAAACTCAGACATGGAATTCTTGTCTGGGGAGGTAGCTATGACTACAATATACAGCGAGCTTTCATCCTTTAGAAAAGAGCTATACGCACAATGGTCTGTATAAGGCAGGAGGAGTCTTGCAAAAGGCACTTTCAAGAGCTAGGCATATTAACGGTCCCTAGTTTGTATATACTGGTACTATTGACCTTTTTTGCCAAGTATATTCATGAATACGAAACTGAAGATGAAAGGAAAGAGAGCACGCGCAGAAAGGATTTCCGGAGCGTAGTTTTTCCTCATCTTAATATTGTCAAACATAGCACAATTTATAGTTCTACAAAATTGTTTAATAAGGTGCCCTTACATTTAACGGTTCTTCTTTATAAATAACCTGCCAAGTGCGAGTCGGACTCCCGCACGGAGGGTTCCGTACCAAAAAACAACAAAAAGTCGTACCTATTTGTTGCATGGGAGCCCCCTTTTTTCTTTTTATTTAACGAGATGGAAAATCCTTAATGGATGATATGCCGGACTCCTCTCTCTCAACAAGACAAGCTCTCGAAAGGATGTCCCAGTAAAGGTCCATTTTGTTTCAATTATTTTTTTTTTTATGAAAATACAATGCTCGATATTCTGTGAGTATTTCAAGCGTCTACTGGTTGCCCTCATTACCTATTAACACATAGCAACGCGCGCCTTAGGCAGTTCGCGTTGCTCTATAGTGTTATACAACGCGCGTCTTTAGACAGTTCGCGTTGCTTTATAGTGTTATACAACGCGCGTCTTTAGACAGTTCGCGTTGCTCTATAGTGTTATACAACGCGCGTCTTTAGACAGGTCGCGTTGCTCTATAGTGTTAACTATCCTTGTATAGATCCTCTACGGTAGGAACAGTATATATTTCAAAAAGAGATTGTGAACTCTATGTTTAATTTCTTTTTCAGAATATTGTCGACATTTGAATGATGACATTATAAACACGATATCTACGTCTACAACATAAATTGTGTGTTTGTACGTAAATTGTTTATACTGGAGAAAAATCTAAAATATGGACTATTTGTTTACTATTTCCTATGAAATAGCAGTCTTTGAAATATTACACCTACCTACAGTAATCTGCTGAAAACGTTGTTCACTTTTTAAAGAACAAATATTTACGATGAAAGTCGAAAAATAAGTTAGTATGTGACCCGTATAATGTTCAATCATGGCGACACGAAATTAATTTCATTGAGCAACATTTGATTGTGCTATACCTCCTAAAGTATTTATTTAATTTGCATGGTGTAAAGGGAATGAACGATCTTGATGAAATGTTCAAATTAACTAACGTATTTAAATTGTGAAGGATACCTTATTACCGAATATATAAGACAAAGTCGCTAAAAAACACGTTTGTTGTATGGAAGCCCCCCTTAAATATTATTATGGTTTTGTTTTCATTATTTGTTGTTATAGCGGCAACAAAAACACATATTCTGTGAAAATTTCAACTCTCTAGCTATCACCGTTCATGAGATACAGCCTCCTCACGGACAGACAGACAGACAGACAGACGGACAGCAAAGTCTCATGAATAGGGTCCCGTTCTTTACCCTTTGGGTACGGAACCCTAAAAAGAGTTCCAAACAGAATTGAAAGCGTATCTATTGAAGGGGTGTTACTACTCAGTTGACGATTTGTAGAAATAAATTTATATAATTAACTAGCTGGTGCCCGCAGCTTCGCCCGCGATGGCGCTGTATGTGAAATTTTGCTGAATTTTCTTTGCTATAAACCTCACGGAGCCCGAGACCTTTCCAACGAATGCAAAACCGTGGAAATCGGTTCGTGCGTTCTACAGTTATAGCGTCAGGAAGGAAAACCCGACTTATTTTTATATAATAGATTACTTCTTTTTTAATTGACTTGGTGATAATTTATTGAGATTTGACATAGTATTTGTTTGTTTAAATGGATTTTTTTTTTGAGATTTGACATGTATTTGTTTTTTTATGTGTTTATAATTTAATTAAGATTTGACAAGTATTTTTTTGTTTTTATGGGTTTATGATTTAATTGAGATTTGACATGGTATGTATTTGTTTGTTTTTATGGATTTATATTTTTTTTTTTCGAGATTTGACATGTATTGTTTGTTTTTATGGGTTTATAATTTTATCGAGATTGGCATGTATTTGTTTGTTTTGGGTTTATTGATTTTTTTAAAATTTTATGTACCTATCACTTTATTTCCTGACATTGACATTTTTATTTTCTATTCATTTAAATTAATTGATAATAAGTATATATCTGGAAACAATGTGTATGCTTAATATTATGTTCAAACACAATGTAAATATTGTTAATGAATAAATATACTGAATACTGAATACACGTCGTCGCCATCATACCGTGTACCTTTTATTTAAGTACGCAATTACACGGTGTTTTTCCTCACACGTTGCATCCGGAGCGCTCGAGCACGGTTAGAACCGATAGAGCCTTTCTTCCGCGCACGCTTAGGTTGTGAAATGATCTCCCTGCCTCGGTTTTCCCAAACGCCTACAGTATGGGGTTCTTCTATAGGGGTCTTAGAGGGTATTTACAGGGTCGGCAGCGCGAGTGTAGCGCCTCTGGTGTTGCAAACGTCCATAGGCTGCGGTGACCACCGGTACCTACATCTGGTGGGAGGTATGCTTGTCTGCCACCTTAGTGGTGTGAAATTTTTTGACGTGACAACGTCTTATAATTCAATGGAGCCGGCTGCACGAACCAGAAAAGATGACGCAATATGTCGTTACCTCCCTCGCGTTACCTCGCTCTGAGGCGTTCCATTTAGCACCGGAGCACGCCTCCTTGAGGTCTCTGGCGCCACCAGCGGCCCCAAGGCTGATGCCCTAGCGGCAAAGCTGAGGGCGTCGCTGGACACGGGCGACGTCCGCGTCACCAGACCAAACAAATGCGCGAGTCTGCGCATTTCGGGTCTGGATGACGCGGCCACGACGGAGGAGATAATCTCCGCCGTCGTGGAGGCGAGCGGCTGTCCTCGCGACCAGGTGAGGTCAGGCGAAATTTGCTTTGGCCCCACCGGTCACGGGTCGGCAGTCGTGAGCTGCCCCGTCGCGGCGGCCCAGAAAGTGGCGGACGGACGAAGCCTCCTTATTGGGGGCTTCCTGAGGGCGCAGGTGCATCTCCTGCAGCCCCGCGAAGACAGGTGCTATAGGTGCCTGGTCGTGGGGTATGTAGGAGTGCAGTGTACGGCGGAAGTCACAGTGGGAGACCCGGTCACACGGCCCTTGCCTGTGACGCTCCGCCACGATGTTTCAAATGCGTGGCGGAGGGCAAGGAGGCTGACCACCGGGCGGGCAGTAAGTCCTGCGCTGCCTCAAGGCCGAAGCCCCGTCCGTCCGCACGGGGGGGTGAGGGTGTGGGTGCACGTTCGCGGCAGGGTGCTGAAATGGACGTCCATTAATGGACACCCATATCCGCATCCTGCAGGTGAACCTGACCACTGCACTGGTGCTCAGGACCTTCTGTACCAGAGCATCAGGCAGTGGTCCATTAACATCGTCGTAGTCGCCGAGCCGTACTGGGTTCACCCGGGAAGTCCGGTGGATCTGGACGGCCTGACGACTATCTTTGGGGGGACCGGCGCGGACGACTCGCGCCTAGCGCTTATTGCTAGGGGCCCGGGTTGCGTCGCGGCTGGAATATGAGGGAGTGGCTGTCGTGGCCGTTTACATCTCGCCGAGCCTCGACCAGCATCAGTTTGAGCTATGGCTCCCTGAGCTGGACGTCGTTCTCGCTGCATGCCGGCCTCGCCCTGTCCTGGTCCTGGG
Source organism: Miltochrista miniata (assembly GCA_933228765.1). Classification (NCBI taxonomy): domain Eukaryota; kingdom Metazoa; phylum Arthropoda; class Insecta; order Lepidoptera; family Erebidae; genus Miltochrista; species Miltochrista miniata. The sequence goes on along the minus strand of OW121757.1, from coordinate 18,508,949 downwards.
AGACTTCAATGCCTGGTCGCAGGCTTGGGGCTCCCGGGAAACCAGAGGCAAGGGGAGGATACTGGAGGACTGGGTCACTACACGTGGCCTAGTCATCCTGAACCGGGGGAATGTCGCAACCTGGACGCGGCGGGGGCTCAGCTCGGTCATAGACGTTTCGTTTGCGACCCCTGAGCTCGCCCGCCGTGTCCAGGGATGGCGTGTGGTGGAGGAGTAGGAGACGTCGTCAGATCACCGATATATTCGGTTTGACGTCTCCCCTCCACCTAACCTGCCGCCAGCAATCGCGAATCCCCCGGAACCGCGTTGGGCACTCCATCGCCTTGATCGGGAGGCTCTCCTGGAGGCGGCCATCGTGCAGGCCTGGATTCCGACAGCGGACAGGCCTGCCGATGTTGATACCGAGGTGGAGTGGTTCGGGAGAGCCATGTCGCACATCTGCGATGCGGCGATGCCCAGGGCTAGGCCCAGACCGGCGAGGAAACAGGTGTACTGGTGGACGCCGGAAATCGCGCAGTTGCGCGCGGAGTGCGTTACCACGCGCCGCCGGTACACCAGGTTCCGCCGGAAGCGTCGCCGCCCAGACGATGCGGCAGCCCGAGAGACGGAGCTCTACGATGGGTACAGGGAGGCCAAGAGGGCCCTCCAGACGGCCATCAAGCGGTCCAAAAAGCTGGGCCGCGATGAGCTGATGGAGACTCTGGAGCGGAACCCGTGGGGGCGCCTGTACCTTATGGTAAGGGGCAAATTACGCCCTAAGGCGCCCCCACTGACTCAGAGTCTCCAGCCGCAGCGGCTGGAGGAGGTCCTGGACTCCTTGTTCCCGTCGAGAGCGGAGGAACATATTTCTCCGCGCATGGCTCCGTCTCAGGCGCCCAACGCGGAAGGCAGCGAGAACGACGTGCCCGTAGTCACCGAGGGTGAGTTAGGGGCGGCTGTACTGCGGCTTAAATTCCGCAGAAACACCGCCCCTGGACCCGACGGCATTCCAGGCCGAGCGTGGGTCCTGGCTCTCGAAGAGCTTGGGCCTCGACTAATTGGGCTCTTTAGCGCATGCCTCGAGAAAGGCCAGTTTCCCAAGGTCTGGAAGACAGGGAAACTGGTCTTGATTCGAAAGGCGGGGCGGCCGGCAAATTCCCCATCAGGGTACCGGCCGATCGTGTTGCTCGACGAGGTGTGCAAGCTCTTTGAGCGCATTATTGCACAACGCCTCGTCGGGCACCTCACACGCTTGGGGCCTGAACTGGCGGATAGCCAGTTTGGCTTCCGTCAGGGACGCTCCACCATGGACGCGATCATGCGCATTAGAGGCCTGACGGAGGAAGCAGTCTCACAGGTTGAGGTGGTGGTGGCAGTGTCTCTCGACATCGCCAACGCATTCAACACCTTGCCCTGGAGCTGCGTCAGGGAGGCGCTTATCTATCATGGAGTGCCTCCCTACCTCCGTCGAATTGTCGGGGCTTATCTCTCCGAGAGAGCCATAACTTACCCGAGCTGGCTAGGGCCGGGTCGGCGAGATGTGTCGTGCGGTGTTCCACAGGGATCCGTTTTAGGGCCGCTCCTGTGGAACATCGGTTACGACTAGGCGCTGCGTGGTCCGTTGCTCAGAGGGGTCGTTGTCGTCGGCGTAACACGTTACGCCGACGACACCGTGCCGCAGCACTTAAGGCCACGGCAGGGGTTGCTCAGGTCGTGGGTCGGATTCGGCGGCTGGGTCTCGAGGTCGCCCTTCACAAATCCGAGGCTCTGTGCTTCCACGGACCTCGGATGGGGCCACCTGCGGGATCCAGCCTACAGGTAGGGGGCGTCAGCATCGGCATCGAGCCCTCGATGAAGTATCTGGGGCTCGTACTCGATGGCCGGTGGACATCAGGGGACCCAACGCTCCCTACAGGAGACTGTACCTGGGGATCGTGCGAAGCATGGCCTTGTACGGGGCTCCCGTATGGGCGGAGACCCTGACGGCCAGCAATGAGGCTAGACTGCTCAGCCCGCAGAGAGTGATGGCCGTCAGGGTGATAAGAGGATACCGCACGATCTCCGGTGAGGCGGCATGTCTCCTAGCCGGGACCCCTCCATGGGACCTGGAAGCGAGAGCCCTTGCGTCACTGTTCAGATGGCGCAAGGAGGCGCTGGAGCGGGGCCAAAGGCCTGCGTCTCGAGAAATCGAGGCCCAGCGGACCCTGCTCCACCAGGAAACCATGGAGACATGGAAGGTGCGACTTGAGCAACCATAGGGGGGATTCGCCACAATCGCGGCCGTCAGACCGGTCATGGACGAGTGGCTGGAGAGAAGACACGGTGCTCTCTCCTACCAGTTGACACAGATGCTTGCCGGGCACGGTAGCTTCGGTAGGTATCTGTGGCGAAAACACCGGGAAACCACGGCCGAGTGTCAGCACTGCGAGGACCGCAGCGATGACACGGCGCTCAACACGCTGGTGGAGTGCACAGCGTGGGCACAACAGCGCCAGGTCCTCGTAGTGGGTCTGGGCGTGGACACTCTCTCGCTCGAGGCTATGGTGCGAGCCATGCTCTCCAGCGGGAGTAAGTGGGTCTGCGCCGCCTCCTTCTGCGAGCAGGTCATGCTCGCGAAGGAGGTGGCGGGCCGGGTGCGGGAGAGAACTCTCCCACCCGAGTTCCGCAGTCGGCGCCCCGGGCGCCGCCGACGTGTCTTCGCCGAGGACTATCGGCCTCCATGACCGGGGGTCTGAGGACGGTGAGAGGGCCGCTCACCGTCCTTACAGAAGCAGACCCATGACGGCAGCGTGACGTGAGCAACTCACGCACGCCCCCCCCCCCCCCTTAGAAGCGGGGTCACACCCGAAACCCCCCATAGACGCGGGATTGCACCCGAACCACCCCCTGGGCGAGGCCGCATTGGCGGCCGTAGGTCTGTTGGGAGTCACGGGACATCCTTCCTGAGGGCTTACCCGGGGCTCTCAACCATAGGCTGTTAGGCGTGGCGTGAGGTTTTTTAGTCGGTAAGAGTCCGGCATAACATCCTATTAGGATTTTCCCTCACGTTAAACAAAAAAAAAGGCGTTCCATTTATTTTTGTAATGTTTTCAACAGATGGCACTATAATCAATTGATGTGTTTTTATATTTCTTTCTGTTTTTTTTAAGATATTGTAGAGTATGAAAACCAATGATTCAATAACTGCACAATATCGAACTTGAAAATTGTTTGATCTGAACTAAATAGGGACCTGATCAATCTATTCAACCTGTGGTTGCTAAAATTGATTAGATAAGTTATAAGAGTGATAAGATTGATTGACTATTCAAGAGCAAGGTGTTTGAGCATTATCGTAAACAAATAGCTCCTGCTACTATATGTCATTACTTAATGACAATCAGCAATATGAATCCAGGTCAATCTTTCAAAATTGCTGGACCACCTAAACTATTTACTTTAAGCCAGTACGACTAGAGCACAAAACTACATATTTTTCAAATTGAACCTTACAAAAATATGATTGTAAGAAAATCCCTTCACCACTTATCATAATACTGTATCATAGTAACTTTGGCGCCAAGAAATAGAGGCTTAAACCGAGGAAAATACGTAATCAGTATTTTGGCACTGTTTCACAGTTTTCGGCGAGGAGATGAAGGCATTATTTCTCATCTAAGACGGTTTACGTGTGTGTGCGTTTTTGATCCCGTCACGGGAACGTGTCCAGGGGCGACTTATTTTAGATAAGACCGAGCCCACCCGTGGGTTCTTTTTGACTTATAGCTCTTATCGCGCAATCGTCGCGGCCTTCGCCAGTGTACTGACAAATTGTGTATTTACCACAAAAAATGTAGGAAAAAATAAGATTTCTTTTCTGTTCTTTGCTTTGTTTAGATTTATTCAAGGTGGAGCAATATCAAAGCATGGAAAAGACACAATATTCAGTAATTTGAATTAGGTTGTACATAAATATTTACATTTACTTGAATTTCTTCTATACTTTCTTTTTAAAATCTGTTATTTCTAAATTTTCACCATCAGCTTGACACTGACACATAATAATACCTACATATGTGTTGAAGACGTGCCGATGCTGATATTATAAGAAATAGCAGACCCTCGCAACTTCGTTTACGTCCCGTCACGTCACATGATGGTGTATGAAAGTAGAGGTATTTCTTCATCAGACTCATAGGAGCGTGTGAAACTGCCCTGTTTGCTTAATCATAAAAGAACTTAAAGGTTAAGTCTATTCTAAAACAATTCACAAAGGAATTGTTTTATGGAGAATTGTTTTAGATAGTTTAGATATTTGATAATTTCAATTTTCGCTAAACCTAAAATTTAAGTGTTCCTTCGAATGTAAGGGTCATTCTAAACTGGCGTGTTTGATTAACAATAAAAGAGCTTAATGATTAAGGGTATTGTATAACAATTCAAAATAAATTTTAACGGAAAAGGAACAAGCCTACTGCCGTCACGGGTTCCTTATACATAAAAAAATCTTTAACCAATCTGAAATCCGAGCCAAAATTCCACCAGTCACCTGGTCATTCAAACCAAATCATACTTTGGATTATCACAACAATAAAAATATAAAACGATAGGTTTGACGTCTCGAGCTCTTGGACTAGAGCAGAATATAAGTAAAATTACATTCAGGACATCCGAGGGCTTAGCCGGGGGCTCCCAACAGTAAGTAGTATTAAGCAACGAGTGGTTCTAGTCGGTAAGAGACAAAGAGATGTAAAATGAAAGCCTTCTCTTGAACACACTTTTGTAGTACGCGATAAAGATGGCCTTTGTAATGTAATTAAGTATTAAACATACACTAGACAGCACAGTTGGCATAACTTAATTCGCAACTCCTAGAAACGGGTTGGCGGCTGCGACTGAGTGACAGTTCGCCCTTAATGCGGTTAAACAGTTAAAGCTAAAGCCTACTCACTGTACCATACACTAACTTGTACTGGATGGACGTATTTATATCCAAGCTTAGCTCCACTTGCGGTTCCGTCTTCATTACGACTGGATTAAACTAACCCTGTTTAGTAACAGTGCTGTATTTAGACTATGAACTTACTTACTTACTTACTTACTTACTTTGTACTCGTAAATGTACTAAGTGCGAGTTCATTCAATAGGATAATTAAAATTAGGGATGTACTGGCCCCGTACTTGGTACATCTGAGTATGAGTACCTATCGTAACTAGTATAGGTAGAACTGTTAAACGGATATTAAAAGGAAGAATTTAATTTTATATATTGACTAGCGGCCCGCTCCGGCTTCGCACGGGTATACAGTATTACTCCACTATTTAATGGATGTTATTATACATATAAACCTTCCTCTTGAATCACTCTATCTATTAAAAAAAACCGCATCAAAATCCGTTGCGTAGTTTTAAAGATTTAAGCATACAAAGGGACATAGGGACAGAAAAAGCGACTTTGTTTTATACTATGTAATGATAATGATGTATAAGATGGTTACATGTGGAGGGGGACAGTGGTTGGTGACAATAAACTAGACACAGAGAGTGAGACCATATTCTATGAAAGGCAGTGGACGTCAATGAACCGAAACGATAAACTACTGCAATGCAAACTTTGTACTTCGCAGTATAATGTACAGTACGAAAGATCATAAAACAAGATATTCTTCTTACTTACATCTTGTTTTTTTGATAACTTTGTGAAATGTATGTTGCATATTATGTTACTATACTCTGTAAAATATAGCTTGATCTCTGTGACTGTTATATTAACTTTATCGAAATTGACTTTTATTATGAAGGCATAAAGTTCTTATTTACAGTTTGCCCTTCTGTGTTCTCACTCTCTGCATTTTAACCACAAAAGCTGTGACAAAAGCTTTATGCCGTTTACATATAAAGTCTATTCTTGTTTACGTTTGTAGAACTGTCGCAGAGATCAAGCAATTTTTAATAGAGGATAAGGATTATTTTGAGCTTACCAAACTACTTCAATACACTTAATTTTTATGTGTGAAAGTCCTCCTGGATTCTATGCTAGACTCTTACCACCACTGCCTACGCCTGGGAGCTAGTAAGCGCGGTAATAGGAGAGCGGGGGGGTACCTAGGGCTTCGGGGACTACCTCGTGTCTTTCGGGATTGGTTCAGGTGTTATCTCACTTCTTGGGACGTGAAGCGTGCGTGAAAGTCTCGCAGCATGGTTTGCACCGTGGTCTCTAAAAATAATGTCCACGTCTAGTCTTGAGTCACGAGGAACAGACTTTCTGGTTTTAATTTGTTATGCTTTTTATGAACTGCATATTAGTAATAGACTAAACTCATAAAGACAATTTCAGCTGTACTGGTACCTAGTATACGTTACCAGGCAGTCACGTCACACAATAAGTAGAGCAGTCTGTACATACGTCTCCACACTAAAAGCCTCCGCAAACTGTTTTTCTTTGTTCTCAAATCTTTTACCGTGGAATAAATCTGAGCTAAGTATGTTATTAATAGTTTCCGTAAATAGGGCGTGCCACGTATGCCTGCACGTAGTATGCATACCGATTAATCACTTTGTACCGACTACTGAACTACCCAATTACTCCATACGGTGGGGAAAGGAGGAAGGGCTGGTTAAGGGGCTGAAGTAGATCATCGTAATTGCAAATTGCCTGCTTTATTAATATCAACAATGTTTTACTTCACACTCGGGTTTCTTGCCAGTTAAATTGATTGGAAAATTGTAATTTTGTAATATCGGTTTTCGTGGACATGTAGGTTAGGTACTGAATTATGTAATAATGAAATATTAAGGATTTAATTTCTGAGAAAGGAAAGTGGAATTAAATTTCGCAATATGTGTTGATGAGTAAAGTTTTAAATAGGTATACAGTCTATATGAAGTATGGTAACTAGTCGTGAATCGTGGTAAAATAATATTAAAGCATATTTTAGTTGACCTCGAGCTGCGACGATCTTTGTAAACAGAACTATTATCTAAGCGCACGGCAGTGCGCAGGCCAAGTTCTAGCAACAGGCCGAGCGCATGTCGTACTCTATTTACACGAACCGCTTCGACCCACTTTTGACCCCCCTGTAGCTCAGTGCCTATTGCAAGTACAGAAATAAAATTGTACGTACGTATTCATATACTAGTACTAAGGTAGTGTACCAAATTTCATAGATGTAGCTTCAGTAGATCCTGAAATATGACCCTGTGAATATAGCTATTTTTGGCACTGACTGACTCACTCACTCACTGACCGGTCATCAAAACCTCTAGGCCACTTCCAATTGTCCTAGCGTTATGAAATTTGGCACACAGACCAGGTGTTATATGTAGATTAAAGAAAAATTGAGAAATTTAAGAAATCGGTCAAGTGTGAGTTGGAAAAGGGTTACAAAGTTTGTATGGGACGACAGGATTCCTTGGTCGGATCTTCTTCAAATTTTGCATAAATCATCTCTAACATAATTGATGGAAGATGTGTTTCGTATTTTATAGAAATTCATTCCAGAACATGGCTAAAAAGGGGTTACAATTGTTATCTTCGGGGGGATTTGATTCGAATTTGTATCAATACTTTTTAGTCATGAGAGGACTCTTTTGATTTAATTTACTTTTTATTTTCACACATGTCATGTTTAAAAACTCAATCAGATTTGAGAAAGATGTTGTCAATGTTTTGATTAATGTCAATCAAATACTCTATACATACAAATTATGGAAAAGTCAATACTGCACATTGAATATTGTTATTCATATTTGCGAAATATTTGGATCAAATCCGTCCAGTAGTTTAGAGATCAGCAAGCATTCTAAAGGATGACTTACGCTAGACCGTGCCGGGTCCGAGCCGAGTGTCGGCCGTAGCACGGTCACCGAGCCGGTTGCGTTCACGACTGCTCGGGCGAAGCTAGGTGGCACTGTATTCATGCAACGGGCCGTGGCCGAGCCGAGGCGGGACCAAGTTGTTTCCGAGCGTTTTCCGTAGTTCAGCTGTCACTCAGTTGCCGCTCGGTTTAACGCATTTATTTAGCGCGAAAAATTCTAAATCTATGGTTTAACGTGAGTTTGTCGACACAAAATATATATAATATTAATTGACGTTGCTGCGGCCGGCACTCGGCTCGGACCCGGCACGGTGTAGCGTGAGTCATCCTTTTATTCTAAACATAAGCTTTAAATTAATGTTATGACATTAATATACATTTATAAAATAACCTTGGGGGTAAGCAGAAGGCTAATAAACTATGTCAATTGGGATTAACCTATTGGATTGATTAAACTGAAAATTTTGTACGAATATTATTAAGAAGTATGTAAGCTTTAAACGTGGACTTCATATTATAACGCATGAGTTGGCTTAATCGAAAATCTAATTTCTTATAAAAATATTTATGAATCAGTGATAAAATGAGAATACAATGAGGAGGGGGGGAAGGGAGGGGTATAAAATAATGTCATGTATACATAATGCACACTTTAAAGCTTATTAAAGAAAAAGTAGGTACGGTTTCTTGAAAAAAAGTATTGAAATCCCACCAAAAACATCCCTGTTGAATAGGAGGCCAAGTTCCTATGAGCTAATTGTTCGCCTAAAAAAGGATTGAAATCCAATCCAATGCCAAGTGTAGATGCACTTTAAAATCAATCATAATCATCTTCATCAACAGCCTAATCCACTGGTAAACATTTGCCATTTCCAAGACTCGCCACCACACTCAGACCTCAGCCTTCCGAATCCAGCCACTACCCACTACCGCATTCACGTCAACGGTCCATCTGGCCGAAATTCATTTTACCATACACCCAACTTAAAATATGGTGTAGTTGTGAAAATACGTAGGTACCTACTTGGTTAAAAATATCTAAAATAATGATACTTCTAAATTAAAACTTGGCAGGTTTTCGTGGAGTACGTAACACTTGATTAATTGTATAATTAAATTTATTATGTATATAATTAAATTAACCTGCACAGTTCAAATTTAGAAGTATCATTATTTTAGATATTTTTAACCAAGTAGGTACCTACGTATTTTCACAACTACACCATATTTTAAGTTGGGTGTATGGTAAAATGAATTTCGGCCAGATGGACCGTTGACGTGAATGCGGTAGTGGGTAGTGGCTGGATTCGGAAGGCTGAGGTCTGAGTGTGGTGGCGAGTCTTGGAAATGGCAAATGTTTACCAGTGGATTAGGCTGTTGATGAAGATGATTATGATTGATTTTAAAGTGCATCTACACTTGGCATTGGATTGGATTTCAATCCTTTTTTAGGCGAACAATTAGCTCATAGGAACTTGGCCTCCTATTCAACAGGGATGTTTTTGGTGGGATATTATCATACACTTAATACAATTTTGTTAATTACGTTTCTGTGTGAACATAATGTTACAAATTTAATTGAAGTTTAGCGATGTAGGGTTAAAGCTTGTAATTATTATATTTGCGAGACCCATCTCAACGCTAGCTCAGTGCGATAAATGTAACATGTGGCAAGTTCACACGAGTGTGTGAAACATTTATACACAAAAATAGTTACGATCAGTAACAGCATACAACGTGAACTTTTGTATAGCGCAAAGCTCAGACACCCCAACTAGAGTTTTACTTCAAAATACAGTATAAAAAAAATTAAATTAAACTAACGAAAACTGGCCCAGTTATAAGCCTTTGTTTACAATTGCACTATTTTTTCCGCGAGGTGTAGGTATTATTCGCAAGGCAGTTAGTCACTATTCGTGTGGTATTGATAATAACATAAACAAACCATTTTCATTAGTGGTAATTATGGAACAGTGTTTTAGACAGAAACCGGCCAAGTGTAAGTTGGACTCGCGCATGTAGGGTTCTGTACAAGAATACGGCAAAAGACAACGCTTATTGTATGGGAGCCCACTTAAATGTTATTTTGATCTGTTTTTAGGGTTCTGTACCCAAAGGGTAAAAAAAACAGGACCCTGTTCATAAGACTGTGTTGTCCGTCTGTCTGTCCGTAACAAGACTATCGGAACCGCGATAGTTAGAGCTAGTTACAGATACTAAAATCAGATATAAGGGGGCGATTAAAAGGGATTCCCATACAACAAACGCGATTTTTGCTCCTTTTTTAGTACGGAAACGTCTGTGCGTAAGTCCGTTTCGCATTTGGCCAGTATTCATTATTATAGCGGCAACAGAAATACACTGTCTGTGAAATTTTCAACTGTCTAGCTATAATAATGGTTAGTGAGATACAGTTAGGTGACAGAGGGACAGTGGAGTTTTAGTAATTAGGTCTCATTTTTACCGTCTCCGATGCTAAGGTTCACTAGCATCAGAGTCTTAGTAAAAGGGTCAAGCTGTAAAGCCTATAAAAGTAGGTACCTATGTGTTTAAGGGCTGAATAAAAAAATCTTTCTTTCTAGCTGTTACCTTTTGATTACGGAACCCTAGAACTGCAAGTATGTACATACTGGCATTTACGAGTAGTAGTCAATACGATTACGTGACTATACATAATGCCTGCACACACATTATTGGACAAGCGGTATCGGAAAGAGTTCTGACGGGGTAAATGAGGATTAGTATGGCGCCAATAGCGTGCGTTATCAGTATTGTGTAATCCTCTACGCGTAAAAGTACACAAAACACTCACACTGCTATTTTTTTAAGCACCACTCACTAAAGTTCACCCGTTGCACTTTGTCACCTTCGGTAATTCCTTCTGCCTTTCGATATTGGTATCGCAGCCCGTGTGTCGTACCTCTGGTGTTCCAAACATCCATAGGCTAAGGTTAGCAACGATCAAGTATGCTGTAAGCTTTTCTGTCACCTTAGTAGTATAAAAAAGTTTAATAAAAGACATGTTGTTACACGATCGCGTATTTTGCACAGCGACACGGGATGCGGAAAGGCGACACGTATGTCGTCGCGCTCGTGTTATCGGTCACTGACTGGTGGCCAGCCCGGGTGGCGCGAGCGCAGGGGCGCGGCCGGGGGGTGTTTGGTCGAGGGCACAGGATCGGCTGGTGGCGGATCGCGTAGTGATGTTATTTTATGATATTTACTCTGCGATATATTAGAGTGTTCAATGCTTTAAACTTTTTCGTGAAGTTTTGAAAAAAATTAACATAAGTTGAAATCGGGTCCATTGGATAATGTTACTGATCTGATCAAAGTGTTTTCAGGTTTGAGCTATACAAAATTTCATGTTGTATATGTAATATAAAACAGCGCTTCTTTTTCTGAGCCGCATACACATACGGATTTTCCACACCGAATAGTATATAATAGAGTTAAAAAAAACTGAACAATTGCGAGTCGGACTCACTCACCTGGGGTGGACCATTAACCTTAATAAATGGTATTAATTTCAACTAAATACCTTCATGCGTTTACGTGATTAAGGATCTTGAGAGATAGACGGACGGACGCGACGGATGAACGGACAACAAAATAATCCTATAAGGGTTCCATTTTTTGCGTTTAAGGTACGGAACCCTAAAAACACAAGGATGTGATATGATAGAGGTCTTTTTCGCACTGTTGTTTGAGTATGCTGTCATACCTTTTAAAACATTAGCATGCACTGTCTGACTCCGAGGTTGGCTAAACGTCGGATACCTTGGAGGAATCCTTCTCCCCTTATGGCTACGGCAGACTGGGAAAACAACTCCTCCAATGTTTTTGAAATACCCCAAGAGTTTTGCTCTTCGAATTATTAGTTGTCTTAAGGTGACGGGAGGCCGCGAGCCGCTGTAGTAGCGAAGAACCATAGCGTCCTTGGCTGCCTTCTACCGAATGTATCACGGCGAGTGTTCTGAAGAGCTCTTTAACCTGATCCCACCTTCTCCTTTGCGATCCTGAACAACGCGTGCCAGGCAGAGGTGCGTTTCAAAAGATCGTTGCTCTGTAGAACTTTAAAAACCTGGAACGACCTGTCTGCACACGTGTTTCCCGCATCTTATAATCCCGGGTTCTTCGGAGCTTGAAGAGGCACATCAAAGGGCCGCCAACTTGAGGACCATTGTCAGAAATCTTACGGAATATGACAGTGGCCCCCAATCGCTAGATGCGCCACGGCTTTCCATCATGGTGGTGACGTCAATTTGGCGAACATAAAATATAAAAAAAGAAATAAAGGAGTCATCAATACATTGCGACTTGATCAGGAAATACAAAAAACCTATACGTGCTTATTAAATTAAAACAGCGACCATTATCACATATCAATTTAATTAACCATTGTTCGTCAATCTTTTTTTTTTCCATTTATTTTAAATAGGACTTTATCGCCAAGCGATTATATCGTCCCGTAAAGACAACCGACAAAATTACGAAAAATAAGTGAACATTTACAAACTTATTTACAAACTAAAACACTTACAACATTACCAACTAAAATAATAAACTAGGAATCAGTTAAGCCTAAATTAACTAATTCGATCAATTCTTGGGCTTTTTGTGAGCCTGGCTCAGACAAGGCGCTGTTCACCTGGCCCACAAACATCCTCGATTCGCCAACAAAGAAAGAAAGAAAGAAAGAAAAAGAAATTTATTTCACATAGGCATTTACAGATGCTCTTGTAAAACGTCCAGAATATAAATCAAAATCTACCACCAGTTCACAACGCGACCCACCTGAGAAGAACTGGCAAGAAACTCAGCGGGTTATTCTTTTTAGAGCTCTATTTACAAAATGAATCTAAAAACTATGCATTTAACAATTTTTTGAGAATTCAGTAGAGCAGTACTTTTTACAACCTTTTTAAATTTATTAAGGGACTTACTTTTAATTTCGTCTGGTAGCCTGTTGTAAAAGCGTATACAGTTACCCATGAAAGAATTGCTGATTTTGTGCAATCTGCTATGATAAACAGCAAGGTTACTTTTATTTCTAGTGTTGACATTGTGTCTATCACTTAACTTAGCGAAACTATGTAAATTTCTTTGTACGTACATAAGATTCTCAAAAATGTAATGTGATGCTACTGTAAGAATTTTAACCTCTTTGAATTTCTCGCGCAGAGAGACCCTTGGACCTAATCTATATATAGCTCTTATGGCCCGCTTTTGTAAAATAAAAAATTTATCTATATCTGCAGCATTGCCCCACAGTAGAATACCGTAAGACATTATGCTATGAAAGTAACTGAAATAGACTATTCTAGCCGTATCTACATCCGTCAAGTGCCTTATCTTTTGTACAGCAAATGCTGCTGAACTTAATCTATTTGCTAGTTTAACAATATGTGGACCCCATTGTAAACCAGCATCGACCGTTAACCCTAGGAACGTCGTTGATTCCACAAGTTCCAACACCCGACCATTAAGTTGAACATTGGTTTCTGACTGTGTTACATTAGGCAAGGTAAATTTTATGCATTTAGTTTTATTATCATTCAGTCTAAGATTGTTAGTGTTAAACCAATGAACCACTTTCATGATTGCGTTGTTGACATCGTCATAGTTATCTATTTGTCTTTTAACTTTGAAAATCAAAGAAGTATCATCTGCAAACAAAACAATCCTGTTGTTGTCCCCCACGTAAATGGGTAGGTCATTAAAATATATAAGGAATAAAAATGGTCCGAGTATTGAACCCTGTGGGACGCCCATAGTAACTACAGAGCCCTCTGAGCGTGTACCATTAACATCAACCCTCTGAATTCTATTGTTCAAATATGAAGTCAGAAGATCGAGAGCCTTGCTTCTTATGCCATAATGGTGTAATAAATGTAATAAAATAAACAAAACAAGTGGCCCTGAAAGGTTCATTCCTGACACACTCCATCAAGATGTGATACAGGTCTTCAAATACACCGCAATCGATGCAATTAGGTGATGACATTTTTTTCATTAAATATCCAAACTTTCTAGATGGAATGTGTCCGGAACGTAGCCTGAGAATGGTTTTTAAATCTTCTCTGTTTAGTCGAATCGAGGCTATCCATGGGAACGTTAATATGTGTGGCTGGATAGTTCGGTACCATATACCCTTTTCCTGTGAGCGCTAATCAAAATACTCCTGCCAAACATCCAGGCAATGCCGTTTAACATGTCTTACCTTGTCCGAAAATAGTGGTAAAACTGTATAAGGAATCCCATCCACTGATGCCTGTTTAGCTAGCATGTCTACAATGTCGTTTGGTTCAAGTTTCCTGTTTTCTGTCGAGCTTGTAGACCTAAGATTGATTCTAATATTTTATATGCAATCGGTATTCCTCTCACGGGAGAGGTACAGCGAGCCAAATGTTGTAATGCGCTTTTTGAGTCCGTCAATATGACAAATTGATCAAAATTCACTGAATCAATGTAAGATAAAGCTTGCAAAATTGCGATTAACTCAATGTGCATAATTGATATATTAGAATCAATCCTAAGTTTAACAAAACAATTTGACTGTGGATCGTAAACAGCTGACCCCGCGCTACTTTTATCTTTAGAACCATCGGTAAAAATTTTGTAACAATGACTGTATTTTTCTTCAATGATATTTGTACAAATTGAGTTCAACTGGCGACAGGAGTAATTTTGTTCCTTTGCGCTCGGTAAGACTTACTCGTAGTGTGCCTAACTCGCGTTACGTCTAAATGTCATTTACAATTCGCTTTCAGCCTAAGGTGCTCCCTCACCGGGAGCATTCGCGCGTAATGTAACGTTACGAGTCGAGAATTACAGCCGGTGAGGGAGGTGAACCGAGCATTGCAATGCGCGCCTTGTAATGATACAAGACGAGGTTACACCAGTGAGGGAGGAGAATCGAGCATTACAATGCGCGCCTTGTAATGATACAACGTGTATCGTTTTGATACAACTCGTAACATTTATAGATTCGACTCGAGCATTACGTTACGATGCTACCTCCCTGACCGACACGAGCATTCGCGTGTAATGTAACATTTATTATAGACTAGCTGATGCCCGCAGCTTCTCCTGCGTGAAATTTTGTTCTCTTTTCCGCGTCTCATGGGAACTTATTCCCGGGATAAAACTTGTATCATTTCAGACTATAATCTATCTCTGTAGGTGATTACATGATAATTTTGCAATCCAATATGGCCGCCGCGCCGTTATCACAAAATTTCATGAGGGGTATCGTTTAAGGGGTTTTTTGGTAGGCTGAGGACGAATTTAAGGTCAATTTTGCAATCCAAGATGGCCGCCGCGCCACCGTTGTAAAATTTCATGTTGGATACCGTATAAGGGGTTTTTTGGTATGCTGAGTACGAATTTCGGGTTAATTTAGAGATCCAATATGGCCGCCGCGCCGTTATCACAAAATATCATGATGGGTATCGTTTAAGGGGCTTTTTGGTATGCCGAGTACGAATTTCGGGTTAATTTAGAGAACCAATATGGCCGCCGCGCCGTAATCACAAAATTTCATGATGGGTATCGTTTAAGGGGTTTTTTAGTATGCTGAATACGAAATTCGGGTTAATTTAGAGATCCAATATGGCCGCCGCGCCGAAATCACAAAATTTCATGATGGGTATCGTTTAAGGGGTTTTTTGGTATGCCGAGTACGAATTTCGGGTTAATTTAGAGAACCAATATGGCCGCCGCGCCGTTATCACAAAATTTCATGATGGGTATCGTTTAAGGGGTTTTTTAGTATGCTGAATACGAATTTCGGGTTAATTTAGAGATCCAATATGGCCGCCGCGCCGTTATCACAAAATTTCATGAGGGGTATCGTTTAAGGGGTTTTTTGGTATGCTGAGTACGAATTTTAGGTTAATTTTGCAATCCAAAATAGCCACCGCGCCATTATCACAAAGTTTCATGATGGGTATCGTTTAAGGGGTTTTTTGGTATGCTGAGTACGAATTTTATGATAATTTTGCAATCCAAAATGGTCGACGCGCCACTATCACAAAATTTCATGATGCATATCGTTTAAGGGGGTTTTTGGTCATCTGAGTACGAAAAAACCCCTTATACGGTATCCAACATGAAATTTTACAACGGTGGTGCGGCGGCCATTTTTGGTTGCAAAATTATCTCGAAATTCGTACTGTTACGGGTCTCGATGTAAAGGCTTTTTTAAAAAATAAAACTCAGGGGTTAGGTTAAGACAGCCGTCTGGTATAGAGGTCGGGATGAGACTGAATGTAAATGGAAGGGACTGATGTCAGTAGGGCTGATAGTTGCTGACTGTGTGAGGAGTGAATGCGTGGTGTGCCGGATAGGGTACAGGTGTCAACCGTAACAGTACTCAGCATACCAAAAAAACCCCTTATACGATACCCATCATGAAATTTTGTGATAATGGCGTGGCGGCCATTTTGGATTGCAAAATAATCATGAAATTCGTACTTAGGCAGACCAAAAACCCCTTAAACGATATCCATCATAAAATTTTGTGATAATGCCGCAGCGGCCATTCGGATTGCAAAATTATCATAAATTTCGTACTCAGCATACCAAAAAACCCCTTTAACGATACCCATCATGAAATTTTGAGATTTTGGGGCGGCGGCCATATTGGATCTCTAAATTAACCCGAAATTCGTACTCAGCATACCAAAAAAACCCCTTAAACAATACCCATCATGAAATTTTGTGATTTCGGCGCGGCGGCCATATTGGTTTTCTAAATTAACCTGAAATTCGTACTCAGCATACCAAAAAACCCCTTAAACGATACCCGTCACGAAAGTTTGTGATTTCGGCGCGGCGGCCATATTGGATCTCTAAATTAACCCGAAATTCGTACTCAGCATACCAAAAAACCCCTTTAACGATACCCATCACGAAATTTTGTGATTTCGGCGCGGCGGCCATATTGGATTTCTAAATTAACCCGAAATTCGTACTCAGCATACCAAAAAACCCCTTAAACGATACCCATCATGAAATTTTGTGATTTCGGCGCGGCGGCCATATTGGATCTCTAAATTAACCCGAAATTCGTACTCAGCATACCAAAAAACCCCTTAAACGATACCCATCATGAAATTTTGTGAATTCGGCGCGGCGGCCATATTGGATCTCTAAATTAACCCGAAATTCGTACTCAGCATACCAAAAAACCCCTTTAACGATACCCATCATGAAATTTTGTGATTTTGGGGCGGCGGCCATATTGGATCTCTAAATTAACCCGAAATTCGTACTCAGCATACCAAAAAACCTCTTAAACGATACCCATCACGAAATTTTGTGATTTCGGCGCGGCGGCCATATTGGATTTCTAAATTAACCCGAAATTCGTACTCAGCATACCAAAAAACCCCTTAAACGATACCCATCATGAAATTTTGTGATTTCGGTGCGGCGGCCATATTGGATCTCTAAATTAACCCGAAATTCGTACTCAGCATACCAAAAAACCCCTTAAACGATACCCATCATGAAATTTTGTGATAGCGGCGCGGCGGCCATTTTGGATTGCAAAATTATCATAAATTTCGTACTCAGCATACCAAAAAACCCCTTTAACGATACCCATCATGAAATTTTGTGATTTTGGGGCGGCGGCCATGTTGGATCTCTAAATTAACTCGAAATTCGTACTCAGTATACCAAAAACCCCCTTAAACGATACCCATCATGAAATTTTTTATCCCGGGAATAAGTTCCCATGAGACGCGGAAAAGAGAACAAAATTTCACGCAGGCGAAGCTGCGGGCATTAGCTAGTCTATAATAAATGTTACATTACACGCGAATGCTCGTGTCGGTCAGGGAGGTAGCATCGTAACGTAATGCTCGAGTCGAATCTATAAATGTTACATTACACGCGAATGCTCGAGTCAGTCAGGGAGGTAGCATCGTAACGTAATGCTCGAGTCGAATCTATAAATGTTACATTACACGCGAACGCTCGTCGGTCAGGGAGGTAGCATCGTAACGCAATGCTCGAGTCGAATCTAATTTGTTACATTACAGGCGAATGCTCCCGGTCAGGGAGCACCTTAATTAGCTGTATGCCTATTTAGCAGTTGGTCTATTTCGTATATGGACTACTTCGGCATATACCTAAATCTTAGTTGGTCTACATCGCGTTATGCCTAAAATATTAATGAATAATATCAGTTTCATTTTATCTATACTTTTTTTTAACGTGAGGGAAAATCATGGATGCTATGCTGGACTCCTACCGACTAAAAAACCTTACGTAACGCCCAACAGCCTATGGTTGGGAGCCCCGGGTAAGCCCTCAGAAGGAGGGGTACTGGGAAGGACATCCTACACATGGTGCATCCTGGTAACGAGGACGACGACGTGGGCTTCGCGCGAGGCGCACGTCGTCGCCCATGGCCAGTAGTCCACCATCAAGGGGCACGGTGGCTCTTTGGAGTTGCGAGGAAGAAAACTTCTATAAAAATTACCCCGAATCCTACGCTCTGACGCCCGGCAATGGGATGCATCGCTGGGGGGAACTCAGTGCCTAGGGCGTCTCTCCCACCCTTCCCATCTTCGCATCCATTCCCTCATCCACACTCCCACCCTTACGTCGGCGGACATTAAGCGTAAAAAAAATCACCTCACTCTGGCGTTGCAAAATTCCCTAAAATACGGTGACCGCCTTCCATCAGGAGGGCTGAGTGGCTGACCTCGATGCCACATGTAAACATTTATTTAACCCAACTTAAGAGGCTTAAGACTAAATCTCAGTAGGTCTAGTTATTATTTAACCAATGTAACTGTTGGCCTACATCGCAGTAGGTCTAATTCGCGTTATGCCTACTTCTCCTTTTGACTAGTCATCACGCGAGTTAGGCGAACTGCGAATTAGTCTTACCGAGCGCAAAGGATTTTGTTTAGCTTTATCAATCAGCGGAATAGAGCTTGCAATGAACCCGTGTACTGGGATATTACTCACCCAAGTCTCTAAAGAAAACATTTCTAGCAAATTAGTGCAGTGAATTGACCCTGTGTCTATACTGCGATTGATATGACTAGTAATGAAACTTTCTTATTATTCCAATAGCTAGTGTTACAAACAGATGTTAATAGATTCAGCAGGTCACTAGAACTATTAGCAAATGACTTTGATTTTAGCAAAAATTTACCTGCCAAAAATCTTCTGCGAAACTGAAGGGGGGGAAGGCATAAATCATTTTCCATGGCGTGGATCCTCCTAATAAAACCACCAATTACTCGTAAAGCCTGATTTTGAGTTTTGTCTATCTTTAGTAAATTTGTTTTACAGCTATTGTCATATAGAAAGCTTGCGTAGTCGATTTTGTTACGTATAATAGAAATATATAAGCATCTCAAGTGTTTTTGATGAATACCCCACCCAGGACCTGATAATACTTTTAACAAATTAATATGTTTGCTTACTTTTTGAACTGTTTCGTTAATATGCTTGCCCCACCTCAGTGAACTATCCAGCCACAAGCCCAGATATTTAACGTGCTTAACAACAGGTATTGGTTGTTCGTTAATTCTAAAATCAATAGAACGCCTAAAACTCCCTTTTTTAAATATACACAATTTACATTTTGTAGGAGATATAGACAGGCCTATTTTTAACATTATACGGCTCAATTTTTCACAGTCATATTGAAGATTCGAAAGGGCCGCATCAATATTATTTTGGGTAGCATATAATACATAGTCGTCGGCATATTGAGAAATATGTACATTTGTGATATTTTTACAAATATTGATTGTTACAATATTAAACAGAAGAGGAGATAATGGGTCTCCTTGCGCCAAACCCTGACCGGTAGTTCTGACCAAATTTTGACCATCAACCGCAACTAGAAGCTGTCTGTTAGTTAAAAAGGACCAGAGATAAAAACATATTTTAGAACCTACTTCAAATGAGTCTAAAGTATTTACTAGGCAAGTAACGTTCACATTGTTGTAAGCATAGTCGATATCTATAAAACAAGCCGCGGTTAGATGGTCCCTAGAAAAACCAATTTGAATTTGAGAGACTAAACTAAATAAATTATCTAAGCATGAACGAGTTTTGCGGAAACCGACCATTTACTCAGGAAAAAGCTTCTTTTTTTCAAAATGCCACTCTAATCTTTTGTTCAAAATACTATGGAAAATTTTACATAAACATGAAATTAAAGCTATAGGCCGAAGTGAGTGGTGAGAGTTAGGTTCTCTGCCCGGTTTAGGAATGGGGACTATTTTTACCTCGCGCCATTGTGTAGGAACGAAGCCAGAAGTTAAAAAAGTATTATATAATTTAACTAACAAAAATTTTGCAGTCGGTGGCAGATGTGCTATCATAGAAAATGATATGTCGTCCCTGCCGGGAGCTGTATCTGTCTTTTTAATACGTTTTCCAGTTCCTGAATACTTATTTCAGATTCTAAAGAAGTGTTAACTGAATTAAAATGAGGGATAGGAGGACACGTAAAATCGGGAGTTAAGGAATTCAACAATTGTAAAGCATTTCCTTTGTCTACATAGTGATTACGAGTGTTAGTTCGATGTCCTTTTACCCATCTCATTTGGTTCCACATTTCAGAGGGGGAAGTAGTAGCATCTATGGAATCACAAAACCCGTGCCAAGACCTAGTCTTAGCTGATCTAATGAGTCTTTGAGCAATACGTACCTTCTCTTGCAATATCTTCAAATTAGTGGGAGAAGGGCATCTTCTGAACTTGGACAACGCCAATCGGCGTTCCGCCACAACCTTTGAAAGTTCTGTGTTCCAATATGGTTTGGGTTTAAATTTATTGCAGGGGTACTGGGGAACCTTAGTGAAGGGTATGTACTTATTAGCGGCAGTCTGTAAAGTACGTTCAAAGACATCATAAAATTCTTGACAATCAGAGGGAACGATATAATCCTTTAATGAAACTTCTATATATGAACTGTAGGATTGCCAGTCACTGTTTTTATATTTACGTCTTTTTAATATGACACCCCAACAAGCAAAATAGTCTCAGAACACATATGTTATAGGAATAAGACACTTATAAGATTCTTATATTGATTTTGGCGTTCGCAATTACTCTTATATGCGTCTCAGAAAATGCTATTTGGTTTTTGATCACGATTATTCTGATAATTAGCCTTTTAAGGGCTTATAATACTATGTATACAGATCACTATAAGCCGCACCCTCTTGTAAAAGCTTTTAGTAAGAGCAATCAGACTTAAGAATGAAGGTTCTTATAACCAGCACTTGTAAGCGCTTTTAAGATTGCTTATTAGGCTACTATAGACCCGAATCTCCTATTAAAGCTGCCCATAAGTGTAAATACACTTGATTCCATTTACACTTGTTACTTAGTTTTATAAGCGCTAATAAGTACAATATTTGAATCCGTTACAAATAAAGTAGTTTTATAAAACCATTTGTAAGTCGTAATTGACTTTTACTAATAACATACTTGCCACATGCTATTATAAGTGTTATGATTTTATACGAGCTAAGTTCAATACTGTTATTGTCAAAGAAACACTTGTTGATTCGTTGGTAAAGTCATTATAAGATTATTTACCCTTGCAATAGATGGTTTGGGACCTTGTGAAGTTCAAGTCACAAAACCTGGCAAGGGTTCCGTATATTGGACTATGACTCAAATACGAAGAAGTAACACCAAACCACTTAGGTGGAGATTATGCTCATGAATAAATAATAATATGACAAACTTGTACTGTTAGTATTAGAGTAAAAGCGCATTAACTTAAAAAAATAATAATTACTTACACAAATCGTCAATAAATAACGGGTGTTTTTTTTAGAGGTATAGAACTTTAAGTTGGCCTAGCTGTTTTAACCGGCGGTATTTTTGTCAGCTGTAAAGTGATTTATGTTTAGTATGGTTTGGCATTTTAACATAAATAGACTGAAGCCTGAACAATGCTTCCAAATTGTCCAAATTTATTCTGAAAATCATGGTTCTGTCCGAAATGCGTATCGTGATTTTCATAAGCGAATTTTTTTTAGCGGTGCAGCTCACTTTTGGTTGAATGGATACATCAATAAACAAAACTGCCATATTTGGGGTGATGATGAACCTCAAGTGTATGTTGAGACACCGTTACATCCAGTAAAACTGACTGTGTGGTGTGCTTTATAGGCTGGTGGAATAATTGGTCCGTACTTCTTTAGAAACGATGCTGACCAGAATGTTACAGTCAATCGTGACTGCTATAGAGCGAAGATTACTGATACATACCTGCTTATATTCATGAACACAAATACCACCTACAGGTGTTATTTCAATATTAAATAAATAATAAATAAATAAATATTCACGGACATTTCACACAACGCTATCTGATCCCAAAGTAAGCTAGGAATAACCTGCTTGTGTTATGGGTATCAGACCACGGATGTTAATACTTATATAGTTTTTAAATACATACATATTATACATAGAAACACCCAGACTCTTGAGACAAACATTTATGGGTCACACAAATATTTGTCTCCGGTGGGAATCGAACCCACGACCTCCAGCGCCGCAAGCGGTAACTCTACCGACCGCGCCACAGAGGCAGTCGACGAATATTAGGTTGTATATTTAGCGTTTTTCTTATTTCACCACGGATCCCCAAAAGATAAAAACATGGCGAGTGAATGCAGTGACTATGAGATATTATAGAACCGAGTTTGTCTATAGAGGTATAGTAGAACACTTCCAAATGCTAAACTAAAAATGGCTACCGAAAATGACTAATGGGGAACATTTTGTTATTTTAAAATAATGAATACGAATGTATAATTACTTATTTTAAGAGGGGCTTTAAAATTTTCACCAGAAACTTGGTATGTTGCACGAGAAATACGAGTTCCCAGTACGTTTTTGATTAACATCATGAAATACGAGGACTCTGAAAAATTATCATATAACTTGCCTTATTAATGTACTAAAATATTATTAGTATTTTAATAAAGTTTTTAGTATTATGTACACGGAGTGTGTAAAACTCCCAATATTGATAACTGAATGATTGACTGAACGAAATGAACGAAATGAGAACTTGTAGAACAGTTGTAAAGTGCATAACAATCTAGTTTAGTTTTCTAAGAGACTACTAATAGATTTGGTAGGATTGTATGGTTTTACAAAATGCCGCTACGCGGCTGTTACAGTCGTTAGTTGAATTTCATGAGGGTACTATTAGACTGTTAAAAAACTGAATACACTAATAAAGTGGGCCCTTTTCCGGGCTTGTAAGCTCTTATGAGTTCGTTATAAGTCTATTGAAAATTGGTCTTAGGATAATTATAAAACCGCTTTTTGCTTGTTGGGACGGGGGACATGAATTGTGGCCGATAATTGAATAATAAGGTGATCGCTGCCGAGCGAATCATTGCACACTTTCCACGTAAATAACGTAGCCAAATCAGAGGTGACGAAAGATATATCAGGGGACGACTTTTTCAATACACCATTCACTAATTGTATTCGAGTCGGATCGCCATTATTTAATTAAATATAATTATAATCAATCATGGAATCAAATATTTGTAATCCTCTCGGGTCAGTTTTGTACGACCAATTTAGGTGGTGACCATTAAAATCACCTAAAATTAATGACTTGGAACTTGCGAGAGAAAACAGATGATCCCAGTCGTTTTGCACGGTGTTTACAGTTGAAGCGCAATACAGTGAAAATATGTTCTCAATATACCGACAATTATGTATCTTAACATGTAAAAGTTCTATACCTGGGTTAGGGCTATGTGACATACTTAAACTACCTGAGACAGAGCTATGTATGAGGATGGCTAAGCCACCATAGCCATCAATACGATCTGATCTGAAAATATTATAATTCCTAATGTTATAATAACTGTCCGGTTCAAACCAAGTTTCATTCAGAACGGCTATATGTATGTTATTTTGTGAAAGAAGGGCCTCTAAAGATAGTGACTTCGGTCGCAAGCTTTGACAGTTCCATTGTGTTGTGTTCCAATGTTTAAATTGATATCGATGAAACCACTATCCATCATTAGAGAAAGAATTGAAAAAAGAACTCACCGACATTCCTTGCATTACTTTAGATATAATCCACTCCGTGCAAATTTTGATAACTTCATGTATTTTATCCTCTAAAGAACCCTTCTCCATTATTAATCTATAAAGCTTATATAATATACTAAAAAAACTAATGTCTTTAGTTTTCTGTGCTTTGTTGCTGGTTTCACTATTAACGCCTACGTAGCCTCCAGAGCTTTCCGAATATAGGACCTCCTCTGCTCTCTCCGATCTCACCGGTGAAGAAGGGCGTGACGGGTATGGAGAAGCACGAGGAAGCTGTTTTCGTGGCTTTTTCAGTTTATGTTCTTGAGCCTTTTTAGAATTAGATTGTTGTGGCGTGTTGAATAATTGAGACATGAGTTTCTGCTTAGTTGGTGGTTGGTTGATCTTTTCGTATGGAAGATCAGGGAATAATTGCTGTGAATCCAACTTTGGTGTTTCAACTTCAGCCAAACCATGGGATGAATGTCTTTCTGGAGGCGGAGACGGTGGTACATACAGAGTGAGGGCTTTTCTATAGGTGCAGTTAAATTCAGACAAGTTCCCTAATCATTTTCTCTTTTTTGAACACTGGACATATCTTTTGTAACGCCATATGGTTGCCAGTACAATTAATACAGCGGAATGAGGTAGTATCGCAATTTTCATGATTTTTAGTACACTTCGGGCATATCATCTTTTTCGAAGGGCATAGTAATCTAGTATGTCCGTACTTCCAACACCGTGCGTTACAGGGAAGATATAAGGCAACACACTTACTTTCATGTTATAGATGTACATGTAAGCGGGGAGAGAAGGGCTTTTGAATGATATACGCACGGCTTCACATTTAACCCAACCAGAAGACGATTCCTGGTAGTAATCTCGCTTGTTTAGCCTTTTCGCTGCAATGATCTCAATATCAGAAAATAAATTGGTAATAATATCTTCCTCGGCAATATTCAAGTCAATATCCTTGATAACCCCGTATGAAACCCCGACCTCAGATGTCTTCTGACTTTTACATTCAAGTTCTCTAAAAGCCTTACAAGAAATAAATCGATCGGCATTGCATTCTTGATCAAAAGTGACAATAATTTTGTATTGATGGACAAATTTGACACGAATTACCCCACTGATGTTATTTTTTTAAATAATTTGGCTAAAGCAAACTGTTTAGGCAAAATTGAACTACATGAAACACATACTTGTACATTTTCCTGCTCCGTACTACCGGATTCACGAGTACAAGCCACCTTGTGCCTTCTAGAAACTCGCTGCCAACCTTCCTCGGAAGAGGAATCTTCTCGTGTCATTGGTCTTTTCCTGCTAATTAACTCATCCTCCGTTTGCATCCTTGATCTGCATTAGCGATGGGTAATTCGAATAATTTTATTCGAATAATTCGAATAAGACTGTTGACTCGTTGATTCGAATCACTTTCGCCCGAAACCGAATCAATTCGTTAACTCGTGACGTACTCGCTAGTCGTAGGCAGGTACAGCCGTACTACAGACATGTAGGTGCTTTCGGTCGGAGCGCGGGCGGCGGGGAGCGGCGCTGCCGCTGTCGTGTCGACTCGGCTTGATTCGACATTCGTTGATTCGCTCTCTCGCTCTAATACGAATTCTAATATTGATCTAAGAATCACGATTGGTTGGATACATTATTTGATATTCGATTCGTTTTACGTACAGCAGTGATGCCAACTTAGGGGGTTTCTCCCTAAATTCCCTAAAATCTTTATTTAGGGGTATTTTTAGGAGTTATATATTCTAAATAGGAGTGCCACCTCTTGAAATTTTCATAAAATAGGGAAAAATAGGAAATAAGTTTTGATTTTGCTGTACGTACAATACAATTGTACCTATTTTTCATTATTCTGTTGTTATTATTACTTTCCTGGTGTCATGTATGTCAATGTCACATAAATGAATTTAAAAAATCGATTTAGGAAATTTTATCGCTTTTGTCATGAAACATTAATTCACGCTTCGTACGTTTAAATTTATAGAAAATAACACAACTTTATATTTATGAGCAGAACTGCCAACACCTTTGAGACCTAGTTTGATTTTTTTTAATGTATACATAAAAAAAAGAGTTCAGGGATTTTTCTAGATTTTTAATCAATACTTAGAGGAATTTTAAGGTCGGTTCTAGGGTGACCATTCCGTAGGAGTTGGCATCACTAGTACAGTAGGTACATCATTGAAGATCTGGGGGTTTTTCAAATTTTGTCCTTGATATTTCATTTGGGAGCATAGATAGTATGTTCAGTACTCGCTAACTCTGCCTGTCATGCGGAAGACTCGACATGCGAGTACGAATACGAGTAATTTGACTCGCTTTCGCAAATTCGTCGCGTGATTTGATGACACCGACGCGGCGACACGTGACGATCCGAATCAATTCGAATTGCAATTCGAATTAAGAGTAATTTATAATCGATTGATTCGAATTGAAAAAAATACGATTCGTCACATCGCTAATATGCATTCCTCACTATTTTCCACAACTGCATCGATATTTATTTCGTCACCAGATAAGCCATCTTCAACTATAACGCTATCAACATAAGTCTCACTATTCATTGCGCCCGCAGCCGACCGGCTGACGACGCGCCGGCTCTAATCGCAAATAAAAAAACCTTTAGAGCTTGGATAACATTAAATTATTTTAAATTCACCGCTTATTTAATAAATGTGTAATTTTATTTCTCAGTTCTCGCACTATTTCACTAGAATAATTATTAAATATTATTTTTCACAAACACGCTTTCCCGCGTCTTTTTTTTTTTTTGTAATTGTGTTCGTCAATCAATGTCACGTCTGTCTTGTTCCCATTATTTTATATTCTTATTATAGTGCAATATAAATGTATTATACCTGTGGAAATCCCACGGGTTTCACTTCACCAGAACTCACGGAAGGTATGTTGAGTACTTCGGTATCTATCAAACCAATTTGTGCCGTATAAGATGTCTTTTTGCGGGGGTGCTGGGTAGGACAACCTCCACGTGGTGCATCCTGGTAACGTGGACGACGATGTGGGCTTCGCACGAGGCGCACGTCGTCGCCCACGGCCAATAGTCCACCAAGGAGGGGGGGGCCTTCATGGCCGGTTTCGAGTTCTCCGCATGCGCTCTGTTATGCAGAGCGTACTTAGCGGAGAGCTCTCAGGGCGACGAGTACTACGCCTCTGAGCGATCAGAGGCGAAGTACACGGTCCCATGGGGACCATCGTTCGGCCGAGCCGTAACCCCGTCTGGCAACAGACGGGCACGGTGGCTCTTTGGAGTTGCGAGGAAGAAAACCTCTATAAAAAATAACCCGAATCTCACGCTCTGACGCCCGGCAATTTGATGCATCGCTGGGGGGAACTCAGTGCCTAGGGCGTCACTCCCACCTTCCCACCCTTCCCATCCTCACATCCTCTCCCAACTTCCCCACTCCCACCCTTACGTCGGCGGACGCAAAACCGCAAAACTTACTATGGAGCAAATTATTACAGATGTAGCTACCCAGGAGCGCACCCGGACAGTGTCCGGGGAATCGCTTGGCATGTCTCGGCATGTCGACCCCCGCCAGGGTTCATCCCAGGTGGTATATGGGAGGGGTCACCATAGTTCAGGCCCAGGGGTGTGCCTCAAAACCACCCCCAGTGACGCGGAGGTCGCGTCAACCCGTGCCGGCTCCGAGATGGAGTCGGCAGTTGATATGGGTACCGAGACCGAGGATACCCTCGGTCTCCATGCCGAAGAAGCGAGGCGGAAGAGACCTAGGTCAAGCGGACCAGGCAAAGGCCTGTTCCGTCGGCCTGGGTCCGAATCTTCCACCAGCGAGGAGGAAGGTAGCCTTCCTAGGAAGGTAGCTGCTACCACCGCGGGTAGAGGTCGGAAAGCCGACCTCTACAGAGCGAGAGGGAGGGTGGCAGAGCCGCCGGCGATTGTGCCCCCGCTGCCAAGCGGGAGGGTCACGGAGGTGCCGGCGGCGAAGGAAATAATGGCGGCTTTTGCCCGCATCACTGGCGCCGTAAAGGGCGCCAAGAATGTTGCGGGCAAGAAGAAAATAGTGACGGAAGCCGTCACAGGGGCGACGAAGGCGCTGGAGGAGCTCCTTGAGAGGAGCGTCTCCAGCGAGGAGGGGAAGCTCCGGGCTCGGGTTGCGAGCCTGGAGAAGGAGCTTGCCGACTCCCGCAAGCAGCAAGAGCTGATGCGGGAGGAAATCGGCAAGCTTACGCAGCTCGTCCAGGGGGCCGGGGAGGCTCGGGGTGTTAAAACCCCCGCTCCCCGTGCACCTAAGGCGACCCCGACGATGGTCCAACTGCTGGAGACCATCGAGCGCCGCCTCGGCGTTCTCGAGGACCGGGCATACCGCCCGCCGCTGGCGGCACCCGCCGTCGCGTCGTACGCGACGACGGCTGCACCCAGTGGGGCTCCCGGTCTCCAGCGGAAGGCCTCCGCCCCCAAGAAGACGGCACCTGGTGGAGGTGGCAACCCCGCCTCCACCAGCACAGCCAGCGCTCCCGCCGCACCCCAGACTCCCTCTAGAGAGGGGATCTGGGAGGTGGCAGGAGCAAAGAAGAAGGCGGCTAAGGCCGCCAAAAAGGCGGCTAAGGCCGCCAAGAAGGCGGCAAAGGTCGCCGCAAAAGCGGCAAAGGCCGCCGCGGCGAAGGCGCCGAAGAGGCTCCGCGCTCCTCGCTCCACTGCCGTCGTCATTACGGTGACGACAGAAGGCAAGGCGAAGGGCGTGGGGTACGCCGAGGTCCTGAGGCAGGCGAAAGCCTCAGTAGACCTCAAGGCCCTCGAGATTGAGGGGGGGCTCCGGTGCAAGGTGACGCGCACCGGAGTGCGCCTCCTCGAGGTCTCCGGCGCCACCAGCGGCCCCAAAGCGGATGCCTTAGCGGCAAAGCTGCGGGAGTCGCAGGACAAGGGTGACGTCCGCGTCACCAGACCCAACAAATGCGCTAGTCTGCGCATTTCGGGTCTGGATGACGCGGCCACGACGGAGGAGATAATCTCCGCCGTCGTGGAGGCGAGTGGCTGCCCCCGTGATCAGGTGAGGTCAGGCGAAATCCGCTTTGGCCCCACTGGTCACGGGTCGGCGGTCGTGAGCTGTCCCGTCGCGGCGGCCCAGAAAGTGGCGGACGGACGGAGCCTCCTTATTGGAGGCTTCCTGAGGGCGCAGGTGCATCTCCTGCAGCCCCGCGAAGACAGGTGCTATAGGTGCCTGGTCGTGGGGCATGTAGGAGTGCAGTGTACGGCGGAAGTCACCGTGGGCGATCGGTGCTTCCGCTGTAGTCAGCCCGGTCACACGGCCCTTGCCTGTGACGCTCCGCCACGCTGTTTTAAATGCGTGGCGGAGGGCAAGGAGGCAAACCACCGGGCGGGCAGTAAGACCTGCGCTGCCTCAAGGTCGAAGCCTCGTCCGTCCGCACGGAGGGGTGAGGGTGTGGGTGCACGTTCGCGGCAGGGTGCGGATATGGACGTCCATTAATGGACACCAATATCCGCATCCTGCAGGTGAATCTGAACCACTGCACTGGTGCTCAGGACCTTCTGTACCAGAGCATCAGGCAGTGGTCTATTAATATTGTTGTAGTCGCTGAGCCGTACTGGGTTCACCCGGGAAGCCCGGTGGATCTGGACGGCATGGCGACCATCTTTGGGGGGACCGGCGCGGACGACTCGCGCCTATCGCTTATTGCTAGGGGCCCGGGTTGCGTCGCGGCGGAATATGAGGGTGTAGCTGTCGTGGCCGTTTACGTCTCGCCGAGCCTCGACCAGCATCAGCTTGAGCTATGGCTCCCTGAGCTGGACATCGTTCTCGCTGCATGCCGGCCTCGCCCTGTCCTGGTCCTGGGAGACTTCAATGCCTGGTCGCAGGCTTGGGGCTCCCGGGAAACCAGAGGCAGGGGGAGGATACTGGAGGACTGGGTCACTACACGTGGCCTAGTCATCCTGAACCGGGGGAATGTCGCAACCTGGACGCGGCGGGGGCTCAGCTCGGTCATAGACGTTTCGTTTGCGACCCCTGAGCTCGCCCGCCGTGTCCAGGGATGGCGCGTGGTGGAGGAGGAGGAGACGTCGTCAGATCACCGATATATTCGGTTCGACGTCTCCCCTCCACCTAACCTGCCGCCAACAATCGCGAATCCCCCAGAACCGCGTTGGGCACTCCATCGCCTGGATCGGGAGGCTCTCCTGGAGGCGGCCATCGTGCAGGCCTGGATTCCGACAGCGGACGGGCCTGCCGATGTTGATGCCGAAGTGGAGTGGTTCGGGAGAGCCATGTCGCACATCTGCGATGCGGCGATGCCCAGGGCTAGGCCCAGACCGGCGAGGAAGCAGGTGTACTGGTGGACGCCGGAAATCGCGCAGTTGCGCGCGGAGTGCGTTACCGCGCGCCGCCGGTACACCAGATTCCGCCGGAGGCGTCGCCGCCCAGACGATGCGGCAGCCCGAGAGACGGAGCTTTATGATGGGTACAAGGAAGCCAAGAGGGCCCTCCAGACGGCCATCAAGCGGTCCAAAAAGTTGGGCCGCGATGAGCTGATGGAGACTCTGGAGCGGAACCCGTGGGGGCGCCCGTACCTTATGGTAAGGGGCAAATTACGCCCTAAGGCGCCCCCACTGACTCAGAGTCTCCAGCCGGAGCGGCTGGAGGAGGTCCTGGACTCCTTGTTCCCATCGAGAGCGGAGGAACACATTTCTCCGCGCATGGCTTCGTCTCAGGCGCCCAACGCGGAAGGCAGTGAGAACGACGTGCCCGTAGTCACCGAGGGTGAGTTAGGGGCGGCTGTACTGCGGCTTAAATCCCGCAGAAACACCGCCCCTGGACCCGACGGCAATCCAGGCCGAGCGTGGGTCCTGGCTCTCGAAGAGCTTGGGCCTCGACTAATTGGGCTCTTTAGCGCATGCCTCGAGAAAGGCCAGTTTCCCAAGGTCTGGAAGACAGGGAAACTGGTCTTGATTCGAAAGGCGGGCGGCCGGCAAATTCCCCATCAGGGTACCGGCCGATCGTGTTGCTCGACGAGGTGTGCAAGCTCTTTGAGCGCATTATTGCACAACGCCTCGTCGGGCACCTCACACGCGTGGGGCCTGATCTGGCGGATAGCCAGTTTGGCTTCCGTCAGGGACGCTCCACCGTGGACGCGATCATGCGCATTAGAGGCCTGACGGAGGAAGCAGTCTCACAGGGTGAGGTGGTGGTGGCGGTGTCTCTCGACATCGCCAACGCATTCAACACCTTGCCCTGGAGCTGCGTCAGGGAGGCGCTTATCTATCATGGAGTGCCTCCCTACCTCCGTCGAATTGTCGGGGCTTATCTCTCCGAGAGAGCCATAACTTACCCGAGCTGGCTAGGGCCGGGTCGGCGAGATGTGTCGTGCGGTGTTCCACAGGGATCGGTTTTAGGGCCGCTCCTGTGGAACATCGGTTACGACTGGGTGCTGCGTGGTCCGTTGCTCAGAGGGGTCGGCGTAACATGTTACGCCGACGACACCCTCGTTACGGCGCGGGGAGCAACGCACCGTGCCGCAGCACTTAAGGCCACGGCAGGGGTTGCTCAGGTCGTGGGTCGGATTCGGCGGCTGGGTCTTGAGGTCGCCCTTCACAAATCCGAGGCTCTGTGCTTCCACGGACCTCGGATGGGGCCACCTGCGGGATCCAGCCTACAGGTGGGGGGCGTCAGCATCGGCATCGAGCCCTCGATGAAGTACTGAGGGCTCGTACTCGATGGCCGGTGGAACTTCGGACATCATTTCCGAAGTTTGGTCCCAAAACTGAGGGGAGCATCGGCCGCACTCGCGCGGCTGATGCCCAACATCAGGGGACCCAACGCTCCCTACAGGAGACTGTACCTTGGGATCGTGCGAAGCATGGCCCTGTACGGGGCTCCCGTATGGGCGGAGACCCTGACGGCCAGCAATGTGGCTAGACTGATGAGCCCGCAGAGAGTGATGGCCGTCAGGGTGATAAGAGGATATCGCACGATCTCCGGTGAGGCGGCATGTCTCCTAGCCGGGACCCCTCCATGGGACCTGGAAGCGAGAGCCCTTGCGTCACTGTTCAGATGGCGCAAGGAGGCGCTGGAGCGGGGCCAAAGGCCTGCGTCTCGAGAAATCGAGGCCCAGCGGACCCTGCTACACCAGGAAACCCTGGAGACATGGAAGATGCGACTTGAGCAACCAAAGGGGGGATTCGCCACAATCGCGGCCGTCAGACCGGTCATGGACGAGTGGCTGGAGAGAAGACACGGGGCTCTCTCCTACCGGTTGACACAGATGCTTGCCGGGCACGGTAGCTTCGGTAGGTATCTGTGGCGAAAACACCGGGAAACCACGGCCGAATGTCAGCACTGCGAGGACCGCAGCGATGACACAGCGCTCCACACGCTGGTGGAGTGCACGGCGTGGGCACAACAGCGACAGGTCCTCGTAGTGGGTCTGGGCGTGGACACTCTCTCGCTTGAGGCCATGGTGCGAGCCATGCTCTCCAGCGGGAGTAAGTGGGACTGCGCCGCCTCTTTCTGCGAGCAGGTCATGCTCGCGAAGGAGGCGGCGGGCCGGGTGCGGGAGAGAACTCTTCCACCCGAGTTCCGCAGTCGGCGCCCTGGGCGCCGCCGACGTGTCTTCGCCGAGGACTATCGGCCTCCATGACCGGGGGTCTGAGGACGGTGAGAGGGCCGCTCACCGTCCTTACAGAAGCAGGCCCATGACGGCAGCGTGACGTGAGCACTCACGCACGCCCCCCCTTAGAAGCGGGGTCACACCCGAAATCCCCCATAGACGCGGGATTGCACCCGAACCACCCCCTGGGCGAGGCCGCATTGGCGGCCGTAGGTCTGTTGGGAGTCACGGGACATCCTTCCTGAGGGCTTACCCGGGGCTCTCAACCATAGGCTGTTGGGCGGTACGTGAGGTTTTTTAGTCGGTAAGAGTCCGGCATAGCATCCTACGAGGATTTTCCCTCACGTTAAAAAAAAAAAAAAAAAAAAAAAAGATGTCTTTTTGCGAATCTATAACCTCGTAAAGAAGTCCTCATTGGACCTGAGCTGTCCACTCCAACCTAGGTCTAAGGTTGTACACTAACTTTAAAATTAAAAAATCGTTGGTCACATTATAGTAACTTTTTCTAACAAATAATTAACATTCTCTGTCAGTTTTCTTGTTTGGCAATCATTTAAAATCAAATTAGCATGGCAGTCCACTGCTTATCGAAGGCATTTCCCAATTAATGCCACAAAACACAGTCCTGCACCTCCCGCATCCAGTCATTGCCGCGATCTTTTCTTAGTGCTCGTTTAATCTGGAGTGAACGAGGGTGAAAAACAGCGAATTCAATTTGTATTAGTAATGGCATCTATTAATTATAACATTCAACAGTGCCAATAACATTCACCTCAATAATAGTCTCATCACTCTACGAACCCGTCTTATGGCTATTTCTCCTGGTTGCTTAAATTTGATGGTCACACGCTTATATTTTCTAAACCGTATGAGTTAGAAAGAAATGTTTTAAAATAGTGGATAAAACAGCTATTAAGCTATAAAATACATGAAATTTGTTGCAATAAAAGTAAATATTCATACCAAAAATTAACAAGAAAGGTCAAAATCGGGGTCATTTTTCGCATTCTACTCGTGTCACACTTCCCGATTCAGTTAAACATTTGGTTACTGCTTCACCAAATTTCCATAGATTTTGAAGTTACATACACTAAATTCACCGTTATAACATACACTACACACACAGTATTACAAAAAAAATCTTCTAACTATTATTTAGAACTTAAAACACAATATACATCGGTCACACGAATCTAGGTACTCTAAATTTGCGTAGTAAACGGTTTACTGTTGACCAAAACGACCGCCCCAATAACAAAACTCAACTGAACAGAACGTTATTCGTGATCGGGCATCGCGGAAGTGCAACGTGCAACTCCTGGCTCCTTGAGAAAAAAAAATATCAGTAAGTTTCTACATTTGACACTTAATTCGAGTACTTTTCGTGGGTGACTTTTTGTACATTGTATAATAGCTATTGAAGTCAGAGTTTATTCATCGAAACCGCAAATTAATTGAGATATTTATGTAGTATTTGATTTAAAACGTAACGGCTAAACTGTGTCGGAATTTTAAAAAAAAGCTATGTTTTCGTTACCTTCGTGTCACATCCTTCGTGGCGTTTTACCCACGAAGGTAAGTTTATGCCACGAAGGTGATCTCTGACTAGTTTCAGTAAGAGTGGTACTCTTTGAGATTCGTATTGTAGTAGATATGTTATGTAGCGGAATAATAGTAGAACAAATAAGTAGGTACCTACAATCATGGCAAAGGACAGAGCAATACCTATAACATTCCGTGTGAAGCCCTTTTATAGGAGTAGAAGTCCCACCGGACGTTATGCCAGATCCAAACCGTCTAAAACCCACATCGTAGCTACTTACCCGTCTAGTATTAGGCGCCCCGGGCAACTCCTTAGAATGATGTATTAGGGTACCCGACAGGCTTAGGCTATCACCGTGGCTTCGCCTACGGGTTCGGGTGTTATCTTGCGTCTTTTGGGTTAGTTCAGATGCTTTTCCGCTTCTTGAGGCGTGCGGCATGCTAAGAACTTTTGAACAAAGACACAATGACCTTCGCGTCCAAGTCTCAAGAAGAAATCTTGGGAAAGAGTCATGCCAACTAAAGCTTAATCAAAGCACCTTCTACCTTATACTTATATCAACTTAAATACATTTAGGTACCTAGTGTGTCGAGTTTTCCGGCAAGGCGGTTTGTGACTACTCTCGAGAACAACTTGTAAACATGGCTAAGGAGTGAGATGGGTATATAATTCTTCAGCAAGGTCTTGTCACCTTTTTTGAAAAACAGAGCCACCGCACTCCCGCTCCACGCTTTAGGTGTTTGTCCCTGTTGGAGGACGGAATTAAAGAGACTCGTCCGCTCTTTGAGAACTAGAGTCCCGCCAGCTTTAAGAAGCTCAGTCGTTATTCCGTCCTCTCCAGGGATTTATTGGTTTTTAGTTGTTCGAGAGCAGCCCTGACCTCGCCCTGGTCAATATCCAGAATGTCTTCGGTATAGTGGCGCATTAGTGGGGCTCTGTGGTCACGGTCGCTAGGTCCCGTCGGTCTTTTTTTCCGTGATGCATGTAGTTCTCTGTAGAAGCTCCTAACTTCTTCGAGAATCTCGAACCTCAAGGTCTCGGTTTTGCCACCCGCTGTCTTCAATTTTGTCAGACGAGGTCTTCCGAGCTGTTGGGTAAAGACTTTAATACCCCAATTTTGTGTTATCGCTGCCTCTACGATGTTGGTGTTATAACGTCTGAGGTCGCGTCATAGCAGCTTTCGGATTTTGATGTTTAAATCTCTCTGGTCTGGCGAAGACCAAAAGTAAGCAAAAGTAAGTATGCATAGATTTTAGTTATAACGTCTGAGGTCGCGTCATAGCAGGTTTCGGATTTTGATGTTTAAATCTCTCTGGTCTGGCGAAGACCAAAAGTAAGCAAAAGTAAGTATGCATAGATTTTTATTTTTTTATTGAGGTTTGCAAACTGGATTCTCGGCAAGACTATTCAACATCGCTCATTTAGACTCAGTTCAGCCGAGAACTCAGTGCGAACACAGCATGCATCCTAATTTTCGCACTTCAATGAAATGTAGATGGCGTTTCCCGTCTGATTCTCATGAGCTCGATGGTCTCTGATCGTTGCCAGTGGTTTCCAGCAGATCGAAACGATTTTGAAGCTCCAATTGAAACTTCTCGGCACACAAAGCTATTTGGAGCGCAGTAGGTCGGAGAGTAGGCTTCATAATCCGGGCCCTTTCGACGCGGAAGTCTAAATTCAGAGACGCTCTGACGAGTCGGTGATCATTTCCGGTATTAAACCTGTTGATCACAGAGACATTTTCTCCAAATATACACCTCCTGTCCGACATGATGAATTTTATCTCGTTCCTTGTGACCTTGTTGGGGCTCCGCCAAGTCCACCTTCTATGGGATTTCTTCTTAAAGAATGAGTTCATCAAGAAGAGCCCCTGAGCCTCAAGAAAGTTGACAAGCATACTGCCCCGCGGCCCCCGGTCATTTATACGCCCAACACCAAAATGTCCGATTTTCGTTTCACCGCGTTTTTGTACTCCCATTTTGACAGTGAAGTCCCCTATCATAACATTGTAGTGAGTATTGGCAGTACCGTGTAATGCTTTCACCACGTCCTCGAACACGGTCTCAACTGCCTCGTCAGTGCTTCTCGAAGTTGGGGCATAGATACACCTGAATCACCTTCAGGGAGTCCTGTTGGTAAGCCTCAGTATTACGTATGCTACACGAGGCGAAACACTCCTGATCTCCACAATGCTGCTAACGAGTTCCTTTTTCACCGTAAAGCCGACACCGCCCTCGGAAGAATGTCTTCAAGTAGAATAGGTCACCCGACCCAAGGGTTAGCGTGTCCTCCCCCTTTCTTCGGACTTCGCACAACACCAGTATGTGCCAGTTTATGCGACCCAGTTCTACCTCGAGTTCGGTGAGCCGATTGTACAGCCGCAGAGTGCTTCCATTATAAGTAGCCAGGTTCGGACATTCTCACACAACATCATCTAGCCCAAATTAAGACAATAGGATCTAGACAACTGATAATTTGCCACTTTGTGCCAAAGAGATGTACTGTGTTATTTTTATAATATGAAATATGTTTCCAGAATAACTTTTACGTCAAAAGCATGTGTAGGTATAGGATCTGGTAATTGTTTTTAGTTAAGTAGCTGTTACCATATAACTGCCGAATTAACAAATTAACTTATAATTTGTACTTAAATAATGATTAATAATGTCTGTAAAGCTACTGCGTCACCTTCGTGGATTGTCGCGTCACCTACGTGGGATCAAATAATTCAAAACCTTATTCTTCCAAATCTGACTCAAAATTAAACTTGTTGACTTATATATGTTACTTAACATACCAAACGCCGCGAATGAAGATGAAGGATGGGTGAAGGTTGAAAGGGTAAGAAAGGCGAAGGATAGAAGGGTAATTATAGGTTACAAGACGAAGGATGAAAGGGAGAGGGCACAGCAGAGGCTCGGTGGGAAAGGCCTCTGCGTCGAGGAGATTAAAAACAGGGACCCGTTGCTCGTCCTGTACGGCGTCCTTAAGGTCCACAAGGACGAAGTCCTGCTCGAAAAGATCAGGGCACGAAACCGTGAGGTTTTCAGTGGCCTGATTACAGAGCAGGACAGGATGGCCGTACTGTACCGGAGGACGGCACGAAACCCACACACATGTCACGTGGTTCTCAGGGTCTCCCCTGCAGTCTGGTCCCGTGCCCTGGACGCCGGGAGACTGCATGTTGATCTGCAGCCCGTCAGGGTTGCAGATCAAACACCTTTAATGCAGTGCTTCCTGTGCCTAGGGTACGGACATAGCAGACGGTTCTGCAAGATGGCAGAGCCCACCTGCAGTCATTGCGGTGGGACCCACTTAAGGGCAGGGTGCCCTGAGTATGCCGTCGGAGCACAACCGTCATGCTGTAACTGTAGAAGGGAGAGGCTGGGAAACACGAGGCACAGCGCACTCGACGACACGTGCCCCGTGAGAGGTAAATGGGATAAAATAGCGAGGGCGTCCATCCAGTACTGCTGAGGGCACCCCGGTTAATAGGCCCCCATACAGGTTTTTGCAGGCAAACCTCCAGAAGAAGACGCAGGCCACAAAAGACCTCATGATTGAGGCCACGAGACTCAAAGCTGCGGTTGCTCTGGTGCAGGAGCCTTACGTGGGCTCGATGAGGGGAATGGGAGCGTACCAGGGCGCCAGGGTCTTCCAGAACACTGGGCAAGGGGAGGGGACTGTTAAGGCGGCCATCGTCGTGTTTGACGCGACGCTGGACGTCTTGCAGTACCCGCAACTCACCACAGACCATGTGTGTGTGGTGGGGATCCGGACCAGTGCCTGGGAGATCACCCTGGTGTCCTATTACTGCGAACCGAGGGCACCCCTGGAGCCCTGCCTGGAGCAACTGCTGAAGGTGAAGCACGAGCTCGGAGGCCGGCGCCTGCTTCTTGGAGGAGACGCCAATGCAAAAAGTACCTGGTGGGGGCATCAGTTTCAAGATGAGAGGGGAGGGTTACTGATGGACGTCCTCGAACAGATGGACCTCCATGTTCTGAATAGTGGAAGTATTCCAACTTTCGACACGTATAGGGGTGGAAGGAGGTTCCACAGCTACATAGACGTAACATCTTGCACGGGAGACATGCTCCCCCTGACCGACGGCTGGAGGGTTGACACAGGGCTAGTCAACTCCGACCACAACTGCATAGTGTTTAATATTAACCTAGAGAGGGCCAGTGGTACGCAAATACAGCGTACCACTAGGCTCTACAATACTAAAAAAGCTGATTGGGATGGTTTTAAGACGAAGCTGGCGCAGGAGTTCTCTCTGCGGGGCCTGGGTGCTCGGCAGCTCGCAAGTACAGAAGATCTGGAAAGCGCAGCTGTCGAGTACTCGGAGTCAGTAGGGGGGGCCTGTGGGGGAACCATCCCAAAAAAGCGAAACCAACAGAAAATCACTATGCCGTGGTGGTCGGAGAGGCTCGCCACCCTGAAAAGGGAAGTCAACACCAAAAGGCGTCGGATCAGGAACGCAGCGCCGGATCGCCGGCAACTAGTAGTTGTGGAATACCTAGAATGCAAGGAGATGTATGAAACAGAAGTAAAAAAGGCACAGGTCGAAAGTTGGAAGAATTTCTGTGGAAAGCAGGACAGGGAGGGCATCTGGGAGGGGATATACAGGGTAATCGGGAGGGCCACAGTGAGGGAAGAAGATCGACTGCTAACCCACAACGGGACCTTTCTGGACGCTAGGGGCTCAGCACAACTCCTCGCTCGAACCTTCTACCCGGAGGATCGAGTCGAGGAGGACACTGAGGCGCATCGACAGATACGCGAAACCGCCGTAAAAGACATAGATGGTCATTATGATGATGACCCACCTTTTACGGTGGGCGAACTGATCGATGCGCTTCAGAAATTTAACCCGAAAAAAGCGCCGGGAGTGGAAGGCTTTACAGCCGACATCTGCTCCCGAGCCATCGAGACTGATCCGTCACTCTTCTTGAAGCTGCTGAATCACTGCCTCCATCACGGCTACTTTCCTAAGATATGGAAGGAGGCCGTGGTGGTGGTGCTGAAGAAGCCAGGCAAGGACTCGTACACCGTTCCCAAATCGTACAGGCCTATAGGCCTGTTACCGGTTTTGGGAAAGGTGTACGAGAGGATGGTGATTACTCGACTCAAGTACCACCTATTGCCGCGTATGAGCACTCGCCAGTACGGCTTTATGCCCCAGGAAAGCACCGAAGACGCCCTCTATGACCTAATGGGACGCATAGTGGCTAAACTCCGTCAAAAGAGGATAGTTACTATGGTGTCCTTGGACATAGAGGGGGCCTTCGATAGCGCCTGGTGGCCGGCCATAAAAGTACGGCTGGCGGAGGAAAAGTGCCCGGCAAACTTGAGGCGAGTAATCAGCAGCTACCTTAGCGAGAGGAGAGTGAGGGTTCGGTACGCCGGTGAGGAGCATAGTCGCTCCACCGACAAAGGGTGCGTCCAGGGGTCGATCGGGGGTCCCTTGCTGTGGAATTTGCTTTTGGACCCACTTTTGAAAGGACTCGAGCGGATGGGAGTGTATGTGCAGGCGTTTGCGGACGACGTGGTGCTTGTGTTCGACGGAGACTCAGCTCTGGAAATCGAGGGACACGCCAATGCCTCTCTCGAACATGTGCGGGAGTGGGGCATCGGAAACAAGCTGAAATTCGCACCGCACAAAACCAGTGCGATGGTAATCACGCGGAGGCTAAAGTACGATGTCCCACGCCTTAGCATGGGCGGGATAGACATTGGAATGTCCAATGAAATAAAAATCCTAGGGCTGACCATTGACAGGGCACTCACATTTAAAACACACATCTCAAACGTATGCAGAAAGGCGATCGGCATCTACCGGAAGCTGGCGCGGATGGCCCGGATCAGCTGGGGGCTTCACCCCGAGGTGATCCGGACGATCTACGTCGCGGCCGTGGAGCCGACGATACTGTACGCCGCCAGTGCTTGGCACGTATCGGCAAAAAAGCTTGGAGTCCAAAAGCAGCTGAACGTGGTACAGCGCGGTTTCGCCCAAAAGCTGTGTAAGGCATACCGTACTGTCTCCCTGAACTCGGCGCTGGTCCTGGCTGGTCTGCTCCCTCTGGACCTCAGACTTCATGAGGTGGCCTCGTTGTACGAGGCCAAGAGAGGAGTGGGCCAGTCATGGCTGGGAGACAGGGAGGTCGAGCGAATGTCTCCAGCGATTGAGGCTCCTCACCCCGCGGAGCATCCGCCACTGGGGTTCACAAGTCTGGTAGACGAGGGGCAGCTGGAGGATGCGAATCGTTTTGAGATTCGCATCTTCACGGACGGGAGCAAGATTGAGGGCCGTGTCGGTGCCGCGCTATCATTT
Source organism: Miltochrista miniata (assembly GCA_933228765.1). Taxonomy (NCBI): domain Eukaryota; kingdom Metazoa; phylum Arthropoda; class Insecta; order Lepidoptera; family Erebidae; genus Miltochrista; species Miltochrista miniata. Next base: position 18,468,608 of record OW121757.1, on the reverse strand, counting down.
TGGGATAGCCGGGCCGAAATTAAGGCCCTCAAACTTGCTCTGTCGCCCCATTGCACCGTCTATCAGGCCGAGCTCCTGGCGCTATGCAAAGCGGCCAGTGAGGCCCTCAGGCGTGGCGCGGCCACGTTCGGCATCTTCAGTGATAGCAGAGCCGCTCTCCTGACGGTCATCAACCGTCACGCTCTTCACCCCCTGGCGGTTGAAGCCAGAGCCGCCATTCGAAAAGGCATGGCCCAGGGTAAGGAAATCTCCTTATTCTGGGTCAAGGCTCACGCGGGGTTGGAGGGCAATGAGCGAGCTGACCAGCTCGCCAAGGAGGCGGCTCTGAGGCTGAAGAGAGCACCGGACTACGGACTGTGCCCTGTTTCATTCGTGAAGCGTGCCCTCAGGCAGGACACGCTTGACGAGTGGAATAAGAGGTACAGTGAGGGCGAGCAGGCCTCCGTCACCAAGCTTTTCTTCCCATGCGCAGTGGAGGCATACAGTGTCGTCCGGAAGATGACGATCGCCGGCACCACAACCCAGTTGCTGACGGGGCATGGTGGGTTCTCCAAATACTTGACCCGTTTCAAGTGTAAGGAGGACCCATCGTGCGCCTGTGAGCCCGGGGTCGACGAAGATGTGGTCCACCTGCTCGTAGACTGCCCCGTCCATTCTCCCGAGAGAGTGGATCTGGAGGCTATTACAGGTCTTAAGGTTGAAACCCAAAACTTCCCTATATTTATGTTTAGGTATAGGGAACGGTTCCTTAAATATGCAGGAAAGATAATAAAAACTGTAAATATGAGGAATAAGTAGTGGGCAAAGTTCTGTTCCGCAATATGTTTGCATATTTGTTTGAGAACAAAACAAGGTGACGAAATTGTAAATAGCAGGATGAAGGGCCGTTCTCTGTGTACTTACGGAAGATAATATGCATATATAGACAAATAAAACTGGGAAGATGTTACCCATTATTATGTATGAAAATACTGTATAGTACTAAATTTTTTATGAACATTTAAGAAATATAGAGTTAAATACCAATTTTTCGGTTTAATCAAATATATTAAGAAAAAATTGTACCTAAGGTTAAGATATAATATATAAGCAGTCTTGTAAAAACTACAGTTTAATTACATTATAGAAATCTGTAATAAATACGAGAACATGTCTTTACTTATAAGGGAACAGGTTTTAAGAGAACTAATACTTTGTACATGTGTAAAATATGTTATAAATGATACAATAAATAAATAAACAAAAACATCATACCACCACCCCCACCCAACGTATGATACCCCACATCCCCAGAATGAAAGGCCATCGTGAAAGTGCGAGAGGCATAAAAGCGTGACGAGTATGGTACTAGAGGAATAAGAATGAAAGACGATAGTTTTAAGGTTTAGATAGTTTAGATTAAAGAATGAAAGGTCGGGAAAGCGTGAAAGTGCGAGAGGCATAAAAGCGAGAACTGGAATGATAAAGAGAATATGGGTGAAAGAGGATTAGTTTAGATAGGTTCGAGATGCCGGGGGCCTGGGGGCACTACCCATAATGGATGTTGACAAGGCCGGCGACGCAGTAGATCGGTGTGGATGGGTCCACGAGAGTGCGCCCAAACACACCGGTACTGCAGTTAGCCGAGGCAAATTAGTATGCAAGACGTGGGCTTAGGCGTCCCCACCCCCGGCATCTCTTGAAGTAGGTAAAGAAGCCCTGCGGGGCTAGACTCTTCAAATTAGTAAGTTAGTAAGCTAGTACAAACACTGTTAAGCTAGGCTCTGCCCACGGTAGAGATATGAGAGAACAAAAAAAAAAAAAAAAAAAAAAAAAAAAAAACATACCAAACGCTTTGTGTTTGTTTAAAAAAATTGTTGAAATAATCAGTATTTAAAATTTACCATGAAGGTGACGATGAGAATCGTAAAAAGTAGAAATAGCCTTATCATTTTTCCGCAAGACATATTTTATCAAATTCTTTCAAAATTAGATCACATTTTGTGTCTGCGGATATAAAATATAGGGTTCTCGATATTTATCTAAGGAGTTTTTTATTACATGATGGTGAAATCGGAATAAGAAATGCCCAACATTTAGGTCAACAATAGCCTTTTTTGAACCTCTGCATATGCACAAAAACTCCACATATTCATAGCTAAATTTTCGATTTAAAGTTTTCAGTAAAATTTAATCCCACCAAAACATCCCTGTTAAAAAGGGGCTAAGTTCCTATCGGCTAATTTGTTGGCCTAAAAAAGGGTTGAAATCCAATCCAATGCCAAGTTTAGATGTACCTTAGAATCGATCAAAATCAACTTCACTGCCACCACACCGTCCTCCGCCTTCTGAATCCAGCCACTATACGCCACCGTATTCCCGTCAAGCAACGGTCCATCTGGCCGAAATTCAGTTTACTGTACAGCCAACTTAAAAATATGGTTTAGTTGTGAAAATACGTAGGTTTAATTAATACTTGGTTAAAAATATCTAAAATTATAATACTTCTAAATTAGAACTTGGCACACTTGATTAATTGTATAATTAAATTTATTATATAACTAGCTGACCCGCGCAACTTCGTTTGCGTCTGATAAGAGAGAGGAGTGGTATTATAATTTTGATATCATGTTTTCAATCATTACCTCACGTCACGTCGCTAGTATTATTTTAAAACTAATTTGGATTATTGTGAGCGATCCTTTTAGGATAAATAAATAAATACCTATTCTTTTAGAACTTGTTATGAGGAAAAATTTTGTAATACATTATTTTTACGTAACTTTAACCATTTACGCAGAGGTTGTCGTAGAGGTGTCGATTTTCGCGACAGCCATACTGGCCACAGCTGTATAAAGGTTGCTCTAACCTTAGCGACTCTCGAAGTGATGTCCTCTTCAGTCCCGTCCCAGTTTCCGACATAACACTCCCGAGGAACTTGAATTTGTAAACGCGCCGCGGCTCACCGTCCTTACAGAAGCAGGCCCATGACGGCATCGTGACGAGAGCAATTCACGCACGCCCCCCCTTGGAAGCGGGATCACACCCGAAACCCCCCAAAGACGCGGGATAGCACCCGAACCACCCCCTGGGCGAGGCCGCAGTGGCGGCCGTGGGTCTGTTGGGAGTTCTGGGACATCCTTCCGAGGGCTTCCCCGGGGCTCCCAACCACAGGCCGTCGGGCGTGACGTGAGGTTTTTTAGTCGGTAGGAGTCCGGCATAACATCCATGAGGATTTACCGTCACGTTAAAAAAAAAATGCATTTGAACAAGTAAATGCATTTTTATATCTGTGCCTTTTTCCCCGAAGTAGTGGGCAGCGCTTGCTAAACTTCATCAGTTGAATTTGGTTCCACGTAATGGTGGTGAAGCTATTAGATTGAAGGAAATGGACAAATAGGGTTTGACAATCGGTTCTAGGAATTTTCAGCTTTTCAAACATCAAGCCTTCAGCATATTGAATAGGTAGATTGTTTTTGTCAAGTGGACTAACGGCTTATTAACTATCTCCTGACAGTTTCAGCTCACCAGCTATTATGTGTGACAAATTACAACTAAGGAGGTGGTGGCTGTGGAGGTAGTGTGATGCTGAATACCTCTTATTTTATTAATTTATTTTATTTACAATTTATGTACACACACAATGTTTAAACAGGTAAATAATCTTTCAAGATCTTCAGAGAAAATATGTAGGTATTTAAATTTATGTGACAGACCTAAGGTAACTGTGTGTGATGCCTGTATATTGAAACAAAACTATAAAGTGTTATAGCTGGCAAATGGGGTAAGCGAAGACACAATTACCTGATTTGCAGCTTTACCAATAGGTATAAGTATAATTTACATTAATTAGTATAAGGATGCCTTTAATGACATTTACTTTGATATAATTATTTTCCGTGACCCTGAGTCGAGCTGTCATGGTTTCTTAAATACAGCCTAGAGACAGACAGACGAACAGATGGACAGACAGACCGACGGACAGACGGACATCAGAGTCTCCGTAATAGGGTGTCGTTTTTGCCCTTTGGATATGGATATCTGAAAAGTACTTATATTTAAAAAAAAATTGCACCAAACCCTTGCATATTGGTTAAAATAAAAATTAAGTATGTCAATAGTTTTTTAAAACCAATATTGGTTCTGTGAAAATGTTGCAGTTTAGGTAGCAGTATCGTATTAAACGCTATCTGACAAACAATATCAGCTCACTCTAGTATTTTTAGTGCAACATGCATCCATTTTAGCAATAAACCCGTTGTATCAACTTACCGCACTAGCCTAACGGGTTTTTACTTTTTGTTAAATAATAATCAGAATTCAAAGAGATTTCTGTGCCCTGGCTGAGCGATCAGTGCTATATATCTAGGTACTATGGTTTGACAGAAAGCTATCTTTTGAATCGTCCTGTTCTAGTGAACATTCTCTTCACTGTCCGGCATACTCTGTCCACCCCACGTTGTGTGGGATCAGCAAGAAGAGGGAGGAATACGTTTAAAAAACCCTTCAGGACACTCACCGTGACCAGGAAGAATGCTTCTGTCAGGATGAATGATCTAGATTCTAGATTATTAATTAGAAAACAAAGAATATTGAACGTGCCTCTTTGGGTCAGTACTTACTTCTTTAGTTAGAACTTATATCAGTCCTATTATCAATAGACAGTTTCTCAGTATCTTATACTACTCCTCTATCCCCCCATATCACAGATTAAATAATAGTTACTACGTAACCCGTATCTAGAGATATGATGGCGCACGACTTATCGCGGTACCGGTACTCTTTTCACGGATATTGACAAATCCATACTACCCGTTCGCTCTAACTTTGCCGCTGGCGTAGATGCGTATACCCGAATTTTTAATTACACGAAGTAAATTAACAGTAGCTAATGTCACTTCGTCATAGAAAATAAGCAACATTGTATGAAGAAGTGACATTAGTTGCTGTCAATTTACTTCCTCTAATTAAAAATTCGACTTTAGTATGGAGCCGAGCGGCAAAGTTAGAGCGAACGAGCAGTAACGATAGCACGTGTGAAACAGCCTTTATATTACAAGCTATTTATCAGTTCAGTATTGTAAAATTGATTGGTGAAGAAATTATTTTCTTTTGCAATCGTAAAGAAATTATAAGCTTATTTTGACAGTTCTATTTAGTCACAAGGAATACTAAGTTAAAATAAATATGATGTCTGATTTTATGAATATTAAGTTACGCGTACTTAGTTATACGGTGCTAGTACCTATATGTAGTAAAAAAATTCTACGAGGTAAGCAGATAATTATCTGATTATTTATTAAAATGTTGTGTAGATATGTGTGTTTTGAGTACCTACTGTATACGCACACTTACTGAACTCTACCTAAACGGCTGGACAGATTTTACTAAAATATTAGTTTCGCACAACAATTCAGAAGAAAGTAACCATATTCGACGCAAATAAACGATTGGATTGAATTTGAAATTGAAAAAAAATCGGCTTGCAGGATAAAATCTTCCGGGAAATAAATTTACTAATGTAATCTTTTATGATGATCATTTTCATATCAATAGAAAAGTTGTTGTTTCCAAGAGGAATTCAAGAAATATACGAGGTATTGTCGTGTCGCAGGGCAGTAAAACATTTGTATTCCATTATTACACTTATTTAATACGGCCGTAATAAATACGCCGCATTTCCGAGGGCCAGATTAAAATACGAAAGAGTTGAATTTTTATTATTAGAGTTAACGGGATATTTACCATGTCCTTTTGAGTATTTCCGATATTTCGGCGCTGTTGCAAGTGCCATGATCACGGAGGAACTGAAGTATTGGCGGTTGAAAGTAAAAGTCTTAGCACATATATCGATCTACCCTCCTTCGCACTCGTTTGTGTCGTACAACACCACTACTATTGGTTTCACTTTCACTGTACAGTCGCACTGGCACTCGGTCGCGACACACAACACTCACAGTATCTACACGCGGTTTCGGTTGGATATATTTACTTTTATTTATGCACACACGGACCACTGGATGCCAGACGCTCGGCAACTGAAACCCGTCTTCACGATTGAAATTTTTATATTTTTTAATTTCAATCGCTTCCCTAACCATTCTTGGTATATAATGGCGTTCTGTCGACAGCATCTTTGGGTTATGTAATTCGATCCAGTGGTCTGTACCAGACTCCAATAGGTGTTCAGCTATTGCAGATTTCTGTGGTTCGTTGTTTTTGACTGCCCTGATGTGTTCTTTAATTCGACACGTAACCGTTCTTTTGGTTTGCCCTATGTACGAACTACCACAACTGCAATCAATTTTGTACACTCCCGGTCTGTCCAGTGGAGAACTATCTTTAGGTGTACGTAGATATTGTGAAAGTCTTTTAAAAGGGGTGAAGATAGTTTTTATGGAAACTTTTATAAGAATATTGGCGACCTTATCCGTCACTCCCTTGATGTACGGTAAAAATGCTGGTTGTCTTTCTACCCTGTAGTTTACAGTCTTCCTCGAGCATCTTGGTGGTCTAATTCGTCCACTGTACCCATTCTTTTGTAGCACGCCGCTTATATGATTTAATTCGTCTTTCAAGTGCTCCTCGTCACATAAATTATATGCGCGGTCCGTAAGCGACGTAACTACCGAGTTCAAATGACGCGGATGATGATGCGAGTTAGCATGCAAATATCTATCAGTGTGAGTGGGCTTCCTGTACACGGAGTGACTCAACGAACCGTCTTTTCTTACACTGATCTTCACGTCAAGGAAAGCAAGAGTTCTATCCTTCTCCATTTCGTACGTAAAGCTCATATTCCGATGAATGTTGTTAAACTGAGTCACACAGTGCTGTACCTCATTTTCACTACCCTTCAATATACAAAAAATATCATCAACATACCGTTTCCAGATTTTTATGCATGGAGCGCTGACTATGGCTAAGGCTTCAAAATGCTCCATCCAAATATTGGCCACCACTGGAGCTACCGGACTGCCCATTGCTACTCCATCTATCTGTAGGTAGTACTCATTTCTGTATACGAAGTAATTTGTAGTCAAACAATGCTGCACAAGTTCTGCATATTCCATCGCAATACCGCCCTCCCTAATTTTGCGTTTCAAGACCTCCATACAGTCAGTAATGGGAACGTTAGTGAACAGTGATTCAACGTCAAAACTGACCATTACTTCCTGTTCTTTCAGGGTAGTTTGATGCAAAATCTGTACGAAGTGTCTAGAGTCCTTCACAAAAGAGGTCGTTCTCCCTACTAAAGGCTGCAAAATTAACTAAGACTAAGACTTTTACTTTCAACCGCCAATACTTCAGTTCCTCCGTGATCATGGCACTTGCAACAGCGCCGAAATATCGGAAATACTCAAAAGGACATGGTAAATATCCCGTTAACTCTAATAATAGTGTTAGTGACCATGAAAGTTTAAATACCTATAAGTTGAATTTTTGTCGGGAAATTGCGAGGGAAATATTGATGACGTATGGCAATTTGATTTTTGCATTTCTGATTGATAATACACGTGTGTAATTCATAGTCGAGGTATGATTACGTAATACAATTCGTTTTTTTTTTTTTGATGCGGCAAAGACAATTGGATTTTTTTAGAATATTTCACTATAATATTTAACTATTACGTCAACGTTATAAACGGTTGGCTACGTTTCCTGCTGGAAATCTTTGCAGGTCGCATTAATTCTCAATGAATTTATTTAGGTGGTACCTACGGTGTTTTATTTAGAGGAAAATAACAATGATGGGTTTGGATTTTTAAAGTTAACGTGATAAACATAATAATCGTGTTTATTTTTTCGTTGAAAAGGGATGGGCATAATATACCTACGCCAGATATATTTAGTCCCACGTAATAGATGGTAAGCTCCAAAAATAGGTTTTAACCCACTGTTAACACAAAACAATTCGTTTAAGAGACTCCAACTTGTGTTCATGACTACCATTTCATTGGCGGTAGGAACCAACAGTTTATCGTTATTAACAAAACTCGGAAACAGTCGCACTAAAGATCAACAAACACAGAAAACTGATTTTAAATATTTTATTAATCACTGAGCTTACAATTTTGAAATATATAATACTAGCTGATGCCCGCAGCTTCTCCCGCGTAAAATTTGTTCCCGCGGGAAGTTATTCCCGGGATAAAAGGTAGCCTATATGTTATTCCAGACTATAATGTATCTCTGTACCAAATTTCAGCCCGATCCGTTCAGCGGTTAGAGCGTGAAAGAGTAACAAACATCCACACTCACAAACTTTCGCATTTATAATATTAGTAAGATTTGTTATCCTCCGCCCAACTGCCTTCAATAAGGTACCTATACTTAATATTCATATATTTGGTAAATACAGACGACATTTTATATCCACCCTTAGCCCCTTTTCACACGTTCCGGTTGCCGGGTAGCCGCTGCCGGGTAACCGGTGGCGAATGTATGGCCATGCCGGACAAATTACGCCGGTACGTGTGAAAGCTATAGTACATGGCCATACACTTCGCCGGGTGCCCGGCAACAAAATCAAGCTTTTCCGTATAGCCCCGCGCGGCGACCGGTCGCCGCACCTACCCAGACGACTTTAAACTTAAATTTAGCCTTCTTACGTCCTACTTTTCTACGAACAAGTTTATTGCATGTGTAGTTTATAACATTTTCTTGTTTTTGGAATCTTATAAAATGACGTCAATGGGCCAGAATTTTTTACAAAAATCGAACAGTTGAAGTTGAGAGTGGATTGCGCATGGATGGCGTGCGTTTGTGTAGTACATGTGTGTTTCGTGTTTTTATTATAAACAATGTGTTTGCATTATTATTTATTATTATACACAGTGAAATAAACAATATATCAATAATCCGGTTGGTGTTTACAGAATCGTAAAATATGGTGTGGTGGTAGAGTAATCAATGTTTTTTTTGTTGAGTGCGTGTGTACCAAGTGAGTGTGTGCGTGTGTGTTTTGTTTTTTTATTATTTTTTAGTGCTGTCATTATTATTTATTATTATACACAGTAAAATAAACAATTTATCAATAATCCGGTTGCTGTTTGCAGAATCGTGAAATTTGGTCTGGTTAGTGAATTAAAAATTTTTTTTGGAAAATGGGAAATCTTTTTTTCATTTTTAGGGTGGTGGAGATAGGTCCATGCGATTACCGATTTTCGATATATTTTTTTAGTGTGTTGAAGGGTTAAATCAACAATGATCATGAATACAAAATAAACCTTCAAAATTAGACAGCCGATATCCATAATTGAATCATACAACGTAAAAGCACACAGGATTCCTTTTGATTTCCCCATTGATCGTACGCTCGACTAGATGTCACATAATATTTATCAATCGCTAGAAACAAACACCCCAGGGGCGTGCCATGTAGTGGAAGAGATAAAATGTGCCCCTCTGTGCCTCTGTCTACCGGTTTAGGGACTAGGAGATACTTGAGCTGTCAAAGATAAAAATTGTTATGAAATTAGTGTTTTGTACTGTGAATTTTTTTTTAAAATATCGAGTCGTACTATAAAATACTTACTTTGTAGTTAAATGTTTCCAAAAAAATGTTATGAAACTCAATAGCTTATTATTTGATAGAACAAAGTTTTGATTTGATTTCGAAAATTTGTTTACAGTTCGGTAGAGGAAGGTTAATAAGTTATTTACCATCACGCTAAGACGAATAGGAGAGTAGCAGCAATGAAAAATGTTTAAAAACGGAGGAAATTTACTTCTTATAAGAGAAACGTCAGCGTGTTCCCCGACAGATGTTCGTAAACACTAGGAGTTATCCATAGGTGACGGCATCAATTTCTACGAAACTACTGGAACTTATTATGAAACTTTTTCTCTAATATAAAACTACGCGTAGGCACATTATAGTGAGAAACATAATAACTAACACGTAGCCTTTTTTATTTTCTTTACGTGAGGGAAAATCTATCATGGATGCTAAGCCGGACTCCTACCGACTAAAATAATCTCACGTAACGCCCAACAGCCTACGGTTGGGATCCCCGGGTAAGCCCTCGGAAGGATGTCCCAGGATTTTCCATTTATATTACTAGTATAATATACTTCTGATCTAATATTTGACTTAACATTATGTAAGCACTCAATTTATTTAAAAACAATTCACTTCTGGTAGTCAACCCAAGTATAATCAGGGCTTAACAATATCCGCCTTTTTGTAATCGGCGTTCCAAAAAAGCTAATGAAATTTCCCCTGTACCATTTACTTATAAACGGTTGAGTTCTTCCTTATTTACCTTTTCCAATCATAAAATAAAAATGTGTTCTACAAAAAATTCAGTCGATTAAAATGTCACAGGAACTTAAAATTTGACAATCAATTACATAATAAATGGTCTCTACAGACTTTCCAGTAGTAAACCAGTTCATCAACTAGTTGTACTTACTAAAAATACCTACATACATATTATTACGCCTTCAATCCCCGGAGGGGTAGGCAAAGGCACATTACATGCCCACATTTCACCTTTTTAGATGTTTTCCCTAATGATAGGTGGTGAGCCGTATTGCCGTGGTGATATGGACAGGCGTCGGTTGTGAGTACCTGCTGTTGTTTATTTTTATATGTCTTCAACTTGGCTTAACGACTACCATTTTACTAGCAACCGAGACCAACGGCTTAACGTGCCTTCCGAAGCACGGAAACGCTCACAAATAAATGTCACAAAGGGGTCACGTGATGGTCACCCATCCACAACCGGTCATAGTAAATGTTGCTTACAGTGAATGCAAATGAACGTCTGTGAAAGAAAAGAACATAGGCAAAAACTTAATTACCTATTTAGAATACAAAAAACCTGACTGCCAAGTAAACATACAACTAAAAAGCAAAAAACAAGCTCTACATTTCTTTTGTGATTTTCTTTAGCTACTTACTGTTTTACATTGTCGGCAACATTTGCAGGCGAGAAAAAGCTATGGGAACATGTACCTATTTTGTAAACTACCACTCGCTTGACATAGCTTCTTCCTGCCTGCAAATGTTGCCGACAAAGTAAAACAGTAAGTAGCTAAAGGAAATCACAAAAGAAATGTAGAGCTTGTTTTTTGCTTTTTAGTTGTATGTTTACTTGGCAGTCGGGTTTTTTGTATTCTAAATAGGTAATTAAGTTTTTGCCTATGTTCTTTTCTTTCACAGACGTTCATTTGCATTCACTGTAAGCAACATTTACTATGACCGGTTGTGGATGGGTGACCACCACGTGACCCCTTTGTGACCACCAGACGATCTAAAATGGATGAGGCATGGATCATGTAGCCTAACGAACAAAACTTTTCTTGCGCTCCCGCCGCGTTGCACCGACACGCTCCACACTGATCCGCCTAAGTATAGTACAGTTGAACTTTCGGTCGCTATGGAGTCACATGTGCAGCACTACATGATCCACGCATGATCCATGCCTCATGCTCCCGGATCGTGGATCGCAGGAATTGGCGATTCATTATGGATCGTCCGGTGAGGATCCGCCCTTAAAAGCCGATTAGTTAATTTTAGCGTTGATCAGCCTTTCGGAAACTGGGGGTTAGTCTAGCAATCTCAAAGCGTAAACAAATTTATCTGCAATCGAAATTATCTATTGACTTGAATTTCCGATTTATAGCGTGTTCTGATCGAATCAAAACAGAAATCTCATAAAAATAAGATCTTTTAATCAGAAATGGAATATCCTTTTAAAAAGTGTACCTTTGCATCTAATAAATAAACACGGAAAAAATTATAGCCCGAGGCTTACTCAGAGAAATGAAATTCATTTTATTGCGGCGACTGAAGCTTTCATTCAAATACAATTTGGCTAATGTAATTGCTACGAGGTGATTCTATTTCACCAGTGGATATCGATAATAAGAAATACTAATACTTAAAAAAGTACTAGCCATTATTCCTAATTTTGTTCGCATTAGATGTATTAAAGGCGAATGACTAAGCTGATAAGATTATTACGTAATATAAATTCGAAAATAATTTACGATGTCGAAACCCAATTCTAAGAGACATAAAATTTGAAATATTTCATTTGATATTTCCCCAAGAAAATGACGGAGGTTTGTGTTTTAATGAACTGAAACGAAATGAAATTATGATATTTATATGCTTTCCTAATATTTTTGTGGAAGGTAGAGTTTCGATGGAAGTCAAATGTGTTGATGTTGCTTTCATTGGGGATGAAAAAATCAATACTTAGATACCTGATAGATTAAAGTACAGACCCACGTAGATTTAAGTACCCACCCACAGTACAATTACCCTATGAACCAGTACGAATTTATTATATTTAAAATACTGCTTTATTGGAAAATAGCTCAAAACTCTTCTATACCGTCACTTGAAAACTGTATTGAGTGCGTCACCCTAAGTGTTAATGAGAGATGTTACATACTATGTAACAATACAATCCATTAAATGTTCGGGAAACAGTATTTTCGGTGAAGTTTCTGTTCCTACCATTTTACTAAATATTTATTTTAACTCTCTTAGGGCTATTTGTGAAAATTTATTTTGGTAACTATAAATGCAATGTAAATCTTGATTACTACCTACTTTGGAATTTTAACAACTGTTTCTGTTGCTGTAAGTTCTGTACCTACTTGTGTTTCCTATACGTACATTATAATGGTCAAAATTACGTAAATAAAACAGAAGCTTTATGTCTATTTATATAAGTCTAATTATAGATATTACCTAGCACTACTAGCTACCTTTTAAGTTTTGGAATCTTAAAAAGTAAACTTAATTATCTGTACTACATTTTAAAACGAGTAAACGCTTGTTGAGTATGCAGTTCAGTATAACTCCTGACCGAGCTTCACAGGAGTTTAACACACACGCGTTCTATGACTACTATACGATTACTAATAAAGACGACTTGCACCGCGACACGGTAATGAGCGGGAGATGGTGAGCTAAACGGCCACAATTATTTTTGAGTTTTATTTATTATATTTTATTAGTTTGGCAAAATGTTTATTTTGTAAAATGTGTAACCTGCTTTTAAATAAATAAATAAATAAAATAAATAACTGAAAATGAAATAATTGAGACCGAAAAAGTTTTGTTTTCCGCCAACAAAGAGTTTTCATTTCTGATGAGATAAAAAATGAACGTAAAACCCGTTAATTCCAACCATTTATAGGCGGAAAAACCAGTAAGCAGTTTACTGTTGGGAGTTCAATGAATTTATTAATGCACCCGTTCAGCTCTAGTTGGAAACTGAGCTTTAGAGCTTGCACTTCGTCCTAAACACTTCAAGAGTTTCGTGGACAAAAGTTGGGCTACGTAGTCTGTAACTCTGTACAATGTAATAATACATTTTCCGTTCAGATTGAATTATCAATAGGTATACTAAGATACTCGCCAAACATTTGTAGTGGACTAAGTTAACAAGTTGGTCTTAAGCGATTTGTACGCCCAGTAAATTGTATTGTCTTACTATTTGAAGGGTATATCCAAAGTGCCTTGTACTGTTTACAGGATTTTCAATGCAAATCGAGTTTTAACAAAAGTGTTTATAACGCTTTTATTTGTTTGAAAAAATGAATCTTTGATCGTGGTCTTTATTCCCTTCGAAACTTGACGTTGGAACAGTAAGATAACGAAATTTGAAGCTTTGTACACTTTTGAAGTACATACATAGGTACCTACCTACGACAATGCAATTATGTACATAGTTGGTCCCATAATAACATTCCAAATGAGATCGAAATTAATACCCGTTAGTGTCCTTTTGCCAAGTGCAAAAAGCACGCTTTTTAAGATAACCAAAGAAATCTTATTAAAATAATACACGCTTCTGCATAACATTAAACTAAAGGGCAAAAAATAAATTTCAATAAATTTATATCAGGGTTGGTGCGATTATAATAAAAATTCATTAAAAAACGCGTGGACGTTCGTTCATAGTAATTTAGGAATTTACTTAATCAATATCTACTAGTAAATTTTGTTGTTTTGTTACCCTACAATGTGTACCAAAACATTAAAAACAGGAAAATAGTATTAGTGAATAGATAAATAAATAAATACGTCATTCTTCATCCCATAAGTTTCCGAATAAAGGGACCTGTAATTTTTATTATTCCGCTCTACATAAGCATAAAGCTAATTTCGTAGATCCTGACCGAATTACGCCGTAAAAAGACTTTACGGTTCGTTTCTCACCTCCAATTACGTTTAATTCACACGGGACAAGTAAATAACGCCTTTACGAGTATGCATAACATGTGAATTATGTTGACGTTTTCATAATGTAATACAGGAACACAGTAAATTAAAGAAATCACAGAATCAGGTCAGGTCACGGAAGTGAAACAGAATTTCGGAATTGAGATTAACGAATGATTTAGAGTTTAGAAGTTGGTAATTGTCATACTCCCAGAATGTGGCTAATTTGTCATGACAGAATAGGTCAATATTTATTTTACATTTGCCTAACCGAACTTCAAAGTCTCAAAAAAAAACTTCCTTGATATATTCTCATGACACAGCTAAACAAGAAAGCCGTGAGATCTCACCAGCCTGCCCCTTTCTACCACGTTTATTGTGAAAGTTCAATCCGATAGACGTTGTCATTTTTGTTTTATTTCAAACTTTGAACAGATGATCCACGTGACGGAATTTAATGCGACAGAGTCACAGACTACAGACAAACACACTCTATTTTATAGAGAGGGGCTAAAAGAAGCTTCATTCGAACCATAGTTTATGTCTGTACCAAACTTCACCCAGATCCGTTTAGCCGATAGAACGTGATTGAACAAATTTTAGCATTATTATAATATTAGTAGGATAGGTGACACAGCTCCTACAAATTTTTAACAGCCACGGTCCATATCGTCATCCAGAGCAAGCCCTACCACAAACTGTCGTAGTGATGATATCACGTACAACCCGAACATGTAAGTTCCATTTAACACCTCAGAATTGCGTGAATTGCACCGTAAACTCGGATACTCCTCACGAAATGGTATCATTAGATAAATTAGACACGTCACCACATAAATGAAAGGGACTATTGTTGTTTGCGTTGACCTGACGATGTTGGTGATACCAGTGTCGAGGAAATACACAATTTCGATAGTAGAATAAATTTACATGTAGAAAAGAGACTAACAACTGAGACCTTTTATTGAAGCACGTATCTAAGCACGTTTAGTACATAAGTATAGGTACAAAATGCATTGACGTTTATTAGGCGCACTCGAAAATGAATTAGATCTAGATATTGATTCTTTTTGGAAATGTGGTTTCCTAACATAAATTAGTTAAACTAGGTACTTAATTCTAATCAAAATGTTGATGTTTCAACGTCAATATTAACATCTTACAGTAAATGCCCGGTCACCTTCTGGATGTAACAAACACTATTTATGAAGGCTCTTAAGATCTTATTACTATCTGACCAGCAAAAATATGAGCCATATTTTTGGCTGCAGTCCTAATCTAGTCTAATATCAACACAAATTATTAGTATAGTAATTTCGATGAAATCCAACAAGTGAGTCTGGCAACCTTCTACGTTGCAAGAGTAATGTAAATAATTTGCAAAACAATTGCCCCTCAGGTGTGTAGGCTGTTGACTGAGGAAGCCAACACTAAATGAAGATGTATTGAAAACATTTGGAGGGCTGTCTACGGATTTAGATGGGCCTTTCTTGTCTGTTACAATCAAATGCCTTCCATTGAATTGTTTGTCCAATTTCCCTTTGACCCGCACAAAGGGATTAAATTTTAGACATGTTAAATGTCTTTAATGTGACCTGTGAATTTGTTTCCCTATTATTATGAAATGAATTATTTTAATTATTAAAGAAAGTAGTTATAAATGGTAAACAGTCACATGGTTCTGCTGTAACAATGGGGGTGCCCCAGGGTTCAATTCTGGGACCTTTTCTATTTTTAGTGTACATAAATGATCTCCCTCACCTTATAAGAGACGATCACGAGGTAGTTTTGTTTGCTGATGACACATCTTTAATATTTAAAGTTGAACGTGGACAACGCGATCTTGACGAAGTAAACAATGCCCTCTCTAGGGTAGTCCACTGGTTTAACGCAAATAATTTATTGTTAAATGAAACTAAAACAAAATGTATTAGATTCACCTTGCCAAATGTTAGGCTCGTTAACACCAGTATTAAGATTAGGGATGATCAAGTAGAATTGGTCGATGAAACTGTCTTTCTGGGCATAAAGTTAGACTCCAACTTGCAGTGGGGGCCTCATATCGAGAAAGTCTCGGGCAGACTGAGCTCTGCAGCCTATGCCGTTAAAAAGATCCGACAACTGACAGACATTAGAACAGCGCGTCTTGTCTACTTTAGCTATTTTCACAGTGTCATGACCTATGGCATACTATTATGGGGTAACGCCGCCGACATCGAATCTATCTTTGTGTTGCAGAAAAGGGCTGTCCGGGCTATCTATGGTATGGGGATTCGGGAGTCATTAAGAGAAAAGTTTAAGGATATCAACATACTTACTGTGTATTCACAGTACATATATGAAAACTTATTATATACTCATAAAAATAACAGTAAATTTATTAAAAATAGTGATATCCATAATCTAAACTTAAGAAATAAGAATAAATTGGCTGTACCTAGATTTAGGCTTAATAAAATAAGCAATTCTTTTGCGGGCAATTGTATTCGAATGTACAATACATTGCCGACAGCCATAACAGGTTTGTCAGTTAATAAATTTAAAAAACTAATAAAACTTAAATTGTGCCAGAAAGCTTATTATAGCATTAAAGACTTTCTAGAAGACAAGGCTGCCTGGCAGTGACACGAATTGCTCCTTTCTACATTAAAAAAAAACTGTATTAGATACTAAGATACTAGAAGAGAAGGGACCAGACTGAGTTTCTTGGGGTGTTCTTCTCAGTCTGTAGTATTTCCGAACCCCCGGTAGAGTCACAAAAATTTTGACAAACCTAAATAATTTTTTAAAAAATTTCAAAGGGAATAAATTTTATTTTATTTTATTTTATTTATTTCAGTATTACAGTCAAAGACGTATCATATATAGGTACGTTATACACGAACATTGCGGCTTTCAAAAACAGCTAAACTTTTATAAATTTGAAAAAAGAATTCTATAAATTATCTGTGGTAGCATGCATAAAGTCAATATCAAAGGAATGTGGGGAAAAAGGGAAACTTGAATTTCACTTACTCAGACATAATATGATTAATGTATTTACGGGTACGTACGTAATATTTAAATTTATAAAATTTTAATGTTGTTTACCGGATTAGTAATTATTAACGTAATTTAAGTCACAAAATAAAAATATAACAATAACATACAGAAACATTTATTTAATAAGTAATAATTTAGTACCTAGTAAGTAATCCAAATATTTGTAATTTAAATCATTTTAATAATCATAATATATTATTATTATGTTTCATTATTTTTTTAAAGAAATAAAATTACCTTAATAAAAAAAAATATTCAAATATTAAAATAAAACATTAGTACAAAATCTCCCCGGCATCCCCTTACGGGTCGCGGGCGCCAAACCACAGACTATAGAGTACAATTTCCTTATTATGCTTGCCGCCATTTTATCGATCCGAGAAAATGAAATAATATTATTATTTCTATTGTACCTACGCATGAAATGACACGTTTTTATATTGAACAGTTGCTGTGTAGCTTGTGTATCATGTGAAGATACATGAAGGCATGTTTTTTTCGAGATTTCTTTACTTACAGAATTTAAAACAGTGCTAATAGAACTTTCGCTAACCCTACAGCCGCGTCACAGATTTTCAGGTAATTACCTACTTTACGTGTTGCCATTTTCAAGTGTCTATAACGTATCTATAGTTTTTATATCATTGATTACAGTACTGTTTTTTCACCATTAGATAAACTGATAGTTAATGACATTGTAAAAGTGGAATATTTGTGTGTATGTGTGGTTTTTATGGTTGACGCCTAGAATCTGGTTTAATTATTTTTTATTTGTTCAATTAAAACGTAAATAATACCAGTCTTTGATGACTTTGACGAGTTGCAAATCTGAAGAGTAACCTTAATAAATTATATTATTTTATTTTTTTAGATCTATAGACATCATAAAGACAACTCGATTAGTGCTTTCTTTTGTAAAAATTGCATTTATAATCAAGTTTTTCAAAGTTAAGGCTGGGCTCTCACACCTTTTTATTTCTTTTCTTTGATAGCCACTTGATCTCTGCTTCTAAAGGCCAGACGCGGTAATTTATTTTTGATCGTGGCAGTTTTCCGTTACTCTACATTTAGAAGACACTAACTTTGTTTTCCAAGTACCTACTTCTGAAGAATAGCTTTTCGTTGTAGCATTCTTTTGCATTGATAAAATCATCGGTGAATGATTTGCAACAATGACAACCCTAATAATTTAAAAAAATCAGAATACCTCCGACTCCCCTTGTTCATTTCCCGCCAACCGAAATATTCAAAAACTTGCAATTGGAACGTTTTGTTGTATTTGTTTGTGTTCGATGATGCGATTGTCAAATAGACAGGAAATTACATATCAATCAGATTATTCCAAGCGAAAGCGGACTAGTGACGTGGTTTACATGGACTGCGGTTACCATTCGACCATGTTTGACTGTAATTTATTATTGATTTCACAGTTGGTAAGTTTACCTTTTTAAAATTGAAATGTTTGACGTAGTGGTGACCCTTTAAAACATATTGGACAAGAAGGAAATTAATTATAGTCCACTCAGAGTTATATTAACTCTAGCACTTAGGTTGCCTATCTTGATTGCTGTGTTACCCAAATAAGTTTTTGTTTCTCCCATGTAATCTTACTTTTAGTCGAAACTTATTTTCTTCTTTTGCTGTCGTTTTTTTCGGGTGTGACCATTATTTGAGATGTGGAACGTTCTGGAAGCAGCAACTTCGCCTTCGTTAGTGGTAGTAGTGATTTTTTTTTTTTTAGAAATTCATAAAAATAAATCAATCTGAAACACAATCGCGTAGTAACAAGAGCACCGTCTTAGTGAAGTTAAGTTTATTTTGACATGAAAAACAAAACTATTCGTGCTAAAGGTTTGATGTTATGATCTCCACTTAATTCGGTAAAATGTCTCAGGCTGGCACTAATTGGGCGACTTTACTGCAATGCCAACACACAGAAAACGATCGACGAGCTGTCAGTCAGAGGTAATATAACTGTGAACGGACTATAGCTGGTTTTGACAGATTAATTTCACTCATGTTTCGTATTGACATTAGACGCAAACATATTCCGGGATGTTACTGTCTGTGATATTGTCAAATAACTCTTTTTTTTTTTTTTTTTTTTTTTATACCACTAAGGTGGCAGACAAGCATACGGCCCACCAGAAGGACCGGTGGTCACCGCAGCCTATGAACGTTTGCAACACCAGAGGTGCCACACTCGCGCTGCCGAGCCTGTAAAACCTTCTAAGACCCCCTTTGAAGAACCCCATACTGTAGGCGTTTGGGAAAACCGAGGCAGGGTCATTCCACAACCTAAGCGTGCGCGGAAGAAAACACCTATCGGATCTAACCGTGCTGGAACGCACCGGACGCAGAGTGTGAGGATGAACTCCCTGTCTGTGGCGAGCGGTGCGATGATAGAACGTAGCCGTGGGCATCATATCAAACAATTCCTCAGAGCACATACCATTGTACAGGCATAGAATACGCATAAGGAGGCAAAGTCTCTCCTGTCGCGAAGAGGTTCCACACCAGCTGTAAGTACAGGATCGTTGACAATTCTTACAGCTCGCCTTTGCACCGAGTCAAATGGACGAAGCTGATATTCAGGTGCTCCCGCCCAGAGGTGACAGCAGTACCTACTCCATATGCGGCCGCACTTGCGACTTATAGAGAAGCAGTGTTTGCGCCGCAGTGAAGTACCGCCGCGCCCTGTTGAGCACACCTAGCTTTTTGGACGCCAGCTTAGCCTTGTCCTCCAAATGACTACGGAACTGAACGTCACTGGAGATGTCAACGCCAAGGATCCCTATACTTTTGGAGATGGAAAGAGATGTGCCCTGAAATTGCGGCGCTACAGTAATTGGGGTTTGCTTAGCGGTGAAAAAACACGCTTGTGTCTTGGAAGGGTTGAACTGGACAAGATTTTGTCCACCCCAATCGGACACTGTAGTAAGAGTAGCCTCGATTTCAGACACAAGCTGTTCACGATTTTCCTCCACTGTGTCCCGAGAGATACCGGGGCGTCCCGTGTAACAAGTGTCCCCCGTACTGTCGACCGCATAACAATGAATGCCGTCAATAGACAACATGTCATTGATATGCAGCAGAAACAGAGTAGGGGACAACACTGAGCCTTGCGGTACTCCAGCGTTTATAGCCATGCAGTCTGAACAGCTGCCGTCAACGACGGCCCTGATGCTTCTACCGGCCAAGAAGCTGGACACCCATCCTCATAATCTCTCGGGTAGTCCATATGAGGGCAGTTTCGTAAGAAGACCACGGTGCCAGACCCGGTCAAAGGCTTTAGAGATGTCGAGGCTCACAGCTAGAGCCTCACCCTTACTCTCGATAGCCGCCGCCCGTCGGTGTGTTAGGTACACAAGAAGATCGCCCGTCGAGCGACCGTGACGGAAACCGTACTGCCGGTCGCTGAGCAGGTCGTGTTCCTCAAGGTACCCCAGGAGCTGTGTATTAATTACACGCTCCATCACCTTGGATAAAAGGGAGGTGACGGCTATAGGCCTGTAATTGGCCGGGTCGGTCCTGTCACCCTTCTTGGGTACAGGATGTACATACGCGATCTTCCACGACGCCGGGACTTGTTGCATGGAATAGGAAAGTGTGAAAAGACGTGTAAGTACCGGACACAACTCTGGACCATAATGCTTAAGTACCACCGCGGGAATGCCGTCTGGCCCACTCGACTTATGAACGTCCAGAGATTGAAGCTCCCGCCGGACATTCCGCTGTGTAAATTTAACTTCCGGCATGGAAATGCCACAACTTGGAATGCCCGGCGGTAAAGCACCCCCGTCGCTCATGGTTGAGTTAGAGGCAAAGAGATTACCCAAAAGGTCGGCTTTCTACTTGGCACTCTGGGCCAAACTACCGTCGGGTTTAAGCAAGGGTGGTATTCCTGACCGACAGAAGTTTCCCTCGGCAGCTTTGGCAAGCGACCAAAATTCACGACTTCCTGAAGGGTAGCCTGCTAGCCGTTCGCCAATTCTGCCGACGAAATCGAACTTGGCCTTGACAATTGCTCTTTTACTGGACCTCGAGGCGGCATTTAATTTGCGTTTCACCTCAGAGATGTTTGGATCTGAATTTGCACGAGCCGTGGTCCAAGCTCTGTAGGCAGATTCTTTCTGTATTAGAGCTTCTCTGCAGAGCCTATTGAACCACGGTCGCTTTTTTGCACCTACAGGGATCCATCGGTTGGGAATGTAGCATTCCATACCCTCCAAGATCCCCTCAGCGACTGCTACAGCACAAGAATCCCGATCCTCTGAGGCAAAACAAAGCCGCCACCACGGGTACGACGCATAGAACTCTCGCAGTCCATCCCAGTCTGCTGACTTGTAGTGCCACACATGTCGCCACTCCTTGGGCCGAGGTGGTTCAGGCCTTGCGAGAGGCACATGCGTCCGAACGACACAGTGGTCCGACGATCCTAGCGGAGCATCCACTGAAACGTTGTATCCGTCCGGACGCGTCGTCAGCAGAAGGTCCAGCAATGCACTATGCTCGTTCTCCTTGTCTGGTATCCTTGTATGGGATTTAACCAGCTGGGAGAACCCATAGGTCAAGGCAAATTCGTGAGCAGCTTTTCCCGCAAAGTCGGTGGTCCGGGAGCCCAACCAGTCAACATGATGACCGTTGAAATCTCCCAAAACTATCTCAGCCGAGGGACACTGCTCAATCACCCTGTCAGTCGATTGCTGCAGGTGGTCATAAAGGCGAACTGTGTCCGTATTACCGCTGTGAGACCCAGCAGTGTGCAGCTGTGAGACATACACGCACGCGTAGATCCGGGTGTGGCCCCCGTGATCCACGCGCGCCCATAACGTAGACAGGTCCCTGTCTTCGAGGCTTGTAAGACGGCGACAGCAGACATCATCCCGGACGTACATACACACCCCGGCTTTCCGCCTGAAGTTGTACTCCAGCTTGTAGCCAGGGTACATTAAGTCAGATGTGTCTTTCGGGCATGAGATCTGCGTCTCCGTCAAGAAAAAAAGGGTCGGCTTCGCAGTTTCAAGACGGTGGTGGACTACGTTGATGTTCGCGCCCATGCCTCTGATGTTGCAAAAGTCCACTTGAAGTGTGGACGCCGATGCCGCTGTGGATACATTTTTATTTTTCTTTTTTGCAGCCATGGTTGTTATTTAAAAAAGGGGAATTAAGAAGGTTGAGGTGGCGGGAGACTAAGCGGGGCTCCAAATCACCAAAGGCAGACAAAGGTAATGCGGAAGATTGGCACGGCGTACGGAAGGGCCCCCGGTTCCCGCCCAATGCAGTGGCCGCGTCCACTCCGGTATCCTCCTCCGGCACGACCACAGCACCAGGGACTTTACACAGGCTGCTGGTTCAGCCTCCTGGGGCGGAGATTAAGTGATCCCCAGGTTCGGGTGCCGTACAGCCTGCGGGCGGTCAACGGTCAACCGTTTCACCGGGTCTCCCTGACCGCCGTACCAATACTCCGCGCCTCTATCCGCCAATGGAGCCTGATAAGCCACTGGTCTATTTTCATCCATCCTCTCAACAAATATTATTTTAACTAAAATCTATACTTATATTATTTTCTTATAATCAATAATTGCAATCAAACCCTTGGAAGCCTTCGAGAATAATACTTTTATATTTTTATTACACTTTTATTAACTTTATCAAAAATAACAAAGCTCTTCCAACTTTTATCGGTACAATCTTCGGAAATGTTTAAATCATTAAAACTTTGTTTTCTTTGGTGCAAAGTTATTGCGTGAAAATAAGCATACTTCTAAATCAACGCAAAATTACGCTTACAATTTTAAATTCTGTGTTATTTTGAAAATATTAATATATAACTGTAAACTAATTTATACACAAATACAAATGCAGCTAAACGTGTAAATTTTAAAACACACTTCATAAATTATAAATATGAAGTTAAATGTTAGACTTTAATTAAGTACCGATGTTATCAAAGGAGCGCACTTACTTTGAGGTCTCTGCTAAGGTTCCGTAGGGTCTAATTAGTGTTAATCTTAAGATTATTAGCCACACATTTTACTAATTGCTGTAATTGAAAAGTTTTACCTTTCCTTTTACAGCAAAATTTCTTAAACCGTTAGTACTAAAACAAGAATGTGAATAAAATTAAATAGCAGTTTAATTTCTTGATTTGGATGCAATGAAAGCAATCACTATGTGTCGGTAAGCATGGAAGAATATCAACTTAATGTATAGAATACTAACATTTTTAACAGACTTCAACAAAGGAGGAGGTAACTCAGTTCAATCGTTTTTAATAAGCTTTTTTTTATGTTTGTTCGCGCAGAACTTCGTCGTTTACGAACCGAATTGATAATATTCCGCACGGAGTACAGAAATCTCAAACCTAGACGGTATTTTGTTATTAAGCTTGCCAAATTTTGTCTCACGGAAAGCCTCGGCACAAGAAGTACATACAAATTGAACTTTTTTCTGTGGCCACGGCGACAACAAGCGATTAGGGACTATTTTCACAGTCCATACGACTTCTGACAATGGTCCTCCGATTAGCGGCGCTGTGACGAGCCTCTTCACGCTCTGCTTGAAAAAGCCGGCGTTGTAAGAGGAGGAAACAACGTGCTCGGGCAGTTTGTTTCATGATTTTATAGAACTAGAGAAAAAATATTTATTTATAATCACACTACGCTACAAAATGATGAGATACTAGGGGAGGTAGCGTTATTTTCATGTGGACATTTTTTACCGGGTGAATTTAAACTTAATAGTTGCTTTTACTTAATAACGAACAAATATTGTCAGTCGTCGCACACGCGGTTGATTAGAAAATAGAAAGTTACAAAGTTTCTTCGCAATATACCTATATTAAACGCCATAGACTTTGTGTAGAAAACCTTATTAATTGCTCGTTCCAAATATTTGCAAATAGGAGCTGGTGCCTGAATTAGCTGATAAATATTTTATTACAAAATAAAGGAGTCATTTTATGCTATAACAAAATGTATGAGCTTTTTCTGCGATAGTTTGAATTGTAAAAAAAATCCATTGGCAAAACTACTCGGATGTGAAGTCCCATAAAGATTTTGTTTACAAGAATTAAGTTTGTAATACTTTTAAGTGTTTTCATTTTTTTTTTATAAAAACAGTCATGTCCCCCTATTTAGCACTCTTAAAGATTTCGAAAAGATTAGGAACACATGTTTATTTATTTTTAATCAGAAGCAGATATGAACACGTTTTAGTTCCAATAAAGAATTCTATTAATATTATATAATAGAAATTTTGTGTTGCTATTCTTAAAAATTAAGAAATTTCTATACAAACTTACAACTCCCATCACCATTGACTCCACCACTACCAGACTGACAAACGGCCAAGAACTACTTGGTGAATATTGGTCGTGATAAAATTCCTCGTGAAAATTAACGCTACCTCCCCTACTATAAGTAAAGATTGCAATTATCCCTAAACCACAAAATAAAAATCTGATTTGAACAATTTAATTAAGTACTCTTTCCTTGTTAACAAATAATGTTCTGTATTATTTCGGAATTCACACAAACACAAGATCTTTGAACTTTCTCCGACAAATAGAAAATATTAAAATATTAAATTAGAAAATGTACCTACTTGTTAAATACATTTATCAATATTCTGTTAAAGACGCCTTGTAACAAACAAAATCTAATTTACATCACAAACTGTTTTTCTTTCACGTTTTAGACGGATAACAGTACAAGATACTCGTAATAAAATAATCGCTGAAAAAATATCCTCTTAATTAAATCCAAAAGAAGGTTCGCGTGTCTCGCCATAGGCTTCCATTTTATACATAGAGAATTTTAACAAGAATGATGTCGAAGCAAAAAATACTGTTTGTACAAAAACACAGCTTTTATTAGAAAATATTGGCTCCTTTACTAATTAAAAATACTAATTAATACCTCACTGTACCTACTCTGTGGTTCATGTAACCCTTTCATTATTATAATCTGAAGTAAATTTATCTTGTTCATTTTTAAAAGTCCTTGTACCTATTTCATAAACTTAATTAAAAAAAATTACGAACAAGCCTTTTTTAAAAGATTTTGTGTTAAGAGCTTCAACAATTTTATGTTTTAAAAACATGTTCCAAATTAAACAATAATTATATACCTAAGGACTAACAGCGAAAGTGTATGGAAAAAGTGTGTGAGGAGGTGATGGTTGCAAAGGAGACAGCGGAGAAGGAACAGAAGAGAAACGGTAATCTTCCGTGCCGCAGGAAAAGACACCCTGGGCGCCGGAGATCCGAGTACGATATCCGTCCCCCATCAGCGTGAGCCTGGGGGCGACACTCAGGTCTAGCTGTCGCCCTAGCAGAAACAGGCCCATGGTGGTGACGTGTGACGTGTTCTGGCGCGCGCCACCTTTACACATAAGAGTCTCTCTCCACGTGGAGGGGTCGTAACCGGAGAATGGCGACTAGGGCTGGTCAGGGTCCCTGGGATTTCCTTTCGAGGGTGTACCAGGTTCCCTGGCAACGCACAGCCAAGTCGGTGCAAGAAAAGAACTAATTCTTGTTTTAAATATGTAAGCACGTGTTTAAAAATCAAGAATTGGGTCGTTCTTCTTCATAAAGCAAATTCCTCATAGGTAGACGTATTTTCTTCTAGTAGGGATGCTATTTATCCACCAATAATACTATGTGGATAAGTAAGTGTTTAGCAAAGCGGTCCCACATCGGTAGGACTCGAGTTTGCTGAGTAGGTACGCAGGGTAGGTAATATGGAAAAACAGGTAACCATACATCTAAAAGTCAAGTTTCGTGTTGATTTAACGCAACAGCTAAAAAAAACACACAGATTATACTAGATATGTGTTTTAAATGTTATACTACAATGTATAATTGATTTGAGTTTGTCAATTATACGCTTTAACACTAATTGCTCTTTAATTCTTCATGTCATTGTGAAGGTTGCCAGCTTCGGCGATCGGAAACTAAGGGACGTCGAAAGTAGCGTAGTCGATGTGGTGGAAACCGATAGAATGAACCGATGTTCCCTACTATTGTACATAATAAAAACGCGACCGATTCGTGAGAAAGCTAGAAAGGTAAGGAGGGTATGTTACTTGCTACGAACGGGACAATCTCTAATATGATAGGTACCAAAATTTCACTTTTGTTTGATTCTTTTAATATCTGAACCAGGTTGATGATGAGCTTTGCAAATACACTCGAGAGCAATGAATCCGGGTCACTTAAAGAATCCTAAAAATCTCGGAAACTAAAAATGCTAGGTTAATGCAATAAATTGTATTTAATAGACAATGTAATACTCCTTAAATGAAGGTATTAAAACTTCTTAGTTATTGTAAAGTTATATCATAAAAAAATCAAATTTGAAAAAGGGCCACTTTCGAAGATGGAACTACGAAATTACAGCATTTGGTGTTGCTTTTGTTTGTAATCTGTCATTTATGTGGGTACATAAACCATGTTGATAGTGCTCTATATTCATTAATCAAGCTGAAATTATGTCGCTTACGCCTGAAGAATGCACCAGAATACTTACAATGCTGGAAACCGGCCGGAGTCAGCGCGATACAGCCAGGACTGTCGGTGTGTCGCTGTCAACAGTACAAAGAGTTCTCCGACGTTACGAAGAAACTGGTTCTAACCTACGCAGACCAGGAACGGGCAGAACCAGGTGTACCACAGCACGAGAAGACCGATACTTGGTGAACACCATGCTTCGAAATCGCTTTCTCACAGGAACTGAACTCACCAATCAGTTTCGACGCCTCGGAGGAAGTAACCCAAGTGCATGGACAGTAAGACGTCGGCTTGCTGAATCTAACTTAAAACCCCTTAGACCTGCAAACGGCCCTAAACTGGAGCGTGGGCATCGTATTTCGAGACTAAGGTATGCCCAGAGCCACGTAAATTGGAGTATTGAAGATTGGTCAAAAGTTATGTTCTCCGACGAATCAAAATTTATGCTCTACAAGCACGATGGAAGACACAGAGTGTATCGAAGACCAGGGGAAAGATTCAAGCAAGCATGCATCGAAGAAAAAGTAGCCTACGGTGGTGGGTCTGTACTTGTGTGGGCCGGAATTTCTTCTGAAAGTCGCACAGAGCTGGTGATCATAGAAAACGGCTCTTTAACTAGCGTAAGATATGTGGAAGAAATCCTCAATGATCACGTTGGTCCATTTATGGTCAATTTAGGTGAGGATGCTATATTTATGCATGACAATGCCCGACCTCATACAGGTAGGATTGTGAATGACTACCTTCAAGAGATGAACATTACTCGTATGGAGTGGCCAGCGCGCAGCCCGGATATCAACCCGATCGAGCATGCTTGGGACGAGCTAGGCAGATGCGTAAAACAACGAAACCCTCCCCCAATCACGCTTCGTGAGCTCAAAATTGCTCTCACAGAGGAATGGGAGAATATTCCCCAAAATCGTATAAGGAACTTGGTGTACAGCATGCCAAACCGCGTAAACGCAGTAATGGAAGCACGAGGAGGCAATACGAAGTATTAAAATTCAAGAAAATCGTAATAAAGTTCAAAAATTTCATGTTTCCTATTTTTGTTTTAAGGAGTGATCAGCAGTTTTTTCTTTATGTAATTTTGTGTTAATAAAATGTATGGTGACTCATATTTTTTTTACTTTCATTTAAGGAGTATTACATTGTCTATTAAATACAATTTATTGCATTAACCTATCATTTTTAGTTTCCGAGATTTTTAACATTCTTTAAGTGACCCGGATTCATTGCTCTCGAGTGTACTATGAAGTTCATAAAGCTAAAGTTATGGTCTGAGTAATGTCGCCATATTTGCAGCATATACAGCGCTACAGAAATCCGTTGTTAATAAACAAGCCTTTTTTCTCAAAGTCGGTAGTAGAGGCAACGGGGCTTTTTAATCGATTTGGGGTTTTACTTAGACTAAGTCCAATTCTAGTCTATACCTAAACAAGGTCTATGTCTGGAGAACCTAAGTCTTTTTAAATCACTTTTACTCCAAGAAACACATTTTGGTTGGTTTTATATGAATAATATAATCATTTCTTTCAACTACACTAAACATCAGTGGTAACTATTAAAAATTTCATTAAAATATTTAGTAACCAATACTAAGTTAAATCGAGGCTTTACCAGAGTTACGAACATTGCCGTTTGAGGAGCTCTTTCGGAAATTGCGGCCCTCTAGCCTTGTGTTATAAATGGGCTATTGTTGGTCCCAACGGTGGGCATTTGTTATTCCAAATCTACGGTTATTTAATGCGCCCTAGATAAATATTATGAATCCTTTTTATGTCCTCGAGTACAAAATGTGATATAATTTCGGTGGAATCTAACAAAAATATACTTTGCAAATAGTTAGGGTTTGTTGAGCCTACTTGTCGAGTTACGCGATACAAATTGGATGTTACATTGATTTATTTATACACGGAATGAATATTTTCAAAATAAATGCTAGAAAAGCAAAAATACGTGCGTTTGCCGTGGTCATAGTAGTAGCAAATGAAGGTATTTTCTTTTGATCACTTCATAAAATGTATTTTACTTTAAAAGGTAGCTGTTCACTTCGACATCCTTTAAATTAGTGGCAACAAAAGTTTTAAAAGTAGAACAAGCCAAGAAACGTCTCGTAAAACTTATGTTACCTACTTTAAGCATTTTTGGTAAGTTAGTATGGGCAGAGCAAACAAAATGTCGGAGAGTAACCTTGTTAGCAGTTTGTTCCTCCGTTACAGAGTGCTTTCCTCACCCACAACTTCAATATCCCTACGTTAAGTTAGATTCTGGCAAACTCGAAAAAACTTTACTTCCGTTACTTTTGCACAATGGCTTTCCATTTTATTATTATTTATTAATAAATTTATTCTTGAAGTTGTAAGTGGCAATTTAAAGTGACGGTGAATTTGTAAATCAATATTTATTTATTTATTTGCCCCTAAACGCACATACGCCTATGTCCCCGGGTAGACAATTCTAATTTCCACCGACGTTTCGGACACGTTGCAGTGCCCGTGGTCGCGTTTGGACTGTGGTGAGGATCGACAAAAAACATGAAGTTACTTCCTGTCAAACTACCCTCCATTGTTATTACAACGAAGGATGAGGCTGGCGATACACCACACTCACTAACGTCAGTCTTATTTGGCACAGCTTAACGTTCAACTTTATTCATCACTGAATAAAAATTGCAACATAGAAGTTATTTCATCGAAACTGGTACCTCGAATGCATGACTACTATTCACATTATTTTACATGTACACTAAAAGGCAGCTGTTTACTTCGACATCCTTTAAATTAGTGGCAACAAAAGTTTTAAAAGTAGAACAAGCCAAGAAACGTCTCGTAAAACTTATGTTACCTACTTGAAGCATTTTTAGTAAGTTAGTATGGGCAGAGCAAACAAAATGTCGGAGAGTAACCTTGTTAGCAGTTTGTTCCTACGTTACAGAGTGCTTTCCTCACCCACAACTTCAATATCCTTACGTTAAGTTAGTTTCTGGCAAATTCGAAAAAACTTGGCTTCCGTCACTTTTGCACAGTGGCTTTCCATTCGTTATCAATACATATAATAAAATCGTAACAGGTCGCTGTCTGTACATGGAAGATAAATAAGAAAAAGTATTATAGGGGGGCTTTATGAACGCAATAGAACCCAAAACAATGATTTTTAGAATTTTTGTCTGTTTGTCTGTATGTCTGTATGTCTGTATATCTGTTTGTCTGTACGGTTGTGCACGCTAATCTCAGTAACCGCTCAACCGATTGCAATGCGGTTTTTTTTATTGTGTTGAGGTTTGCTCCAGTTAACATTTAGCGTTTGTTTGAAATTGTTAGTGGCAATTTAAAGCAATGGTGATTTTTTTAAATCTCCTAACGTACATGCATAAAAGTCAATTTTCGCAAAAAGATATTCCCACGACGCCGACGTCGTCAAATAGCTTTCATTATAAATCAACAAAAATGATAATACGAGAAAGTAAAACACCGAAATAAAATATATTTACAGTTTTGTTTAAAACAAATTGTTTTATACATAACACGAAGCCGTAACACGGTCTAACCCGACTGCCTCTCTAACGTTTATTGTGAAAGTGAACGTTCAATCCGATTGATGTTGTCATTTTTGTTTTATTTCAAACTTTGAACAGATGATCCACATGACCTAGTGACGTAGTTTAATGGCACAGAGTCACAGACTACAGACACAAGTCTTGCCATAAGCCTCTCTGCAATCTATTTTATAGAGAGTGGCTAAACATGTTCAGAGATACGAGTACGTTACCTACGTCCGTAATTTGGACGTAACGATCCGTACGGCATGGCGGCAGTGCATATTGAAGCATATAGGTATTTTATATAAAAGCGGATTAAATTTTTAACGAGTTGTCGACACACAGGCTTTACTCGTCTTTGTTAGTTACTGCCTTTGTTAAAACCCATGTCATCATTTAAAATGAAAAACACGAAACTATTAATCGGGTTACAATGTATAACAGGCAATTAATAGTAGTACAAAGAACTGGAAATGTACTCGTTCTTATAATAAAGCCGGACAAGTGCGAGTGGGACTGACTATCATTCTATCAATTTCCATTCAGATCTGTTCAGCCTTTATAGAGCGTAAAAGAGTAATAAACATCCACTTATCCATACGCACAAACGTTTGCATATATAATTTTAGTAATAACATGAAGTTTGAAAAGATATTTGAAAAGCCTTGGCCAAATAACCTGTTTACAAATTTTGCTTAAGAAGTAAACAAGCTCTCATTAATTTACACGGATAAGACGATGACGCTATGAATTTTAATAATAAAACCATGACCCGACCGTTACTTAGGAGAGAATATCTTTTATGACTTTAATGACACTTGAAACGTTGCCTTTAAAGTATGAAATAAGTCCAGACTTAACATAATTTCGTAAATTGCTGATTGAGCAACGAATTTACTTCTCTATCGGTAGATGATGCTCGCGGCTTCACTCGCCTGGGATTGGTTCCCGCTTTTCATTGGAAAACGTACATATATGTTACTCAAGAATACAATCTATCCCTGTATCAAATTTCAGCCAGATTCAGTGAGTCGATAGAACGTGATTGAGAAACAAACATCGAAATATCTTCACAAACTTTCACATCTTTTATTACTAATCTTACTAATATTATAAATGCGAAAGTTTGTGAGTGTGAATTCGGTATTCTTATATTCGGAGTGTGGTATTTAGATGTGTGGATGTTTGTTACTATTTCGCACTCTAACGGCTGAACAGATCTGGTTGTAATGTGGTATACATTTTAGTGTGGAATAACACATAGGTAGGCTATTTAACCCGGGAATAAGCGCCTATGGGAAGCGGGAACGGGAACAAAATCATACGCCGGCGAAGATGCGGGTATCAGCTAGAATTATGTTAGATGTGAAATTTTGTGAGAGTGGATATATAAGTGGATATTTGTTACTCTTTCACGTTCTAATGGTTAGGATCTGGCTGAAATTTGGTACAGGGATTGATTGAATTTGTGGTTTGGAATAACACCTAGGTTACTTTTATTCACCGCATAAAAAATTTGAAAAGAGAACTTGGGCAGATTTTCACACGGGTTGAACCATGGACGCCAACTTATCTTTCAGTATAAGTACTTAGTAGGAGTATTATAGTAATTTTGTTTTGCTTGCCTTGGGAGCTTATTCCGGGGTAATCTATCCCTGTACTAAATTTCAGCAAGATCCCTTCAGTCGTTAAAGCGTGAAAATGTGACATACTTCCAAACATCCACCCTCACAAACTTTCAATTCATAATATTGTTATAATAATCGAAAAGAACTGTAACATAGTAATTATAAATACACTTTATTTTACGTGAGGTAAATCCAACAGGGATGCTATGCCGGACTCCTGCCAACTAAAAACCATACCTGCGTATTCTACCTAACAGCCTACGATTGGGAGCCCCGGGTAAGTCCTCGGAAGGATACCCCCGGATTAATATCTCACTAAATGTGTGTTAATTGGTTGATGTGTAACATCTAAGAGAAAATCTATATATATACTGTATCCGGGTACCTACTTAATCAGAATCGAATTCGCGCTTTCGAAGGGTTCTGTATCAAACAAAAGGCACAAAATCACATTTGCTGTAAATACTTTTTTTGAAAAGACAAATGAAAGATGAAGAAGCAAGTGAGGTGTGTATGGACCGTGCCGTGTGGCGCTCGGTTCTTTTTGCCTACCCCGCAAGGGATTTGGCGTGAAGATAGTATACTATTGTATAGTATACTTTTTTACATGTGGAAAATCCGTCATGAATGCTATGCTGGACTCTTAACGGCAAAAACCCAACACGTTCCCTACGGAAGGATATTATCAGTATTGTTCAAAATACTAAAGTAAATTATATGGCAGCCCTAATAGGTTCCCGTTTTTACCATTTTGGTACGGAACTCTAAAAACTATCATTGTACTTTTGCGTAACAAAATTTTCTAGCGTAACATTACTCAGCCATATATTCCGACATCTCTGAAATCTGTCTAAGGAATAACATTTAAATACCAATGATAGCCCATGTTTCCGAATTTCGTTTGTTATAAGAAAACTTTTTACATAATATTGTACTGTAAGAAAAATATTAGCAGAATAAAACCGGGAATGAGAAATGAAGAAAAATATACGAGTTGTACCCCTTTTATGAAACCTTTTCTGATAAAATATTTTCTGAAAATATGAATGAAATAGTTACTCAAAATTTGAATAACTGTTTCAATCGTTTATTTAATAATGGAACATTATTCAGTAATCTACTATACTATAACAAGCTATTAAAATCATTATTATCTTTATTGCATGCGTCTGTTTCAGCACAACAATAGGTTCACCCCGCCTATTACATGGGACCAAATACCAATAGTGAATTGTAGGCGCATACACCTATCTATACCAATCTATACTAATATTATAAAGAAGAAAAGTTTGTGTGTTTGCTAAATTGTAAGGGGTATCTCGGGATCTACTGAACCGATTTTAAAAATTCTTTCACTAATAGAAAGCTAATAGGCTAAAGTCATAGGCTATATAGCATCACGCTACAACGAATAGGAGCGGAGCAGTAATAGTAAATGTTTCAAAAACGGGGGAAAAGTTATTCCTTTTGAGAACTTCGTTGCGTGTGCTGCGTACCTAAATATTTATAGTTTTGTAAAAAATATGTACTACAAAATTGTTTCTCTTAAAAAATTGCGATAGCGTGTGTCTATCTTTGGGTTGGTGCACAATAACCATTTTAATGGCAATCAATTTTTTTCTACAATAATGCCACGGGATACCTCTTTCATAAACGAAATTGTTCTTAAAAATAATGCGACGGGAATACACGCGACAAGAAACCTTTCTCTCTCTCTCTCTCTCTATCACATAGTATTGAATATTAACGACGAGACGCTACGGGAGTAGACGCAACGCGACGGGAGTAAATGCGACGGGAACAGGTAATACTCTCTCTTATGTGGCGCAAACGAAGTTGCGCGGGTCAGCTAGTATATATATAATACTAGCTGATGCGCGCGGCTTCGCCCGCGTGAAATTTGTTTCCCGTTCCCGTTTCCCGTGGGAACATTTTCCCGGGATAAAAAGTAGCCTATGTGTTATTCCAGACTATACTCTATCCCTGTACCAAGTTTCAGCCAGATCCATTCAGCTGTTAGAGCGTGATTGAGTAACAAACATCCAAACATCCAAACATCCAAACATCTTCACAAACTTTCACATTTATAATATTAGTAGGAAGTAGGATAACTACGTACTAGGTACTAGTATATAACTACGTACGTACAATTTTATTTCTGCAGGGTGCAGCGAAGGCGAGACTGAAAATGTACACTCAGAAGACGCAAGAGATGAGATGCGGGAAGACGGACACTGTATCCCTGAGCATTGACATATATAAGATGTCTCACCGTCCTCAGGCCCCCGGTCATGGTGGCCGATAGTCCTCGGCGAAGACACGTCGGCGGCGCCCAGGCCGCCGACTGCTGAACTCGGGTGGGAGAGTTCTCTCCCGTACCCGTCCCGCCGCTTCCTTCACGAGCATGACCTGCTCGCAGAAAGAGGCGGCGCAGTCCCACTTACTCCCGCTTGTTCAAATGGATACAAAGAATCATGTAATTCCAACAATAGTCCGAGCTATGCAGCTAACAAAGCTTCAATTCTCAGTACGAATGCATGTTTCTATTCAATTTGCAATATTCTGTCCGTACTAGCGAAATTTTCATCAGTTTATAGCCCGCTGCAATCTCGATGTGGACAATCTGTTGGGGTCACTACACGAAAATCTCTTTCAGCTATGTAAATACGAAAATATTGAAAAGTTTCAAAATAGCTAACGTAGGTACGTTTGGGTCAATATTCTCATAATATTGTTCTTGAATAGTCGTTGAGAAATGTTATAGGTATCTGTGATATCTGTGCAAGGGTTAGCATTTTATATAAGCAGTTAGATATTATAATAAACTGCATTATTATGTGCTAGTTATTTCTAGGTCAAATTGCCATATAGTGCAAAATAGCACTTTATAGACCAGTAAATTACGTGAAATTCCTGCTAATAAATAATTTCGACGGAGAGTTTGATAGATATAAACTATAAAGTACCTCCGTTGGTCTGTTACGCTTAGATCTTGAAAGTACTTTTTATTCCGGGGCTTAGTTCCCTCGTGAATCGGGTATGGGGAAACATCACAACACGGACGCAGTCCTGGGTAGTATTTGGCTAGTCTATACTGATCTATTTTATTGTTTGTTTTTTTTTGTACATTTGCATTGAATAGGCTCCAAAACTACTAAACCGATTTGAAAAAATATTTTACTGTTGGGAAGTTACACTAGGTATCTCGGGCTCACATAGGCACTGAATAACAAATAGTTCTAGGTACAGAAGTTTGACTCCATATATCTTGAAGAAAACCACCATTTTAATAGCCTACGAAATCAGGTAAATAGGTACCACGTGCAAAGTAAATCGCACCTAAACGTCACCGCGCTAAAGCTAACCCCACTGATTTAGAAGTCGCCGTTTGGGCGGGCAGTAGTTGATTGAAAGAAAGAAAGAAAGAAAAAGAAATTTATTTCACATAGGCATTTACAGATGCTATTGTAAAACGTCCAGAATACAAATCAAAATCTACCACCAGTTCACAACGCGACCATCCTGAGAAGAACTGGCAAGAAACTCAGCGGGTTATTCTTTTTAGAGCTCTATTTACAAAATGAATCTAAAAACTATGCATTTTCACAATTTTTTTAAAAATCCAGTAGAGCAGGTCATTTCCAGGCTTCTCCATCCAACAAATAATCACCAATTGTGTACTAGCCCCTGCAGTACAATTTACTTTTTACAACCTTTTTAAATTTATTAAGGGACATACTTTTAATTTCGTCTGGTAGCCTGTTGTAAAAGCGTATACAGTTACCCATGAAAGAATTGCTGATTTTGTGTAATCTGCTATAATAAACAGCAAGGTTACTTTTTTTCTAGTGTTGACATTGTGTCTATCACTTAACTTAGCGAAACTATGTAAGTTTCTTTGTACGTACATAAGATTCTCAAAAATGTATTGTGATGCTACTGTAAGAATTTTAACCTCTTAGAATTTTTCGCGCAGATAGACCCTTGGACCTAATCTATATATGACTCTTATGGCCCGCTTTTGTAAAATAATTTTTTTATCTATATCTGCAGCATTGCCCCACAGTAGAATACCGTAAGACATTATGCTATGAAAGTAACTGAAATAGACTATTCTAGCCGTATCTACATCCGTCAAGTGCCTTATCTTTTGTACAGCAAATGCTGCTGAACTTAATCTATTTGCTAGTTTAACAATATGTGGACCCCATTGTAAACCAGCATCGACCGTTAACCCTAGGAACGTCGTTGATTCCACAAGTTCCAACACCCGACCATTAAGTTGAACATTGGTTTCTGACTGTGTTACATTAGGCAAGGTAAATTTTATGCATTTAGTTTTATTATCATTCAGTCTAAGATTGTTAGTGTTAAACCAATAAACCACTTTCAAGATTGCGTTGTTGACATCGTCATAGTTATCTATTTGTCTTTTAACTTTGAAAATCAAAGAAGTATCATCTGCAAACAAAACAATCCTGTTGTTGTCCCCCAAGTAAAAGGGCAGGTCATTAAAATATATAAGGAATAAAAATGGTCCGAGTATTGAACCCTGTGGGACGCCCATAGTAACTACAGAGCCCTCTGAGCGTGTACCATTAACATCAACCCTCTGAATTCTATTGTTCAAATATGAAGTCAGAAGATCGAGAGCCTTGCTCCTTATGCCATAATGGTGTAGTTTCCTGATTAATGTTTCATGTTGGACGCAATCAAATGCCTTAGACAAATCGCAAAACACACCAATTGCATCTTGTTTATTCTCCCAGGCCTCGTAAATGCATTTCAATAACTCTACACCAGCATCGGTAGTCGAGCGTCCTTTAGTGAAGCCAAATTGTTTCTCATGAAACAATTTGTGACTATTAAAATAGATCAGCATCTGCTCTAGTAATAGTTTTTCAAATATCTTGCTCAAGGTCGGCAACACCGAGATAGGTCTGAAATTACCCGGATCTGAAGTACTGCCAGCCTTGAACAGTGGTATAACTTTACTGTGTTTCATTAAATCAGGAAATACACCACTTGAGACGCAATCGTTAAACACAGTTGCCAAGTGGGGGGCAATGACATCTATAATACTTGATACGGATTTTACTGATAGCCCACTAAGGTCAGCGGTTTTTTTAACATTAATAGATTTAAA
Source organism: Miltochrista miniata (assembly GCA_933228765.1). Lineage (NCBI taxonomy): Eukaryota > Metazoa > Arthropoda > Insecta > Lepidoptera > Erebidae > Miltochrista > Miltochrista miniata. Next base: position 18,431,567 of record OW121757.1, on the reverse strand, counting down.
TGCTTTTAAGATGTCGTTGCAGTTGACAACCGTAAATTCGAACGCGCCCTCACAGGCAGCTACAGATTCTGCTAATAAAAGCTCGGTGGAGGTGGAAGACGACCGGAGAGTGTTAGTAATCTCTATAGGTACATTACTGAAAAAATTTTCGAACTCGGTCGCCACTTCTATATCCCCCGAAACGTGGCAATTGTCTATCTTTAAATGAAACTTTCTTTGATTCGCTGTACACCTACCACATTCCGCATTTATAATGTTCCAAGTAGTTTTAATGACATTCGCAGAATCTAAAATTTTATTTCTAATGAAATTAGACTAATTTAATATTAATATTCTTTCAATTAACTAATTTTAATCTACTTTGTTTAATAATGTACAATTATAATAATATATTTTAATAATGTAAAATATAAACATACAAAAAAAAATTGAATCTATCTTACCTTAAATTAAAAATAAAAGCAAAAAAAACTAATTCATAATATATAATACATACATACATAATATTATTACATACATGCGTCGTAGAATTCCTCCGAATCATCGCCAACTGGAAACGTTCCCAGAAGGCTGGCAGCATTGCCACGTTGAATGGCAATGCTAATCCTTTGTGCAAGGAAATAGCCAGCCTTCTGGTCCCGCGAAGTGTCGACTAGCCGCTTGGACAAGTCTTTAAAAAAGAAGCTGGCACTTGGACCCCAAGGGCCTAACGTCTCAACCCCAAACGGCTCAAACACATAATCACCAATTAGATTAATATATTTTCGCCGTTTGAGGTTTTCTGCAGAAGCGGCAGCGGCCCCCGCACAACCCGCTGTGCTTGGAATATGTGATGGCGCAAGGGTGTCGACGCAAGTGGCGTCCCACACCAAAGGCCGACCCATCTTCCAAGGCAGCAACGACTTACCGTCAGGTCTCTTGCCATCGTCACGCACCAGCCCGTTAGGTTCTCGTACTGCTGGTATGCCAGCGGTGACAAGAGCGCGACGGATTATGTCGTTAAGGTTGGCGTGACGTGATATACGGCCTGCGCTTCTGCTGCACGAGAGGCCATGGCGTCCAAGGCTGTCGACTACTTCTCCGCAGTGGCAATGATGCGGAGAAACACACGGCGCACCCAAACGGAGACAAGTGGCAAGGCGAAACGTAGTATCATCCAACATAGTACCTATGTTGGGCGATGGAAGCGCTTGAACCCATAAGCCCGACTCCCACTCTCCCACAGCTAACAAACGCGCACGTTCTGCAACATTGGAAGAAGTATTGATTAGACTAAGTCTTACCAAGTTACAGAGCGGCACATCCCATAGTCTCTGAGAGGATAGGATAACGGGCAAAACAGTATTGGGGCAGGCCATCTTCCAGGCATTTATGGCGTCAGTCTTATACGACACATCAGAATTAACCAGTGTGTTTCTTAAGATTTTCCTGGTTAACTCTTCAGTGCCGTAAACTGACGACAAAAACGCCGGTAGGCTGATGTCAGAAATTTTGCGAACACCGAGCCCCCCCAAGCGAACTGGAAGGGACGCTTGGAGCCAGGCCCGGTCGTTCAAGGCTACATTTAAAATTTTGCATAAAGTGAACTGAATAGTGTTATCTACGTTTTCCAAAAGTGGCAAATGTTTCCAAAAAGGTGATGACCGAAGTGCATGAGTAAATTTTGGGGCAAAAAGACAAAACCGTAGAATAGTGAAAGCCGAATGAACACTAATTTTGAGGAAACGATCAGAAATGTTATCGAAATTTTGAAGCTTTTCTTCTAAAAAAGGTTGAAAACCTTCTTCTAAAACCGGGGAACCCAAGAGGCGAAATGATGTACTATCTAAAATTTTAATGTTTGGTGCCAAAGAATTGAATTTGTCTATTGTCGAAAGTCTGTCTGTCTTTTCAGTTACAAACAGTTCACATTTATTCGGATTTAGTTGAAGACCAATGGAATTAAATTTATTGATAATAAAATCTAAATCTTGTAAAACTGTATTTACATCGCCTCCAAGAGTCCCGTCGTCTAGGTACCATATGTTAAATTTTGAATTTAGTTCTTGAATAATGGGATGAATAGCGAGTGAAAAGATGACAGGCCCCAGTGGATCACCTTGCTGACATCCAACAGCTGATTCTAAAAGGTGGTCTTTATACACTAATTTTGAAGGGAATCTGTAACATTGCCATAGGAACTTAAAAATTTTAGGGGTTTCTAATTTTGCTTGGGTCAACAAGGTATCCCTGTTTAATGAATTGAAGGCGTTCCTCAGGTCAACCTTCAGGATGACTTCACCTTCACCACTGCCAAGGTACGTAGAAAGAGCGTGCAACGCTGCCTCGCAGCCTCCTTTGGAGCCGAAGCCTAGTTGGTGCGGCTGAAATTTTTCAGAAAGTTCTGAAGCATAATATTTGCAACAAACTTTTGCTACTATGCGTCGCAAAGTGCTTCCTACGGCAATGGGACGAATGCCACCATCTTTCTTGCGCAAGGCACACAAATGAGCCCCATACAAGATTTCGATGATGCCATCGTCCACATTGCCGGAGAGCATTAAATTTATTAGCGCCGTTAGCTCCTTCAGCAGACGGTTGCCAGCTTCACCTGCGCTCTGACACAACAAATCTTTAAGGTGTTGTGGTGTCAGACCGTCAAGACCGCCAGCAGATCCACTGCGGAAGGAGCAAACGGCCGCAAGAACGTCCTTGGTAGTGACACTGAGACACTCAATGTCATCATTGGGTGGCTCAGGAAAGGTGAGGTCATCCGATGGTGGTGGATGTTTACTCTGCAGACTCGCGAGCGTGTCTGCAGAATAAGACCCCACCACATCACTACTAAAAAGCAACCTCGACGCTCCCCTTATGTCACCTTCCCTTACTTTATTTTCAATGTACTTATATTGGTTTACTACATTATTATGTGAGAAAGGTGTTATTGAATTAAAATTAAAACTTGAATTATGGCTATTGCAATTATGTTTTAAATGGGCTGTTAAAGTTCTATGTGTTAATTCAGTTTTTTTAACATGAAGTATTCTGTAAGGGAAAGTGAGCAATTGCTCCCAGGCCGTTACAGAGTTCTCGCGAACGACAAGACCCATGCAACTTGCCAAGCTACAAGCAACAGTGGGCCTCGCGCCACGAGGAATTCTTTTTAAAACTGGAACAGAATTTTTCATGTTACTTAAAGTGTGCCAAAAGGGAATTTCGGAGGTGACGGATGGAAAATCGACCCTCGTGATTGGATTAGGCTGGCTTGGAAGTACATTCTGGGATTTGTGAATTCTCCCAATATGTACTTTCAAGCCACGGTCACCTTTGAAATAACGGGCCTGGGGGCAAAATGGGCATTGTACAAAATTACTTACTGCAGTATCGGGTTGGCCTGAACGTACTTCCACATTGCCACTGCCTGTGTTGGTCCACATTTATGAAATAACTATATTAAATCACTATTTACACATATTTACAAAAACACAACCAAAAATAAAAGATCAAAAAATTGACAGTAAAAGTCATTTCACACGCCTGCGCCCCTTGTCCTGTGCTCTTTGTATAGCAACGCGGGGACTTACGCCCCCGCGTCGCTCATGGAGTATATACGTAAAAATCCTTGTTTTTTAGTAAATAAAATTTGATGGTCTTCTGAAAAAATAATTATTCCTTCGATGTGACGCTTGACGCCAATAGATTGTTGCCCTTTTAAAGTAATGTGGATCTTCCGAATTAAATATTTTTGCAGGATTGCAAAATTGGCACAGCAAGCTTCTACAATTTATGCTTTTGTGCTTATATTTATTTTCTTTCGATATATAATATTAAAATATTGAATTTTTTTAGGGCGGCATGTTATCAGTTGCCATAGAGATTCCAATTAGACTTGGCCAATCAATCAAAAGATTATCCCCATAGGTATAGGCGAGTGACAGAGGCCTGACAAAGGCTACATTTTAGGCACCCGCTAGTTCATAATAAACTTATGAGAAGATCCTCTAAGGACTTAGTTTATGAGACCGTTTACTGATCATGGTTATAAAATAAATAGAACGGCTGCCTTTTTTGGCTATCAATTGTGACATAAAAAGGATGTTATGCCGGACTCTTACCGACTAAAAACCTCTCATAACGCCCAACAGCCTGTGGTTGGGAGCCCCGGGTAAGCCCTCGGAAGGATGTCCCGGGACTCCCAACAGACCTACGGCCGCTACTGCGGCCTCGCCCAGAGGGTGTTTCGGGTGCTATCCCGCGACTTTGGGGGGTTTCGAGTGTGATCCCGCTTCTAAGGGGTGGCGTGCGTGAGTTGCTCACGTCACGCTGCCGTCATGGGCCTGCTTCTGTAAGGACGGTGAGCGACCCTCTCACCGTCCCCAGACCCCCGGTCATGGAGGCCGATAGTCCTCGGCGAAGACACGTCGGCGGCGCCCAGGCCGCCGACTGCGGAACTCGGGTGGGAGAGCTCTTTCCCGCACCCGCCCCGCCGCCGCCGCCTCCTTCACGAGCATGAACCGGTTTGTCCTAACAAAATTGGAATCTTTTAGTGAACTAGCATATTATATATGTTACAAACAACTTTAACTAGAGTAAGTATTTAAAATTAATGACATAGGTATGAGGTCTTTCAATTATGAAACTATTAGAATTAACTCAATTAACTCAAATTTTAAATTTGTAAAAATAAGTAGGTATACTTTTGTAGATAAACATTTATGGTAGAAATAATTATAAATTTCAGACCGACACCGAGCGAAGCAAGTTGTCGATTCGACAGTATGGACGATTTTGCTTTCGTCCGTATGTCTGTGTGTATGTATGTCAGTTCCGGTCTGAAGGAAACTTTTCACTAAACTAGGCGCACGTGTTCTGTGATTTGAAATACAACTTTTGTCGAAAGCTTTTGATAAAGAGAGAGAGAGATGGGGGAGAAAAGGGGAGAAGATTGTTGTCACTTACAGTAAAAGTGCGAACTAGTACCTATTTAATATAATATACTAGCCGATGCCCGCAGCTTCTCCCGCGTACAATTTGTTCCTTTTCTCGCTTTCCGTGGGAATTTATTACAGTTATTCCGTTCAGCCGTTTGAACGTGAAAGAGTAACACACATCCACACATCTACACAGTCATCCACACTCATACATTTTCGCACTTAGAATATTAGTAAGATTTACATTAGTAGTTCGAGTGCGCTATAAGTTAAGGCACGCTAAGGAACAAAATAATTACTATTTTTACTATAATATTAAGACACACACATGTATTTTAAAGAGATATAGTTAGAAGAAAATATTTTTTTATACCACTAAGGTAGCGAACAAGCATACGGCCCACCAGAAGGACAGGTGGTCACCGCGGAGTATTCCCGTTCGTCCCCTTGACTTCGTCCCCCTAGGGGGACGAACGGGAATTCAATATTTTATTTTCCCGATGGTCCCCTTAATATTTTTGGGGGGACGAACGGGAATAATTTTTTAATTCTTTTTTTGTTCAACAAAACAAATGAAGATCGTCAAAACAAATGAAGATCGTCAAAACAAATGAAGATCGACAAAACAAATGAAGATCGGCGAAACAAATGAAGATCGACAAAACAAATGAAGATCGGCAAAACAAATGAAGATCGACAAAACAAATGAAGATCGGCGAAACAAATGAAGATCGACAAAACAAATGAGAATCGGCAAAACAAATGACGGTCGGATAAACAAATGACGACCAAAAAAAACATAATCAGATCAATGAAACAAAAGGCTAAGCAAGTTGATAAGGTCAAAAACTACTTGCAGCCATATTTTGTAATCTAGAAATATGTTCATCTTACTTCTTACTAATATTATAAATGCGAAAGTTTGTGAGTGTGGATGTTTGTTACTCTTTCACGCTCAAACCGCTAAACGGATCGGGCTGAAATTTGGTACAGAGATACATTATAGCCTGGAATAACACATAGGCTACCTTTTATCCCGGGAATAACTTCCCGCGGGAACAAATTTTACGCGGGCGAAGCTGCGGGCATCAGCTAGTAGTTGTATATATGTATAAATAAATATCAAAAAAATAGGTGCAAGCAATTCTCGGCCTTAATGACTTACCTAAAAATGTGCTTTTAGGCGTTTATGGACATCACTAATCACGAATATAATTAAAAAATAAATAGATATTATGCATGCTCATAAGGTCGTAATTTGCTTAGACCCTTTATGTATTCTAGATGCGATAAACATTCAAAAAAATAGGTGCAAGCATTTCTTTACCTTATGGACATGCATAATATTTATTTATTTTTTACATATTCATGATCAGTGATGTCTATAGACGCCAAAAAGCACATTTTTGGAGAAGTGTTATTAAGATCCAGATTTGCTTGCACCTAACTTTTTGAATGGCAATCGCATCTAGATTACAAAATATAGCTGCAAGTAATTTTTGACCTTATCAACTTGCTTATAGTCTTTTGTTTTACTGATCTGCATGTTTTTTCGATCGTCATTTGTTTATCCGACCGTCATTTGTTTTATAGATCTTCATTTGCTTTTTCGATCGTCATTTGTTTATCCGATCGTCATTTGTTTTACAGATAATAATAATAATAATAAATATTCACGGACATCTCACACAACGTTATCTGATCCCAAAGTAAGCTAGGAATAACCTGCTTGTGTTATGGGTATCAGACCACGGATATTAATACTTATATACTTTTAAATACATACATATTATACATAGAAACAACCAGACTCTTGAGACAAACATTTATGGGTCGCACAAATATTTGTCTCCGGTGGGAATCGAACCCACGACCTCCAGCGCCGCAGGCGGTATCACTACCGACTGCGCCACAGAGGCAGTCAGATCTTCATTTGTTTTTTCGATCATCATATTTTGTTTATCCGATCGTCATTTGTTTCATAGATCTTCATTTGTTTTTTCGATCGTCATTTGTTTATCCGATCGTCACTTGTTTTTTCGATCATCATTTGTTTATCCGAAGGTCATTTGTTTTGTCGATCTTCATTTGCTTTTTTTTACATCTGTTTATCGTCATTTGTTTTTTTTTTTCATTTGATTTTGGTCCAGGGGGACGAAAGGGGGACGAATGGCACTTAATCGAAGAACATATTCCCATTCGTCCCCTCTTGAATTAGGAGGGGGACGATCGGGAACTGATTAAATATTATTTTTGTGAATTCCCGTTCGTCCCCCTCGGGGGGACGAAGTCAAGGGGACGAACGGGAATACTCCGTCACCGCGGCCTATGAACGTTTGCAACACCAGAAGCGCCACACTCGCACTAATAATACACTGAAAAATAATGAAAATAATGGAATGCACTGACACTTATTATTTCTTCAATAAATATTTTCCAGCAGGCCGCGCCGGCGTGAAAGGAGAATGTTTCCAAGCGTGCCTCAACTTACCGCGCACGAGCAGTAATCACATTAAATAATAACATTTCCTTGGCAGTCAATTATTATATAAATGCAGTTTCTAGGTAAGCTAATATAAAAATAAATTAGGTGTCTAGTGATCATAGTTACGGGATGTTTATTTCACCGTGGCAATAAGACGTCTACGCAATTTTCTCCATATTGGCGTCAAAATTGCTCTTGCAAATTATGTAAGTACTTCGATAGCTTGTGGATTGTGCTGATTTCAGCTAGCCGGATATTGGCGAGAGTCGGTGTATTAACTTCAGGGACTCCATAAAATTTAAACCTAGGGTTTATTTGGTTAAAAAAGGTATAATATATTTGGTATTGAAGAGGAAGCGCTCGTAGACCCACGTAGCACGTAGTCTGCAAACGATTACAGTGTAGAATAGGGATGATTTTGTATTGCACGTGTTTTAATAATGCTCGAATACTTAACAACGCCATAAAATGGGCTTAAAATAAAATATCATCTAGTTTGTTTTTCTTTATAATCAATCAATCAATCACTTAAATCAGCCTATGGCAGTCCATTCACTGCTGGACGTAGGCCTCTCCCAATTTACGCAACAATACACTGTCCTGCGCCTTCCGCATCCAGTCCCAGCCTGCGACTTTTACCAGGTCGTCGGTGCATCTAACGGGTGGACGTGCTACTCCACATTTGCCGAGACGCGGTCTCCACTCTAGAACCCGTTTGCTCCATCGGCCGTCGGTTCTTCTGCAGATATGGCCGACCCACTGCCACTTCAAATTACTTATTTTTCGAGCTATGTGGACCAATTTAGTTCTCTGCCTTTAAAAATATTTGTTTAAGTTAGTTGTAGTACTCTATATAAAGTTTTGTTAAATTAATTTGCATGACAGTAGACCAAAGAGGACTTAAAATCTGGAACAAAATGTAAGATCATTGTTACACCTTTGATCAGCAAATAAATGATCATGACTTTATTAAAAACACAGCGTCTTGCGCTACGGCGAGTCTAGAGATGGATTATCTTTTGTGGTTTATTCAGCGGAATACAATGTCATGATATGGCAAGCGTGCCATATCATGACATGATGTCGCTAAGCAATGTTGTAAGTGGTTTGAAATTGTTAAGTAACATGACATAGGTAACACCCCTGTTGGACGATGGGGTACGGTGAACACATTTCGATCAGCTATGCTGTATATTTGTCCCTAAATCATAAAGGAACACACTGTTCAGTACTTTCAAAATGTGTGCAATTTTTCAGTCTTCTAAAATAATCGTTATAGTTCCTAACAATATTATAATGTGAAATATTTGGACATTTGCATGTTTGTAGTTCAATCACGCTTTAATGGCTGAACGGATCTGACTTAAATTTATAACAGTTATATATACTTATAGTCCGGTATAACACATACTCCTTTTTAACCCTGGAATAGGTTCCAATGAGATACGAATCGGAAACTGAATTTTACGCTGGCAAAGCCGCGTCATCAGCTAGAATTTACAACCGGTAATAAACTCGATATAGTTTATCAATTGTTTGAATTATTATAGCTATCGACAGCATCATATCTCATGAGGGTATCATGTCCAAATAACACATGGGACAAACAGCAATACGGCGCTAACGAACCGTCCATAGCTTGATTGATTGATAGTTGGAATATTATGGATAAACCATCTGACCCGGCAAACGTTGTTCCGCCATGTACCTATATAATTATCAAAGAAATTGCTACGCAGTTTAGTGTGAAACATTACAAAATGTAGAATGAAATATCTTAATGATTCGCCATGGTAATGCGATACTTCATGTCATATGAATTTGAAGACATGTTTGCTCGCAGCAGTGAATGTCAACAGACCTACTATTGACGTGCACTGCTGGACAAAACATCCCTCTAAATTATGACAAAAGGATTCTCTGTGAAACAGTTTTGTATAGCGTTATTTCCTTCTCTACGCAATGGGTACTTTGCAAGAGTGTCTGCCTTATGCCCGGTTCCTATATCTATGAAACAATTCGTTTCTGTAACGAACAGAACAAAAAATAATAAAAGGGTATGATATGACACTTTTTTATCTTCAACCAAACGTAACCACAAACTGTTCCTATAAACAACGACTCGTAGGTCAAATAACCATTGGTTCGTTACTAACGGATCTACCAACTACGACCCGTAAGCAATTTGTATGGAGATCGTAGACTTTGGTGTTCCTATAAAAATTATGAACGTCAGTGAACTTTCAAAGTTTACCATATGTATACCATTTTGCTACCGCGGTTTTGGGTATCTAAGACGATGATTATTACTTATTTGTTGTTATTTTTAGGCTAAATATTACAAAATCGAGTTCAAAAAGTGATTCAGAAATGTTCTATCATTCAAGGAAGAATTTGTTGAAGATTTATAAGCATTAGTCTACTTGCTTGTAATTTATTAAGCGTTCATGGGCTGCGGTGACCACGAGTATCTACATCTGTTAGGCCAACTTAGTGGTATAAAAGAATAGGTATACTGTATTTCAATAGCTTTGCGCAAAAATGTTAACAAACGCGTTTGATCCTATATATCCATAGTTACTTGCAATTGAGTATTCACCCTGATTACATTTCAGTATCCAGGTGCCCTACAGTGTTCTTACAATCATTTGGACACCAAATAACTTCTTTATGATAGTTTATTTTCATTTAAAATACCTACTCAGGATAGTAAAAATTCAATGATTTGTCATAGGTACTATATTTTTGTACTCATCTGTCTTAGATATCGATTGTCATAACATGACATGTTTACAATAATGCCAGATCGGGCAGGATTGGACTATAATGCTTTGCACTAGATCTATGAGCAAAGACACTTCATCCTTGGACATCAGCTTTTGTTTTCTGTAAAGAATGTAATAAAAAACAAGTAGGTATACCTACTAGTTTTATGCCTAACTAGCTGTGCCCGCGACTTCGTCCGCGTTAATTGTAATAAAAAAAAAACTTTATTTTTCTAAAATAAAAGAATTTTCCTAAAATAAAAGTAGCCTAATTTACTCCTTATAACATAAGCTATCTGCCAGTGAAAGTCCCGTCCAAATCGGCGGTCTAGCCGTTCCGAAATTAGCCGGAACAAACAGACAGACAACAATTTTAAAAATATATAAATTTGGTATATACATTCATATGCATGTAGTAGAAAGCGGTTATTTTAATATTACCAACAGACACTCCAATTTTATTTATTTGTATGTCTTGTATAGATAAAATGAAGTATAATACGAGTATAAACTTAAAAAAATACCTACTTTCAAAAGCGTTTCAATAGCCATTTCAAATGGCTAACTAACAACATGACTGTGTTAACCATTTGAAATGTGTAAGTAATAAAATGTTCCGTCCGAATATTAAAAAAAACTCTTCTCAACTATGAATGATGTAAAAAAGAGTGACAAATGAGAACTTCGGTAAGCAATTAACCAATGACAATTTTGTAGCAGTTAGTTGAGCCAAAAACTTATAGGTACGTGATTTACAGTTCGTTCACACCTAGTAGCTCAAAAACTGGATGGACGGAGTGAGGATGTGCACTCACCCCCCTCTCAGGTTCCCTCTGGGGGGTGGGGGGGTTAAGTCCGACTAGCACTTGTCCGGCTTTATTATTAGAATGAGAAATCTATCCATTAAAAATTTCCAGTTCTTTGTACTACTATTAATTGCCTGTTAAACATTGTAACCCGATCAACAATTTCGTGTTTTCCATTTTAAATGATGACATGGGTTTTAACAAAGGCAGTGTACTAACAAAGACGAGTAAAGCCTGTGTGTCGACAACTCGTTAAAAATTTAATCCGCTTTTATATGAAATACCTACCTATATGCTTCAATATGCACTGCCGTACGGATCGTTACGTCCAAATTACGGACGTAGGTAACGTATCTCTTAACAATTTTATGTATAAAACAATTGTTTTAAACAAAACTATAAATATTTTATTTCGGTGTTATACATTCTCGCATTATTATCATTTTTGTTGATTTATAATGAAGGCTATTTGACGACGTCGCGTCGTGGGAACATCTTTTTGGGAAAATTGTTTCATTTTCAAGTTGAAGTTTTCGATTTTACTATTCCTAGTATTAGTACAAAAACACACATAGTATGTGAAGTTAACTAACGGCTGAACGGATATGGCTGAAACTTAGAGAGTAGATAGATTGTCTCTGAAATATTCGTTAGGGCCGTATGCTTGTCTGCCACTTTAGTGGTATCAAAAAAAGGCCCCAGAGATATCTATCCTCTCCTATATTCTACTTGTGTTTGTCGTGGAGATACAGGCAGACTCACAATAAGTATTGCATCGATATTTGATAATGCTTTCGATATTAGCTACACGCTTCACCTCAGTAAAAAGATCATTTAATTCACTTACATAAAGAAATCAACCCATTACAGTCTGTACTATGAATCTCTACTTACTTTAATTACCAAAACCAATAATGACTTGCGGATGACCTTGCGATCCTTTCTGCAAGAGATGGGTGGTAATAATAGACATCTATACTATCATTATATTAGTCTGACAGAAGAGCACTTTCACAAAGGTCAACCCTTTGTAGATATAATAGCCAAATTGCGCATACGATTCAATGAGGTTTGAACGTCTGGGTAGAGAGTTTCCGACACAGACAGCTGCATGGCGCCTCATTATCGTCTGCATGCAAACCGAATCGTGTATGAAGTAACCACGTCATTTGCGACTTTGAGATGTTTTTGTAACAATTATTTTCAGCTAGAATGAGCGTATCGATCTTCTCAATACGTTTGCTTTGAATAATTTTGAATCGAGCGCATATTGTGAAGTCAAAGAAAGAAGGCAAATTTTCGCCATTGTATCGAGTGTGTTGTTGACGTAGTATTGAATTGTAATTGAGAGATTTTGTTTCATGTATTTATTTGTAGTTCGTGTGTTTGTCCTAGAAACTTGGATTTTTTTGCATTTCATTAGAACAACGGTAAGTACCTACTTATTAACTTCTAACTTACGCTTTTGATACAGTTTTCCGAACTTAATTAGTTCCGTAAGTAAGTCGTAGAATTTATTTGATGTTTTGATAAAATTGTATGTAGTTGTATATTATGAAAATCTACGCTGAGACACGCCAGCACATTTTCTTACATTTAATTAAAACATTATTTTTTCTGCGTTTACGCTCAGTATATTTTCTTTCAACTTACACAAACTAAAAGCAAACGCAAAATTAAAGTAATTCCTAGAGTACCTATGTACCTCTGTAAGTGTTTTATTTTACTTAATTTGTTAACATTAGAGCGTTGAACTTAATTTTATAAAATGTCTAGCTGCATTTGTACTGCAATCTACTTTTTCTTTCAACGCAGTTCAGAAATTATGTGTCTAATTTATTATACAGTCTGCCCGTTTTCTTTTCTTGAACAATGAAAACGAAACATTACGATTTTAAATTTTTAAAGAAAGTAAGTAACGATATAAGTTTGTAGAACTTTATGCTTTTTAACGAAGATAATATTTACGTAAGAAATAGCTTTGCTCTTGAAGTATTTTTAGGTAAAAGGACGTCAACGTTGTAACCATTTTAGTTCTATGAACATTAATACAGTTGTGTTTATTAATTTTCATGTATACCTAATGTATTTGTATCGTTTAAACAACTCTTCAGAATATACATTTATTGTTGATAATTACAGAGAAACATAATTATTACATATCTATATTTACATTATTACTATCTAAACTAAACCTAAATAAGGCCCCCGTGGCATTGTGCCCATAAGACTAGCAGCATTCCCCCTTTGAATAGCAATACCTATTCGTTGAGCGAGAAAACTGCCAGCCCTTGGGTCACCAGTTGACTCCACAAGGCGCTTTTTCAAATTCTTGAAAAATTTTTGCGCATTGGGACCCCATGGTCCTAGGGTCTCGACACCAACTGGACAAAAACGATACGATGAGTCGAGACCCTTATATTTATTAATTTTAATATTTTCAGCCACTTACGCTGCTGCACTGGCTTTTAATTTTGTTTTAGGAAGATGGGACGTAGCCAGAGTGTCAACACACGTTGCATCCCAGACCAGCACCCGACCCATCTCCCACGGTATCAAAGTTACCCCATCCGGTCTCTTGCCATCGTCCCTGAAAACGCCGTTCGGCTCTAAGAGCGCAGGCACATTGGCGGTGGCAAGAGCACGGCGGATGATGTCGTTCAGCTCAGCGTGGCGTGAGAAGCGGCCTGCGCTCTTTAAACATGAAAGACCATGATGCCCCAAAGTGTCAACGTTAAAACCGCAGGGGCATCGATGTGGAGCGTAAAGCGTGACGCCAAGTCTCAAACCAACTGAAATTCGTAGGATGTCCGGTTCCAAAAAAGTTTCAGTGTTGGCTGTAGGGAAAGCTTTCAGCCAATCACCGAATTCCTTTCTACTGAGCGCTAATAATCTGGCCCGATCCGGGCCTAAGCTAGCATTTAACAAGGAGTCAAAGGTTAATTTTGATATAGCGTCGTCCCAGCTCCGTTGTAAATTTGGATGAATGGGTAAATTTTGTCCCGGACAAGCCATAAGCCAAGCATTGGCAAAAAAATTATTTTCTTCTTCAGAATTAGTTTAATGGGATTATTGTAAATTAATTGGCGATATCGAAGTACCTCCTGTAGTTAGACAGATTGACTGACCATTTAGATGCCTTTAATTTTAATAAAGTAATGAGCAACTTAAACCGCTACGAGGAGTCACAAAGTATGTGCCCCTTTCTTCGTAAAATTATATCATATTTTTCAGTATTATGAACCACTTCACGGAGTCTGTATTACGCATATTCCCAAGAGATAAAGCACTTGTGAGTTTTCTCGAGTAACAATTTTCAATTTGTCTGCCAATATTGTGACGATTTCCGTTTCGTTATACGTTCGGAAGCTGCTCGTACCCAGCCTGTCAAATGGCAGTAATGATGTGGGGGCTTAAATCAAATGTTGCTTTTATTGATGGCTGTCAAATTAATAAATAACAAACGGTGTGTTTCGTTTATTGTATTGTTTCAATTTTTTTTATCATCTTCAATTGAATTTTGTTGGCCGGTGAGTGTTGGAGAATTAAATATGTAATGGACATCAAATTGCATTGGATTGACAATTGAAAAAGTGTACCTGCCCAAAATGCTATCTCTTCTTAAAATAAAGTCTAGTTCTTTTACGTTAATGAAACTGTCACACCTCTGCTCTGTGTGCTTGGAAGAGAAGGTTCTTGCAAGAACCTTCGAAGACCCCTTTTGAACAGTCCCATACTGTAGGCGTTTGGGAAAACCAAGGCAGGGAGATCATATTAAGATATAAGATAACGCCGAAGAAAACATCTACCAGACCATAATCATAAATAAGTTATGACATTTTTAAGTCAATTGTGCCTCGACATGACCATTAATTATGTTAACCCCAATTTGAGTATAATGCCTGTCAATGACAGTTAGTTCTGCTTGTTTGAACCTGAAACCAATAATTGCATGAAGCTTCAGATGCAACTGGGACTACTTCTTAATATGGTACAAAGTACTCGTGGATAAAGAAGTATTATTTTAAGAGATGATAGATGTACCTACGTTAAAAATTAAATAGTCATGCATGTGTCTAAATTCACGTAGGTTTCCGTAGATTCAAAGTAAATTTTAACACATGTTGATACATGTGTCAGAATTTATGGTACGGCTCACCACCTATTAGGTACGTGGAACTAAAATTTGGGGGTATAATTATATTACAAATTCGTCGTTACTTTAAACTGCCATAATCATTGTCAACTTCATATATAAACTTACTAGCTTACCCGCGCAACTTCGTTTGCTTCACAGTTATAAGTGAGAGTATATCACCCGTTGCATTTACTCCCGTCGCGTTGCGTTTACCCCCTTGTTTATTATGTAGTATGTTTGTGAACTGTTACATTATTAGAAGGTATAATCACGTGTGGCTGTAAATCAGCGTGTATGTTGCAACCGTTCAATTTCAAAATCTATGCATTCACATCGGCAACGATATATTTTAATTTTGTTCCTACTTTTGTAATTAGCGTCTCAAATTACTATTAAAACGATACTCATTTTGATATTTTGAGAAATCAACCCTATTGGGGAGTTTTCCTCTCTTAGGGGATGAATTTTCAAAAAACCTGAAACAGGTGTTACTCATTTATCTTTAGGAATACTCCAGTGAAGTTCGGAATAAAATAGGTCTAACTAATCTTATTACCCTTTCACGTTTATATTAACGATTATCACTCATTTTACCCTCTTAGTAGTAAAATTTTGAAAAACGCTGATATACGTGTTCATTTATTTCTTATAAAATGTAGGCGTACGAAGTTTCATCTTCCAAATTTGAAAAGGACGAACTTTCCATACAAACGTTTATTACCTATTTACCCTCTTGGTAGTTAAATTTTGAAAAAATGCTGATGCACGTATTCATTTTTTTGTTTAAAGACACAGGTTTATGAAATTTAGTGCATCTAGCTCCGAAAATGACGGACTTTTATATTTTTATTATTTCTTTGATGTGCAATGACGAATAAAAAAAAAGACTTTCATAGAAACTTCCATCCCTTATTTTACCCCTTTAATAGCAGAATTTTCTAAAATCCTTTCTTAGTGTTTGTTTACATCATAAAATGCATCTACTGTCAAAATTTCAAGTTTGTAGATCCAGCGGATTATGCTCTGCGTTGATGAATCAGTCAGTCGGGACAAGTAATTTTAAACGTATATAGAAGACTAGCTGACCCTCGCAACTTCGCTTGCGTCACATAAGGTGTACGATAGGAGAGGTACTTCTTAATCAGACTCATCAAGCACCCTTTGAAACGGCCCTGTTTGCTTAATCATAAAAGAGCTTAAAGATTAAGTCTATTCTAAAATAATTCAGGCCGCGCCGAAGGCGTGGACTGAATTGCCTTATAATTAATAGAATAGAATAGCCTTAATCATTAAGCTCTTTTATGATTAAGCCAACACGCCCGTTTAGATTTAACCTCACATTTAAATGAATCCACGAATTATAGGTTTATCGAAAGTTGAGATGTCCTTAAATTCTGACCTACAAAACTCTTAATATTGAAACTTGTGTAGAGCAAGCCTAATTGTAATCCCTCTCTAACAATACAAAAATATTTGAAATCGGACTCCGCATTGAGCTATTACATCTGAAAACCCATTTTGTCTTTCATCCCTTCTCCCGCAGGAACCGCGCAAAATATCGGGATCAAAGGTATCCTAGACCCTTCCTCGGATCATAAGCTCAGATTGTACCAAGTTTCATTCAAATCGATTCAGTAGTTTCGGCGTGATACTTATTCGGGATACAGACAGACAGACAGACAGACAGAAAGACAGACAGACAGACAGACAGACATGAAAAATTTAAATTACATTTTCGGCTTCAGTATCGATTAGAGAATGCCCTACAATTAAAATTTTCAAAATATCTTCCAAGTACTGACTCTCGACCCTCTACAGTTTTATTATAAGTATAGATAAATAAATAACAAATGGAAAGCCATTGTGAAAAAGTGACGGAAGTCAAGTTTTTTTCAAGTTTGTCAGAAACTAACTTAACGTAAGGATATTGAAGTTGTGGGTGAGGAAAGCACTCTGTAACGGAGGAAAAAACTGCTAACAAGGTTACTCTCCGACATTTTGTTTGCTCTGCCCATACAAACTTACTAAAAATGCTTAAAGTAGGTAACATAAGTTTTAAGAGACGTTTCTTGACTTGTTCTACTTTTAAAACTTTTGTTACCACTAATTTAAAGGATGTCGAAGTGAACAGCTGCCTTTTAAAGTAAAATACATTTCATGAAGTGATCAAAAGAAAAATACCTTCATTTGCTACTACTATGACCATATGCGGCAAACGCATGTATTTTTGCTTTTCTAGCATTTATTTTGAAAATATTCATTCGGTGTATAAATAAATCAATGTAACATCCAATTTTTATTGCATACCTCGACAAGTAGGCTCATCACTCAACAAACCCTATTTGCAAAGTATATTTTTGTTAGATTCCATCGAAATTATATCACATTTTGTACTCGAGGACATAAAAAGGATTCATAATATTTATATCTAGGGCGCATTAAATAACGGTAGATTTGGAATAACAAATGCCCACCGTTGAGACCAACAATAGCCCATTTATAACACAAGGCTAGAGGGCCGCAATTTCCGAAAGAGCTCCTCAAACGGCAATGTTCGTAACTCTGGTAAAGCCTCGATTTAACTTAGTATTGGTTACTAAATATTTCAATGAAATTATTATGTAATAGTTACCACTTATTTTTAGTTTAGTTGTTATGTAAAAAAGAAATGATTATTCAGATAAAACCAACCAAAATGTATTTCTTGGAGTAAAAGTGATTTAAGAAGACTTAGGTTCTCCAGACATAGATCTTGTTTAGGTAAAGACTAGAATTGGACTTAGTCTAAGTAAAACCCCTAATCGATTAATAAGCTCGTTGCCTCTACTACTGATTTTGAGGAAAAAGGCTTGTTTATTTATTACCAAATGATTTTTTTAGCGCTACACCGGGTGTATCATTCGAAACGGTCAGTATGGTCAAGTCTGTAAATATACCATGTCATCGATTTCAGAGGAAATAAGAACTACATACCTAGATTTCAAAAAATCTTATCACCGTCCGGTCCCGGTGAACCCGGTCGTTCTAAAAATAAAACTTACATTATTTCTAATTGAAAATCGATTGTGTAGGTCATATGGAGTTAATATTCTGTCAAATGGACAGCGGGGTCGCCTAATTTAAACCCGCTAGACTACTTCTTGTAGAGTTGTGTTTAGAATGACTTAATTATAACGTCATTCTAAACATAATGCCATAACTTTGGCTTAAGGGGAGTGGTTGACAAAGTTTGCGAAAAAGAGGTGCAAATAAAGACGTTCTTCTCGGTATTAGTATACGAAAAATGACAGCCAAAAGTAGATTCAAAATCTACAAGATGTGTGTCAAAAGATGGTTTTGTCAGAAATTGTGTATTTATTATAAATAATTAGTAAAACATCATTGAAATCGCCTAGAATTTTTTAGATAAAGACGTTTTATGACGTCTAGTTATTAATGAATGATAATAAAATTAATATCAAAGACTAAAGAAAACATAGACCTCTAAAATGGTTTTCTTCAATTTGGAATAAGTGTAAATTTAAACTAATTATGACTAATAATGCATTCAACGATTACTTCAAGTTGCTTGCATCCCCGCGCTCGCCTGAAAATCTAGTGCGGGGGGAGTCGTGTTGCTAGACGGACGTGTGTCGCTCTGGTCTGCAAAATATTCTCGTAAAATGTTATATTTTCATTCATGTACAGAGTAATGCGTGCAACAGAGCCAGAGCCCGAGTTACACAATGCATGCTGCATTACATGAGAATATAATGCATTTCAACTTATTTTTCGTATTGTTTTATTAAATTACTTAGAAAGGTAATCATGCTTATATTGTAAGCGGTACTTAATCATTTCAATATAAATAAATGAAGAAATATTTGTGGACATTCGCACACAACTTAAGCTAATATAACCTTGTGCTAAGGGATACTATAATGTAAGTATTTTCATCGGTTGTCTACTGATGAAAATACTTATATTATAGTTATTATTAACACACTGCTTTTTTGAGACACTGCTCTCAACCTAAGCTGAAAGAATTGACTCTTTTAGCTTATTACGTCTTGTGGGTCGCCACAAGTAGGCACCATCTACCGGCAAATTGGTTAAGGTATAAAAGTGAATAAAGTGAGTGCCCGCCGAGTTTCTTGCTAGTCTATATCTATACATAATAATAAAACTGTTGAGGGTCGAGAGTCTGAATATGGAAGCTATTTAAAAAAAAAGAACGCGTTCTCTAATCGATACCTACTTAAGCCAAAATGAAATTTAAAATTTTCATGTCCGTCTGTATTCCGAATACGTATCACGCCGAAACTACTGATTTGAATGAAAATTGATCCGAGGAAGTTCAGGAGTTAGAGACATCTCAACTTCTCTAAATCTGGAATTCAACCTAGGATTGCTTCACACAAGTTTCAGTGCTGAGGGTTTTGTAGTTCAGGAATTAGAGATATCTCAACTTTCTCAAAACCAATAATTCAAGGGTTCCTTGGAATGTGACGGTAAATCTAAACAGGTGTGTTGGCTGAATCATAAAAGAGCTTAATGATTAAGGCTGTTGTAAAATAATTCTGTCCGCGCCGAAGTCGGGGACTGAATTGTTTTAGAATAAACTTAATCTTTAAGCTCTTTTATGATAAAGCAAACAGGGCCGTTTCACACGCTGCTTGATGAGTCTGATGAAGAAGTGCCTCTCCTTTTGCAAACCTTATGTGACGTAAACGAAGTTGCGAGGGTCAGCTAGTTTTACAATATGCTTAATCTTTAAATTCGTTTATGATTAAGCAAACAGGGCAGTTTCACCCGCCGGTTGATGAGACTGATGAAGAAATACCTCATGTTTCATACACCTTAAGCATCGTAAACGAAGTTGTGAGAGTCAGCTAGTTACATACATACATATGGTCACACCTTTATCCCCGAAGAGGTAGGCAGAGGCATATTATTATGTCCCCACATTTCACCTTTTTAGAATTTGTCCCACGTAATAGGCGGTGAGCTGTATTGCCGTGTTGAGATAGACAGGCGCAGGTTGTATCTGCCTGCTGTTAAAATTAATCAAGCCGCCAAAACGGCCTTCAACTTCGCTTAACGACTGCCATTTTACGGGCAACCAGGACCAACGGCTTAACGTGCCTTCCGAAACACGGAAACGACGCTCAAATAACTGTCACAAAGTGGTCACATGGATGGCCACTTTGTGGCAGTTGACTGGCCATAGTGAATGAGCTTACTACAGTGATCGCTTACAGAACACTAAGTCCGCGGTGCCACGAGCGCTTCTTATTTATACATAACTAGCTGACCCTCGCAACTGCGTTTACGTCTATTTTTGTTTGTTTGTAATAATAAAATGAAATGAAATTTTGTTACAAAAGTAACAAAAATTTTAAGCGAGTGGAAGACCCCCATTTCTGGATTTGTAATAATTTAAGTACAAAACAATTAATATATCTTATTCTTATATGTCTGTGGAATATATAAACATTCGTCTTTGTGAATTCGTCACATTTAAGTTTTACGTAATGATCAATCACATTTTTTGCAGTGTATTTTACTACACTTAAAAACAAAGGCAAATTGAAATACAAACGTTCTTTTGTTTTTAATTTACTTTTCGCCTATCTCTATAAAATAGAGTGCAGAGGGGCTTATGGCGAGACTTTGTCTGTAGTCTGTGACTCTGTTGCATTAAGCTACGTCACTAGGTCACGTGGATCATCTGTTCAAAGTTTGAAATAAAACAAAAATGACAACGTCAATCGGATTGAACTCTCACAATAAACGTTTTAGAGAGGGGCAGTCGGGTGAGACCGTCTCACAGCTTTTTGTTTATTTGGTGAAGCGAGGAACGCATTTCCGCTACTATGTTTCTTCTTCTTCCGTGGTTATTTTACTCTGATGTCTCTGTAGTTGCGCTACTCTATGTTAGCGAGTCATATCGCCCATTTGCTCAAGGTCGTTAGCCCTGGGTATGGCCTAAGTTATTTGCAAAGCTTATCATTGGCATTCTTAGTAAAAAATCAAATGATATTAAAAGAATCAAACGAAAGTGAAATTTTGGTATCATTTTAGAGATTTTTCCGTTCGTAGCAAGTGACACACTCTCCTTTACTTTTCTCACGAATCAGTCTCGTTTTTATTCTTGTACAAATAGTAGGGAACATCGGCTCATTCTATCGGTTTCCGCCACATCAACAACACTACTTTCGACGTCCCTTAGTTTCCGATCGTCCAAACGGCAATCTTCACACTGACATGAAGAATTGAAGACCAATTAAGGATAAAGCGATTAATTGACAAACTTAAATAAATTATACCCATACTTATCTACATAGTAGTCCCCACAAGGAGAAAATACGTCTCAAATTGGATTAAAGAATTTCATAGCTAACAACGAGCAAAATTGTCATATGAAGAACATCTCCTTAAGAACTACCCAATTCTTGCTTTTTAAGCGCGTGCCTACATTATTTAATACAAGAATTAGTGCTTTTTTTGGTCCGGCTTGGCTATGTGTTGCCAGGGAACCTGGAGCACCCTCGAAGGGAAATCCCAGGAACCCTGACGGCCCTGGTCGCCAGTCTCCGGCGACGACCCCTCCACGTGGAGAGAAACCACACCTTGGCCCTTCTGTGCAAAGGAGGCGCGTGCCAGAAGACGTCACTCGTCACCACCCTGGGCATGTCTCTGCTAGGGCGATAGCTAGTCCTGAGTGTCGCCCCCAGGCTCACGCTTATGGGGGACGGAGATCTTTCTAGGATCACCGGCGCCCAGCGTGTCTTCTCCTGCGGCACGGAAGATTGCTGTTCCTCTCCTGTTCTTTCTCCGCCGCCGCAGCCATCACCTCCTTACAAAGACAAATAAAGAAAGAAAGAGCCGCGCCCGGTTGTTGGTTGTCCAAATCGCTCCTTCGACTCTTCCATGACGGCGGAGCTGAGAACAAGAATTAGTCCTTAGGTAGATATACATAATTATAATTATTGTTTAATTAAAAAGAGGGGGGGGGGACACATTTTTCCACTTTGGAAGTGTCTCTTACGCAAACTACCTACATACTCGCTTTAGAAAAAAATGATGTTAGGAACCTCAATAGCATGTTTAAAGACCTATCTATAGATATCCCACACGTGTGGGTTAGATGAAAAAAAAATTTTCAGTTTCAGTTCTGAGTACCTGGACCACCAAAATTTACTGTTTTTTTCTAGTTTTATATGAAAATCTTAATGTGGTACACCAAATACATCTACTTACCAAGTTTTAATAGCATAAGCCTTATAGTTTCGGAGAAAAGTGGCTGTGACATACGGACGGACAGATAGACATGGTTTCGTTTTTGCCATTTGGCTACGGAACCCTAAAAAGCTTGTTTGTAATTATTTTTAAAGAGTCCATATGACGCCAAATATACAATTACTTTGATCTAAATCTCAGAACTCGTGAGGTCTGATGCATCTACTCACCGGCAACCAGTATAAAATGAACTCCGTCAATTCTTTTACGAAGCAAAATTTAATTAAAGATTATGTTTTTTTAACTAACCGATGAAAGGAAATTCCGTCTTTGAGAAAGTTTGATGTCTGCGTATTAATACCACGCCATTTTATTGAGCAAGTAGGCATTTTCATATTTATTCAATAAATATTTGACACATAAACCTAGACGTGTTCACGGATCACGTACGTGGTCAGTACTGGTTGATAGACTTCTAGTGTAATCTTATAAATTAATTTCTCGTCGGAACCATTGACAGAAATTCGTCGCCTGTAATTAGGCGTCTAGTGGGTACGTAGTCGGTGGTGAAAAGAGTACCGGTACCCTGCGATAAGTCGTACGCCATCATATCTCTAGAGGGTTACGTAGTAACTATTATTTAATCTGTGATATGAGGGGATAGAGGAGTAGTAACAGATACTGAGAAACTGTCTATTCGTATTCATTATAGGACTAATATAAGTTCTAACTAAAGAAGTAAGTACTGACCCAGAGAGGCACGTTCAATATTCTTTGTTTTCTAATTAATAATCTAGAATCTAGATCATTCATCCTGACAGGAGCATTCTACCTGGTCACGGTGAGTGTCCTGAAGGGTTTTTTAAACGTATTCCTCCCTCTTCTTGCTGATCCCACACAGCGCGGGGTGGACAGAGTGTTCACTACAACAGGACGATTCAAAAGACAGTTTTCTGTCGAACCATAGTACCTAGGTATATAGCACTGATTGATCAGCTAGGGTAGTGCACAGAAATCTCTTTGAATTCTGATTATTATATAAAGGTAAAGAATGAATAAAATTGGCTATTAAATTTTAAAGTTAAAACTAAATCAGAGCACTACAGAGGTATTAAAAAAAGACTAGTCTAATTTTTTTGCACAAGGTCTACCATTGCCGCTTGTTAAAAATACATTTGAATTTAGTACAGTGTGGCTCAAAACCGTCAGTGCGGTAAGTTGATACAACGGGTTTAGTGCTAAAATGGTTGCATGTTGCACTAAAAATACAAGAGTGAGCTGATATTGTTTGTCAGATAGCGTTTGATACGATACTGCTACCAGTGAACGCCTAAAATCCTTGAAAATCTGCAACAATTTCACAGAACCAATATTAGTTTTCAAAAACTATTGACATAGGTACATATTTACTTTGTTAGAGAGAGTTTTCGTGAACTGCAATTTTTATTTTAACCGATATGCAAGGGTCAGTCTGTCTGTCCATCTGTTCGTCTGTCTTTCTCTAGGCTCTATTTAAGAAACCGTGATAGCTGGACTCAGGATTATTAAATGTTAATTTTACACTGTTAAAACTGCAAATCAAGTAAGTGTACCTTCACTTACCCAATTTGCCAGCTTTAACAATTTATAGTTTTCTTTCAATAAGCCTTACTGCCTGAGGCCTGAGGTCTGGTGATGCACATGGGGTGTTCCACAAAAATTTAAATAAAAATAATAAATAAATAAACA
Organism: Miltochrista miniata; assembly: GCA_933228765.1. NCBI lineage: Eukaryota > Metazoa > Arthropoda > Insecta > Lepidoptera > Erebidae > Miltochrista > Miltochrista miniata. Next base: position 18,407,514 of record OW121757.1, on the reverse strand, counting down.
AAAGTTCACGGACATTTCACACAACGCTAACGGAATAACCTGCTTGTGTTATGGGTATCAGACCGCGGATGGAAACATTTATGGGTCACACAAATATTAATTGTCTCCGGTGGGAATCGAACCCACGACCTCCAGCGCCGGAGGCGGTATCACTACCGACTGCGCCATTACCTGTTTAAGCATTGTGGGTACATAAATGTAAAATAAAATAAGAGGGACTCAAAGTCACACTATAGCTCCACATCTCCCTTGTTGTATTATTGTCACACGAAATTGCTGTTGAGCCTATTGCCACGTTGAAACTGTCAGGAGCCAGTTAATAAGCCGTTAGTCCAGCTGTCAAAAACAATCTAATCAATATGCTAAAGGCTTGATGTTTGAAAAGCTGGAAATTCCTAGAATCCATTGTCAAACCCTATTTGTCCATTTCCTTCAACGTAATAGCTTCACCACCAATACGTAGAACAAAATTGAACTGATGAAGTTTAAGCGTTGCAAGCACTGCCCACTATTTCGGGGAAAAAGGCACGGCTATAAATGCTTTTATGTATTCAACTGGATACAAAAAATCATGTAATTCCAACAATAGTCCGAGCTATGCAGCTAACAAAGCTTCAATTCTCGGTACGAATGCATGTTTCTATTCAATTTGCAATATTCTGTACGTACTAGCGAAATTTTCATCAGTTTATAGCCCGCTGCAATTTCGATGTGGACAATCTGTTGGGGTCACTACACGAAAATCTCTTTCAGCTATGTAAATACGAAAATATTGGAAAGTTTCAATATTGCTAACGTAAATATTCTCATAATATTGTTCTTTAATAGTCGTTGAGTAATGTTATCGGTATCTGCGATATCTGTGCAAAGGTTTGCATATAATATAAGCAGTTAGGTATTATAATAAACTGCATTTTTATGTGCTACTTATTTCTAGGTTAAATTGCCATATAGTTAAAATAGCACTTTATAGATCAGCAAATGACGTGACTGCTTGCTAATAAAAAAAAATTAATAGAGAGTGTGATAGATATAAAGTAACTCCGTCAGTCTGTTACGCTTAGATCTTGAAAGGACTTTTTATTCCGGGGCCTAGTTCAACATCAACACGCGGGCAGAGCCCTGGGTAGGATTTGGCTATACTGATATTATATAATTGTTTGTTTGTTTGCATTGAATAGGCTTCAAAAGTACTAAACCGATTTGAAAAATTCTTTCTCTGTTGGGAAGTTACACTAGCTCCGGGTGACATAGGCACTGAATAACAAATAGTTCTAGGTATAGAAGGTTGACTCCTTAGACCTTGAAGAAAACCGCCATTTTAATAGCCTACGAAATCAGAAAAATAAACTCATACAAACTAAATCGCACCTAAACGTCGCGTCGGCGCGCGAAGGCTAACCCCAGTGATTTAAAAGTCGCCGTTTGGGCGGGCAGTTAGTAGTTGATTATCCCCATAGGTATAGGCGAGTGACAGAGGCTTGACATAGGCTACATTTCAGGTATCCGCTAGTTCATAATAAACTTATGAGAAGATCCTCGAAGGACTTAGTTTATGGGACCGTTTACTTTTCATGGTTATACAATAAATAGAATGGCTGCTTTTTTTGGCTGTCTATTGTGACATAATCAGAATTACAAAAATCCCACCAAAACAAATCTCTTGCTGCTTTAAGTATTTACCATACGCAAAGGTTACGATTTCAGAAGTCCTATTAAATGAAAATGACAGCGATACAAATTCAAGGGATGTTAATCTAATCTAATTTAAAATTAGTCTGCAAGATGAAAAGCCCGCCCGAGGGCCAACCGGTTTGCCCTAACAAAATTGGAATCTTTCAGTGAACTGGCATATCAATATACATATAATAAAATCGTAACAGGTCGCTGTCTGTACATGGAAGATAAATAAGAAAAAATATTATAGGGGGGCTTTATGAACGCAATAGAACCCAAAACAATGATTTTTAGAATTTTTGTCTGTTTGTCTGTATGTCTGTATGTCTGTATGTCTGTATATCTGTTTGTCTGTACGGTTGTGCACGCTAATCTCAGTAACCGCTCAACCGATTGCAATGCGGTTTTTTTTATTGTGTTGAGGTTTGCTCCAGTTAACATTTAGCGTTTGTTTTATGTAAATCGGTTTAGAAATAAAAGAGTTATAACACTTTTAAGAATCAGATATTTTGAAAATTTTAATTGTAGGGGTTTCTTTGAATGTGAGTGAACCTAAACTGGCGTGTTGGCTTAATCATAAAAGAGGTTATTGTTTTAAAATAGACTTAATCATTAAGCTCTTTTATGATTAAGCAAACAGGGCAGTTTCAGACGCTGCTTGATGACTCTGATGAAGAAATACCTTTCCTTTCATACACCTTATGTGACGTAAACGAAGTTGCGGGCTCAGCTAGTTATATAATAATGTTATAAACAACTTTAGTTAGAGTACCTATTTAAAAATATCAACATAGGTATGAGCTCTTTAAATTATGAAACTATTAAAATGAACTCAATTACTTATCTCAAATTTTAAATTCGTAAAAATAAGAATACTTTGTGGTTAAACATTATGGAGATTAATATAGATTTTTGACTGAGCGAAACAAGTCGTCTATTCGACACTATGGACAATTTTGCTTTCGTCCGTATGTCTATGTGTAAGAATGTCATTTCGCTAAACTTGGCACACGTGTTCTGTGATTCAAAATACAACTTTTGTCGAAAGTTTTTGATAGAGGGGCAAATGGGGGAGAAAATGGGAGAAGATAATTGTCACTAAAAAAACAAAATTCAGGGTATGAAAAGTAAACTGTGTTTTTCCAAACTATAATTTATCCCCGTACCATATTTCAACCAGATCCGTTCAGCCGTTCAAACGTAAAAAAGTAACAAACACCCTCACATCTCCACAGTCAGCCACACTCACAAACTTTTGCATTTAGAATATTAGTAAGATTTATATTAGTAGGACTTCGAGTGCGCTAGAAGTTACGGCACGCTAGGGAACAAAATATTTACTAATTCTACTATCATTTTTAAACACACATTTATTTTAAAGAGATTTAGTTAGAAGAAAAGAATACACTGGCACTGAATATTTCTTTTAGACATATTTTCCAACAGGCTGGCGCGAGAGGAGAATGTTTCCAAGCGTGCTACAACTTAGCGCGCACGAGTAGTAATCACATTAAATTATACTTCCTTGGCAGTCGATTATTATACAACCAGATTCATGTAACGGTCATATTGAATTAGGTGTCTAAAGGTCATAGTTACGGGAAGTTTATTTCACCGTGGCAATAAGACGTCTACGCAATTTTCTCCATATTGGCGCCAAAATTGCTCTTGCAAATTCTATAAGTACTTCGATAGCTTGTGGATTATGCTGATTTCAGCTAGCCGGATATTAGCGAGAGTCGGTGTATTACCTTCAGCGACTTTAGAATTTTTACATTTATGTAAGGTTTGGTAAACGCAGTTATTGTTTTTTTTTTGCATTGAAGGGGAAGCGCTCGTAGACCCACGTAGCTAGGTGTTCTGCAAACGATTACTGTGTAGAATATGGGCTGATTTGGTCTTGTACGTGTTTTTATAATGCTCGAATGCTTAACAACGCCAAATATTATGGGCTTGAAAAGTATTATCTAGTTTGGTTTTCTTTATAAAGTTTTGTTAAATTAATTTGCATGACAGTGGACCAAAGAGGACTTGAAATCTGGAACAAAATGTAAAATCATTGTTACACCTTTGATCTGCAAATAAATGATTATGACTACTTATTAAAAACACAGCGTCTTGCGCTACGGTGAGTCTAGAGATGGATTATCTTTTGTGGTTTATTCAGCGGAATACAATGTCATGATATGGCAAGCGTGCCATATCATGACATGATGTCGCTTAGCAATGTTGTAAGTGGTTTGAAGTTGTCAAGTAACATGACATAACACCCCTGTTGGACGATGTACGGTGAACACATTTCGATCAGTTATGCTGTATATTTGTCACTTAATCGTAAAGGAACACACTGTTCAGTACTTTCAAAATATGTGTAATTCTTCAGTCTTCTAAAATAATCGTTATAATTCCTAACAATATTATAATGTGAAATATTTGGACATTTGGATGTTTGTAGTTCAATCACGCTTTAATGGCTGAACGGATCTGACTTAAATTTATAACAGTTATACACTCATTTGCAAAAAAAACGGGCACCTAAGCAATGAACCATTACAAATATTAATATTGCTTTGTTTGATAATTATAGGTAGTTTTATCCTCACAATTTGGTAAATTAATAAGAAAATAATCGTTTTCATCAGTATTTCATAAAATTTTGTTACAATTTATGGGAAATAATGCTAAACCTCGCTAGTAGTGTATGTTCGCTAGAAGTGCATATGCTCATGAAGTAAAAATAAAAAAGTTTTTTTTGTTTGTTTTTCTTTAATAAAGTAAAAGCAAATAAATGTTTAGTATCGAATGTGACCCTCTCTAGCTAAAATCACAGCTTGAATTCGTCTGGGCATGCTAGCGAGTATATCCCGGATACTTGCTTGCGGAATACGTTCCCACTCCGCAGTAATCACATTCTTCAGCTCTCTGATGGTCTGCGGAGCCGGGTGTACTGATCTCACAAGCCGTTTTAGAACGTCCCAGATATGTTCTATGGGATTGAGGTCGGGACTTCGAGCTGGCCAATCCAAACGACGAATGCCGACCTCTTGCACATACGCATTAACATCGCGGGATCGGTGTGCTCGAGCATTGTCATCCATAAAAATCGAATCTTGACCTAGAGCGGCCAATGCGGGTTGTGCATGAGGAATTAGAACTTCCGTTATGTATCGATGCCCAGTCAGTTAGCCGTTTTCAATGAAGACTAACTCTGTACATACGTTCCATTGAATTTATTCCTGCCCAAAACATAACAGAGCCCCCACCATAAGGTGTGATTTCTTCGAAACATGCATCTGCAAAGCGCTCTCCTTGTCTTCTTAGCACTCGCCGACGTCGATCTTCACCGAATAGAAATATCCTGGCTTCATCAGAGAACAAAACCCTATTCCAATCTTCTTGAGTCCATGATTCACAATTTCTATCGAACTTAAGCCTGTGAACTCTGTGCTCACGGAGTAATTTGGGGCCGCGGGCCGGGCGGTGACTGCGTATATTGGCAGCGAGAAGCCTTCTCCTGACCGTCCATAGACTAATATGCACATTTCTTACTTCTTGGAGGTTGTTCTTAAGATCCACATACGAAGATTTGCAATTTCTCAATGCGCGACTCACAAGAAAACGATCATCCCGTGGTTGGGTACATGGTTTTCTTCCAGAACCAGGCCTTCTCTCGACGGAACCAGTCTCTTGATATCGCTGCCAGGTCCTTTAGACCGTCGAGCGACTAACATTTAGCCTCCTAGCCACGGAACATTGGCTGCAACGCTCTTCAAGCAGCGCGATAATTTTGGTAGCTTTTACCACTTTATCTACCATTTTTGATACAGCCAAACAGCAATAAATAAAGCTTTGACAGTGAAGGATATGAAATTAATCGATAAAAATTGAATAAAAGTTGTGAATGTCGATGTTAACTTCTGGAACTTCGCGCCAAAAATGTAGGATAAAAAGGGGTTTTCTGTAAAAATGAGCATCAAATGAAAATTTGAATTTAGAACGTACTTTTTTAAATACCACGGCATTTTTAAAACCGGCCAGTAACGTGTACAAACGATTGAAACCTTTTTGGTATTGTATCTTTTTAAAGATGAATGAAAATCAAAACCGCCCGTTTTTTTTGCAAATGAGTGTATATAACTATAGTCCGGTATGACGGACGGACGTTTGTAGTTCAATCACGCTTGGCTGAACAGATCTGACTTAAATTTATAACAGTTATATATAAATATAGTCCGGTATAGCACATACTCCTTTTTAACCCTGGAATAGGTTCCAATGAGATACGAATCGGAAACAGAATTTTATGCTGGGATAGCCGCGGCATCAGCTAGAATTTAAAACCGGTAATAAACTCGATATAGTTTATCAATTGTTTGAATTATTGTAGCTATCGACAGCATCCTATCTCATGAGGGTATCATGTCCAAATAACACATGGGGCAAACAGCGATACGGCGCTAACGAACCGTCCATAGCTTGATTGATTGATTGTTGGAATATTATGGATAAACCATCTGACCCGGCAAACGTTGTTCCGCCATGTATATAATTATCAAAGAAATTGATACTCAGTTCAGTGTGAAACATTACAAAATGCAGAATGAAATGTCTAAATGATTCACCATGGTAATTCGATACTTCATGTCATATGAATTTGAAGACATGTTTGCTCGCAGCAGTGAACGTCAATAGACCTACTATTGACGTTCGATGCTGCACAAAACATCTCTCAAAATTATGGTACCAAAGGGATTCTCTGGTAATTTATGACCTCACTGTACCATGATGATCAAACGGTTTTGTATAGGGTTATTTCCTTCTCTACGCGATAGGGACTTTGCAAGAGTGTTCCCTTAGTTGCCTTATATGACACCACGGATGGAACTGGATGGACGGAGGGAAGGATGTGCGAACCCTTCTGTGACTCTGACTCGCACTTGTCCGGCTTTATTATAAGAACGAGTACAATTCCAGTTCTTTGTACTACTATTAATTGCATTGCCTGTTATACATTGTAACCCGATCAACAGTTTCGTGTTTTCCATTTTAAATGATGACATGGGTTTTAACAAAGTCAGTATACTAACAAAGACGAGCAAAGCCTGTGTGGCAACAACTCGTTAAAAATTTAATCCGCTTTTATATAAAATACCTATATGCTTCAATATGCACTGCTGTACGGATCGTTACGTCCAAATTACGGACGTAGTTAACGTATCTCTGAACAATTTTAGCCCCTCTCTATAAAATAGATTGCAGAGGGGCTTATGTCGAGACTTGTGTCTGTAGACTGTGAATCTGTTGCATTAAATTACGTCACTAGGTCACGTGGATCATCTGTTCAAAGTTTGAAATAAAACAGAAATGACAACATCAATCGGATTGAACTTTTACTTTCACTATAAACGTTAGAGGCAGTAGGGTGAGACCGTCACACGGCTTCTTGTTTTGTATAAAACCATTTGTTTTAAACAAAACTGTAAATATTTTATTTCGGCGTTTTACTTTCTCGCATTATCATTTTTGTTGATTTATAATGAAGGCTATTTGACGACGTCGTGGGAACATCTTTTTGGGAAAATTGATTCATTTTCAAGTTGAAGTTTTCGATTTTACTATTCCTAGTATTAGTACAAAAACACACACAGTATGTGAAGTTAACTAACGACTGAACAGATATGGCTGAAACTTAGAGAGTAGATAGATTGTCTCTGAAATATTTGGTAGGGCCGTATGCTTGTCTGCAACTTTAGTGGTATCAAAAAAATAGGCCCCAGAGATATCTATCCTCTCCTTCATTCTACTTGTGCTTGTCATGGAGATACAGGCAGTCTTACAAAAAATTTAAGTATTTCATTGATTATTTGACAATGCTTTCGATTTTAGCTAAACGCTACACCTCAGTAAAGGTCATTTAATAAAATTTAATTCACTTACATAAAGAATTCATCCCATTACCGTCTGTAGTATGAATCTCTACTTGCTATTAATTACCTAAAACAATAATGACTTGTTTTTTGCGAACCTTTCTGCAAGAGACGGGTAGTATTATTAGACATTTATACTATCATTATATTAGTCGAGCACAAGAGCATTTTCACAAAGGTCAACCCTTTGTAGATATTATCGCCAAATTGCGCATACGATTCAATGAGGTTTGAACGTCTGGGTAGAGAGTTTCCGACACAGACAGCTGGCGCCTCATTATCGTCTGCATGCAAACCGTATCGTGTATGAAGTAACCACGTCATTTGCGACTTTGAGATGTTTTTGTAACAATCATTTTCAACTAGAATGAGCGAATTGATCTTCTCAACACGTTTGCTTCAATTAATTTAGAAACGAACGCATACTGTAAAGTCCGGAGGGTATAGTTAGTATAGCTATGCTTTTGATTCAGTTTTCCGAACTTATTTAATATATTTTCTTTGAAATAACTCAAACTAAAAGAAAAAAGAAAAATAAAATAATTGTCAGAGTACTTACGTAGGTAAGGCTGTAAGTGTTTTATTTTACTTAATTTATTAACATTTGAGCGTTTAACTTAATTTTATAAAATGTCTAGCTGCATTTGTACTGCAATGTGCTTTTTCTTTTAACGCAGCAATGAAATTATGTCTCTAATTTATTATACAGTCTGCCCGTTTCTTTTTCTTGAACAATAAAAACGTAACATTACGATTTTAAGTTTTTAAAGAAAGTAAGTAACGATATAAGTTTGTAGAACTTTATGCTTTTTAACAAAGATAATATTTACGTAGGAAATAGCTTTGTTCTTGAAGTATTATCAGGTAAAAAAAACATTGAAACCATTTCAGTTCTATGAAAATGAATAAACTTGTGTTACTAATTTTCATGTATACCTAATGTATTTGAACGCTATCGTTTAAATAACTCTTCAGAATTAGTTTAATGGGATTATTGTAAGATTAAATCCCTTCCGTGCACTTTCATAACTAAGTTTTGTTAACTGGTTAAGAAAAACCCTTTTTTATTATTGTTTTCACAACTGGTTTTTAAACAAGAATACGAAGTGTTCATTCATAACTGACAATCACAAATAGTTAAGAAACGAATAATTATGATTATGTTTTTATAACTAGTTACAGTCAGCAATAACATTTTTCCCGTCCGGCTCATGGAGGCTTTATGTCGAAATACCTCTTCCCTAATATCTAAAAGTCAAAATGCCTGAAATTCGATTTGTCCACTTCCAAAATTAACTGATTAACAAAATGTCTTTGAGGTTTGGTACAGTTAAAGCGTTAAAACTTTTGATTTGAAATTAGTTTATTAGGTACCTAATCAAATTTCGGGTCAATTCTTTCTTAGCCTGGTAGGTAGCCGTCCGGCTCATGGAGGCTTTATGGCAGACGCATGTCGAAATACCTAGGCATAGGTACTCGTATTCTTGGTTGTGGTATGAAAATGACTGGCCACTTGAAAGTCATTATGAAGTAGACGTTACACGTAGGTAGTTGATTAGCTAAGATGATGGCGCGGCGGCTAGTTCACAAATTTTGGTAAGTCAGCAACTAAGTGCACGCCATCGTCTTCCAGTTCGCATACTACTTCTTCAAACTGTTTTTGTATTGGATCGACATTAGCTACTATTTTAGTTTTCAAATCTTTCATTTTCTTCAAAACTAGATATTTTGCACTATTAGGTAAACAATCAATATCGTGCACGCCCTCTTTAACTATATGGTTTTCATTGCTTAATGTCACATTCACACTTTACAACCGGTTTTGTTGTAGCATTTCCAAAAAACATTTTCGTTCACATAAGTTTTAATTTTATGGTACTGACGGCCGCCATATAGTAGTTTCTCGCGATCCCTTTTTGTCGTTATGAACTCCATGATGGGCTTAGAAAGCGACATAGTTTATCACTTAAGTTTTCGGTTGTTATATATTTTATATAAATTGCACTCAATTGCAATAGAAAACTAAATAATACTAAAATGACAATGTCAATGTCATGCCATTGCAGTTTACATATCAATAATAGATAATAATTTATTGAGATAAGAACCTCATCCGTTTTCCTTATGCAATACTCTCGATAAAAACTCTAACTCTGTTGTTTTTATTTTGATTTAAGGTTAAAGGAAAAATGTTATTGCTGACTGTAGCTAGTTATAAAACATAATCATAATTATTCGTTTCTTAACTATTTGTGATTGTCAGTTATGAATGAACACTTCGTATTCTTGTTTAAAAACCAGTTGTGAAAACAATAATAAAAAAGGGGTTTTCTTAACCAGTTAACAAAACTTAGTTATGAAAGTGCACGGAAGGAATTAAATCAACCTAACGCATTTCACTGCTGAATCTTTCATTTTTGTCATTACAATACAATGCAATACAATACAATATAATACAGTACAATATGCTTTATTACATACACCATAAACATATTACTAGATTTCAATATTTTTCTTATGCTATCCTAATTCTTATAGGTAAATAACATATTTAGGTAACAATCGGCGGCCTTATCGCGGCGGCATTACACCATCACACAAGACAAAAATTATGGCACATATTATCGAGTATTATGACAGATGGAGTGGTGCAGACTATCATTTCAATCTTCTCTTTGCCGTGACCTCGTCCATTAGTGAACAGGTGCACTACTAGCAGCTGGGGCGGGCTGGCGAAGACCTCTTCAGGAACTCTTGCCCAATTTCATGCACTGCCCGTTCGCTCTTAGCTTGCCGCTGGCGTAAAGGCTGGTGAAGAGACGTAGTAGGGAAGGCGACCGGCAAACTTAGCGCGAACTGGTAGTATTGTCTTTCATCATTCTCCGAGCCATTTTCCTATTCATTTGAGCTCGGATTTCGTGGATACGGCTGAACTTTGATATGGACATGAAGTTACTGCCATCTGACCTCCACAGCTAATTAATTGGCGATATCGAAGCACCTACTGTAGTTAGACAGATTGACTGACTGTCCAATTAGATACCTTTGCTTTGAATAAAGTATTAAGCATCATAAACCACTGCGAGGAGTCATAAAGTATGTACCCCTATCTCCATTAAATAATGTCATGTTTTGAGTATTATCAACCAATTCACGGAGTCTGTATTACGCATGTTCCCAAGAGATAAAGCACTTGTGAGTTTTCTCGTGTAACAATTTTCAATTTGTCTGCCAATATTGTGACGATTTCCGTTTCGTTATACGGTCGGAAGCTGTTCGTACCCAGCCTGTCTAATGGAAGTAATGATGTGGGGCTTAAATCAAATGTTGCTTTTATTGATGGCTGTCAAATTAATAAATAACAAACGGTGTGTTTCGTTTATTGTATTGTTTCGATTTTTTTATCATCTTCAATTGAATTTTGTTGGCCGGTGAGTGTTGGCGAATTAAATGTGTATTGGAAATCAAATTGCATTGAATTGACAATTGAAAAAGTGTAGCCAAAATGCTATCTCCCGTTAAAATAAAGTCTAGTTCTTTTACGTTAATGCAACTGTCACACCTCTGTGTTCTTGAAAGAGAAGGTTCTTGCAAGAACCTTCTAAGACCCCTTTTAAAAAGTCCCATACTGTAGGCGTTTGGAAAAATTTAGGTAAGGAGATCATTTCAAAATCTAAGTTACCGCGGAAGAAAACCCTATATCAAACCATAATCATAAATAAGTTATGAGATTTCTAAGTCAATTGTGCCCCGACATGACCATTAATTATGTTAACCCTAATTTGAGTATAATGCCTGTCAATGACAGTTAGTTCTGCTTGTTTGAACCTGAAACCAATAATTGCATGAAGCTTCAGATGCAATTGGGACTACTAAAGAAAGTACTCGTAGATAAAGAAGTATTATTTTAAGAGATGATAGAAATATTTACATGTAGTTTTAAGTTATATAGGCGTGCATGTGTTCACTTAGGTTTTCGTAGATTCAAAGTAAATTTTGACAGATAAACTTCATGCTGATACATGTATCACAATTTACGGCGATACGCTGACCACATATTAGGTACGTGGAATAAAAAACTTTGAGGTGAAATATGGGACATAAAGACTAATTTGATGATCTGTATTTACATGATGTAGTGGTCATCAAGTTAGTCTTTTTGTACCTTTGAGAATGCCGAGAGGCGAAACCGGTCAGGTGTAAAGTAAATTACTGTTGTGGAACAGTACAAGTGGTGTTATTCAATATGTGCAGCAAGTTCCACCAAGTGCCATCAACCAACGGTGTAAATAAATATGGGCGTACTATTATGCCTGTGTCTATCCGGGGACATAGGCGTGACTATGTATGTGCGTTTGAGGGTATTATGATTTTACAAATTCACCGTTACTTTAAATTGCTATTAACAACTTTAAGAATAAATTTATTAATAAATAACAAATGGAAAGCCATTGTGCAAAAGTAACGCAAGTCAAGTTTGCCAGAAACTAACTTAACGTAAGGATATTGAAGTTGTGGGTGAGGAAAGCACTCTGTAACGTAGGAACAAACTGCTAACAAGGTTACTCTCCGACATTTTGTTTGCTCTGCCCATACTAACTTACTAAAAATGCTTAAAGTAGGGAACATAAGTTTTACGAGACGTTTCTTGAGTTGTTCTACTTTTAAAACTTTTGTTGTCACTAATTTAAAGGATGTCGAAGTAAACAGTGAATAGTAGTCATGCATCCGAGGTACCAGCTTCGATGAAATAACTTCTATTTTGCAATTTTTATTCAGTGATGAATTATAAACTTGGACGTTAAACTGTGCCAAATAAGACTGACGTTAGTGAGTGTGGTGTGGTGTATCGCCAGCCTCATCCTTCGTTGTAATAACAATGGAGGGTAGTTTGACAAGAAGTAACTTCATGTTTTTTGTCGATCCTCACCACAGTCCAAACGCGACCACGGGCACTGCAACGTGTCCGAAACTTCGGTGGAAAATAGAATTTTGCGTGAAGTCCCGAGTTCTATAAGTATGAGTGTAAAATACATGTCATGAAGTGATCAAAAAAAATACCTTCATTTGCTACTGCTATGACCATATGCGGCAGACGCAGTATTTTTGCTTTTCTAGCTTTTATTTTGAAAATATTCATTCGGTGTATAAATAAATCAACGTAACATCCAATTTGTATCGCGTACCTCGACAAGTAGGCTCATCACTCAACAAACCCTAACTATTTGCAAAGTATATTTTTGTTAGATTCACCGAAATTATATCACATTTTGTACTCGAGGACATAAAAAGGATTCATAATATTTATCTAGGGCGCATTAAATAACCGTAGATTTGGAATAACAAATGCCCACCGTTGGGACCAACAATAGCCCATTTATAACACAAGGCTAGAGGGCCGCAATTTCCGAAAGAGCTCCTCAAACGGCAATGTTCGTAACTCTGGTAAAGCCTCGATTTAACTTAGTATTGGTTACTTTAACTTAATATTTCAATGAAATTTTTAATAGTTACCACTTATTTTTAGTGTAGTTGAAAGAAATGATTATTATTATTCATATAAAACCAACCAAAATGTGTTTCTTGGAGTAAAAGTGATTTAAAAAGACTTAGGTTCTCCAGACATAGATCTTGTTTAGGTATAGACTAGAATTGGACTTAGTCTAAGTAAAACCCCTAATCGATTAATAAGCCCCGTTGCCTCTACTACCGACTTTGAGAAAAATGGCTTGTTTATTTATTACCAAATGATTTTTTTAGCGCTATACCGGGTGTAACATTCGAAACGGTCAGTATGGTCAAGTCTGTAAATATACCATATCATCGATTTCAGGGGAAATAAGAACTGCATTCCTAGATTTAAAAAAAATCTTTTGCACTGTCCAGAAATTGAACGCGGTCGTTCTAAAAATAAAACTTACATTATTTCTAATTGAAAATCGATTGTGTAGGTCATACGGAGTTAATATTCTGTCAAATGGACAGCGGGGTCGCCTAATTTAAACCCGCTAGACTACTTCTTGTAGAGTTGTGTTTAGAATGACTTAATTATAACGTCATTCTAAACATAATGCCATAACTTTGGCTTAATGAACTTTAAATTATTTGCACAGCTCATCATTTGGCATCTGCCTGGTTCTTAGTAAAAAATCAAATGATATTAAAAGAATCAAACGAAAGTGAAATTTTGGTATCATTTTAGAGATTTTTCCGTTCGTAGCAAGTGACACACTCTCCTTTACTTTTCTCACGAATCAGTCGCGTTTTTATTCTAGTACAAATAGTAGGGAACATCGGCTCATTCTATTGGTTCCGCCACATCAACTACACTACTTTCGACGTTCCTTAGTTTCCGATCGCCGAACCGGCAACCTTCATACTGACATGAAGAATTGAAGACCAATTAAAGATAAAGCGATTAATTGACAAACTTAAATAAATTATACCTACATTGTAGTATAACATTTGACACATTAGATATATTATGTAGCATAATCTTTGTGTTTTTTTAACTTGTTGCATGATTTCAACACGAAACTTGACTTTTAGATGTTTGGTTACCTGTTTATCCCTAATATTATGTACCCTGCGTACTCAGAAAACTCGAGCCCTACCGGTGTGGGACCGCCTTGCTAAACACTTATACTTATCCACATAGTCTTAATGACCATCCCCACAAGGAGAAAATACGTCTCAAATTGGATTATAGAATTTCATAGCTACCTAAGAGGAATTTGTCGTATGAAGAACATCTCCTTAAAAACTACCTAATTCTTGCTTTTTAAACGCGTGCCTACATTATTTAATACAAGAATTAGTCCTATTTTTGGTCCGGGTTGGCTATGTGTTGCCAGGGAGCCTGGTGCACCCTCGAAGGGAAATCCCAGGAACCCTGACGGCCCTGGTCGCCAGTCTCCGGCGACGACCTCTCCACGTGGAGAGAAACCACACCTTGGCCCTTCTGTGCAAAGGAGGCGCGTGCCAGAAGACGTCACTCGTCACCACCCTGGGCATGTCTCTGCTAGGGCGATAGCTAGTCCTGAGTATCGCCCCCAGGCTCACGCTTATGGGGGACGGAGATCTTTCTAGGATCACCGGCGCCCAGCGTGTCTTCTCCTGCGGCACGGAAGATTGCTGTTCCTCTCCTGTTCTTTCTCCGCCGCCGCAGCCATCACCTCCTTACAAAGACAAATAAAGAAAGAAAGAGCCGCGCCCGGTTGTTGGTTGTCCAAATCGCTCCTTCGACTCTTCCATGACGGCGGAGCTGAGAACAAGAATTAGTCCTTAGGTAGATATACATAATTATAATTATTGTTTAATTAAAAAGAGGGGGAGGGGGGGGACACATTTTTCCACTTTGGAAGTGTCTCTTACGCAAACTACATATTCGCTTTAGAAAAAAATGATGTTAGGAACCTCAATAGCATGTTTAAAGACCTATCTATAGATATCCCACACGTGTGGGTTAGATGAAAAAAAAATTTTCAGTTTCAGTTCTGAGTACCTGTGGGGACCACCAAAATTTACTGTTTTTTTCTAGTTTTATATGAAAATCTTAATGTGGTACACCAAATACATCTACTTACCAAGTTTTAATAGCATAAGCCTTATAGTTTCGGAGAAAAGTGGCTGTGACATACGGACGGACAGATAGACATGGTTTCGTTTTTGCCATTTGGCTACGGAACCCTAAAAAGCTTGTTTGTAATTATTTTTAAAGAGTCCATATGACGCCAAATATACAATTACTTTGATCTAAATCTCAGAACTCGTGAGGTCTGATGAATTAAAATTTGAACACAGACAACTTCAGTTCATGAACTAAAAACGCTCTAGGCTCGAAACACGATTACTGTTAAAATCCTCGATAGATTTTTGTGTTGAAAATACCTCGATTTTGGGAAATTTTAAGCTAGATCTCGTATGTTATAAGTTGTTTATATAATATAAAATATTTATAAGAAAGACAATAGTAAAATTTTCATTTGCACTAGAGCATTTTTTTTCATATTGGTTATAGTTTTTTTATAAATATTTTTTTTTCGTTAAAAGCGCACAAAAACCGATCGCATCTCTCTCTTTCTTGCACGCTAAAATTGATATCTTCTATCTTCTTTTAACAATTTGGCGTCTTTAACACTAATTAGACCCTACGGAACATTTGCAGAGACCTCAAAGTAAGTGCGCTCCTTTTGATAACATCGGTACTTAATTAAAGTCTAAAATTTAACTTTATTTTTATAATTTATGAAGTGTGTTTTAAAAAATTAAACTTTTAGCTGCATTTGTTTTTGCGTATAAATTAGTATACAGTTTTATATTTATATTTTCAAAATAACACAGAATTTAAAACTTTTGTAAGCGTAATTTTGCGCCGATTCAGAAGTATGCTTATTTTCACCCAAAAACTTCACGTGAAAATAACTTTGCACAAAGAAAACAAAGTTTTAATGATTTAAACATTTCCGAAGATTGTACCGATAAAAGTTCGAAGAGCTTTGTTATTTTTGATAAAGATAATAAAAGTGTAATAAAAATATAAAAGTATTGTTCTGGAAGACTTCCAGGGGTTTGATTGCAATTATTGGTTATAAGAAAGATTTAAAAGATTTTAGTTAAAATAATATTATTTATACAAACAAGGCAAGCTCAATTCTAGCGTGCACCTCCGCTTTGCAAAAAATTTATACTGCCTGGAGATAGTGGACAGGGTCGCCAAGAGACAGGGATCATGGCAGCTCTGGGTCCTGGGAGCTTCCATTGCAATAAAAGCAAATAAAGGGGCCATTTACCGCATCACCATCCATGAAGTAGTGTGTTGAACTCAAAAAAAAATTTTTCAATAAAAAATACAACCGACTTCGAACAAATCCTGAAAAATAAAATTTACTTAGCACAAAGTAATATGTATTTTCGTTTATCAGATTTTTTATTCAATATCATATTGAAGTCGGCGCCAAGTAAATTCATAGGTTTAGGTAGGTATTATTCATGGCACCAACTTCAATATTATATTGAATAAAATCTGATAAATCAAAATACATATTACTTTGTGCTAAGTAAATTTTATTTTTCAGGATTTGTTCGAAGTCGGTTGTATTTTTTATTGAAAAATTTTTTTTCAATATTTTAAGTGACGGGTGAACCGAAAAATATATTTATCTAGGTGAAAGTTCTCATTAATACAAATCAATCAAGCCCCAACACAAGGTAGCTGCTCTGTAAATCGTCAAGGAATTCCCTCGACTGTCTTTTGGTTCCATCATCGGATTGACTCCAGACCTTCATTAACTGTAGTACATTAAAGCACTGAATTAAAAAGTTAACAAACGCACTAGTTGTCCCTATAATTATCGATGGTTGCCCTCGATTTATCCAAGATCCCATAATCAGATCATAACCTGGTTAAAATGGGACCACCTCAGAAGTAAACCCTATTAAACAAAAAAAAACGGACGGAAATATCGGTGAACATACATAAAACATTGAGAACTTTCTCTTTTTAAGTCTAATCTGTCAATCTAGGTGTAAAGTTCTAATCAATACAAATCAATCAAGTCCAAACACAAGATAACTGCTGTAAATTGTTAAGGAATGCCCTCGACTTTCCTTCGACTCTATCATCAGATCGACGCCAGACCTTCATTAAAATGTAGAACATTAAAGCACTTAATTAAAAAGTTAACATGCGCACTAGTTGTCCCTACAATTTTCCGTGGTTGCCCTCGATTTCTACTGGATCCCTTCATCAGATCCTGACCTGGTGAAAATGGGACCACCTCAGAAGTAAACCCTATTCAACAAAAAAAAAATTTTTGAAATCCGTCTATAATTGACGGAAATATCGCTTGACATACATAAAAAAAAATACATACAGACGAATTGAGAACCTCCTCCTTTTTTTGAAGTCGGTTAATAAAAGTAATTTCTATAAAACGTCTAATCTAATTTATATTTAAATATTGAGGTAATTGACAATATCACAGACAGTAACATCCCGGAATATGTTTACGTCTAATGTCAATACGAAACATGAGTGAAATTAATCTGTCAAAACCAGCTAATGAATTTCCTTCCTGTCCAAATATGTTTTAAAGTGTCACCACTACGTCAAACATTTCAATTTTAAAAACGATAAACTTACAAACTGTGAAATCAATAGTAAATCACAGTCAAACATTGTCGAATGGTAACCGCAGTTCATATAAACCACGTCACTAGTCCGCATTCGCTTGGAATAATCTGATTAGAGATGTAATTTCCTGTCTATTTGACGATCGCATCATCGAACACAAACAAATACAACAAAACGTTCCAATTGCAAGTTTTTGAATATTTCGTTTGGCGGGAAATGAAAAAGGGGAGTCGGAGGTATTCTTATTTTTTAAATTATTAGGGTTTATATGTATATATGTTTGTATTATCAATGCAAAAGAATGCTACAATGAAAAGCTATTCTTCAGAAGTAGGTACTTGGAAATAAAAAAAGTTAGTGTCTTCTAAATGTAGAGTAGGTACCGGAAAGCTGCCACGATCAAAAAGAAATTAGCGCGTCTGGCCTTTAGTAGCAAAGGTCAAGTGGCTATCAAAGAAACTGAATAAAAAATACATAAAAAAGGTGTAGGAGCCCAGCTATGAAAAACTTGAGTATTAATGCAATTTTTACAAAAGAAAGCACTAATCGAGTCGTCTTTACAATGTCTATAAATCAAAAAAAAATATAACAATATAATTTATTGAGGTTACACTTCAGATTTGCAACTCGTCAAAGTCGTCAAAGACTGGTATTATTTACGTTTTAGTTGAACAAATTCACAGATCACATTTAAGACATTTAACATGTCTAATATATAATCCCTTTGTGCGGGTCAAAGGGAAATTGGACAAACAATTCAATGGAAAGCATTTGATTGTAACAGACAAGAAAGGCCCATCTAAATCCGTAGACAGCCCTCCAAATGTATTCAATATATCTTCATTTAGTGTTGGCTTCCTCAGTCAACAGCCTACACACCTGAGGGGCAATTGTTTTGCAAATTATTTACATTACTCTTGCAACGTAGAAGGTTGCCAGACTCACTTGTTGGATTTCCTCGAAATTACTATACAAATAATTTGTGTTGATAATAGACTAGATTAGGACTGCAGCCAAAAATATGGCTCATACTTTTGCTGGTCAGTTAGTATAAGATCTTAAGAGCCTTCATAAATAGTATTTATTACATCCATAAGGTGACCGGGCATTTACTGTAAGATGTTAATATATCGTTAAAACATCAAAATATTGATTTGAATTAAGTACCTAGTTTAACTAATTTGAATTAGGAGACCACATTTCTAAAAAGGACCAATATCTAGATCAAATTCATTTTCAAGTGCGTATGAACTAAACGTACTTAGATAAGTACTTCAATAAAAGGTCTCAGTTAGTTTCTGTTCTACATGTAAATGAATTCTACTATCGAAATTGGGTATTTTCTCGAAACTGGTATCACCGACAACGTCAGGTCAACGCAAACTACAATAGTCCCTTTTAATTATGTGGTGACGTGTCTAATTCATCTAATGATGATGAATGATGATGAATGATTCAGATAATGATACCATTTCGTGAGGAGTATCCAAGTTTACGGTGCAATTCACGCGATGCTGAGGTGTTAAATGGAACTTACATGTTCGGGTTGTACGTGATATCTACGACAGTTTGTGGTAGGGCTTGCTCTGGATGACGATATGGACCGTGGCTGTTGAAATTTTGTAGGTGCTGTATCACCTATGTTACTAATGTTATAATATTGCTAAAATTTGTGAAGATATTTCTATGCAAACACGTTCTATCGGCTAAACGGATCTAGGTGAAGTTTGGTTGGGCACAGATTAAATTAAAGTCCGGAGTAATACAAGTTTCTTTTTAGCTGTGTTGTGAGAAAATATCAAAAAAGCTATTTTAATGCGAATTTGAAGTTTGGTTAGGCAATTGAAAATAAATATTGACCTATTCTATCATGGCTAGTAGCCGCATTCTGGGAGTATAAGTACGTATTACTAACTTCTACACAATAAATCATTCTTTAGCCTCAGTTCCAAAATGCTTTTTCACTTCCGTAACCTGACCTGATTCTGTGATTTCTTTTAATTTACCGTGTTCCTGTACTACATTATGAAAACGTCAACATAATTCACATGTTATGCATACTCGTAAAGGCGTAATTTACTTGTCCCGTGTGAATTAAACGTAATTGGAGGTGAGAAACGAACCGTAAAGTCTTTTTACGGCGTAATTCGGGCAGGATCTACGAAATTAGCTTTATGCTTATGTAGAGCGGAATAATAAAAATTACAGGTTCCTTTATTCGGAAACTTATGGGATGAATGATGACTTATTTATTTATCTATTCACTAATACTTACTATTTTCCTGTTTTCAATGTTTTGGTACACATTGTAGGGTAACAAAACTACAAAATTGACTATAGATATTGATGAGGTAACTCTTAAATTACCCACTATGTCCAAACGTCCACGCGTTTTTTATAGACTTTTTTTACTTGTAAATTGCACTAACCCCAATATAAATTTATGGAAATTTATTTTTGTCCTTTTGTTTAATGTTATATAGAAGCATGTATTATTTTAATAAGATTTCTTTGGTTATCTTAAAAAGCGTGCTTTTTGCACTTGGCAAAAGTACACTAATGGGGATTAAATATGAAAAAAAAATCGATCTCAGTTGGAATATTATTATGGGACAAACTATGTACATAATTGCAATCTCATAGGTAGGTACCTATATAGGTACTTCAAAAGTTTACAAAACTCCAAATTTCGTTATCTTAATGTTCCAACGTCTAAGTTTCGAAGGGAATAAAGATCACGATCAAAGATTCCTTTATTCAAACAAATAAAAGCATTATAAACACTTTTGTTAAGACTCGATTTGCATTGAAAATCCTGTAAACCGAACTGTTGTTCATTACAAGGCACTAAGGTCCCTTCAAATAGTAAGACAATAAAATTTTCTGAGCGCACAAATCGCTTAAGACAACTTGTTAACTTAGTCCACTACAAATGTTTAGTCGAGTATCTTTAGTATATTGATAATTCAATCTGAACGGAAAATGTATTATTACACTGTACAGAGTTACAGACTATGTAGCCCAACTTAAGTCCACGAAACTCGTGAAGTGTTTAGGAAGGAGAGGAGTTTAGAGGGCTCTAAAGCCCAGATTCCATCGAGATCTGAATGGGTAAGTATGTAGGTAATTGTATTCATGGGTCTGTACTATACTCTATTGGGTATCTAAGTATTGACTTTTTCATCCTCCAATGAAAGCAACATCAACACTTTTGACTTTACCTACCTTACACAAAAATATTAGGAAAGTATTAAATATCATAATTTCATTCCGTTTCAGTTCATTAAAACACAAACCTCCGTCATTTTCTTGGGGAAATTTCGATTGAAATTTTTCAAATTTTATGTGTCTTAGAATTGGGTTAGGCGACATCGTAAATTTATTGTAGAATTATTAGGTAGGTACGTAATAATCTTATCAGCTTTGTCATTCGCCTTTAATTCAACGAATACGAACAAAATTAGAAATAACGTCTAGTACTTTTTTTAAGTACTTATTGGTATTTCTTATTATCGATATCCACTGGTGAAATAGAATCACCTCGTAGCAATTACATTAGCCAAATTGTATTTGAATGAAAGCTTCAGTCGCCGCAATAAAATGAATTTCATTTCTCTGAGTAAGCCTCGGGCTATAATTTTTTCCGTGTTTATTTATTAGATGTAAAGGTACACTTTTTTAAAAAGATGTTCCATTTCTGATTAAAAGATATTATTTTTTATGAGATTTCTGTTTTAATTCGATCAGAATACCCTATAAATCGAAAATTTAAGTCAACAGATAATTTCGGTAAATTTGTTTTAGCTTTGAGATTGCTAGACTAGAACTGTTGTATTTAGCTGATGGAATGAACCAGCATCTAGTTGTTAACATATTTACTACTGAAGTCCACCAATATTTTCGCAACAATGAAAGTGCCTACTTCTTTCTGTCGAGAATCCTGGAACATCTTCCCGAAGGCTCGCCCTGGATTCCCGGCCGTAGGCAGAGGTTAGGACCCGCGTGATTTCTGCCGTTAGGAGTTCTGCATAGCATCCATTATGGTTTCCACACGTAAAATAATTGTAGATACTCCTTTTCATATTGAGCCCGACAAAAATGACCACTTCGGCCTGATGAAAATCTTAAAGAATTTCACGTTGTACAAGAAGGAAAATACCTGTGCTAGTAAGTTTCGTTTATGGTTTATGGTCTCTTTCAATCCTGTTCGGTGTGGGCTTATTCCCAAACTTTATACCGTTGTTTCACCAATGATAGTTTTTACAAAAGTTGTTTTGTTTTTACCTATGTTCTTTTCTTTCACAGACGTTCATTTGCATTCACTGTAGTAAGCAACATTTACTATAGCCGGTTATGGATGGGTGACCATCACGTGACCCCTTTGTGACATTTATTTGCGAGCATTTGATGAACTGGTTTACAAAAACGACGAGCAGTCTCGTCGTTTTTGTAAGCTAATTCATAAGAAAGTCTGTAGAGACCATTTATTATGTAATTGAATGACAAATTTTAAGTTCCTATGACATTTTACTTGACTGAATTTTTTGTAGAACACATTTTTATTTTGTGATTGAAAAAGGTAAATAAGGAAGAACTCAACCGTTTATAAGTAAATGGTACAGGGAAATTTCATTAGCTTTTTTTGGAACGCCGGTTACAAAAAGGCGGGTATTGTTAAACCCTGATTAAACTTGGGTTGACTACCAGAAAAGAAATGTTTTTAAATAAATTGCGTGCTTACATAATAATGATAAATCAAATATTAGCTCAGGAGTATATTTTACTAGTAATATAATAAATGAAAAATTCTGGGTCATCCTTCCGAGGGATTACCCGGGGCTCCCAACCATAGGCTGTTGGGCGTTACGTGAGGTTTTTAGTCGGTAGGAGTCCGGCGTAGCATCCATGATGGATTTTCCCTCACGTATAGAAAATAAAAAAAGGCTACGTCTTAATTATTATGTTTCTCACTATAATATGCCTACGTGTAGTTTTATATTTAAGTAAAAAGTTTCATGATAAGTTCCAGTAGTTTCGTAGAAATTGATGCCGTCACCTATGGATAACTCCTAGTGTTTACGATCATGTGTCGGAAAACACGCTGACGATTCCCTCAAAAGAAGTAAATTTCCCCCGTTTTCAAACATTTTCCACTTCTGCTTTTCTCCTATTCATCTTAGCGTGATGTTAAATAGCCGATAGCCTATTAATCTCCCTATACCGAACTGTAAACGAATTTTCGAAAGCAAATCAAAACTTTGTTCTATCAAACAAGTTGTTGAGCTTCATAACATTTTTTTGGAAACATTGAACTACAAAGTAACTATTTTGTAGTACGACTCGATATTTGTTTAAAAATCTAACAGTACAAAACACGAATTTCGTAACAATTTTTGTCTTTGACAGCTCAAGTATCTCCTAGTACCTAAATCGGTAGACAGGGGCACAGAGGGGCACATTTTATCTCTTCCACTACATGGCACGCCCCTGGGGTGTTTGTTTCTAGCGATTGATAAATATTATGTGACATCTAGTCGAGCGTACGATCAATGGGGAAATCAAAAGGAATCCTATGTGCTTTTACGTTGTATGATTCAATTATGGATATCGGCCGTCTAATGTTGAAGGTTTATTTGGTATTCGTGATCATTGTTGATTTAAGTGGATACAAAATGTCATATGTATTTATCAAATATATGAATATTAAGTAGGTACCTACCTTATTGGAGGCAGTTGGGCGGAGGATTAACAAATATTTTATATTTTTTAAATTGTAAGCTCAGTGATCAATAAAATATTTAAGATCAGTTTTCTGTGTTTGTTGATCGTAAGTGCAAATGTTTCCGTGTTTTGTTAGGAACGATAAACCGTTGGTTCCGGCCGCCAATGACATGGTAGTCATGAACACAAGTTGCAGTCTTTTAAACGGATTATTTTGTTTTAACAGTAGGTCGCTAAAACTTATTTTCGGAGCTCACTTCACTTCACATTGTTATGTTCCTCTAAATAAAAAACTGTAGGTACCACCTAAATAAATTAGTTAAGAATTAATGCGACCTGCAAAGAATTCCATCAGGAAACGTAGCCAACCGTTTATAACGTTGACATAATGGTTAAATACTGAAATATTCTAAAAAAAATCCAATTGTCTTTGCAGCAGCAAGAAAAAGAATCCTGTTACGTAATCATACCTCGTTTGAATTACACACGTGTATTATCAATCAGAAATGCAAAAATCAAATTACCATACGTCATCAATATTTCCCCCGCAATTTCCCAACAAAAATTCAACTCTTTCGTATTTTAATCTGGCCCTCGGAAATGCGGCGTATTTATTACGATCGTATTAAATAAGTGTAATAATGGAATAACAAATGTTTTACCGCCCTGCGACACGACAATACCTCGTATATTTCTTGAATGCCTCTTGGAAACATTTCATTAGAACTTTTCTATTGATATGAAAATGATCATCATAAAAAGATTACATTAGTAAATTTATTTCCCAGAAGTTTTTATCCTGAAAGCCGATTATTTTACTGAATTGTCGTATGACAATAACGTTTCAGTAAAATCTATCCAGCCATTTATGTAGCGCTCAGTGAAGTATGCATGAACAGTAACTACACAAAAAAAAATCTAAGTTAATCAAATTTACAACGTGAGACTAAAGCGATAAATATCTTGTAATATAAATGCTGTTTCACACGTGTTATCGTCATGGATTTGTCGATATCCGTGAAAAGAGTACCGGTATTCCTTGCTATAAGTCGTGCGCCATCGTTTCTTTAGATAAGCGGGAATAGAGGAGTAGTAACAGATACTGAGAAACTGTCTATTCATAATAGAACTGATATAAGTTGTAATTTGGAAAGTAAGCACGGGCCCAGAGAGGCATGTGAGGAACTCAGTATTATTAGTTTTCTAATTAATAATCTAGATCATTCATCTTGGACTTCAAAATCATACTCCCCTCTCCTTGCTGATCCCACAAAACGCGTGCCGGACAGAGGTGCCAATCTCGTACAGTGGAGAGAATCTTCACCAAAACAGAACAATTCAAAAGATAGTTTTCCTGTCGAACCTCAGCCAGGGTAGGGTGCACTTGTAGCATTTATTTTCTGTAGATGCAGTATTCAGGATGTGAAAGCACCCTAATCGAGTTATCTTTTTTTAATCGGTTGTCAGTGGTGACATTTCTGCTGTCAGAATGACAGGATGTCATAAAGATCAGTGACGAATCGTTTTTGCATTCAAGGAAAGGAGGTTTTGGATGAAATTCGAGACGATTCCACGTGAGAGAGGGGATAAAGCCCTGATACAAAGTTCGAAGTCTCTTTTTACGATCGGCTGAGGACGAGGGAAATTGATATGACTCTGAGTGGCACGCCTCAATTTTTCTTTGGAGGTTGTAAGTTGCAACCTGTTAAGGAATTAGTCTGAGTTTACTTATTTTCCTCAGAAAGAATAAGTTTCTGTGTCAACCTACACCCGGGATACCGGTAAGCGTCATTTCTTGTTTGCTAAGCGGTTCGAATTTCGTCGGTCGCGATGTCAGTTATTTCATTTGTCGTTTACTTGTCATAACAGGGTTTTTTACTACGGGGAAAAGCGGCCCGTCCACGGATAGCAAAACCACACCCAATGACACGTGGACTACATGAGCGAGGTGTTTTGAGAGGAACCAGCCGCCTCCACGTGCCATTCTGGTGCTGTGCTGCTCTCAACTTGACTCAAGGCCAGTAATTGTCACCCAATTATAAGTGTAGTTAGCTGCTTACCCGTTTTACCTGCTCACGCGGCAGTGGTCTATTGAGTGGTATTAGTACCTAAGCCCTGATTATACTTCTGTGTACCTGTGATATTTGTGTCTATCAGTGAATAAGCTCTCTGTGTGTCTCTGTGTATCTCTGTGTACTTAGTAAATATATGTGTGTACACCCTATTGGCTGTTTTCGTCAGAGCCCTGGCCTCCCTTGCGCACCCACTAGAAACTCTGTAACAAGGCGCCCTGGGAAAGAGTTCTCTGCATAGCTACCTCGCGCTAGTTGGTGAGTAACATCATTGTGTTATAAATTGGCTCCCAACGTAGTGGCAAATCTCTGGGTCTACTCTGCGGTAGCCTCAGTCTAGTGTGTGTGCATAGGTGGTTACCTCTGGCGAAACCATCCTGGTGTCTCGTCCGAGACGCTCCAGGACGTTAATTGGTGGTGCTAACAGCTAAGCACAAAATTATCCCTTTCGTCTTCTTCCAGCTACCTACATCTTTGGCTGGAAAAGACACTAAATTCTAAATTCAAAAATTTAAAATAGCTGTGATTTTGGAAAAACTTTTTGATTTTATTTGGCATACCCACTTCTTTTTCTTATTGTGTTTTTTCTTTTATGTGTTTCTTTTTTTCTTTTTTTGTGGTGCACACACATGTATTTATTGTAATATTATATTAGCATAGATTAATATATTACATATATTATTCTATAGCTTCACCTCTGTGTTAACTTAGTGAATTTCACTCTGTGTAATTATAAATTTTTTTTGAAGGTATCTTGATACCTTGTAATTTTGAATGTTAACCTGAACAGTGTTATCAGAAAATTTAGAAACATTTCTCTCTTAATATACCCTTAATCTTTGTTAAATTCTAAAAGTCAATTTGAAACATAATTACCTAACTTAGTACACTTTGTTGTAACTCAATTTACATTTTTACTTTGTAATTGATCCCTATCTGTGCCATTTTATCTTTATAATTGTTGTAAGTAAATTTTTACATAATGGCACAGATGAAAAAATATATTAATTATTTAAGAAAGGATGAACTTGCTAACGAGCTGTCCCACATGGGTATTTCAGTGGAACCGGAAACGACAGTGTCTGGCCTTCGGAGTGAGGTAAGAACGGCACACCGACTCGTCCGTCGAGGTAGCATCAAAGCGAGTGCTCCGGTACCCGCTGATGCATCGGCTGAGCTCTCGATCTGCCTTCCAAAAGTCGCCGAGCTGGAGGAGGCTATTCAGTCAGGTGACATCTTCATTAATAAGGGTAGTCGTCTTAGGGTGTCTATCAAAGCCAACTACTTATTGAGTAGGTTAGCTCGTTGTGGTCTGGATTGCCCCGACCTGGTGGATATTCGTGGTAGGCTAGTGAAGATCATCGCTAGGGCTGAACCCAGCAGTGATTCTGAATCCGAAGGTTCGGATGATGATGGTGATGATCCTTCGGGTCGTGACCAGGTGGAATATACTTCACCAGTAGTGAGAGAGGACCGCTCGGTGCGAGCTAGTTCAAGTAGGAATAGTTCTACATGTAACATAGTGTATAAAGAACGTCCCCTTAACTTATGTTCATTTAACTTAAAATATGATGGTTCTACTTGTGTACGTGTGTTTTTAGAGAGATTAGAGGAACTTAGATGTGCTCGGGAGGTTACTAAGCCTAGACTCCTTATGGCTTTCTCCGACCTGTTGGATGGACCGCCTTTGTCTTGGTTCTGTACAAACAAAGCTAACTTCATCTCATATGAGGATCTTATTAGTGAGCTTAGAGATACCTTCGATATTCCTGATTATGATTACCGCCTCAGGAACGAGATAAGACAACGTACACAAGCCCGCTCTGAGTCCTTGGTTAACTATATATGTACAATGCAAGCCATGTTCTCAAGGTTGTCATGTAAGATGCCCAGTGAGGAACAGCTGGACATTCTCATGCACAACATTAGACCTGACTACATGAAGGAACTGGCCTTGCATGATGTCAACTCTGTAGATGACTTGAGACGTTTGGGTAAGCGCTTGGAGCTTGCGCGTACTAGGGCAGACGCTTTCCATGAGCCTGCTCTTGACAAGTTTGAGATTTCATCTGACTTACACCAGCTTAAGAACAAAGGTGTACAAAAGCCCGCTAAGCAGGTGTCTGCAGTGGAGACGCCGGTTACCCCCCACGATCGCAAATGCTTTCGTTGCGGCGGGGGCGGTCACACTGCATACAGCTGCACACAGTCAAGGGAGCTGGTGTGTTTCCGGTGTGGTCTCAAAGGAGTCAGGACCCCAGACTGCTCACACTGTACTAGCAAGTCAAAAAACGCGTAGGCCAGGGCCTTATTAGGAACTCTGTGCATTACTCTGTATCTGAGTCTATTTCTGATAAGGTCCTGTTTCCTAAACGGGATAGTGACATTAGACCGTATCTAGTTGTTAAGGTTTTAAATTTAAATGTCTTAGGCCTTCTAGATTCCAGTGCCTCCTGCTCTATACTAGGTAAGGGAGCGCACCGCATCTTCTTGGAACTGGGTTTTGATCTTGTGAGTATCAATCCTACTTTTCGTATTACAACTGCAGACAGCACTCACTTGCAATGTCTGGGTTGTATCTCTTTGCCAATTGAGTACAATTCGGTTATCCGAGTTGTCAAGTTCTATGTTGTCCCAGGTATAACCACCTCCATGATATTTGGAGTGGATTTCTGGCAACAATTTAAGTTAAGTGATAAGTTAATTTTACAAAATATTAGTCTTGATAGCTTTAGTGATAATAATCCTATAGAGTCTGTGTCCCTTAACGGTGGCCTCGAGGATTACAACAACTTGACTGCTAAACAAAGGTGTGTAATCAACGGGGTCATTGAGAAATTTGACTCATTGAACACTGATAAGGTGGGCTTAGGTCGGACCTCACTTGTACATCATGTCATTGACACTGGTGACAGCAAGCCGATAAAGCAGCGTTATTATCCGCTCTCTCCCCTTAAACAGAAGGCCCTGGAAGCCGAGTTGGACCGAATGCTGGAGATGGGAGTAGTGTCCCCGTCTCAGTCCGCGTGGAACTCTCCAGTGGTCATGGTGGAGAAGGCAAACGGTGACCTCAGATTGTGCTTGGACTCTCGCAAGCTGAACTCTGTGTCAAAGAGTGACGCCTACCCCTTACCCTATATCAATCAAATCTTGGACCACCTTAATAACGATAAGTATTTAACTTCTGTAGATTTGAGTGCGGCTTACTGGCAGATTCCATTTGACTCACCCCAGTCTGCTGAGGAGACTGCTTTTACGGTTCCCCGGAGAGGATTATTCCAATACAATTCGATGTGCTTCGGTCTTGTCGGGGCCAGTGCCACGATGCAACGCCTCATGGACCGTCTGTTTGGTCCCGAGTTCGACAACAAGGTATTTGCGTTTCAAGACGACATAGTGTGTGTGTCCAGCACCTTTGAGGAGCATGTAGAGCTCTTACATAGAGTCTATCAGCAACTCAAGGATGCTGGCCTAACTATTAACATGAAAAAATCCCACTTTTGTCGGAGTGAACTCAAATACCTGGGGTATTATGTGGACAAACATGGCCTACGGACAGACCCGGGTAAAGTTGAGGTTATCCTCAACTATCCCACCCCTTCTAACCCTAAGGAGATTAAGAGATTTCTGGGAATGGCCGGCTGGTATCGTCGCTTTGTTAACAACTTCTCTAAAATTAGTAAACCTCTGTGCAAACTGACTTCTACGAACCTTAAGTTCGAATGGACCCCTGAGGCTGAACAGTCCTTTAACCTGCTAAAGTCAGCCTTGGTTTCTGCCCCTATATTAAAAATGCCTAACTTTGAGATGCCCTTCCGCATTCTTAGTGACGCGTCAGCTTACTCAGTTGCTGCTGTACTGACACAAACTCACGATGGTGTTGAGCACCCTATCGCCTACTGTAGCCGTTCTCTTAACAAGAATGAGGTGAACTACAGCACAACTGAGCGAGAACTTCTGGCCGTGATTTTCGCTTTGGAACAATTTCGACAGTACGTCGAAGGCCAAAAATGTACGGTCGTCACGGATCATTCATCTCTTCTGTGGTTCCATAAACTGAAAAATCCCACGGGTCGCCTAGCACGTTGGAGTATGAGGCTCAGTCAATTCGACTTTGACATAGAGCATCGAAAAGGTAAAGACCACGTTGTACCTGATGCTCTGTCTCGTATCAAAATTGATTCCCTCGATGCAGTACCCACTAACCGCTCAATCCCGCCGGTGGCGTGGTCACGCCGGCGTATCCATAGGCGGTGCCCACGCCACCGGCGGGAACGGCGGCTGCACGCCGGACGTCACACAATATATCCTTATTTCTTTTACAGGAGTCGTACTACATAAATACTTACTGTTTCATCATGCTGGATAACTGACGAAAATAACTACACTAAATCCGAGAACACCCCATGTGTAATGGATTTATGATATTTGGCCGAAAATTAGGATGGGGAAAATGAAGGAGTACTCTCAGATTTTACCATGTAATTCAAAATAAAAAGCAGTTTTCTGACATAAATTATTTTATTTACAAAATATACACATCAACAATTCACTTTCACCAAAAAAATAATAATCTGTAGATATAAAATCTCCGAAAATAAAATAAAATATTACTGTCTATTTATTTGTTTATTTTTTTGTTTATTTTGGGGATATCGAGGCTATGTAATCTTAAATTATTAAAAAAAAAACCCCCCATTTTTATTATTGATTTTCACATAAATTATTCATATGTTAAATGTTAAATGGTATTTTGACAAAAGATTATAGTTTGTATTAAGAAAATCTCAACAAATATCGGTTAAATACGAGCACTGCACAACAAAAACAACAACAAAAAATAATGGTGACCTTCGCGTGTTATTTTATCAAATTTTACAAATTTAACTTCGAATTACACTGAAAATATTTATCACAGCTGTTAAACAACACGACAGGATACTTTTAAATGCAAAACAACAATATTTGAAACAGAATAAACGAAAATATTCAAAAATTAATCGTATTAATACTTTCTAGGAACGGCGCCAAACAAACAATAATTAATGACAGCGATCAAATCGTGATTTCGACTTTTTTTTTCATTACATTCACTCGGCAAGCTATCTCATTCAGTACCATAATCAATTCTACACATTAATTTATACAGAAAGACTTAGACCCGCGACCATACATCCATAGATATCGAAAAATGTGCGAGGAGAACCAAACGGTAAAAGTTGGCCGCCATGGTTGCCAAAGCAATCGACTGTTCGGGAGATTGGCAACTCGGGTTTCATGCGGCATTCAACGGCTAAAGACCCGTGGTATGACCACACCATGAATAGTGTTCGGAAGAACCCTAGGAAGTCACCAAATTATGACATTCGTGACAACCTTCTATATAGGTTAACTAAAAATAAATATTCTTTGACTTCAGACTTTGACTGGAAGCTGGTGGTACCTCAGGAGGATCGCTTGCCCCTGCTCTCTAAGTACCACGATGACACACTTAGTGCCCATGGTGGCGTTTGGAAGACACATAAAAGGTTAGCCCTAAATTATTACTGGCCCAAGATGTACGAGGACGTCAAAGAATATGTTGGGAATTGCGAAACATGCAAGCAGTACAAACCCGTAAATACGTCTCGTCCCGGCCTAATGGGTAGCCCGAAGCGGGTTTCGAAGCCATTCGAAGCTATCTCTGTCGATCTGCTTGGTCCCTTTCCCACTTCGAGCAATAGAAACGTACACCTGATCGTAGTCTCCGACTACTTTAGCAAATACGTCATGTTGTGCCCTGTTCGGGTTGCCACAGGCGCTGTAGTCGCGAGGTTCATAGAGAAGAGTGTGTTTCTCGTGCACGGAGTCTGCAAGACTATTTACATGGATAATGGCCCTCAGTTTGTGAGTAAGCCATTTAAGGATCTGTTGGCTAAATACAATGTACCTAACATATATTATAACCCTAGGTATCATGCCCAAACTAATCAGGCGGAACGAGCTATTCGCAATGTGGTTCAAGCGATCTCATGCTATGTGAAGTCACAACACAAGTCTTGTGATCAGTTCTTGGTTGAGATACAGTGTGCTTTAAACACTGCAGTTAACGAAGCAACTCGTTTCACCCCTTACTTTTTGG
This sequence comes from Miltochrista miniata, assembly GCA_933228765.1. Classification (NCBI taxonomy): domain Eukaryota; kingdom Metazoa; phylum Arthropoda; class Insecta; order Lepidoptera; family Erebidae; genus Miltochrista; species Miltochrista miniata. The sequence goes on along the minus strand of OW121757.1, from coordinate 18,375,861 downwards.
TACATGGTAGGGAATTTATTGGGGATGGAGTGTTATACAGGCAGACAGATATCGCGTGCCATCCTACTTCAGTCTCTGTAGACGATCCATCAGCCTTCGGTGTCAAGCTGAGAGAAATACAACGCATTTACGACCAGGTGAGGAAACATTTGAACGTTGCCCACCAGCGTAATGAAAAGTATTACAACCTCAGAAAAAGGCATGTAGAGCTGAAAGTGGGACAGATAGTTTACAAACGCACGTTCTACCTGTCCAACAAGGCCAAGAATTTTACTTCTAAGCTAGCCCCTAAGTTCCTTAAATGTGTGGTGACTGCTAAACGATCCCCTTTAGTATATAGGCTGTCAGATCTGGACGGTAAGGATCTAGGGGAGTACCATATCAAGGACATCCTGAAGTATCAGGAGGAGCAGTCTCCAATACCTAACGTAACTACATAGCACTGTTTCTCTAGTTTATTAAACCAGTGCTATGTGATCATTATGTAAGACTATTTTAATCTTTTGTTTGTATTTCTATATGTGTACGTGACTTTAAATTGTCACGTTGTAGTTTCTTCTATGCAACGCACCGAGCGTTTTTCTCTCATTCGCTTCTCAGTACTCTACAATATCCTGAGAGCTTGGGTAGTGTTAGGGTATCGGCAGTGAGTAAAGGGAGTATTCGTTTTCTATGAAGGGCATTAGACTCTAGTTACTTAGCCTAACCGGTACACGAGTCAGTGTCTAGTTAGGTACATAGGAGGATCTTTCTTTGGTATTGTAATGGTCGTAGTCAGCTGGTGTTTGAAGGACCTAGCTGGTTGTCTTTGTTTATTAGTCAGTACTTTTCTGTTTTCTTTATTGTGTATTTCCAGCGTGTCATATCCGCAGGAAATACTATTAAAGGGGGGGTGGTTGTAGCATTTATTTTCTATAGATGCAGTATTCAGGATGTGAAAGCACCCTAATCGAGTTATCTTTTTTTAATCGGTTGTCAGTGGTGACATTTCTGCTGTCAGAATGACAGGATGTCATAAGGATCAGTGACGAATCGTTTTTGCATTCAAGGAAAGGAGGTTTTGGATGAAATTCGAGACGATTCCACGTGAGAGAGGGGATAAAGCCCTGATACAAAGTTCGAAGTCTCTTTTTACGATCGGCTAAGGACGAGGGAAATTGATATGACTCTGAGTGGCACGCCTCAATTTTTCTTTGGAGGTTGTAAGTTGCAACCTGAGGACCTGTTAAGGAATTAGTCTGAGTTTACTTATTTTCCTCAGAAAGAATAAGTTTCTGTGTCAACCTACACCCGGGATACCGGTAAGCGTCATTTCTTGTTTGCTAAGCGGTTCGAATTTCGTCGGTCGCGATGTCAGTTATTTCATTTGTCGTTTACTTGTCATAACAGGGTTTTTTACTACGGGGAAAAGCGGCCCGTCCACGGTTAGCAAAACCACACCCAATGACACGTAGACTACATGAGCGAGGTGTTTTGAGAGGAACCAGCCGCCTCCACGTGGCATTCTCGTGCTGTGCTGCTCTCAACTTGACTCAAGGCCAGTAATTGTCACCCAATTATAAGTGTAGTTAGCTGCTTACCCGTTTTACCTGCTCACGCGGCAGTGGTCTATTGAGTGGTATTAGTACCTAAGCCCTGACTATACTTCTGTGTACCTGTGATATTTGTGTCTATCAGTGAATAAGCTCTCTGTGTGTCTCTGTGTATCTCTGTGTACTTAGTAAATATATGTGTGTACACCCTATTGGCTGTTTTCGTCAGAGCCCTGGCCTCCCTTGCGCACCCACTAGAAACTCTGTAACAAGGCGCCCTGGGAAAGAGTTCTCTGCATAGCTACCTCGCGCTAGTTGGTGAGTAACATCATTGTGTTATACACTAATCCGTCTGAATTCTAATTATTATAAAACAAATAGTAAAAAATCAATAAAATAACTACTTAAATTTTAAAGGTAAAAGTAAATAGTGAATAAGAGCAGTAAAAGGTATTAAAAAAGACTAGTCTAGTTTTCCTCGACAATCGCGCTTGTTCAAAACATATTTGTATTTAGTACAGTGTTGCTCAAAACCGTCAGTGCGGTAAGTTGATACAACGGGTTTATTGCTAAAATGGATGCCATGTTGCACTAAAAATACTAGAGTGAGCTGATATTGTTTGTCATATAGCGTTTGACACGATACTGCTACCGGTGAACGCATAAATACTCCCTAAAAAACTGCAACATTTTCACAGAACCAATATTAGTTTTCAAAAACTATGGATATACCTATCTACTTTGTTAGAGTTTTAATCAATTGTAATTTTTATTTTAACTGATCTGCAAGGGCTTGGTGCAATTTTTTTAAATATTACTACTTTTTAGGCTTCCATATCCAAATGGCAAAAACGAGACCCTATTTCTGAGACTCTGATATTCGTCTGTCCGTTGGTCTGTCTGTCCATCTCTGTCTCTAGGCTGTAATTAAGAAACCGTGACAGCTGAACTCAGGATTACTGAAAATAATTTTATCAAAGTAAATTTTAACATCAAAGGCATTCATATACTAAATAATGTAAATTATACTTATACCTAGTGTTAAAGTTGCAAAACAGGTAAGTGTATCTTCGCTTACCCGATTTGCCAGCTATAACACTTTATAGTTTTCTTTAAAATTTAGGCCTCACAGTTACCTGAGGTCTGTCACATAAATTTAAATACCTACATATTATCTCCTAAGAACTTGAGAGATTATTTACCGGTTTAAACATTGTGTGGCACGTTGAAACTGTCAGGAGCTAGTTAATAAGCCGTTAGTCCAGCTGTCAAAAACAATCTATTCAATGCGCTGAAGGCTTGATGTTTGAAAAGCTGTAAATTCCTAAAACCGATTGTCAAACCCTATTTGTTCTTTTCCTTCAACGTAATAGCTTTACCACCAATGCGTGGAACAAAATTCAACTGATGAACTTTAAGCGTAGCAAGCACTGCTCACTATTTTGGGGAAAAAGGCATGGCTATATGAATGCTTTTATGTATTCAATTGGATACAAAGAATCATGTAATTCCAACAATAGTCCGAACTATGCATCTAACAAAGCTTCAATTCTCAGTACATGGCAATGCGATGTGCGAGCGGTGCTACGGTCACTCAATACGCGGAAAGCCAGTGACCCTGCTGGCATCCCGGTGGTGGTGCTAAGGAGGTGTGCAGCTGAATTATCTCCAACGCTAACACGCCTGTATCGCCTTTCCTATCCTTCGGGAGAAGTGCCGGAGGCTTGGAAGGAGGCGAGCGCTTAGCCGATCCCCAAAAAAGGGGATCGGTCGGAACCGGCCAACTATCGCCCCATAGCCGTAACCATCGTCATCTGCAAAGTGTTCGAGCTAATAATCAACATACAGCTCATGCGCTACCTGGAGGATCACTCGGTAATTAGCGATCGCCAATATGACTTTAGGCAGAAACGTTCAACGGGTGACCTCCTAGCGTACATAACTCACACCTGGGGTGAGGCTATGGAGAGGCACAACGAATCTCTGGCTATTGGCCTAGACATCGCTAAAGCCTTTGATAGGGTATGGCATGCGTCGCTTCTTTCCAAGCTACCGGCTTACGGTTTATCGCCCCAACTGTGCCGCTGGTTGGCCAGCTTCTTGCTCGGGCGACGTATACGGGTTCTCTGTGATGGTCAGGCTTCCTGCTTTTTGCAGGTAAATGCCGGAGTACTACAGGGATTGGTATTGTCCCCTACTCTCTTTCTTCTGCATATCAATGACATGCTTTCCCTTGGGTGCATTCATTGTTATGCGGATGATAGTACTCTGCATGGGAGCTATTCTGGCCGTCCAGCGGAGGGGCGGGGTGACGTGGAGGGAAAGAAACTACAACTCGTGGCGGATCTCGACGGGGCCTGAGTCGCATTTCCCAATGGGGTTCGGATAACCTGATCGAGTTCAATGCCAGAAAAACGCAGGCGTGTGCGTTTACAGCTAAGAAGTCCCCATTTCTACCCCTACCCTGTCTTCAGAACATTACGGTTCCACTAAAGGACAATCTAGAGATCCTCGGCATAGACGTCGGGCGTGAGAACAATCACAACAACTACATAGAGAGTTGTATTGGGCTGGCCTCGCGGAAACTCGGAGTCCTAAATAGGGTAAGACGGTACTTCACGCCACATCAGAGATGTTTACTGTACAAGATGCAGATTCGTCCATGCGTCGAGTACTGTTCTCACCTTTGGGATGACTCCGCGAGGTACTACTAGACGCGCTTGACGCTATGCAGAGACGTGCTATCCGAATAATTGGTTGTCCTGAGATGACGGGAGGCCTCGAACCGTTGGCGCAACGAAGAACCATAGCGTTCTTGGCTGCCTTCTATCGAATTTATCACGGTGAATGTTCTGAGGAGCTCTTCAACCTGATCCCACCATCTCCTTTCCGATCCCGAACAACGCGTGCCGGGCAGAGATGCCACCCATACACAGTGGAGAATTTTCGCCAGAACCGAGCGTTTTAAAAGATCGTTCCTATGTCGAACTATAAAAACATGGAACGACCTGCCCGCACACGTTTTTCCCTCATTTTACAACCCCGGGTTCTTCAAGAGGAGAGTGAAGAGGCACATCACAGGGCCGCCAACTTGAGGGCCACTGTCGAAAGTCTTAAGGACTGTGAGACTGGCCTCCAATCGCTAGATGCGCACGGCTTACCATCAGGTTGGTGGCGACGTCAATTTGGCGAGCTGAATATAAAAAAAAAATAACTTAATTATCTCAAATTTCAAATTCGTAAAAATAGAATACTTTATGGTTAAAGATTTAGGGAGATTATTATAGACTTTTGATTGACAGACCGAGCGAAACAAGTCGTCGGCGTCTATTCGATACTATGAACAATGCTTGCAACAAATGCTTGAACAAGCAGTGAATTTTGCTTTCGTCCGTATGTCTATGTATATGTTTGTCATTTCGCTGAACTTGGCACACGTGTTCTGTGATTCCAAATACAACTTTTGTCGAAAGTTTTTGATACAGGGGCAAATGGGGGAGAAAATGGGAGAAGATAATTGTCACTAAAAAAACAAAATTCAAGGAATGAAAAGTAGCCTGTGTGTTATTCCGAACTATAATTTATCCCTGTACCATATTTCAACCAGATCCGTTCAGCCGTTCAAACGTAAAAGAGTAACAGACACCCTCATATCTCCACAGTCAGCTAAACACACAAACTTTTGCATTTAGAATATTAGTAAGATTTACATTAATATATAAAAAAAAAATACCATGGTAGGTACTGATTATTTCTTTTAGAAATATTTTCCAGCAGGCCGGCGCGAGAGGAGAATGTTTCCAAGCGTGCTGCAACTTAGCGCGCACGAGTAGTAATCACATTAAATTATATTTCCTTGGCAGTCGGTTATTATAACGGGTGATTTTTTAACTGGTATCTTTTTGGCAACACTGTTTTTGACAGATCACGCGTGAATCGTGTCTTGTGTCATTGTCAAACTTGTTCAGTTTGGTCATTAATTTAACCATGAATCGACTTACGAACGAACAACGCTTGCAATTTATAGAATTTTAGTATCAAAATGCATGCTCGGTTAAGAGAGTGCATCGTGCACTTCTTTTTCGATTTTTTTTTTTCGATTTTTTTTTGCCCAAAATGGAAGAATTGGACATGCCTGACATGTGGTTTCAACAAGACGGTGCCACATGCCACACGGCACGCGAAACAATGGCCCAATTGAGAGCCGCCTTCGGTGAACAGTTTATCTCTCGTTTTGGGCCCGTCAATTGGCCGCCTAGATCGTGTGATCTAACGCCTTTGGACTATTTCTTGTGGGGCCATGTTAAGGCTCATGTCTACAGGGATAAACCAGCAACGATTGACGCACTGGGAGCCAATATTGAAGCATTTATTCGTGATATACCGGCTGATATGTTGGAGAGAGTGTGCCGAAATTGGGCCTTGCGAATGGGCCATCTAAACCGGAGCCGCGGCCAGCATTTGCATGAAATCATCTTCAAACATTAAATTATATTGATCGTTCTATCGATTCCAATAAAGATTTCATCAAATTTTTCAATTTTTTTGTGTATTTTTTAAAAATCAAATCCTATACCTCTTAAAAAATCACCCGTTACAACAAGTTTCAGGTAAAGCTAATATTGAATTAGGTGTCTAAAGGTCACAGTTACGGGATGTTTATTTCACCGTGGCAATAAGACGTTTACGCAATTTGCTCCATATTGGCGCCAAAATTGCTCTTGCAAATTCTATAAGTACTTCGATAGCTTGTGGATTATGCTGATTTCAGCTAGCCGGATATTGGCGAGAGTCGGTGTATTAACTTCAGCGACTCCAGAAAATTTATACCTAAGGTTTATTTGGTTAAAGCAGGTATAATATATTTGGTATTGAAGAGGAAGCGCTCGTAGACACACGTATCACGTAGTCTGCAAACGATTACAGTGTAGAATATGGAAGATTTTGTATTGTACGTGTTTTTTATAATGCTCGAATACTTAACAACGCCATAAAATGGGCTTAAAATGAAATATCATCTAGTTTGTTTTTCTTTATAATCAATCAATCAATCACTTAAATCAGCCTATGGCAGTCTACTCACTGCTGGACGTAGGCCTCTCCCAATTTACACCACAACACCCGGTCCTGCACCTTCCGCATCCAGTCCCAGCCTGCGACCTTTACCAGGTCGTCGGTCCATATAACGGGTGGACGTCCTACTCCAAGTTTGCCGAGACGCGGTCTCCACTCTACAACCCATTTGCTCCATCGGCCGTCGGTTCTTCTGCAGATGTGGCCGACCCACTGCCACTTCAATTTACTTATTCTACGAGTTATGTCAACCACTTTAGTTCTCTGCCTTTAAAAATATTTGTTTAAGATAGTAGTAGTACTTTATATAAAGTTTTGTTAAATTAATTTGCATGACAGTAGACCAAGAGGACTAAAAATCTGGAACAAAATGTAAGACCATTGTTACACCTTTGATCAGCAAATAAATGATTATGATTACTTATTAAAAACACAGCGTCTTGCGCTACTCAGTCTAGAGATGGATTATCTTTTGTGGTTTATTCAGCGAAATATAATGTCATGATATGGCAAGCGTGCCATATCATGACATGATGTCGCTAAGCAATGTTGTAAGTGGTTTGAAAATTGTTAAGAAACATGACTTAACACCACACCTGGACGATGTGATACGGTAAACACATTTCGATCAGCTATGCTGTATATTTGTCCCTAAAACGTAAAGGAACACATTGCAGTACTTTCAAAATGTGTGTAATTCTTAATTCTTCTGGAATAAACGTTACAGTTCTTAACAATATTATAATGTGAAATATTTGGACATTTGTATGTTTGTAGTTCAATCACGCTTCAATGGCTGTACGAATCTGACTTAAAGTTATAATAGATAATTATAGTCCGGTATAACACATACTACTTTTTAACCCTGTAATAGGTTCCAATGAGATACGGAACGAAAACAGAATTTTATGCTGGCAAAGCCGCGGCATCAGCTAGAATTTAAAACCGGTAATAAACTCGATATAGTTTATCAATTGTTTGAATTATTGTAGCTATCGACAGCATCATATCTCATGAGGGTATCATGTCCAAATAACACATGGACAACAGCAATACGGCGCTAACGAACCGTCCATAGCTTGATTGATTGATTGTTGGAATATTATGGATAAACCATCTGACCCGGCAAACGTTGTTCTGCCATGAAGAAATTGATACGCAGTTCAGTGTGAAACATTACAAAATGTAGAATGAAATGTCTAAATGATTCGCCATGGTAATGCAATACTTTATGTCATATGAATTTGAAGACATGTTTACTCGCAGCAGTGAACGTCAATGGATCTTCTATTGACGTTCGATGCTGCATAAAACCTACCTCAAAATTATGGTACCAAAGGGATTCTCTGGTAATTTATGGCCTTACTGTATCATGATGATCAAACGGTTTTGAATAGGGTTATTTCCTTCTCTACGCGATAGGGACTTTGCAAGAGTGTTCCCTTAGTCGCCTTATATAACACCACGGATGGAACTGGATGGACGGAGGGAAGGATGTGCGAACTCTTCTCTGACTCTGACTCACACTTGTCCGTCTTTATTATAAGAACGAGTACAATTCCAGTTCTTTGTACTACTATTAATTGCATTGCCTCTTATACATTGTAACCCAATTAACAGTTTCGTGTTTTCCATTTTAAATGATGACATGGGTTTTAACAAAGGCAGTGTACTAACAAAGACGAGTAAAGCCCGTGTGTCGACAACTCGTTAAAAATTTAATCCGCTTTTATATAAAATACCTACATAATATGCTTCAATATGCACTGCCGTGCGGATCGTTACGTCCAAATTACGGACGTAGGTAACGTATCTCTGAACAATTTTAGCCCCTCTCTATAAAATAGATTGTAGAGGGGCTTATGGAGAGACTTTTGTCTGTAGACTGTGACTCTGTTGCATTAAATTACGTCACTAGGTCACGTGGATCATCTGTTCAAAGTTTGAAATAAAACAAAAATGACAACATCAATCGGATTCAACTTTCACAATAAACGTTAGAGGGGCAGTCGGGTTAGACCGTCTCACGGCTTCTTGTTATGTATAAAACAATTTGTTTTTAACAAAACTGTAAATATTTTATTTCGGTGTTTTACTTTCTCGTATTATCATTTTTGTTGATTTATAATGAAGGCTATTTGACGACGTGTCGTGGGAACATCTTTTTGGGAACATTGATTCATTTTCAAGTTGAAGTTTTCGATTTTACTATTCCTAGTATTAGTACAAAAACACACACAGTATGTGAAGTTAACTAACGGCTGAACGGATATGGCTGAAACTTAGAGAGTAGATAGATTGTCTCTGAAATATTCATTTGGGCCGTATGCTTGTCTGCCACCTTGGTGGTATTAAAAAAAAGGCCCCAGAGATATCTATCCTCTTCTATATTCTGCTTGTGTTTGTCATGGAGATACAGGCAGACTCACAAAAAAATTAAGTATTGCATCGATATTTGACAATGCTTTCGATTTTAGCTACAAGCTACACCTCAGTAAAGGTCATTTAATAAAATTTTATTCACTTACATAAAGAAATCATCCCATTACCGTCTGTAGTATGAATCTCTACTTGCTATTTAATTACCTAAACCAACAATGACTTGAGGATGACCTTGCGATCCTTTCTGCAAGAGACGGGTGGTAATAATAGACATCTATACTATCATTATATTAGTCTGGCAGAAGAGCACTTTCACAAAGGTCAACCCTTTGTAGATATAATCGACAAATTGCGCATACGATTCAATGAGGTCTGAACGTCTGGGTAGAGAGTTTCCGACACAGACAGCTGCATGGCGCCTCATTATCGTCTGCATGCAAACCGTATCGTGTATGAAGTAACCACGTCATTTGCGACTTTGAGATGTTTTTGTAACAATTATTTTCAGCTAGAATGAGCGTATTGATGTTCTCAACACGTCTGCTTCAAATAATTTTGAATCGAGCGCATATTATGAAGTTCGAAGGGCAAATTTTCCTCATTGTATCGAGTGTGTTATTGACGTAGGTAGTATGAATTGTAATTGAGAATTTTTTTTCATGTATTTATTTGTAGTTTGTCCTTGAAACTTGAATTTTTTTGCATTTCATTAGAACCACGGTAAGTACCTACTTATAAACTTTTAACTTACGCTTTTGATACAGTTTTCCCTCCGAACTTAATTAGTTCCGTAAGTAGGTCATAGAATTATTTTTTAACCCCCGACGGAAACCCGGACGGGGTGTTATAAGTTTGACGTGTGTGTGTGTGTGTGTGTGTATGTGTGTGTGTGTGTGTGTGTGTGTGTGTGTGTGTGTGTGTGTGTGTGTGTGTGTGTGTGTGTGTGTGTGTGTGTGTGTGTGTTCGTAAGTCTGTCTGTGGCATCGTAGCTCCCAAACGGATGAACCGATTTTGATTCTGTTTCTTTTGTTCGAAAGATGGGTTAGGGGAGAGCGTTCTTAGCTATGTTTTATAAAAATCGGATAAGTCATTTCAAAGATATGAGGGGTGAAAGTGGTGATGAAAAATTAAATGTATTCAAATATATCTACCCGTGTTGGGTATCAAAAGAAAGGTCAAAACTATCGCGATACCGCAAGTTTATTGAAAATCGGTTTAGCCATTCGAAAGATATGAGGAGTGGAATGTATTTCTAATTCTGTAACCACACTCCGCGCAATTCGCATTAGCTCTGAATAATTGTTGATAGACTATACGTATGCTGATATTAAATAATGAATTACTTAAGTAAAAAAGCATGAAATAAAAAATTAAATTAAAAATTTAAAAACCCCCGACTCACAAAAAAGGAACTATAAAAAACCTGTAAAAAGTAAAAAAATAACTATTATATTATGACCCTAAGAATTGAACCTTTATTATTATTATAGGTAGCTACATTATTTAAGTATTCATTTTTTTAACTAACAGTTTGTCTCGTCGGGACGCTGAGACACGTCAGCACTTTTTCTAACATTTGATTAAAACATTATTTTTTCTGCGTCTACGCTTATAATACTTTCTTTGAACTTTGTAAGTGTTTTATTTTACTTAATTTGTTAACATTTTTGCGTTGAACTTAATTTTATAAAATGTCTAGCTGCATTTGTACTGCAATGTGCTTTTTCTTTCAACGCAGTACCTAATGAAATTATGTGTCTAATTTATTATACAGTCTGCCCGTTTCTTTTTCTTGAACAATAAAAACGAAACATTACGATTTTAAGTTTTTAAAGAAAGTAATAACGATATAAGTTTCTATAATAGAACTTTATGCTTTTTAACAAAGATAATATTTACGTAGGATCCTGGAGGCTGGCGAAGACCTCTTCAGGTACTCTTGCACAATCACATGTACCCGTTCACGCTAAGATGGCCGCTGGCGTAGAGGCTGCTGTAGTAGGGGAGGCGATAGGCAAACCTAACGCGAACGGGTAACTTTTCCCAATTCATTTAATTTCGGTCTCCAGTCCAACGGTGATACGGCTGAACTTCGATAGTGTCATGAAGTGACCACCGTCTGACCTCCACAGCCAACTAATTGGCAAAATCGAAGTATCTACTATAGCTAAACAGATTGACTGACTGTCCATTTAGGTACCTTTAATTTTAAGTAATGAGCAACAGAAAGAGGGGGAGTCACAAAGTGGGTGCCCCTTTCTTCATTAAATAATGTCATATTTTCAGTAAATCAACCACTTCACGGAGTCTGAATTACGCATGTTCCCAAGAGATAAAGCAGTTGTGAGTTTTCTCGTGTAACAATTTTCAATTTGTCTGCCAATATTGTGACGATTTCCGTTTCGTTATACGGTCGGAAGCTGCTCGTACCCAGCCTGTCAAATGTAAGTAATGATGTGGGGGCTTAAATCAAATGTTGCTTTTATTGATGGCTGTCAAATTAAAAAATAACAAACGGTGTGTTTCGTTTATTGTATTGTTTAATTTTTTCTATCATCTTCAATAGAATTTTGTTGGCCGGTGAGTGTTGGAGAATTAAATATGTAAATGGACATCAAATTGCATTGGATTGACAATTGAAAAAGTGCACCTACCCAAAATGCTATCTCTCCTTAAAATAAAGTCTAGTTCTTTGACGTTAATGAAACTGTCACACCTCTGCTCTGTGTGCTTGGAAGAGCAGGTTCTTGCAAGAACCTTCGAAGACCCCTTTTGAACAGTCCCGTAATGTAGGCGTTTGGGAAAACCAAGGCATCAGATCATTTTAAAATCTAAGTAAACGCCGAAGAAAACCTCTATCAGACCATAATCATAAACAAGTTATGACATTTCTAAGTAAATTTGTGCCCGGACATGACCGTTAATTATGTTAACCCCAATTTGAGTATAATGCCTGTCAATGACAGTTAGTTCTGCTTGTTTGAACCTGAGACCAATAACTGCATGAAGCTTCAGATGCAACTGGGACTACTAAAGAAAGTACTCGTAGATAAAGAAGTATTATTTTAAGAGATGATAGAAAGATTTATATGTAGTGTTAAAATTATATAGGCGTGTAAAACCTCAGAAGAAAACACAGAGATATCATCACTCTTTCTTTATTTCACATAGCTAAGTAACCACAACTTATACCTTATACACCGCGTGGCACTAGGAAGAACATTGCAACCAGTGTCTGGGACTTGCGACCCAAATTGTAGATTTGAGGTGGCCACCTTACAATGCGCATAAACGCTCACCTTCCACTGCCAACAATGCTCCCCATTGCCCAATTACACTTTTACGTTTCTATCTAGCGACGTGTAGTTTACGACTGAGCCCCACAAAATGGCGTTGCCGCTTTTTATTAACAATCCCCACCAGTTGAATTCTCAATCTACCTTCATTGCCATTGCAAAAATCCAGGCAAAACAATGAAACCTTACAGTCGTGCGTGTGTCAGAATTCACTTAGGTTTTCGATGATTCAAAGTAAATTTTGACAGATAAACTTCATGTTGATACATGTGTCAGATTTATGGTGAAACGCTCACCACATTAGGTACGTGGAGTAAAAAACTATGAGGTGAAATATGGGCATACATGTTGAATAACAAAACTTGTACAGTTCCACAACATTTTTTTACTTTATACCTGACCGGTTTCGCCTCTCGGTATTCTCAAAGGTACAAAAAGATTTACTTGATGATCTATATTAACATGATGTAGTGGTCCTAAACCGGTCAGGTGTAAAGTAAATAAATGTTGTGGAACAGTACAAGTGGTGTTATTCAATATGTGCAGCAAATTCCACCAAGTGCCATCAACCAACAGTGTAAATAAATATGGGCGTACTATTATGCCTGTGTCTATCCGGGGACACAGGCGTGACTATGTATGTGCGTTTGAGGGTATTGTGATTTTACAAATTCACCGTTACTTTAAATTGCTATTAACAACTTTAAGAATAAATTTATTAATAAATAACAAATGAAAAGCCATTGTGCAAAATTAACGGAAGTCAAGTTTGTCAGAAACTAACTTAACGTAAGGATATTGAAGTTGTGGGTGAGGAAAGCACTCTGTAACGTAGGAACAAACTGCTAACAAGGTTACTCTCCGACATTTTGTTTGCTCTGCCCATACTAACTTACTAAAAATGCTTAAAGTACAGAACATAAGTTTTACGAGACGTTTCTTGACTTGTTTTAAAACTTTTGTTGTCACTAATTTAAAGGATGTCGAAGTAAACAGTGAATAGTAGTCATGCATCCGAGGTACCAGCTTCGATGAAATAACTTCTATGTTGCAATTTTTATTCAGTGATGAATAAACTTGGACGTTAAACTATGCCAAATAAGATTGACGTTAGTGAGTGTGGTGTATCGCCAGGCTAATCCGTCGTTGTAATAACGATGGAGGGTAGTTTGACAAGAAGTAACTTCATGTTTTTTGTCGATCCTCACCACAGTCCAAACGCGACCACGGGCACTTCTACGTGTCCGAAACGTCGGTGGAAAATAAATTTTTAAGTGATCAAAAGAAAATATCTTCATTTGCTACTGCTATGACCATATGCGGTAGACGCAGTATTTTTGCTTTTCTAGCATTTATTTTGAAAATATTCATTCCGTGTATTAATAAATCAATATAACATCCAATTTGTATCGGGTACATCATTCTACAAACCCTATTTGCAAAGTATTTTTTTGTTAGATTCCACCGAAATTATATTACATTTTGTACTCGAGGACATAAAAAGGATTCATAATATTTATCTAGAGCGCATTACATAACGGTAGATTTGGAATAACAAATGCCCACCGTTGGGACCAACAATAGCCCATTTATAACACAAGGCTAGAGGGCCGCAATTTCCGAAAGAGCTCCTCAAACGGCAATGTTCATAACTCTGGTAAAGCCTCAATTTAAAGTGTTGGTTACTAAATATTTCAATGAAATTTTTAATAGTTACCACTTATTTTTAGTGTAGTTGAAAGAAATGATTATATTATTCATATAAAACCAACCGAAATGTGTTTCTTGGAGTAAAAGTGATTTAAAAAGACTTAGGTTCTCCAGACATAGATCTTGTTTAGGTTTAGACTAGAATTGGACTTAGTCTAAGTAAAACCCCTAATCGATTAATAAGCCCCGTTGCCTCTACTACCGATTTTGAGAAAAAAGGCTTGTTTATTAATAAATATTTTTTTAGCGCTGTATAATATGCTAGTTATCTTGTAAAATGTATTGCTACTACTTCTATTGTACCGATTTATAGGAAGCTCTGACACATATTGTGTTGTAAGTTCAATGAACTGAAAATGGCAAAATTTAATTCGTTACTCAAGTAAATATGGCGTCATTACTCAGGCCATAACTTTAGCGTAATGAACCTCAGATAATTTGCAAAGCTTATCATTAGATTTTTTACTAAGAACCTGACTGATGCCTGGTTCTAAGTAAAAAATCAAAAGATTTGAAAAGAATCAAACAAAAGTGAAATATTGGTATGATGATAGAGATTTTCCTGTTCGTAGCAAGTGACACACTCTCCTTACCTTTCTCGCTTTCTCATGAATCAGTCGCGTTTTTATTCTAGTACAAATAGTAGGGAACATCGGCTCATTTTATCGGTTTCCGCCACATCAACTACACTACTTTCGACGTCCCTTAGTTTCCGATCGCCGAACCGGCAACCTTCACACTGACATGAAGAATTGAAGACCAAATAAAGATAAAGCGATTAATTGACAAACTTAAATAAATTATACCTACAGTAGTATAACATTTGACACATTAGATATGTGGCATAATCTGTGTGTTTTTTATAACTTGTTGCGTGATTTCAACACGAAACTTGACTTTTAGATGTTTGGTTACCTGTTTTTCTCTAATATGTACACTGCGTACTCAGAAAACTCAGTCCTACCGGTGTGGGACCGCCTTGCTAAACACTTATACTTATCCACATAGTATTATTGACCAAGAAAATACGTCTCAAATTGGATTAAAGAAATTCATAGATACCTAAGAGGAATTTGCTTTATGAAGAACATCCCCTTAAGAACGACCCAATTCTTGTTTTTTAAACGCGCGCTTACATATTTAATACAAGAATTAGTACTTTTCTTGCACCGACTTGGCTGTGCGTTGCCAGGGAACTTGGTACGCCCTCGAAAGGAAATCCCAGGGACCCTGACCAGCCCTAGTCGCCATTCTCCTGTGACTACCCCTCCACGTGGAGAGCGACTCTTTTGTGAAAAGACGGCGCGTGCCAGAACACGTCACGATTCACCACCGTGGGCCTGTTTCTGCTAGGGTGGCAGCTAGCCCTGAGTGTCGCCCCCAGGCTCACGCTTATGGGGGGTCAGAGATAGTTCTGGGATCTCCGGCGCCCAGGGTGTCCTCTCCTGCGGCACGGAAGATTACTGTTTCTCTTCTGTTCCTTCTCCGCCGTCTCATTTGCTACCATCACCTCCTCACGAAACCAGGCGGCGGAATTCCATACACTTTCGCTGTTAGTCCATAGGTACATAATTATTGTTTAATTTGAAGCATGTTTTTATATATCAATACATATAATAAAATCGTAACAGGTCGCTGTCTGTACATGGAAGATAAATAAGAAAAAATATTATAGGGGGGCTTTATGAACGCAATAGAACCCAAAACAATGATTTTTAGAATTTTTGTCTGTTTGTCTGTTTGTCTGTATGTCTGTATGTCTGTATATCTGTTTGTCTGTACGGTTGTGCACGCTAATCTCAGTAACCGCTCAACTGACTGCAATGCGGTTTTTTTATTGTGTAGAGGTTTGCTCCAGTTAACATTTAGCGTTTGTTTTATGTAAATCGGTTTAGAAATAAAAGAGTTATAACACTTTTAAGAACCAGATATTTAGAAAATTTTAATTGTAGGGGTTTCTTTGAATGTGAGTGAACCTAAACTGGCGTGTTGGCTTAATCATAAAAGAGCTTAATGATTAAGACTATTTTTAAACAATTGTTTTAAAATAGACTTAATCATTAAGCTCTTTTATGATTAAGCAAACAGGGCAGTTTCAGACGCTGCTTGATGACTCTGATGAAGAAATACCTTTCCTTTCATACACCTTATGTGACGTAAACGAAGTTGCGGGCTCAGCTAGTTAAATACTAAAATTGTTGAAGCTCTTAACACAAAATCTTTTTAAAAACGCTTGTTTGTATTTTTTTTACTTAAGTTTATAAAATAGGTACAAGCCTTTAAAAAATAACAAGATAAATTTACTTCAGATTATAATAATGAAAGGGTTACGTGAACCACAGAGTAGGTACAGTGAGGTATTAATTAGTATTTTTAATTAGTAAAGGAGCCAATATTTTCTAAAAACAGCTTTGTTTTTGTACAAACAGTATTTTTGGTTCGAGATCATTCTTGTTAAAATTCTCTATGTATAAAATGGAAGCCTACGGCGAGACACGCGAACCTTCTTTTTGATTTCATTAAGAGGATATTTTTTCAGCGATTATTTTATTACGAGTACCTATCTTGTATTGTTATCCGTCTAAAAACGTGAAAGAAAAACAGTTTGTAATGTAAATTAGATTTTGTTTGTTGCAAGGCGTCTTTAACAGAATATTGGTAAATGTATTTAGCAGGTATTAGGTACATACATTTTCTAATTCAATATTTTAGTGTGTTCTATTTGTCGGCGAAAGTTCAAAGATCATGTGTTTGTGTTAATTCGGACATAATACACAACATTCATTTGTTCACAAGGAAAGAGAACTTTATTTCATTGTTTAAATTAGATTTTTATTTTGTGGTTTAGGGATAATTGCAATCTTTACTTAGGGGAGGTAGCGTTAATTATCACCAGGAATTTCATCACGACCAATATTCACCAAGTAGTTCTTGGCCGTTTCTCAGTCTGGTAGTGATGGAGTCAATGGTGATAGGAGTAGTAAGATTGTATGAAAAATTCTTAATATTCAAAGATAGAAACACAAAATTTCGTATGATCTTAATTTCTTCGAACTCTAAGAGTGCAAAATAGGGGAGGCACGTTTTTATGAAAACAGATAACTATTACAAACTTAATTAGCATTCTATCTTAAGTTTTCTATACAAAATCTTTATGGGGTTTTCTAGGTACTCATACTTTTCATCGAAAACAGTTCACCGAAAAGACACTTCATCGAAAACACTTCATCGAAAACACTTCGCCGAAAACAGTTCATCGAAAACACTTCATCGAAAAACACTTCATCGAAAACATTTTACCGAAAAAGCATTTTCTCGAAAAACACTTTTCCGAAATAACACTTCATCGAAAATCATTTATCCGAAAGACAGATCATCGAAAACACTTCCTCGAAAAGCAGATCGCCGAAAACACTTCTCTGAAAGACAGATCACCGAAGACACTTCTTCGAAAGGCAGATCACCGAAAACACTTCTCCGAAAGGCAGATCGCCGAAAACACTTCTCCGAAATGTGACAGAGAGTTGTTTACACACAAACACTTCCCCGGTGATA
The DNA here is from genome assembly GCA_933228765.1 of Miltochrista miniata. NCBI lineage: Eukaryota > Metazoa > Arthropoda > Insecta > Lepidoptera > Erebidae > Miltochrista > Miltochrista miniata. Next base: position 18,358,313 of record OW121757.1, on the reverse strand, counting down.
GCTTCCCAAACGAAACATCCCGATAAAGAAATTCCATAGCGAAGACAAGATGTTGATTTATGAAAAGCGGTAATCCCAAAGTCATCCCCAAGACTTCAGAATTATAGTAACCTTTATATTCTAAGAAAAAGATTGAATCATCTTGAATATATATATTAGAAAATACATTGTGAAATACCTCAACCTCAACATTTCAGCTGATTGACGCCCTTCGGGAAGGATACCGAGGAAGTGTTTCCGTGTAAAAGTCGTTCGACAGCTTTTCGGTGAAAAGTCATTCGAAGAAATGTTTTCGGTGAAGTGTCGAAGATTTATTAGAGAATCAGAACAATAATTTGGAGCGCTTCTGATATAACCGCACAGCATAGTGTGTATCAAGTCTGACCTGAGGCGCGCTGGTAGCGGGTACGAAACCTAGATTTCTTTTTTCTTTTTGTTTTTATTTTACTTTTTGTGTTTTCTGTAGTTTTTAAAGTATTATTATTAATTTTTTGTAGTGTGTTAAATAATATTTTTTAATCTATCCTTTTTTTGCACGAATCGCTCATTTTTCAATGGCCACTACACTATTTTGGACTAGATGGCGTTGTGTGCCATTTCACTTATTAAATATTATGTATGTGTTTTTTGTTGTTTTTGATTGATGGGTATTTAAGTAATTATGAAACAATTGTATTTAATGACCTAATATTGTCAAGTTTTCGAGGTGTTATTCCCAGTGTTTTCTACCTGCGAGGACGATATTATAATTTCCGTAGAAATGGACAATAGGGTCTGCAGGTAAGATATTATAATGTTTCTGTAGAAAATTATAAAACCAATTTGTTTGTTTTTTACAACGTTAAGATCAAGATTTTAGTTGTTGCAAAAGTTTAGGTATCAGGTGGTAAGTAGGTAATCCATTCATGAACTTGCCTTGACAACAGTACCTACCTACTTACCTAGCTGAACTCAACCCCATGAGGTTTCGCGATTTATCGATTTTCCACGTAATGTAGGTACCAAGTCACATTATTACACCTAATTGTCTCTTCCTCAGTTGCGCTGTGGTACCCATTGTAAACGGTATAAAAGAGTCTTAATTAATACAATATGATCTACTATTATGATAGATAAATAATATCTTAACATAGTTTAATAAAATTAAAAGTAGTGCCATCTATCTATTAATAATATCTTAACATAGTTTAATAAAATTAAAAGTAGTGCCATCTATCTTTTAATTACTTCATAAGTTTTAAACGTGTGCTACAAGATGGCGATAATCACAATGTCCTCCTGTGCTATTTATAAACCTCAAACAATATAACTGGCTGTTAATATTCATAGCTGTAACTTTTCCGTACTGCAATAAAGTCAATACATACATGTTTCCTTAACCTCTTAAGGTATAAATCTAAGATAGCGGCATGCGGCAACAGAGAGGACTATGGTATGGTATAATCAGAGATACCTATATTATTGATGAGATTACGTAATTAGGTAGGCACCTAGGTGGCGCACAGGCGTCGCACCAGGCGGTGCGGCCACTTCAGTGACCAGTCGCAGTTTCCCCTACATTACCTAAGCTTCACTGATTAGTTATATTAATTTAAAAAGCAAGAATCTAGATTAAATTATCGAAATGAATTTAATATTAATGCCATCTATGCGGCATCAACGTAATTATCGCAATTTTATCACTAGATGGCGGTAATTACTTTGAACTTCAAAGCTTTAGTTTGTCATGCCCGCACCCTACGCCCTAGTTTAGAGGTTAACGAAACATGTACTACGTGTTGACTTTATCGCAGTACGGAAAAGTTACAGATATGAATACTTAACAGCCAGTTACAATACCTATTTTGTTTTTTATTAGAGGTTATATATAGCACAGGAGGACATTGTGATTATTGCCATCTTGTGGCACACGTTTATAAGTTATGAAGTAATTAATAGATAGACGGCACTACTTTTAATTAAACTATGATATGATATTATTTATCTGTCATATTAGCAGATCATGTATAAATTAATTACGTTTCTTTTGTACCTTTTACAATGGGTACCTACCACAGCGCAGCCGAGGAAGAGACAATTGGGTTTAATAATGTGACTAGGTACCTACGAGGAAAATCGATAAATCGCTAAACCTCATGGGGTTGAGTTTATCTAAGTAGGTAGATACTGTTGTCAAGGCAAGTCCATGAATGAATTACTTACCACCTGGTACCTAAAATTTTGCAACAACTAAAATCTTGATCTTAACGTTCTAATAAACAAACAAACAAATTATTTTCATAATTTTCTACAGATAAGTACAATATATATCTTACCTGCAAACCCCATTGTCCATTTCTACGGAAATTATAATATCGTCCTCGCAGGTAGAAAACACTGGGAATAACACCTCGAAAACTTGACAATATTAGGTCATTATAAAATAATAATAATAAATATTCACGGACATTTCACACAACGCTATCTGATCCCAAAGTAAGCCAGGAATAACCTGCTTGTGTTATGGGTATCAAACTACGAATAGTAATACTTTATACTTACTTTTAAATACATACATAATATACATATTATCCATAAAACACCCAGACTCTTGAGACAAAAAAATTATGGGTCACACAAATATTTGTCTCCGGTGGAAATCGAACCCACGACCTCCAGCGCTGCAGGCGGTATCACTACCAACTGCGCCACAGAGGCAGTCAAAAATACAATTGTTTCATAAAATACCTAGCTACCTTACAATCAAAAATGATTGAATCTATTTTATAACTTTACCAGATAAATAAGTGAAATGGCGCACAACGCCATCTACTCCAAAGTAGTGTAGTGGCCATTGAAAAATGAAAAATTGAGAAATGAAACATGGTTCGGAGCCAATTCGTGCAAAAAAGTATAGATTATAAATATTATTTCATACAATACAAAAAATTATTAATACAATAATGCTTTAAAAACTATAGAAATCACAAAAAGTGAAATAAAAACAAAAAGAAACAGTACTAGGGATTCGAACCCGCTACCAGCGCGCCTCAGGTCGGACTTGATACACAATATGCTGTGCGGTTATTGTAAAAGTGTATCAAATTATTGTTCTAATTCCCTCATTAACTTCGACACTTCACCGAAAACATTTCTTCGAATGACATTTCACCGAAAAAAACTGTCGAACGACTTTTACACGGAAGCATTACACCTTTCCGAAGAGCGTTAATCAGCTGAAATGTTGAGGTTGAGATTTGTAGGTAGGTTGAAGAGGGGGGGGGGGGGCACAGAAATGGCAAACTTTAAGAAGGAATCTTTTTATTCATTACCGACCGATCCATTGTTGGGTTATCAGGTTAGGTTAGATTCGATAAAATGTTAATCGAGAAACTGTACCTAATCGACAAAGTAGTTCCGCGTATTTGTGTTATAAGGAGAGTCTTTCGTAGAAATGTTTTCGGTGAAGTGTTTTCGATTAAATGTCATTCGATGAAATGTCGTTCGACGAAGTGTCTTTTTCGGCGAACTGATTTTCGATGAAGTGTTTTCGGTAAAATGCAGTTTCGATAAAGTGTTTTCGACAAAGTGTTTTCGATGAAATGTCTTTCGGGGAAGTGCCTTTCGATAAAATGTCATTTCGGTGAACTGTTTTTCGACGAAGTGTCTTTTCGGGGAAATGTTTTCGATGAAGTGTTTTCGGTGAAATGTCGTTTCGACGAAGTGTTTTCGACGAAGTGTTTTCGACGAAATGTCGTTCGGGCAAGTGTTTTTCGGTGAAGTGTTTTCGATGAAATGTAATGATACGGGTTTTCTACCCGAGTAGTTATGCCGATTAATTTTTTTACAATTTAAACTATCTCAGGAAATGCCTACATATTTTGATATAGCATAAAATTACTCGAGCATAACTTTTAATAAAATATTTATCAGCTAATTCATGCACCAGCATCCATCTACCAATATTGGGAACGAGCATTTAATAAGGTTCTCTACACAAAGTCTATGGCACTTCATATAAATACCGAGGAAACTCTGTAACTTTCTAATCCAACGCGTGTGCCGCGACTGACAATTTGTTCTAAGATAAAGCAAAAACAGCTAAGTATTAAACATCAATTCACTCGGTATAAAAAATACGAAAGAAAATAACGCCAACTCCCCTAGTATCATTGTATTTTGCTCTAAAAACTTGAAACGACCTGTCCACGGACATGTTTTCCTCCTCTTACAACACCGGGTTTTTCAAGCGGAGTGTGAAGGAGCACGTCACAGGGCCGCCAATCGGAGGACCATCGTCAGATCGTATGGACTGTATAAATAGTCCCTAATCGCTAGTTGTCGCCGTGGGCACAGAAAACAGTTCAATTTGTATCTATGTATTATGCTTATGTACTGTGCCAAGGCTTTCCGTGACACAAAATTTGGCAAGCTTAATAAAAAATACCGTCTAGGTTTGAGATTTCTGTACTCCGTGCAGAATATTATCAATTCGGTTCGTAAACGACGAAGTTCTGAGCGAACAAACGTAATAAAACGGTAGAACTGAGTTAAGTACCTCCTCCTTTTTTGAAATCGGTTAAAATGTTAGAATTCGATACATTAAGTTGAAATTCTTCTATGCTTACCGACACATTGTGATTGCTTTCATTGCAATTGAACTGCTATTTAATTTTATTCATATTCTTGTTTTAGTAGTACGGTTAAAGAAATTTTGCTGTAAAAGGAAAGGTAAAATTTTTCACTTACAGCAATTAGTAAAATGTGTGGCTTATTATCTTAAGATTAACACTAATTAGACCCTACGGAACCTTAGCAGAGACCTCAAAGTAAGTGCGCTCCTTTGATAACATCGGTACTTAATTAAAGTCTAACATTTAACTTTATATTTATAATTTATGAAGTGTATTTTAAAAATTACACTTTTAGCTGCATTTGTATTTGCGAATAAATTAGTTTACAGTTTTATATTTATATTTTCAGAATAACACAGAATTTAAAATTGTACTCGTAAGCGTAATTTTGCGTCGATTCAGAAGTATGCTTATTTTCACGCAAAAACTTCACGTGAAAATAACTTTGCACAAAGAAAACAAAGTTTTAATGATTTAAACATTTCCGAAGATTGTACCGATAAAAGTTTGAAGAGCTTTGTTATTTTTGATAATGTTAATAAAAGTGTAATAAAAATATAAAAGTATTATTCTCGAAGGCTTCCAAGGGTTTGATTGCAATTATTGATTATAAGAAAGATTTAAAAGAGAAGAATGAAAAGATTTTAGTAAAAAAAACGAACGAGGCAGGCTCAATTCTAGCGTGCACCTCCGCGTTGCAAGACATTAATTATACTGCCTGGAGATAGCGGACAGGGCTCATGGCAGCTCAGGGTCCTGAGAGCTTCTATTGCAATAAAAGCAAATAAAGGGGCCATTTACCGCATCACCATCTATGAAGTAGTGTGTTGAACTCAAAATAAAAGTAATTTCTATAAAACGTCTAATCTAATTTATATTTAAATATTGAGGTAATTGACAATATCACAGACAGTAACATCCCGGAATATGTTTACGTCTAATGTCAATACGAAACATGAGTGAAATTAATCTGTCAAAACCAGCTAATGAATTTCCTTCCTGTCCAAATATGTTTTAAAGTGTCACCACTACGTCAAACATTTCAATTTTAAAAAAGGTAAACTTACCAACTGTGAAATCAATAATAAATCACAGTCAAACATAGTCGAATGTAAACCGCAGTCCATATAAACCACGTCACTAGTCCGCATTCGCTTGGAATAATCTGATTAGAGATGTAATTTCCTGTCTATTTGACGATCGCATCATAGAACACAAACAAATACAACAAAACGTTCCAATTGCAAGTTTTTAAATATTTCGGTTGGCAGGAAAAGAAAAAGGGGAGTCGGAGGTATTCAGATTTTTTAAATTATTAGTGTTTATATGTATATATGTTTGTATTATCAATGCAAAAGAATGCTACAATGAAAAGCTATTCTTCAGAAGTAGGTACTTGGAAATAAAAAAACTTAGTGTCTTCTAAATGTAGAGTGGGTACCGGAAAACTGCCACGATCAAAAAGAAATAACCGCGTCTGGCCTTTAGAAGCAGAGATCAAGTGACTATCAAAGAAACTAAATAAAAAATACATAAAAAAGGTGTAGGAGCCCAGCTATGAAAAACTTGAGTATAAATGCAATTTTTACAAAAGAAAGCACTAGTCGAGTCGTCTTTACAATGTCTATAAATCTAAAAAAAATAAAACAATATAATTTTTTGAGGTAACACTTCAGATTCGCAACTCGTCAAAGTCGTCAAAGACTGGTATTATTTACGTTTTAGTTGAACAAATTCACAGATCACATTTAAGACATTTAACATGTCTAATATATAATCCCTTTGTGCGGGTCAAAGGGAAATTGGGCAAACAATTCAATGGAAAGCATTTGATTGTAACAGACAAGAAAGGCCCATCTAAATCCGAAGACAGCCCTCCAAATGTACTCAATATATCTTCATTTAGTGTTGGCTTCCTCAGTCAACAGCCTACACACCTGAGGGGCAATTGTTTTGTAAATTATTTACATTACTCTTGCAACGTAGAAGGTTGCCAGACTCACTTGTTGGATTTCCTCGAAATTACTATACAATTATTATGTTGTGTTGATAATAGACTAGATTAGGTCTGCAGCCAAACATATGGCTCATATTTTTGCTGGTCAGAAAGTAATAAGATCTTAAGAGCCTTCATAAATAGTGTTTATTACATCCATAAGGTGACCGGGCATTTACTGTAAGATGTAAATATTGACGTTGAAACATCAACATTTTGATTAGAATTAAGTAGGTACCTAGTTTAACTAATTTATATTAGGAAACCACATTTCTAAAAAGAATCAATATCTAAATCAAGTTCATTTTCGAGTGCGACTAATAAACGTCAATGCATTTTGTACCTAAAATTATGTACGAAACATACTTAGATAAGTGTACTTCAATAAAAGGTCTCAGTTAGTCTCTGTTCTAAGTGAAGATGAATTCTACTATCGAAATTACGTATTTCCTCGAAACTGGTATCCCCGACATCGTCAGGTCAACGCAAACAACAATAGTCCCTTTCAATTATATGGTGACGTGTCTCATTCATCTAATGATACCATTTCGTGAGGAGTATCCAAGTTTACGGGGCAATTCACGCGATTCTGAGGTGTTAAATGGAACTTACATGTTCGGGTTGTACGTGATATCTACGACAGTTTGTGGTAGGGCTTGCTCTGGATGACGATATGGACCGTGGCTGTTGAAATAATAATAATAATATAATAATATAATTTATTTGATATCTAATGGTTGTACAATAAACACTCAGATTTTTTTTCATACATAATATGCTTAGGATAGACATTTAAAAGTAAGTGTTTTTTTTTTGAACACTGGTACCCACGGTAAGATTTAACTTGTGTTATGGGTACCAGGATTCTAACATAACATGATTCACAACATGCAACGAGAATTAAGTGTATAAAACATACATATTACGAGTATTACCTACCAATAACAATATGAAAAAGTTAGTGTGTGTGTGTGTGTGTGTGTGTGTGTGTGTGTGTGTGTGTGTGTGTGTGTGTGTGTGTGTGTTAATATCGTTGACCGGGCATCAGAGAGTGGATACCGGTAATAGACTCTCGGTGTCTTCGTAATTTTTTGTCTGTAACCATTTAGACACAATTTTTTTGCATTTCTGTCTGCAAAGAGGGTAGATATTGCACACCCTATTTATTGCATTATACAGGTAACTTCCAATAACACGGAAATGGCGCTGAGCAAAAGCAGTTCTCGACTTCTGAATGCAGCACACTTTGTATTGCCGGCATGATCTACGTGTTTTTTGTGCATTGTCATTGTAAATCAGCGAAGAGTGAGTGCGTAAAATACATTGTAATATAAAAAGCTGCCTCACTGTGAGGACTCCACAATCTCGGTAAAGGGCGTCAGTCGGATACATAAATGGCTTTGATGTCATAACCTTTAGCACAGTCCTTTGTGCCCTTTCTACCGGCATTAGATGAGTCTTGTGGGCTCCACCCCAGACAATAGTGCAATAGGTGATTAAGGACTGACACAGTGCAAAGTAAACCATTTTCAATGTCACCAAATCGGCAGAACATCTAAGTCTCTTAAACACGAAGATAAGTTTACGGACACGAGCAGTGACATTTTCCAACTGCAGCTTCCACTTTAAAGAGCTGTCAACAAATACTCCAAGATATTTCACCACGTCAGTACTCGATATTTGTGGACAGGAACAAAGAGAGGAAGAGTTGTTGGAATTACAAGTATGAGCTCTAAGACTCTGAAAGTCATGTGAGGGATCAGATTTCAAATAAAACGGAATATATACAGTTTTTGAAAAATTTACTGTAAGTAGGTTATTTGATAGTCATTTCATCACAGTTCTCAGGCACTCCTCTGCACAGCTTAAGGTATCAGGCCAGTCGGTACCGTGTACCAAAAGCGCCGTATCATCTGCATAGGCGAAAATGGAGCAGTTTCTAAGAGGTAACATGCAAAGGCCGTTCACATACACCAAAACTAATGTTGGACCAAGAATAGAGCCCTGGGGCACACCGAAACATAATGATTCTGCGTCGCTGGTAGTATCGTTTATTTTGACGATTTGTGAGCGACCACTGAGATAATCTTTAAAGAGGTCATGTGTGTGGTCCCGGACGCCAATATCTTCCAGTTTAGACAAGAGGTGTGGAATAGACACAGTGTCAAATGCCTTCGACAAATCTAAAAATATTCCCAAACACTTCGATTTCTCATCTAGATAAGTAACAACATGATTTATCAGTGAGGTTATGGCATCTTCTGTGGATTTTCCCTTTCTAAAACCATATTAATAATAATAATAATAAACTGGCAACCCCACACAAGAGCAGTGGTATATTTTTTTATCACAGAAAGAAATTTATAATTAAGTTGTATATATTTTGCATTTTGTTAAAAAGTGAACCATTTTATAAAATAGAAGAAGTATACTATAAACCTGCAATGAAAAATATAACAAATATGTTTTTATCAATCAATAAACCTAAAGAAAAATTTATGGAGGAGAATGACATGACATGTCAACATGTCAACCAAAATGTGTTATAAATAAAATATACCTAAATAATGCTTACAAGAGCCAGAAGGCGTTTAGCACAACTAACATCACCGGACTCGTCGCCTAGCTCCGCCTCGCAGCACGTGGAAACCATATCGTCGGAACCGATTGCTGCTGAGGCGTCGAGCTCATCATCAAGCGACGAGTACTTCTCTCCGCCGACGTCGCCAACACCTACACGTCGGCAGGGGAGGACCCGGCCACCGACCTGCTTGGGACCCCGAGGCCCACCGGCCTCGAATGCGGCCCCCGCTGCCGGTGGTAATGTGCACCGCATGCGATGGACTTCATCTATGAACGAAAACGTCATGCGGGCATATTTTGCGGCTACAGAGGGAGGAACTAACCTCACTGCGTACCGTGTTCGTTTGCTGCCTTTGTTTCAGGCTCTTGAACCAACTATCAGCGTGTCGGCACAGCGGCTATCGGATCAAGTGCGGGTCATACAACGTAATCATATGTTGGATGATGCTGTGCTTGAGAGGCTTCGCTCAGAGCTGCAGTGTAGCGTCATCATCCCTACTTCGTCTCAAACTACTGATATACAGATTCATGCAACGCAACCTGACGTACCTATTGACGAACTAGTGGATGATGTTGCTACAACAGTAAGTACTCAATACAATGGTGAACTAAGGAGTGTTTTGGAACGAACGATTCAAGAGTATAGGTTTTGCGATCCCGTGTGTCGCCCACGTATACCGCGTTTGCCAACGCATAAAAAAAACATGGCTCTAGTGAGCACCCTGGACTCGGTTCTACCAAGCTATTTCAATACTTGTGTAGATATTAGTGATGCACACTCAATTCTGTATTGCGCGGCTGTAGCAGTTTGTCGCGTAGCTGGTGTCAAATTTCCTAAAGTTGAGCCAGCTACTAGACCTAAGTCTGTTCCAGTCTGGCAATGCAGGATTGAGCGTCGTATCACCGAGACCAGGGTGCTCATTGGTAAGCTATGCTGCTTCAGGGGGGGTAATACCCGACCCAGAGTGATGCGTTTTGTGACTCGTGCATTTGCGGGGACAGATATTAGTCCCCGCGAATTCTCTGTACGAGTCACGGAACGCATTGACTACCTGAAGCAGAAAATTTATGCGTGGGCAAACCGTATACGGCGATACAAGAAGAGAGTGGGTAGATATATTCAGAATCGTTCGTTTCAAAAAGATGAGAGGTGTGTATATAGAAGATGGGAGCAACCCGATTCAAGTATGACTAATATGTGCCTACCTGATGCCGAAACCACAAGCACATTTTGGCGAGGTATTTGGTCGGCGCCTATTAGTCATACAGAGTGTGATTGGATGCGGGATGTCGGGCGGTCATGCGAGTCTATTGAGACCATGGCACCAGTCATAATAACAACTGTTGACATTGCTAGTGCAGTTCGTTCGTTGCCCAATTGGAAATCAACTGGGCCGGACGGACTGCACAATTTTTGGCTCAAATGGTTCCATAGCTCGCATGATTGTTTGGCATCTTGCTTTCAATCATCACTTGAGTCCGGATCGCTCCCATCTTTTATGACTTCAGGTATTACACACCTCCTCTATAAATCCGGTAGTACCACGGACCCGAAAAATTATAGACCGATAACTTGTTTGCCTACGGTCTATAAGCTTCTCACATCTATTTTGAGAGTTAAATTATCATCTCATATAGAAAATAATTGTATTATGTCCAACTCTCAAAATGGATGTAGAAGCGGGTCACGTGGTACTAAAGAACTCCTTATTCTTGACATGGCCATTAATCAGCAGGTTCGTCGTAACCGGAGAAATCTGGCGACGTGCTGGATTGATTACAAGAAAGCCTACGACTCCGTGCCACATACATGGCTGTTGAGGGTGCTAGAGTTGTATAAAGTTGATACAACTCTTTGCACCTTCTTGAAGGCATGTATGGGGCAATGGAGAACGGCTCTTGTTTATCCAGGATGTCGTCAGATTCTTGGGAACGGTGAACCTGTCAAGATTGAGAGGGGTATATTTCAGGGTGATAGCCTGAGTCCCTTATGGTTTTGTCTAGCACTGAATCCTCTCAGTACTTTACTGGAGGGTTCAGGGCTAGGCTATCAGTTTAGGAGAGGAGGTCAAGTTGTTTCCCACCTTCTGTACATGGATGACTTGAAATTATTTGCCTGCACCAATTCCCACTTGATAGAGTTACTCAAGATAACTGAAACCTTTAGTAATTCTATCAAAATGGAATTTGGTGTAGATAAATGTGCAGTCATGCATGTAAAGAAGGGACGGATTGTGGAATCTGAAAGAGTACAACTTTCAGATTTCACAAAACTTAAATCCCTCTCCGCAACTGAAACCTACAAATATCTTGGTATGTCGCAGGCTTTAGGTATTGCTGAGACAGACATGAAACAAGCGTTGATGGATCGTTTCTTTGGCCGCCTGAAAAAAGTACTGAGAAGTCTTTTATCAGGTGGTAATAGGGTGCGAGCCATCAATGGTTGGGCCATGCCTGTCTTAGGATATTCCTTCGGCATACTGAGATGGACTCAGACAGAACTTGACACCCTGGATAGAAAAGTCCGTTCGTTGTTGACTGCAAACCGGATGCATCATCCGCGTTCGTCTGTAATGAGGTTGTATATCCCACGGAAATGCGGCGGTCGTGGTTTTTTAAATATCAAGACGTTGCACAACCGTGAGATATACAACCTTAGGGAATATTTCCTTCATGCGGACGTGGGTATGCATCGGGATGTAGTAACAATAGACAGCGGACTGACCCCTCTTTCTCTTGCCAAAGAGAACTGGCACAAACCAGTAATACTAACTACCAATGACCGCAAGGAGATATGGCAGAGTAAAGAACTGCATGGACGATTTTATCGGGCCTTACATGGGCCCGATGTAGATTTACTAGCATCAGTATCCTGGCTACGTTTTGGTGATCTGTTTGGAGAAACCGAAGGTTTTGTCTGTGCAATTACTGACGAAGTTGTTATGACGAATAACTATCGGAAGTATATTTTGAGAGATGGTACGGTTGACATATGTCGGGCATGCCACCTACCGGGTGAATCTCTCAGACATATTATTTCTGGTTGTCCTCGTCTTGCCAACGGGGAGTATTTACATAGACACAACCAAGTGGCCAGGATTGTCCATCAGCAACTTGCACTAAAATATAAACTTGTTGATTCAGAGGTACCGTATTATAGGTATGTGCCCGACCCAGTTCTTGAAAATGGTCGTGTCACTTTGTATTGGGATCGATCTATTATCACTGACAGGACTATTGTGGCCAATAAGCCTGATATAGTGGTAATAGATCGATCAGAGCGCCTAGCAATAATCGTTGACATTACCGTCCCACATGAGGGAAATCTCGTGAAGGCAGAAAAGGAGAAACAAATAAAGTATTTGGATTTGGCTCACGAGATTGTCGACATGTGGGATGTGGATTCAGCGATTATTGTTCCGATAGTCGTATCAGCGCATGGTCTGATTGCCAAGAGCCTCGATCAACATCTAAAGAGGCTCGCGTTAGGTAGTTGGGTCAAGAACCAGATGCAAAAGGCAGTCCTCCTAGACACGGCACGTATTGTGAGGAGGTTCCTGTCTCTGCAGCCCTAACCACCGGTAGCTTGGTCCCTGTACTCGATACCGGTGGGACACTATTTTTTTATATTTTTAAATATATTTTTTTGTTCTATACTAATGTATTTAAAAATCTAAATTAATATGTATAAAGTAGTAAATAAAGGAAATAATAATAATAATAATGTGTGGAGGTCGGGGCTTTTTAAATGCCAAGACCTTACACAATCGTGAGGTATACAACCTTAGGGAATATTTCCTTCATGCTGACGTGAGTATGCATCGGGATGTGGTAGCAATAGATAATGGACTGACCCCTCTTGCTCTTGCCAAAAAGAACTGGCGCAAACCAGTAATAATGACTACTAATGATCGCAAGGAGATATGGCGGGGCAAAGAGCTGCATGGACGATTTTATCGGGCCTTACACGGGCCCGATGTAGATCTATTAACATCTGTATCTTGGTTACGTTTCGGTGATTTGTTTGGAGAAACTGAAGGTTTTGTCTGTGCAATTACAGACGAAGTTGTCATGACGAATAACTATCGGAAATATATTTTGAGAGATGGTACGGTTGACATATGTCGGGCATGTCACCTACCGGGTGAATCTCTCAGACATATTATTTCTGGTTGTCCTCGTCTTGCCAATGGCGACTATTTGCATAGACACAACCAAGTAGCCAGGATAGTCCATCAACAACTTGCACTAAAGTATAAACTTGTAGATTCAGAGGTACCATATTACAGGTATGTGCCCGACCCAGTTCTAGAAAATGGTCGTGTCACGTTATACTGGGATCGGTCTATTATCACTGACAGGACTATTGTAGCCAATAAGCCTGATATAGTGGTAATAGATCGATCAGAGCGCCTCGCAATAATCGTTGATATCACAGTTCCACATGACGAGAATCTCGTGAAAGCAGAAAAAGATAAACAATTAAAATATTTGGACTTGGCTCACGAGGTTGTCGACATGTGGGATGTAGATTCAGCGATTGTTGTTCCGATAGTCGTATCAGCACACGGTCTGATCGCCAAGAGCCTCGATCAACATCTTAAGAGGCTCTCGTTAGGCAGTTGGGTCAAGGGCTTGATGCAAAAGGCGGTTTTGCTGAGCACGGCGCGCATTGTGAGGAGATTCCTATCTCTGGAGCCCTGACCACCGGTAGCTTGGTCCCTGTACCCGATGCCGGTGGGGAACTATTTTTTTATATTTTTAAATGTATTTTTTATATGTATATTTAAAAATGTAAATTTATATGTTGTTTATATTTAATAAAGAGGAATAATAATAATAATTCTTTATTTCAGGCATAATTTACCCATATTACATTACATTAAAAAATAATATTAAAATGAAAATTACGCAATCAAAAATGTTAAATTTACATAAAAATAATAGGTACAATAACATTAAAAAAATAGAAATACAAATTTATAAAAAGATTTAAAACTTAAAACATTAAAATAAAAACAATAACTCCTAGTATGTGACTACTTCATAAATAATCAATTTAAATACAAAGTTAAAATTATAAATATAAAATTAGAGACATATAATCATTAAAATTATAATTACGAATTTATAAAATAAAAATAAAAATAATAAAATAAATAGGACAAATAAATAAAAGTATTGAAATTAAATTGAATTGATTCAAGATTTAAAATATTGTTCAAAAATTAAAATAAAATAATAATAATAAACAATCATCAAACAATTAGAATTAATTCATATACCTGTGCCTTACTTCCGGAACACCGGACATGTGCATGTGCAAACATGTCCAGTGCCACGAAAAGGGGCAATCAGGGCGATCAACAATAGTCTTCATGATGCTGTTGTTGCTACCCCTCAGGCGGACCATCAAGGATGCAGTTCTTTTGCGGAGGATTGCTGGCAGACAATCTATACGCGTGTCGGCGAACATGCCCGATGCGCTACAATATCGTGGGAGCCCCAACAGCATCCTGAGAGCATTATTATACTGCACGCGAAGAGCGTTGTAGGCCTTCCGCGTATACTTAACCCACAAGCTGCCCGTGTAGACAGACTGGCAAAACGCTTTAAATAGCATAAGCTTCACTTCTTGCGAGCATCGAGCAAACCTGCGAGCCAGCATATTGCTTCGGACCGACAACGCTCTTCGCTCCCTATCCAAATCCCTATCATCAGATAAGTCGTCTGTGACTATGTGCCCAAGATATTTAAAATGTGAGACTCTTTTTAACTCGATCCCATTCAGGAGCACCGGCGGTACAATATCAGGTTTCCTACTACCTACCTTAAACACCAGTAATTCGCTTTTTCCGGTGTTGTAGACAAGTCCATGAGCTCTGGCGTAACTTTCACATATCCCAAGCAGCCTACGGAGCGCACTGATCGATGGGCACAGCAACACCATATCGTCCGCATAACTAATGTTATTTGTAACTTTGCAGTCAATCGAGCATCCGATTCCAGTGTTGCTGAGCTCCTCAATCAGCTGATTCATGTATAGGTTGAAGAGCATCGGTGAGGTCAGACCGCCCTGCCTCACCCCACACTCCAACCCATACCCCTCCGATACCGTTCCCTCCCATCTGACCTGGTTAATTTGGTTATTGTACCAGTACTGAAAGAGTCTCACTATCTCACTAGGTATGCCTTGTTTTAGCATTTTAGACCAGAGTAGATTATAATCAACCAGATCGAACGCCCTGGAAAGGTCAAGGAAAGCAGCGTAAACGGGCGTATTCCTATCCGTATAATACCTGACTGTGTGCTTAAGCGCAAGCACAGCTGTTTCTGTGGACAGCCCCGCTCTAAAACCAAACTGTGCATCATGTAGTTTAAGCTGTCCAACCATACGTCGCTCAAGCACCCCGTCCAGGACCTTGGCCGTAATGGTCGCCAATGAAATCGGCCTGTAATTGCCTGGGTCTGAGATGTCACCAGTCTTGTTCTTGACAATCGGCACTACTAACGTCCTCGTCAACTCACTTGGTAGGTATGAGTGTCTCACACAACAATTGTACAGCACTGAAAGGACCCCTGAGAGACGTGGCCCTGCTTGCTGGAGGTGCTCAATACTTAGCCCATCCCAGCCCGGTGACTTGCCTCTAGTCATCGATTTAACCACGACTTGCACCTCTTCTGATGTTATACTAAGGGGCGCTCGTGGGTCCACCTCAGAACTGCCTGTTTCACTCTTCAGGCTCTCGGATCTAAGCCTAGAAGCAACCTGAAATTGTTCCCTAAATAAATCTGCGATAGCTCTCGGGTCAGTCACATCATTTACGCTCACTGGAACTACAGGCCTAGCATTTAACCTCTGGGTTGACTTCCAGAACTTTTTAAATTGTT
Organism: Miltochrista miniata; assembly: GCA_933228765.1. NCBI lineage: Eukaryota > Metazoa > Arthropoda > Insecta > Lepidoptera > Erebidae > Miltochrista > Miltochrista miniata. The sequence goes on along the minus strand of OW121757.1, from coordinate 18,342,230 downwards.
TTTTCTCCTTCTGTTCAGCCAAAATATCCATTTGTATCTGCTCCTGATGGTTCTGACAAAATTTTAATTTACTTTTAAATACTTTTCTTGTTTCTTTCATAACCATAAAGAGCTGTCCCGTGCGTGGCTTCCCATGCCACATCCAATTCATAAAAGCCTGCCTGGCGTTCCCGTGAGCGTCCCTGACATGCTTATTCCACCCTATTATGGTACGCCGCTTTCCTTCACCTCCCCTCGACATGGAACTAGCTACAGCTGCATCTCTTAACGATGTTACAATCTCCCTGTACAAACGGTCGATTATGACTTCATGACTACTATCTGTACAAAAAATATTACTACAATCATTCAACTCACAGGGAAGGTCAATATCTCTCAACTTCTCAATGCATAATTTCTGATAACATTCTATTTCATCCCTATTCCTCTCACCCCATATAGCTTTATCCCTTACATAGTTCGTCTTTTTAGTCTCCATTCGCCTAATCACCCCTATGTTTACATGAATGCAGAGCGGAAAATGATCGGACCAGTATGTATCGTGATATATTTCAACTACCTCTACTGATCTCCGAGCTGCCTCCGTCACAAGGCAATGATCAAGCCAACGATGACTGCCACAACTACCACTTATAAAAGTGTACGCATCGGAGCCCATACCTAACTTGCTATAGTCGGCACAGTGCCATTTTTGTTCTAAACAAAAACTTAACATTTCATTACTAAATAGTTCTCCCGGGTGAGCATTCAAATCTCCAAGAATATATACATATTCCAAATTGGAGCTCTCAACAATAGCAGCAATCACACTTAAACAGTCACAAAATTCTACAAAATTATCGGCAGAGTTCGTAGGCATATACGCGTTTATAATCAAAACAGTGCGATCGGTCGACGTCGCTCTAATAGCCATAATACGGTCATTATCGCACGGTATGATAGACACAGATGTAAACAAAGCCTTCCTCCACAAGATTGCTAACCCGCCATAGGGCCTACCACGCAATACACCTATTGAGGTATCTACCGCAGACTTACCAAAATAACCAAAATTACTATCTATATTTCCCAGCATTGGTACGTCATGTGGCAATAACCAGGTTTCTTGTAATGCCACTAAATCCACAGATTTACACAAGCCCTGCACACAGGTAGTTGATCTTTTCAAACCCATACAGTTGAAAGTAACAAACTTTGCAAATTTATTATTTAATTTTTCACAATCCATTATGTACATTTATTGCTGCTGTTCTCATTCTCGCTCTCTTGCAAAAAACTATCACGCTGCCTCTCAGAACTGTAAATAAATCTGCGGAACAATACCCCCGCAGGCCATAATGAATCACTCATAAAAACATTAAACATACTTTTTGGTATTGAGAACTTATAAGCCGCATAGCCTTTATTCTTTTTCATGTTAATTTTAGACAAACTAACATCAACACCCGTTTTCTTTTTAATATACGACACTATATCTTCACTTTTTGTATTCTCGTCAACATTATAAATGTAAAACGGCACACTAACACACGCTGCCTTAAAAGAACTCTGTGGAAGAATATCGGCCCTTCCTGTTATTCCTATAAAACGATTTTGTAAACGTTTACGTTGTACAATCTTCCATTCCTCATTTTGCGAATCTTTTTTCCAATCACCGCCATTGCGCAATACATCTGACATAAGTTGCTTAGACGGTGGACGTTCGGGCAATGACGCTATGGGACCGTCTATCACGTCATCTTTCGCAACCACGGTTGGCCTCGCCTCTCCCTCCCGCGCTGACTGTACCGCTCGTGCCGCTTTCTGTATGTCGGATGCCTGGGTGACGAAGTTGGCCGAAACCGTGGTACCGGCCTCCATGCGTATTTCGCACTCAGCTATGTCCTTTTGTGTATGCGTGCGCTCAGCTGAGACGACACCACTATCGGCCATTATATCGTTTTGCTTCTCGCTTCCACACCTGTCATTCGTATCAGCTGTTAACCCGCCTTCAATATTCAATAAGCCAATCGGACCACTTTTACCCTCATAATTATCCCATACACTCGATCCTTTTCGATTATCAATGTTTATATTTCTATACACTGGTATACTCGCCGTTTGCAAATCCTTAATGTGTTCGACTGTAATATAATTAGATTTTATTAAGGCCACGTCTTCCTGTAACTTTATAACATCTCTCAAGACTTTAGTAGCATCCAAATGGTCGAACGTTACTGGAGGGAGCTTATGTAAATATCTGGCCACGAAGATCGGCACTAATTCTGGGTCGGTTACCTTTATAAGCGTGATGATATCCTCTATGTCCCTTCGACATTTTCCTTCATTCCTCCGTTTAATTTGACGGCGGGATTTGATTTGGTTAGAAGCCAATAGGTGATGCGATTCCAAAAAATGTACTAATCGATTGTTAATTACTTTTTCCAGAACTTTCGATATGGCTGGCAGGACTGATATTGGTCTATAGCAATTGACACTCTGTCTATCCCCACTCTTGAAAATCGGGTGAACTACAGCTTTTTTAAGTAAGATAGGGAAGCAACCCGTGGACAGGGAAAGATTACAGATGTGGGTGATTACCGGTACCAGCACAGGCATACAAGCTTTTAGTAATTTTGGAGTAATGCCATCCCATCCAGGTGCAGCATCTGCTCGAAGCTCAAGAATAAGACTTTTTACCTCTTTTTCATCAGTTGGTAGAAGCACAAGGGAGTTACACGGCTTTACGGTCATATGTTCATCCGAATAGATAGAGGAAATAGAAGTAAATTTAGAAGCCAATTGATTTCCAACGTTAGCGAAGAACTTATTGACGCTGTTGATAGACGATAGTTCGTCATTACAGACATTCAGCAGTTCCTTAGGAGAGGTTACATTGCGGTGCGTATAGGTTATATTTTTAACAGTATTCCACATAGCCTTTGGGTTGTTTTTAGCTTTAAGTAATTCAGTTTTTTCATACATAATTTTCAGGTTCTTGAGGAGTTTACTGCAAAAATTTCGATACCTTTTATATGTCACTCTAAGAATATAATCATTAGGGTTTCTCTTTAACTTACGGAACATGTTGTCTCTGTTGCGAATGCAACGCAGTAAGCCAGTAGTAATCCATGGTTTAATTATTCTACGTTTTGAGGTGACACAGACCTCCTTTGAGTTATCCCCAATGATATCGCCAATACTTGACAATAGAAGCTCAGTAGCCACGTTCGCATCCCCAGAGCATAAAATGTCATTAAAATCCGCAGAATAAATACTGGAAATGATGGCGGGGTAATTGACAACAGTTCGCCTCATTTTAGTTGAAATGGGTAATCCCTCACAGTTAAAGCTTATGAGTGTAGGTTTATGATCGGTTATACAGGTGTCGAATACAATTGTTGTTGTTTTTAAGTCAGTTTTAACCATAACATGATCTAAACAACGGTTCTCGCGAGTCGGAAACATATAAGAGGGTAAGAGGCCATGAGCTGCAATCATATCCAAGTAGTCGCTTGCTTGTAGGGTTAATTTGCCCGGGATTATATTTATGTTTATGTCACCCATAATCACTACATTTCTGCATTGTGACATTGGCATAAGAATATTGTTCAGTTCACCAATAATTTTTTCATAATTTGTTTCAGAAGGGGAGCGGTAGATTGCAAGTATATATACATTAGAAGTCTCTAGGTGACAGAGTAATCCACTAGATTCACATAGTGTCGGCTCGGTGATAATAATAATAATAATGAATGTGCGTGGCTACACATCGGTCCCGATTCCTCAGAGTTTTGTTGCGCTCCTCGACCAGTTAGCATTTAATGGGCTAACGGGAGACAGTACTCCCGGGAGTGCAGCAAATCTCAACTCTGGCTTGCCTTAATTGGCTGGTCAGAGGGAGGAAGCCAGAGCTTTATGCTCGGGGGTGGAAGTGTCATTTTCAAGGGCATAACTACGGGGAAACCCGCTCCGGGTCTGACCCGTGATGGTGAAACCGGCGCCGCACCGCTCGACACCCCTAGCCGCTCACACCGGTGTTGCCCTCTGTCGCCTTACAGGCTTAATGCCTTTGGCGATTGTAAAGGGGGCCCATCTAGTGAGTTGGCGAGTCACCGTCTGCCAAAGTTTTAATATAATAATAGGTATATTGAAATGGCAGACGCCGTCTTCATCCATAGCCTAAGTTAACCAGACCATCTAACACCCATCACAATAGCCCATTACGTAGTTAGCATATTTTACAATAGTTAGCTCCCATTGCAGATGGTCCATTACCGTTCTTCTACATAAGGCGGATGTGGATTGTTTGCAGTGGGGGTCCCATTTCCCTTTAGATTAAAAGTCTCAAAGGGCCTCTGCATGTTGGACCTGTGTCCCCATGTAAGCCTACCAAAAGTCCGGGTGTCTTCGTAAGAAAAAAAAAAGAAGATACCCGTGTGAAAGAGAGACATAATAATAATAAATAAATTTATTTTCTCAAAAATTGTTACATGATAAGGAACTAAAAGGTATGCCACTGTTTGTTACACATAAAATCAGGGTAGGCACTCTGAATTCCAAACTAGGTAAAAACCTGTATTTTGGAATTCAATGTTGATTCAATACATTTTACAAGATTTGGTACACAAAATTTTCATTTCAATTTTCACGTTACAAATTTTTAAGACAAGATAAATTTCTTAAGATATAAACAATATATCAGTTTCTCATGCAACTAGGGCATTGTGCATGTGCATGGGAGCTTTGTGTAGGTCCGAAGCCACATAAATTAAAACCCCATCATTTTGATTTTTGGGGTAGGTCGTGCGATAAACCACATATCCATTTATGGTCGGAATTGTCGAGAGACCTTCGAGCCAGCACTCAGTTAGTACAATCACTTCACACTTCATCTTTGTGCTCTGCAAAAGTACTAAAAAGTCATCAAAGTTATGATTGACACTGCGGATATTGAGATGCATGATATTTATGGACTTAGTAGTGGTTTTCATCACATTGGACCACGAATCAGGTTTGCAGAAGTGAGAGTTTAGAATACCATATGAATCAAGTTCATCCATTATGATGGGATCAATCATTTTTAAATTGAGAGTAAAGTGCTAAATTTTTGACGGCTTGCGGTTCATTAATAGTTAATTGCAGTATTTGAGTATAATTCTGGACAACGAACATAGATTAAGTTTAAGCGAGTGGAATACTTATATGTTGAATGTTACTGTGCTGTTTTGAACAATAAATAAATAATAATAAATAATAATAATAATAATAATAGATAGTTCGCAATAAATAATTAAGTGGAGCCAATTGTAGGTTACAGTTACATAATAGATAAGAAAACGCACTGTGTGCTCATGTAAAATGGATATAAATGTATAAGGTATTGAGCAGCTTTCAAATTCATGGTATGTGTTGAGTGTAATGTATTTTGTTAATTTATTTTGCCCGTGTTTATTATCAGTAATATAAGAGTTTGAAATATTTTTAAAAGATATAACATAAATATAATTTAAAGTAACAAAATAAGAAGAACAAATTTTTGTTTTAAAACATAACATGCCTTTTTCGAAATTACAGTTTTTTAATGAGATTATTGAGAAACTGAATAGACGTGACACATGTTGATTCCAGTCCTTCACGCTTGCGAAGAAAAATTCTATCGTTCTGTGACCAACAAAACCTAAAATCGTGTGCCTTGGCAAACTTACGAGCTTCGAAGTATAACTGCCTCCGACTGCTTGGCAAATGGTCAGACACATGTACTGGACGATAAATGTTGTAGGTGCTGTATCACCTATGTTACTAATGTTATAATATTGCTAAAATTTGTGAAGATATTTCCATGCAAACACGTTCTATCGGCTAAACGGATCTAGGTGAAGTTTGGTTGGGCACAGATAAAATTATAGAGAGATGGCGCTTGACGTCGCTGGCAGTTCGTGTCTGTTTAAATTGTGATTAAAAGTAATTGTTTGGTTTAATTGAAGTAAATTTAGTGGAATATTACGTGAAAAGCTATAATAAAAGACATATATTGTTATCCAGTGCCATATATTTGGGAACATCTAAATAAATCTAAAACTATAATATGTGCAGTAACAGTGACTTAAATCTACCCTATAACAACAACAAAAAAAACAAATAAAACTATATAGTCCAATAACTTTATTAATTTAATATCCCTGTGTGTAGGCCAGTGATTTGCGATTAGAACTTTCAGTGAGCTAATCAGGGATTGTGATTGGAGCGACCTGAAACAGACTTTTTTCCCAAAATTGACGACACCGCCATCTCTTGTCCAGTAGGCGAACTATTCGTACGGTTATTATAATAATATTTATTGTTCAACATGAAAAGGTTGAGATATGGCTGGCAAGTGTTCAACATGCGGGAAATTTCTCTCCATGAAGGGAGGTGCAGCATGTAAGTGCAGAAACAGGACCAAGGTCAACAGAGATACAACCCGAATGGCTCCTTTGACGGGTGACGTTGATGTGGATACGCCCCCCAGTCAGCTGGATTCTTCTGTGTCTGCAGGCGGTTCGGGCGTGTCTGTTGGGGTACGGGCCACCTGTCCGTCGACTGGACTTGACATAGCACACGAGATGCGGCTCATGAGGGCAGAGATTCGATCTATGAAGGATGACCTGACGTTGGAGTTGAGGGAGTTTAGACTGGAAGTGGCAGACCTTCGACAGTCCTTGGCATCGTGCAGGAAAAAGGTTGACTCCCTGGAACATCGCATAGTCTCGATCGAGAACCGTCAGAAGGAAGCTCTTCCGGCACAGGAACTGGAGCACACCATAAATAATTTAAAGCTGGAAATTAATGACCGAGAGCAAGATCTCCTACTTTCTGACGTGGAGATCTCAAACCTTCCTGAGTGTGCTGGGGAAAACGTAGTCCACACGGTCGAGTTACTGGCGAGAAAGATCGGAGTACCGTTAGACAAGACCGACATCGTGTATGCCGAGCGAGTGGGACCCCGAACGGAGCGGGCCCGTGGGGCGGGCGGCGAGGGTGCGGCCAGGAGCAGGCGCATTGTGGTGCGGCTGGCGCGGCGCGGGCTGCGCGACGAGCTGCTGAAGAGCGCGCGGGTGAGGCGCGGCGCCACCACCGCTGACCTGGATGGCTTCGAGGGGCCCCCGCGCCGCTTCTACCTCAATGAAAGGCTGACTAGGACCAACAAGCAGCTGTTTTTCCTCACAAGACAGACTGCCACACAACTGGGTTGGAAGTATGTATGGACAAAGCGAGGTAGGATATTGGCAAGAGAGTCTGATGGTAAGCGCGCCCATACTGTCCGTTCAGAATCGGACCTAGATCGTATTTTTGGTAAAGGTATTGTCAATACAACTAACGATTAGGTTGCATTTCATTGTTCCTTTGTATGTATTTTGTATTTTATCTAAGTGTCTACTTAAAATAATATGTGTGTTAGTAATATATCTTAAAATTAGAATTAAGAAAAATTGTTGTATGAAGGAATGCAAACGAAAATATTTTTACAATGATTATAACATGATTGTGTGTGTTGACAATTGTAGAGGGAATAAAGAATCTCAAAAAAATATTTACAATATTTACAGAGTTTATATACATGTAACCAATTGCAGTGGTTTTGTTTCGGTATATCTTAGGCTATTGTATTCAAGTGTTACAGATGACATCTTGTGGGATCCCTACTATTGTATCAGACAGCCAAATAAAGTATTAATGATGATAGTATGTGACTGTCCAGGTTGTGCTTGTGGGTATGATAAGGAAATCGTGCACTTTTCTGATTTTATGTTTGTAGTTATTATGCTCAATATTGGGCCGCGTTTTGAAATAGCGCTATGTAGACAAATAAACATATATAATCAAAAAGTTTTTGCCTGCATACTGCAAATATTTGAACTGTATTTAGTTATTTTTATTTGCCGGATTTTGTACATACTAATCATATTGTTTATAATGTTGAATTGCAATTATTATGATGAACAATAAGAAATATTTAAAGTTTGGACTTTTTAATGCAGGTTCACTTGGAACTAGACAGGACGAATTTTTAATTGCCATGAGCCATCATTCAGTTGATATCATGGCCATCAATGAGACCTGGCTACAGCTGGGTGAGGATGGCAGAGCTCCTCTGGTGCCAGGTTATAGGTTAAGGCATACTCCTAGACCTGCTGTAGTGAAGGATGGACACGGTGGGGGAGTCGGGTTCTATATAAAACATGGTGTTAGTGTGAGGACCAGAAGTCACCCGGTGGATTCACAAGTGGAGGAATATTGGCTGTCCTTGACTAGTATGGGGAAAAAAATTCTGGTTGGCAAAGCTTATAGACCACCCTGGCTAGGTGAAGACCGTTTCTTAGACAGCTTGACTGACAGCATCTGTGCATTGGCACCCTATGATAATATCATCCTTTTGGGTGATTTTAACATAAATATGTTACTCCAGTGCGAGGCCAAAACAAAAAAACTCCAACAATTCCTACAATATACTAATACCCATCAAGTAGTAAATGCACCAACACATTTCACTGATGATAAAAGCACTCTAATAGATATCATCTGTACGGATATGAATGTTTATAATGTCACAGTTACACATGTTCCAGAACTAGGTAAACATGCCGTTGTGACTTGTGACTCGACCTTAAAAAAAACTAAGGAGAAACCCAGGTGGGTTTCTTATAGACCATTCGGGGATATCTTGCCGGATCTTTTTGGTAGCGATATTGAACTGATTCCTTGGCACCACATAGAGTCACAGGTTGGTGTTGATGATATGGTGAAGGCATTATCTGCTTGGATTGTTCATCTTTTTGACCTGCATGCCCCTGTGAAAAAAAAACGGTTCAAGACCAAAAACACTCCTTGAATAACTGATAATGTTAAGCTACTCTTCCGCCTACGCGATAAGGCGAGGCTTGCATATCAGAGTACTAAACTGGAGTCCAAGAAAAAATATTATCTGGAGCTAAAACATCACGCTGTTAAGATGTTGCATAGTGAAAAGTCAGTTTATTTTTCAAAAAATATAGGCGAACAGATCAATAACCCTAAGATCATGTGGAAAAATCTAAAAAGTCAGATAGTCCACTCACATAAGGATTCTTGTTTGCCGGGTCACTTCAACAATCCATATACCATCAATAAAGCTTTCCTGGATGTTTATCAAAATTAACCTACTATGAACATCATAGGCATAACCCTAATATGAGTTTTGAACTCAGACCTGTAGATCAAGCCACTATTTTAAAGATTTTGAACAACATTAAAACACAGGCACAGGGTGTTGATGGAATCACTGCGAAGATGTTGGAGCTCACACTACCAAATTCATTAAGAACTATCACACAATTGATTAATACATCTATCAGTACACACACATACCCGCAGCTGTGGAAGTGTTCAGTTGTTCGGCCTATTTCAAAAACTAGCCACCCAAATACCGTCAAGGACCTTCGGCCCATCAGTATACTTCCTTGTTTGTCAAAGGTGTTGGAAAGGGTGGTGCATATGCAGGTCATGGAGTACCTTGAAAACAATAGCATTCTCCCTGATAGGCAGTCAGGATTTAGAAAAGGGCGGGGTACAGCTATGGCTTTGTGTGATGTGGTTGGTAACATACTAGAAGCCAGGGACCGCGGAGAAGGAACAGCTCTAGTGCTACTGGACTACTCCCGCGCTTTTGATGCCCTGGATATTTCACTATTATTATCAAAGTTGTCATTCTATGGGTTTACATCAAATACTGTCAGGTGGTTTAATAGTTACCTCACAAACCGTACACAGTATGTTGAAATACCGAGAGAGGATGGCACAGTGATGACTTCATCCCCACTTATGGTGACTCGAGGGGTGCCACAGGGATCAATCTTGGGTCCACTTTTGTTCATATTATATATTGCGGACATCACAGGATCATTTCAACATTGTCGGTTCCATATATATGCGGATGACACACAATTATATTTGTCGTTTAAACCTGATGATACACTTTCGGCCGTATCGAAAGTAAATGAGGACCTGGAAAGGATAGTTCAATGGTCAAAAGAACACTCATTGATCTTAAATCCCCTAAAATCTAAATTAATGATACTAGGTAGTAAGCGACAAATTCAGTCAATTTTGAAATATGACCCCACCATAGTCATAAATGGTCAGAGAGTGACAAGGGTTGAAGAAGCCACCAACCTTGGTCTCGTGATGGATCCTCAGCTACAGTTTGAGGGACACATTAGTAAGATTGTAAAAAAATGCTTTTATAGATTAAAAGTTCTATACAATATTCGTGACTTCATAGGGGTGCAACTTAGGAAGCAACTGGTGGACAGTCTCATACTATCTAGGTTTAATTACTGTGACATAGTTTACGGTCCATGCTTATTGGCTAGAACTAAAAACCTTATACAGCGTATTCAAAATGCATGTGCCAGATACTGTTTTCAAATACCAAGACGTCAACATGTAACGCCTTACATTAATGGTAATAATATTTTAAAGATGGAGGCCAGAAGAAGGCTACATTTGGCAACTTTACTTTTTGACTTGTTAAAGAGTAAAAAACCTAGCTATTTGTATGAGAAAATATGTTTTAGACGAAACCGCTATCGTTACCCTATCAGGTCTGTAACTAGTACATTATCGGTGCCGAGGCATAAAACTATGGCCTTCCGAAGTTGTCTGAAGTTCACGGCGACGCGAATCTGGAATGATCTGCCACCGCCTATTAGGGACCTAAAATCCAAACACACATTTAAGGTTAGGTACAAAGCATTGCTCTTGCAATATCAAAAGAGCATGCCTTAAGTTTTGTTTATAAACAATGGATGTATTTTGTCTTTTATTTATATAAATTAATAAATTTAAAAATTATGACTGTCCATATCAATACGATGAGCAGAGACATGCAATATGCCTCTGCCTACAACTTAGGGGATTGAAGGTGTGACCAATGTGGGTGGAATACTTGACTCAACGTATACCCAAATAATGTAAGATACAAGAATCTTACCTTGGTGTTTGGCTCCTGGGCTATGTCATTCCAGAGTCGCCTCGCCGTGAGGTGGACCCTGGATGGCCTGATTGTGTATTGGTTAGATGTGCGGTTGGAGGCCTGAAATGAGAGAGAAAGTACATTGAATTAAAAAAAAAAAACAAAAACTGCATGTGTGTAATTGTTATTTTATTATTAGTTAAGTGAAACATTTTAAGAAATTACTTACCTTTAATGGCTTTAAATTTGTATTCTTTTCCTTTTCATAATTATGTCTGTTTGTTGATAATATGAGTACTAGGTCTTTGTTGAAACGTTATTGCCTGTAGACGTCAGGTGACATTTTAAGGTTGGCACTGAAAATCAGTACTGGATGGTTGTTATCCATTACAGTGTATGCTGAGTGTCAATTCCTGATTGCGGACACAGCGTTCATACTAAGCTCAAACAATATTATTTATTAACTACAGTTTGTAAGTCAAGTACTATTCAACAAGAAAGACACGTGCTGCCATTTGCCACGTAAAGACACGTCGACCGTCGACATTTTGTGACAAACGTCGGCAAATGGCAGCTGACATAAATATCTGCACAGGCGGCGGCCACAGATGATTATTTATAGGTTTTTGAACGTTTTGCCGCCTGTCTTTAAGATCGTTGTGTTGTTTATGTACATGTTATTTTTATATCTATGTTTGTTTTTCTCTGTTTTTATTATTATTTTTTAAAAAGGTTACTGTTGTTTGGTCTATGTGCGCTGTGATCTAAAATAAAAATTATTTTCTTTCTTTCTTATAGTCCGGAGTAATACAAGTTTCTTTTTAGCTGTGTCGTGAGAAAATATCAATAAAGCTATTTTAGTGCGAATTTGAAGTTTGGTTAGGCAATTGAAAATAAATATTGACCTATTCTATCATGGCTAGTAGCCGCATTCTGGGAGTATAAGTACGTATTACTAACTTCTACACAATAAATCATTCTTTAGCCTCAGTTCCAAAATGCTTTTTCACTTCCGTAACCTGACCTGATTCAGTGATTTCTTTTAATTTACTGTGTTCCTGTATTACATTATGAAAACGTCAACATAATTCACATGTTATGCATACTCGTAAAGGCGTAATTTACTTGTCCCGTGTGAATTAAACGTAATTGGAGGTGAGAAACGAACCGTAAAGTCTTTTTACAGCGTAATTCGGGCAGGATCTACGAAATTAGCTTTATGCTTATGTAGAGCGGAATAATAAAAATTACAGGTTCCTTTATTCGGAAACTTATGGGATGAATGATGACTTATTTATTTATATATTCACTAATACTTACTATTTTCCTGTTTTCAATGTTTTGGTACACATTGTAAGGTAACAAAACTACAAAATTGACTATAGATATTGATGAGGTAACTCTTAAATTACCCACTATGTCCAAACGTCCACGCGTTTTTTATAGACTTTTTTACTTGTAATTGCACTAACCCCAATATAAATTTATGGAAATTTATTTTTGTCCTTTTGTTTAATGTTATATAGAAGCATGTATTATTTTAATAAGATTTCTTTGGTTATCTTAAAAAGCGTGCTTTTCGCACTTGGCAAAAGTACACTAACGGGGATTAAATATGAAAAAAAAAATCGATATCAGTTGGAATATTATTATGGGACAAACAATGTGCATAATTGCATTGTCATAGGTAGGTACCTATGTAGGTACTTCAAAAGTTTACAAAACTCCAAATTTCGTTATCTTAATGTTCCAACGTCGAAGTTTCGAAGGGAATAAAGATCACGATCAAAGATTCCTTTATTCAAACAAATAAAGCATTATAAACACTTTTGTTAAGACTCGATTTGCATTGAAAATCCTGTAAACCGAACTGTTGTTCATTACAAGGCACTAAGGTCCCTTCAAATAGTAAGACAATACAATTTTCTGAGCGCACAAATCGCTTAAGACCAACTTGTTAACTTAGTCCACTACAAATGTTTAGTCGAGTATCTTAGTATATTGACAATTCAATCTGAACAGAAAATGTATTATTACATTGTACAGAGTTACAGACTATGTAGCCCAACTTTAGTCCACGAAACTCGTGAAGTGTTTAGGGCGGAGTGCAAGCTCTAAAGCCCAGATTCCATCGAGATCTGAACGGGTATGTAGGTAATCGTATTCTTGGGGCTGTACTATACTCTATCAGGCATCTAAGTTTTGATTTTTTCATCCCCCAATGAAAGCAACATCAACACTTTTGACTTCCATCAAAACTCTCCCTTACACATAAAAAATATTAGGAAAGCAATAAATGTCATAATTTCATTTCGTTTCAGTTCATTAAAACACAAACCACCGTCATTTTCTCGGGGAAATTTCGAATGAAATATTTCAAATTTTATGTCTCTTAGAATTGGGTTTGGCGACATCGTAAATTATTTTAGAATTATATTGCGTAATAATCTTATCAGCTTAGTCAGTCGCCTTTAATTCATGTAATACGGACAAAATTATTAATAACGGCTAGTACATTGTTTAAGTAGGTATTAGTATTTCTACTATCGATATCCACTGGTGAAATAGAATCACCTCGTAGCAATTACATTAGCCAAATTGTATTTGAATGAAACTTCAGTCGCCGCAATAAAATGAATTTCATTTCTCTGAGTAAGCCTCGGGCTATAATTTTTTCCGTGTTTATTTATTAGATGTAAAGGTACACTTTTTAAAGATATTCCATTTCTGATTAAAAGATATTATTTTTATGAGATTTCTGTTTTAATTCGATCAGAATACCCTATAAATCGGAAATTCAAGTCAACAGATAATTTCGGTAGCAGATAAATTTGTTTTAGCTTTGAGATTGCTAGCTAGAACTGTTGTATTTAGCTGATGGAATGAACCAGCATCTAGTTGTTAACATACTACTGAAGTCCACCAATATTTTCGCAACAATGAAAGTGCTTACTTCTTTCTGTCGAGAATCCTGGAACATCTTCCCGAGGGCTCGCCCTGGATTCCCGGCCGTAGGCAGAGGTTAGGCCCGCGTGATTTCTGCCGGTAGGAGTTCTGCATAGCATCCATTATGGTTTCCACACGTAAAATAATTGTAGGTACTCCTTTTCATATTAAGCCTGACAAAAATGACCACTTCGGCCTAATGAAAATCTTGAAGAATTTCACGTTGTAAATGAAAGCAAATACCTGTGCTAGTAAGTTTCGTTTATGGTTTATGGTCTCTTTCAATCGTGTTCGGTGTGGGCTTATTGCTAAACTTTATACCGTTGTTTTACCAAAGTTGTTTTGTTTTTACCTATGTTCTTTTCTTTCACAGACGTTCATTTGCATTCACTGTAGTGAGCAACATTCACTATGGCCGGTTATGGATGGGTGACCATCACATAACCATTTTGTGACATTTATTGGCGAGCGTTTCCGTGCTTCGGAAGGCACTTTAAGCCGTTGGTCTCGGTTGCTAGTAAAATGGCAGTCGTTAAGCCAAGTTGAAGGCCTTATAAAAATTTCAACAGCAGGTAGTCACAACCTACGCCTGTCCATATCAACACTGCAATACGGCTCACCACCTATTACTTGGGAAAACATCTAAAAGTGAAATGTGGGCCTATAATATGCTTCTGCCTACCCCTCCGGGGACTAAAGGCGTGATAATATGTATGTAGGTATTTTTAGTAAGTACAACTATTTGATGAACTGGTTTACAAAAACGACGAGCAGTCTCGTCGTTTTTGTAAGCTAATTCATAAGAAAGTCTGTAGAGACCATTTATTATGTACCTAATTGATTGACAAATTTTGAGTTCCTATGACATTTTACTTGACTGAATTTTTTGTAGAACACATTTTTATTTTATGATCGGAAAAGGTAAATAAGGAAGAACTCAACCGTTTATGAGTAAATGGTACAGGGGAAATATCATTAGCTTTTTTGGAACGCCGATTACAAAAAGGCGGGTATTGTTAAACCCTGATTAAACTTGGGTTGACTACCAGAAGTGAATTGTTTTTAAATAAACGCGTGCTTACATAATAATGTTAAGTCAAATATTAGCTCAGGAGTATATTCTACTAGTAATATAAATGGAAAATCCTGGGACATCCTTCCGGGGGCTTACCCGGGGCTCCCAACCATAGGCTGTTGGGCGTTACCTGAGGTTTTTAGTTGGTAGGAGTCCGGCATAGCATACATGATGGATTTTCTCTCACGTTAAGAAAATAAAAAAAGCTACGACTTAATTATTATGTTTCTCACTATAATGTGCCTACGAGTAGTTTTATATTAGTGAAAAAGTTTCATAATAAGTTCCAGTAGTTTCGTAGAAATTGATGCCGTCACCTATGGATAACTCCTAGTGTTTACGATCATGTGTCGGAAAACACGCTGACGATTCCCTCAAAAGAAGTAAATTTCCCCCGTTTTCAAACATTTTTCACTGCTGCTTCTCTCCTATTCATCTTAGCGTGATGTTAAATAGCCGATAGCCTATTAATCTCCCTATACCGAACTGTAAACGAATTTTCGAAAGCAAATCAAAACTTTGTTCTATCAAACAAGTTGTTGAGCTTCATAACATTTTTTTGGAAACATTGAACTACAAAGTAACTATTTTGTAGTACGACTCGATATTTGTTTAAAAATCTAACAGTACAAAACACGAATTTCGTAACAATTTTTATCTTTGACAGCTCAAGTATCTCCTAGTACCTAAATCGGTAGACAGAGGCACAGAGGGGCACATTTTATCTCTTCCACTACATGGCACGCCCCTGGGGTGTTTGTTTCTAGCTATTGATAAATATTATGTGACATCTAGTCGAGCGTACGATCAATGGGGAAATCAAAAGGAATCCTGTGTGCTTTTACGTTGGATGATTCAATTATGGATATCGGCTGTCTAATGTTGAAGGTTTATTTTGTTATTCATGATCATTGTTGATTTAAGTGGATATAAAATATAGTCTGTATTTACCAAATATATGAATTTTAAGTAAGTACCTAGGTACCTCATTGAAGATTCTTGGCAGTTAGGTGGAGGATTAACAAATATAAATAAATTTTAAAATTGTAAGCTCAGTGATCAATAAAATATTTAAGATCAGTTTTCTGTGTTTTTTGATCGTTAGTGCGACTGTTTCCGAGTTTTGTTAGGAACGATAAACTGTTGGTTCCGACCGCCAATGAAATCGTAGTCATGAACACAAGTTGGAGTCCTTTAAACGGATTGTTTTGTTTTAACAGTGGGTCGCTAAAATCTGTTTTTGGAGCTCACCATCTATTATTACGTGGAACTAAATATATCTGGCGTATATTATGCCCATCCCTTTTCAACAAATAAAAGCACGATTATTATGTTTATCACGTTACCTTAAAAAATCCAAACCATCATTTTTATTTTCCTCTAAATAAAAAACCGTAGTTACCACCTAAATAAATTCGTTGAGAATTAATGCGACCTGCTAACAATTCCATCATGAAATGTAGCCAACCGTTTAAAACGTTGACGTAATAGTTAAACATTAAGGTGGAATATTCTAAAAAAATCCAATTGTCTTTCCAGCAGCAAAAAAAAACGAATCGTATTACGCAATCATACCTCGGCTATGAATTACACACGTGTATTATCAATCAGAAATGCAAAAATCAAATTACCATACGTCATCAATATTTCCCCCGCAATTTCCCGACAAAAATTCAACTCTTTCGTATTTTAATTTGGCCCTCGGAAATGCGGCGTATTTATTACGGCCGGGCCATATTAAATAAGTGTAATAATGGAATAACAAATGTTTTACCGCCCTGCGACACGACAATACCTCGTATATTTCTTGAATGCCTCTTGGAAACATTCGTTAGAACTTTTCTGTTGATATGAAAATGATCATCATAAAAAGATTACATTAGTAAATTATTTCCCGAAAGTTTTTATCCCGCAAGCCAAATTTTTTTCTGCATTGTTGTGGTACACTAAAATTTCAGTAAAATCTGTCCAGCTATTTAGGTAGAGCTCAGTGAAGTATGCATGAACAGTAACTACAAAAAAGGATCTAAGTTAATCAAATTTACAAGGTGAGACTAAAGCAATAAATATCTTGTAATATAAATGCTGTTTCACACGTGTTATCGTCATGGGTTTGTCGATATCCGTGAAAAGAGTACCGGTATTCCTTGCGATAAGTCGTGCGCCATCGTTTCTTTAGATAAGCGGGAATAGAGGAGTAGTGACAGATACTGAGAAACTGTCTATTCATAATAGAACTGATATAAGTTGTAATTTAGAAAGTAAGCACTGGCCCAAAGAGGCATGTGAGGAACTCAGTATTATTGGTTTTCTAATTAATAATCTAGATCATTCATCCTGAACTTCAAAATTATACTTCCCTGTCCTTGCTGATCCCACAAAACTCGTGCCGGACAGATGTGCCAATCTCGTACAGTGGAGAGAATCTTCACCAGAACAGAACATTTCAAAAGATAGTTTTCCTGTCGAACCTCAGCCAGGGTAGGGTGCACTAATCCCTCTGAATTTTGATTATTATGAAACAAATAGTAAAAAATCAATAAAATAACTACTTAAATTTTAAAGGTAAAAGTAAATAGTGAATTAGAGCAGTAAAAGGTGTTTAAAAAAGACTAGTCTAATTTCTGTGCACAGGGTCTACAATCGCGCTTGTTCAAAACATGTTTGAGTACTGTACAGAGTTGCTCAGAACCGTTAGTGCGGTAAGTTGATACAAGGGGTTTATTGCTAAAATGGATGCATGTTGCACTAAAAATACTAGAGCGAGCTGATATTGTTTGTCAGATAGCGATTGATACGATACTGCTATCGGTGAACGCATTTATACTCCCTGAAAAACTGCAAAATTTTAACAGAACCAATATTAGTCTTTAAAAACTATTGACATACTTACCTATTAACTTTGTTAGAGAGAGTTTTCGTATACCTACTGCAATTTTTATTTTAACTGATCTGTAAGAATTTGGGGCATTTTTAAAAAATATAAGTACTTTATGGACATCCATATCCAAAGGGCAAAAATGGGACCCTATTACTGAGACTCTGATGTCCGTCTGTCCGTCAGTCTGACTGTCTGTCGAGTTGTAAAAAGTATCATTTGTACTTTAGTGAATGACTTACAGATAGAATGCATTGTGTGATCTGAATCGCGCTATCAACATTTTCCGTCACCACATATAGTCTCAGCAGACATTCTAGTAATAAATGTTTCTTCCTGAACCTGGTGTTTTCTTAGGTGAATTCCTCAAATACTAGTGACTCGTTGGGACGTTTTTGGGAATTATACATGGTCCTTCGAGCCGGATTGCTAAATTGGTTGAGTCATAAGTGACGACATACTACAGCATAGTTTGGTGCAAGAATTATTCGACGTGACGTCGCGACACCCATCAGTTGGCCATAAGAACAGCGGGCTTATGTTGAGCAGAGGAGAAAGCGGTCAGCGGATTAAACTGCAGTGCATATCTAAGTGAAGTATACAAGTGACAAACTGTGAGTACTCTTTAATGTAATAATATAGTGGACACATAAATTTCAAGTAAATAATAACTTAGAGAAATCAGTGCAAAAAGAGATTAGCTTTGATTATTTTACAAGTGTTGCATGAACTTAGAATAGTTTCCCAAAAAGTGATAATACGGGGAATCCATGCCGGATTTCGGTTCGGATTGTATGATTGCAAACACTTAGAATTTGAACACAAAATTCATCGACTTAGAAAATCTTTGAGCAAAATACCATCAACTTAGAAAATTTTATGAGCGATATTCATAGACTTTGAATAATTTTGAGCTAGATTCATCAACGCGGGTTCTTTTGAATCTCATATTCAAATTAAATTGGAACATAACATCACAACAATGGAAGGTTATATTAAAATACAGGAAGATACTAAGTCTAAGATTCAAAAGGCTAGAGCTAATTTTAAGAAATCTCCTAAGGAGAGAGTAACCCAGTCATACGTGGAAACTCGCCTGGAAACACTGGAAAACTACTGGAATTCTCATCAAGATATGCATAGAACTATCGTATCGGAAATTGATAGCAAGGATCTAGTGAAGACGAGTTATCACTCTGAAGATATATATGGCATGGTTGAAGAACTCTATACAGATTATAAAACAGAATTAAAAGGATGTATACTTAGATTTAAGAACCCTGCTATGTCTTTATCATATAAGTTTACTGTGTCAGACGTTAAGCAACCCCTTGGTGTTCGGTTACCCAAAATATCCATCCCTAGTTTTAGCGGTCAATATGCGGAATAGTAGTTTTCGCGATTTATTTGTGTCGTTGATACATAACAACAAGGGATTGGATGACGTCCAAAGGCTACACTATCTCAAGGGATATTTGACGGGTGAAGCCGAACAACTTTTGCGTCATATTCCAATTACGGCTGCAAATTATAAAGATTGTTGGGATCAGTTAAACCAAAGATACAATAACAAAAGACATTTGGCCAATTGTATTCTAAAGCGTTTTATGAATCAAAAGAATTTACAAGTAGAATCTTCTAGTGCAATCAAAGAACTTTTGGATACAAGTAATGAATGTATTAACGCTCTTAAAAATTTAGAGATTGACATTTCTACATGGGATGTAATTGTGATTTACATTGTAAGTCTAAAACTAGATACTGAATCAAGAAAACTTTGGGAAAGTCAAATAAGTAAATGTTCTGATGAATTACCTAAACTTTGTGATTTTTTTGAATTTTTAGGTCAACGTTTTAGGTCGATTGAGTTTTTAGATAATAGGAATATTAAACCTCAAGTTAATAGTACTCGCACTACAAAGGTTATGCATGTCACATCAGGAACCAATTGTATTTTTTGTAATGAAAGTCATAAGTTGATAAATTGTAAAAAGTTTGCCAAGGAAAATGTAGACGCACGCCGTAGTTTTGTCCAGACCAGAAGGTTATGTTTCAACTGTTTGGGTTCGAACCATTCAGTATTTTCTTGTCGTTTTACAACCAATTGTCGCATTTGTAAGAAGAGACATCATAGTCTTCTCCACCCAAAAACAGTCCCTAGAAGTGAGCACAGCACCGGTGATCAGGTAGTAGATAGTTTGGATTCTACTGCACCGTCTAATTCACAGGGCGAGCCATCTCAAATTGTATCTTGTTTCTCAAATTTGGATAGTCAAGTGTTATTGGCCACTGCCATGATAAAGGTAGAATCGAGAACGGGTACTTTCATTTTAAGATCTCTATTAGACCAGGGATCTCAAGCATCTTTTATAACCGAAGCGGCGGTTCAGATGCTTGGTCTAAGAAAAATTCCGAACAAGAGCTTTATATCAAGACTTGGTAGTGACCAGACGGCTACATTGCAGTCTCGATGGTATGTAACTATCAAGGTTCAGTCACGCCATGATCCCAACTTTATTGTTGAAGTAAAAGCTCACGTTCTCAATAAATTGACATCACTGCTTCCAGAAAAAAGATTGTCCTCAATACACTGTCAACACAGTTTGCAGATTTACAATTGGCTGATCCTATGTTCAATGTGCCGAATAGGATTGACATTCTACTGGGAGCAGAGGTGTATTGTGAAATATTAATGGAAGGAATAATCAAGGGTCTTCCTGGTCTTCCTATGGCGCAGAACACCAGGCTAGGTTGGATCATTTCTGGTCTTGTGTCGTCATCAAAGCAAAATAATTCGCTAAATCAGAAAAATATTGTTACCATGCACACACAGGTATCCATCGACGATCTTTTAAGGAAATTTTGGGAACTGGAAGAACCTCCTTCTGACAGGCAAGGGATGCTATCAGAGGAGGAGCAGGCCTGTGAAGATTTCTTTTCGAAAACCTACAAAAGAAATTCTTCAGGTCGGTATGTGGTCAGGTTGCCTTTTAAGTCAAGTGATCCCGGTTGTCAATACGGCAATTCATATGAAATTGCGCGGAAACGGTTTCATTTGCTGGAAAAGAGGTTACTTAATAATCCTGAACTACAAACCCAATATTCGAACGTCATAAATGAGTACTTGTCACTTGGTCATATGGAAATAGTTCCAGAAATGCAGATAGAAAAATCTACTGCCGTGTACCTTCCGCACCATGCTGTTATCAGAAATGATAAAACTACAACTAAGGTTCGAGTAGTATTCGACGCATCCTGTACTTTGAGTAATGGAACCTCATTAAACAAGGATATGTTGGTTGGTCCTACCCTTCAAGCTGAGTTGAGACATATTATCATGCGCTGGCGCTGTTATCCAATATGCCTTGTGTCTGATATAGTTAAAATGTATAGACAAGTGAAGGTTGCTGAGGCTGATGTTGATTTTCAACGCTTGTTATGGCGTAGGGATCAGAATTCAGAACTTCAACATCTTAGGCTATTAAGAGTTACCTTTGGTACATCCTCAGCACCTTACTTGGCTGTACGCAGCTTGCAGCAGCTAGCGCGTGATGAAGGTCATAAGTATCCCTTGGCCGCAGAGAGAGTGCTAAGGGACTTTTACATGGACGATTTCATGTCAGGTTGTGAAAGAGCTGAAGAGGGTATTCAACTCTACAACGAGATGAATGAGCTTCTTCGGCTTGGTGGATTTGAGCTTCAGAAGTGGACAAGTAATGACGATCATTTGATGCAGAAAATAGAAAAAGACAGAAGTATAGAAAAAGAAAATATAGAATTGAGACTAGACTCAATTATGAAAATACTGGGTTTAACGTGGAACAGATCAAATGACGAATTTCAGTATACTGTCCAACTTCCTCAACTCGAGACACCTGTAACGAAGCGTAGGGTAATCTCGGATATTGCAAAGCTGTATGACCCGCTCGGTTGGTTGGCACCCGTAATAACCACTGGAAAGAGTTTTATTCAGCGGATATGGCTATCAGGTGTAGGTTGGGACGATGAAATTCCAGCGGATATTTTTAAAGACTGGATTGCATATCGTGAGGCTCTTGTTTATCTCACTACTTTTCAGCTTCCAAGGTGGATTGGAACGCGCAGAGATGACATCCACAAAGAACTGCAAGGCTTTTGTGACGCCAGTAACGTTGCTTATGCAGCCGTTGTCTACATCAGAACCATAACAGAGACTGGTGAAGTCCGTGTTAGTTTGATCGCTTCTAAATCCAGGCTTGCACCGGTAAAGCAGGTATCTATACCTCGTTTGGAGCTTTGTGGTGCCGTCCTTTTGGCAAACCTGCTTAAGGAAATATCAGAGGTTTTAGAAGTACCAAAGACGACGATCCACGCATGGACTGACTCCAGCGTTGTCCTTGATTGGCTGAGTAGTCATCCAAGTAAGTGGAAGACTTTTGTGGCCAATAGGGTTTCTGATATACTTAATTTTGTGGACAGCAGCCAGTGGTCGCACGTTAAATCAGAAGATAATCCAGCGGATTGTGCGTCGCGAGGAATACACCCAAAAGATAT
Source organism: Miltochrista miniata (assembly GCA_933228765.1). Lineage (NCBI taxonomy): Eukaryota > Metazoa > Arthropoda > Insecta > Lepidoptera > Erebidae > Miltochrista > Miltochrista miniata. Next base: position 18,319,826 of record OW121757.1, on the reverse strand, counting down.
TTCGAATTTGGCGTTATGGAGTAATGGCCCGAAGTGGCTGCAAGAAACTACAGTCCATTATAGTAAAGGAAATTTTAAAAAATCTGAGCTAGAGGTGAAGAAAAGCAAGATTTTATGCCACTTAAGTACCGACAGTAATGGTATCGAAATGATGTCAAGATTTTCAACACTAAAAAGACTAACCAGAGTCTTATCATATTGTAGAAGATTCCTCAAATATGCTGGGGGATCAACTATCAATAAGACAAGGTGGCTTACATTTAAGGAAATAAAGGAATCTTTACTTATTTGCATACAAATGTGCCAGAGAACATATTTCCTGGAAGACATAGAATGTTTGCAAAAATGTGGTAAAGTAAAGGGGAACAGTCAACTTGTCTCGCTTAGCCCGTTCATTGACAGAGAAGGCATCGTCAGGGTTGGGGGGCGTTTACACAATTCTAGCGTGTTGGAAGATATGAAGCACCCAATACTACTACCTAGTAAGGCACATCTGACACATCTCATTGTTGCAGACGCTCATGAACGCACACTTCATGGCGGTCCTCAATTAATGCTAAACTATTTGAGAACACAGTATTGGATTCTGAAGGCAAAGGATCTCGTAAGGCAACATGTTCGGAAGTGTATAGCTTGTGTTCGTCATTCTGCGCAGACAAGTCATCAGTTGATGGGCCAACTTCCCGCCTCTCGGGTTACCGCTTGCCGCCCCTTCCGTCGAAGTGGAGTTGACTATGCGGGACCTATTGCTATAAGATCATCAAGGGGACGTGGTTGTCGCTCCACAAAGGGTTATATTTGAAAAGAGTGATTGCCAATAGCACTCTGACATTTGAGGAAATGGCTACTGTTTTATGTCAGATTGAGGCTTGCCTTAACTCTCGACCCATCACTCAAGTAAGTTCTATTCCAGAAGACCCGTATCCACTCACTCCGGGGCATTTCCTCGTGGGTGAACCACTGATACTTGTACCAGATGCGAATTATGAGACAGAAAATATGAGCACTCTTAAACGCTGGCACTTTACACAGCGCCTAGTTCAGGATTTTTGGCGTAGATGGTCTCACGAGTACCTCACTCAGCTTCAACATCGGTACAAATGGTCACACGTCACTCCAGAGCCAAAGGTAGGGGACATCGTGTTAGTGAAAGAGGATGACCTTCCCCCGGCAAGATGGCTGTATGGAATGATAACTCAAAAACATTCTGGTCTGGACAATCTTACGCGAGTTGTGTCCTTGAAAAGTAAAGGGTCTATAATAAAGAGGCCAATTTCTAAACTGATTATTTTACCGGTTTCTAATGATTAAGTTAATGTGTATTTATTTGTATATAATAACTATGTCAATATGTCATGTCTTTGTGTTCATTTTACTTTATCTAGTAACTTATTTAATTATTTATGGAGCTCGTCCATGGTGGGCGGAATGTCGAGTTGTAAAAAGTATCATTTGTACGTTAGTGAATGACTTACAGATAGAATGCATTGTGTGATCTGAATCGCGCTATCAACATTTTCCGTCACCACATATAGTCTCAGCAGACATTCTAGTAATAAATGTTTCGTCCTGAACCTGGTGTTTTCTTAGGTGAATTCCTCAAATACTAGTGACTCGTTGGGACGTTTTTGGGAATTATACACTGTCCATCTGTTCGTCTGTCTGTCTCTAGGCTGTATTTAAGAATCCGTGAAAGCTGGACTCAGGATCACTGAAAATATTTACATCAAAGTAAATGTCATCAAAGGCATCCTTATACTAATTAATGTAAATTATACTGCAAATCTGCTAATTGTGTCTTCGCTTACCCGATTTGCCAGCTATGACACTTTATAGTTTTCTTTTAATATACAGGCATCACAGTTACCTGAGGTCTGTCACATAAATTTAAATAGGTAGGTACCTTTATATTTTCTCCGAAGAACTTGAGAGATAATTTACCTGTTTAAACATTGTGTGTCCATAAATTTTAAATAAAATAAATTAATAAAATAAGAGATATTCAGCATCACACTATGCCTCCACAATCTCCACATTCACCACCTCCTTAGTTGTATTTTGTCATACGAAATTGCTAGTGAGCCTATTGGCACGTTGAAACTGTCAGGAGCTAGTTAATAAGCCGTTAGTCCAGTTGTCAAAAACAATATATATTCAATATGCTGAAGGCTTGATGTTTGAAAAACTGGAAATTCCTAGAACCGATTGTAATAGCTTCACCACCGATACGTGGAACCAAATTCAACTGATGATGTTTAAGCGTAGCAAGCACTGCCCACTATTTCGGGGGAAAAGGCACGGCTATAAGAATGCATTTACTTGTTCAAATGGACACAAAGAATCATGTAATTCCAACAATAGTCCGAACTATGCAGCTAACAAAGCTTCAATTCTCAGTACGAATGCATGTTTCTATTCAATTTGCAATATTCTGTCCGTACTAGCGAAATTTTCATCAGTTTATAGCCCGCTGCAATCTCGATGTGGACAATCTGTTGGGGTCACTACACGAAAATCTCTTTCAGCTATGTAAATACGAAAATATTGGAAAGTTTCAATATTGCTAACGAAGGTATGTTTGGGTAAATATTCTCATAATATTGTTCTTTAATAGTCGTTGAGTAATGTTATAGGTATCTGCAATATCTGTGCAAAGGTTTGCATTTAATATAAGCAGGTAGTGTTTTATAATAAACTGCATTATTATGTGCTAGTTATTTCTAGGTTAAATTGCCAAATAGTTAAAAATAGCACTTTATAGACCAGTAAATTAAGTGAAATTCCTGCTAATAAAAAAATTTGACAGAGAGTTCGATAAAGTAACTCCGTCAGTCTGTAACGCTTAGATCTTGAAAGGACTTTTAATTCCGTGGCCTGGATTAACATCAACACGCGGGCAGAACCCTGGGTAGGATTTTCCTATACTGATATTATATAATTGTTTGTTTGTTTGCATTGAATAGGCTCCAAAACTACTGAACCGATTTGAAAAATTCTTTCACTGTTGGGAAGTTACACTAGCTCCGGGTGACATAGGCACTGAATAACAAATAGTTCTAGGTATAGAAGGTTGACTCCTTAGATCTTGAAGAAAACCGCCATTTTAATAGCCTACGAAATCAGAAAAACTCATACAAACTAAATCGCACCTAAAGTCAGCGCGCGAAGGCTAACCCCACTGATTTAGAAGTCGCCGTTTGGGCGGGCAGTTAGTAGTTGATTATCCCATAGGTATAGGCGAGTGACAGACGCTTGACAAAGGCTACATTTCAGGTATCCGCTAGTTCATAATAAACTTATGAGAAGATCCTCGAAGGACTTAGTTTATGGGACCGCTTACTTATCATGGTTATACAATAAACAGAATGGCTGCCTTTTTTGACTGTCAATTGTGACATAATCAGAATTACAAAAATCCCAACCAAAACAAATCTCAAAGGGACAGCTGCAAGTATTTACCATACGCAAAGGTAACGATTTCAGAAGTCCTATTAAATGAAAATGACAGCGATACAAATTCAAGGGATGTTAATCTAATGTAATTTAAAATTAACCTGCAAGATGAAAAGCCCGCCCGAGGGCCTACCGGTTTGCCCTGACAAAATTGGAATCTTTCAGTGAACTGGCATATTATATATTATGTTACAAACAACTTCTTTCTAAAAATATTAACATAGACATGAGGTCTTTAATTATGAAACTATTAAAATGAACTCACATAACTCAAATTTTAAATTCGTAAAAAAAAGAATACTTTTGTGGCTAAACATTTATAGAGATGATTATAGATTTTAGACGGTATGGACAATTTTGCTTTCGTCCGTATGTCTGTGTGTATGTATGTCAGTTCCGGTCTAAAGGACGCATTTTATTAAACACTAGCGGACGTCACGCGGTTTCACCCGCGTAGTCTCCGTTCCCGTGGGAATACGGAAATAAAATATATCCTATGTTCACCGCAAAGAGTGTAGCTTCCCAACAGTGAAATAATTTTTAAAATCGGTGTAGTAGTTCCGAAACCTATTCGTTACAAACAAACAAACAAAAAAACAAAAACCAACAAACACAAAAACAAATTTTTCCTCTTTATAATATTAGTATAGATAACGCACGTGTTCTGTGATTTAAAATACAACTTTTGTTGCAACACACACACACTCACATGTATTTTAAAGAGACGTAGTTAGACGAAAATAATACACTGGCACTGATTATTTCTTCTAGAAATATTTTCCAGCAGTCCGGCGCGAGAGGAGAATGTTTCCAAGCGTGCTACAACTTAGCGCGCACGAGTAGTAATCACATTAAATTATACTTCCTTGGCAGTCGGTTATTATACAACCAGTTTCAGGTAAAGGTAATATTGAATTAGGTGTCTAAAGGTCATAGTTACGGGAAGTTTATTTCACCGTGGCAATAAGACGTCTACGCAATTTTCTCCATATTGGCGCCAAAATTGCTCTTGCAAATTCTATAAGTACTTCGATTGCTTGTGGATTATGCTGATTTCAGATAGCCGGATATTGGCGAGAGTCGGTGTATTAACTTTAGCGACTTCAGAGTTTTTACATTATGTAACGCTTATTTTGGTTAACGTACATTTTTTTTCTATTAAAGAGATAGAATATGGGATGATTTGGTCTTGTACGTGTTTGAATACTTAACAGCCATAAATAGGCTTGACATGAAATATAGTTTAGTAGACCAAATAGGACATAATATGGAATAAAATGTAAGATCATTGTACACCTTTGATCAGCAAATAAATGATTATGACAACTTATTAAAACAGCGTCTTGCGCTACGGTCAGTCTAGAGATGTTGATGTTGATGTGTCTTGTTTTCGATATGGCATCGTCAAAAAGGTTTGTGTGCCTAATCCAGATTGTTTTTGCTATATTTGTGATGAATAAATATTTGGAAAAAAAAATTTCAATAAAAAATAAAACCGACTTCAAGCAAATCCTGAAAAATAAAATTTACTTAGCACAAAGTAATATGTATTTTGATTTATCATATTTAATTTAATATCGTATTGAAGTCGGCGCCAAGTAAACCCATAGTTTTATGTAGGTATTATATTGATGGCACCAACTTCAATATTATATTGAATTAAATATGATAAACCAAAATACATATTACTTTGTGCTAAGTAAATTTTATTTTTCAGGATTTGCTTGAAGTCGGTTTAATTTTTTTTTCATCATTTTAAGTGACGGGTGAATCGAAAAATATATCTATCTAGGTGAAAGTTCTCATCGATCGATACAAATCAATCAAGCCCAAACTTAAGGTAGAGCTGTAAATCGTTAAGGAATTCCCTCGACTGTCTTTCGGTTCCATCATCAGATCGACTCCAGACATTCATTGAATTGTAGTACCTTTAAGCACTGAATTAAAAAGTTAACAAACGCACTAGTTGTCCCTACAATTTTCGGTGGTTGACCTCGATTTCTCCTGAATTCCATCATCAGATTCTGACCTGGTGAAATTGGGACCACCTCAGCAGTGAACACTATCAAACAAAAAGCAGATTTGAAATTCGACTATAATTGACGAAATATCGGTGAATGAACATACATAAAACATTGAGAACTTCCTTTTTTTTTAAGTCGGATCTATCAATCTAAGTGTAAAGTTCTCATCAATACAAACCAATCAAGCCCAAACACAAGGTAACTGCTGTAAATTGTTAAGGAATGCCCTCGACTGTCTTTCGACTCTATCATTAGATCGACTCCAGACCTTCATTAAAATGTAGAACATTAAAGCACTTAATTAAAAAGTTAACAGCGCACTAGTTGTCCCTACAATTTTCGGTGGTTGCCCTCGTTTTCTCCTGGATCCCATCATCACATCCTGACTTGGTGAAAATGGGACCACCTCAAAAGTAAACCCTATTCAACAAAAAAAGAAATTTTGAAATCCGTCTATAATTGACGGAAATATCGCTTAACATACATAAAAAAATACATACAGACGAATTGAGAACCTCCTCCTTTTTTTGAAGTCGGTTAAAATATCGAAAACCTATATCGGATTTGGAAAAACTACGTACGTTTCCAGGTTTAAGTATAGAAAAATTAAAAGCGGGCATTTTTGATGGGCCACAGATTAGGCAACCCGTGAGGAATACTAATTTAGTCAAATCAATGACTGAAATTGAATCCAAAGCTTGGAACACATTCGTTTTGGTTGTGAACAATTTCCTTGGCAATAAGAAATCTGAGAACCATGTCGAGCTTGTTGAGTGCATGCTATCGAACTTGCAAGAGCTAGGATGCAATATGAGCATAAAAATACACTTTTTTTTACGTGAGGGAAAATCCATCTGGATCAGCTGGACCACTTTCGATCAGCTAGGCCGTTTACATGTCCCTAAAACGTCAAGTACCTAATTATATCTAATATTACTTGACGTTATAGGTATATATATTTTTAGGTGTATATGGACTACAATATAAAAATACACTGTACAGTACTTTCAAAACGTTTTTAGTTTATAGCATAAAAGTTATACTTCCTACGTAATATTTTAAATGTTAAAGTTTGTTAAATGTTTGGGTATTTATAAGTTTGTAACTCGATCACGCTCTAACGGCTGAATGGATCTGACTTAAATTTATAACAGTTTTACATATTATAGCCTGTTTATATGCTACTCTAAATCCCTGGAATAGATTCCCATGAGATGCAGTAACAGAAACAGAATTTTACGCTGGCGAAGCCGCGGGCATCAGCTACTTTAAAAGACCAGTAACAAATTCGATATAATTTATCGAACGGTAAATTTGGACGTTGAATTGTTTGAATTATTGTAGCTATCGACAGCGTCCAATCTCATGAGGATATCATGTCCAAATAACACATGGGACAAACAGCGATACGGCGCTAACGAACCGTCCATACTTTGATTGATTGATTGTTGGAATATTATGGATAAACCAGCTGACCCGGCAAACTTTGTTTTGCCGTATAAATAATTATCAAAGAAATTGATATTGTTCGATGTAAAACATAACAAAATGCACACAAATGTCCAACTGATTCACCATGGTAATGCGATACTTCATGTAATATGAATTTGAAGACCTGTTTGCACTAAGTGTAGGATTTTTTTACAAGAAGTAAAAATTAATCAAATTGTTTTTAGTGCAGTAACTGCACTAGCAAAATACCGTTTCTCTGCCGAAACATAGACGCTCTGCAGCACAAGTGATGTCCTCTTCTTGCAACCTCGGGATCTTCAAACAAAGCAAGAGGCATTATCATGGACAGCCATATTGAAGGCCACAGCCAAGGTCTTGATGAAATGCGGACTGTAATAATGCTTATTGTCGCCATAGGTAGTACGCCGCAGGAAGTAACGTCATTATTGCGAGATAATTATTTAAAAAATTATATGATTTATTTTTATTTCTTATAATAAATCCTACACTTAGTGCAATCAAGTCTTCAAATTCAATTTCATTAATTCTCGTAAGCCATTGTCATTTCACTCTCATTATTTTTCATTATATGTATACAAAACTAGCGGTCGTAACGCGGTTTCACCCGAGTTGTGCTCGCGTGCCCGTGGGAGTACGGGAATAAAATATAACCTACCTATGTGCACTGAGGATAGTGTAGCTTCCCAACAGTGAAAGAATTTTTCAAATCGGTTCCGTAGTTTCGGAGCCTATACGATGCAAACAAATTAACAAACAATCAAATCTTTCCTCTTTATAATAATTATGGGTAATTCCTCTTAACGATTGGCATTGTTGCTATTAAGATACACCATGTGTGATAGTGAATGAGAGGTGACTTAGGTTAACTTCCTAAAATAATTAAGACACAAGCTGTTTTTCCATCAAATTAGTAAACAAAGAAGCAGTGTTCGTGACAAAAATGAGGCAGTGCGTATTAAAGACCTAACCTACAGACAAGTATACCTATATTATTATCTTCTTCTTCTTTTATCTCTTGGATACAGGTTTTGTCTAATTTCTCTAAAGTCATACTGTTTGAATGGTGTTAGTATCATTTGAAGAGTGAAATAAAAGTTCTTCAAAATATAAGTTCTTTATGTAATCTTCATCTTACACGCAAGTGTACTAAATTTGCTTTCAAATTGTCTTAAACTTGACTTTTTTTTATTTAACGTGAGGGAAAATCCTCATGGATGCTATGCCGGACTCCTACCGACTATAAAACCTAACATAATGCCCAACAGCCTATGGTTGGAAGCCCCGGGTGAGCCCTCGGAAGGACGTCCCAGGACTCCCAACAGACCCACGGCTGCCACTGCGGCCTCGCCTAGGGGGTGGTTCGGGTGCTATCCCTCGTCTTTGGGGGGTTTCGGCTGTGATCCCACTTCTAAGGGGGGGGGGGGGGTGAGATGTATGTGCTTTTTAACTTTTGAAAATGATATCCCTCTTTACCGCTTCTTCAACTTTGCAGTGAAAAGTTCAGGACTGGACTTAAAAGTAAACTTTGAACGAAATTGGTTGAAATGAAACTCTTTCGTTTCTCTATCTCACTTTCTATTATAGTTCGGCTGAGATTTGGTCAATACATTGTTTATACCTGGGATTCACACACATAGGCTAATTTTTTCCTGAAAACAGGTCTATGTTGGATACAAGTAGGTATTTGAAAATTGTATAACACGGGTGAATTCACAGATAGTAGCCAGTTATCCAGCTTATCTCAACCATTATTAGAAAGAGGAGATTTGACCAGGCCGGGAATGGAACCCACGACCTTTAGGATTAAGGTACTTCACTCAATACTACCAATATTATAAAGTTAACTCCAAAATCTTTCAAGTAAACGGTGTAAATACCATCTAATATTTAAGATTCTCTATATCATTTTAGTCGTAAAGATAGGGAGGGGAATTTACCATACCCCCATATCATACTTGGAGTTACGTCGTTGAAAGCGGCGATAAAGATTTATGATTCAATAATACTTTGATTATTTCACAGATTCAAGGAAGAAGTTGAATTTTATGAGCCATACTGGTTCTTATTTAAGCAATAATGTCTCATTATTACTGTTCCACAATTCTGTAAGAGGATGGATCGATACTTTGTGTTTGGTTTGGGAAATATATTTTGCTTTGCGATATGAAAGAGCTTAGGCTATCAACTGTTTATCATGTTGAGAGCTTCAATGGTAAACAGGCGGATGGCGAGTTGATGTATTTTCTTTCTGCAATGTTTTGGCATGATATTCAGTAAAAATATTTATACAGCTAAAAGGCCCAGCCTTTTTGAAGTTATACATATTATATTCGGTATTTGATTTCTATTTATATAGTAAAGGTAGTCCCCGTTTCCACCCGCGTGAATTTTTTGAACCCTCAAATATGTCTTGATGCTACTTTCTTAACGGAAAGGAATGGTGCAGTACAGAGATCGGAGACCATTTTCAAAATAGCATATTCGGAAAAACTGTAGTCAATCTGGAATAACTGTCCTCAAATTTAAGACTATAAAATACACCTATGTGTTTCCGATCCCCTAGAAGAATATAGAGTTTCAAATATTTATACCTACTACGGGAGAGAAAGGCCTTTTATATCATTGGCTTCTGGAGAAGATTCTGTTCAAAATGACGATGGCATTTCTGCCTCGTACAGCTAAAGTTTCTCTTCTGAATACTCGCAATGGTAGATTCTTGAAATAATCAATGAAGACTTGCAATAGCAAAACGATAGCAAATAAATGATATGAATATGAAGTAATTTCTTTACGTTGCATCATCAGGAGTCACCATCCAGACCTAAAATTTAACTAGCAATTTAAATAAATATTTCGTCCGTGGTTCTCTTTTAACAGACATATTTGGGTACATTACCAAGTTGTAGTGCTGTCTGTAAAGAAGAAAAGTATACAGAGCCGCCCTATAAGGATTTTTTAGAACATCTTTTACATAAAGCAGGTATTATTTTTGTGTAGTGGGTAGCGATTGGTAAATATACTCTTGTTTACTAAACCCAATTTAGTAAAAATACTTATACTTAAAATAGATATTCAGTCAAAAAAAATTGCCAACTGAATTAACCAGTAGGTACTGTTTTAAAATGGTACCTATCCTTTTTACATGATTAGACCTTAAACCTACAATTTACAAAAGACACAACTACTAATTGTGAAAATATTACCTATCCATCTGTTTATTACTGTTTTCGTGTATAATTGATACACTCTAAACAGTAGTCTTGTTTATTATTAGGGCGTAAAAGAGCCGCAATTATAGAATTATGGAACCACCTTAATTACCCCGTAAACAAACCCAATAAAAGAAAATGAATGGATTTATTACGCGTGACGCAATCAGTAAATATAATATCAGTAGGTAATAAAATTTTTATTAGATTAAGTGGTACAGTGGTTTTAGTACCTATTAGGGGGATAGAATTCCGTCAAAAATGTTCATCACTCAGTAGTAACTCGTGCACGATAATATGAGGCACGCCTATAAAGAAACTCTTCAGCGTGCTCAATATATTGAGCACGAGTAGTATTGCTTTTGTAATTGAATGCTAATTGGTTATTATTACGCACATAAATAAAGCATTTCGGTTTAAAAAGAAGAAAGGGTCATTCACATAATATTGCATATTATATTTCTTTAAACGTACAAAAACAAGAATAGGTAATATACGAGTTTATGAGACTTTCCCACTCAATGAAATCTAAGCCAAATTAAAAGCTATACATACCTATTATAAGTTTGTTTTGCTCTCTCGACTACTGATAAATATTATATTTATCCGTGGCCGAGTGATACTTCTACTAGCTGTGCCCCCCGGCTTCGCCCGGGATATACTTCGATAAACGTATGTCTCTTTTATCCCAGGGCTGTAATTTCAAAACATGTTTCTAAAAGCTGATCGCACATTATGTCAGCACAGTACGCGCCGTACGCGCCGTACGCGCCGCATTTCCTGATAGCCTCGGACATACGCGCCGTACGCGCCGAAAGCAAATCTTTGGTATTGCAGGATCCCTTCATTGTAAGGGTAGCTTGAAGAAATTTAAAGTGCCTTTAACCCATTTACAGCGACCGATCGTTATAACGATCACAAAACTGTGTTTAAATACCCTCCATTAAAAAACATGTATCTACTGGAATATTCTTGCTTATTGTCTTTGATTCGAATGAGTGGTCATTTAGCTGTGTTTCGACGCGTATTTCATTGCCCTATATTACTTATTTTGAATTTCACAAAGCATTATATCTTATCCAAGTGAAAAAGTTTCATTACGTCTTCAAAACGGTAAGTTTTCACAAAGTTTCTTTTGGTTGAAACTCATGTTATATTGTGTTTTATACATTTGTAACTAGTCTAACTAAATATGAAGCAAATTTTGACCATTTACATAATATAAAAAAAAAACTAATGATATATTTTGTGATCGTTATAACGATCAGTAGTAATTTGGGTAGGTATTTATTTTTAGATCTATTCATCATACTAAGCCATTATCTCTCGATGAAATCATCATCAACCATTCGATGAGGATATAAGTTCTGAGTTGGTGCGACCAGATTGGGTTATGTACTATGGTTTGATCAATACCAAGGCCATTCAACAATTATTCCACCGCTTTATAGGGAGTTAGGTCTGGGAGCTGGTGTTATTTTGCGTTTTGCTGATCATTTACAATTTCGATTCCCAGGTGCCCCTTGTCACCTGTTCTTTGACAATTTATTCTCTTCCATTGCTCTTTTTCACGAATTGGGTAACAGAGGACTCAAAGCCACCGGAACAATCCGTGAAGACCGTACAAAAAAATGTCCTTTACCCTCCAATAAAGAGTTCAAGAAAACTGAAAGAGGCAATTTTAGTACCAGTCTAGTCGTCCAGAGCATATTTTAGTTTGTAAGTGGAACGATAATAGCGTGGTGACAGTAGTATCCAATTCAGAAACCATCGAGCCCTTATAAAAAGCTAAACGGTTCTCACAGCAGCAGAAAAAATATGTCCACATTGATCAGCCTGCAATTATAAAAACCTACAATGAAAACATGGGAGGATTCGATAGGTCCGCCCAAAACATTGGTCTTTATCGTACATCCAATCGCGGCAAGAAGTGGTATTTCTCACTATTTTGTCACTGCTTATACATGGCTACTCACAATGCGTGGCAACTTTATAAAAATAATGGAGGAGACTACGATCACCTTACATTTCGGAGAACTATTGCCAGAGGTATTTAGGAAACTTATAGAAGAACTGAGAAGCGTGGACCTTGTCCCACTCCCAGAAATTATAGGGAAACCTCTCGCTACGATAGAATTGATTACTTAGTTGAATACAACGACACACAGCATCGGTGTTCGCTTTGCAAAAAAAACACGAACTTCACTTGTCCAAAGTGTAAAGTTCACTTGCATCCTAAACCATGTTTTTCGGCTTACCATACTCCAACATAAACAACTATAATGTAGTTTATTATATTTTGTTACAGTAATAAAAGCTTTTTGTAATACCAAAAATGATTTTTAATTATAATAGAGATACAATGTACATATTGATACTTGTGTTACCGTTACACTACTCACTTATTACTACTGATCGTTATAACGATCGAAGTTTTCCGAGCTTTCCAGAAAACCTAGATTTTTTTTGGTATTTTTCCATGTTTACTATATCCATCAAGGTAACAATATCAAAAAATTAGGAAGTTATCAGAAAAAAACAGTTTCAGTAACAACTGGGTTAAAATGAAGTTGCCATACAATTTTGAATTCCCTGTTATAGTTGGGTTTCGGCTGGGCATTGATACTTAGATAAATAACTTTCCCTGTAATTTTATTAATATAGATTGATGATTGAGTGTTTTTTAATTTTACACCCTTTGGGGTAGATTTTCAAAAAAATCCTGAAACACAATGTTCATTTATTTTTATTTAGACACAGCTACTTTCAATTTCGTATACCTGCTGTATACGAAATTCGAAGTAGTTGTGTTTGAAAATAAAGAAGTTCCCATACTAACTTACATTCCCTATTTTACCAATATATTGGATTTTTAAAATCCCTGAAACACGTGTCTATTGTTTTGTAATAACACACAAAACTTTAAGCTGGTAACTTTAAAAATGGCGAAGTTTCATACAACCTTTTATACCTTATTTTGCCACCTTAATTAGAATTTTCAAAAATCCTTTCTTAACAAGGGTAGCTTACCCCAAAAATTTCAAGTTTCTAGGTCTATGGGTTTGGGCTGGGCGCTGATAGATGAGTAGATTACCCTGTAATTTTATTAATATAATATATATTATAGATATTATATACAAATCTGCCGTGATTAACATAAGAGCCGTAAGTGCATGACAGCTAGTTTCGAGAAAATGGCACCTAAAGTTTTAAAACTTATTTTTCTGATTACACACATATAAATAAAGCTTTTTAAAAATTGATTAATTGGTAGAATGGTTATAAGGTTGTATTTTGTATTATTAGTGATAAAAGAACTTCAAGTAATATTTTTTAATAAAAAAATATGAAAATAATTGTTATGGTAAGGAAATCCGACGAATCAATAAAAAACCCAACACTTAACGCGTAAGTAACACAGGTAGAGCGCTAATTCTATGGAGCTCCTTTTAGTCCGCTTTTGACAGCGAATAAAAGATAAGTATAGTTTAAGTGAGATAAGCATTTCCGTCGTAAATTTGTCACTTAGGGCTCTAATGGTAAGAAACTAATAGTAAAAAATAAATGTGCTGTTAATATTTACAAACTAATTGTGTATTATAATAATTATTATTGGTAAATTATGTACACACAAATAATTCTATTATAATACATACACAATAATTTATTATACTTTAACTTGAAATTGTTTTTAATGATATGTCGTATGGAATAATCTCAATGTGTCAAGCTCGTTATTGTTATTACGAACTGTGAATCCTAAAGTTCTTTTATAGTGTGTTAGTATTATTTGTCATTGTGCAAGTATTATTTAGAAGTTCTGACGTGTTTCAAATTAAAAGTGTATTTGCTTTGCGACATGGCTTCAAAAAGGTAACTTTTAAAGTACATGAATTTTGTATTAAATACTAAAGCGTAGAATATAGTAAAGTATTGATAATGTAATATAAATTTGAGAAAAATAAGTTCGGGTTTCACAGTTTTCAGCGTTGTAACGCCCAGTAGTAAAAGGTACGTATATTTACTACTACTATTAAATTTTAGACCACTGATGATTATAAATGCAATAATTGACGAATAACAACTAGTAGATTTGGATGACGACCTGCCCAGTGTGATTACCCTTTTTCACCGAAAACTCCAAATACCAAAGTAACAGACGAAGTTTCAGGCGATGAAGAATTTGTATCATTACATAATCTTCCAGGTTTAATAATTGCTTTTGATCATATTACGTATTTATTTTTCAATCACTGTAATAACTACAATCTATTGCAATGACCTTATTACTTTTCAGTTTCCCAGCTAAGGGCTCCGCGGAAATTATATTTGACCATACATTTTCAGATAGTGATGAGTCCTACAGTGATTTATCTTTGTCTGTATTAGCCAAAAGTATATCTACGTACTGCCGATGAACGCTTGTCAGACGTTGTGGATTAACAGATACCTTCTACTCCTAGTTCCACTCCATCTACTTGCTGTTCTTCGCGTTATTCTGTTGTTAGCAAAACCCAGTATACGTGGCGCAATAGGGAAAATTAAAGTGAATTTGCACAGTGGCAGAACCGTGAAGGCTCCAAAAATTACAGTCATCTTTGTATTAGTTTGACTATATTGATGAAAAAATTAGGTAATACAATTTGTTAGTACGTTATACAAATATGTACGCAAGCCAAAAGAATGTCGTCGGGATTATAAATACCGAAAAGTAAACTTTTTTGGGACAAACTTTGATATTGCATATAATGCCATGTCGAGGGATCGTGTCACCATGATACTGAAACACTTAAATTTCTATGAAAACAATGTCATACAAACTGATAATGAAAAATTGGTGTAATTGTAGGCCTTTGTTCGATTTGCTGAATTAAGTTTTGAACAAAATATCATAAATGTCAGCTATATTTACACCCAAAAATATGTTTTGTTTCCTATAATACCAATGTTTAGTTTATAAATTAATGTACCATCGAAAGCGTTCATTCAACTAGCATTTGGTGTTTCTTTTCATTCCAAAGATGTCTGTAATCAGAACTTTTGTTTTAGTAGTCGATCTAACTACCGGACGTAATAACGCCACTAGTTTTCCGACTTTTATAGACTACGAATTTTTATAAAAATATTTTTCCTATCTTAATACTTTATTATTATAGAGCAATACATTCAAAAATTTTTGCAATTCGGAACAAAAAAGGTTTCAGTATTTGGGTTAACATGGTAGTCTTATTTTATAAATTTCTTCTATACTACTCAGTCAAATTCCTCCTAATAATTTATATTATAAGAAGAATTTGACCCTAATAAATACCGCGCTATAACACAAACGGTGTACCTAGTAATTTACTTTCGAGTACCTTGCCATAAGAACCGTACGTGACTGATACGATTTATTTACAAACCAAGCTTCCTTATTATTAACGTAGTAAGACTCAGTTATCACTCTTGCAAAATAAAACAGCCTGTCTATTTAATATCAATATCTTGTAATTAGCGCCGTATATACACATACGGCTGTTATTATTGTTACTGAGTGGAAACAAATTATAACAGTTTCCTTATTTTAATCGCCGTAAGTGGTGATTAAAGCACTTTTGTTAAGGAAAAAGTTTCCTCCATAATAGAGAAATCTTGGGCTACAGCAGTATCCAGCATTTGCAGCTAAGATATTAAGGAAAATATTTTTTTTTGAAGTTACTATAATAAGCGCGGCAGAAATACATACATAATAATGTAGTTTGGGTGCATATGTATAACCACAGGGCGGAAACTCCAGCTTGAATGTGTGCGTGTGACCAATAATTCTAAGCAAATGTTCCCGCAATACGTCCGTCAACTATAATAAAAGCTGTGGCGCGGCAGGGAGTTGCCGATCTGTATGTAATACTATTATATTATCTTTGGTGTAACATAAATTATTATACATAGAAAACACTCAAACTCTGAAACCAACAAAAAATTTGGTCCGACCCGGATTCAAACTCGAAATCTAAGCATGTCCACGTCGTCATCGTCAGATGAATACACTTACTACTGCGCTACGGATGCAGTTAAATAGGGTGGAAGTTAAAAATTGATAATAACTTTGCTAAAAGGAAACATTTCTTTATTAAGAAAATAAAGAAATGTTTCCTTTCAGAAAAACGTACAGTTTTATAACCTTCCTACCTATTCCTTCCAAATTTGATTTTAGAATAAGAAAAGGTCAGATCACTGTTAGCAAATTGATTAACTAACGAGTGCTTGTGCAGTGAGCTATCTAGATTTACTTTATTAAATGTTATGTTTGTGAGCGTGTCTGTTTGTGTGGATTCTTATTGTTCTGTCATGCTCTAATGACTTAACAAATTTGGCTTTAATTTGGTTCAGGGTTCCAGACTACAGTTTGGAACAACACATATTTAAACTACTTTTTATACTACTACTACAGTCCACTGCTGGACGTTGTCTCCTCCCAAATTACGTCACAATACACGGTCCGGCGCCTTCCGTCCATTCCCTGCAACCTTCTTCAGGTCGTTGGTCCATCTGGCCCCATTGGATGCGAATACGGAAACTGAATTCCACGTGGGCGGAGCCCCAATCGCTATGGAGTTCCTCTTAAAATAGAAAAAAAAATCATAATAAAATATCTTCCTACCTATGGACGTGGTTAAAAATAATTAAAAAGCTAGTTAGGTATATGCTTACGTTGTATCTTACTTGATGAGAAAATTATATTCTATCATAAAAGCGGTGAGAGCAACTCAAAAATTTTACTTGACAATTTTTGGAGCATGTTTTCTCATAATCACGCCCTCATTGACACTTCACACGCCAGTTTTAATCACTTTTCACTTGTATTTAATAGCCCATTAGCAAATTGCTCGTACCTTAGTTAAAATTCAAGAGCATTTGTCTATACTTCACAATTAAATTTTAATTAGAACATTGATTATAATTTTAAATAACTGGTAGAAACGTGATTTAAATTGACTTTATATTGAGTACTTTCGGAATCGAACTATTGAAGTAATGATTTTCTTCCTTTGGTGTTTTTTTATCTTAATATGAGTATTTATAAAAGCTGCAGTATAATACACTCGAGAGCAATGAATCCGGGTCACTTAAAGAATGTTAAAAATCTCGGAAACTAAAAATGATAGGTTAATGCAATAAATTGTATTTAATAGACAATGTAATACTCCTTAAATGAAAGTAAAAAAAATATGAGTCACCATACATTTTATTAACACAAAATTACATAAAGAAAAAACTGCTGATCTCTCCTTAAAACAAAAATAGGAAACATGAAATTTTTGAACTTTATTACGATTTTCTTGAATTTTAATACTTCGTATTGCCTCCTCGTGCTTCCATTACTGCGTTTACGCGGTTTGGCATGCTGTACACCAAGTTCCTTATACGATTTTGGGGAATATTCTCCCATTCCTCTGTGAGAGCAATTTTGAGCTCACGAAGCGTGATTGGGGGAGGGTTTCGTTGTTTTACGCATCTGCCTAGCTCGTCCCAAGCATGCTCGATTGGGTTGATATCCGGGCTGCGCGCTGGCCACTCCATACGAGTAATGTTCATCTCTTGAAGGTAGTCATTCACAATCCTACCTGTATGAGGTCGGGCATTGTCATGCATAAATATAGCATCCTCACCTAAATTGACCATAAATGGACCAACGTGATCATTGAGGATTTCTTCCACATATCTTACGCTAGTTAAAGAGCCGTTTTCTATGATCACCAGCTCTGTGCGACTTTCAGAAGCAATTCCGGCCCACACAAGTACAGACCCACCACCGTAGGCTACTTTTTCTTCGATGCATGCTTGCTTGAATCTTTCCCCTGGTCTTCGATACACTCTGTGTCTTCCATCGTGCTTGTAGAGCATAAATTTTGATTCGTCGGAGAACATAACTTTTGACCAATCTTCAATACTCCAATTTACGTGGCTCTGGGCATACCTTAGTCTCGAAATACGATGCCCACGCTCCAGTTTAGGGCCGTTTGCAGGTCTAAGGGGTTTTAAGTTAGATTCAGCAAGCCGACGTCTTACTGTCCATGCACTTGGGTTACTTCCTCCGAGGCGTCGAAACTGATTGGTGAGTTCAGTTCCTGTGAGAAAGCGATTTCGAAGCATGGTGTTCACCAAGTATCGGTCTTCTCGTGCTGTGGTACACCTGGTTCTGCCCGTTCCTGGTCTGCGTAGGTTAGAACCAGTTTCTTCGTAACGTCGGAGAACTCTTTGTACTGTTGACAGCGACACACCGACAGTCCTGGCTGTATCGCGCTGACTCCGGCCGGTTTCCAGCATTGTAAGTATTCTAGTGCATTCTTCAGGCGTAAGCGACATAATTTCAGCTTGATTAATGAATATAGAGCACTATCAACATGGTTTATGTACCCACATAAATGACAGATTACAAACAAAAGCAACACCAAATGCTGTAATTTCGTAGTTCCATCTTCGAAAGTGGCCCTTTTTCAAATTTGATTTTTTTATGATATAACTTTACAATAACTAAGAAGTTTTAATACCTTCATTTAAGGAGTATTACATTGTCTATTAAATACAATTTATTGCATTAACCTAGCATTTTTAGTTTCCGAGATTTTTAGGATTCTTTAAGTGACCCGGATTCATTGCTCTCGAGTGTAGTTTTTACCCCTCCGTCTGTTATGAGATCGTATCGGTGCTGTCGGCTAGACAGGCTGGATTGTTTGGCGTGGGTCATGTAAGGTTTGGTGCGTAGGGTTTTGGCCGTGTGGCGTAGGGCGTTGGGCTTTGAGCGTTGGACGTGGAGCGATGGGCGATGTGCAGTGGCGTTGGGGGTGGGGGGG
Source organism: Miltochrista miniata (assembly GCA_933228765.1). Lineage (NCBI taxonomy): Eukaryota > Metazoa > Arthropoda > Insecta > Lepidoptera > Erebidae > Miltochrista > Miltochrista miniata. The sequence goes on along the minus strand of OW121757.1, from coordinate 18,300,833 downwards.
ATAGGGCGTTCGGATTGATTAGTAGGGCATGGGACGTGAGTCGTGTTGCGTGGGGAGTTGGGCGTTGGGCGTTGGGCGTTGGGCGTTGGGCGTTGGGCGTTGGACGTTGGACGTTGGACGTTGAGCGCTGGGCTTCGGACGACGGGCGGTGGGTGTTGGGCGTGGGGTGTGGAGCATTGGGCCTTGGGCATGGAGCGTTAGGCGTTGAAGTTGAACTTGTCAAAAATATGAGATACAATCGGTCTGATCTGCAGCTATCCTTATCGAACTTTACGGTATTTTCCGAGTGCAACGCGACGGCAGTTACTCATCTCCATTTCGAATCCGAAAATGTAATTTAAAAATGTTGTTAGTGTGTCGGAACTACTGAATCAATTTGAATGATACATTACATAAAGAGAGAGTATGAAAGATAAAATGGTTTTTTAGTTCGATTACAATTATTTTTTGGGCGTTAGAAAGAAATATTGTTCAACACAAATTTCAATACTATGCATTTTGTGGTTCAGAAATTACAGACATTTCGCCCTTCGCTAAACTTAGAATTCAATGGTTCCTTTGAATGTAAGGGTCATTTTAAACTGTCATATTTGCTTAATCTTAAAACAGTTGAATAGTTAAATATAATAACATAACAGATTTAATCTTTAAGCTATTTTATGAGAAAGTTAACAGGGGAGTTTCACATGCACCTATGAGCCTGAAGAAGCTATTGCGTTCCTTTCTTTTCCTTTCCTTTCATACACTTTTCTTTCAGTCACTCTTTTATGGGACGTAAACGAAGGTGCGAGGGTCAGCAAGTAACAATCTGATTTTACTGAAATGACTGATGCTAAATATTTTTTACAAGGCTGCTAGGTACTTCCATCACATGAAATACTATCGCCAGTTTTATCAAATTAACAAGTTGGGAATTCAAAATTTCTTTTCCAAGAGTGGCCAAGAACAAAGCAAAGAGAAGAGTTGCCAGAATATCAAGCCGGCTTGTTACAAAATCTGTCCGTCAAAGGGAAAGATACTTCAAAATCAACTGGACCAAGATGATATGGGTTAAGTTTTATCGTCGTTTATCAGGCTTATATCCGTAAAACTTAGTGGACCGCACTAAACTGAGCATCGATCAAAAGGTCAAACCCAGATTCAAAGCTTCAGTCGTGCTTACCCCATTACGCTAATACGGTTTTAACAAGTTTAATGTATGTGTATTGATTCTGATGTATTGAGTTGAACGCCGGAACTGATGTGACTACGTTCTAATGAATTTGTTTTTTAATACATTGTAGTAGGTACATATCTTACCTATCTTTATACGCTTTTTTTATTCAGAACAACGAGTAATAGTATTCTTAATTGGGGTTGGTAATATCTTCTACAGAGAAGGAGGGAAAAAACTATAACATGTTATGTTGGCTGTGATGTTCGCGTTTGTGGGGAATTGACCTTGTGGCGACCGCCACATAGCGAAGATCAGTTGAAGAATCGCGATATGCATAGCATCGCGATATGAAAGTTCTCGCAACGAAGTATAGATAAATCCTGAATAGCGATATCAGAATTCTCACGATGATGAATAATATAACCAACAGTCCAACATCAACCGTTGGGCTTCGGCCTCCGGTCTCGGAGGGGAGTGATGTGGCGACCGCCACATAGCGAAGATCAGTTGAAGTCCTGCATCGCGATATGAAAGTTCTCGCAACGAAGTATAGATAAATCCTGAATCGCGATATCAGAATTCTCACGATGATGAATAATATAACCAACAGTCCAACATCAACCGTTGGGCTTCGGCCCGCCAGGCGCGATCACCTAGCCTGGTCGGAGGATCCTCCCTTTGTGTGTTGGAGGAACATTCCCAACCTTTCCTCCACAGACCTAGATCAGGTTTTTGGTAATTTGTAGGCACAGCGGGCTAGATTTCGAATAACGAATATTGTATATTCTGAAAAAGTTAAGCAGAAGGAATACATGTAAATGAAGTCATGGACTACCCTGTTGTTATCGATTGTATTATGTATTTATCATTTTAATAAAGTCAGGTAAAATCTAATTACCTATCTAAATAACAAACCAACGGCTCAAGAAAATTTACGTACTCATTCTGTCAGAGATTTTGGATCGATTTATGACCCAGAAAATAACGTAAATAGTCCCATAAGAGTCATAAAACTCACTAAGGTGATCCCATCGCATCAATTCAAGTGCAAATTTGACGCAATAAAATTTTCATTACACGGATGCCTGGGCCACCCATATTATTTCCTATAAGTGCCTACTTCGTGACACGCACGAATCGCACGTATTCTTGACTGTCTTCAAAAAAGGAGGGGATACTCCTTTCTACAATACATTTTTTATGTGTGTGTAGAACTGCTAGATTTTATTTTCCTGAACTTCTTGTTCACGAACAAGAAATCAAATATCTCGTTTAAAAATCGAATCTAGCAGTTGTATCCTACTAATATTATAAATGTGAACGTTTGTGAAGATGTTTGGAAGTTTGTTTCTCAATCATGCTCTAACGGCTGAACGGATTGAGCTGAAATTGGTACAGAGATAGCTTATAGTCTGGAAAAACACTCAGGCTACTTTTCATCCCGAGAATATGTTCCCACGGGAAGCAGGAATGGGTAAGATTTCACTTGGGCGAAGCCGCAAGCATCATAGTCTAACAATAAATTCAAGAAGTGAATCTAGTGTAGTCCAATTTAAATTTGATGGGTATGCGTAAATTATTCACTTATTAATTTCGCATAATTCTAATACATAGGAACTTGCAGCAAGTCAACAATACAAAACAAAGGTAGCAGGCATCACCACACCAATTAAAAACAGGGCCTATCTGAAAGGAACTGGCAAGAAACGCCCATAAGAGTTTCAACTGGGCTTAACGAGTGTCACGTTATTGACAACTAGGACCATCGGCTTAACGTGCTTTCCATAGCACCGAAAAGCTCGCAAATGAAAATGTCACAAAGTGGTCACGTGATAAATAGAAACCCTTCCAAGCACTTGTCACAAAGAAAGTTGCAAGAAACGCGCATAAGACTTTCAACTGGGCTTAACTATTTTCATGTTCTTGACGACCATGACCAACTGCTTAGCGTGCTATTCAAAGCACGGAAACACTCGCAAATAAAAATATCACAAAGTGGTGATGTGGTATGTAGAAACCCATCCAAGAACTAGTAATAGCGATAGTTGCTTTTGCAGTGATCGTTTACAGGACACTGAGTCAGCGGAGTCAAGAGCGCTTAATCTACTCATATGTCGTACATAAGGTTTTAATGCAACGACATCACGTTTCACAACATGAAGGCTGTCATTATAAGTTGCGCGGGAAAATATATTGACGTTTCGATAAAATTTCCGGGATGTTGGTCAAAATAAATTTTAATTATAATTAATTTTATAACACGAGTATTGAAAGCTCTTTGATGCTGCATTACTGAAAAATACTCTTCATGAATACTCATTTTGCTTTTCGTCACAGATTTAATTTTGTAAAAAAAGTATTTTATATTGAATGTTATTTATTTATTTATTACTAGCTGATGCCCGCAGCTTCGCCCGCGTAAAATTTGTTCCCGTACCCGTTTCCCGTGGGAACTTATTCCCGGGATAAAAAGTCCCTATGTGTTATTCCAGACCATAATATATCCCTGTACCAAATTTCAGCCAGGTCCGTTCAGCCGTTAGAGCGTGAAAAAGTAACAAACATCCGCACATCCACACTCACAAAGTTTCGCAATTATATTAGGTACTAGCTGGCCCTCGCAACTTCGTTTACGTCACATAATGTGCACGAAAGCAGAGGTAATTCTTCATCAGACTCGTCATGCACCGTGTGAAACGGCCCTGTTTGCTTAATCATAAAAGAGCTTAAAGATTAAGTCGATTCTAAAACAATTCAGTCCACGCCTTCGGCGCGGACTGAATTATTTTACAATAGCCTTAATCATTAAGCTCTTTTATGATTAAGCCAACACGCCCGTTTAGACTCACTTTCAAAAGAAACGTTGAATTCTAGATTTACCGAAAGTTGAGATGCCCCTAATTTCTGAACTACATAACCCCCATATTGAAAATTGTATGGAATAATGCTTAAAGTACTCCCTTTCAGACACCAAACAAATATTTGAAATCAAACCACGCAGTGAGAAGTTATAGCTAAAAACCTATTTTGCCTTTCATCCCCTCTCCTGAAGGAACCGCGCAAAATATCGGGATCAAAAGTATCTAAGAACCTTCCTCGGACTATAAGCTTAGATCGTACAAAGTATCATTTAAATCGGTTCAGTAGTTTCGGCGTGATACTTAGTCGGGATACAGACAGACAGACAGACAGACAGACAGACAGACATGAAAATTTTAAATTACATTTTCGGCTTCAGTATCGATTAGAGAACGCCCTACACTTAAAATTTTCAAAATATCTTCCATGTACAGACTCCCGACCCTCTACAGTTTTATTATAAGTATAGATTAGTAAGAAGTAAGATTGAAATCTCTCGAAGGCAAAGCGATATTACGTATAACACTTTGAAAATGGTTGAAGTGACATTGGGCTGAAGTCTTGGGTGCAAATGTTTACAATTTTGCATTGTGTGATGTGTGAGGCGCAAATTATTATTTCAGAGTTGGAATCATAATTATGTTTCTATTTCAAAAGAAATAAGTACCTATGTGTGTCATTTGTCTAGATCTTGTAGCACAAGGATGATCATAATGTTAGCAAAATTTGGGCTAGATAGAGTTGTGTGCAAATATCCAAAAAAATAAATTAAAATAAGTACCTTACACGTAAGTTTTCTTCTCCAGGTATGCCAGCACTCAAAGCTCGGCAATCAAATCCTACAAATTTTCCTCGAGGTAAAAAGGATAATGATCGTCCCATTTATTGAACATAGCTATTTTTAAACATAAAATTTAAGAAAAAAGGTAAAGATCGTTTGCACGACTCTTTCCTGACAAGAGGATACTTAATAAAAAGGTTTTAAAAACGAAATTTCAATTAATTTCCGCTCTCAACGACTTGAATTTTATTGGCTTGCAGGAATTGGAAGTACGGTTGTATGAGTCAATATTGTACTTTCAAATTAATACCATCCTTTTATTACCACTGTTATTTTAATGAATTGCATTCATAAAACTTTAATTCCAAATTTGATTTTACATATAATTAAAATTTTCCATATAATTTTAGTGAGTTAATGTTACGAACGTGAAGAGATAAAATTAAATCAAAGTATTGCTAAGTGCGCGTCGAGTCATTCATTTCAAAACCATTTTATATATTTTATTCTGACAATACAAATAACGACATACTTAACTATTATGGTTTCTTTCCAATAAGGATAAAACTGAATTGGAATAAAAAGTTCTGCACACACACACACACACACGCTAAAATACCTGTCTACTCTTGTGTAGCGATAATCTATCTTTGCCAATAGTCACCTTATTAATGGTGTTGAAAGACAAACGTATTGGGTATACAATGGAACAAACATTGTGTTGTTTGCGTGCCAAAGCCGTTCAGGTTCTATAAAGCAGGATGATGTAAACACCGATTTACAATAACAGTTTCAGAGAATTAAACTTTCTGGAAGAGATCTTTAAAGTAAGCTTTCTAGCCGTATTTATTTGCCGTGGCTTTTCCGTAAATAACTACTCTATTTGCATTATGAGTGCCTGTAAAGCTCAATCAATCAATTGAATCAGTCCCTTTGCTGGACTTTGGCCTCTTCCAATTTTTACTACAGGTCGCAAGCTCTTCTACATCCAGTCAATTTGTGCGACCTTTTTAAAGCTGTCACGGCGTCGCGTCGGCTCAGTAGGAGAGACTGTTCCAAATTTACGTTGAAAGAATGCTACTGTCAACAATTGGGGAAATAAAATTATAAGTATGTAGTACGTTATAGCAGTAGCATAAGTAGTATGTTATAGCAGTACTCTTACTGATGATGAGACTTCACTGTCCGTCTACCTGTGTACCTCCAGGCTGTATCTCAGGAACCATGATTTGATAGCAAGATCGCTGAGATATTCAAAGATAATGTATTTCTGTTGCCGCTATAGCTACTTAGACCAAAAAATACCAGGAGCTCCCATACACCAAACGTCCTACTCTGCCATACGAAACCCTCCGGGTGGACGGTTGTTAAAAGTACCGGATTCAAAGCGCATCTAGAACAGAAACGCATCAATGGCAATCGTGTCTGTCCGGTAATTGATGACACGCAATAATTCATCGTTTGTGTGGAGTCTCACGCTCTCCGGACGACACGCGGACGTGGACTTCGTGCATGTTAGCCCACATACATATTGTAGTAACATACGTTGTTGGCTTCGATCGTAATAAAAATATGTAATTTTGGTTTTCAGTTACATACAAAAGAGAGATTTTTCCAAAGGTCTCTGTTGGTAGAGGAAACCTATTAAATATTATCAGGTATATTATGAAGTGTGATTGGTGTACCTACCTATGTTTCTTTCAGAATCGTACATTAAGGCCTCAAAAGTTCACACAATCAGTAGCAACTTACTGAATTTGACGCTATGGTGAGATCGACCAAGTAAGAGACCAAAATGATACTTATAATTATATGCCTCTTTGTTCAGTAGAAACAATTGGATTTAAGGTAGATTCACTCCTAATATTGTGAGGTGGAACATAGAAAAAAATATTGTTTGGAACACAGAGATATTTTGTAATATTATCTATTCGAGGAGTACTTCTGAGACATTGTGGTTTTCCCGTACGTTCCATTCGACTATCAGAACACACATAGAACCCTAGCCTTCGCAGTCTCAAGCAAAAAGACTTCAGACACATCAGAAGATATATTAAGGGAATAGCCCTTAATATATCTTCAGATGTGAGTTCACTTTAACTTCTATTGGGCCTCCAGTGAGCTTAAGTTCGGTGTAACTTTCTGGTCTTGGTGATTGCTTACTGAAATCACAGTCAAAAAAGATAATCTATATCTATATCTATATATATAAAAATCAATGCCACTTTTCGTTGTAATTTTATAACTCTAGAACGGGCTCACCTATCCAAACCAAATGTTCAGGCTTTGTTCGGACTATTTAGTAGATGGTTTATGTAAAGTTTGCACAAAATCGGTCGATCGGTTCTTTATTTATCACGCAAACGAAGTTGCGCGGGTCAGCTAGTAATTATATAAAAATCAATGCCACTTTTCGTTGTAATTTTATAACTCAAGAACGGGCTCACCTATCCAAACCAAATGTTTAGGCTTTGTTCGGACTATGTAGTAGATGGTTTATGTGAAGTTTGCACAAAATCGGTCGAGTGGTTCTTTATTTATCACGCAAACGAAGTTGCGCGGGTCAGCTAGTAATGTATAATTATCAAAGTAATGAGGATGCAGTTAGATCAGTCTTTTGGAGTGATAAAATTTGCAGGTCATCAATTAGCAACCTTTAAATTTGAAATAAATAAATAATTTAGTTTGTCACACAGTTAAGTCGGTGCAGAGCTTGTAAGGTAAACAGCGAATACATTACCTACTCTGTAATGTGTAATTTACTAATGTTTCCAGGCTATAACTCAAAAATGATACAGACGTATCGCTAAAAGAGATCACAGGAGATGCCCTATATAAAGAAAAAAATAAGTTTACTTTTCCGTTCAACGGATTGATGGAGTCCAATGATCTGAATTTATTTTCCACGTATATAGAGTCTTCTAACACGGTAGCGCAATATGTTGCAAAATTGTCATACATATTTTGTATGTATTGTGGCGTCAATCTCAGAAAGATTGTATTTATAATGTTGAAAATATAAGGGAATTGTCTTTTTTACCAACTATAATACACCAGCGACTTCCTTCGCATGAGTTTTGAATCCTACTTACTACTAATATTATAAATGTGAAAGTTTGTGAAGGTGATTGGATGTTTGGATGTTTCGATGTTTGTTACTCAATCACGCTCTAACGGCTGTACGCGACGGTACAGAGATAGCTTATAGTCTGGAATAACACATTGGGTAGGTACCTACTTTTTATTCCGGGATGTTCCCACGGGAAGCGGGTACCGAATTTCACGCTGGCGAAGCCGCGAGCATCATCTAGTTATCCATAAATGTGTCTTCTTGTACGAACACGCTTTTTTCAACATAAAATACCTAGTCCAGGCACTACCCAAATCTGCTACTGTCTTCATTTTTAAAACCAAATTAAGCTAAATATTACTAACTAGGTATGTGTAAAACGCACTTTACTATTTTACCTATTAGTTAGATAGAGCGTAGTCCAAAATTCTCCTTTTGTACGTTTATGTCTATGGTGCAATGTATGGTGTTTATCAATTTACGAATTGTTGTGTAATAAGGAATATAAAAAAAATTAACAAAAAAGAAACCGACTTCAAACAAAACTAAAAACTGAAAAATAAAATTTACTGAGCACAAAGTTAGTATATTCTGATTTATCAAATATCATTAAATATAATACAGAAATCGGTGCCCAGTAAAACTATGTAGGCTTAGGTAGGCATTATTATTCTCTCTCATAGTTATATTGGCACCGACTTCAGTATGATATCTGATAAATCAGAATATAGGTACTAACTTTGTGCTACCTAAATAAATTTTATTTTTCAGTTTTTAATTTTGTTTGAAGTCGGTTTATTTTTTGTTAAAAAAAAAAAAACTATTTTTAGTGACGTGTAGACTGCAAATCTATCTATCTAGGTGTAAAGTTCTCGACAGTACAAATTAATCAAGCCCAAGTACAAGGTAACTGCTGTATATCGTTAAGGAATTCTCTCAACTGTCTTTCGTCTTCTACATCAGATTGACATGGTGCGAGCCATGATCTCCAGCGGGAGTAAGTGGAATTGCGCCACCTCTTTCTGCGAGCGGGTCATGCTCGTGAAAGAGGCGGCGGCGGGAGAGCACCCGAATCCCACCGCCCCCCTTGACGAGGCCCCAGTGGATGCCGTAGGACTGTTGGAAAGCCTGGGACATCCTTCCGAGGGCTTACTAGGGACTTCCAACCCTAGGCTGTGGGGTGTTACGTGAGGTTTTTTAGTTGGTAAGAGCCCGGCATAGCATCCATGAAGGATTTTCCATCACGTTAAAAAAAAAGTATGTGATACAGCAGGCCCTAAAAATCTAAGCAGGGCGTCGTCGCACCCTCTCATCAGATAAATAAATAAATAAATATTCACGGACATTTCACACAACGCTATCCGATCCCAAAGTAAGCTAGGAATAACCTGCTTGTGTTATGGGTATCAGACCACGGATATTAATACTCATATACTTTTTAAATACATACATATTATACATAGAAACACCCAGACTCTTGAGTCAAACATTTATGGGTCACACAAATATTTGTCTCCGGTGGGAATCGAACCCACGACCTCCAGCGCCGCAGGCGGTATCACTACCGACTGCGCCACATAGGCAGCCATCATGATTGTTAAAGAATGAAAAATGTAGGTAGGTGTTATAGAAATGTTGGTTGTGAAAGTTTATGAAAGTTTATTAAGCGTAAAATATTTTGTAAAAATGCTTTATATATTTCCTGTTTTTAGTATTTATTATTTCTATTTTACTGTAAAGTATTATTTGTTCATACGTATTAGCTTAGCAGCCTCATTTGGGCTCATTGTACGTGTGTATGTACGTATTGATAAAATACCAATGCTGCATTAACAAATAATACAAATACATTTTCATTGTAACCATTCAGTAAACATTGCCGTAAATTAACATAATAGGTTGAAAATAGGGTATTGCAATCCATTTGGCTAGTAATAACCTTAATAGATCAGTCAATAACGACTATGAGTTATCAATTACAGCGTTGGGTGGTTATCTACTAACATACGCCATATTTGCTGGCATGTATGTAGGTCAAAAGTCGATGGACTTTTGAATTACAGACAAACATACCACGCCATCAGATTGAAAATGTTAAATCAGCGCTACAGACTCTATTACCGTGTTGAAACAGACAGGGATAAACTCTGACTACCTGTTGGTGAACATTTTTACGTCACCCAAAAGGCCTTTCAGTTGCCAAATTGTATACTTACGTGATATTCATTTTTTTATGCTAACTGGACATAGTGGACATATACGCAACTTATTTTATTTTATGGGTAAGAAAAAATCCTTGACAATTTCCAAACATGGACTTTTTACAACCCGGACGTTTTACAATCATGTCCTTCTGAAGCTAACCTCTTAAGATATTGACATAAAAATAATAGAAGTTTTTTTTTTACATTTATATTTCTGCAACAAAACAATAAGTAACTAATCTAGGCTATGAATACATCCCCAAACAAACAGTCCATTATTGCACAGCGAGGGTGGTGTGTTGTTGACATTTCAACACAGGGTGCATCTACATAGTGCCGTACTACGCTACATACACAAAGTGAAACGTTATACACTACATTATGTTACTGAAATGTTCTGTGTCAGATTAATTTAAGAATTTGGTTTTCCCGTTTCCGTGGGAATACGGGAACAAAATATAGCTTTTGTTCACAGGGAAGAGTGTAGCTTCCCAACAGTGAAAGCATTTTTCAAATCGGTCCAGTAGTTTCGGAGCTTATTCGATGCAAAAAGAAAACAATCTAATCTTTCCTCTATACATACAAATTAGTAAATTAAGTACTGGCTCTGCCATGTGTTTCGCGCGGGTTATCTTTATTATTTCCTCTTAAAAGATAAGTTTAAAAAAATACTTTATTGTATGGAGCTTTTGGTCTACTGAATGAATAGGTATCTAACGCTTGTAGAGTTACGTTTGATAGATTGATACACTCCACTATCACAATCATCATGCGATAACTAACAGTCTCTTGTGAAAGTACTTACCATCTCTATTGATAGAAAAATCATAAATCTTTAATGAGAAAAGAAAATGAGCACCTTAAAGTTTATATACTGCCTACTTGTAGAACTAACTTTTATAAAAAAAAGCGAAGAGAATAAAATCAGTAGGTACCTCGACCCGCCCGAAGCCAGCACATGCGAAACGTTAAAAAAAGTTTTTTAATTAAAACTTGAGGTGGTCACGTGTTTTACCTAACATTGCGACGAATAAGAAATGTAATTGCTACTTAGATATGTTATACATATGGACATACCTACATGTTTGTATGTAGGTATGAAAAACGTCGAACTGAGTTTCTTTGGGGTTCTTCTCAGTCTGTAGCATTTCCGAATCCTCATTAGAGTCACTATCGTGACAAATCTAAATATCTTTTTTTTTATTTTAATTTAAAGAGAATAATTATTTTTATTTTATTTTAGAATCAATTTGAATCAATTGTGGTCCTTTCTGTCCTCTTGGCTTCATGTAGCCTAAAAATTTCAGACGATTTCGAGGAGTAAGTTTGAACGCCACCACAAACTTCAGAACTGGTGTAACCTACGCAGAATCGACGTTCAACCCACCGGAACCCAGATTTGACTGTCTGACTATTACCTGTGCAACGAGGTTGAAACTTTAAGCAACAAAAACTGGCCAAATGTGAGTTGGACCCGTACACTTAGGGTTCCACGTTTGTTGTATGGGAGCCCCTCTTAATTATTATTATGTTTCTGATTTTAGTATTTTGTTTATAGCGGCAACAGATATACAACCCATCTTCCCAAAATTTCAACTCTAGAGCCGTCACGGTCCCACAGATACAGCCTCCTGACGAACAGACAGACAGACGGCCGGTAATGTCTCATGAACAGTGTCCTGTTTTTACCCTTTGGTTACGGAACCCTAAAAAGGTGTGCAATATAACTTCGTTAAGCCCCTTAAAAATAAAATGTTCTTGTAGCAATCAGGCGTAAGCAGAATCTGTTTTAAACAGAATCTGACTTAAACCGAATAAAGGCGTCAACCAATCAAAATCATGACTACATCAATAACCTATTAACAAACAGATTGGATTATGAATACGAAAAGAAAAAAAAAAACATTTCATCTTCACGACACCAAATGAAAGCTAATGACAGTTAAATTAATGATACTTAAAGGCAGCAAGTCTACGCCTACTTATTTTACTTCGGTTGACTGAATCGATTGATCTTCTTCATAAAGCGGACAGAATTCAATAAAGCTTTTATTCCATAATGATAATATGAATGATGAAAACATGGTTGTTTGCTTGAGTGATTGACAGTAATTGAATTCTAATTTAATATGTAGGTAGGCAGCTTTCATGGGTATATTGTGACCCAACTTTCTCTAGGCTTAAGTTAGTCTAACCTTACCTAGGTTAGGCTAACTTTACCAAAAGAAAGTAGCTAGCTAAACTAAGAATTGGGAAGTCTCTATTCACTTCATACAAGTAGCCTTTCAGGGCACTAAGACAACCCCGGACTCAGAGGGGTTAAGTTACAACTGGAAGTAATGAACCATACTAAAACAATGATAACGGAGTTTCTTTTAGGTGCATGTTAGTTTAACAGAGATTTTTATTATATTATTATTCAAGAAGAAGAAGGGTAAAGGTAGAAGTTTTGCTGAAGAGAGATTCCATGTGGCAAAGACCAATGTGCCCTCAGACGGGACAAATTTGTTAAACAATTGCAACTGGGACGTTTAAATATTAAAAAAAAACATTTTTTTTGTGCACAACGAAAACTTAATGTCTTATAGTCTACTCGAAAAGGCAATTATTTTAGCACTTAGGTACTCTAGCAGAGATGACTCTGTTCTCAAAATATTAATTTCTAACCAATGTCCGTATCTTCCTTTCGTGATGAAGCTCTCTCGTTACACAGCAACGTTAATTCTAGGTGTCACAGCTGTTTCTGTATACCAAATTGATTCTTAGTTTAGAGCGTGATTGAGTAACAAACATCTTATCAAACATGCACATGTACCTATCAATTAGTAGGTTAATTATAACTATCAAGTTATAAAGTAATGCTTGCCTCCATGACGTGTTCTGTAGTCGTAAGCGTCTGGCATCATGGCCGCACTTAGCTCGAACCGCCCTGGGACTCTTGACATGAATTAAAAATTCACATTGCATTAGTGCGCCAATGGCGGCCGCGTGCCACTGAAATGGGACCGACGAACTACTTACTGACTCATGGCCGTTTCGCCTTTGATCTGTATCTCTGGTTTCGTTATTACAATATTAAATAACGGAAATCTCTTTCTGTAATACCTCCTACTAATCAATTATAAATAGGTGCAGATATTTTCAGCGTATATTTTTGGCCACTGATGAGCTAAAGTGAGAAAGTTTATTGCACCTGGTACTCTCAGTGCTACACGTAGGTACAGGTAGGGATCCGAGACCTTGTGATTTTAGTCGGACAAAAATATGAGCTAAGAAAATCTGTAACTATACCACACACGACTGTAAAAACCTCGACGTATTTGGTGTTTGTAGATATTTTAATCAATTATTCTGGTATGTCCTTCCGAGGGCTTACCCGGGACTTCCGACCGTTGGCAGTGGTAGGGAACGTGTGAAATTATTTGGTAGAGGACCGGCATAGCATCTAGGTATGAGTAAATAAAAAAGGAGGTACTTTCAAATATGGTAGGAACCCCGGTCAGTAATAATTCTACGAATTTTATAGATCACTAGCTGATGCCCGCAGCTTCACCCGCGTAAAATTTGTTCCCGTTGCCGCTTCCCGTATTTTCTACCCTTGGGCTAAAATTTATTAAAATCGTTTCTTAGCGGACGCCTAGACGCCTACGTTCTGCGTGCAAAATTTCAGCCCGATCCGTCCAGTTTGGGCTGTGCGTTGATAGATCACTCTGTCAGTCAGTCAGTTACCTTTGAGTTATATATATTTAGATACACTAAGGTGCCAAGGTGTACCTATAGACAAACATACAATTTACCTGTTCGAATGTGGTCACCATACCTAATATATTCTGGAAGTCTAAAACATCAGAGCTGTAATACTATTGCCGTCACACCTATTTCTGTTTTAAAACGCAGAAGGGCAGGTTGTGACTATTATGCTGTTAAAATATGCCTTAAACGGTCACCCATCACAGGACTATCAGTAGGTAGCGAAAACCACGCAGTGATCGTTTTCAGAATACTGAGCTATTAAGGCTACAAGGGCTTTTATTCAGAAAGTCCTTCCAAGTTCCGCAGACTGCTTAAAAGTCTCGGAACAGATTATTAAGGTAGGTAAGTAATAAAAACTGGTTTAGTAAACTCATGTTTTATTAAAATTGAAGAACACACTTCACTCTGTTTGCACTCTTCTATTATAACAAATTTGAGCTTTGTGTTACTTAAGCTACAAATTTGTGTTATTTAAGTGTACACGGAAGACAAGATTTATAACTACATATATTATTTTTAAAATGTTCTTGTTCTTAATTCTATGAGCAAATCCAGTAATAATGAAATGACATTCGAGTAATCGGATTATTGTTAAAAATTTAATGCCATATTGATGTTATTAAAACTTGTCCACTGTAAATATTAAAGCGGAAAAAAAAATAACTTGTTTGTTTGCATTGAATATACCTACTCCGAAACAAGTGAACCAATTTGAAAAATTCTTTTCCTGTTGGTAAGCTAAGGTGACATAGGCTAAATCTTATTTCCAAATTCCCACGGGAACGGGAACTTCGTACTAGAACTATTATATACTCATATTTGTCCGCTTATAAAGTAAAAAGATAAAGATATTATAGTATGAAAATTCAAGCCTACATACTAATATTCAGGTAAACAAAAGTATGACGCTTACTTACACAAAAACCAAAAAAAGCTAAGCGCCTTTTTAACAAGCGCGTGGGTCAACAAAGATAATTTCGCCGCAATAAATTGGAGAAGCGCTCGCTGGTTAATTACCGTACCCTGGCTGCCTCAGATAGACGACAAAAATCGACGGAAGCGGGCAGATAAGCCTTTCAATAGAACTTTTAAAGGAAATTAGTGCTTGGTCATTAATTTAAGATTGTCAGCGGTGCAAGCCTTTCAAGTGAACGTACGATGAAGGAAGTGGGAATTGCATGAGTGCTTACAATATCATTATGTACTTCGTTATAAAAACTAGTAAATTCTGGTCTATATACTTCTTTGTCTAAGCTGCTGAATCACGGATTTATTGTCATCTACTGAGGCGGCAGACACATTCTCTTAGGTGAACTATGGACGCCGTTTGATTGCGAATCACAAAATATATGATTATAAATTATAATATACAAATACACACACAAAATAAGTTTGATAATCCGGAACACGATCTACAAATTTCTCTCTCTATCTACAAAAAGTTAAGCGCCTTATAATAAGCTACTTTCAGTAAAAATATTTCTGCTTTATTAGATTTCCACTGATACAGTACTTTTTTAAATATCTGGATAAAGTTCTGTAGAAGTATGTCTTTATTTATAAGTCCTTAGAAATTAAATTTGTAACTGTCAATAGAATCAATTAGGTTCTTTAAATAAGCTCGAAGCATTAAAACTGCATTGCTCAAAAGGCGTCTTCATCATTTACAATTCTTTAAGTGTCTGTAATTAAAAAAAAATGAAAATGAAATGATGAGGATAACTTTAATATTTTATAACATCTTTCTTTTTTCAACATGTACAGCACTTTCGAAAATCGTGTTATTCCGTTAGCCAGTATGAAAATATAACGAGCGTTCATTCATAAGTTACGATAGAACGTTTTTAGTTCTCGTGATGATGTACGACGCTTATGTGATGGACGAGCTAAAGTGAGATGCATCATAATCCATGACGGCTGGCTGGTGGTTATTATAGACGATCAGTATTTGCGACCAGAAAATTGTATACCTACAGTGTTTCTTTAAAACTTTTAGTTACATGTTAGCGTAGTTTATGATTACACATTAACAGAGTATGTAGAAAACTAGCTGACCAGCAACTTCGTTTACGTTATTTATAACCTAGATACCGACTGCAGCGCCATATAACTGATTTGTGAATCTAAACCACCCAGGGCGCCACTCAAACGCATGCAATAAAATTCATTCAAATCTGTCCAGCCGTTTAGAAGGAGTTCAGTGACATACACACGTACAGTAGAATTATAAAGGGTGTTTTTTTTCGAGGTATAGAACTTTGAAATGGAATAAAACGAAGGTGATTGTTTTTATTGAAATGGAAATGACTTTATTCGAAAGGAAATCTTCTGGCATTATAATTTAAATATGATTTCTGGCATATAACCGCCAGGGCTGGCTCGGACGTAGTCTAATCTAGAGGTCCAATTTTCGATGACTTTCTCAACATTTGTGGCCGTATAGCGACAATATCGCTCCGAATGTTATCCTCCAAGTGGTCAATCGTTTCGGGCTTATCGGCGTAGACGAGCGACTTCACATATCTCCACAGAAAATAGTCAAGTGGCGTAAAATCGCACGACTCTGGAGGCCAATCCACGTGTCCAAAACGTGAAACTATGCGGTTACCAAACGTTTCCTTCAATAAATCAATTGTGGCACGAGCTATGTGACATGTTGCGCCGTCTTGTTGAAACCACTACTCCTGCACAACATGGTTGTTCAATTGATGAACGAAAAAGTCAGTAATCTTCGCTCTATAGCAGTCACGATTGACTGTAACATTCTGGTCAGCATCGTTTCTAAAGAAGTACGGACCAATTATTCCACCAGCCTATAAAGCACACCACACAGTCAGTTTTACTGGATGTAACGGTGTCTCAACATACACTTGAGGATCATCATCACCCCAAATATGGCAGTTTTGTTTATTGATGTATCCATTCAACCAAATGTGAGCTGCACCGCTAAAGAAAATTCGCTTATGAAAATCACGATACGCATTTCGGAAAGAACCATGATTTTCAAAATAAATTTGCACAATTTGGAAGCATTGTTCAGGCTTCAGTCTATTTATGTTAAAATGCCAAACCATACTAAACATAAATCACTTTACAGCTGACAAAAATACCGCCGGTTAAAACAGCTAGGCCAACTTAAAGTTCTATACCTCTAAAAAAAACACCCGTTATATATAAAGATTTAAAAAATACCTACCTACATATTTATATGTAGTAACTAAATTGTAATTAAAATTATGAATGGTAGTGCAGTGTCTAACTGCCAAGACTTCACGGAAAGTTCGAGACGGCTAAAGGTCAAAGCAGACTTACACGACTCGGCTCCCACCCGGCAAAAATAATATAATTCAAATATAGGCTTTAAATATATTTTACATTGCCATCATCAATTAGCAGACAGCTCGCTTCCAGCGAGCTTACCGCCGTCAGACTCCTCGGGAGTTGACGCCTCGCTGGGCGTGCGTTGTTGACGAGCGGTCGGCGCGGTGCCCGCGCGCTTACTGCTAGCAGTCGCCGCACCGGCACCGATCGCGAACTGTGTCTATTGCGAAAGGCGAGAGCGGTCGGCGGGTGGACAGCTGGCCGTCTGCTAGCTGTCGCCGTGTGGACTGCTGGGTGCGTGCTAGCTGTCGCCGCGTAGACTGCGAGCAGTAGTCTTCTTTTAGGGCAGTGTTGGGAGGGAGCGGTGCTGGATCAGAGTCGTTAAAGTGGGCTATGTCCTTAACACTGCGACTGCACACGATAGCCGTCCCCCACGAAATTTGAGCTCTGGGCTACTTAAACAGAATGAATTTACGAATCACAGCATGCACGTGTAGTAATTCTACTACAGTACTAGTCGCCCTGCTGGCTCAGTGTTCTGTAAACGTTCTTATATAACATTACGCTAACTCGTATAGGAGCGGAGAAGCAATGTAAAATATTCAAAAAACGGGGATCATTTATTCCCTTTGAAATCTGCACACGCGGCGGAAACAGGCTGCCGCAAATAAAGTTACGCAGAACAGTCAGGTAGTAGTATTATAAAATCGTGTTAATTTGTTTCAGAAATTAGTGTCCATATGCAAGGAAAATTAAAAATTTAATTGAATTGCCTTTATCAAAACTCGCGGTTGGAATATATTAAAAAGGGTAAAAAACTTTTGAGAAACAACAAAGTTGCGCCATTTAAAATTCTGAGCTTTTCTAACATTACTTTACCTTTTTGTTCCCACCTGATATTTCTATTGTTAAACATAGGGCTATTTTACGAAAAATTAAATTAAATTATACGGTTCTTTATAACATTTTGCACTATTATTATTAATTAAGCGATGTGACGCGGATGAAACCCCGTGTAGATCCTGTTCCCGTGGGAATACCTACGGTAATAAAACATAGCCTATGTCACCCATGAAAGATTTTTTTTCATAACACTTTATTAGTTTTGGAACCTATTCAATGCTTACAAACACACAAACAAACAATCAAAACTTTCCAGTATACTTTATTACTATAGAAAAGTAAAACTTCCCGAAACACTTAGTAGTATCAAAGAAAATACTTTTAATATAAAATGCGTATTAAAATCTCCGTAAATATAGAGCTCCTAGCTGTAATTCGGTAAGTGCCTTTTCGAGAAAGATGACAGAAAAAATGTATAAGTACAAAAAATTTAATACCTAAATTCGAACCAATTTAGATATTAAAATTTTTGTACTTAGACATTTTTTTCTGTCATCTTTCTTGAAAAGGCAATAATTTTGTAAACTCAATAATATATCCATTTGTAAGTACACCTCATAATCTATGTATACATATAATAAAATGATAGAAAAATCAAAACTGTACATTGGCAATATTTAAAAAAAAAACACTCTGGGTGTTCAACATATTAATAAGCCACCCATCTCAGAACTTACTTTTTTTTGTTTAACATGTCCTACCGTCTAAAAAACCTCACGTAACGCTCAACAGTCTATGGTTGGGAGCCCCGGGTAAGCCCAAGGATGTCCCAGGACTCCCAACAGACCCACGGCCGCCACTGCGGCCTCGCCCAGGGGGTGATTCGGGTGCTATCCCGCGTCTTTGGGGGGTTTCGGGTGTGATCCCGCTTCTAAGGGGGGGGGGGGGCGTGAATTCCTCCCGTCACGCTGCCCTCATAGGCCTGCTTCTGTAAGGACGGTGAGCCGCCCTCTCACCGTCCTCAGGCCCCCGGCCACGATTGGAAGGGATCGCTTACATAACACAGAATAATTAGGGTTACGAGCGCCTTAAAATTAAGTTGCAAAGTAGCCTGGGACTGGTAAGTTACTGTAAAATGCCAGCTCAGAGCACCTTACACAAGGTGAGCTTCTACGACCAAAAGTAATATAGTATTAGCTCATTGTCTAACTCAGGTATTGTTACCAACGAGGCAGCAAGGTAAATGTGATACCATTATTTTGTAGACAAGTAGTTCAGTAAAGGTTTTGATAAAATTGGGTACCGTACCTACTATAAACAGAAACCACAATCAATTACATTATTTAGACTACAATGAACTTTAATACGGTCACTCTAACAAATGAGAACGAAAATAATAGACAGCACGCAACTCGAACAAAAATAGACGTCTACTTACAAAAATAAATTGCCAAAATTGCTATATTGTAAGTAGAAATAGCCAGTGAAAACAATGTAGCTTAACAAGAAAAAACTAAATTAAGATTCCAAGAGACTGAGAAAATAATATTCAATGATGAAAACGATTGTGGTTCCAAATGTGTAATTCCATTCATATCAAATCATCGTATTTTAGATGTAGCTTGCTTATTGTGAATGGTGTTACTATTTATAAGGTTCACCAAAAATACCAATATGCTACCAGTAATAACTATTGTTATTAAGAGGGCTAACATATTTCGCCCCACATTTTGCTCAGAAACCATACTTTTCATTGCGTTTAAAGTCATTAAATATTTATCGTACAAACATGGTATTCACTAACATACTTAGTAAATTTAGCACTCTAAACGTTTTATAAAACATATTTTACCTAACAACAGATTACATATGGTTAATATCAACGAAAGTGAACAAGGTTTTTCAAATCATACGATTTGCATCGATTTCGATGCTTAAATTCATGTCAAATAACTGATAAATTTAATGAACAAGGGATACGAAGCAATTGCAAAAGGCCTAGGCTATCTGTTTGTAGAATAACCTAATATCAGGTAGGTTCCTTTTTTTGGAGAAAAATGACTGTCAAGTTTGCTCAAATACTGAGAATTTTCACCACAATAAAGTAGTCTTTTCACCAGCTTCTGTAGTTTATATCATTATGATAATTATGTAATATTATGTCAGAACTTCTCCTCTGACAATAAAAATATTTCTTCATAAGTAACTAGATACAGATTTTTTTTTACAAAGTATTTTGTGAACCCCTATAAATGCAGATACGCGAACAAATACGATTTAGTACCGCCGAGAGGCTCTCAGAGAGTGGTCATGTCGCTCGATGTTCCATTTTTGAATACGAAAAAATTAACAAAAATAGTCTAATTCTAGCGTGACCAAACAATCTTAGTACTTTGTGACGTATAATATAATATACTAACTGATGCGCGCGGCTTCGCCCGCGTGAATTTTGGTTCCCGTTCCAGCTTCCCGTGAAAACAATTTTCTGGGATAAGAAGTAGCCTATGTGTTATTCCAGACTATACTCTATCCCTATACCAAATTTCAGCTGGATCCATTCAGCCGTTAGAGCGTGATTGAGTAACAAACATCCAAACATCTAAACATCCAAACATCTTCACAAACTTTCACATTTATAATATTAGTAGGATAGTAGGATAGTAGGAAGTAGGATAGTAGGAAGTGGGATATAAATATTTATGGTCGATATACAACGTGAACTTTTGTATAGTGCAAAGCTCAGACACCCCGACTAGAGTTTCGCTTCAAAATACTGTATAAAAAAAATTAAATGAATCTAACGAAAACTGACCAAGTTATAAGCTATTACAGTTGCACTATTTTCTTCACGAACAGCGTAGGTGTAGGTATTATACGCAAGGCAGGTAGTCACTATTCGTCTGGTATTGATAATAACATATTAACACCCCATTTCATAAGTGGTAATTATGGAACACCTGTGAGGAACCAGACCAGGATTGGGACGGCTATAAAGCCGCTAAAGCAAAATACAAGTAGCGACTGAGATACCGAAGTACCAAGTCTTGGAGAAACTTCTGCTAGAGTCAGACTAATACTGGCCAAACAAGAGACAGAACTGTCCGTATCTATAAAGAAACCTGACGGCGCGGCGGCCTGACCAACCCATGAAAAGAATTATTTATACTGTTGATGGATGGCACTTGGTGGAACCTGCTGCACATATTCATTAACGGCACTTGTACTGTTCCACAACATTTATTTATTTTACACCTGACTGGTTTCGCCTTTCGGCAATTTTCAAAGGCAAATTAACATTATATAATGACCACTACATCACTTATTACTCGAAAACCATAAATTAATAACATATAAATTACCACTACATCATTCTACTAACGTAAACTATCATGAAAAGAAGCCGAGAGTATTTTGATACAAACGCACTTCCCAGGATGCCAATTGCTGCAGACACTCATGTGGCTGGTGGAATACGTATCCACAAAAGAAGACCAGTGGGAGCTCGCAAGACCTGTTCTAATCTATTCTGTCAACTTACAAAAATCTGAATGGGTAATTAACAACTTCAAGTCCTTCAAATCTCCAGGACAGGATGAAGTCTTCCCTGCAGTGATAAAATGGAGGAGCACACAAGTTGATATTGTCAGTTACATAGTATCTGTACGCCAGACAATAAATGGAACTGTGACCCTGACTGTGGAGAGAGGTCTAAGTGATCTTTATACCAAAACCCTGTAAAGGGTTTATATTTGTGATTCGGACCTCTGGTTATACAGACCGATAAGCCCTTCGTCTTTCCTGCTAAAAACTCTGGAAAGATTGTGTGACAGAGACAATCGAGAGACGGCCCTTCATAATAAGACACTGCATTCCAACCAACGCGCATATTGCCCCCGGCAAGTCTACAGACTCAGCACTACATGCAGTGGTACACAAAATAGAAGAGGTCATCCAGAATCAATCAATCAATGTGCCTCGGCACTTTCATGAACATAGAGGGAGCTTTCAAAAAAAGAACCATAACCACGGCACTAGCAAAACACCGAGTATACACGATGTCAGTGAATAGATAGATAACATGCTAAATAACTCATTTTAAAGCTACAGACAAGCAGAAACCAGTGCGCAGCCATGGCCAAAGGTTGTCCAGAAGGGGGCGGGGTCTAACCACTGCTAAAAAACCTTGTTGTAGACGACCTAATAACCAATCAATCAATCAATTTAACCTAGAACTGTCCCTATATACTTGGATGTGGAACAAGCCAAAGCAGATGGTAAAATTAAATTATGGAGAAAATACGGATCTGTTAATACAAAGCATGACTGGTATTTTAAAATCCAAGGCCGACTTCAATTCAAGTGAGAAGCTGCGTTTATTTTATCTTCTAGTGATCTTGTGTACATAATAAATATTTTTAATGAATTGTATTAAAAATTAAATTTAAAATTTAAAAAACCCCCGACTTACAAAAAAATATCAATAAAAAACCTGTAAAAAGTAAAAAAATAACTATTATATTATGACCTATCTACCCTAAGTATTGAACCTTTATTATTATTATAGGTAGCTATATTATTGTAATAATATTGTTAACTAACAGTTGGTCTCGTCGGGGGGACCGCTCTATACCTAAATAGAGACAGACGCACGATTAGGTTATGATTAGGTGAGCGGTCCCCGACGAGACAAACTGTTAGTTAACAATATGAATACGTAAATAATATAGCTACCTATAATAATAATAAAGGTTCAATACTTAGGGTAGATAGGTCATAATATAATAGTTATTTTTTTACTTTTTACAGGTTTTTTTATTGTTCTTTTTTTGTAAGTCGGGGGTTTTTTAAATTTTTAATTTAATTTTTTATTTCATGCTTTTTATAAGAGTTTTTTAATCTCAACATACGTATAGCCTATCAACAATTATTCAGAACTAATGCGAATTGCGCGGAGTGTGGTTACAGAATTAGAAATACATTCCACTCTTCATATCTTTCGAATGGCTAAACCGATTTTCATAAAACTGCAGTATCGTGATGTATAAGTTATGACCTTTCATTTGATACACAACACGGGTATATTTGAACAAATTTAATTTTTCATCCCCACTTTCACCCCTCATATCTTTGAAATGGCTTAACCGATTTTTATAAAACATAGCTAAGAACCCTCTCCCCTAACCCATCTTTCAAACAAAAGAAACAGAATCAAAATCGGTTCATCCGTTTGGGAGCTACGATGCCACAGACAGACTTACACACACACACACACCCACACACACCCACACACACGTCAAACTTATAACACCCCGTCCGGGTTTCCGTCGGGGGTTTGAAATTACTTTCAGTCAAGCCAACATTTATCTATTTGCGTACACCGCAAATCGATAAATGTTGGCTTGACTGAACACTAATTTGCCCATAAGCACAGTAAATATTTCGAAAGACGACGAGTACTGGACTACAAGGCTGGAACCTAAATTGTTAAATTTTTACGACAAATGTCTGTTGCCCAAAATGATTAACCCCAGAAAGAGTCGATAAAATAAAATAAAATTAAATTTATTTCCTTTGAAATTTAAAAAAAAAATAGGTTTGTCAACATTTTTGTGACTCTACTGGGGGTTCGGAAATGCTACAGACTGAAAAGAACACTCCAAGAAACTCAGTTCGGTCCCTCCCAAAATTCATCTTAGTATGTATCTAATAATCGATCAATGCCGATACGGAAGGGCTAATTAATTAGCATTTTTCTTGGCGGTGTGCATTGTTATGCACATGCCTCTTAATAAATATTTGGTTATTGTAAATAAAAAACACCTACTATCAATATTAAGATTAGAGTTAGATCCCATAGCTCAAGCTTATAGCTTAGTTTGGGCTAGATGATGTTGTGTAATAATATCCAACAATATTTATGAATTATTTATTAAAAATATTTTAATGTTCCTGCCAGCACTGAATCTGTAGTAGGCAGCAAAACATCGGACCACGCCAAGCACCTGCGCATTGCTACGTAAATATTATTTGTTTTTAACCATGTGTATTGTCAAATTTAAATATTTATAGTGTAAAATAGAATATTGTCCATTACTTTCTACAATTTTCGTATATTTAGATACTTTTAAAATAAACTTATGAAACCGTTTTCATGTATGTGTGTATTTGTAATTTCAATATTGATATTAGTTAGGTAAATAAATGTCAACTTTATTAATTTTATTGATGTCAGTATCTATCACTACTAGAGTCTAAATATTTATTTTATTTATTGAGACAAATGTTACAATAAAGCAAAATAACTATTTACAATATGAATAAAACTAAACTAAATCTAAATAGGGCCCCGGTGGCATTGTGCCCAAAAAACTGGCAGCATTCCCCTTTTGAACGGCGATGCTTATTCGTTGTGAGAAATAACTGCCAGCCCTTAGGTCACTAGTTGACTCTACAAGGCGCTTCTTCAAAATTTAAAAAAACTTTATGCCCATGAACCTAGGGTCTCGACACACACACACACACACACACTACTAAATATCAATAAATTTGCAATAAAATAATCAATATTTGTTTTAAACTAACACGCGTTGAACACATATTTTTATACAAAACGGGATTTCGCGTGGCACTATTTTATTATTAATTAAAGGTTTCGGTACCTTCACTTTCCGAGGCGACCTCGGGACCACGATAGGTGTAACCCTGTCGAAACGTCGAGGAAAGTGAAGGTACCGAAACCTTTAATTAATAATAAAATAGTGCCACGCGAAATCCCGTTTTGTATAAAAATAATCAATAATATTATTAACTAATATTACTAACATAAAAATTAAATTAAAAGATTGAACGCTTAGACTAAGAATACGACACCGGTAATACATCAAGGAAAACAAAAGTATCAAACTTGTTGGTAGCAACAATTGGCACTATACGGCTATATGCGCCGCGCCGCGCTGATTTCTTACGATCGTAAAGAAATTTGAAAACCGAATTAACGCTCTTAAGAGAACAGATTTGCTTATTTGTAGATTTTAAACATTTAACATAACATTTAACATTTATTTATTTATTTTTTCTTTCACAAAGGCTTACAGTAAGTCTAATACAAATTGTGTAATTGTTTACCTTTGTGAGAGACTGGCATCTGTACTAGGAAGATCCTGTCACACAGATTACCAGTAATCCCACTTACAAATGGTCTTAATTAGCAGTACCT
Source organism: Miltochrista miniata (assembly GCA_933228765.1). Classification (NCBI taxonomy): domain Eukaryota; kingdom Metazoa; phylum Arthropoda; class Insecta; order Lepidoptera; family Erebidae; genus Miltochrista; species Miltochrista miniata. Next base: position 18,275,630 of record OW121757.1, on the reverse strand, counting down.
ACCATAATTTCTGAGCTAGAACGATGACAAGTTCAGATAAAAAAAAGAAAGAAAAAGAAAAACAAGTGCGCAAAAACCGTGAGACAAAGCCAAGTTGAAACAGTATGTGGGAGCATGTTGTAGATGTTTGTGCGTGCGCGCGTGTGCGCGTGCGTGTGTGTGTGTGTGTGTGTGTGTGTGTGTATGTGTGTGTGTGTGTGTGTGTGTGTGTGTGTGTGTGTGTGTGTGTGTGTGTGTGTGTGTGGTTTCGTCGTAGTCCAATTGTTGTAACCATTCACAGACGACTTGTCTGCACTTTTTCCTAGGATAGGAGTATATTTCGAGGGCTGCATTTATTCTGTTATATAAATATCCACCCAGAAAGCGGTACATTGTGCGTGACAAACTATTTCCACATAATACGGGTGGACAAATTCGGCTTTTTCTACGTCTTTTGGTGTATTTATGCGGTGTGTAGCCAATTTCTGAGTGTTTTTTTAGTACTGCGTGGAGAATGTACAGCTGTCGAACAGTCATCACTTCGCACTCTCCATATAACTGCGTTGTGGGGTAACGGAAAGGAAGAAAATGGGAAACCTTTAAAACTGCTCTTTGGGCTCTTTCCACAGGAAGCATTAGTGTTTTAGCCGCTCCACCCCAGACTGTGATACAGTATGTGATGAGAGATTGGCATAAGGCGAGATAGGAGTTTTTAATAATATTTTTATCAACTACTTTTCTAAGGTTGCTGAAAACGTATATGAGTTTACGTATCCGTGCAGCTAAAAGGGTTAAGTGAAGTTTGAAAGTTAAATTTTTATCTATGATGACTCCAAGGTATTTGGTGTTTATTTACCTTTACATTGAAGTTTAGGGCAAGTGCAGTCATTATCCAGATTCAAGCAAGAATGAGCAATTAAACTGTAGCTAGACAACTCAGGGGAAGGAGAATGGGATAAGGACATAGGAATGTAATTAGTTTTGTCAACGTTTAGGAAAAGTGCATTTTTAGAGAGCCAATTGTAAACGTTATTAATACCAGTTTGTGCAAAGTGAAATGTCTGTTCCCAATCTGGTGCGCTAAAAATCAGCACAGTGTCGTCTGCATAAGTCACAATCTTCCCGTTTTCAAGTCCAAGTTCACATAGGTCATTGATAAAAATGAGGAAGAGTGTTGGACCAAGGATACTTCCTTGTGGAACGCCACACCGAACCTCAAGATCGTCACCAATCATGTCCCCAATTTTAACACGTTGATAACGCCCTGTGAGATAGCTTTTAAAAAGCTCATGCTGAGTGCCTCTTATACCCAGATCACTCAATTTTTGTAAAAGTAGTGGTGCAGAAACTGTGTCAAAAGCCTTTGCTAGGTCCAGGAATACAGCCAATACCTTCTCCTTGTCTTCCAATTTACCAACAATATGACTTGTTACATCGTGAATGGCATCATTGGTAGATTTGTGTCTACGAAAACCAAACTGGGCATTGGACAGCATATTTCCTGCTTCAATGTAATTCACTAACCTATTATTGATGACTTTCTCTAGGATTTTAGGAAAAATCGGCAGAATTGATATTGGCCTGTAATTATTGACACAGTCTCTGGCACCACTCTTGTGTATGGGATGGATAATGGACCTCTTGAAGACTGAAGGAAAAACGCCCGTGCCAATTGCTAAATTACAGACGTGGGTGAGTGGTGCCGCAATAATGTTCACGTACTTCCGTATCAGACCGCTCGACAAATTATCATATCCAGCCGCACAGTCATTTTTCAGGTCAGTAATTATAGGGACCGGATTTCGCTTTCATCTGTAGGCAGAATAACCAATGACTGCAACGGCGGTACTGTGGACTTCGTTAATGTAAGTGTAGAGTTAATTTTATGAGCTGTATCTGCTAACTTTTGTCCAGTGTCAATAAAGAACTTGTTTACAGCGTTTAGTGACTGAAGCGGGTCCGTGGATGAAATCAACTCCAGTGCTGGTCTTTTTGTTCTAGCGGTGCCTGTTACATTTTTTATTGCCTCCCATAGCTTTTTGTTATTATGCTGTGCATTTGTGAATGTTGCCCTATCATAATCACGTTTGAGATTTTTTAAGAGATTGTTGCAGAAATTTCTATAATTCATGTAAATTGTCCTGTCAGTGTCACTTTGAGAAACTCTAAATTTTGCATGTAACTTATCCCTATTTTTTATGCACCTTAATAAGTCAGTTGTAATCCAGGGCTTCAAAATTCGTTGACGTCTTGTAGTTTTTTGTGTTTTTGAGCTGTTTCTAAGCATATCTCTTAAGGAGTTCACTAAAAATTCTGCTGCTAAATTTGTATCAACCATTGAATAGATAGGACCAAAATCAAAATCGTTTAAAAATGCACTAAATTTCTCGTTATCTATACGGTTGACGACATTCGTAATCTTTGGCTGTACATTGGCACTTTTAAGACTTAAAACAACACTATAGTGATCCGTTATCGTTGTAGGAGCTACTATACATTTCATTTGTTTTTTTGTTTTTACTACAATATGGTCCAAACAAGTTAGGTGGTGTGTAGGGATGCAAAAAGTTGGTAACATGCTATGCGAAGCTAGGATGTTAAGATATTTGTCAGCTATAGCTGGCTCTTTGGTTGTGGGCGCTATATCAATATTGATATCCCCGGTGAGAACCAAGTTCTTAAACGATGATAAACTGCCCAAAAGATCCCCCAGTGTATCCAGGAATTTGTGCACGTCACTGCCCTGGCGGACGATAAACAGCAATAATGGCCGTATTAAACACTGGAACTAATCAGCCGATTTTATAAAATAATAAAAGATTGTATTTATTAATGTCATCAAAGTTTGAGTTCTAATTAGAAACATCCATAATTGAAAATAAGACGATAAAGATCCTAGAAAGTTATTCAATTAGGCTTTATATTTTATACCTAAACCAACCACGACAAACTGAAGCTAAATAAGATCGAAGAGGCAACTGGAAGGCAAAGTTCGTATTTGTCCTAGTTCAACTTGAAAGTACAGAAAAAGTAGTCGGGTCATGCAAGTAATATGTACGAGTTGAAGAGGATTTTTAAGAGTCGATGAGCTCTTAAAACTTGCGGCCATTTCATGATGAACAATATGGAAAAAAGTTAGCGTTTCTATACTTACTAACTTATATTTAAAGCGGAAGAGTTTGTTTGTTTGGATGAGATGATCTCAGGAAGTACAAGTTACGTAGTAACTATTAATTGATTAATCTGTGGAAGGAGTGGGATTTCAAAAACATCTTTTAGGGTTCGATAGCCTATTTATTGAGAAAGATTAGAAGCTATATTATAATATCAGCTACAACGAATAGGAGCGGAGCAGTAATAATGTATGTAACAAAACAGGGATGTTTTTTTATGAGAACTTTCACTGCGTAAATGGTTCAAGTTACGTAGGTAATAAATATAATAATTGTGTATCTATGCCGAACTTGTTCCTCCTAAACACTTCAAAAAAATATTATACATTATTACGCGGGCGGAGTCACGCACGTCAGTATATTACACATAGAAATGGTTTTCGTCATCTATTAGAAGTTGAAGGCAACAGTCATAGTAATTGTACGAGAGTGCCCGCCGACCAGTGCCCAACTCTCGACGAGTTTAAATTTATTCAGTGGTTCAAAGCCACATCGTTAAAGTCAAGGGCGTGCTTAGTGCCAGAACCCATTAACTTAATTTATGGGTATGAGCAATCCGCTTTTTGTTATATTCTCGAGTCAAACGGCACTCGTTCTCATTCTTAATTGCTAAATGGCTCGTGTTACACAAATCGTTATGTGTCAATGAGAGAAAGGAATAATCGATGTTGTTTAACTTCATACAATAATCGATCTGTTTATTTGTATGTACTTGTGGTCCTATGACTACAGCGACTCATACCTAGCAAGTGAAATACCGAAAATTATTTACTAACAATCTTGTCAAAGGTTCTTTTAGCTAAAGTATATAATGAACTAGTAATACAATGGTTCTGTTTTTTGTTACTTGTAACAAAACATGGAAAAAATTCTTTGCTTACACTTAAAACATTAAAACATAACTTTAATATTTTATGTTACAGTATAGTAATATGATTATTATACAATTGTGTTTGCTGTTGACCCATGATCACTTGAAAATAGTCTTACATGGGATGTATTCGGTCCCGGCTGAGTTTCCAGGCCTAAGCCAGTCAGTCTCAACTGCGATGGAGGGTGGAACAATTTGCATTTGCTGACTGACAGGTGAAATCATGGTCAACCCTCGGAAGGATATCCCCAAGATTCCCAACTTCAGTAGGGGATATAAAATAATAATAATAATTACATAAAACATTCATTTAAACCTGACTGATGGTGTAAAATTTTCTAAATATGGTCAGAAACATTCTTGAGCTGGTGATCCAACAATTATGTCGGGATAATAATTCTGATTGTACTTGCCAATACGATTCAATTATTTGTACCCCTGTGATTGCTGCATGTTTCTGAAAAGGCCTAATCGTTGGACTGAGGCAGAGCTGTTTATCTAACCTTAGAATATTCAATAATAGAGAGCCAATGTCCATGAAACTTATGACGTAAGCATAATCTATTATCGAACGTCCTAGGACAACACGTTCTATTGTTCCTACGTATATAATATATACCTAGGTAATAAACCTTTCTCAAAAAACTGTAATATGATGAAGTGCACAAATAACAGATTTTCAAAATGTTAGTTTCAGACCAATATAACTCAATATTTCTATTCTATTTCAAGCTTTTAATTAGTTTTACCTTTTCAGGGGTCTGTAAATTATTGTGTAAAAGAACCTTTACATGTAAATTTGACCCACTTCTCAAAATTATTCGATTGAGTTAGAATTTTGCATTCACATGTAGTACGTAGATCCGAATATATTATAATCCCTAATCCGAAGTTACCTTGATAAAGTGATTTCATAGATTTTATAGAGAGACATTTTTCACATGTGGAAATCCTACATGGGTTCTATGCCGCACTTCTACCGACTAAAACCAACCCCCCAAAGACGCGGGATAGCATCCGAGCCACACCCTGGGCGTGGGTCTGTTGGGAGTCCTGGGACATCCTTTCGAGGGCTTACCCGGGGCTCCCAACCATAGGCTGTTGGGCGTTACGTGAGGTTTTTTAGTCGGTAGGAGCCCTGTCCGGCCATAACATCCATGAGGATTTTCCCTCACGTTAAACAAAAAAATACCGACTTAAACCACACGATGTCTTACAACTGTCTACAGCCGGGAGTCCCGGGTGAGCCCTCGGAATGATGACATAGAGCTCTTGTCAGACAGGACTCTCGGCAGTTATAAAGAGTGGTCTTCAGTGATTTTACTTTGTGAAAAGATAACTCGACAAATAATGCTGCCGTTATAAGTTAAAAGGCAGGTTGAATTGAAAACGTATTTTAAAATAGGTATTTTTAATAATTTTACAATCAAACATTGAAAATTTACCATTATTAATTATTTAAAAAGTATACAATGAAATTGTTACCCAATTAAACAAGTTTCATTCATTTTAAATTTCAATGTAAATAAGACAACATTGTTGGTAACTGTTTGCATCGGGTTGATTGCGTCTAGTGGACCGGCGAAGTTCAACATATACATATATCTATTTTCCACATATGTAAATTTTCAACAAGCCTTTTCGATTCGACGGACGCGTCCAATTCGCTATTGGAATGAAACTGAAATTGGAAAAATCGCCGTGAGCCATGTATGAGCCCTCTGTAGCAATGACATAATTCACTTGTAGATTTTTAAATTACTTGGTAAAATGGTTTTACATTTTTCTTACATTATGATGATGAATTATTTGTTTGTTTGCAAGGGCTCACGTTTAGGTAATGTTAAAATGTGTGTGTGTGTGTGTATAGAGATACACAATAGACATACACATACACTATCTGCAGACGCAGATAGTATTTTAGTTTTATGAAAATTAGCAGAAATGTTTGTAAACTCAACGAATTCCTGTTATAATAAATGGAGAGATGTTTTCTCTATCACCGTATATCAACTGCTAACTCTAACCTCCTGAATCAAATTTCTGACAAAACATTTTAGTGTCTCATTGGCGCAGTCCGTACCTAGTGATACCGCCTGCGGCGCTGGAGGTCGTGTGTTCGATTCCCACCGGAGACAAATAATTGTGTGACACATAAATGTTTGTCTCAAGAGTCTGGGTGTTTCTATGTATAATATGTATGTGTTAAAAATTATATATCTAAGTATTAATATCCGTGGTCTGATGTCCATAACACGAGCAGGTTATTCCTAGCTTACTTTGGGATCAGATAGCGTTGTGTGATATGTCCGTGAATATTTATTTTTTTATTATTTATTTATCTAATGAATTCTCCACAAGCTTTTATAAGCGAAAACTCTATTATTACTTTTCAAATTGTCGTGTTAACTTTTCATTTTAACGTTCAACTTCATATAAGAGAATGAATAAAATTTAATACGTATAAAATAAGTTTAACGAAAGATTACTATCGGTGGTTGCGCCGATAATATAATTTGTATTTTCCTGCTTAATAATAGTAGTATAACGAATAATAATTTTATTCGTTTCTGCGAACCGCGCCATCAATCGGTGTTCCTAAATACAAGCTATGATTTGGCAATACTAAAGAGATATTATTATTGAATACGTCTAAATTAAATGACATCGTATTTAACTCACGCTCTTATATTATTATTTTCAAATGTATGTTGGACTATGGATACAAAGTACAGAACAACCAACTCTTAAAACAGCAATGTTGTATGTTTTATCAACAATCGTAGAAAAATATTGTCTAACTTTGATGTTAACCCAGTTAGTTTTATGCCAACGATGAAAACTAAGTTTACTTACTAGTTATTATACGTTAACCTGGATATTATTCGAGGTTCCTGAGAATGAATAAATATATAATTTTCAACAGAATTTGAACAAGGAGACTATGGTTCCTCGGGTTTTAGTGTGAGAATCCTGGATTCTACGAAGACTCAAATTTTTCCTAGAATCCAGGATTCTCAAGATTTTTTTTTTTGCCAAGTTAACAAGTCAGCAAAGTTAAATAATTCTAAAGTAGTGGTTTATTTTATTAATCGACCTAAAAAAGAATTATTCTGTATTACTATATCCAATGTGTGTATTAAGTATATTATATCATGTATTCTCGATGTGGATGCAGATTTTTGCTGTAGGAAGCATTTTATTGTTTAATATATTAGGAGTCGATGAGTATCCTTGGATTGGAACGTACTAAGCCACAGTGTTATACCCACGATTGCTGATATTATATGTCTTACGTAACTGAAGTACATAAATACAATTTAAATGCAACACTATCAACCGACTATAAACTAAATCAACAACGTAGGTACCTTCTACTTACCAAAAATAAATTGCCTAAGTATTTAAAATCACTTCAGACCCACTCCCTTTTAAAATCGGTTCGAAAATACAAAACGTTCATAAATTCTTGTGCACTCTTAATATCTTTTAAATGGCAACATATTTCTGTCTTGTTAGTGCCGTACGTGGAACATACTGCAGCTATTTTATTCCAACTAATTATCTTCAAGAAGTACGTTCATTTCAGTACATTTTTGTCAAACGATACGGTCTAAGTATTCCAGGCATTTGATGCTGCAGACTTCTGCCTTACAATGAAGAGAATGTCAGTACTTTAGAAACACTCGACTGGAAAAATAATGTCTAAAATTTGTATTGGCCTTTGTAGCGTTTTTTTTGAGAATTGTTTTAGAGGAAAAAAACTTTGATTGCGTCATATTAGATGGCACTAATATTCATTAGGCAAAATGAATTTTGGTATTAGTAGAGATAAATAAAGTTGGTAACAAAACTCTGTAGTATAAATAGCAATATAGTTTTAATCAGGTTTAATTTAGTTTTATTTTTGTAATTAACCAAATCAGAGTATCATAGTTATACACTGTTGGGCGTAGACTTTTCCTAAAAATTTGGGTGACTATTTGGCCTTACTTATGTTGGTCAGACGGGTTGGTAGGTACAGAGATTTTCTAAGGCTAAGGTAAAGAGTGGCACAAATTCCACTACTCCCTCAGTTATAAAGATGAAATTTAATAAACAAGTCAATCAAAGCCTAGGGTATATCTCTGCAGTAAATCCGTACGACATTTTGAGAAGCTTTGAGAAAGCCTTGTGACACAAATATAGGAAAAATATATGACATAAAACATATGATTACAAACTTACGTTTGCAGTTTAAAAATTATTCGTCGTATGTGACATCGGTATAGAAAACTGTTTCTGGGCAGATTTTATAAATTTGTTTTATTTTCTCCATGGGTATTATTATTCTCGTCACGTCCGTCGTCTAGTTGGTTAGCAAATACCAAAAACACATAGTATAAGGTAACATCATATGTTATATCTATATATTTTACAGGGTAAGATTCACATCATCACATCACTGTGATAGTACCTTTTTTTTAAGCTATTGCATAGCTTCTATCGCGGGCCTTGCGTGGAGACCGAATCCAGAAATTCTGTCACGAAAACGAATCACACTCTCGGCTACCTTCGGCCACGTTCGTGTATCGAGCACTTCATATAGGTTTAGTGGAATTCAACAGATTCAAACAATGTAGTAAACAAACAGATTGGATCTCGACTCTCCATAATTACTTACATTTAAATATCAATCCTGATCATATTCGTTTTAAGGAACCATAGTTAGATTTATGCGGCCATTTCAACACTAATTTACCTTTAGAATAAAGAATAATTTCATGAAAAATACTTCGATGATAAAAATTTAAACCTGTCATTCATGCTTGTCATTAAATTATTTTTTCTCTGTTTTTTCTCAGTCTTGTTTGTCTTTGGCATAGTGTTGTTTAACGGTTTAAAGAGGTTTAATCATAATCAGTTTGACAACAATTAGTTTAATAGTATAATAAATTATTTAAAAATGAACTTTAACTTTAAATTATTATAATCGGTAATCGTAAAACAGTACTGTGTGAGCGTGTATTGTTCTGAAGTTCTGCGAGGTTTTTCTATTATCTCTAATTAGGTATATCAACGACTTTGCTTCAAGTATTGGGTGTCCCAGTAAGAGTGCACTTTTTAGGGTTTCGTAGCCAAATGGCAAAAACGGAACCCTTATAGATTCGTCATGTCTGTCTGTCTGTCTGTCTGTCTGTCCGTCCGTGTGTCACAGCCATTTTTCTCCGAAACTATAAGGCCTATGCCATTGAAACTTGGTAACTAGATGTATTCTGTGAACCGCATTAGGATTCTTATATAAAACTAGAAAAAAGGCAGTAAATTTTGGGGGTCCCCATACTCAGACCTGAAACTGAAAATTTTTTTTTTCATCAGGGCCATACGTGTGGGGTATCTATAGATAGGTCTTCAAAAATGCTATTGAGGTTCCTAAAATGTTTTTTACCTTAAGTGAATAGTTTGCGCAAGAGACACTTCCAAAGTGGAAAAATGTGTGTCCCCCCCCCTCTAACTTCTAAACTAAGAGAATGATAAACCTAAAAAAAATATTTGATGTACATTGCCATAAAAACTACCAACGAAAATTGGTTTGAACGAGATAGAGCTAGTAGTTTTTTTTTTTAATACGTCATAAACCACAATTTTCGGTTAGAAAAATCACTACCACTGCGAACGTGTTAAAACATCAATCAAAGTTACAACGAACTATAAGAACTTTTATAGTATGTTACTTGCTGCTACGAAACCCTTCATGGGCGAGTCCAACTCGCACTTGGCCGGTTTTATTTTTAAATTTAGTGTTATTTTTTTATTGTGCAAGTGACAACTCTGAGATTACACAGCTTACACATTTATTTGTTCCGATTAATAAAAATGGAGCGCTTTTCGAAAGAACAACGCGTAATAATTGTGAAAACTTATTACAAAAATTTGAAAAGTTATGCTGAGACCGCTCGCAAACTACGAACAATTTTCAGTCCAGAAAGTGCACCTAATATGTGAACCATTCAAAGAGTTATCAAAAAAATGAAGAAACTGGGCAAATTGGTGGACAGTTAGACTCCTGTGCGTCCGTCGTGTGCGGACGGCATATGGTTTCAGCAAGACGGCGCGGCGCCACCTGCTACACCGCGCATGAAATAATCCATTTTTAAGGCTGCGTGGGTCAGATTTTGAGTTTTTTGAAACAATCCTACTCAAAAAGTAAAGGGTTTATAATTCTGATAAATATATATATATAATAGTTAAGGATATAAGCTAAACATATTCCAAGCCCGTTACACGATCCAATAAATTTCACTAGATAGAAAAAAATCCCAAAGTTGACTCTCTCAGAAAAGTTTTTTCAATACTGTGGCTAAACTATTAACATTTTATTTTTTTTTTTTGCACTCAATTAAAGCTATTGAGTTTTTATACACATTTTCCGAACGTTTCTTTATACACAAGTATTTACTTAGTTATCATGTACGAATATCTACCAAACACAATAGAATTGCGCCGCTGACGGCCGATCAGTCTCGCGCTAGCGCTTGTGGAGGCAGGACCTGTGTCAGTTTTTTTCGCAACTATTTCGTAATTATTGTGCCAAATTACGTTGAAATCGCGCCACAGTATAAAAATATCAGTAATGGGCAAAATGAATTTAGATAAACCGTTACAAATTACAATACTTTGTTATGCTTAATTCAATTACTCTGTTACAGATTACTTGAGTAATTATTTACAATGAGTACTAGCAGTAACTAATTACTGAGTAATGAAATTAAACGTTAATCTAATTACATTGTAACTAGTTACCCATTAATTCAATTAACGAACTCTCATAATTAACAACTCTGTCCTGTGAATTCGTCACGGCCCAAGGGGTGGATCGATTTTGATGCGGTTTTTTGATCGTAAGTCAATGTATCCATGATGGTACTTAGCTATACATTTTGAAGACCATCAGCTTAATTCCTGAGTGATGAAGGGATTTCACTAAAATTCCCATACGCGACTCATGGTAAATGTGGTGATCTTTTACTTTTTAAGTGTTTTCACGACATGGTAACCATCTACCTAATGCATTAAAATGTCTACGAATTACATGATAAATTTGCAATCCAACATGGCGGCCACGCCGTAATCACAAAATTTCATGATGGGTATCGTTTAAGGGGTTTTTTGGTATGCTGAGTACGAATCACGTACTTATTTTGCAATACAAGATGGCCGCCGCTCCGTAATCACAACATTTCATGATGGGTATCGTTAAAGGGGTTTTTTGCTATGCTGAGTACGAATCACGTGATAATTTTGCAATTCAAATTGGCCGCCACGCCGTAATCACAAAATTTCATGATGGGTATCGTTTAAGGGGTTTTTTGCTATTCTGAGTACGAATCACGTGATAATTTTGCAATCCAATATGGCCGCCGCGCCGTTATCACAAAATTTCATGATGGGTATAGTTTAAGGGGTTTTTTGGTATGCTGAGTACGAATTACGTGATAATTCTGCAATCCAATATGGCCGCAGCGCCGTAATCACAAAATTTCATGATGGGTATCGTTTAAGGGGTTTTTTGCTATTCTGAGTACGAATCACGTGATAATTTTGCAATTCAAAATGGCCGCCACGCCGTAATCATAAAATTTCATGATGGGTATCGTTTAAGGGGTTTTTTAGTATGCTGAGTACGAATCACGTGATAATTTAGCAATCCAATATGGCCGCTGCGCCATAATCACAAAACTTCATAATGGGTTTCGTTTAAGGGGTTTTTTTGGTATGCTGAGTACGAATCACGTACTAATTTTGTAACCCAATATGGCCGCCGTGCCGTAATCACAAAATTCTATGATGGATATCGTTTAAGGGGTTTTTTGGAATGCTGAGTACGAATCACGTAATAATTTTGCAAAATTTCATGATGGGTATCGATTAAGGGATTCTTTCGTATGCTAGGTACCAATTTAATGTAATTGGCCTTAATTTTACAATAAAAACCTTTTGTCATAGTATTTTCGCATTGCTAGGCCTAAACTTAATAAACAAATCTTTTTAGTTTACTACTGTTAAAAGCTTAGGCGGCCAAATTGAATTCCAAAATTATCATGTTATTCGTACTCAGCATTCGATAAAACCCATTATACGATATCCATCACGAAATTATGTGATTACGGCGCGGTGGCCATTTTGGATTGCAAAATTATCATGTGATTCGTACTCAGCATACCAAAAAACCCCTTAAACGATAACCGTCATGGATTTTTGCGATTAAGGCGCGGTGGCCATATTGGATTGCAAAATTAGTACGTGATTCGTACTCAACATACCAAAAAACCCTATAAACGATACCCATCATGAAATTTTGTGATTACACCAAGGCGGCCATTTTGGATTGCAAAATTATCACGTGATTCGTACTCATCATACCAAGAAACCCCTTAAACGATACCCATCATGAAATTTTGTGATTACGGCGCGGCGCCCATATTGGATTGCAAAATTATCACGTGATTCGTACTCAGCATACCAAGAAACCCCTTAAACGATACCCATCATGAAATTTTGTGATTACGGCGCGGCGCCCATATTGGATTGCAAAATTAGTACGTGATTCGTACTCAGCATACCAAAAAACCCCTTAAACGATAACCATCATGGATTTTTGCGATTACGGCGCGGCGGCCATATTGGATTGCAAAATTAGTACGTGATTCGTACTCAGCATACCAAAAAACCCTTTAAACGATACCCATCATGAAATTTTGTGATTACACCGCGGCGGCCATTTTGGATTGCAAAATTATCACGTGATTCGTACTCAGCATACCAAGAAACCCCTTAAACGATACCCATCATGAAATTTTGTGATTACGGCGCAGCGCCCATATTGGATTGCAAAATTTTCACGTGATTCGTACTCAGCATACCAAGGAACCCCTTAAACGATACCCATCATGAAATTTTGTGATTACGGCGCGGCGCCCATATTAGATTGCAAAATTAGTACGTGATTCGTACTCAGCATACCAAAAAACCCTTTAAATGATACCCATCATGAAATTTTGTGATTACACCGCGGCGGCCATTTTGGATTGCAAAATGATCACGTGATTCATACTTAGCATACCAACTTTAGAAAACTTTAGAAATTTTTATGACCAGTTATAATGTAATTTACATTTTTTACGCAACTGTAACCATCTAGCAAACTTACGCAACGGAAACTCTCAAAAGAAATGAAATATCCTAGTTTTCGAAAAATGTTTCGTTGCTGCTCAGCTCTTATTCGCCTTAGCGTGATGTTATATATTTTGGTATTTTTCAAAAATGGACATTCTGTTAAGGAACTTTTGAAATTCAACTAGCAGTCTCTTAGACTCTAGAGTTCAAACAACTAAACAAACAAACAAACTCTTTAGCTTAAAAATAATAGTATAATATATATAATTAACTCATTTATTTAGGAAACTCGAATAAATCACTACACTTAATAAAGTTAGATGCATTTACTACGTCAAACAAAGTTAGCATGCTGTTTCTTTCTACTCTACTGTATACTGTGGCATGAGAGTTCACTGCCGCTGCCGGCGCGCGGTGTGTCTCGCGCCCGGGGCGAGGGGAGCGCCAAATGCCTACTTGTGCGCTATAACCGCCCCTTAATGCAGCAACGATTGCCGGAAAAAAATATCTCAATAAAGGCTGATGTGAACTGGCCACCAAGATCATGCGATTTAACACTGTGCGACGTTTTTCTTTAGGGTTTTCTCAAATCGCAGGTTTAAGCGAATAAACCAGAAACAATGCCTTAGCTCAAATCCGAGATCCAACGAGTCATCGGTGAGACACGGCCTCATCTCTGTGAAAAAGTCATGAAAATTTTCATGAATAGAGTAATGGCCTGCCATCAGAGCCGTGGAGGCCATTTGACGGATATTTTGTTCCATACTTAATCGGAACATGTCTTTTTGACAATTCAATAAAAAAATCACAGCTCTCTCAAAAAAAAATGTTTTTTATATCAAAATGAAAAAGTGCACTCTTACTGAGACACCCTATACTTTGGCTTTTGGACATTTTCTTTGCGATCTAATTAAAACTTTTTTATACATACTCATATAATTTCTAAGTATGCATACATACGGAGAATTTAAAACGGCAGTAGCTGAGTGATTAAAACCAATGGAATATGAATCTGTGAAAGACCTTCTACAAGTTCTTTAAAATCAACTCACATAAACATACATGCGACGAACACACACACACACACACACACACTCACACACACACACACACACACCCACACACTCACACACATACTCACTCACACACACACACTCACACACACTCACGCACACAGAGAGAGAGACACATACACACAGGCACACACACACACACAGACACTCATACACACATATACACACACACACGCACGCACATACGAAAGCCTAAGCATGCTTTAAGATTTTGTATCGGTTTTGTTTCATATTTTATCGTTTTCTCTATGTAAAATTATTATAAGTTTATAAGTTAGTAGGAAACAATTTTAATATTTTAATAGTTCTGTGTAAACATATTGTCAAGTTGTAGCATTTATTTTCTGTAGATGCAGCATTGGGAGTGTAGAAGCACCCTAATCGATCTATCGTTTTTTAATCGGTTGTCTGTGGTGACATTTCTGCTGTCAGATGACAGGATGTCATAAGTTCGGTGACGAATCGTTTTTGCATTAAAGGAAAACAGGTTTGAAGAGAATTCTGGACTATTCCACGTGAGAGGGGATAGAAAAAGCCCTGCCTTGGTTCCAAGTGGTTTTTTGGACTTTTTACTTTTACCATCCGCTAAGCAGGAGTGAATTTTGAAGCAACTCTGAGTAGCACACCTCAATTTCGATTTAGAGGTTGTAAGTTCTAACCTGAGGACTTGTTAAGGAGAATTTCCTGCGTTTCACCTATTCTTATCAGAAGGAAGTGGACTCTGTGACGACCAATACCCTGATTCTGGTAAGTTTCAATTAACTATTTGCAAAGCGGGTCGATTGTCGTCTGTCGCGCAGCCAAGATCTTAATTTGTCGTTTCTTTCATGACAGGGTTTTTTAGTACGGGGAAAAGTTGTACAGCCACACCCCAATCATACGTGGACTGCGCGAGCAGGTTGCATGTGAGAGAAGCTCGCCGTCTACACCTGGCATTACCACCAGCCACTGCCACTCTACGCTCACACTGCAGGCCAGTACTTTGTCAGCATACTTTTACATGTAAACTAGCCGCCTACGTTACTTCCTCACGCTGATTTAGTGTAGTGCTGTACTAATAATACCTAAACCTGTAATATTCTTATGTATGTCTGTGCTTTCTGTATCTATGTAATCTCATTGTCTCTGTAGTGTACTGTGTACTATATAAATATATGTGTGTACACCCTATTGGCTGTTTTCGTCAGAGCCCTGGCCTCCCTTGCGCACCCACTAGAAACTCTGTAACAAGGCGCCCTGGGAAAGAGTTCTCTACATAGCTACCTCGCGCTAGTTGGTGAGTAACATCATTGTGTTATAAATTGGCTCCCAACGTAGTGGCAAGACTCTGAGAACTACTCTGCGGTAGTCTCAGTCTAGTGTGTGTGCATAGGTGGTTACGTCTGGCGAAACCATTCTGGAATCGTCCGAGACGCTCCAGGACGTTAATTGGTGGTGCTAGCAGCTAAGCACAAAACCTTCCCTTTCGTCTTCTTCCAGCTCCCTACATCTTTGGCTGGAAAAGACACAAAATTCTAAATTTAAAAATTTAAAATTAGCTGTGATTTTGGAAAGATTTTTTTGATTTTATTTGGCATACCCACTTCTTTTTCTTATTGTGTTTTTTCTTTTATGTGTTTCTTTTTTTTCTTTTTTTTGTGGTGCACACACATGTATTTATTGTAATATTATATTAGCATAGATTAATATATTACATATATTATTCTATAGCTTCACCTCTGTGTTAACTTAGTGAATTTCACTCTGTGTAATTATAATTTTTTTTTTGAAGGTATCTTGATACCTTGTAATTTTGAATGTTAACCTGAACAGTGTTATCAGAAAATTTAGAAACTTTTCTCTCTTAGTATACCCTTAATCTTTGTTAAATTCTAAAAGTCAATTTGAAACATAATTACCTAACTTAGTACACTTTGTTGTAACTCAATTTACATTTTTACTTTGTAATTGATCCCTATCTGTGCCATTTTATCTTTATAATTGTTGTAAGTAAATTTTTACATAATGGCACAGATGAAAAAATATATTAATTATTTAAGAAAGGATGAACTTGCTAACGAGCTGTCCCACATGGGAATTTCAGTGGAACCGGAAACGACAGTGTCTGGCCTTCGGAGTGAGCTAAGAACGGCACACCGACTCGTCCGTCGAGGTAGCATCAAAGCGAGTGCTCCGGTACCCGCTGATGCATCGGCTGAGCTCTCGATCTGCCTTCCAAAAGTCTCCGAGCTGGAGGAGGCTATTCAGTCAGGTGACATCTTCATTAATAAGGGTAGTCGTCTTAGGGTGTCTATCAGAGCCAACTACTTATTGAGTAGGTTAGCTCGTTGTGGTCTGGATTGCCCCGACCTGGTGGATATTCGTGGTAGGCTAGTGAAGATCATCGCTAGGGCTGAACACAGTAGTGATTCTGAATCCGAAGGTTCGGATGATGATGGTGATGATCCTTCGGGTCGTGACCAGATGGAATATACTTCACCAGTAGTGAGAGAGGACCGCTCGGTGCGAGCTAGTTCAAGTAGGAATAGTTCTACATGTAACATAGTGTATAAAGAACGTCCCCTTAACTTATGTTCATTTAATTTAAAATATGATGGTTCTACTTGTGTACGTGTGTTTTTAGAGAGATTAGAGGAACTTAGATGTGCTCGGGAGGTTACTAAGCCTAGACTCCTTATGGCTTTTTCCGACCTGTTGGATGGACCGGCTTTGTCTTGGTTCCGTACAAACAAAGCTAACTTCATCTCATATGAGGATCTTATTAGTGAGCTTAGAGATACCTTCGATATTCCTGATTATGATTATCGCCTCAGGAACGAGATAAGACAGCGTACACAAGCCCGCTCTGAGTCCTTGGTTAACTATATATGTACAATGCAAGCCATGTTTTCAAGGTTGTCATGTAAGATGCCCAGTGAGGAACAGCTGGACATTCTCATGCACAACATTAGACCTGACTACATGAAGGAACTGGCCTTGCATGATGTCAACTCTGTAGATGACTTGAGACGGTTGGGTAAGCGCTTGGAGCTTGCGCGTACTAGGGCAGACGCTTTCCATGAGCCTGCTCTTGACAAGTTTGAGATTTCATCTGACTTACACCAGCTTAAGAACAAAGGTGTACAAAAGCCCGCTAAGCAGGTGTCTGCAGTGGAGACGCCGGTTACCTCCCACGATCGCAAATGCTTTCGTTGCGGCGGGGGCGGTCACACTGCATACAGCTGCACACAGTCAAGGGAGCTGGTGTGTTTCCGGTGTGGTCTCAAAGGAGTCAAGACCCCAGACTGCTCACACTGTACTAGCAAGTCAAAAAACGCGTAGGCCAGGGCCTTATTAGGAACTCTGTGCATTACTCTGTATCTGAGTCTATTTCTGATAAGGTCCTGTTTCCTAAACGGGATAGTGACATTAGACCGTATCTAGTTGTTAAGGTTTTAAATTTAAATGTCTTAGGCCTTCTAGATTCCGGTGCCTCCTGCTCTATACTAGGTAAGGGAGCGCACCGCATCTTCTTGGAACTGGGTTTTGATCTTGTGAGTATCAATCCTACTTTTCGTATTACAACTGCAGACAGCACTCACTTGCAATGTCTGGGTTGTATCTCTTTGCCAATTGAGTACAATTCGGTTATCCGAGTTGTCAAGTTCTATGTTGTCCCAGGTATAACCACCTCCATGATATTTGGAGTGGATTTCTGGCAACAATTTAAGTTAAGTGATAAGTTAATTTTACAAAATATTAGTCTTGATAGCTTTAGTGATAATAATCCTATAGGGTCTGTGTCCCTTAACGGTGGCCTCGAGGATTACAACAACTTGACTGCTAAACAAAGGTGTGTAATCAACGGGGTCATTGAGAAATTTGACTCATTGAACACTGATAAGGTGGGCTTAGGTCGGACCTTACTTGTACATCATGTCATTGACACTGGTGACAGCAAGCCGATAAAGCAGCGTTATTATCCGCTCTCTCCCCTTAAACAGAAGGCCCTGGAAGCCGAGTTGGACCGAATGCTGGAGATGGGAGTAGTGTCCCCGTCTCAGTCCGCGTGGAACTCTCCAGTGGTCATGGTGGAGAAGGCAAATGGTGACCTCAGATTGTGCTTGGACTCTCGCAAGCTGAACTCTGTGTCAAAGAGTGACGCCTACCCCTTACCCTATATCAATCAAATCTTGGACCACCTTAATAACGCTAAGTATTTAACTTCTGTAGATTTGAGTGCGGCTTACTGGCAGATTCCATTTGACTCACCCCAGTCTGCTGAGAAGACTGCTTTTACGGTTCCCCGGAGAGGATTATTCCAATACAATTCGATGTGCTTCGGTCTTGTCGGGGCCAGTGCCACGATGCAACGCCTCATGGACCGTCTGTTTGGTCCCGAGTTCGACAACAAGGTATTTGCGTTTCAGGACGACATAGTCTGTGTGTCCAGCACCTTTGAGGAGCATGTAGAGCTCTTACATAGAGTCTATCAGCAACTCAAGGATGCTGGCCTAACTATTAACATGAAAAAATCCCACTTTTGTCGGAGTGAACTCAAATACCTGGGGTATTATGTGGACAAACATGGCCTACGGACAGACCCGGGTAAAGTTGAGGTTATCCTCAACTATCCCACCCCTTCTAACCCTAAGGAGGTTAAGAGATTTCTGGGAATGGCCGGCTGGTATCGTCGCTTTGTTAACAACTTCTCTAAAATTAGTAAACCTCTGTGCAAACTGACTTCTACGAACCTTAAGTTCGAATGGACCCCTGAGGCTGAACAGTCCTTTAACCTGCTAAAGTCAGCCTTGGTTTCTGCCCCTATATTAAAAATGCCTAACTTTGAGATGCCCTTCCGCATTCTTAGTGACGCGTCAGCTTACTCAGTTGCTGCTGTACTGACACAAACTCACGATGGTGTTGAGCACCCTATCGCCTACTGTAGCCGTTCTCTTAACAAGAACGAGGTGAACTACAGCACAACTGAGCGAGAACTTTTGGCCGTGATTTTCGCCTTGGAACAATTTCGTCAGTACGTCGAAGGCCAAAAGTGTACGGTCGTCACGGATCATTCATCTCTTCTGTGGTTCCATAAACTGAAAAATCCCACGGGTCGTCTAGCACGTTGGAGTATGAGGCTCAGTCAATTCGACTTTGACATAGAGCATCGAAAAGGTAAAGACCACGTTGTACCTGATGCTCTGTCTCGTATCAAAATTGATTCCCTCGATGCAGTACCCACTAAAGACCCGTGGTATGACCACACCATGAATAGTGTTCGGAAGAACCCTAGGAAGTCACCAAATTATGACATTCGTGACAACCTTCTATATAGGTTAACTAAAAATAAATATTCTTTGACTTCAGACTTTGACTGGAAGCTGGTGGTACCTCAGGAGGATCGCTTGCCCCTGCTCTCTAAGTACCACGATGACACACTTAGTGCCCATGGTGGCGTTTGGAAGACACATAAAAGGTTAGCCCTAAATTATTACTGGCCCAAGATGTACGAGGACGTCAAAGAATATGTTGGGAATTGCGAAACATGCAAGCAGTACAAACCCGTAAATACGTCTCGTCCCGGCCTAATGGGTAGCCCGAAGCGGGTTTCGAAGCCATTCGAAGCTATCTCTGTCGATCTGCTTGGTCCCTTTCCCACTTCGAGCAATAGAAACGTACACCTGATCGTGGTCTCCGACTACTTTAGCAAATACGTCATGTTGTGCCCTGTTCGGGTTGCCACAGGCGCTGTAGTCGCGAGGTTCATAGAGAAGAGTGTGTTTCTCGTGCACGGAGTCTGCAAGACTATTTACATGGATAATGGCCCTCAGTTTGTGAGTAAGCCATTTAAAGATATGTTAGCTAAATACAATGTACCTAATATATATTATAACCCTAGGTATCATGCCCAAACTAATCAGGCGGAACGAGCTATTCGTAATGTTGTTCAAGCGATCTCATGCTATGTGAAGTCACAACACAAGTCATGGGATTCGTTCTTGGTTGAGATACAGTGCGCTTTAAACACTGAAGTTAACGAAGCAACTCGTTTCACCCCTTACTTCTTGGTACATGGTAGGGAGTTTATTGGAGATGGAGTGCTGTACAGGCAGACAGATATTGCGTGCCACCCTGCTTCAGTCTCTGTAGACGATCCATCAGCCTTCGGTGTCAAGCTGAGAGAAATACAACGCATATACGACCAGGTGAGGAAACATTTGAATGTTGCCCACCAGCGTAATGAAAAGTATTACAACCTCAGAAAAAGGCATGTAGAGCTGAAAGTGGGACAGATAGTTTACAAACGCACGTTCTACCTGTCCAACAAGGCCAAGAACTTCACTTCTAAGCTAGCCCCTAAGTTCCTTAAATGTGTGGTGACTGCTAAACGATCCCCTTTGGTATATAGGCTGTCGGATCTGGACGGTAGGGATCTTGGGGAGTACCATATCAAGGACATCCTGAAGTATCAGGAGGAGCCATCTCCAATACCCAACGTCAGCAATGCTGTAACTACATAGCACTGTTTCTCTAGTTTATTAGCCTATCCGGTACACGAGTCAGTGTCTAGTTAGGTGTATGGGAGGATCTCTCTTTGGTAGTGTGATGGTTGTAGTCAGCTGGTGTTTGATTTACCTAGCTGGTTGTCTTAGTTTATTAGTCAGTAATTTTCTGTTTTCTTTATTGTGTATTTCCAGCGTGTCGAATCCGCAGGAAATACTATTAAGGGGGGGGTGGTTGTAGCATTTATTTTCTGTAGATGCAGCATTGGGAGTGTAGAAGCACCCTAATCGATCTATCGTTTTTTAATCGGTTGTCTGTGGTGACATTTCTGCTGTCAGATGACAGGATGTCATAAGTTCGGTGACGAATCGTTTTTGCATTAAAGGAAAACAGGTTTGAAGAGAATTCTGGACTATTCCACGTGAGAGGGGATAGAAAAAGCCCTGCCTTGGTTCCAAGTGGTTTTTTGGACTTTTTACTTTTACCATCCGCTAAGCAGGAGTGAATTTTGAAGCAACTCTGAGTAGCACACCTCAATTTCGATTTAGAGGTTGTAAGTTCTAACCTGAGGACTTGTTAAGGAGAATTTCCTGCGTTTCACCTATTCTTATCAGAAGGAAGTGGACTCTGTGACGACCAATACCCAGATTCTGGTAAGTTTCAATTAACTATTTGCAAAGCGGGTCGATTGTCGTCTGTCGCGCAGCCAAGATCTTAATTTGTCGTTTCTTTCATGACAGGGTTTTTTAGTACGGGGAAAAGTTGTACAGCCACACCCCAATCATACGTGGACTGCGCGAGCAGGTTGCATGTGAGAGAAGCTCGCCGTCTACACCTGGCATTACCACCAGCCACTGCCACTCTACGCTCACACTGCAGGCCAGTACTTTGTCAGCATACTTTTACATGTAAACTAGCCGCCTACGTTACTTCCTCACGCTGATTTAGTGTAGTGCTGTACTAATAATACCTAAACCTGTAATATTCTTATGTATGTCTGTGCTTTCTGTATCTATGTAATCTCATTGTCTCTGTAGTGTACTGTGTACTATATAAATATATGTGTGTACACCCTATTGGCTGTTTTCGTCAGAGCCCTGGCCTCCCTTGCGCACCCACTAGAAACTCTGTAACAAGGCGCCCTGGGAAAGAGTTCTCTGCATAGCTACCTCGCGCTAGTTGGTGAGTAACATCATTGTGTTATAAAGTATCAATATTTTAGGGGAGAACACTGATATCTGCAACACAGTTTGTACTAGCGCAGGTATCAGGGAATTTCAATTTCATGTATGTACACAATTAATGGCAATAAAGAATTTATCTATTTATTTATACATAATTATACTTAGAAAACATCAAATCTTCGAAACAAACATTGGTAGATCCCACGATTTTTTGGCCTGCCCGGGAATCGAACCCAGGACCCCAGCGCGACAGTCCGTTATATTACCGAATGCCACCGAGGCAGGCAAATAAGAATCTGGAGGGTACAGATATTTTTCTTCTCCTACATCCAAATTTCCTCCGATGAGGAGTTCGATTCGTCAATCCTATCCTGGTTATACGTAACTGTTGTACGTTAGGATTGAAGAATCGAGGATGGATACCTCTGAAGAAAGCCGATAACACCAGGATATTTTATAATTATTTTAAAGTTTTTAGGTATATTCAACAAAAAAAACAAGCCTTGCCGTGTACCTGCAATACGTCTCGATGGCGCAGTACTGAAAAGTGTTGCAGAATTTAAGCAAAGACTTTTGGGTCTTTTGGGACTTTTGGGAGTTTTTGGGACTTTTCGGAGTTTTGGGACTTTTGGTTCTTTTGGGACTTTTGGGTCTTTTGGGACTTTTGGGTCTTTTGGGACTTTTGGGACTTTTGGGACTTTTGGGACTTTTGGAACTTTTGGTTCTTTTGGGACTTTTGGGTCTTTTGGGACTTTTGGGTCTTTTGGGACTTTTGGGACTTTTGGGACTTTTGGAACTTTTGGGACTATTGGGACTTTTGGTACGACTTTTAAGTCCAAAAAGGCCAAAAGTCCAAAAGTCCAAAAAACCAAAACCAAAAGTTCAAAAGTACAAAAGTACAAAAGTACAAAAGTGCAAAAGTCCAAAAGTACAAAAGTACAAAAGTCCAAAGTACAAAAGTCCAAAAGTCAAAAAGTCCAAAGTCCAAAAGTCTAAAAGTCCAAAAGTCCAAAAGTCCAAAAGTCCAAAAGTCCAAAAGTCCAAAAGTCCAAAAGTCCAAACGTCCAAAAGTCCAAAAGTCCAAAAGTCCAAAAGTCCAAAAGTCCAAAAGTCCAAAAGTCCAAAAGTCCAAAAGTCCAAAAGTCCAAAAGTCCAAAAGTCCAAAAGTCCAAAAGTCCAAAAGTCCAAAAGTCCAAAAGTCCAAAAGTCCAAAAGTCCAAAAGTCCAAAAGTCCAAAAGTCCAAAAGTCCAAAAGTCCAAAAGTCCAAAAGTCCAAAAGTCCAAAAGTCCAAAAGTCCAAAAGTCCAAAAGTCCAAAAGTCCAAAAGTCCAAAAGTCCAAAAGTCCAAAAGTCCAAAAGTCCAAAAGTCCAAAAGTCCAAAAGTCCAAAAGTCCAAAAGTCCAAAAGTCCAAAAGTCCAAAAGTCCAAAAGTCCAAAAGTCCAAAAGTCCAAAAGTCCAAAAGTCCAAAAGTCCAAAAGTCCAAAAGTCCAAAAGTCCAAAAGTCCAAAAGTCCAAAAGTCCAAAAGTCCAAAAGTCCAAAAGTCCAAAAGTCCAAAAGTCCAAAAGTCCAAAAGTCCAAAAGTCCAAAAGTCCAAAAGTCCAAAAGTCCAAAAGTCCAAAAGTCCAAAAGTCCAAAAGTCCAAAAGTCCAAAAGTCCAAAAGTCCAAAAGTCCAAAAGTCCAAAAGTCCAACAGTCCAAAAGTCCAACATTCCAAAAGTCCAAAAGTCCTAAAGTCCTAAAGTCCTAAAGTCCTAAAGTCCTAAAGTCCTAAAGTCCTAAAGTCCTAAAGTCCTAAAGTCCTAAAGTCCTAAAGTCCTAAAGTCCTAAAGTCCTAAAGTCCTAAAGTCCTGAAGTCCAAAAGTCCAAAAGTCCAAAAGTCCAAAAGTCCAAAAGTCCAAAAGTCCAAAAGTCCAAAAGTCCAAAAGTCCAACAGTCCAACAGTACAAAAGTCCAAAAGTCCAACAGTCCAACAGTCCAAAAGCCGGATCGGGCTGAAATTTGGTACAGAGACACATTATAGTCTGAAATAACACATGGGCTACCTTTTATCCCCGGAATAACTTCCCGCGGGAACAAATTTTACGCGGGCGAAGCTGCGGGCATCAGCTAGTATTCTTATATAGAAATAATTATACTAGCATAGTTGATAAAAAATGCTATGTAATAGCTTTACCGCGGCAGTCCCCGAGTGCCACACGTCTTTTTTTTTAACGTGAGCGAAAATCCTCATGAATGCTATGCCGGACACCTTCCAACTATAAAAC
This sequence comes from Miltochrista miniata, assembly GCA_933228765.1. Taxonomy (NCBI): domain Eukaryota; kingdom Metazoa; phylum Arthropoda; class Insecta; order Lepidoptera; family Erebidae; genus Miltochrista; species Miltochrista miniata. The sequence goes on along the minus strand of OW121757.1, from coordinate 18,251,442 downwards.
CTCACTTATCCTGCCCAACAGGCTACGCTTGGAAGCCCCTGGTAAGCCCGCCGGAAGGATATCCCAGGAGTTGATATTACCTACTCCGAGTTTTTAAACAAGGAAGATATCAATGCCATTCACAGGTTATGCTAAATATCTAAAAGGCTTAAAACTTGATTGGCTACGTTCTAAAGGTTGGCAACTATGCATAGAATTTAATAGGTACCGGCTATTGAAATTTCTCAAAGCTAAATGGCTTCTAACTTTGTTTTGTTATATAGTTGCCCTTCCTGATACCTTTTTGTTACACGGAAAAAAATATAAATGAAAATGTCGCTAATGGTCATTTGAAACGGATGAATGCGGGATGACCGTAAAGTAACATGCTTGAATTACGCATGATGCAGCTCAATGCAATGATCGTTTTGTAAGAGCTAGCTGGCCTACGAGCGCTTGCTATTCTGAATTCGAAAAACAAAAGTGTATTAAAAATGTTAAGTCGGCAGAATAATAAGATTTTATTAAAATTTTATGAGCCACAAATTTATTCAGTAGCAGATTTATTAAATAAAGTCAAACCTTATCGGTTTGCTTTTACTGTTAAACTTTCAATAAATACTGTGGAACATTTTTCTTTCTTTTTTTTAGTACTTAGTTTACTTACCTATGAATTTATTAAATACAGTGCCTAACTTGTAGCAGAATCAACCCGTGATCACGTCTGGAGTAATCCAATCAAATCGTCGGGAAAGTAAAAGGTAGGCTATGTACTTAATAATTTCATACGTCGCGAACAGGGCCTTAGTTTATACATAAAAAGGCAATCCAATATTATTACTATAATACAAAATTGTATATGATACGTCTTACTCAGAAAGTAGCACGTACAGTCAGCTGCAGAGAAAAGGATACAGGGCCGCCCTGAAAGCATTGACTTTTTACAAAAACTCTTTCATATATTTTAATGAAATTTGCTATGGTTATTAAATTTGTGTAAATCTTTAACTATAGGTACAAAATCTCATAAAAATATATTTAAGATTTTTTGAGAAAATTTAATCTTTAAAAGGCGACCCTGCTTACTTTTCTCTGCAGCTGACTGTACATCAATTATGTATACTGCGAAAATATTTGTATTCAGACCAAAATCAGTGTATCTCGGTTCTGAATACCATTTCAATTGAGCTATAAATTATGTATAGTTTCATTGTTAGAGTTTTGGAACAGTAAACAATAACCTAAGGCACTTTTAGAAGTTTAATACAGTTTTGATGACATATCTAAACTACCTCTTTCATGAATGCCAAATTTCCCTCAAATTTCACTGCTTCGCTTTTATGAAAACTATATTTTTATACTGCTTGCAGTGGCTGACAATGATAAAACCAGCATAATTATGTAAGTTAGCGATACCAAATCCGAGTTGAAACAGACAGGGACAATCTGGGGGTAGATAAAGTTACTAGGTCTCATACTTATAGAATTCGGGACTTCACGTGAAATACTATTTACTTACATTCACCGACGTTTCGAGCACGTTGCAGCGCCCGTGGTCGCGGTTGGATATGAGTGTTAAAAACCGCGATAGTTTAAAAATAAAGTTACTAGGTATTGAAAATTGTCAAGTCAGCCATAAGGCCTTCAAATCGACTTAAGGACTACCACTTTACTGACATGTATATATGACGTATGCCTTCCGAAACTTCGTAACCCATGTAAATGCCCCACTAACCCAACTCAAGATTGTTCGTAGCGTAAAAACAACGAAGAAATATGAACCATGGTGGAGCTTGTAGAACCAACGAAAAGTGTGCACATTGCGGGCTTAAGTACCCAAGGCATACGTGTGTACGTTGCAGAAGGGAGAGAGGTAGATATTTGGGACATACAGGATAAAGAAAACAATTTGTAGGGAGAAATGTGCGTACCCCCAAAAGAGTCAATGGCAAGTATAAGAGTACGCATTTTCCATGATTCGGTTTATATGTACAATAATGTAGGGTTGGAACAAGTCATAAGGTATGGAGGTGCTTTTCATGGTAGCATATGAAACTTACCGCAGTGATCATTTACAGAACTCTGAGTGGTTCTACGAACGCTACGAGGATCTAACTGCAGGTTTGCTAACCTTTCGCGTTGACACTGTTTCATTAACTGATCAGTTTCTGACAACAATAAAAAAAAATGGCTGTAAGCACACGTAATATTGTAACTAACAGTGTTTGCCAGTAATTTTTGGAAATAATAAGTTTGTGTACACACTTCACTAACTTTAATTAATTTTCAGGACAAAGACAGTTACGTTTTTCCAGGCCAGACTACATTTCTAATAAGAAAAAAGAATTTAATTTAGGCTCAATTTGGGAAAAGTAATTTATTTTGCTTTGCTTTTGATACTTGGATAATGAATAGTTTTAAATTATTTCCATGTAATAGCGTTTAATCTAGGCTACATATCTAATAGTTTTTTTTTCACTCTTTAGGCATTTATAAAGACTGAAAAACCTTCTTACATATTATAGGTATTTATGAAACTAGCTGTGCCTCTTTGATTCGATCCCAACACCTGGACTTCCACCTTCTATTTCGCTTAAAGGTCGAGTTCTGAAAAACCATTCTTTAGTGGGTGTTTACAATAAAAGGGTAGCTAACTATAAATTATAAACATTCTTATTGTTATCAAGTTAATATCTAATTCATGAATACTGTACGAATTTGTAACATAGAACATTAAACGTATTATTAAATTATTGTTTTAATGCATGATTAAATTGTAAGTGTTAAGCTAAGCAATTTTTGTGACTTTGTTTTTTTTTCTTACACTTTTTCTTGTCTTTTTACGAGGAATTTACAGACCATTTAACTACTCGTATCATATATATTATGACAACGAGCTGAGCCCGCAACTTCGTTTACGTCACATAAGGTGTATGAAAGGAAAGGTATTTCTTCATCAGAGTCATCAAGCAGCGTCTGAAACTGCTCTGTTTGCTTAATCATAAAAGAGCATAATGATTAAGACTATTTTTAAACAATTCAGTCCGCGCCGAAGGCGTGGACTGAATTGTTTTAAAATAGACTTAAATGATTAAGCCAACACGCCAGTTTAGGTTCACTCACATTCAAAGAAACCCCTACAATTAAAATTTTCAAAATATCTGATTCTTAAAAGTGTTATAACTCTTTTATTTCTAAACCGATTTACATAAAACAAACGCTAAATGTTATCTGGAGCAAACCTCAACACAATAAAAAAAACCGCATTGCAATCGGTTGAGTGGTTACTGAGATTAGCGTGCACAACCGTACAGACAAACAGATATACAGACATACAGACATACAGACAAACAGACAAAAATTCTAAAAATCATTGTTTTGGGTTCTATTGCGTTCATAAAGCCCCCCTATAATATTTTTTCTTATTTATCTTCCATGTACAGACAGCGACCTGTTACGATTTCATTATATGTATTGATTGATTTACACATTGGTTGCATAGACATCACATAGTTTGTAGTGTAATTGGATTTCAACGATGAACGGATTCCCGTTTGTCACAGAAATTTGATTCCGGATTTTAAAAATATCTACTTTGGTATTGGGTTTAGGCTCTAGGGTGTCAGTTTTACGTACACTAAATTTTGGACATATTCATTTCACGGGTTAAATCATGGTTGAAGAACTAAGTTCCAAATATTTTTATATACTTTCACATTTAGAATATTATTAGGATTATTAGAACTCAAATTGAATCTTCTCTGACTGTCAGAGTTGATTGATTTTTTATCAATATGCTTTGATTTGTTTCAAGAGAGGTTTTGTTGTATCCTTTTTTCTCTGTGATACGAAACAGCTGTACCAACAATAATTACCAGTAATACATATATCATGTAGAACTGTGGGTGGCCAGTTGTTCACATGCATTTAATTAATTTGACGTAAGTACTTACAGTACTCTTATTGTCTCCATATGTACGGTTCGCAAAGTTTATTTTCGTGCTTCAATTGGGTGTAACAAATATACGTTCGAATTGAAAAACCAACTCCTTTCTGCAACTTACTGAATAATCTGAACGTCATGTTCCCAGTCCTGTAATATAATTTCCACTATTCATTCCCATAATAACTATTAACGAGTTTACACTAATAAATAGGGATGAGCTTTCAGTTACAACTGAAACGGATAAGGGTACGTCATCTTAAGACAGGAGCGGAACGTTTATGAGAAGTTAAGAGTTATGATCAGAGCGTGTGGTCGCCCAGCCGTCTGGAAGCAAGCTGTACAGTCGCGTACACACGTACTTCCAACTTTTTATGTTATTCAACTAAGAGTGTAATGTTCAATCTTTGAATGTGATTTTATCATATTTAGCACAATCAGAGCGTGTGATCGTCCAGCCGTCTAGAAGCTGGCGTGATGTTCTAGGCGGTACAGTCGCGTACACACTTACACGTGTACTTCTCACTTTTTATGTTATTCTACCGACAGTGTAGAGTTAAATCTAAGGTCGATTACCGACTTAGATGTATTTATTGTGGTAGCAAGAGAAGCATGATCAGAGCGTGTGATCGCCCAGCCGTCTGGAAGCAAGTTGTACTGTGTACTTCCCACTTTTTATGTTCTTCAACCAGGAGTGTAGTGATCTAAGGATGCTTTCCGACCTAAGATGACTAACTTTTTTAAGCATTTATTTTGGTAGTAGGTGTAGCTCAATATTGCGTAAGTAAAGCAAAACTTAAAAGATTGAACTGTAAAACATTTTAAATGTTTACCTCCAAGACTGTCTTTGGAAAGATTTACTTTGAATGATTTACTTTTACCTGCAGCTTTTTCGTCTATTTTTTTATGTGTGGAACTCTTCCCCGATTCAAACTACGGGTTGCATCTTCTTGGCTGTATGAAGCTGAGAGACCCAAGTACGTATATTACCAAACACATATAATAGATACCTACCCTGAAGTATTTGCCAGATTTAATTGAGTAGGTACTATTGTAAGCTACAGTAACCTCTCTCCATCATCTCCTGGTTTCAGCCACACACATTTTTAACACAGTGTTAAATTGACATGAAGCAAAATAGAAAAAAAAAAGAATATAAAACGGGTAGTGATATCAAATGCTACCCGACTGTGATAATGAAATACGAATTTTCACTTACTGTTTATTTATGAGAGAAAAATACCTTACGGCCCAAAAGCCATTCGCAAACGTGATACAAAACAAACTCCGACCACATTGAATGAAATAGGACTTCGAAAACTAAGAAGTTTATCTAATATGTTACGCACTTTAGTACAAATTTATCATTCGACTTAAGAAGAAAAAAGATATCAGTATGACAGGACAGATTTAATTTATTGCATAGCTGTTGTATCCGGCCACCACGTGTGCGGCGCGAGCGCATATTCCTTCACGGCTTATTAGTCCGAGAAATTAGTACTGGGCCTATGCGCCCGCCACCTTGTGTTGGGACACAGAAAATAGATTTGTGAGTAATACAAGTCGTTTGTCTTGTTGTAAGAGGATTTTGTTAGTTATCTTGTGAGGTAAATGGTCTATGTTCTTTGTAATTATGCTGCTGTGATTCCATTTATTTTTACTACGAGTATAGAAAACGTAGTGGATACGTTTTCTTTAAATTATTTAGAAATGCTGAAATTGACTACATTATGAAAGTTAACTGTAAACCAAACTCGGAATATTACGGATCCTCGACCAAATCAATAATGAGCAAAATTTTCTATTTTACATAGAATTGTTTCTTCAAATTTTCCTTTGATTGATTTTTCTCAACATATTTTCATTAATACGGCCAAAATGTCTCGTTTGAATTGACGACTTTTAATTATAGACGGCGTTTATTAAAATACCTAATAGCACCTGAACTAGTTGCTAGGTTTCTTCCTAAATAAATTTTAAAGATGTGCACTGCTCAACAAAGCAATATTACTTTAGAAAAATATTGTAATATGAACAAATTGAACAATACCATATAATTTTTACTATGTTAACAAATATCTAAGTCCTTACTACACAGTTACAAACAAAAACTTTTTCAGTTATAAAAGCCTTCAAGAAAAGCGTCTCATTTCTTCAATCATCAGTTACGTGTAGTATAACGGGGTCGGGTCAAGTGCTTGTTATTTTTATGTCTAACGTCTAACTAGGAATGGGGACGCGGCGAGACGTGACCTAATGTTACATCTAGTACCTACTTAGATAAGATAAAAAAAAGATTGTAACATGATTAGAATTTGTATAAGATAGGCTTTTTTTTTGGTTTAAGGTGAGGGAAAATCCTCATGGATGTTATGCCGGACTCCTACCGACTAAAAAACCTCCCGTATCGCCCAACGGCCTATGGTTGGGAGCCCCGGGTAATCCCACGGAAGGATGTCCCAGGACTCCCAACAGACTCACGACCGCCACTGCGGCCTCGCCCAGGGGGTGGTTCGGGTGCTATCCCACGTCTTTGGGGGGTTTCGAGTGCGATCCCGCTTCTAAGGGGGGGCGTGTGTGAACTGCTCACGTCACGCTGCCGTCATGGGCCGGCTTCTGTAAGGACGGTGAGCCGCCCTCTCACCGTCCTCAGGTCATGGAGGCCGATAGTCCTCAGCGAAGACACGTCCACGACGCCCATGCCGTCGACTGCGGAACTCGGGTGGGAGAGTTCTCTCCCGTTCCCGCCCCGCGCCGTCTCAAGATAGGCTATAGCTTCAAATACGAGTAATATTCACTGTGTTAAGCATTTCACACTTCGGTTAGTCTTGAGGTGGGTTACTAGTTTTGATAGTTTGTTCACTTTGGAAAGCACGTTAAGTCGTTCGTTCCATCCCAGCTACTATTAGCTCAATAAATAAAGCTAGATCATCTTATTTTTTTTACATGTGGAAGTCCTCATGAATGCTATGCCAGACTCCTATCGACTACAATCACATGGTGCCCTTTCATCTGCCTACGGTCGGGAGTCCAGGGTAAACCGGGTCCACGATCCTATACTCACAGGTGGTGTAACCTGTTCGCGGAGAGACTTTGCCTCCTTATGCGTGTTCTACCGCCTGTACAATAGTATGTGCTCTGAGGAATTGTTTGATACGATGCCCACGGCTACGTTCTATCATCGCACCGCTCGCCACAGACAGGGAGTTTATCTTTACACTCTACGTCTGGAGGGTTCGAGCACAGTTGGATACGAAAGGGGTTTTCTTCCGCGCACGATTGGGTTATGGAATGATCTCCCTGCCTCGGTTTTCCCAAACGCCTACACTGTTCTTTGAAAGGGGCCTTATAAGGTTTTGACAGGGTCGACAACACGAGAGTGGCACAGAGGTGACTTTTTATCTTATTCTACCAACAGTGTAGAGTTAAATCTAAGGTCGATTACAGACTTTAGGCGTATTTATTGTGGTAATAGGTGGAGCATGATTACCGCCTCTGAACGTTTGCAACACCAGAGGGTGTTGCAAACGTTCAGAGGCGGTGCGGTGGTGACAATCAATCCTTCTGGTGGGCCGTGTGCTTGTCTGCCACCTTAGTGGTATAAAGAAAGAAAAAAAAACCCCTCGGAAGGATCACCCTAGGGTTACCGCAGCTTTTCAGCAGCAGATGGCCTCAACCTGCCCTTGTCTGTTTCAGCGCTCTTAGACTCACCATCACTTATTACGCAAAGGGCGAAAAGGCATGATCAATATGACACGTGTAATGTACACCTAGGTATTTAAATACAAATCTCTGTTATTATAACCTCAATTAGCGGACGTTTCGCAGTTTTACTCCCATTCCCGAGAGAATACGGGAATAAAATATAGCCTATGTTCACCGGTAATAGTGTAGCTTCCCAAAAGTGATTGAATTTTTTAAATCGGTTAAGTAGTTTAGGAGCCCATTCGATGCAAACAAGCAATGAAAGCTTTTCTCTAGTAAGGATGAATGGTTCACTGTAAATATAAATGAATGAGCTGTAAAGAACTTACCAGACAGAGTTTATCAGTTGTCAGTTTAAATTATTAACTAAGGATAAACTATTTTTTTCTTTCGTGGGAAACAGTTTTTTTACAACTATTACGTTAATGTTCAATGACGATCAATAAAGTCATTACAATCTCGAATTAGAAATATGTATTCAACAGCGTACAAAGCGCTTGAGTAAGTAGATTGGATCTTGTGAAAGCGCTTTCAAGCCGCCTCTATATACTGTACAGGAGCTTTCCTGAGTAATTTGAGCACTTCAGTCTCTGAGGACTTTAAAGTTTGAAGCCGAAAGACTTGGTCGTTTGTTTACTACCTTGACATAAACCAGAAACGCAATGAACGATTTGTTTATAATAATTTATATGCTTTAAACTGCTGTACCGATCTCAAAACTTTGTCACTATTAGAAAGTCTAATTATCTTGAAGTGACATAGGCTATCTATTCAACTAATATTATAAAAAATGTGAAAGTGTCTGAATATGTGTGGATGTTTGTTACTAAATCACGCTGTAACGGCTGGGCGGATCATGCTGAAATTGGGTACAAGGATAGGTTACTATACTATAACCTTTATCCCCGAACGAACGACCGAACCGAAGAATTTATCCCAGGAACATGTTTCCATGAGAAGCGGGAACGGGATCCAAATTTCAAGCGAGCGAAGCCGCGAGCATCAGCTAGTTGTAAATATTATCATGTCACCCGAGGCAGCAGCTACCCAAGCATAGCCAGTGACAATAATATTGAAGCCGGAACACAGCTAGTGGTTTTCGCTGAAGGGATCGTCAAGTAAACACGTGATTCATAATGTGCCTGTTACAAAGTTGTGCCTACGATACTTGCATACGAAAATGATTCCGTATATTGCGTGAAGTAACACAACAACGGTATTATAAAAGTTTTCACATGTAGGTACCGAGGGCAAAGAAAATGAGTAGGTATACAGAGTCGCCGTATGAGGATTGATTTTGTTCAGATATTCTTTTATATCTTAATTATAAATTATATATGTCGTGTGACATTGTTTGTTCGGATTGAAATCCTAAACTTCTTCTATCGTGTCAATGAAAATTCACTTTAATTGTTGACTTTTTATATAGTATGGACATAAAACTCTGCCATCTTAACCGCATCGTCAGTGGCTTCGTCAAGATCCTTTCTAAACTACCTAAAGTACTTAATCGATTTTAACCAAATTTGCACACCGCGTGAAGAGGCACATCACAGGACCGCCAACTTGAGGATCACTGTCGAAAGTCTTAAGGACTGTGAGACTGGCCCCCAATCGCTAGATGCGCCACGGCTTACTATCAGGCTGGTGGCGACGTCAATTTGGCGAGCTAAATAAAAAAAACAACCGCCTGCAGTTTGATTCAATTAGCGAGATACAATAGTTTTTTTTTCTTTTTTTTTCTTGTGGAAAGCATAATATGGCTATGGCCGTGAGTTTCGGGTTACAAAAACCTAAGCCACAGCAACGCGTGTCCTGGTCGTCTAAAACTTGCTATGGTTCAATTACACAATTGCACTCATTTAATAGCACGGAGCACCGTACAAAAACCACAAAAAAACCTCATGAACGCGACTAGTTATCACATAGTCATTCATTGCTGCGGGAATATAAGCTTTATTTTTTTATCAAGTAGGGGTGTTATGATTAAGGGGATGGAAGGTTTGTAAAGAGCAAAGCAATATTGGCGTAGGTGTAACAGCCGCCGGCATTATGGGGGGGTCAATAGCTGTATCCGTCCGCGATCGATGCCGGAAGCCGATCGCCGGTACCTACAGGAAGTAGCAATGTCTGTTGACGGGTGTGCTTTTTTAGGGTTCCGTGCCCAAAGGGTAAAAACGGGACCCTATCCATGATACTTCGCTGTCCTTATGTCAGTCTGTCTGCCCGTCACGAGGCTTTATCTCAGTAACCGTGATAGCTAGAGAGCTGAATCCTTCAGAGATGATGTATATCTGTTGCCGCTATAACAACAAATACTAAAATTAGAAAAAGTGGGATCTATTTTTGTTTTATGTGAGGGAAAATGCTTATGGATGATATGCAGGACTCCTACTCCTACCGACTAAAAAAACCTCACGTGTCCTGCCCAAAGACTTCTATATAAACTGAGGTAGACGCGCCGTACTCTAACAAGCGAGATTTCAAAAGCAATCCTCAAACACACACATTGCTGAGACTACACTCACTTATAAATACTATTTATGTAATTGTCACCACACACAATAGCAATATACGGATAGAACAAGAGTAAAAGAGAAGGCGTATGGACTCCAATTGCAAGTCGAGTACCTACTCTCGAAGTTTTGACTCACAACAGTGCGAACAACGCTGCTAATTAGCGCAGTTTATAGGTTTCAAAAATCGGTGCGTAGGGCATGTCTACCTTATTTTATATAGAAGTCTTTGGTCCTGCCAACAGCCTACGGTTAAGAGCCCCAGACAAGTCCTCGGAGGGATACCCTAGGACTCCCAACAGACCTACGGCTACCACTGCGGGCTCATCTAGGTGGAAAAAAAATAAGAGGGGCGCTCATACAACAAACGTGTGTTTTTTTTGTACGGAACCCTCTGTGCGCTAGTCTGACTCGCACTTGGCCGATATTTTTCACGTTTGGGGAGAGTGTTTATTGTCATATGATCGCCCGACTGGACGCTATCATTTGTTGCGTTTGGGTATTGATTTTACTATTTTTGATACGGAGAATCTGTCCATAATCCGGGTGGAATTATAACACTGGATTATTTCGACTACGGTGACTACTTTCCATGAGGTAGGCCGGATGCTTGTCTGCCAACTCAGTGGTGGGTATAAAAGATATTTAAGATGAAAAAGAAATTGTAGTGGCGTACGTAACCACTAGTGAATAATAATAACCGCCCAAGTGCGAGTCGGACTCGCGCGGAGGTTTGGTACCAAAGAACACCATAAAATCACTTTGCCGTTGTTTTAAAGCTAGCTTTAAACATTTTTTTTTTTTTAATTCAGCTCGCCAAATTGACGTCGCCACGATGGATAGCCGTGGCGCATCTTGCGATTGGGGGCCACTTCTTACAGCGGTCCTCAAGTTGGCGGCCCTGTGATGTGCCTCTTCACGCTCCTCTTAAAGAACCCGGGGTTGTAACATGAGGGAAACACGTGTGCGGGCAGGTCGTTCCAAGTTTCTATAGTTCGACAGAGGAACGATCTTTTGAAACGCTCGGCTCTGGCGAAGATTCTCTCCACTGTGTATGAGTGGCATCTCTGCCCGGCACGCGTTGTTCGGGATCGGAAAGGTGATGGTGGGATCAGATTGAAGAGCTCTTCAGAACATTCGCCGTGATACATTCGGTAGAAGGCAGCCAAGGACGCTACGGTTCTTCGCTGCGCCAACGGTTCGAGGCCTCCCGTCACCTCAGGACAACCAATTATTCGGACAGCACGTCTCTGCATAGCGTCAAGTGCGTCCAACAAGTACCTCGCGGAGTCATCCCAGAGGTGAGAACAGTACTCGACGCAGGGACGAATCTGCGTCTTGTACAGCAAACATCTCTGATGTGGCGTGAAGTACCGTCTCACCTTATTTAGGACTCCGAGTTTCCGCGAGGCCAGCCCAATACAACTCTCTATGTAGTTTTTGTGATTGAGCTCACGCCGGACGTCTATACCGAGAATCTCCAGGTTGTCCTTTAGTGGAACCGTAATGTTCTGAAGAGAGGGTAGGGGTAGGAATGGGGACTTCTTAGCTGTAAACGCACACGCCTGCGTTTTTCTGGCATTGAACTCGACCAGGTTGTCTGAACCCCATTGGGCAATGCGACCCAGGTCCCGGTCGAGATCCGCCACGAGTTGCCGTCTCTTTTCGTCCACGTCACAACGCCCCTCCGCTGGGCGGCCACAATAGCTCCCATGCAGAGTACTGTCATCCGCATAACAATGAATGCACCCAAGGGACAGCATGTCATTGATATGCAGAAGAAAGTGAGTTGGGGACAATACCGATCCCTGTGGTACCCCGGCATTTACCTGCAAAAAGCAGGAAGCCTGACCATCACAGAGGACCCGTATACGTCGCCCGTGCAGGAAGCTGGCCAACCAGCGGCATAACTGAGGCGATAAACCATATGCCGGCAGCTTGGAAAGAAGCGACGCATGCCATACCCTATCAAAGGCTTTAGCGATGTCTAGGCCAATAGCCAGAGATTCGCCGTGCCTCTCCATAGCCTCACCCCAGGTGTGCGTTACGTACGCTAGGAGGTCACCCGTTGATCGTTTCGGCCTAAAGCCATATTGGCGATCGTTAATTAACGAGTGATCCTCCAGATAGCGCATGAGCTGTTTGTTGATGATTAGCTAACCACCGTCATCTGCAAGGTGTTCGACCTTGCAGATGACGGTGGTTACGGCTATGGGTCGATAGTTGGCCGGATCCGACCGATCCCCTTTCTTGGGGATCGGCTGGACGTTCGCCTCCTTCCAAGCCTCCGGCACTTCTCCCGAGGAATAGGAAAGGCGATACAGGCGTGTTAGCGTTGGAGATAATTCAGCTGCACAATTCTTCAGCACCACTGCCGGAATGCCATCAGGACCACTGGCTTTCCGCGTGTCGAGTGACTGTAGCGCCGCTCGCACATCGCACTGCCGTATTTTAATATCCGGCATCGTGGTTCCACAGTTGGCGATAGTGGGAGGTTGCTTGCCACAGTCATCAACCCGGGAATTAGCCGCAAAGAGATTGGCCAGCATTTCCGCTTTCTCTTGGGCCTTGTGAGCCAGTGATCCGTCAGGATAGCGTAGCGGCGGCAGCGATGGCTTGCAAAAGTTGGCCTGCACGGCTTTGGCCAGTTGCCAGTATCCACGGCTGCCCGTCGGATGAGACGTGAGCTCCTGACCAAGCCGCGTGACGCGCTGGGCGTCCGCTCTCTTGAAGGCCCTCTTACTGGACCTAGTGGCTCTGTTGTACGCTGCCTTGAGTTGGGCCACATTCGGGTCGCGCACAGCCCGAGCCCTGATCCAGGCGCGATAAGCCGTCTGTTTTTGTTGAACAGCTACGGCGCACTCACGCCCGAACCAGGGGCGGGCTTTGCGGATGCTGGCAACATCAGTGTATGGAATATGGTATAGTAAATTATTATTTTTCTGTTTTTGATATTTGATATTATAGCGGCAATAGAAATGCAAAAATCTGTTAATTAAAATTTTAGCTCTCTAGCTATCAGTTCATGTGAAGCATCCTCGTGAAAGACAGGCGGACAGTAAATCCCGTCTTTACCTACTCTTTTCGTACGGAACTCTAAAACGTTTTTATTTTCCCTCCAACATTGTATATTTATTTATTCCCAACTGAATTAATATTAGTTTGTTCCGAGAATCAGTTTGAGATATTATCAACTAATTGAATCTGACAGAGATTCATTTGCAGCAAGAAATATTGTTAGAAAATGCGTTCTATGATAATACTCTGGAGCGATACAAAACATTTTATTTTGAGTTAGTGAGATTCTATATTTTTAATTTATAAAAGAAAAGTGAATTATGAAGAAAAATAATAATGAATTTAAATAGGTAAGCATACATTTTACTTTTATTTATGTTTCCACCTTTATGATTATTTCGAAAAATTCTTGCACTTTTACGTCCTAATAGTTCTGCATTCAACCGTTACTCTAGTCGTATGGTAGTCTACCTACTGCTGGATGTAGGCATCTCCCAATTTACGCCACAACCCACGGTCCAGTGTTTTTTGCATCCAATCCCTCCCTGCGATCGTTTCCAAGTCATAGTCCATCTAGTGGAGAGATGTCCCAGCCCACGTTTACTAAGTTGCGGTCTCCACTCCTGCAGATGAACTCGTTTGCCCCATCGGCCATCGGTTCATTTGCAGATATGAATCATGCTGCCGGGTAACCTCATTTTGGAGTTCATTCCTCAAATATACTCCAAGTATAGTCGTTCCATAGCTCGCTGTGCAACTTTGCGGCCAGCCCATTGCCGCTTTATTGTGCTTACTCTGCGAGAGATGTCGACCACTCTCGTTCTCTGACGTTTATCGCTAAGAGACATTCCGGGCATAGCTCATTCCGTGGCTCGTTACGCAACTTTCACGACATGAACTAGCCCCATCGTAAGTATTCACGTCTCGGCACCGTAGGTCATAACTGGTAGAACGCACTGATTATAGACTTTCGAATTCAGTCATTGAGGGAACGAAAGGAGGGGAGACGAAGGGAAAACCCGACCCCGTTTGCTGATTGTTGCACAGCCCATTTTCCAGATCTTTCTGACTGGTTTATGTGATTGAAATAATCACTATAACCATGTCACGTCATTATAATAATATATTTTTTGACTTTTCAAGAACTACATAATATACCTTTCTTACTTATGTCATGCATCACGTAGTTTACTCGAGTTACAGCGAAAGACAAATTAAATTCAAAGTTTTCATGGCCGTTACGTTTTGTAACTCACTTCTGATAGGTACTTCTATACAATTCTCTACTTGAACATAAAATGTCCTTACTGGCGACCCTACCCTTACAACTTTTCAAACACGACGACTCTTCAACGAAGTACATTACACCGTTTGAATATTAAGCTTTGTAGCTTTCATGTATAGGTATTAAAAGTCTCTTATAAAACACAGTTCTCTACCGCTACTCATCAAAATTGGACGTACAAAGAACAGTGGCTTAATTTCTCTGCCTTTTACTACAACACAAAACATGCAAAATGCACCTTGGAACTTAGAAATAAAGTCGAATTTTTAAAATTACATGCTTTGGATACATTTTGGGATAATATCAGGCGTTATGGTGCTAAGTGACGGAAAATGAGGTGTGACATTTGGTTGGTGCAGAGTCTGACGATACTGGGCGCCGTTTGACCTAAATTTTGGCACTCGGCCGTCCACTTTGATGTTTGAAGAACCCAATTTTGCACTTGCTAGCAACGGAGTTTGGCAAAAACATTAATCAGAAAACTTGCGTACCTACGTACAGTGTATGTTTTAAATAAATAATGAGATCTAACCGACTCCTGGGACTGAGAACTGCAGCCCTTTTTTACTGTCTAAAACATGGTTGAATCTTTATTATAGTTTATATTTTTTTTAAACATATTACTTATTTGTATAATTTTAAAGATATTTGCACCCGTGGAACATGTACCCATGGGATGCAGGAACGGGTACGCAATGCCAAGCAGGCGAAGCCGCGATCACGTGCTAGTTATGGTATAAATAGAATGAATACTAATATAGATCGAGATAGATAGGTAACCTATGGTAAAAAGGTTAACGCTAACTCACCTAAAAGCAAAATCCAACGTATAGGACGTTGTAATCCAATTTTTGATCGGATATCGATGCCTCTATAGACACCAGCCGGATGTCACACATGATCAAAGGTGGCTGGACCAATTTTATGTGATAGACGCAACGAGAATGTATGTAGGTACTATATATAGATGACGATGTATTTTCAGTAGAATGAAACAGACCGAAAAATGTACTCGTACAGCAAATTCTGCTTAACTAAAAATATTAATAGGTATTTTCCTACTTAAATTTCTACGTTATCTATAATACTCGTTATTATATACCTATAATAAGAAGCGCTCGTGGCCCCGCGGACTCAGTGTTCTGTAAACGATCACTGCAGTTAGCAACTTTCACTATGGCCGGTCCATGGATGGGTGACCATCCCTGTGATCACTTTGTGACATTTATTTGAGCGTTTCCGTGCTTCGGAAGGCACGTTAAGCCGTTGGTCCCGGTTGCCAGTAAAATGCAGTCGTTAAGCTTAGTTGAAGGCTTTATTTCAACAGCAGGCAGTCACAATCTGCGCCTGTCCATTTTAAACACGGCAATACGGCTCACAACCTATTATGTGGGACAAATTATCCAGAAAGGTAAAATGTGGGCATATAATATGCCTCTGCCGACCCCTTCGGGGATAAAGGCGTGACCATATGTATGTATGTATATACCTATAATGCCCGCGTGGTGAGGTTGTCACAAAAACTTGCACTCAAGATAGAATATAAATCGTGTTCTTTCCCAAGCTCTATACTATCTCAAGATCAAATTTCACGAGAAATGATTCTTTGCAGATGTGAAAACGACAGATTTCTAATTTTATACCTAGGGATCAAAATGCATTGGGTTGCATTTTCAGTTATGAAAAGTTACAGTTAAGGTATTTGACGGGTCATAAAAACCTAATCTATAGTTACTAGCAATGTTGACTTGGAACGGAGGAGGAGCGGAAGTGCAGGGATCTAGAGTGACATTCTAGACTGAGCTTTGAAGGGGAGTTCGGGGTTTGAAACTGGAACAATATTCCGAAATGACATAGGGTTTTTTTTTAAAGTGAAGTTAATTAACGCTAGGAGTCCTACATGGATGCCATGCCGGACTCCTATCGACTAAAAACCACACATACCCTACCTAACAGCTTCTGGTTGGGAGCCCCGGGTGAGTACTCGGAAGGATGCCATAGGGCATCCAATTGACCTTACGACTTTTTTTTTGTTGGATGGGTAAGTTACATACTTTACGAAAAGCTGGGCTAAGGGATGCTCACAGTATAGACCTACGGCTACAACTGCGGCCACACCTAGGGGGGGGGTTATCCTGCGTTTTTGGTGGGTTGTTCGGGTGTTATTCCGCTTCTTGAGGGGGTTAACGACATAGGTTTACCTATATCAAAAAGCCTTTTTCAAAATCTAAATTACTTATCGTGACTAGCACGTCCATTGTTATACAATCATATTAAAAAATAACAGAATCTTACTATCTTAATTAAACGCTCATTCGCCCCTTATTTTCAGAATAAACATTTCATATTTAGTTAGCAAGCATCTTGAATTATATTCATTTACTAGATATTGTTTTGATGGGTAGCCCTAGTGCTTATACTAGAATAACGTCAATAACTAAAATCATAGAATATTTTGTTTGGAAAATCGTAGTTACTGGGAAATTTCATCGGTACCAACATTTAGAATTTAATCCTATAGACTACTAGTTGATGCTCGCGGCTTCATCCGCGTGAAATTCGGTACCCGGTTCCTGCTTCCCGTGGGAATATTTTTCCGTTATGAAAAGTAGCCTATGTGCTATTCCAGACTATAAGCTATCTCTGTACCAAATTTCAGCCTAATCCGTTCAGCCGTTGGAGCGTGATTGAGTAACAAACATCCAAACATCTTCACAAACTTTTACATTTATAATATTGAGTAGGATAGGATTCCTAGAAGGTTCGAATGGGTATTTATATTATTTTATGTATTAACAAGAAATTGCTCAGTAAAATAATGTTAGATGATAAAATGTAGATGACAATGTTTATTTTGTTTATTACATTAGAATATTGACAGATTATATTATTATCTCTAGACCGATGTTATGAATCATAAATTTATATAATTACACTGAAGAAGGAGGCATTATATTCAAAAAATAATAATCACAAGGCAAGGATCATTTTATATTTATTTTGTTCACCGAAACATTTGAAGCATGAGTGTCCGTAATTCTCGATGCACCTCCTACGTTCGACTATCCATCCTCTATTTTAGGGAAAATAGAGGAGTGGACGATGATAAACAAAGGGTGGATATTTACTAGACGACAAGCCATGTTTTTATAGCACTCGCTATAACTAAGGGTTGGGAAGTAAATGTATAAACCACTGTACATTATTACTATCCACTAAAGAACACCTGCGCCTTTGTTTGCGTGATTATTTGGTACTTTCCACTCTTTTTTACCTACTTTAAGCTTTCATCGACCACGTCAAAATATCTCTCAGATGCATTGAGGTAAATTAGTAGTTCAATGCTCAGATAGTAGGTTTAGATGCTCAGATAGAATTTTATTCTGATACATCATATTTTGTAGTACGAGTATTTTGGACAATTTACACAAAACCTATTCATTCCATAGTTATTAGGTTAAAACGAAAAAACATCCTCACAAATTTCACATTTTATGATTATTAGTCAGGTAGCTGGACAGTATCAAATTTGAACGTAAGTGTATTCTCTCGCAAAACCCAAAGAGCAATCTCAGCAATCTTAAGGTTGGAAAGTTTCGTAGAAAATAATTTACCAATGTTCCATTACTTTGATTCTATTATCCAAAGTCAGTTCTCCAGAGCAGAAGCAGCTATTATCTCAACATTTATACCCGTGGTTAATCCCCACGATCAGTACCTACTATACCATGTCGGATTCAATCCAACTGCAAACCACACGGTTCCTATCTACCCGTCAACCGCCGGACGTGACAGATAACTCCACGGCAGAATGTCTCAGAATTCCTGGCAGACTTGGACTGCCACCGCAACCTCGCATAAGGGTTGACTGCCTCTGTGGCGCAGTGGGTAGTGATACCGCCTGCGGCGCTGGAGGTCGTGGGTTCAATTCCCACCGGAGACAAATATTTGTGTGACCCATAAATATTTGTTTCAAGAGTCTGGATGTTTCTATGTATAATATGTATGTATTTAAAAAGTATATAAGTATTAATATCCGTGGTCAGATACCCATAATACAAGCAGGTTATTCCTAGCTTACTTTGGGATCAGATAACGTTGTGTGAAATGTCCGTGAATATTTATTTATTTATTTATTTATACCACTTCTTGGGGCATTAGTATTGTGTAAATTCTCACGACACGCTGCCGTCTTGGGCTAAGGAATTATGGTAGTTAGAATTTAAAAAAACATATATCCAAAATTTAAAACGTTTCTTAGAACATAACAAGAGGTCATTCTATTTTTAAAGTGGCTTTCTACACAGTAGTTACCATTCTAATATTTAGATTGCCGTCTTCGTGTCACCGCCCAACATTTCTTTTTGCCCGTGTTAATGATATGTCAACGTAAACTATTCTATTATCGGGCTTCATAGGAATTTGTACTAGTAACGGGCCAGTTTTATTTGATTTAAGCGTTAGGAAGGGTACGCTAAGTGAGTGTTACAATCGCTCCGAAAGTGAAGTTTTGAAGTATTCATGCTGTTTGTTGGTTAACAGCTTAAATTTAGGTTGCAATCATGTCATTTTTGTTCAGTGCTATAATGCCAATTGCACCATGTGCAGTTCATAATGTCAATTATGAGGACACATATTTTCTTTAATAAAAATCTATGTATTAAAGCCAGCATACCGGTTAAGCTGTGGCACCAATTTTAGATACCTAAAAAATATTTTCTCCCTAACATTATACTCTTTTATAGAATGTCACGAAAACGTTGCAAAAATCTAAAATTTAAGTGCTGCTCCAGATCCCTCACCAGGCTTTCGTATCGTGCCCCAAAGCTGGTATTTAATCTGGCAGATAGCCAGCAATATGCCTAGTGACTGAAAAATATCTACGTTGCTATTGATTTTTATGTCTAAAGGTAGTAAATAAATACCTAAGTAGGTACTTATAGTAGGTAAATAGGCCAAACCAATATTTGACACCATAAAACATTATTACATAATTGTGTTTGATATTTGAGAAGCTGTCGAATCTATACTTGGTATTATAAAATTGAAAAGTATCTGTTTCTGTACAATGAAGATCTTTAAAAAAAAACTTGTTGGTTTTAACGATACTAAATAAAAAACCCTATAAAAAACAGCTTGTGCCTACACTTAGTAAAGTCAATATCATACAATAATGAAAGATAGTACCTATTGTGAAGACAAAAATATTAAACAAACGCATCCAATAACACGTTTTATTATACAATACTCCGAGCCCATGTATGGAATAAGCTCAATTGCATTGCGCCCCCTCATCCACTCATGAACGTCAGGAAAAACTGATAGAGGTGGCGCTCTCAGATTGAAGAGTTCCAACACAGCAAGCTGCAATTCATCTAAGACTTATTCTTGTTGATTATTCTGGTTTTATAATGGTAGTACTTGACGATGAATAAAATAATTAAATAATCCTAGTTAATCGCAGAGTATTTGTGAATTCAGGTCAAGTAGCCTGTTCAATCTTAACATTATTCAAAAAGGGTTTATGGAGCTACACAACTTTGATCGTAATAATTATATCTACAAGTCTAATGGCCGAATTCTCTTATAACCCTAGGCTGTTTTAGTGTACTTTTTTTTTTTAGATAAATTGGTTTTTTCTTTAACGTGAGGGTAATCCTACAGGAATGCTATGCTGGACTCCTACCGACTAAAAACCACACGTATGTTACTTAACAGCATACGGTTGGGAGCCCCGGGTAAGCCTTCAGAAGGATGTCCCCAGGACTTTATTATACTACTATATTAGTTTTAGTCGGTAAGAATCCGGCAAAGCATCCATGTAGGATTTTCCTCACTATGCTTCTGCCTCCCCTTCGGGGATAGTAGCGTGACTATATTGAGCTGGCTAGGGCCGGGTCGGCGAGATGTGTCGTGCGGTGTTCCACAAGGATCAGTGTTAGGGCCGCTCCTGTGGAACATCGGTTACGACTGGGTGCTGCGTGGTCCGTTGCTCAGAGGGGTCGGCGTAACGTGTTACGCTGACGACACCCTCGTTACAGCGCGGGGAGCAACGCACCGTGACGCAGCACTAAAGGCCACGGCAGGGGTTGCTCAAGTCGTGGGTCGGATTCGGCGGCTGGGTCTCGAGGTCGCCCTTCACAAATCCGAGGCTCTGTGCTTCCACGGACCTCGGATGGGGCCACCTGCGGGATCCAGCCTACAGGTAGGGGGCGTCAGCATCGGCATCGAGCCCTCGATGAAGTATCTGGGGCTCGTACTCGATGGCCGGTGGAACTTCGGACATCACTTCCGAAGTTTGGTCCCAAAACTGAAGGGAGCATCAGCCACACTGGCGCGGCTGATGCCCAACATCAGGGGACCCAACGCTCCCTACAGGAGACTGTACCTGGGGATCGTGCGAAGCATAGCTCTATACGGAGCTCCTGTATGGGCGGAAACCCTGACGGCCAGCAATGTGGCTAGATTGCTGAGCCCGCAGAGAGTGATGGCCATCAGGGTGATAAGGGGATACCGCACGATCTCCGGTGAGGCGGCATGTCTCCTAGCCGGGACCCCTCCATGGGACCTGGAAGCGAGAGCCCTTGCGTCACTGTTCAGATGGCGCAAGGAGGCGCTGGAGCGGGGCCAAATTCCCGCTAATCGAGAAATCGAGGCCCAGCGGTCCCTGCTCCAACAGGAAACCGTGGAGACATGGAAGGTGCGACTTGAGCAACCAAAGGGGGGATTCGCCACAATCGCGGCCGTCAGACCGGTCATGGACGAGTGGCTGGAGAGGAGACACGGTGCTCTCTCCTACCGGTTGACACAGATGCTTGCCGGGCACGGTAGCTTCGGTAGGTATCTGTGGCGAAAACACCGGGAAACCACGGCCGAGTGTCAGCACTGCGAGGACCGCAGCGATGACACGGCGTTCCACACGCTGGTGGAGTGCACGGCGTGGGCGCAACAGCGCCAGGACCTCGTAGTGGGTCTGGACGTGGACACTCTCTCGCTCGAGACCATGGTGCAAGCCATGCTCTCCAGCGGGAGTAAGTGGGACTGCGCCGCCTCCTTCTGCGAGCAGGTCATGCTCGTGAAGGAGGCGGCGGGACGGGTACGGGAGAGAACTCTCCCACCCGAGTTCCGCAGTCGGCGGCCTGGGCGCCGCCGACGTGTCTTCGCCGAGGACTATCGGCCACCATGACCGGTGGCCTGAGGACGGTGAGAGGGCGGCTCACCGTCCTTACAGAAGCAGGCCCAAGACGGCAGCGTGACGTGAGCAATTCACGCACGCCCCCCTTTGAAGCGGGATCACACCCGAAACCCCCCAAAGACGCGGGATAGCACCCGAACCACCCCCTGGGCGAGGCCGCAGTGGCGGCCGTGGGTCTGTTGGGAGTTCTGGGACATCCTTCCGAGGGCTTCCCCGGGGTTCCCAACCACAGGCTGTTGGGCGTGACGTGAGGTTTTTTAGTCGGTAGGAGTCCGGCATAACATCCATGAGAATTTTCCCTCACGTTAAACAAAAAAAAAAAAAAAGCGTGACTATATTTTTTTTTAATATTTTGCTCGCCAAATTGACGTCGCCACCAGCCTGATGGAAAGCCGTGGCGCATCTAGCGATTGTGGGCCACTTCTGACAGTGGTCCTCAAGTTGGCGGCCCTGTGATGTGCCTCTTCACGCTCCTCTTGAAGAACCCGGGATTATAAGATCAGGGAAACACGTGTGCGGGCAGGTCGTTCCATGTTTTGTTTGTAAAAAAAACTTAACACATAAAATTACAATCAGTTATGTAGTCGATTTTTTTTTATACAGAAAAGAATCCCATTTGATTTTTTGGCAGGATTTATCAGTATCTAGTAGCCTCATCACCATCACACACTGCATGGTAAGGCAAACAAAAACAATTACAATTTACAGCGGAGTCATTGAGATTTTGATTTGAATATGCCTTTTAACCCAGCTCAAAAGTTTGAGAGCGAAAGTTATTTCATTGCAGAGATGTTAGCTTCATTAGCGTACGTAGTTAGTAATTGTACACAACAATGAAAATGTATATTTTCTTCGCAATTTTAATACCTAATTTAAAACAAAGCTATCCAAACGTAAATATAAAAAATAGGTACTCCAGTAAGCGTCCTGTATTTCCTCGCAATTTCAGCAGTCCACGTGTTCTGTCAAGAATCCTGGGACATATTTTGGAGGGCTTACCCGCGGTTTGCGGCCATACTCAGGGGTAGAGAACCGTGTGGTTTTAGTGAGTAAAAGGCCAGCATAGGATCCATGAAGAATCATCCCAATTAAATTAGGCAGTCCTCGTGTAGATACGTCCTCAGAAGTTCGGAAGCTCTGCCACGTTTTATGGCCTTGATGCAGAATATAACCAACCTTCTTAGCTCTTACCCAAGATTGCAGGTATTATAGCAAGACAGTGTACAATTTAAACAAAGTAAAATAGTGTGGAATAAATCAAACTAATGTGACAGAACGCCTACCAATAACAATAAAGGATATGCTGAGCGGCTTCGTAATCTGCAGCAGGTGATACTGATTACACTATTGTAACTTCGTACGTACGAGTAATATTTATACTGTCACTTAGATTTGGTTTGGTTGTGAACAAACCTCGAGTTATTAAAATAAAACGTTATTCTGCTGCCTCATTTTCAGAGTTTGCGCTGTCCGTCTGTCTGTCTTTCATGAGGCTGCGTCTCAGGAACCGTGATAACTATTTTTTACCAATGACGTATAATATTTCTGTCGCCGAAATAAAAAAAGAATACTAAAAACAGAAAAAAAGGAATAAAGAGGGGGAATTAATCCCTGTAAATAATACACGTAATAATTTGCTACTAGATACATAGGCCCATTTTAATCTCTATGGTGCCTAATGAGCCGAGGTCCGTGGACAAGTGTAATTACTGTAGCCTTAATCCCATATTAACCTATTTTTGGTCTACCAAATATTGCTGTACTATGATAATAATAGTTGCCCAACAATTTTATTCTGCTAGACAAATAAAAGCAAACTACAGAGTGGTATTTTTGTCAGTATTTCTTTATTTTGTCACAGTTACAAACACAGGGACCCAAGGATCGAAAAAAGTACGAAAATAACACAAGAAGATTTGTTCTACAATACCTACCTAAATCTTAAATAAGTACAAATTCACATACTGCTTCAAGGGCAAGCTCAATAAATGACATGTGTCTTTCATAATTTAACTAAATTTTCTGGTAGCCCTCTCAACCGATTAGACCTCCCTGGACAGCCTGTTTCTTTTCATCACTACTAAAAACATAAGTACAAACATCCTATCAGAATCCAAGTAGTAGTTCTAGTAGTGGTTCCCAAGGTAGACAATCGGGGCAGTTCAGATAGTTAAGTTATAAGTCTAAGCAATATTATAAATAAAAAAAAATTAACAAAAAAGTCTTTAATTTCTACTACACATACTAGACAAAAGATTTTTTTAAGATATATAAACCTTAATGTAGAAATCTGAGCAATAAGCTCAAAGGAGAGTGGACTCCAGGCTTATTGATGCGAAAATGCTACACTACAGGAATATATATGTGAATTGTAAATGTGGTACTACATTTAGAATTCACCTATATATGCCAGTACCTATTGATTGTTACACCTTATTTTAGTTACCTATTTTCTCTCTTTGTGGAAGCAAAACATACAAAATTAAAATTAATTACACGGTTGTTTACGTTCGACGATAATACGATTATGAGAGTTGGTTGTATCAACGTTAAATAAACAGTTGGAGGTCCAATTAGATTCCTTTGATGTGCCTAACACGAAATAAAATGGTTACAAATTCAGATGCCGTGAACAATTTTCATTAGCTCACTTTACGTGACTGCATTAGGAAGAGGGCGAATAACAGAGATGTGTTAAGTAGGTAGATAGTCTCTGAACGACAGCAAAGCGTCCAAAATTTTAAGCGCCAACTGTTGGCGGATAAGTGCCGATCCGCCATTTAGTGCACATTCTGTTGTCAAGGGATAAGCTTGTGTCACGTGGCGAAATTTTATTGTTTAAAATGTCGAATTGTGCAATAAAAGTGTGTCGAAATTACAGAAAATATTTAAAAACAGCCAGGAATGTCTGTAAGTAACTCGAAACTTATCACAATTTTATGAAATCTATTTATTTACGCATGTCTAATTTCTTCGACTCCATCTTGACATTTTTGTTGGTGTTGCCAGTTTCCAATTCAGAATTCCCCAAATTAAATAAGTAAAGAATTACCTAGGTATGGAAATGGAACTAAATTATTAGAGAGTCGTAAAATAAATAATTTGGAAACGGTCAAGTGTGAGTCGAGAATAGTGAAAATCGACCTATACAATTGTTCGGACTCAGTAACGAGAAACTTGGCATACTTTAAATTAAGGAAATCATTTAAAATACCTAAATGTGAGTTATAAATGGTAAAATCTGTACAAATGTTCTTAAGCTGAAGGGTTTGTTCGTTTGTTTGAACGCTAGGATCTCGGGAACTACTGGTTGGATTTCAAAAAGTCTTTTACGTTTCGTTAGTTCATTTATGGAGTTCATACCACTAGACTTGGGTAGGTACAGTTCGTACAGTGTTAAGGTGCTCCCTCACCGGGAGCATTCGCCTGTAATGTAACAAATTAGATTCGACTCGAGCGTTACGTTACGATGCTACCTCCCTGACCGACGAGCGTTCGCATGTAATGTAACATTTATAGATTCGACTCGAGCATTACGTTACGATGCTAGCTCCCTGACAGACTCGAGCATTCGCGTGTAATGTAACAATTATAGATTCGACTCGAGCATTACATTACGATGCTACCTCCCTGACCGACACGAGCATTCGCGTGTAATGTAACATTTATTATAGACTAGCTGATGCCCGCAGCTTCGCCTGCGTGAAATTTTGTTTCTTTTTTCCGCGTCTCATGGGAACTTATTCCCGGGATAAAACTTGTATCATTTCAGAATATAATCTATCTCTGTAGGTGATTACATAATAATTTTGCAATCCAATATGGCCGCCGCGCCGAAATCACAAAATTTCATGATGGGTATCGTTTAAGGGGGTTTTTGGTATGCTGAGTACGAATTTCGGGTTAATTTAGAGATCCAATATGGCCGCCGCGCCGAAATCACAAAATTTCATGATGGGTATCGTTTAAGGGGTTTTTTGGTATGCTGAGTACGAATTTCGGGTTAATTTAGAGATCCAATATGGCCGCCGCCCCAAAATCACGAAATTTCATAATGGGTATCTTTTAAGGGTTTTTTTGGTATGCTGAGTACGAAATTTATGATAATTTTGCAATCCAAAATGGCCGCCGCGCCACTATCACAAAATTTCATGATGGGTATCGTTTAAGGGGTTTTTTGGTATGCAGAGTACGAATTTCGGGTTAATTTAGAGATCCAATATGGCCGCCGCGCCGAAATCACAAAATTTCGTGATGGGTATCGTTTAAGGGGTTTTTTGGTATGCTGAGTACGAATTTCGGGTTAATTTAGAGATCCAATATGGCCGCCGAGCCGAAATCACAAAATTTCGTAATGGGTATCGTTTAAGGGGTTTTTTGGTATGCTGAGTACGAATTTCGGGTTAATTTAGAGATCCAATATGGCCGCCGCGCCGTTATCACAAAATTTCATGATGGGTATCGTTAAAGGGGTTTTTTGGTATGCTGAGTACGAAATTTATGATAATTTTGCAATCCAAAATGGCCGCCGCGCCACTATCACAAAACTTCATGATGGGTATCGTTTAAGGGGTTTTTAGTATGCTGAGTACGAATTTCGGGTTAATTTAGAGATCCAATATGGCCGCCGCGCCGAAATCACAAAATTTCGTGATGGGTATCGTTTAAGGGGTTTTTTGTATGCTGAGTACGAATTTCGGGTTAATTTAGAGATCCAATATGGCCGCCGCGCCGTTCTCACAAAATTTCATGATGGGTATCGTTTAAGGGGTTTTTGGTATGCTGAGTACGAATCTTAGGTCAATTTTGCAATCCAAGATGGCCGCCTTACACCGTTGTAAAATTTCATGCTGTATATCGTATGAGGGGTTTTTTGGTATGCTGAGTACGAATTTCAGGTTAACGTTTGCCATCCAAAATGGCCGCCGTGCCACTGTTGTGAAATTTCATGTAGTATATCGACCCCTTAAACGATACCCATCACGAAATTTTGTGATTTCGGCGCGGCGGCCATATTGGATCTCTAAATTAACCCGAAATTCGTACTCAGCATACTAAAAAACCCCTTAAACGATACCCATCATGAAATTTTGTGATAGTGGCGCGGCGGCCATTTTGGATTGCAAAATTATCATAAATTTCGTACTCAGCATACCAAAAAACCCCTTTAACGATACCCATCATGAAATTTTGTGATAACGGCGCGGCGGCCATATTGGATCTCTAAATTAACCCGAAATTCGTACTCAGCATACTAAAAAACCCCTTAAACGATACCCATCATGAAATTTTGTGATAGTGGCGCGGCGGCCATTTTGGATTGCAAAATTATCATAAATTTCGTACTCAGCATACCAAAAAACCCCTTTAACGATACCCATCATGAAATTTTGTGATAACGGCGCGGCGGCCATATTGGATCTCTAAATTAACCCGAAATTCGTACTCAGCATACCAAAAAACCCCTTAAACGATACCCATTACGAAATTTTGTGATTTCGGCGCGGCGGCCGTATTGGATCTCTAAATTAACCCGAAATTCGTACTCAGCATACCAAAAAACCCCTTAAACGATACCCATCACGAAATTTTGTGATTTCGGCGCGGCGGCCATATTGGATCTCTAAATTAACCCAAAATTCGTACTCAGCATACCAAAAAACCCCTTAAACGATACCCATCATGAAATTTTGTGATAGTGGCGCGGCGGCCATTTTGGATTGCAAAATTATCATAAATTTCGTACTCAGCATACCAAAAAAACCCTTAAAAGATACCCATCATGAAATTTCGTGATTTTGGGGCGGCGGCCATATTGGATCTCTAAATTGACCCGAAATTCGTACTCAGCATATCAAAAAACCCCTTAAATGATACCCATCATGAAATTTTGTGATAACGGCGCGGCGGCCATATTGGATCTCTAAATTGACCCGAAATTCGTACTCAGCATATCAAAAAACCCCTTAAACGATACCCATCATGAAATTTTGTGATAACGGCGCGGCGGCCATATTGGATCTCTAAATTAACCCGAAATTCGTATTCAGCATACTAAAAAACCCCTTAAACGATACCCATCATGAAATTTTGTGATAACGGCGCGGCAGCCATATTGGTTCTCTAAATTAACCCGAAATTCGTACTCAGCATACCAAAAAACCCCTTAAACGATACCCATCATGAAATTTTGTGATAGTGGCGCGGCGGCCATATTGGATCTCTAAATTAACCCGAAATTCGTATTCAGCATACTAAAAAACCCCTTAAACGATACCCATCATGAAATTTTGTGATAACGGCGCGGCAGCCATATTGGTTCTCTAAATTGACCCGAAATTCGTACTCAGCATATCAAAAAACCCCTTAAATGATACCCATCATGAAATTTTGTGATAACGGCGCGGCGGCCATATTGGATCTCTAAATTGACCCGAAATTCGTACTCAGCATATCAAAAAACCCCTTAAATGATACCCATCATGAAATTTTGTGATAACGGCGCGGCGGCCATATTGGATCTCTAAATTGACCCGAAATTCGTACTCAGCATATCAAAAAACCCCTTAAACGATACCCATCATGAAATTAACGGCGCGGCGGCCATATTGGATCTCTAAATTAACCCGAAATTCGTATTCAGCATACTAAAAAACCCCTTAAACGATACCCATCATGAAATTTTGTGATAACGGCGCGGCAGCCATATTGGTTCTCTAAATTAACCCGAAATTCGTACTCGGCATACCAAAAAACCCCTTAAACGATACCCATCATGAAAGTTTGTGATAACGGCGCGGCGGCCATATTGGATCTCTAAATTAACCCGTTATTATTATTATTAATTATTGGCGTTTTCAGGGACGATGGCAAGAGACCGGATGGTATAACTTTGATACCGTGGGAGATGGGTCGGGTCCTGGTGTGGGATGCAACTTGTGTTGACACTCTAGCCCCGTCCCATCTTCCTAAAACAAAATTAAAAGCCAGTGCAGCAGCGGAAGCGGCTGAAAATATTAAAATTAATAAATATAAGGGTCTCGACTCATCGTATCGTTTTTGTCCAGTCGGTGTCGAGACCCTAGGTCCATGGGGTCCCAATGCGCAAAAATTTTTCAAGAATTTGAAAAAGCGCCTTGTGGAGTCAACTGGTGACCCAAGGGCTGGCAGTTTTCTCGCTCAACGAATAGGTATTGCTATTCAAAGGGGGAATGCTGCTAGTCTTTTGGGCACAATGCCACGGGGGCCTTATTTAGGTTTAGTTTAGATAGTAATAGTGTAAATATAGATATGTAATATTTATGTTTCTCTGTAATTTTTAACAATAAATGTATTTTTGTTTACCCGACATTCGAACTCAGCATAAAACAATAACAAAACTGCATGATTAGTTTCCCGAAAAAATGGGTAGTGTCTTTAGCCGGCGTCACTACACACTGACGCAAGGCGTATGTAAGACAGCACGCTCACGCACACAATCATGCGTTAGTACGGCAGTTTTTGATGCAGTGATCACGAGGCGAGAGGGTTTCTAGGTAGTTAGTATTCTTAGGCGAATAACATGCCTCACCTTTTTTGAACTAGAAACTTTTCCATTATGTTCCACAGATTATTTATTCATGCCAGCACTTAAAAAGTTACTTTGTGTATTTTTTTTAATTGATAATATTGAACGCAAGCCTTTTATTTTCGAAGCTTGTAAACTTCTTGGAATCAAATTTAATTATTTTTTGAAGTGAAACTTCTTTATCGGCGTTGGAAAAAAATTTGCGTCACGTCACGTCACGTCACGTCACGTCACGATTTTTGGTTACGCGCCATCTTTGTTCTGTTCCCCACCACGGTGGATTCGAATTAAGAGTACTTTATCCAGGGATAGCATGTCGTTTGTAGATTTTTGGACTTTTGTACTTTGGGACTTTGGGCTTTTGGACTTTTGGGCTTTTGGGCTTTAGGGCTTTTCGGCTTTTGAGCTTTTCGGCTTTTCGGCTTTTCGGCTTTCGGGCTTTTCGGCTTTTCGGCTTTTCGGCATTTCGGCTTTTCGGCTTTTCGGCTTTCGGGCTTTTCGGCTTTTCGGCTTTTCGGCTTTTCGGCTCTTCGGCTTTTCGGCTTTTGGGCTTTTCGGATTTTCGGCTTTTCGGCTTTCGGGCTTTTCGGCTGTTCGGCTTTTGGGCTCTTGGGCTTTTCGGCTTTTGGGTTTTTGGGCTTTTGGGCTTTTGGACTTTTGGACTTTTGGGCTTTTGGACTTTTGGACTTTTGGGCTTTTGGGCTTGAAAAATAAGGTTATGAAGAAGTTTCACTTCTTACGTGTGTACACTAGTACACGCACACATTTTTTTTTGTCTGGCTTAATTTTTCACATAGGCAATCTCTTTTTGTTCAAGTTTAAACTTATTATATTTTATTTAAGGATGGAACTTTTGAGTTTCATTACATTATAAAAAGTTACATTACCCCTTAAAAAGTTTCCTTTTGTAATTGTGGTAAGTTTAATTTTTCTGTGCGAATCGCGTTTTTAGATAAAACTTAAAAAAAATTGAATATGGGACACCATCCTCTTACAAAATAGATCCTTTATGATCACAGATTTAATAAAAGGATGTAACTGAATTTCATTACAACAGGCAAATATACTATCAGTCCATAGGGACTATCTGATATTATGCTGCGCTTTATACTCGGGCGGTACATGCCGAGATAATTCATGCAAAACACGAGTGCATGCAGTGTGTTCACTATTTTGTGCTGTCAGCGAGGCTCCTACAACTGGGCAGTGTTTGAGCAGAACACATGAGATGTGTTCTAACAAAGTGTCAGAACACCGTTTTGTATATATCTTTTTTACTATCTTTTCAACTCTTCGAATTTTTCTTTTGATTATTTTACAAGACATTTTGGAAGGTCTCAGGGTTTTGAGGCTTTTTAGGGTTCCGTATCCAAAGGGTAGACAACAGGGCCCTATTCATGAGACTTCGCTGTCCGTCAGTCAGTCTGTCTGTCCGTCACGAGGCTGTATCTCAGGAATCCTAAGAGCTAGAGAGTTGTAAATTTTACATAAATGTATATTTCTGTTGCCGCTATAACAACAAATACGGAAATCAGAAAAAAGGGGGAATCAAGGAGAGCACCCATACAACAAACGAGTTTGTTTTCGTTTTTTGGCTCCGTGCGTGAGCCCGACTCGCACTTGGCCGGTTTTTTTATGTCTAATAATAATCAGTACCACGGTTATTACGGATTCATTTCAAAAGTAATAAGCTGTGAAATAGTGCGCTATTAGGCCGATCATAATTTTATCTAGATATATCTATTTTCTTTATAACGTGGTTTTCTTTATTTTCATAAACCTTCAGGTTGGAATCTTTTAACTGAACATCAAAATGTGCTCATATGATACAAGTAGGTACACCAACGAGAAGCGCTGTGGTATTGTATGCGAGAGTTGTTGCCGGGACTCAAACTCGAATCCAAATCAGAAAATGGTATTTGTGTGATTCACGAATATTAATAAAATTGTATCAAAGATCACATACACTTATATTCAAAATAGTACATTTCTATCTACGACAATAGTATTATTCCGGTATAACATACAATGACTTACAATTTTTCTTGTTGAAAAATACTGGTTAATTTATCAATGTAAAGCTTTCATTGTGAAGACAGTTCTTTTCACGATGATACAAATGATTTTTCCTTTTATTTTTCCATATCATTTCAAATAAAGGTATCGATTCTTGTAATTTGACATGATAATAAGCGTAATATTCACGAAGATGTTATTAATTTCAACGAATATTTTATTGTTGTATTCATAATTAAGCTCCGTTTGTAATGATTGTGTGTTTTTGGGGAAATCTGAGGATTTATATAATCTTGATTCTTTTTGTGTTTGTACTGGATTAACATAAAGATTTAATTCTTAGGTTACATCAAATGTAATTAAAAATAATTTATAGTCTATTGGTCTTTGGCAAGAGAATTTGTAATTCCACTAATATTATAAAGTAGCTGTTGCCCGCGACTTCATACGCGTGAAAATTATGCTATAATGCCAATTTGACTTGGATTTGAATTCTTTTCTGCCAAGCCTCTAGGCTAAGTAGCGTAATAATTATGTTGTCTGTGTTTAACACCTATCTCTTACTAATATTCCTGCTACGTTTTAGTTTTATCAATCCACTGTTTTACATATTTCATTGCTCTCTGCTTAGCCCCTAGGATATGTGGCGTAATAATAAGCCTATTTGAAGACCCGCCCCTAAGTAATATTTATGCAAAATTTGAACTATATCTATTCCGTACTTTTCGAGATCCTTCCGGACAAAGCAAAGCAAACAAACAAACAGACAAAATTTTTTCTAACTATATTTTCGGGTTCGGTATCTTACGTAGAACACCTAGCGAGTATCTTTTTAAATATTTCTAATGTACAGTTT
Source organism: Miltochrista miniata (assembly GCA_933228765.1). Classification (NCBI taxonomy): domain Eukaryota; kingdom Metazoa; phylum Arthropoda; class Insecta; order Lepidoptera; family Erebidae; genus Miltochrista; species Miltochrista miniata. The sequence continues at coordinate 18,219,362 of OW121757.1, read as the reverse complement.
TGACTTTTCTATCATTTCATTATATGTATGTATAGATGTAAAAGTTTATGATGATTTTAGGATGTTTGTTAAATCACGCTCTAACGGATGAACGAAGCTGTACAAAGTTAGGTTATAGTCTGGAATATGTTCCTATGGGAAGCGGTAACGGGAGCAGAATTCCTGCGCGAAGCCGTGAGCATCAGTTAGTACAATAAAAAATCATAGTACCTACTATACATACACTGTATTATCATATTGTTTTTAAGTGGGTTCATTTCACGTTGCACGTCGTCACGTCGATAAAGCGTCAAGTTCACTTATTTTATTACCACAGGGCGGAAACTCCATACCAATGATTCGTTTTCAATTCTGTCAGCTACACTAAAAACATGTTATGTGTGTACAGTGTTTGAATGTGTATGTGACCACACAGCTGTGGTTAGTGATGTACAAGCCTCGAGGCGTCCGAGGCCCTTTTGCCTAGAGCTCGGTGTGGTTTACAGGGCTCGCCTCGTCTGTATGGCGCTCGACGACTCGGGAGTCTTTTTCAGAGCTCGAGCTTTTTTGAAGCCTCGAGTCCTTTTTGAAGGCTCGAGCCCTTTTGAACCCTCGAGTCCTTTTTGAAGGCTCGAGCCCTTTTGAAGGCTCGAGCTCTTTTGAAGGTTCCAAACCAGTATACAAGTAGGGAGCGTTAGCATTGGCATCGAACCCCTCGATGAAGTTTCTGGGGCTCATACTCGATAGGTAGCCGATGGAACTCCAAAAATTAGCGTTCCATATTTTAAGTATACTGGTTACAAGTATGCCAAGTGAACAGTCTTTTTTGTATTCATAATAACGAAGAAAAGAACACCTAGCACCGTACTGAACAACGCAGCACCTCTTTCAATATACTATCAGTTTGCCATCAAACTTAAACTTAAGCGCAACTATAATGTGATTTTTTTTAAACAAATAATACCTATCAAGATATTGAGTTTTGAAGTCCTAATTATTAAAGATATTAATTTATTACTTAGTACAACATTAATTTGAGCTTTTATTGAAGACTCGAGTTCTTTTTGAAGGTTCGAGCTCTTTTGAAGACTCGAGTTCTTTTAGAAGGCTCGAGCTCTTTTGAAGGCTCAAGCTCTTTTGAAGGCTCGAGGCATGGCTCATAAAAGGCGCTGTTCGGCTAGGCTCGGGACTCCGAGCTTTCCGAGCTCACTGAGTCTTGCCATTCCGCCTCGAGGCTTCAGAAATAAGACTCGACGCCTCGAGGCTTGTACATCACTAGCTGTGGTGGGGGTGAGGAAGCTTTCTTAGTAAAGGGTGTAAATACAGGCATGAGTTCAATGGGTACGTGGCAGGTTTCACTTTAGCGAAGCTTCAAATTTCTACTTTCAATTAGCGTAATTGTAAAAATTATTTTGCAACCACTTTTCTCCATTATAAAATTTTCAAGTGCACTGAACTTAATGTTCTCTATGAAATATTGAAATGTTCAGTATTTTATAGAGAACATTATTCTTGTCTATAATGTTGGTTGGTGGCACTTGGTGGAACTTGCTGCACATATTAAATAACATAATGTATTTACATGATGTTGTGGTCAAGTTAGTTTTTTTGTACATTTGAGAATGCCGAGAGGCGAAACCGGTCAGATGTTAAGTAAATAAATGTTGTGGAACAATACAAGTGGTGTGTTTCAATATTATTCTTGTCCTTTTTGTATTATTCTCAATTTTTAGGGTTCCGTACCCAAAAGGTTAATACGGGACCTTATCACTGGGAGTCCGCTGTCCGTCTGTCTGGTACCAGGCTGTAACTTCACCATGATGACTACACAGTTGAAATGTGGGGCACCCTACTATACTCGTGATTTTTTTTTTTCACTGTTTCTTGGTAGGGAACCATTTATGCGCAAGTTTAACTTACTCTTGTGTGGGTTTTTCCGTAGATTATCTGGTTAAAATGTTAATATGTCAACTTATAATATTACTATGTAGCTGTTCCCCGCGGCTTCGACCGCGTAGAAGTCGTTATCGCATAAAATCGTTACCCTCCTTTTACGCAGTCAGTTAAAAAGTAGCCTATGTCTTAGGACCCTATCCCTTGGACTCAAACTATCTCTATTCCAAATTTCAACGAAATCGGTTCAGCGGTTTAGGCGTGAAAGCGTAACAAACAGACAGACAGACCGATAGACAGACAGACAGAGCTACTTTCGCATTTATAATATTAGTAGGGAAGTAGGGATTGATACAGTATTGAAACTGAAAATAATCGCAGTAAGAATGTCACGAAAATCGCCCATAGTAATGTTTTCGTTGTGCATTAGTGCTGCCCCCGTTCCCATATCAAATGATTATTGTGCGTATTGACATTTCCTATTGACTTGATGGATTCACGAAAATCTGTTAGCGCTATACTCGTTTGTTAGCACAAATAATTGTCTGTCACGGATACGAACGGCGCACTCATCTTGTTTGTTTAATTAAAACCCTATTGCTGGGCCTTTGTGTGGATTTATTGATGAATAGGAATGTGCAGGAAACAGTCTGATACATGATATTACAAATACTTACTTTGCTATTCGACGTGGCTGTTATTATTCCGGGAAGGTGTTCAGTCAGCGATGATGTGGAGGAATTCTACGACGATTATGTGTTTAGAATTATCTTTTATTTGTTGGGAATCCTGGGACATCCTTGCGAGGGCTTACCCGGGGCTCCCAACCATGGGCTGTTGGGCGTTACGTGAGGCTTTTTAGTCGGTAGGAGTCCTGCATAGCATCCATGATGGATATTCCCTCACGTTAAAAAAATATGTTTTAGGTATTAGATATTTAGATTTACTTGTAAATTACTTACACTGGGATTTAGGAAGATCCAAACGGCCTATACGACTCCTTATTTAATACCATTCAGTTTGAGTACTAATTAACATTTTCAAATCAAAAACCTTTTATAAAAATAAAGGCATGCAATTTTGTGATTGGGCAACTACTGGTATATACAAGAGTAGGGCGAAGTTATATGAGTTATATGCTATGAAGCAATTTAATTTTGATCCTGCTTTTATTCAGTATGTTAAACTTTATTCAAAAACCTTTAAAAAGGCATGTGCTGCTGCCAAGTCATTACATTTAAGTCGGAAGATTAAACAGTCGGACAATAAGGTAAAAATGACATGGAATATAATTAATTCTGAACCCGGACGGCACAAAACTCGTGACCATGACATTGAGTTGATTGTTAATAATAGATTGATTAATAATAGTTTAGATGTAGCACAAACCTTTAATAATTTTTTTATAGACATACCCGCGACTACAATGAGCTCCTTAAATTCTTGCCCAGTTAAAGCTCAACGAATGCTTAGGGGCAGCGTGGACCACTGTAGAGTCTCATTTAGATTTAAATATGTGAATCCCAACGATATCGTTAAAGTATTTAAGTCGCTTAACTCAAAAAATACAGCAGACTTGTGGGGTTTCTCTGTGAAATTAATGCAGTCAATTATTTTAATTATATCTCCTCATCTAGCTGCAATATTTAATATATGTGTTGATAAAGGCGTGTTTCCAGATTTAATGAAACACAGTAAAGTGATACCTCTTTTTAAAGCCGGATCCAAAACAGACCCTGGTAACTTTAGACCTTTCTCAATACTGCCTGCCATTAGCAAAATTTTTGAGAAAATTATACTGCAGCAATTACAATCACATTTTAGTTCAAATATGTTACTACACAACGAGCAGTATGGGTTTACAAGAGGTCATTCTACTACTGACGCAGGTGCGACACTTATAAAACATATATTCAGCGCTTGGGAAAATCGACAGGATGCCATCGGGGTATTCTGCGATCTGTCCAAGGCTTTCGACTGCGTTGATCATAACACTTTATTACGAAAAATAGAGCATTATGGTATAAGGGACTCTGCAATGGATCTTGTTGCCTCCTATCTTAAAGATCGAATGCAATATGTTGACATTAATGGAAGTCGGTCCTCTGGAGCTACTGTAGCTATGGGTGTGCCGCAAGGATCAATTCTAGGACCTTTTTTATTTTTAATTTACATCAACGATTTACCTTTCTATGTACAGAACTTGTGCGATGTTGTTCTATTTGCTGATGATACATCACTTATTTTTAAAGTTGATCGCAATCCAAGTACTTTTGACAACGTAAATAGTGCACTAGCCCAAGTTGTAGATTGGTTCACAACCAATAATTTGCTATTGAACGCTAAAAAGACAAAATGTATTAGATTTACCATGCCCAATGTCAAAAATTATGAAACAAATATAACATTGAACAGTGACACCCTTCATCTTGTAGAATCAACCGTATTCTTGGGGATCACTTTAGATAGTAAATTACAGTGGACTGCCCAAATATCGTGTCTAGCAGCAAAACTCAGTTCGGCGGCTTTTGCCGTTACCAAGATCAGACAGCTCACTGATGTCCAAACTGCCAGGCTGGTTTATTTTAGTTATTTTCATAGCGTCATGTCTTACGGCATTTTGCTGTGGGGCAAGGCAGCAGATATACAAATAATTTTTGTACTTCAGAAAAGAGCTATACGTGCAATTTATAAATTAAATGCTCGAGAATCGCTTAAAGAGAAATTTAAAGAAATAGGAATTTTAACGGTTGCATCGCAATACATATTTGAGAACATCATGTCTGTTAAAAAGAACATACATCTATATCTTAAGAACAGTGACGTACATTCAATAAATACTAGAAATAAGCATAAATTGATTGGAAAGGTTTTTCGATTACATAAGGTACACGACTCATTCGAAGGACTTTGTGTACGCCTATTCAATAAAATCCCTTTAAATATTATGAACCTTCCTTTATATAGATTCAAAAGGGAAATCAAGACACATCTTTTAAAAAGGGCATACTATACTATTGATGACTATTTTAATGATACAGAGACATGGACATGAGTTGCTTGCTCCTCACTTAATTAGGCGCGATTGTAAATGTCGCTTGTGTAGACAAAATTGTTAATCTTTATTGCATGACAAACGAATGTATTAAGACTATTTGAAAAGAGTGGCCGTGAGTTTTCTTGCCAGGTTCTTCCTCACAGGCTCTACCTATTGCATTGCGAATCTGGCAGTAAATGTAAATGTAGAAGCAAAAATTTTGACGTTCATAAGTGTTACTTTGTAACCTAAATGAATAAAGATATTTTCATTTTCATTTCATTTCATTTTCATTTCATTTCACACTACCTGATATTACCGAATGTTGTGGCACGAACTAGGAGAGGTCACGTACTAGTGTAGACAGCCATTATGTTGATTTGATTACAAATAATTGTCTATATATTATATTTTGCTTATGCCAGTAGCGTGAATTATATTTTTGGTCGAATTTTCAATGCAAGTATCGATCAAAAATGTAATATATTCAAATACCTATAGGTACTATTAAAAAACCAATGTTTTCTGCCTACTGTTAGCTACAGACTAACTCAGCAGCATTTCTGCATAAAAGTACCTACACATGATTGAGTAAGAAACATCCAAGCATCTTCACAAACTTTCCCATTTATAATATTAGTGGCTTTGATATAATTAGCTCAAAAACTCACTCCTTATACGTCACGCAATAGTTTCTCAGACAACGCAATGGTTTCTGTGTAAGTGCTGCCCGCAGGCATAATCACTTGATTGATTGATCCTCGGACTGCCCTGGGTTCACCCTACGTCGACCAAGCCCCCGCTGTTGTTTGATATCCTTGATGTGACGTTTTTATGTGTGTATTCAAGGCGGTTGTGTGTGTAGTAGTGGGTTTGGTGATAGTAAAATAATATAAGTTCTCACTTTATATTTGCCTTGTTGATTTTGACTGATCATCTTTGCTATTTAGGATTAAAATATTAGAATAGGTAATTATATTAAAACTAATTCTCTACCAAATACTACAGGATTTCTAATTTAAATCTGAACAGATACCCACACTACTTAGGTATACGCAAAGCAAAGCACAATGTTAGGCAATCCCGGCATTCTAAAATCCCTGCACGCTATATTGTTATTAATTGGACGTCACAGGAACCGACGGGATTAAAACGAAACAGATTAAACGTGCCCACGATTGTAGGAACTCTCTTTGTTACACACGCATGTGTAATAAATCCGTTTCATGATACACATACTTATAAACAAATAGTTCTTAGATAGGTAAGCAACCAAGAGGTTTTAAGTAATTAAATAAAAAATTGTTTCAAACTTGTAAAAGATTTAAATGTTTTTTTTTGTACAAAGATTAAGAATGCTATACAAGATCCGAATATGCATCGAATTGTCACTATACTTTTGAGAACAATATGTTTCTCCCTCTGAGGGACCAAAATTTCTGATAAAAACAAGTAAGTTCCATTCACTTTGCTATGATGTCACAATATAGACGTAAATAGTATTTAGAAAATCACCAATTCTATGATTTGTACTTTCAACACTACCTACACTTCAAGATTTGACATTAAAAACAGTAATTATTATATATGTAAGTAGGTACATACTGTTCAATAAATAGGTATTATGTGTATTATTTCTTACTTTTTTCATAATGCAGAACAACTTTTCATAGCATTTAATAAAACAAAATTTTATTTTAGCAGCAGCTGTGCCTTGCGTGGTCCAACAAAGAGAATGTATGCTCTGCTTTTTATTTTTATTGGCAATTAAACAATTAACCCGTTGAGAGGTACAAGAGAATCAAGCCTCCCTACTGTGCGGGGCGAAATTTTATACTCATTGAAAGCGCTTTGTGGTTAGTGGTGAATTTTAGGGTTTATTCTAAAGAAAGAAAGCTGGGACTAGTGAATGAGCAAAGGAATAATACGTTCATAATAAAAATAAGGAAGCTTCACAATGTAGTGGGTACTAAAGGAATAGCTTGATTAGGTCGTATTTCTGTGAGCTATAGAGGGATGAGTAGGTAATTAATAATACTATAGGTTTAGCAAAATATTCATTCTCATCTGCAGGGGAACATTTTAGTATTATTTCTATTTTTGAGTTACGAGTGCGAGGAACCTTGCCGAAAAAGGATTTTCCTCTTCGTTTACCATTTCCCCAAGCGTCTGCTGACAACATCCTGATATAGAAAAGGGAACCTCGAAACAAATTCGTGTACGAATTCGTGTAGCCAGAGTATAATGTGTGTCTGTGTAAGTGTTAATGTTGAAAATTGGGACAGGCCAACCTATGTTCATCAGTGGACTGCTTTGACTAGTTCTGGTAATTTCTGAGGTATGGATTTATTATAGCTCAATTACACTTGGCCCGAATTCGTTTGCCTATGGAATTCGGGCAAACAACTAAGTTTAAATGAACGAAGTCGTGTACATGCGTTTCGTAGAATTTAAGCAGCCACGTGCTCCAATCACAGACAGTGTAAATACAACTTCGGGTGCCTAAATTCGGGTAACGTCTATCGTGCACCCGAATTCGGGCTAACGACCAAGTATAATTGCGCAATATTACTTCTTACCTCGTATCAATAGGAGCTTGTAGTTTTACCTGTATATGGCTGATTGCTCATATAGGGTGTCATCAATTTTACTTGATTTGTTACGCCGGTAATGAAATTAATAAAAAGCAATTACCTTTTTTGTAATTTATTTAATAAAAATCTCTTTTGACTTGAACACGCTCACTAAATTACAGATTATTAAAGAAATATTAATTCATGTCATGTCATTCAGTCGAGCTTAATATGATTATAGTTACAACGTCTCGTATCTGTTCAAGTCTTTCACTGACTGATTAAAGAAAAATTTACATTAAACACTACAACTATGTACACATTTACTTCACAGAAAGACATTAATATAGATAAATGAAGAGTGCTCACATAAATATTTCTACACAACACTCATTTTATCGTAATAATGAATGAAAGAAATACAATAAGCCTGTGCAGAACTCTTACAAAAATAATTTTCAAATTCTTTCAATCAATAAATATTTAGTGCCAGAAAACGGAATTACTAAATGTTAATCGATATCTGGCGTACAGTAACCAGCGAAATTTACGTTTCTAAATCTGTACGCTCACGAAACGTATGCTGGTAAAGCCGGTACTCAATCTCAAAACGCCTCGAGCAAAGCAACTGCTTCAAAAACAAACGATACGTTACATCTATATATATAAAAATCAATGCCACTTTTCGTTGTAATTTTATAACTCAAGAACGGGCTCACCTATCCAAACCAAATTTTAAGGTTTTATTCGGACTATTTAGTAGATGGTTTATGTGAAGCTTGCTCAAAATAGGTCGAGCGGTTCTTCATTTATCACGCAAACGAAGTTGCGCGGGTCAGCTAGTAGTGTATAAAGAGTAATGGATTACTGACTTTAGACCGAAGCGGTTACTACCGTAGTAAAATACTGGTGGAATGCATGTACGATGTTATTTATATGGCCATTATATTCAATTTTACAAATACAGAATTAATTTAAATCACAAATTGAATTGAAATAAAAATAATGCATGTTGAAAATTATTTTGTACTGATATTAAAAAGGCAGTTTGATTACTATTGTCTGTGGATTTGTAAATCAACCGATAACTTTCTATTGGGCTTTCAAAGATATTCAAAAGCGTACTTAATCAGACATGCATTCTCTTGTAATGTATATTAAAATCGCCTTCATCATTTTTTGTCAGAAAGTAGTATCTTTTTATTCAAATACCAAAGTAGATTTTTATAGAAAAAAAATCGGCAATGTACTAAATTAAGTGTGAAAAAAAGTTAAACATAAACAGAATAAACACCAACATCAATATTAAGAAAGTCATAATATAGTGCGTTTAAAACTAGTCATTATTTCCCGAATTCCAATTACAAGCAGTTTTGTTAAACCGTGTGGTTGTTAGTTTGCTTTCCTGTCAAAAAATACAAACCATGAGGCGTTTAAGTGAATCCGTTTTACATTACTTTTGATCGACTTGACAGATTATAATGATACTTTTTCCGAAAAGTAAACCGCCCTTTAAGATGTTTCATCGATATCATTAATAGCGAAAGTAGTTTAACTTATTTTCTAGTAACGTTCTTTATTATGTTGACATAATAAATATCTGTTTTCCAAAAACAAAAAAAGATAATTGAAAGGATTGTTTTTTTTATTACAAAACCAGCACGAAAAAGTAATGTACCCAAACAAGTATTTTGAGTTGACCCATTTCTGAAAACGCGGAATCGCATAAGCTCGTGTTCTTTTTTTCCGTCACTCTAAAGTGTCAGTTCCTAAAGCAAGAAAGAGAGAGAAAGATGATATCGCTATTTTTCTTGCTCTAGTAGTCTGGTAAGAAGCTAAATGATGTGCCTTTGATATGAAAATGATATAGGGCAAAATAAAACGCGACTCTGATGAGAAATGTAGGGCAACGTCAGTGACGGTTTGCATTATCTATATTTACATAAGGCTTAATATAAATTGAATAGTGCACCACATTTTTTGCAAGTATTTACATTATATACAACCCATACTCTAGCTATTATTTACCGAATGAGATTACCATTTTTATTAAAAATAAAATTTTATACACTTATGTGAACAAAATAAATAGATATTGGACCTTAATTTTTTAAACGGTAACGAAAATTATGTACATGATATAATTTTTGATGTAAACGATGTAAGTGTTACTATAATAAATATAGGTGAAGCACCATATTGTGGCCAAAATTGTGTAGCAAAATGATTATTTTATACAAGACTCATAATAATTTGTATACATATTAAAATTAAAGACTTCATACTAACTCAAATTAAAGGGTTTGAAACAAATAGCACACTAGGTTTATTGGCATAAAAGAAGCCTAGATTTGTAACAAAGCATTGCTTCTTCGCTTAAAGACTGTTTAAATGTGCATTTAAAATAGTCACTTATTACTATTGTGGGGTATGACACAAACAATAAATTTTATCAAAATGAAATAGGATTCATGCGCTCTAACCAACTTAAGCCGTCGTGTTTGAAGTTATTAAATGCGGTTAATACCATCTTATAATACAGTCTTTAATTTTAACACGAATATTTTAATAGATGTGCTTACTTTATAATCCCGATTTACACATAGAAAAGTTTGCCTATAAACATTAAGTAGACAATAATCTGAAATATTAGCTAACATGGCAGCTTTATTATCATGTACAAAATCTGATTCAACTGTATCAGCCTTTTCACGTACCTATTACTACTAAATATCGATTAGCAACACCCAATGACTATCATTTATACAACTAGATATATAATTCAAAATCTGAATTCGCTTTCAAAGGTTACGGATATTTGCTCTTTTCGTTGACAAGATACCAACTCAAAATGCCAACAACTTAAAATGCCAAAAACTCATAATGTCAATAACTGTAGCATTCAATATTTTAAAGTGAAAAAGATAACTTACAAACTTACTATTAGACCAAAACCTATTACTTCTTTAGGAATATTTATAGGTCATTATTCAAAAGTAATACATCTATGACGTAGGTATTATACATTTCAAACTTTGTCTGTCTAGCAGAACTTGGAGAAAAATAATTTAACACCATTGCTACAAAAACAGGAATTGCTTTATGAATTAGTTTTGAATTACTTATCTAGTAATATGTAATCAAAGTTATTGGTGACAACAATGAAGTCATTACGTTTCTATGAAACGATTGATATAACAATACAAATAATTATTTTAGGCTCTTTTCTATCACTTCAACGTATACTGTCCTCGTTTCCCCTACAGTAATAATTCAATGTCTGTTCACTATATTTACACGAGACACACCTAAACAGTTTGTCTTTGAGACTCACTGAGGTGGCGACAACTTAATGGTATTCATTGTCGGACTAAATCGGAATGTTATATGAAACATGAGAATAATTTTCCCTGTTGTATCAAGTCACTGGTTCCACGTTTATCGTTGGCCTTTTATGTTGAGAAGCCCTTCCAAGGAGTTGGATGCGGGGATGGAGAGGGGGTTGGACCCCTCAGCTCTGTGCTAGGGAATCCAACGGCACCACCAATTTTCCGTTGGAGTAGCTGTAACAAGGAAAAAGGTACAATTCTACTATGATTCAGATTCTGACATTGAGTAAACTTGGGTTAGTAAAAGGTGACAGTAACTACAGAGTTTGTAATTTAAAGTGAATAAATGAAGAAGTTAGTAATAGAATTATTAACCTGTATGGAATAGTAGAAGTTCTAGATTTAGCTCTGCTTGGCCTACACGCGTCATCTGCAACCAAGATACTATATGTGAGCGAATTTGAAATGCGTACGACTATGTAATGAGCCTTTGTGTTAGAGAATTAAACGAAAAGTTGTGCTTGTTTCATAGTTCATATCGTATCGACGAGGTTTAATTAAGTGGTAGCGCACGCTATTGTCTCGGTTCTTGTGAAACAATACTTATCTTAAGTCGGAGTTAGCAGAAAGTAATATCATCGATACTTTAATGAGGGAAGTTGGTATCGACTTCGTTAATCGTTTCTGACCCAGACGATTGTATGTATTTATTTTATCGTTTTAAATATTCATGAAATATAAAATATACAGTGTATAGTTATATAATTTGGATGTGTGTTTGATACTGAGAGGAAATCAAAAGAAATAAACATTGGTATGTATGAGAAAGTTCTCTGAGAGATAAGAATTTTGTAATGGACGCGCTGTGGTAAATTTTAATCATGTCATTTATTTCGTTTCTTAGTTACTGGTAGAAAGTTAGAATGTTAATTTTGCAAACATGCCCAGCTAATTAGAGAAGAAAAGCAGCACACTTTCTGCCAGCAAAGTGACAAATGTGTTGGTGGGGACCCTTACCATAGAGCGGCTAACATCGTTGTGAGAGGCACGCATCGCATTTGACGGGCTCGGCACGCCGCTTGCCCTGAGAGCCCTGCGATCCGGATTTACGCCGGAAAGTGTACCTAACGAGTAGACCTGCAATGCAAAACGCGGTACCGTTAAAAAAACAAACAACTAAACCAAAATAAAACAACAAACATAGAGCCACGGGCACGCGTCCATCTGAAAAACGCCTATGGGCGGACGAAAGCGGGCGAAATAAAAATAAAGAAATGATGCTCTCAGGGTTTTCATGACTTGATACTGCTTGGATTCATTCTCGTTTTATGGCAGAATGGAACTTTATATTTGATACTGAATTTATATTGTGTACTAGGATGTGTATCGTGGAGTTTCCTAGGCGATGACGAATGTTTGGATATTGTGCTAAATGTTTCAAGTTTAGTTTGAGCTAAATACTGAATATATGAAACTATTTACTAAGATAGTTATTAAAAGGGCTAACGTAGAATAGCTACTTAAAATTTTCATGCATGGGAATTTTTTTTAACTTACCAGTTAATCCTGCTTTATTGATGCTGTTAGAACTAGAGAATCCAGATATTTTCTTCCAGGCCTTTTTATTCCAAAACCCACTAGTCTTGGCATCACCACAACTAGAGCTGCGTGGTGAAGGTATATCTTTAGGACAGCGCAATGCACATTCATCGGCGCCTAATATTCTTACTCCTGCTCCTCGTGTACCATACGTCACTGCAGGCAAATGTGGCACCGATCCCGTGGGTTTGCGTCGCAAACTACCAACATAACTAGCACCACTACTGCTACCACTAAACCCGCTGTCTAAATCTGGTGGGTTACAACTTGCTGGTGAAAGTAGTTCATCGGTCGGACCAACTCGCAATAATTCTTCGATATTATCTCTGTCTTCGGCGCGTTCTGAATCGGGTGATTCGCATTCCGGCATGAGCATTGCTTCGACACTAAGATTTAGTTCACCTAAAATTCGTTTATGTCTCGATTCTACTCGCCGTACTTCTTCTTCAACAACGCTTCTATCTAAGGAAACTAGTGATTGACGGGGAGCGTATCGATGTTTTGGACATGCTCTTGAGCCGTCTGTAATTTCTTCATAAATATTTTCTTCGGTGCCATACCTCGTGACGTAATTATGCCGAGAAGTTCGATCTCTTGGTATACCACCCCTTCCCCGCTGACGATTTACCTTTCTTGATGATGAGGGCATTGATAAATGATGATCATAATAAGCATAAGAGTAATCTACTGGTTCAAATCGCTCCATCGTAGCCGCAATATTACTCCTGTTCCATGTTTGAGGGGGTGGTTCCCTGGACAAATTGACAGCCGCCAATCTTGCCGGTAGGATTTCATCTAAGTCTCTGGCACATCGTTCATCAAGAGATTGTGCACCATCATCCTCCTCCCGCCTGTGCTTTCTGTGCGGCCGACGGGATGTTTGGGATCGTGGATGAGGGCGATCACAATCAGCTCCATGCCCATGATTATAGTCAGGAGTGTGACTTCGATTATAATCGATAGTTCGATGTTTACAATCTAGTGTATGATGATAGTCAGCAGTGTGTCTCAGACTGTAACTAGAATTTCCTTCATAATCTGATCGATCGTAGCAAGGACTATCATCAGCGTTACTCGTATGAGCATGTGGACAGTCGGCAGCGATGCCTGACTCTGAAGATGGGTAGTCGTGTACCTCGGCCGTAGTGAGCACACGATCGTCTGGCCGCGCGGGTTCTGAAGCTGCATGTCTGTGATGAGGGCGAGGCCGTGTCGTCTCGCGACAGCTCGCAAACGTTCTCTGAAGAGTTGGAGGGTGTTGGTATCGTCCGCAATGGTTGTCGTACACCGCCTCCCCGGGCTCGTCGGGGCTTGGCGGCGCGCTGCGTGATTCCATGGCTCATCCTTTCATATCCAATGAGTACCTGTAAAGAAATGGCCTTTATAATTTCACGGTACATTTGATATAAAAATATTAAATGTTTTCTTTTTAATATAAGGTATGAGTGATGCCAACGGCTATGCCGAGGGCAATGAATCCAAAATTACATGCTCCGTGATAAGGGTAGGGTAACTGACGATCAACACAGCAGCCGACGTCGATATATCATCATCAGTCGCCGGGTAATAAATCGGCGACTTTGCGCTGTGTTTACATTTTATATAAAGGATTTTAGAAGCTTTGTTCGTTTGCGGCAATTCTGTTATAATATTTGGGGCATTATGTAATTGAGGACAATATTTATGTCCTTAAATTTTACTTATTATACACTCGAGAGCAATGAATCCGGGTCACTTAAAGAATCCTAAAAATCTCGGAAACTAAAAATGCTAGGTTAATGCAATAAATTGTATTTAATAGACAATGTAATACTCCTTAAATGAAGGTATTAAAACTTCTTAGTTATTGTAAAGTTATATCATAAAAAAATCAAATTTGAAAAAGGGCCACTTTCGAAGATGGAACTACGAAATTACAGCATTTGGTGTTGCTTTTGTTTGTAATCTGTCATTTATGTGGGTACATAAACCATGTTGATAGTGCTCTATATTCATTAATCAAGCTGAAATTATGTCGCTTACGCCTGAAGAATGCACCAGAATACTTACAATGCTGGAAACCGGCCGGAGTCAGCGCGATACAGCCAGGACTGTCGGTGTGTCGCTGTCAACAGTACAAAGAGTTCTCCGACGTTACGAAGGAACTGGTTCTAACCTACGCAGACCAGGAACGGGCAGAACCAGGTGTACCACAGCACGAGAAGACCGATACTTGGTGAACACCATGCTTCGAAATCGCTTTCTCACAGGAACTGAACTCACCAATCAGTTTCGACGCCTCGGAGGAAGTAACCCAAGTGCATGGACAGTAAGACGTCGGCTTGCTGAATCTAACTTAAAACCCCTTAGACCTGCAAACGGCCCTAAACTGGAGCGTGGGCATCGTATTTCGAGACTAAGGTATGCCCAGAGCCACGTAAATTGGAGTATTGAAGATTGGTCAAAAGTTATGTTCTCCGACGAATCAAAATTTATGCTCTACAAGCACGAAGGAAGACACAGAGTGTATCGAAGACCAGGGGAAAGATTCAAGCAAGCATGCATCGAAGAAAAAGTAGCCTACGGTGGTGGGTCTGTACTTGTGTGGGCCGGAATTTCTTCTGAAAGTCGCACAGAGCTGGTGATCATAGAAAACGGCTCTTTAACTAGCGTAAGATATGTGGAAGAAATCCTCAATGATCACGTTGGTCCATTTATGGTCAATTTAGGTGAGGATGCTATATTTATGCATGACAATGCCCGACCTCATACAGGTAGGATTGTGAATGACTACCTTCAAGAGATGAACATTACTCGTATGGAGTGGCCAGCGCGCAGCCCGGATATCAACCCGATCGAGCATGCTTGGGACGAGCTAGGCAGATGCGTAAAACAACGAAACCCTCCCCCAATCACGCTTCGTGAGCTCAAAATTGCTCTCACAGAGGAATGGGAGAATATTCCCCAAAATCGTATAAGGAACTTGGTGTACAGCATGCCAAACCGCGTAAACGCAGTAATGGAAGCACGAGGAGGCAATACGAAGTATTAAAATTCAAGAATATCGTAATAAAGTTCAAAAATTTCATGTTTCCTATTTTTGTTTTAAGGAGAGATCAGCAGTTTTTTCTTTATGTAATTTTGTGTTAATAAAATGTATGGTGACTCATATTTTTAGGGTTTCGTAGCCAAATGGCAAAAACGGAACCCTAATAGATTCGTCATGTCTGTCTGTCTGTCTGTCTGTCTGTCTGTCTGTCTGTCCGTCCGTGTGTCACAGCCATTTTTCTCCGAAACTATAAGGCCTATGCTATTGAAACTTGGTAACTAGATGTATTCTGTAAACCGCATTAAGATTCTTATATAAAACTAGAAAAAAAGACGTAAATTTTGGGGGTCCCCATACTCAGAACTGAAACTCAAAATTTTTTTTTTCATCAAACCCATACGTGTGGGGTATCTATAGATAGGTCTTCAAAAATGTTATTGGGGTTTCTAACATCATTTTTTTCTAAAGTGAATAGTTTGCGCAAGAGACACTTCCAAAGTGGAAAAATGTGTGTCCCCCCCCCCCTCTAACTTCTAAACTAAGAGAATGATAAATCTAAAAAGAATGTATGATGTACGTTGCTATAAAAACTACCAACGAAAATTGGTTTGAACGAGATAGAGCTGGTAGTTTTTTTTAATACGTCATAAACCGCAATTTTCGGTTAGAAAAATCACTACCACTGCGAATGTGTTAAAACATCAAAGTTACAACGAACTACATATAAGAACTTTTATATTATATTACTTGCTGCTACGAAACCCTTCATGGGCGAGTCCAACTCGCACTTGGCCGGTTTTTTTTTACTTTCATTTAAGGAGTATTACATTGTCTATTAAATACAATTTATTGCATTAACCTATCATTTTTAGTTTCCGAGATTTTTAACATTCTTTAAGTGACCCGGATTCATTGCTCTCGAGTGTATTATATGCGTGATAATTTACTAAGGTTTAAATTATCACGCATATAATATAGAACATAATATCTTAATTGCCTCAGTGGCACAATGGCAAGTATAATGTGACTACCGATGCTAGTACTGAGGTGCCAAATCGAATACCGGGTCGGAACACTTGTGCAGACCACAAAATATTGTTTCAGAGTTTTCTGTGAATGAAATATAATAATATGGCGTGTATGTTCATTAGTTATCTAGATGCAATAGCATGGCACAAGATTATACCTACTATCTTGGTTTGTGAGAATTGCGTTATGTGAAAAAAAAACGACTTCAAACAAAAACTAAAAATTGAAAAATAAAATTAACTTAGCACAAAGTAATAGGTAGTAAATTTAGATTTATCAGATATTATTGAATGTATGACTTCAGTATTACAATCAATAATCTGATAAATCTAAATTTACTACCTATTACTTTGATTTATCAGATATTATTGAATGTATGACTTCAGTATTACAATCAATAATCTGATAAATCTAAATTTACTACCTATTACTTTGTGCTAAGTTAATTTTATTTTTCAATTTTTAGTTTTTGTTTGAAGTCGGTTTTTTTTGTTATTTTTTTTATTTTCATTAGTTCATTTTTTATTTTTATTTTTATTTAGTGACAGGTACACTGAAATTATATCAGTCTAGGGGTAATGTCCTCCCCAATCCAAATTAATCAAGCCCAAACACAAGGTAACTGCTGAAAATCGTTAAGGAACTCCCTCGATTCGAGGGGTTTCTTCGATTTCTCCAGGATCCCAGCATCAGATTCTGACTTCCTGTATATGAGACCACATGGGAAGCACCAGCTGTCAAATAAAAAAAGAATTTTCAAAATCGGTTAACTTTTTCAAGCGATTTGCCGGTAACAAACATAAAAAAAAATCGAAGAATTGAGAACGTCCTCCTTTTTTGGAAGTCGGCTAAAAATGTCATTACATAAGGTCTTTTTAGAGTATTTAAGTTCGATATGCAAATAGCTCAAGTGAAATGATTTAAATAAATGACGTTCTTGGTAGAAGCCCTTTCGATCGACATTGAAACTAACATTCGCATGATGACGATAAAAATAAGTGGTTGTAATAAAATATATTTTATCCACGCGGCTCTGACATTACGAAGGAAGCAAGGAAACACACCACAAAATTCAAAATCAACATTTTATTTGCGTCACCCTCGTGTTGTTGCGAGAATTCCAGACCAATTTATTACCATAACGATAAGTATCCGTGAACTAGTGAGGAAAGGGAGGGCGTTGGGAAGCGGTGCTGTATGACGCGGCGTGTAACCATAGTGACACAACCCCGGGGTTATCGTTTCGCTTCCGGCCAATATTCCTTGCATCTAAATCATCATCAGAGCTGGGAACTTGCTCGTAAAGCGCCCGTTGACCGTCACACCCCGGTCATAATTTGTTACGCCATCAGATTGGTCTGAGATTTCTGGTTCGTTTCGCGCAATAGCCTAACTGCGTTTATGATGAGATAACTAGTCACTCTAGATTCTAGAATAACACCTACACACTTTTTTTACAATTCGTAATTTTTTGATGAGATTCTTTATACACAGAGAGGTTGATGAAATTATAGATTGAAATGGGTTTGTTGACAGATAATAAGGGATGGAATCGACAAACCTAACTTTAACCTCATTTGATACGCACGGGTTTGATTTTTTAATAAACCAAATTCACAAATTGCATTGAAATAAATTTAGTAACAGTTACGATTTATTTTGCGTTTTCATACGCTGCGTGATGTAGGCACAATTTTTGGTCCCCTTTTTTGCTCCCCCTTAGTTGAGCTTAAGAATATATTACGGATTGTGAGGGTTAAAAAATCATGCAATATACATAATAGGAACGTAATTGCAATGAAATTTATTATTATAACCGAGTATTACTGACACTAATTGCCTACATTAATTTAAGGGATTAAAGCGCGAGTTAAAAGCCGTCACCTTGTGGAATTGAAATAAGTTTAATGTGCAGTATGAATAATGAAAGCACGGATGTTTTAGTAATCTTAGCAAGTAAATACAATGACATCTTGTGATCTTCCTTAAAATAGAAAACACTACTTAATTTTGGAATGCCTTGAGTTAATTTCCAGAGTACTAGTGGCATCTTAGCATTCGCCAGTAAAGTATTGTCCTTCGAAACTATTCGTCCTATAAAACAGTTATCTCAAATGCTGTGCAGATAATACTATTTCAAATCTTCTGCCTTATCTGCTTATAACATAAAAATTACATCCCACTAATATTATAAATATGAAAGTTTGTGAAGATATTTGGATGCTTGTTGCTCAATCACGCTATAACGGCTGAATTTATTGGGCTGAATGTATTGGGCTGAAATTTGGCACAGGGTCAGATAGTCTGGAATAACACATATGTAGGCTATTTTTAATCCTGGATATATGTTTCCATGGGAAGGAAGCGAGAACGGGTATCTAAGTTGGCGAGGCCGCGAGCATCATATAGTCTTTAATATTGCCAATCTGTAAAACATCCTTAATCTATAAAATCAAACAGGTAGCGTAGGCGTCATGGTATTAAACCAGATTAGTTCTAGTAAAAGTTTAAATCTAAATTCCTTTGATATTAAAATCAAATAAGCCCTAGATAGGAACATTACTTACACTACAATTTTGCGGCATTAGTGTAATCATCATCCATCACGAGACGATAAAATAATAAGTGTTTTCATTTTCTATTCACCCTACACTGGCCTTCATTATAAATAATAGGTTTTTTGTGCTGTGGACACATGTGGCCCTTGGTGACGATAATTGGTATTGGACGGTGTTATGCTACATATTTTAGTGGAATGTTGATTATTTCACATACTGGATTTGTTAAGCACACAGCTTTCTGCTAAAGAGAATGAGAGTACCAAATGCGATGACTTTTTTTTCTGAAAGAGACACATCATTCATTCATCAGATAAGGATATTCAGTCTGAGGACATAATATGTCCTCAGACTGAATATCAATGTATTATTATAATATGTAGTACTTACTACTAGCTAGAATATTCTTGAGTATTTCAATTTTGCCCCATCAAGCATCCCCACTTGTAGGTCAAATTGGAATATTACTAGTCTATACTAATATTTTAAAGAGAAAAGATTTGTTTTTTGTTTTTTTGTTTGTTTGTTTGTAACGAATAGGCTCCGGAACTACTGGACCGATTTGAAAAATTCTTTCACTGTTGGAAAGCTACACTCTTTGCGGTGAACATAGGATTATAGGAACTATATTTCATTCCCGTATTCCCACGGGAACGGGAACTACGCGGGTGAAACCGCGTGACGTCCGCTAGTTAATTATAATTCACAGGTTTGCTAGGTTCGGTAAAACAAATGCAGATTGACAAAAATGAAAACATCAAGATTTCTGATTCTACATTTACTAGCAGATTCGCAATATATGAGAAAGAACCTGGCAAGAAAACTAACGGCTATTTTTTTCTTTTCAAAAACAAATGAAGATCGATAAAACACTGCTGGGTCGAACTTCGTGTGCGTAACCAGTTTGTATGGCTTTAAATAAAATGGAACTCTGGTGAATCCACAAGAAAATAGCGTGTCCCTAATTAGTTAGTCAAGCACTTTCAATCTTGATCCGCCTCAAGATTATCCCCAGTAAAAATTTTAAAAAACATTTTCTTTAGAAACCCCTTATAATCCGGCAACGCCGCCGTACTAATTTATGGAGGATCCTCTAAGTTAAGTGTTAAAATATCTTAGGAAGAGCTTCTATTCAGTGGTTCTATACAGAATCTTAAATCTATTTGTGTCTATTTGTTTGTAAAAGTGGTAGAATAAAACAACACCCGTATTATCTTGTGCATTTGTCAAGGCTTGTATAAAACAGAGTTGAGAAAGTATGGAAGAAACTGAGCAAATGAGTTGTGTGTATGAAAAAAAGGCTGGCATGTTCACATAGTGACCAAAGCCTCTGCAAAAATTAGATTAAAAATATCTGTATCAGAATTTCAATAAGGACAAAATACGCAATATTGAAAGGGTTCGAAGGAGTAAGAGGTAGTTAAATTATGATGCAAGAAATATTCTTTGCTTTAATCTTTAAGATCAAGTCTGTATTGCGAGTACAGTCTGACATTTTCTTTATAAACGACGAGGATATAAACTGATCATTGAATCGAGAGTGGTAAGTCAAAAACAAACTTATAATATACCATGAATGACCAACATTTAGCTTTGCCTAATAGCACTGTGTTGTTAATAGGGCTCAATGTGTAGCAGACCTAATAAAGACTTGTCACATGTTAATTAGTCGTGGGTAAACTATAGCCTATAGTGTAGACCGATGTAATGGAGCAGTCGACGAACCGTACATTGTAATGCATTATTACTGTTTATAAATCTTAATTTTATTGAATTTTTGTCTTAATGAACATATCAATCCTTGTGTACCTAATCTATAACAAAATTAGTAATACCTAGTCGAAGTCTAACATTACGTATACTACTACACGTAGGTACTTGGTAATAGTTCAAGTCTAACATTACGTATTTTTACAAAAATATTTCCCATTAAACGATTTAATGTTTTTTTATAATATATAGGGAAATCCCTCATAGGACTCTTACTGACTAAAATCACCCGATGCCACTACTCTACCACTGCTTACGGCCTGGAGCCCCGGGTAAGCCCTCGGTAGGATATTCCAAGATTCAAACCCTTTTCTATCTCTGGAGTTCCTTTGAGATAAGCTTAGACAAAACTAATATTATTCCACGCTTACTAAATCAAAACGTCACCTAACTCATTCTGTTGCTCAAGTTTCTCTTTAGTTCGCAGAAGAAAACATTCGTCGTAAGAACGGTTGTCAGTTACGTTCAAAGCTAAGTAGGTAAATAAATTGGACCGCATAATACCGTCTCTTGCGGTACTAAGGATACTGCACAGTAAACATTTGCGTAAATCATTTGGTCTTAAGTAACCTATGCTCCGACTTAATAGGCTCTATTGTCGACTTAGCGGATGATTGCGTAATAATGTTGCTTTATATTTCCATACATTTTCGTACTTAGATAGTTATACATAGATTGTTAGCCAATTATAAAATTTTAAATATGTTATTATTCCCGTGGATGGTTTAGTTGTACAATACTAAACTAACGATTTTCCACTTGAGCTGTGTTAAGGATAGGACATCCAAATCATGTTAATTTACTTTCAAATCCGATTGTGCGTTCCGAACTGACTTGGATATAATGGATATAATAATATGCCTATATAATATGCCTATAAACTTTAAACACGAGGGTTGAGTTACAAATGTTAGAAAATAACCTAAATATGAGTAAAGTATGAAGCTGACTAATATACCAGTATTCTAAACACCGTTGTTTAGGGCTTTAAATTTCGGATAAGCCCCGCATTTCTGCGCAACCAGTTCTTCTATATTTTGTTAGTTTGTTAATTAGTATTAAATTGTGCTTACATATTAACAGATCAAATTATTAATTTAAAATACAGAATGATATTTATTTACATTTTAATTAGATATTATTTACTTTTTTTTGTACGCTCTTTAATCTAAATCAACAATAATGTCCATAATTTCTGTACGTGTCAAAAACTTTCGTTTTTATCACTTAAGCCGCGAACATGTTTAATAGTAATAAGTAACAATACTAGCTCCTGAGCATAAGCTCCAAAATCGGCATCACTTTAAACCGAATTGAAACTATAAAACACAGGCAAAGTTATCTTTACAGAATATTTCGTAGGCTTGAAATAAAGAAATATTATTACACTGCCATAAACTTTACCGTAACTAATGCTGGCATTGTGCAAAGAATCTGCTACGTTATGTTGAGTTTCACTGTCATCCTATGTTTATGACTCCTCTTTATGAGTGAGTAATTTCATCTTCCCAGCTTTAATGAGACACCCTGTATTGCCATATCACGGCTCTAAACTTGCTTACAAAATGTAATTACAGAGACTACGGGCTCACACTAGAAACTATTACTTACGAATGTTATAGAGAAGACTTAATTCCGGTGCCTATCGGCCGTTTTATGTGATACTCAACTGAGGAAGGTTTAAGTACCCTTAGAAGAGATCTCTACGTTTTATTGCGAAGAAAGTAGTTAATAAAATGTGCGAAAATACCTCTGCAGAACGCAGCCATTTAGATTTTATTTCACTACTTATACTCGTACCTTCCACTACAAAGTTACAGCGTACGGTACGTTACGTCCGTATATCTGTTAGCTCTCCTTTAATCTAACAATCAAAGATAATGACTGTTTGTACAACGGATTGTCCGCAATCAGTGCAGGGAACAATGGCATTTGCATATTTTATGTGGTGCAATTGATTACTTTTAGATCGAGCGTTGCATACAGAAGCTTAGATGAGAAGAATGCAGATACAGTTTTAGAAGAAGAAGATACGGACATTGATGATGTTGAATGTATAATTTTATGAATGTAAAAATTGCTTGCAGATATGGTGATAAGATATATATCCAAAAGTGGGAAAAGCATATGACATATGCTATCGATAATAGGCCTAAAAATTTTTTTTCTATTTCATACAATACCATCTATTATGATTTATTTGTTAAATTTTTACCTTAGCTTCCAGTGCTGTTGTAAATTGGCGAGAGGTCTATCATTGACTGCGATATGTTATTCGATTGATTGGCATCACACGATGCAACAGTATTTTAAGAGACAATTTTATCTACTGCAGTAACAATAGGTATTACGATTCTAATAAAAAATGTTTTAAAAACACAAAATGCTAATTTGAAGTTATAACATCATGTAATCGGTCTCACCAAGTTTGTTGGTAATTTCATGTCTAAATTAACATCTGACTCTGCAAATAGAAAGGCTGATGTCGAATCATTAAAATTCAGTAAAGTTAAGAACACGTCACGAATGAATAGGTTCACTTCATCTTAACAATTTTCCCTCAGTTTATAAACGTTAAACCCATTTTACAACCGAAATTGGGACGTGTTTTCAATTTTACTCCCCGGTATGTATGAAAAGGTACTTATCGTAACTTATTTAAGGCTTGTATGTTCGAAAGAGACTCATCTTGGGGTGAACTTTATACTAGGAAATATTCTTCGATTTGATCTGATAAAACTATATTGTAGTAATTTATTAAATACTCTTGCTTTTTTAACGTTTCAAAACACGATTTGGAATACTTTGTTCGATCGAAATCGCTCTTGAAAAAGTGAGAAATGTTGCAAAAATCTTAACAAGTAATGTACTTTTTATAAATGAGTTTAATTCTCATAAAAACTTGTCATAAAATAGATATAGGTCTTTAGAACAATATTTTACGTATAGATTTTTTCTTAAAGCCCCTCAGATGTTATAACAGTAATATAATGTATTAGAATCGAATGAAATCCGACAAAAGCGTACGCTGCAATCGTTTGAATTGCCATAGGATTTGTCAAGGTCGAACATTGCAGCCTTAATTATATTGGGCGTGTAATAATTATAATAATGTGTAGCCTACTGTGTTTCCTGATGGGTGTGCTCAATATAAGGTTATGTTTCTATTTGATCCCGTAATTCGGGCAAGTACTCTGTGAACTGTCTAAACAAACTAAAATATTTCATACTAAAATTTCTATAAACTTTACTAAACTAATTGAAAATTCATGCATTTCAGAAAGCTTTCATAGATAAAGTAATAATATTTTCATAAGCATATGATTTAGATTTGAAGCAGTTTGATAATTTTAGGATGGGTTAAATGATTTCAGTGGAAATTCAGGGGTGCGTGAAAGGTTTATTGTTTCAGCATTGTCGTCATAATGTGCAAATTAATAGCCTTTTCGTGTTCATCTTCACAGTGATTTATTTTCATATTTTATTGAAATTATATGTTTCATGTGGTGACTAGACTTAGTTAGAATTTGGATCACTATAACCGTAGATTTTTTTTTTAAATAAATGTTTACGGACATTTTACACAACGCTATCTGATCCCAAAGTAAGCTAGGAATAACCTGCTTGTGTTATGGGTATCAGACCACGGAAATTAATACTTTTAAATACATAACATATTATACATAGAAACACCCAGACACTTGAGACAAACATTTATGGGTCACACAAATATTTGTCTCCGGTGAGAATCGAACCCACGACCTCCAGCGTCGCAGGCGGTATCACTACCGACTGCGCCACAGAGGGAGTCTCAGATTTTATATTCGCGACTTTAGCCAAAAATATTACTTGAATACATATTGCCATACTCATGCACTCATTATATCTGGCAACTGTCTGTCTGTCTGAACTATAAACCTCTTATCTACTTACAATGCGCCGTCATACTTCAACCCAAAATGCAAAATATTTGTGCGTTGTTTACGATAAAAATACCTTACACAGAGTAGGGTGAGTTTCAGAGGAAACTTTGCTTGATATATCTGAAATTTAATGTGAGCAAATATATTATATTAGGCTATTAGATTCATTGATAGTTTATTTTACTGTGTTATGTTGTTATGTAAAACGTGTAAATGTAGATGTATTTGGAAGTTTTTATATATGAAAACACGTTAAAGTGGTAATAGTCTGGCTGTATTAGTTAAAGAACCAAATGTAGGAAACAAGTTCGGAAATGGACTGGATGAGGAAGACAGTAAGAAGTTACTGTGATAGAAAGATTTGACACTCAAACAGAAAGTACTTTGACCTGAACGTTGACTGATGAAACTCGAAATTGATCAAATATCATAGAACGCAGTCGAAGTATTTTAACTTGAACGATGACTGACACTCAAAATCGACCAAATATTGTAGCAGGCAATCCAATTCTCAGATCCAGTTCTAAACACTATGATTGATTTAACACCCATTCCAACTATGTCAATGTTGTGTAGGGAACAAAAGAGGTTATGTTTCAGAAAAATGGTTCATCATTGTACAATAGCAGGATGAAAAAGAAAGGAATCATCTGAAAAGTAAACAAAAATAAAGATAATACCTTCTTAACTTTCAAGTAAATCCTCAAACCACATAATATATTTCAAATATCACAAATACTCTCCTGATCAACAAAAAATCCAAACACTGCAAGACTTGTATAAATAGAACCTTCGATGAACTTTATATAACGTCACAGATTATAAAATCGTTCATTTATTTTATCACCGAGATTTTCCTACGGGAGGAATGAAGGCGACACGTGACTAAAGCAATATTGCCGTACCCGTGGCTTCCAATAACACATTTTTAAAGATTTGTGTTGGGATCATTTATGTATAGGTACTTACTTACGTAACGGGAAATATTTTCTTTGAAAGGAATTGAGCTTTACTGATACTGTGTAGGTGTTTACGTGTATGATCATTGTGGCGGTATTCTGTATAACTTTTTGTAGCTTTTTGCGACTGGCAAAGATAATATAATAAACTAGCGGACATCACATGGTTTCACCCGCATAGCTCCCGTTCCCGTGAGAATACGGGAATAAAATATAGCCTATGTTAACCACAAAGAGTGTAGCTTCCTAACAGTGAAAGAATTTTTCAAATCGGTCCCGTAGTTCCGGAGCCTATTCGATGCAAACAAACCAACAATCAAATCTTTCCGCTTTATAATATTAGTAAAGATAACACTACATGGGCTAGTTATCTATCCCATGTTTGTATAAGAAGGTTCTATATCTAGCTGTTAAAATACTAAATTCAATATTAAAACGGTGTAAATATTCATTCTGCAATGACAGATAAACTCATTCTTCTGGCTAAGTATTTTCTAGTGCTAAAATATTTTGAATAAAATTTGAGTCAAATTAATTTTAACATGTTTAAAGTTTTAAAACTTTAAAGACCTACACCGCTGTTAATATCCTATTCTCTTTCCTTTAGAAATTATATTACATATTCACATTCTCAGGCGTCCGTAAATTACTACATGAAACGAAATTACTTGCTTCAGTACAACCAAGTAATATCCTAAGCACGTTTTACATGTAAAGTTCGGTAAAGCGCTGGAATACCGACATGGAATTTTATTAAGATGTGCACATCAAGTATCTTAATATTATATTAATGTATTGTACCTATTACTTTCAAAATAATGTAGTCAAAGGCTAAGTAAGTATTGTCATTCAACCTGTCAATGCTGCCCGTGTTTTAAGATCTTTACCCTAAAGAACTTCGATTCAGAGGACATCTTATAACGCATATTCTCATTTTGTTTTATTCGAAGTCTATTCATTCTTTATAATTTATTATATTATTAATATTCTTATTCTCTTATTTATTTAGATGCATATTTTAAAACTGGAAGCTTTCACCTATGTAGATTTAAGACCGGACAAACAATATATGTTTTAAATTGTTTCATGATAAATCGGAAGCTGATTTTATATCACAAAGGACATATTAGCGTACGGTCCATCTCATTGAAACTAGGCACCTTAGCCTACGGACTTTTGCCACACCTTAGCCTTACCTTTACCTTACTTTTTTGCCTTACCTTACACCTTTTTTTGCTTACACATAAGTGCACTTGTTCCCAACTCTTGTGTTATTTATTGCAACATATTTATTGCAATTTCATTGTAATGTAAATTTAACCTAGTTACGTCCGTCGTCCGAGTGAAATTTTTCATGTAAACTCGCAGGAACCCCACTCAGTATTAATTCAGTTCCATTGGATCATTTGTTGTTAAAATTGAGTAATAAACGTCTACATAAACTAACACGTTTATTATAATTATACATAGTTGGATACTTTAGTAGCTCGAGTTTCAAAACTGATGGGTCATCTCACATAATTATACGCAAACAATTGTATGAGGGTCGTAGGATTGTTTTAATCCTAATTGCTCATTCGTCCTTCTAATTGCTCCTCTGGCCCATCCTCAAAGTATAAACACATGTATCTAAATGAGCTCATGAGTTCGCGTCTAATTTTAGTAAAAGCAAAGTTATTATTTTCATAGCAAGTACCTTCTGTTTCCAAGCGAGTATTTCAAACATATCATTTTATTTTAAAAAGTTCTGAAATTAAAAACCTATTTATCGATCACCGACCTTCAACTTGTGAAAGTTAATGAGATTTCATCTGAATCATTCATGAACGAGGTAATGAGCTTTTGTTCTTTAAAGTCAGAACAGATCATAATAATGTTATAGCCAGGAACATAATATTATATTAATTTCTAAACAAAATCTCAAACGGAGAAATCTGTTATAT
Source organism: Miltochrista miniata (assembly GCA_933228765.1). Lineage (NCBI taxonomy): Eukaryota > Metazoa > Arthropoda > Insecta > Lepidoptera > Erebidae > Miltochrista > Miltochrista miniata. The sequence goes on along the minus strand of OW121757.1, from coordinate 18,191,742 downwards.
ATGTGTCTGATGAAAATAATTTCAATCAACCTACAAAGCAAAAACGGAGGTATTACAGATCCCTCCGCTTGGGATTATTTGAGAGTTGCATTATGACGCCTTCAAAATATGATCTATATTACGATTTTAACCCTGACCCGACCTATAATCTATATATATAAAAACAAGAACTGACTGACTGACGATCAACGCACAGCCTAAACCGCTGGGTCTAGAACCATGAAATTTTGCACAAATGCTCCTTATGTGACGTAGGCGAGCAATAAGAAGGGATTTTTGAAAATTCAGCTCCTAAGGGGGTGAACAAGGGTTGCAAAGTTTGTATGGGACAACGTGATTCCTTGGTCCGATCTTCTTCAAATTTGGCATGAAACATCTTTAACTGAATTAATGGGAGCAATGTATTGTATTTTATTGAAATTTATCTTTTAACATGGTAAAATGGGGTTAAAAAACTTTGTCACATTGTCATGTTTAACAGCTCAATTCGATTTAAAAAAGATGGTGGCAATTTTTGATAAATGTCAAAAAAATCTAATAATAATTTTATTAAAACTGCATATTATTGATTTTTGCCCTTCAATATGCGGAATTGCCTTCATATTTTGTATATCAAAAATACATTTGTGAGAATGAAAACCTGCACATGGCTGGTCATGAATCATGAAAAAACAGTTCTAAAAAAGGTGTACACGGTTCATCCGAATAATACAGAGTATTTATTACTTGCTTCGCTTACTTTCTTATTATACAGGGTGAATTTTTGAAAAGGGCTTGGATGGCCAAATCCGAAACTATTAGGAATAGCTAAAAATGCTCGAAGGAGTCACGAGCCCGATTTTGATAAAACTTAAAACCTCATCATTAGATTTTTGAAAAACCAATAATCCTAGCTGGGAATCGAACCCATTGATTTTGAAAAAAAAAACACACCCTTTATTATTACACCATACGATAGTGTCACTGATAAGGATAAAATACTGCGAAGTAATGATATACGGCAATTTTAAGGAAAGTTTGGAATTTTAATAGAATTCATATTCCATGTACCTAAATTTTGTATCATAATTTGTTTCGTTCGAAATCCCAGAATAGATCGCAACTATTCCGTGTTTTAAATCATGCTCAAAATCATCCTTTGGAGAATATTCTAAACAGAATTAATAATATTTTATGCAGTACGATCCTTGAGATCTTGATTCCAGCTATGTATTGAAAACAATGGTTTACATTTTGAACAATTAATCAGTTAAAGTATGAAAAATAAATAGTATTTTGTTAAAGATCAGCACTTTCCTATAATTTGCCGTATGTCATTACTTCCTAGAATAAGATCCTTAATAGCAACACTATCATATGGTGTAATAATATAGGGTGTGTTTTTTTTTTCAAAATCAATAGATTCGGTTTCCAGCTAGGATTATTGGTTTATCAAAATTCTAATGATGGGGTCTTAAGTTTCATCAAAATCGGGCTCGTGACTCCTTTGAGCATTTTTCGCTATTCCTTATAGTTTCAGATTCGGCCATCCAATCCCTTTTGAAAAATTCACCTGTATCCACTTATACAGGGTCAATAAAAACGATCAGAGGCGTTATAGATGAACATTTAGCAGATGAAATCTACAGTAAATGTCTGGTCACAATAGGAGAAACTGTATTAGTACGGGTTGCCTCAGCCTCGAAAGTCTAAAGACTTACACAATCCAGAAATACAAGAAAGAAAGAAGTTCATATATCAATTCCTTAGCAAAAGCAGAGAATGCTCTCTAAACCGATTAACAAAGACATTAGGTATCAATCTTTACAAAAATATAGATTTACTTCACTCAACAATACGTACATTGTGATTTATTTAGTCAGAATTATATCTATACATATAAAAACAGTACTGTAAAGTGCCGCGGGCTTGCCACAGAAGACGACAGACAACGGCAGATGGAGCAAACGAGTTCCGAAGCGGGCATCGCAACTTGGTCCGCCCGCTAGATGGACCGAGGACCTAGAAGAGGTCACAGGCTGGATGCTGAAGGCGCAAGACGTAAATTAGGAGAGGCCTACGTCCAGGAGCGTACATGCTGATTTGATTGATATAAAAATAAAATCTGACTTAGATACCTGATCGAAATCTAAAACCTTACCTTTCGTGCCCTATTTTTTTTTTTTTAACATGAGGGAAAATCCTCGTAGGATGCTATGCCGGACTCTTACCGACTAAAAAACCTCACGTAACGCCCAACAGCCTATGGTTGAGAGCCCCGGGTAAGCCCTCAGGAAGGATGTCCCGTGACTCCCAACAGACCTACGGCCTCGCACAGGGGGAGGGTTCGTGCCCTTAAACGGGACCTTATTTATGAGACTTTGCTGTCCGTCTGTTTGTCTCTCCGTCATGAGGCTGTATCTCAGGAATCGTGATAGCTAGACAGCTGAAATTCTCAGATGATATATTTCTGTAGCCACTATGACAACAAATAGTAACGTCAGAAAAGGGGGGCAGGGATTAAGGGGGCTCCCATCCAACAAACGTAAAGCTTTGCTGTTTTTTTGGTACGGAACTCTCTGTCTTTCCACTCCGACCAACTAAACCGGCCAACAAACATTCCTATCTATACTTTACTCTTTATTTATTTCCTCTGTGCGCGAGTCCGCTTCGCACTTGGCCAGTTTTTTATACAACTAAGATGGCAGACAAGCTTACGGTCCACCTGATGATTGGTTACTGTAGTGGACTAATTCGCATACTGAACGTTTGCAACACCAGTGGCGCTGCTGCATGTCGACCCATATTTTCCTTAGCATCCAGAGAGTCACGGGAAAGTTACAATATCCCGTAACCCTACTGATAGTGCTTCGAATTAGGTTCGTTTTCAATAACCATTTTAATGAAAATCTAAGTTGTGCCAAAATAATACAACGGGAATACACGCGACAGAAAACCATGCGATAAGAATAGAAGCGATGGGGGACCTTTCTATTTTTCTCTCTCTCTTACGCAAATGAAGTTGCGCGGGTCAGCTAGTAATCTATACAAATATTATAAAGAGGTAATTGTTTGTTTGCACAGAATTTCATCACATTTGTTTGATCCTATATTTAGGTACTACCTAATATTCATCAAGTCATAAGTGACCAGTAAAACGCCACTAAAATACACTACAGGGTTTGTCTTGAGTGAAAATTTGTCGTCAACTCTAAGGAAACGAGTCGGCGAATTGGCAACCAACCTATTAAACGTAATGACACATTCATTTGCAATTCAAGACTTCAGTCCGTATTATGCCTAATAAAATTTACATATTTAAATTAAACTGAGAAATAACAAGACTCTAAAACCATCGTGGCTTGGAAAGCATGGGGCATTATGGCATTTTATTTGAAATGACGTATGAGTTAAATCTGATATTACACCAGAAGTTTCATCCATTCATTCATAGGTTTTTGCAGCATTGGCAGCGCGGGCGTTGCTCCTCTAGTGTTGTAAACGGTCGAAGGTTTTACGGTAACCGTAAAAGTTTCATCTCTCTAGATAAAATGGTTCCTGAGATATGCAGCCTCGTTACGGACAGACAGACAAATAGACCGCGAAGTCTCATGAATACGATCCCGTTTTTAGGGTTCCGTAGCCGAATGGCAAAAAACGGAACCCTTATAGATTCGTCATGTCTGTCCGTCTGTCTGTCTGTCCGTCCGTGTATCACATCCATTTTTCTCCGAAACTATAAGACCCATGCCATTGAATTTTTTATATAAAACTAGAATAAATGCAGTAAATTTTGGGGGTCCCCATGCTATGAACTGAAACTGAAAAAATTTTTTTTTTCAAACCCATACGTTTGGGGTATCTATACATAGGTCTTTAAAAATGCTATTGAGGTTTCAAACATATTTTTTTCTAAACTGAATAGTTTGCCTAAGAGACAATTCCAAAGTGTAAAAATGTATGTCCTCCCCCTCTAACTTCTAAACTAAGAGAATGATAAATCTAAAAAATATATATAATGTACATTGCCATAAAAACTACCAACGAAAATTGGTTTGAACGAAATCGAGTTGGTAGTATTTTGTTAATACTTCATAAACCGCAATTTTCGCCTGCGAACGTGTTAAAACATCAATCAAAGTTACAACGAACTACAAAAACTTTTATATTATGTTACTTGCTGCTAAGGAACCCTTCATGGGCGAGTCCAGCTCGCACTTGGCCGGTTTTAATCCTTTGAATTCAGAACCTCAAAAAGCAATACATATGTATAAGAATAAGATGAAATGTCTGCATTATACTATGTCCTGCATACCCCTTAGTCGATAAAAGCGTGACTATTTGTATGCATTATAAAATTATTGTCAATGTCGATATAAAGACTTCTGCTATCCAGTATAAATTCATACATAGTTATCTACGTTATGATAAAGCATTCACAATGTTATTCTACACTACAGCTTTGTTAATGAACTAATGTACCGCTGCAAGGAGTGCCACCAAATGAATTAATTTTCATACCCAGGATGGTATTGTGCATTAGTTTATGCTTACAATTTCATTGTTCTTGTATTACGATGTACGAATTGTAGGTAGCTAGTTTATAGGCTAATTTGTATGGCCCCATTTGCCTATTTATTATTTTGTACTGGTGTATTTCATGTGTCAAAAGAGAAATGGAAAACTAAAATCAATAAAACACATTGGCCCCGTCCCATCTTCCTAGAACAAAAGAAAAAGCCAGCGCAGCAGCGGAAGCGGCAGAAAATAAAAAGATAACCATCTCGTCGTACAATTTTATTCCAGTCGGTGTCGAGACCCTAGGTCCTTGGGGTCCCAACGCGCATAAATTCTTTAAAATTTTGAAGAAGCGTCTTGTGGAGTCTACTGGTGACCTAAGGGCTGGCAGTTATTTCTCCCAACGAATAGGCATCGCCGTTCAAAGGGGGAATGCTGCCAGTCTTTTGGGCACAATGCCACGGGGGCCCTATTTAGATTTAGTTTAGTTTTATTCATTTTGTAAATAGTTATTACGCTTTAATGTACATACCATTTGTCTAATATTTTATTGAATAAATTATTTTATTTTTAAAATCAATAAATATCATACTTAGTTATTCAGAGATCAGCCGGAATTTCATTGTAAAGTTCACATCAAAATCCTTTACTAGAATGTTTTCTTTTTTTTTTCAAATATAGGTATGTGGACATTCACACACAACATCGTATAGCCCAAATTAAGCTATTATACATAGAAAAAACCCAAACTCCGAAACAAACATTTGTGGATCACACAAATATTTGGACCGACCCAGGAATCGAAGCCAGGCGGTATTACTACCGAATACGCCACAGTGGCAGTCAAATTAGATTTATAATCACGCAACCGAATTGGTACTATTATCTCTAAAAAAATTGAATATAAAAGAGAAGAATACCTAAATACCCCATTTATATGTTACAGTGTTACAGTCAATAGATTAGCTAAACTAATTGCCTATTTACAACCCACATAAAGTCTTATTACCCCAGATTAGGCATAAAAAATGTATCAATTGTTTCGTTTAACGAACCTCAACAGATTAATCAGTATCATCTTCCTACTTACAAACCTACGCTTTTGAAGGAACCAATGTATCACCTGATTCGGAAACGTCTTGGAATACAAAGTATTGTAAATATCATCAAATATTTACAATACTTTGTATTCCAAGACTCATAGGATACTCAATTCAGATAGGTATGAGTTTATAGATTTTTTTAAGAGAGTATTGTAGAAAAGGTAGAAATCTTTTTCCAGTAATCATTTAGTATTTCTATTCCGGATTGATCCTGGGAACGGCGTATATGGAAGACTGAAAATATTATTTACTTCAGTGATGCAACCCGGCTTTACACCACCAAATGATGGCATTGTCATTTTACTTTTTCTTTGTCCCCGTTGTAAAATAAGGTTTGGTTTTTTAGCAGTAACAACTGACAACGCAACATACTATAATACACATTTAACTGGGAAATGTTTTTAAAGAAACGGAAAATAATTAAAAACAAAACTGAGAGTCCTTGTACTTTTAAAGTATGGACACTATTAAACACTGTACTTGAGTACTGTTTTAATTGTAAAGAGAAATATTAACTTTGCTGAAATGTACAAAATGTAACACGATTGTAAATTAATCAATTTCACAAGTAAATAAGAGAACCTGAATAAAAAAGCTATAAATATCAATATTGCTATCAAGTGTACATCGTAATGATAAATTGGAGCACTTTTAAAATTAAACGCTCATTCATTACCATGTGAGTACACTGGGTACATTCGATACCAAAAGTGAGGCCTCAAACTGGTGTCAGCGACGAGCGGGGCGACAGCGACTGCAGCGAGAGCGCATCGCCATTAGGCGGCACTGAGTTTGCACACAAGCAAACCGCGCTCGGTGGTTTTATTGTCGTTTTTAGAGTTCCGTGCTCAAATGGTAAAACGGGACCGTATACATGAGACTTCGCCGTTCGTCTGTCTGTCTTTCTGTCCGTCATGAGGCTGTGTCTTAGGAACCTTGATAGCTAGAGAGCTGAAATTTTCACAGTTGATGTATTTCTGGTGCTTCTATAACAATAAATACTAAAATTATAGGGTAATCATGGAGGCACTTATACAACAAATGTGATTTATGTCGTCCGGCTCGTACTTGGCCGGTTTTCGAAGTTGCCTAGTCATGGCGTCACGCTCTCGCCGCAATCGCTGCCGCCTCGCACGCCGCTGACATCCAGCTTGAGATCTGAGGAGCTGCTGTGAGCGGTAATAAATGATTCATAAGTTCGATATAAAGGGTCGTACACATTTAGATAACGGTATCGTAACAAATATTCGACTTGTAAAGCATATGGACGACCTTTGGCTTCAATCTGTCCATTCCATATGATAATTTATAGGCAGGAAAGTTGGGTACGCAATTACAAATTAAGAATACCTAGATTATTACGATTTATTGAAATATATATTGCCTTGTTTATTATATTATGTTGAGATTCAAGATAGCGTAGTTTACAGAAAGAACATTTCATCAGTTAGTCAGTAATACAACAATCAATCATATCGACACGTATCAAAATCCACTGCTGGATTTGGCTTAACCCTATTTCATTTTAGAGGGCTTGCTTTGACGGTAATAAAATTCAACAGTAAATTTAAATATACTCAGGTAGGTACCCTTATTAATGATAAAACATTTCTAAATTTATATTTCCTAAATAATAATAATATGTCAATAATATGTATTTGATGAGCCGTATTTTATTGCCTCTTTTTTTAGTAAGACACATTGTTTGTCACCAAATTTGACATAATCTATGTGTGTCATCATAAATAACATAAAAATGATAAGCTTAATTAGGTATGTTAGTTATTAAGAATTTATCACTACTGTTTTTATGTATATCGTGAATCAATGATTGAACATTTAGAATGTAAATTTTAACAAATTCAAATAATTAAAAACGGCTATAATAAGACCAGCAAAATACTCTACTAATAGACATACTGAATAATCTGCACACTTTTTCATATTTCTGTAGATATAAAATTAAATGATTCTGAGTTTGATGATATCACCAAACAAAATCGTATACGCTCACACAAACTGATAAAATAGTTTAAAAGATACTTACTTAAAAAATATGATGACAGTTTATCGCTTATTATTTGAAAATAAAAAAGTAGGTAGATATGTTCAAAAAAATTTCAACATAAAAGAATATTGACCGAAACTTGGCTGTGTAAACACAATAATATGTTTGGAATACATTTTACAACAGATTTACATCCAATAAAATGTTACCCAGGAAATGAATGTTCTCAAATCGACGATTGTTAGGAGAAAAAGTAGTCAGTAGGTAAATAAAATAGTCATCAAAGCAAACCAGTAAAAGACAGGTAATAATTTTACAGAAGTTTACGATCCTATTACGAAATAGTGTAATAATGGGCCTGGCTTTATTGCTGCACTAACCCTGATGTTTTGAGAGATACACACCCTGTATACTTTGTTGATTATGTTTACATGTATTTTTAAACACACAGAAAGAACAAAATTAGTGTAATTGCATATATTATAGTAATAACTCTTCACGATAATAGTCTTGAGGTAACACCGGAAAATACATAAAGGATCATAACATATCGTCGCTGCGCTTGCAAAAGTCGCTATGTATTTTTAACCTACTTTTCAGGAGGAAGTAAAAACCGATTTACTCGAAATATAATTGTGATAAAGAAAGTACGTATTTTTTTTATAATGTAAATATTATATTTACGTTGTGGAAAATAACTTTTAGAAAGATAACGTTTAAAACGAAAATACCAAAAAACTAATATTGTGGATCTGACACATAGCTAAAATTGTTTGGGTCACAAATATCGCCATGTGTTGTTGAGCACATAGCGGGAACAAATAAAACATAATTCACGTTGTTGAATTACACATAGCTATTTAATAAAAGGTGTCAATTGAAAATAATATCAATTTTATTAAGAAACTATGGCGAACATGGTGTTCTGCTGCCTTGATGTGTGAGGATATGTTGCACGCAATAAAGGCGCCGAGGAACGATCGGGAGGGCAACAGTTCTCTCCCGTACCGCAGCAGAAGCACTGGTCGCCGGAGATCCCAGAACATTCTCCATCACTTTGGGCTGGCTAATACCCTTTCCTTTTTTTAACGTGAGGAAAAATCCTCATAAATGCTATGCCAGACTTTTACCGACTAAAAATCCTCACGTATCCTATCCTACGGTTGGGAACCCCGGGTAAGCCCACGGAAAGATACCCCAAGACTCCCAACAGACCGACGGCTACCACTGCGGCCTCACCTAAGGGGGGGGGGGGGGTTCAGGTGCTATTACGCGTCTTTGGGGGCTTTTTGGGTGCTATCCCGCTTTTTAGGGGGGAGGCTTGCGTGAATCCCTTCGTCACGCTAAGGACGACGGCCTGCTGTCAGTAAGGACAGTGGGTAGCCCCCTTACCGTCAGGACCCCAGTCATGGAGGCTGGTAGTCTTGGGCAAAGATATGTCGGTGACAACCCCGCCGACTGTGGGACTCGGGTGGGAGAGGTCTCTCCCGTTCCCAAACCTCTCCAAACTCTTTCGCGAGGATGACCTGCTTGCAGAAACAGGCAGCGCAGTCCCACTTACTCCGACTAGGGTTCATGGCTTGTACTATGGTCTCCAGCGAGAGATCCACATCCAGACCTGCCACGAGATGTTTCCACGACAACCGTGGCGAAAGGTCGCCGCAGCTTGGCGACCACGGCTGGTGTGGGTGCCTGGGATTTCCTTTCGAGAGTGCACCAAAATCCCTGGCTACATACAGCCGGGAAAGAGACTACGAAAAGTCGTGCTGTTCCAATTATTTACCTCTGCCAAATCTTTTATAGCAACCAAAAAACCCAAGTATTTTTTAAGCAACCCTGGTAGGTATGCAAATGTACGTACCACCTATAATACTAGTAGTTTTAGATACTTGTCTGTAAATGTATGCGACTGTTGTGCTAGGATCCCGTAAGGAGGTTGATTCTCGATTAGACTCAAATATTTGTGTGATCCAAAAAAATAATGACTGAAATGAGTGCAGCAGAGCTCGGATTATTGAGCAAGAAATTGTAGAATGAAACGAAAAAGGGTCCTTTATGAGAAAAAACAGGCTTACGTAAAGGAGATTGGGATTTTATGAGGTAATGAATAAAATAGACATTCAAGTGATCCAGCGAAGACGGAAGGAAGCCACTTGTGTTTTAGGCGAATAAATAAAATTCAGCGAGGCCACAGCACTTCCCACAATTAGGGAATACATAGCGTGGGCGCAGCAGTGCCAGGTTCTCGTTGCAGGTCTGGGCGTGGATATTATCTCGACTATGGTGTGAGCAATCATCTCCAGCGGGATTAATTAATACTCCGCGCCACCGCGTCTTTCTGTGAGCAGGTCATGCTTCTATAAGAGGCGGCGGGGAGGTGGCAGGCTATGGAGAGGCATGGTGAATCTCTGGATATTGGCCTAGACATCTCTAAAGGCTTTGATATGCGTCATGCGTCGCTTCTTTCCAATTTGCCGGCATACGGTCTATCGTCACAGTTGTGCCGCTGGTTGGCCAGCTTCCTGCACGGGCATTGTGTACGGGTCCTCTGTGATGGTCAGGCTTCCTGTTTTTTTGCAGGTAAATGCCGGAGTACCACAGGGATCGGTATTGTCCCCAACTCTCTTTCTTCTGCATAACAATGACATGCTGTCCATTGGGTGCATTCACTGTTATGCGGATGATAGTAGTACTCTGCATGGCAGCTATTCTGGCCATCCAGCGGAGGGTCGAGGCGACGTGGAGGGGAAGAGACGACAACTCGTGGCGGATCTCGACCGGGACCTGGGCTGCATTGCCCAATGGGGTTCGGACAACCTGGTCAAGTTCAATGCCAGAAAAACACAGGCGTGTGCGTTTACAGCTAAGAAGTCCCCATTCCTACCCCTACCCTCTCTTCAGAGCATTACGGTTCTACTAAAGGACAACCTGGAGATCCTCGGTATAGACGTACGGCGTGAGCTCAATCACAAAAACTACATAGAGAGCTGTATTAGGCTGGCCTCGCGAAAACTAGGAATCCTGAATAAGGTGAGACGGTATTTTACGCCACATCAGAGATGTTTACTGTACAAGACGCAGATTCGCACCTGCGTCGAATACTGTTCTTACCTTTGGGATGCTCCGCGAGGTACTTACTAGACGCACTTGACGCTATGCAGAGACGTGCTTTCCGAATAATTGGTGGTCCTGAGGTGACGGGAGGCCTCGAACCGTTGGCGCAGCGAAGAACCATAGCGTCCCTCGCTGCCTTCTACCGAATGTATAACGGTGAATGTTCTGAAGAGCTCTTCAACCTGATCCCACCCTCTTTTTTCCGATCCCGAACAACGTGTGCCGGGCAGAGGTGCCACTCATACACAGTGGAAAGAATTTTCGCCAGAACGGAGCGTTTCAAAAGATCGTTCCTCTGTTGACCTGCCCGCACACGTGTTTCCCTCATCTTACAATCCCGGGTTCTTCAAGAGGAGCGTGAAGAGGCACATCACAGGGCCGCCAACTTAAAGACCACTGTCAGAAGTGGCCCCCAATTGCTAGATGGCGACTTTCCATCAGGCTGGTGGCGACGTCAATTTGGCGAGCTAAATATAGAAACTAATAAACTTTTTACACTTTACTGAAATATTCTAGCTCCAAATCAGCCTTATTATTTCAATACATTTCTGAACGGATCGATGACATAAATATCCAAAACGACTGCCAAATTTCATAGAAAAATATAGCTATGTGACACTAGATTTGTGCATTGAGCGATGTTTCAGGTCAAATAATGTACACCAATATCGCTATGTGCCCGTAAACACATAGCGGGCGCAATTCAGCGCAATTCACTATAATTTTAGTTAAGGTGAACTTTTTAGCTATGTGATTTGAAGCACATAATTATTTTGAGGGCGCAAAAAAGTATTGATTTTACATAGCTATTTTTTGAAACTCCGTTAATATTAGGTTTTTTAAAATTTCGGTTTTTGCACCTTGTGTGCCTTGAAATAAGGATCTAAATGGCATCAAAATCCAAAATTCGAAAAAAATCACATAGCGACTTTTGCAGGCGCAGCGACGATATGTAATGTACTATAAAATGCTTACACAACAGCTACAAAATATTGCTTAAAAATTAATTACAAAAAGCTTTCGTGAAACTTGTTTAAAGTGAAATCAGATAAGTTCGTATAAATACCCAACACGGTAGTGGGTATATTTTGATTTTATAGCACAATTAAAACTTGATATTATTAATTAGTTGATTTTAAGTCAATTAACAACCATGTTTATGAGTATTACTGGATTAACCGAGATGAGTCAATTTGAACACTTTTAAAAACTTTTATAAGAGTCATAAAGCTGGAACAAAAACAAACAGCATAAATAAACACGGGCGTTCTAAATTCGAATTGTAATTAGTGTAATGGGGCTGATGAATCCGGGTTGTGTTTTAAAGTAGTAAACCCGTGGGGGGCTTATAGTGCTCATTGGTGCGGTCACACATCGCGCGGGTGGGAGTGACCGGTGACACTCGGGGTCACGTTGGAAGTCACGTGGACTAATGAACATAATGCTCACAATTATTATGTAAAATCTCTACTAACAGTTTTATATAAATGTATGTATTTATTTTAAAACTCGTAAATTAGGCACAGAGTTTTAGAAAATAGGTTTCACACCTTACGTACAATACTGTAAGTAAGTATATCCGTACCTACTTATACTTTCAATTTGTGAACTGTGTCTACAATATGTAAATAAGCACAGAACAAATATAAAATACATTTATAAACAACCCTTGCTTTATTATGACTATTAAAAAAAAACCAAGTCATCCAACTGTAACGATAGTCATGAAAACAATTAACTAAATTCTTGAAACGTGTTTGTTTATGTTTAGGGAATTAATTACGGTTGGGGAGGGTTAATCAAATTACTGTTTGTACTGACAAACATTGCGTCCGAAAAGAATTATGGAAGAAACAATAAATACATTATACGGACATTAATTACTCTAATTTGGTTAAAGGCTTGTTGGAAGGTCTGTGGTCAATAACAAAGGTCATTGTCTAAGATTAAAAGTACACGGATGATCATAAAAAATATTTACTTCAGTGAAACAAAATTTTTAAGTGGCAGATTTTTGCCTTGTATTTTCAATTTTCTAAGTTTGCGGAATGGTACTGTTGGAATGTCATGGCGAAATCCAGTGAGTTAAGGGTCACATTCACAGGTTACAAGGATATGGATAGTGACTCTCAAGTGACTATTCAATGATGTACTTTTGCACGCTCCGCATTAAGAGCCTGTCTACTGGCGGAGCTTTCGTAGTGTGTGGTCTGGCTTATAACTTCAGCTTACAATATGATATGGTTACATTAAAACAAATTTTAATTACATAATTTTCAATTTTCTAAGTTTGCGAAATGGTACTGTTGGAATGTCATGGCGAAATCCAGTGAGTTAAGGGTCACAATCACAGGTTACAAGGATATCGATAGTGACTCTCAAGTGACTATTCAATGATGTACTTTTGCACGCTCCGCGTTAAGAGCCTGTCTACTGGCGGAGCTTTCGCAGTGTCTGTCGTCTGGTTTATAACTTCGGCTTACAATATGATATGGTTACATTAAAACAAACTTGAATTACATATTTCATATCTTTTGTAAGGAATGATGAGTAAAGATGTACTTACAGACTTCATGGAATTCTTTACAAGGGCCTATCAGCTTTCCTGGTCACAGGCAACCCCAAAAGAAGGTCGTGTGGTGCAGTCAGTGAATGAATTGTCTTTTTGCTGCCTGACGCTATGACCAGGATGCATCGATCGTAGTCACAGTCTGATTGGCACAGCGGTGCACACCCATCGCCCGTCAAGCACGTGTGCTATAAGATTCTTTATCTACCCGCATATCTCAGCCATTTTATCATTAGTTCTGGTAGGGTGAAGCCCGTGGGGAATTGTACATAAAACGGTAAAAGCTCGAATCGAGTTTTATAGACTCGTACATACACTTGTGTGTAATCAAAGGTAAAGGCAGGAGTATACGATAAGTCCACATTTCATGTCATTCCACGTAATAGGAGAGCCTAGTGTGTGTCTGCCATGCTACAGTAACCGGGCCGTGCTTTCCAAAGCACGGAAACGCCTGTAAATGGAAGTGCCACAAACTGGTTACCCAAATCAGGACCAGCAATAGCCAAAAATGCTTAAAACAGTGACGTATACAGAATTCTGAGTTGAGTACGTGAGGCAACGATCGCTTCTTTTTCAAAAACTCCTTTTATCATTAGTCGGATTGCCAGCCAGCAGCTGGCTATACTAGATTGTACCGAAAAAGTTCACATTAAGTGAATTACGTAGCAGCTTGGTCATCACGTTAGTAACTTAAGCGCTACGTCCATTAACCTACGGTACAGTCACAATGCAAGTCACTAAACAAATGACTTAACCAGTTTTTCAGCCACACGTGAATTTGCAATCTCCCCTTTCCACATCAAGTAATGGTTTCGTGGAAAATTTCCACACGGTTTTAGGTACATTTCATCTAATGACTGTAAGAGCAAACGAGCACGTTCTGTAAGCGGTAGCGAAGTTTTCGCAGAAGCACATATTTAGTTAACTTTAGAAGTATTTAAGTTTATTTTTATTTGTTGCTAGGGCACTTTATAGGGTTATTATTTTAAGTAAACTTTAGAGATTTTTGAGCTTTAAATTGCTGCACTTGTGGAAAATGATTCATTTCAATGAAGATTTATTAGTCAAAATAATAAAAATACTATACGTATTGTATAACTCCACTAAAATAAAAATCTAACTCTCATTTTCAGTTAGAGAAAAGAGGACAATAAAAACAAACCCTTGAATTTAAATACCGAGCCTTGGTTTCCAAAACGATTTAATTACGGAATTCTTCAAATGGAGTTTTAGAAATGTTCTGCAGAGTAAGCAGCGTGAATGTAGCACCTTTGGTTTTCCAAAATTACAGAGGCTCGATGATCACTTTTGATCAGGTATGTTATATGCTTGTTTGTCACCTAAGTAGTGTGAAAAAATAACTCTGAAATGAATACCTACAGAAAGTAATTAACCTCGTTTAACAAATAGCTAAGCTTTTTAATAAACCTGCGTAGTGTTTATTTTTACATACAAAAGGTTTTAGTAACTATTTCGTTACGAAATCATTAATAAAGGTTAGTTAATAAGAATATAGCGTGTGTGAGAACATTAGAGGTAAGTGAAAATAACAGTAGGAAAGTTCAACGCGTATTGTATGAAACGGATTACCTAATTATTTAATACCTTAAAAGTGGTAATTAAAATAATGGTCATGCCTCGTTAGTTAATTGGAGCGAATGAAAACATCCTATAAACCTTTTAAACCTTCCATACTATAATATTTGTACAGTTATTTGTATGGGAATACACGAGGTCGTGTTATGAAAATTTCGTACCTTTTTATAAACTAACATTTTTTGTCATGTAACACGCTCTTTGGCAATGTATGTAATAATTATTTCTTTAGAAAAATAGGAGACCAGAGTGCTCGTTGCTGTGACTAAGGTTTTGGTAACGGCACTCCCGACCGTAGCCACGTAGGCTTGGGCTAGACGAGGCCGCAGTGGTAGCCGTAGGTATGTTGGTTGGTAGGTATCCTGAGACATCCTTCCGAGAGCTTACCCGGGGCTCCCAACCATAGGTTGTTGGGCGTTACGTGAGGTTTTTTAGTCGGTAGTAGTCCGGCATAACATCCATGATGGATTTTCCCTCACGTTAAAAAAACCATGTAGGCTTTCCACAAAAAAAAAACTATCCTATCTCTCAAGTTGGATCAAACTGTGTGCAAATTTGATTAAAATCGGTTATGTAGTTTAGGAGTTCATCTCAGACAAACAATGTGACATATTCATATACCTAATTCCTATTCCAGACGATTGTGGCGTAGGGTAATATTTGTTCTACACTGTTCTTTTTTCCACATATGGGTAACTAAACTAGTAGCAGGTTTATAACTCAATAAAAACATGTCAAATGATGTAATAAAAAATGAGAGATGAGCGCTTTAGCTCGTTACATTCTTCGTACTTAAGGGGAGTCGTTGACAAAGTTTGCGAAAAAGAGGTGCAGATAAAGACGTTCTTCTCGGTATTAGTATACGAAAAATGAGAGCCAAAAGTAGATTTGAAATCTACAAGATGTGTTCCAGAAAATGGTTTCATCAGAAATTGTGTATTTATTATAAATAACTAGTAAAACATCACTGAACTAGCCCACAATGTTTTAGAAGAAGCCGTTTTATGACATGTATTTATTAATGAATGATAATAAAATTTATATCAAAGACTAAAGAAAACATAGACGTCTAACATGGTTTTCTTCAATTTTAAATTAGTATAAGTTTTAACTAATTATACCTAATAATGTATTCAAAGAATACATCACATTGCTTGCTTCCCCGCGCTCGCCCGAAAATCTAGTGCGCGGGGAGTCGTGTTGCTAGACGGACGTGTGTCGCTCTGGTCTGCAAAATATTCTCGTAAAATGTTATATTTTCATTCATGTACAGAGTAATGCGTGTAACAGAGCCAGAGCCCGAGTTACACAATGCATACTGCATTACATGAGAATATAATGCATTTCAACTTATTTTTCGTATTGATTTATTAAATTACTTCGAAAGGTGGTCATGCTTATATTGTAAGCGGTACTTAATCATTTCAATAAAATTAAATGAAGAAATATTTGTGGACATTTGCACACAACTTAAGCTATTATAACCTTGTGCTAAGGGATATAGACAACTGATGAAAATACTTATATTATAGTTATTATTAACACACTGCTTTTTTGAGACACTGCTCTCAACCTAAGCTGAAAGAATTGACTCTTTTAGCTTAGTACGTCTTGTGGGTCGCCACAAGTAGGCACCATCTACCGGCAAATTGGTTAAGGTATAAAAGTGAACAAAGTGAGTGCCCGCCGAGTTTCTTGCTAGTCTATATCTTTACATAATAATAAAACTGTTGAGGGCCGAGAGTCTGAATATGGAAGCTATTTAAAAAAAAAGAACGCGTTCTCTAATCGATACCTACTTAAGCCAAAATGAAATTTAAAATTTTCATGTCCGTCTGTATTACGAATACGTATCACGCCGAAACTACTGATTTGAATGAAAATTGACCCGAGGAAGTTCAGGAGTTAGAGACATCTCAACTTCTCTAAACCTAGAATTCAAGAGTTCCTTTGAATATGAGGGTAAATCTAAACCTGCGTGTTGCTTTATCATTTTTTTCATTCAAATCGATTCTGTAGTTTCTACGTGATACTTATTTGGGATACAGACAGACAGACAGACATGAAAATTTTAAATAACATTTTCGGATTCAGTATCGATTAGAGAACATCCTTCAATAAAAATTTTCAACAGACTCTCGACCCTCAACAGTTTTATTATAAGTATAGATAATTCAGGCCGCGCCGAGGGCGTGGACTGAATTGATTTAGAATCTATTCTAAAATTTTCCACGGGGCTTAATCATTAAGCTCTTAACTATTAGAGCTTAATGATTAAGCCCCGTTTTATTATTATGTTTTATTATTATTGAAGGATGTTCTCTAATCGATACTGAAGCCGAAAATGCAATTTAAAATTTTCATGTCCGTCTGTCTGTCTGTATCCCGAATAAGTATCACGTAGAAACTACAGAATCGATTTGAATGAAACTTGGAACAATTAAAACTTATAATCCGAGGAAGGTTCCTGGATACTTTGATTCCGATATTCAGCGAGCTTCCTTTGGGAGAGGGGATGAAAGACAATATGGTTTTTTAGTTGTAATTTCACAATGCGTGGTCCGATTCCAATTTTTTTTTCAGTGTTATAACGGTAGTACTTTAAGGATTGCTTCACAAGTTTCAGTGCTGAGGGTTTTGTAGTTCAGGAATTAGAGATATCTCAACTTTCTCAAAACCTATAATTCAAGGGTTCCTTGGAATGTGACGGTAAATCTAAACAGGCGTGTTGGCTGAATCATAAAAGAGCTTAATGATAAAGGCTGTTGTAAAATAATTCAGTCCGCACCGAAGGCGGGGACTGAATTGTTTTAGAATAAACTTAATCTTTAAGCTCTTTTATGATAAAGCAAACAGGGCCGTTTCACACGCTGCTTGATGAGTCTGATGAAGAAGTGCCTCTCCTTTTGCAAACCTTATGTGACGTAAATGAAGTTGCGAGGGTCAGCTAGTTTTACAATATGCTTAATCTTAAAATTCGTTTATGATTAAGCAAACAGGGCAGTTTCACCCGCCGGTTGATGAGACTGATGAAGAAATACCTCATGTTTCATACACCTTAAGCGTCGTAAACGAAGTTGTGAGGGTCAGCTAGTTACATACATACATATGGTCACACCTTTATCCCCGAAGAGGTAGGCAGAGGCATATTATTATGTCCCCACGTTTCACCTTTTTAGAATTTGTCTCACATAATAGGTGGTGAGCCGTATTGCCGTGTTGAGATAGACAGGCGCAGGTTGTGACTGCCTGCTGTTGAAATTGTTCAAGCTGCCAAAAAGGCCTTCAACTTGGCTTAACGATTGCCATTTTACGGGTAACCAGGACTAAAGGCTTAACGTGCCTTCCGAAGCACGGAAACGCTTAAATAACTGTCACAAAGTGGTCACATGGATGGTCACCTATCCAAGGACTGGCCATAGTGAAAGTTGCTTACTACAGTGATCGTTTACAGAACACCAAGTCCGCAATGCCACGAGCGCTTCTTATTTATACATATCTAGGTGACCCTCGCAACTGCGTTTACGACGCTTACGTACGTACATATTTTTGTTGGTTTGTAATAATAACATGAAATGAAATTTTGTTTCTTAAAAGGAATAAAAATTTCAAGCGGGTGGAAGACCCCTTATGTCTGTATATAACTGTTTGTTTTTTAATTTACTTTTAGCCTCTCGCTATAAAATAGATTGCAGGGGGGCTTATGGCGAGACTTTGTCTGTAGTTTGTGACTCTGTTGCATTAAACTACGTCACTAGGTCATCTGTTCAAAGTTTGAACTAAAACAAAAATGACAACATCAATCGGATTGAACTTTCACAATAAATGTTTAAGATAGGGGTAGTCGGGTGAGACTTTCTTGTTTATTTGGTGAAGCCAGGAACGCATTTCCGCTACTATTTTCTTCTTCTTGCGTGGTTCTTTTACTCTGATGTCTCTGTAGTTGCGCTACTCTATGTTGGCGAGTCATATCGCCCATATGCTCAAGGTCGTTAGCCCTGGGTGTGGCCTTAATTACGTAAGTTGATTCAATTAATACTTTAGTTGCGGCAAACGTCAATAGCTTTGGGGGAGACACCGACGCATCAATCATATTCTCATCCACTTTGTGTCAACTTCAAATTTTGATACTAAAATGATGGATGACCGGTCACGCTGTCGTCGAACTGAACCCTCGGTTATGAAGTACCTTCCCACCCAAGAGAACCAACTTAAGACTCACACGAAAGTGTTCTACAGTTACTGAACAGACCATTAACATATAAATCAACGTTTATAACTTGTAGACTTTCGCTGAAGTCTTTAAAATACAAAAAAAAAAAACAACGAAGTGCACTCCCTGTCACCGCTCCCGGCGAGTAAGGCGACGACATAAAACGAATAAATAAGATTTCTTCTACCACGACTGGAAATACTTAAGACAGAAATTGTTTGAGAATTGCGCATTGTTCGTATGAAACCGGTGAAAGTTTATAGTTACATTGTTTAGCTTTGTTTTGATATACAATTTGCTTCTAAAAAGTTGAACTGAATGGTTGCCGAGCCATTGAATTCGATAAACGGGTAAATGCTCAATTACTCCGTAATCCTATGGTTAGGTTGGATAGTCAGTGAATCAGTGCACGATCGCACGCGTCGCTCACCGGAAAAATGAACCTCTCATGAAATTTAATGTGGAAATGTCTTGAAACGTCGCCAAACCCACGCTTGAATTATTTATGATCCGCTATTTTAATGGCAACTCCGTTCGTTCATTACTGTAAGAGTGTTTCTTAATTTTGAATGCGAAATGGGTGTTGCAATTTGTTATTATTACTTTCCATATTTTTTTAGGGTAAATTAAATGTTGCCAGTCATTTATTACCGTCTAATTATTTATTTATGGAAATGTATTCATTGTCTAGCTAGTACACAGGAAATGTGATTTTGTTCTGTTGCCAGAATGTAATATGTAAATATGTGAGGTTATTTACGGCGATGCTGTGGTTGTTTTCCGTGACATAATTTTCTCAAAGAAATATAACGTTTTCTGTCATGTCCATTAAAGCCAGCTTGCACATTGTGTTGTAAGTTTCTATGGATTCACTTCACTGAGAGCAAAAGTTATACGAAGTCACGTTCCCACTGCATAAAACTTTTTACAAACAATAATAAGTTGTAAATTTACTTTTTTTTCAAAGAGTTTTATTGGTTTTAATTTGGTATGCAATTGTATTTGATGGTAGGCTATATACCTACAGAATATCATAGATAGTTTTCCTTGATGTTCATTATGTGTACCTACTGTAGACATCTGTTTGTGGACATTATGATATACTTTAGCTAAAGTTACATTTACGTTGATCGCGAGTATTTTGTAGTTTTTGAAGAGTTTCCATTGCGAAGGTCTTCATCAGAACACCACTAAATTAGAATGGTATCATCTCGAAATACTACGATGCTTATACATACATCGGTAGGTATCTAATAAAAGGAGAAAACACTTGTGTAGTTCAAGCCAGTTAAACACGCATTTTAGGTACTTGATCAAATTTATACCACACAAAAAGTGCCGCCTTATAAAGAAAAAAGTTCTGAGAAGTTGTGTCATAATACATGTAAAAATACCATCCCTATCTTGAATTCGGTTAAAAATTCTCTTGTAGCTGGATAGTTTATAAGTGACATGAAGCGCAAATGAGTGGGTAGATTTCGCACTATTCACGTAGGGTATGCACACCTATTGTCGTACCATCGATCGCCGTAAATCATTCGCCCACGCAACAGGCTGCCTATGTAACGTACACCTCGAGTAATACCATCAGTTTCAATATCTGGTGAAACCACCCACAATTTTGTGAATAAGTTGCAGTGCGATTTTATAGCGACAAGTTGTTTCAAATTGTGTATTTTGACTTCTAAATTATTGTAAAAAAGACAACGACTAGGCCATTATGTATTACATACTTTATTGCAGCGGTAGTGAGAGTGTCTGCTACTGGAGGACAGGAATTTTAATCTACGATCAGAATTTTTTTTTTTGTCAATTGTGAAAGTGACCTTTTGTCTACACGTTCTTGAGCGTCGAGAGAATCGTGTTAGGTACTTGATGCCCATATTTTGAGAAATTTAACGGAAACCTGTTCCTTCTTAGCGTTAAGAACAATGCAATATATCAGAGGATTGATAAATACTTTTAAACCACCTAACTACGCAATGGACGGGGAGGTTATAAATACCATAGGATGTATGTATAATAATAGATATGGTAACTAGATTGACAATGGACCCTAATTCTATTCCTCATTTACCTTAAAACACATAAATTATTAAACCGCCGACCCTACTTGGTACACTTGACACGCTGACCATTATCAAGATTAACAAACTCAATTAGACGATGGTACACCGCTACAACAGCAAACCACGCACCTTTTCCAACATTTTTTCACTTCCAAAATTTACCTTTTACCAACGAAAACAAGTCGCAAAAACAAGAGTGCAAAATAAACACTTGATAAATTCAAGTCCGTGGAATATCCTTGGTGTCACGGTACCGAGGACGGAATCGTTGGCACGAAAATGTTATGTAAACACAGGAGCATCTCACCCCTGGCCCGGGGTCGTCCTACTGAATAAATAATACAAAAGCAAACTCAAACAAAAGTAAATTTATTCATCAAATACGACGATTAATACACGATCTCACGACAGATTTATATTTGTACCGGCGCGGCGCTGTGAAGCTCTACAATATATCTTTAACTGAATGTCTCTTCTTGAAGATGTCTGCTAAAATAAATATTAGGAGCTATAATTAATAACACGCCTGTGTCTTCGTTATGCTTTCATAATATGTGCTCCTTTTGTGATATTATTTCATTGAATACTTTATGATTTTAGAACAAACAATCGCTATCTTGTTTCGGTTTCAACTAAAGATATCATTTTGAACTTTTTAATGAAAGTTTTTTTTGTATCTATTCGTTTCCAAGATTTCTACCTCATATTATTTAATTCCGATAATTCTTTAATCTCTACTATTATAAAATAGTTGTGACGGTATATTCAAGATCAAATTAACAAAAATTTTTAACAAAAAAGAAACCGACTTCAAACAAAACTAAAAACTGAAAAATAAAATTTACTTAGCACAAAGTTAGTATGTTCTGATTAATCAGATATCATGAAATATAATACAGAAATCGGTGCCCAGTACTGCCCAGTAAAACTATGTAAGCTTAGGTAGGCATTATTAAGCTCTCTCATAGTCATATTGGCACCGACTTCTTCGTGTCTGGTTGTTTGTTAACACTTAAATATTGCTGTGTGTTTAATCAATTTTGAGCAAATGATAATACAACTTGACCTATGTTTACTAGAAGCCTTATGCGTTGGACCGGTCAAAGTTATTATGACCGTTTGGTTATTAGTTAAAACCACCTTGTGAATGAAGTCGCGCGCAAAATCTAGTTGTACTATAAAATTTATTTACATAAAACTTTATTTTGCTTGTTGTAATGTAAGCAAGTTCCTCACATCATCAATTTGATATCGGTTCCAGTGATTCCAGTGACTTCATAAAATCACCTGGAATTTTGCTGATAAGAAGCTCGGTGCAACTTTCTTTTCATAATCATAACTGTAGATCCTGTTTTGCAACAATCACAGCAATGAAAGTGCTTTTGGGAAAAGTTCCTTTCTTGGTTGATGTAAGAAATCAATATAGACAATTTATAGGTGGGTACGAGAAAGGAAAGTTTTAGCCATACTAACCAAACGCATTAGGTAAGTAGGTATCATACCTACCATAATGTTTTGTTGGTTAATTCACACCTAATAGCGATGAGGGAAACCCAACACTAAAACGATATCGTCTAACTATATGGCTTCTAAAACGTTAAGAGTAATAAATACCTTGCTAATTCGTTTTAAGTTATCTACTAATAGGGAGGATGTAGCATAATTTACATGTCTTTAATGAATGAAACAGAATGATCTTATATACATTTGTAATGTGTTATGGCTGCCCGAAATACTCGCCTAACCTAGGAAGGCTGCAGTCTGTGGAAAAAAATAAAATAGACAAAAAAGAAAAACAAAGCAACCTACAAAAACACGTTGCAGCACCCGTGGTCGCTACGGGCGCTGCAACGTGTCCGAAACGTCGGTGCATGTGAGTAAAAAGTGTTTCGCGTGAAGTTCATAATTCTATAAGTATGAGGGTAATTTTTCTTTCCACTATGTCTGGGACGTCAAGTAGACTTTGTCTTTAGAGCCTTGGCACCTTTCCAGGATTGTCGTGGGAACTCCTACGGTCAGTCACTTTTAATAATATAGTGAAGCAAATAGTGCTCCGATAGTTGAAATTTTGTTTTCCGTTAACTCTGTCCGGTCGTAGAATTAGAAATAAGATGTTTTTAATAAAAAAAATATTGCCTTTGTCACTCTGAAGTCCTAAAACTCTTTTCACTTTAAGTTTCCATCAACACCAACACATACAATTTTAATGGGATCATTAGGTATTACCCACAGTATGTAAATTTATAAACTTACTAGCTGATGCCCGCGGCTCCGCCCGATTCTCAGACCTACTCAATATGCTCACAAAATTTCATGAGAATCGGTCAAGCCGTTTCGGAGGAGTACGGGAACGAACATTGTGACACGAGAATTTTATAAAGATAAAGAATTAATCACTTAGGTCAATTCCCCCATCATGTTTAAACTGCTAAGATGCAGGTAATGATGTAAAAATGATTTAATTATGTTTTCAAGTTTATTCAGAGTTCATTGCATACCTTTATTACTCCTAATTTTGATGCAGTTAGACAAAGTTGAAGAATCTAAATATCTTACTATGATTTCCAAGAAACTTTAAATAGCTATTTAAGGAAGCGCTCGTGGCCCCGCGAACTCAGTGTTCTGTTAACGATCACTGCAGTAAGCAACATTTACTAAGGCTGGTTATGGATGTGTGACCATCACATGACCACTTTGTGACATTAAATTGCGAGCCTTTCCGTGCTTCGGAAGGCACGTTAAGCCGTTGGTCCCGGTTTGCCCGTAAAATGGCAGTAGTTTAGCCAAGTTGAAGGTCTTTATGGGTGGCTTGGAAAATTTCAACAGCAGGCAGTCACAACCTGCGCCTGTCCATATCAACACGGCTATATGGCTCACCAATCACTACGTAGGACAATTTCTAAAAAGGTGAAATATGGACATAGAATACGCCGCTGCCTAACCCTTCTGCGATAAAAGGCTCAAATGAATGAAATTAATGAAAGTTTCTAGAAAATCATAGTAGGGTAAACCACCCAATTATTGGCACTTTTAGAATGAATTATTGGCGCTTTAGTTAAGAGTATATTTCGAAAAATAAGGGAAACCTAGTTTATTTCAGTTCGGTGTTGCCCATTATGTAGTTGTAGGTATGCATTAAAAAGTAAAATAGCATTCCTTTTCTGTTAGAAATGGGCAAAATTACCTAAAGTGCCAATAATTGGAGGAGTGCCAACGATTGGGTGGTTTACCCTAGTTATTTAACTAAAATAATAAGTGTCTCCATAAAAAGTAAATAAATAGAATCAGTGTTACTGTCATAAAAGGAAAATCAGCTTTGGAACGGAAATTGAAGTTCCGTGGCTAGGGGCGCGCGGGCGCACTCCGGAAGCACCGCCATTAAGTCCACTTCCAACGTTTTACACAGTTACAGTAATTATTATTAGTTTATTTTATTTACAAAGACTTTTTACTGTCGAACTACGTTAAAACTTTGTGTTATAGAGAATTCGGTTAAAAAGGGTGATGTATTTTGTGTTTGTAAATAAAAGTAAACTTTGAATTCTAAGAACAACGTAGTTTTATTGTAATCATATTATTTTATTACTTTAAAATATTTTATTATTATTTATTTATAAAAACAAATTTGAAATGAAATCACGTATCACTGAAGTTGCGAGCAGATTGTAAAAAGGATTATAAAGAGGAGGAAAGATTTGATTATTTGTTTGCATCGAATAATCTCCGAAACTAATGAACCGATTAGAAAAATTCTTTCAGAGATGGAAAGCTATGCTATCCTCGATGACCATAGGCTATATTTTATTCCTATATTCCCACGGGAACGGGAGCTACGTTGGTAAAACCGCGTGACATCCGCTAGTAAATAATATAAAAGTTAGAATATGGTTGTCTAGTGAAGTATGAGTCCCGGACATATCGCTTTCATTTTTAGGGTTTCGTAGCCAAATGGCAAAAACGGAACCCTTATAGATTCGTCATGTCTGTCTGTCTGTCCGTCTGTCTGTCCGTCCGTGTGTCACAGCCACTTTTCTCCGAAACTATAAGGCCTATGCTATTTAAACTTGGTAACTAGATGTATTTTGTGAACCGCATTAAAATTCTTATATAAAACTAGAAAAAAAGCAGTAAATTTTGGGGGTCCCCATACTCAGAACTGAAACTCAAAATTTTTTTCTTCATCAAACCCATATGTATTAGATAGGTCTTTAAAAATGTTATTGAGGTTTTTAACATCATTTTATTCTAAAGTGAATAGTTTGCGCAAGAGACACTTCCAAAGTGGAAAAATGTGTCCCCCCCCCTCCAACTTCTAAACTAAGAGAATGATAAATCTAAAAAGAATATATGATGTACACTGCCATAAAAACTACCAATGAAAATTAGTTTGAACACGATAGACCTGGTAGTTTTTTTTTTAATACGTCATAAACCGCAATTTTCGGTTAGAAAAATCACTACCACCGCGAACGTGTTAAAACATCAATCAAAGTTACAATGAACTATAAGAACTTATATATTATGTTACTTGCTGCTACGAAACCCTTCATGGGCGAGTCCAACTCGCACTTGGCCGGTTTTTTCATCTTCTCATCATCCTAAACTACAGATACAGTCGTACTTGTGTGAGAAGGCCAGGGAACCCCATCGTTTCAAATGGTAGCCATATGCTTAATGGCTTTTGTTTGCTATCCTACAATTGCTTCATACAACAAACATAATTACTTCACAGTTTTGACAGAGCAACAACAACGGCAGTAAAAAAAATATTGTTCGTAAAAACTGAAACAAATAATTTCTCACAGAACGGTCGAGGATATGCTTTGTTATCTGTAGGACTAAGACAAACAAATTTCGAGGAGCCCCGGGCATGAGACGGGCATATGGTGTTATTTCTATTTAAATTTTGTCGAATAACAAAACACAAAATAAACTTTTCTGTGAAAATAGGTAACACGTGTGAGTACAAAATTTCAAAAGGGTATTTCGGCTAATAGTCACATAAAATGTGGAATAATTTGTTTGGTTATTCATTTGTGCTTAGTTTTATGAGGTGTTTTAAAATTATGAGCTGGGTATTTTGGGTGTTATAAACGACACTTTTTTTGGTAAAAAGACATGCAACTTCATAGCATAAATCACAGCTCTTAAGTTTTGAGTCTGTTTTGACAATTCAAACATTTCCATCTAATCCAATTCAAAACCAAGTCCCTACGGATCAAATAGATAACTCAAATTTGCATATTAATCCCCCTGCAATCCGCCATTTTTTACCGCCACTTCACATTTTTAAGGTTCCATGCCCAAAAGGTAAAAATAGTACCCTATTACTGAACTTTTGCTGTTCGTTCATATCTAATCTGACTATCTGTCTTGTTGCATTTCTTTTACTGATTGCAACAAGTACTAAAAACAGAAAAATATAGAGTTGGGCTCCAAGCAACGAACTTGACATTTTGCCGCTCTTTGGTAAGGAACCCTCGGTGTGTGAGACGAACTCGGCCTTAGTTGGTTTTATGAGAGCTTATCCTATACAGGGAAGTTTTTTTTTCAACTTACTAAAAAATCACTGTAAGTTTTCAACATTTATAATATAAATCCCGCTGTAAAGCGCCATAATCATCAAAAGTTTTCAATATTCTTCTGTGCTGGCTGCCACTACAATTTTAAAAAAACCGGCCAAGTGCGAGTTGGACTCGCCCATGAAGGGTTTCGTAGCAGCAAGTAACATAATATAAAAGTTCTTGTCGTTCGTTGTAACTTTGATTGATGTTTTAACACGTTGGCAGTGGTAGTGATTTTTCTAACCGAAAATTGCGGTTTATGACGTATTAATAAAAAACTACCAGCTCTATCTCATTCAATCTAATTTTCGTTGGTAGTTTTAATGGCAATGTACATCATATATTTTTTTTAGATATATCATTCTTTTAGTTTAGAAGTTAGAGGGGGGGGGACACACATTTTTCCACTTTGGAAGTGTCTCTTGCGCAAACTATTCACTTTAGAATAAAATGATTTTAGGAACCTCAATAGTATTTTTGAAGACCTATCTATAGATACCACATACGTATGGGTTTGATGAAAAAAAAATTTTCAGTTTAAGTTCTGAGTATGGGGACCCCCAAAATTTACTGCTTTTTTTCTAATTTTATATAAGAATCTTAATGCGGTTCACAGAATACATCTAGTTACCAAGTTTCAATAGCATAGGCCTTATAGTTTCGGAGAAAAGTGACTGTGACACACGGACGGACAGACAGACGGACAGACAGACAGACGGACATGACGAATCTATAAGGGTTCCGTTTTTGCCATTTGGCTACGAAACCCTAAAAATGACGGTCAGGCAGAGAAGAATGCAGTATCTTACTTACGTTTGACAAAAAGCATGAGAGTTCTAACACTCTAGCTGTCACAAAAACTATAACTAACATTACAAAGATATTTACCATTTTTAAAAGCCAATGTAATTTAAAAAAAGCACCATGTAATTAGAGGGCCTTCAGAAATCTTAACATACCTATTGCTTATAATATCTACAGAGAAGAGTAGAATCACGAATACATAAAACAACGTTCATACCGATAGAGAAGCCTCGATTGATACGTAACAAACACATCAAATGTAAATATGAATAAAATATATCGAAATATCGACATTTTAGCAGAGCGTAGGATTACGTATAATGCAGAGTAACCCGATAATGCGGGTATCTGGATTCTAATCGGGCATTTAGCTCATGTCAGCCGGATTATGTGAGAGCCGCATATGTCATGTCATGTCTGTTCATTGTGACGTTAAAACCAGGTCAATGTATCGTCTTATTTGTAATGAAATAGCTATATTATACGCAGTTGCGCCTCATATCTCGGAGCTTGGACAGAGGCGTAACATTTACCTTCACGTTTAGGTACTCGTTTATCGTTAATTTAGAATAGATTTTCGTCACAAATGGGGATGGGGAATTGCCTTGAAAATGGAAAGTGAAATACATAACTTGAATAATTTTACGAAACTACTGTTCTCTTTTTCTATTTTAGACATATAAAGAACCTAAGTTTTAAGGTAGGTACAATGTGTTTTAGATATATCTCGTAACGTTTAAGATATAAAACCAACTTCTAATTTATTTATCTAACTATTGTTCCGAATACCGCAAAGAACGAAGCTCAAAACACAGTCCAAACAAAAATAAAACTTAAACAGCTAAGAATTTAATACAACAACATCTGGAATGTGCCAAGACTATAAATCGCAATTGATTCGCCAAATGGCGTCCTCAGCTTACTCGGAGAGTCCGGGGTGACTTAGGCACAAAGAAAGAGGATTACCTCGTAATCTCGACGGGCGATGCCGAGACACGCGTCTCCAACTCGGGCCATATTAAACCTACATTAGGCCTTCATCGATTACGACTTGACATTTCGCTACGTACAGGTTGCTTTACGATTTCATTGTGAGTTTTCTTTTTCTGTCCGGTTTTCTGAGCAATTTTAAAAATATATTAATCGGGGGATTATGAGTTGTGATTTTATACTATTGATTGATGATACTTGATGGAACTCGCTCGACAAATTGGATGTTACGAGTACTATTCCACAAAACTTACTGTGTGAACCTGATTAGTTTTGTTTCAGGGCATTAACCTTTGAGAATGCCATGACAAGAAACCAGTCATGTTATTATGGCGATATATAAATCGATGATATATAGAATCTCAGAACTACCGATTACTCAAGATTAATATTTTTGTTCATGTGTTCATACAATCTTCTATTTCATGTTTTGGAAAAACAATGAAACGTTGGTACCTAACAGTTATCAGTAAGGCCGGCGTGGTAGTCATTAAACCAAGTTGAAAAGTCTAATAGGCGGCTTAAACATTTTGAAAAGCAGCTAGTAATAGCATCCACTTGCCGATTTTTACACGGAATGGGCTTTAAATTACTGAATATCTCTGCCTAATCCTTCAGGCAAAACCGCTAAGTATAATATTTTGCCTATATTAAACATAATTTGTTCTTATGTTTGTGCATATTCTACACCAAAACAAAACAAAAATAAATATCTACTCGTACATACCCCCAATTACTTAAAAGATAAATGACGAGTGTTTCCCAAGGATATCGAATATGCCTAGTTACCAATTAATCTCAACAGATGTTAAGCAATCAGCTCAAAGTTATGAGTAATGATGATAAAACTATTTTAATCAAGCGCGACACATGATTACAGCTGTATTAAACATATAGAAAGATACATACAAAGTTGTCACAAAGTTTGGTTCTGAAGACATCAGCTGTGTCACAAAGCTTTTTTTGATACACAAAATATAATTATGACTCAAAATGTTTTTATCGTTTCTTCTCGTCGTTTCTTCTCCTCGTGGGTTCGATTCCCACCGGAGACAAATATTTGTGTGACCCATAAATGTTTGTTTCAAGAGTCTGGGTGTTTCTATGTATAATATGTATGTATTTAAAAGTATATAAGTATTAGTATCCGTGGTCTGATACCCATAACACAAGCAGGTTATTCCTAGCTTACTTTGGGATCAGATAGCGTTGTGTGAAATGTCCGTGAATATATCCGTGAATATTTATTCTTAAAAAAAAAAAGATTTCATGAAAATTCGTTGCCTTGTCTGACATTATGTTTACAAACTTTATATTATTTTGAACTAGAGTACGCCCCCGGCGCGGTGTAACATTCGGAATTCAACAATATGTCTTGTGAAGGGAATAAGATGTTTTTTTCCGAGTTAAAAAGTGCCTAGAGCGCTCTCCATACCTTCATCTGACCTACGGATTTAGCGCTCCAAAATGTGTTACGCATGACTGAATTTTATCTAATTTATTTGATAAAACTATAGTTTTTGTTATATTTTGAGCAATTCTCACTATAACTTTACAAATTACTAGCGGAGGTCACGCTGTTTCACCCGCGTAGTTCCCGTTTCCGTGGGAATATGGGAATAAAATATAGCCTATGTTCACCGGGGATAGTGTAGCTTCCCAACAGTGAAAGAAATTTTTTAAATCGGTTCAGTAGTTTCGGAGCCTATTCGATGCAAACAAACAAACAAACAATCAAATCTTTCCTCTTTATAATATTAGTATAGATAATCTACCTGTTATTCTGATATTCAACCCAAATAATTGTTAAATTTAATAAAATTCACTTGATTTGTTGTGAGTGAAAAAGTACTAAATAAATTTATCTTTTCCTGTTTTCAAATTAATTAAAAAAAAACAAAAAAAGGAAAGGTGAACCCAATTGGGGTTTAACACAGAAAAGGGGTGTCTGCTTATGCCTATATTTATTGTTATTACTTGCGATATCTACCACTCTTTTAGAACTACTGATATGATTGTAGAGTTTGCATAGAATAAGAATAATATTTTTAATATTTTTTGGAATTTCACACACAACATCATCTACCTACCTCAAATTAAGCTAATACAAGCTTAATTTACAAAGCGACTTAAAAACTGAAGATTCTCGATTCAACTATTCGTTCGAGTGACTTTATCATGTCAGTTTCTCAAAAATGAGTCATAAAAAGCGTTCAACATTTTTTTAATAATATGGATTAGGTAGGGTTCCATTTAATGGCAAATTAACTATTTAATATTTAATGGTTAATTTGCCATTAATTTGCCATCAGTGCCATAATTTCTATACTTAACATATCTACTTCTTTAACGAAATCTCAAAACCTCGAAACACTACCGACAATGGCACTGATTGGTGTTATGTGCATTTTTCAAAACAGGCCGTAAGTCAGTTATAGGCCTTCATGAAAAAGGAAGTACGACAGCGGCAACTGCAACATTATTCAACAATCAAGTTTAATTCGTGTATTATCTCGTTTCTGATTGCATATCTTCATACCTGCGCTAACGAACTGTTTGTACATGTTTTACCATTCACACAATAAGCTAATAATGTTCCTCTAACCTGCTTCTTGACCTCAACTGTTAGAATAATAAAGTACGCTCGTTAAGTTCGCAATACAAACACGATTTCAATCAACGGGACTTTACCGTTATAATAATACCTCTTAGACTTAATAGAATATATTTCGTACTAGCCATAAATATTACTTCGCTTCAATATCTACATAATATGTATTAGTCTCGTCAGTCATTACTGTATAATAACATCGTTTAGGCGATGTTCAACTAAGGAATAACGATAGTACTGAAATAAATGAGGCTATTATATCATAGAATATTTTTTGTAGCTAATAGTTGCTGGTAAACTAGTTGCTGGTAAACTACTAATAGTTGCTGGTAAGCTGGTAAACCTCGGCGTACGCATGCCGATCAAATCAGAGACGTTCTGGAAAAAGGCAAGGTCAAGAGTACCCTTAACCGGCGAGCGTGTATGAAAACAGTTATGAAAGTAGAAGAAGCGAAAGTTGTATGTCAGGATCGTAGCAAGTGGAAAGCCATAGTCTCTGCTTACCCCGATGGGAGACAAGCGTGATTATATGTATGTATGTATGTATAGTTGCTGGTTCTGATTCTTACACTAAGGATCTTTGAAGTAATTTTAAAACGCATAAGCTATTTTACCTTAAATTTGCTTGACTTTTTTACTCCTATCATAGTCACAATCAGACTATACCTATATATAAAAGTCATAGTCTATTTAAAGTGAAACAAAGAAAGTCTAGTTTACAAAGATGAAATGACACAAAATTATACTCATCTTGATCAGTGTATTTTTGATATCAATTTACGGCGCACACCCTTGCCCCCACTTTGAAGCACTCCAAAACCTCACTCTAAATCCCCCTTTAAAATTCATTTATAAGTTTTATCACTTTTTGCTAGAAGTCATTACTGACTGTACTAGAATTGTGACCTTTATGTACTCATAAAATTTCCTGAAACACTGCTGTTGCTTGGAATCATATAATACATGATAGAAGTTAGAATGATCTTGTAACGCCACTTTTAATGAGCTTTTCGCGAAATGTAACAAAATAGATGAAATTGTGGTGAAAAACATTTTTATTGTTATGTATAGACTATATTTATGTATCCATTTGTGTATTTTATGTTGTATTGTAGAAATTCTAAGTTTGACATGCCATTTTTATGTAGGGCATAAAGTACCTATGTAAAACACCCATCAAAAAATTATTATTTAATTGTTATTTTATAAAGTGGAGAGCTATGCCCAAGGGCATCAATCGGTTGAGATGTTGTGCAATTAGCGACGAGACGGCTCTAGTATAAATTTGCTCGATTGCTCTTCTTACTTCTGAAAAAAGTAATGCGACAAAAGTTTATGAGAAAATTGCATAGGTAATAAACGGCAGTCGGTTTATAAATCTTAGTATAAAATAACTCCTGTACTCTTTTTATCGAAATAAAACTACCTTCTAAGTTGTTGTAAAATTAAAAATAGTATTTATAAAGCCATACACCATACAGTTTGCTATCACTTACACAAATTGCACAATTTATTTACGTCACAATGGCTATACAGATTCAGGCCGCACTTGATGGGTATGGCAACATTCTCCTCGACACAAAGCAATGAAAGCGGCTTAGTTTAGAGAAAGGGGATTAGAGTATAATCTGCACTGAAGCGGTTGACATACGCCCCGGGCTCTGTTCGTCCCGCTCCATGGCTCTCTGTCTATGGCAAATAGAACCAAATAGAACTACAGACTTGCGCTCCAAAGCTGTTATCCAAATACGCAGCTAAGAACATTGTTCAGCATATTACAGCGGACTTTTCTATGGCAATGTGATTAAATTAACAATATATTGTGATAGGTAGAATATCTATAGTTAAATGATAGAGAGAGAATGGAGAGTAGTCAAGATTGGGACGATGTTTTGGTTAAGGATTGGTACCTATTTGTTGTTGTGTCTGAATTTTTCAATTAATTATCTAATTATGTAAATGGGTTGACGCAGAGTAATGAATAGGGATTTTTTTTGTAGTCGCAACCTTATTCTTAACAATACCAATAAGGTTGTGGTAAATAGCATGTGACCTTGTTGGAAAGTATACGTTTAGCCTTAAGTACGAATGTCACATTGTTTACCCTGTAAAAATTCTTCTAATACCCTTTAAAATACCTACTACAAAATCGTCGATCAAGTCGCATACATAGATGTTAATATGTAAGTAGATTTTTATATGTATGCTGTATTTACGATAGCTTCATACTCGTATTCAAGAAACTTATCCCATGTTACAGTTTGCAAGAACAGTAAAACGCGAATAAAGCTAAACTTGAGAGCTCATAAATTATTGAAACGCCCGTAGATATCTACTAGGTATTTCAAATTGAAATGGTTTAATGAAGACGGAACTATTACTCATACAGTTTTCATATAAATCAAACTTTAACAGTTGAAACTTCATGCCGATATTTTGTACGACCCTGCTTCGAATTTTTATTGTTTCTCTGACACTTCGCGTTCTTTGGAGTTGAATGAGCCAGGTAAAATTATTTTATTATAAACCTTTCAATTATTACTACTACAATTAAATAGTATTGATCTACGTGGTGTTATTGGGATAAGATTATTTTACGGCATCGATGATCGTACCACAGGGTCTTAGTAGTCCTGATCGCACTTTTAATTTGCATTCTAATTCACAAACTTATAAACTAGGTACCTAATTCGCGTTCTAAATTATAATTCTTCTTACTTTCTCAAGGAGCTTGATTTGAAGTAAAACTTCTCTAGGCGTGACCTAGGGAGTAACTCAGATTTTTTTTCTGACGGAAGTAACGCTATTTGAATTTTGAATAGCGGAAACTATTTGATGCCGTCAATGTTTTGCTTCAATCGCGCGTACGTTACACGCACACATTTTTTTTAATGACACTTCATATACCTATAGCCATATCTGGAATCCAAATTAAAGCTAATGTAATCTAGTGGTATCGAATCGGATCTAGACAACTATTACATACCCATAAATTTTGTAACTTCACGAACATAATTTTTTCTGCCCTTGGATTCGACCCCGATATATTCATTGGACATGTATGATTGTTGACTATACATATTTTAGCTACATAATCAATAGGTACCAAATATTTTTACTTTTAGTGTAAATTTATTATTAGTTAGTAAGTACCAAGTCTATATTGCCCCGGCTAAATTTTTGACCGATTAATACTAGCTTATTTTTTACGTGTGGAAATCCTACATGGATGCTATGCCGGACTCCTACCGACTAAAACCACACGATGCCTTACAACTGTCCACGGCCGGGAGTTCCGGGTAAGCCCTCGGAAGGATGTCCCAGGTTAGCCGTAGTCACGAGTTGACTGACAGTTTTTAGCGAATAAGATCCGAAATGACATATGAACATGAGTGAATTACTACCATGTAATTTAATCAATAAATGTGTGGGATAATTGTTACGGAAAAAATTTGGAAAAATAACTACCTTATGACATATTTCTCATCTCCGCTTTGTTCATCCAATTCTGAAACAAATGAAAATATTATTAGATATTTCCAATAACCTGAATATAATTAATGTATTTACACGAGACTATAGTAAATACATACACCTAGTAAAAAGCACAGCATATCGACCCCTTGTATTTACGTATGAAACCTCACACAAACTTCATTCCTCACTAGCAAAACATAAAATGGTGATTTCGAAATCAAATCGACTAAAACAACTATCTTGTGCTCTTTCAATGCTATGTCCTGGGGGACTTACATCCAGGTTCTCTGGGTGTATACCCCAGAACCTTACCTAGTCCTGGTGAAAAATCAAATCGATTAGCGATTCCTGCCCATTGTTTGCGAGTCGATTCCCCTATCCATATCACCCACCATAAAACTACGGAAAAGGAAACACAATGTAGCTACCATCAAATTTGATAGATAGAATAACATGTATAAATTCTATTTAAGGACCAACTTCTTTAATACAACTTTATTTATTCTTCACTTCAGTACTATAAAGTAGTGGTAATAAAAAAGTAATAAAAATGACGTTGTGTATGACGAGGAAGACATACGTCAACAGATTAAAGTTCAGTCACTGCGTGAGAGCTGACCAACAGTGTGGTCAATTGGCCGATAATGGACACCCACACCCAGATGCGGGATTATTGACTTACAATAAACGTCACATATATCTTAATAAGCGAACACCTGATGTGATTGTGACAACTGACTTTGAATCCACTGATCATTTCAATGTGTATACAGGATGTTTCTATTATCAATATAAAGAAAGCGGGTGTTACCGCTATATGTAAATGTTTTGTATGAAAAATTATTTCATAACGCTTTATTCAGGAAAATTATCTTTCTTTTTTTTTGTTGGCGTTACAAAGTTCTACGAAATTCAGAATGAACTTCAAATGCAGAATAATGCCGTTTTGCATTTTCTTTTCCGTCTTTCTCGATAATAGCTACGTAAGTGCAAGAAATCCTGTATTCTCTAGCCATATTGTAGAAATATTGCCTGCTATCCTTATATATCTGGTAAAATCGTCCAGCATGGTGAAAAGTATCACGAGTAGGTACAGACACCGAATAGGGAAAACGTTTTGATATTGATTGATTAATAGTTCTTCTCAACATATCTACTTAAGTCCGCCTACATTACGTTTATAATTACACAGTTAATTACATGTTACTCGAAATAATTATACGTTTAGTGAAGTGTCAGTAACTGACGTGACTTGACGTCAATTCCTTTAAAATGGACCTCTATTAGGTCCAAAACTAGTATATCTCACGCACGGAAGTTATTATTTAAATTATATATTACTAAAGAACAATGAGAGCATCTTGTATCCTGTTCTGAGAATACTTCAAAGATTTATGTGATCCTTAGGTCGTGTTACATGGCCATTATTGTAACAAATGTTATAGGAATCTTGCTTCGCCAATATCGCATAATTAAATTCCTAGAGTTCGGTGTCTGTAGAGTAATCATTACAGGGACATGGGTGGGATATATCCGCTTCATTGCCATGGTACAATGACATAGCGTTCCTTAAATTCTTGTCATACTTTAAACTTATTGGTACAGTACAAACGACTTCGAAACTATATGAGAATGCAGGAAAAAAAAAGTGTGTGCGTGTAACCTTTACGCGCGATTAAAGTAAAACTTATTCGCCATTGACGGCATATATCACTGAAATGAATAAATTTTAACTAAAATAATAAGTATCATATTATAATTTATTTATATTTATTATTCATGTGTTTTATAAAGATTATTCAAATGTTATATTAATGTCATTCATTCAAATTTTGAATAGCGGAAGCTACACATAGCCTGTGTAGTTTCCGCTATTCAAAATTCGAATAGTAAGCGTTACTTCCGTCAGAAAAAAAATCTGAGTTACTCCCTAGTCGCGCCTAAAAAAGTTTTAGTTCAATAAATAATTAGGAACTATGTGTTCAGTTGATAATGTTATGTTCTTTTATTGTGCGACAATGTCCCATTATATGGATTTATTATTCTACTGCATATTCTGTCCGGAATTTGCCTTTTTCTGTTTCAATTCTGATTAAACTAGTTCATTAATTTACTCTAATATCTTTAATATAGCATCTATATGCTTTATTAAATACAACTTATATAATAAACTAGCTGTCCCGTGCAACTTCGTTTGCGTGATAAATGAAGAACCGCTCGACCGATTTTGTGCAAACTTCACATAAACCATCTACTAAATAGTTCGAACAAAGCCTAAACATTTGATTTGGATGGGTGATCCCGTTCTCGAGTTATAAAATTACAACGAAAAGTGGCATTGATTTTTATATATATAGATATAACATATATTTTGGTGTTGCAATAAAGAATATAGATTTATCTATCTATCAAACGTTTTGCTGTTTGTGCGGTTTTAAAGGATGGAAATATCTGGAGCATATTTCCTTATAATATATTGTTCTCGAGACAATTTTGCATCAATTTAAACAGCCAGATCATGAACAACTGACATAAGTTGTTTATTTTCGTAACAATGTACAACTTTCTTATAACTTCTATAAACTTTGGCAATATCAGAATTTGCGACAATATGTTCTAAAACTTTTGATGCTTAAATTTTTCTTGTGCGCGAAAACTACTAAATTACGTCTGTTTCATCACATTTTGAACATTTTTTTATTATAAAGAGAGAAAATTATTATTATACTAGCGGACGTCACGCGGTCTCACCCGCGTAGTTCCCGTTCCCGTGGGAATACGGGAATAAAATATAGCCTATGTTCACCGCAAAGAGTGTAGCTTCCCAACAGTGAAAGAATTTTTCAAATCGGTCCAGTAGTTCTGGAGCCCATTCGTTACAAACAAACAAACAAAAAAACAAATAAACAAATCTTTCCTCTTTATAATATTAGTATAGAAAGATTAAACCATTATTAAAACTAAAATACAGTTGACCTGTGGTAATCGGACAAACGTTTTGCAGGGCAGTATCGGAATATCCAATTTGTCAGATTAAAGAGTGCTGCCCAAGACCCCTTTAGTTCGAAATTTTTTTCATAAGAGTTATTAGATTAGCCAGGGGCCGGATTACCGTGGGTCTATGTATTCCTTTACTTTATAGTACGTACAGGAATAATTTGTTCGTCACGATATTATAATGGTACGGTATTATTAGATGTCATATCGCTATTTAGTGCTTATTTATGAGGCATTTGATAACCTGACATACACACTGTATATTTAGAGCTCCGTGTTGTGGCATAATGATGGGTGCTTTAACCTATTATCATCGTGTCTAACTGTGTCTATATTTAGTGTCTATGTCCTCAGTATTTATTAAAAATATTTTTTAATCAATGTAGTTTAACATGCGGTATGCAGAGATTTTAGTATGTAGATTTTTACATACATTTATATAAGGTACAAGGACTAACCTTACTGTGGGATACGTAATACAGTCATCGTTTATAATGGACACTAATCGATTCTCATTTAAAATAATAATAAGTATCAGAGTACAGAGCATATATTTTGTTCATTTCATGATATCGGTTAAAAGCTCCGTAACATGGCATGGCTTACAAACACACCTTAGTTATTTGAAACAAGTTAATGGCAATTACCAATATGGAAAAAAAAATCTGTTTAGGTTCAGCGTGGTTGACTAACAAATATCATCACCAACTTTCAATTTAATTTAATATATTGAATTATATGTAAAATATATTTAATTTTATGCATAGCGTCAAGCGCGTCTAGTAAGTTCAACCAGTATAGTGACACTTGAGTTCTTAATTGACTAGAAAAGCATGACCGCATAATTAAAAAATTTGTAATATATTCATTAAACATCTACACTAATATAAAAATCCATGTACAAAGCTAAAGATTGTCATTTTATGAACAAAAATTGTTTATTTAATTAACTAGTTGAATACTGCATATTTTTATCTAAATAAACAAATTTCTTCAGACAAATTCTATGTCAAAAGCTCACTTGACTTAGAGCAGAATAATTACGCTCGGCGAGACGTAGATAAAGCATTTTTTAATTTCGTCGGGCTGTTTCGAGTGAAGGTTAATCCCCGCCCACGCTGAGCACGAGACTCTAATCGTTCAATAGGATTACGATTATAAATACGAATATGCATGAGGACATTATCGCACCATTGATTATAAACGGGATAAGCCGCTCAAATACATAAACCTGTTTCAATATTCATGAATTACAAATAAGCTGGCATGTATCATATTTTGTAATTCAACAGGTAACACTGCGCTTGGACGCATACCAGGTACCCCTTTTTTCGGTGTCTATGTCCAATTGATGACTTGACAGAGGTAGCGGTATATCAAATTAATGACCAATTTGTCAAAACTAGTT
This sequence comes from Miltochrista miniata, assembly GCA_933228765.1. NCBI lineage: Eukaryota > Metazoa > Arthropoda > Insecta > Lepidoptera > Erebidae > Miltochrista > Miltochrista miniata. The sequence goes on along the minus strand of OW121757.1, from coordinate 18,152,722 downwards.
GAGTTTGGAACGTGGTATGGTTTCAAGGGAAGTCAGGATGTTTAAAGTTATATCTATACTTATAATAAAACTGTTGAGGGTCGAGAGTCTGTACATGGAAGATATTTTGAAAATTTTAATTGTAGGGCGTTCTATAATCGATTCTGAAGCCGAATATGTAATTTAAAATTTTCATGTCTGTCTGTCTGTCTGTCTGTCTGTATTCCGAATAAGTATCACGCCGAAACTACTGAACCGATTTGAATGATACTTGGTACATTCCGAGCTTATAGTCCGAGAAAGGTTCTTGGATACTTTAAATCCCGATATTTTGCGCGGTTCCTGCGGGAGAGGGGATGAAAGATTAAATGGTTTTTCAGCTGTAAGTTCTCACCGCGTGGTCCGATTTCAAATATTTTTTTAGTGTCAGAAAAGGAATGTTTTTAACATTGTTCCACACAAGTTTCATTATTGAGAGTTTCGTAGTTCAGAAATTATAGGCATCTCAACTTTTCGAATTCAAGGGTTTCTTTGAATGTGAGGGTAAATCTAAACTGGCGTATTGGCTTAATCATAAAAGAGAACGTGGACTGAATTGTTTTAGAATGGACTTAATCTTTAAGCTCTTTTATGATTAAGCAAACAGGGCAGTTTCATACGCTTCCATGAGTCTGTTGAAAAAATATCTGTCCTTTTATACACCTTATGTGGCGTAAACGAAGTTGCGTGGGTCAGCTAGTTTATAATAAATATACTATATTAACTTTCAAATCATAAACTATTTTCAACATCTCTGAACGAATTAAACGCTAATTTTGATCTATACAGCAACGAAAAGCATTCTATTGGCGAAAAATAGATGCACAGATACTTCAAAAATAAGATCGCTGCAACCATTTTTAAAACATCTAAAATTACAGTCTATCGATAACAGAATCTAATTATACCTTTGCACATCAGCCAATTACTAGATTTTAAAAATATAATATATAGTAGATTATTAACCGTAGAACGTGCTAAAGATTATTCGTAGGTAAATTATGAAGCCTATATGTATCTCTTTGGGTAGTCGTGGTCAGGTAAAAAAATGTAGAGTGAGGCGCGGATAATTCGGAGCGTGAGATTTTTGTCTCGAGTGACAGACGAGACGTTCCGAACCGTCCTCAAGCGTGACTTGCAACTAACTGAGAGTTGGAACACATACAATACTCAAATTGAGTTTAGATTTTAACAATGGTAGTAATATTCAAAAAAGGTCAAACAGAATTAATGAAATTTGTATTATTTAGGTCGTGACAAACAGCTCGACATGCTGAACGTCTGTACAAGGCGTCGAACTAGAACTCACTTTTCTGCACTTTAAGATTTAGTAAGTGTAGTAAATTCTGCATGCCAAAATAAAATAATAAATCTTCCAGAGATTATCTGGTTTAGCTTGAGCTCATTATTCATTATTTTGTATTTTGTCGAAACCTTCGCACGCTGTTATTGAATTACACACATAAATATAATAAGTTTAACATTAATCTAATATATAAAATTCTCGTGTCACAGTTTCGTTGCCATACTCCTCCGAAACGGCTTGACCGATTCTCATGAAATTTTGTAAGCATATTGAGTAGGTCTGAGAATCGGCCAACATATATTTTTCATACCCCTGTGACCGGGAATAACATTCCACGCGGGCGGAGCCGCGGGCATCAGCTAGTATAATATAATATTCTTATCAATTTGAAGATGGCTAGTTTAATCACCGTGTTTGATCTAAATGCTAGTCAGACGGCAGTGTTCTTGAAAGAAAGAGAAATCTTTGCTGTAGATTACATACCTTCATGTGAGGCTGATTTGGACTTTGAAAATTTCGATAGAACCCAAAGTTGAATTTGTTAATAGAAATCCGTAGCACTTCAAGTACAAGCACCTAATTAGTACCAGATAATTATGCAGCGATATTATGCGAATATTCACATTAGAATTTTCAAGTAGGTACTTTTTGTTTGAGGGTGTATTGATTTGTGAATTCTTTAGAACCTTAGTCGCTCATGTGAATAAAGAATTGGGCATTGGGTTTATGAGTTAAAAATATTTTTTTATGTCATAACGAGTAGGTGTAATGATTATAAATTAAATTTGCATTATTTCTTAAATATTTTTGAAATTACAAACGTAATGTTTTCTTATTGACACTTCATTTATACAATAACTGAAATTGATAGTTCATTACAAAAAAGTAGGTCGTATTCTTATATTACCCATTTCATTCCACCTCAAGATCTGAAGTGAAGTAAACAGTAAGAAAAATTAATATCCAAAATCTTCTGACAATGTTATTTGAGTCTTCAATAAAATAATAATGATGTCGATACATAGACAGCAACCAATAAGGAATTTGTTAGCAGTTTGGTACATGTACCTATACTTAGCAATTACACTACAGTAAACCAATATTTTGAGAATATCTAGGTCATCTAGGATATTAGGTAATAATGTCTATCAACGCCCTTACTTCTAGAAACTTACAATTATTTTTACAAATGCAGACACTTAAGATTTTTTTTAGGCTTACAGTCTTGAAACGGAGTATGAACATCCACATTAAAAAAGTAGTTAACAGCTTTTAGAAATTTTATCGCTAAGGGAGTGAAATACTTTTTAGTCCATGTTTAAGAGATTTCGATGTATGCCATGGGCGAATCCGGGGTCTTATCTAGTGCTGAATATAGTTGAAAATAAAACAGGTTTTTAAATGTTACCCGTGGCTAGAAACTGGTTACAATAATGTTTGGAAGCAGCTAGATTGGCCAGCAATGCATCCTTGAGTATATTGGATGCAGTTTAAAATACTTAGCTTCGAGCAGCCAGTTCCAGCATCAATGGCAGTAGTCAACTGTTAGTAAATAATGGGACGGACTGTATTGAGAATCTCAAGTAAGCCTGGGCATAATAATCCAACTCAAAAGCACAAAATAATATAAAGTTTCATTTAAATTGTTTCGGCGCAAAATATTTCATTTCGAAAATTACACACCTACGTTCAAAGTTTATTCATTTGAAATGTTCAACCAAAAGACCAATCTGCAATTTACAAATAATAAGCAAAGCGCCATCCTTTACGGAATTATTTGCACCAACCCTTCTCACCCTATGAAATGATCATGTCAAAAGCTGCAAACATAAAATCCTTCTCATTCGGATTGAATAATTGTGAGGCTTCATTTATCTTAGCAAGCCGACGTCAGAAGCAGTTCTGAAGTACAAAAGGCTGGTTACATGTGACCCTCGGGGGCGCTGACAATGGCGAGGAAAGCTTCACAATAAGAGGTCTAAAATTTCATCGTTTCTCAGCAAGGTAATGAATTGGGTCCATTATTTAGCTTGTCAAGCTGCATACGACGGAAACAGATTCGAAAGCCTTTGCAGCCCTTGATAGAAAATGAGAGAGTTATAATTTGGTAATGTTTAGCTAGACTTGAGATACTGCGAAAAAGAAGTCTTGGTGCTTGATTCTATTTTAAAATCATTTAGTACAAAAATGTTTAGAGATGAACTTAATACTAGAGGCGTTCTAAGGTGTCTTTAAATTCATGTTATAAAAATATACATTTTAGTGGCATTTGTATCAAACATGCAGTTGGATACAAATGCCACTAAAATGTACTTTATTAAGTAATTTCAATATGTAACAAGTTCATAGTCAATTTCATTACTGCGGTTGGTTATTGATATGAACGTACACACAAAACATAAACTGAAATATCGCTATCAAAAGACTTACTAACTGTGCAGCCTCAGAGTAATTAGAGTACAGCTTGTTCTCATATTAGTATGCAAAATTTTGCATTAAATATCAGACTATGAAGCTAGAAACTGAAGCTTTTATATTCTCTTTACGAGCAACATTAGGCCCATCATGACGTTGCTACATTAGCAAGAACCAAACTTGTCCGCCCGCACCTGGGATTACCACCTTTTCCCCTAATTAATGGTATGTTTTTGCCCAACTTATTATCTTATCACTTCTGTAACGTGAGATATCGTAAGTCTTGTTTCACCACTTAAAATATCTTTAAGATAATGTCCAATATTTTTTGATAAAACCTTATTTGAAAGGCTCTTTATCGCTGTCGGGAAGCACACATTGAATGCTATTAACTTTTCTACCCGCAAATATCCTTTTTTATCTTAATGTGAAGGAATCACGTTATTTTTATCAATCATTTTGATCCTATCTTTAGGGTTTTTTTTATTAATATGCATTTGCAGCTTACATTGTAGTCTCTTTAGAATAGAAGAAATATTTTTTGGAAATTTCTCTATTCTTTGCGTGAGTCTTGAAAGACATAAATTCTCTTTTTTTCCTAGACATTGATTCCCAGTTGCTTTTTTATCCTCATTAAGTAGACTAAAGGTTAATTTGAATTAACGCCAAGTAAAGTACATAGATTTAATCATCGATCGGCAGATGCATTAGCCAGCAGGTGTTGATGGCTTGAAAGGTAAAAATGTTGATAATGAGACACACCTCTCACACTGTACAAAGCAAATAAATACATATTTAACTCAAAACATTATGTGAATTGCCTCAATAAAGTGAAAACTTTATCAAACTACTTTTTACTAATTTTGTCTGCAATTGCGCAACTGAAACCGGATTTTTTAGTCACGGTCAGAATGGCAGGTTGCCTGTGACAAACAAGTCCCAAAGTATACTCAAAAATTGCTACATGATTGCTTATATTTGCTACATGTCTCCAAGAATTGCTACATATAATACATTTTAAAGAAACAAGATTTTTTTTTGACCAGCTATCCTGACGTTTGGATGGCTGGTTGCCTTCGCGTTCAGCATGAAGTACGCTTAATTCCAAAACTTTTATTGCATGAATAATTGCTTAATAATTGCTTCATTCACAAATTTCAGGTTTGAGCTTTATACGTGCATCAGGTAAGAAGATATAGCATTGACTGAAGAAGTGCCTGATATATTGGAATAGCAACAATTTGTGTTGCGGCATGTTCTAATCGTGCAGGCGTTAATAATTAAGGATTATTCTCAGAAATCTCATGCGGAATAAAATTTATAGTATACTAGCTGACGCTCGCGGTTTGGCCGGCGCGGCGTGGGATTCAGTTCTCGTTCCCGCATCCCAATAGAACATAATATATTCCAAAGAGCCTTTCAGTTATTTCAGACTATAGTTATTTCTGAAATTATAATCTATATCTCCCTGTACCATATAATGCCAAATATCGAGTTTTATTATACCATTTCCTTAGGTGGCTAGCCCAGTAGTTCCACGATGGAACTACTCGGATTTTTTAAATCCAGTAGTTTCATGAAACGGAATTTGTGAGAATAACCCTTAATTATTAGCGCCTGCACGATTAGAACATGATGCTGCAGTAACACAAATTGTTGCTATTCCAATGTATCAGGCACTTCTTCAGTGAAAGCTGTATCTTCTTACCTGATGTACGTATGAAGCTCAAACCTGAAATTTGTGAATGAAGCAATTATTAAGCAATTATCCATGCACTAAAAGTTTTAGTATTCTGCGTCCTTCACGCTGAATGCGAAGGCAACCGGCCATCCAAACGTCAGGATCGCTGGTCAAAAGAATATTCTTGTTTCTCAAAGCGTATTATATGTAGCAATTCTTGGTGACATGTAGCAAATATAAGCTATCATGTAGCTATTTTTGAGTATACTTTGGGACTCGTTTGTCACAGGCAACCTGCCATTCTGACGGTGACATTTTTTAAACGGATTTTTTCCACAGGGAATGGGGAAATTAATATAATTCAACAAAAAAACTAAGTCATAACTCCATAGACTACTGTGATAATTCCATGGACCTTGGCACTCGCAAAATAATAAATTACGAGAGCGTGACAAGGCGTAATAATGTCACTAGCTTTATTTCCATTATTACCCGAATGAAGGTAGGCACAATTTTTTATAAAACTAGATTGTCAGGCCTTTCCTGACTTGTTGGTGCAGCAGCGGCTTAAAATCACCTTGCTCTGATGCCAGAATCGTGCTGCGTTGCATGTACATACGCACAAGTCACAAAAAATTCAAGCATTAATTTACCATTTACCTGTAACTTTATTCATATAGGTACTTAATGGAACTAACTACGGGGATACAATGAAATAGAATAACAGTGTTCCGTAGAACTGTTGCAGCTGGGACAAAAAATCGTAGAAGTTTTGGGAAGAAAGTCTTTAAAGTAAACATTTATAAATAAAAGAAACTTTCATATATTATTATAGTATGATACATTTATATTATAAATGTTTACTTTTATGCCAAGACGCGGTAAGCGGCATACGTGCAGCACAGCTCCCGTGCATACCGAATCAATCAGGGAACTCTCTTTGTAATGTAGGCAATCGGTAAACTTTCGGCTCCACATAGACCGAGCATACTGATACAGTACCGCTGCAGTATAGACAAGTCAGTAAAGTGCCTATATTGCTATTTTCAGAAACAGGATAAGTCGAATAACAGACGCATTGACGTGTTAACGGATCACTAACTCGAGATAACCATTTCTAATTATATTGTCATAGATTTGGTACATACATGTGTTCAATCATACTATTTCCTGTTACGATAAGATGTACAACAACTGTTACATTGCTTTGTGATATAACTTGTAAGGGCATTTAGTACAATTCTTAAGGTTATCGTAGAGTTTATTGTATCGCCGATGCCTGAACAACATGACATCAGATTCTCGACTATTTACAGCTTTCTCGCAACTCATGGATACCTTCGCCAGTTTCATTCGTGGAATAACGGAGATCGATCTAAAAAAATACTATATTACTTTTGATTTTACGTCGAAGTGACATTAGTACCTATAAATAACATGGCATGAAATAACATTAGTAGGTACCCATTCTGCCCATGTCTGTAATACGTCTATTCCTCACTCATGTTGAGGGGTTTGGAAAACCAGGTCGCTCCAACCTGTTTCCACTACTGTGTCTCGGGTGTCCTTCCTGGGACATTCTATCGAGAGCTTACCCCCGGGGCTAATGGGCAGTCGTAGGCCGATGGAAGAGCACCATGTGGGTTTAGTGGTAGGAGTCCGACATAGCATCCATGAGAGATTTCTACACATACAAAAAGAAAGATTAACTAAAAGGACTGTTTCACGTCTAGTCAAGATAGATAGTTTATATCCGTCAATCAATGTCTATTGCGTAGGTACTTAGTTTTTCCATGGCACCACAGCTAGATCACTATTCATGTAGGTATCTATTAGTGACCGACCGAAGTTTCGGTTTCGGTTTCGGCCAGTTTCGGCCAAAAAATCGAGTTTCGGCCGCAGTTTCGGTTTCGGCCAAAATGGGCCGAAACTTTCGGCTGGGCCGAAACTCACGTGTTCGTGAATTTTGAGTGCCTCGCTCTGCTTAATTAGCTTGTGAAGCGGTTGTGGTCAGCCCAACCAGTTTTATGTTACTAGCCTAAGATTTTCAAACGACTTCCAATAGTTACAATTATATAATTTTATTTAAATCACAAGGAATTAGGTAGGTACAATCATTGAGAAGTATTAGACAGTTACCCTTACTTTTTTGATACGGAATCCTAAAACAGTGACTACAAAGGGGTAGGTTAATCATATTTCTAACCCCATCTTCGATTCATCTGTTGCAGTGATAAGAGGGTATAGCATTATTTATAGGTTATAGGTTATTTAATAGGCGCTGGAGTGATGCCATAGGTCAGCGCTCCGCGAAATCGAGATTTACCGGTCCCCGCTCTACCAGGAAGTGATGGACACTTGGAAGGTGCGATTTCAGCCACCAAGGCGGTTAAACGCTACAATCGGGGCATACAATCTCATACCGGTAGTCACAGATAATATCGGACACGGGTACTTCGATAAATATCTGTGGCGGTACACCGGAAGACCACAGCTGAGTGCCAGCACGGCGAGGAACGCAGCTAGTACACAGGATTCCACTTATTGGTAGAGTGCTCAGCGTCGGGGCAGCAGCGCTAGATCCTCGTGGTAAGTCCTGAGGCGGACATTTTCTTGCTCTGAAAATGTCTGATTTACTCCCACTGGAGTTATGGCGGTTCGCACCATAGTGCGAACTCCAGTGGGAGTAAATGGGACGCCTCCGCTATTTTCTACGAGCAGTCACTCACGAGCATGACCTGCAATCTGGCAGGGTGGGAGAGGGAGAGAACTCCCGGGTTCCATAGTCTGGGGCGCCGGCGCTGCATGACTGTCTTCGCACAATACTAAAGCTCTCCATGACATGTCTCAATGAAATGCTGCTCGCTGTCCTTGTAGAAGCAGGCTCAAGACTGGCATGACGTAAGAGTTTTATGCACGCCTCGCGCCTCAAGTAGCGGGATAACACCGGAACCAACCCTAAAGACGTGGGATAGAACCCCTATGCGAAACGGCAGTGGTAGCTAAGATCTGTCGGAAGGCGATGCGATATGGTCACGCCTTTATCCCTGAAGGGGTAGGCAGAGGCATGTCATATGCCCAAATTTCCCCCTATTTTAGAATTTATCCCACGTAATAGGTGGTGAGCCGTATTGCCGTGTAGAGATAGACAGGCGTAGGTTGTGACGGCCTGCTGTTGAAAAATTTCAAGCCGCCTAAAAGGCCTTTAACTTGGTATGACGACTGCCATTTACTGGCAACCGGGACCAACGGCTTAGCGTGCCTTTTGAAGCACGGAAACGCTCAAATAAATGTCACAAAGTGGTCACATGGATGGTCACCCATCCACAGACTGGCCGTAGTGTAAGTTGCTTACTGCAGTGATCGTTTACAGGACACTGAGTCCGCAGGCCACGAGCTCTTCAAGTGCGTCTGTCGGAAATCCTAAGATATCCTTCCAAGGATTTAGTCGGGACACCCTTGGTAGGCAGTAGCAGGCACAGTGTGGTTTTAGTCAGTAGGGGCTCGCAATAGCATCCATGACTAATTTCACACGTAAAAAGAGAGAAACCCATATTTAGGTGGAGAAATTTCTAAAATGAACACCTGAGCTGCCGCTGATTAATTGCACTTTGTGTAACTTGTTGCACAGATTGGAAGAAAAAACCGACGAAGTGTGAGTCGGACTCGCGCACGGAGGGGTAAAAGCGAGACACTTTGAACGAGACATGAGACTTAGCCGTCCGTCTGTCTACTACTCACGAGTCTGTATCGCAGGAACCGTGATAGATAGAAAGCTTAATTTTTCATATGCGATGTACCTATGTCTGCAGTCGCTATAACAAAAAATACCTAAGTACTAAAAGCAAAATAATCCCTACACAAAAAAACGTAATTTTTTTGTAACGGGGGTAACCCATTACAAAAAAAGTACGTCTGTGCGCAAATCCGACTCGCACTTGGCGGGTTTTTTTTTCAATATGAACACGTGAGTTTCGGTTTCGGTTTCGGTTTCGGCCGAAACTGACCCTGAGGCCGAAAGTTCGGTTTCGGTTTCGGCTGAAAAACCAGTTTCGGTCGGACACTGGTATCTATAGATGTGCTCATAAAAGCAGCTAGCTAATCCCTAATAACAAAATACGCTACATTACAGCGTGGCGTAAAAAATCGTGGTGGGTGTCACAGTAATTTACTACGCAATGTAGGTACAGCCTACCGTAATCTCGGAAAAATTGCGTGACAAGAAAGGAAATGTCATACGTTTTATTTCAATTATTCGTATCCACGTTAGCACCAATGTATGTAATATGTATATCCTATATGTCCATATGATAGAATAACCGTAAAATGATTAACAAAATATTAATACTTTGTTGAATTCTGAAAAAAAACACACATTCAAAAATATTATTTAAATATCATATATAGGTACATACTTCGAATTCAAAATAATCATCAAAAAAACCTGACAAGCGCGAGTCGGGCTTGCCGACCGAGGGTTCCGTACATCCAGTTACCAAATTTCATAGTTCTATGTCAACGGGAAGTACCGTATTTACGCTTTTGCGACATAAATAGTTGAAACATATTGCTTTTTTAACTTAGAAGTTTGATTTTTTTACAGCTTCGAGGGACTATCTATAGACCTTTATTTTCCAAGAGCCAGTAGGTAGTACATTTTTTTTAAATTCCCGTGATTCAACTTATGCTCATAAGCTTAATCTGAATTTTCACCCCATGATTGGCGTGTAGAAATTTTTAGAGATTATCGCGTTCTGATTTACAAAATCTAAGAATTGATATCTTCTTATTGAAACAGCCAGTGATGATTGCTGAATGTGGACGATATGCTATTATTACATACTCGTACTGTGCTGCTACCAAACGATAAAAAATAAATCTATTGTTACTGTTTAATAAGAAACCCATGCCGTTACAATTGAATTTTCTTAATTATGTTTTTTGTTCGGTTGTCTATAAGAAATCCATTTGGCCCATACGTAATTGATACTTGGGAGTTGATTAAATGTCGAAGAAAAAACTCCCACGAGTATTATTCAGTCAAGGTATTGTTACAGTTTATTAATATCTAATGGTACAAAGATACGTATAATACGTCTTTGTATGGTAACTTATTGGTCTCCAAATATAATGAAAAAGATCAAGTAAGTGTAATATTATCTTACTCTACCGTACCAGACTTTTGAAATTGGAAATAATTCTTGTAAGATCAAGATAAAGTAACATGTGCAATAACTGTGTATAGTATAATTACATTACACAAAAATCACTTTAATTAAACGATGAAAGTGACGCATTTTGTTTTAAAAAGAGCAAGAGAGAGATTTAGTGGGAGACAGGGTGGGAATTAAAATATTAATGTCTAAAGTGTCAGATTCCCAGGGCAGGTAATTTAAACAAAATTTAAACCTTTTAAACGTATGCATTTACCATGGTTGAAGCTATTCTGAAAATCGATTATCATAAATACATAGAAACGACTTTGTCTGATAAAATCTAACCATCAAATTACTATCGATATCCGCTTAAATATCAAGAAGATTCAATCGCTGTAACATATCCTCATATTGCAACCGGTGTCCTGATTATGCAAAGGAATATTGGATATGTTTCAAATCTGGAATTGGATAGTTACATTGAGAAAAGATTCCATATTGTGCTTCAATGGCGGAGTATGTTAGATACTGTCTTAATTTAAGCAATAAGGTTGCATTTGAGTCATAAAGCAACACGATCTATGACTTCGCATTGCTCTATCTATGTATTTCAGTATAATATGAAAAGAGGTATTATTGTATACCTAAATCACTTTTGGTTTGCCACTCATATGACATACAATAGTCAAGGATAACCTTACCTTATAGAAACGGAAACTTATATTATGCCAAACTTACCTTTCTAGTCAGTGTAAACAGTTCACCTTTTTCATAACAAAGGTGGCAGCTTCTTTACATCTTTTAGACTAGACCATATGATTCAAAAGTGTCGTTCAAGTTTCAGTTTGACTTGATTTTGATGTGGATAAAAAGTATTCTAGATACATTTTATAATTACTAGGAGTGTACAAAAGAGTAGACTAGTATCATATGATTCAAAAGTGTCGTGCAAGTTTCAGTCCGACATGATTTTGATGTCAATAATAAGTTTTCTTGATACATTTTTTGATTATTAGTAACTAGTGTATCTACATAATTATCATCAAAGGTTAATTTATAAAACATCATTTGAATCCCATACTCCGAATATGAATATATACTGGTACTAGCTTTTTGATTAGTTGAATGAGATACTTTATTTTATCTAATGATTCACATACAAATATATCATCTACATTTATAAAGGATTCATGAAAGCCTGAGTGGCTTTATCTGTACTCTTGTACATAGTAAGCGAAAGAGCTGAGTGTGTTCCGATAAGTCATGACCTCATTTTACATTCCCCTACGAGAACGATTCAGTACGAGCCAATAATAAAGTATGAGCCACTCATCCACCTTCGAAGGCCCTCCAGCCTTTGAGTAGCGCTGCATTGACAAAGCGAAATAAAAAACAGCCAAGTGCGAGTCGAACCCGCGCACCGAGGATTCCGTACCAAAAAACTGCAAAAAAACACGTTTATTGTATAGGAGTCCCCCCTTAAACGTTATTATTTTTCTGATTCTAATAACTTCTGTCATAGTGGCAGAAATAAAACCCTACTAACATTATGAATGCGTAAGTAACTCTGTCTGTCTGTCTGTTACGTTTACACGCCTAAACCGCTGACTGCGCAAAAGGAGGGTAATGATTTTACTCGACAACGACTTTTACGCGAATGAATCTTGAGATACAACATTGTATATTTACTCCTTAACCGTGATAGCTAGAGAACTGATCTTTTTAAAGATTTGAAGGAGACAGACAGACGGCGAAGTTTCATGAATAGGGTCTCGATTTTACCCTTCGGGTACGGAACCCTAAAAAAAGTGAATTCTTATTACTCACATTATGAGTGTTCAACCGCCTTGAGTAGGGCTATGTCCCTTTGTTTCACAATAAAAATCAAACATGGTTTTAATACTCCCATTGTTTATTTTACTTTGAAGTCTGTAAGCGGTATTTAAATATATAAAGAATATAAAGAAAACGAGATTTTAGCTCACATTTTTGCTGTAAAAAATGTTTCATTCTAGTGGTAAAAGGTATACACCTAGTGATAAAACTATGTTAATGAGAGATATAACGAGAATGTTTGTCATATTAATACGTAGTGGCAGTTGGGAATGCTAAGCAAATTCTCTTGAACAGCAATTATAAACTAATCTTTAAAAAAATCTTTAAAAAGGGGGCAAGATTCAATGTAACATTCAATATTCTGAAAGTTCATTATGCAATGAGAAACCATGCAAGGTGTGAAATAGACTAAAGACTATTGCATCATTCCATCATTATCGGACCGTTTCCCCTCACTCTTAATACCTCTGGCCATATTTTTTTAGTAAAATTACTAGTATTTCTGTCTCTGGCGGTTTATTTCCACAGCAATATTATTTAATCTTACTTCTACCTTCAATGTGTAAATATGATATGAACTACGAGATAGAAACGCCCGGACCGATTCACAATGTATAAATTAAAAGAAGATTGAAATAATATTGATTTAAGAGACGGCAGTAGCTCCCTGACCAAGACAGCAAGACCGTGCAGACACCTGCAAAGGTAGCGAAGCGATTCTTGAAACGGAGACAGTTCAAATCCTATCTTTTCCATATTTCACACAAGCGATATGTACCTATCTACTATTTCTCGTAATATAAGGTAAGGTTATTCGTACAAACTTTTATTTTTAGGAAGCTCTGTTTATCGAGTTTCCGGAAACGTGTGTGCTAGCAATTTGTCTCCGAGTCACGTAACACAGGATTCGAGGATGTTAGAGATTTGTAATGTGTTTCATATTTACTTTTATATTGACACGTGTACCTACGCTGCTCTTTCTAAATGGAAGAAATTCTTACATTTATATAAAACCTGAAGTCGTAAAACTAATAAAGTATGTCACACCGGAGTATTTTTGTTATATTTGTCGATGTTGCTCACTAATATAATGATGATAAAAACAGCCTTTTGGTGTAGGTTGTATTTTGCTTGTGAAACCCACCCCTGCAACCCCATAACTGCAAGAAAATTTGATTACAGGATTCTTACAAAGTATAAACCACCAAAAGCTACCCGAAAATAAATTCAAAGCGGTTGCAACCGAGACTTGTCTAAAATGAGAAGAATTATCTCACAGCCATTCAAATTATGAAAAATGATTCTGAAATTTAAAATGAAATATTTGACAGTAATTGTTCAAATGGCGTCTACGAGTTTGCTTAAGAAATTTCTTTGTGATGTTATGAAATAAATTACAATTTGCAAACCCTCGCGTCAGGGGTACGCTCCGAAATCAGACAAGAAGGGTCAACTGCGTAGGGGAAAAGCTTGCGTAAAGCAAAAACTCGACGTGCGCTCACTATCAGCTTATGAAAGTCCTCTACAGCACTTTTTATTCACTCTTTGATCTAAGAAAATGTAATATTCTAAGGTTCGACCGAGGAGATTTTCAATTTTATTTACTTGGTCTTTGCATGAAGTCTTTTGATATCCAATAGTGCTAAATAGGCAGAATATCTAATAGATACTTAGAGTTCTGTGCAAAATAATAATGCAAAACAAAAAATGGCCGATAACTTCACTTACGTAGTCGTATGCTTCCACTAATTTTACATTAGAATCATCAACTAATATCATCAATCAATTCATCAGTTCATAATAATAAAATCGTAACAGGTCGCTGTCTGTACATTGAAGATATATATGAAAATAAAATATAGGGAACGCAATAGAACCCAAAACAATGATTTTTAGAATTTTTGTATGTTTGTCTGTACGTTTGTGCACGCTAAGATCAGCAACCGCTCCACCGATTGCAATGCAGTTTTTTTTATTGCGTTGCGGTTTTCTCCACTTAACATTTAGTGTTTGTTTCTTGTTAATCGGTTCATAAATAAAAAAGTTGTATCAATCTAAAGATTCTAAAGCATGTAAAATGCAGCGTACGTGGTCGCAGGCCACAGCTACTCTATAGATCCACATCTAGTCTATCTATAATATAATCACTACATAGGATAAAACAAAGTCGTTTTTTCTGTCCCTATGTCCCTTTGTATGCTTAAATCTTCAAAACTACGCAACGGATTTTGATGCGGTTTTTTTTAATGGATAGAGTGATTAAAGAGGAAGGTTTATATGTATAATAACATCCATTAAATAGTGGAGAAATACTGTTAATTTTGAGGTTTCTAATGTGATGTCGTAAATAATTACATTTTTTATACTTACATTGCAAACGCAGGCTGAATCCTACGAGATTTATCAAAGTAATGTACTAAGTAATGTACACATTGTAAAGGTCTACAGTAAACTCCGCGATGGCATATCTCTATCTCTTATGGATATCCCACAATAACATTTTTAAGTCATTTACTTTTTACGACAAATAATGGCTTATTTTCGAAGCGGTTTTAACCCATACATCATAAATCCTTATCCAATTAAATACCTTAAATACATTGTTTATTTAATATAGATCTATATGGCCCTTTACAGCATATGATTTAAATGAATATTTTCTAAGATATTACAGATATAAAATTGCGGGACGTAGCGATTGCGGCCGTACCGGCCGGCCGCACACTGGTCCGGATTTTAAAATAGGTGGACATACGATCTAAGATGTCAAATTTGTTTTGGATAGTAAATATAGTGCTAATTAACATTTAGTACTACAACTTTTACATAAAATGACTCATTCATGCCTAAAAAAATAATGAAAATAAAAAATGTATGGGGGAAAATTTATTTGGTTCAATTTCTCAGTTCAGTATCAAAGTATAAAGGTCTTACCTTATATTTTGATAAGCAACTATGGTCTTTAATACGACAACATAAAAATTTTCCGCGTATCCCTGCGGGTTTGGGATCCACAATGCTTTAAAGTTCACAGTTTTTCTGTACTTAGTGTATTTAGTATCAGCATTGCACCCGGGCGAAGCCGGGGCGGGTCGCTAGTAAGTTAACAAAACAAAACGCCGGTGTATAGCGATGTTAATGCTCGCTCCACCAAAAATTTTTTTAAACATTAATATAATTAAAGGGTCTTGAGCACGTTTGACGGTAGTTACACCCGAAAGTAATTGTGATATGAACAAACTACTTCCTGCCTCACGTTTCAGTGCACATTCTAATTATGATCTAGTGTGTAGTGTTCTTAGATTGAAAGCAGATTACTTATGATTAACAACAGACCACTGTTTGGTTTTCGAAATACAATACAACTGTTACTTTGTTAGGGATCTGTCTACCGCAGGTTTGACTGTGATATGTCAATGCCATGTTCACGAATGAATAAGTAAGAAATAAAATTATAATTTTATTTGTGTGGTGTAATTTAAAGAAGGTTTGATAGGTGTGGTGTTATTTAAAAAAGGGTGATTTTTGAGGTTTTGATGAACTTAACTTTTTATCAAGAAGTCAGCCGCTAAGACTTTGAAGGTTGTTACTTGTGTTTAAAACTGTAACTGATTTGAACTTAGCAACTGTACTATTTAAGTTTTCCAAGTGGGTACTAGCAATTATAAGGTATCTTATAATTGCTTTTTATTATTTGTATCGAGACTGAATAATGTTAAAAATCGCAAATAGAAAGAGTTGTCATATTAAAAAAGCGGATTATCCTAATCTCTATAAGTTTTAACAATAGATTACAAAGCTTCCAATAAAATAAAGTAAACAATATTCAAACAGGAATCTGAATTCCAATTTAAAAAATGTATAACGATCTCATAATAAAGATCACTGCAATTCCAAATTTTATGAAACTGAATACATACAAACATTTTGCAAAAACAAGTCAAATAAAGAAAATCCGCAAAGATAAAAAAAAAGTCGCAAGAAATCCCAACAATATCCATTTTACGTTGTAATTTATGACCGTAACGTGAATGACCTTCAAGGCTTTGAATATAACCCGGACGATTTGTAAACGACTCAGAATAGGGATAATTTATATGCGTCGCGTATCATTCCACTGAGTCAGGATTATAGCAGTGTTTGAAAACGTGAAAGTCGCTGACTTTTCAGCTGTCTTCCGGCAAAACACATTCGTTTAGTCGCTGGTATTAGCAGGGGCGATGATTAATGAGTTAGTCCAAGAGGCAGCTTGCTGTTCCCCTTTTTGGTGTATGAATATTTAAGCAGTAATGTGGGTATTATTGTTAGAAAGTATTACTTTGATTATCTTAAAAGCTCCATGAAAATGATGAAATGTATAGAATGACTCGTTTTGTCCTCTCAAGTGCTTGCACATCAGAATATAAGTTTATAAATATTCAACTAACAGTTTGTGCTATAATCTATGTGAATTTTTGAGTATTTTTATACACAACTAGAGGACGTCACGCGGTTTCACCCGCGTAGTTCCCGGAATTAGTGAAATCGGTCCACCCATTCTGAAGTTATGCGCTTACCAACACATTTTGAGGATTTATCGTAGCCAAATGGCAAAAACGGAACCCTTATAGATTCGTCATCTCTGTCTGTCTGTCTGTCCGTCCGTGTGTCACAGCCACTTTTCTCCGAAACTATAAGGCCTATGCTATTGAAACTTGGTAACTAGATGTATTTTGTGAACCGCATTAAGATTCTAATATAAAAATAGAAAAAAAGCAGTAAATTTTGGGGGTCCCCAAACTCAGAAATTAATCTCAAAATTTTTTTATTCATCAAATCCATACGTGTGTCCATCCGTACGTATCTATAGATAGGTTTTCAAAAATGCTATTGAGGTTTCTAAAATCATTTTTTTCTAACGTGAATTGTTTGCGCAAGAGACACTTCCAAAGTGGAAAAATGTGTGCCCCCCCCCCTCTAACTTCTAAACTAAGAGAATGAACGAGACAGAGCTTTTTAATACTTCATAAACCGCAATTTTCAAACATCAATCAAAATTACAACGAACTATAAGAACTTTTATATATTATCTTAATTGCTGCTACGAAACCCTTCATGGGCGAGTCCAACTCGCACTTGGCCGGTTTTTGTATATAAGATTAGGTTACTTTCCTTTGACTGTAATTTCTACAGTTTAAGAAAAAAATTAATAAATCTTTTTGCTGAATCCACTAAAAACGTTTAAATTTATAATACGAGTCTCACAAAATTCTTCAAACAGTTAAAGGTGCAAGTTTATAGTTTATTTTGGTACCTAGTAGGAAATTCTTTATAGAAGATATCGGGCCCACCATTCCTACATAGATTATTTACTTCGTAACACTCCAAATTATCTAAAGTATCAAATGACAATAAAATACCAAAATACCATTTTCGGACAGGTATTAAGTGATAAACCCACGTAAACCTTTATCTGTAGAACACACATTCTGAATATACGAACACGGCATAAAATAATTTGTCACAAACAAGTTATTCAAATAAAACATCACAGTAGTGACATGGGATTGTAAAACTAGTATAAATCTCTAAATAAAGTCAACGGATAAAATGTTAATCAATGTAAAAGATATATTGACGATAATAAAAGAGGGTGTATCAACGCGTTTACAATTTAATCTCAAAACAAATAGAGAAAATATAATGTATCAAGAACTCTATGAAAAAATAAGTCATTAAAATCAAGTTCAAACAGTTATAAAATCAAGAAAATACAACAAATATTTTGTGTTAAAGGGATTAATTTATATTTGTTTGACCATATTTAGTATCGATATTGTGCGAAGGTGTTATACGTTTTATACCAAGTAGCATAATTCAAAAATTTTTGTGTTAGCATACATGTAAAATAAACTTATGTAGAAGAAAATATTATTCAACAACTTCTATTCGTTACTTCATAAAAGTACATTAACTTTCATAATGGCACAGTGAAAAATAGAAGTCTAATAAAAGAAACTACGTGTACCTACTCACAATGTTAAAAGAACCTAATCATCCATATTAATTTATCTCATACAAGAAGTTACAAATTGTGCAATATCTCAAACAAGATAATGTACTTCTTCATGTTTTCAACAAATGAAACCTTACTAATGTCTACTGAAATTAGGCTGGAATATTTATTTACTTCTCAACACAAATATAAAATACAGCTCAGCTTATTTATTACGCGCTTTTATACACAACTACATACTTTCAAGCAATAAAGTCTAATAGAGAGTGACAATCTACGTATTAGGATCAAATATCAACGTCTACTTTAATCGGATGAAAGTGTTTTATAGAATTGTAGTTTCACAATAAGGAGTAGTTATACCAAGGAGTTTGTTAATGGACCATTAAACACTGCTATAAATTTAAGTTGATCATGACTAATTGGACTGACATAGGGGACCATATACGCATCTAGATCGAAGCAGCTTAAAGTACAGTTCTGTCCGGGTGGTCTCATAAATGGCTTCAAGCTTTTATATTTATAAGATAATACGATACTAAAAGGCACCCACATAAAAATTAAGATAATACTACTAATGGAAAAGTAAATAAAAAAATAATTAATACTATCAGTTGCCGAAGACCGAAGAATGAAATGATAAAACAAATATTGAAACCGTTTTTTTACAATTATATTTCATTCGTTAAACGGTTTAAGAATGAAATCGAAAGAAATGGAATCAAGAATCGAGTAAATTGGACTAAAAGATCTTCGTTTTACTAAAACCCTTCATTAGACTTATCAAAGTTGAATCTAAACCGGAATCCGTGTAACATAATCGATTTCGGAACGTAAAGCCGCGAAGGACAAAGTGCGGTCACAAATTTACATATAAATTCAGGATTATTTTAATTTAAAACGCATTTGGAAAGTTTATTAGCATATATATAGGGTACCATTACAGTTTCTTTGTAATAGTCGACTAATATAACACTTGAGTGAATATGGTAACGTTGTGAACTGCGGGTAAAGCGGCGTTACTTGCCACACTTAATGCATTTGCTGAGCTAACACTGCACTAAACCAATATGTGTAGGCACTTAATAAAATTAAGCAATTTGTCCATGGCTACGGTTTTATTTGATAAGGGTGGGGACATCGTTAACTTGGCTCATTAAACAGATTTTCATCGTGGAATTGAATTACTCAATACATTAATACTGACAGAATATCACTCAGTAAGAAGTTTACGATTAAAATGCGGTGCCATTAATTTTACGACTTACTATAAATGGTATCTATAAACTTTTTTAAAATACATGTTTGTCAATGTAGTGACAAGCAAACATGCATTTTAAAAGGCTACATTTTAAAAAGCAGAACTAGCCATTAATTTAAAATTAAGCCGAAACATAGTATATATTAAAATGCTCTAATTTTCTGAGCAGTTAGGCTTTCTGCGTACTACTTGACGCAGATTACCTTGTTGTTAATTACCACCACAGTATAGCAGTATAGTGCATATGCAGCAAATATCTGATTAATGGCACCTGTCGATTTTAGTAAGACTTGCAAGTGATGAAGGGATATCTTTAAAATTTACAGCTTCTAGCTGTAAATTCAAAAATTATATCGGTCATATTTGCTTTTAAACATAAAATTTATGCATCCATTCTGAATCTATGATGCCTTTAGATACAGACAACGAGATACATGCTTTAATTATAAGTTATATCACTCGTTTTTTGAAGGGAGTTAAAAACTATTCAAGATTATTAAACAAGAAAGTCTTGGTAATAGAATTACGGATGTAACCATTTTAATTTGACATATTTAAATGTTTATGCTCACAAATTTTAACCATATTCTGTTTGATAACATTGGTATAATTTAGAGATCAATGACGCGCTACTTTAATATATTAAACTGACGTAACATCAAACGGGACGAAAATAACGATTGAGTTGACATTAATTGCAGTGCGGTTCAATTCTGCAGCGGTGTTATATCAGTGATGTGCCAAAAGCTTTCAAGAAACGTCTCGTATCTTATTTGTTTTTCTTTCGCTAATAGCTCGTAAATATTTCAGCGCACCAGACGAAAACACATGTGTCTTCTAGTATAAAATATATGTACCCTGTCTCTTTTAACAGGCCCATTCGTTAGTTCATAATGTTTCTGACGACTGAAATAACAATACAGAGCCATTACAACTGCGCACGTTTTTAAAAGTTTAAATTTCGAACGGAAATACTTTTGCCATCCATCACTTTTGGCCAGCACTTGGCAAGTGACAGCTGTTTAAGCGTGCTCAATACCCGTTTAAACAGTATTTAAATGTAATGAACTCTTTAAAACAACAATAATACTTGCTAGTCAAAGTTAACAAATCTTTGCTTCGAAGTTCTCATTACTTCTTAATTAAGAAATTTGAAAGGAGTTGTAGTTGTTTTCAGTACTTACATTTGTGACAAATGAGACTATTTATACAACTAGTCAAATGAAAGGCTGTCAACTTGTCACTTACACAAATAAGCGGGAAAAATGAGAAAACTTTGCTCAATTTATTCACTTGATTTTTCAATTCCAGTTTTAGTATCTCCTTCTCTACTCTTTTTATTGTTTGCTCTCTTTAGTGCAGTAGCAATATCCTTTGTAAAATCTTCATAATAAATACTTAGAATAAAATGATGTAGTGCATGAACATTTCATAAGTATCTTAAGTTATATTATCGTCACACATAAATTACGGTATTCAGAACACGTGTCACCGGAAGGATGAGTGAACATACTGTCAGAAACGACAAGATGTTCGGAACATCAATCGCTCTTTATTCCTGCTGTAGGCCGCGAGGCGAGTTCTGCTTCGAACAGATTTATGAAGCTGCAGATTAAGTTATACTGCACATTTTTATTACGTTTATATATTTATTCATAGGTGTGGATATCCTTCATAGATGCTATGCCGGAATCCTACCGACTATACACGGGTCCCTACAACTGCCCACGGCTGAACGTAACCCTAAACCCTCTGAAGAATGCACTTTAATTTACGCTAATTCTTAGACTTCCTATACATGACTGTTTTGCTGAACTTATAAGGTCCTCATAAGAATTATCTTCATTCACTCAATCAATCACCCATAAAGTTCTTTTAATAATTGTCGGTTTTATTCCACAATGGTAAACATTAACTTATTCTGGTTTACCCCATTGTTAATTTGTTTTAACTTTTGGAACATAGAAGATTTAACATTCTAACATAATGGATTGCCAAAAACATGTTAAACATATAAAAACTGCGTACAAAAACGACAAAAGCGATACGTAAGACGCATCACGTTGCTCTCATCTTCAATGAGAAAAGTTAGTGTGCAAGACGGAGATTTATTTGTCAAGTTTGTGCTGATAAAACTTTGTATGTCATTCGATTGTGAGGTGATGCCCCGTTCCGGCGGCGGCGTCCTCGCCGAAAGTTACGAGAAACGCCCCCTTTAGCCCAGATTAATTTCTCCCTGTAATATTGATGTTTGTGGA
Organism: Miltochrista miniata; assembly: GCA_933228765.1. Taxonomy (NCBI): domain Eukaryota; kingdom Metazoa; phylum Arthropoda; class Insecta; order Lepidoptera; family Erebidae; genus Miltochrista; species Miltochrista miniata. The sequence continues at coordinate 18,130,796 of OW121757.1, read as the reverse complement.
ATTAGTTTATTTTGGTACTACTTTTATTGCTCAAATATTTTTAGAAGTAGTATTTTTTGGTATTAAAGATGAAATGAACAAGATTAAATGATTTTTTAAATAATGAAATAATAATATAACTGCTTTTTTAAATTATCTTCAGATTAAATGAGTTAAAGGAATTTGAATAAATTAAGTTTTAGAAAAATGTGCAAAAAAAGCTCAAAGAAATCCTATGACAGTATATTGCTAAACGTAGAATTCTCTTAATTTGCTTGCAACCCCTCTTTGCGACCTTTTCAATGTCCGTAATTTCAGAAAATAACATATTTCAATAGACATTTTTCATCAACAAAGTAAAAAGGGTGACTTGGGATTTCCTCTGCAATAATGTACTTAACAAAATAATATCAAACTTTGTCACGGACCACCCCAAAGTTCAAAATAATATTTCACAGTCAGTTAACAATCTATTTGAGTACCTGCGTGATGTTACAGTATGCGTTTGAGAGGATTTTGTCGGTGGGAGTTCACCTCAAAGGAATGCCATAAATGTTCGGAAGTTGACAAATCTCTTGACGTTATTTCTGTACTAATTAGGGGCGGGGGCGTGGACTGCGTCACACGAAGTCGCCCAATGTGACAGATGAATATTGAGACACAACGGCTCTCAGAAATAAATTAATGTTGAACACCCCTGAACTTCTCGACACCTCCTACGTATAACATCGTAACTGCGTTTCACGAACGTACAGTAAGGTCAGATAAAAATTTATTATTTTACAGAAAATATGAAAAAGCTGTTTAAAGTTCTGTATCGGATAAAGATATTAGAATCAGATAAATATTGTTTTTAAACTATCGCTGTTTTTAACACTTATTATTCGTTCAATTTCTATTGAGAAATTCTTACCTGACCGTATTGTAAATTAGGTAAGCTGCATAATTCAGTTACGATAATATACGTAGACAGTGTTGCGTTGGAAAGCTCAACCTTTACTTTTTAAATACACCTTAAAAGACATTGAAACGTTAGTATCGCTATCGACAAAGTATTATGATAATTATCTCTCAAATTTCGTTAATGGCACTTATACGTTGTAATAGAAACAATAATTAAATTTAATGGTGCATATATTTCATTACAAAATTGATGCTGAGAGTCTTTATGTTAATATTAATATCCCATTCATGACACGTAAGTACATAATTAGTATTATCTTATGGATGTTTAAACGTGATTATTGAATAAATTGTATGCTTCATTAACTCTTACCTTGTGTATTAACAGATGTAGTAGTTCTGTAGATTAATGATCTGAAACAAATGAATTACTATTTAATAAAATTACTTAAAAGAGGGCACAGACCCTGAATATTGACGGTAAATCAACAGTTTTTATATTTAAAAGGGAATAGTGAAGTTGGCAAAGTGTTTTAAAGCACTGAACATCGTTCCGAGGTCCTAGGCCTTACCCGGGGCTATCAACCGTAGGCTGTTGGCCGTTACGTGAGGTTTTTTAGTCGGTAGGAGTCCAGCATAGCATTCATGACGGATTATCCCTCACCTTAATAAAAACAGCAAACAACCGTGAAGGCCACCTCGTTATCATGTTACCTTATATAGATATCTATACATATAATAAAACTGTTGAGGGTCGAGAGTCTGTACATGGAAGATATTTAGAAAATTTTAATTGTAGGGCATTCTCTAATCGATACTGAAGCCGAATATGTAATTTAAAATTTTCATGTCTGTCTGTCTGTCTGTCTGTCTGTCTGTCTGTCTGTATCCCGAATAAGTATCACGCCGAAACTACTGAATCGATTTGAATGAAACTTTGTACAATTTGAGCTTATGGTCCGAGGAAGGTTCTAGGATACTTTTGATCCCGATATTTTGTGCGGTTCCTTTGGGAGAGGGGATGAAAGACAAAATGGATTTTTAGTTGTAACTTCTCAATGCGTAGTCCGATTTCAAAAATGTTTTCAGTGTCATAAAAGGAATGTTTTGAGGATTGTTTCACACAAGTTTCAATGTTGAGGGGTTTGTAGTTAAGAAATGAGAGACATCTCAACTATCGCAAAACCTCGAATTCAACGGTTCCTTTGAATTTGAGGCTAAATCTAAACTGGCGTGTTGGCTTAATCATAAAAGAGCTTAATGATTAAGGGTATTGTAAAATGATTCAGTCCACGCCGGAGGCGTGGGCTGAATTGTTTTAGAATAGACTTAATCTTTAAGCTCTTTTATGATTAAGCCAACAGGGCAGTTTCATGCGCTACTTGATCAGTCTGATGAAGAAATACACCTCTTTTTATACTCCATCTGTGACGTAAACGAAGTTGCGAGGGTCAGCTAGTATATAATAACCCTATCCTATGATGATTTGCAACACCAAAGTTGCTACACTTACACTACCGACCCTTCCAAGACCTCTTTTACGTATCTCATATACATAGTTTTAATATAACCTTACTAATTTTAGAATACTTAATAATTATTTTAACTATATATCAATAACGACGAGATATACCTATGTCGAGAAGGAACATATCAAGGTAAACACACTATTTTAGTTACAAAAGGTCTTCGTTGAGGGATAATTTTATTTATTAGATATATCTGATTTTTTTGAGCATTCTTTCATAAAAGTTTATCCCCTAATACAGAAATTGGTTCAATATGACCACTTATAAGAGTTTTACCATTTAACCCATTCCAAATTCCCTTACTAAATACAATGATCTTCAAATCTCATCAAATCTTTTGGGTAGACACTACTACCCACATAAGTAGAGTCTAGCTCATAGCTTACCAAAGGTACCTTTCACCAAAGGTAGCAATAATCTATGGTGAAACTATAGAAATACACTGAAAAAATATTCAGACCGAATAGTATGCATTTAATAGTTAATCATTAAATTAAAAACCGCCACTTGTAACTGTTGAACAATAGTAATTTTTATACCTGACTGACTTTGCTTTTTAAGTAGTGAAGTGAAACTGGTCAGGTAATAATACAACTGCGTTTTACAATATAATATGTGCATCAAATTTTACCAAGTATCATCAATCAACATACATACATACATACATATGGTCACGCCTTTATCCCCGAAGGGGTAGGCAGAGGCACATTATATGCCCACATTTCACCTTTGTATAATTTTGTCCCACGTAATAGGTGGTGAGCCGTATTGCCGTGTTTAAATGGACAGGCGCAGGTTGTGACTGCCTGCTGTTGAAATAAAGCTTTCAACTTAGCTTAACGACTGCCATTTTACTGGCAACCGGGACCAACGGCTTAACGTGCCTTCCGAAGCACGGAAACGCTCAAATAAATGTCACAAAGTGATCACATGGATGGTCACCCATCCATGGACCGGTCCATACCGGCCATAGTGAAAGTTGCTTACTGCAGTGATCGTTTACAGAACACTGAGTCCGCGGGGCCACGAGCGCTTCCCATCAATCAACTGTATATATTAAATTAGTTGACTAGTAGGTAGAGCGAATAAAATTTATTATTTTATTAGATAATACATTGTTTATTTCAACAACAATTATTTGTAAATAGTTAATAAGTGCATTTAATTAAAATAATTATGCGGCCAGAAAGTTATGTCAGCTGCTGTTAACATGTCGGTATCATTTAAAATTTATGTTCACAAAACGATTCATATTAAATTAATTTAAATACTGGATTTACAATTTGTTAGTGCTATCACATCGATGTTCAATAAATATATTTTTGCAAATAATAACTGGATACAGAAGGCACAGGACCGTGTGTTGAAGCATAAATTGGTAGAGGCCTACGTCCAGGAGTGGACTGCTATAGGTTAATTTGATTGTTTGATTTATATTACTAATGGAGGAGGTTGTATCATTGCTACACGCTTATTATGTACTGAAATAAAGAGGCTCCCGAAAAAGACACTAGCTCTAAAGTAGAGACTTTGGAACCGTGAACCAGGGCAATACAGTGGATTAAAAAAATATCCGAGAGGCGAGTTCACATTGACTAGTCAAAGACAGATTACAAATGTACAATCACGAATGAACTATATATGCTAAGTAATTTTCCGTGGTAGATATACGGGCACTCCGAACAGAGAGATTGATGATCAACGATGTTGGTGAACGAATGATTATAGATTTTATTTCGTACACGCCCGCTGATGAATATATATTACCTACATGGAACCAACTAAACTTCTAGCCAAGTATGGGTACATAAGTTACCTCTGTCTACCTCTTCAGAGAATATAGAAGTGGTACAATTTGACTTATCAGCAAGAAACGCTTATTTAAAAAGTATGCGAATATAAAAAATAACCTAACATTTTTTCTATCTACACAAGAAATCACGCAACTGTATTTGAAAGGGGATTCTAAGGGATTACGAAGAAAGTAATTTATTTCGATAGCATACATTTAAGGCTTAATCTTAATAACATATTACACTTTTGTATACACATTTGCTACGGTTTTTAAATGTCTTCCTGCCGGTAGCTGGAGTCTGTTTTTTTTTAAAACGAGGACAATAACCTGTTCATCCTCCTTTCTTGTTTCCCACACAGTATATATCTGGCCAGTTATATTGAACCTTATTTCACCTCGTTTCGATCCTTATATTAATGTTGTATAGGTACTTATTTTTTTAAGGGTTCCGTACCCGAAGGGTAAAATCATGACCCTATCACTGAGACTTCGCTGTCGGTCTGTCATGAGACTGTATCTCAGGAACTGTAATAGCTAGATAGGTACCTGAAATTTTCACAGATAATATATTTCTGTTGCCGCTATAACAACAAAGAATCCTATGTAACGGGGCACACAAAAAACGTGATTTTAAGGTACTTGGCCGGTTTTTATTTACAGCAAACAGTAATGGTATTTGGTAGGTACATACTCAAAGAAAAGTATTTCCGTGATAAAATGTGTTTGTAGCACAATTTTTCACTGAAGTTAATTACTGGCAGGTTACATGTGAAACGGATTGCATGAGAATGGGTTGTACCTTTATTACCTTCGCTCACACCTAAATAAATGCGTGAAATGCCAAAAATTCTTTATCCTACGACATCGGTCATTAAAAGTTATTTTATGAAGCCACACAAACGTCATTTATGTTTATAAAAGCAAATTAAAACTGTTACACTAAACAAAGAATGTTATGGAAAAACACAGATATGATAAATGACAATGTTGAAAACCCGGCCAAGTGCAAGTCGGACTCGTGCGTGGTGGGTTTCATACCATAAAATGAAAAAAAAATACGTTTATTGTATGGGAGCCCTCCTTTCTTACTATGGACTTATCTAATTTTAGTTTTTTGTTATAGCGGCATAATAATAACAGAAATACATCATCTGTGAAAATGTCAGCTCTCTAGCTATCACAGTTCCAGAGATACAGCTTCATGATGAATATACAGACAAACAGACAGTCAGACTGACAGACGGATAGCGAAGCCCCATGAATAGAGTCTCGTTTTTACCTTTTCGGTACGGAACCCTAAAAATATTAAAGAAAAACACAAAAAATAAGAAATGGAAAAATAAAAGCGTTGGGACTGGGACTTCATCAAAACTGTGTCCCTAATTTAAGAAGTATATTTTACCAGGCGTGATCTAACACCGTATACAACACGGTAATGATCATTTGAGCAAAAACACGGCTTGTCCATCTTTTAGGGATTTAGCAACGTAATAAGTCCGGAAATATCTTACCTAACTATATTTTGACACGCAGTCATCTTATTTCTTTTTCCTGTGACATTTTAATGGAAGATTATTATTATGTTCGCAGTAAAAGAAAAAAAAAACCTTATGAATCTCGCAGCGGAACTGAATTCAAGTGATGTTCCGAAAGCTTATATCAAGGACTATGTGTGCGTTATAGTAGAAAAAGATTTAGTAATTACTTGACAAAATTTTTCTTTAACTATTGCATGCAAATTGCTTTGAATCTTGCATAATATACAGAAGAACTGAAATTGAATTAATAAGCATACCTATAAATTTTTACCTTAAATATTGAAAATGCAGTTTTTAGCAAAGGATAGAGTGATTCAAAAAGACGGTTCTTTTGGCGTGACAACGTCTTATAACTCGATGGAGCCGGCTGCACGCACGAATAAACCATGACGTATGCGGCGTTACCTCGCTCTGAGGCGCTCCATTTAAGGCTGAGTTGTCACGTTCAATTATCGTCATTTTTAACGAAACACAAGCTGTAAAGCAAACGAATTTCCGCGGTTCAGCTTAGACGTAATTGTCTCCCTTAGAGTATCTACTGTTGTGCCTATTTTTGTAACCCGATTGAACTCCACTAGATATTTAGCCCTGCAATTGTAACTGTAAGTATAGAAATTAATATTACAATACAACAGAATTGCCATGTCACGAGTGAAGAGAAAGTGATACCGCACTAGTAAAGAAACACCAAGCATCGGCGTCGTCTAGACGCCTCGGGAAGTGTCACTGTTCAGGTTCACGCACACCTGTCCTGTCGCTGTCTAATGTATGGGGTAGCGGTGTAGGTAAATTAAAAAGCTGTACTATTTTTTGTTTAAGTGAAAGAGATAGCGAAAAAATATTACGAAAGTATCTTTATTGAACTAGGTATCAATGTAGCTGATTCTTTGAAAATTGTTTTGCCGTGACACTAGATTTTTAATTTAGTAACATTGCATAATTAATTGTTCAAGTCAATTATAAGGAGTAGCGCAGCGGCACGTGTAACCCATCGTTGCATTTTCACAACAGTCAGAGAGCGAGAGAGATCAGCAAATATTAATAAATAATTTTCAATGTCTAATGATACTAGCGAAAGCGATTCCCTTAAAGCTTGTCCGCACTAACATGAAGTTTCAATAAATCTTAATTTCCCGTAAACCTAACAAAGATGAACTATCGACACCGTACCCTGCCATTCAAGAATAGAGGGTAATTTTAGTTCATTAGCCCAATTACATTGGAACATACACCCTTCGCATACCCTCCCTTGTTTTGTTATTAGTTATTGTAGTAACAAGCCTATAAGACAGATACGTTCATGTATAATGAACACAAAAGCAATTAGGTACTGTATGTTGATATTTAGAACGCCTCGTTATGATGTAACCGACAAATTATATGAAGGTACATTTTTGAGTAATTTTATCTTGGAAACCGTCGTACCCCGGTTAATTCAGTGTTCTGGCTGATCCCTTAGATGAGCAACCACTTTGTGTCATTTCCCTTTGCTAGCGTTTTCATGCGTCGGAAGGCATGTTACATGTAAAGCAACTAGTAAGCCTTAAGGTTGACTGAAATTTCATAAGCGGATAGTCACAACCAGCGCCTGAAGAAGAAGAAGTTCTCATCAAATCCTTCAAGTATTGTTTAAAAAAAGTTGACTTTATCGTATCGTTTACAAAGATGTTACAAGTACACTTTACGTCCGGAGCGTTCGAGCACGGTTAGATCCGAAACGGGTTTTCTTCCGCGCACGCTTAGGTTGTGCAATGATCTCCCTGCCTCGTTTCCCAAACGCCTATAGTATTGGGTTCTTCGAAAGGGGTCTTAGAAGGATTTTACAGGGTCGGCAGCGCGAGAGTGGCGCCTCTGGTGTTGCAAACGTTCATAGGCTGCGGTGACCACCAGTCCTTATGGTGGGCCGTGTGCTTGTCTGCCACCTTTGTGGTATAAAAAAAGTATAAATATATACTGGAATAACTTAAAAATAACTTTTCTTTATAAGCTACTAACCAACTATTCCTTTACTATCTACTTAAATTGAACTATAAATTGCCTTAGCCAAGGCAATTATTTAAGCCAGTGTTATTAAATGTAATCTAATCTTCAAGAATACCTTAAAGATATTGAATTAAAGCTATGCTGGAGAGTGCCTTGAAAATTATTATCTTGATTAAAATGTATAAATAGCTACATGATATTAATAGGGAAAGATGAATTAAATACAGGAACAATTTGTACCTATTTTAGATAAAACCATTTGCTGAAAAGGGAATTTTGAAGATGGAAAGTCAATAGTCAACCGGAAGTCACAGAGAGCCATCAATAATTCACATGATGTTGTGTTTACACAACAGTCTTTTGAAGCTCGTATATTATGAGTTTATGACTTTATAAGTCATGTTTGAAGTAAAGATCTGACGTAATATGACTCGGTACGAAATGTCATGTTACAGGACTTTTTAGAACAACAATATTTTTTAATGTTTTAATTCAATTCAATTCATTTATTTCAGACTAATGTCCATATATCTAAGTACATTACAAACATCATAGCACAATTAACAAATAATATTATAACTGTAAATAATATAATAAGATCAAAAATAATAATAATAATAACTGTACAGTAAGTAATAATAAGTATGTCAATAAAATAATGTATTATGCAACGTCAAAATAATAATAATAAATAATTGTAGTAATAAGTAATATCTAGTAATAAAAATACTTTTGTCTAGAGGTCATCAATATCTTCTCTCCGGCATTGTAACAGAAAGGTGCCTTTCACAACAATGCCGAAGAAAAGAGCAATCCAGTCTAGATGCAATCATCATTAGGACCCTGTTGGAGCTGGCCCGTACCCTACGCACCAGTGAGGCTGCACGCGCACGCATGGTCGCGTGGAAACATGCAGTTCGCGCATCAGCGAACATCCCCGAGGCGCTGCAGTGTCGGGGCAGCCCCAACAACATCCTAAGACTGTTGTTATACAGGACGCGGAGGTCACTGTACCGTTTCTTTGTGTAATTAGCCCACAGGCTGCAAGTGTATAGAGATGTACAATACGCTCTGAAGAGCGTAACCTTAACTTGAGCCGAGCAACGTGCGAACCTGCGGGCTATCATGTTCGCTCTGATCGACAGCGATCTCCGCTCCCTGTCGATGTCCTCGTTATCCTTTAGATCGACGGTGACAATATGCCCAAGGTACTTAAAATTTTCCACTCTGTCTAGAGGCACACCGTTTAACAAAATAGAAGGCACATCGTACGGACAATTACCTCCCGCCTCAAACACCATCCATTGACTTTTCTTCGCATTGTATTGTAGGCCGTAAATAATAATAATTTAATAGAGCTCCGAGACAGACTGACTTTAAATCGTTCAGGCAAATCATTTCTATAAAATTAAGTAGACTTGCATAATTCATTGACAGAGTCGAGTTTTATATCCGGCTATTACATTATTATAGCCAAAGCGTGGAAGTTTAGTTTAAAAAATTGGTATCGAGAGTCATAATGAAATATCGTAGTAAATTTCTTCACGCAGTCATTATTTTACTTTAAAATAAACACGTCCGTGATCTATAACTGCTATGGTCATAGGTAAATGCTCATAAAATACAATTTCCGTTTTTCTAGACAATCAGCCTTTCAATGACTCTTAGCTATAAAACAATAATTTGGAATGTAATTTTACCCTAACTAGCGTGAGGCATTAATTAAGGAGTGGTACGCTATTAATTTATAATTGTGTTATTTTTGAACTATTCCACAACAAATCGATAATTTGATAAATTATAGCCACGAGATTGGTACAATTAAATGAATACCAAATTGAAAGGGATACATTGTTATTTGACATTTTTTAAAAAGAGGAGTAGATAAATAACCACAACTCGTGTAGAAGTAGGTAGAACAAAGCTCTTCAATCTAGTATACAAAAAGAATCTGTTAAAAAATGAGCTTTATAGATAACTAGCTGATGCCCGCAGCTTCGCCCGCGATGGCGCTGTATGTAAAATTTTGCTGAATTTTCTTTGCTATAAACCTCACGGAGCCCGAGACCTTTCCAACGAATGCAAAACCGTGGAAATCGGTTCGTGCGTTCTACAGTTATAGCGTCAGGAAGGAAAACCCGACTTATTTTTATATAATAGATAACTTGTTAATAATTTAACATGTAAAAATGTATTAACCAAATTGCCGGGTCCTGTGCCGGTGACACTCACAGCCAAAACAGTTCGCTGGTCGCGTTGTGAACTGGTGGTAGAGTTTTGATTTATTCTGGACGTTTTACAAGCGCATCTCTATTATAATGCCTAAGTGAAATAAAAACAAAAACAAAGTCAGAAACCCGAAATTTTTTTTGTAACCTTTATATTGTAGGCGACCACTACGAAAGAGATTTTTAAAAATTCCACCCCTAAAGCGATATCAAAAATTCACGCAGGTGAAAAATTCTGTGTTTACGTTACTTAAATAAACAAATATAAAACTGCACACTAGAGGATTTAAATTTTTACCAAAATCCTTGCTCTAAAACAAAAATATACATTAAAAGCTTTTAACCCTGGTTATGTGTCTAAGCTCTCGAGCAAACCATTCGAGTAATACCGACTTAAAACGGTAAAAAGCTTAAATAAAACCTAATACGAGAAGAGATCTCACCAACGCCTAATTAAATGAGTGTTTACCGTGTACGGTACACTGAGTAGGAATTACAGTGTGTATGCTTAGTAGAAATTAGCTGGTCAATTAGAATCACATTACGTAGAACAATTTACCGCTAACCGGTCGTGGGGCACCCGATGCGTTTGGAATAACAAAATGGCTGGTCAACTCGCATAGTCAAGACTTAGAATGTGTTAGAATCGGCAGGCATTTATTTACCCATTTAGATCGAAATCAGATGATAAGCAGAATATCATTAAATTCTATGCTGCAGAAAGTTTTTGATGTAATCTGCAGTTGTTTTGATATTTTTGAGTCAGTTTGTTGCTGAAGGGAACTAGAATATTTGAATAAAATTAAGCTACAAACTTTGAGTTTTAATCAAAAAGCAGAAGTTAAGTAATGTTAAAAAACTTAAAGTGCTCTATTATAAATGCTTTTTCTTTTAATATTTTTATTTATAACAGAGTCTTGCATTTATCTCGGACTTTTATAATCTACTGTTTGATTAAAGCATAATAAACGTTACTGTATTGTAACGTTACATTTTCTTTCCTAAATTTTATTTCATAGTCAAGAGTTTTAATTTGCCCATATGTAAATCAGTTTGGAACGTAAGTACCTATGTACTTTGTAAAATGTACTTAAGTATAAGATAAAGATAGATAAAAAATAAAATACAATATAATTACTTAAATTGATATTTATGTTTTGTTTATAGCAAAAAGTTATTTAAATATTGTGCAACCTTTGAACGTTGCAGTAAATTTCCTTTTCTTCTAGACTGTAATATAAAGTATCTATGTACTTAACAAGCGGAAATAACAAAATTAAATTTCCTCTTGTGAATCATTATGTTTCCCGTAGAAATTTGTACAAACTGCGAAAGCTCTTACAATATTTTCCTCAAAAACAAATTGTTGGCTCCCATTTTCCTTTGTGCTTTTTATGTAAGATAAATATCAACGTATAGTAGGTATTCTGATGAACAAGTTTTTTTTTTTCAAAAAGAGATCCGTAACGGCTGACATAAAAGTCAACTGTCTCATTATTTGGACTTAAATGCAAATAAAAATTAAAACATAAAATTGTCCCCTGTTCCAAATTGGTATAAAAATCGGATGATCACAGTGATCCTTATATCGTAGGTTTTCGTTGGAAAATAGAAAAGTTAAAACGTCAACAAACCAGAGCTTTACAAAATTTATTTCCAAAAATCGTCGTCCAAGTAGCGTTTATGAGATTACTAACTCTATGGCGCAATCAGTGGAACTTATTGGTGAACATCGCAACCCGAAAATCGTGATCAGACCACCCACAGTCGCTGTGAGAAGGCAAATGAAATAAAACAACGATAAATAACAGTGCCCTCGCATAATTGATCACAAATTAAAACTCGCGGCGCGTTCGAAATGTTAAACGCCGTCGTCGCCGAAAGCGAAATTAGTATCTGCATATACACGACCTACTCACACACGTGAAAATAGGGTTGTCTCTAGAATTTACAACTGCATTTTCTAAACAGATTTGTAGAAATATAAAAATGCATATCTGACATTATTATCATGATATGATCTTTTCTTCTTATAGTTCTCCTCATAGATCTTACTACAAACTAAGGTCCACCTAATCAAAAGTGGTATCTGCAATAGATAGACGTTCGTCACACTGTCGGTATCCCTAATAATCATGCTTTCTTTTACCCGTGTGGAATTACTCATGGATGATAATGCCGACCTCTATTGACTAAAATCACATGGTAGGTACCCTACCATCTGCCTAAGGCCCCGGGGCTCCCTACACTGTAACACCCGCGGTACTGAGTCTCGATCGTTTTGGGCTCGGACAAATTGCCTTTAACTTACGAAACGACTGCCATGTTACTGGAAACCGGAACTAACGGGTTATCATGCCTTCTGACCGAAGCAAATAAATGCAAAAATATCATAAACGGTCACCCATCTCAGAAACTCGTTTATTTAATATACCATCTGCTTCCACAAACTATAGACAAAATTCATATGTTTTGCGAGCAAGCCGTAATTTCAATAGACTAGCTAAGCAGCATGATCTCGACGTCTTCTCCGCCAAAGGAGTCTATATTAAGCAGACGCTGGCCTTGAGGTTTTTTAGGCAAACTGAATCTAACCGTAACACAAGTGGTAAATGATTCTGTAATTTGTGTTTTTGTTTTCTGTATTTTATTTTATTTTTTATTGATTTTTAAGTTGATGAGTGTTGCGCGCTTTTCTGTACTTATACCTAACAAATAGCAAAATGTGAAAACTTGTTATTGGCTCTCTGTAGTTAACCTGTTGAATTGTAAGACATAATAGCTGTAAGTTTTCCAAACCATAAATAAATAAATTTGTAGAACATGAACAATAAGATTACAAGCGCTTTCAGCATTTATGTAGGAATTACCTCTATAATCTTATCAAAGCTGTTTAATGTATTATGTTTGCATGAGAAAAGTGCTTAAAAATAAGTACCTCTACATGAGCTTTCTAATTTGCAGATTCGGCTATTCTACAACGCTATGGGAGTTGCTATAGACATTATTTGACACATCGTGTCTGTAATATTTATGCATATATTATTTACAATGCGTAAACAGTAAAGCTTGCTAACCCTACGGGTCCACACAAACGCATGTTTACGATGTTAAACAATGGGTTGTATTCAGGACAATATGTCAGTAAAAATAAATGGATTTTGTAAAGACATTCACAGTATTTTATTGTAAAGACCACTTATTGTTTCATGTTATAAAATGATTAATAAACTATAAAGCAGACGTAAACAAAGCATTCCTTGTGAATGATGTTATTATTTTGTGACTAGGATGTAATTTTGTCACACCCATTTTGTTTTAAGTGCAATGGTCTGCCCCAGATGTTATCGAAGGATAGAATTTTACTACTTCTGGTTGCACAACTGTTAGTGGTAAAGTTATTACTATTACCACGCACGACCATTTTGTGCAACCAGTAAACTTATTATATTTTTGAAAGAAAAGGGCAAATTTTGTTCTAGAAAGGTTATTGTAGTCAAAAAGTTGTTTATAATATTCAACAAGAAGTTGCATCTAGATGAAAATATATTAATTGTGTTCTTAACATTTTTAGTAACAGTTTTTGCAACTACGGTGGCATTAAAATAAACAAGGAATGGCCTTTAGACGTTTGCAACTTCGCAGATGCTACGAGTACACTCGCACTGCTGTCTCTATAAAATCCTTTCTAACTCCAAGACCCCTTTTAAAGAACCCCGCACTTTTCAAGTATTGATACTCACTTCCAATTCAAAATATATATAAGATATTTGGAAATATTGTGTAATTACACAGATTCCATGATAATTATCTTGTTTTGTCATATACTTACATTATGCCATTTTAGGCAATCGAAAACTCTCACATCGCTCTAAAGTTTTAAACAGACTTCTTGTCCATTTACGCACATTCGAATAAAACACTTCTATTTATTTTAACTTATCCAATAAAGTTACCCAGTGAAATACATTTCAACTTAAACAATAACTAGTAGTTAAGCTATTTTGCAAGACAATTAAAGTAAATAATAGTTTCAGTTCATCGTGTTATTGTGTGGGAACTTTATTGGTTGACTTACGCAACTAAGTTGCGGGAGACTTGGTAAGTCTCTAACGGAACTTTCAGTACGATAACATCAACATCTAGTTACAGGCTACTTTCAATGTGAAATTTTCTAGTGTGTTTCTATTCTTCTATATGGGTGTATAGAGATTATTCTGTTGGGAGTCCTGGGACATCATTCCGAAGGCTTACCCGGGGCTCCCAACCGTAGGCTGTTGGGCGTTACGTGAGGTTTTTTAGTCGGTAGGAGTCTGGCATAGCATCCATGAAGGATTTTCCCTCACATTAAAAAAAAGGTGTATAAAGAAGCTAATTGACTGACTCATCAAGGCTCAGCTGGAACTACTGAAGGTGCAAGGGTGAATTTTAAATTTGAGTTATCTTTTGAAAAGTACAGATTTGGGATCTAGTAAAAATTACGTCCGGCCTACAGAAGATAAAAGAATAAAATTCAGCCAGGAGTATTCTTTTGTTATGCACAAATCCACTAGAAAGGAGTTTACATTTTTTTTTAATTCAATATTTATTTAGGGAGTTTCTCTTCCTAATGGAAGATGTCAACCACATTGTACCCAATTTACGAAATTCATACCGGAACAATATCGGGTGGCAAATTTGAACGGTAACTAGAAAAAAATTAACTATTGTCTTCAAGCTCAGTAGGTACAGGTAGATACATATGCCTACTTTACAACTAAAATAAAAATAAAATGTTACAGAATATTCTTAAATTTTACCATTAAAGATGTTAAATGAGGGACGAATGTTTGTATGAAAATATTTAAAACTGATTATTAGTATGAGATAACTTTAAAGTATGTCACAGGCAAAGCCGGTACCAACAGCTAGTATCAAAAGGTGCCACAGGTCACTTTGACTTTGTCACGTTTAATTAAATCCCTGAACAGCGACATGCTCCAAAACCTGAAATTGGATACGGACACAAATGGATACTCGGAAAAATGAACACACGCCTAAATTAAATAAAGGTTTCACCGGCTTTTTATGAAACCACAAGCATATAAATTTATAGGTTGATATAGCTGGTAGCAGTAGTCTTTATTTTTGAACAAAGATGGGTGTTTGAAATGAGTGTGATTTTTTATTCATGATTTTAGTCCATTTAAGAATCTCACTCAAAAATATTTTGAGCTACTTATATCCTAAGCAAAAACTTTTCCCCAAGTAATATGAAACTGTGTAGCTGGCCTAGTCTGTTTATATAATACTTATAAAAAAATAAGTAGTAGAAAAGCTCAAAACAGCTTTGAGGAATAATTGAGCGTTAACAAGACTTTTTAACACTCAATTAAAACTCGTAGTGATGAATCAACAAGAGGAAATCATAACATCCCGATTGTATCTATCGTACTGCAGAATTGCATTGAACGAACATAATCCTATACCGATTGCATTTATGAATGTAAATTCATTGAAAACTTGTCTCATACAGCATTACGTGACAGCATTATGGGTACACTGCCTCTGTTCTCTGTCTGAATATCAAAATGTTAAATCGATTTAAGTCCATATACAAGATGTTATAAATATGAAGCAGTCTGAGCTCGAGATCATGACGTTCTGTATCCTACACTAGCTCTGTAGTTGTTCATTATGGTTTAGAGCCGTATTATAAAATGATACTCAATTCGCAAGAAAAGCTTGAGAATATTTTACTTCGCTGAAACGGTTCTTGAGCTTTGAGAAACGTTCTGTAATACGACCCTCAGCGTCAATGCTTCACAGCAAACTTTGTGTACCTACAAACGACTACACATTTACATTTTAGCCACAATAAACCCTACAACAATAGGGTTCTTTATTTTGCATTGTAGGTAAGTACCTATTACATAAATTAAAGCGATAATACTGACGTTATCGTATTATTCCCACATGAAACTAATGAGTCACCCGTGTTTTTCATCGAAGAATTTATATGCTACGTATAACTTTCTGTTAGGTGCCTACAAATAATATTTATGTTCCCATGTGTCCTATATAAATATTTGAACTAATATTTCTGTCGGCTATTCATAAGGCGAAGGGTAAAGTTGTGAAATTGTGGCTTAGTCGTACATGACTCGTAAAAATAACTAGAATCTTAAGAGGCGAACGTTTCTTATCTTCACGTAGTAATATGTAGTTTTATTTTAGTTTGTCCTTGTTGCGGCCACTGAGAGCATCATTCGCGTGCCTATCTCGACTACAAATCAGAACCTCTGTGGAACTGGCTGATAAAAAATTAAAGTTGAATAGCAGTCTTAATCCAGCGTATTATGATTGCTTTTTGTTCGATTCTGATAACAAAGGTACACAGTTGAAGTGCCTCATTCTATGCAGTCCGCCAAGGTTTATCGAGCTGCCGCAATCTGCGAACACTATTTTGTTATTTTTGCAGAAGTAATGTAGGTAGATGAGGGAAGAAATATTACAGGGCTTGCCATTAAGACAATATTTATGGGCTGAGCAATGTTTTTCTTGGTGGTGTTAAAATTATTAATGGAGCATTCCTGTGCTGATAATAAAACTAGCACAAGAAGCGTTACTCGGCACTCTTGTTTCTGTATAAAAGTTATACGATATGGAGCTTTTTATGAATAAGCTCCATATCGCAATTCAAGTTAGTATTTTATTTTAGAGAGTATTATTTCTGTTGTAATTTTAAAAACCTAAATTCATATTTGCTGATTCCATCTCCTTTGTTGTTTCATAGCAGCTGACGCCTGACTATTCGATAGTCAGACGAGTAAACTAATAATAAAAATCAGAAAATGATGTTAGCTCTTAAAATGGTGGCTTCTTATAACCATAATACATACCATACTAGCTGATGCCCGCAGCTTCGCCCGCGATATGTGAAATTTTGCTGAATTTTCTTTGCTATAAACCTCACGGAGCCCGAGACCTTTCCAACGAATGCAAAACCGTGGAAATCGGTTCGAGCGTTCTAAAGTTATAGCGTCAGGAAGGAAAACCCGACTTATTTTTATATAACAGATAACTCGAGGTCTAATTATTGGCGAATAATACCAGCTCCTCATATCAGTCCCGGCAATGGTGGCCCTGTGACGTAGGCTTTCGCCGTATACCATTAGAATACCATTAGAAAGTATCCACCCAATTTGGTTGTATATATTTTCTAGCATTGATGTTAAACGGCTGCCCCCTGACCTTCCAATTCCATTATAACAGGTAAATCTCATTTAAGTACAACCATGAATACAACCCTTAGTGGAGGCTTTTACTCTTATAATAGCATGCATGTAATTTACGATATTGCAATGAAATCGAAACCATAATAACTTTAATATGGAAAATATTCAATAACTTTAAGTTATAAACAACATTCAATAGCAATGGGGGACATAAACATTTTATCGTCGCTTTTTTGCAACAAATACCGCAATTACTTGCCGGCACTAAAACCGTACGCGATAAATAAAATGCCATAAATAATGATACAAAAAGGGTATTTTCTTCATGAAATGTGGTTTTCCTCTTAAAGCGGTGGCAGTTTCAAATTATCACAGTTTGATACTTATTGAATTTTATTATTCTTGTGTACAACTCGATGAAATTCTTCTTGTTTTGCTTTTTGCTTTTAGTTATAGTTTTATTTCCGCAAAAGCTATGTTATTAAAATTTGATGATTAAACATAACAGTCATCGTTACGATAAAGACAGACAAGACATGTTTTTAGGATTCAGTACAAAAGGGCAGTAACGGGACCCTATTACTGTGACTTCGCTGTCCGTTTGTCTGTCTGTCTGTCATCTGTAGGTAGGTCGGTTAGGCTGTAGCTCAGAAACCGTAATTGCTAGATGGCTGATATTGTTGCAGATGTATGTATTTCTGTAGCCGCTATAACAATTACTAAAATCAGACGAAAAAAAATTCAAGGGGGATCCCATACAACTAACGCGATTCTTTTGCCATTTTTGGTACTAATCGCTTGGTACTAATCATTTTTAACATCTTTCGAGATTTTCTTGTAAGTCTAAAATATAATAAAGAAGAAAGATTTGTTTTTTTTGTTTGTTTGTTTGTAACGAATAGGCTCCGGAACTACTTGACCCATTTGAAAAATTCTTTCACTTTTGGGAAGCTACACTCTTTGCGGTGAACATAAGCTATATTTTATTCCCGTATTCCTACGGGAACGTGATCTACGCGGGTGAAACCGCGTGACGTCCGCCAGTATTTTATAAACTCAAATAAACTGAAGTAGATATAATACCACAGATATCACTTTTTTCTGATTTCTGTGTAGGTATAATACTATATCTTTAGACTCTACAAATTAGTAGTCTCATTTAATGCCCTAATGGGACTGCAATCACGAAATCAACACCTACCTAATAAACATTCTAGACGATTAGATCCGCAATAACATAAATATTTCACTATTGTTCAATCTAATCAGAAATACTAATAATTAATTATTATGAAGCCATAGGTATCTAATTCATAATTCGTTGAATTATCGAATATGTAACTGAAATTTTACAGAGGATTACTAATTCAGTTTTAATCGTTGCTAACGACGAGCACCGCTAAATAGTTTTTGATGACACATCTAGGCGAGGCGAAATGACATAAATTGACTTACGCATCTGTGGTATTATAGATAATGTAGAAACACATATTCAAGTAATAACGTAGGTATCATTTTCATATTTTGTACAAATTGGCACTCTTTCTTAGATTTCATACTAATATTATAAATGCGAAAGTTTGTGAGTGTGGATGTTTGTTATTCTTTCACGCTCAATCCGCTAAACGAATCGGGCTGAAATTCGGTATAGAGATACATTATAGTCTGGAATAACACATAGGGTACTTTTTATCCCGGGAATAAGTTCCCGCGGGAACAAATTTTACGCGGGCGAAGCTGTGGGCATCAGATAGTTCTAAATAAATTTAAATTATTATAAAAAATAAAAATATTTTATTCCCACGGGAATACGCTGCACGATAACCAAAGCACACGAGCCACGGGCGTCCTCTATTCTCATAATATAATTACTAGCCTGTGACCTGTGAATGTTCAAAAGGCGTATACGAGTAACAAAGTTGATGGTTTGATATAAGATGCTCAACGCAGCATGAGCTGGTGGCACTAAGGCAGTAAATGTATAGTCTATCATTCTGTTATAAGTTCTTTTGCAATCATTATTCCAGAAATGAAATAAAAATAGTACGTGTAAGTTTCCAAGAACAAAATATTTGTGGTCTTTAAATAAAACAAGACAAGAATCCAAGAATTGATTATCATTAACATCTGAAATATCTGAAATTGTTAATCGAGAACTACCTACAAACGTATTATACCTACTCGACAAAGTAGAAGGCAAAGTAAAAGGGAGGATGTATGTTTTAAATCTATTCCCTTCTAATTTCTTAACAATTTTTTTAATGAACATAATGAATAAGTATTCTTTTTGATAGTTATAGTTTAAGATGATCTTATATTATAATTAAATATGGCGCCCCCTATAGAATGTAACAAGAAGCCGAAAGATCGTTCTCACCCGACTGCCCCTCTCTAACACGTTTTTGTGAAAGTTCAATCCGATTGACGTTGTCATTTTTGTTTTATTTCAAACTTTGAACAGATGATCCACGTGACCTAGTGACGTAGTTTAATGCGACAGAGTCACAGACTACAGACAAAATTTCGACTTAAGCCCCTCTGCACTCTTTTTTACAGAGAGAGGGGCTAAAATCACAATGCTAAAAGCAAAAGTTTGTTTATGATGTCATTGTGCATGTCATTAGCACTTTTCATAAGGCATTATTACACTTTACCATACGATGATTTTTTTTTATTATCAACAAAATATGCATTTACGTACTTCGACACTTTGTTGCAGGAACAACAAGGTGCCTGATGTGAGGATGACACTTCAACGAGCGGCCAGACTACCGAAACCGCCGCCGCCGGTTTCTAGGAGAAGAAGGAACTTAAGATAGATGTTGGGGTAGGTGAGATTTCTTGTTTGACACATATGTCATTCATCATGTTTTAAATGATCGATTTAGTGAATTGTTTTAAAACAATTCGTTACACGAGAATGTAACCAAATTGTATATACCTATATATTCTTTGTTAGTAAAATAGTGTTTCTTTTGTCGCATGCATTTCGGCAACAAAAACGCTAACCGGTTCAAAGAGTCGGCACACCGCAATCCACCGTCCGACTTCGGTAAGTAATGTAACGACAGGTATCAAAACATGTTCACATTTGTACAAATAAATCAACATTAACCTCTCGACCTCAAATCTCTGAGATCCCTACTCGAGATTACTCTTTGCTTTTTTTCCGGAGGGCACTCACTGATTTATTTTATTATGTTAATAGAATCAAATTTAGAATTAATTCAGGAGATGGAAAAATGACTGGTACTCTTGTAAGCATTAAAAATACGCTTCCCTTCTCTTTTTTTTTCAGCGTCGGTAGAGTGGACGTTTGAAACTTTTATCCAGGGTCGAACGCCGAGTGATTTTAACGAGCTTTTATTTGCCGGCTTTATTCCGAGTTAGCGAAGTATTTTATGAAACTAATGAATGTCAAAGAAAACTTCATTTATACTCTTGTCTGGCTTAATATCTGTCTACTGTATTTTAAGTTGCTGAAAAGGCTAGTTGTGTAGAAATTGACAGTTAGTTTTTCACAGGACGGACTAATTTAGAAAACAACACGCTAGATATTACGAGATAAGTTATCAGATCCTCCATCAGGTTGCTTTTTTTTCTAGGCATGGAACACGGAAAATAAAATATAATCCACACTCTACATATTTATATGCATACTTTGTTTGTATAAAGTAGCACCGCACCACACACTGCGAACGTATTTCGTGTATGAAACTCGATCATAAGTCAATTATAAATACATTATGTGGCGTTTACGTAAATCGTGCGTTAAATTTAATTATAAAACGATGCTTCCTCAAGAAAATTGTTGGCGTGAGACATCAACGTTGCGGCACGTCGGGCAGACTCAAGGGAATTATTCCAAGCATCATAAGTCGTAATACGCGTGGGCATATTTAGTCACGGGTTGGGTACGTCCTACAATAACTATAGCTGCTTAATAAAGGTGCTTATAGCGTGTTGTTCACATCGAAACTATTTCTCTCGTACAACCGGTTCTGGCGCGGCGAGGCAGGGGCCGCTTTGACATAAACGCTTAGTGCGGACATCCCTTTATTTCTTTAGGTAGGAGTTGATGGCGGTATTATTGACTGTCGAACATCGTCGTTGACTTGATTTTTTACTTGTTTACGTCTGAGTGGTGTTAAATTCGATTTAAAAGACACTCGTCATAGACAGTTCACACCGTGGGATCACAAGGCTTATAATTTTTGTTATTGGGTGTAAGGTATCTTCGTGAACTCGAATACATTTTTATGTACCGTTCATAAATTACTATTAGAGTCAAAACGCCTTATCCACGGAATGTTATTATTCTACGCTATGATTTAGAACGCACACTTAATAGGCGCACATCCATCATCGTCTATTGGTTTCAGAATACCCATTTAAGACTGTCGTGTTGCCGACCCATGTAGCAGCGTATGGTATATATCAGTGAGCACTTAAAGCCAGCGGCAACCTGTACTTTTATGCAATTAAAATTTATTAATTTCAGTCTAAAGGGTTTATTTTTACTGTTCGTTAATACGAGGCAGCCGGGCGGCCCGCCTCACTGCACCGAACGATCACAATTTTTATTTTACAACGCGTGTTATTGGATAATAACATTCATGATATTTTTGTTTACATGCTGCACTTAAGTGTAAACGTTTCCGAGCTTTTATACTAACTAAAATCAGCGAGAACTTCCCTTTAAGTTTCAAAAAAAAAATTCTAAGTGGCTATCGATATCGAATGAAACTAAGTGTCAAAAAATGTTTATTTTCATCTTCAAGTTTTCTCATACTTGGAACCCCACAAAAACTGAACAGTTAGGATCAAATGCTTTTTGTAATACTAAAATACTTATAATAAGATGGTAGATTGACAAGCGTCGGCCTTAAAATGGCCGTGGCTGGCTCACGTGACGAGCAGAGGATCGTTGCCATCCGTCGCTTGTTTTTATTCAATGTTTTTTTTCGAGCACAGGTGAACCGGCAACCCACACTTAGGCGGCGTTAACCTGTAATCTAAATTCATTTCTCGATCCGACCCACAGCGTCATATCTCTGTTTTTATTATAGGCTTCAAGCCCATTTGCAGGTTTTTTTACTCAAAACAAATTATCTATTATAGTGAAGAGTGGTCGATCGTATTATCGGTGGACAAACGAGTCTCCTTTGTTACAAAATATTGAAGTTTACACTTGAATTTTTAACAAAAATGAGAATCGGTTTGTTGTGAAGCATCGTTTGAACCGATTTAAGTTCATTGAGTCGAATAATTGTAATGTTTCGTCGAAGACTGGGTGTCATTTTGTTTTATAGCCATTGCTCTTCATGATTAATAATAAGAATGGTAAATGTTTATGAAATACCTAGTGAAAGCCTGCAGCAATTTCAACTACCTAATTTGACTCCTCAGGGATGGAATTTTGAACAACCCCTTCTTAGTGGATGCCTACATAATAAGAGTGGCTTACCCGAAAACTCCAGATAGATGTATCGTAGAAATTTGAATTCGGCTGGGTTTAGTAGATGAGTAAATCACCAAATAATTAAAAATTTACAAATTACCCACAACATAATAAATAAGTTCCAACTAAGTGTATATTATACACTTAGTTGGAACTTATTTATTATTGATCACACGTGAACAAACTAGATACGAGAACCTGATGTTTACTTAGGATAAACGAACAAAATATTAGTATGTTGTTTGAAGAATTTGTAAGTAGGTACAGAATTTATGTTTCGTACATATTGAAATTTTAAGTAGGCTCCTACCGACTAAAAAACCTCACGTAACGCTAAACGACTAAAAAGCCTCCGGAATAACATCCACATGAGGATTTTCTCTCACATAAAAAACCCTTTCAATCTATACTAATATTATAAAGAGGAAAGATTTGTTTTTTGTTTGTTTGTTTGTTTGTTTGTTTGTAACGAATAGGCTCCGGAACTACTGGTCCGATTTGAAAAATTCTTTCACTGTTGGGAAGCTACACTCTTTGCGGGTAACATAGGCTATATTTTATTCCCGTATTCCCACGGGAACGGGAACTACGCGGGTGAAACCGCGTGACGTCCGCTAGTTTATTATAAAGTGTCCCATAGGTTATTTTATACAATTTAATAATAATAATATTTCTTCTTCCAAAACCTCTTCCGTGTATATTTGTAGGCGTGACTCCCTACGGTCTTTTTATGAGCGCGAACCATCCTACAACTGAAACAAACAAACAAAAGGGGCTACTTAGATAACATGCCTATTATTCATATAGGTAAAAACTTAACAATCACTGGTGTGAAATTGATACCTATCAAAGTAGCCTCGCATATCCTCTCAATGTAGCCCCGGTCATGAAACGTGCTCATGCATTAAAAAATGGCGGCGCAAACCCAATGTGTTCTTCATATTTTAAAATCTTAGCTAAATGCACAACAAAAATAACACAAAAGTTTTAACCAAATATATATGCTTACGCCTGGGCAATTGAAGTTATCCAGGTGTTTTTTTCTGATGATTTTTACACTCAACTTTAACAATAATATTTATTTAGACCTGACCACAAACCACACTTAGGCTCTTCGAAAAACATGGCCGATCTGTCAATCTGACCAATAGAATAAAAAGAATCCTTATTGCGTTACGTTATACGTAAATAATTGCAAAAATATTACCAATTTAAGTTATCATCAAAGTTACCCCAATGTTCAAAGTAACCTCGTTTTACGGTACCTACTTATGTAGGCACATAAGTACATACTACCTTCCTAATACTACATTATTATAAAATTGGTAGGTAGGGTTTGTTCTTTATTCCTACATAAATTTATATTTGAAAATCACCAATGTATGCAACTGCCGTGTTTGAGGTTTCGAATACAAATATTTGATAGAAATATTTGTGTAATATGCAAACGTCTGTTTTCAAATCATCAAACGGAGGTTTCAGCGTTTTCATTTTATTACTTAAGCATAATTATGCATGTATTTATTTTGTATAGAAATATACATAATAAGTACCTATGTTTATCAGTCGTCCCATTACACAAGTTTATATTAACTTAATTTGATTTGTATGGCACTATGTAAAAATGTCTAGAAGATGTTATAGTATCTACACTATCTATGTATAAATACTACTTCCATTTCATTGAGAAACCAATTCCATCATGGCGTAGCTATGCAAAACCTTTGTATGCTGATTTTTATTGAGTGCTAATGAGATGAAATTGTAACCAATGGGTCTTGACGATGTCAATGCCTTGGAACATACAATCGAGGAACGTAATTTAAAGAATGCAATAACATTCATTATGCCCCATTACACAATGATGCGACTGTGACGGTGTGAAACTAACTATAACACTCTCTATTATCGTCACTTCAAGAATCAATTTACAACAACAATACTATATGAATTATGTACACAACGGTTACCCTAAATGTAAATGATGACCGATGACTGTTATGTTCACGACAGTTTGGTCTTTTGATTGATTTGAAATACTTTATACATCATAAAATCTCGCCAAGGTAATCATATCATTCTTAATAATATATAAACCATATCAAATCAGTACTTTTGTAGTCCGCTGCCGAACGTGCCTCTTTCAATTTTTGCCATAACACATTATTATAGTTAATTATTTTTGGAGCAATGATTCTTTTGGCGAATCACAAATACCTACCTACCAGTAACTTTAAAGTAATTTACTGAAACGTACCTCAGAATCGGCGTGAATTCTAATCCTCTAGGAGTCTAAGAGATTGGAGACTCTGGATGCAACCATTCCAGTTTTTAAACAATAATATGGGATGGTGATTCTATTGCCAACTCTCTTTGACATCATATCATCTACCGAGTCTTTCCCCAACCCAGTTGGGGTCGGCGTTTTAGTCTAACTGCGATGCGACTAAAGTTCGATATTTTCCGTGACGAGACTGCCTCCACAACCAATAGGCGACGTCAAAGTTCTGCAGTTAGGCTATCTTTTTATACTTAGTTAGTATTTACGTAAGGAAGGTTTTCTTTACACAGAGGGAGGTTTTGTATTGAAACATAATTGATAAATTAACATGTTGAATAAAAGATTAATTCCAGATTAGCTTTGCAGAGAAACAATAAAAACAACGAGTAGGTATGTAAATACCACGAGGCGAAACAAATAATTTCAGGAGTTCAAGACAAAAACTAGAGGCGAAATAAGAAGTCAGTAACATCAATGGAAATCCACTTTTATCAATATTACTTTTAAAGCGAATCTAATAAAAGTGTGTGACATTTAAAGGCCAGCCATAAGCTCACATGTTTATTGTAAGACTATTATTTGCACTTAGGTAATCTGCTTGCGATTTTTTCCATTCTCGAACCAGCGTTTTAGTACCTGCCTCTATTTCGTATAACGAGCGGATAAAAATCTCGTTACTTTAGATTACTTAGTAAGTATTTTGTTGTCCAATGGTATTTACTAAATTTTATTTTTGTTTAATTATGTACTCTTTGGATTATTGCCACAACTTTTATCTTGCTTATAAAATTTTATATTTGCACTTATAAGAAAAATCTCAACTTTTACATCATTAAGGTAAATAGCGTAAACGTATGACATAGCCACTTCATGCCATTTCAAGACTGTACAAATGAATCCCATTTACTGAGAACAAAAACAGTCTACAGTTTCCTTCATATTATGACTCCTGCGTGATCAAATTTACTGAACATTGTATCCCGTCATTAGTTTTGTCACGAGATCTCTAGAACGACAGATATTAAGCGTATTTTACAGGAACGGTCACTATAATACGAACAATTACTTTACTGACCCTTGACAAAAACCAAGGGGTTTACCAAAGACCCTCGGCCTTAGGCAGTTGCAGAGAAACTTATGGTTTTAGTCGGTAAAAGTAAGGTAAAACATCCACAGTAGATATCGATACCTAAAAAAAACTCTTCACAGAAAAGCAACTATAGTGCTTTGGGAAAGTGTATATTAATTTAATCAGTGTCAAGTGTAAATTTATATAAAACTAGCTGACCCGCGCAACTTCGTTTGCGCCACATAAGAGAGGGTATTACCTGTTTCCGTCGCATTTACTCCCGTCGCGTTGCGTTTACTCCCGTAGCGTCTCTTCGTTAATATTCAATACTACGTGAGAGAGATTACGCAGCACACGCAACGAAGCTCTCAAAAGGAATAACTTTTCCCCCGTTTTTGAAACGTTTACTATTACTGCTCCGCTCCTATTCGTTGTAGCGTAATGCTATATAGCCTATGACACTCCACAATAACGTAGCTTTCTATTGGTGAAAGAATCTTTAAAATCGGTTCAGTAGATCCTGAGATTACCCCTTACAATTTAACAAACACACAAACTTTACTTCTTTATAATTTTAGTAAGTATAGATGAAGAACCAGGTGCTTATTATACAAAATATCTAAAGAAAGCCATATGAAGCAATAATTTCTGACTATGAGAGTCAGGTGATAGTACACTTTCTTTTGACATTGTTTAAGGTCCCGTCAATGAATACTTCGAGTAAATTTTCACTAGATTTTATATTTACATCAAGTACTTCAATACAATTAGAATTAATTTGTGATACTTCTACGACTTCTTAACAAAAAACCGACATAAGGTATGAGCGAAATAAAAATATTCTTTACCTAAGTATTCCATCAGCTTTTCACTACAACACATTAAATGAGTTTTATTTATCTTAGGAGCTCTGCAATAAATTTCAGGCTTCTGAAGAGCTTACAGTATCTACAATTACTAGTGTTCAAAGGAAACCTTTCAACTAAATAATGTTGTTTGTGTTAGAAGGGGATACACGTAGATTCTTAAGATAATCTTGGGAGAAAGCTTGACGTCTGTAACTTAGTAGTATTGGGGTGCCGTTGTCTTTCTTCTGCATGAAAACTGTCATAGCGCGATGCAGCATAATGGAGTACGTATAATCTTCAGTAATAGGATAGCGCGATGTAAGATCTTAAGTATTGAAATAGTTATACTACTATTTGCTAAGTGATGTTGAATGTTCTGGGACATCCTTCCGAGGGCTTACCCGGGGCACCCAACCACAGGCTGTTGGGCGTGACGTGAGGTTTTTTAGTCGGTAGGAGTCCGGCATAACATCCATGAGGATTTTCCCTCACGTTAAACAAAAAAAAATATTGAATATCACTCTACAGACAAATAACTCTACCTTCCTATCTAGCACTAAATAGGTATGTACGTTTTTTGTTAGTTTTCCCCATCAATACTGCTAACAAAATTAACCACATAACTCATAAAATTTAAATAATCATGTACCATCTATAATTCCCAAAGTGGTCCATATCAATTAGTCTGATACTTCATGCCTCACGCGATGAGATCACCCACGAGTCATTTAAATCGGACATAATTTCGGGTTGAAATATAATTTTACAATTTCAAGGATATGCGTACCTGTTTGTGTGACTTTTTGACATTGAAAGCCCGATATTGAGAGAATTAAATCAGAATAAAAAAAGATTGACAGAAAATACATATACATACACTATACATTAAATACCGAGATACTTGGGACCAGAGCTCGAAACTAAATGCCAATCATTCTGGTCAGGCATGGTAAAATATGGCCAATTTTTCTCACAAAATGATTGGGGAGGGTTTACGTCTCTACCTTGGAATAAGATAAGGCTGATTTGATGGATTTAATTGAAGTTTCACTGTGATGTTTTGAAAGTAGCATAAAATTTAACGAAAAGTCGTATAATTTAGAGCCCAGTTTGCAGGTAAGTAATACAACCTGCACATCTAAGCTTCTATAATGTTTGAATCTAAACTTTCACTATGAAATTCAGCTTGTATAAATCTTGAGAGTTTTGGAAGTCGCTAATATGGCTTGTTAACTTTAGATAGGTTTAATTTTATGCCGTCATTTTGATTTCTTTACAATCATGTAGGTACAGAGAGTTTTGCAATGACGACTTCATGCTCATTTTCAGGTTTAGTTATTATTTTATAGGTTTGGCTATTCCTATTTAGTTAGATAATATTTAATGTTTGCGTTTTCCGATACCCCAATCGAGCTTTTCAGTATGAGATAGAGTTATTTTCACATTTACTTTCACATCAGTATGAATTTCGATAAGGCCGCCCTCTGTACATTTAAGAAATTATAATATCTGTATGAGAATTCTTAACATTGGTGTGCAATAAAGTCTATTCTATTCTATTCTAGGAATTTCATACTTATTGATTCCATAAAAGGTATTTTACTAACAAATTACAAGTACCTATTATTTGTCGTTGTCAATGACTATTAATATATTTTTTGTGTCAATTGAACAGACATAACAAATTTGTTATATAGCATTGATAATAGTTACATACCGATTAGTATTGATAATGGTATTTTCATCAGATCAAAATAAATTTACAATCAGCCAATGAATAAAAAGTTTTATCAAAACTACATAGGTTCATATCAATTGTAAATACATACATAATTAAATGAATGCTCAGTACAAATTGCAAGCAATTTAATAAAAATTAACGTTAACGATTCTGTAATCAACAAAGTTATGACTATAAATCAAGGAGTTAATTGTTTTAAAACAACATTGTCGGTTGTAAAATTAAAAAGGTATTAAACAGAGTCGAGTAATGAAAATAAAGTACTGACAGATAAGCCGGAAACTGCGTTACTTTGCTCAAAATAACTTGTTTACTTACCTATTTTATGTTATCTATCAATTATATTAAATATAACCAAATAATAAAAAAATCACATTTTAAAGGTGATTCGTTCGTAAGGATCCATACCCAAAATATAACAAACTAGGTGACGCCCGCAGCTACGCCCGCGTCAAGTTTTGTTCCCGTGTCCACTTCACGTGGGAACATATTCCCAGGATAAAAAATAGCCTATGTGTTATTCCAGACGTATATCCACCTCTGTACCGAATTTCAGCCGGATCCCTTTAGCCGTTAGAGCGTGAAAGAGTAACAAACATCCACACTCACAAACCTTCGCATTTATAATATTTGTAAGATGGAACCCTCCTATTACTGAGACCCAGCCGTCATTTGTATGTCTGTACGTCAGCAGATCGTGATAGCATGATAGCTAAATAGTTACAATTTTCACAAATTGTGTATTTCTGTTACCGCTGTAACACCAAAAATACTAAAAATAAAAAAAAAATAAGTAAGTAGGTTCCCATACAACAAACGTGACTTTTTACAGATTTTTGGTACGAAACCTTCCGTGAGCGCGCCCGACTCGTACTTGGCCGCTTGTTTTTTTTAATACAATTACTTTGAGGATTGTAACCTTACGTCTTCCTTTGTCTGCCTATAATTGACCGAGCGAACTCAGTGAGCGAAAGTCTTCATTTCCTTTTGTGGTATGTGTTTGGTCTCCTAAGGAAGTCGCAGTTCTTAACCGGTTTGTATGAAACTTAGTTTGTCGATTGTACAAATTTTTGCCGTCGGCGATTCTTGACTGAGGAAAAAATGAGAGTAAGAGTAGGAGGATTGTTGCACTATGTTCTATACAAAATGTTCAAGTTGTTGTGAAAGGTTCTTTAAACCTGTAACTATAACAATTTGACATTTCTTTATAAATATTTAAATCCACAACTTTGATAAACCATGAGATTTTCCAAAAGCAAAACAACAACATTCTCTGCGAGGTCTACACAGTTCACACAGAGCCATTAATAATAAAATAGACGAATCATAAATATACGTTTCAACTAAGCGGATGCTTCTAAGATAAAACTAAGTGATGAGTAAACGGTGTCGTAGTGTCGTTCTGAGTGATATAGGAACCATAAACATAACCAAAGCAATGATTAGTTGCTCACAGGTATCATAATTTCCATCGCCTACGCAACTGACTACCCTACTTTCTAACGGAGGTAATCGCTAATTTGGAATGTTAAACAAAGCGGCGCATTACAAAGACTTCACTCGACCAATCACCGCTAACGATCAGTGTTGGGCGTGGCCTATCTCAAGCTTTAATCTTTACACGCTGTTAACAAAGCCAACGCTCACACAATTCGCAAAGGAATGAAAAATAATTAACGCATTGAGGACTTTGGTTCCTTTTTTCTAAAGGGCCCTTATATTAATGAAAAGGAATTTGAATTACTTGCTTTACAATTTATATAACAACAATACCTAGTCTGGATGCGCCAGTACCGACGCATACATATTTTTTAGTTTATGTATTTAATGGTATTTATTATAATTATTATATGTCAACACTCACGCACTAAACGCATCTTACTTTTATGTATTGTCTATGGCAACACTATCCCGCCCGCTTCCTACATTCACATTCCGCCATAGCTATTGGAAGATACGCACGCACCCGTCTCTTAACGCTCCGCTCCGCTATCGGCCGCTGTGATTACCCATCATATCGCGCTACATCGCTTATCATCAGCCACAGTCTCGAGAGTTACGGTTATAACTCCTGTGTGCATATTTCGCGGTCGTGAATCAAGACCCCGAACGCAAAGCTGGGAGCAGCGCCTACCTACCAACAAGAGTTCAAGGTAAGTGCACCACAAGTGTGGTCCTCCGTCCGGATATTCCATCTAACGCATTCTTTCTACTAATAATATTAATTACCTCTTTTCCTATTAAATTCACGCATACGCATATATATATTTAGTATATTACTCATAAATACTCAACGCAAATATTATATTTAACGCCACCCGCACGCATTAGAAAAGTTAATTATCTTTTCACACCGCATATTTTATATTACTCATAAGTACTCATATTCTATAACGCATTTACGCTATTTATCATAATCATATTTACCTATATATAATCAACCCGCTGGCAGGTAGCGCCCCCCGAAATTATCGCTACCCAGGACTTGGACCATCCTGGCCATGTTAGTCCGGTTGTCCGATTCTAGGCAATCAGTTTGATATTTTTTGGTAATTAGGAGTTTTGGCATAAAGTAAAACGGACAATCCAAAATTAACAATTTTCTCAACCGTCATAAATTTAACGTAGTTTTCCCCAATTTCATTACAATTTCATATTATCTTTCGAATTGTAATCGTAGATAAAACTCATATTTATACGTTAATTTTATACCCACATATATTTATTTTATTGTGACGGTACTGGGCAACGCAGCCGATACATAACGGTATTCAAACGATTAACAGCTGATTGTTACGCAGACTCCATATTGGGTTTGTTCTCTGAAGACTTTACCGCAAACAGCTGATTTAAGCTAACAGCTGATCGTTGTTCGAATTTTATACTTTTTCGCTGAATATTTCTATTACCTACCCACTTATATACATACTCGTATCTCGTATCAATTATATTATCATGGCTTCTAAAGACAAATCCCATAGTAAAAGTTCAGACGAAAGTCAGGTCATGATAAATTTTTTAGAATACAAAAAACAAAGTTTGTTTCACATAGTTCAGGAAGTGTACAACTTAAGTCTCAAGGTTACCGATGAAACAGTACGCATGATGTTTCTCGCTCGGGTTCAATCTATCGATAAAACCCGATCGGATTACATCGAAACTATCGATAAATTGTTAATTGAACAATTAAAAGATAATCCGCAGGTACAGCCGAGTTATAGTGTTTTTAATACATTTGATGAATTATACTGTTTCATAAAGCAAACGGAAACTACTCTGAGACAAGAACTCGACGATAAAAAGAAAAGTGATAATTTTAATATCAAATTACCCCCACTTAAACTCACAGGTTTCGATGGTACTTATGGTAAGTGGCCTATATTTTATGAAAATTTCTGTAGTGTGATACATACGAATACTCGTCTCACCAACGCCGAAAAGGTTCAATATTTGATAGGTTGCCTTTCGGGTAAGGCACTTACTGTTTGTTCAGGCATAGCTGCTACCGCACAAAATTACGATGTTATTTGGCAAGCCCTTCTGGCTAAATACCACGATACCAGGGTTCAGGCGTCGTGCTATTTAGAACAAATGTTACACCAGAAGCCAGGGCAATCGGCTGATCAGATTTTGGAGAACTTTTGTTCAGCTGAAGCAGCTCTGCAGCGGCTACCTATCACAAATTTATCAGATTTCATAATAACTCATTTAGCATTAAGCAAGTTTGATAAACCTATGCTTGAATTGTTTGAACAATCTCATAGACATTTGAGTGTACCTACATATAGTGACGTCAAAACATTTTTGACAGAACAAAGCAAACTCCAAACGCTCCGCTCACCATCACATTCCCAAAAAGGTGATTATCGCGCTCAGCGGAGTTCAACCGCCTCTCATTTAAATAAACCTAAGTCATTTTTTACGCAAACCCGCCCTACTAATTTGAAATCAGTCGATACTTCTAACATAAAAAATTGTATCGTATGTAACAATAATTCCGCTCACCCTTTGTTCAAATGTCAACATTTTATTCAAGAGACTGTTGAAACGCGAAATGAAATAGTTCGTAAACATTCCTTTTGTGTTAATTGTTTAGGTTTTCATCACGTGAGTGCTTGCAGATCTGTTAATAGGTGTTCGATTTGCAATCGGTCTCATCATAGTTTACTGTGTTATAAAAATAATTTGAACGCATCAAATTCAACAAGAAATCATGCTGCCGGCAACGCATCGAGGCAGGCAAACGCGTCTACTGCGCCGTCCAAGCATTCCATGTCGACTCATGCGTCATCGGCAGATGATCCGTCCCGCTCGCACTCGCGGGAGGCGCGGTCACATAGTGGCAATATCGCGTCGTTATCGGCTGTGATCCCTCCGCCGCGTAATTCAAGCAGCGCGACCACGGTTTTGTTGCCGACTGCTTGTGTATATGCAAATTATAAATCGGATCGTATACGTTTGTTTTTGGACTCAGGGTCTATGAGTAACTTTATTACGAAGTCTTGTTGTGAGCGTTTGCACTTAACCATACTTAACGCTCCTTCTGTCATTAAAGGCATAGGTCAACTTGAAAGCCAATCTTATGGAATTACGCATTTCAAAATATATTCGCGATTTGATGCCCGCTGTTCTTATTCGGTTAGTGCACGGGTTATAGACACTATTACAGATTTTTTGCCTAACGTGGAAATTGATACAGCGGAATTAACCCATTTACAAAATTTACCTATGGCTGACGAACGATACTATACTCCGGGTGGTATAGATTGTTTGTTAGGTAATGAACTCTTCCCCATGATTTTAGGGTCGCAAAAAATTACATCCCCAACCTCATCAGTAATCGCGATAGAAACCACGCTCGGATACGTCGCAATGGGAAAGGCGCATGCTTTACCTTATTCGCTAGTGGCAAACAAGCATCCCCGCGATCGCATGTCTCATTCCTCCGTGTCCGACAAGGCCTTCTTATGTCACACTCAAGATGTGTCTCTCGAACAATTAACGCAACACTTTTGGGAGATAGAACAGGTGCCAGATAAGAAGCACATTAGCACGGACGACGCAGCATGTGAAAAGCTGTTCTCGTCTACGTACTCACGCGACGATACCGGTAGATATACGGTTAGTCTTCCCTTTAAATACCCTCCCAGTGAGCTAGGGCATTCGTACACAATCGCCAAACGCAGGTTTTTAAATTTAGAAAAAAAGTTAGACGCTTCTAACTTACGCAACGATTATAATGCCATTATTCAAACATATATTGATCAAGGTTATCTCACTAAAGTGTCAAATAGCTTTCTAGACTCTCAAGTTTATTATATGCCGCATCGGGCCGTTTATCGCCCTGACAAAGAAACCTCTAAAACGCGTGTGGTCTTAGACGCTGGGTGTAAAACCACGTCAGGTAAATCGCTTAACGATTTGCTTTATACGGGACCAATATTACAGAACAATATCTTTCATTTGCTTCTCAATTTGCGTATGTACCCGGTTGCTGTAACCGCGGACATAGAAAAAATGTATTTTCAAGTGAAACTTACTCAAGATCATCATACATATCAAAGAATATTATTTAGGTTCGATTCCAATTCTCCTATTGAAAGCTATCATTTCAACCGCGTTTGTTTTGGCGTCTCCAGCTCACCCTTCCTGGCAATGCGAGTCGTAAACCAGCTCGCGTCAGACTGTCGCGCTTTATATCCTCTGGCGGCTTACGAAGCTGACAATCACATGTATGTTGACGACTACGTTAGTTCCATAGAGAATGTAGATTTAGCTGAAGACACCTATAGGGAAATGGTCGCTATGTTTAAATCTGGAGGTTTTAACTTAACTAAGTGGATCTCTAATGACAATACCCTATTGTCACGTATCCCGTCAATTCATAAGAGCTGTCTCGCTGTCAAGTTTGATGAGGATCCTCATGTTGACACTAAGATCGTGGGTATGCAATGGCAACCTAACGATGACACCTTTAA
Source organism: Miltochrista miniata (assembly GCA_933228765.1). NCBI lineage: Eukaryota > Metazoa > Arthropoda > Insecta > Lepidoptera > Erebidae > Miltochrista > Miltochrista miniata. The sequence goes on along the minus strand of OW121757.1, from coordinate 18,096,246 downwards.
CTTTAAAATAGTGATCGACATGCCTTTAACATGCACTAAACGCTCGATCCTTTCCGTAACCGCGCGCTTGTTCGATCCGCTTGGAATCATCAGTCCAGTGGTCGCATACATGAAGTTGCTTATACAAGAATGTTGGAAATTACAACTGGACTGGGACGAGACGGTCCCGGGTTGCATTCTGTCTAAATGGAAACACTTTCATAGGGAGTTGTCGCGTTTATCTGAAATAAAAATACCGAGACATATAGGTTTAACATCCGCTCGTCGAATTACTCTAATAGGCTTCTCGGATGCCAGCCAGCAATGTTATGGTGCTGTTATCTATGTACGAATAGAAACGGCTGAGAACGGAAACGCTCTTAATGTGAATCTACTGACCGCTAAATCCAAAGTGTCAGATTCTAATAAAACGCTAGCGCGTTTAGAACTCTGCGCGGCGGTCTTACTCGCAAAATTAATTAATTCTGTGCGCACTGTTTTTAATAAGCGGTGTCAAATAAACAATATATTCGCATTCTCTGATTCTACGGTAACCCTTACCTGGATTCACTCTCCCGCTCATAAGTTTCAAACTTTTGTAGCTAATCGCATCGCTCAGGTAAATGAATATCTGCCTGCTTCCCATTGGTATCACGTTCGTGGGGTTGAAAATCCCGCCGATATAGTCTCGCGCCCTGTGACACCTAAAGGGTTAATAAATAACTATCTTTGGTTTCACGGGCCGAAATGGCTGTCCGCACCTATAAATGCATGGCCTGTGAAGGAATATAAAATCAATCATAACGAGAAGACAGAATTACCGGAAATTAAAATAGCTTCTCTCCATGCACATACCATACCTGTCTCCGATCACGTTCACATGATAGACGAACTTGCCGAGCGTTGCTCGAGTTGGGTAAAATTTATTCGTTCACTGGTTTATGTATTACGTTTCACAAGGATTCTCAAATCCCGCGGTATACTTTCTGTATACGATTTAGAATACGCAGAATATTATGCGGTCCGCTTCGATCAGTCTAAGTATTTTCAGGTAGAATTACAAGCACTTAAGGCTACTAAAATTTGTCCAAATCAGGCTATTTTAAAACTCAACCCTTTTCTTGACGAACAAGGGTTAATTAGAGTAGGTGGTCGACTTACTCATTCTCAACTAAATTACAATACAAAATATCCAATACTGCTATCACCTAAAGGACGTATAGTGTCGCTCTTAGTAGACCACTATCACACCGACAATTTACACACCGGTCCTGGACTAGTGTTAGCATTGACTCGCCAAAAGTATTGGATTCTTTCTGCACGAAATTTGATTCGCCAACGAGTACATAAATGTAATTTATGTTTTAAAGCTAGGCCTCGTTCTACAACTCCACCTATGGGTGATCTTCCATCCATTAGAGTTTCACAAGTAAAGTCGTTTGTGCATACCGCAGTTGATTACGCGGGACCCTTTTACGTAACTCACATAAGGCGTCGTGGAGTAAAAAGTCATAAAGCGTATATTTGCTTGTTCGTCTGTCTCACAACAAAGGCGCTCCATTTAGAGTTAGTAAGTGATCTTAGTACAGATTTATTTCTCGCTGCCTTTAAACGTTTTATCTCACGCAGGGGTCCTGTTTCAGTGTTGTACAGCGATGGAGGCACTAATTTCATAGGTGCGAAACGAAAATTGAACGAAATTTACACGCTTATACAGTCCACTAATTATAAAAATGATCTGAATAAATATCTAACTCAACATAAGATTCAGTTTCAGCACAGCCCACCTTTCGGGCCCAATTTTAATTCGTTGCCTGAAATTAATGTCAAATGTGTTAAGTCTCATTTATTTAAAGCTATCGGGAGTCAAATACTCACCTATGAAGAATTCAGTACAATATTGGTGCAAATTGAAGGCATTTTGAATAGCCGTCCGATTTGCATACTTTCTTCGGATCCATCGGATCCAACCCCCCTAACGCCTAATCATTTTCTTAATGTTACTCCGCTTAAATATTTACCCGCTGAACACATTGAACCCCTATTACCAGATAACAGACTCACCCGCTATCAATTATTAAATAGAATTGTTCAAAGTTACTGGACACGTTGGAGCAAAGAATATCTTACCTCTCTCCAACTTAGACATAAGTGGAATATGCCGTCCAAACCTGTGACGATAGGAACTGTAGTTGTTGTTAAGGATGACAATACGCATCCTTTATCGTGGCCACTCGCGGTTGTATCAGAGGTGTTTCCCGGGAAGGATGGTGTAATTAGAGTCGTCAGAATTAAGACTTCTTCTGGTGAATACATTCGTCCTGTAACTCGGCTTTGCCCGTTACCCACGCAATAACTCCTACGCTTTTGAATTATTTTTTAGTTCATAAGTTTTCATTCCTTTTATTTTTTTATTTTGTTTATTCAATGTAGAGGAAGAATCCTCTAAGCCCCCCGAAGTTGGATGCGCCAGTACCGACGCATACATATTTTTTAGTTTATGTATTTAATGGTATTTATTATAATTATTATATGTCAACACTCACGCACTAAACGCATCTTACTTTTATGTATTGTCTATGGCAACACTATCCCGCCCGCTTCCTACATTCACATTCCGCCATAGCTATTGGAAGATACGCACGCACCCGTCTCTTAACGCTCCGCTCCGCTATCGGCCGCTGTGATTACCCATCATATCGCGCTACATCGCTTATCATCAGCCACAGTCTCGAGAGTTACGGTTATAACTCCTGTGTGCATATTTCGCGGTCGTGAATCAAGACCCCGAACGCAAAGCTGGGAGCAGCGCCTACCTACCAACAAGAGTTCAAGGTAAGTGCATTTCGATAGTCCTACATAGTATACAAACATCGATATGTAAATTGTTTACTAACGTAGGTACATACTGCATAGCGTACTTTGCGAAGATACACAAACACTACACCACATAATACAAACATACACGAGGCATCAGAATGCACACATCGATCAAAGGCAAACATTGCAAGAAGTTTGGAAATTCGACTATTTATCTAGGCTTCGAAACGTATAGGTATAGAGGTTACCAAGGAACGCTTCTAGAGAAGTTGATGGTAAAGATTTTTCCCCGTTACCTATAAACCCCATAGAAAACACCTGACTTTTGAAATCACCAAAGTATCTTCAGCTAAAAACTACACCCATCAATCAAATCAGGCTATTGCACTTCGCTACTGAGTATATCCCTTTTTTTTTATTGATATGGTGAAAAATTTGACCTTAATTTGCTAAGCTTGCCAGTATGATTTATTTCGAGTTATCCTTCTCTTCGGCATAACCACGTCCGTTAATTAGCATGTCCACCCCTTACAGGACACCTGTAAGAACAGGTGAACTGGTGTGACCTCTAGTTTGTCAGTAGGACGCCATTGCAGCCATAATATATCAGTATTACATCCACAAATAAATCTTTTATTATTTTTACATTTTTTGTACTGTAATAACAAAAGCTTGAAAAGTTTACTTGATATACTTACAGTAACTCTCATAAACCAAAGTCACTCTTAGATTATAGGCGAAAATACCAGTATTATCTTATCTGGGACACGCAAACAAGACGATATATATTCGCAAAACAATAAATATAACCGGCAAGTAAACAACTTCTCAAATATTTGCATAAGGCATGTTTGCTTCAAAATGACCTGAATATTTTAAAAGGTAAAACACCATTCGTTTGAAATATAAGTAGTCCTACTCGACATCAGAGCCAGCATAAGTTCCACTTCACTGACATAATTGCTAACTGTTCCATAGCATTAGCTTGCAAATTACAGGATGAATCATCTATTTTTCTTAAATGGCTACTTGCCCTCATAATTACCCCACCCATGCACTTTAAATTAATATTAAAGAGCAGGGAACTGATAGACAAGCGGCTATTAACTTTGATACTTCTCGCTGTTACAATAATAAGCACCTTTAGTACTGTACCGTCTCGCACAACTCCCACTCCAAACCCCATACAGTCACGATTGAACATTCCAAATAATTTAATTCTCTCTAAGTGTTACTTTCTTCGTCACAACGACGTATAACTGTTCTATTTAAATTTTAATTATATAATTTAAGTAAACAAACTCAATAAAATTTTAATATTTAGTTAAAATTATGCGATTTAAAACTCGTTTCATCTTACGCTTTGAATTTAAAAATAAATAGTTCCCAACTATAAATTCTAATGATAGTTTTCCCATTAGTGTTGGATCTACCGTAATCATTGGATGACCGGCGACCCACTCGTCTACCGAACTACAGGTGGTATTTAATTTTGTGGTCCACCTGCTGTAGATGAGCTTCGAGTGAGTATAATGTAATCATATTATTCTAATGCGCTTCAAACGAAGTGTATTTTTCCTCGAAGAATTTGACAACAATTCGAATTCGTTAGAGATTCAGGTTTTATTGAGTGAATATGAAAGCTATTTGAAGTTCAATTTAGAATATAAATGTAATTTTGTTGCTTAATCGTGTTTTAAAACAGACTGAAATGATGTTAAAGCAATGTGTAGGAAAGTAAAATAATATTTTGTTTGATTTTTTTTCGGACATAGAAGAAATATTTTTAATAAATATATCTGCTACTACATTTTAATTAGGTACTTTTCTTATGATCATACAGCGCACACATACTGGTAAAAACCGTCAATAAATATTTCGTCATTATATTAGTTGTGTCTCTAAACTATAGCAATTTTTTATATCATCTATTAATCAGAAAAAGAAATTAATACAGTAAAGTGATATCGTTTTAGGAAAATTGGCAGATAAGGACTGTAAGAAAACCATATATAGACACAACACACTGTAGTGTTAAAGGATGGATGGCTCACCAAAACAGATACTTTCCTAAAAAAACTAATAAATTGTTCGTTATTATAACAACCTATATTTTCAATTCTCGTAACCACAACCTTGTTTCATTAACTGCTTTAAATCAATGAGCTCGTCGTATAAAATCGTGATATTGAATTTTGATGATAGGCAGGTGAGCGCCTGATATTATTACTAAAACTATTGGCAACTATAATTTATATGATTAAATCTTATAAGTATCCGGATATCCGGATTATCTGGTTTTATATTTCATCATATTATATTAGACATTTGCAAAATCCGGGTACGAGGAATCATGTTTTTTCTTCATCCTCATTTTACTAATTATACTGTCTTCTTTATACGCTTTGAAACATCGGTGAAACTTCGTCTCACTACTAGGAGTACAGAAACCAGAATCCTTATTTCCATCAACCTACAATTATTTTACAGCTTAGCATAGCTTTAGATGCAACTATGATTAAGGATCGGATTATTAAAATCAAAATCTATGAATAAGTAAATCAAAATAATCCAAGTCATAAAGAAGGTAGTACAAGTGTCAAAATACTGTGGCTGTGTAGGTAGTTAGTTCATGGATTCAGTCCTTGGAATTCCTCATCTTATCACCGCGTGGCTGATTTAGTGAGTCAATGTTATCAAATATCATGACAGCTTACTGTTCTAACGGGAAGACAATTTATGTCATTGAGTAGCCAACAGAACAAAACTGACAAGAAGTTGTCGCACTGGTTGGTGTTATAATAAGACTAATGAATGATAACCTATCTAAGATTTGATAAAGTCCATTGGTGTATATTGATTGATGGTATTGAGATTACTAAAATAGTTTAGGAATATTTTCAAAACAATGTAGTAATAATACACTAGATGGTAATGCATTAGGCAACTATTGAACGCAGAGGATATCAATACATAGGTAGGTATAATAAAATCGTAACAGGTTGCTGTCTGTATATTGAAGATATCATAGAAAAATAATTATAGGGGGCTTTATGAACCCAATAGAACCCAAACAATGGTTTAAAGATTTTTTGTCTGTATGTCTGTACGTTTGTGCACGCTAATCTCAAAAACCACTCAACTGATTGCAATGCGGTTTTCTTTATTACGTTGCGGTTTGCTCCACTTAATATTTAGTATTTGTTTCATGTCAATCGGTTCACAAATAAAAAAATGTATCAAATCTAAAGAATAAAACATAAAATGCAGTGTCGGAAGTCGCGGGCAACAGCTAGTTGATAATATAATATTCCTGGAAGTTACTAGGAAGTAAAAACTGTGTTTTACAAAACAAATGTTGTCTAGTTCAATTGCAAGCGCCCGTAGCCCCTCTGACTCAGTGTTCTGTAATCGATCAATGTGATATGGTTTTCTTAAAAAAAAATTATTACCCCAGATATGTCATAAAATGACGCATTATTCATGCGCTCTATCGAACATTTTACTAAGTTAAATTTTACAAGTAGAATAAACAAATCGAAAAATCTGAGAAATCGATCGAATTGATCGAGAATCATTAATCGATTCACCGAAAATATTAATGCTTAGATACGTGTCGATTATTTGCGTAAAAAATGTGCTTTAACATGACCTTTAACGTTTTGTGAATCACATAAAAGAGATTTTCGTAACCGTATTTTATACTTGCTAATAGTGAGCATTCCAATGGCTGAAACCCGGATTAAATAAATGGTTAAAGATCGACCCAAGATAAATCTTTTGGTGTTAATTAAGTACCGGCTTTTAAGTTACAACGGTTCTATGACACAGAGATAATTTTTAAGTAGGTGCTCTATGAACTATGCAAATGGTAATAAGATTTCTTATTTAGATGATTAAATTTGGAGATAGAATCTTAATCGGATTTGATTAAAACACCTGCAATATCTAAAATATTAACTTCTAAAATTAATGTATTTATCCAATAAATCGCTTACCAATAGCTTGTTTTATAACTACCCTATTTATACTGGCTCCTTATTATTATATGTCCTCCAAAATGAATGAACAAAGCACGGGAAGAATGTTATTCAATCCGATGTAAGTTAATATTCCGCGTATAAACCGGTGATAAACTTTTCTTTTATTTGCGGTCACCTTCAGCACGATTTAATGCTTTCTGATACTCCGCGCCGAAACTCAGTAGATTTTAATGGGACGGCTATGCATTAAATTATTATAAGTCACATACCAGCATAATAGCCCGTATGAGCGTAGGAGGTGACACTCGTAAAATAGGAATTAATTTAATATAGAATGGGCCTAAGCTTTTCTCCTAATAAATCCTATCGTGACAAAATATTTAATGACGCAATTTATTGAGATATCAGCAATTCTCGAGGTATAATCTGAGTGAGAGCTATGTACCGGAGAATATACGGCTCGTAATCGAACTTCGACATGAATATTTATCAAGCATATTTACGGCGGCGACTTGACTTGATTGATAGTACCGAGTGAAATATTATTAAGCGCTCGCTTCGTTAAACAGAAAACAAATGTGTACCAAATAGACCGCAGCCGTATTACACGGGCATCAGCTTTCCTCAGCGTGGACTGGGATATCATTAATAAAAATTTCGTTAAGGCAACAAGTTTTGTTGTCCATTGTGACTAAGCATTACTGGGCTCGAAGCTCGAATAGATAGTAGGGTATACGCGTTGTGAACACACCTCAGACGTGAATACCTACTTAAATGAACATCACTTCCCATTTTACCTCTAACAGGGCATTGTCAGAATGTTAACGCATCATTGTTATGTCACAATTTAAAAAAAGTTTTTTTAGATAGACGGTAACTGTATGTTAATATCGTGGGGCGGTTCCGGCTGACGGAACACATGTCGTTCCTTCGGCTATTGTTACAAAAAACACAGACGTCGACTGGTTACATAGATAGTTTGCTGATAATATCTTATGATAATGATGTGTGATCTGACCGATTTCGACCATGGGGAGTGCTTCAGCTCCCTTGTGGGTATCGCTGATGTGCTTACATGATGCTACATAATGTGTGATAATATCGACATTGCTTACTATCCACATACATAATTATCATTATTTTACAAACTGGTTTTTATGAATAAACACGTTTTGTTTTCAATAAGTTGCACCGAGGGACGGCTTCTAAAATCTTTTTAAAACGCTACACAAAAACAAATTTGCCTTCAAGATTTACATTTCTGGACAATCCACAAGAACGAGGATGTATTAAATTCCTAAAATAGTCGGTAAGTTGGAGAGAAGAAGATGTTCGTGGTACAAAGTTTGAAGCGGAATTAATTATAAACGAAAGCAGTCTACTCTGCTGGCTTTACCAAAAGACATTTTGATATACACTGGGGAAAACTTTCTCGCTGAACTAGCGCTGTCTCCCAAAATAAAACAAGCCACTCGCAGTACTCTTCTTTAAAATGATGATTCTTCAATAACGGGAAGAAACCTAATACCTTTGAAAATTCTTTCAAAATAACTTTTCCTTGTATTTTATTTACGGACAGAAAGTTCGTATTTATTCTGTATGCTATTATTATTTCAATAAGATACAGCATCTTAAATTCTCTACAGTTTTGTATTCCACAGGAGCACAAATGAAAATCAAGGATTCTCGGCCTTATTTTTAATAAAACAGCAAGTCGAGTTTCGTATACGTTAAGGCCGCCGTTTCCAGTCACCGCATCTCTGTGGTAAAAAGTTGTTCGGGCTTTGAAAAAGCAAGACCAAATTCTTGCCGTGAAGAGGATTTAGATCACGCTTGCACTCAGCTACTACTTTTAACTAAATTGAAGTTGTGGGCAAAAGAGAGCACTGTGGTGCACGTGACGCATCAGTCCGTCTGTCCGTTTGTACGTGGTCTTACGTGAGTAGATTGCAATGGACTTCTTTATTCAAATGGTTCGGGTGAATTTTGGAGAACGTTTGTAAAGTCGCGGTTGATTGGAATGACAAGTATTTGCGGTTGAACATCACGCCTACTTAACTCACCGTTTGGTAGCTCTTTATTGGAACAATATTCACGAAATAAAAATGTTTGCATTTTTAAGAGCTTTCAAAACATATTGCGTGCTTCTATTATGTTTTACAGATTTACTCAACCTAAATGTTCTGTAAACGATCATTACGTTATACATTTATATTATACAAAAATGAATCTGCGAAATGTATGTACGCGCATAACTTTATAACGGATGGACTGATTTCGCAATTCTTTTTTTGTTTTAGAGTTTGTAATTTTTTTGGAATCAAACCTTGCCCTGCCAAGGTTTGTTTCCAAAAAATTCAGAAAAATAAAATCGCTTCTTTTATCTTATATCGGGTCAGCTTGATATGGCGGACAACAAAGTTCGATGGGTCAGCTAGTTTTACACTAAAATCCGTTCTGATCTGGGTGACCGAATATGAAATTTCAGATTTTATCAGAGTTTCCACAATGCGTATTTAAAACCGTTGTTTCCGGGTTCTTATAACATGGTATTCATCAAATTAAACTGAAAGCCCTGTGGGTGGCAACAGCAGGCAGTTTGAGTGTGATACCTCAGATGCTGCAAGCGTCAATAGAGTACAATAACAACATTGACCGCGTTTGCATCTAATAGGAATAAAAATATTTCAGAAATCATAAAGCTGAATTTACGAAAACCGTTTTCATAATATTTTGCCTTAGCACTTATTGCGGTGCTTTCTGTAGCTATCATAACTTTTATCTGACAGTTATAGGGATCGCTCATAAAATATAGCCTATTAACGAGTAATATAACCTATATAGAGTCTAGAGCTTTAAGTAAACAAGTAAGGCTGTAATTCATGTGCCTGATCGGTCATTTCGATACCAAATCTACTTCGACTACTGAGTGTATTTATATGTATTACAGTGACCCTGTCCAAAGTCTATTTTTCTATTATTTATTTTTACGATTATGTTATATTACCATTTTTTTCAAATACATATTTTTTAATACCCACCACATATATATATGTATACAGTCAGATTATTTTTTTGAATAGAGTGATTATTTCCTGTCGGACGGCAAGTCCGATTTACACTGTTTTTTTTTAACGGAATGAAAGTCCTACATGGATGCTATGCCGGACTCCTATCGACTAATACCACACCTATCTTACTTAACAGCCTACGGTTGGGAGCCCGGGGTAAGCTCTCAGAAGGATACCCCAGGACTCCCAACAGACTTACGGCTACCACTTCCGCCTCACCTTAGGATTCAGGAATTATCATGCGTCTTTAGGTGTTATTCGCGTGTTATTCCGCTTCTTGGAAGGGCCCATACACTGTAAAAGTGAAAATAATAAAATATTTCTTTAGGAGATTTACACCCTTGAACATTTACCTGCTGAATTGTTTGACATCAACAGATGTGAAGAAAGATCACGGAGAGAATTAACGTAATTAAGAAAGTTCAAATAAATGAAACCAAAGTTGGCTGAATATTCGGATTAATATTTTATTTTCTCTGAAGACGTGACGATACACAGATCGCGTTGATTTTGCTTTGATTAAATAAGTCACATATTTTTGTGTAACAATTTGTAGGTGTGAATCATTATCCTTCTATAGTTCGATTTATTTAATGTGCGAACGTTTTAAAAAATGTAAATGTGATGTGGTTTAATGACTATACATTATTTTTGCTATCTAGAAGACTTATGAAAATGATCATTTTAAGATGTTTTTGAGATCTAACTGAAAAATGTGGTCACATATCTGTCACAATAAGACGCGTATTGTATTATTTTGAAGTGCTCATAGCCGCGGTAGTTCATATTATTATTCTAAAAAACCCGAATCTGAAGAAAGAGAGATACGAGATTTTGATGATCATTTAAACAAAGGACCTACCTGTCTGCCCCCCCCCCCCAATAAATTGTTTAGTATTTACAAGAGAACTAAACCCAAGAGTGGGGTGAATTCTTAAGATAACAAATTTTGACGGATATTTTCACTTCTTTTAAACTAAAAGCACAGAAATTGGTATGAGCACCTACTGAATAATTATAATAAAACGAATTTTACATTTGCATAATACTTAGCTGCTACGAATTTTCAGATTTACATAATTTTTCGTTCAAGTTTAGATCAGAAGAAAACTGTATTCATCTTATTCGAGTGATCTATCTGTTATAAGAATCTGACCATAATACGTATTTTAACATAATGATTCTGATTAGATTACATATTTATCATCATACCTACTTACTTATAATTACTTTTTGAACACAACCTAATTTCAATTATGATTAGCTTCATAAAGTACGCTATAATTAATGTTACCACAACTAATAGTCAATAAATTAAAAGCAATCCAAATAAATGAAAAAAAAAAGGAGAAACAGCGTCTTGAAATTTCTGCACATTTCTGCTTCGCATTCCTAAATGGTAACGCGCCTAGAAACTAGCAGTAGTATTGCCATGTTGTATGGCAATGCCTAACCTTTTAAAGAAACCAGCCGCCATCTGGAAACGAGATGTGTCGATCAACTACTTTGCAAGTTTAGTACGATTATAATTTTATAGTTAAGTATTAACGTAAAAGTATACTAATACATCTTTATTGTATATCGATAAACTCATTTGAAAAGATTAACTTTAGACATTTTTAATATCATGGATTGGCGATTCTTTCTATGTAGGCTCCTTAACAGGCTACCAAATGAGTCCTGGGGTATCCTTCCGAGGGCTTAGGTAGGTACTCGAGGCTTCCAACCATGGACTGTTAGGCTTACCTTCCTTTTAGACTAAAAACTTACCTGTTAGACTAAAAAACCTCACGTATCTTAATACGTGAGGTTTTTTAGTCGCTAGAACTCCGGCATAGCATCCATGAGGATTTTCTCTAAAGTTAAAAAAAAGCCTAGCATAATTATGATAGACACTGTAGTTCATCATCACGCCTTTATCCCCGAAGGGGTAGGCAGAGGCATATTATATACCCACATTTCACCTTTTTATAATTTGTCCCACGTAATACGTTGTGAGCCGTATTGCCGTGTTTAAATGGACAGGCGCAGGTTGTGACTGCCTGCTGTTGAAAATAAAGCCTTCAACTTGGCTTAACGACTGCCATTTTACTGGCAACCGGGACCAACGGCTTAACGTGCCTTCCGAAGCACGGAAACGCTCAAATAAATGTCACAAAGTGATCACATGGATGGTCACCCATCCATGGACCGGCCATAGTGAAAGTTGCTTACTGCAGTGATCGTTTGCAGAACACTGAGTCCGCGGGGCCACGAGCGCTTCAATTCACTGTAGTGTTGGATATATTTTAGAGTATATCAGTTTAAGTATGTATTAGTCACCTAAGTATTAAAGTTATTTATTAGCAAAGAAATATAGTTTCAAAGAGTACATCTTGGTACCTACAGATGTTGCACTTCCGAGTTCAGCGACTTTATGTGTGCAGTATAAAGACAATCGGTCGAGTAAAATCACTTTGACAAACTCAAAATAAAACAAAACGATTATGAAAAATGATCCATCATGGACTTCAAGCGGCCATGCTCGAGAGGTCAGCAAGTGACACTAAATTCCACTTATATTGCTATTAGAGCGGCAATGCATGAGGGTATTGTACACTTTATCGTAATATGAACGATTCAAAATTAGGTACATCCGCTTATGTCGTGAGGTGTTCAAAATTACATTAAAGTGAGCAACAGATGGAACAATGAGGTTTGGGTGCGTGTTTGTATGAAATCCCTACTTCTTTAAGAAAAGAACAAAGTAGTAAATTCCAATTTCACGTGGTATGAGTATTGAGGTTCTACGGTCATTAACATAGTCTAACATGAGATCAATTATTGGGTTAGATTTGGACAAAGAAAAATCACATCTTTGAACATTATGTGGAAATTTGTGGAGTCTGCCCTCGTAGGCAAGTGCAGGATTTTTAAAAACGGACAAAAAAGTATTTTTATGTGAAGTATTTCGCATATAAACGCAACAGACTCATCGTCTATTAAAATGTTATTAGATTTAGAGTATTAATCCTTTCTGATCCTACTGTGAAACCGTCTGTACGGTTTTGTGGGACTATATTTAGTTTTTAACCGACTTCAAAAAAAGGAGGAGGTTCTCAATTCGTCTGTATGTATTATTTTTTATGTATGTTAAGCGATATTTCCGTCGATTATAGACGGATTCCAAAATTTTTATGATAATTATGTAAATGTTAATTTTATAAATAAATGAATAATAATAATATTACGTGGGAAAAAATACTAAATTGTACTTCAGGGAAAAAGGCATTACTCTGTGCATCTTACATAATGGTACACCCTTTTTAAGTCTATTCTGACTCCAGACGCGTTTGATCTTAATAAGGGCTCTGAACTTTTGACGCTTTCTTGATATAAGTGCTTTTTAGAGAAAGGTCAGTATCAATTTGTTTGATTGATATTGGGAAGTAGCATGAAAAAACATACCCTTTGATACTTCAGAATAATTTGGCATTTTAATGACAAAAGAATTTTTGAAGTTATACTTCTTTAGGCGCGTTATGAAAAAATTGATGAGAGTGAAATTTTAAGATCTGTGACACAAAATGAACAGTATGAAGTTGTCTGCTTAACCGCTCATTAAGTCTCGAAAAAAAGCTACCAACAAAATAGAAATTGAACCTCGATATTAGTCGCGCATGTTGGTACGCTCGTCACCTCTGATCACTGTTTTCATATTTATATATTTTTTTTTTAAGAAGTACCTACCTATAACTTCTCACGCGCGTACATAAGTACACGCACCCATTTTTTATAATCTGTAGTTTCAGAGTTCATTGATTACAAACAGAGAAATCTATTCTCTACATAATATTAATGCAGAAATTTTAGAATCATACACTTGTAAAATAGATTTGTAATAGCTTTAAACTAAATTTCACAAACATAATATTTCTGTTTGCCGGTGACAGGAGACGGGCGGGGCGTGCTGCGACCACCTAATTGACAGCCACACGAACTCGAACAATACTTGCAGAGTATTCTAGTTTGATATTAATAGATTGACGGTTTTATATTAAGCTCCGTGACTGGCATCTGTCGTCCTCAAACAAATATTTACTATAAAGAACATCTATTTCATTATTAGGAAGGAAATAATGAGTTTAATGCTATGCTCGATTCAGGAGAATTTAGAGTTCACGTACCAGTTCAAACATAACAAGAAACCATCAACGCATGACGAGAATAACAGTGAGATTCTGAACTTAAAAACAAACATTATATTCATTATAGGTATTTAAACTTTCATGGTCACTAACACTATTATTAGAGTTAACGGGATATTTACCATGTACTATTGAGTATTTCCGATATTTCGGCGCTGTTGCAAGCACCATGATCACGGAGGAACTGAAGTATAGGCGGTTGAAAGCGAAAGTCTCAGCACATATATCGATCTACCCTCCTTCGCAGTCGTTTATTACGCGTTACACCACTACCACTGGTCTCACTTTCGTTTTCACTAACTCGACGTTCACGACACACAACGCTCACCGTGTCTACTCGCGGTTTAGTATGGAACTGTTTATGGTTATTTGTACACAAACGAACCACTGGATGCCAGACGCTCGGCAACTGAAACCCATCCTCCCGATTGAAATTCTTATACTTTTTAATTTCAATCGCTTCTCTAACCATTCTCTACCTCTCTCAACGTCACTATATACCGAGTAGTTGATTATATTATATATATAATCAACTACTCGGTATATAGTGATAGTACATGGTAAATATCCCGTTAACTCTAATAATATTATATTCATTATTGTAGATAATAATACCTAGTTCAGTACAAGTTTAAGTTCACAGTTATTCAATAAGTAATCAACTACTCGAAAGTACCTACAACTAGGTATAAAACCCGCTCTAATACTTGAAAATATTATCAGTAAATTATAAATTCGTAATCATTTTAATGAATAGAAAGGTATTCAAACATTTTATTACACTTCACCATTTAATTTCTTTATCTAGTTAAACGGACTAATTCTCTTAAGTAAGACGGAATTGTGGCAACAGGCGCTAGGCGGCAAGTGCTCGACGTTGGCCAAGCGTCTGAGACTGTGAAATTAGTAGAACCCTGTTACACCACCCTCTACCCCCCTAGTATCACCCTGTATTTCAAGCTTTTACACAAATGTACAGCTGGAAAATGTCACTATGTAATAGACGAACTCGGTATTTCATTTCAGGAATGAAATATTAAGCTTGGTTGTAAATATTAAGGTTGCTATAGAAAAGAAATAGAGGCTTTGGATAGGAGATACCTACTGCATTCTTTTTTATTCCTCTTAGATTTAATATCTAGACATTTTCAAAAGTACATAGGTCCTTAAACACGGTAAATAGTATGTAAACAAACGTAACTTTTAAAATTGTCCCTTACACATACAATAGCGTAAGTAAACTCTAAAACAATTACCTTTTGTTGGCTCTGTCAATAACTATAACGTTTATTAGATTAAACGGATAACTCAGAAGCGATACAACAAGGATGGGTACGTAACAAAATTGACAAAGCAAGCAGAAGGCTTTCAAGGCTAGGTCGCGTGTTGCGACGTGTTTGCAGCAATAATTTGTTTGTTGGCGGCAGCACACGGCTGACTACATTAATGTATCTGTTCTCGACATGCAACCAGAAAGTCTACACCCAGACATGCCACTCTATACACCGTAGGTTTATCTACCACAACTTACTCGAAAAGAACAAAGACCGCTTTGTCCTATAACGCTCTGTCATGTAACCATATTATGTCTTCCTATTTTTGGGTCGGCTCGTAAGCTTTCTTTGTTTGACACTTGATGGGAAACAATTATTTTTATTTGTGATGTCAAGTGACGATTCAAGATCCTATCTGTTGATTAATAAACTGACAATTTCTATTAGTTCCTTTGGAGCCTTAATTCATTAGCAGCTTATCTTTAACGTCCTTGTGAGTACGTTTGAGATAAAAGAGATTCTTCTTGCTAGTTACTTAGGGGAGCAGAAACAACAGTCTCATTAAGGGGTCTTACATCTTAGTAAATAAGTCTTTCAACTGGATCACAATTATATCAGTAAACTTTAGTTTTGCATTATACTAAGAATAACGGTAATATTTTCTTCAAACTTCTTCAAAATTGACTGAATGATACTTTGTATCAAACCACAGCATCGAATTTCACCTGTGCACAATGCACATGCATGCTGTGACTCTACTGCAATGGGAATATTGCTGTAGACTCTGATTTCGATGAGTCACAGACTTCATTGGTTTTGTTTATTAACAAGGGAAAAGTTAAAACCACTGAGCTTCCACTGAGAAAATTCTCAGTAGAAGTTAATATTTTTTGAACCTGCATCGAAATTAAACAGAGGGTAAATTTGAGAGAGTTGTAAAGAGAGAAGAAAGCACTTAAGTCACCTATGGTACCTACATTTCATTCATTTTCTGAACAGCCTGTAGAAACCTTGCACAAACTGGTTCCGTTCTTTTTCTTTTTTTATTAGTGTGTCACACAATAAGTATCGCTTTGATGCTTGTTCTGTAAGTGGGTAGATTTGATTTTATTTAATTAATTTGGAAACTTTGGACTTGTGTTGGTTGGAATGAATATGCCATTTCGGTAAAATATTGTATGGGTAGGTATGTAACTTTTGAACTGTATTTGCAGAATGTACGGCACTCCGCATAAACCCTTTGTGGTTTTTTGGTTTGCCATTGCTGTTATTTTTGTATTTTATGGAAATAAATAAAAAAAATAAAAAAAAAAAAAATTTGGTCTCTTTAATTGTTACTTTGCAATCTTTTCATAAATACTATCTTTAATATTATAGCGAGAGAGAATATGGAAATATGTATGAAAGTTCAAATTTAACTCGTTTTCAATCTCGGTGCAACTTTTTCATTTATGTTTGAATATAATTTAATGTTTTATTCAGTTTTATGCAAATTGTAATTATAGAGCCAGCTGTCTTTATTATTTCTACTACCCTACAATCACAGACCTTTCCAGTTATTATTCAAATTGGAATGTTGACGATTCTAATTTAGCCTTTTTTCACCGCTGTAGTTTTTATGTCGTTCATAACTGAAGTTTAATGTTTCATAGTTTCTACATGTCCGTCCAGTTTTTTCGTCTTAAACCAAGTTCAGAGACTAGCTCTAATTTATCATGAATTCCACTAGAAAATATATTTTATACAAACTTATTTTTGCAAAAGGTCAAAACATTGAAAATATTGTAGGTATGCTAATAATGTGAGCTTTATCTATTCAGTTTGTACTAACTTGCAATAAAAGTAACCTCACGCCTTAAAAAATCATCTTAAAACTCCTAGTGTAGTTTCAATGTTAGTAGCGCTCGATCTCTGAGCTTAATCAATTCATCACACTTCAAGTCGATTTAAACAGTTATACTAATAATAAAATGTAAACGCGGTCCTATATTTCCCGTTAAAACCACATTAACATAATTCATCATATTATCTAAGGTGCCGACCAATTGTCATTCCGTTGGAAACTTTTAATATTTAATCCAAACCGACAAAGCGCAGGAAAACCATATCCGAATTTGATCGGATACTAGTTGTCGCTTTAGGTTCTGGAACGGAGGTTAAAACCCGCTAAGTTAAAAATAACCCTCTAGCTAAGTGCCGTTGAACAGTGTGCAGTGTTATCTTGCATGCTAGTCTGTACCTACGTGAGCTCCTGAGGCAATTAAATGGACAGTAACTTAATCGTAAAAGTGTAGGTGGCTGTCCCGGGGTTCATTGTTATGTGTTTAGTTTTCAACCCCTATGTCCGTTAAGAACTCTTTGATAGAGAAAAAGTCGTGAACAAAAATACATTAAGTTCTTTATTACTTTCAAAGGCTTGGTTAGTACCTACATAATATAAGACATGACCATTATTATATTTTTAACCTAAAGTAGAGTCAGAATTTCTAATCCTCACGTAGTAATGTGTATTTTATAATTAAGTTTGATCCTATCTGTGTATGAGCACCGTAACTTGTAAAGAGTGATAGATTTGCAATTTGCATGCACTTATTTTTATCTACCGTCAGCTTTTCTAACGATGGTTGTCAAAATCATAATCAATTAATTCATGGTTTAATTTGTATTGGTTAGTAGGTACAGTTTTGTATCGGAGGTTTTTGACAAATTAATACTACAATTGTACCTGTTTCTCAATTCGATTTCTCTCACACAAACCACGAACAAAACATTTAATACGATTTAATAAATTTGAAAAACAAAACTGCATATTCAATATCCCTTTGTCAACTCAACCGCAAGAAACATAATATATTTTGTTTGTTGGCAATATCGAGTCATACTACAATAACCGTATCGTGGTAGTATGAGTCCCTTGTCGCGGCCCGCCCCTCACTATAAATCTATCAAGTCAACTTTAACACTCGTTGCTGCGTTTCCGCTCCCCAGACATCAACATCATACACTCTGATATTATCATGTTTAAACAAAGTACGAATTTCATTTTACATTCTATTTTGAAACACATTCTTCTTTGCATTTTGGTTTTCGGGTTTTATTTCACTCATTTTATTAATATTTTTCTAACTTTGCTCACCTCTCAACATTTATTATAGTACAATGATCGTGTTTACGAGTTAAGTCTACTCGTTGTTTTATAGCACTGACTGTATTTCAATTAACAAAAACCTCGAGAGATGAGTCAAGGTTAGAAAATATTCATAGAAACCCAATAACCATACCTATAGCCACATATACAAGCCGTGTCAATTTAAATATTACATTTTTCTTTCGTTGAGATAGCAGTGTATTGTTGGCAAAATAAACTTATTACATTTTATTGTACTCTTCATTGATATTCGTTTGGTCCTTGTTTTACCTTTACTTTTAATTAAAACGATATAAATTATTACTGCACACTCAACATTTTATAGCCTCAATACGCAGCGCAGGTGGAAGTTATATTGACATGGAATATTATTTTCTCAAAGGGGATTACACTAGGTACTATATTTTTTTACAGCTTGCTCTTATGAGATTTAGATTATATTGCTGTTTCGGTTTTCGGGTTTCTGATTTTCTTTTGATGCCCAAGATATTGCAGTCTTTTTGTGAAAAAAAAAAAGATTAGTTAATTGGTAATTTAATAATTTAAAAACATAAAGTAGAACGTTCACTTTATCAAAATAACGACAGTAATGACGTCAAACTGTATATTACAACATTAGATGTTATAGACAAGTTAGTTAAGTGTTGACGAGTGGACGCGAGGCTTCACATAGCCCCACTCGTTATTTATTCAAAGAGAAACCTCAGTAAATTGTGGTCTGCGGTCGGTGCCACAAACGGAGAAACTTCACACTCCGATTTAATAAGCGTAATACATCGAACTTGATACATGTCTCAATGTTAATGATCTAAATAAAATTATCTGTGACATCTTTGAACCACTACAACCGACTTAGGAGTATTTATTAGGTAGGTAGCCACATTAGGTAGAGATACATCATAATGACTCCATAAATAAATTGATATCTGATACTGTCAAGACATTTGAATACAATGAGACTTTTTTACGTCTATCATAGATTAAGGTAAATGCCCCGAAGTTGTGTGTAACCAACAAGTATAATAGTCGTTTGGTTTCCGTAACGATTGAGCGTGTGAAAAAAATTATAAATGAAAATAATAATAATGAGATGAGTTGCAAATTAAAAAAAATAAACGTTTTCCGTTTGACGTAAACTCTGTGCCATAGCAAACAATTTAACGTAAAATAAATGTAAAGAGACCGGAAAGGTATTAGTCAAATGTAGATAGAATATAGATCACAGACCACAAAGTCATATTTTGTAATACTTATCTACAGGTTTCCCTTTTTTTTAAAGGCCATTTTTAGGAACACTTTAAAAAGCTCTGATGGCTCAGCTTCGGTCAGTTCTAAGACGAGTGGTTATGTTTTGATACAGAAACCACTTCAGATCGTGTGTGGTAAGCTTGTCTGGCACCTTATTTAGAGTATTAAAAACTTTCTTTCTCGTATTACTAAAAGTAGATGTTAGCTGTCTAGAAGTATTTTACATGATACTTTAAAATTCAGAAGAAAACTCAAACTGCTCATCTCATGTCAAAACTAAACACTTAAAACTTCTAAGCGCAAGACATAAGATATGTATAATATGTATATTTCGTGATGCAGCAGGTACCTACTTACGTAAAAATCTAACGTGTGTTCGTTTAACAAAGGATACATCAAAGGCAAAAGCTACATTTAGTTTAACCTTCACAACTTGCTAAATTGTAGGTATTCGGAACAAATATCGTCCTTCTAAGTATTTGCTCAAAGCACTTCAGTACGTGTCATAAAGACTGTTAAGGACTGCTATAAATTTTGCCAAACTTATGTAATTGCTTTACTGAGCTGTTTTTCGGTTGGTGGATATTTTCTTAAATATTAAAAAGAAGTGTTAATAGAAATGTAAATATTGTATCAATATTATTTTCCGGTTTTATTCATTGCCGTGCATCAAATAAGACAAGGCAGTATTGTGTGTAAAATAATTGATTATAGTTTAGTAAGATTATTTTGGCTACTCTATGCCATGTCCAATGTCCCCTCTATATTTACTTTTTTTTTCTTTCATTTATTTCTTCTATTATTTGCTATTTATTCCGTGTAAGAAACTCTTGATAGCCATCACCCATATCTTTGCGATGAGATAAATCTCAATCTGTTGTAAGCCCTCATAAGAAAATCCCCAAAATCATAACAAGCCCTGGGCAAGTCCTGGGGTATCCTTCCGAGGGCTTACTCGGGGCTCTCAACCATAGACTGTTAGGTAGGACACGTGTGTTTTAGTCGATAAGAGTCCGGCGTAGCATCCCTGTAGGACTTGACTCACGCTAAAAAAAAACCCTGGCTATCAAACGCGATCATTAGGTAGTTGCCTTGCCATAATTATAATATTGTGTACAAAATTATAAGACTACTTACATAATTTGATGTCACTATCCGGTCACTAAAGCGGCTCTTATAAAAAGATTATTCGTAGTTTTAAAATACCCGACACATTTAAACTGCAAAGCACTCACGCAATCACATCGACCATTTCACCGTGCTACCACGGACACAAAAAAGCTTAACATTCACATGTCACCGGGTAAATAAAATATGGTTTTACACAATGTAAAAGTTTTTGGCGCAACCCTAAATATACCATTATGGTTGAAGTATATATGGGACATAAATTCGAGGAGCTAAGTTGTGACGATTACTCAGCGGGACACAAAGCTACATTGTGCTGGTTTGCTGGTTAAGGGCTGGCTGCCATCAATATTTATTTCTCAGTATTTGGCACAGTTTTTTTTATTGTCGAAGAACAACTTAAATTGGTTTATAATATGGACATTGTTTTATAGTATGGGTTAAGGTATTTTGAAATTAATTGAAATTTAAAAGTTCCCGTCTCGTCCTGATCAGTTTCAACTTTTCAAAGATCTGTGTAACATAAACCTAATTTTTATCTTTTTAGCTATACTTTTACCAGAATAATTTGTTTTAAGAAACATTTAAATCAATAATTACAATACAATAATTTAAGTATTTGTCTATAAATACAAAATAATAATTTTTATCATAGTCAAAAATAGTTACCTATAATTATAGACTAAATACATTCTCAGCTTTATGAATATGGATAAAAAAATAATACTCCCTTTTTAAGTGAGGACTAATTAATAATTTCGTAATGAAATAATTGCAAGTAATAATTTCTTAAAGCTTTTGTTTATTCGTGTATTTGTACCAGTTATGTTTACCAAAGCTTTTAGTAGTTATTCACATCAAGCTAATTGGAAACAATAATAATTTGAACTCATTTCAAAAACCCATAATTTGGAAGCGTGACAAAAGGCGGTTTTTAGTTTCTTTCTCGGACTAAATTCTCCATTATGATGCAAGCTGGGACACCAAGTCCACACTTAAATACGGCAATTATTCTGTGAAGGCACAAAGTTTCATTGTGCGTGGCTTAACTCGCTCTCTCGCACCATAGAATATTGCTCAGTAAATTTTGATTTTCATGCCTTGTCATCCGACATAAGTGTTTTAATGCGGCCCGTATTATACATATTTAATAGCATGTGACATTGATGAGATGACGTCATATCTCTATTATTTAGCTATTCAGAACAACTTCAAAATGGAGAATCTGACGAAGTCTAATACAAGTTCTTACTAAATGAAGATAATCTGATAATTTGTATAATAGACTATTTGAATTGTCAAGTCTTAGGATAGAAATAGACCCTCTTACATCGATTTCAGATAAGACTTGGTAACGAGAGAAACATCGTCTATAAGAAACTGCCAATATTAAACTCGAGATAATTCACGGAAAAAAATGGCTGAGTACAAAGATCTCGAAGATGTTTATCGCATTAATATAATACAGCATTAAGATTACAATGGGTCGGCTCAAGAGAGGACCAATATAAGCAGCTCAGAGGCTTCGCGTGCTTTGTTGTGAAAATAACTTTATGCCTCAGAAGGCGGGGGACAGTATAAAGCAAGCATGGCTTTCAATAAAGGCAATGGCCCTTCTAAGATGTTATATTCTTTGTTCAAATCTTTTATGCAATAATGCAATGTTAATGTTACAATTGTTAAACTCCACAATGTCATTATAACGGAATAAATTTTCCGAAAC
The DNA here is from genome assembly GCA_933228765.1 of Miltochrista miniata. Classification (NCBI taxonomy): domain Eukaryota; kingdom Metazoa; phylum Arthropoda; class Insecta; order Lepidoptera; family Erebidae; genus Miltochrista; species Miltochrista miniata. Next base: position 18,073,685 of record OW121757.1, on the reverse strand, counting down.
TGCTACAATTAGAAAATGTATTCTGCTATAATGAGATGCTAGTGAATTACTTAAGCAAATACCGAGAACGAAACGATACAAACTGCACTCGACAACGCAAAAGGTAGGTAGAAGTCTAAAGTTGGCAGAAGTGAGATTGCTATCAAATGGCCCGCCCTCCTTATACCAGCAGACAATCGCGACTCCGCAATTACAAACAAGTTATTTACAGCCTTACCATACGGAGATATTTTAAGCTTTATTTCCATCTAATCTATTGATTCACGCACGCGGCACTGCTCGCTTTAGATGTTCTTATTTAGTTTAATCGGTATTCAGTCTTGGTACTAACAAGGTTTTATTTATTTCTCTTTATAAGGCGTTTTTGAAACTTTACTCGCTAACGCAAAAGTTATTACGCTTCATAACTTCGAGTGAAAACGTAAACAGGATTGATATGAAAAGATCAAATTTATTAGTTCATAAGTCACGAGGGTTAAGTAATAATCGCCAACAATGGGCAATAAAGAGTTTATAGGCAGTAAAGTTCGACTCACTCGCACTTTGGAGCGGAAGTAAACTGCACGAAATTCAAAGTTATTGCCGCTGCTCGCCGTATCATCTCACAAACCGATAATCGATGTTAACCTGTAAACAATTTAATCACTTTCGGGTATGTCTTTCATCAAACAATTTTCATATCACTTAGAAACTTTGATTATAACATTAATGCCGGTTACAACGCACACTTTACGACTTGATGGAGTTAGGATCAATAATCTTTGTCAAGAAAGTAACAAAACACCTTGTAGTCTTATAATTTACGATGTTTGTCGTTAAATAACAAAATATAATTATTTACGTCAGATCATAAACCATAATGTCGATTTTTATGTTGAACATTAACGGTCTTATTCATAATAAGTTATCAGAGGTTTAATAAGCCGTTAATAAGGGATTGTCAAAAAGTGTTATTCATAATCGTATTTTAGCACTAAAACGTTGTTTAAACCTTCGATAAAGTGACACTATTTTAACGAAGCGGAGACCCTTCTTTAAACCTATTTTAAGTATTCGATAGCAAAAAAACATGGCCGATTGCGGTCAGCTGTTTCTGGTTTTGACGTTTCTAGACAAAGACAAGAAATGTTTTATAGAGTGTGTTACTTTCTCTTCGGGGGTCGTCCAATAATCACGTATTTTGAAATTTTTTATCGGTATAGAGCATATATTGCCTTGCGTGAACATCATGGTTTAGGTAATTCGGTATCGTTTCGCATGCACACAGTGACGATGTGCGTAGGTGTTCTTATAGTTCAATTAACCGTACTTGATTATTTTCGTGCCCATACTTATTTAATAAAATATAAATATTTGTAATTAAGTATGGTATGTAGTTGTTATTAAATAATTATTTGATATGTGGAGACATAATAAAACATTATAGGTTATGAATTCAAATATGTAGGTACTGCATAGTAAAATATAAATACAAAGACATAAATACATTATAGTCACGACATTTTCGTCGAAGTGGTAGGCAGAGGTATGTCTCTGCCTACCACTTTGACGAAAATGTTGTATACTATGGTATATGACTATATTTTAACTTATAGCATTTTTCCCAAGTATTAGGTTGTGAGCCATGTGGAAATGTACAGGCACAAGTTGTTACGATCCATTATTGAATGTTTTCGTCTCATTCTGTCAAATTACTGTCAACCGGGACCAGCGGCTTAACATGCCATTCGAAGTACAGAAACACTTGCGAATAAATTTCACAATGTGGTAATGTGGTGGTCACCCCGGGACCGTTTAACATGCCTTTTGAAGCACAGAAACACTTGCAAATAAATGTGGCGTTGGTCACCCATCCAAGGATTGGGCATAGTCAAAGTTGTTTACTACTTTAATCGTTTATAAAATACTGAGTCCGCGAGACTACGAGTGCATAAATAAAATATCAATAGAAAAAATAAAATATCAATAGAGTACTTATCAAACCACCTTTGGAGCCTAACGTGATTAATGGACGGCCCCTTGACTTGAAGTATGACATTGAATTGAGTTATGACATTGTGTTGACAAGATAATTTTGGCATGTTTTCTTTTTAAAGCCTGTTTTCAATTACAAAATCTTATTGAAATCACATTTTTTTCTGTATAATGGCAATATTAAGTACGATAAACCTATTTTAGTTATCAGAGCTTTATATAACGATTATGAATAAAGATTTTTAATAAACCCTTATTAAGCTTAATGAACGTTTTAACTAATATAGGTTTAAACGTTCGATAAGCGTTTTATTATGAATAAGACCCTAAATAACTAACTGAATGTTATCTCATTTTAAAGATTTATAAATTACAAATTCTTGAGAACGTTTGATATAACTCGTTTAGAATTTCTTGAAATTTGACAGCAAATGATTCAGTCAACGTAAATTACTGTGTATATCTAATCCTATATCATAAGTTCATAAGTATTGACGTGAACACTATAAGTGTAAAATTTTATTTATATGCGCCATCATTTTTTACTGAGGGTGGTAAAGGTTTTTACTAAAGTTATAAAGAGGGCATCAAAATGTAAAGAGCTTAAATCGCCCTCACCTGTAAACTTCACCTGCTGTTTTACTACATTGGATATCAAATAGTCAAAGACAAGCTGTCATTAGCTATTAATGCTATAAATTGGTGACTTTAGATGCTGCTGGGAATTATCTTGAGAATTGGACGAGTTTGCAATAAGTTATAATATAGCATTGTGAAAAATATTTGAGGATATTTTTTATGATCTTGTTGCTTTACCTGTAATAAAATTTGTGGTGATTACCAAATTATTAAATGTAATTGTATAAACAGAGCATAGGATCGTTCTTTAATCAAGCATACTACCCTTGGGTGTAGCGTTACAACGAATATAATCTTACCGCGGCTGGCGGTGAGTGTTTAAAATAAACAGCGTGGCTCGCGGCCGCTTCCTAACAAAACATTATTGTTTTCATAGCTCGACCAGTGTTGTATGAGGGGTATCATAACCATATAACCAGTTATGTACAATACTGATGAAATAGGTATAAGCTACCAACCTTCTTTGAAATTTGAACGTCGTAAGAATTTTATCAAGATGTCAATTTACGATTAATTCTTTGGACTTAATGAATAAGTTCTCCAGAATATTTTTTAAGTACCTAGGTACCTTTATTTGGGCAAAATTGTTATTGTCAAATAAAATTTTCATCAATTTTGCCCAAATAAAGGTACCTAGAGCTTTATGTGGGCAAAATTGTTATTGTCAAGTAAAGTTTTCGAAGATTCTTATGTTATTACAAAATCTTATAAAGATTTTCTTAAAGTTAAATTTATGTTTGACAAATAATACATAACTATAATAATATGCATAGATTCAGAGATTTGTACATCCTTTTTAAAAGTTTTGGAATTTTATAATATTATGTGTGTAGACATTCTCACCACTCCTATGTTTTGATTGCCGCGACCACCTCACCGTGTATTTGATCGAAGGCGGCGCAAGCGACAATGGAATGCATTACAAGTACAATGTCACAGCCGGTTCAGAATATTACAATAATGATTAACCAGTCACGGATTGTTATTGATGAGACTCAAATCAGACGTGCCTGGTTTTACTACTTATTAAATGCAGATCGTTTGTGGACATATCTATTGTCAATAGGTTCGAATGTGTACATATCAAAACAAATAAAACTATTCTCAGAATCGATAATACCTCTTTCGTTCTTGAAACTAGTAATGCATTATTCCGTTTTGATTTTCAAACGGATGCGTGTTTCAACTCATTCATTTTCATTAGTTCTTTTTATCAAACCATAATATTTAATTAAATGAATAGCATTTAGGATAGACATTTTACATGGTACAATATTCACAGTAAATGTGAACGCTCAACCAAATACCCACAAAATTTCTATTAATAAGAACTTTTAGTACGTACCATGTCGGAGAATGGCAAAGAAAACATTTTTTTTATTCCTAAGCACATGTTGCAAAAGATCATTGTGTAATTTCACAGCTTATAAACTGATCCTTTACAACGCTATATAAGATATAAAGTCGCTCACCGGATTGAAGATATTTCAGTTTCTTTAGCTTTTAAATATTCGCTTACCTGCTTGTTTGTTGATGGTAGAAAAGGGGCCATCGGATGAACCTTTTTTTATCAGTCACTTTTGTGTGGGAATTTTAATGTGTAGTCAGAACGGCACGTTCTGCTACTCACAGCTGTGCCGCAGTTATAGTGGATAACAGATTTTCAACAAAACATGTGTCTCCAGTAATGAACTTATGAGTAACGCCTGTTTTAAATTCCAGAATGAAGAACATTGTTTTTGAGCAACTATGGTGAAACGAATTTTAAGTACAAAGCTTTATAGATAATTTATTGTTTTATCGTTAAGTCGCAGCTGCATGTTTTCAATTACTACCGAATGATTGATGTTGTAGTGTGTATGTAGCATCTTTCCTCACTCAAACAAGTTTATCGCCACCATCGATAGCTCTGATAGTTTACTCTACTTCAGTGTGTGTGCGGCTTCAACTTGCGAGAAAACGCACCGTCATCGATCTCACACAGCTGCAGCTCCTCAATCTGAGACCCTTGGAATTACTTCAATAATTTAAAATAAATATTCTTCCTCGAAACACGTCTATGAGGTAGCTATTGATCCCATCACACTGTTATAAAATTTACTTTGATTTATAATATGCTTTGCGATCCTTAACCTCTTTTATTGGTGCCGCGTTTCGATTGAAAATTGAATTTTATGAAATAGGATTCCGTTTCAATTCTAGATGAAATAATTTAATTAATTCTTTTTATTATCAGTTTAACGATGAACCTATCTATCTATCTACGTTCTTAATTATTTTATAAAATTTATTATGGCTCTAACTGAGATTAGACTGTAATGAATTTTAAATTCTTTAATATCTAGCTCACCTATCACAAATGCCACTTTCTAATTAATATAATAAAAGTTTAAGTTAGATAAATTTAGTTAACTTATATCAAAACAACTACAAATTGAATGTTACTGGTAAATTTAATTTCTTTTCTAATCCACTAATAAGAAGTTAGTAGTACCGTTAAAAACAGCTGGAATTCTAGCAACAACTCGGGCCGGCACCGGGCTCAGGGCTGGCACGCCGCGGGACGCCTCGACAATGGCAACCAAATTAAAGGGAACCGTAAACGTTTCCACTTGAGCCTTGCTAAAATTTATTGCTCTGAGTTTTTTCTCTTGTTTCACTTGCTAATGAGATTCGAATGCTGCAGCTGTATTATTTGAGATGGTGAGCGAAGATTAAAAAATCTCGTGGAGAGTTTCTATTTACGGTATTGCAAGAGAAAATATATTTACCGCAGATTAAAACCCTTCGCTCCACTTTTTGTTTACGTAATCAGATTGTGTTTTTTACGAAACAAAACAGCAAACCAAAGTAAAACATTTTCCCAGAACGCATATTGAATTTTGCGAGAGTAGACGCGAGTAGATTGTAGACAGCCTCATTGCAAGCAATAGGTATGATGAAGAATGAGAATCTTGATTTCAAATTTTATCTCAAAGTTATAAAGTTGGTTTTGGATAGAAGGCTTTGCGACGCGGGTGGTCCTTAGGCTATATTGGCTGATGTGAAACAAGAATGCAAATTTTGCTAGTGTTTCTGAGCGGCATGTTCTTCAATTCTATTGCGACTAAATGAACGCTGTTGCCTGCTAGTTTCACAAGGAAACTACTAATTAAGTGTCATTATTATTAGACTCAAAATAACATTATACAAAATAGAAAATATAGAGATACTACCTACACAGTTATTATTTTCTAAGCACATCGTTGCTGATGGTAAAAACGATAATGGAAGTCGTGTAGTGAATTTACTTACGAATGCATGACACGACATTGGGGGAGTTAACGGTGCGATCGATGTTAAAAGAAGAAAATGGTGTGGAACGAATGATGTAATACAAATTAAGTGCGACAAACTACATCGGTATAATAAAGAAGTTCTCTTTCGACGGGTTGACGAAGCCTAGTGCGGACAAAGGGACAATAGTAAAAGAGCAGAGTACGGTGAGCGTGGCGCTCCAGTTTCTGCTTCCTGTAACGTGGGACCGGTTTTTTTCTTCCTATCGATAATTTTTACTCTGATATTTGATACTCATAATCCGTCACACTCGTAGCTCTTCTATAGAAAGCGAGCCCAATCAAGTTTGAATAGAAGTGATTGAGATTGAAAGAGACGATAATGTGAAATATAATTTTATTATAAAGAATAAATAATACGGCTCATGACCTAATACGTGGGTCAACATCAAAAAGGTGGGCAAATAATATGCCTCTGCCTACCCCTTCCGGAATAAAAGACGTGATCATATGTATGTATGTAAACAATAAAATTTTATTTTATTATCGAAAAATATAAGCAAACTAAATTAAACCACTTGTAGAAATCAACTGTTTAAATAAAATTGTAACTTCAATCATGCGTACCATACGGAAGATTAAACTTAATATCATAATATACATATATCCGTATGGTATAAATTTAATACCATCGAAAATGGATCGAATGCTGGTCTGGGATGCAACTTGAGTCCGTCCCATCTTCCTAAACCAAATTTAATGCCAGCGCAGCAGCGGAAGAGGCTAAAAATATTAAAATTAATCAGTATTAAGGCTCATCCTATCGTTTTATTCCAGTTGGTGTCCAGACCCTAGGTTCATGGGGTCCCCCAATGCGCATAGATTTTTAAAAATTTTAAAATGGCCTAGTAAAGTCGACTGCTTGCCCAAGAGCTGGCAGTTTTCTCTCTTAGCAAATACTGCGAATAGGTATTGCTATTAAAAGGGGTAATGCTGCTAGTCTTTTGGGCAAAATGCCACGGGGGTCTTAATAAGGTTTAATTTAGGCAGTAATAATGTAAATATTTATGTAATAATTATGATTCATTCTTATTTTTCACAATAAATGTATCTTAATTATAAAAAACCACGCAATTTAAAACTGTCGGTAAAAGTCAGGCGGAGCACCCTTATCTTTTGGTAGCTACTTATCTAAGCGCACGGCAGTGCGCAGGCCAAGTTCTAGCAACAGGCCGAGCGCATGCCGTACTCTATTTACACGAACCGCTTCGACCCACTTTTGACCCCCCTGTAGCTCAGTGCCTATTGCAAGTACAGAAATAAAATTGTACGTACGTATTCATATAATAGAACTAAGGCAGTGTACCAAATTTCATAGATGTAGCTTCAGTAGATCCTGAAATATGACCCTGTGAATATAGCTAATTTTGGCACTGACTGACTCACTCACTCACTGACCGGTCATCAAAACCTCTAGGCCACTTCCAATTGTCCTAGAGTTATGAAATTTGGCACAAAGATCGGGTGTTATATGTAGATTATCGAAAAATTGAGAAATTTAAGAAATCGGTCAAGTGTGAGTTGGAAAAGGGTTACAAAGTTTGTATGGGACCACAGGATTCCTTAGTCGGATCTTCTTCAAATTTTGCATAAATCATCTCTAACATAATTGATGGAAGATGTGTTTCGTATTTTATTGAAATTCATTCCAGAACATGGCTAAAAGGGGGTAACAATTGTTTCCTTCGGGGGGATTTGATTCGAATTTGTATCAATACTTCTTAGTGATGAGAGGACTCTTTTGATTTTATTTACTTTTTATTTTCACACATGTCATGTTTAAAAAGTCAATCAGATAAGAAAGATGTTGTCAATGTTTTGATTAATGTCAATCAAATACTCTATACCTACAAATTATGGAAATGTCAAAACTGCACATTGAATATTTTTATTCATATTTGTGAAATATTTGGATCAAATCTGTCCAGTAGTTTAGAGATCAGCAAGCATTCTAAAGGATGACTCATGCTAGACCGTGCCGGGTCCAACTTCCGAGCCGAGTGTCGGTCGTAGTACGATTACCGAGCCGGTTGCGTTCACGACTGCTCGGGCGAAGCTCGGCGGCTCTGTATCACTGTATACAGTACTCATGCAAGGGGCTGTGGCCGAGCCGAGGCGGGACCGAGTTGTTTCTTTGTAGTTCGGCTGTCACTCAGTTGCCGCTCGGTTTAACGCATAGATTTAGCGCGAAAAATTCTAAATCTATGGTTTAACGTGAGTTTGTTCATACAAAATATATATAATACTAGATGACGTGCGAGGCTGCGACCGCGTGAAATTCGGTACCCGTTCCCGCTTTCCGTGGGAACATATTTCCGGGATGAAAAGTAGCCTATGTGTTATTCCAGACTATAAGCTATCTCTGAACCAAATTATAGCCCAATCCGTTTAGCCGTTAGAGCGTGATTGAGTAACAAACATCCAAACATCTTCACAAACATTCACATTAATATAATATTAGTAGGAAGTAGGATAAGTTGATCTTGCTGTGGCCGGCACTCGGCTTGGACCCGGCACGGTGTAGCGTGAGTCATCCTTTTTAGGGTTCCGTACCCAAAGGGTAAAGAACGGGACCCTATTCATGAGACTTCGCTGTCCGTCTGTCTGTCTGTCTGTCTGTCCGTCAGGAGTCTGTATCTCATGAACGGTGATAGCTAGAGAGTTGAAATTTTCACAGATTATGTGTTTTTGTTGCCGCTGTAACAACAAATACTGAAAACAAAAAAATAATAATATTTAAAGGGGGCTTCCATGCAACAAACGTGTTTTTTAGCGATTTTGTCTTATACATATATTCGGTAACTAGCTGAGCCCGCAACTTCGTTTACGTCACATAAGGTGTATGAAAGGAAAGGTATTTCTTCATCAGAGTCATCAAGCAGCGTCTGAAACTGCCCTGTTTGCTTAATCATAAAAGAGCTTAATGATTAAGTCTATTTTAAAACAATTCAGTCCACGCCTTCGGCGCGGACTGAATTGTTTAAAAATAGTCTTCATCATTAAGCTCTTTTATGATTAAGCCAACACGCCAGTTTAGGTTCACTCACTTTCAAAGAAACCCCTACAATTAAATTTTTCAAAATATCTGATTCTTAAAAGTGTTATAACTCTTTTATTTCTAAACCGATTTACATAAAACAAACGTTAAATGTTAACTGGAGCAAACCTCAACACAATAAAAAAAACCGCATTGCAATCGGTTGAGCGGTTACTGAGATTAGCGTGCACAACCGTACAGACAAACAGATATACAGACATACAGACATACAGACAAACAGACAAAAATTCTAAAAATCATTGTTTTGGGTTCTATTGCGTTCATAAAGCCCCCCTATAATATTTTTTCTTATTTATCTTCCATGTACAGACAGCGACCTGTTACGATTTTATTATATGTATTGATAAGGTATCCTTCTCAATTTAAATACGTTAGCTAATTTGAACATTTCATTAAGATCATTCATTCCCTTTACACCATGCAAATCAAAAGAATACTTTAGGAGGTATAGCACAATCAAATGTTGCTCAATGAAATTAATTTCGTGTCGCCATGATTGAACATTATACGGGTCACATACTAACTTATTTTTCGACTTTCATCGTAAATACTTTTTCTTTAAAAAGTGAACAATGCTTTCAGCAGATTACTTTAGGTAGGTGAAGTATTTCAAAGATAGAATAGAAAGATAAAGATAGCTATTTCATAGGAAATAGTAAACAAATAGTCCATATTTTAGATTTTTCGCCAGTATAAACAATTTACGTACAAACACACAATTTATGTTGTAGACGTAGATATCGTGTTTATAATGTCATCATTAAAATGTCATCAATATTCTGAAAAAGAAATTAAACATAGAGTTCACAAAATCTTTTTGAAATATATACTGTACCTGCCGTAGAGGATCTATACAAGGATAGTTAACACTATAGAGCAACGCAAACTGCCTAAAGGCGCGCGTTGTATAACACTATAGAGCAAAGCGAACTGTCTAAAGACGCGCGTTGTAGGTACGATGAGGAGGGAGAGGAAATTAGAAGAATTAAAAGAAAAAATAGGTACGGTTTCTTAAAAAAAAGTATTGAAATCCCACCAAAAACATCCCTGTTGAAATGGAGGCCAAGTTCCTATGGGCTAATTGTTCGCCTAAAAAAGGGTGGAAATCCAATCCAATGCCAAGTTTAGATGCACTTTAAAATCGATCATAATCATCTTCATCAACAGCCTAATCCACTGGTAAACATTTGCCATTCCCAAGACTCGCCACCACACTCAGACCTCCGCCTTCCGAATCCAGCCACTACCCACCACCACATCCACGTCAACGGTCCATCTGGCCGAAATTCACTTTGCCATACACCCAACTTAAAATATGGTGTAGTTGTGAAAATACGTAGGTACTTACTTGGTTAAAAATATCTAAAATAATGATACTTCTAAATTTTAACTTGGCAGGTTAATTTAATTATATATCTTAGAATAAATTTAATTATACAATTAATAAAGTGTTACGTTCTGCACGAAAACCTGCCAAGTTCTAATTTAGAAGTATCATTATTTTAGATATTTTTAACCAAGTAGGTGCCTACGTATTTTCACAACTACACCATATTTTAAGTTGGGTGTATGGCAAAGTGAATTTCGGCCAGATGGACCGTTGACGTGGATGTGGTGGTGGGTAGTGGCTGGATTCGGAAGGCGGAGGTCTGAGTGTGGTGGCGAGTCTTGGGAATGGCAAATGTTTACCAGTGGATTAGGCTGTTGATGAAGATGATTATGATCGATTTTAAAGTGCATCTAAACTTGGCATTGGATTGGATTTCCACCCTTTTTTAGGCGAACAATTAGCCCATAGGAACTTGGCCTCCATTTCAACAGGGATGTTTTTGGTGGGATTGAATTCACATCGAAGCTTATTAAAGTAATTAAATACACCAATAATAATATTATCAAAAGTTTATAATTAATTGACATTATATTGAATTAAATACGATCAATAAATAACTTCATCGCAATGTGAATGATGAGTCAGATACATTGCAGCTAGTTATCATTTTAAAACATTGTTTATGTTGCTAACATTCAGAGCTATCAAAAAATAATGTTCGTCATGTACATACTTAGTTATAAACCACTTTAAATCGAAATCTTAAAGTGTATCGAATTTGACTCCACCCATAGTTACAATACATAATAAACAATAGTTCATCAACTTGTATCGACTCGACACGTTATTTCACGCTTCATCCAACATACTTCTATTTAGCACTTCCATTTTCTTGACAAGCATCGGTTTAACAATCACTCGTTTTACTATCCCTGTACTATAAACGTTAGCGCAATCATGTACTTTATTACTATCCTTCCCATCTAATAGAAGTTTTATCGATTACAGCTAAAAAGGCACTGAATTGGCAATGATAATGGATTATGGTCAATGTATCAATCATCGAATTTGCAACTACTCCACACTAAATAATGATAAATATTATTAAATTGATCTCTTTATGGTCATCTAAAAGGGAAGCTCCTTTTTTTAAATTTTGCACCGAATGACCGATTTAGATGATTAAATATTTTGAATTCATCTTATGAAATTGAATTTATGAAGTCATTAATCGAAATGGCGTGGTTCAAAATGACCGGCACCTCATCTACCGCAAGAGATTGCATTTTCTTATGATAAAGTGAAACAGAACTTACAAAGGGTGAATTGCCAAATACGACTTGCATTGGAAGCATCTAACAGAAACGAAAGCATGATTTATCGGCAAAACTTACACCATTAGTCATCTCAGCATTGGTTATTCCAATAAAAGAACGTCTTCCGATAATTTATTAGGACGACTATGGATTTTTATTATTCTCATCTATTTTTGAGTGCACTCTGCCGTACTGTTATAACTTCATAAAATAAAAGTTTTGATTTACTATATCCTCGGAATCAGTGTGACCATTTGTGGCAGATTTCTGCCATTTTGGCAGATTTTGCTCCTAAATTTTGTCTGTGGCAGATCATGCTGACGATTTACTAAAGTGGCAGATTTCGGCAGATTTAAAATATTTTAAGAAAATTCACATTACCTTATATAAATTTTCAATGAATTCATCTTTTTTTAAAAGTAATAACATCAGGTTTCATATAAAATTAGATTACACATTATTTTATCAAACTGAAAACTTCTATTTCATGGCCAAATTATACGGAAATTTTCCCGCTTTTACTGTTTATAAACAAATGAATCTTATGATTATGAACTTGTAATCAAACCGAAATAGAGTTCATATTCTTTATTGATTTGGTGTCCAATCAACTTTCGATTTTATTTCTTTCTCTTTTGATGTGAATCGTGAGCGGTTCTGTGTAACGAATTATTAACATTAATTAACTATTTCATTATATTATTATTTTATTATAAAGTGAAAAAAGAGAACTTGGCCCAGACGGGACTTGAACCCGCAACCTTTGCCTAATCCAGGGCAAAGCTCTAACTAATTGAGCTACGGGAGCCGTACCGATACAAGTTGAAATTCTCCACCTTATTGTAACCGCCATTTAAGATTTTGTGAAAAATTAGCATACTAATTGTTTTAAATATTTTATCTATTAATTAACTAATCTAAAATTTCAATGAATTCATCTTATTAAAAGTATTACATCAGGTTTCACATAAAAATATGAAACCTGATGTAATTACGTTAACTTTAAACTTAGCATATATTTTTCCAACGTAGTAGCCGAAAACAACATTCAAAGAGTTGATGTCAAACTTCGACAAATTAAATTTAATTAAAATGTAAGAAACTTGTTAGAGTCAGGTGGAAATAGGCACCACCAGCACCATTTTGAGTGTAGACAAATTTTGGGGAGCGATTGGAAAATTTCTGAACGCGAATGGGGCTACAAAATATTCAAACATAACGAATCTCGCGTAAGCGTTATTATGTTTGCGGATGTCCAACGCTTCGTGCGAAAGAATATTCTCTCAGGTGAATTACATATTTTTGGCAGTTTTGGCTACAAGTGTGGCAGATTTTGGCAGATTTTTTGCCCAGTCTGTGGCAGATTCGCCATTTCTGATATGGTCACACTGCTCGGAATGCCATTAAAAATCGTTTTGAAACTGATATTCTCTTTTTAGTTATGACTATTTTATACTTTATGGATGTCCTTAAGTATATTTATGCAGTTTTATAGACTACAAGGGCAATGAGGTTACTTTTAGATTCCCAGCTCTGTAAAAAAGCATTTGCAGCAAACTTCATGTAAAACTTAATATCTAAGAATGAAAAAGCAGAAAGAGAATTCCCTGAAATACAATAGTGCATGCCATGTTTTTAAACAACACAAGAGCAAATAATAAACGTAAAAGCACAAATAAAGCAAAATCCATAGGTATAATGTAATCTAAAAAAATATTAAAAACAAACCATACCTGTAAGGGTGCGATCATATACTGAAACGCTGTTTTCCAAGAAGTAGATGAAACACAAAAACGTGTAACTGAAAACAATATAACTAATTTGTCTAGTTATAAACACAAGGAACACTAATACAATATTATAGTTAAGTACACTTTCAAAGACGCAGCACTTCGTAGCAAGAATTAAACTTGTCAAAAACTTACACCTCACAGTAAAGTATACAAACTACACTTAAAAAAGTTAAATTGTTACTGAATTTATGAGTAATCACTGAGTTGAAGTAACGGACCTTGGTCAAATATCCAAATAACACTGCACAATTATTATATGTCGCACAATATGTAATCACTAGAGTAGTCGAGTGTAGAACCGGTCTCGTTCGTATAAGATTGAGCAAAAGGCGTCAGCTGCGGCGTACGGTCGCGACGACCGCGCGAGCCTCTCTGCCTGCATCAGAGAAACCATACGGCGGGCGCGGGGGCTACCGCCGATAGACGAAAATGGCTTCACAAGTTAATTTTTTTCTCTTTCCTACTTTAATATTCCGCATATGTCGTACGCGGCCGACAGTACAGGCGCATGCGTCCCAACCCTGCTGAGCCATGTAGGGGTTGTAATGTAACGCGATGCACCCGCACTTTACATAACTTATTGGGCCGTTTATTGAAGCCACTGTTTAATACCCTTTCCATGTCAGCTTTATGCGTTGCTTCCTCAACATTCGCATAGAGAGGAAGAGTATTAATACTTGTTCATAAAGTTTTATTCTGTAGGAAACTGATCATCAATCTTAATGTCTGGTCTTCATTATGATACGAGGTGTCTAAATAATTTTCCAGTAACCAGTGCCGTGATAACCATACTCACTTTTTTGATACAAAAGTTATTTTGCAAGCAACAAATGTGTGTACTTACTTATCTTGTTAATCTCATCTTTTCCTTAGCAACATGAACATTCGCTAATTAGAGATGTGGAAAAAATAATTTCGGACGAAACTAGCAGTTCTCTGTCGACCTACATTAAATCAACAAAAACAAATTTCACTGCTGAATGTAGAACTCTTCAAAAATAATAGTAACTACTTACACATGATAGGCGTTACGTTGAAAATTGGGAGATGCTTTTGATCTATATCGTTGTTACAAATTAAAAATACATGTAGGTGGCATAAATATAATTTATAGCTAAGCATTTGGACACCATTAGCGCGTCTGTTATAATATTTTTGACTACGTGAAATAATTAACGACCTTCTACTAAATTTTATTAATTTATATCATTTAGGAGACTTTTTAGGCTAATATGATTAACTATTTTATGTGGAACATATTTTGATTGTGTGTGTGTGAACTTATATATCTTCACAAAATGACATCCTGTTGAGAAAAAAACATTAGATGATTTAAAGCTAGAAATAAATCTCTACTTGTAAACGTGATGAGAGTTTAAGAAATGCTGTTGATTCACCTTGGGGGTTTAATCGCCAAATTCATCATTATTTTATCACACAAAAAAATTCATAGCTTGATCACCCTTTCTTTTGCAGCAACATAATTTGATGCTTCTCAATATAAATGCAAACTTAATCTTTTATTTATTGCTGCATTTTCTTTAGATTGATATAACTTTTTTATTTATTAACTGATTGACATGAATCACACACTAAATGTTAAATGAAGCAATCCGCAACCCAATAAAGAAAACTGCATCGCAGTCGGTTAAGCGGTTGCTGAGATTAACGTGCACAAACGTACAGACAAACAGACAAAAATTCTAAAAATCATTGTTTTGGGTTCTATTGCGTTCATAAAGCCCCCCTATAATATTTTTTCTTATTTATCTTCCACTAGTGGACGTCACGCGGTTTCACCCGCGTAGTTCCCGTTCCCGTGGGAATACGGGAATAAAATATAGCCTATGTTCACCGCAAAGAGTGTAGCTTCCCAACAGTGAAAGAATTTTTCAAATCGGTCCAGTAGTTCCGGAGCCTAATCGTTAGAAACAAACAAACAAACAAACAAAAAAACAAATCTTTCTTCTTTATATTATTAGTCTAGATGTCTAACCAATAAACAAGGACTAATTTAATTAATATTAAAATAGTCCTTGTTTCAAATCATTGGATACTATTTAGCTCTACCATTTTTCTCTTTAATGCTACAAATAAAGCATAAATTAAAGCACGATTTAAATGCATGGATCCAAATACGTTATTCGCTAGCGAAACTGTCATCACATCACCTTCCAAATGAAAATCAATTTAGTGTTTATATGTCAGCTATCAGACATTATTAAAGCTGAAACTATTATAATATCTTTCCTGCACAAGAGCTTAGACTGTGTGTATCTGGGTCGCTTCTGTAGACTTATCATCTCTGTGGTGAGTCTGTAGGGACTCTTGTTGCACTGCATTATTGTTATGTTTTACTTTATATTATAACTAGCGGACGTCACGCGGTTTCACCCGCGTAGTTCCCGTTCCCGTGGGAATACGGGAATAAAATATAACCTATGTTCACCGCAAAGAGTGTAGCTTCCCAACAGTGAAAGAATTTTCCAAATCGGTCCAGTAGTTCCGGAGCCTATTCGTTACAAACAAACAAACAAACAAACAAACAAACAAAAAAACAAATCTTTCCTCTTTATAATATTAGTATAGATGTATCGCAGAATGAAGTGAATAAGTTAATTTTTTTGCTGACAAAACCAATAATTTTAGCTCTCTAGCTCTCACGGTTCATGACAGACAGACAAGCGGACAGCGGAGTATGAGTAACACCGTCCCGTTTTTACGCTTTGGGTACCTAAGAAGAGTGAGAATAAGACTCCTGCTTGTGCTATTTAAAGCACTAGCCACATTTTGCATCCGCACACAATTATAAATTTACAGAAATAAATATCTGATCTCAAAAAGTAGCCTATGTCCTTCCCAGGGCCTCGAACTATCTCTATACCGAATTTCATCTCAATAGCCCTTGCCGTTGAGGTGTGAAAGCGTAACAGACAGAAAGACAGACAGGCAGAGCTACTTTCGCATTTATAATATTAGTAGGTATTTTGGAATAACACATAGGCTACTTTTTATCCCAGCAATAAGTTCTTCTGAGAAGCAGGACATTCCACGTGGGCGTAGTTACAGGCGCCATGTAGTATGAAAATAATCGTAACATTTACTATTACAAAATTTGTAAAACCGCAATATTATTATGTACCTACCAAAGTTCAGAAATTCTTTTTTGTTGTTTGATTGAATTTCTGAGAATTGTGACAATTTTCGAAAAGATGAAACTATTGTGTCGTGCGTGCTTAAATAAGTGTGTGTAGGTATGTAGATAATATGATGAGGTACACATGTCGGCGTGTCGGAATTTTTATATTTAGCTATGGTGAACTCCACATTTCACTGCCCGTTCGCGCTAAGTTTGCCGCTGGCGTAGAGGCTTGTGTAGAGGTGTAGGGAGGCGACCGGTAAACTTATAGCGAACGGGTAGAGCTATAATAATCTTCCCAGTTACGTGTTGATTAACTCACAATGAATCATCAATTTATTTAAATGATTTTTTTATATGTTTAATGTCCAAAATATTTTATTTCGATCAATCAATCGAATCAGCTCAATGGCAATCCTCAATTCACATCACAATACTCATGCGACCTTTTCTAGTTCGTCGGAACATACCGAACGACGACCTATGTATATTTATCAAAAATAATTTCTCATTAATTAGTTGGTGCTTATTTAAGAAACATCAACACACAACAAAATATTAACTAACTACCCTCAATAGGGTACCTTAACGCAGGCAGAATTCCCACGCTGAATAGCTATGGAAATTTTATATTTTAGTAAGTACATATAATAAAGAATTTTTTTAGTTAACTTGGTGGCTGCACTACTGAACAACTAAAAATATAGTCACTTAGTAGAAAAGAGATAAAAGCACTTAGTTATTCAGTGTTATGAATGCAATTGCCAATACTGAAACCTCGGGTTTGTATCGAAGTTTCATGTTTTTATGTCATTTGTCTTTTTTTTTAAACGTGAGGGAAAATCCATGCCATGGATACTATGCCTAACTCCTACCGACTAAAAAACCTCTCGTAACTCCCAACAGCCTATGGTTTGGAGCCCCGGGGAAGCACTCGGAAGGATGTCCCAAGACTCCCAAACTTATTTCATTTGTCTAGAAAGTTTTATTCTATTCTATCAGAGTTTATTCTATTCTCTAGATCTCAAGCTTATTTAAAGTGCGTAGTTAATTTGGCCTAAATGGAATTGTGTTAAAATGTCCAACACTTATTTTACTAACTTATCCACTCCATAAAAAAATAACTCATTTTAAGTTGAAACCAACGTCTTAAGCGGTACGCGGTACATCGATGGACTTTGCTTAAGAACTCGTTTACGGCGTAAAAGAAAAATCTGAGCTAGCAGAATATAAAACGGTGGCAGAAAATTTGTCTACACTGGCAATAGTTGCAAAGTTGCAAACCAAGTCAATTGCAAAGAAATGAGATTGGTAGGTAAACATGCTAAGTTAGAGTTGGAGAATGTTTATCCACTACCTACTTAATCTCATTTCTGGATGAAATCTTATGTAGAATGGGGTTCCTAATAATATGATTGGCAAGCTACGTTATCAGTCACTTTGCGTCCCGAGTACCAACACATGTATGATAAGTTCCGATAGAGCTTTCTTCGGCGCACGCATGGATTGCGGTATGAATTCCCTGCGACGGTTTTCCCGAACGTCTACAGGGGTTTTTTTTTTGATGTGAGGGAAAATCCTCGTAGGATGCTATGCCGGACTCTTACCGACTAAAAAACCTCACGTAACGCCCAACAGCCTATGGTTGAGAGCCCCGGGTAAGCCCTCAGGAAGGATGTCCCGTGACTCCCAACAGACCCACGGCCGCCACTGCGGCCTCGCCCAGGGGGTGGTTCGGGTGGAATCCCGCGTCTATGGGGGGTTCCGGGTGTGACCCCGCTTCTAAGGGGGGGCGTGCGTGAGTCTAAGGGGGGGCGTGCGTGAGACGTCTACAGGGGGTTCTTCAAATGTTTTAGAAGGTTATTGCAAGATCGGCAGGCGCGAATGACCTCAGGTATTGGAAGCGTAGGCTACTGTGACCACTTAGCATCAGGGCCGTATGCCTGTCTGCCGCATGTGAAGGAAGTTCGATTTCCCTTTGCAACATTTATTATTTAATAATCTTCTCTTTATATCCCGTGTCAAGTTTCTGACCTCCAATAGAAACTTCAACTTTAACGATAATTAGGTGTCACGGAAACTTATGTCTAAACTGGTGAATCACTTTCTTGGCCAACCGTACGAACCTTCGAAGTATTGATTGGAATACGAACTAATGTCACCTCAATGCTCTTCAAATACTTTTAACTTTAATAGGTTACTTTTATAGAAAACCGATTTCTAATCTAGTATTTAAAGCATTAGATCAAGCTGATCCATTTCACCCTGCTTTACAACGATTGTCGAAAGCATATCACGTCGTTTTTTTCACTAAACAAACATCCGATTGTTTGAAGTTTTTGCATGTCGTCCACGTTCTATCTCCACATGTACACATTGTATGCATGACACCAGACAGGTAGGACGTTGTGTAGTACGTTGACAGTGCCCGAAATACGACGGATGAATTAGCATAGAGTTCCCATGTGAGCCGTCAATCGTCCGAGTAGCGTCCGCTATTTCAGAGCTCCGCGGCTCTATGCTTTGGTCTTTTATGTCATCGGAATTAAGCTGTCAGCGAAACGGTGTGCAAAAATAGAAAGTTGAGAATAAAGCGCTTGCAGCTATAAAGTCATTGTGCTCTATGTATGCTTTTCAGGTTCAACTAAAAGTAAAAATTGGTAAAGATACAGACAGGCTCTAGGTATTTTTGCTTCCAAATAAGAAATGTGATTGTCAATATGTAAGCATGTTGACACCCCGGTAAATACAGCGCCTACCTTAATCGTATTTCTGTGGTATGCTATAAATTTGTGGGTTGCGTATGTGTGTGCGTTCGTACCTCCACACTATTTGGTCGCTCCACTGTAACTCCTAATCGGCTTGGAGGATTCTTGCGATGAAAATATTGTAAACATCTGTTAATGGCAGAAATGTAGGAGTGTGAACGGCTGCATGCCGTTCTCGGACCCGAGTCTATTGTCTCATACGAAAGTCACTCTAAAAAGGAAAGGTTACTTCGAATAAAAGAATACGCACTATTAATATGAAAAATTCGTTTAACTAGAGGGCATTTAAACAAAATTTGTTCGTAGTAACAATAACTTAGAAAATCCGCAGTTATCAATGAAATTTCAATTTTAAGTCGAAAATAATTTTACTGTACAAAGGTAAGGTAAGGGCACAGAGTATACCTTTAGGAGAGAGCTGAGTGGGGACAGTGTAATATAGAAAAGAATGAGAGCACATTGTAGGTATAGGATGTACTTAATACCTTTTGGTAGTTTGAAACCAGGATTTTAACGATTAAATCTGTTTTAAGACAAAAGACTATTTTATCATCCATGCCAAGTACACTGCTAACTTTAAACATAATTGTGTGTCAGAAAATAAGAGCAAACGAGTTGTCCTATCAAAAGAATAGCTTCGATAGTGACATAATTATTATCGACTTAAAAAATAGTTACTATGCTTGAGGAAGTGAAATTTTGCGGAAAATATAAAAGAAAAATCATTGTTGTTGTATTGTACTCGTATAGTCGAGGTGCTAAATGTAGTTTCGATAAGTATTCATAGCGACTCAAGCTTGATTGTAGAATTGCGTGCACCGACTTGATAACTAAGTCTAAAGCGCAATATGTTGGTAAAATATGGATATTCCGTACAACAATAATATTTCTTACGTTATTTATCTGGATAAAAAACTGCTAGTGGAATTTATGGCTTATTAACGTTATGTATCGCTTTTATATTCCTTTGTCGAGTAAGTTGAGAGTTTTTAATTGAATTGGACTTGAGAACTTTTTCTTTGTTTTCTCATTCCGGGTATTACAGTGATAATTGTCGTAACCACATTAATTATGGTTTAACAATCTCTACTACATCGTTACAATGTAATCAAAGTCATGCATGAAGTAGAGCTTATAAAATATTTATGATACTTGGAAGTTGTGTATGGACCGTGCCGTGTGGCGCTCGGTTCTTTCTGCCTACCCCGCAAGGGATTTGGCGTGAAGATAGTATAGTATATAGTATATACTTGGACGTTTATGGTATGGTATAGTATTTTTATGAAGTTGATATTAATTCTGTGATTTTCTGAAATGTTTTTGCATTGATGCAGGTATAATGCTGTTAATGAAAAATATATTACGCAATTAAATTAAAACAACAACTACTCATCTGTCCCCTCCAGCCTATTAAAATTGTAAGTACTTGTATAGGGTAAGTATGGGTCAAGCTATTATGGGACCTATAATATAAAAAAGTATAATAAATACTTAAGGTATAACAACTATAACTGACAATAAACCAAGATTTCCCCAATAAATTTCTTTATTTCTTTTTATCATAACTTTCGAAAAAGGCAACGGTAAGCACAGGCTTGTCTGACACCTTAGTAGTATACATCGGAAGAGCTACGATGACCATTATAATATTAAACATACCTACCTACATTTACACCTAAAACTTTAAGATTTACCTAAATATAATAATGAATTCTAAAAGTTGAATCGTCAAGGAATGATATCCTTAACTTGTAACTCAAAAATACTTATTGTACTCAACACTATAAAACAGGACCTCATATCGAGCATAGCAATTCCAAATACATATTTCTAGGTACTTGACACCGTCATTCCTACATGCTTTCGTATGCATAAATGCCGTTAACATGTGAATAGGCGACAAACACGTTCAAAGCTTCTATTTCATCACTTCTATAATTCGATTAGATGTATAGTAATGAATGTAGATGTTATTAAAGTGAGTTTGTTGATACTGATTATAATGTGGTTTATTTTTTTTAAATAGAGAATTAATTAATAAAAAATATACGGGACTCTGATCTATTTCATTCTAGTACTAGGTGCTTAGGCCATGATTAGCTGTGATTTAACAATCTTTGTAGCATCCCAGTACCACATGCTCGTAATTTATCAATTGTATACCTAGTAAGGGTTTACCACTGGTGACCAAAATTCATTTGATCATTTGACGTGTGACCGAAAAAACATTAGGCCATTGTAATTGTCTCCTATTTTCAGACTTTGCTTTTTTTATTTTTGTTAAGCTTTCTCGATTAATTTAAAACTTTAAAATTTAATCTTCACGAATACCTTCCCCGATCTATTTTCAAAGCGAAAATTAGCCTGTATCAGTCCATTTTCGATCAATTATTTCGCTTAGTGACACATTTAGAAATTTATTTTTACTGGCAAAGTATTTTTAAATATGTAGAGATCCTCGTACTGACCCCAGAATATATTGAGGAGATAAGTAACAGAAGAAACTATTTATTTTTAACGTGAGGGAAAAATTCTCGTGCATGCTATGCCGAACTCCTACCGACTAAAAACAACCTCACGTTACGCCCAACAGCCTATGGTCGGGAGCCCCGGGTAAGCGCTCGGAAGGATGTCCCAGGACTCCCAAACAGAAGAAACTATAAAGTATTTTCACAGACGAAAACTGGCGTACTGACTGAGGGTTACGTACCAAAGAACGACCAAAAATAACGTTAGTTGTATAGGAGCTCCCCTTAATACCCCTTTTGTGTGATATTATTATTTGTGTTATATGTATATAGCGCAACAGAATTTTCTTTTTAAATATTTTTTGTACAAATACATTAATTACTAGCTGAGCCCGCAACTTCGTTTACGTCACATAAGGTGTATGAAAGGAAAGGTATTTCTTCATCAGAGTCATCAAGCAGCCTCTGAAACTGCCCTGTTTTTTTGTAAGCCAACACGCCAGTTTAGGTTCACTCACATTCAAAGAAACCCCTACAATTAAAATTTTCAAAATATCTGATTCTTAAAAGTGTTATAACTCTTTTATTTCTAAACCGATTTACATAAAACAAACGCTAAATGTTAACTGGAGCAAACCTCAATACAATAAAAAAAACCGCATTGTAATCGGTTGAGCGGTTACTGAGATTAGCGTGCACAACCGTACAGACAAACAGATATACAGACATACAGACATACAGACAAACAGACAAAAATTCAAAAAATCATTGTTTTGGGTTCTATTGCGTTCATAAAGCCCCCCTATAATATTTTTTTCTTATTTATCTTCCATGTACAGACAGCGACCTGTTACGATTTTATTATACGTATTGATTACAGTAAACTTATCCTGTAAACCCAGATAGGGTTTATGTAAGATAACAAATTTTAACTATTGATGTCTGCCTCCCACTTGCACGCTAAACTGCTAATACCTATTCTGTGGTCATATGTAATGAATGTTCATAAAAAAAGGTTAACTTTTTTGTGAACATTCATTACATAAGACCACAAATTAGAGATAGTACAGATGGAAAACTCATGTATGCCCTTTTTTTTACACCTACCCTCTGCTACACACACTCGCGCACAAGTCAGTATGTGTGCGTAGTGTCTGTGAATGAGTTGTCTATGTCTGCGTAGCCTCAGCGAATTTAGTATGAATGTTTCCATCTGATGACGAAGGTTACAACAAAAATAATAAGTAGGTATTAAGTAAACTAACCACACTGCGGACACGCGTAGTGCTTATCTGTGATAAGTACACAACTCCCACCAATAACGCTAGGCACGCCCTACTATACAGGATGCTCCAGTTCGTGTAGTCGCTGATTGTAATATTTTACAAATCTGAAATACCTCATTTGTGAAAATTTCAGCTCTCTAGCTATCACGGTTCCTGAGACAGACAGTTCCGGGTTTCTGGTTTTTACCCTTTGGGTAGGGAACCCTTAAAACTAAAAACTCTAAATAAGCTTTGAGGTGTGTTTCCACTCGATATAAAACCGCAGCCAAAGTATATTACTTGTACAGTCTATTGTTCCTGCTTGTGATTTGGGTCACCCATTAATAAGTACTAGTATTAGGGTTGGAAATACTAGTAATGTCTTTGGTGAGGCTAGCGTTTATGAGCACGGCAACCACTTTTGAAGGCAATTTATAGAGGTGGTGAAATGGTCGCGTTTGTAATATTAATTTATTTACCCTTATAAAATGAAGCATTCGTAATTACGTTTATGAATTCTTTGTACTAAATTATAAAGAGGAAAGATTTGATTGTTTGTTTGCATCGAATAGGCTCCGAAATTACCGAACCAATTTAAAAATTCTTTCACTGTTGGGAAGCTACACTATCCCCGGGTGAACTAGGCTACATTTTATTCCCATATTCCCACAGGAAAAGGGAATACGAGGGTGAAACTGCGTGACGTCCGCTAGTATTGTATTACTAGCGACATCACCATAGAAGCACCAGCACCCCCCGTACTACAATTACACCCTTCAGCTAGAGAAGGCATATCCTTTAGTAGCATCTCAACCATAACAGAACACACAACATTCCTAACAGCCACACCAAATACCTGGCACATATACACTGATGGGAGCAAACACGAACACAAAGTAGGAGCAGCCTTCGTAGCAATACACAACACTACTGACAAAACATACACCAAAAAATACAAATTACACGACCTATGCTCACCTTTCCAAGCTGAACTCCTCGCGATTGCCAAAGCAACCGAGTGGCTCACTTCCACACCCACACCCCGCACCAACTCTGCACACATCATCTCCGACTGTAAATCCGCCCTCCTAGAACTCTCCAACCCCAACACCACAAACCCCCTCGCACTACAAATACTAAAAACCATAGCACACACGAAATCATTAAACTTTACACTCACCTTCCACTGGGTTAAAAGCCATATCGGTATCCAGGGTAACGAACTCGCCGATACAGCAGCTAAATCTGCGGCCCATATCCACCGTAGCCCAACATACACAAGAATACCCATAAGTCACATTAAACTCCACAACAGAAGACGCACGGACGAACAGACAAAAACATACTACAACGAACTCAGCCCACACACTCTAACTCTCCTCCCAACACATGAACAAGCACTTAATTTTCTCAACACATTCGGCACCGACTTCCAAACTACACAACTACTCACCGGTCACGGATACCACAAAACATACTTACACCGATTCAAAATTACTACTGACGACAAATGCCCATGTGACAACGACACACCACAGACTCTCACACACCTCATCGAATTCTGCCCCAGATTCCACACGACCAGACACAACCACACCATGACCGCATACAACATCACACAACCATACAACCTTACACAAATTATTAAAAAGACAAGCACTATTGACACATACAGACAACACATACACAACATAATTAATAATTTAAAAAGCTTCAACACACCTCCACAAATGCCGAACATGACACCTGCACCATCATAAGTGGCGTAACGCTAGCAACTTAGTGTCAACAACTGTATATATTATTTTATAAATATGGAAAAGAAAAAAAAAAAAAAATATAATATAAAAAAAAATAAAAAAAATAAAAAAAAAATAAACAAATAACAAAAAAAAAACATTATACAAAAAGTAGTAAGAATCATCACCACATCCCACTTCTCCCTTAAAACTCATCCTTTCTTCAGTCACACCCCTAACACTTTTCCCTTTTCCCCATCTCCTCAGATCGAGAAGTTGTGAGCATCCCTTAGCCCAGCTTCTCGAAAACTAAATATAACCCATCTAACAAAGAAAAGTATTGTATTACTTGATTCGAATACATCGCATTGGCAAACCACATTGTGATAACTTGTTGAATGTTTGTAGAAAACTTTACGAATGATTGTGAATGGTAGAGATTTGCCCTCCAATCTGGTAAATTACCTTATTATTAATCTTCCCCAATTTTTCTTACATGAATATGGTTAAGGATTGACTTAGATAACCTACTTAGCTATGATAGATTTTCTTTTCACGGACATCTCACACAACGCTATCTGATCCCAAAGTAAGCTAGGAATAACCTGCTTGTGTTATGGGTATCAGACCACGGATATTAATACTTATATACTTTAAATACATACATATTATACATAGAAACACCCAGACTCTTGATACAAACATTTATGGGTCACACAAATATTTGTCTCCGGTGGGAATCGAACCCACGACCTCCAGCGCCGTAGGCGGTATCACTACCGACTGCGCCACAGAGGCAGTCTTTTATTTTTCTTTTACTAATATAGCAGATATGACACTAGTTGTCGTCTCAATGGTGATTGAAATGAAAGAGACGTGCAATATTTTAATGGGTTTCCGATATCCCTTCATTCTACGAGCTAATATCACCGGTATCATTGGTAATAATACTATTAATAATTCAATGCATGTCTTTAAAAAACAAATTGGGTGTAGTGGGGCCCTACCAACACCTCCGGGCCCAAGTCAACCTCACGTGCAAGCTCGTGCACCTGCTGAACAACGGACGAGGCTCTGACGTCGGCGGTCCATTTCAACACGGCGATGGGCTCACCACCTGTTACGTGGGACCGAATTGTACACGGTGAAATGTGGGCCGGTATAGGCCTCTGCCTACCCCTTCGGGGTTAAAGGCGTGAGTATATGTATGTATGTCTTTAAAAAAAAAGATGCATATTCAGTGAGAAGATGTTGATAAGTTAGGTATCTAGGGAAAATTTAACCTTCGAAACCGGTTCCTCTAATTAGAAGTACCTAAAAACCTGCTGGTCTTCAACGTTTTTCTTGCATTCATAACTTGTGGCGCTATATTTTATGGATTGTAAAATATTAATGAGGAGAATATTAATTTATATTGTGTAATTAGTAGCTACGAGTACGAATGATTATATTATAATAAATGATCCATTGACCTTTGAATTTATTTCTATGATGATTTGTATAATAACATAATAAATGATCACGCGTTTTATCCCCGAAGGGGTATGCTGAGGTATATTATATGCCCACATTTCATCTTTTAATTTTGTCCCACGTAATGCCGTGTTATGATATAATATCGCATCATAATATTTTTTTCTACTACCATGATCAACTACACAAGATGTGGCGTGTGTATTATGTACGACGTAGAGACGCAGTCCACAGACCCTTTGTGTTTTCATAATAATTATTTACACATTCTGAAAACTTGTCACGTAGTAACGCTCAACGAAATTAGGCCATGATTTTTTCAATATCGCACCTTGATTTCGAAACCGTTACTAAACGAAATTTTTACGAAATTGAGTTAATAACGCCATCTTTTTTAAATCGTCAGGAACTACCGAATGAATTTGACAGTTTATTTAATACCTCAATATTACGGTAGATAGCTCTAAACAAAAACGTTACTAAACGAAAATGTTAAACAAATGCTAATGACATAACCGTTATTAAACCAGTTGTCACCGGTCATTTGAGGAGCCGACGTACAAGTTTATAATAAAAGTGTAACTATTGATATAAGAACGGTTGACTTTCTCGTTAAGCTATATTATTTACTTATTTTTATTCTATAAAGTGTGTTTTTTTGTTTAGTCACAGTTTTTAACTTAAAATGTGTATTTTATTTTTTCAAATTTAAAACTAAAACCTTTACCTTTTGTATAATCCTTATAATAAAGATTCTAGATAAAAGTATGACATAAATATTTAGTTTCAAATAGTGATTATTGGTTTAGTATAGTTCTTGACTAACTTGATTCTCATGTTTACGGTTAGGATTATTACAATAAGTATATAAACAGTGGTAGTATTATTACAATAAGTATACAAATAATAAGTATAAAACAAATACAAAAGATTTATAGATGACTGTTTAGTTTCATATTGTGTTATATTATTTTTACTTAGCTAGAGCCCCGGGTAAGCCCTCGGAAGGCCACCACTGCGGCCTCGCCCAAGGGGCGGTTCGGGTGCTATCCTGCGTCTTTGGGGGGTTTCGGGTGTGATCCCGCTTCTAAGGGGCGGTGTGCGGGAATCCCTCACGTCACGCTGCCGTCATGGGCCTGCTTCTGTTAGGACGGGGAATAGCCCTCTCACCGTCCTCAGGCCCCAAGTCATGGAGGCCGATAGTCTTCGGCGAAGACACGATGACGGCGCCCAGGCCGCCGACTGCGGAACTCGAGTGGGAGAGTTCTCTCGCGTTCCCGCCCCGCCGCCTCTTTCACGAGCATGACCTGCTCGCAGAAAGAGGCGGCGCAATCCCACTTACTCCCGCTAAAGATCATGGCTCGCATTATGGTCTTGAGTGAGAGATTGTCCACGTCTAGACCCACAACGAGGACCTGGTGCTGTTGCGCCCACGCAGTGCACTCCACCAGCGTGTGGAGCGCTGTGTCATCGCTGCGATCCTCGCAGTGCTGACACTCGGCTGTGGTTCCCTGGTGTCTGCCCCACCGATACATACCGAAGCTACCGTGCCCGGCAAGCATCTGTGACAACCAGTAGGAGAGAGCACCGTGTCTCCTCTCTAGCCACTCTTCCATGTTTGTCTGACGGCCGCAATTGTGGCGAATTCGCCCTTTGGTTGCTCAAGTCGCACCTTCCATGTCTCCACGGTTTCCTGGTGGAGCTGGGACCGCTGGGGCTTGGTTTCTCGAGACGCAGGTCTATGGCTCCACTCCAGCGCCTCCTTGCGCCATCTAAATAGTGACGCAAGGGCTCTCGCTTCCAAGTCCCATAGAGGGGTTCCGGCTAGGAGACATGCCGCCTCACCGGAGATCGTGCGGTATCCCCTTATCACCCTGACGGCCATCGCCCTCTGCGGGCTCAGCAATCTAGCCACGTTGCTCGCCGTCAGGGTCTCCGCCCATCCGGGGGACCCTAGGGCCATACTTCGCACTATCCCCAGGTACAGTCTCCTTGTAGGGAGCGTATGGTCCCCTGATGTTGGGCATCAATGCCCCCATCAGTTTTGGGACCAAACTTCGGAAGTGATGTCCGATTTTCCACCGGCCATCGAGTACGAGCCCCAGATACTTCAAAGAGGACTCGATGCTGATGCTGATGCCCCCTACCTGTAGACTGGATCCCGCAGGTGGTCCCATCTGAATAGGAAGTAGTTTTCTGTTGATATTATTATTCAAAATAAGTAAATACGGCGACTGTGAGCTTCAATTAAATGATAATTATTAAAAGAAGAATAAAGAGTTATTTGCCATTTATAATTGTACTTCATACGTTCGTTTAATAAATAGTGATTTTAACTATTACCTTTTATTTTATCCGTGTCTTTAAACATATTTCACACTCATTATTCTGTCATTTAAAATAGCTAGAATTTTATTTTTTACATAGTAACATTCAATTCATACTAACATTACAATATTCAATGATAATTGAAAAAAAAGTTATTGCAAAAGTGTTACTATAAAAATTAAAATTATTATAAATTAGTAATTATTTAAATTATCTAATTATGTGCCTTCACATCTTGAAAAGGAACTAATAATTTATTAAGTAATCTAAGACATACCTCATAAAAGTTCATAAGTTTTTCATTATGAGGTATTTAATAGGCCAAAAATCTTAAATTGCTTCTCCTGTAAAATTTAGTTATTTTGTTTAGTAACGGTTTCGAAATGAGGGTGCGATATGTTTCTTTTTATATGGCTAGGTGCAAAATGTGTTGCGTGGTAATGGCTAGGTGCAAAATGTGGTATTTGGTTCCTAAGCTTACGCCCAGATGATTTAGTAGACGTCAACGTGACAGTATTTTTTCCTCAATAAACCTGCCTTAAATTCAAGTTTAAGATTAACCGGCTATTAACAACGTAAATAAAACCAATCAAAATTGAACAGTATCGAATTTTACAACCTTTATTTTATTGTATGCCGTAACAAGCAGATATCAATATCCAGAGCATAAATTAACTTTGATTAAAGCGATACGTTAAGTACCAATGTGTTGAATGTACCAACTTTAACTTGATATTTGCATAAATATAGAGATATAGAAAGATTAAATTCAGAAGTGCCGTCTTTATCTAAGAACATAAATAACAAAAAGTCTTACTATACTGATATAGCTGTCAGCCGATCGGCATTTTTGAAAGAAACGACCATAATTAGTGATTTAAACAGTTAATATTATTATAAAGATAGTAATCGTTCAAATTGAGGCGTGTTAGGAATAGTAAAATAGGAAAATCCGGTTTTGTTAGATATTAAAAATTCTTGACTTGTCGTCTAGGTTAAAAAGAAACCGGCCAAGTGCGAGTTGGACTCGCCCATGAAGGGTTTCGTAGCAGCAAGTAACAGATATAGTTCTTGTCGTTCGTTGTAACTTTGATTGATGTTTTAACACATTCGCAGTGGTAGTGATGTTTCTAACCGAAAATTGCGGTTTACGACGTATTAAAAAAAGCAGCTCTATCTTGTTCAAACCAATTTTCGTTGGTAGTTTTTATGGCAATGTACATCATATATTCTTTTTAGATTTATCATTCTCTTAGTTTAGAAGTTAGAGGGGGGGGGGGGACACACATTTTTCCACTTTGGAAGTGTTTCTTGCGCAAACTATTCACTTTAGAAAAAAATGATGTAAGAAACCTCAATAGCATTTTTGAAGACTTATCTATAGATATGGGTATGATGAAAACGTATGACACGTATGGGTTTGATAAAAAAAAAAATTGAGTTTCAGTTCTGAGTACCTATGGGGACCCCCAAAATTTACTGCGTTTTTTCTAGCTTTATATAAGAATTTTAATGCGTTTCACAGAATACATCTAGTTACCAACTTTCAATAGCATAGGCCTTATAGTTTCGGAGAAAAGTGGCTGTGACACACGGACGGACAGACAGACGGACAGACAGACAGACAGACATGACGAATCTATAAGGGTTCCGTTTTTGCCATTTGGCTACGAAACCCTAAAAAGTGGACGAATATTGCGAGGGTTGAAAAGCTTTTTCGCTTGGAGTAAAACAAGAGAAGGTTTGCTAAATTGACAGCCGATCTCCAGTGATGGAGAGGTACTCGATGATGATGATTTTATTCACTATGCTAGTGTCAGGTCCATAGCTTGGTAAAGACGGAAACACGGTATCCGTACTAGAAATAATACACCTGGTTAATTTGAATCAAAAGTTTTAGTGCAAAAATAAACGTATATCGATTTACATAACTGAATATGCATGTGAATACTGTAAATTCCTCCTATGCCAACATTTTTAGTATCGGAAAACTTTCCAACTGTTATGGACTTGTAGATAGAATCTGAAATGCCTAAATACCAATACTAAAATAAATTTTATCTCGAGTAATAAAAAATATAAGTATTTTAAGTACGTACGGGAATGTTTGGTTTCTAAATAAGTTAGTTGTATAAATAAGCAAGGCTCATCACATCACAATATATGAGCTTTGGTAATTAGGGGTCCACAAGTGATTCAATTTATAGTGCTTTAAATTTAATTCTGAATGTTTGTGTTAAAACTTCATAGGTATTCATGTGTCAGCATTATTTTACCTACTTCTTAATCTACGAATGGCTTAAGTGGATATCAATCACATTCTTTTCTGTGACATTCTTACAAACAGTCACGGCTTTATCACCAAAGGGGTAGGCAAAAGCTTAATAGACGTCCACTATTCACCTTAAAGTTTTATGTTCTACGAGGCGCAGGTCGTGACGTTTCCAAGCCCTACGAAGGTCCTCACCTTGACGTAACGATTGTTATACTGATATGATATTATATTTATATTTTTTGCGTGAGAGCTTATGGTATGTTATATTACGATGACAGGCAAACATAAAGTCCGCCGCCTTCGAATTGTATTGTTTACACTTATACAAACTTTAAAGTTTGATTAGAGTAAGCTCTAGTCAAACTTTAATTTACGATTGCGCTTTGAGGCTTCCCAATCCGAAGAATGATACAGAACAGCCCAACCTTTAATATAGACCTTGAGAAGGAAGACTCGCAGCACTTTTTCCATACAAACGTATTCCCATATTTTATTCCTGAACAATGCCTCTTAAAGATTTTTTTCTCATATAATTGCTGTTTATATAATAATATCTCTATCACATTTATTTTTCGGAAAATAATGAATAACGAAAATATGACAGTTTCAAAATGGCGAAAAGTTACTTAGGTTTAAAAGAAATTTATTCTCATCAAAAGATTTACATCACTTACCTACATGAGTAATACATTAAACATTTATAAGCAAAATTACTTGTTTTTATCATCACGTTTAGAGGACTACCAGTCAAATTTGAAAAGCTTTTAACTTTAAAAAAAAAGTGGTGTCAAAAATATTTAAATTGGTTCAATTTTCATAGCAAAAACAGGGGAATACAAATCATCGATGTTCTCCATATAAAATCGGTCTGAACTAAAGCTATCCTTATCGCACTGTATGGAGTTGACCAGGTGCGGTGAGATGGCGATACCCAAATTTTAATACCTATTCCGCTAATTCTTCGCAGAGATACTATCGTCTTAAGGCAGGCTTGATCACCTTGCTTGGTCAAAGGATCCTCCCTTTATATCGCCAGAACAACCTACCCTGTTCCTCATCTGCTGAACCTGTGTACCCAAAGGGTGCATGTAACTTTATTATGTAAACATAAGCAAGCGATGACGATCCGCCTTGTTGATATTCATGACGCGGAGTCGTGGACGCGTGCCACTCAACGATGGCCGTGCCAGCTAAATTACTTTATTGCTATTTTCTATACGTGGGTAAATAACTCGAATACAACGAAATACTTCACTTTTTGAATTGTTTCTGGACTGTTCTTTTTCTTAATTATCATTTCAGAACACCAAACTGATCGTAACTATACCTAGAGTCATTAAAAACACCGACCAAGTGCAAGACGGACTCGCCATGGAAGATTTCGAACCAAAAAACCGCAATAAATCACGATGGTTGTGTAGGAGCCCCCCTTGATCCTTCCTTTTTCTAATTTTAGTATTTGTTGATAAAGCAGCAACAGAGGTACGTAATAAGCAAATTTCAGCTCTCTAGCTATCTCGGTTCCTGAGATATAGCCTCGTGACGGACAGACAGACAACCGGACGGCGATGTTTCATAAATAGGGTCCCTTTTTTACCATTTGGGTACGGAACCCTAAAAACAAAAAATTATAAGATTATTTTTCATCACACTAGTGTTACGACACACAAACTAATAGAGAAGTTGCAAGTTGCTTTCTATTTATATAACAATCAATGCCACTTTTCGCTGTAAGTAATTTTATAACTCAAGAACGGATGGACCGATTTCCCTAATTCCTTTTTTTGTGTTAGTTGATTTAAAAAAAAATCGGACATCCTGGATCAAAGTTCGTCAGATCAAGTAGTTTTGATAAATAATTATTAGTTTAAGTAACTCCAAAAATTTATATTTGACTCTAAAATGAATAAATGAGGCAAGTAGAAGGTACAATAAGGAGGTTAACCAAAGAAAGAAACGCTGAAATATAGAACCAAATTATTTATTCCACTACCAAGAACTTACAAAAGCTTTCATAAAATTTGTAGTTTCCGGTGCATGACTTTTTAAGCGCACTAATTGTGTTTAATTTTCGGGAGAAAGCGTTGAATTGTTCAGTAACTCTATGTTATTACAATCTTTCTTTCTTTACTGTCACTTAAAACGCTATGTTGCCACATGTCAAAATCAGAACCTATTATTTAGCTTTGAAATTTTGCCAACATTTATTTTATGGAAATAAAATGCAAGTGGTAAAACAATTTAAAAAGTTTCAGTTACGGAGACAGATGCATTTTCAAATTAAAACAAACTTTTGTTTGCTTGTCACTATTCTAAGTTCCGCTAGCAAATCAAACCTAAAAGTTGAAAGCTATTGTGCATTCTACTATTATTCGTTACCTGAACATCATATCAATCAACTTTCTTGTATTTATTGTCAGATTTAGAACCTGAATTCTAGTGTGATAGACTTTTACTACTTACTCGTACAGTAATACGGTTTTAGGGTATAACACTAGGAGCGATTGCCGTTTGATACAGGTGAGTCATTTGCAGGGGAGGTTTACAATCAAATATAATTATTCATATTGAAAAACTTCACTTGTAGTGAATTTTGCGTTCGAAGTGTAATTATGATCTAAATAAGTAAATAGTCTTTGAGAATGCCGAAAGGCGAAACCGGTTAGGTATTACAATAATAAATGTTGTAGAACAGTACAAGTGAAGTTTTTGAATATATGTAGCAAGTTCCATCAAGTGCCATCAATCAACAGTATCAATAATTATACAAGTTGACCTAAGGCTCTCTTTGGGGGAGCGCATTGGGCAAATTTTACTAGTCCTTAGACTATTTAGCTACTACGTAACATGGCAGAACAATTTTTGCCAGTCTGTCATAATATAAGAATTAGATTTGCGGTACACCCAGCGGAAGTTGGATAAAATTCCCACAAACCGCCTAGTACCACACGGTTCCTACCCGTGTGGTTTCACGGTCTAGGCGGTTTGTGGGAATTTCCACACGAAAAAAAATGGGACTACAAGTTAAGTAGGTAGCGCTATTCTTAGGTATATTTCAGTTGTACTCGAAGACAGAGAGTAGCTATCATCAAAACCCGTTTTAGTGCCAATAATAGCTCTCCAGAGTCCAGTGTGCACTTTCGTTTTGTTTTTCTTAGTATTTCTAGCAATATTTTCTTTCAATTGATACTGATATTTATCTAGCCGAATATTTATTGCAATGAAATAGATAAATATTGTGGGATATCACCATTCAGTCCAAATTAAGCTATGGCATTCGTTTCCAATAGAATCTATACAACTAATAAACATAATTAAAAGTACCTGCTTTTAAAAACATTAATCAATACATAAAAAACCGGCCAAGTGCAAGTTGGACTCGCCCATGAAGGGTACCGTAGCAGCAAGTAACTTAATATAAAAGTTCTTAAAGTTCGTTGTAACTTTAATTGATGTTTTAACACGTTCGCAATGGTAGTGATTTTTCTAACCGAAAATTGCTGTTTATGACGTATTATAAAAAAACTACCAACTCTATCTGCTTCAAACCAATTTTCGTTGGTAATTTTAATGGCAATGTACGTCATTTTTTTTTTTCGATTTATTATTCTCTTAGTTAGAAGTTAGGGGGGGGGGGGGGTGGACACATTTTTCCAATTTGGAAGTGTCTCTTGCGCAATCTATTCACTTTAGAAAAAAATGATGATTGAAACCTCAATAGCATTTTTGAAGACCTATCTATAGATACACCACACGTATGGGTTTGATGAAAAAAAAAATTGAGTTTCAGTTCTGAGTATGGGGACCCCCAAAATTTACTGCTTTTTTTCTAGATTTATATAAAAAATTTAATGCGGTTCACAGAATACATCTATTTACCAAGTCTCAATAGCATAGGCCTTATAGTTTCGGAGAATAGTGGCTGTGACATACTGACGGACAGACAAACAGACATGACGAATCTATAAGTGTTCCGTTTTTGCTTTTTGGCTACGGAACCCTAAAAATCGGTCAAAAGTGAGTCAGATTCACGGAAGGAGTTTTCCGCAACAAAAATCTGCAAAAAAACTACGTTTATTATAGGGGAACCCTCCTTAAATATTGCTTTTTCTGTTTTTAGTATTTTGATGATATAGAGGCAACAATACATCATCTGTGAAAATGTCAACTGTTCATGAGATACAGCCTGGGGAGGGGACAGACAGTGGAGTAAACAGGGTTTGTTTTTAACCTATTGAAAAAAAATGGCTTGGTGTGTTATATTTCGTAATAAATTACAATAATTTGAAATGGTAACTTTTTCACATTTTATGATTATTCAAATCGAATTAAAGTTATTTTAGTTATGTTTTCACATTGTGATTGAAAATTAACATTGTGAACGGTGGAAGGTGAGCGCTGACGCGTCTTATGGTGGCCACCCAAAAGTTACTCAAATGGGTACCCAGACACCCTCAGTGCTTCCCGCTGTTCCACGCTATGGACCCGACCCACGCCCGCACAGTGAATCCTTGGAATGCTGAGGAAGCGGACTCTTTACATTTTTTACAAAACATTTACTAGCCAAATAATATTTCCATCTAAGTTTTAATAGAGACGAAATATAAACAAGACATTTAAGGCGCCACTGTAATTGGAAATAAAGAGAGACGTCACGTGGTGCAAAGTTTAGTGCTTTACTCACAGTTTTAATAAACAAACAAAGAAATAAGAAAAGTTTTGGCGGTAACAACTTATTGTTTGGTCTGACCTCGATAAAAAATTAGAATAGAAAAAAAAACGACAATACACTATGGTTGCCATTTAACATGCTATGAATACAATGGGAGGTTCTGCATTCAATGGTTGTTGTGTACATGGTATATTAGTTTGACAATAGCGATTAGGTACATTTTTTAACTGCTCACAATCATTAGGGTTCCGTACCTTAAAGGAAAAAACGGAACCTTTTGTGGTCCGTCAGTCTGTCCGACCTTCCTTCTGTCTGTCTGTCAAGACCCTTTATCTCGTGAACGCGTGAAGGTATCGAGTTATGTCTAATACCACAGTTTAGAGAGCAAAACTACTAATGCCATAATTATATTAAGGTCTGTGGTCCCTTGAAGCTGTAAAAAAACCAAAACTTCTAAGTTAATTTAATTCCGCGTCTTTAGGGGGTTGTTTAAATTTGAATTTTAAAAAGGCAGAGAATGGTACGATTTTGGTAATAGACGAAATACTATTTTGAAAACTAAAATATCTAAAACCGTTTAAATATAAAAACTTATAAGAACACATAAAAAAATTAAAAGATATCAAATGGAATAATGTGTAATGAAACTTACATGTAGGTAGTGGAAGACAAATATTGGTCTTGTTCTATAAATACAACGACCCCAACGCAAGTTTAGAGTGTATAATAATAGCTTAATAAATTATTGATGAAGTCAGACGGTCAATTGTGATACCTATCATTCTTTCTTTTTATTGTTTGGCTAGACTTGCTACTGAGAATCGATTTATTTTGGTCACACGCTGACTCAGTGTTCTGTAAACGATCACTGTAGCTATAGCTGATCCTTGTAGTGACATTTCATTTGCGAAAACCATTCCGATCACAGCGACTAAGGAACAAAAAGAAAGTATCAGAAGTGATCCATTCATGGGACAGCTATGATGACATACACAGCTTAAATTTTTTTCCCCCTTTGTTTTCTTGGGGGGTTACAAACAACGAAAAATGTGTCTCCTGACATGACTATATAATTATATCTCTTCTCAATACATTTCTTAGAAGAAACTTAGTCTTCAGAATTTGCTCAAAGTTTGATTACAGACTAAATTCACATCACACTAAAGGCGCCACTGAAATTAGAAACGACTAGACGTCACGTTTTACAAACTTTACTTAGTGTTTTACTCTCAAAGTTTTAATAAACAAACAAGTAATACAAAAACTTTTAGAGGGCGCGATGCTTATTGTTTTGCCCGACCTCGATAGACGTAAATTAGAATAGCGCGAAGCAAAACAAATTGAGAAAAAACCATGACGGCCATTCAACATGTTACACAATACAAAAGGCTCTGCTAAATTTAATTTGGCAGTTTTGAATTAAAAAAGGCAGTTCCAGTTAAATTTCCTTATTGATTATAGAAAACATAACAGCTCATCCAGACTCTCTAGGAGGCGACACGAGGCGAAGCGAGCGCGAGTATGTGTATGGGATACGTAGTAACTATTATTTAATCTGTGGTATGGGTGCCTCACCTCGCCTCCGCTTCCGAAATATACAGTAAGTAATATTTATATTGGAGAGATGCATTGTGCAAACATGGCGATATTTCACGCGTTGATGACGTTTATCAATTTCCTCAAACTAGGCAAAAGTATACAATAAACAATTCTCAGAAACATTAATTTCACAGGCTTTACACAAAAGGCTTATTTCGAAGCTAAAAGCTTAAACCATTTCGATTCGCTGCATTCATTGAGAATCATGAGCGGGCGTGATTGCCTGTTCGCGTGAGTCTTTTGATAGTTCTGTGCCCGGTAAAATAAAAACCACATTGGTTATCTACCTGTGTAACAAATGAACTATCGCCTCTATAAATAATACAGCGTTATGATGCTTACGATATTAAATAATAGTATTCGTGACTGGCTCGGCTCATCCATTCTTTTCGTTGAGTGATATTGTTTGAGAATAAGCATTGGTATTTTGTTATCGAACTAAATTATAATATTTGACAATATTCTTGACATAACTACTTGAGATATACTGTTTTCCTATTCTATTGTATCTTTTTAATATTTAGCTCGTCAAAATACGTCACTCGTTTGATAGAAAGTCATTCTGACGTCAAAAGATCAAGGTCAGCTTTCTTAATAGGAAAGTTCATTGTTGACAGTCACCCTCAAGTTCAAAATCTAGACGACCTAATAAATATTGCTTTCACACTATCCTAGAGAAATCTGATATTTTAAGACGTAGAGAAGCCTTGCGGGGTGTATTTTAGGTAGATACGTAGTTCTTTTTAGGTCACAACCGAAAAATAAAATTGAGTGACACTTCAAACTTTACCTATAACTAAAACTATTGCATTATGAACTCAATAATATGTATCCAAATTAACTGTAACTTTGACTTTGACATGTTGTTTTAAAACGTGTTGCATGCCTTACTTAGAACCCTTAATATGTAATTAAGCCTTATTACTATTGATTTTAAAATTTTATGTAATGCGCCCAGTGAAATCCGCGCGACTTAACGAAATATCTCCGAATAAAATTTACCAACTGCTGAAATAATATTAAGTAAATGAAGTAAAACTTTGCCAAACATGTTACAAATTAATTTGCCTTTGTTTTGACGGTTATCGATCAAAAGTCAAATTAAAATCCAAATTGGAACCGTTTATTCCATAATTGAAATCAACTCACCGCTTTCTGACGCCGATGTTTCCCGTTCTCTATTTAAATTTTAAACGTACAAGAATGAAGTAGGTTCTAATACATCGTATTTTTTGATGCGCTTGGCTTTTATCTTTGTTAGGAAGCTTACTTATTTAGTTTACAGTTGGTCACTTTTTGCTGGGTCTGAAACTGTACTTCTTCAAGTTTTAGTAAGTACCTATTTTATTTACATTGTGAAATGCAATAAATATGGAATGCAAAAAACATTATGTAAATCACTTGAAAAGTTAATCAGTGGCTGTAATTTTAATTATGTGTATTGTAAAAGAATGAAACTGAAATTTAGTTTTCGCCATATAGAAATATACTCCAGTGTTTTTTGAGTTTTGAGAAACTATCTGTAGTTACGGCCTTAAATAATTAAAAATGGTTAAAAAAAATTGAAAAAAAAATGATAATCAAATTAAAATATTATTTTCGTTTTTATAATGCATATTTCGGGTGGAATCAGACTAAACCTACAAATCTTTTTATACTCTTAATAAGTCGTCTACTAACAGTTAAAAGATTGTATACTATGATAGTTGCTAGTTTTTATCAACAAACCAAAATTCTGGTAAGTAAAATGTATGTTATAAAAAGTGCAGTACAAACAGGCAGCAACACAGATATCAGGTAGAGCACAACCTGCGTACAACTAACTGAAAATAGGTTCATTGCACCAATCGGGGCTAAATGTGTTACATATATGTTATTACGTAAAAACAAGCCAAGACAATTAACGGGCTTAAATAGATTACATTCCTTGAAGTAATTGCATTTTGTAAAAAAAAATCCGTTCAAATTTAAGAATTTTATATTACAGAATATTGTATGTTCCTGACAAAGTTTTAGAATCTTTCTTACAAAATTTGACACTTCATAGATCTCAATTATTTTGAGTTTTAAAGTTGACTCTCATTTACCATTTTTTTTTTGATGGGATAGGTATCATGAGCGTAAGGCACAAAACGTCGATGTTTATGGTTTTGTTTCAAATGAAAAAGAGAAGAAATCCCACTCATTATTGATCATTGTATAAAAACTTTCGATATAAAAATGCTTATTCGAGAGTAGATTAGAATTGTTAGTATTAAACTGAAAAGCCAGCCAATCTGATAAGTTCCACTGTTGTTAGTATGTAGTCGTATGGTCAGCAAACGAACTTACCGAAAAAGAAATAACAGTATTACAGAAGCGATTCGAACAAAATAAATAAAAAAATAAATTGTAAGAAGAAATGCGAGAATATTGAGTCTTGTTCACACTACACGTGTGATGTGTACAGACAGCCTCGGAAGTAGATTATTACTATTGATATTTAAGAAATAGATTCATAAAGGGAAACTTACCAGCAGTACTTGTATATAACAATTTTTCAATAAATGTACACTCTATGTAGAGTACGCTTGTTCCAAATGACTTACCAGCAGTAGTTGTATATAACAATTTTTCAATAAATGTATTCTCTATGTAGAGTACGCTTGTTCCAAACGAGTACTTATAGTACTTTTTGTTCATGAATCTATTTCGTAAATTTCAATTGTGTTAATCTACATTCGAGGCTCCGTAGCTGATTAGAGTTTCATGTGTTGAAATAACTTACAGTATTCACAGTATTGTTGAATTCTGCTGCTAACTGTAGGTGTTGCGGAGCAACAAAACGCATCCTAGCGGGCAGCGGCGCGGTGCGGTGCAGCGGCGCGCGGGGACGGCTCCGATGGGCGCGGTTCGACGTTCGACATACTACGACTACATTGGACACTACCGACCTACTCGTATTGGGATATCACCGCGATCGATCCTCATAAATTTATATTTTATTTAATTTAAATTCTTGATAAATGTACGAGAAAGGTTCTGGCGATTAAACCAGCATATACAGTCAAAAAAAAAAAAAAAAAAAAAAAAAAAAAAAAAAAAAAAAAAAAAAAAAAAAAAAAAAAAAAGTAAGCCTACATTTTGGTGTGATTCAACTATCGTCCTTGGGTGGTTGACTACATCACCACTTAAGTTGAAAAGTTTTGTTAAAAATCGTGTTCATGAAATACAACATATTACTGCAGGTCACCAGTGGCGCTACGTATCTTCGAAAGACAACCCGGCGGATCTTGCTTCTCGGGGGGTGAAGGCTGATTCCATCAGTAGTTCTTCCTTGTGGTGGTCCGGCCCCACATTCTTGTTAAATCATGAAAATGATTGGCCAGAAATGCCCAATGTTAAAGAGAAGCACGATTTACCTGAGTTAGTACAGTCTTGTTCTGTGTTGCATAACAATATTCCTAATAATGATTTAATCAACAATTTTATTTATAAAAATTCGCGGTTCTCACATTTGCAAAGATCAATAGCCTATTTACAAAGATTTGTTTATAATTGTCGTAACGTAACTAAACTTAATGGTCACTTATCAGTAACAGAGTTACAAAACTCATTAAATTTAATACTATTCAAGGTTCAATTAGAAATGTTTCCTGATGAATATGTTATCTTAAAAACTGGAAAGACACTGCCTACCAAGAATAGACTCTCTTCTTTGTCACCGTTTTTAGATTCAAATGGTGTAATAAGAGTCGGAGGCAGACTTAGTAATTCCCCTTATAGTTTTGATACAAAATATCCTATTTTAATCTGTGGTAAACATCACTTTACCAAGATCTTATTTCATTATTTTCATTTGAAATATTTACACGCTGGACCACAATTACTCTTAGCAAATATAAGGCTAACATATTGGACCTTAGGTGGTAGAAATCTATCTAAAGTTATTTACCATAATTGTGTTCGGTGTTGTAGGTTCAGGGCTGAAACTGTTCAGCCTATTATGGGACAGTTACCAGCATCAAGAACTGAATTAGAGTTCCCATTTTTACACAGTTCTGTGGATTATGCTGGGCCAGTGTTGATAGCAGACCGGAAAGGTAGGGGTTGCAAACTTATTAAATGTTATTTAGCTATTTTCGTTTGCCACTCTGTAAAGGCCTGTCATCTCGAACTCGTGTCGGCGCTATCGACTGAAGCTTACCTAGCCGCTTTAAATCGTTTTGTTTCACGGCGTGGTAAGCCTGCTAGTATCACGTCGGATAATGGTACAAACTTCGTGGGTACCTTCAACGAACTGTCCAAATTACTAGCACAATCGAACCTTGAGGGTCGTGTTGCACAAGAAGGAATTATTTTTAAATTCGTACCTGTTTCTAGCCCAAGCTTTAACGGATTAGCCGAGGCGACAGTACGCTTAACTAAGCATCATCTTCGTAGGTTACTGCAACTTACTCATTTTACATTTGAAGAGATGGCTACTTGCCTTACTCAAATAGAGGCAGTTTTAAACTCTCGCCCTTTAACCTCACTGTCCTCTGATCCTTGTGACCTTTCCGCCTTAACTCCAGCCCATTTTTTAATTGGACGACCACTCGTGGCTATTCCACATCCTGAGGTGTCATCCAACAACATTAATGCTCTTGAGCTCTTTAAACGAATAGAGCTTATAAAGCAGCACTTTTGGAATCGCTTTAAGATGGAGTACGTGTCTCTACTGCAGTCAAAGACTAAATGGAGGTCTTCAAAGTCAGAGCTCAAGCCTGGGTCTCTTGTAATTATTAAGGACAAGGCTCTTCCTCCACTTTTATGGTCATTAGGGAGAGTGATCAAGCTCTACCCAGGAAGAGACCGTATCTCCAGAGTGGCGGAGATTAAAACCTCAGACGGCACCATTCGTAGGGCATACAATAATATATGTCCACTTCCAGATTTCGAAGTCTCCAGCCTTCAACCCGGGGAGCATGTTGCGGAGCAACAAAACGCATCCTAGCGGGCAGCGGCGCGGTGCGGTGCAGCGGCGCGCGGGGACGGCTCCGATGGGCGCGGTTCGACGTTCGACATACTACGACTACATTGGACACTACGAATATACTCGTATTGGGTCATCACCGCGGTCGATCCTCTTAAAATTATATTTATATTTTATTTTAATTTAACTTCTTGCTAAATGTACGAGAAAAGTTCTGGCGATTAAACCAGCATATACAGTCCACTGCTTTTGATTATATCCACTGGATCCTCGACAATAGGTATAAAGACTCAATAACACAATCAGTTGGCTGATAGTCCGGTATGTTTGCCAAATGTGTCGGAACAGATAGCGTTCTGTCACGAAGCCGCCCACCCGCGTTCAAAGAAAGATTTACTACTGAAATTCTGTCACACTCCTCTTTCAATGCGCTGCGTGCACGTTCTACACAAAGTCAGTCTTCAATACACAAGTTTTAGAACTTTAGTGATTTATTTTTAAAATTTTACAGAAGTTAACAACAAACGTTTCGTTTTAGCATCGGTTTCGATACTTAGTGCTACATTTTTCGGTCAAAAAGTTTGATTCTTTTGAAACGTGTATTAGAAGCATAAGTCTGATTCTTCGTTTTAAGTTATGTAGGTGATCGTATTTCACAAAATATTCTATTTTTTCATGGTAGAGTCGACAGGTGACCCAAGGGCTGGCAGTTTTCTCACTCAGCGAATATTTGCTATTCAAAGGGGGAATACTGCTAGTCTTTTGGGCACGATGCCATGGCAGTCTTATTTAGGTTCAGTTTAGATAGTAATAATGTAAATATATATGTAATAATTATTTTTTTCACTGTAAATTTTAACAATAAATGTTAAATTCTTCTATATCTGCAAGTAGTGCCGTGTCAATTCACAATCCCAAGCTTTTTAATAAGCTTTTATTAGGTCGTCGTGTATGTAACTAACAATGTAATGGAATCTAAGGATACTAATTTAACCATCTTTCAAGGATCGTAGCGTCATGAAAATTGGCAGATGTATGTAGTTCTGATGACAATACAATAATATGGTACTGTCAAACTGATATGATGATGGAGCCGGAAGATAAACACAGAAAACCAGTGGAATCTAAGGTAGCTAATTTAACCAGCTTCCAAGGATCGTAGGGTCATGAAAATTGGCAGTTGTATGTAGTTCTGATGACAATACAATAATATGGTACTTACTGTCAAATCGATATGATGATGGAGCCAGAAGATAGGCACTGAAACTTCGACGGAAAAAGTGGAATCTAAGGATACTAATTTAACCTTCTTCCAAGGATTGTAGCGTCATGAAAATTGGCAGATGTATGTAGTTCTGATAACAATACAATAATATGGTACTGTCAAACTAATATGATGATGGAGCCGGAAGATATGCACTGGAACTTCATGATGGAATATCGTATTATATCTGTTTTTGGATTCGTCAGAAAAGTCTTGTAATGAACTTTGACCAGGCTTAAGTTTCAGGGTTATAACAAACCTTTTTTTAAATGACTTGTAAAACTATGCAATGGAATCTCAGGTAACTAATTTAACCATCTTCCAAGGATCGTAGCGTCATGAAAATTGGCAGATGTTTGTAGTTCTGATAACAATACAATAATATGGTGCTGTCAAACT
Source organism: Miltochrista miniata (assembly GCA_933228765.1). Taxonomy (NCBI): domain Eukaryota; kingdom Metazoa; phylum Arthropoda; class Insecta; order Lepidoptera; family Erebidae; genus Miltochrista; species Miltochrista miniata. Next base: position 18,029,897 of record OW121757.1, on the reverse strand, counting down.
GATCTGATGATGGAGTCGTAAGATATGAACTGTAACTTCATGATTGAACATCGTATCATAGCTGTGTTTGAATTTGTTAGAAAAGTCGTGTAATGAGCTTAGACCACGATTAGGGTTTAAGGTTATAACAAACCTGTTATATATTGAAGTTAATATTGAGTGTAAATATTGACATAGGTACCTGCAGAAAATGTATATGTATTAGAGTAATAATGAAATATTTTCACATTAGTCGAACTCAGACAAAACACCATGTAATACAGAAATTCCTACTAATATTATAAATGCGAAAGTAACTCTGTTTGTCTGTCTGTTACGTTTTCATGCCTAAACCGCTGAACCGATTTTGATGAAATTTTTTATAAAGATAGTTTGAGTTTAAGAGAAGGACATAGGTTACTTTTTAACTGACTGCGCGAAAGGAGGGTAATAATTTTATGCGATAACGACTTCTACGCGGATGAAGCCGCAGGGAACAGCTAGTTAAGGTATAAATGTTGTGACTAAAAAGTATTAAATAAATAAATGGTTTAAAAAACCCTAGAAAAATACGCTTTTATAATGCACGAAAAACCCCAAAAATAAATTATGGATCGTTCAAGTTGCCTCTATTTCTGGGCTGAAGTGTAAACTATGTGCTTTTAGTTATAATATTTGATTATAAAAGCGTGGGGCGCTAGAACAAATAAGACTTTTTTGTAAGCATATTCCTATTAATACTAATCCTTAAATAATAAAAATCCTGGCGAAAGCTGCATGAGGTCGCATAAGAGCATAACGTTTATGCTGCCAGAGGGAACGCCTCTTCTTTCAGGCAATAAAGTAGATACATAAGGGGAATACTTTAACAGTGGCAAAATGTAGAATTCTTGTTCGAGAACGAGATATCTTTGGTTACCGTTAAAAACCCGCTTGGGGATATATGCTTTTGTATTCCTATTACGTTCTACACGAGAAAAACACGCTTTTATAAATGTGACCTTATCCTTAATCGGACAAGACATCATGCAACTTCATCCAGGAAAGTCTTTCCTGTTCCAGCGCCCCACGCTTTTATAATCAAATATTATAACTAAAAGCACATAGTTTACACTTCAGCCCAGAAATAGAGGCAACTTGAACGATCCATAATTTATTTTTGGGGTTTTTCGTGCATTATAAAAGCGTATTTTTCTAGGGTTTTTTAAACCATTTATTTATTAAATTCAGAAGTAGGAGGCTATACAAGTTAATATGACGATATAAAAATGTGATAGGTCTTGAAAAAATTTAGCTAATTAAGATAGAACACTATCTTATTTCAGATTAATGAAGTATAAATTTGAGCCTTATAATTCTACTTAAATCGTGTATTTGAACAGTAGTATAGTATAGAGTAAGAAGAAACATAGTGTTATCTTATAAGTATGAGTACTCCGACCATGGCCTCTTATGTTCCTTCTATAATAATGTTATTCCACACACACTCTTTATTCTACTCTATATTTATATATAATTATGGTATGTTCAAAATAGTGTTGAAACAGAAAAAAGTGCATGAATGCAATTATGAATCACGGAGACTGATATGCACAATATGCACATTCAAAGTTAGTGTGGATTTAAACTCGCAATAGTTTTAATTATTGGTTTGTTTGGGCACAGGCCTCAACTCCAAAAATCCAGAACGTTTGTGAATGTGGTGATATCATAACGTGTTCAGTTAAACTCCCGTTGCGGCACGGTCGAACAAATTCAAAAAGCAAACACCGGCTTAACTATTCCACAACTTACCTTTCCAGTCCCTCGGTAAATTTACGCGTCGCCTCATTATTTCGCTTCGAAACCGTTGCCTTCTAAATAAATATATTTAAAATGTAAAAGTAATATATTTTTTAAATGTCAAGTGTATACGTTTCGTTAGACTAGGCGCTTAGGCGTGTGCAATTAAGATTGCGAAAGTGCATCGTTTTTACAACATGCTTAACATAAACTGTTTTTTTTTTATATTTTAATTTTATGTACGCTAGAAGATTTATATTTTTTCAAAATTTGCGGTCTTGCTGTGAAGCCAGCCATACCGCAAAGGATAGGCCAGAGTTTAAAAGTGCTACAAGAATGAAGCACATTGAGTTTTAAATGTATACGTGCCAACTTGAAAATTGGGATTTGTAGAAACTACTCACATCGATGATAGGTATACCACGCCGTCAATTGAAAAATCAAAGGACGTGTGTGAGTCTCCCAAATTTTCCGCTTTACCCACAAAACCTGGACTATAGATGAAGCTCCAGAAAATGTAAATCCAGGATAAACACTAGGTACCTACATCTTTACAAACTATTTACGTTTTTTCAGTATACAACATTTTTGCGCATTTTTGCCACGTGAAGTAGGTAAGTACCTGCGTAGCAAATTAAAAGCTATTCCTATGCAAATTGAACGCTAAACTGGTCAAGTTTTCGACGCTATTGTTATGAAACTCCTAAAAAGACTCTGATTGAGGCCAAAACTTTCTAGAATAGTAATTAGTTTTCCTTCGTCTGAAAACTCCGTAATGTTCGGAACTTTGATAAACTTGATTGGTTTCGGTAGATTTAGTAATACTACCGAAGATATACAAGTTCTAACTTCAAAAATACAAACTAAGAATATGAACTATTATTTGCTGCAACAAAAATATTTTTCTTCTACAAGTACTTGTTATATGGAGCGAAGTGCTTTAAGGTTAGATCGTAGATACGAATAAAAGTCGATAAAAGTTGAAAACTTTTCGAATAAAGATCTTCGCTTCGGCACAAATGACCTAATTTGCAATACTGTAAAGTTTTCAGACATGAATACTCTATATTATACTATTGTTAGCAGTGTAAGTAAGGAGGGATATTCTTTTAGGGTATCCAATGAATTCACAATCCTTATTTTGATATTCGTAATACAGTCATGCCCATTATCAAAGTGAAAATTACATACAGACATATATAGGGAAGATCAATATTTATGTCATACAGTCAAAGTACACTTTCAGTACTATCGATGTTGAAAACTGCTGTTAGTAGGTACCTATAGTGGCATTAAGTATTGTGCTACTCCTTTTGAAACACTAGTAGTCATCACCCTTGGGTTTACCTTACTTAAGACATCTTTGGAACACTTTAAGGTTTACCTACTCTGTATAATAAATAATAGTAATAAAATATTCACGGACATTTTCCTACAACTCTACATATCTATCCTTTTCAGCCCGATCCGTTCTGCCGTGAGACTGTGATAAAGGAACAAACATCCAAACACCTTACGCGAGAAGATCACAACACTGTAAGATTCATAACCAACCAAATTAATAATTCTTTATTTACTTTATACACAGTCCAAAACCGTATTTAAGTTTATGCGTTATCAATTAATCGCACTCATTGAGCGTTACAAAAAATATTACCTACCCAAGGCGTCCATTTAGTACAAAAACCTAGGCAGAGCTTCCGTTAACCGACAAAAGGAAATTCAATAAGAACGAATTTCCTCTGATTTACTACCACTATTTCCTCGTTAAGTCCCGGGTCTCGAGGTGTGTTCGAGATTTTCATTCTAAAGACAATTTCGTTGCAATTGCTATACAGAAGTTCTGACTTTTTGTGTCACCGACTTTTGCTGAGTTTGCTGCATGTTTATTTTCATAAATATCAAAACTGATTACGCATGATGATTGAACAATAATGAAATTTAAATTTATTTATAAGACATTTTCTGATTTAGAGTCGCTGTGTAGCTTTGACACTATCTAGCTCAAATAAAATCATGCACAGAACTTTAAAGAACACAGACAATTGTAGGTATATGTTACTGGTAAGGCCAGACAGACAGGCCGTAGGTCTGTTGGGAGTCACGGGACATCCTTCCTGAGGGCTTACCCGGGGCTCTCAACCATAGGCTGTTAGGCGTGGCGTGAGGTTTTTTAGTCGGTAAGAGTCCGGCATAACATCCTATGAGGATTTTCGCTCACGTTAAACAAAAAAAAAAAAAAAAGGCTAGACAGACGACTGAGAAACTACTAAGCATAGAATGGCTATTAAGGGATTTCATACAAACAAAGCTTAGTTCAGTTCTTAGTTCATCATCACGGCTTTTATACCCGAAGGGGTAGGCAGAGGCATATTATATGCCCACATTTCACGGTTTTTTTTTTATTTGTCCCACGTAATACGTTGTGAGCCATATTGCCGTGTTTAAATAGAAAGGCGCAGGTTGTGACTGCCTGCTGTTGAAATAAAGTCTTCAACTTGGCTTAACGACTGCCATTTTACTGGCAACCGGGACCAACGGCTTAACGTGCCTTCCGAAGCACGGAAACACTCAAATAAATGTCAAAAAGTGATCATATGGATGGTCACCCATCCATGGACCGGCCATAGTGAAAGTTGCTTACTGCAGTGATCGTTTACAGAACACTGAGTCCGCGGGGCCACGAGCGCTTCAATACAATACAAACAAAGCAGCCATAAAAAACATAAATCCGTTTTAAAGTTTTTAAACTGCACAATTTGAAAGAAAATAATTTAAAGATTTTCCATGATCCAATTTCATATGAATTCGATACCAAGGAAATCCTATTAAAATATTCTTCCAATAGTCTGAAAACTGCATGAAAAGTAGTTCTGCAGTCAGTTTGAGAGACTTATCGATTGTTGGTTTTTTCTTATTAACAATTCAAACGCCGCCATTCATTGGCGGTAAATTGTAGTGATATTATACCTAATAGCTTAGAAAATTTTGTCCTATTATTTTTATTAAAACAGTGTATTTGTACCAACAAGTAGATAGTAGATATATATGGCTTACCATATGTAACATAGCCTATGAACGTAGTATTTTAAGATCTCAAACAACTGCTTGGGCTCACCAGGTGCTGATGACAAGGGTTTGTCAAGGTTTCAGGTCATTCGAAAGTGTACTAAGGTTCCTGGCTACTCAAGATCGTGGGAGAGCAGCTGTACCTTATAGTTATAGTCGATTCGAGTCCAACATACAGAAGCACAACATAAGGTCATTTTTAGGGTTCCGTGGAATAAACGGAACACTTATAGGACTGTACGTCCGTGTGTCTGTCAAGAATTTCTATCTCATGAACGCGTGGAGGTATCGATTTGAAATGAATACCATAGATTAAGGTCTGTGATCCCTTGAAGCTGTAAAAAATCAAACTTTTAAGTTAACGCAGAAAAATGTTTTTTTAGAAACTATATTATTGTACTTATAAATAGAATAGTAGGAAAACTGTAGTTAGAGTTCAGTTCATACAGTTCCACTAGTTACATGTGTTACGAAAGTTTCTAAAGCTTATGTTCATGTTATATTTCAAAAAAGTAATCACTTACGAAATGTCAATATAGAACACCGGTTCTTTGACGAATATAAAATCTTTCTACAGATCGTTAATTTTCTGACTGTACATGACGTAGGAACTTGAAAACCTTCACAATAAAAATAGTTGACTTTGTGAAATATACAATACACAGACTTTTGAAAATGATAAATGCGATATACAAATTTTACTAAAGTCACCGTTTTCTTCGCGAAATGGCGCAACCTTATAATACCTTCACACTTTTATTACAGCAATAGAAGAAAATTGTACCTAGTTCATGCGAGACAGTCTAGACGGGAGAACGCTTTTCTCTGTACTTCTAAGTGAAAGTGAAACACATTATTTTGATAAGTTGAAAATTTTGGGGGTGTTAATGGGCGTTAATCATCCTGGAGAACCAAGGTTAATTAAGTAAGATGAAGATTCTAGGTTCTAATTCTTGAAATACACTTTGAGTTTTTACAAAAGCACAAACTAAATTATTTTATTCTTAGGTAAACTTCATAAAAAACCGGCCAAGTGCGAGTCGGACTCGGAGCCGCCCTTAAATAATATTATTTTAGTAGGTATTAGTTGTATAGTAGACAGACAGTCAGTCAGACAGACAGGCATACAATCAGTCAGACACAAATAGATGTCAGCTAAGTCTCATGAATAGGGTCCCGCATTTTACCCTTTGGTTACAGAACCCTAAAAACGAAGCTGAACACTTCACTAGTATCAATGGTAAATCAAAAGGAGGTGCCGTAATTTACGTGAACAATTTTCTCGCAAAAACTTCACTCACCACGCGCCTTCTCTGTTTCATCGGGTTTGTCGAGTAGCCCATTCTTTTTCTCTCTGTTGCCATGAGTATCATTAAGCCGCGATTTTAAAACGATCGGCCTTATTCTTTGTTTTGTTTACTAGTACACTCCATATTTTGTTCCTTAAACACCCTCCTGGGAAATCCTTTGATAGCCTGAGAGTCTTTAGGTAAGTATCTACTTACTTGAATTTTTTTGGATTGTTTCGTTTGTGTGATGTGAAACAAAACTGAATTTTTAAAGATTTTTGATGTTAGAGAGCTGTGGTGGTTAGGAATTGAACGTGACGTTACAAAAGCGGCACTTTAAAGTATTTGATGAGACGAAGCAATTTTTACAGTACCAGAATGTTGTGCTATTGTCCCGTTTACGGACGCATAATTATATTTTCTTACCAAGACTTTGTCATAACGATATTTTTCTAGTTTCAGTGCCTTGCAGCAGTTACCTTGTGTTTAGGCTTAATTAATTTATACTGTTGAGAACTGTACACCTTGATAGATTGATTTTCAGTCTATACGTCACTAAAAATAGTGAAAATATTTTTTTAACAAAAAGGAAATAGACTTCAAACAATACTAAAAACTAAAAAAACAGTACTTAGCACAAAGTTATTACGAGAATATTCTGATTTATCAGATATCATTAAATATGATACTGAAGTCGGTGCCAATATGACTATAAGAGAGATTAATAATGCCTACTACATTTCACTAGGCAGGTACATAGTTTTACTGGGCACCGATTTCTGTATTATATTTAATGATATCTGATAAATCAGAATATACTAAGTTTGTGCTAAGTAAATTTTATTTGTCAGTTTTTAGTTTTGCTTGAAGTTTGTTTCTTTTTAGTTATTTTTTTTGTATTTGTGTAGTCTGGGGGATAGTAAATAGGCTACTTTTTATCTCTGGAATACGTCCCCATGAGACGTGGGAATGAGAATAGAATTAGATGAGGAGAACCTAAAACAGTCTACTTTGTGAACTATGTTTTCTTTTCGGAAATTAACACTCCGAAATCACTTAAAAGAAAAATATCCTCTAGATGCGGCAATAAATCAGTCTTGGCTAGAAGAGGTTGCTAATACTTTCATCCCTGAGAAATTATTCCAACTATTCAAGGGTCGTGCGGAAGACAGCGGAATCACACGCGATCCTCTTGGCACGAGACACGGCCGCAGCTCGAACTCCACTTACAATTTACATGGCGAATGTTGTTAGATTGTAAACATCGCAGCCGCGGCAGCGTGCGACATGCTAACATCTACATACCAGTAGAACTCGCGCTCCCTGGATTAAAATGCAGTACAGGGCGTTTGAAGGACGTAAGTAGCAGTTACAACTTGACGTTGATAGACTGCTGAAATGAAAAGAATTACGTGAAATTTGAGTTCTAAAACTTATAGGTAGTGAGATTTGTTCGATGTTGTTGTTCGTTGTTTTTATCAAAAGTAGCAGATGTTGGGTTCACAGTTATTTCTAGTAATTAAGTTATTGCTTATTGACACTAGGGCGTCTATGCAATCTGAAGGAGCACTGTCTAAAGATGGAGACCTAATACTAGCGAATATAATACAAACAATAATCACGCCCTTAACCCTGAAGGGGTACACTGAAGCGTAATTTAGGCGAGCCTATTGCCTTTCATACTAGCTATAAAATCAGCAATAAAGACTTATAGATATTTTATTTATTTCTTCGATAATAATTATCAGTAGAAATCAGCAATAATCATGAATAGTTGAACTCAACTATCAGGCTGATAAATATTTTAAATCACAGTAAGTAGTACCACCGTACCGCTTGTACGAAAGCAAATTGTGTCCTCTTGCAGATAGACCCCAATCTCGGCTCGTAAATAGTTCGAAGCGCCACTGATCCCTTTGTAAACCGCAGCCCCACTTTAATAGATAGTACGGATTTTAACCAAAAAATGTGATACCTAATTACATGCTCAGTTGAGGGTTGCTTTGTGGGGAAGATAAGTGGAAAATAAACAATGTATACTCGTATTTAGATGATGAAATTGCCGAGCCGAAAAAATGTGTGAATACTACAGTAATACAGAGATTGAATAGTACGATTCTTAGCAAGAACAAATCTACAAAAATTCGTGCTCTAAACTAAACTTGAACCAAAATGTCAATTCCATTCAAGTAGCCAGGAAAATTGTTTTTCAGAATTCTGAGACTTATATAATACTACATACATAAACTTTACTGTTAAATAATCATAACCTTAAAAAATCCATTTTTGAAATCTGCTAGGTACAATATACAAAAGGTACGGTCGCCGAATGTACCTTTAATAAAATGCACCTGACTTAAAAAGTTACTTTCTCATAATGCACCTAAAGCAAAGTAAATAGTACCTACTTTTTACAAAATTCGCTTATACGTGTCGCGAAGAAAATCCATTACTATTACAGCACACGATTTGTCTGGAATTCTGAAGTTGGAGCGAAGTAAAAAATACGTATTTGGAAATCGCTACTGGCAATCGGCCAGAACAGATGTAGAAAGAAGACGTGATGCTTTACTAATATCACTGCAATTCTTGGTGATAGTGAGCTATTTGCCGTAAGGAATCAGGGTAGATACTTTTAGTCCAACTAGAGTCCCGTAGACTGTCGAAATTCGTCAGTAATTCATTCAAAAACAGTTTTAAACACAACTAAAGAATGGCCTTGACTTCGCTCGCGTAGAATTCTGTTCCTGTTTTCGCATCCGGGAATCATTTCGGGGATAACAAATAACTTAATTGTAATATTTCAAACCTTCATTTATCCCAGTACCAATTTTTTCCAGATCAGTTCAGCGGTTAAAGTGTGAAGTAATAACAAACATTTACGCATCCATGCTGTAATAAGATTTTTTTTATTTAGCACTAAGGATATTTGCCATTGAACTCTAACTGGATCAAACTTCACTTTCAACTTTTTTGCCAATGTTTTTATAAAAGGGTACAACGTTAAAGCATCAAGTGTTTAATTTATACAGATTAGAAGAATTACACGTCAGTAATCTTTTTCCGATCAATTATTAATTTTGTTCTAATTTGTACTTTAAGCTACAAATATATCATACAACAATGAGGGCTATCATGTGCCCCAGAATAACGGTAAGTTTTGGTGTGATTTTGTTTTCATTTAGCAAATGTGATACTTCTTTGTTGTTGGTAACCGTCTAACCTTTCAAGTCGCTCTATGTGTCTACCTACACGATAGCCTTTTCCATCGTTCAACAAATCGCTACTATCACATAAATCTTAGTAGGGTCAATTTTATCACTCGTATCCAAAGCTGCAACATGCTCTTAAGATAGATAAAAAATAGTAACTCAAAACAGATTTTAATCTCGCCATTAAACCAAAAATCTAACTAGATAAATTTGCTGAAGCTTAAAAGCTGAAGGTTGCAGGATGTAAGGAAAAGAAAAGCTGAAGGCTTTCAGAAAAGGAGAAGAGAGAAATAAAAAGATGGAATTAAAATTTCAATTGATGGTATATTATAATTTAAACTCGGGGTCGTGGTAATTTCGAGCAGCAAGTGCGATCTCCGAAGGCCTTCGCAGGGTTCCGACTTATCTTAGTGGTTCCCAAGGCTGATGCAGTCCGCGACGTAGCCGTGCCGTCCACAAATTCGGCTGGCACGGTGTTTTCGACCCGTAGGGTGGATGACTGCTCGTAGACTTGGAGGGTGCGTCTTCACCTTCGTGGAACCCGAAGGTGGACTTCTATAGCCCGTAGGGTGGACGTTGACAACCCGTAGGGTGGATGCTGACAACCCGTAGGGTGGACGTTCCTGCTTGGAACCCGCAAGGTGGACCCTGGAATGTTCCAGATGACGGGTTAGCTGGAACCCTTTTTCCCGCCCATTGCTAAGACAGCCGACTCCTGTTAACCATTTCAGGAATCGGGGGTCTCACAATGTTTGCTGATATTCTACTTTTACAAAGAGATTTTTTCACACCCCTTTAATCTACCCTCCCATAACAGGGTTGACCAACAGCCGTTAATTTTCACTGTTTTAAAAATCTAGATTCATTATAAATAATTTGACTCACCCAATGATGGGGTTATTGACGCTCGCAGCTAAATCGCTGATCACTTTGGGAGCACCTGGCTCCTAACAATATTTTTTCACTTTGAAATTATACTCTGATGCACCTACGCCTTCGCGACTAGTGACTTTACATTATTTGAGTAATGGGGGCTTCGAAATTCGCGCGCGGTTGTTTTTATATTTTTGTACAGCGCCTCTAGCGGCACCACTCGAAACTACTAAACGTCAAGACCGCTTTTTAAATACGAATGAGGCTTCCGCCGTTGCGACAATAACTCGGTAGATGGCGCTTTCATTTATTAATCTACGTTTTCATTTTAAAACCCCTAATGTTGAACCCCTAATTGCACCCGTTGTTCCACAACGTTACATACTCCCCCTCCCCGGTGAGCGTTTGACGTACCCTAACGCGTCAAATGCTGCGTTCGTCCTCGAACGCCCCTAACATAATACCTAATACTCGTCTATGTGTGTGTGTATGTTAGTGTGTTGTGTGAATGAGATGATGCTGGGTGTAGCGAAGAGTCGGCCTTAACTTTAATGAAACCAACTCGCAGGATGTATTAAGGTGATTCTGAAGGATCTTATAGGACAGAAAGAGAAAAGACGTATTTGAGGCTTTGGGTTGAAGGTTCAGGTAATACGCACCGCCTGAAAGTGGGGTGTGTATAATAAGGCTTTTTGCTGAAGGCTGGGATTTATACAACCGTCCCAGAGAAGAACATCCTACTAGGGCTAGTGTAACACTTCCGACTCATAGGATGGACTATCCCCCAGGGCATGCCTCTAGCTTCCGAGTGGTAGGATTAGCCATATGACGAAAATAAACATAACGGTGATCTACACCTACGACTGTTAGGGCAAGACAAATGCTGCCAAATAACAGTACCATAATTCTGTTCGGGTAAGCCTCATGCTTCCTCGTAACAGTAACAAACCTACACCATAATTCTGTTAGGGCAAGACCATGCTGCCAACTAACAGTAAACGACGAACTCTGTTAGGGATAGACTCATGCTTCCAACTAACAGAAAACTCCCAACCAAACCAAGAAACAGAAAAGTGATAGAAAATAATTTACTTGCAGAATCCTTCGTGTTGCTAATTAATCCTTATGTCCCCATGACGAACACGGCATGTGTTTGTCACGTTGTTCTGTGTACTTATTTGAAAGTCGTGTGTAGTGTGTAGTGTGTAGTGTCCCTAACTAATTACTAGGCTATTTAGCCCTTTAACCAAATAACATAAAAAAACTAAGTGCTTATTTGCAATCTTAGTAGCAATAACAAAAGCTAAGTGCTTATTCGCAATCTTAGCAGAAGAATGTTGACTATGACTATTATGTCAACCCTAATAAATAACTAAGATAAATGATCTTTGGCCATTATGCCAAATATCTAAAAATATGGTGCCCTTGTTTGCCACCATGTCAGTGTAAAATGTATCTGCGTGTTTAAATAAATGATATGTATGTATGTACGTATGAAATCTCCCTTGTATAAGTTTTGTTTTGCTTGCGCGTCTAATGTTGACGTAATCATGTTGATGCAAACGTGTTATTCATCGTTGCATCTAAGGCCAGTGTCACACTATGTAAACAAACAAAAAAAAAACTGCTTGTTGAGTGTTTGGAATTTTGTGTGAAGATAATTGTGATGAATATGTAATGACTATATCTTACTTAATTATTATGTAAGTGTAAATGTGAAACTTCCGTATGATCATATGTATGCGTGTAACCTGACACGAGATGTGGTACCTATATGTGCCACCTATGTACTAAAGTTATATGACGGTGTGCTAACACCCTTATATTTTCCAAAAAAATAATTATCAAAACCTATTGTGTAACTGTACTGATGTACTATATAAACTATTAGTGAATGCATTTTAATGCAGTGTAATTGCCTGAGGGCCGCCACCGTTGAACCAGGTTCCTCTCCCCGGATCTTAACTTCATATGCAAGTTCCGCTTTTGGAAGCGATGTGAAATTTGATTTGAATGCCATTGTACTGACTATTTCAATTACTATAGCCGGGAATCTTTAGTGATGATGATTATTTACCAATGTATAGTGTATTTATCTGCTACTTATTTTACATGAAAAGTTAATTTTATGTAAACAACGAATGTTCGCTATATTCGCTAACGAATTCTGTTGTAGTGAACGACGGCCCTTATCGTTGTCTGTTTACGTCTTGTTGAATGTTAAGGAATGTGAATATTTTTCGATCCACCCGCCGAATAACGAAAAATAAATTCTACTTTTTAGGGTTCGTTGAACCGAATTATAAATTGAACCTTTATAAAACTTAGTATTTGCTTTAGTAAATACTTAAGTTTGGAAATATTACCTTTTAGGGTTCCTTCACTCAATTAATAGATTGGACCCTTCTAGAAATTAATTGTCTGTCTGTCTGTCTGTGTTTAAATGTAATCTAATCCTAAGCAGTGAGTAGTGAAAGTGAAGTGTGTGATGATGGGTTGATGAAATTAACTAAGTGTTTTACAGTTTTACTCGAATAATGCAATTTTCGACGCTGCTATTATTTTTATTGAAATGTAACTATTCACACGAACGTACTACGAGTTAATTGTATTTTGACTCGTACCACTAATTTTTTCTTTAAATCGTTCCTTACTACTACGGAACCCTTAATTATTCTGAACTGTGTCAAAGACGATTCGCACTTGGACGGTTCTTGAAATAAACTATATGGTAGTAACCAACCTTTTATGTAAATTGTTCCTCACCACTACGGAACCCTTGAATATTTCGAATTGTTTGAAAACCGATTCGTACTTGGACGATTCTGGAAATGTTTTGTATGAGACTGTTGGTGCCCGGAGTGTATTATATTCACTTCCACCCACAGTTTATATGGAAAAAAAAAATTTCTTCTACTATCGAGCTAGTAATTCAACTTACTCGTAAACGTTATGAAAGCAACATCTGCCGTTGTTTATTCGGAACACGAATCAAAGTTAATAGTTTATAATTGTTTTTTGGCAAGAATGTATTCACTGCGTGATCTACGTTTGGAATGTTTTTTCTTACAGTTGTACTTCAGTGTATCAGAATTCGACGTAATTCGAAAAGTGAAACAATTATGAATCTTTTAAAATTTACGTGAAGTGAAATTTGTAAAATCTTTGTTCTACCGTTTTACTAGAGTGAAATTTCAATAGGGATTGTCACCCAGACGTGTGATTATCGGCTGTTGGTCTCGCTGTAAATTCACATATGGGAAATACAACAAAATAATACACAAATTGAGGCGGTTTGACGCCGTACAAAATAAAAATTGTGGTGGTGATATCCTGTGACTACTTTTTACGATGAATATAGGCAATACAAATCACTTACTAATATTAATGTAAGCGTTTCAAATGTGAAGTTTTACTTCAGACTTTAATAAAGTAATATTTAAAATTGGAACAAAACAAAAAAAACTGTTACTTTAAATTTAATTAAAATTTTTCCACCATAAAATAAATGCTTGAGGGTGTGAAAAATAAATTTGGGGACCGTTAAAATTTGGAAAAATTACAATTCACGTTGAGAAAAAATTCAAATTTTGCCTTGTTCTTGTTTATGCCGAAATCTGTCTAAAATCACTAAAAAACACACAAAATAAGCCGGAAAGAACAAGTTGGCAGCAGAGGTCAGGAGAGCCAAATTCCTGGGTAGTTGTGATAATTTGGAGGGAAACTACCCCGCTAACGGGCACTCTTAAGACTATTTTACACAAATTGAATAATCTTATAATTATGACCTCCGACTCCCGTCGGAAATCGCTTTCTCGCTACCCGAAACCACGTTGGGCGCCACTGAAAAGCTGAAGGCTTTCAGAAAAGGAGAAGAGAGAAATAAAAAGATGGAATTAAAATTTCAATTGATGGTATATTATAATTTAAACTCGGGGTCGTGGTAATTTCGAGCAGCAAGTGCGATCTCCGAAGGCCTTCGCAGGGTTCCGACTTATCTTAGTGGTTCCCAAGGCTGATGCAGTCCGCGACGTAGCCGTGCCGTCCACAAATTCGGCTGGCACGGTGTTTTCGACCCGTAGGGTGGATGACTGCTCGTAGACTTGGAGGGTGCGTCTTCACCTTCGTGGAACCCGAAGGTGGACTTCTATAGCCCGTAGGGTGGACGTTGACAACCCGTAGGGTGGATGCTGACAACCCGTAGGGTGGACGTTCCTGCTTGGAACCCGCAGGGTGGACCCTGGAATGTTCCAGATGACGGGTTAGCTGGAACCCTTTTTCCCGCCCATTGCTAAGACAGCCGACTCCTGTTAACCATTTCAGGAATCGGGGGTCTCACAATGTTTGCTGATATTCTACTTTTACAAAGAGATTTTTTCACACCCCTTTAATCTACCCTCCCATAACAGGGTTGACCAACAGCCGTTAATCTTCACTGTTTTAAAAATCTAGATTCATTATAAATAATTTGACTCACCCAATGATGGGGTTATTGACGCTCGCAGCTAAATCGCTGATCACTTTGGGAGCACCTGGCTCCTAACAATATTTTTTCACTTTGAAATTATACTCTGATGCACCTACGCCTTCGCGACTAGTGACTTTACATTATTTGAGTAATGGGGGCTTCGAAATTCGCGCGCGGTTGTTTTTATATTTTTGTACAGCGCCTCTAGCGGCACCACTCGAAACTACTAAACGTCAAGACCGCTTTTTAAATACGAATGAGGCTTCCGCCGTTGCGACAATAACTCGGTAGATGGCGCTTTCATTTATTAATCTACGTTTTCATTTTAAAACCCCTAATGTTGAACCCCTAATTGCACCCGTTGTTCCACAACGTTACAATGTATCATGTATGATGACCTCGACGGAACCCTATAAATAGCAAAAAACTTTCTTCCACAGTAGGTAGTGCGACAAATATAAAACGAAATCACAGACGTATCCTTCCGGTGCGGGAATTCCTGACAAAAAACCTTCATTGCCGAGCCCTTTTCATGATGGATGCAGTTTTCGCGTGTTGCCGACACGACGCGTTCACGAGCTCTCGACACATTTGTACGATAATATAACGTGAAAGAATGTACTTACGCACTACACAATCACCACTTTTGTGATATTCGTGAATAATAATATTTTTACATGCCTTAAATTTAATATACTTAAACAAAAATACAGATACATTTACCTAAACTAATGCCTCTAAGGTTAGACCAGCACTAACCTGATTAAAAATGGTCACCCTAGTTTTTGCAACGACAGAGGCGTTACGCTCGCAGTGCCGACCCCGCCAAAAGCTTATAAGGCATCAATTGGAAACCCCAATACATAAAAAAAATTAACAACAGAGCAAGGAACTCATTCCATAACCCAGAAGCCTATCAGACCTTGCCGTTGCTCCAGACCCAAATGGGGATGAATATTATTCTAACTTACGCAAACTTCCGTATTTCTGTACCTTGTTATTTTTTAGTTAGTACAATAAAGCACATATCTATCTATCTATCTATATATTTCTTTACAAAAAATGTTTTTTAGGAAGCTATTACTTTTCTCTTGTCTACTTTGTAATTCTACAGCGTGACGTTGGATAGATCTTTAAAGTTATGTTGTTTTTAATAAAAGTACATAGTAAAAAAAAAATCTGTTTAGAATTCCTTCTGCGTTTGTGAAATAGAAGCTTTAAGTGGTATTTCTTGTCAAAGTCAAGTACCTTATTGAAAATTTTCCACATTATTAGCTTGATTTACTTTCATGTCGTAATTAAAGAGTTTCAATATATTGACGAGGTTTTTAAAATCGTGAAAATTATGGGTTTAGAAAGCGCCAAGTGCCATACCTTCGATGAATAACCACATTAGCGTTCTCATATTAAGATGTAATCAAAGAAAACTAAACGTAAAAAGCATAAAAAATTTCATAAGAAAAAAAAATCAAATCGAGTCAAATCCGTTTTTCTTGGAACCCCTTTCGATTTTAGGATATGTAAATTGAAATTCGTGTACCTACTAAACTTATCTCTAGAATTTTATTGCTTACACCAGGATTTGATGGTAAATCCCATCAATCCGAATAAGGATGGCCTTAGCAATGATCCAAGCGAGGGTTGGTTTTGAGAACGTAAGCCGTTCTCAACAATTGCTGCTTTTGAACTCATAAAGGAGGGATTAACGCTGACTTTGAGTGATAGCATCTATTTGAAAGAGGCGACGATCTGATAGTACAGGGTGCTAATCAATTCTTGTGCTTTGTCTCTTTTAACACCATTTTATTTATAACAGTGGCCATACTGAACTATTGACTATTAGAGAGGGCACACAAAACAGATTTCGGTGTCTATAATAATCACCCTAAATTTCAAATCAATCAATTATTACAAATTTTTAACATAATCGAACTTTTGGATAAGTTCCCCCTTTTGTAGTTTGGATCTTTTATCACCAATTATTTCCTGAGCAGTTATAAATTATAGCTAAAAATCATCTCTTTCACACTTAAAAGTGCGCCATCCCACTAAATCCCCCCTCCCTTTCTGATTTTAGTATTTACTGTTATAGCGGCAACAGCAATACATCATCCGTGAAGATTTTAGCTCTCTGGCTATTACGGTTCCTGAAATACAGCCTCGTAATGGACAGACAGACAGACAGAAAGATAGCGAAGTCTCATGCACAGGGTTCCGTTTTTATCCTTTGGGTGCTGAACTCTAAAAATATCGTTTTTAATTTTCTGTTGAATCGGATCGAGGCGACAAGGTGTCACCAACTTACCCGTTGTAGATACATAATTTGAAACAAGCAATAATAGTTTTCAGAAAACAAAAGAACACAAATACGGTGCCATACACACCACAAACGTTAGATTGTTCCAGTAGCAATCGCAAGATAAACAAATAGGGTGAGACACAGCTATCGAAGGGATATCCCTCTATGCTTGCAACTTAAAAAGCGGGTACAAAGTCGTATCTTCGAAGTTAGATTCTATCTGAAACACAGGGGAATAGGCTAGGTACGCTCCAGCCAGTGTCAATATTGAATCAGCACGGTTCGTGTTTGTGAGAGGAATAAATTGCGGCCAGCCACCGGAAACTGTTCACGTCAGACGAGTAATTTTCTTATCTGTCTTTTTTTTATCTTATATCCTTTGCTAAATAATTTGAATAGGATCATTTCGGTGAGCTATTTAGAAGTTTTGTCGTCGCTTGAAGTTTAATAACCATTACAGGCATTTTCTGGAAAATAAAGTTTTCTTTTAACTTTTATTGGCCATTTAAGTATTTTCCATTCATTATGTAAGATTTCCAACTTTATATCTTAGTCTACTTCGATTTGTCAACGTATACCCTGACCCTCTTCTGAAACTCTTTTACAGTTCCCTAATAGAAGAGTTCAAAACCTCGTCGCCTCTCTTTAAACATCAGCTCCCGACATAATAAATAGGAAGTACTTAGAGATACCATAACATAAGCAACAGTGTCCTGGGGTATCCATCCAAGGGCTCCCAACCGTTTAGGTAGGATAGGTACGTGTGATTTTTAGTCGGTAGGACTCCGGCATGGCATCCATGTAGGATTTTCCTCATGTTAAAAGAAAACCATATAAACAACATAAAACGCAAAACGAATATTGCGAATAATGAAAGATACTGCTCCGTGAAGAACTACTATCTGACCATGTCTCTAGTTGCACATAATATGATGCCTTACTTTAATAGTCAAAAGTATTTCCTATATCTTCCAAAATTTTAGTGAGGTCTTTCAAACTGTTAAGAGTACTTAAGAGAAGTTCACACTATATGAATAACTATATTTCATATTAAATGATAGCCAACCAAATCGGTCTATCACAGCAGGTATTTATTTCGAGTTCACCTTCTCTTCTCCATGACACCCTTCCGGTAGCAAGTGCACCACATACATGTAAGGCTGACTTGGTTCCTCAAGATCTTGATAGCATTCCATCGCACCAAAAATGGTAGTATTTTGTCCATATTTCACTTGTTATTATAGGTATGTGTATTTAAAATTTACGTGTCTTGTGTAAGATGGTTTCAAAGTATATTTTAGGGCATTCAGCCCTAGCCTATTACTGCGGTACCGCATACATGTAACTAATAATATGAAAGTTATGAATTTTGTATAAAGACCTTTATTTAATTGATAAAAATAGGGTACACAAAATGCAACAGACATTCATAAAATAGAGGTTATATATCATATTTTACATTAGTAAGTAACAATTTATAATAAACATTTATATACTAGCGTTACTTATTTTTAAAGTCGGCATAAAACTACCTACATAGCGAATAGTGCGATAAAAGCTAAACGATCACTGGGTGTATCACTTCCAGGACATTTGATCCGCTATTGAGCTATATAAATGGGGACATTTAGGCCCCCCTCACCTCTTTGAATCGCCACTAACTGACAGATAATGCTCTATAAACAATTTTTTATTAGTCTCGTGCATACACACATCGATGGAATTATTTAAAACATGATTTTTTTATAGTGTTGCATACTTCCTTTATACCCCCTTATTTTTTTTTTACATGTGTTCATGGATATCGAACTCCTACTAGCGAAACCACACGGTGCCCTTCCATCTCTGCCTACGCCCAGGAGGCCCCTCTGTCAACAATCTGACATAAATGACAGGTGTAAAGCATTGATGTTTTAATATTGTATGATCATGACATGATATTTTGTTTCTACTGTTTGAATTTTACGGTGTGTGCGTGTATCCTCCTGCTCCCTTAACGCAAATAGCTGTCAAATAGTATGTATACATTGACAGCGCAAAGACCACTCTTTTTTTCTAATAAGCATCTTTTTTGCTCACGTAAACTGCCAGTTTTCGAATATGGCAGCACGAGGGTGGAAATTCTAAAAGAGCACATCAAAATGCCGGGAGTTTCGGAAATATACTCATTTTCGAAACTCACGGGAAACTCGATAAAAATCAGAAAATACGTCACGCCTAGGTAACCTTTGTAGGGAAAAATATGGCAATAGCATTATCTGATATATATATATGAACCTACCTATTTAATTAACAGAATGTTTGGAAAAATTAAATTGACAATATTTTATCGAATACTTTTAAAGTAGTCAACGCCTTTCGTGACCATAATCATCTATCTGTACTAACTAGCCATGAAAAGGTTTTTACTATCATAGTCCCGTATTGTCTTCTCACACGATACCTCTGTAGGAACATTTTCTTCCCAAGTGCTATCAAGACGCCTCATCCACTAAACATTGGGAATAGTTTCCGTCTGCCGCAGTGCTCGTATTGCCCATCGTTTCCGAAACACATCACTTTATGGTCACCATACACAACTTAGCATCGCTTTTAATGCCGTCTGCACACTATAACGTCCTCCATTACACAGAGTAGATGTTAGTATTAAAATTAATGGGTTTTTTATAGACCATGTACATAGTTTTATAGAAATACCTTAAGGTTTAATATTAACAAGAAAATTATTTAGGTTTCACTGTTTATTGCATCCGATTGAGAATTTTCCAAATAATTTCTACAAGAAAAGATATAGATACATAAATAGACTATAGAAACAAATAACAGAGATGGCAACTATATGCTTCTTTCCGTTCTTTCAATAAGAACCGAATGTTAGTTCTGAAGGTATCAAAGAGAAGAGGAAAGAAACGGCAGTAAACAGTAATTACAGGCTCGGTAGATGCTGTTCTACATGAATTTTGAACCCGATAGCTTTACCTACCGGGTCCAATTGTGATTTCAAACTATCCAGGATCCTGTTCAAAAGTAACAAAATTTTATAACAATTCATTTCATTCAGATGGAGCTAGGTAATAAACACATGTGCTGAAGAGTTTTGTATATTAAGATAATCGGTAATCGATGAATGGCGCCCACTGCTGGTCAGACATCTCCCCAAAGGTCGTTACAAGCGTTTCTTTGCTTCTTACGTCTAGTAGATTCCCACCTATAAATATCTTATAACTCTAGACACATACACCGTCCAAGACCTGTATTTTACAATTTAATGAGTATAAAAATTATGTTCCATGAACATAAAGTAATTGTGAAACGTACGGAATAAACCAACTACTAAAAAGCCCAACGCCATCGTTTAGTATTGTGACATCTCTATCACTGATATTTTCTATTCTCTTCATTCTTGACATTGCATGCAGTGTAACACGTTTCAAGTATCAGACTTGAAACGTGTTACACTGCATGTTTCAATCAAATCATACTGAGAATTTCACGTCGCCCTGTGTGAAAATTTTGCAAAGAAAGGAGTAAACTGTGTGACTTGAATATCAAGTACTCTATAGTAACGACACCGCGTGGTAAGGCAAATATTGCTTGAAGAAACTATTCAGAAATATCAATAATGACAAATTCATTATTGATATTTCATTATACTTGGTTTCTGTGCATGTATAAAATCGTAGCTATGCTTACTTACTTAATACTTACTTAATAAATTATTCTGATAGTATACATCACTACTAATATTATTAAGAGGTACGATTTGAGAGTTTGTATGGTTGTAAGGGGTATTCTCTTGACCTAATGTAGTGGACCCTAAGTAAGATAGGTAACGGGTGATACACGTGTTATTATATCAGAATACCACCTAAGTTTTCAAAAATACTGGCCAAGTGCGAGTTGAACTCGCGCACGGAAGTTTCCGTAAGCAAAAAATCACGTTTATTCCCTGGGAGCCACCACACCTTTTTATTGTTTTTTTTGTATGTGTTGTTATAGCGGCCACAGAAAAAAGATAATCTGTGAATATAACAACTGTTTAGCCATCACTGTTTGTAAGACAGTACAGCCTTTTACACACAGACGAACAGTGGAGTCTCAGTAATAGGGTCCAAGGCCTAGGTCTTTTGAGAGTCCTGGGGTCATCCTTCCGAGGACTTACACGGGGCTCCCAACCGTAGGCATTAGGTAGGAAACGTGTGGTTTTTAGTCGGTAGGAGTCCATCATGACATCCTTGTAGGATTTTACTCACGTTGAAAAGAGAAGTGGTGCCGTTTTTACACTTTCGGTTCGAAATTCAAAAATGTGACAACCCTATGTGTGTATACAACTGTAGGTACACCCTACACTTACGTAATTTGTTGCAGAATAAAATACTTGAACATTTCTTTTACATTGTAACAAAACGCTGCAGTTAGGTTTTCCATTCATCATCTGGTACAAAGCACGAGCCGACGCGATTGGATCCCAACGGCATGGCGGCACAACTTTTAATTAAATAGAAACGCTCCTACTCTCACTTTGAAAATTTGTTAAGTCTCAAGATAACATTGTTGAACTGAAGAATAGAAATGAATAAACTATTCGTTGGAAAATTTCAAAGCAAACTGTTGCTTTAAAGTTATTGTTATATAAATATTTACTGTAATAACTTTTTTCTGAAGTTACTTTTGATAAAAAATGTTACTGTTTTAGTTTGATAGTAGACAGACCAACAATGTTTCAAGCAGAGTAAAATCAACCATAATTTGTTAAACTTTATAACCTCGTTCTGGTACTAGATATCATTGTAACAACTTTTTGGGCACTGACTTGTCACGAACAGAATTAAGTATTACTCGTTGCATAGCTTTCTAGGACCGGTGACATTTTAGTAGACTTAAGTCTTAAAATATCAATCCTGACCAGCTGACCACCTATGAGAGACCTACTTTTCGTAAATCCTCATAGAGAACAAGAAGTATGGTACCTATTTAAAATCCAATATAGGCCATGTTTTTAAAGAGTGGAAACCTCCATGTGTATTAAACTAGTCTCGAAGCCACACGTTTTTCGAAACATTCTGAATATTGTCTTAAGCGATTCAGTATAGTTCTTTTTTTACGTGTTTAAATCCTACATGCCGGACTCCTACCGACTAAAACCACAAGATGCCTTACAACGGTCTACGGCCGGGAGTCTCGGGTAAGCCCTCGAAAGGATATCCCAGGGCCCAGTATAGGCCTAGATTTCACAGAACCTAAAATAAAAATGTTGCTAGAATTATTATACAAAGTCGAACTATGCTATAGAAACATTTTATGTTCATTTTAAACGTTCGAATTTCGCCTTGAGTACTTATTGATTAAACATCTCACGAAATTACCTTTACAATTGACAGTCACAAAGACAAATTAGATTACGCTCGATAACGAGTGAAAGCCGTCACGGAACCAATTTCCAAATAATATCCACTTAAAATTTCCAATACTACGTAGTCTTAACAGTGCGGTTAGAACTTCGAACCCTGATTGACGAAGTAAACTAAGTCGGCAAACTAGAAAATTAACTTTGATAACTAACACCGAGTATGTGCTGGAGGCGCTTTCATTAGTTTCATACCAGTTACTTTACTTAGCTGCATTATCTTATAGCTCACTTTGTGTTCGGTTAATAAAAGTTTTACTGAGCACAAAACAATATACTGACATGGCTGGTGAAGCACTCACTCGATCACAATACATAGTTCATAAACACAGCAATTGTGGTTATAGAAAATTTACTATAATGCTAGGTACTCGTTGAGTCAAGGAATTACTCATAACTTTCAGGAAACGTTGGCTTTAAATTTCGGCCAAACAAGGAATATTATTCAATATTTGTCGATACAGATTTCTGTAATACATAAGCTCGAAACGTTAGTAGGCTGTGTATAAAATACTTCTATTTTTTGTTCCTTGGCTGTATCGCTATTCATTGATGCTGCTGCTTGGACTAAACAAAACTGAATGGAGATGCTGTAATTTTGTATTTAATTTTAGTAATGTTGCAGAATATCTTTACCTTACCCTCTCAGCGTCATTATCACCATCACCCTGCCTTCTGACGCTTCTTACTTTCGGTCCTTACGTCAACCCTACACAAAATATTCTACACTGCCCTGATGTAACAATGCACATGAACATTTTAAACCCAGATTGAAGTGTCATGAATCCTTTCGTGTGAACTACAGAAGGCGATATTCCAATCCTCCCAACTAATAACTGGAGTAAAAACTAAACGTATTTTAAAAAATATATATTTATAAATACGAGTAGGTATAACGTGACACGATAAAATTACACAAAATACAGATTTAATAAATTACCAAAAATATTAAAGCACCCATTACATACGGGTTTAATAGTAGGTATGAAGCAAAAATTTCTAACAACAAGAAATATTTATGAGGGATATTTTTGCCAACGAGCGCGCCGGTCCATCACGGAGAAAAACAAATGGTTTCACTTAGTCCAACCCTAAAAATGGAGGTAAGTTTAAATTTGACATGACAATAATGTTTGGCTGCCTTATTAATCCTGCGGCATAACCAGGCATTAAGGTTGAATCGTGGCTTTTTTTGAGTAGTAGCACAGGGCAGAAACTCCAGCTTGAATGTGTGGGTGTGACCAATAATTCTAAGCAAATGTTCCGTCAAGACGTCCGTCAACTATAATGATAGCTGTGGTGCGGTAGGGAGTTGCCTATCTGCATGTAATACTATTATATTATCTTCGGTAGTAGTAAGTAGTAGTACAAATTTTTAGATCTGTCTATTATCCAGATCGCGGTTGCATTCTTGGAAACAGTCACCTGATCCTAAATTCTCTACTAGATGCCTCGTCGCTCGATCATAGTGAAAATTTGAAGAAGTAATTTGCTTAGGTTTTATAATTCATGGTGAAACAATTCTGAAGTAGGTATACTTTATAAACGTAGACTTATTCGAGCAAACGCTGACAAACTGTTCTAAAACACAAAATATTTTGAATGAAAAGATAAACAACTTCATCCCTTGGGTTCGCAAAATGCAACTAAGCAAACGCTTTAGCAAAGGTACCAATTTTTGTACAGAAGTAAAATAATAATATTACAACCCGCATAACAGTTAGTTCAAAAAAAGCTCGCCTAAATCGGATTGTTTCGACCCTTGAGAAAGGCTTTTATCTAAGAAATGGGTGTCAAGTGGCTAAAATTATTATTAAGATACCTATATTATCTGCGACTAATAGCTGAATAGAACTCATTCATTCATTCATATATTTGGCAAAGGCTCGCGAGCTTTTATGTACCTAATGGGAGCTACTCGGTTCCTAATTAGTGCACTTACCGTATATCATAATTTGCTAACACCAAATAATATTTTATAGTTATGTTCCTAATGTTTCGAAAAATGTTTTCTGACAAAATATTATTTTGAGGGTATCTTATTTAATTGTTCACTTGTGTAGTTTGTCTGTTTCAAACCAGTCATGTATTTCATGACATGTTTCTATTTTTGGAACATGTATCATGTTTTTGTGTAAAAAAACGGGCCAAGAGCGAGTCGCACTCGTGCACAGAGGGTTCCGTATCAATTATCAGAAACAGAAATACATAATCTGTCTGCATGTTTGCATAATATTTCTTTGATAAATACATAACCAACATAAGCGAATTACACAATATTTATAAGTACTTGTAAAACTTGAAATAATTTATCATTTAAAATATTCTCTGTCAAACCACTTCTCTAACTTTTAAAGGGTACTTCGTCACTAGCAACTATGGAACCTTATGTAAATTGGACTTTATTTTTTATTCATAAACTATTCCTCATATAATTTCTGCGCGTAATGAAAGTTTTGGTAAACGTATTAATAAGGAAAGGTTATAATTTTGTTGCCTTATTAATGTCATTGAACGTGGCAAGCCTACAGGATATTCCCAAAGGTATACATTTACGTATACAGGCCCAGTATCACACCCTTCCTTTTCCAAATACTATAGGTAAACTTGCCAGAAGGTAAACGGGAAGGCTATTGCTATTTTAGGGATCCAAGTTCAATATTTATTTTTCAACCCTATGCCGATGTAATGAACTTGCCGTCACATATTATATGCGGCTCTCATATATAATATTTCTGTATGTTATGTAGCTGCAATCAAATAAAGCAGAAAATAAAATGTAGTGTAAAATGGGCTTGCCAGGATTCCAAGGATTAAGTATTCATGAGATTTATTTAACATTTATACAATAGCTAACAGACTGCAGAAAGAATAGTTATTTCCAAATGAAACTTTCTTTCAGCAGACCGGCAAGCGAATAATAAAGTCATAAATACTTAGAAACCCACTTTTCTAACCTTTTCTCATTTCAATTTAACGGTATAGAAAATCACTTACACAGCAAAAATAAAGTCTCTAAACTGCAATATATAAACGTTCAAATATGCTGTTGTTAATAAATTTTAAGATAATATAAAAGTGATAAAACATATCCCAAAAGCAAATTGAATCAAAACCTCTATTCGTTAATATCCCAAGCTAATCTTGCATTTAATCAATCCCTTTGAAAAAGAAAATATGTTGTAATCTGTAAATGAAGAATTTCATCACATAGAGATGGATATAATAATATTTCAAACTCGAGCAAACTTCAAATAAAACTTTCAACACTCATCGTGATTTATATAAGTATACTTCTCTGAAGAGTGATGAAAACAAGTCTCGCAATCGAGTAATATCCTTATAAATTTGCTTCATTTTCATAATGAGGTTGATGATGATGTAAACATAAAATGTATCTATTATTAGTATAAAACAAAGTCGGTATCTACTGCTATCTGTTTTCCGCGTAATGTTACGAGTATAAGCCGCGGAACATTATTTAGAGCATACTTATGTTTACAACTTTCTACAATGGTTTACAAAATATTATATTAAATTATCAGCTAGATTATCGAGTACGGTGTTGCGTGTACTGTTTTGTAATATTTTGTAGATATTTAAATAAATAAATAAAAAATATGAATAAAATCATGAGAGCACCCTTTATGTGAAGTATATGTGTGCCTACCACCAATAGCATATGAAAAGTTTATGAAGGAGAAGAACGAAGAACATGTATAAACATGTGTAAATGTAAAATGAATTATTATGTTGAAAACTTCAAACCAAAAACAATATTATGGTTATTAACTATTTTAAAAAGAAATACTCCTCAGTTTACGGAGCCTCTATTACATAAAACATTCATTAATTAACGGGCAGCATCTATTATTCATACACTCGGATAGAGTAAGTAATGAAACTATTTTAACACATTCCAATTTACGAAACGCTTCAGCTCCAAAACCTTTCTTTCAGAGCGAGCAATAAATTAATCTTGTTCCTAAAGGAATGTAAAAGTCTTTTGTATATTCGTTACTTTAGCAACTTGTGTAGGGATTTCGTCTTGCTTTTTGTGTTATACTGTAGAGCCTTTGTAATCCTTGATCCTTGAATTGTAATTAAATATGTAGGTCATGAAAACATTTTGTTTTATAAGCGTGCTACACGTAGCTTCAGTTTTGTTTTTGATCTATGTTGTTATAAAGAAAACTAAGATGCTAATAGTGTTATTTTTCAGCTACTAAACACGGCAACCGCTTTTGAAGGTAATTTATGAAGGTGATGAAATAGTCGCGTTTGTAATATTAATTTACTTACTATTACGAATCATTCGTAATTACGTTTATGAATTGTCTATCCTAATAAATATTATATTATAAAGAGGATAGATGTGATTGTTTCTTTGCATCAAATAGGCTCCGAAACTCCTGAACCAACTTGAAAAATTCTTTCATTGTTGAAATGCTACACTATCCCCGGGCCCCGGGTGACATAAGCTACATTTTATTCCCATGTTCCCACGGGGACGGGAACTACGCGGTTGAAACCCCGTGACGTCCACCAGTATTAGAACTTCCTTCGAAAATATCGCATTGGCAATCCACATTGTGATATCTTGTTGAATGTTTGCAGGAAACTTTACGAATCATTGTGAATGGTAGAGATTTGCCCTCCAGTCTGAGTAAATTACCTTATTATCAATCTTCCCCCATTTTTCTTACATGAATTTGGTTGAGGATTGACTTAGATAGACTACTTAGCTATGATTTATTTTTTTTATTTTTCTTTTACTAGCTGATATGACACTAGTTGACATCTCAATGGCGATTGAAATGAAAGAGACGTGCAATATTTAAATGAGTTTCCGATATCCCTCCATTCTACGAGTTAATATCACCGGTATCATTGGTAATAATACTATTAATAATTCAATGAATGTCTTTTAAAAAAAATTATGTATTTTCAGTGAGAAGATGTTGATAAGTTAGGTACCTCTCTAGGGAAAATTCCTTCCTTCCTTCGAAACCGGTTCCTCTAATTAGAAGTACCTAAGAACCTGCTGGTCCACAACATTTTTTTGCATTCATAACTTGTGGCGCTATATTTTATGGACTGTAAAAATTTAATTAGGAAAATTTTAATTTATATCTATTGTGTAAATAGTAGCTACAAATTATTATAATATTATTATAATAAATGATTCATTGACCTTTGAATTTATTTCTATAATGATTTGTATAATATCATAACATATGATCACGCGTTTTATCCCCGGAGGGGTGAGCCGAGGCATATGATATGCCCACATTTCACCTTTTGATTTTGTCCCACGTAATAGGTGGTGAGCCGTATTGCCATGTTATTGTATAATATCGCATCATATTTTTTTCTACTACCATGATCACTATTCATGTAACTACAAGATGTGGCGTGTATGTATGATGAAGAGACGCAATACTAACTTATGGCTTGCCCACAGACCCTTTGTGTTTTCATAATAATTATCTCCACATTCTGAAAACTTGTCACGTAGTAATGCATACCGAAATCAGGCCATGATTTTTTCAATATATTTCTTTTTATATGGCTAGGTGCAAAATGTGGTATTTGTTTCCTAAACGCACGACCAGAGGATTTAGTAGAAGTAAACGTGACAATATTTTTTCTTCAATAAACCTGTCTTAAATTCAAGTTTAAGATTAACCGTCTATTAACACCGTAAATAAAACCAATCAAAATTAAACAGTATCGAATTTTACAACCTTTATTTTATTGTATGCCGTAACAAGCAGATATCAATATCCAGAGCATAAATTAACTTTGATTAAAGCGATACGTTAAGTACCAATGTGTTGAATGTACCAACTTTAACTTGATATTTGCATAAATATAGAGATATAGAAAGATTAAATTCAGAAGTGCCGTCTTTATCTAAGAACATAAATAACAAAAAGTCTTACTATACTGATATAGCTGTCAGCCGATCGGCATTTTTGAAAGAAACGACCATAATTAGTGATTTAAACAGTAAATATTATTATAAAGATAGTAATCGTTCAAATTGAGGTGTGTTAGGAATAGTAAAATAGAAAAATCCGGTTTTGTTAGATATTAACATTTCTTGACTTTTTTTTAAGATGTGACTAACATTTTGTAGTCATCTTTTTATTAGTATTTATCGGTATAATTAGCTGGATCCAAATTGAGGAGTAAGGAAAATAGGCGCGCTGAAAGAAGAAAGATGTCTTTTTTAAAAAAAGTGGACGAATATTGCGAGGGTTTATTAGCTTTTTCACCTGGAGTAAAACAAGAGAAGGTTCGCTAAATTGCCAGCTGATCTCCAGTGATGGAGAGGTACTTGATGATGATGATGATTTAATTCACTTTGCGGGTGTCAGGTCCATAGCTTGGTAAAGACGGAAACACGGTATCCGTACTAGAAATAATACACCTGGTTTATTTGAATCAAAAGTTTTAGTGCAAAAATAAACGCGTATCGATTAACATAACTGAATATGCATGTGAATACTGTAAATTCCTCCTATACCACCATTTTTAGTATCGGAAAACTTTCCAACTTTTATGGACTTGTAGATAGAATCTGAAATGCCTAAATACCAATACTAAAATAAATTTTATCTCGAGTAATAAAAAATATAAGTATTTTAAGTACGTAACGGGAATGTTTGGTTCTAAATAAGTTGGTTGTATAAGCAATGCTTATCACATCATAATATGAGCTTTTGTAATTAGGATCACAAGTGATTCAATTTATAGTGCTTAAAATTTAATTCTGAATGTTTGTGTTAAAACTTCATAGGCATTCATGTGTCAGCATTTACCTCTTAATCTACGAATGGCTTAAGTGGCTATGAATCACAATCTTTTTTCTGACATTCTTACATTAGTCACGCCTTTATCACCGAAGGAGTAGGCAAAGGCTTAATATACGTCCACTATTTACCTTAAAGTATTATGTTCTACGTAATAGGTGGTGAGCCTATTGCAATGTTGAAATGAACAGGCGCAGGTCGTGACAACTCGCAGTTGAAATCTTTTCAAGCCGTACGAAGGCCCTTAACTTGACTTAACGACTGTCATACTGCTTTATCGTGGCAACTGTAAATTATATATTTATATATTTTGCGTGAGAGCTTATGGTGTGTTATATTACGATGACAGGAAAACATAAAGTCTGCCATCTTCAAATTTATAGTTAGTTTTATCCAAAATTTGAAGTTTGATTAGAGTAAGCTCTAGTCAAACTTTAATTCACGATTGCGCTTTGAGACTTCCCAATCCGAAGAATGATAAGAACAGTCTAACCTTTAATATAGACCTTGAAAAGGAAGACTCACAGCACTTTTTCCATACAAGCGTATTCCCCTATTTTATTCCTGAACAATGCCTCTTAAAGATTTTATTCATATTGAGATATATAAATCATCAATTTTCTCCAAATAAAATCGGTCTAAACTAAAACTATCTTTACCGCACTGCATGGAGTTGACCAGGTGCGGTGCGATCGCGATACCGAAATTCTAACACACATTCCGCAAATTCTTCGCAGAGATGGTATCCTCTTAAATCAGGCTTGATCACTTGGCTTGGTCGAAGGATCATTCCTTTATATCGCAGGTACAACCTACCCAGTTCCTCATGTGCTGAAACTATGTACCCAAAGGCTGCATGTTACTTTATTATTAGACATAAGCAAGCGATGACGATCCGCCTTGTTGATATTCATGACGCAGAGTCGTGGACGCGTGCCACTCAACGTTGGCCGTGCCAGCTAAATTACTTTATTGCCATTTTCTATACGTCGGTAAATAACTCGAATACAACGAAATACTTCACTTTTTGAATTGTTTCTGGACTGTTCTTTTTCTTAATTCTCATTTCAGAACACCAAACTGATCGTAACTATACCTAGAGCTATTAATAAAACCGGCCAAGTGCAAGACGGACTCGCCATGGAGGGTTCCGAATCAAAAAACCGCAATAAATCACGTTGTTTGTGTGATCCCCTTGATCCCCCCTTTTTAGGGTTTCGTAGCCAAATGGCAAAAACGGAACCCTTATAGATTCGTCATGTCTGTCTGTCTGTCTGTCCGTCCGTGTGTCACAGTCATTTTTCTCCGCCTACAACCGCCCAAGTGCGAGTTGGACTCGCCCATGAAGGGTTTCGTAGCAGCATGTAACATCATATAATAGTTCTTATAGTTCGTTGTAACTTTGATTGATGTTTTAACACGTTCGCAGTGGTAGTGATTTTTCTAACCGAAAATTGCGGTTTATGACGTATTAAAAAAAACTACCAGCTGTATCTCGTTCAAACCAATTTTCGTTGGTAGTTTTTATGGCAATGTACATCATTATATTTTTTTTAGATTTATCATTCTCTTAGTTTAGAAGTTAGAGGGGGGGGGGGGGGGGGCACACATTTTTTTCACTTTGGCAGTGTCTCTTGCGCAAACTATTCACTTAAGGAAAAAATGATTTTAGAAACCTCAATTGCATTTTTAAAAACCTATCTATAGATACCCCATACGTATGGGTTTGATGAAAAAAAAAATTTTGAGCTTCAGTTCTGAGTATGGGGACCCCCAAAATTTACTGCTTTTTTTTCTAGTTTTATATAAGAATCTTACTGCGGTTTACAGAATACATCTAGTGACCAAGTTTCAATAGCATAGGCCTTATAGTTTCGGAGAAAAGTGGCTGTGACACACGGACGGACAGACAGACAGACAGACAGACATGACCAATCTATAAGGGTTCCGTTTTTGCCATTTGGCTACGAAACCTTAAAAATCAATACCAGTTTTCGCTGTAAGTAATTTTATAACTCAAGAACGGATGGACCGATTTCGCTAATTCTTTTTTTGTGTGTTAGTTCATTTAAAAACAAAATTCGGACATGACGGAACAAAGTTCGCCAGATCAGGTAGTTTTGATAAATGATTATTAGTTTTAGCAACTTCAAAAATTTATATTTGACTCTTAAATGCATAAATGAAGCAAGTAGAAGGTACAATCAGAAGGTAAACCAAAGAAAGAACCACTGAAATATCGAACCTAATTATTTATTCCGCTACCAAGAACTTACAAAAGCTTTCATAAAATTTGTAGTTTCCGGTGCATGACTTTTTGAGCGCACTAATTGCGTTTAATTTTCGGTAGAAAGCGTTGAATTGTTCAGTAACTGTATGTTATTACAATCTTTCTTTCTTTACTGGGCACTTAAAACGCTGTGTTGCCACATGTCAAAATCAGAACCTAATAAGTAGGGTGTTATTGGGGATTCTAGAATAATTTCGTCCTCGCTTTCGCTCGAACTGCATGATTCCAGAATCCCCAATAATTTTTAGCGACCTTTACTATCATGATAATTTGTGTGATCTGATGCAGTTAGCAATATTTTCGAACTGCATGATTCCAGACTCCCCAATATTTTTTATCGATCTTTACTATCATGATTTATGTGATCTGATAAAGTAAACGTAGCCTCTGTTATATAAAAGCATTAAAGTCATTCCAGCTTTTTTAGATGAAATTAATTTCATTCTGCTGAAGCCGTTTCAATTTTCAAGAACGATTCACATGTTGTTACCTCAGGAGAATATAAGCTCTCTATTACCACTTTTATATGTTTTTATTTACCACCTCTGACTATTCAGATTTTGTGTGATATGATACAGTTAGTAATATTTTATGATTCAGTACTTACAATCAGTATACTTGAGGGTATTCATTCAGTTTAGCAAATAAAACACTTTGTTCACAAAAATATTTTATTGTATAAAGTGAATTTCATTATAAATATAAAGTTTATTATCTGTACACCATTTATTTAAACATATAACATTTTTTAAAGCACAAACGGAATCATGATAAATACAACTATACAAATCAAGGGAGTGTTTGTATTTGTCATGTAAGCTTATCAAACTAGGGCAACCTTTATCTTCTAAATTGTTTATGTCATCACTATTTAATATGTTTTTTAACCATAACACTTTTTCAACTCCTTTGGCGTAAATACATTTATGTCTTAGAATATCCTGAATCAAATTCTGATGATTTGAATAAGGTATAATTCCCTCGCGCCAGTATATTTTATGATTACGCTCAATCCAACTTACTTGCTTTCGTTCTTCTTTCGTTAAGTCGTAAAATGGAAATGGTGATTTTATTAAAAAAACCTGCATTTTTTTATTACATAGTATAGCTATTTCCTTTATTATAAATTCATTTGCTTCTGTTTTAAAACCTTGAACATCTACGATGGCAATCATGATAACCGACGTACTATGTTGCTTAAGGGCTTGTATTCCACAAGTCGATCGTTGATAATTAAACAATATGCACTTGTGTCATCAGGTATTAATGTTGAACACTCAAACTCCAGCCGCACGTCTACAGGTCCAGTTTTTAAGCTATCGTTCTGCCTTGAACAATCTAAGATGAAGAGTGGTGCTTTGTCTTTAAAATCTTTTAAACTGAGCAAGGGATCTGTTGGACAGTTGTAATATGACTGACGAAATTTCACATACATATCGTATAATATACTGTACTTATCATCGGAGAATTTTAAGCCAAGAGGTTCATATGGATAATATTGGGAGTTTAGAAATAATGTTACGTTTGTGACATCACAATGATCAAATAGCGAACTATCCTTTAATTTGTTACATTTTCTATTAGTTTGCAAACAGAAAATGACATATCTAGGTTTTTCCAATTGCGATGCAGTTTTGACGGACCAAGAATGTTTCGTAGTCTTAGGTAATAAAGGATACTCGTACAAATCCCAATTTCTAAATGCTATTTGAATAGGTTTATCCCTTTCTAATTGTTTTAAGAGTACCAATCGTTCTCGATCAGAAACTTTAATATGAGGTACTCTCCATTGTACTCTCTGTATTTCTATTTGAAAATGTATCACATCATCCGAAAGTATGACACTATTTAAGTTAGAGTTACTTCTGTTCAATACAAGTTCGTGTTTACAATTAATTAAAATTTTATTGTAATCTTCAGCAAACCCAAGAATTTTGTTTAACGGTATAACAGCACTAAAACTACCATCACATCTAAACGGCTTAAAGTTCCACCCCCATAAGGCAGCAACTCTATTTTCTCCTTCATTTAATGAAATGTATGATTTAATCGTTGAAGTTATTCCAGAATTTTTAGTTCGATCAATTTCAATACCATTCATTTCGTACCTAATGTCTTGAAATAATGACAAAATGTAGTTATTAGTGAAAGTAACATTAGCTTTTTTAATCGGATTTCCATCTTTACCGAAGGGGATAGCTTGACCTTCTATATAAATTGAACTGGCTGATGGTAAAACATATATGTCTTGCTGATGTATAGGGATGCGGATTTCATCGTTTTCTCGGAAGCTGTTATTATAGGGGTTATATGAATGAATTTCATAGCTTTCGATCGATGTATCAAATTGTGGTAACTCGTTAACCCGAAGTATGCTCATATTTTGAATCCTAGAGCTTTAAGAAATTCCTTATTTAACTTAGTCAAATTCTTTACTTTCTTCTTACGTCGTTGGCCCTTCACAGACTCTGAACAAATACTACGTCTCACAGTAGCGGGCGAGCTTTTATAATATGCAATCATTTTATTTTTCTTAAATGCAAGCGAAGTTCAATATGCTCGTTGCTGAAATTAATTAAGTGACCAAATTGATCCACAATTCTAATAGATATCGAAGAAATAGTTTCTTTATTAATCGGAAAATAGATGATGTTTTGTGGTGTTTCTATACAACATTTTTTTCTATCAGCATTTGGAAAAAAATCATGAATGACATGAGTTTGTATTCCGTTGGAATACGAATCATAAACAAGATCACATTCAATTCTGATTACAGGCAAAATGTTAGAGTCAATATTATTAATTAGATTAAACACTGAAAAGTATAACAAGCCACACTCGTACTGATCTGATAAATTCAATGATGGTTGAAAGTATGAAACCAATTCGGATTTATTTCCCGAGATGGTGACTGTTATAGACATTCCTGTAAACTGAATGTATTTGACTGAGTTTGTTTATTTTAAGCTTGACTTTTCCAAAATTTTTTTAAAAATTTTAAACAGAGATGGCCACAGTTGTATGGGTGATCGCGTTGTATGTTTTCATAATTATAATTAATTCTATAACCTAAATATTTCATGAATTCTTTCGGTGGCTTAAGATTGCCGTAACTATCGAAATATTCTACATAATCATTACACTTAGCATAGGCTACCCAATGAGTACCAAGATTTTGAGAGCTATCTAAATTAATTACACCACATTCTTTGTGAAAAGGTTTTTTCGGTAGCTCATCCCTCATATAGACTCCGCGAAAATAGGGAATACTGTTCCCATATTTCAATATGTCTAAATTATTCAACGCTCGTTTAGGTAGCCGATAATTCAGTTTTTTTCTTTCGATACAAAAATGCCGAGCCCATTTTTATGTGGTTTTAAGTGTAGCCCTTTGCCTATACAAAGAGCTTCCATTTTTTCATTATGCCTTTTCAATTCAGCAAAACGTTTTTTAGCCATTTTGAATTCCGTTATAGTTTTAGCTATTCCAGCTGTACCACCTGCTAAAGCACCCATAGCTGATAATCCTGCAAATATAGGTATTAAAGGCAATACTCCCCCTGTTTTAGGTACAGAAATGATACGAGGAAGTTTCATAGATGGATTATTTGCTAAGTCTCTAGCAGCCGCCATCGCTAATTCGATTGCCATTTTCTTACAAAACTGGTCTCATTTTTTGTAAGTGTTTTTTTGTTTTGGTAATAATATTTACAATTCCCTTTTTACAACCAGCTCCGGTAGCTCTCTTTTTTATTATAGGTTTTTTATGCCCAGCCCCAGTCTTAACTTTTGCAGACATAGCTTTGCTTACCAATTTTGCTGCAATTTTCTCTTTTAAACTCGCATCAGAAGCAACAGCACGCTGTTTAGCCATTTTCAACAAAACTAAATCTGCTTTATGCCTATCGCTTAATTTTGATGAATTATGATATGCAATATCGTGTTCTTTACAATACTCGTCTAGTTTATTAACTCCTTTATCACCACGTGAAAGTCTTTTAATTAAATTTGTTCCAGGACCGCAATAATTGTATCCAGGTAAATGCAATTCAAATGGTAAATGATTTATAAACCAATTAAGAAGACTTCCTTCTTTAATCCAATTCATCATCAGACTGAGATAATTTTAGCATGTTCTCTTAATAAATATGCTAATCTCTGTTATATTTATCATTTTATTAT
The DNA here is from genome assembly GCA_933228765.1 of Miltochrista miniata. Taxonomy (NCBI): domain Eukaryota; kingdom Metazoa; phylum Arthropoda; class Insecta; order Lepidoptera; family Erebidae; genus Miltochrista; species Miltochrista miniata. The sequence continues at coordinate 17,994,229 of OW121757.1, read as the reverse complement.
ATTCGCTTTATCTATCCAGCTATTTTCAGTAGAAGGTAAACCTAACCACTTTACTAAAACTTTTGTTCGATTCTTTCTGAGAATTTTTTCAACCAAATATATATTAGGATAATTAGTTTTCTGAAGCTCCTGAGCATAAAACGCTCCCAATATATGCTGACCTCTGAGTGTATCTTCAATTAAATAGGTCGTAGGAGTAGTATTTTGCACTTTTCGAATTTTAAATATTTCGGTTGACCAGTTCGGTGTATATCCTTTTTCAAATATACCTTTGTACTTACTGATTCGTACCCAATCATTCACTTTTAACTTGATTTTCCGATTACTTTTTTTTACTAAACATGCATATCTTTGTAATATCTGATTTTTATTATTATCATTTACATTGGCTGGAATATCATTTATTGTTCTATGATGAGTATGGTTGTATTTATAAATAACATCATTGAGAGTATTATCTATCCAGACATAGTTTCCTTTCAAACTAAACTCTTTATACAATTTGGATTTTAATGTTCTTATAAAACGTTCAACTATTGATGCTTTCTTTGTTGAGAATGTTGAATAATGGTTAATGCTATAACATTTCATAAGAGTTCTAAACGATGTGTTATAGAATTCTTTACCATTATCTGTTTGCAAGTTTTTAGGAATACGTTTCTTAGCAAATAAAGTTTTAAACGCATTACATACGATATCTTTGCTCTTACTTTTTAAGGGAAAAGCCCAAGCGTATTTAGAAAATGTATCGATAACAGCAAGAATAAACCTAAAGTTTTTGTTATTCTTGGATACTGATTGCATGTCAATTAAATCAGCTTGCCATAGGTCATCTATATCTCTCATTATTACGTTTCTACGAGGGAAATTCACTCGAGCATTTTTATGTATTTCATTAACTACATCAACTTTACTCATATTAAAAAATATTTAAGAATATATGTATTTTCAATTGAATCTGTGAGCATCCAGAAATTACTAGCATCGCTGATACCGTTAAACTGAGGCAGATGGTAAAAGAGTAATGGTATTTATTCTTTAATTATGTTAGCTTCCTTTAATTCCTCAATTATTGATAAAATTTCATTATCGTGATTAGTATTGCCAGCATCTCTAGAAGCAACTAGCAATTTTAGTCTTTCAACAAGCTCATTAGGATCACCCCAATATACTAAATCAGTGCAACTTTTATATTTCTTAAGTTTTGGTAAACTGAGGTGCTTAAGTAAATCGCCTCCATATTTTGTCTCAATTTTATCCCTTTTAACATCAGAAAATAAAGGTCTTATAATTTCACGATATTTTAAACCTTTGTCTCCCCTAATCTGGCCGTTAGGATTATAATCTCTCTTATGAGCGCTTGTATAATGTAATATATCTCTGTAGATAAGTTTATCATCTTTAGAGATAGACATTAAATCAGGTTTTTTTCGAAGTAAAAGTTCTTTTAGTCCATTCGTTAGTTTATAAGTGTTGTCCCCAATTTTCATCATCAAGACATTACTACTATCGAGTTTAGAAAATGATACTATTGAGTTACCCATCATTAAAGTGTTATTTTCTTTTCTAATTCCAAATGGAATATTTATGGTACCGTAAATACCAAATACATCTTCACCTTCCAGACTGTCTTTTATTTCATTTTTAGTAGATTCATAATCAGCATCGTAAAATTCATCTAGCTTGGTAGAAGAATTTTGACTGCTTTCCGATTCGTTTCCATCAGTCATATCAGAAATGTTATTCACAGCATTAGTATATTCAGGTAACTTTGAATTAACCAAAGTTTTAAGTGGTTCTATAACAGGTTTTAATATTTTATCAGAAGATAATTGAATTTCATGTTCATGTTTTCTCATATGTTTTAGTTTACTCTTTATGGAATCAACCGATTTCATTAAAGCTTTTTTAATATTTTTCTCCATGTTATTCTGACAACCTTCCTCATCAAAATAACCAATAAAACTAAAATAATTATATATGAAAGTCATTTATAACTTCTACCTTAATCAAGGTCAGCAAGAACTCAATTATTCTTTCAATTATCTCATTAACATCTTTACTCAAAATAGAAAAAAACATCAAAATTTTTTCTATACCTTCCACTGTTCAACGGTGAATCTTTATTAATGCAGACAAAATTATATGGATTGCTCCAAACTATGTTGCAAACATTTTTAAATCGACTCCATGACATATCAGTACCAACATGTTCTTCGTAAATATGTTTTAAATTTACATCATCTTGTTTAAATAGTATAAGGAAATTAGCATTATCACGTAACAATTGTTTCGGAATTTTTGAATAAGTTTGAGATAAATAAAAACAATCAATTTGTTTATGCCTACCCATAGAAAAATAATTGCGGATATTTATTTGATTTTCACAAACAACATCATCAAAAATAAATACAGAGTTAGATAAAGCCTCACTTGGAGCAATAACATCTTTATTATCATTGAACTCATTAAACTTTACATTCGGCACTCGTCTCAAGACTTCTCGCAAAAAACAATATTTCGGTTGAAGGTTAGTCTTTGAGTACAAATAGAGATTTTGAAATTTGAGTCCATTTTTATGTAGCAACAAGGTAATTACAACATTTGTTTTACCACAATTTGAGGGACCGCATATAATACATCGAATTGTATTAGGTAATAAAATACTATGTCTGATCTGGCGAGCAGAATTGTCAAGTTTTAAATTGCTTACATTTAGGGATGTGGACTGCTTGATCAGCTTCATGTTTTATTAAAATTTTATTAAGTACCTAATTTAAGTTGCTGCGTCAACTTCATTTTGTAAATTACATGATCGAATGAGTTACTTATATATTTATATGCATTTATTTAGGTACAATAAAACGTTCAGATAGATTTACGTCAGATATCATGTTACGGAATTCCATTGAAATACTTACTACAAAATTATAGTTACACGTTACTACTTGTTGCATCTTGCATCGCCGAATTAGTGTTTGCTTTGGTGTATACGTAAAGCGTAACCTGATAACTATCATAACAAATGTATTGCGCCTAGTTCATTTCTCATCCGCAGCTCCTCGAGGTAAGTACTTACATTTTAATAAATAAACAAGTAATATTATAAACCTAGCCTAATTAAATAATGTATTGTTTTTTTTTTACAGAATAATGTCGCTCACTCCATCATACAGCCCTGTGGTGAATATTTTTTCATCTATTCATTACCTCAGAATCTTGACTTATTATAAAATATTGAATTAATTACAATTTTCTTTACAGGAACCCTGTGTTCAGGATTACGCTCTTGCAAATCCATTTCTTTTTGCACAAGATAATGAAAGATACTATACTGAAGTAGCTAATCAGTCACGACAGGAGTACTTGGAGAAAAAGAAAAAGAAATCGATACTCAAGAAGGCTGTGAAAAAATCGATGCATTCTTCATCATATGTTATTCGAAAGGAGATAGAGAAACCGAGCAAGCTGATTAAAATACATATTTATGATGGTGATAAATGTGAAAATGTGAATGAATGCGGTGATAGCTGCAACATAAGCATTCAATATTTTGTGAAGGATGATTATGATGATATTTTAAAAGAAACTGAATATATCATAGCTAAAATTGTAAAAAAAATTAGTAATGTATAATAAATTGTATTAGTTATAAATTATTTAATATATTGCCTACATTGTATGTACTTGTTTGCGCATTGTAATACTGTAATTGTAATATAAATAATTATAATAAATAATTGTGTACCTAGCAACTTATTCATAAGATACAATAAATGAAAGTATCAGTATAACAATAGCACTATTGTGGATAAACAAAAAATAAAATATATTAATATTTTATACCTATACTTATAATTTGTTTCATTTTCTCATCTTAGCGCTCTTGGCCCCGCGGACTCAGTGTTCTATAAACGATCACTGCAGTAAGCAACTTTCACTATGGCTGGTCCATGGATGGGTGACCATCCATGTGATCACTTTGTGACATTTATTTGAGCGTTTCCGTGCTTCGGAAGGCACGTTAAGCCGTTGGTCCCGGTTGCCAGTAAAATGGCAGTCGTTAAGCTAAGTTGAAGGCTTTATTTCAACAGCAGGCAGTCACAACCTGCGCCTGTCCATTTAAACACGGCAATACGGCTCACCATCTATTACGTGAGACAAATTATACAAAGGTGAAATGTGGGCATATAATATGCCTCTGCCTACCCCTTCGGGGATAAAGGCGTGACCATATGTATGTTCTCATCTTACCGTTATCTCGGTTGCATCCAAAGTCTCTACTTAGGACTCTGGAGTCCGCTTTTATTCCCAGAGAGAGGCGGTGACTGCTGTCTGGTGGAGGATGGAGGTAATACCCTGCTGCCTCATCTATTGATCAGCATGTACACATAAATATTTGCTCTGACCTGGGACTCGAACCCAAGACTTCAGTACAACAGTCCAATACACTAAGACTACACCATCGAAGCAGTCAAATAGTCAAGGCAGTTATGGTTTGGGAATAAAGTATTATTTTCTTCTTTTCTACTAAAAAGAAAAACTAGGTGAATGTTACTGTATTTATCACATACTTACTCGTATTAAATTAGTATGGGTATGGTTTATGCTGACATAAACCTTTCATTTTTCAGTAGGGAACATAATTAAACAAAATAGCTGCATACAATATATTTATTTCGTTATGAAAAAACATAATAGTCTTAATTTATAATTCTTACTAGAAAAATAATATGATACAATGAATATAGTAATAACATCTTCAGATTATAATATTGTGCTATAATGACCCCATGGTAACGTAGAAGCATTGTTTGTTTTGATTTGACGTTTATCATCATTTCCATCAAGCACTACTTTATTGATTCTTTGAGTATACAGTTTATGATTTTTAGACCTTATAACAAACATAGGGTATCGAAAATTGGTATTACAATTTAATGCTCTTTTATATTTATGTACAGTAATTTTTTTTGAAACAGATTTTTTTACACCTTTAGCTTTTTTAATTATATCACTCAGAGTATTAATACAATACAACTTAGCTCTCAAACCAATAAACTCTGATATAACATCTCCACCCATTTCATCCTTAAAGAAACCAGGTATCTGTTTATTATAATGGGATGCCATAAATATTATTAATTTTAAAATTACTTGTGTCAAAATATTGAATATTATTTTTCATATCTTCATAGAAATCTTTGGTTTGTATATAATATAACAAACTATCTGTATCAGTATAGCATAATTGTATTTTATTTTGGAATATTCTTTTCATTACCGAATAGTGAAAATTATATAAATGACTCTTTGCTAGTTCTAATATCGTAAAACCCATGTATATCGGTCGGTCCAAAACTACTTTTGCCGGTTGTAATTGTACGGCAACAAGATTTTCGGAAATTACAGCAAGGTTTTTAAAATTTGGAGCGCTTATATATTTTTCAGCACCATCAATCTTCTTAGTTTTATTTACCTCATCTTTCCATACATTAACTAACTTAACATCGACTTGCTTTCTTTTATTTTCGATAGTTTTCCCAAATATTGAATTATTTTGTTTTTTAAAGAAATCTTTTTCAAAATCAGATGTAGCTTTCTGTCTAAGAGAAGTATTTAATGATATATATGGTTCCAAAATCTGCTTTTGTGTAAACGAAAGAATTCTATGAATTTTTAAAATTATAATACCATTTTTCAAACACTCTTGCAAATGAATATAATGTATAACATATTTATACTTATCATAAAGATTAGCAATTAATTTACTAGTTTTATTGCAACATGTCATAGGAGGAATTATTTTTTCCGCTGCAAATGGTAGATCAGAATGCTCATCATGTATAGCGGAAGGATAATGAATATCTACTTCAAGTATATAACCTTCATTACTATAAGATGAAATAGTGTTTATATCAAATTTTGTTATTTCATTATCGGTTAAGAATCGAAAATTTCCGACTGGTAATCTTTGCATCATAGCATAACCATATAAATTAACACAATCTAAGTAGGCTAAAAAAGTATCTGGTTGTTGATCATTATAGTTAGGCAGATATTTGTTGTTAGCTTTGGCATATCTTAATGAGCATTGAGCTAAACCTCCTCTGATACCACTTTCAATCATTTCATACATTTCTATATCAGATAATAAATCCAATTCAACTTTGGTAACTAATAACATAGCATCCCAACTTAATGATGGAGATGAAACATAGTGACAGGGATCTAGTCCATAGTGCTTTAAACTCATAGATCTAAATTTTTCGAAAATATCACATAGTAACAACACATCACATTTTAGGTATAAATCAGTATATTCTCCTAGATTATTTATATCAAATTTATTCCAAACAGTTAATGCATGCTTATAATCTTCTATCGACACGGTTTCTGATGTAAGTCTACTATAAAATTTATTTCGATCTGGTAATTGTGTTTCATCATATTTTTTCCAAGAATCTATATATTCATAGCAGTATATCCCTTTTTTTAGGCATAGTGTAAATAAATCTTCATCCGTGAAAAATGATTTCAAATGCTTAAAGTCTGCTACATTCAATGTTTTTGCAAGATTATCCAAACTAGAACTTAAAAAATTAAAAGAGTCAATAAATTTTAACTGTACTGTATTTCTGGAATCCAGCTGTACAAATTTACTAAAAGATATATATTTTTCTTTGTTTTTTGGAATCAAATTAATGTAACCACATACTGAGGAAATTTCATTAATAAATAAATGGCAATCATATCCAGAAAGATTATGAAATATTACTGGAATAAATTTGCACATTTGAAATTCTAAATTACATTTGTTATGAGCTGGCCCTCGATATTTACCAGTGAAATGATCATGATCACGAACAATATGATCATCGAGGACAAATTCTTTTCTACAGATATGACATTTCTCTGCAGTCTTAAAAGAAATATATTCTTCAGGAGTTAATGGTAACATATTTCTATGCATTATCAAAATTTGATATAACCTTCGGCAATCATTTATAATTGACTCAACAAATTTTTTTGAACAATTTGGACCTCGGTATGATATTAAATTATTTAATTCAGGGTTAGATTCACAACATATGTAATAAGCAAAGCAAGTGGCTTCATGGATTTGAATGTTTTCAGTGTATTGACTTTTGCTTTTATCAGAATATTCTCTTAATAAGCTTTCAAAGTCTCCGTAAATGACTATTGGGACTCTTTGTGTTTTTTTATAATTTGAGAATTTAAGTTTACTGTTTTCTGGGGGAAGTATAGTTTGCAATCTACCGCATTTATGATTGTTTAGTTTTTCCAACGTATTAAAATACAAAAAACATTCTTCACACAGATGAATCTTAGATTTATGTTTTGTCAGTTGACTTCGAACAACTTTTTCAAGGTTTTTAATCAAGCAGAAATGATTCTTATTATCCTTAGTAATAAATAGTAAGTTCACATGGGTTAACTTTCGAACTTTAGTTTTATATAACGGACCAGTAATAGTATTGTTTTTTTCTAAGCCGTATATATTGATACTTATGTAACAATTCTGTTTTTCAAAACGTTTTATATCTTCAAACGTTGGAGGAAATGACATGCCATTAGTATTCAAAATTTTTGAATAATGTGGATATGATGAAATTCTATTGGGATTATTTTTAGCTGGATACATATGAGCAATGATACACCAAAGAAAGCAATGATTGTCCATATTGTGAATATTAAGACAAGCCTTTATTTTATTAATTCTTGAGGGTAAAGCAATGTAGCTTCCGGCTCTTAAAGGATTATATTTAGCAATGTTCATCTCCAAATGACTAATTTTATCTATGGTCCAACCAGAATCTGATAATTCAAACTCTAAACATTTAGATACTAATCGTTCAATGCATTGTTTATAAATTGTTATAATTTCTGTACTCTGATTTAATATACAGTATTTAGTATTAAAAGACTTCAGAGACAGTTCATCATTTTTAGGCAATAAATATAACACAAAAAGTTCAAAGTTTATCTTCATAGATTTATGTTTTTGTAATAATGGTGTCAATAAATTAAAAATAGTGGTGAATATGCTAGATAAAAAAAATTCAGGTGTTATGATATCAGTAGTTTGTGGATTTATTTTGTAACTAGCTATTCTGTCTTTAAAAGCACTGGCTATCAACAGTACATTTTCAAATTCAGTATGAAGTAAGCAATTTGTTTTATGTTTGTTACTTTTCTTATGTGATGAATACTTTGACTTAGACATATAGCTGACAATCATGGCAGAATCTCATTTTCGTAATATCAAAATATGTTTTTATTGCAGGTCTATATTATATGAAACTTTGACTTTAGATAAAATCAGTTAAATAAAAATTGTAAATTCAATTCGAGTTTATCAGAGTTCTTGGTATATATAATCAATCTGAAAGGTAATACTTAATTTTTAAGCATAGAATTATTCATAATTTATGTAATATTCAAATAGGAATGAAATGAAAAGCAATAAATCATTAAATTGAAATTATTACTATAAATATTCAGTATTTCAATATTTGAATTTCAGAGTTTATAAATTTTTGGTATCACCTGTAAGGCAAGGTTTAGCACCGCATATCATAAAGTAGAAAAATAGTAGTATTTAATTAAATTAATATCATATGAAATAATAAATAATGAAAAGCCAAATATTTAATAAGTATATCTAGAATTCAAGCAATGTTAGAATGTCAGTTTTTATTTTTTTTTGGTATAGAACCTGTATGACAGAAAAATGTTATAAATTAAAAACAAATGATCAAATGAAACTTAATTCTGAATACTGAGATTATATAAGAAAACAAAATAAAATAATCAGTAAATATTCAACATTTAGATTAAATACTTTCTTGATTTTGAGTAATATTAGATTTTTATTATTAAAAGTAATGTGACAATATCAAAGTTTCATCATTTTTGGTTAACTAGGTATTTCTATAAATATTTTCAAATATTTGAATTTCAGAGTTTATAGAATATTCGAATTTTTGGCATGTCCTGTAAGGAATGAAAACACCTTAATATATTAATATATTAAAAATAGGTAGTTAATCTAAATCTAGAGCACATTTATAATTGTTAATTATAAAATATTAAATCTTTAAATCAAATACTTTCTTGACTTTGAGTAATATTAGATTTTTATTATTAAAAATAATGTGACAATATCAAAGTTTCATCATTTTTGGTTAACTAGGTATTTCTATAAATATTTTCAAATATTTGAATTTCAGAGTTTATAGAATATTCGAATTTTTGGCATGTCCTGTAAGGAATGAAAACACCTTAATATATTAATATATTAAAAATAGGTAGTCAATCTAAATCTAGAGCACATTTATAATTGTTAATTATAAAATATTAAATCTTTAAATCAAATACTTTCTTGAATTTGAGTAATATTAGATTTTTATTATTAAACAAAGTTTCATCATTTTTGGTTAACTAGGTATTTCTATAAATATTTTCAAATATTTGAATTTCAGAGTTTATAGAATATTCGAATTTTTGGCATGTCCTGTAAGGAATGAAAACACCTTAATATATTAATATATTAAAAATAGGTAGTCAATCTAAATCTAGAGCACATTTATAATTGTTAATTATAAAATATTAAAAAAACTATTGAAAAAATATTTGAGGGATAAAATGGGGTTTACTTTTGAATATTCCTGTTTAGCAGCGCTCAATATACTAAAAATATGTTATGTTATTCTAATCTAGAGCACATTTAAAATTATGTAATACCTAGAAATGAGGTTCAAAATTATTAATTATTAAATAATATCAAATTGTTAAAAAATATTAGATGGATATAAAATTGGCTTAATTTTTGCGTATTCTTGTTTAGCAGCGCTCACTAAACCAGTGAGAGCCTTCCACACTGGGTCATTGTCATTGTGTGACGAGCGGAGTGTGAAAAGCGCTCGCTTCCACCGATCAGCAGCAAGCGTCTCTGCTTCTTTACTATTGTAAACACGCAGCTCTATATAAAATTTACCGTTCCGCGTTGGGTCCCGCTGTAGAGTGTACCCAGAACCGACTCGCCTCGCCAGATAACTTCTTAGGGCAGCTGCTCTCACAGGTGGCTCTTCGTCACCCTGCAAAATGCAAATTTATTGATTTAGCAAATTGTACATAACATAGCATCATCTTTTTTTACCTAAATCAGTTTCTTACTGTTCATGAAGTCTAGGGCATATTACTGTGGTATAAAACTAACATAAATAAAACACTACATATTATTATGTTGCTAGTTTATAAGTCTGTCTAACTCTATTAAACAATAAACTTTCGGTAAGTAAATATCAAAAGTAAAATCAGATGGTTGTTAAGAATTTCATGTTCAAATGAGATAATATAGGTAATATGAAAGCCAAATTAGTATTATATGATTACTTGACTAGATCATGCTATTACACTAGTACAAAATCAGTAAGTTTGCTTTATAGATTTTGTGAATACCGTTACAATTGTATGAAATATTTATCTAGATTGACACAATTCAATCATAAATAAAATAATAATAATAAACAAGAACTTACTATATTAAAAATCTTTGTGAAACTGTAAAAAGTGAGAGTGATATATTTATGTCTTACCTCAGAATCTGAAAATACGGTGTGCTTTTTTCGAGCAGTTACTGGTGCTGGTTCAGTTTCCGAATCATCAGATACATCATCACGAATTGGCACTTTTTTCTTCGGGTTAGGCTTTTGAAGGCTGGTGCGGGATTTTCTTTTTATTGCTTTTGATTTATTGTGAGTGCTGGTGCTTGGTTGCACAGCAAGCTCTGCGTCAGAGTCAAAAGGATTGTGAAGTGACCTGTAATTTTAATATTTATTTTGTTAGAATTATAGTTACTTATGTAAACTGCTAAATGTACTCTGAAATAAAGACTTTTATTAGGGAAACAGTACAGTTATTGGTCAGTATCAAAAGTCTAGATCCCATAGCACAAACGTATTAGCTTAGTATGGGCTAGAATTAGATGATTCTGTGTAAGAAAAGAAGTCCTGTAATAACTCGCATATATTCTATTTTTTAATTTTTTTAAATAAATTATTAAATATTAATAAATAATAATCACATAAAAAAAGGAAATACATACATACTTATAGCCCAGGATCTTAACTCTCAAACACAAATATTTCACTTAACACTTCGTCGATGTCACTTAGTTTCTGGATGCACTCCTCAATCAACAATCAATTAAATACTGTCATAAATTAAGGTAGCGATTACATTAAATAGCACAAAGTCAGATGTAGACGCTTCGTTGAAGATACATTGAAATTTCGATCTTAAGTACTAATAAAATATATATGTTATTAAATCACTATTGTATGAGTCATGTATATTACTGTGAACACAGGCTTAGATTCCATATTTGGCTAGCGGCGCCACGATTCTGTGGATACCTGAGACGAAATTCTAAAAAGGAAATCGCATGTACTTTACTGATCTATTGCACATCTTTTGAGTGTCATGTTTATGTAGTCTCTTTAGATTCTCAAAGCAAAAACCAATATAAATTGAACTTTATAATTTTCTATACTTAAAGTCCCCAAAATCTCTGCTATTATTATTCAGCATTTGCCGTAATCCAATTTGGGTAATGAATTAATCCAACACCATTATTAAGTAGCAATATTACTTAGTAAAATAATAATTGTAAATATTAAAAACATTTTGCTAAGTGACCATCACATAATAATACGTTCATTAAATAATATAATATATGAGACCTATGAACAGAAGTGGGTGTCAACCCGCCGAGGTGATGATGATGATGATCCATTTGGAAAATACATAATATTAAAAAAAAATATAAATAAAATCAGTCACACAACTCATTAATGCAGGAGCCTGACAGGTAGTCTTTTTACGTATTTATCTTACATGGTATCAGTTTGATAATACAATTTTACTACTACATAGTAGATAGATACATAAATAAAAAATTGGTACCATGACATTGAATATGGGAGATAGAGTACAAGTCATAATAGTAGAAAAACGATTATGCGGTCTTCATATTGTAAAAATAATATGTCATGACCAATATAATGCAATCTTAATACCTCATTATAGTGAAAATAATAATTTCTTTAGAATTCGTTATAAAGGGCTTAAGCTATGGGCCCGAGTAATTAGAATCTCCAACAACCTGGTAGACGTAATTGAAGAAAATTAATAGGAATGTTATTAAACTAGTATTTTTATATTGTGTATAAATTAATATTATATTTAGATATTATATGCTGAGACAAAAGTAAAATTCATTAAAAAAGTAAAGTCATGACTGCCTCTGTGGCACAGTCGGTAGTGATACCGCCTGCGGTGCTGGAGATCGTGGGTTCGATTCCCGCCGGGGACAAATATTGGTGTGACCCATAAATGTTTGTCTCAAGAGTCTGGGTGTTTCTATGTATAAAATGTATGTATTTATAAGTATATAAGTATTTATTTCCGTGGTCTGATACCCATAACACAAGCAAGTTATTCCTATTTATTTTGCTAAATAAGGAAGGACATTGCTAGTTATTGAATATCTCTCTGTATAATCTAACTCTCTCATAAAATGTTGCTAACTGCATCAGATCACACAAATCATGATAGTAAAGGTAGCTAAAAAATTTTTGGGGATTCTGGAATCATGCAGTTCGAGCGAAAGCGAGGACGAAATGATTCCAGAATCCCCAAAAACACCCTACTCTAATATTTAGCTTTGAGATTTTGCCAACATTTATTTTATGGAAATAAAATGCAAGTGGTAAAACAATTTAAAAAGTTTTAGTTACGTAGACAGTTGCATTTTCAAATTAAAACAAACTTTTGTTTGCTTGTCACTATTTTAAGTTCAGCTAGCCAGACAAACCTAAAATTTGAAAGCTATTGTGCATTCTACTATTATTCGTTACCTTAACATCTTATCAATCAACTTTCTTGTATTTATTGTCAGATTTAGAACCTGAGGTCTAGTGTAAGACTTTTACTACTTACAGTAGTACGATTTTAGGGTATAGCACTAGGAGCGATTGCCGTTTGATACAGGGGAGTCACTTGCAGGAGATGTTTGCAATCAAATATGATTATTCAAGTTGACCTAAGGCTCTCTTCGGGGAAGCCGAATGGACGAATTTAACTTGACCTTTAGCCACTACGTAACATGGCAGAACAATTATTGCTTGCCATTCATAATTATAAGAATTAGATTTTAGGTTATTACCCGGTACACCCAGCGCAAGGTGGATAACAAGGTGGACCGTGTGGTTTTACGCGGTTTGTGGGAATTTCCACACGAAAAAAACGGACTTACTGGCTACAAATTAAGTAGCGCTACCCTTAGGTATATTTCAGTAGTTCTCAAACACAGAGCGTAGCTATCATCCAAACCCGATAGTGTGCCACTAATAGCTCTCCAGAGTCCAGTGTCCAATACTTTTATTTTGTTTTTCTTAGATATTTATAGCAATATTTTCTTTCAATGGACACTGATATTTATCAAGCCGAATATTTATTGCAATGAAATAAATAAGTATTGCGAGATATCACCATTCAGTTCAAATTAAACTATGGTTATTCTTGTGCAATGGAAGTGCGAGTCTTACAGAGGAACCCTTCTTTAATATTATTTTTTCTTTTTAGAATTTATTGCGTAGAGAAGGAAATCTCGAAATGAAACCCGGTTGTCTGTAAAATGACCATCGTTAAGCCAAGTTGAAGGCCTTATGGGCGGCTTCAAAAATTTCAGCTGCAGGTCGCGGCGACCTGCGTCTATCCATTTCAACACGGCAATAGGCTCACCACCTATTTATTACGTGGGACATAAAACTATAAGGTGAAATGTGGGCGTATGTCTCTGCCTACCCTTTCGGGGATAAAGGCGTGACTATGTGTGTGGGTGTGTTTGTGTGTATGTGTGTGTGTGTATGTGTGTGTATGTGTGTGTGCATGTGTGTGTGTGTATGTGTGTGTATGTAGTATTTTATTGTTATTGAGGCAACAATACTTCATCTGTGCTAATTGCAACTGATCATGAAATACGATATATCTTTTTCCCCGGGGCTCCCAACCACAGACTGTTGGGCGTGACGTGAGGTTTTTTAGTCGGTAGGAGTCCGGCATAACATCCATGAGGATTTTCCATCACGTAAAACAAAAAAAAAAGCCTGGTAAAAGATAGCGGAGTCAATAGAGTTTGTTGCAACTTCTAAGAAAAATATGGCTTGGTGTGTTATATTTTGTAATAAATTAAAATAATTTGAAATGGTAATTGAAAATTGCAACTGTGTGCAAGCGTCTTATGGTGGCCACCCAAAAGCTACTCAAATGGGTACCCAGACACCCTCACAGTGTTGCCTTCTGAACAACGCTATAGACCCGACGCCGATGCCCACAAGGTGAATCCAGCGAATGCTAAGGAAACGTTCTCTGTACATTTTTTAGAGAACATTACTAGCCAAATAATATTTTCATCTAAGTTTTAATAGAGACGAAATATAAACAAGACATTTAAGGCGCCACTGTAATTGGAAGTAAAGAGAGACGTCACGTAGTGCAAAGTTTAGTGCTTTACTTACAGTTTTAATAAACAAACAAAGAAATAAGAAAAGTTTTGGCGGTAACAACTTATTGTTTGGCCTGACCTCGATAAAAAAATTAGAATAGAAAAAAAAAGGACAATACACTATGGTTGCCATTTAACATGCTATGAATACAATGGGAGGTTCTGCATTCAATGGTTGTTGTGTACATGGTATATTAGTTTGACAATAACGATTAGGTACATTTTTCAACAGCTCACAATCGCTAGGGTTCCGTACCTTAAAGGAAAAAACAAAACCTTTTGTTGTCCGTCAGTCTGTCCTACGTATCGAATCCGACCTTCCGCTTGAGTCCGACCTTCCGTCTGTCTGTCTGTCAAGACCCTTTATCTCGTGAACGCGTGAAGGTATCGAGTTATGACTAATACCACAGTTTTGAGAGAAAAGCTACTAATGCTATAATTATATTAAGGTCTGTAGTCCCTTAAAGCTGTAGAAAAATTCAAACTTCTAAGTTAATACAATGCCGCGTCTTTAGCGGTTTGTTCAGATTTGAAATTTACGCGGGCGTCACGAAAAACTGGCAAAATTGGGTGTTGAAAATGCGTAGGCGTGATTAACTACTTTACTTTTCAAGTAAGTATGTCATGCATTTCAATTAAAGCCTATCATCGTAAACACATTTCCAAGATTTTAAATGATATTAATAATAGTAAAAGTCACAATAGATATATACTTTCCTGTTCCAGCGCCCCACGCTTTTACAATCAAATATTATAACCAAAGGCACATAGTTTACACTTCAGCCCAGAAATAGAGGCAACTTGAACGATCCATAATTTATTTTTGGTTTTTTCGTGCATTATAAAAGCGTATTTATCTAGGGTTTTTTAAACCATTTATTTATTTTATACTTTTTAGTCACAACATTTATACCTTTACCTACTAGCTGCTCCCTGCGGCTTCATCCGCGTAGAAGTCTTTATCGAATAAAATCATTACCCCCCTTTCGCGCAGCCAGTTAAAAAGTAGCCTATGGCCTTCCCTTAAACTCAAACTATCTTTATAACAAATTTCATCAAAATCGGTTCATTGGTTTAGGCGTGAAAACGTAACAGACAGACAGACAGAGTTACTTTCGCATTTATAATATTAGTAGGGATTTCTGTATTACATAGTGTTTTGTCTGAGTTCGACTAATGTGAAAATATTTCATTATTACTCTAATACATATATATTTTATGCAGATACCTAAGTCAATATTTACACTCAATATTAACTTCAATATATAACAGGTTTGTTATAACCTTAAACCCTAATCGTGGTCAAAGTTCATTACACGACTTTTCTAACAAATCCAAACACAGCTATGATACGATGTTCAATCATGAAGTTACAGTTCATATCTTACGACTCCATCATCAGATCAGTTTGACAGCACCATATTATGTATTGTTATCAGAACTACAAACATCTGCCAATTTTCATGACGCTACGATCCTTGGAAGATGATTAAATTAGTTACCTGAGATTCCATTGCATAGTTTTAAAAGTCAATTAAAAAAGGTTTGTTATAACCTTGAAACCTAAGCCTGGTCAAAGTTCATTACAAGACTTTTCTGACGAATCCAAAAACAGATATAATACGATATTCCATCATGAAGTTCCAGTGCATATCTTCCGGCTCCATCATCAGATCAGTTCGACAGTACCATATTATTGTATTGTCATCAGAACTACGTACAGCTGCCAATTTTCATGACGCTACGATCTTTGGAAGCTGGTTAAATTAGCTACCTTAGATTCCACATTTCCATCGAAGTATCAGTGCCTATCTTCCGGCTCCATTATCATATCAGTTTTACAGTACCATATTATTGTATTGTCATCAGAACTACATACAGCTGCCAATTTTCATGACCCTATGATCCTTGGAAGCTGGTTAAATTAGCTACCTTAGATTCCACTTGTTTTTTGTGCCTATCTTCCGGCTCCATCATCATATCAGTTTGACAGTACCATATTATTGTATTGTCATCAGAACTACATACATCTGCCAATTTTCATGACGCTACGATCCTTGAAAGATGGTTAAATTAGTTTCCTTAGATTCCATTACATTGTGAGTTACATACACGACGACCTAATAAAAGCTTATTAAAAAGGCAGAGAATGGTTCGATTATTTTTAATGGACGAAATACTATTTTAAAAAACTAAAATATCTAAAACCGTTTAATTATAAGAACTTATAAGAACACATGAAAAATATTAAAAGACTAGCTGAGCCCGCAACTTCGTTTACGTCACATAAGGTGTATGAAAGGAAAGGTATTTCTTCATCAGAGTCATCAAGCAGCGTCTGAAACTGCCCTGTTTGCTTAATCATAAAAGAGCTTAATGATTAAGTCTATTTTAAAACAATTCAGTCCACGCCTTCGGCGCGGACTGAATTGTTTAAAAATAGTCTTAATCATTAAGCTCTTTTATGATTAAGCCAACACGCCAGTTTAGGTTCACTCACATTCAAAGAAACCCCTACAATTAAAATTTTCAAAATATCTAATTCTTAAAAGTGTTATAAGTCTTTTATTTCTAAACCGATTTACATAAAACAAACGCTAAATGTTAACTGGAGCAAACCTCAACACAATAAAAAAAACCGCATTGCAATAGGTTGAGCGGTTGCTGAGATTAGCGTGCACAACCGTACAGACAAACAGATATACAGACATACAGACATACAGACAAACAGACAAAAATTCTAAAAATCATTGTTTTGGGTTCTATTGCGTTCATAAAGCCCCCCTATAATATTTTTTCTTATTTATCTTCCATGTACAGACAGCGACCTGTTACGATTTTATTATATGTATTGATATTGATATCAAATAGAATAATGTGTAATGAAACTTACATGTAGGTAGTGGAAGACAAATATTGGTTCTCTTCTATAAATACAATGACCCCAACGCAAGTTCTGAGTGTATAATAATAGCTTAATAAATTATTGATGAAGTCAGTCGGTCAATTGTGATACCTATCATTCTTTCTCTTTCTTGTTTGGCTAGACTTGCTACTGAGAATCTATTTATTTTGGTCACACGCTGACTCAGTGTTCTGTAAACGATCACTGTAGCATAGCTGGTCCTTATATGGGTGACCACCATGAGACCACCTAGTGACATTTCATTTGCGAAAACCATTCCGATCACAACGCCTAAGGAACAAAAATAAAACACATCGAAACTGGTGCATTACACCGCTTAAATCAATTTCACCTTTTGTTAGAGGGTTATAAACAACCAAAAACGATTATAATATATCTCTTCTCAATATATTTCTTAGAAGAAACTTAGTCTTCAGAATTTGCTTAAAGTTTGATAACAGACTAAATTCACATCACACTAAAGGCGCCACTGAAATTAGAAACGACTAGACGTCACGTTTAATAAACTTTACTTAGTGTTTTACTCTCAAAGTTTTAATAAACAAACAAGTAATACGAAAACTTTTAGAGGGCGCGATGCTTATTGTTTTGCCCGACCTCGATAGACGAAAATTTGAATAGCGCGAAGCAAAACAAGTCAAGAATAATACGGTGTCGGCCATTTAACATGTTACGCAATAGTAGGCTATTCCTAATTTAAATTGACAGTTTTGAATTAAATAGGCAGTTTTAAATATGTTAATGTCCTTACTGATTATTGAACACAAACGCAGTTCCGATTGTCACTAACATGGCAGTCAAGTTGTTGACTTACAGCGGGATATCACAATAGGTATATGTATAAGCTTTTATTATCAATTGATGGTGGTGGTCGCGAGTCCATCGAGGGGATCATCAGACCGTGACAGGAGTCATCACCCATACTCGTTGGCGGTACAGCAACATATATACAATACAATGCCAACCACGATACTTATGGGCGTCCAAAACATCATAATATGCAAAACCCATCACATCTTGACAAGGTGGAGAATGTACCACCATTACACTGAAATAGTTGCTCCTACAAACGAATCATGAGGTGTTTCATCACGATCCACATATAGCTTGAATTAAGTGATTAGTGAGTATAGTATATAGTATAGTATAGTATTTTGCAATATTTATACAAAATGTTATCAAAAACTTAGCTTCTGTCATGTTCGTCGAAAAATTGTAAATGCAATACAATCTGCGTCTACTCATTTCAACATGGAAATAGGCTCACTTATTACTAATATACGTGAACCAGAAACAAAAATTGAAATGTTAGTGGACAGTGTGTCTCTGCCTATACCTTTACAGAGAAAGGAATAATAAATAAATTATATCTCGACTGAAACTAAAGTCTTCATACTTTAGTTTCAGTCGAGATATAATTTATTTATTTTTCCTTTCCCAAGATTGTCAGTTTAGAATGACCCTTAAATTCTAATGAACTCTTGAACTCCGGATATAGCGAAGGTCTGAGCTATAAGACCCTCAATGTCGAAACTTGGGTGGAATAATCTTTAAAGTACACTCTCTCGAAAACAAAAAAAAAGTATTGAAATCGGACCATTGTATTGAGAAATTACAACTGTAAAACAATTTTGGCTTTCATCCCCTCTTCCAAAAAAAACGCAGAGATTATCGGAATCAAAAGTATTCTAAAGGCTTTCTCGTATTACAAGCTCAAATTACGCTAAGTATCACTTCAATTAATTTAGTAGTTACGGGCGTAATGCGTATTTGAGATACAGACAGATTACAAACATATTTTTTTCATTTCCGCCTTTAGTGTCGATTAAAGAATGCTCTATATTTTTTAAAATATCTTCGATTTATATAATAATTATATGTGACCCTCCAAAATAACACAAAAATTAAGTAAAGTAATATAAGAGAGTGCATTGTGCAAACATGGCGATATTTCACGCGTTGATGACGTTTAACAATTTCCTCAAACTAGGTAAAACGTATACAATAAACAATTCTCAGAAACATTAATTTCACAGGCTTTACACAAAAGGCTTATTTCGAAGCTAAAAGCTTAAACCATTTCGATTCGCTGCATTCATTGAGAATCATGAGCGGGCGTGATTGCCTGTTCGCGTGAGTCTTTTGATAGTTCTGTGCCCGGTAAAATAAAAACCACGTTGGTTATCTACCTGTGTAACAAATGAACTATCGCCTCTATAAATAATACAGCGTTATGATGCTTACGATATTAAATAATAGTATTCGTGACTGGCTCGGCTCATCCATTCTTTTCGTGGAGTGATATTGTTTGAGAATAAGTACTGGTATTTTGTTATCGCACTATTCTAATATTTGACAATATTCTTGACATAACTACTTAAGGTATAATGTTTTTCTATTCTATTGTATCTTTTTGATATTTAGCTCGTCAAAAGCCATGCACACGCATCAGCTCAATAGCTGCTAGTGTGCTTTATATATAATAATAATAATAATAAAAAATACGTAACTTGTTTGATAGAAAGTCTTCTGACAGATAGATAGATAGATAACTCTTTATTGCACCATTAAATACAGTATTCTTTGAAAAGACTTAAAAACTAAAATGATAGTACAACGGGCGGTCTTATCGCTAATAGCGATCTCTTCCAGACAACCTCGGTATAGAAAGAGAAGAACAGGAAAGAAAAAGGTAGCTGATGGCGCACATTACATAATAAAATATACAAAACAGATAATAAAATAACACATAATAGGTAGCTATGAAGTACACAGTAAGTGAATATTAAGAGATAATAAAAGTTATACCCACTTAAAAACTTAGAGGAACAGGAAGTGGTTCTTAACCATATTTTTAAATATGGCTAGTGACTTCGCTCGTCGTATATCTAATGGCAGCGTATTCCACAGTCGTACTGCCAAAACGGTAAAGGATTTATCCAAGAATACTGTGGAATGTGGCGGCATTTTTAATCTCAAGTTCGCTGATGATCTTAAGCACTTTGAATGAGTATCATGAAGGAATTCAAATCTTCCTTTGAGATAGGCAGGGGTAGAAGGGTTGAACAGTATACTGTATAACAAGAAAAGGATATGGGCATTCCGGCGAAGCGAATAGGTAGCCATTCGAGCTTTTTTCGAAAAACAGAGACATGATCATATTTGCGTAGTCCAAATATAAATCTGATACATACATTCTGGAGTCGCTCGAGCTTATCTAATTGGCATTCGGTGAGATCTGGATAGCTGACGTCTGCATTGTCTAGGATAGGAAGTAAAAGGGTGTTTGCAAGCGCAATTTTGGTAGCAGTTGGCAACAAACTTCGCAAATGTTTCAAGGATCCTGCTGCTGCAAATAATTTACGGCTGGTCTCCTGCATTTGAGATTCCCAAGACAACTTTGAATCAATAAATATTCCCAAGTTTTTAACCCGGTCGCTATATGATATGGTAGTTCCATTGAAGATAACGGGTGGGAGTAATGACCAGTCAATCCTTGGAACCATCCAAGGGCTACCGACAATTGTGACTTGAGTCTTCAATGCGTTGACCTTGAGACCATACGATTTGCTCCATGCGCTTATACTAGCCAGGTCAGCATTTATGGCCGCCACAGCGTCAGCAATAGATGCCAATAATGCCTGGCTGTATATCTGCAAATCATCTGCATAAAGGTGATAGGAAGAACGTAGTTGATCAGAGATTGAATTAATAAATATCGCGAAGAGTAAAGGCGATAGAACGCCACCCTGTGGCACTCCAACAGATGTATTGCACCATGAAGAGAGCGTGTCTTCGATTCGTAAACATTGTCGGCGTCTACACAGGTAACTGCGAAACCAATCAGTCACTATTGGAGATATGCCAAGCGATCGCAATATGTCAATCAATACGTCGAAATCAACTGTGTTGAAAGCGTTGGAAAAATCTAGCAGTGCCAGGACAGTACCTAACCTTCCCACACTCCATGCCATGTCTGATGTCATCCGTAATATTTACCAAGGCGGAAACGGTACTAGACCAGGTCGAAAACCTGATTGAAAAGGATTCAGTAAATTGTTTTTCCTTATAAACATACTCAGTTGTTCATTTACAAGGCGTTCTATAACTTTAGAGAGGAAAGGTAATATAGAAATAGGTCGGTAATCGGAAAAACTAGAAGGATTTTTATTTTTAGGCAGAGGAATAATTTCTGCTGATTTCCAAAAAGAGGGGAAAACACCAGAGGATGGGGAAGAATTAAGGATATGACAGATTACAGGTAGGATCTCGTGAAGGATGGGTAGGATCATATTACGGCTTACACCATCACTTCCAACTGCATTGGACGAGATTGACATAATGCTCCTCCTAACATCACAGGCAGTGATCTGATTAAAGGCGAATGATGAGTATTGGGGGCTTGGCAGGGATGAAAGATGATTCATTGTGCAGGTTTTGGTTGTCTTATCAATATTAGACGAGGCGATGAAGTGTTGATTTAACAAATCAATATTTAAATCTTTAGGCAGTGCATCGTGCCGCGCTTTCCCTATCCCCATTGTCTCTCATCTGACGTCTATCTTAATAGGCATGTTCATTGTTGACAGTGACCCTCAAGTTGAAAACCTACACGATCTCATAAGTAATGCTTTCACACTATCCTATAGTTACCTGGTATTTTAAGACGAGGATAATCCGTGCGATACGTATATTAGGTTGATACGTAATTCTCCCTAGGTCTCTAACGAAAAATAAAATTGAGTGACACTTCAAACTATACCTATACAGATGATATCAGAAAAGAGTTTCTGTTTTCTGATTTCTATGCCTAAAACTAAAACTATTGCATTATCTACTCAATAAATGTGTATATAAATTAAGTGTAACTATCAAACTAATAGACATGTTATTTTAAAACGTGTTGTAGACTAAGTAATAAAGGGTTCTAAGCAAGGCACTTAGAACCCTTATTATTTAGTCCTATTACTATTGATTTTAAGTACGCCTTGTAGAATCCGCGCGACTTAACAAAATATCTTCTAATAAAATTTACCAACTGCTGAAATAATATTAAGTAAATTAAGTAAAGCTTTGCCAAACATGTTACAAATTAATTTGCCTTTTTGTTTTGACGGTTATCGATCAAATTAAATTCCAAATTGGAACCGTTTGTTCCATAATTGAAATCAACTCACCGCTTGCTGACGTCGATGTTTGCCGTTCTCTATTTAAATTTTAAACGTACAAGAATAAAGTACTTAGGTTCTAAATTCATCATTTTTTTTTATGCTTGGCTTCTATCTTTGTTAGGAAGCTTTATTAGCTTGTTAGGCTAGCTTTATAGTTGGTCACTTTTTGCTGGGTCTGAAACTGTGCTTTTTCAAGTTTTAGTAAGTACCTTTTCTATTTACATCGTTAATTGCAAATGGGCAATGCAAAAAAAACGTTTTGTAAATCACTTGAAAAGTTAATCAAATTAAAATATTATTTTCGTTTTTCTAATGCATATTTCGGATGGATTTAGACTAAACCTACAAATCTTTTTATACTCTTAATAAGTCGTCTACTAACAGTTAAAAGATTGTATACTATGATAGTTGCTAGTTTTTATCAACAAACCAAAATTCTGGAAAGTAAAATGTATGCTATAAAAAGGGCAGTACAAACAGGCAGCAACACAGATATCAGATAGAGCACAACCTGCGTAGAACTAACTTAAAATAGGTTCTTTGCACCAATCGGGGCTAAATGTGTTACCTATGTAATTAAGTAAAAACAAGCCAAGTCAATTCACGAGCTTGAATAGATTACATTCCTTGAATTATTTGCATTTTGTAAAAAAAATCGTTCAAATTTAAGAATTTATATATTACAGAATATTGTATGTTCCTGTTATCAAAATTTTAGAAACTTTCTACACAAAATTTGACACTTCATAGATCTCAATTATTTAGTTTTGAAGTTGACTCTCATTTACCATTTTTTTTTATGGGATAGGTATCATGAGCGTAAGGCACAAAACGTCCATGCTTGTGGTTTTGTTTCAAATTAAAAAGAGAAGAAATTCCCACTCGTTATTGACCATTGTATAAAAACTTTTGATATAAAAATGCTTATTCGAGAGTAGATTAGAATTGTCAGTACTAAACTGAAAAGCCAGCCAATCTGATAAGTTCCACTGTTGTTAGTATGTAGTCGTATGGTCAGCAAACGAACTTACCGAAAAAGAAATAACAGTATTACAGAAGCGATTCGAACAAATTAAAAAGTAAATTGTAAGAAGAAATGCGAGAATAATGAGTCTTGTTCACATCACACGTGTGGTACGTGTGATGTGTACAGACAGCCTCGGAAGTAGATTATTACTATTGAAGTACTAATAACTAATACTAATACTATTGAAGAAATAGATTCATAAAGGGAAACTTACCAGCAGTACTTGTATATAACAATTTTTCAATAAATATACACTCAATGTATAGTATGCTTATTTCAAACGAGTATGAAGCGTAAGTTCTTGTTCATGAATCTATTTCATAAATTTCAATTGTGTTATTCTACTTTCGAGGCTTTGTAGCTGATTAGAGTTTCATGTGTTGAAATAACTTACAGTATTCACAGTATTGTTGAATTCTGCTGCTAACTATAGGTATAAGGACTCAATAACACAATCAGTTGGCTGATAGTCCGGTATGTTCGCCAAATGTGTCGGAACAGACAGCGTTCTGTCACGAAGCTGCCCGCCCGCGTTCAAAGAAAGATTTACTACTGAAATTCTGTCACACTCCTTTTTCAATGCGTTGCATGCACGTTATATACAAAGTCAGTCTTCAATACACAAGTTTTAGAACTTTAGTGATTTATTTTTAAAATTTTACAGAAGTTAACAACAAACGTTTCGTTTTAGCATCGGTTTCGATACTTTGTGCTACATTTTTCGACCTAAAAGTTTGATTCTTTTGAAACGTATTAGCAACAAAAGTTTGATTCTGCGTTTTAAGTTATGTAAGTGCTCGTATTTCACAAATTCTTCTACATCAGCAAACAGTACAGTGTAAATTCACAAACCCAAGCTTTTTAAATTCAGAAGTATTAGGCTATACAAGTTAATACATACAAACATACATAATATCACGCCTGTCTCCCAACGGGGTAGGCAGAGACTATGACTTTCCACTTGCTACGATTCTGGCAAACAACTTTCGCTTCTTCAACTTTCATAAGTGTCTTCATACATGGTCTTCGGTTAAGGGTACTCTTGACCTATGGTACTATGACGATATTAAAATGTGATAGGTCTTATAAAAATTTAAGCTAATTAAGATAGAACACTATCTTATTTCAGTTTAAAGAAGTATAAATTTGAGCCTTATAATTCCACTTAAATCGTATATTTGAACAGTAGTATAGAGTAAGAAGAAACATAATGTTATCTTCTCCGATCATGGCCTCTTATGTTCCTTCTATAATAACGTTATTCCACACACTCATTATTCTACTACATATTTATATATAATTATAGTATGTTCAAATGGTGTTGAAACAGGAAAAAGTGCCTAAATGCAATTATGAATCACGGAGTGTGATATGCACTGCATTCACAAAGTTAGTGTGAATTTAATCTCACAAAAGTTTTAATTATTGGCTTGTTTGGGCACAGGCCTCAACTCCAAAAATCCAGAACGTTTGTGAATGTGGTGATATCATAACGTGTTCAGTTAAACTCCCGTTGCGGCACGGTCGAACAAATTCAAAAAGCAAACACCGGCTTAACTATTCCACAACTTACCTTTCCAGTCCCTCGGTAAATTTACGCGTTGCCTCATTATTTCGCTTCGAAACCGTTGCCTTCTAAATAAATATATTTAAAATGTAAAAGTAATATATTTTTTAAATGTCAAGTGTATACGTTTCGTTGGACTAGGCGCTTAGGCGTGTGCAATTAAGATTGCGAAAGTGCATCGTTTTTAGAACATGCTTAACATAAACTGTTTTATGTACGCGCGAAGATTTATATTTTTTTAAACTTTGCGGTCTTGCTGCGAAGCCAGCCATACCGCAAAGGATAGGCCAGAGTTTAAAAGTGCTACAAGAATGTAACACGTTGAGTTTCTAATGTAAACGTGCCCAGTTGAAAATTGGGATTTGTAGAAACTACTCCCGTCGATGTAGTTTCTTAATGAAATTGCACCTAGAATCGAATACGCTATACCGTCATTAAGAAAACGTAGGACGAGTGTGAGTCTCCCGAATTTTCTGGTTTACCCTTCGACCAAGTAATAGTAAAGACGGGTCCACGTAATACATTACGAAATCGAAAAGTAAGACTAGTTCACACACAAATATATGGTACAACGACACGATATGCACACATACATTCTTTTTCGAATTTAGGGTAGTGTTTTTATACTTTGGGAACGCACAGGAAGGCATCTTGCGAAAAATGTCTCATCTTGACACGTGTTTCATCTTCGGAACAATAACACAAACTACGACCAAGTGAGCACTTTAAAGTCTTCAAAACTAATTTATGACTGGGCCGTCTATACTTATTTTAATTACTTGGTCGAAAGGTTTACACACTAAAACCTTGACTTTAGACGGAGCTCAAGAAAATGCAAACCCAGGCTAAACACTCTGGTACATACCTACATCTTTACAATCCATTTACGTTCATCAGTATACAACATTTTTATTTATTTTTAGAAATGTGGTCATGAATTAAGCGGTTAAATAATGTAGCATGAAAAGATATTATGACGTTTTCGCCACGTGAAGTAGGTAAGTACGTAGCAAATTAAAAGCTATTCCTATGCAAATTGAACGTTAAACTGGTCAAGTTTTCGAAGCTATTGTTATGAAACTCCTAAAAAGACTCTGATTGAGGCCAAAACTTTCTAGAATAGTAATTAGTTTTCCTTCGTCTGAAAACTCCGCAATGTTCGGAACTTTGATAAACTTGATTGGTTTCGGTAGATTAAGTAATACTACCGAAGATATACAAGTTCTAACTTCAAAAATACAAACTAAGAATATGAACTATTATTTGCTGCAACAAAAATATTTTTCTTGTACAAGTACTTGTTACATGGAGCGAAGTGCTTTAAGGTTAGATCGTAGATACGAATAAAAGTCGATAAAAGTTGAAAACTTTTCGAATAAAGATCTTCGCTTCGGCACAAATGACCTAATTTGCAATACTGTAAAGTTTTCAGACATGAATGCTCTATGTTATACTATTGTTAGCAGTGTAAGGAAGGAGGAATATTTCTTTTCGGGTATCCAATGAATTCACAATCCTTATTTTTATGTTCGTATTAAATATGTAGTCATGCCCATTATCAAAGTGAAAATTACGTACAGACGTTCTATGGAAAATCAATATTTATGTCATACAGTCAAAGTACACTATCAGTACTATCGATGTTGAAAACTGCTGTTAGTAGGTATTGGGCTACTCCTTTTGAAAAGTAGTCATTACACTTGAGTTAACCTTACTTAACTCATTTTCTGATAACTCTAAGATTTACTTACGTTAAAAGTCTGCCTCTGTATAATAATAATAATATTCACGAACATTTTCCCACAACTCTATCTGATCTTTTTCAGCCCAATTCGTTCTGCCGTTAGAGAGTGATTCAGGAACAAACATCCAAACATCATACGTGAGAAGATCACGACACCAAAAGATTCATAACCAACCAAATTAATAATTCCTTATTTAGAGTAAGTTCGGGTAATATGGCACGCCATAAGCCTTTTTGGAAATAAAGCAATTTTTTTTGAGATCGAGCCGTTTTTAGGGTTTCGTAGCCAAATGGCAAAAACGGAACCCTTATAGATTCGTCATGTCTGTCTGTCTGTCTGTGCGTCCGTGTGTCACAGCCACTTTTCTCCGAAACTATAAGGCCTATGCTATTGAAACTTGGTAACTAGATGTATTCTGTGAACTGCATTAAGATTCTTATATAAAACCAGAAAAAAAGCAGTAAATTTTGGGGGTCCCCATACTCAGAACTGAAACTCAATTTTTTTTTTATCAAACCCATACGTGTGGCGTATCTATAGATAGGTCTTTCAAATTGCTATTGAGGTTTTTAACATCATTTTTTTTCTAAAGTGAATAGTTTGCGAAAGAGACACTTCCAAAGTGGAAAAATGTGTGCCCCCCCCCCCTCTAACTTCTAAATTAAGAGAATGATAAATCTATAAAAAACATATGATGTACATTACCATAAAAACTACCAACGAAAATTGGACCAAACGAGATAGAGCTGGTAGTTTTTTTTAATACGTCATAAACCGCAATTTTCGGTTAGAAAAATCACTACCACTGCGAACGTGTTAAAACATCAAGCAAAGTTACAACGAACTATAAGAATTTTTATGCTATGTTACTTGCTGCTGCAAAACCCTTCATGGGCGAGTCCAACTCGCACTTGGCCGGTTTTATTATTTTACAATTAAATCTTAGACCTAATAAAGAATAAATAATTAGAATTTCAAAACAATCAACATAAAGAAATAATTTACAAAAAAGAAAATCTGAACCTTCAACAATTGTCAAATTTTAACAATGGAAGGGCAATATGGCCTGGGCCATATTAGCCACAAATCAGGTGAGCTAAATTGCCCTCCAGAAATATAACAGTAACTAATAAATTTTGTGTTAGGTACTTTGCGGAGCAAATTTGTCATTTTGTTTGCAAATGTGGTTTCCGCGGAGCCATTATCTAAAAAAGAAAAACATAATGGAAACAATATAAAATTATGAGGATAATATGGCCTGGTGCCATATTAGCCATTTATCTGGTGAGCCATATTGGCCGCGGGAACGTTTTTAATAGGACAAAATCTAGCCTAAAAATGAGCAAGAAATATGTTTAAAATCTATCACAATCCTACTTCCTACTAATATTATAAATGTGAAAGTTTGTGAAGATGTTTGGATGTTTGGATGTTTGTTACTCAATCATGCTCTAACGGTTGAATGGATCTGGCTGAAATTTGGTACAGGGATAGAGAATAGTCTGGAATAACACATAGGCTTTTTATCCCGGGAAAATGTTGCCACGGGAAGCGGGAACGGGAACCAAATTTCACGCGGGCGAAGCCGCGCGCATCAGCTAGTACTACATAAGAATAGCTAATCTACAAACCTGTGTAGTACCAATTGCAAAAATAACTACAATTTCAAGAAATGTAATAAGTAAAACTTACCAAAAAATAAGATCACTTTACCTAATTTTCGATAGAGCGCCCGCACGGGACACACATGCACACTTCGTCTCGCGCGAGTTGACTGAGGAAGTGAGGGGAAGGGGTGCGTTGGTTTGCCGAGTCAAGCGGTCGCAAGTGTTCATTCAGTTCAGAAAAATCGCAGTAGGCCATATTGACCGACCAGGCCATATTACCCAAAATTCCTCTACTTTATACACAGTCCAAAACCGTATTTAAGTATATGCGTTATCAATTAATCGCACTCATTGAGCGTTACAAAAAATATTACCTACCCAAGGCGTCCATTTAGAACAAAAACCTAGGCAGAGCTTCCGTTAACCGACAAAAGGAAATTCAATAAGAACGAATTTCCTCTGATTTACTACCACTATTTCCTCGTGAAGTCCCGGGTCTCGAGGTGTGTTCGAGATTTTCATTCTAAAGACAATTTCGTTGCAATTGCTATACAGAAGTTCTGACTTTTTGTGTCACCGACTTTTGATGAGTTTGCTGCACGTTTATTTTCATAAATATCAAAACTGATTACGCATGATGAGTGAACAATAATGAAATTTAAATTTATTTATAAGGGCGTGTTCAGACGAAACGCGTACGCTACGCGCACGCCACGCTGGTCAGCACGCCTTTAACACGCTTTGTTTGTTTTTTTAAATATAATTTAAGCCCTATTATCACATCCATAGATCGCAAATTACATTAATCATTCCATCCGCACACGCCACGCGCCCGCCCGGCACCCGCCACGCGCCTACCTCGCGCCCACCACGCGCACGCCCCGCGCAAGCTCTGCACACGCCTTCCGCCCGCGCTTCTGTTAGTGTTGTACTTTTTATTACAAACTATTTTGTACTACGGTATATAGTTGTGAACACTGAAAAGAAATAAAGTCGTCAGTCGTAAAACAGAAGCAACACGATTTTCATTCTAATAGTATTGACTGTCATCAAGAAAAGGCGTTTTTGTATAATTATGGATAACATCGATAAAGAATTATTCATTTCTTTGGTGGAGGAAAGGGGTGTGCAGTGGGATAAAACCCTTGAAACATACAAAGACAAAAGAAAAACTCTACAGGCATGGCGTGATATATGCATAATTATGAAAGAAGATTTTGAATCTCTGCCGGATGTGGAAAAAAATAAATACGGTAGGTATATGTTAGAATATTTAATAAATTAGATGTATTACGTTAAATAACAATATTTAGTTTGCCATGGTACACTTCCCTGCTCAGACATGAAGTATTCTGCAAAATGATCACGAACTGTACTTGCTGGTATGTTTTGTTGCATCGATCCCGACCTTGGTAAAGGTGATATTTCAGGACCGAAATTTATAGTTGGTCTTTGAGTCGTACCCTCTTCTTTATGTATAAAGTTCTGTAGAAGACAACATGTCTTTACGATTTTGACTGCTAAATCAAGTGAAACATCTAGAGGACGATAGAGAATTCTCCATTTATTAGCCATAATGCCAAAAGCACATTCTACATATCGCCTTGCTCTAGTCAAACGGTAGTTAAAGACCGATTTACTCTCATCCAGCTGTTGACCACTGAACGGGCGAAGTAAGTTTTCATGTAATGCAAAAGCCTCGTCTCCAACAAAAATATAGGGTAAATCAACGTTTGATCCTTCCAGTGATTCAGGCGATGGCAAATTTAACGTCTTATTTACTAAGCCTTTCCAAAAAGAAGTCTCCTTGAAAACATTTGAATCGCACTCTTTGCCGTAAGCACCAACATCAATGAAAATATAATTATAATTAGTATCAACTATCGCCATCAAAACGATAGAAAAAAAATGTTTATAGTTAAAAAACATCGATCCACTTCTATCAGGCTTTATAACTCTAATGTGCTTGCCATCTACAGCACCCAGGCAATGTGGAAAATTGGCTTTTAAAGAGAAGTTGCGAGCAATTTCATACCACTCATTTTCAGTTGGCACTTTCATATATGATTCTGCCAATTCTTCCCAGATACTTTGACAAACTTCTCTAAAAATATTACTCAAAGTACTTTTTCCGATTCTGAATCCGTATCGCAGATCAGCGAAAGTATGTCCTGTTGCTAAATATCTGAAAAATAAAATGAAGCAACAAATAAATCAACAACCAGTTCGTAATAATACATTAATTTTAAGCGTATAATGTCAATGTCGGCATTATAAGCTTAAAAATAATAAAAAATCAATTAATTAATTTTAATTAGATTTAATAGAATTACTATTTTACTAAGATCGTTCTCATTTATTTACAGGAAAACTGGTTTTGCAGAAGTGGAAATCTATGAGAGATGAATGGATGAAATGTCATAGAAAATTAAATGAACGTAAGTCGGGATCAGGAGCTAATTCAACAGTTCATAAATACACATAATATGACAATATGAAATTTTTGGTAAAAATTGCTAAACATAGAGATACTGAGTCAAATTTGCAAAGTGATGACAGCTATGATTCACCGATGATTAAAAAGAAGAAGAATGAACAAGTTCATAAAGAAAAAGATTTGAGTGCAGTAGATGCAAGAATGATTGAATTGATAGATTTTGTTAAAAAAGAAAATAAAACGGATAGCAGTCCAATTATGTCATTTTTTAAGAGCATTGCGCCAACTATAGAGAATTTTTGTGAGGAAGAAGTAATTGAATTCCAATATCAAGTAATGTCGATAGTAAGGGACATGAAACAAAAAAAA
Source organism: Miltochrista miniata (assembly GCA_933228765.1). Classification (NCBI taxonomy): domain Eukaryota; kingdom Metazoa; phylum Arthropoda; class Insecta; order Lepidoptera; family Erebidae; genus Miltochrista; species Miltochrista miniata. The sequence continues at coordinate 17,962,787 of OW121757.1, read as the reverse complement.
ATAAACAGCAACAGACCAGCATGTCATATTCCCGACCTTCATGAAACCGTCCAATCTCAACCAAGTTACAATAATCATGGATATTCTACTGCGGCTGAGTCTGCTATTGTGAGGGGCCAATCTAGGGTTTCAAATTATATGTCTGAACTGGAATTTGACACTATACATAAGGATTAGTCCGTTAATCCACCCATAAAAATCCACTCCTTGGGTGGATTTCCGGAATTATATATTATTAATCAAAATAGTCCGGTAATCCACCCACGAAAATCCACCCAAGGGGTGGATTTCCGGAATTATATATTATTAATCCAATTAGTCCGTTAATCCACCCATGAAATGGGTGGATTTCGAAGATGGACAAAACACATGGAGATCAGCAAAACAAATGAATCAAAAGAAACAAATGAAGATCGTCAAAACAAATGACGGTCGGATAAACAAATGAAGATTTTTTTTTTTTGTTTAACGTGAGGGAAAATCCACTAATATAAAAATACAATAAACAAATGAAGATTGACAAAACAAATGAAGATCGACAAGACAAATGACAGTCGGATAAACAAATGAAGATCGACAAAATAAATGACGGTCAGATAAACAAATGACGATCGAAAAAACAAATGAAGATCATCAAAATAAATGAAGATCGAAAAACAAATGAAAATCGATAAAACATATGCAAATTAATAAAACAAAAGACCTAAGTATGAGCTTTGAGTTTTGTGTTTTGGGTTTTGAGTTCTGAGTTCTTTGAGCTTTCAGCCTTGTTGATTTTTGAGAGTCAAAAATTACTTGCAGCCATACTTTGTAATCTAGATGCGTGTGCCATTCAAAAAAATAGGTGCAAGCAAATCTCGACCTTAATGACACTTCTCTAAAAATGTTCTTTTAGGCGTTAACAGACATCACTGATCATGACTATGTAAAAAATAAATAAATATTGTGCATGTTCATAAGATCGAGAATTGCTAGCACCTATTTTTTTCAATGGCAAACACAGCTAGATTATTTGCCGATCTTCATTTGTTTTCCGATCGTCATTTGTTTATTTGACCGTCATTTGTTTTGACGATCTTCATTTGTTTTGCCGATCTTCATTGGTTTTTTCGATCGTCATTTTTTTATCCAAGCGTCATTTGTTTTGACGATCTTCATTTATTTTGCCGATCTTCATTTGTTTTTTCGATCGTCATTTGTTAATTCGATCGTCATTTGTTTCGACGATCTTCATTTGTTCTGCCGATCTTCATTTGTTTTTTCGACCGTCATTTATTTAGACGATCTTCATTTGTTTTGCCGATCTTCATTTGTTTTTTCGATCTTCTTTTGTTTTTTTTTTGATCTTTTTTATTTATCATGAATAGATCTGGAAATCCACCCCTTGGGTGGAATTCCGGACATACCATAACATGTAATTCCGGTTATCCACCCCATTGGGTGGATTTTTTGGGGTGGATTAACGGAATAATCCACCATACGCGCATACTATATACAACTTTTGACCGTGAGCATAGTTCAGAAATTAAATGAACCTCACCTCAAAGTTACAACCAGCCTTTCAGCAGAAGAAATAGAATCTCGCATTACTGTGTGTTGTTGCTGCAGTTTATGATTTAAAGCTGCTAGTAATTTATCGAATGTATTTTTTGTCATTCGAAAGTATTTCTAAAATTCATCATCATAATTGCGTAATTCTGCAAAAAGGACATGAAATTCACCATGCTTCTCTCTATTGGTTAATAAAGGGTGAACCCAATATTTTCTTCTAGATTTTATCTTTTCACTGTCTTTTGATTTCTTCCATTTTTTATATACGTAGTATGCAATCAGAACTTTTTTCAACTTATTCGAATCCATTTGATTATACACGTACTCACTCGGTGAATTCCGGGAAGCGACTAACTCAAGTGCGAGTGAACGAAGTCCAATCACTAGTAGTACAAGCGGGTGCTTGGCGTGCGCGATGCAGTACGCTGAGCTTGCGCGGGTCTAACGCGGGCTCAAAGCGTGTGCGTGCTCGGCGCGGGTCATTTGAATACGCCCTAAGACATTTTCTGATTAAGAGTCGCTGTGTAGTTTTGACACTATCTAGTTCAAATAAAATCACGCACAGAACTTTAAAGAACACAGACAATTGTAGGTATATGTTACTGGTGAGGCCAGACAGACAACTGTGAAACTACTAAGCATAGAATGACTATTAAGGGATTTCATACAAACAAAGCAGCCATAAATAACATAAATCCGTTTTAAAGTTTCAAACTGCACAATTTGAAAGAAAATAATTTTAAGATTTTCCATGATCCAATTTCATATGGATTCGATACCAAGGAAATCCTATTAAAATATTCTTCCAATAGTCTGAAATCTGCATGAAAAGTAGTTCTGCAGTAAGTTTGAGAGACTTATCGATTGTTGGCTTTTTCTTATTAACAATTCAAACGCCGCCATTCATTGGCGGTAAATTGTGTAGTGATATTATACCTAGTAGCTTAGAAAATTTTATGACCTATTCTTTTCATTAAAACAGTGTTTTTGTACCAACAAGTAGATAATAGATATATATATGGCTTACCATATGTAACATAGCCTATGAACGTAGTATTTTAAGATCTCGAACAACTGGTTGGGGTTACCAGGTGCTGATGACAAGGGTTCGTCAAGGTTTCAGGTCATTTGAAAGTGTTCTAAGTTTCCTGGATACTCAAGGTCGTGGGAGAGCAGCTGTACCATATAGTTTTAGTCGTTTCGAGTCCAATATACAGAAGCACAATATAAGGTCATTTGTAGGGTTCCGTGGAATAAACGGAACACTTATAGGATTGTACGTCCGTGTGTCTGTCAAGAATTTTTATCTCTTGAACGCGTGAAGGTATCGATTGGAAATTAATACCATATGTTAAGGTCTATGGTCCTTTGAAGCTGTAAAAAATCAAACTTTTAAGTTAACGCAGAAAAATGATTTTTAAGAAACTATATTATTATACTTATAAATAGAACTAGCTGACCCGCGCAACTTCGTTTGCGTTACATGAGAGTGAGAAAGAGAGAGGTGTTAACGTGATGTAATGTTTCCCGTCGCTTTTACTTCCGCCCATCTGTTTTTTGGTATAGAACTCATCGTGGGCGAGTCCGACTCGCACTTGGCCGGTTTTTATCGTTCAGTTGAGTGGCTACCGCTGCAGACCACGTTTACTCCCGTCGCGTCGCTCATACTTTAAAGAGGGTTATTGTAAATAAACCTTGAAAGAATTGAAAGATAGGCATTTGCTGTTGAAAACTTTTTTTTATAATTTTTCAGAGAAACAAATTTGTAGTACACTATTTTTACGTAACTTTAACCATTTATGCAGCATACGCAATGGAAGCTCTCAAAAGAAAGAAATTTTCCCCGTTCTCGAAACATTAATCATGGCTGCTCCGCTCCTATTCGTCTTAGCGTGATGTTAAATCACCATTGGCCATCCTCAATAAATTGACTATTAAACTGTATAACTATTTTTAAAATGCATCCAGTAGTTTCTGAGATCCGAGCACAAACAAACTCTTCAGTTTTAGAATATCGTGAGCGAATCTTAAGAGATAGACAAATTAGGTTATTGTGAGCGAACCTTAAAAGATAGACATATGCTGTCGCGGACTTTTTTTTAGAACTTTTTAAGAGAAACAATGTTGTAATACACAATTTTTACGTAACTTTAACCATTTACGCAGCGTACGCCTCGGAAGCTTTCAGACGGTAAAAAATATTCCCAGTTTTCAAAACATTATTGATTGCTGCTCCGCTCCTATTCGTCTTAGCGTGATGTTATATAGCCTATAGCCATCCTCGATAAATGGACTATGAAACTGTGAAAGAATTTTCGAAATCCAACCAGTAGTTCCTGAGATCCTAGCGTTCAAACAAACAAACAAACAAACAAACAAACAAACAAACAAACAAACAAACTCTTCAGCTTTATAATATTAGTATGGATAGTGGGAAAACTGTAGTTAGAGTTCAGTTCATACAGTTCCACTAGTTACATGTGTCACGAAAGTTTCTAAAGCTTATGTTTATGTTATGTTTCAAAAAAGTAATCACTTACGAAATGTCAATACAGATCACCGGTTCTTTGACGAATATAAAATCTTTCTACAGATCGTTAGGGTCCGTTCACACAGACCGGCTCGGAGAGCATCGGCGCGCACTTTTCTTTTCACACAGACCGGATCGTATACGCTCGGAGTCGGTCGGAGCGGAGCCGCCAACTATTTCACACAGACCGGCTGAAAGAGGATGCGCTCGGAGCCGGTCGGATGCGCTCGGAGCCGGTCGGATGCGCTCGGAGCCGGTCGGATGCGCTCGGAGCCAGTCGGGTTCATCGAGTGCATCGATTCACTACAAAGGCAGTACCAGTATTCCAAGTTTTGTTTTCGGTGTTAACGGGTGCTTTTCGGAACATGGTCTTAGATAGCTCCGATGAAGAAATATATTAATTTTTCATCGTGCACACAACTGTTCTATTTAAATTGTGCTATCGAAATGGCGGTCGGCGTGGGGCAGCGCGCACGCAATCGGAGCCGATCGGCTGCGCGAGCGGGAAAGAGCACGCAATCGGAGCCGATCGGCTGCGCGAGCAAGAAAGAGCAGAAAATCGGAGCCGAACGGCTCCTCTTATTATTTCACACCAAGCGCGTTCAAGCATTCTTACTGACAAAAGCAGTGCACATGCAAGAATAAACCTTACTTCAAATAATAAAAGCTCTGTTTTCAACGTGATAAGAATCTGCTCTGCTCTCCGAGCCGGTCTGTGTGAACGGACCCTTAATTTTCTGACTGTACATGACGTAGGAACTTGAAAACCTTCACTATAAAAATAGTTGACTTTGTGAAATATTACACAGACGTCTGAAAATGATAAATGCGATGCTAAACAAATTTTACTAAAGTCACTGTTTTCTTCGCGAAATTGCGCAAACTTATAATACCTTCACCCTTTTATTACAGCAATAGAAGCAAATGGTACCTAATTCATGCGAGACAGTCTAGACGGGAGAATGCTATTCTCTGTACTTCTAAGTGAAAGTGAAACACATTATTCTGATAAGGTGAAAATTTTGGGGGTGTTAATGTGCGTTAATCATCCTGGAGAACCAAGATTAATTAAGAAAGATGAAGATTCTAGGTTCTAATTCTTGAAATACACTTTGAGATTTTACATAAACACAAACTTAATTATTTTATTCTTAGGTAAACTTGATAAAAAACCGGCCAAGTGCGAGTCGGACTCGGAGCCGCCCTTAAATATTATTATTTTAGTAGGTATTTGTTGCTATAACTAGCAGACAGACAGTCAATCAGACAGTCAGTCAGGCAGACACACAGACGGACAGCGAAGTCTCATGAATAGGTTTCTAACACTCATACTAATAGGATTCGGGACTTCGCGCGAAATACTATTTACTCACATTAACCGACGTTTCGAGCACGTTGCAGCGCCAGTGGTCGTGGTTGGACTGAGGCGAGGATCGACAAAAACCACGAAGTTATTTCTTGTCGAGCTACCCTCCGTTGCGCGTTGATATTACAACGAAGGTTAAGGCCGGCGACACACTTCACTCACTACGTCCGTTTTAATTGGCAGTTTTACGTTCAAGTTTATAATTCACTGAATTCCACATCCCGGAGAGCTTGTATCTATCATCCCTATTGAAATTTTTGTGTTTTCTGATTTCAATTGCTTCACGCACCATACGTGGATAATAATGGCGATCAGTGGAGAGGACTTTCGTGATAATGCCCGAATCTAGGTGTTCTGCTGTTGCCGATTTGTTCAACTGACGATTTTTTACAGCTGCATATGTTCTTTGACCCTTTCCGCGATGGTCCGCTTAGTTTGGCCTATGTAGGAACTACCGCAGCTTCAATCTACTTTGTAGACACCCGGTGTTTGCAGAAGAATGATGTCCTTTGGTGTTCGCACGTACCAGCTCGAAACGTCGGTGAATGTGAGTAAATAGTATTTCGCGTGAAATCCCGAATTCTATTAGTATGAGTCTCATAAATAGGGTCCCGTTCTTTACCCTTTTTACGGAACCCCAAAAACGAAGCTGAACACTTTACTAGGATCAATGGTAAATCAAAAGACGGTGCCGTAATTTACGTGAACAATTTTCTTGCAAAAACTTCACTCGCGCCTTCTCAGTTTCATCGGGTTTGTCGAGTAGCCCATTCTTTTTCTCTCTGTTGCCATGAGTATCATTAAGCCGCGATTTTAAAACGTTCGGCCTTATTCTTTGTTTTGTTTACTAGTACACTCCATATTTTGTTCCTTAAACACCCTCCTGGGAAATCCTTTGATAGCCTGAGAGCCTTTAGGTAAGTATCTACTTGAAATTCTCTGGATTGTTTCTGTTGTGTGATGTGAAACGAAACGGAATTTTTAAAGATTTTTGATGTTAGAGAGCTGTGTCTGAATATTTATTTATTTTATTTATTTAAAAGCGGCACTTTAAAGTATTTGATGAGACGAAACAATTTTTACAGTACCGGAACGTTGTGCTATTGTCCCGTTTACGGACGCATATATTTTTTACGGCATGTATTTAAATCGATATCTGTTTATTCCCTTTTTTCGAACAAAATATTTCAAAGTTAAACCAAAAATACTGACTTGCACACTAATTATGCACACTAAATAAATCAATTTCAATGTACTGTTTTATGGTATTTGCAGAACTATTTTACTGAACAAATCACTATTATCTTAATAGTATATCTAAAAATTCCTTAGCTTAACAAACGTATTAAAACTGTTATATGGAAAACCATCGTCTAATTTACTTTTAGGAACACCTAATATTCTAATTTTCTGAGTTTCTGACGAAGCCTAGGCACCAAACATTCATGGCTGCACGGGAAAGGTTTGGCTTAAATAAGTGCTGGACGAGAGAGGGGCTCATCCACGTAGTGGGGTCTGATGGGTCCCGTCATCGCGTCACTTCACTTCACGAGCTCGATGATATTAAAAATGCCTGCGACTGCTCCAAAGGAAACTGAGAAAGTTCCCACAGTTCCGAAGCCCACAGCTGCTAGTGCCAAGCCCAGACGTATTGCAGCGAATAAGAGATAAAGTGTATATTCCTGTTGTTATCTGCCACCGTCGTGTATATGCTATCTCATTAGTACATATTATTAACTTTCACTTTCAACTGAGTACGTCACGTTTGAAACTCATGTCTTGCTTAATTTCTTTTTTTCTTCTATACCTTCTACGAATAATATACCTTACAAAAAATAATTAATAACAATGTTCTGTTCACAATGTTTGTGCAATGTTTACATTTGACATGTCACTGTCAATGTCAAGCCAATCGTAGCTTAGTTTTTATTTACTCTTTCCACTAGGAACAGGCTAAGGATAAGCACCATGCTGCCTTATCTGAAGTAAAACTTTTTTCTTGTTAATTTCTTTTAATTTTTGTTTTTAGTTTATTTTTATTTTATTAGGCTAACATTTATTTATGTAATAATATTCCATTTCAATTTTAAATTCTCTTAAAACTATAAGGCTCTGTAAAATTAGTTAATTTAATTAATCTGGTGACCCAAGGGCTGGCAGTTTTCTCGCTCAACGAATAGGTATTGCTATTCAAAGGGGGAATGCTGCTAGTCTTTTGGGCACAATGCCACGGGGGCCTTATTTAGGTTTAGTTTAGATAGTAATAATGTAAATATAGATATGTAATAATTATGTTTCTCTGTAATTTTTAACAATAAATATTTATATTATTAATCTGTTATTTGCACTCAACTGGTGGGTGAACATGACTGTTTGAACTCACTACTTTTTATTATTATTATTATTTATTTATTATTCTGTTTTATTTTTATCTTATTTATATTATATATTTGTAGTGTATGTCATCATCTGTAGTAGATGACGATTCTGTTATTAGATATTTAACTATTGGCCCAAGTAATAGCTCAGTAAGTACTCCTTCAATCGCAGATGTGCTCGAATCGCAGTTCTCTGATGTACCCTCAAATTTCAATGTTATACATTTCAATGCTCAGAGTATTCCCGCCCATTTCCCAGGTATGCTGGCTAACTTAAACAGTAATAATATCCATGCAATTCTTGTTTCGGAGACATGGTTGAGGCCTTCTTTATCTTCCCTTCCTGTCACTCTGCCTGGATACCGTCTAATTAGAAATGACCGCTCGGTTGACCGTGGTGGCGGTGTTGGTATCTATTTAAGATCACATATTCCTTACAACGTTTTGCGGGTATCAGCACAGCCACCGCCTTCAAATTCGGGCGAGTATATTTTTGTAGAAGTGGAACTGCATCATATCAAATTACTTCTTGGTGTTTACTACAGTCACTGCTCCAGAGTTGACTACTTCTCTTCTTTTGAACTGATGTTGGAAAACCTAGTGCCCTGCTATCGTCATACTATAATACTTGGCGACTTTAATACATGTCTTGTCAGGAACGACTCTCTCTCTCTCGCTCGAGCTGCGAAGCTTCGCAATATTTTGGAATCCTGTAATCTTACTATCCTCCCTTTGAATACTACTCATCACTTTCCTAACTGTGCGCCTTCCCTTATTGACCTTATTATCATTTCGTCTACTGAGCATGCAGTAAAACATGGCCAATGCGCAGCTGATATCTTTTCCTATCACGACCTTATCTTTCTTTCCTATAAAGTTCGTCCTCCCAAGGCAAAGTCTAAGGTCTTAATGCAGCGTAACTTCAATCGGATGAACGTCGACAAACTTAGAGAAGACGCAAACAGCATTGATTGGACTTCTTTGTATAATAGTGGTTCAGTAGATGATAAAGTTAACATTCTAACTCGTAAATTGGTCAGCCTCTACGATGTACATGCACCGATCCGTGCAGTTAAAATCAAACATGCACCATCGCCGTGGCTCACCAAAGAAATTAAAGACTTAATTAATAAAAAAGGGAGGGCTAAAACCAAATATAAATACCAACCGAACGAATATAACCGTGAAAGATATATAAAAATCAGAAATCTCTGCAATAAGGTGTGTAGGAACGCATAACGCCAGCACATTCAAAACTCAATAGAAAATGGAGATCCAGCTAAAGTCTGGAAATTTCTAAGAACCTTGGGAGTTGGTAAGTCAAAGCAAGAAGTAAATTCAAATAATATTAATCTCGATGCAATTAATAAGCATTTCTCAACCTCTTCAAGTTTTGATGATTCTACCAAAACTAATACACTTAATCGTCTTTCACAGCTACCAACTCCTGAATATGAATCTTTTGTTTTTAATCAATTCACGGCTTGTGATGTTAAGAAGAGCATAATGTCCATAGCGTCTAATGCTGTTCGCAATGACTGCATTAGCCGCAATATGATCGTACCGGTTCTTGATTCTATTCTACCAATTATCTGTCATATTTTGAATTATTCCATTTCCAGTGGCATTTTTCCATCGATGTGCAAGGAAGCCCAAATTATACCCTTACCTAAAAAGTCCAATCCTTCTTCTTTCTCTGATTTCCGTCCTATATCAATCTTACCTTTTCTGTCTAAAGCCCTTGAGCGCCTCATTCACACCCAACTCAATTCCTTTCTAATCAAAAACCTTCTCTTAAACTCCTACCAATCGGGCTTTCGCCCGGGCCACAGCACAGTTACAGCCCTTGTGAATATTACAGATGACATCAGAACGGGCATGGAGAGCGGAAAGCTTACGTTGTTGACATTACTTGATTTCAGTAATGCCTTTAATACTGTGGACTTTCGCATACTCCTTGAGATTCTTCGCTCTATTAACATATCTCCACCAGCAATTGATTGGTTTCGCAGTTACCTGACTGGTCGCCGGCAACGTGTTTGCATTGATGACTCGATTTCTTCTTGGAGTAATATTTCGGCTGGTGTACCACAGGGTAGCGTTTTATCTCCTCTTTTGTTCGCAATTTTTATAAATTCCATTACAAAGCAACTAGTTTCATCCTACCACCTTTATGCAGATGATTTACAAATTTACTCACAGGCTGGACTCAATGACATACATGAGGCTTTTAGCGCAACAAATAGTGACTTAGAACAAATATGTGCATGGAGTAACAGCTATGGCTTGCAGGTAAACCCTACAAAAACACAGGTAATCCTTATAGGTAGTACTTGGAACATCTCTAGAGTTGATTGGGCGCAGCTGCCATAAATCGTTTTTAATGGCATGCCGTTACCTATAAGTGATAGGGTGAAAAACTTGGGTATCTTTATTGATAGAACTCTGTCCTGGGGACCTCAATTGCAGGAGGTGAATCGCAAAATGTTTGCCTCGGCAGGCTCTTTGCGAAGATTGCGTGACCTTCTCCCGATTCCGACGAAGATTTCGCTTGCACAATCGCTACTTTTTCCAATACTAGACTATGCCGATGCCAGCTATCTTGATCTCACGGAGGAGCATCTAAATAAACTTGAGCGCCTTCAAAATCTCTGTATAAGGTTTATATTTGGCTTACGCAAATATGACCACGTTTCCGAGTACCGCAAACAACTCAAGTGGCTCCCAATTCGCCTTCGACGGAATACTCATATCCTTTCTTTGCTATATAATATATTATTTGCCTGGCAGAGATTGCTGTTAGCAATAAGGCCGCCCATTGTACCTGATTAATATTTATTATATCTACTTTAAGATTTTCTATCCTTGGTGTACAATAAAGCATATTACTACTACTACTACTACTACTACTATTTAAAAATCCAATTTAATCATCATCTTTACAAAATTAAATTTTATCAATCAAAAAAATAAAAAACTAACCTAACCTAACCTATTCCGTTATAAGATTGTACAATTTGGGATGCGGGGTCCTACTAACATCTTAAGGACCCCAATGGGTCGGACCCTCCTCGTGGTGCATCCTGGGCAATGGAGTAGCGACCACTCCCCTTCCTCTGTGGGGGAGTTGTGCTACTCTGGCTAATTCCGGCCGAGGCGGGAGTAACCCACCTGTGGGTTGCTCGGTGGTGTGTGTTGCTTAGCGATGCCCGATACGTATCGATATTTTGGTGTATCGATACAACACCATGCGATATTTCGATATTTTGTATCGATACACATCAATACGATATGTGGAGATATCGTATCGCTTCTCGGGTATATCGCATCAAAAATATCGTATGACTTAACTCTTAAGTAATAGGTACATAGTTGTTCAATCAAATGTTTAAAAAGAGATAAGCTGACTAAGGACATTTTGAGACTTAAATCTTTGGTATGATTATAATAAAATATTATAAACAAACTTCTTTTAATAGTGCCGCCTATGGCAGGCTGTATTTTGTAATATGATGTGGGTAGACTGTAAATGATACGTTGACGTTAGTTTTGAATATCATTAGATACCTTCAAACAGTAATAAGTTATTTCTGTTAGCACTGTGTGATTACGATTAGTTCATTCGAAGCGTTTCCAAGTTTAATTCTACTGCTACTATAATGGCCCCACCTATCAAATCCAGTGTTTGGTCTTTTTTTATTAAGAGTGAAACAAGTGCGAAATGCAAGTTGTGTTTGGCAAATGTGAAAACAAAAGGCAATACTACCAACTTGAAAATCCATTTAAAAAGACACCATAATGAGGTTTTAGTTAGTGAACAGACACGACCAATTCTTTAGTATTTTTATAAAATAAAAGTAGCCTAAATTGCTCCCTTTTACATAAGCTGTGCCAGTGAAAGTCCCGTCCAAATCGGTCCAGCCGTTCCAGAGATTAACCGGAACAAACATCATCCAATTTTATTTATTTGTATAGATAGACTAGCGGAAGGAGCGGAAGCCCGCGGCTTCGCCCGCGTGGATATTTATAGGGTTTTAATTAATTCCCCTTTATTATTTTTCTAGAATAAAAGTAGCCTAAGTTACTCCTTATTACATAATTTTTTAAACGATATTAACAATATCGATACAAAGCCATACGATAATATCGTGTATCGATACATTCAGTTACGATACATTACGATGCGAAATATCGATACAAAGTCAAATATCGGGCATCGCTAGTGTTGCTACCGGCCGTGCCGTTATTCACGGCCGGCAGCAGCAATGATGGGTCGCCGTCGCTTCGCCTCCTTTGCTGGCGAGACGATGGCGGCAAAGTGGGAGAGGCACTGCGTGGGGGGCGGGAGTTTGGGTAGATGCTCCCGCCCTGCCATGCAGTTCGGGCTGCCGGCCGTGAATAACGGCGCGACCGGCGGCAACAGTGCTGGGCCGCTGTCACCTCGCCAGTTGACGAGGTGATGGCGGCAAAGCGGGAGGTGCACTGTGCGGGGGAGCGGGAGTAACCGATAATGCTCCCGCTCTGCCGTGCAGTTCGGGGGCGCCGCGGTGAGGAGTCACTGCGCGCCCCCGATTGTTTCTTGACCGTGGGCGTAAGGTCGGGGGACCCCGCCCACCAACGGTCACATGGCGGTGGGCACCTTTTCCGTGTTCCAGGGGTGCCCATTAGCGCACGCCTGCGCCAGCCGCTCTCTGTCTCCTCTATTACAGAGGGGCGCTCGAGAGCGGTGCAGGCGTGGACTTCAGCTCCTTAGGGAGCTTTGGGGAGCCGCCCATCTGGCTCCCCCGAGGAGAGCCCCGAATAAACGGGGCGCCCCTAGCCGGGTCGACGTGAATAATCTTTTGATATCCCTCGGCCCGGCTAAAGGGTGAGGAGGAACACCGCGGGGTTTAGTGGGTAGGACGGTCCATTCTGGACCGGGCCGGGAGTCCCACACACCATCCCAGCTGCCCCCGCAGCTGGGATGAAGGCGCGCAAATGCGTTCCCCGCGTCAAAAAAAAAAAGATTGTACAATTTAGAGTGCAAGTTGGTATTTTTGATGAGCAATCCGTATTTTAGTTTAGCAAATCATATATCCGGTGTACGAACCACATTTTTGTTTAAATTCGATAAAAAAGGTCATCTCGTCTGTGTAAAATTTTAGATTTTTAAGTACCTAGTACATGTTTAGTTAATCAATCAGTTTTTTGCACAGCATTCAGATTTCTGGTATGCATTCAGTTAATTAGTGGAGTTACCTAGTGTGCAGAAGAATTATAAAGATGTGCATTTAAAAATATCCATTTTTTTACCAAGACTTTGTCATAGCGATATTTTTCTAGTTTCAGTGCCGTTATCAAATTATCCGTGTCAAACGGATAGCCTGATCATTTAAAATGTCGACCAGCAAAACCGTAACTTATCCAAAACTCGAAGGTTCGTATTCTGATGTTTGTTACTCTTTCACATGAAGGTCTGGAGTCGATCTGATGATGGAGTCGAAAGACAGTCGAGGGCATTCCTTAACAATTAACAGCAGTTACCTTGTGTTTGGGCTTGATTGATTTGTATTGATGAGAACTTTACACCTAGATTGATAGATCCGACTTAAAAAAAAAGGAAGTTCTCAATGTTTTATGTATGTTCACTAAATTTCACCAATTATAGACGAATTTCAAATCTGCTTTTGGTTGGATAGAGTTCACTTCAGAGGTGGTTCTAATTTCACCAGGTCAGGGTCTGATGATGGGATTCAGGATAAATCGAGGGCAACCACCGAAAATTGTAGGGACAATTAGTGCGTTTGTTAACTTTTTATTTCAGTGCTTTAATGTACTACAATTTAATGACTGTCTGGAGTCGATCTGATGATGGAACCGAAAGACAGTCGAGGGAATTCCTTAACGATTTGATTGATTTGTATTGATGAGAACTTTCACCTAGATAGATATATTTTTCGGTTCACCCGTCACTTAAAATAATGAAAAAAAAATTTTTCAATAAAAAATAAAACTGACTTCAACCAATTCCTGATAAATAAAATTTGATAAAGTCTTATATCAAAATACATATTACTTTGTGCTAAGTAAATTTTATTTTTCAGGAATTGGTTGAAGTCGGTTTTATTTTATATTGAAAAAAATTTTTTATCTCTGAAATACGTCCCAATGAGACGTGGTAATGAGTAGAGAATTTGATGCGGAGAACCTAAAACAGTCTACTTTGCGAACCATGTTTTTTTTTCGGAAATTAACACTCCGAAATCGGTTAAAAGAAAAATATCCTCTAGATGCGGCGATAAATCAGTCTTGGCTAGAAGAGGTTGCTAATATTTTCATCCCTGAGAAATTATTCTAACTATTAAAGGGTCGTGCGGAAGACAGCGGAATCACACGCGATCCTCTTGGCACGAGACACGGCCGCAGCTCGAACTCCACTTACAATTTACATGGCAAATGTTGTTAGATTGTAAACATCGCAGCCGCGGCAGCGTGCGACACGCTAACATCTACATACCAGTAGAACTTGCGCTGCTTGGATTAAAATGCAGTAAAGGGCGTTTGGAGGACGTAAGTAGCAGTTACAACTTGACGTTGATAGACTGCTGAAATGAAAAGAATGACGTGAAATTTGAGTTCTAAAACTTAGGTATAGGTAGTGAGATTTGTTCGATGAGTTTTTATCAAAAGTTGCAGATGTTCGGTACACAGTTATTTCTAGTAATTAACTTATTGCTTATCGACACTGAGGGCGTCTATGCAATCTGAAGGAGCACTATCTAGAGATGGACACCTACTACTAGCAAATATAATAAAAACACAATAATAACGCCCTTAACCCTGAAGGGGTACGCTGAAGCGTAATTTAGGTGAGCCTATTGCCTTTCATACTAGCTATAAAATCAGCAATAAAGACTTATAGATATTTTATTTATTTCTTCGATAATAATTATCAGTAGAAATCAGTAACAATCATGAATAGTTGAACTCCACTATCAGGCTGATAAATATTTTAAATCACAGTAAGTAGAACCACCGTACCGCTTTTACGAAAGCAAATTGTGTCCTCTTGCAGATAGACCCCAATCTCGACACGTAAATATGTAGTTGGAACCGCCACTGGTCCCTTTGTAAACCGCAGCCCTACTTTAATAGATAGGTACGGATTTGAATCAAAAATGTGATAATTACATACACAGTTGAGGGTTGCTTTGTGGGGAAGATAAGTGGAAAATAAACATTGTATATTTAGATGATGAAATTGCTGAGCCGAAAAAAATGTGTGAATAGTAAAGTAATACAGAGATTGAACAGTACGATTCTTAACAAGAACAAATCTACAAAAATTCTTGCTCTAAACTAAACTCGAACTAAAATTTCAATTCCATTTAAGTAGCCAATAAAGTTGTTCTTCAGAGTTCTGAGACTTATATAATATTACATACATAAACTTTACTGTTAAAAAATCATAGCCTTAAAAAATCCTTTTTTGAAATCTGCTAGGTACAATATACAAAAGGTACGGTCGCCGAATGTAACTTTTATAAAATGCACCTGACTTAAAAAGTTGCTTTCTCATAATGCACCTAAAGCAAAGTAAATAGTACCTACTTTATTACAAAATTCGCTTATACGTGTCGCGAAGGAAATCCATTACTATTACAGCACACGAATTGTCCGGAATTCTGAAGTTGGAGCGAAGTAAAAAATACGTATTTGGAAATCGCTTCTGGCAATCGGCCAGAACAGATGTAGAAAGAAGACGTGATGCTTTACTAACATCACTGCAATTCTTGGATATAGTGAGCTATTTGCCGTAAGGAATCAGGTTAGATACTTTTAGTCCAACTAGAGTCCCGTAGACTGTCGAAATTCGTCAGTAGGTAATTCATTCAAAAACAGTTTTAAACACAACTTGAGAATGGCCTTGACTTAGCTCGCGTAGAATTCTGTTCCTGTTTTCGCATCCGGGAATCATTTCGGGGATAACAAATAACTTATGTAATATTTTAAACCTTCATTTATCCCAGTACCAAAATTTTTCCAGATCTGTTCAGCGGCTAAAGTGTGAAGTAATAACAAACATTCACGCATCCATGCTGCAGTAAGATTTTTTTTTATTTAGCAGTAAGGATATTTGCCATTGAACTCTAACTGGATCAAACTTCACTTTCAACTTTTTTGCCAATGTTTTTATATAAGGGTACAACGTTAACGCATCAAGTGTTTAATTTATACAGATTAGAAGAATTACACGTCAGTAATCTTTTTCCGATCAATTTATTAATTTTGTTCTAATTTGTACTTTAAGCTACAAATATATCATACAACAATGAGGGCTATCATGTGCCCCAGAATAACGGTAAGTTTTGGTTTGGTTTTGTTTTCATTTAGCAAATGTAATACTTCTTTGTTGTTGGTAACCGTCTAACCTTTCAAGTCGCTGTATGTGTCTACACGATAGCCTTTTCCATCGTTCATCAAATCGCTACTATCACATACATCTTGGTAGGGTCAATTTTATCACTCGTATCCAAAGCTGCAACATGCTCTTAAGATAGATAAAAAATAGTAACACAAAACAGATTTCAATCTCGCCATTGAACCAAAAATCTAACTAGATAAATTTGCTATGTATCATGTATGATGACCTCGACGGAACCCTATAAATAGCAAAATACTTTCTTCCACAGTAGGTAGTGCGACAAATATAAAACGAAATCACAGACGTATCCTTCCGGTGCGGGAATTCCGGACAAAAAACCTTCATTGCCGAGCCTTTTTCATGATGGATGCAGTTTTCGCGTGTTGCCGACACGACGCGCTCACGAGCTCTCGACACATTTGTACGATAATATAACGTGAAAGAATGTACTTACGCACTACACAATCACCACTTTTGTGATATTCGTGAATAATAATATTTTTACATGCCTTAAATTTTAATATACTTAAACAAAAATACAGATACATTTACCTAAACTAATGCCTCTAAGGTTAGACCAGCACTAACCTGATTAAAAATGGTCACCCTAGTTTTTGCAACGACAGAGGCGTTACGCTCGCAGTGCCGACCCCGCCAAAAGCTTATAAGGCATCAATTGGAAACCCCAATACATAAAAAAAATTAACAACAGAGCAAGGAACTCATTCCATAACCCAGAACCCTATCAGACCTTGCCGTTGCTCCAGACCCAAATGGGGATGAATATTATTCTAACTAACGCAAACTTCCGTATTTCTGTACCTTGTTATTTTTTAGTTAGTACAATAAAGCACATATCTATCTATCTATCTATCTATTTCTTTACAATAAATGTTTTTTAGGAAGCTATTACTTTTCTCTTGTCTACTTTGTAATTCTACAGCGTGACGTTGGATAGATCTTTAAAGTTATGTTGTTTTTAATAAAAGTACATAGTAAAAAAAAAATCTGTTTAGAATTCCTTCTGCGTTTGTGAAATAGAAGCTTTAAGTGGTATTTCTTGTCAAAGTCAAGTACCTTATTGAAAATTTTCCACATTATTAGCTTGATTTACTTTCATGTCGTAATTAAAGAGTTTCAATATATTGACGAGGTTTTTAAAATCGTGAAAATTATGGGTTTAGAAAGCGCCAAGTGCCATACCTTCGATGAATAACCACATTAGCGTTCTCATATTAAGATGTAATCAAAGAAAACTAAACGTAAAAAGCATAAAAATTTCATAAGAAAAAAAAATCAAATCGAGTCAAATCCGTTTTTCTTGGAACCCCTTTCGATTTTAGGATATGTAAATTGAAATTCGTGTACCTACTAAACTTATCTCTAGAATTTTATTGCTTACACCAGGATTTGATGGTAAATCCCAGCAATCCGAATAAGGATGGCCTTAGCAATGATCCAAGCGAGGGTTGGTTTTGAGAACGTAAGCCGTTCTCAACAATTGCTGCTTTTGAACTCATTAAGGAGGGATTAACGCTGACTTTGAGTGATAGCATCTATTTGAAAGAGGCGACGATCTGATAGTACAGGGTGCTAATCAATTCTTGTGCTTTGTCTCTTTTAACACCATTTTATTTATAACAGTGGCCATACTGAACTATTGACTATTAGAGAGGGCACACAAAACAGATTTCGGTGTCTATAATAATCACCCTAAATTTCAAATCAATCAATTATTACAAATTTTTAACATAATCGAACTTTTGGATAAGTTCCCCCTTTTGTAGTTTGGATCTTTTATCACCAATTATTTCCTGAGCAGTTATAAATTATAGCTAAAAATCATCTCTTTCACACTTAAAAGTGCGCCATCCCACTAAATCCCCCCTCCCTTTCTGATTTTAGTATTTACTGTTATAGCGGCAACAGCAATACATCATCCGTGAAGATTTTAGATCTCTGGCTATTACGGTTCCTGAAATACAGCCTCGTAATGGACAGACAGACAGACAGAAAGATAGCGAAGTCTCATGCACAGGGTTCCGTTTTTATCCTTTGGGTGCTGAACTCTAAAAATATCGTTTTTAATTTTCTGTTGAATCGGATCGAGGCGACAAGGTGTCACCAACTTACCCGTTGTAGATACATAATTTGAAACAAGCAATAATAGTTTTCAGAAAACAAAAGAACACAAATACGGTGCCATACACACCACAAACGTTAGATTGTTCCAGTAGCAATCGCAAGATAAACAAATAGGGTGAGACACAGCTATCGAAGGGATATCCCTCTATGCTTGCAACTTAAAAAGCGGGTACAAAGTCGTATCTTCGAAGTTAGATTCTATCTGAAACACAGGGGAATAGGCTAGGTACGCTCCAGCCAGTGTCAATATTGAATCAGCACGGTTCGTGTTTGTGAGAGGAATAAATTGCGGCCAGCCACCGGAAACTGTTCACGTCAGACGAATAATTTTCTTATCTGTCTTTTTTTAACTTATATCCTTTGCTAAATAATTTGAATAGGATCATTTCGGTGAGTTATTTAGAGAAGTTTTGTCGTCGCTTGAAGTTTAAAAACCATTACAGACATTTTCTGGACAATAAAGTTTGCTTTTAACTTTTAGTGGCCATTTAAGTATTTTCTATTCATTATGTAAGATTTCCAACTTTATATCTTAGTCTACTTCGCTTGTCAACTTATAACCTGACCCTCTTCTGAAACTCTTTTACAGATACCTAATAGAAGAGTTAAAAACCTCGTCGCCTCTCTTTACACATCAGCTCCTGACAGAATAAATAGTAAATACTTAGAGATACCATAACATAAGCAACAGGGTCCTGGGGTATCCTTCCAAGGGCTCCCAACCGTTTAGGTAGGATAGGTACGTGTGATTTTTAGTCGGTAGGAGTCCGGCATGGCATCCATGTAAAATTTTCTTCATGTTAAAAAATAAACTGATACGTTGATAAAAATAGAACAGATACACAAGACATTCATATAATAGAGGTTATTTTATACTAAGCGTTTATATTCTAGCGTAACTTATTTTTAAAATCCACATAGAACTACCTACTCAGAGAATAGTGCGATAAAAGCTAAACGATCACTGGGTGTATCACTTCCAGGACATTTGACCCGCTATTGAGCTATAAATGGGGACATTTAGGCCCCCCTCGCCTCTTTGAACCGCCACTAACTGACAGATAATGCACTATAAACAATTTGTTATTGGTCTCGTGCATACACACATCGATGGAATTATTTAAAACAAGATTTTCTTATAGTTTTGCATAGTTCCTTTATACCCCCTTATTTTATTTTACATGTGAAAACTACACGGTGCCCTACCATCTTTGCCTGCGCCCAGGGGGCCCTTCTGTCAACAATCTGACATAAATGACAGGTGTAACGCATGGATGTTTTTGTACTGTATGTATGATCATGTCATGATATTTTGTTTTTACTGTTTGTATTTAACGGTGTGTGCGTGTATCCTCCTGCTCCCTTAACGCAAATAGCTGTCAAATAGTACGTATACATTGACAGCGCAAAGACCACTCATTTTTTCTGTTAAGCATTATTTTTGCTTAAGTAAACTGCCAGTTTTCGAATATGGCGGCACAAGGGTGGAAATTCTAAAAGAGCACATCAAAATGCCGGGAGTTTCGGAAATATACTCATTTTCGAAACTCACGGGAAACTCGAAAAAAATCAGAAAATACGTCACGCCTAGGTAACCTTTGTAGGGAAAAATATGGCAATAGCATTATCTGATATATATATATGAACCTACCTATTTAATTAACAGAATGTTTGGAAAAATTAAATTGACAATATTTTATCGAATACTTTTAAAGTAGTCAACGCCTTTCGTGACCATAATCATCTATCTGTACTAACTAGCCATGAAAAGGTTTTTACTATCATAGTCCCGTATTGTCTTCTCACACGATACCTCTGTAGGAACATTTTCTTCCCAAGTGCTATCAAGACGCCTCATCCACTAAACATTGGGAATAGTTTCCGTCTGCCGCAGTGCTCGTATTGCCCATCGTTACCGAAACACATCACTTTATGGTCACCATACACAACTTAGCATCGCTTTTAATGCCGTCTGCACACTATAACGTCCTCCATTAAACAGAGTAGATGTTAGTATTAAAATTAATGGGTTTTTTATAGACCATGTACATAGTTTTATAGAAATACCTTAAGGTTTAATATTAACAAGAAAATTATTTAGGTTTCACTGTTTATTGCATCCGATTGAGAATTTTCCAAATAATTTCTACAAGAAAAGATATAGATACATAAATAGACTATAGAAACAAATAACAGAGATGGCAACTATATGCTTCTTTCCGTTCTTTCAATAAGAACCGAATGTTAGTTCTGAAGGTATCAAAGAGAAGAGGAAAGAAACGGCAGTAAACAGTAATTACAGGCTCGGTAGATGCTGTTCTACATGAATTTTGAACCCGATAGCTTTACCTACCGGGTCCAATTGTGATTTCAAACTATCCAGGATCCTGTTCAAAAGTAACAAAATTTTATAACAATTCATTTCATTCAGATGGAGCTAGGTAATAAACACATGTGCTGAAGAGTTTTGTATATAAAGATAATCGGTAATCGATTAATGGCGCCCACTGCTGGTCAGACATCTCCCCAAAGGTCGTTACAAGCGTTTCTTTGCTTCTTACGTCTAGTAGATTCCCACCTATAAATATCTTATAACTCTAGACACATACACCGTCCAAGACCTGTATTTTACAATTTAATGAGTATAAAAATATGTTCCATGAACATAAAGTAATTGTGAAACGTACGGAATAAACCAACTACTAAAAAGCCCAACGCCATCGTTTAGTATTGTGACATCTCTATCACTGATATTTTCTATTCTCTTCATTCTTGACATTGCATGCAGTGTAACACGTTTCAAGTATCAGACTTGAAACGTGTTACACTGCATGTTTCAATCAAATCATACTGAGAATTTCACGTCGCCCTGTGTGAAAATTTTGCAAAGAAAGGAGTAAACTGTGTGACTTGAATATCAAGTACTCTATAGTAACGACACCGCGTGGTAAGGCAAATATTGCTTGAAGAAACTATTCAGAAATATCAATAATGACAAATTCATTATTGATATTTCATTATACTTGGTTTCTGTGCATGTATAAAATCGTAGCTATGCTTACTTACTTAATAAATTATTCTGTTATTATACATCACTACTAATATTATTAAGAGGTACGATTTGAGAGTTTGTATGGTTGTAAGGGGTATTCTCTTGACCTAATGTAGTGGATCCTAAGTAAGATAGGTAACGGGTGATACACGTGTTATTATATCAGAATACCACCTAAGTTTTCAAAAATACTGGCCAAGTGCGAGTTGAACTCGCGCACGGAAGTTTCCGTAAGCAAAAAATCACGTTTATTCCCTGGGAGCCACCACACCTTTTTATTGTTTTTTTTGTATGTGTTGTTATAGCGGCCACAGAAAAAAGATAATCTGTGAATATAACAACTGTTTAGCCATCACTGTTTGTAAGACAGTACAGCCTTTTACACACAGACGAACAGTGGAGTCTCAGTAATAGGGTCCAAGGCCTAGGTCTTTTGAGAGTCCTGGGGTCATCCTTCCGAGGACTTACACGGGGCTCCCAACCGTAGGCATTAGGTAGGAAACGTGTGGTTTTTAGTCGGTAGGAGTCCATCATGACATCCTTGTAGGATTTTACTCACGTTGAAAAGAGAAGTGGTGCCGTTTTTACACTTTCGGTTCGAAATTCAAAAATGTGACAACCCTATGTGTGTATACAACTGTAGGTACACCCTACACTTACGTAATTTGTTGCAGAATAAAATACTTGAACATTTCTTTTACATTGTAACAAAACGCTGCAGTAAGGTTTTCCATTCATCATCTGGTACAAAGCACGAGCCGACGCGATTGGATCCCAACGGCATGGCGGCACAACTTTTAATTAAATAGAAACGCTCCTACTCTCACTTTGAAAATTTGTTAGGTCTCAAGATAACATTGTTGAACTGAAGAATAGAAATGAATAAACTATTCGTTGGAAAATTTCAAAGCAAACTGTTGCTTGAAAGTTATTGTTATCTAAATATTTACTGTAATAACATTTTTCTGAAGTTACTTTTGATAAATGTTACTGTTTTAGTTTGATAGTAGACAGACCAACAATGTTTCAAGCAGAGTAAAATCAACCATAATTTGTTTAACTTTATAACCTCGTTCTGATAAATTATAATTGTAATAACTTTGGTGCCACTGTTTTGTCACGAACAGAATTATGCATTACTCGTTGCAAGAACTTTCTATGAAAGATGACATTTTTGTAGACCTAATTCTTAAAATATCCATCCAGACTAACCATCTCAAAGCATTTTTTTAAAAAAGTGGAAACCTCCAAGTGTATCATACCAGTCTCGAAGCCACATGTTTTTCGAAACATTCGGAATATTGTCTCAAGGGGTCCAGTATAGGTCTTTTTTACAACTGGAAATCCTACAGGGATGCTATGCCGGATTCCTACCGACTGAAACCTCACGATGCCTTACAACTGTCTACGGCCTGCAGTCGCATAAGCCCTCAAAAGGATGTCCAAGGGCCCAGTATAGGCCTAGATTGCACAGAACCTGACATAAAAATGTTGCTAGAAATATTATACGAAATGGAACTATGCTACAGAAACATTTTATGTTTATTTTAAACGTTCAAATTTCGCCTTGGGTAGGTAGTTATTGATCCGCCTTTTTCTGCAAGCAGGTCATGCTCACGAAGGAGGCGGCGGGCCGGGTGCGGGAGAGAACTCTCCCACCCGAGTTCCGCAGTCGGCGCCCTGGGCGCCGCCTACGTGTCTTCGCCGAGGACTATCGGCCTCCATGACCGGGGGTCTGAGGACGGTGAGAGGGCCGCTCACCGTCCTTACAGAAGCAGGCCCATGACGGCAGCGAGACGTAAGCAACTCACGCACGCCCCCCCTTAGAAGCGGGGTCACACCCGAAACCCCCCATAGACGCGGGATCGCACCCGAACCACCCCCTGGGCGAGGCCGCAGTAGCGGCCGTGGGTCTGTTGGGAGTCACGGGACATCCTTCCTGAGGGCTTACCAGGGGCTCTCAACCATAGGCTGTTGGGCGTTACGTGAGGTTTTTTAGTCATAGCACCCTACGAGGATTTTCCCTCACGTTAAAAAAAAAAAAAGATAGTTATTGATTAAACATCTCACGAAATTACCTTTACAATTGACAGTCACAAAGACAAATTAGATTAAGCTCGATAACGAGTGAAAGCCGTCACGGAACCAATTTCCAAATAATATCCACTAAAAAATTCCAATACTACGTAGTCTTAACAGTGCGGTTGGAACTTCGAACCCTGATTGACGAAGTAAACTAAGTCGGCAAACTAGAAAATTAACTTTGATAACTAACACCGAGTATGTGCTGGAGGCGTTTTCATTAGTTTCATTCTAGTTACTTTACTTAGCTGCATTATCTTATAGCTCACTTTGTGTTCGGTTAATAAAAGTTTTACTGAGAACAAAACAATATACTGACATGGCTGGTGAAGCACTCACTAGATCACAATACATAGTTCATAAACACAGCTATTGTGGTTAAAGAAAATTTACAATGATGCTAAGTACTTGTTGAGTCAAAGAATTACTCATAACTTTCAAGAAACGTTGGCTTTAAATTTCGGACAAACAAGGAATATTATTCAATATTTGTCGATACAGATTTGGATTCTGTAATACATAAGCTCGAAACGTTAGTAGGCTGTGTATAAAACACTCCGGTTTTTTGTTCTTTGACTGTATCGCTATTCATTGATGCTGGTGCTTGGACTAAACAAAACTGAATGGAGATGCTGTAATTTTGTATTTAATTTTAGTAATGATTCAGAATATCTTTACCTTACCCTCTCACCTAGTGTTGCCAACCGTCCCGAAATACGCGGGACGTCCCGTTTCTGAGACCCATAACAAAAAGTCGCGCTCACACCCTGAGCGGGACGCGTGATATCCCGCTTTTCTTGATCTAGCAACAAACGTTTACGTTTGCAGTATTTCTAGCGAAGCATGAAATCACGGAAGTGTGAAGTTATTTCCTATATGTAGAAGTTGTAAGATTCTACTGTCCACAGGAGGGTATTCGCACATGTTTGCTTGATTTCTATGAAGACCCCAATAAGAAAGCGATAGATAGGTATAATAATATACAATAACATTAAGGCCGTTCATAGGGCTACCGACCTTGACCATACAAAACACGCGTCCTTCAAGTTAGGAACTGTTGTATTTAAGATCTTAAAAAACTCTTAATTATTCAAAATCGAAGAAAAGCAAATTATATTTTCTTTTTAAGTTGGCATATTTTTTTTCTTGCGCGTCGATAAAAATTGAAGTCATGAAATGCATTCATCTAAAAATTTCGGACTGACTTTATGATCGTTTTAGACATTGTTTATAAGCATATTTTGACACATATCTTGTACCTAGATTAAAAATATTTTTTTGGCTATAATTTTCGGTCTACTTATCCAGACAAAAAATGCTATTATTTGCACCTCTTTTTCGTCATTTTCAAACCAGGCCCCTTTTGATTTGCGAAACGCATCTGTGTATTCCGCTAATAATGCTAATGTTACATAATTTCGGGAGAAATAATTCCGTTTTTACACATTTACGGAACCAAAATGGTGACATGGATGCTCAGCACACATCATGCTGGTGCAAAATGTGAATTTGATGTGGAAACTTTGGTTTTAAAAGTATATGGTCACCTGTCGTATCATGCACACTTAAAGAATTTTTCGCTGATGCTAGTCTACAGTACTTATACAAATACAATAGTGAGACATGTGATAACAAGTAACAAGATGGCTCTCATTACATCCTTCTGTCGAGAAATTTCTAAACGGGTTTCCTGCATTAAACATTTTTCGTTTCTTGGACATAGCTTTCTAATCGCTTTGTAGAAATTTTTTGACGAGGATAAGGGTAAAAAGACCGGAAGCTATCTTGGTTTTTTTTACAGCTTTTTAAAAAACATTCAGTACAGTTACAGTATCATGCGTTTGGAGAAAGAAAATGCGTTGTCGTGTAAAACTTACAACATAGCAAATAGCGTACGGAAATTATATTTAAACTAAATGATGCTCGCGGCTTCTCCCGCGTGAAATTCAGTACCCGTTAAAGTTCACGTTTTTTAGTATTCTGAACAAAATTCGTAAGATCCCGCTTTTTAAATCCTTGTCTCGCATTTGACATCAACATTTCCCGCAAATTCGCATTTTGAAGTTGGCAAGCCTACTCTCACCGTCATTATCACCATCACCCTGCCTTCTGATGCTTCTTACTTTCGGTCCTTACGTCAACCCTACACAAAATATTCTACACTGTCCTGATGTAACAATGTACATGGACATTTTTAACCCAAATTGAAGTGTCATGAATCCTTTCGTGTGAACTACAGAAGGCGATATTCCAACCCTCCAACTAATAACCGGAGTAGAAACTAAACGTATTTAAAAAAATAAATTTATAAATACGAGTAGGTTACACAATCAAATTACACAAAATACAGATATAATAAATTACCAAAAATATTAAAGCGCCCATTACATACGTAGGTTTAATAGTAGGTATGAAGCAAAAATTTCTAACAACAAGAAATATTTATGAGGAACATTTTTGCCAACGAGCGCGCCGGTCCATCACGGAGAAAAACAAATGGTTTCACTTAGTCCAACCCTAAAAATGGAGGTAAGTTTAAATTTGACATGACAATAATGTTTGGCTGCCTTATTAATCCTGCGGCATAACCAGGCATTTAGGTTGAATCGTGGCTTTTTTTGAGTAGTAGCACAGGGCGGAAACTCCAGCTTGAATGTGTGGGTGTGATCAATAATTCTAAGCAAATGTTCCGTCAAGACGTCCGTCAACTATAATGACAGCTGTGGCGCGGTAGGGAGTTGCCTATCTGCATGTAATACTATTATATTATCTTCGGTAGTAGTAAGTAGTAGTACAAATTTTTAGATCTGTCTATTATCCGGATCGCGGTTGCATTCTTGGAAACAGTCACCTGATCCTAAATTCTCTACTAGATGCCTCGTCGCTCGATCATAGTGAAAATTTGAAGAAGCAATTTGCTTAGGTTTTATAATTCATGGTGAAACAATCCTTAAGTAGGTATACTTTATAAACGTAGACTTATTCGAGCAAATGCGGACAAACTGTTCTAAAACACAAAATATTTTGAATGAAAAGATAAACAACTTCATCCCTTGGGTTCACAATGCAACTAAGCAAACACTTTAGCAAAGGTACCAATTTTTGTACAGAAGTAAAATAATAATATTACAACCCGCATAACAGTTAGTTCAAAAAAGCTCGCCTAAATCGGATTGTTTCGACCCTTGAGAAAGGCTTTTATCTAAGAAATGGGTGTCAAGTGGCTAAAATTATTATTAAGATACCTATATTATCTGGGACTAATAGCTGAATAGAACTCATTCATTCATTCATGTATTTGGCAAAGGATCGCGAGCTTTTATGTACCTAATGGGAGCTACTCGGTTCCTAATTAGTGCACTTACCGTATATCATAATTTCCTAACACCAAATAATATTTTATAGTTATGTACCTAATGTTTCGAAAAATGTTTTCTGACAAAATATTATTTTGAGGGTATCTTATTTAATTGTTAACTCGTGTAGTTTGTCTGTTTCAAACCAGTCATGTATTTCATGACATGTTTCTATTTTTGGAACATGTATCATGTTTTTTTGTAAAAAAACGGGCCAAGAACGAGTCGCAGTCGTGCACAGAGTGTTCCGTATCAATTATCAGAAACAGAAATACATCATCTGTCTGCATGTTTGCGAAATATTTCTTTGATAAGTACATAACCTACTACTTAGGGAACATAAACGAAATGCACAATATTTAAAAGTACTCGTAAAATTTGTCATAATTTATTATTTAAAATATTTTATGTCAAACTTCTAAAGGATACTTTCTCACTTGCAACTATGGAACCTTATGTAAATTGGACTTTATTTTTTATCCATAAACTATTCCTTTTATAATTTCTGAGCGTAATGAAAGTTTTGGTAAACGTATTAACAAGGAAAGGTTTTAGTTTTATTACCGTATTAATGTCATTGAACGTGGCAAGCCTACAGGATATTCCCAAAGGTATACATTGACGTATACAGGCCCAGTATCACACCCTTCCTTTTCCAAATACTATAGGTAAACTTGCCAGAAGGTAAACGCGAAGGCTATTGCTATTTTATGGATCCAAGTTCAATATTTATTTTTCAACCCTATGCCGATGTAATGAACTTGCCGTCACATATAATATGCGGCTCACATAATATATAATCTACATTATATAAAAATCAATGCCACTTTTTGTTGTAATTTTATAACTCACTAGCGGACGTCACGCGGTTTCACGCGCGTATGTTCCGTTCCTGTGGGAATACGGGAATAAAGTATAGCCTATGTTCACCGCAAAGAGTGTAGCTTTCCAGCAGTGAATAGTAGATTGTTAACCGAGGGTGGAAAGAATCAATTCCCGAGGTATTTAGACGCCCGAGCGCAGCGAGGGCGGCTATAGTCCGAGTCGGAATTGATTCTTTTACCCGAGTTAAACACTCTACTTTTCATTTCAAATACGAGGAAAATAAAAAACTTATAATAAGATTCAAACCTTACCATAAAACATTATTACCAATTGTTTTGAATTCTGTTACAGATAAAATAATAACAACTACATTATGTCGACTTTTTAAATTTTAAATATGGAACTCCGGCTGGCCCCATCGTGTATGGGGCCAGCCGGAGAGATATTGACTCAATATTTATTTCCATCCGAATATAGTCTGTTCAAACCTCAATAATATGTTCAATTTATTGCTACATTGATCAATATTATTGTACGTGTATGGGGCCGGAAGAAATTTTCGCTAAGTTCACACTGGCTGTTTGGAAAGTCGCATGGCATTTTTTTTTTTACACAAATCTCTTCACTATCACAGCTGACCTGTCAGCAGTTCTATTTTTAAAGTTCATTCCGGCCCTTGGGTGGGAAGTAATTTGTATGAGTTTTTTCCTCCCTAGGGAGGGAAACAGCATTTTCCACCCAATAGTCAGATCAAGAAAACACTATTTTCCGAGTAAGAGAAATGAAAAGAATTTTTCAAATCGGTCCAGTAGTTCCGGAGCCTATTCGTTACAAACAAACCAAAAAACAAAAAACAAATCTTTCCTCTTTATAATATTAGTATCTATAGAAGAACGGGGTCACCTATTCAAACCAAATGTTTTGTTCGGACTATTTAGGAAATGGTTTATGTGAAGTTTGCACAAAATCGGTCAAGCGGTTTTTCATTTATCCCACAAACGAATTTGCGCGAGTCAGTTAGTATCTTATATAGTGGTTATAGTCATGTAGCTGCAATCAAATAAAGTAGAAAATAAAATGTAGTGTTAATAGGGTTTGCCGGGATTCCAAGGATTAAGTATTCATGAGATTTATTTAACATTTATACAATAGCTAACCGACCGCAGAAAGAATAGTTATTTCCTAATGAAACTTTCTTTCAGCAGACCGGCAAGCGAATAATAAAGTCATAAATACTTAGAAACCCACTTTTCTACCCTTTTCTCATTTCAAATTAACGGTATAGAAAATCACTAACACAGCAAAATACAGTCTCTATATTGCAATAATATAAACTTTCAAACATGCTGTTGTAATTAAATTTAAAGATAATATAAGAGTGATAAAACATATCCCAAAAGCAAATTGAATCAAAAACTCTATTTGTAAATATCCCGAGCTAATCTTGCATTTAATAAATCCCTTTGAAAAAGAAAATGTGTTGTAATCTGTAAATGAAGAATTTCATAACATAGAGATGGATATAATAATATTTCAAACTCGAGCAAACTTCAAATAAAACTTTCAACACTCATGGTGATTTATATAAGTATACCTCTCTGAAGAGTGATGAAAACAAGTCTCGCAATCGAGTAATATCCTTGTAAATTTGCTTCATTTTCACAATGAGGTTGATGATGATGTAAACATAAAATATATCTATTATTAGTATAAAACAAAGTCGGTATCTACTGCTATGTGTTTTCCGCGTAATGTTACGAGTATAAGCCGCGGAACATTATTTAGAGCATAGTGATGTTTACAAGTTTCTACAATGGTTTACAAAATATTATATTAAATTATCAGCTAAGATTATCGAGTACCGTGTTGCGTGTAACCTGTTTTGTAATATTTTGTTGATATTTTAATAAATAAAAAAAGT
Organism: Miltochrista miniata; assembly: GCA_933228765.1. Lineage (NCBI taxonomy): Eukaryota > Metazoa > Arthropoda > Insecta > Lepidoptera > Erebidae > Miltochrista > Miltochrista miniata. Next base: position 17,933,177 of record OW121757.1, on the reverse strand, counting down.
ATGAATAATATCATAAAATTAAAATAGCATTATTATATTAGAGCAATACCCATTATGTGAAGTATATGTGTGCCTACCACCAATAGCATATGAAAAGTTTATGAAGTAGAAGAACGTTATACATGCGTAATTATTATGTTGAATACCTACTTCAAACCAAAAACAGTATTATGGTTATTAACTATTTTAAAAAGAAATACTCCTCAGTTTACGGAGCCTCTATTACATAAAACATTCATTAATTAACAGGCAGCATCTATTATTCATACACTCGGATAGAGTAAGTAATGAAACTATTTTAACACATTCCAATTTACGAAACGCTTCAGCTCCAAAACCTTTCTTTCAGAGCGAGCAATAAATTAATCTTGTTCCTAAAGGAATGTAAAAGTCTTTTGTATATTCGTTACTTGAGCTACTTGTGTAGGGATTTCGTCTTGCTTTTTGTGTTATACTGTAGAGCCTTTGTGATCCTTGATCCTTGAATTGTAATTAAATAGGTCATGAAATCATTTTGTTTTATAAACGTGCTACACATAGCTTCAGTTTTCTTTTTGAGATATGTTGTTATAAAGAAAACTTGGATGGAAACAGTGTTATTTTTCAGCTACTAAATAGATGTGTACTTATTGATTCACTTACTTGTGTTGTTTTCTTTTCATCAGTGGTTTTCTATAGTGGGTCGGGAACCCTGGGGTTAGTTACCTTTTCGAGGACGGGACGGGACTCCCGGCGGTAAGCATAATTTTTTTCCAAAGGTTGATGGCAAAAGTCAGGCTGACTGAGGTTAACTTAGTCATTAAAATTTGTGGGGCCTGAGGTCATTTGTGAAATGGCCTAATTCTGTAAATAATATACTATTCTCCGTATTTATTATTGTTTTAGTGGACAGAATTCAGGTGATGAGATTGCAGCCGTGTTAAAACGTATAGAGATTGGTAGGGAATACTTCCGTCTTCATAGCCTTCAATTTGATTTAACTAATACCATGGATTTGACACGTGGAACCAAAGCATAAGCTGATCGCTCATTTGTCAGCACCGTACGCGCCGCATTTTAGAATTCGTTGTATGAAATATATGAAACCACTAGCTGATGCGCGTGGCTTCGCCCGCGTGAAATTCGGTACCCGTTCCCGCTTCCCGTGGGAACATATTCCCAGGATATAAAGTAGCCTATGTGTTATTCCAGACTATAAGCTATCTTTGTACCAAATATCACCCCGATCCGTTCAGCCGTTACAGCGTGATTGAGTAACAAACATCCAAACATCTAAACATCCAAACATCTTCACAAACTTTCACATTTATAATATTAGTAGGATAGTAGGAAGTAGGATAGTAGGATAGTAGGAAGTAGGATTTGTTTTTTCGATCGTCATTTGTTTATCCGACCGTCATTTGTACTGTCGATCTTCATTTGTTTCGCCGATCTTCATTTGTTTTGGCGATCTAGACCTATTATAATAAAAACAAGCCCTAACGTGCACATTCTGCGTTGTGTACACTTTGCGAGTGGTTTACAGTTTGCGTTTTGTACATTTTGAGTTATGTATATTCTGCGTTTTGTACATTTTGCTTGTGGTGCTCATTTTGCGTTTTGTACATTCTGTTTCGAAGGGATCTTCCCCTCATAGCCCACTGTCACAATACTACTCACTGTACCGTTTCACACCAGAGGTAAAAGAAACTGCTATAGTTGGCAATACCAAAAATTTGCTTACGGCGCGTGCGGCGCGTACGGTGCTGACATATTGTGCCATCAACCTTAACGTGCCTTCCAAAGCACAGTAACGCTCATAAATGGAATGCCACAGATGGTCACTTAACATTTACCGACCACAGCAAATTTTACACCCCTACTTCAACCATTAACTTCCTGCAATATAAGCTGGTTTAACCTGCACTATAAATTTTTAATATACCTTCTACTAGTATAAAATATACGTCCACCGAATATCATATATTGATCTACATTATCACTGCAAAATCTCATCAAATAGTGAAAATATCATTCCAATATAAATAAATTTCATACACGGCGGAGGTTCGGGCGTTCACAAACTGCTCCTCTCTCCATCAACCAGATAACAGATGGCGCAATACAACACCAGTGACAAACCAAAGAACACCTTAAGTGCACTTATCCATTCCGATACCGTTCGTAATGGAAGCTTTCATCGTTCAACTAGCATAGATAAATGTAGCGTACTTGTGCAATTTGCTTTTGAAGTTTGCTTCGTGTGTGCGAACAAGGTAATGCACTAAAGGTTCTTCGCCAATAATGTACTCATTTAAATTGAATATATCAATTGATCGTATTACTAGGTGCTCTGGCAATGACAAAAAAACATGAACGGTAGACGGTCGTATCTGCTCTATTTTTTGTGATAGTGATAGATAAATATATGATTTTTTCTGTCTTTTTTGAAGAATTTGGTAGAGAATGATCTTCTATAGAATTTTTTGAATATGTTTAATGGTGAACTTGCTCAGTAACAGACGAGAGCATAGCAAAGAAAAGAAGAATTTGAAACATAACACTGCACCAACCTGTCTAGCTACCTTGGTAGTACTGTAATTCTAATCTGATCGGCTGAAACGTCAAACAGTGGACGTTGGGCCTACTTCATTAATTGACTATTATTGTTTTACGCTTTCAGTTTCTTTATAATATTTAGGTACATTTTTTTTGCATAACCTTTGTATATTTATGCAAACCTTTCTGCACCGAGTGTAAAGAACAAAGAGTAAGCTTATAGTGTCATTATCCTGAAAACACCACAGCTTGTCAGATATTGATTAATGGGATATAATTTATCAGTGAAGTTTCAGGGTATAGTTTGTGTTTCCTCAACAGCCATAAGGACATACTACGTGTCTGTATGTATGTATAAATCGGGTATTCCACGTGATTCAAACTTTCATATTGGATGCTTCTTACATATTAATACGTACATCTGTATGCATTCTACAGAAACGCTACCGCGGCACCCATTTTGCTACAAGGTGCCTAATCTAACTGAGGAACGGAGTACATTCAACTCAAGCAAGATAGTATTAACCTCGAGACAAGTTAATAATACAAAGCGTTGAGCAAGTTCTTCGTTTATTCGCATGACTTTTGTTTTATTTTATTACAATTTTCCAATGTTCACTAACAGTTTGTAATATAAAGAATGTTGTTTACATTTTCGGTTTAAGGAGGGCTTACCTGTTTGCTTTGGCATTTGGGGAGGCCTATGCCAAAGAGCAAGACAATCACGAAACCGGTGTCAGATACGAATAATGTTTTTTTTTTTAAACGGTTTTATTTAGCTCACCCCGTTTGTTTTATTATTTATTTTTGGGTCAAATTTAGTAATTCAAATTTCACCCTCTTCCTGTCAACCGATTAATCTGAAATTTTGTATACACTTTGGATTTTGATGACAATACAATTATGTTTATTCATTATCTTTATAAATTCAAGATGGCCGCCGCTACAAAATGGCGGATAATTTATTTATTATTAATCACATCATTATGGGTATCAAATGAAAGGGCTCAACAAGCAGAATACAATATACTATAAAAAATTGAAATCCAAGATGGCGGCCGCTACAAAATGGCGGCTAACGTAGGTTTTATCAATATGGGTATCAAATGAAAGGTCTCAACAAGCAGAATACAATATACTATAAAAAATTGAAATCCAAGATGGCGGCCTCTAAAAAATGGCGGATAACTTAGGTTTTATCAATCCCATCAACATGGGTATCAAATGAAAGGTCTCAACAAGTAGAATACAATTTACTATGCAAAATTGAAATCTAAGATGGCTGCCGCTACCAAATGGCTGATAACAATTTTTTAACAATCCCACCAATATGGGTATCAAATAAAAGGGCTTGACAAGAAGAATACAATGCACCATACAACCTCAATATTTAAGATGGGCGCAGCCACTAAATGGCGTATAATAATAAGATTTAAATTTAGAAATTGAATCTGTAATTTAGGTATCTGATTAATCCAGCCTGAATCCACCACCCAAGTCAAGATTTTGTATCGTGTTGAAGACTGTGTTTCGTTAGGGTGGCTAAAAATGATACGTCGTTAGCGGTACACCACCCAAGTTAAGGTGAAAGGTTAAACCGCGCCGAGAACTGTATGGCATTAGGGTGGATAAAAAAATAATGTAGTTCTCTACACTAAGGTAGCGAATAAGCAAACAGCTTACCTGATCGAATGTTGTCACCGTAGCTTATAGATATTTGCAACCCTAGAGGTGCTACAAACCTATTCTTCATATTCATAAAGTACTAGATGATGCCCGCAGCTTCGCCCGCGATGACGCTGTATGTAAAAAATGAATTTTCCGCTTTTCTGTTGAAATTTTTGTTGAATTTTCTTTGCTATAAACCTCACGGAGCCCGAGACCTTTCCAACGAATGCAAAACCGTGGAAATCGGTTACCCGACTTATTTTTATATAATAGATTTCACGTCAATTTCTTAAAAGAGGTAGGCTCAAAATATATTATAAGTCCACTTCATTAGTTATATTATGGTAATAGATAGGGTAGATCCACCGATTCATTTTTTCGAATCTTTTCCTTCTTCAAATAATTCACTGACCGTCTAGGTAATATATAATTACTACATAATCATACTTTGTATTTACACCAACGAGCATCGTCTTTCGGTTATATTTAGGTATTTTTAATTCCATTACAATTTTTTAAATAAATATAAACGTTACGCGTATATTTTAAAATAATTACTTAAATGTTTCCTCTAAGTTTAGATCAAAGAAAAGACACTACTTATAACAGCAAATATATTTCTTTTATTGACATTATTTTGTCTTCAATATACAATAACAGACGGAAAATATTTAATAAATAAACACGCAGACCAAGTTTCATATGAATTTATTTTTTGAGAAATGGCTATCTTTAGAGGAAATGAATTACATACTAACAAAAAGAAAAAATCGACTATCTGGAAATGTAAATAATTATTCTCTATTTCAAAAGGTGCTAATTTTTGTGCTTAATATAACAAATTATGTAAAGCACAGAAATAAGTATAAAGTGCTTCCAGTAGAAGTAGACTGTGCTATACAAAAATAAACGTTTCAACATTTTCTTTCAAAGAAATTATTATTAGATGCAATTTTATTTCACTTCCAATTTCAAGTATGGCGCAATCGTGTTGCTACTTCGCTGCCGGTTCGGGAAATAAATTTCAAATCGTGTTAGTACGTCGTGTGACACGAACGGCGTTACTTAAATGGAAAATATTTCTGTACCGCCCATGGGTGTGAAACGGCTCGGCTCATGTGATTTCCACGGCGCTTTTCCCTTCCACATTGGCGTCGTGATTCTTATTTTTATCTGATTTATTCTATAGATTACTAAAACCTTCTTTATGACATTATACATTGTGATATTGTGGAATTTAGAACCAAAAGTGCGTTTCGAAATCACGCACTTTTCCATAAAAGGGTCTGAGCCAATTACTCTTATTCCCGGCACTGCCTATGCGTCCACTTAACACCGTTTCGTTTCACCTTTAGTTATTGTTGAACAAATTATTGTAATTAAAAAAAAATACTTTTATAAATAGGATTTCCATGGAAATACCTGAGAAAACTCTTATTTATAATAATATAATATCTCTCTTTTGGTGTTTATACAAGCCGATAATAATACTTTAAATAATTTATTCAGTACGGCCACAGAATGAAGGATTCTGCTTGAACAATATGGATACTAAAATGTCAGAAAATTTACCTCTCAAATTAAACAGAGTACAACAGTCTCTCCTATGTTCCGAACCTGACCCGAAAACCTGACCCGGTTGCGGGTTAGGTTAGGAACTTGAAAAAAAATGTAATATTTGTCCCGAACGTAACCCTCTTCTTCCTAACCTGACCCGACGTCTCGTTCCTATCATAACCCGAATTGCGCAGATTGGTCATTCTCTGTAATCTTTCTCAAATTAAAAAGTACATATGTGTCAAATCAGTATATATAATATTTACTATTTTGTGATAATTAACAGAACGATTAATTCAACCATAATAAATGAATGGTTAACACCCCGACTCGGATGGGTTAGGTTAGAAGGCTAAGGCGGGAGCGAAGCGGAGCGGAGCTCCCGCCTTAGCTTTCGTGGTTTTTTTTTTGTTTTATCGACGTGTTCTTATTTTACATTATTTCGATTTATTAACATTTACGATTTTACGATTTTTACATTTTTCGATTACAGAGAATGACCAATTTGCGCAATTCGGGTCATGATAGGAACGAGACGTCGGGTCAGGTTAGGAAGAGGGTTACGTTCGGAACAAATATTACATTTTATTTCAAGTTCCTAACCTAACCCGCGACCGGGTCAGGTTTTCGGGTCAGGTTCGGAATAATCGCAGTCTCTTCAAATTTTCCCTTATTATAATCTTAAATCACAGTAGTACTAAGTATTTTTCAGCAATTATTAATTGCTTTTACGTTTAATTATAAGCTCGTATAACCTAGCCGGCAGTCCCTAGCTATTACAAGTAACTTCAATTTGTATTTCTCGGAAAGGTAAAATACAATTTTAACATTTACCTTCATTTAGCGTTACACATTTTGTTGGTATAATTTTGGATGCTGTGTTCAGATAGTATGAATAGAGCAAAGAAAAGTTCACTGTACTAATTTCCCTTGTCAGTGCTTGGAAAAGAAAATGAACCAAATACTAGTTACAATACTTATTATGGTCTATCTGCTTAGGCCTTTATGCGAATAGAACCTTATTTTCTCGTATGGAATCTAAAAAAAAGAATCGAAAAGGAATCGAAACCTTCGAACAAAGTCGTAGGATCCTCAGCATACTTTAGCTACATGAAATTCAGTTTAACAACTCGATTCAATCATAGTCATTTATATCAAAACCTTTACAATCATGCTTAAATAATAAGTAGCTATAATTATTGTCTTCGTCAAAAACATACATCTACGGAGATTGTTTGACGCATCGTTTCCGACTCTTTCATTCACCCTCGCAAGGAGAATCGCGTTCGTGTTTAATACATTGATGCAGGGTGATATACACATACACAAAACACCCGATAGTGCACACCGTAGACTGTAATTTCCCTCAAGTGTGGCATTCGCAAAAGTGTACGGCCGTGCCCCGATGCGACAGTAATCACAAGACAAGTGTGTGCAATGTCGCTCCCCATGTCTGCCTCAAAAATAACATTAGGTCCTATAAACACTTCGACATGTATGATACCCTCTACAAGAGATGAACATGTTGGGACGATATAGCAGTGTAATAGGTTCTGTAACACATTTGAGGTTGAAGGTAGTTGTTAATTTTTTGTGAACTTTGAAGCTGAGTATAGAGATGTTTGTGTTTAAGTTTCATTATAATATTGACATTTTTTAAAGTTTTATTAGGTGTACTTGCACTCCAACAAGATATTTGGCATCCAAATCAACCGCAACTGCGTATGGTACAACGGGCACGAAAGAGGATCCCAGTCAAAACCAAGTAGAATTTAGAATCAACTAGGTCGACGATAAGATGCGAAGGGAACAAACTAAAATTCTAGACCTATCAAATAAAAAAAAACTAAGTTCTAATCAGTACCCTGATCCACGTATTTAAGCATCAATTTATTTTAAGTTCTAGAAACTTCATTTATTAAAGTTATTGAAATTTCGAACGGCTGCAAGAGCCACTATAAATATTTTTAAGATGATAAGTTTATTGAGATTCTTAGTTATAGAAATGAGGTTTTCATATCCATAATGAAAATCACAGTAATCTCTTACTTTAGGTTTCTATTTCATGAATAATACTTGGTTTGATTCATGTGTAATTTCGTGTGCAAGACAGAAAGCTTGTCAAAAAGCTTCATATTTAAAAGGCTTTTTACAAAATCGGCAATTTTTGTGACGTGCTACTATTTATCTACGAGTATGTAGGTATCAATTTGTTGCAGATGTATATAGTATGCGGTGATTAATAGAACGTATTTTTGTAGCCAAAATGACCTTCAGCATGGAATAACAAAAAGATTTTTACAGGGTGGGCAACGTTTCTAATCTTCGTTTCATATAATTATATTAATAATATCCATATCCATATAAGATTCTGGCCATTACATCTTAAAAAATAAACGAGTACATTTCACCCCGATAACGGAACAACGATGGCATAAAAAAAGAAATCAAAGCATCGGTGAGAGAAGAAATAGTGGATTTTCTCGCAAAACAAGCGGAATCGCCGGAAGTGACAGGCACTACTGGTTCCGATTTAGAAAACAATATACAGCTGACGATGGTTTTCCGTCCAATATTTTTCCGATAACGATGTTTGTATGAGTTTTAAGACGTTACATTTCACTTGGTCGCCATTATTAAAGATCGTACACACTCGTGAAAGGGTTAGATAATAGTTTTTGGCTGGATTTTAAAGTTCCGTACACAAAGGGTAAAAAACGGGACCCTATTCATGAGAATTCGCCGTCTGTCTGTCCGTCCGTCCCGAAGCTGTTTCTTGTATTCAGAAAAAAGGGAGGATTAACAGGGGCTCGGGGCTCCCATACATCCACATTTCTGACCGTCTTTTGGTAAGGAACCGTCTGTGCACGAATTCAACTCGCACTTGGCCGGTTTTTTTTCGTTGTAAATATCAGGTTTTTTTTTTTTGACGCGGGGACGCCTTTCGCGCCTTCAACCCAGCTGCGGGGGACAGCCGGGATGGTGTGTGGGACTCCCGGCCCGGTCCGGAATGAACCGTCCTACCCACTAAACCCTGCGGTGTTCCTCCTCACCCTTTAGCCGGGCCGAGGGATATCAAAATATTATTCACGTCGACCCGGCTAGGGGCGCCCCTCGGGGGAGCCAGATGGGCGGCTCCCCAAAGCTCCCTAAGAAGCTGAAGACACCACGCCTGCACCGCTCTCGAGCACCCCTCTGTAATAGAGGAGACAGAGAGCGGCGGGCGCAGGCGTGCGCTAATGGGCACCCCCGGAACACGTGAAAGGTGCCCACCACCATGTAACCATTTTTGAATCTGGCAACCCAGTGCCACTGTAAACATCTCGCTCTTTTAATATTTGTTAAATAATATTCTGAATGGTTCTAAATAGCCTGGAGTGTTAAATTCATACGAAGTGTAGCAAATAGTGAGCCAATAGTGTTGAGTTTCATAGTTTCATCGAAAATTGTGGCAGAATATAGCGGAATCAACAAAGATAAGTGCTGACATATTTAGCAAATATTTATCGAAATTGTCAATATACCCACATAAAGGTACTTTGAAGCTGTCAAAATCAACTGACAGGTATCATTTCGACTTTGACAAAGCCAATTGACAGTTCGAGTGTTACCAGCTTATTGTGTTTCCCTGGAATATTGGGTAAATCGAAATGTACAGCTACACTATATGTACTAAACCTATTAAAGCCCTAGAAAATAAGTCCTGCTCGAAGTGTAACGCAAGTTTCCATTACCAGTGCCTGGGCATTCAGGCTGAAAACTTTGCAAAAGAGTCTAAAGCACACAAAGCGGGCTGGAAGTGTATTGACTGTAAATCGGGAGACAAGAACAGAGCGAGCCAGTCCAGCCAGCGCACTCCTAATGCGAGGGTTACTTCAGTTGTGGACGGCTTCGCAATTACTAATATAGCAGACTTCATAGAGAATTTTGACAGGAAGCTCGAGGACTCTCTGAGTCGACTTCACCGCGATATCGGGCGCGATATTTCTGCAGGCAGTGCGGATACGCGCAAAAAGATCGAGGACCTTACTGAGAGCATAAATTTTATGTCAGATAAGTACGAGCAGCTTAGAGAGGCTCTCATCGCTCATACAAAGACCATTAGCGACATACAACAAGAGAACAAATCACTTCGATCTCAACTAGGTGATCTACGCTCTGAGGTGGGTGAGCTTCAATCGCGGCTTAATCATTTCGAACAGCAGTCACGTAAGTGTAACCTGGAAATTCAGTGCGTGCCTGAGCACTCTTCAGAGAACCTCAAGATTGTGGTTCAGCAGGTTGCCTCCACCGTGGGATACAGTCTACCCGATAACGAACTTGTTAATTTCCATCGCGTAGCAAAGTTGAACAAGGACTCCGGTCGACCCCGATCAATAATAGTTAAACTCTCTAACCCCTTGGTACGGGACTCACTCATCGCTGCAACAAAGGCCTACAATAAAGCTCATCCAGGCGACAAGCTGAACTCTTCTCATTTGGGAATCGCCGACAAGGAGAAAAAACCAATTTACGTTTGCGAACACCTGAGCCTGGCGAACAAACAGCTACACGCCGCTGCCCGAAAAGTTGCAAAGGAAAAGAAATTTGATTTCGTGTGGGTCAGAAACGGTAAAATTTTTATGCGTAAAAACGCAACCTGAAAAAGCTTCATTGTCAAGGACTTGTTATTCTTAAATTCTATTTAAACCTTTATTTCCACTTAAATAGTTTATATACCATACAATTTCTTACTGCTTTAGACCATTTAGCTCATGGTTTCTGTTTCTAACCGTGGTTTGCATTATTCTTTTGATTTGAAGATTTATTACCAAAACGTGAGAGGTCTCAGGACCAAGACTAACACTTTATTGACCAATGTGTTGAAACAGAATGCTGATGTCATTGTGCTTACCGAATCAAACCTTAATGATTCTGTGTATGATCGTGAGCTCTTTGATGACAGGTACATAGTTTTCAGACGCGATCGACATTCAACCTGTAACACGAAAGCGGATGGGGGCGGTGTTGTGATTGCCGTGCACACGAAGTATGAGCCTACCCGAAAGTTCCAGTGGGAGTCGGAGGATGAGACCCTTTGGGTCGATATTAGGTACGGGGTTAATAGACATCTCTGCATATGTGGGGTGTACAATCCTTCACCCGCCATTGAGAGTCGTCTCGAGGGTATCACTAACGACCTTAGCCAAATAATTCACGGTAAAATGCCTCAGCATTCTGACATCTTGATTATAGGCGACTTCAATCTTACTCACATGAAGTGGCGGCCTGTGGACCACACCGGCACCGGTACCAACGTTACACTTTCTTGTAGACCAAAGTCGAAACTGGAGGGGATTCTTGTTGATTTTCTCTCTTATAATGGTTTGCATCAAGTAAATCCGATTCCAAACATTAACGGCCGTTTTTTGGATCTAGTGATTACTAGTACACCCAGCATAATATCTTCCATTGCCGAATGTAATTCTCCCCTTGTCAAGCTAGATGAGCAATATCACCCGGCTCTTATAGTTTCGGTGGTCATCAAAAATCACCCTCAGAAACATATCAAACATCATAGAACACCTTTTTTAAATTTTTCCAGGGCGGATTATGAAGGCATGGTTGAGGATCTGGCTGCGATCACTTGGAGTAAGCATATGAGCAACTCCCTTATGGTTGACGAAAGCGTTGATATTTTTTATGACCTTATTACTCCCATTATAGTCAGACATACTCCAACTAAAGTTAAAAATCCAACCAACTATCCGTGTTGGTTCAGTCGGTCCCTTATTCGAGCGCTAAGGGAAAAAAATCGATACCATCGTCGTCATAAAAAGTACGGTAACCCTAGAGACTATCTAACATTTAAAATTATACGCTCTCGCTGTGACAAACTTATAGATGAATGTTTATCCAAATTTAAATCTGATGCTCCAACCTACATTAGAAACAGTCCTAAGTATTTTTGGAAATATGTAAAGTCAACCAGATCCAATAGTAATGAGATACCTGATGAAATGTTTCTTAGAGGCGAAACTGCCGCAGGAGGACAACAAATTAGCGATTTATTCTCCAAACATTTTCAGTCTATATATAGATACAGTGCTTCTCCATACACATCTCCAACACATAGTGTGGGCGACAGCCGCACTACCCTTCACACTTGTTACTTGTCTCAAAGTGAAATCTTAAAATCTCTTCAACATATAAATGTAAATAAGGGACCTGGGCCTGATACTATTCCACCGATTTTTCTTAAAACTTGTGCTAAGCAGTTGGTCGAGCCCTTGTACATTATTTATAACAAGTCCCTGAAAAGCGGAATATTTCCTGCGAAATGGAAAACTGCACACGTCACACCTATTTATAAGTCCGGTGACCGAAGCGATGCAGCTAACTATAGGCCCATTTCTATACTATCGGCATTGGGCAAGTTATTTGAAAGTATGGTCCAAAGGGTAATTTATTTTCATCTAAAATCATTTTTCGACCCGCACCAGTACGGCTTTCTGCCAGGAAGGTCCACAACATCAAGCCTATTTGGCTACGCCACTGACATAGTTAAAGCCATAGAACACAAAAAAGAAGTGCATGCAATATATACCGACTTTTCAAAAGCCTTTGACGTAGTTAATCATGACTTACTCGTTCAAAAGTTGGGTCATGCTGGCATATGTGGTTCTTTGCTTCGATGGTGTGATTCGTACCTTCGAAATCGTTCCCAGCTTGTTAGTGTTAGAAATTATAAATCCGATTGGCAAGTTATACCCTCGGGCGTGCCACAGGGCTCCCACATGGGGCCCCTCTTCTTTCTAGTATATGTTAATGACTTGTGTTCCGTAATAACTTCTAATTACAAATTGTATGCAGATGATCTAAAAATCTACAGGGTTATTGATTCGAGAGAGGATGTCTGAATCTTACAAAAGGACCTTGATAATATTAACGCATGGTGCCAGAGGAGTTTCATGACACTAAACCCCTTAAAATGTCAAAGCATAAAATTTTCACGCAAGAAAAATTCAATTGATGCAGCATACATTACAAATGGCACCAAAGTCAATGAAGTTATTAACGTTCGTGACTTGGGAGTTGTTTTTGATCAAAGACTAGACTTCAGAGACCATTATGAATATGTTATTAGGAGGGGGGGTAGGCTTGCCGGTTTTGTCTTGAGACACACAAAAGCTTTCAAACAACCTGAGATTCATTATGCACTTTTTGCTTATTCACTTGTACTTTATTGCACAATTTTTATTATTATTACATATAACCTGACCGGTTTCGCTTTTACAGCATTGTCAAAGGTACTTTAACTGTTCATACACTTACATTGCAAGCAAAAAGTGCATAATGTGTTACAAGAAATTCCACCAAGTGCCAACAATCAAGAGTATAAATGATAACCTGAGATTCCAATCATGCTATTCAACTGCTATGTACGCAGCCTACTGGAGTACTCTAGTCCCGTCTGGAACCCTTAATATCGTGTCCACATCAACCGGCTCGAGGGAATACAAAAAAAGTTCTACTATCATCTTACATACGCCAATAACAAATGCCAGGTTTTACAGACCTACGATTCTAGGTTAGAATATTACAAATCTTTCCCACTCTGGCTGAGGCGTAGAAATATCGACTTGCTATACCTCTTTAAAATCATCAACGGAAATATTGACAACCCAGACATTTTGGAACGGGTGGGTCTGTCTGTGCCTAGAAGTGGTAGTCGTCTGTGCAATCGCAAAACACTTGTCGTACCAAACGCTCGTACAAACTATGGTCACAATGCACCGTCGAATCGTTTGTTCCGTACGTACAATGACGTCTGCCATGAGTTCGACATCTTCGACGCGACGGTCAATAGAATTAAACGCTTAGGTTTTAACTGCTGATTCTGTCTTTGTGAACTATTTAGTTAAAGTATTAGTTATAAGAGTGTTTTATAAGCATGCAGTGTCCATTGTTTTTAGGGCTTACAGCTGGTCAAGGTTTTTATATTACTATGTTGTTGTAAGTTTGCTGTTTTGTCCTGTTAATGGACCTAATAAAAAAAAAAAAAAAAAAAAAAAAAAAAAACCATCGGTGGGCGGGGTCCCCCGACCTTACGCCCACGGTCAAGAAACAATTGGGGGCGCGCAGTGACTCCTCACTGCGGCGCCCCCGATCTGCACGGCAGAGCGGGAGCATTATCGGTTACTCCCGCTCCCCCGCACAGTGAACCTCCCGCTTTGCCGCCATCACCTCGTCAATTGGCGAGGTGACAGCGGCCCAGCACTGTTGCCGCCGGTCGCACCGCTATTTACGGCCGGCAGCCCAAACTGCATGGCAGGGCGGGAGCAAAGACTCGTCTCGCCAGCAAAGGTGGCGAAGCGACGGCGACCCAGCACTGCTGCTGCCGGCCGTGAATAACGGCACGGCCGGCAGCAACACACACCACCGAGCAACCCACAGGTGTGTTACTCCCGCCTCGGCCGGAATTAGCCAGAGTAGCACAACTCCCCCACAGAGGAAGGGCAGTGGTCGCTACTCCGTTGCCCAGGATGCACCACGAGGAGGATCCGACCCATTGGGGTCCTTAAGATGTTAGTAGGACCCCGCATCCCGTAAATAACAGGTAGGTTAGATACTTGACTTTTCATTTTTTTTTTAATTATTATCATCTGAATCTAAACTCAAAGAAGCAAAATAAAAATTGGTTTAAGGTAAGAATGATAAGAGAGATATTGACCAGACCTACCTACTTAATTATGTTTTTAGTAAATACAGGTATCTAAATAAAATAGCATTTTCTACTACATGCGTGTAGTACAGGGCAGGGCATTATAAAGCAAAGTGTCTAATTAAATTTGTTTGGTGTCATCATAATGTTTCGTGTTTGTCTGTCGGCGTCCGTTGAGTTACATTTGAATCGCGATGTTAGGAAGTCTGTGCACGTCGTACAGTGAATCAATTTCGCGTCAGTCTGAACTCGCCTCGGCCATGTGTCGACACTTCACATAATGTAGGTGTATTCGACGCTACAAAGAAATGAGGTAATACAATAAACGAAACACAATTTGTTATAGTTACAGTAGAGAGAGTGTCCTTGAATATACTAGCAGTTGAATAAGTTTAAATGTTGCTTTAACTTTTTCCTATTTTTTGTTTTCATTTATCTCAACGCTTGAGTAAACGATTTTCAAAAACAATTAATGAAATACAGACGTTTGACCGCCAATACAGACATTCCGAAACTAATTTATTTATACGTACCTACTTCAATCCACGCTGTTAAAGTTTTCCAATTTGTATCGGGAGGCTACCATGCTGACCAGACAGACGACGTGTTCTTACAAGGTTTTGTTTCGAATTTATTTTCTCGTCACTATGAGTTTTATCGCACATTATTATTTCAAAAAGTGACTTATCCAGCGTATAAGCTAGTATCACTATTCCTGATCTATTGTGATCGACACTTGAATAAGTCCTACAAATTCCAAGACGTGCAATATCTTTGTACCTCTGATTTGTTTGATGTTACTCATCGTACATGCTTTTGATTATAGCAAAGACGTGTTATATTTTTTTATTAGTCAAATAACCCTTCCCTAAACGTTGCCGGTGCAAAGGTACATTAATCTAGCCACATTACCACGCTGAATGGCTATGGCCAGTCTTTGGACCAGGAACTATTTGGAGAGGGAGTCACCCGTTTTTTCCCCAATAATTTGTCCCAGGTCGCTAATTATATTTTTAGCTTCAGAGCAAAGCATCCCATAATAATTAGTCCTTACCGAGAGTACCGCATTTTAGGTAGCAAGGATGCACTCACAATAGTTACTGAGCAATAAATCCTAAATAGTGCTACTATCCCGGGTAATGTGAATGTTCTTTAGTTAACCCTTTACTGCATGATATATTAAATAACGGGGAAAAAAATAGTTTTTTCAGGTTAATGGTTTTATTAGAGCTTTAAATATAATTATAATTTTCTTCTTCATCAAGAAGTTCCCCCCTTTTAATTTTTTTTACAGAACCATATATGGGTTCGTATGCATCAGAACCTCAAACCCCTTGGACACATATGGGTTCGTATGCATCAAAACAAACAAATGTAATAAATTACATCCATACCTTATTATCTATTTATATATACTTATAAAATAGAAAGTTAGGTATACAAAATTATTGATGAAACTTAATCAACCAATTCCTTGTCATTATAACATAAATAAACCTTACATTTGGGACACTTTGTGTAGGTTTTCATAGAGCATACTTGACAAATTTGACGATTTTTCGGGTTATAAGGAGGCAAATATTTTGTTGACCAGTTCATTCTAACGGTAGATTCTTCGACGATTGCTTTTCTTGGTCTTTGACGTTGAGGGTAAATTTGCTTCAGGAACGTCGTCTTCATCTGAAAAGTCATCGTCCGTCTCAGGTACAATAACAGGACGTCTAAATGGTATGGAGGATGTAGACATGTCAGTATCGGAATCGGAAGCCAAGTCATCATCGCTAAGCCCCTGCTCGGGGATTGCGTTAGTATGCTTATTATGCCCATAAAAACGTCCAGGGTCCATTCTACTACCAAGAAAGAAAAAATAGTTTAGCGTAAAGAAAACGTAAAGGAAATTGAAGCGAAAACATATCCTCGTGCAAAATTAATAACAATGCATGAGCGCATACGAAACCATATATGTATATGCGAAAAAAGCAAAGAATGCATACGGACCCATATATGGTTCCGAAACAATTAGTGTTGAAAATGGGTGAAATCGAATAGGTACTGAAAATCTATTACAGTGCATATAAACTAGAGGCTATGACACACAACAAAACATTTTTATTAGCTCAGAAAACTCACCTTTTCATTTTTATTTCTTTTTACGAAGTTGAGAGTCGTACACGCATGTAAACATTCACTGACAATGTCTGGAAAAGTGAGGTTATATCCAAGTGGCATGGGACCATTGACAATATAGTTGCGTTTTTTTTATTGTTAATTATATGACAAACAAACCTCATTAAAGTTTTAACGCAGTTTTTTAATATTTTTAGAATAAATAAGCTGTAAACATGCCAAACCATATGTGGTTTCGTATGCGGTAAAGGGTTAATCGGAAAATATTTGGTAGTTACCTGTCACGGACGGACTTAGAATACTGTGCACCTGAACTAACCTCTTTCGCATTCTGACAAAATTTATGTTTACTTGAATAAATGCTGGTTTTAATTTAAATGGTGGTAGTAACTTAACTGTTTTTTAAGTACTTTTATCCAAAGGAAAGTATTTCTAAATAAAACTGGAAGTTTATTTTATTTAACATTGGTAAAGGACATCTGGTGGGACGTTTGCTTGTATGTCACATTAGTGGTAGAAAGAAAAATTGGTAAAAATTTGAATAACTAGTAAAAAATTCGAAAACATTTTGAAGTATATTTTTAACAATGTAATAATGTACTACAACGATTGGCGTGCATAAAAAAGAACAGTGCAGTTGGTTCGTGACAGAAAATGGTAATAGAGCGAGTCTATTTAGAAATTCAAGTACAGTGGCCGCGCTTGGAAAAGCTTTAGAACTGCTTTTTTCAAGCTCATAGAGTTTAAGTGTCATTTAAATACTAGAAAATGTACTAACGACAAAAAAGAAAATATACTATGCGATGTTGCAAATGTCACAAGTTCACAGCAGGAGCGAATGATGCAAATTCATTTTTAGGGTTCCGTAGCCAAATGACAAAAACGGAACCTTTATAGATTCGTCATGTCGGTCTGTCCGTCTGTCCGTCCGTATGTCACAGTCACTTTTCTCCGAAACTATAAGGCCTATGCTATTGAAACTTGGTGAGTAGATGTATTCTGTGAACCGCATTAAGATTTTTATATAAAACTAGAAAAAAACAGTAAATTTTGGGGGTCCCCATACTCAGAATTGAAGCTTAAATTTTTTTTTTCATCAAACCCATACGTATCTATAGATAATTCTTTAAAATGCTGTTAAGATTCTTAATATCATTTTTTTCTGAAGTGAATAGTTTGCGCAAGAGACACTTCCAAAGTGGAAAAAAGTGCCCCCCCCCCCCCCACTAACTTCTAAACTAAAAGATTGATAAATCTAAAAAAAATATATAATGTACATTTCCATAAAAACTACCAACGAAAATTAGTTTGAACGAGATCGAGTTAGTAGTTTTTTTTAATACGTCATAAACCGCAATTTTCGCCGAGAAAAATCACTATCACGCGAACGTGTTAAAACATCAATCAAAGTCACAACGAACTACAAGAACTTTATTTATATTATGTTACTTGCTGCTACGGAACCCTTCATGGGCGAGTCCAACTCGCACTTGGACGGTTTTTTATACCTATAGGCTTAGATACAAATCAATGTAGACCTCCTCCTTGGAGGTGGTGGTTGACCTTCTTGTGCGACACTAGCCAGACGGGTTGGTGTTGGACCTTTTTTAGAGTTTTATCTCTCTGCCATGACCTTCATCGGTTGGTCCACAGATGCTTCACTCGCAGGTGAGGCTGCCTTGAACCCCGAAAATCCTGGTAAAGCCCATTACACACACACACACGTGATTTTCCGAGGGCTTATCCGTGGCTTCCAACCGTAGGCTGTGGCAGGGAACGTGAGGTTTTTTCTTTCGGTACAAGTCGGAGCATCCATGAGGATATTCCCTCACTTGAAAAAAAGGGATATACATCTAATGTTTTTACACTTCTGACATTCAATTCGAAGCTAAAGCTGAGGCTCCAAAGTGCTGACTTAATAGGTCTGAACTTACCCGAAGAAACCAAATTATTACCTCAACGCGTTGTTTCAGTCACGATACATTTTTTATTAAAAAGCTTTTCTCTCCCTACAGATTCATGCATGAACGATTACATAGATTCATTCAGTGTACTATGTAAACTCAAAACACATGCATAACTGCAAGGGTAGCAGCACATTAACGAGGTGTATTGGGCTACCAACTCTCGTGCACCCCTTTCTTTTATACGCTGTCAAACGGGGGGCCTATCAGTGCAGGCACAAAACATCCGATAGTGTTCTTTACCGTACAGAAGAAGCTAATTTTGCTTAAGTGGGCTACTCTCTGAGCTCTGCACCGCTACAGGGGCCGCCCTCTCCAACATGGCCTGTGTTTGACTCCGTGGGAAGGCTAAAATGCTGCATTTTAGTTTGTGATAAATCTTTTACTGTTTTCGACGTCAAATGATTAAGTACATTGATGACATCATAATTATTGATTGGTTTCATGTATTTGTTTGGTATTTGTAAATGGCAAAGTTGTTGTGTTGTTGTTGGAGTATTCACGGACGCATGATATTCTACACTAATGTATTTTGTTCTGAATAAATGAATTATGAATTATGACTTATTAGATATCATGTAAAGTGTGACTGCTAATATTGTTATTGCAGTTAACTGTCAAAATAAAATTGTCAGCTTGATACCGAGCATAATCCTCGTCTAGAGTGTCGCACATATGTGAGTAGTTATAAGTTAGTTTCCTTCAATAACGAGCAAAGGGGCCGAGACTCGTTCTCAGAACAATGGTTCCTTTTCTTAGTCAGATATAAAAGCAGGTGCCGATAATTGAGAAAATGGATCCAACATCGGGTTACTGGGAACACCCGAGCGAAATTATAATGATTCCATAATGTATCCCACAGTGAGACTAGTGCAAATCCCAATGTTACACTCACCAGACGAATATATATAAACAAGTAATTCAAAAGGATCAACGATTTAAAGTATTATAGAGGGGAATCTTAAGCTATAGCTATAGCGTTAGAATGTAAGGAACCTACGTATTATCAGGTACAAAAGCCTACCTACTTAGAGCCTATTCTATTCGCAACCAAGCTCTGTAGAGCGATTGCACTAGTCCTTCCATCTGTTAATAGGTGCTATCTCAAGGTAAAACTACTCTACACTGGTTTCTACCTTTTTCATTGATATTCTTGATGCAGCAGCATATTACCGGCGTCAGCACTTGAGCTGGTAGCGATGACGTGTATATTGTTTAGATGTAAGCACGCATGTGCTCTTTGTTCACCAGTGCAATACTTGTGAATTTCCTAGGGGAAGTTTTTATTGTACTGGACTACGATAACAACTTAACTATATAATTTTCATATTTATAAAGATATATGATAATATTTGCTATGAACTGTAAAGGGTTTTCTGTTTAGGTTTCTGTCAAAGTTACCTCATAGTTTAATTCATACGTACACTCAATCACGCTTATGTCTATTCCCAAAGAGTAGGTAAGGTGATTAACACATTCACACTTTACCAATAAATTATTGGTCTACGTATAAGGGGGCAAAATTATTGCCGTCACCGTTTATAACCATTCTAAAATGGTTCAGGTCAGATGTTGCAAATCTACTAATGCAATCTCTGCAGTACGAGTAGGGTAGACCGGGGCTGGTTGACTAGGTTTCAGCTTAAAGGCTTATATTTTTATTTCTTTATAGAATATTAATTCAAAAACAGGTTTATTTCATAGGTTAACTATTAAGTTTTGGAAAAATATAGCAAAAAGCACCTAATTCATTATAATATAGGGTACAGGCTAGATCTTATACAATAAGAAAAACTGGTCAACCTGCCCCATGCTTGGGGTAGGTTGACTTTTCGCCTGGGGTAAGTTGACCTATGGACTTGTAAAGGCAAAATCTACGAGGAAATAGGATAAAAGGCAACATACATAAACAGTTATTATTATTATTATTTTTTATTGAAAATAAAACACAAATACAATAAATCACCGAGAGAGCGGCGTCGCGCGCGGACATCGTTTGAGTGAAGGAATTTAAAGATGAAAAATAACGTTGTAAGTAATTATTTTCATCGTAATGTTTTTGGAATAATGCCTATATATTTATGGTTACTGATTGTCAAAAAAATCATAATGAATGTTTGATTCATGTTCTTTTTTTATGTACGATTATTGGTCATCCAGCCCCGTTATACATTAGTCTACTAGCCCCGAACCACATTTTTATTTTCAATCACATGACATACCCACAAAACTGCTAAGAAATCAAATAACATCATACATAAAAGAAAGAACATGAATCAAACATCCACTATAAATTCTTTGACAATCAGTAACCATGAATAAATAGGCATTATTACAAAAAACCTTACGATGAAAATAATTACTTACGTACGTTAATTTTTAACTTTAGTATCCTTCACTTAAACGGTGCGCGTGCGCGACACCGCGCCGCCAGTGACTGAGCGGGGAGAGGTAGCGGAGTCTCGGGTGTCATCGGTTGGCTCCAAGCCATTGCTTTGGCCGAGTTATTGATAGTTAGTCTACCTACCCCTATAGTCAACCAGCCCCGGTCTGCCCTACGCTATTTACTTCAGAGGTTAGCTGTATTGGAGCCGCTTAACAGTTTATCAAAAAATAGAAATGATACAATTACTTTATGGACTGTAAAGGAACCCTACCAAGATTTTAAGGGCTCAAGGAAGCCATATTTACTAGTTGTGCAGCACTAGTGCTACTGACTTTGCAAAAACTTTCTAAGAACCCTTATGCAGAACTGTAGACAACACATTAAACTTTTTTTTAAGTGTGGAAATCCTACTTGATGCTATGAGTTCTGCCGGCGCAAAACACACGGTGCCCCAAAGCATAGATAACATAATATTTATAATTCCTATTTACAACTGACTAAGGCCAGGAGTCCCAGGTAATCCCTCAGAAAGATGTCTGCAATACAATTCCTTATGAAAAAAAAAGCTCATAAGTCATTACGAAACTAAGAAAAAATCTAAAAGATGAAAAACAAGGACGTGTAGGACGTTGTTTATTACGTCCAAACGAAGTCACGACTCAGCTATAACAGATGTAAGTTGGCAACTCTTGAAACAGTGCTTGAAAATCTTCACAACCCCATTGGGGCGCCCGTAATGCTAAGTTTACTGCAGTTAGAACAGTAAACATTCCACTTTACTTCACTATACACTTTCAAGTTACTACGAGTACATGTGAATGCGACTACTTTAGAATATACCACCGTGTTTGAGCTCTGATTTCGTGTTTTACCTGAAAAGAATTGGATTTATACTACCAGGCTCTCTTGACTATATAAATGACTGTATAAGTATATAGAATTGACGATATACGAATAAGTACTACGATACTCTGTTGATTGCAGGAATCTTTACGATGTACAGTAAAAGGTTTTTATTCAGTTTTAGGTGGGTTTAGTGAGCTGTAGCTATCTAAGTTTCATTTGTATTATTAAAACATCATAGTCTTTTTGATACTGAAAATGTTTACTGGGACCAGGTTTCGAAATAATCCGATTCTTATAATAAATATTAAAATCCGACTTTGTAATATTATATGGGAAATTTTTCCAAGCTTAAAAATAGAAGCCAATTTCATTGTGTTAGAGGATCATGAGGAAAAGAAACATTTAAAAAAGTAAAAGAACTTTTGTTAAACAATATTTGTCCCCATGAATCCTCATTCTCTTATTACAACGTAAAATAAACCTAAAATTTATAAAATGAAGTTAAGTACAAAGCTAACCATTCTGGTAAGTTAAAGGGGATGTCCTCAGCTTTTACTGAGGTTGCCATTTTGTAAAACCATCAAAATTATTCTGAGCTGTAGGTTTTCGCTACATTGATTTTCAAAAATTTTAGTCAAAATGCAGAAAAATCAATTGATCTATATCGTGATAAACGAACCCTTACTTAGTAAAATGTAGGTGAATGATATCGTATCATCGCCTACTTGAAATGAATCTAGGTACGATATTGCAGAGGTTTTCGTTGCTTTTATTCAATCGCCTAGGTACCTACCTACGGAAACTTGTTCAAGAAAATAAAATCCGTGTTGGTAGTACCAGAAAATGTGTACGAAAACATTCAGTTTACTTTAGAACTTTAAACTAAAGAGGGATTCCGGCATTGTTTGTTGGTGTTAGAACTCCGGCAAATCCATGTTTATAGCGAGCGCCTGCGATTCAATTACTAGCAAAGTGCGGCAGCGGTGCGTATTGCATCGTAAACTGTCTACAATAAGGCGTTATGACGCTCTGAGATATAAAATCTAGCTACGAAGCTAGAAATAAATACCTGTGACCGGAATAATACGTTTAAATGCTGGAGATATAAATTCATCAGACATTTTAGAGTTTATATACCTATCTACGTATATATTTTACTTGCTCGTGTTTTGTGAACGATCACTTTGTTTTAAGCGGCGGCGGCGTAAACTAAAGTCGGTCCTGAGAGAGGTAACCGTTTGAAGTTTAACATTTTCGATTTGTTCTTTCATTGATGATATTTGTCGCCCTTGAAATGTAAATTAATATTTAGATAAGTAAATGTATCTACGCTGTGTTGGAAAGGACATCCATCCAGTTCCATTAATCAAACTGTTCATTTTACACTCTCATAGAATTGTCTTTATATGTATGTATTTAGTAATATGTATATCAGTCGTCTAGATCCCATAGCACAAGCTTATATAAGCTTAATTTGGGCTAGATTATGTTGTGTGTGAATGACACAAATATTTTTCATTTTATTTATTTTTTGTACCAAATTCAGAACTAAGCTAAATAAAAAAAATAACTAAATAACCACTTTCCATTAAGAGGACCGAAGTTTGTGTGCCACCTGAATGTTAAAACAGGTGCCTAAATACCTACTAATGTCTTTAGAAATCCTTAGACAACCTTCTGCAGAGTTCGGTAGGTTCTTTAGTAGGTTGTAGTCCGGCATTAATTTGAAACCCCAAAAAGTAACGATTCCGCTGAAGACTATAATAAAAACAGAATACAACACAATAAAATAAGAACAAGCGTGTCACCAACACATTAATAGTTTACTTTTACCTTTACGACTGATATTTTTATACCTTTACCTACTACTACCATCACACTATTCATGATTTACCAACCTTACAATTCATTGGTATACACAGGATTTCTATAGTTTCTAGGTCTATAAGAAAGACGTAGCAATTTTACGACTAAAACATCGTAAAAAGTTCGCAATAAAACATAAAAGTTATGAAATTCTTCTCCATTTGGCTAACTATAAATTCTTGGAATATTCTGGAACTAAAAAGCTACAGCTAAATGCTTCCAAAATAAACAGAGAAAAACGTTTAAAAAATCAAACTTAAAGTACCTTTCTACTTACTTTCAGATATTAACATATTAAACCTTAACAGAAAAGAACCCCCTTCCTTGAATAAAACATTTTGTTATTATGGCAACGATCCCCTAAACATTAACATAAAAGAACTTTGAAGTTTAAATGGCATCAGAAATATATTTATCGTTTATCAGAAACTCCTAAGTAAACGCCCAACAGAATTACTGAGTAATTCCAGAATAAATGAACGGTACAAGCGAAAAGTCACGTTCCACCACCATCCGTGCTTCATTTCGTCGCTACCAAATGACCTTAACATTGTTTTCCATATCGCTTTAGCAAAAAGGTCGGCATCGCAATAAATTATCAGTAATCGTTTGGATTTTGTTAAACTTTCAAAATTTAGGAACGCGAAGTGGAATTTTGATCGGCTCACGGTCCCGGCGGGCCAGGAACCCTTGTTATATAAACTTCCTTGTACTTACTTAATTTTGTTTCGGAACAAAGTTGCCTTTGCGTTGAGGCGATGCAAAAGTTGATACATTTGCTGGACGATCAACAAGTCGTTTCAATTTCAACGCCTACAATTATTTTTCTTAATTCTACGAAAGTTCTGAATGCGTAAAAAATATTAACCTAATTCTTGACAATTATCTATGAATATTTTGTAACAGATAACTGTAGGTGTAGACCACTATGAAACCTATGTTTAATACAATCTGAACGCAAAATTTAATAAGAAAACGATTTCTTCTTAAGTTTATTAAATAAATAAACTGAAAAAATTGCTGAATTTGTGCAAACGGAAAATTTGAAAATAATATTAATTTTTAATTTGAAAGTGTTTTCCATGTAGGCGCTTTCTACGCCTTCAAAACAGATGTCGTAGCTGTCATATTAAATAATATCCCCTGTTTTACGTCGAAAATTATATATATCCATACAAAAATACATGAATGTAATTATAAAATTTTGGGAAGATTTTCATGTAAGTACTTCCTATAAAAAAATCAGTATTTTGTGTGAAATTTTATCTTATTAATCTTAATGACCCTCTCTAACTCTTTCCGTAATGCTAGACTGTATCTTAATCAATCATTGGACTAACCTACCCCTATGAAGACGATGGATTTCTTTACAAGTATGGAACCTCCTACGGTTCTCACTCCCCCTGAAGTAATGGGATGAGAATGTTGATCTCGAACCACAACAACTGTAAACATAACAACTGTAACATTAGTGTACCTAATATTATAATTAGGGAAGATTTATTTGTTTTAAAACTGATTATATAAAACTACTGACGAGATTTTAAAATATTGTTTCACCTTGCGAAAAATTCTAAATCTATGGTTTCGCCATTAAAAATCGCATAGGATTAAGGTGATGCTGCTCAAATATAATAGTCACACGTAAAAATGGAATGTGCTGAGTTTTGTTTTATTAAAAAAAAGGTATTTAACACTTCTTTTCCATAACACGATATTGTTAAACTCAAATAACGCAAAGTGAAATCCCGCTTTATTTTGATCGGTGTTAAGGTCCCAGCGGAACTGTTGTTATATAAAACGCCTGTAAAATTTGTTTGGAACAAAGTTGTTAAGCCCGGTCGAAACGATAGAAAAGTTTAACATTTGCTCGACTATCAACGATTCACATAAATTCATAGACGAAAAAGTAAAATTGAATTCTTAAGGAGTGACTGTGTAATTTTTATGGTGGCATTTTAATAAACTGGCTTGAGTGACTGGCTTTTTCAGCGCCCTATTGTATGCCTGTGTCAATCAACAACGCAAGTATCTATCACTTTAACGTAAACAATCTACCACCTTCATAGGGGTAGGTAGTCACTGATAACAATAGTCAAAATTTTTGACTGCCTCTGGCGTAGTCGTTAGTGTAACCGCCTGCCGCGCAGGAGGTCCTGAATTCGATTCCTGGTTCGCGCCAAATATTTGTGTGATCCACAAATGTTTGTTTTTTGGAGTTAGGGTGTTTTCTATCTATACTAATATTATAAAGCTGAAGAGTTTGTTTGTTTATTTGTTTGTATGGTTGAACGCTAGGATCTCAGGAACTACTGGTAGGATTTCAAAAATTCTTTCACTGTTTGATAGTCCATTTATTGAGGATGGCTATAGGCTATATAACATCACGCTAAGACGAATAGGGGCGAAGCAGCAACCAATAATGTTTCGAAAACGGGAAATATTTTTTACCGTCTGAGAGCTTCCGAGGAGTACGCTGCGTAAATAGTTAAAGATACGTAAAAATTGTGTATTACAATATTGTTTCTCTTAAAAGTTCTAAAAAAAAGTCCGCGGCAGCATATGTCTATCTCCTAAGGTTCGCTCACAATATTATAAAACTGAGGAGTTTGTTTGTCCTAGGATCTCAGAAACTACTGGTTGCATTTCTAAAATTATTTTACAGTTTAATAGTCCATTTATTGAGGATGGCTAATGGCGATATAAAATCACGCTAATGCGAATAGGAGCAGAGCAGCCATAAATAATGTTTCGAGAGAACGGGGAAAATTTCTTTCTTTTGAGAGCTTCCACTGCGTACGTTGCGTAAATGGTTAAAGTTACGTGAAAATTTTGTATTACAAAAATGTTTCCCTTTAAAAGTTACAAAAAAATGTCTTTAACGGCATATGCCTATCTTTTAAGGTTCACTTACAATAACCCCTTTTAATAGATAGTTTTGAAGTATGAGCGAAGCGACAGGAGTAGGTAAACGTGGTCGGCAGTACAAACAACTGAACGATAAAAACCGGCCAAGTGCGAGTCGGACATACATGAGTTCCGTACCAAAAAAAGGACGGGTGGAAGTAAATGCAACGGGAAACATTATATCACTTTACATATTAATACCACACCTCTCTCCTTCTCAATCTCATGTGACGCAAACGAAGTTGTGCGGGTCAGCTCTAATGTATATAAGCGACGCGAGGGGACTAGGCGCGACAAGAGTAAATGCGACGGGAAACATTATATTACTCAAAATATTAACACCTCATACCTCTCTTTTCCTAACTCCCATGTGCCGGAAACGAAGTTGCGCGGGTCAGCTAGTGTATAATATGTATGTATTTGCAAATATATAAGTATGTCTATCAGTCGTCTAGATCCCATAGCACAAGCTTATATTAGCTTAATTTGGGCTGAATGATGTTATGGTAAATTGTCCACAAATCTTTATTTATTAATTATAAGTACTTAAAATACCTACTAGTCATAAGAGGGTACCGCAGGATCTCTGTTGAGGAGCCATGTCTCCTGGCCGGGACTCAGCTATGATACCTAGGTAAAAAATATGGATAGCTGTATTAGTACACCGCTGGTGGAGCAAAGTAGCTCAAAGTCACACAAAGTTAAGTCATACAGTTCGTAAAGCTATTTGGCATTTATTTGTAGTTTATAAAGTTCTGGTCCTCAATTTTCTTGAAAGGTCCCACTTTCGCATTCCAGTCAATGTACACTGAGTGAGCCATTGTTCTGTAAGTCGTAAGTACGTGCCTGCCTATTTTCCTTCAGCTTAAAAAGGTTAGGTAATACTGGGCCTTGACTGAATACAAATTTTCATGACTATAGGTACAAAAAGAAATATCATTCCCACACCCAATGAATCGTAGTCAAAGCCAGTACAGATTTCGCCGAATTTATTCTCGCGTGTCCGAAAAATCGATGTGCAATCTAAGGAAGACCCTTTTAATCCATACAAATGTCCGCCTCTGGTCAGGAGTGAAGTTTTAAATCGATTGAATAGTGCTATCTGTGTGTGAAGTGGTAGCAATTCGTCAACGTCCCAATATAATCCCCTCTCAATGAGTTCTAAGCCGGGCGAGAGGGATGTCGCGTCATCCATCACGTAAAGTAGTTGCTACCTACCCGCCAGTTCTCACACGATGCGCTAAGTCATCGCTTTCAAACTATTAAGTTGTTTTAAAAAGCTCCGTGGCTCAGTATTTTGTCGATAGCTGCGTTAAGCATCTTACGATGGGTGGCCATTTGTGGTATTTAATGAGCGATTCCGTGTTATGTCTTCAACATTTTCAGCAATAGAGAGCCACAACTTGGCTAGCATACTTCTGCCAACTACTTGATGGAAAAAGTCGTGACATTTTTTTGTATTATGTATAAATAAAAGTTTGAAAAGCGTAGTGCCATTGTACCCGGGAGCTAGTTGAGCTCCCGCTGGTGCCGATTTTGGATACTACTAATAATTATTACTAAATTGACACAAATAATTTCCCACTATCTTATATCATTTTATACTAATATTAAAAGAGGGAAATAAATAATTGTTTGTAAAATAAACTCTTACAGTACTGAATCGATTTGAAACTCTTTTGCCGTTAGAAAATCAAGTCATATCGTAATAATGGTCGCAGTGAATGACCATTTTACCGACCAATCCTGCGACCCGGTTAAAACGAGGAGGAACACCGCGGGGTTTAGTGTGTAGACGACCCCCTTCTAATAACGAGAGTCCCACATGGAGCTGCCTTGCTGCTCCCGAATTGAAAAAATAGGCTATGTATCATCAAGTTACTATTCTAGGGAGCAGATCAGTAACAATTAATGTCAACCAATTTCCATACATTATTCTAAATACCTACGTGCATTTTTGTGTTCAATCTGTGATACGGGGTTCACCGTAATTTCCATGCGACGCTATTTCTCAATATTTTATGTCATCGCTTTTCTTTTTATGCTTACAAAATAATAATGTGAAGACGAGGGTTTTGTGGTGTTGTACTAGCTGTGTGCACATCTGGTACAAAATCAATTTATCGTGGGTACGTGACGCCTGCCTGGCGGGAATATGTGTCAATGAAATACCCCTGTATTACTTAATACGATGTTCTAACTATAAACTGTGCTGTTTATTGAACTAGCTAAATAATCGAAATTGATTTTTTTAAATGATTTATTCACTACTAGTTGATTAGACTTACTTAGCATTGCCCATTCACCTTTTGAAAGCTTTCCTGAAAACAAACGCTTTGTGGAAACACAAACGATATCCAAATTAATATCAGTCAAATGGTCTAGCCATTCTCGAGTTCTATCGAGACGAAGGAAGAGCAATTCATTTTCATGTACAAAAAGCTAATAGCTAAAATAATATAAGATAAGATAAACTTCAAATCCGTGGAAAGTTAGAAACAAATACCAAAGAATTTATTTACTTCATTAACTTCGACAGTGGGCAGGTTTGTGAACGGATATAACGGGAAGTTCATAAAAATAATGGTTATGGGTACCCTGGAAAAGTGGAAAATAACAATAGAAAGGGCAGTAAAGTTAGTAATGAGCGTAATGAACCTAAAACGAGTTGTAACCTACTTATTCAACTTTGTAATGTTTTAGAATTTCATAGAACAATGTGTTGGAATTGTTTATAGGCTACGGTAACAACTTTTGATTAGTTGGGCTGTATGTTTGTCTATCAACGCAATATTTTTGAAAGAACTGGCCAAGTGCGATTCCGAATCTCGCACAGAGGCTTCCGTACCATAAAGTGGCAAAAGATCACTTTTATTCTATGGAGCCCCCTTATTTTTTTTTTCTGATTTTAGTATTTGTGTTACAGCGGCAACAGAAATACAGCTATCACGGACCACGGTTCCTGAGACACAGCTTCATGAAAGACAGACAGACGGAAAGCGTAGTCTGGTGAAATCGTCTGATGTCCTCTAACCACGGTACACAAAGCGCTTTCTAAAAGCATACATTTCCCAATATAACTTCTACCAACATCCGGTTCAGGTCAGGCAGAATTAGTTCACATATCTAGAACACATAAATAAGTTGCGTTCAGAAGTCTAAATATACAGATAAGGCTCGATCTGAGATAAGGAGGTTCCAAATAATCTGACAACATGGAACCTCTTCGCTTCGTCAGTTTCCGGATTTAGTCCGGAAGTATATTGTTGGCACGAACTTCCAAAATATATGAAAACTAAAGAAATAACCTTGTTTGACATCTTTATGTTCATACACATAGCGAGCCAGCGAGCAAGAACGACAGTTTTAAAGTCCGCGGACTTGGTGCTCCATTTGCGTATAAAACTGTCGACTCAGGGGTTCGTTGGCGAGCCAATGGTTTGACTCCCCAGTAGATGAGCCCCTTCACGGTTTTTAAATTTTATGATGACTTATAGGTTAGTATAGTCGTCATCATAAAATTTTAAAACCGTAATAGTAGGTAGGAACTATTATAATAGAAAACAAAATTTAACAAAGAAATTCATGCGTTAGCGTAATTTTCTCAAAAGGGGACGCTACAATGATTTCACATATTACTCGACCAAACGTTCTGGATGAACGCTTTGAATGGTCCCTTACCGACTGCACCTACATCAGGTACCGGAATCGCCAAAGCACCGTCCGCAAGGATGCAGACCACGCTCATGTATCGGTTTTTGTAATTTAGTTCATGACAAAAAAAACTCGATCAAATATAGAATTTTTTCGTAACATTTGAATCGTCAACTTCGTTTGAATGTTATTATAATATTTAGATCACACAATTTCTCCAGTTCCGTATTATGA
This sequence comes from Miltochrista miniata, assembly GCA_933228765.1. Lineage (NCBI taxonomy): Eukaryota > Metazoa > Arthropoda > Insecta > Lepidoptera > Erebidae > Miltochrista > Miltochrista miniata. Next base: position 17,902,726 of record OW121757.1, on the reverse strand, counting down.
TATAGGCATGCGCGTGTGACATATAAAATCATATTAACTTCCATGGAACGCGCTTATGGTTTATGTTTTCTATAACAGCTTTTTCATAGAGCGGAAAATCCCGCAGCAATAATTTTGGATTATCCACAAGTTATCGTAGAAAAGTTGTGAAGGGGATTAGGGATTTTATCTCTTAAGACAGCATTTCCTTGGCTGTGAACGTAAAAAAAATAGTTTTATGGATACTTACGCTGTGGGTAGAGCGTGATTGCTATCACTATAAGGGATGTGATGGACAGAGTAGTTAGTTCATACTTAGGTGGTGTTGGGGGCAAAAAGTGTGTGACACTTTAATATGACAGGCGAAAGTGTATAATGGATCCCTCTACTGTATTTAGAGATAAATAAGTGTTTGCTCTAGAGGGTTGGAACGAATTTTTGACCTCAAATATCACGATTTTGTGGGCATATTTTTTAATATTGTATACTAAAATTAAGCTGCCGGCGTCATGGAGAGCCACAACGACTTCTAGCGATTGGGTCCACAATCACATTCTACAAGACTGTTGACAGTAGGCCCCAAGTAAGCGGCTCTTTGATGTGCCACTTCACGTTTCCTTTGAAGAACCCAGGATTGTAAGAGAAGAGAAACACGTGTATTTCTTGGGACTGTTATGAACCCCACTCCCTAACCCAAATAGATAGTAGAAAAAAAATAACTCGGCTTTCAGCAAGTAGTCTGGTGATTAGCTCAGGGCTCTCGGGGTGGGATTTTTTTTTATGGTGGCTTGTTCACAACACCGTGTGTGAGGATTCCAGCCGTAAGAGTGGTCAAACTACTCACTCATCTACCATAGTGTACACGCATCACCTCAGCCGAGTCACAAGATAGGGGAGACATTAGTCACACAATTGGCTCAAGCACTGTAAGTGAACTGAATGGGAATCCTTTCTCAAAATGTTAATACTGAGGGAGGAAGTAACATGAATGACCTTAAAACAAGTTGAAACCCTTATTGAAGCAGATTAAACATAGCAAGTACTTACAGAGAGTCTGTTCCTGAGACGGAGACAGACAGCGCGGTGCTAACACGTGTAGTGTAGCAAATTTTCATAGGCTACAGCGAATATTTTCTATTGGGTATAGTTGTGAGCTTGTCTGACACCAATAATGGTACAGAAAAACAGAGACTCATAAAATTTTTCTGCTTCATTTCTTTATTCGATGCTATCAAGCCCAGTATAAAACTAGAACTACTACGTGCTACTCTATAACATTGTTGTTCCACCGACAAACAGGGAAGCCGCAAATCGTTTAATGTTCTTTTATGGGCCATTGCAAAGCTCGGTTTAGTTTTATGTGTCTCTTGTCAGTTCATTTTTATTACATTTTGAATAATCACTCATCAAACTTATCGGTGATAACATTTATATTAAATTCTAAGCTATATCGTCTTTTGAATTGTTGTTTATTATTTTTGATTTAGCTTAATCAATCCTAAAACGAAATAAAATTAAACCAAATAAAATTATTTTTACCAAAACCTTCATTTTGGAAGCTTATGATCAATTCGAATTGGGTGCTATTTTTATTTTATGTTTTACATGAGGGAAAATTCTCATGGATGTTATGCCGGACTCCTACCGACTAAAAACCTCACGTGTCCTACTAAAAGGGAGCCCCCGGTTAGCCCTCAGAAGGATACCCCAGGACTGGCTGCAGGTGATTGCTTTGATATAGGTAATTTTTTTATTGCAAATTTTAGAAAGAACTGCCTATTAAACTTCAATTTCGAGTTTTAAATTACTAAATTTAAATAATGAGGAACAAAATTTTTCTATTAAAATTAAGGACAACCAGCGAACACCCGCGTGAAATGTAACTTCCTTCATCTCATCCCTTATTTTAACCTCTTGAACCTCTTGAAACTCTATTCTATTTCTACCAAATTTGAAGGCTTAACAGAAAGACTTGAAATTGTTCTCCAAAGAATACTAAACTAGACTCAAATTAAACGTACATATCCTCTTTTTCATGATACAACTAACTTTAAAAGTCCTGAACCCATTCAATTCATCTAATAAAACAAGAAATTAGGAAAACCAAAAACCGAAAATATTGGCAGCCAACAAATTTTGTTTCCGTCAAATATGCGGGCAGTAACACAATTTGTGATTGATTTCCGACGTCGCGTAAGTTCTATCCGCAGTCATGTGTTAAGGAAACGTGTCATACATTACATACGCAGAATAAATATTTCTTTCATCGAATGATCGAGATTGATGGCTGAATTTCTATTATTTTTTCTAAAGATTTGATTTAATCGGGTAAAAAATAGAGGTGCGCCATTTTATGAAAACTGAAAATTTCACCGAAAGCAATGATAACAACGAAAAAGAAAGACATTGTTATTAAGACTTGTCACTTTTATAGCATTGAGATGCCAGACAAAAATACGGTCCATCTACGACACAAACATGTATAGGTGGTTGAAATTCTTCATAGGGCTGGGCGGCCCTACAAGAGGCTTTAAAACTTAGTCTAAAGACTACTTTGCTACTGACAACTGTACTACCTACTTGAACTAAAGCTACGCGCCTTCCGAAGCATGAAAACGCATGTAAATGAAAATACCACGTGTAGTTCTCAGGAGCAACGGTACCTATTAGCCCAAGACGCATAAGGGTCCGTATGAAGCTAAATGAACTATTATCTAGAGCTCTGGACTCGTGAGATCTAATGAATTAACGTCACAAAAGTAACTTCAGTTCATGAAATAAAAATGTTTTAGTTTACACCAATAACACGATTAGAGGGATTGCAATCCCGCATATTTCAGAAAGTCATTGACAAAATAATAAAATCCTGTATCATACATGCATCTAGAACTGAAAAGGAAACGAAAATGAATTATTCAACATTACTTATGTCTTGAGATTATTAAAAATAAAAACACAAAAATACTGGCCAAGTGCGAGTCAGCAAGTAACATAATATAAAAGTTCTTGTAGTTCATTGTAACTTTGTTTTTTTTTTTTTTTTTTTTTTCATATAGTAACATAAATTTACAAGGTTATTAAATATTAAATTAACTATGTACAGAGTAAAATGAAGAACAGAAAAATAACTACAACAAAATAAAAAAAAAGGGGAAAATACTAATCTATACAAAACTGACAATGCCCCGTCTAGGTGTCGAAGAATTCCTCCCCATCACCGTCAAATGGTAAGGTTCCCATAAGGCTGGCAGCATTACCGCGTTGAATAGCTATGCTTATTCGCTGAGCGAAGAAGAGGCCAGCCCTATGGTCACGAGAAGAGTCGATCAAACGCTTTGCGATGTCACTGTAAAGCATATGTGCACTTGGACCCCACGAGCCCAATGTCTCGACCCCAAACGGCTCAAAAATATAATTTCCTATCAAATTATTATATTTGCGCCGTTTGAGTGTCTCGGCAGATGCAGCAGCAGCACAGGCGCAGGTCGCCGTGCTAGGAAGATGAGAAGGGGCCAGGGTATCCACACAAGTAGCGTCCCAAACTAAAGACCTTCCCATCTTCCAAGGCACCAATGACATACCGTCCGGCCTCTTGCCATCGTCGCGAACCAAACCATTAGGTTCTAGCACGGCTGGAACGCCGGCGGTGACAAGAGCCCGGCGGATAATATCATTGATGTATGCATGGCGGGACCTGCGACCAGCACTCCTGCTGCAAGACAGGCCGTGATGCCCAAGGCTGTCGACTGCTTCTCCACATTGACAACAATGAGGAGAAACGCAGGGAGCACTTAAACGAAGACAGGCAGCAATTCTGAATGTAATATCGTCCAACATAGTACCTATGTTGGGCGACGGAAGAGCCTGAAGCCAGACACCTGATTCCCATTCTCCCACAGCCAATAGGCGAGCACGTTCTGCAACATTCGAACACGTGTTCAATAACTGTTTCCTTACTTCAGAGCCTCTGGGAGCATGGATGTGTGGACAAAACAGTATCCGGGCAAGACATTTTCCAAGCATTAATGGCTTCAATCTTGCCTGGCACTTCAGAATTAACCAGTGTAGGAATTAGGATTTTCCTGGTTAATTCATCAGTGCCATGAACTGAAGACAAAAATGCTGGTAAACTGATGTCGGAAATTTTGCGTACGCCGAGGCCGCCCAAACGTATCGGTAAAGACGCTTGGAGCCACGCCCGGTCGTCCAAATTTGCATTCAAAATTTTACAAAGCGTGGTATGAATAATATTGTCAATTTTTTCCAAAAGTGTTTTATGTTTAAAAAATTGAGATGAACGGAGAGCATGAGTTAATTTTGGGACGAAAAGACAATACCGAATGATAGTAAATGCTGAATGTATATTAATTTGAAAGAGTCGATCCGAAACTTCACAAAAATTTTGAATTTTTTCTTCAATAAAGGAATCATAAGCATCTTCTAGAATAGGAGACCCCAGGAGGCGTAGAGAATGTCTTTCAAGAATTTTAATATTTGGTGCCAAATTATGAAATTTTCTTGTAGTAGAAACACTGTCAATATTATCATTAACAAATAATTCACATTTTGTAGGATTTAGTTCCAAACCAATGGTTGTAAATTTATCTTTTATTAAATCAAAATCTTTAATTACTGTATCAACATCCCCTCCCAGAGTGCCGTCATCTAGATACCAGATGTTAAATTTCGAATTTAGTTGGCTAATTATTGGGTGAATTGATAAACTGAAAATGAGTGGCCCGAGAGGGTCACCTTGTTGACAACCCACTGCAGAATCTAAAATGTTGTCCTTATACAGTAATTTAGAAGGGTGTCGGTAACACTGCCAAAGAAAACTGAAAATTTTGGGAGTTTCTAATTTGGCCTGTGTCAACAAGGTGTCCCTATTTACTGAATTAAAAGAGTTCTTCAAGTCAACCTTAAGAACAACCTCTCCCTTACCGCAGCCAAAGTAAGTAGACAGGGCATGTATGGCAGCCTCACAACCCCCTTTTGACCCAAAACCGAGCTGTAGGGGTTGAAATTTGCTAGCCAGTTCTTCTTTATAGAACTGACAGCAAATTTTGGCTACCATACGCCTGAAAGTACAGCCAACGGCAATGGGACGAATTCCACCATCTTTCTTACGGAGAGCACAGAGATTGGCACCATAAAGTATGTCGATGGTACCTTCGTCCACATTACCAGATAACATCAAATTAGCCAAACCTGTTAGCTCCTTCAGAAGCGTTTCGCCAGCCTCTCCAGCGGCCGGACTCAACAAATCTTTTAAATGTTGAGGAGTCAAGCCGTCGAGGCCGCCAGCAGAACCACTTCGGAAGGAGTTAACAGCTGTCATTACTTCTTTGGCTGAAACAGTCAAAATATCAGCGTCGGAATTTAGAGGATCGGGAAAGGACAGGTCGTCCTTTGGCGCGGGATGCTTGCTCCTCAGATCTGCAAGAGTATCTGGAGAGCAAGGCGCCACCACGTCGCTACTAAATAATAACCTGGATGCTCCTCTGATGTCACCTTCTCTTAATTTGGATTCTACATAATGATAAAGTGAATTATTATGAAAAGCTGTAAATTTTGGGTCTAAAATAGAAGAAGAATTGCAGTTATCTTTTATTTGGGATGTTAAACTTTTATTACTTGCCTGATTTTTTGAAATATGTAGAATCCTGTAAGAAAAGGTAAGTAATTGCTCCCAAGCGTAGGTGGAATTCTACCGTACTACAAGACCAATACAGTCGGCCAGGTTTTGAGCCACTGCTGGTCTTGCACCACGGGGTATTTTTTTTAAGACCGGAACAGAATTTTTCAATTTAGATATGGTTTGCCAAAAAGGAATTTGTACACGTTGGGCCTCCAGCGTTGAAGAGATGCTAGAAAGTACATTTTGGGACTTATGCACTTTCCCAAAATGCACTTTCAAACCTCTCTGACCCTTAAAAAATCGAGCTTGGGAGCAATTAGGACAGCGAACCAGGTTACTCAGTGACGAGGCAGGTTGACTATTTACATTCAGAATCACTCCATCATTGCAATCTTGCAACATTAAATAGAAAAAAAATAAACTTACTCTTATATCAAATCAAACAAATATTTACACAAAACCAATAAAAAAACACTGAAAAGTATTTGCACTGACAATAAGGTATCTACTGACAGCAGGCGTCCGCGACATTGCCGTAGATACGCAGAGCCACGTCTCGGGCTTCGACAACATGAAGGTGCCATCACCGGCGCCTACACCATATACAACTTGTTTGCTGCGACTTTACAAAAATCTTTTTCCGCAGGTCCTTATTTTAAAAACACTGACGCTTGCATTCTTATTATTGTCATGGCAGACCCGCCGACAATTAAAAAGCCTCCTCGTCCGTTTTTTAATCAACTTTGATTGATGTTTTAACACGTTCGCAGTGGTAGTGATTTTTCTAGGCAAAAATTGCGGTTTATGACGTATTAAAAAAAAAACTACAAATTCGATCTCGTTCAAACCAATTTTCGTTGTTAGTTTTTATGGCAATGTACATCATATATTTTTTTAGATATATCATTCTCTTGGTTTAGAAGTTAGAGGTTTGGGTTTGATGAACAAAAAAAATTTGAGTTACAGTTATGAGTATGGGGACCCCCACAATTTACTGCTTTTTTCTAGTTTTATTTGAAAATCTTAATGCGGTTCACAGAATACATCTACTTACCAAGTTTCAATAGCATAGGCCTTATAGTTTCGGAGAAAAGTGGCTGTGACATACGGACGGACACACAGACAGACATGACGAATCTATAAGGGTTCCGTTTTTGCCATTTAGCTACGGAACCCTAAAAATTAATCTGCGAAATGTATGTACGCAAATAACTTCAGAACGGCTGGACTGATTTGGCTTATTCCTTTTTTATTGGGTTTGTTATTGTCAGGAAAAGGTTTAAGAAAAAAACTTAATAGAAAATTTGAAATAACTGTAACCTGGCTCGAACTGTTCTTAGAAATGGTTTCTACTACGATTTTGGATCGGGTCTTAGAAATTGGAAACTTCGAAATGGGAACAGAAAGACTGACAGGGAACTGGCACCCGGTTACTGAAAACCAGGAACCGGGAACTCTAAACCGAAACTGGAAACCTGGAATCTGAAACCGGGAACAGGGGACCGGAAACACAGAACTCGGAATGCCGAATTTCCATAGTTAAGGCAATAATTAAAATTATTAGAAACAGATAATTTATAATTGGTAGTTATGGCATAATTTTGAAAGTAACTGCGCTTAAAACATAGCTTGTCAATATTCTTGTCTGCCTAACGACTCCTAATAAGTTTGCGTCCACAGTTTGCGTGTTTCTGCATAAAGAACAACAATGGCATTGACCTTTGCGCAGTCCCACTAATCCAGCGGGAACCCGCTCGATTTATGTGCGGGATTGGTCCCGCAATAATACTGCGGGATCCCGGTATTTCGGGATCTTAGTATCCCGGTATTGCATTCCCTCGGATAAAATTCTCGATAAGTACCTAGTTGTTTTTTTTTTGTTGAAAATACCTACATCGATTTTGTGAAATTTTAAGCTGGGTCTCATGACTTTAAAGTTTTATAACTTATTCATAAGAAAGATAATACGAAAATCTACATTTGCACTAGATCACTATTTTCTTATTGGTTATAGTTCTTTTACACTTAATTTATTTCGTTAAAAATGGACGAAAATCGATCGCATTTCTCTCTTTCTTGCACGCTTATATCTTATGTCTTGTTTCAACCTATTAAAGTCATACGGACTCTTAACGCATGATCTCGTACTGTACTGATACTGTCGTCTCCTACTGTCTTCTACTATTAGCCGATGTTTAGCAATTTACACGGCTAAGAACCTTTCTCCGACATCTTCCTACAATAATTAATCTTTATCGCAGGGATTTATAGTGGCGCCACCAAATAGTGTGGACGCATGCACGTACCGCACAAATTTATAAGCATTCAGCACAAATGTAATTTAAACAACCACCAAATTACGTAGTACCTATTATTCAATCTGTGTCAAAGTCAGAAGTGAAGAATCATGACGTCATACTATCACAAGTCATTAATGAAAATGTGATATTACAAACGTCTCGACACGTTCATTCTACATTTGAACAGTGCGTTGGAGTAGATTGGTCGGTTTAAAATTAATGACAATCATTCCGGGGGCGAAATTTTCATCGAGCAAAGTGGTTACCTGGTTAATGTAGTGTAAGGAAACGTTGCTGAGAAACATTTAGAGACTTAAGTGAGACCGAGATGCCTGATAAACTTGGGTATGCAATCATCATTGCTTGTTTAATGCTTTTCGTAATAGGTACCTACTTGGAAAATAATATTGTTACTAATCGTATGAAGCAATTCATTGGTATAAATGGTTTGAGAACACAGTTACAAAAGTAACAAGTCATGGGCGAATAAAGGGACTTATTGAAATAAAACCCGAAAAATCTGTCGTGGATCGTAGGTATGCCAGACGGGCTCTTACCAACATGTTCCCTACCTACTGCCTACGGTTAGGAGCCCCGGGTAAGTCCTCGGAAAGATATCCTCAGGATTACTTAGTACAATAATAGTAAGGACAACGTACGTAGAACGTGGTACGCACGGGATAAAGGAAGGTATCTACCTATTCGTTGTGCGTGTCCTAAATAAAAATATTTTCTTTCTTTTTTTTTTTAATCAGAAACAAGACCAAGCGACGGAACGCGAAGTCAATCTTGCCGAGTTTTAGGCTGGGCCGATCTAGCTATTTTAAAATTTTAATTGTCGCCATTGACACGAAAAAGAAGAAGAAGGAATGTAGGAAATTAAATAGTTGTTTCTCCTTTGCATTTCGGAATATCTTCTTAAATAATTAGTGTTAATTTGCAAACTAATAAAATCCCTGACCACTTAGACTGTTGTTAGAAGCCCGAACATTATTATATCCTGTAACCTTAGGAGTTGGGTGCCTATAGGAGGGAAAACCATCAAAATAGTACCTATACCAAATTTCCAATGCATCGGAACTGTGAATTGTAGTAAAATCTCTGTATTTATAGGTTCTTCTATACTAATAGTTGTTTTTACTCGTATTATAAAGAGGAAAGATGTGACTGTTTGTTTGCATCGAAAAGGCTCCAAAACTAGTGAACTGATTTGAATAATTCTGACACTATTGGAAAGCTACACAATCCCCGGGTGACGTAGCCGTATTTAATTCCCATATTCCCACGGAAACAGGAGCAACACGGGTGAAACCGCGTTATGTCCGCTAGTCATTCATAAAGTGTGCTGATGATGTTCGCTTTAGAGCTAACATCCATATCTATCTTAAACTTTTAAACAAAAAACCGTAAAGTATTGGTCCTTCCGTTGGACATCATGAAGCAACAGACAGACAGATTTCACAGGTCAAACATATAACACTCCTATTAAAAATCATTCAGACTGAGTGACCAGAAGATTAAAATCGGCAGATTATACTACGTATATTTATATTTAAAGGGCTTAACAAAGCTGCTTCGTCTCACCTATTTGTAAGTGTCAACTGAGCTAAGGTATTCAACCAACTTTGGAATCCGAATCCCTGAGGAACTACTTTTAATTAAATTGAGCGCTCTCACCGCACCGCTTCGAAATACTTTTAAGTGTTTTCGCGATAAACTTTGCAACAAACTGAAACAATACTAAGCTATTACAGTGGAAATAATATTCTTGTTTCTTAAACATTTTAATAAGAACCGGCCAAGTGCGAGTCTGCCTCACGCACGGAGGGTTTCGTTACATAAAATGGCAAAAAATCACGTGTGTCACAGAGTAAACTTTTTTCTGATTTTAGAATATGTTTATAGCGGCAACAGAAATAGGTCAAATCAAAAATCTCAGCTCTCTTGCAATCTTTGTTCCTAAGACAGACAAATGAACGGCGAAATCGCACGATTGAGGTCATGTTTCTACTCTGTGGGTACGGAACCCAAAATTCTCCATTACTCATAGCACAGCAAACTACACGTTACGGAAAGCTTCTCTTTAAGTTATTCAAGAACCGGGGATTGTTTTTCTTGGAAACTTCAAGAGGCTGTATTGTAACTTAATTTTTCACCCGTCAATCTAAAAAGAACAACCATTTTATATTTTCAGAATAACTTAGTTATTTCCAACAAAATATCTCTATTGGTCCTTTTATAAGATACTAGATGGCGCCCGCGATTCTGCCCGCATGAAATTTTGTTCCCGTTCCAGCACCTTTGAGAACTTATTTCGAAAATAAAAGTAGCCCTGCGTGTTATTCCCGAATATTATCTGACCCTGTACCAAATTTTCATTTTTACATGGGTACATAATTATAATAATACACATTATTATAACACATTTTTTTTTTCAAAATACAAATAGACATAATAAAATATATACAATATGCGAAAGCCTTACAGAAGACTTCGAAGTTTTTTGTGTTCAACGTGATCAGAATTCGAAATTTTACTGAATCCAATGTGCATTACCAGAATTACTTTTTAAAACGGTGACAACGTGAGATGCCTTAGGTACTTTCTGAAAATTTACAAAGTATTTCCGAGTTTCATATTCTGTATTATTTACGAACTTGTATATGTAGGAACATTGTATGTAAGTACATAGAATCATTATTTTAAGCGGTGTCAAGTCGTAAAATAGGTGGTAGTAAGAGTAAAACTATTTTAAATAGTTTGTAACCGCCTTCGCAACAGAGATAGTGCCGGTAGAAGTAGGATGGTGACTGTAGAATTTATTAAGCCACTATTCTTAAAATTGAATGAAATCTAGGTATGATTGGTCAGCGGGTAGGAGGCGTCAGCATCGGGATCGAGCCCTCGATGAAGTATCTGGGACTCGTACTCGATGGCCTGAGGAACTTCCGAAATCACTTCCGAAGTTTGGTCCCAAAACTGAGGGGGGCATCAGCCGCACTAGCTCGACTGATGTCCAACATCAGGGGGCTCAACGCTCCCTACAGGAGACTGTTCCTGGGGATCGTGCGAAGTATGGCTCTATACGGGGCCCTCGTTTGGGCGGAGACTCTGACGGCCATCAATGTGGCTAGATTGATGAGTCCACAGAAAGCGATGGCCGTCAGTGTTATAAGGGGATACCGCACGACCTTAGTTGAAGCGGCATGTCTCCGAGCCGGACCCCTCCATGGGACCTGGAAGCGAGAGCCCTTGCGTCACTGTTTGGATGGCGCAAGGAGGCGCTGGAGCTGGGCCAAAGGGCTGCGTCTCGGAAAATCGAGGCCCAGCGGTCCCTGCTCCACCAGAAAACCGTGGAACATGGACATGGAAGGTACGACTTGAGCAATCAAAGGGGGGACGCGGGATAGCACCCGAACCAACCCGTAGGCGAGGCCGCAGTGGCGGCCGTGGATCTGTTGGGAGTCCTGGGACATCCTTCTCTTAATTTTCACGTTAAAAAAACTGAGCCCAGAACGCAAACCAGCATACAATAACAATAATAAAAGAGGGAGCTTTTGCTCCCCTCGCCTTATTTACTATCGTTCATTTTGAAGTTAAACCCAAACGTGAGTCTTTTCTTAAGAAATAAAAAGTAAAATGATCTTTAGTACAATATTATTACGGGATCTTGAGCCATATACCAAGTAGCTGCAGGGGTAGTAACTTCAAGTTATGATATAAGTTTTTCTAGAGCTTAGTACACATAAAATCTTTATATTGCTCGCCACAAAAACTGGATAGTGGGTGTAAAAACCTACGTGACATTGTCGTCAAGCCACACTAACCACAAAAACTTTAATGGTTTCTTTTATCGACCATTTACGCAGTGTTCACCCTCTGTTGTTTCGGTGCCACACCATTATTCTTTCAGTGAATGTTTTATGATAAAATCGATAATAAAAATAAACAGTCACAAATGTTTACTTTTCAGCACACACAGCATAAGTATTCTACTCATGACTTAAATGTTCTGCCAATTCTTAACGACTTCGAGAATTAATGGGGGCCGGGCCAAAATACTACAATAATTTCTATCCGATTGATATTTTGGCTATTTCCAGATTTTTAATCCTCATGAAAACAACTAAGATACCCTGTGTCTGAACTCTCGTAGTGCCACAGAAGATTAGAAAATACAAAAACGTTCTCATGATTTCATTCATTGCTACGGCAATGTTCTTCGTGAATTACAACCAACTATAACATACAAAACGAAGATTCTAGATTCTAGCGAAACATTTATCCTAGCTATGCGTCACTGCTATGTACTCCTCTGACACGCATTCTCTGGATTAAGCTTTGCATATTCCAGTACTGTCTCTCCACAAACGTTACTGTGATTACATATTCAAGTGATGCAATAAATTGTCAAGTTAACAACGGACACTTGCATTTGTACATAATCTACGTGGTGCAGCAAGAAAATTTGCAGTAGTATTGTTTGTGAAAACTTTTACCAGTATAGCTGTTCCACTGTGGAATACAATATATGGCTAATCTACTTGGCATTAATAATATTAAATCAGAGCCAAAATCTTGGTAGCGTTTAACATGAAATAACAGATATTAGATTCGAGTTTGCTAATAAAATATAGATTACTAGCGACCCGCCCCGGCTTCGCCCGGGCTGATACTAAATACACTAAGTACCGAAAAACTGTGAACTTTAAAGCATTGTGGATCCAAAACCCGCAGGGATACGCGGAAAATTTTTATGTTGTCGTATTAAAGACCATAGTTGCTTATCAAAATATAAGGTGAGATCTTTATACTTTGATACTGAACTGAGAAATTAAACCAAATAAATTTTTCCCCATACATTTTTTATTTCCATTATTTTTTTAAGCATGAATGAGTCATTTTATGGAAAAGTTGTAGTACTAAATGTTAATTAGCACTATATTTTCTATCCAAAACAAATTTGACATCTTAGATCATATGTCCACCTATTTTAAAATCCGGACCAGTGTGCGGGCGGCCGGTACGGCCGCAAACGCTACGTCCCGCAATTTTATATCTGTAATATCTTAGAAAATATTCATATGCTGTATAGGGCCATATAGATCTATATTAAATAAACAATGTATTTAAGGTATTTAATTGGATAAGGATTAATGATGTATTCGTTAAAACCGCTTCGAAAATAAGCCATTATTTGTCGTAAAAAGTAAATGACTTAAAAATGTTATTGTGGGATATCCATAAGAGATAGAGATATGCCATCGCGGAGTTTTCTGTAGACCTTAACAATATGTACAATACTTAGTACATTACTTTGATAAATCTCGTAGGATTCAGCCTGCGTTTGCAATGTAAGTGGAAAAAATGTAATTATTTACGACATCACATTAGAAACCTTAAAAATAACAGTATTTCGCCACTATTTAATGGATGTTATTATACATATAAACCTTCCTCTTTAATCACTCTATCCATTAAAAAAAACCGCATCATAATCCGTTGCGTAGTTTTGAAGATTTAAGCATACAAAGGGACATAGGGACAGAAAAAGCGACTTTGTTTTAAACTATGTAGTGATATTAGGGTACTCTTTGATTTCGTTACCATTTCTTCAGAATACACTACTACCTATAGTTTTAGAATAATGTTACCATGTTACATACTACATACTAGGTACTATTACTATTAATAATTCGTCGAATGCTTTATGTATACCTACTTGGCTTCACTTGTGTAGACTTGAATAAATGAACGTGCTCAGAACTTACTTCACGGCGACTTCAAATCGCATCTGGTTTTATAGTTTAGTCATAAAGTTAGTTAAAATTATAATACAATTTTTTTAAAAAAAACACCTTAGTTTTCAAAAAACTCTTTTCTCAGCCTCTTGTCTTCGAATCTTTTCAGTCTTGTCATCAAATAGGTTTAGTGTTTTAAACATGAAAGCAAAACAGATGGACAGAATTACATCCGCATTTATATTTTAAATGCGTATTTTCACCACTTAGGTACAGTCGTGTCGAGTAAGTAGAGAAAATGTGTTCCATATGAAACAAATAAAAATTGGTCGACTCATAAACTTTAACCGAACCGTTAAATAAAACGAAAACCTCCTGTAAATTCACTTACGTGAATGTTTTCGCAAGATAGGAATATTTTCCTAAGGAAAAAACTATCGTAACTTAACTAATACGAAGGCCGTTATCGTTAACCTTAAAAAACCTACTGATATTATCCTCAACATTACGTACACGTGTCTTATAAACCAACCTACAGACCGTTTGAGCTCGCTAGGGCTACATATTATATGAAATCCTGGCTATTATTTTTATGGTATGAACCCCAAGTGTACTACAAATCAAGATAACAAGCATATATTTAGGAGTCACACACTGAAATATTGACACAGCTTCATAACTATGAAATTACTTTTGTGGGGGATTTCATGTCTGGTCATTAAGTAATATTATATATATTAAAATCATCTATACTAATATTACAAAGAGAAAAGATTTTTTTGTTTTTTTTTTGTTTTTTTTTGTTTGTTTGTTTGTAACGAATAGGCTCCAGAACTACTGGACCGATTTGAAAAATTCATTCACTGTTGGGAAGGTACACTCTTTGCGTTGAAAAATATTTTATTCCCGTATTTCTACGGGAACGGAAACTACGCAGGTGAAACCGCGTGACGTCCGCTAGTAGCTTATAAAATCATAGCCGATATTATAAATGCGAAACTTTTTAGGTTTTAGACAGGACCTCAAGAACATTGATAGCTAGTAAAAGAGGAGAGGGTTAGATTAGGTTAAACACTCGTTGTGATAGATTCGATAGAATGCAGCCATCTTACATGGCTGGTCACAATATTATTATTTTTTCTACTCTTTAGTACAAAGTGCTACATTTCGATAAGCAACTAAAAATACAACTTATATCATAAAGGAAGACACATATATGGGACATAAATAAATAGCCACAAAACTTCGTCAATATGAGAAAATAATAAATGGAATTTGTATTTTTCCAAGACTAAACCGATAGATCTTGTAGTCATCTAACTTATAAAAACAGTTGGGGAAGTATGTTTGGTTATCAAACATGGCTATAAATGAAGTGTCCCTTTATTTATCTTAGTAATAAACGAAATAATCTGTCAGAGAATATTATTATTCGATTATTTAATAATATTATTTTGCCATTCCATATACAAGAGCTGTACGTTTCATTAGTATTCCAGAAAGAATCTATACAATGTGCTTGAAATGCAAATTATAAAACGCTTAAGTACTTTATGAAAACGTTGCACGGGGCAAGTCGATAGAATTCAAATTAGACATAATACCATACTCGTTACACAAACAACATTTTTGCAGTTGTACTTGCAATGTAAATTAAGTGCTTTGTAAAAATATCTGTTTTAGAACGATTTTTTACTAAAAATGGTATCTATGTACCTGCCTAAGTAATTGCTGAACTGTATATGGATTGAAACACAATAAATAAAATAATAATCACCTATAGCTAATAGCTCGTTATTTATGTAAAAGTAGGTTTAAATAAATATATGTAAATAAATATTCACGAACATTTCACAGAACGCTATCTGATCCCAAAGTAAGCTAGGAATAACCTGCTTGTGTTATGGGTATCAGACAACGGATAATAATACATACATATTTACTTTAAATACATACTTATTGAAAAACCCGGACTCTTGGGACAAACATTTATGGGTCACACAAATTTTTGTCTCCAGTGAGAATCGAACCCACGACCTCGTGATCCGCAGTCGCACATTTCGACCTCTAGACCAAATAGGCAGTCAGGTAGTTATGTATTTATCATTACAATTTATTCATATTGATAATACCTACCTATCAATCAATCTATCCCGCCAGTCTCTCGCAGTCCAGTACTGTACGTAGGCCTTGTGTAGTTTAAATTGAGA
This sequence comes from Miltochrista miniata, assembly GCA_933228765.1. Taxonomy (NCBI): domain Eukaryota; kingdom Metazoa; phylum Arthropoda; class Insecta; order Lepidoptera; family Erebidae; genus Miltochrista; species Miltochrista miniata. Next base: position 17,886,858 of record OW121757.1, on the reverse strand, counting down.
GGTGTTTTGGTAATTATTCTTACTTTTAAGGAACAATGCAACGTATCATTTGCCTGATGGCCAATTCTCAGGTGTGCTCACAATACCGTGTGGTACCTGAGACCACTGGCTTTCTTCTTCTGGCTGTGAAATCATCCTTCCATCTGGGGTCATCCTTCTGCTGCGGTGATCCTTTCGAGGGCTTACCCGGGGCTCCCAACTGTAGGTAGCAGGTGGGAGGCGTGTGGTTTTTGAGCGCTAAGAAACCGTCATAGCATCCATGTAGAATTTAAAGAAAACGCCTAGCTGTCCGTCTAAATCACTTAACTCAGATCTATGAGATTACTTTTAAGTTCTCGATCAATGTAAGATTTCATTAATCCTACGTTGATTACACATACAGACTGCTAACCAAGTTTTGCAAGAATTATAATCATGGTATCTCCATTAATAATCAAATGTGGTTTTTACAATCTCTCGAGTCTGTCAAAATTGGGACCACTGTTGCTGTAAATGATTCATTTTCCCATTTTGGGTCTTACAAAGGTCTTTAAAACTTTATATAGCTCTCAGGTGGTGGTTAGAGTTGAGTTTACTAGTATGTCGAAGAAACACGGTAAATTATAGGTACCTACGTTAATTGTACAAAGAGTACTTATCGACATGGAGTTTACAAGTTAACGCAATAGAATCTCTCCTTCTAGAGTCTAAGTTGAAGAATTTTTTGAATTTTTCTTTTGTAAGTTCTTAAATTAATGTGCGAAATGTCCCAAAAACATAAGTACTTGTTTTATGACAATACTAGCTGTTGCCCGCGACTTCGTACGCGGGAAAATTGTGTTATAATGCCAATTTGATTGCTCTCTGCTTAGCCTCTAGGATATGTAGCGTGATAATATATAGCCTATTTGAAGACCCTACCCCTAGTTAATATTTGTGCAAAATTTGAATCAAATCTATTGAGTACTTTTCGAGATCCTTCCGGACAAAGCAAAGCAAACAGACAAACAGACAAACCGACAAACAGACATAAAAATTTCTAACTACATTTTCGGCTTCGGTATTTTATGTTGAACACCCAGCGAGTATTTATTTTTTAATATTTCTAATGTACAGTTTTGACTTTTCTATCATTTTATTATATGTATAGATATCTTTACTGAATGCATTGACAATTCGACTGCAGAATATAATAATGAAACTGTCACAAACTCGATCTTAGCAGTTTGTGCTACATGCCGCCATTAACTTGACGATTGTTGTAAGAGCCAGCTATTCTATGGAGCTTTGTTTTACGATGTTGTAAACGTGCTATTTGTCAAAAGATTTAACTACTTAAACGCTTAACGATTACTTTGGCTAAGAACGATGTTGAACGGGTTACTCATTACATTTTATAAAGCCACACAAAGTTATAATTTAGTTTATTACATCGCCGGAATATTATAAATAAGAAGTATTAGGAAGATGAGACTGGTCTAATGTCTAAAAATTTATGCTTAAGCATCTATAGGAGTCTCACACTGAAATATTGACACAGCTTCATAACTATGAAATTACTTTTGTGGGGGTCTTTCATGACTTGTCATTAAGTAATTTATATATATTAAAATCATCTATACTAATATTATAAAGATGAAAAATTTGTTATTTTTATTTGTTTGTTTGTAACGAATAGGCTCCAGAACTACTGGACCGATTTGAAAATTTTTTTCACTGTTGGGAAGCTACACTCTTTGCGGTGAACATAATTCGCTACTTAAATTCAAGAGTACCACAAGTCAAAAGAACTATTTTTTACAGGAGAGCTAATCAAAGAAAAAATAACTATTTTTGGCCTATCATTTTCTTATCTTATATTAAATATATACATATTATACATCATTATTTGCACGTTTTTATGCAGCATTTAGTGTTATATATAACTTCACAAAGAACTAAATACAGGATGAAATATGAGCATATAAGTTACTCTTGAATTTAAAATAAAAAATAAAATTATGTTTGAATTAAAATAAAGAAGCAATAAAACAACCACAAGTCAAAAAAATTAAGTGTATTATTCATCTTATTTAAAGATTTTTGAAAAAAATCTAATAATATTGCCATGCTATCTAATAACTTAGCTAAGTTGCTATGTGAAACTGAAGACAAATCAGAACATTTCAAATAAACAAATAAATATCTTCAAAAACTGTTGTACAGTAATTATAAAAATTGTTTTCTAAGTTCTATTAGAACTATAAAATCGACATTATAATAATAGAAATAACAAAATTTGCCAAGCTAATTAGTAAAACCAACGTAAATATTTTCCAAAACTTAAATAAAACAAAGCTTTTCTACATTTTTTTTATCAATTTGATTTAAGTTCAAAATCAACAACAAACATGTTAGTCTCAAACTCCCATGTTACTCTCAGGCTCTGAACAATCTGTGTACCAAATTTTATTGAAATCGGTTCAGTAGTTCAATAGTTATAAATGCAAAAGTAACTCTGTCTGTCTCTTACGTTGTCTCGCCTAAGCCGCTGAACCGATTTTGATAAAATTAGGTAAAAAGACAGTTTGAGTCCAAAGGAAGGCCATAGGCTACATTTTAACTGACTGCGCAAAAGGAGGGTATTGATTTTACGCGATAACGACTTTTACGCGGACGAAGCCCTGGGGAACAGCTAGTTTATAATATTGGTAAAGAAGTAAGGATAAGAATTATACCATCATATAATAATAAATAATGAATCTTTATTGTGTTATATTATACACTAGCGGTCATCACGCGGTTTCACTCGCGCAGTACCTGCTCCCGTGGGAATATGGGAATAAAATATACCCTATGTTCACCGGGGATAGCGCAAAGACTTCTATATAAACTGAGGTAGACGTGCCGTACTCTAACAAACGAGATTTCAAAAGCAATCCTCAAATACACACATTAATAAGACTACACTCACTTATAAATATTTTTTACGTAATTGTCACCACGCACAATAGCAATATACGAATAGAAAAAGAGTAAAAGAGAAGGCGTATGGACTCCGATTGCAAGTCGAGCACCTACTTTCGAAGTTTTGACTCACAACAGTGCGGGCAACGCTGCTAATTAGCTCAGTTTATGGGTTTCAAAAATCGGTGCGTAGGGCATGTCTACCTCAGTTTATATAGAAGTCTTTGGGATAGCGTAGCTTCCCGATAGTGAAAGAATTTTTAAAATTGGTTTAGTATTTTTAGAGCCTATTCAATGCAAACAAACAAACAAACAATCGAATCTTTATTCTTTTTAATATTATTAGTATAGATTATAAATTACTATACAATGTATATAATTATTATTTACAATAATAATGAACCATTTTGTGATGAAATAATAATATATTATATCCCAATGAAATCATTGGTTCTTATTAGTAAAATACTAGCTGACCCACGCAACTTCGTTTACGTCACATAAGGTTTGCGAAAGGAGAGAACTTCTTCATCAGACTCATCAAGAAGCGTGTGAAACGGCCCTGTTTGCTTAATCATAAAAGAGCTTAATGATTAAGGCTATTGTAAAACAATTCAGTCCACGCCGAAGGCGGGGACTGAATTGTTTTACAATAGCCTTAATCATTAAGCTCTTTTATGATTAAGCCAACACGCCCGTTTAGATTTACCGTCACATTCAAAGGAACCCCTAGAATTATAGGTTTTGAGAAAGTTGAAATGTCTCTAATTCCTGAACTACAAAACCCTCAGCACTGAAACTTGTGCGAAACAATCCTTATAGTACTACCTTTATAACACTAAAAAAATTTGGAATCGGACCACGCATTGTGAAGCTACAATTAAAACTCCATATTTTCTTTCATCCCCTCTCCCAATGGAACAGCGCAAAATATCGAGATCAAAAGTATCCTAGAACCTTCCTCGGGTTATAAGCTCTGATTGTACCAAGTTTCATTTAAATCGATTTAGTAGTTTCGGCGTGATACTTATTCGGGATACAGACAGACATACAGACAGACAGACAGACAGACAGACAGACATGAAAAGTTTAAATTACATTTTCGGCTTTAGTATCGATTAGAGAATGCCCTCCAATTAAAATTTTCAAACCATCTTCCATGTACAGACACTCGACCCTCTACAGTTTTATAATATGTGTAGATTAAATTAATCGTTAATATCTATATACATATAATAAAACTGTAGAGGGTCGAGAGTCTGTACATGAAAGATATTTTAAAAATTTTAATTGGGGGGCTTTCTCTAATCGATACTGAAGCCGAAAATGTAATATAAACTTTTCATGTCTGTCTGTCTGTCTGTCTGTCTGTCTGTCTGTATCCCGAATAAGTATCACGCTGAAACTACTGAACCGATTTGAATGATACTTGGTACATTCCTAACTTATAGTCCGAGGAAGGTTCTAGGATACTTTTAATCCCGAAGTTTTGCGCGATTCCTGCGGGAGAGGGGATGAAAGATAAAATGGTTTTTCAGTTGTAATTTCTCAACGCGTGATGCGATTTCAAAGATTTTTTTAGTATTGGAAAGGGAATACTTTACGAATTTTTCGACCCAAGTTTCAAGATTGAGGGGTTTGTAGTTCAGAAATTAGAGGCATCTGAACTTTCGCCAAACCTAGAATTCAAGGGTTCCTTGGAATGAGAGGGTAAATCTAAACGGGCGTGTTGGCTTAATCATAAAAGCCGAAGGCGTGGACTGAATTGTATTAGAAGAGCCTTAATAATTAAGCTCTTTTATGATTAAGCAAACAGGGCCGTTTCACACGGTGCTTGACGAGTCTGATGAAGAATTATCTCTCCTTTCGTGCACATTATGTGATGTAAACGAAGTTGCGAGGGTCAGCTAGTAATCTATATATATAAAAATCAATGCCACTTTTCGTTGTAATTTTATAACTCAAGAACGGGCTCACCTATCCAAACCAAATGTTTAGGCTTTGTTTGGACTATTTAGTAGATGGTTTATATGAAGTTTGCACAAAATCGGTCGAGTGGTTCTTCATTTATCACGCATACGAAGTTGCGCGGGTCAGCTAGTATATTATAATTCATTATTTCAAAATTATACCAAACTCTCTAAAACATCTTCATATCGCTTACCATAATTACAACAAACTCGAGTAAAATAAAAACAAAACAAGTGTATTCCGTAAAAAGGTTGTTTCGATTTAAAATAATTTTATTATTAAGCAGTTTTATTATATTAAAAATTAACTATTTAGAAATACAGAATTTGAAATGAATTACCTTAAAATCAAAACGAACGCATCTACTGATAAGTTAATCTTCAATAAAAGATATGCGTTTATTTAGCTATATTTTCTATGCAAAACTACCCGTTCTGCTTTATGGTCTTTTTAATTTAAAAATTATATCCATACTTACGTGAATTTTATTATCAAAACTATCGTATTCTGAAATGTGGTAGTCTTCCGTATAAAACTTATCACTAATACGAATTAAATTTCTAAATATGGCACTCTTGAAAAAAAGAAACGCGCTCTCCGCTTCGTTGACAGCACGCAACTGACAATGTGGTGGTTTTGAACATATTTCGCGCGTTTTTTACTTAAATTCAAGAATAACGGTTGTGTTATTTTTATACCTAGAAGTGCAAAATCAATGGGTGTCTTTTTTAAATATGAAATATGTAGGATTGAGATTACATTTTTGCAATAAAATCGATTTTGATTTTTTCTGGTTTGTGGTACTCTTGAATTTAAGTAGCGATATGCTATTTTTATTCTAGGGATTCTATGGAACTACGCGGGTGAAACCGCGTGAGGTCCGCTAGTAGCTTATAAAATCATAGCTGATATTATAAATGCGAAAATTTTTAGGTTTTGGACTGGACCTCAAGAACATTGATAGCTCGTAGAAGAGGAGAGGGTTGGATTAGATAGATTCGATAGAATGCAGCCATCTGTAGGTTTAATGGCTGGACACAATATTATTATTTTTTTGCCATTTGGTTTTTTACATCGTAAAGGTAACTACTCTTTAGTACAAAGTGCTACATTTTAATAAGCAACTAAAAATACAAATTCAATCATAAAGGAAGACACATATGGGACATAAATAAATAGCCACAAAACTTCGTCAATATGAGAAAATAATAAATGGAATTTGTATTTTTCCAAGACTAAACCGATAGATCTTGTAGTCATCTAACTTATAAAAACAGTTGGGGAAGTATGTTTGGTTATCAAACATGGCTATAAATGAAGTGTCCCTTTATTTATCTTAGTAATAAACGAAATAATCTGTCAGAGAATATTATTATTCGATTATTTAATAATATTATTTTGCCATTCCATATACAAGAGCTGTACGTTTCATTAGTATTCCAGAAAGAATCTATACAATGTGCTTGAAATGCAAATTATAAAACGCTTAAGTACTTTATGAAAACGTTGCACGGGGCATGTCGATAGAATTCAAATTAGACATAATACCATACTCGTTACACAAACAACATTTTTGCAGTTGTACTTGCAATGTAAATTAAGTGCTTTGTAAAAATATCTGTTTTAGAATGATTTTTTACTAAAAATGGTATCTATGTACCTGCCTAAGTAATTGTTGAACTGCATATGGATTGAAACACAATAAATAAAATAATAATCACCTATAGCTAATAGCTCGTTATTTATGTAAAAGTAGGTTTAAATAAATACAAATAAATAAATATTCACAAACATTTCACAGAACGCTATCTGATCCCAAAGTAAGCTAGGAATAACCTGCTTGTGTTATGGGTATCAGACCACGGATATTAATACATACATATTTACTTTAAATACATACTTATCATACATAGAAAAACCCGGACTCTTGAGACAAACATTTATGGGTCACACAAATTTTTGTCTCCGGTGGGAATCAAACCCACGACCTCGTGATCCGCAGTCGCACATCACACAGACCTCCAGACCAAAGAGGCAGTCAGGAGTTATGTATTTATCATTACTATTAATCATATTGATAATACCTATCAATCAATCTATTCCGTCAGTCTCTCGCAGTCCACTTGTACGTAGGCTTTGTGTAGTTTATATTGAGAGGTGTTTAGGTAATTATGCTTACTTTTAAGGAACAATGCAACGTATCATTTGCCTGATGGCCAAGTGTCAGGTACCGTGTGGTACCTGAGACCACTGGCTTTCTTCTTCTGGCTGTGGAATCATCCTGCCGTCTGGGGTCATCCTTCTACTGCGGTGATCCTTTCGAGGGCTCACCCGGGGCTCCCAACCGTAGACAGCAGGTTGGGAGCGTGTGGTTTTTGGGCGCTAAGAATCCGGCATAGCATCCATGTAGAATTTTCCTGATATTAAAGAAAACGCCTAGAACTGTCCGTCTAAATCACTTAACTCAGATCTATGTGATTACTATTAAGTTCTCGATCAATGTAAGATTTCATTTATCCTACGTTGATTACACATACAGATGGCTAACCAAGTTTTGCAAGAATTATAATCATGGTATCTCCATTAAGATTCAAATGTGGTTTTTACAATATCTCGAGTCCGTCAAGATTGGGACCACTACAGGTTGCTGTGAATGGTTCATTTTCCCATTTTGGGTCTTACAAAGGTCTTTAAAACTTTATATAGCTCTCAGGTGGTGGTTAGAGTTGAGTTTACTAGTATGTCGAAGAAACACGGTAAATTACAGGTACCTACGTTAATTGTACAAAGAGTACTTATCGACATGGAGTTTACAAGTTAACGCAATAGAATCTCTCCTTCTAGAGTCTAAGTTGAAGAATTTTTTGAATTTTTCTTTTGTAAGTTCTTAAATTAATGTGCGAAATGTCCCAAAAACATAAGTACTTGTTTTATGACAATACTAGCTGTTGCCCGCGACTTCGTACGCGGGAAAATTATGTTATAATGCCAATTTGATTGCTCTCTGCTTAGCCTCTAGGATATGTAGCGTGATAATATATAGCCTATTTGAAGACCCTACCCCTAGTTAATATTTGTGCAAAATTTGAATCAAATCTATTGAGTACTTTTCGAGATCCTTCCGGACAAAGCAAAGCAAACAGACAAACAGACAAACCGACAAACAGACAAAAAAATTTCTAACTACATTTTCGGCTTCGGTATTTTATGTTGAACACCCAGCGAGTATTTATTTTTTAATATTTCTAATGTACAATTTTGACTTTTCTATCATTTTATTATATGTAGATATCTTTACTGAATGCATTGACAATTCGACTGCAGAATATAATAATGAAACTGTCACAAACTCGATCTTAGCAGTTTGTGCTACATGCCGCCATTAACTTGACGATTGTTGTAAGAGCCAGCTATTCTATGGAGCTTTGTTTTACGATGTTGTAAACGTGCTATTTGTCAAAAGATTTAACTACTTAAAAGCATAACGATTACTTTGGCTAAGAACGATGTTGAACGGGTTACTCATTACATTTTATAAAGCTTCACAAAGTTATAATTTAGTTTACTACATCGCCGGAATATTATAAATTAGAAGTATTAGGAAGATGAGACTGGTCTAATGTCTAAAAATTTATGCTTAAGCGGCCTTGGAAAAACATTGAACTTAAATTTTTATTTTTTACCGTCAAATTTTGTGAATAATTTCCATCTTCTTGTCACTTCAGAAATAATTCTAGGAGACATTTTACTGTAAAAATGTTTTCTAGGTTCACTCTAGGATGAATGAGGTTATCGAAAGTGATCTTCAAGACCCTTTTAAGTAGGCTCTCGTTAGTTTGTAGTAGTTATGTATCAAATTTCTTACTTCTATCATTATTTTTGGTTATATTTTTTTTAAGAAAGCATTCATATCATGTTTATTATGTACAATGAAGTGCTTGCTATATTAAGAGTTCCTTCATCATTATTCCAGAATATTAACGCCAAATGTTCCCACAACCTAAGATACATTCCAAAATCAACACAATATACTTTATAGAAACACAATAAAACTTATATACTTAGCTCATTAAAGTTAATTCCCCAATGGGCATGCCGCTCAACGCCTATATGTCCGTCATGAAACCGCACACTGGAATGAAAGGCTATTTACTGAACATAAACTTTAAACTGGTTAATTTCCTGAATTACAACAAATTTACGACAGGTATTTCAACCCTCAGTTTCCTTAAAATCTAAACTAGAGTAAGCACATGCAGTGATTTGGAAATTGTAGGAATATTAATCTTTGCCTTGTCACGTGAAATAAATGGAAAAATAGATGGTATATAGCACAATCTATAACTACTATTTAATAATGGGTGTCTCAGTAATAGTGCACTTTTTCATTTTAATATAAAAAACATATTTTTTTGAGAGAGTTGTGATTTTTTTATTGAATTGTCAAAAAGACATGTTCCGATTAAGTATGGAACAAAATATCCGTCAAATGGCCTCCACGGCTCTGATGGCAGGCCATTACTCTATTCATGAAAATTTTCATGACTTTTTCACAGAGATGAGGCTGTATCGCATCGATGACTCGTTGGATCTCGAATTTGAGCTTAGGCATTGTTTCTGGTTTATTCGCTTAAACCTACGTTTAGAGAAAACCCCAAAGAAAAAAATCGCATGGCGTTAAATCTTGGTGGCCAGTTCACATCAGAATTTATTGAGATATTTTTTCCGGCAACCGTTGCTGCAATGGATTGTTTCATACGCGGTGTAGCAGGTGGCGCCGCGCCGTCTTGCTGTAACCACATGCCGTCCACACACAACGGAAGCACAGGAGTCTTACTGTCCATTACCGACCCAGTTTCTTCATTTTTTTTGACAACTCTTCGAATGGTTTACACATTAGGTGCAGTTTCTCGACTGAAAATTGTTCGTAGTTTGCGAGCGGTCTCAGCATAACTTTACAAATTTTTGTAATAAGTTTTCACAATTATTACGCGTTGTTCTTTCGAAAAGCGCACCATTTTTATTAATCGGAACTAATAAATGTGTAAGCTGTCAAATCTCAGAGTCGCCACTTGCACAAAAAAAAATAGCACTTAATTTAAAAAGTGCACTCTTATTGAGACTCCCTTTATTATTTATTTTATATTAAGACTGTTAAATTGACGCCGCCGCCGCCGACCGCCCGAACTTCGGCATCACTGAAACGATTATAAAAAAATTGTTACATTAAAAAGCTACATTATTAAAGAATAACGACGTTATTATGTACAACATAACGCTTTTATATAATAGCGAAGCTGTTATGTGAATTGTCGGATAATAGGGAGGTTTAAACATTTTGTAAATATGGGTTATCAGGCTTCGTAATAAGTCACAGGTGAAGCCGTGGAGCACAGCTAGCATGTAATATAGTCTTGAAGTAGGCACATTAGCAAATCACCTAACGAGTTTAAATTTAAAATAGAATCGCAATATTCAATTTCAAATTCATTTCGCATAAGCGTGTATTTACGTGAAGCGACGGAGAAAAACAGAAACTGCTCGAGTATGCAAAAACTCTTTATGCATTTCAAGGGTTTCAACCCTATGCTTATAAACCGCAGAATGCGATGGAGGAATTGAAAATAGAGCCCTTGTTATTTCGAGTAGATGTGGAGTGGAATACAAAGGGGGAACATTGTCTCTACTGCCTCGTTAGACGCCGCTTCAGACGTTCTGATAACAAACCGCGAGTGAACGGTGCACCGTATAAAAGCATTATTTTATTTGTTACCCAGTTAGCTTCTACGTCCCCGATGTCTCCTAGACATCATGTATGTATTCTCGTACACCTACATGATAATTCACGTTGTGATATTGTGGTCTTACACATTTTATTGTTGGTTAGGGATGGTAGGAGTATATCATATGGGTTATTCACTAGTATCTTTTGTATATTTAGTGGAAAACTATAGTTTCTCTAACTTATGCTGGGGTATTGGAGTGCAGATGCAGTTTTTTCAGCAATAGTACCTATTGCTGAAAAAAATGATCATCATAATTATTACGGTGAACAACCTACGGAATTTCAACATTCTTAGTTTTAGCAGTAACTATTTAGTAATCTGTGGTTTTAGTGCTTTTTTGTGATAGTGACACGACGGATACGACCAAAGTTTTTAATATGGCCCCTACTGCAGCGCTTTTTTTCTTTCACTATTATCAGTTTTTTATATAAAATGGCCGGTGCAACCCGGTTGCAACTCATAGATTTAGAATGTACAAGATAAACAGTGTCAGATAGAAAACGAAACCAAAAAAGAAATATCTATGTGTGCAAATGAATATATGAATATATGAATATCTATATATGAATATCTATATATGTTATTTAATATCAAATTCACACACTGAACTCGACACCATCGTAGAAAATATTAAATTTTCCATTTTATTCGTAAGATCACTACAGAATATTGTAAAATATGAATGACATATTATCACCACGGGTGCTAGGGTGATAAATTAAGAGTGCACAAGTTGCTATCTCTTTTCCTCTCGAGCTACCCCCTTAGACAAATGGCTTTTCCGTTAGTAGAATAGAATTCTCAATGTATGAGATTGACACTCGTTGTCGACATGTAATGAGACACAACTCATAGAATTCAAAATTGGCAGTCAAGTGTACAACTTTTCTATACATTGATAGGAAATGACAGAGAAACACGCTAATGGCCATAGAAATGCTAGCCAAGTGGCACTTTTGACTGGCGTTTACGTTAGTAGAATACAATTCTCAATGTTTGAGACTGACACTCGTTATCGACATGTAATGAGGTTCAACGTATAGAATTGGAAATTGGTAGCCAAGTGTACAACTTTTCTATATGTTGATAGGAAATGACAGAGTAACACGCTAATATGCAAGCCAAGTGGCACGTTTGACATATGAATTCACCTTCTAGCGATTATACACGAATCAACACGAAGCGTGCGCTCGAACCTTGTAGTTATCGCTAATATGGACTCGCGATACGCTCAAACGGAACTTGACAAGTCTGATAAATATGCATGAAAGTTGCTTGAATGTACGTGATTTCTTTGCATGTTTGTCAAGTACTGTTTGACCGTGCCGGGAACACATAACAAAATAGCGATAGTTTAATAGTTTGAAATTTTGAATGTAAATGCAAAATGTGGTGGAGCTACACATGAATCTTTTATATGGGCATCTAGCCAAGACAAACCCTTCATGCGTGAACATCATCAACATGGTGAGTGATCAAACTTGGTAAGTGTGAGTAACAAATTTTATACATAATTTTGATATATATTATATTGAAACTCAACAAGATTCTCCAACCTTTTCAGGTGATTCTGGATATGCTCAGAGGGTTTTCGTAATGACACCAATGTTAAATGCACCTGGTTCTCGGCAAGAGGTATATACTAACCGTCACATCCAAGCTAGAAATATTTTGGTTTACTCAAAGTACGTTGGAGATGCTAGCTCAAGCAACGTACCCTTCATTACCATCCTCATGTGGCCAGCAAAATTGTATTAACATGTTGTGTATCGCACAAATTGCACTGGAAGCCCAGATACCACCGGCTTAAGTAGCTGAGGAACCTGATGAGGATGATGATTGGGTGCCACCAAACTCCACTGCTCTCAGCAGTCAACATGACCTCATGCATGGCAGAGCTATATTCGATTGCTTAGTAAATACATTGTAATGTGCACCTTGATTATTTCCGAATACAATCTTAAAGAATTAAGTCAACAACAGTCATTTTGTTCTGTCCTGGGGGTGCCTGGGGTATCCTTTCGAGGGCTTATCCGGGGCTTCCAACCGTAGGCTGTTATACCCCGTTTACATTCAGCCAAAGTGAGTAGGGAAGTGGGCAGGGAAGTGGGCAGGACGAGTATGTAAACACGATACTTCTCATGCCCCTGCCATTGCTACTCGCGCTGCCCGTCGCTCCCCAAAAGAGCGGTTTTTTGTGCGGGAGCACAGATTATTAAATAGTTACTACGTAAGCGGGAGTCAAAGGACCGGGCAGCGTGAGCGGCAGTACGTGTTTACATTCAGCTCCATCGCTCAGTTCTCGCCGAGTGAGTGAGAGAGAGAGTTCTATTACGATGGATAGATATCATCCATCTTCGACGGCGATGTGTTCTTTTTTTTAACTTGAAATCTTTTTAAAATTCTTACATAATTGTTTATTGCGAGAAGACACAGCACAGACGCAGTAAATATTTCGACGTCTGCCATTGCCGAAAGTCGAAAGCGACGCGAGTGGTAGGGCAGTATGTAAACACTATACTTCTCTCGATCCTGCCACGGCAGTATCAAGGGAAATATTGCTGGCAGCTCGAGTGGCAGCGGCAGGGGCTGTATGTAAACGAGGTATTAGATAGGATACGTGAGGTTTTTTAGTCGGTAGTAGTCCGGCATAGCATCCATGAGGATTTTCCCTCACATAAAAAATAGTCATTTTGTTCTTACAATATTTTTAATTGTTGTTTTCAAGAAGTATCATACTTAATTCTAACCAATTTACTAAGCTAAATGTTTAACTTATTTTCTATAATATTATAAATAAAGCCCGACGCAGTGTCGTGGACTGCGACAGCGGAGAGGCAGACGCCTGCACCGCGCGCCCACTGCTGCGCGGTGGTGGAGTGCGCGGGGGCGGCACCGTGTGGTGTGCGCTCCCTGGTGTCGCGTGGAGTGTTGAAGCCGGTGTTGGCGCGCTGGTGCTGGGTGAGAGGTGGCTCTGAGGGCAGCCTGGTGTAGGTGTAGCTGCTGCAACTGCAAAGTAACATTGTATAATTAGGTACATGGTACTAAAAATTTATGTTAAGTACCTAATGGTTAGTACTACAAGCAGATCGGCATCTCTCCGCCCCCACTAAACAAACTTTCTCAACCCCGCCTCTGTTGCCCTAAGTTGCAGTTTGTTCGCTACGAATCAAACGGACAAAGATCTTTGGCGACAAAAAATACCTTTGAGGTAAAAAGTGGACGTATTTTTTGCCTCTGCCTACCCCTTCGGAAATAAAGACATGTCTATATACCAACAATTCATAGTACCTAGGTAAATATTAATTTCATTTAGTTATAATAATGTTGTTTTAACATAAAAATTGAATTGCTAATGTTAGATACTTACCAAAATTTGGTGAAAGCTTTGCACAATTTCACTTAAAACTGTGCGTTCTTTTATAGTAAACTGAATCAACCCTTATTTGAACTATTAATTAAAAAGAATTAATGAACAGTTTTAGTTTCTTTAAATCATAGAGTTATATATATTATTAAATAATCAAACAGAAACACAAATATTAAAATCTGTTATTTGAAAATTTGAAATGACGGGCTACTTCAAAATGATTGTCATTTTGAAGTCGCCTGAAGCGAAACCATAGACGTACGACTAATTTTTTATTTTTTTAGCGATATCCGGTATCGACTGAGCGTTGAACGAATCGTTGTACACTTGTCTCCCAAATTGTTGAAGTTTTAGAGACGACGTCTGCGTTTATAGACATCAAATCCTTCATAACGCTTAGCACGCACTGCGATTAAACACCCGCGTTTCACCGCAAGTCTGAAACCGCAAAAAAAATGTAACACATAGCTTTCTATACAAGCGCACGCATTACTGACTTTTTTCAGTGACTGATTTTAAAAACGCAACTTGCTACATTTTGACCGCGGTTTGATAACGCGCGATTTCTTTGTGCCCTATACTGATAGTATCTACTGTGGCGCACGCACGGCGGTTTTACAATTACACCTGCCTAAATTATAAAGTATCTTATTAGGAATTTATAAAAAATACTTATGTTATTAGATTAGATTGTCTCGGTAGGTACGCCTTCGGTAGTGATACCGCCTGCCGCGCTGAGGTCCCTGGTTCGATTCCCGGGTCCCGGTATACATTTTTTCCACTGTCTCGGTGGTAGGTAGTGTAACCGCCTGCCGCATTTGAAGTCCTGGGTTCGATTCCCGGGTTGGTCCAAATATTTGTGTGATCCACAAATGTTTGTTTCGAAGTTTGGGAGCTTCTTATGTAGGTATAATAAATAATATTTAAGTATGTACTTATTTAGAAATATCTAAGTATGTTTACCAGTCGTCTAGATCCCAAATTAAGCTAATATAAGCATGCCATGGCTTGTATTAGCTTAATTGGGGCTGAATTTACAGGTGGACAGCATTACGCTAAGAGGTGGCCGTTCTTCTACTTTCTGTGTTATTACTTTTATTTTTTTATTGCCATTATTATGTATTTTCTAAGTGGAATAAAAATCTTTTTCTTTCTTTCTTTCTTTCTTTCTTTCTTTCTAAATTTAACCGACTACGTAAAAAGTAGCCTATGTCAAACTATTTCTATACGAAATTTCATCTAAATCGCTTCAACGTTTTAGGCGTGAAAGCGTAACAGACAGACAGACAGTTACTTTCGCAAGTATAATATTAGTAGGGATAAAAATTATATTGGGGGCATTTTGTCACACTTCACTCAACACGTCCGTCACTTGTCGCTCGTCCTCCAAAACTGATTTAGAATCCTAATTAGTGAACGTGTAATCGCGAGCTTCGGCGACTGAATTTCTTTACCTAAATCGTATCCGATATTTAGGGTTCTAAATTTAGGCAGATGTAATACCCCTTTAACCGCATTCGGATTTTTATTCAGTCTCAGCTCACAGCTGAGCGAGCGCGGAGAATAGACGTTCATCCGAGTTCGAAACGTCGTATGCAGACTACAATATTTACGATAATGGGTTAAAAAACATTATCATTAAGGTGGAAACAAGGCCGACATTATATATGCTGACGCACGTTGTTGTACATTTTGCAAAAGTATCCTTTCAAATGTCTTTGATCGGTAAATCGATGTTCCCAATACCTATAGCGACGGCGTTGTTTATGTTTTTTTTTTATTTCAATACTAACCATTAATTTCGATGCCAAAGTCACAATACATGCTGCTCGCCAGAAATCCATGGTGAGCCTGAAAATAAATTTCAGCAAAACACCAACCGCAGTGCATGTTAATACGCGGTTTTGAGTTTTCAGCTATTCGTAAACCGCTTGCGTTTAATCGCAGTGCGTGCTAAGCCTAAACCCTTCATGCGTAAACTTCATCTACATGGTGAACAAACTTCACCCAATTGTGTCATTATGGTCTAAGATCCCCTATAGAACTATCTTCACCGAGCTGGTTAACTGATGAAAATTATTTTATATTCAATGAAACATGTCACTAAATAAATAGCAGATCGGTTGCCTAAACAAAATCAGTCCAGAATATGATTAACCAAGAATTTTATAAAAAAAGTTGGGACTCAATGAAATTAATCTTTATATTTTAATTAACTTTAATAGTAGATTGTATAACAAGAGAGCAAAATGGTATTTTTACGGCGAGGGCGCTACTTTCAATCACGAGCGAAGCGAAGGATTCTAGAACAGAATTCCGAGCATAGCGAGGGATTCTAACATAGAATTCTGAGCGTTCTGAGCGCAGTGAGGGATTCAAAGTATGTCCGCCCGAGGGAAAAGAAAATTGCTCTCGAGTAATATACTCTACTTTTCATTCCCTTTCTATGAGAAAAAATAAGTTTTGTACGACGTGGTTACCTTCTATAGTTATTGTTTCAGATTATTGTTTTCATATTTATTTGATCTCCCTTTAGTTTAAGATGCTGTATTGTTTGAAAGAAATTGTTCCTTAATAACGACTCTTTTGGTTGGTATCATAGAATACAGGATCTATTTGTACACGTCTCCCAAAGTTCCCGAGTTTTCAAAAATCTTTAATGCTGTTTTACTTACTTTTGAAAATAAGGAATGTTTCCTTTCAGAAAAACTTGCCATTATCAATATTATGGGTACTTTAACTCCAACTACCGTCTTTAAATTCCACTCTGTATAATCTTTTTTTAATAAAAAAGATTTTATTATTTTCCAATTTTTTTTTTCATTTAACAGTACATCCTCAATTTTACCATTAGAAATGTATAAATTATTAGTGAAATAATCATTAATGAGATTTTATATACTGTACAAATTTACAACAACGGAGCTGGGACGACGCTATATCAAAATTAACCTTTGACTCCTTGTTAAATGCTAGCTTAGGCCCGGATCGGGCCAGATTATTAGCGCTCAGTAGAAAGGAATCCGGTGATTGGTTGAAAGCTTTCCCTACAGCCAACACCGGAACTTTTTTGGAACCGGACATCCTAAGAATTTCAGTTGGTTTGAGACTTGGCGTCACGCTTTGCGCTCCACATCCATGCCCCTGCGGTTTAACCTTGACACTTTGGGGCATCATGGTCTTTCATGTTCAAAGAGCGCAGGCCGCTTCTCACGCCACGCTGCGCTGAACGACATCATTCGCCGTGCTCTTGCCACCGCCAATGTGCCTGCGCTCTTAGAGCCAAACGGCGTTTTCAGGGACGATGGCAAGAGACCGGATGGGATAACTTTGATACCGTGGGAGATGGGTCGGGTGCTGGTCTGGGATGCAACTTGTGTTGACACTCTGGCCCCGTCCCATCTTCCTAAAACAAAATTAAAAGCCAGTGCAGCAGCGGAAGCGGCTGAAAATAATAAAATTAATAAATATAAGGGTCTCGACTCATCGTATCGTTTTTGTTCAGTCGGTGTCGAGACCCTATGTCCATGGGGTCCTAATGCGCAAAAATTTTTCAAGAATTTGAAAAAGCACCTAGTGGAGTCGACTGGTGAAGTGGTGACCCAAGGGCTGGCAGTTTTCTCGCTCAACGAATAGGTATTGCTATTCAAAGGGGGAATGCTGCTAGTCATTTGGGCACAATGCCACGGGGGCCTTATTTAGGTTTAGTTTAGACAGTAATAATGTAAATATAGATGTGTAATAATTATGTTTCTCTGTAATTTTTAACAATAAATGTATAGTTATCCTTTACCAATAAGAGTAGAGGGGAAAAAAATGGACAAAATATTTGACCGGCAACCTACGGATTATTAATTTTTGACCTTTTATTAACTTAAATCCATTGGTGGAATTCGGTCCTCACATTTTGCATACTCAACTACCTATAGCGCCCGGTCTATAGTCTTATAATTGCAAATTTGTACTGACGGGCGACTTCAAAATGACATAAGACACGCAAGAAAGACATCTACCAGCGAAACCATAGACGTATGACTGATTTTTATCCATTGACATATATTCTACCGGTAGACAGGAACGTCCATACATGAAATATGTTCCAGAGAGCGATGCTAATGGACTCGTCCACCAATGGTATCGTCCTAATTGAAAGGTGCTAGAAAACACATATTTAAGCATGAATAATACGGTCTAAAAGTCTAAACATTGTACAATTACATTACCGTAAAACATGGCAACTTGACCATATTTTTTCAGATATTATTGTTTTATTTTTTAACTATATGTTGTATCTATGAATAAAAACTCTAATTGCATATACTTATTACACTTTTGGGTACCATTTTCTGTATAAGTAGGTAGCTGTCTAAAACTTAATAATTAAAGATATACCGTAAAACATGGCAACTTGACCAAACCTGTAGTAACTTTACCATGTCATACGTATTTACGTATACACAAATAACTTTAAGTTGTCTTTGGATAGATACTTTCTTGTAATGGTTTTTCGATATTTTCCGGCAACATTTTATTATTTTTGTAACTGACAACACAAGATAGTTTTTAGGGTTCCGTAGCCAAATGGCAAAAAACGGAACCCTTATAGATTCGTCATGTCTGTCTGTCTGTCCGTCCGTATGTCACAGCCACTTTTCTCCGAAACTATAAGGCCTATGCTGTTGAAACTTGGTAAGTATTATTTTATGACCGTTGAAAGTCGGCTGCAGTGAAAACATATTTTACGAATAGGTGTGAAATTGTGGTCACAGAGGCTAAACTATACGTTACAGGTTAGTGAAATTTTGATATTGCATGTAATATATGGTTGGCATTACTGTTACAACATCAGCTATTCCTCGCTTTATTGAAATATCACCTTGGGTATTGTTAATCGGGTTCGGTAAAGTTACTACTGACTGGGTCCGGGCATCTTTACCTACAGCTAGAGTTGTCTCAAAAAGAAAACATTTACTCATGAATTGTTTGTGTGTTAATATACCTTTTTGACTGCCTCTGTGGCGCAGTCGGTACTGATACCAACTGTGGCGCTGGAGGTCGTGGGTTTGATTCCCACCGGAGACAAATATTTGTGTAACCCATAAATGTTTGTCTCAAGAGTCTGGGTGTTTCTATGTATAATATGTATGTATTTAAAAAGTATATAAGTATAAATATCCGTGGCCTGATACACATAACACAAGCAGGTTATTCCTAGCTTACTTTGGGATCCGATAGCGTTGTGTGTAATGTCCGTGAATATTTATTTATTATTTATTTATTTATACCTAATAGTTTTTGATATAATTTGACAGGTATTGTAATATAATCTTAATGAAAACGCTATAAATTATAGGTACTAAATGTATGGGCATGCCAGCATACTATCGTCCTATTTTGATTTTTTTTTATCGCGTAGAATGTTCATTTTCGTGTCAATGAAAAGGCAGTGGGATAGCACGTATGACAGTAGAAAAAAATATTCAAAGTCTCCATTCAGACACGTCTGGACCTCCGTTTACATTGAGATAAGACGAATAATTGAATTTTATGATCTTGATTTAAACTTAACAATGTACCTATTTAGAAAACTAAGAAGACTGATTTTTGTTTAATAGTGTTTATATTTACATAGTCTCTCCTGCCAATAAATATAACTATTGTTGATTGTGGGCAGTGTGTACTAGTCAATACTTTACTAACTATTTGAGAGTAGGTGGCCCCAGGAAATGAATTAATTATGACTGAACTACTCATATGTTGAACTAAGTGGTAACCTAAGTTCTGGCCGATTTCATCACAATATACAACTATCTTTCCAGTATTTACAATTTCTGAAACCTTTGTTACAGGGTCAGCAGAGGAAGTTAAGTTTAATTGTATAGCATGTTCATCCATACTGCCCGCTAAGTGAACCCCTGGAAGCGTTGACTCAGTCTGGGATGTTATGGGCAAGGAAGAATGTGGCAGAGATTCTTCACAGGCTGGTGATTGATTATATAATTTCTCAAGTGAATGGAACCTTTGTTCATTGCTGTGACAAGACTCAACCAAGCTATTTAGTGCCTCAATATACTCTCCAATTTCTTTTTGTGATATTTTGTACTTTAATGTTATTGACTCTAAAGACTTATTTAAATGTATGATTTCTGACTGCAATTGAAGTATATCAGTCTCATACTGCTCTGTTTGAATGGTTAATTGTTTTCTACTAGTTTCCACTACTTGTTGTAGCTGATAATTTGATTTACAAGTCCTAAGATATTTATTCGCACCTATTTTAAACTTTTTGATTTGTTTCTGTGATTTAACAATAAATTTATTGAGCTTTATATATTTTTTTAATTTATTCCTGCTAGTACTAACTAATCTAATGGTGTTGTTAGATGCTAAAGTAATATTATTAGAAGTATCGGGTGTCGAGAGATCTATAATATCTGAGGTCATGGGCTGGTCAAGATTAATACGATCTGACTTTACACTCATCAGCTCATCATACAGACTGTGGGAGAGGGCAACCTGATCAGCTGATTTGAGAGTCTCCCTGTGAGTGATGGAGTTATGAACATCACTTAGCTCACATTCCAGAATGCTGATACGCTTTAAGGCTCTCTCATGGGTGTTGCTGCACTCTTCCAGACCTACCACCGTTTCCTGAAGATGATTCCGCTGTAGTGTGAGCTCCATTACCTGTGAATGTAGCTCAGCCAACTCTTGTTTGAGTTGGGTATTTTTCTCAATGACATTTAATATTTCTTTTTCACTGTCGTCCCGTTCTTCCAACAACTGCTTATTAAGATTTTTGCAAATTTCAAGTTCCTTAATGGTGAGATTGAACTTTTGTTGCAAGTCACGGGTTACAGCACTGCGGGTCATCATTTTTATTTATATTGCCTTTTTAACAATTTTGTACTGAAATACTTTTTTCTATGGCTTCTGACATTAATCGCTTTTCATTACGTCGTCGTCTTGTGTATGCTTTTAATATTACTTACAACTTATTTTCCGTAGTTA
Source organism: Miltochrista miniata (assembly GCA_933228765.1). NCBI lineage: Eukaryota > Metazoa > Arthropoda > Insecta > Lepidoptera > Erebidae > Miltochrista > Miltochrista miniata. The sequence goes on along the minus strand of OW121757.1, from coordinate 17,865,795 downwards.
ACCTTTATATTTATCACTTTTTTGCTTTAAAAGGTTTGTTATTTATAATTTTAAATCCTAAAAATTCACATACGTAATGTTTACGTTACGGCTCCAGTGTTGCCATCCATATGTGTCCAAAACAATGAATCGATCATGACGTATATAGTACACAGTTCACTCAAGAGACAATGAGATTATATACATATAGAAAGCACAGACATACATAAGAACAGTTATACAAAAAAATAATACGGGTTTAGGTACTAGAGTACAGCACTAAAGTATTTCCGCGTGAGCAGGTACGAGAGGTGAGGAAGTAAGCGGCTAGACTACACATATATAAATGGGTGACAAGTACTGGCCTTCGAGTCGAGTTGAGAGCGACCCCGTACGCTGTCAAGTCCAGATGAAGTTGGCAGGCTTCTCTCGTAATAACCTCGCTTGTGTGGTCCACGTGTTTTCGGGTGTGGTTTAGAATTGTGGCTGACCAACTTTTCCCCTTACTAAAAAACCCTGTCATGAATGAAACGACAAATTAAGCTACTGACTGCGCGACAGACGAAAATCGACCCGCTTTGCAAATAGTTAATTGAGACTTACCAGAATCTGAGTATAGGTTATTACAGAATTCAATTCTCTCCGAGGAACGTAGGTAAAACCCAGGCTAATTTCCTTAGCAAGTCCTCAGGTTTGAACTTATAACCTCCAAAGAAAAATGAGGTGTGCTACTCAGAGTTATTTCAAATTCACAGCTGCTTAGAAGATGGTAAAAGAGGCTTGGAACTTCATAGCAGGGCTATTTATACCCTCACTATCGAATCCTTGACAAAATCCTTTAAGAAACCAGTTTGCTGCGCAATTCCTGCGTCCATGCACAAAAAAACCCATAGACTAAACGTCCGTTTCCTTGAGAGAGCTGTTGCCACAGCAAAAAACAATGAATCGATCATGACGCTCTCACACGCTCAATGATGAGTGACAAGCCTAAGACCAGACATTGCTACACATAGAAAATAAATGTTACAACTTATCTATATTTTCTATACAAAATAATACGAAAAATGCCAAACCACCACATCGTTCTCATGATGGCACAAAAGTAAGGTAATAACAGAATAAAACTCATAGTCACTTTAACCTATTTACGGACCCAATATTATAAGCAACTATAAATATAGACCAAAAAAATATCGACCTTTAATTTATACCATCATTACTTATCGTAATTTTTGGTCACAAGAGAAATAAGGTACCACAGAATTAATGATATTGTTACAACTGGTCCGTTTATGAAAAGTTGACATATTATATAACCACATACAAATAATGGGGGTTAAACGTTTTAAAGGTAGAACAAATGAAAATGGAATTTATAGGAGGTAGAATATAGAAACAACCCAAATACTTTAGATACTCTTAAACCTAGATAACAACCATAATAATGAAAAAAATAGATAACATTCACATTCAACATTAAGAACAATTTTCACAAATTACTTCAACTTACTCAAGATAATAGATAGATATCATACGCAACAATGTATGTAGAAATTCACAATTTTGTGTTCATTCGTAGACGATATTAAATGAAATCACGCCGCCATATCCTAAATTAAAACAGGGGGGTTCACGTGAGGATGTTATCTCTGAAAATTATACGCGCGCAACAAAAATTAAACATGAATAATGAAAAGTTTTATTTGTAAAGGTATGTGGAATTTCTGTTCGCCATGTTTCTCGGAAAATCGTCAACTAATGTGATTGCGGTGAGTATTTACACCATAAACTAGAAACACTACAGTTATGAGCTTATGAGATAGACAAGGGTAATGCGATAGACAACATCTCAAGTCAAATCAGTATCTTTATTTTGCGTGAACGAATCATACGTAATTGATGTACCTCGTAAACGACACACAAAAACACATCTCGCTGAAAGCGAATTTGGGAGAAAAATGGCCATGTTCACTTAAAAAATGGAATACTAGATAGGAATCAATTAATAATGTCAATTGGACAGTGCGGTACGGCCCCGCGACCTAAGCTGGAGTGGCAGCCATTCATCACTGTCCGAGGTAAAGCCCCTTAAATGCGTTCTTAAATACGCCACGCCATGTCCGCCCTCCTACTAGCCGCTGTCCACTTTGATGCTCGCCACGATCGATAATAACGTCCAATAGCTAGCTTGTTTTTTATTCTTATTAAACGAAAATCTGTAAAAAAACAACTGTAAATTACATTAAATTTACGGGATTGTCCTTTTTCCCAGAATATTATATTATAGACTTTGTTTGTCAACTTCAAAAATCAACTCATAACGAAGAAGTCCAGTCACTTTAGACCAAAATAAGGTGAATTACTTGACAAAAAAAAACACGACAGAATTACAACAAAAAACAATATCACTCGGTATTCGTTGAAAAGAAAATTGTTGAGTGCTTATCTGTTTTGCACACATTTCTTAATCAAAAAGTCATTACTTTGTATACTAGGTTAGGCTACCAACAGGCTTCTTTGTAGGGTGCACTACATTAATACGAAAAACTTAATTCCGAAAGTCACAATCACGAATTTCAAAAGTCCGAATTTTATAATTCCGAATGATTTGGAATTCTGAAAGTCAAAAATTCGATGCTTCATAAATCCTATTATTAAAAAACCTGAAATCAAAAATTCCGAAAGCTTATAATTCCGACTGTCAGAATTCCGAATTTAAAAATACCGAACCATTAAATTCCGAATCATTAAAAATCCTTCATATCAAAAATACGAATTTCGATTAACAAAATTCCGATCCGATCATAAATGCGAACTCCAATCATCGAAAATTCGATAGAACACATAATTTAAACGTCTTGTAAAGCTGCATTTTGCAAGGCGCATTAAAGCGCTGTTAGCCCCGCTTAAACAGTGTTCTGTAACCTTAACCAAGTGTATGCATACTTGTATGCATACAAGTGTGTGCTTTCGGATAAATGAATGTCGTACTTTTATAATATTCGGAGCTTAGTTTCTTAGGAATTATATTCTTCGGAATTTTGAACGTCGGAATATTGAAATTCGGAATTACATATTTTAGAATTTTTGGTTGTCCCTTCTTCGTATTATACTTAAATTAACATAGAAAATTATCGTTGTACATAACACACCATGGCGAAGATTTTAAAAATACTTCCATTTTAATATCATGACACATTTTGCTCTTATCGCGTACCATGTCTGTTGAAAGCACAGATATCAGAATTTTTTTCTAGTTGAAATCGCCATGAATGAAGATCTAGTTCGCACACTACTGTACAATAGGTTAGGTAAAAGAATGTTAGGAAATATAATTAATTTTATTATGTACTAGCTGAAGCCCGCAGCTTGGCCCGCGTCAAATTTGTTCCCGTTGCCACTTCCCGTGGGAACTTATTCCCGGGATAAAAAGTAGCCTATGTGTTATTCCAGACTATCTGTTCTGATTATGTACTGCTGTACTAAATTTCAGCCAAATCCGTTCAGCCGTTCGAGCGTGAAAAAGTAATAAACATCCACACTCACAAACTTTTGCATTTATAATATTAAGTAAGATATTATGAAAGTGATAGTCAATTTGTAAATTTCTAGATCGTAAGAAATAGGTATAGTGATTAAGTACTATTGAAGCCTCGACACCAGACCTACGATAATAAGGTTTTATTTTGTAGACTTCAATTGCTCTCTTTTTTACCCGACTTCAAAAAAGGAGGAGGTTACTCAATTCGACCGTATATATGTTTTTTTTTATTTTTTATTATGTTTGTTTGCGCAGAACTCCGTCGTTTATGGAACGATTTGAATTTTTTTTTTTCGTTCGGACATAGATACTCCCAAGGTGGTCCCATTTTAAGGAAGTCAGGATCTCATGATGGCATCATGAAGAAATCGAAGGTAACTTTTAAATATTGTACTAATCTAGAGCGTTTGTAATTTTTTTTGTTATAAGCTCTAAAGTAGTACAACTAAATGAAGGTCTGGAGACGATCTGATGATGGAGACGACAGACAGTAGAGAGAATTCCCTAACGATAAACAGCAGTTACCTTGTGTTTGGGCTTGATTAATTTGTACTGTCGAGAACTTTACGACTAGGTAGATAGATTTCCAGTCTACACGTCACTAAAAACAGTGAAAAAAAAATTAACAAAAAAGAAACCGACTTCAAACAAAACTAAAAACTGAAAAATAAAATTTACTTAGCACAAAGTTAGTATATTCTGATTTATCAGATATCATGAAATATAATACAGAAGTCGGTGCGAATATGACTATGAGAGAGCTTAATAATGCCTACCTAAGCCTACTTCCATAGTTTTACTGGGCAGTACTGGGCACCGATTTCTGTATTATATTTCATGATATCTGATAAATCAGAATATACTAACTTTGTGCTAAGTAAATTTTATACTCTCTTATTGTTTTCCTTAAAGATATTTCCTTATTACGAAGGTAAAGTTCAGGATCGGTATTAATCATAAGTTATCGCTTTTCGATAGTAAGAATAATGCGATGTCTGTATGGTGAAGATAACTTCGATGTGCAAGAAACGAGCAAATAAATCAATTACACACCACCAGGCGGCGCCACGGGAAATAATTGGATTTGTACTCAAGCACTCTGGGGGTCGATCGCCGGTTTATTGTGTAACATTTCTCGATTTCACAAAAAAAAAACTGACAGCGTTAGAAATACAAGACATCTCGAGAAATTAGATCTGATGCTATTTTATCCGGAAAAACACATATAACTTTACTAAGGAAGTACTCAAAAGATTTTGCCTTGTTCAACAAGACACTTTTTATAAGAATAAATAAGAACGCTTTGTTTATATTAGACCCGATGCAGTATAATTATTTCGGGAACGGTGACTTACCGGAAAAGTGTACACAGCATTGAATTAATATTATACAAACTTATTTCTAGCCCTTACATTTACCTCAATAGTAAACACTTTGTACAGGGATTTTAAGAGATAAATATACGTTCTAATATTTTTGTGTAGGGGGTTTTACGATTTAACTTGTTTGGATTTTTTTTAACTTATTTCGAATCGATGGAATTTTTTTACATTTCATTAGAGCATAATGAATGGAACTGATGTTTTGAACATCCATACCAATTTTCCTCGGAGGACCTCCATATTTTTGTGGAAAATACGAATAGAATGTTCGCCAAACCCATCTCTTCGGTTCACTAATAAAGTTTGTTTATTTTTAAAACTGAAGATTACTGAAGACCATTTCATATTAAAACTTTGTCTGTTGTGTAAACAATTCTAACTGCCCAAGTTACCAAATCAAATCAAGGCTTAACGGCATTACAGTAAATTGTTTCATCAGAAATCGCGAGAGTTATTTAATTAAAACTGTTACAAGCAAGTCATAAAACTAAGCCTGGATCTTTGTCGTACTCTTGTTCGTCCGAAATTGTTCGAAACTTGCCTGTAAGTTGAACTTACACCCGTTAAGTTACAAGTATAAAAGTTTCAACTGCACTCCTAGCGATGATTCTCACACTTAAAATGTTTTCTATGTAAATAAACCTGACTTTGCAGATAATAAAGAGCTTTTTTGAGTTCGTAATACTTTGAAAGACTAGAATCGTTGTACTGTGTATAGTTTTACAATTTAAGTAGTTGAAGAAAGAAGACTGTTAAAAATCTAACTATGTACTTAGTTAAAATCCAACTTTGTACTAAAAATATACTGCGTACTAACGTCGGCGTCATTAATATCATTGCTATAAATGACTAGCCGAGGCCGCGCGGTTTCTGCCGGGTAACTACCGTTCCCGTGGGAATACAAAAATATCGCCTATGTCGACCGGGGATAGTGCAGCTTCTTTTATCAGTGTAAGAATATCTCAAATTGGTTCAGTAGTTTCGGAGCCTGTTCAAAGCAAACAAACAACCAATCAAACCTTTCCTCTTTTCTAATATAATAAGTAACTAGCGGACGTCACGCGCATTCACCCGCGTAGCTCTCGTTCTCGTGGGTATACGGGAATAAAATATAGCCTGTTACCTGGGAAAAATGTAGCTTCCCAACAGTGAAATTTATCAAACCGAGAGTCTCCAGCCGGAGCGGCTAGAGGGGGTCCTGGACTCCTTGTGCCCGTCGAGAGCGGAGGAACACATTCCTCAGCGCATGGCTCCGTCTCAGGCGCCCAACGCTGAAGGCAGCGAGAACGACGTGCCCGTAGTCACCGAGGGTGAGTTAGGGACGGCTGTCCTGCGGCTTAAATCCCGCAGAAACACCGCCCGTGGACCCGACGGCATTCCAGGCCGAGCATGGGTCCTGGCTCTCGAGGAGCTTGGGCCCCGACTTATGGGTCTTTATAGCGCATGCCTCGAAAAAGGCCAGTTTCCCAAGGTCTGGAAGACGGGGAAACTGGTCTTGATCCGAAAGGCGGGGCGGCCGGCAAACTCCCCATCAGGATACCGGCCGATCGTGTTGCTCGACGAGGTGTGCAAGCTCTTTGAGCGCATTATTGCACAACGCCTCGTCGGGCACCTCACACGTGTGGGGCCTGATCTGGCGGATAGTCAGTTTGGCTTCCGTCAGGGACGCTCCACTGTGGACGCGATCGTGCGCTTTAGAGGCCTGACGGAGGAAGCAGTCTCACGGGGTGAGGTGGTGGTGGCGGTGTCTCTCGACATCGCCAACGCATTCAACACCTTGCCTTGGACCTGCGTCAGGGAGGCGCTTATCTATCATGGAGTGCCTCCCTACCTCCGTCGAATTGTCGGGACTTATCTCTCCGAGAGAGCCATAACTTACCCGAGCTGGCTAGGGCCGGGTCGGCGAGATGTGTCGTGCGGTGTTCCACAGGGATCGGTTTTATGGCCGCCCCTGTGAAACATCGGTTACGACTGGGTGCTGCGTGGTCCGTTGCTCAGAGGGTTCGGCGTAACGTGTTACGCCGACGACACCCTCGTTACGGCGCGGGGAGCAACGCAACGTGACGCAGCAATAAAGGCCACGGCAGGGGTTGCTCAAGTCGTGGGTCGGATTCGGCGGCTGGGTCTCGAGGTTGCCCTTTACAAATCCGAGGCTCTGTGCTTCCACGGACCTCGGATGGGGCCACCTGCGGGATCCAGCCTACGGGTAGGGGGCGTCAGCATCGGCATCGAGCCCTCGATGAAGTATCTGGGGCTCGTACTCGATGGCCGGTGGAACTTCGGACATCACTTCCGAAGTTTGGTCCCAAAACTGAGGGGAGCATCAGCCGCACTGGCGCACGGCGTGGGCGCAACAGCGCCAGGTCCTCGTAGTGGGTCTGGACGTGGACACTCTCTTGCTCAAGACCATGGTGCGAGCTATGCTCTCCAGCGGAAGTAAGTGGGACTGCGCCGCCTCCTTCTGCGACCAGGTCATGCTCGTTAAGGAGGCGGCGGGACGGGTACGGGAGAGAACTCTCCCACCCGAGTTCCGCAGTCGGCGGCCTGGGCGCCGCCTAGGACTATCGGGCACCATGACCGGGGGCCTGAGGACGGTGAGAGGGCGGCTCACCGTCCTTACAGAAGCAGGCCCATGACGGCAACGTGACGTCAGCAATTCACGCAAGCCCCCTTTAGAAGCAGGATCACACCCGAAACCCCCCAAAGACGCGGGATAGCACCTGAACCACCCCCTGGGCGAGGCCGCAGTGGCGGCCGTGGGTCTGTTGGGAGTTCTGGGACATTCTTCCGAGGACTTCCCCGGGGCTCCCAACCACAGGCTGTTGGGCGTGACGTGAGGTTTTTTAGTCGGTAGGAGTCCGGCATAACATCCATGAGGATTTTCCCTCACGTTAAAAAAAAAGTGAAATTATTTACTTTTAGGAACATCGTTTATTCTAAGTAAAACCCCAATTTAATCAGTCACCTCTACAAAACTAAATTCTATTGATCAAAAAAATAAAAGTCTAACCTAACCTATTCCGTTATAAGATTGTATAATTTAGAGTGCAAGTTAGTATTTTTGATATACAATTCGTATTTCTGTTTTACAAATCATATATTCCATGTACGAACCACATTTTTGGTGTGAATTCGGTTAAAAAGGTCATCTCGTCCTGAGTAATATTGAAGTTCTTTAAGTAGGACATGTTTAGTTAATCAATTAGTTTTTTGCACAGCATTTAATTTTCTGGTTTGGATTCAGTAAATTAGTGAAGTTACCTAGTGTGCAGAAAAATTAAACAGATGTGCATTTAAAAATATCCCATAAGTAACTAGCTGACCCACGCAACTTTGCATGCGTCACATTAGAGAGAGAGAGAGAGAGGTGATATTATCGTATTTAGGACCGTAGCTATTAACAAAGTCGGAACTACAAAACGCAATTCAGGACGGCCAAATAAAGTTTTGATCTTTTACCAAATTGACAAATCGCCAATATTTCAACCAAATTTTACACAGAACTATAATTTTGAAAGCTTTTAAAGATCATATTATGAAGAAATAAAAAATATAATAGGAATTGCTAAAAAAGGCAGATGTTACAATGTTAACCGAAACAGACACAATGAAATTTGTTGGAAGTGCCATATCCTACGATGTTTCACGTACTTTGAAATTCGAATGTGTCACATCATCTCTTTTTTAACGTGAAGGAAAATCCTTCATGAATGTTATGCCGGACTCCTACTGACTAGAAAACCTCACGTAACGCCCAACAGCCTACGGTTGGGAGCCCCGGGTAAGCCCTCTGAAGAATATCCCAGGACTGTGTCACATCCTACTATGTTACTTGAAAAGTAGCTATTTTAATGTGTAGGAACTGTCATACTGTTATGTCGACTGCCTTTGTGGCGCAGTCGGTAGTGATACCGCCTGCGGCGCTGGAAGTCGTGGGTTCGATTCCCACTGGAGACAAATATTTGTGTGACCCATAAATGTTTGTCTCAAGAGTCTGGATGATTCTATGTATTATATGTATGTATTTAAAAGTATATACTTAAGTATTAATATCCATGGTCTGATACCCTGAGGATCAGATAGCGATGTGTGAAATGTTCGTGAATATTTATTTATTTGTTATTTATATACCACAATTTTGCTCGGTACGTAGTTACAAATCTCGTTCGCTACGCTCACTCGGTCAATTAGCATAGACATATGAAATGTTAGTATACCAACCTTTTCCTAACAACAACAAACACAGCCAAAAAGATTGATAGTAATAGTATGGTACTATTTCGTAATTTAAAATAATTTTGACCTAACTCTCATTAAATTCTAGTGGTGTAATTACTCTGAAGTGTAAGTAGTTACCAAACAACTCGCTCCCATACAAGGTACTTGCATTTTAAATGCAAATTGTTTGTGAGACTGTCATCGCAAATTGTATGAATCTGAATAATATGTAAATATGCAGTGGAGGGTTAATTGTGACACTTAAGATATGCGACACACGTGTAATGAGGCCGCATTACTCGCAGGAGAGGGGTTGAGGTGAGACGCAACCGGGAATCTAATTATATGTCCATTAATGCTACTTAAGTAATATTTGTGGAACTGGTCTGATGTACTGATTAAAATCCTTTCCTTACATGTGGAAATCCTTATAGATGCCATATCCCTACCGACCAAAATCACACTGTGCCTTACCATCCTGCCTACAGCCGGGAGTTCCGGGTAAGTCCTCCATACCCTAGCAGCCTAGGGCTCCCGACCCTAGGCGGGTAAGCCTAGGGTCGGTATCGTGTGAACACCGCTCGCCACTCGGGCAACGCTGCCCGCACCGCTGTCGTCCCGCTGTCATCCAGTTCACTTCTATAGGATTCCATACGTTAGATCACACCGCTCTCGCCGTCGCCATGCCCTCCGCTGTCATCCAGTTTTAGGCCTAACACTCAACTTCTTCCCTTCAATAATGGTATGGTTGTTAGTTACCATCCCTGAGAGTACTCTAAGCAAAGTGAGCGACACTAAATATTTTAGCAAGTAAACTTTCGCAATTTATAGCCTTTATACCTGTCCAAAACCCCTTAATGTACAGTTATAACTTAGGTACAGTAGGTACCTAATAGAGATGTGTGGTACCTACACCTCTACACTACCTACAACGGTTAAAGACCAGTATTGTCTGTAAGCTCTCGTGTGCTATTATACCGAAAGCAACAAAAAGTCACAAAACTCTAATAGGTATTGAATTTTTCTTCTACTACTTTGTCATAGTGCCTACAATACCAAAATTGGCACCATTTCGGCGTATGGTATCAGCCCGTGTGTAGAGCCTCTTGTGTTGCAAAAGTCGATCAGTTAAGGTTACAATTACAAACCATCAAGTGAGCCGTAAGCTGGTTTGTCACCTTAGTAGTATAAAAAAAAATACTTGTAATTTTTAGTTCATCTTTTACAAGTGTATTTTGTTAGTCAAAGAATCAATGTCGTGATTATTTAAATGCAGAAGACTGTAAGATATTTAAATAGGTTCCAGAAAAATCATGTTATAGGTGCCCTGAGGTCCTCTAATCTTCTTCTCTTTAACATTAAAAGTGATTTGGCGTTGTCGAACTAACTACAGCTTGGTAACAGCTGGACCAATCTCATTAATTTTATAGTTATTAAATTAAAGCCATGAACTCGCCTGGTAAAACTAAAAACTACCCGTAACATACAAAAGTCCCGCTGTGAACTATTTAACCAGTACATTAGTAACGCCAGGACACGGCCACGAGTCAGTCGACTAACTGAAAATTGCTGCAACCGCGAGCCACGTCGCTGGCTGCCAAACGAACTGTGAAAATAATGGGCACACAGCAAGCACACAGTAATGCGCGTCTTAAATCGACTAATGCACTCACCGCACCGTCAATGTTGTGCCATAATTCACCGCCAAACATTATGCACGTTTAAATTGTGCACTTACTAGGTTTTCGAATAATTTATGACTTAAAGCGGTTCGTTTCTTTTTAAATTTATGTTATAAACTAGCTGATGCGCGGCTTCGCCTGCGTTAAATTTGGTTCCCGTTCCCGCTTCCCGTGGGAACATTTTCCCGGGATAAAAAGTAGCCTATGTGTTATTCCAGACTATCAAAACGCGACTTCGACTTATTGCGTTTTAGTTACACAGAGAACAAAGGCTCTATCCATGTACCAAATTTCAGCCAGATCCACTCAGCCGTTAGAGCGTGATTGAGTAACAAACATCCAAACATCTTCACAAACTTTCACATTTATAATATTACTAGCTGATGCCCGCAGCTTCGCCTGCGTGAATTTTGTTCCTAGACTATAACATATCTCTGTAGGCACCAAATTTCAGCCAGATCCACACTGACAAAAATTCGCATTTATAATAATACCTAGTTAGATAGATTTCTGATTAACAAATTCATAATGCATAATAATATGAGCTAAGTAAATTTATTTATTAAATACATTTCTTAATTCAATGGCTAAACTACTACTTGACACAACTTCTCTTCTAAGCAATTGACATCGTAACTTAATTCCTTCTTCAGGTAATCCCAGCCTACGACGTTTGGACAAACCAAACTACTGTAGGCTTTGTCCTCCTAATACAGATAGTCCAACCAAGACCTGGTAACGTAAAAACAATGTAAATTTCATCAGCTGAGCTTTTCAGTCCTGTCGAATGTAGTCTACGTAGAGGCCATTCCCGTATTTTACAAAGACTTACTGAGTCTGTTTCCTGACAGAATGCACTCGGCACTATATGTAGAATAAAGTTCATGCCCTCCATGACCAGTCGCTTAGGGCTGCTGACAATCTTTGTCGTAAGGATTGAGCGTAGATGGTAACATGCGGTGTTATTTTCTTGACCAGTGGACACTACCTGAAGCGTGGTCTTTCATTTTTTCTGGCCATCTTAGAATTTTCTTCTTCTTTTCACAAATGTATTTTTGTCACACAAAATTTGAATAAATTAGCAATAATACTTCCATTAAGCATATTTGGTTAATATTATACCAAAATAGCGCTTTTTATTTAACTTTATGGCTATGTTTGAAGTATGAAATAAAACATAAATGAAAACGTCAATTGTATTGAACTTTCACAAATTATGTGTCAATACTAATAGTAATTTAAGTATAAAATAAGAGTATTGATATCAACTCCGGAGAAAATCAGCCCCAAAATAATTTACATTCCCTTTTTAGCTCGTTATAGTATAAATTTCAATAAAATACGAAACACGTCTTTCATCAATTTTGTTAATAATGCTATATGCCAAATTTTAAGTAGATCGGACCAAGGAATCACGTTGTCCGATACAAACTTTACCCTCCTTTTTTATACCTTTGGAGGTGGAATTTGCAAAAATGTTAAAATTACTTTTTTCAAATTGTAACAAACAACGCTCATGCTTATTTTCATCATCGTACAGTCACGAGCAATAATATGTAAACATTGTCAAGGCTCCTAAATATGTAAACACCTTCGGCTCCAAAACGAAGGGCTCAACGTGAAGAACATAAAATTGTAACCACAAGTTCACATCATAAATATATATACACTCATTGCATATATACACTTCACCAATAATAAGTATACAACAAAAATTTCATAACTCTGTTTACAAACAAATTCTTTAAAATTGTGAGAAACGAATGCATGCTAGAGTTCCTGTCTGTAGATCGGGCACCTTCGCGAACCATACGAATATCACCGATCTATTTTTCTGAAAAATTCTTTATTATTCTTTGCGGGGCTTATATATATGTATGAAAATGACAAAGTTTGTTTGTTTGTTTTCTTTAAAGTGCCGTATTATAATATTAGTTTTAGTTAATCGATCTGAAACCTTTGCATTTGTTTGGTATAAATTGTGCACTTACTAGATTTTCGAATAATTTATGAATTTAAGCGGTTCGTTTCTTTCTAAATTTATGTTATAAACTAGCTGCCGCCTGCGTGAAATTTGGTTCCCGTTCCCGCTTCCCGTGGGAACATTTTCCCGGGATAAAAAGTAGCCTGTGTTTTATTCCAGACTATACTCTATCAATGTACCAAATTTCAGCCAGATCCACTCAGCCGTTAGAGCGTGATTGAGTAACAAACATCCAAACATCTTCACAAACTTTCACATTTATAATATTAGTAGGACTAGCTGATGCCCGCAGCTTCGCCCGCGAAAAATTGGTCCCTTCCCGTGGGAACTTATTCCCGGGATAAAAAGTAGCCTATGTGTTATTCCAGTATTCAATGGATCTGCGTACCAAATTTCAGCCTGATCCGTTCATCCGTTTGAGCGTGAAAGAGTAACAAACATCCACACTCACAAACTTTCACGTTTATAATAGGTATTAGTAAGATAAAATCAATTCCGGTGGGCCGTAAGCTTGTCTGCCACCTAAGTAGTATAAAAAAAAAAAAAAAAAAAAATTAAATAAATATCAATTACGATGAATCTTAAATCTACATGCACTTATCGTACCATTATCGTACCAATATATCACGTTGTACTTGTAAACTCGAAAAAATTCGAAAGTAGTTACAACATGCGCCTGTCCAATTCAACACTGCAATACGGCTAACCGCCTATTACCTTCAGGGATAAAAGGCGTGATCATAATTATGACAATGACTACTGCGACAGTGAAATATGCCGGCAGCGCTAGTGTGTATTCATTGATTTATACCTATGTTAGTTACGTCAGGAGTTTTTTTTTCACATTACCGGCAAATACGAATTAATTATTTGACCTGTCAATCTTATAATAGTGGAAGTATTTTTTTCTAAAGTATTTAAAAACTAGTGTTGATTTGATTATCCCTACTAATATTATAAATACGAAAGTAACTCTGTCTGTCTGTCTGTTACGCTTTCACACCTAAACCGCTGAACCGATTTTGTTGTAATTTGGTTTCGAGATAGTTTGAGTTCAAGGGAAGGACATAAGCTACCTTTTAACTGACTGTGCAAAAGGTGGGTAATGATTTTACGCGATAACGACTTCTACGCGGCTGAAGCCGCGGGGAACAGCTAGTTTATAATATTATGAAGTTATTGCAAACATTATTGTGTTGATATTAAAAGTAGATTAGAAATATAAATCTGTTGACCTCTTCGTGGTGTCTAGTGTGAGGTATTAATCATTAATATATATTTATGAGTGATTTACATAATAAATTTCATGTAGAGGTGTACCTATGTATCTTGTTAAAGTAATTAGCTGTGCCCAACGACTTCGCCTATGGCAGTACCCATTTAACCAATTCATGATCTTATTACAACTTAATTATATAACAATAATGTTCAAAAAAACTTGCGTCAATGCAACATTTTTCATAACTGCTTCGTACCTATTGAACAACAAAACAAGAAGCCATGAGACGGTCTCACCCGACTGCCCATCTAAAGTTTATTGTGAAAGTGAAGGTACAATGCGATTGACGTTGTCATTTTTGTTTTATTTCAAACTTTGAACAGATGATCCACGTGACCCAGTGACGTAATTTAATGCAACAGAGTCACGGATTACAGACACAAGTCTCGCCATATGCCCCTCTGCAATCTATTTTGTAGAGAGGGGCTAATAGAAATAAAAAAAACACAACACAAAAAAAACCGTATATAGCTCTCGCGGGACATTAACTCTTTGAAAGAAAAGGATTTAAATTAAAATTCGTTTTCGAACTAGTTAGTTCAACTGGTTGTACGAATTATACACCTTCTGTACAATTGGTTGTAAAGCGCTTAAAACAAATTAAAAATCGGTAATAACATTTGTAGTGTATGCAGTCATTCATCCCCTCTACCGTACCTACAGACATAGCACAGCCTCTAGCGTACACAGGCATACGAGTCGCGCCATTAGGCGAGAGTGCACGTGTTCGGCAAGTCTGTCCGTTAAGTGCGTGACGAGTCTGTGAATTACCATACAGTTAGATGGATCCTACAACTGGCGACGAGGAAACAAGGTTAGTTCTTTTATGAAAAAAAAAAGGAGATATATAAGGAGTAAACAATGTTTTGAATCTTATAGGTTAGGATGTACAGTGGAGTTATGAAATGCATGATAATTAGTATTATTCTACTCGCATATGCTACAGAATATATTTATTACAATATTGGCCTTCTAGGTAACGTAATAAACTAACTTAAATGTCAACCGCTTTTGTTAAAATTATTATCATTGTTGGTATTTAATTTAGGCCTTTGTTTCAAAAAGTGACGAGAGGGAATTGCAAAGGATATCATTTTGCTGACGTTTGGTGGATAGAAACGATGACTAACGATGCGTTTTGATCTGTAAGATGCAAAATATGCCTTTCTTTTTATAAATAATTGTATACTGATTCTACATAGGTACTGGGTTGGTGTTTTTATTACTTCAAAATTTGTTAGATGAAGAGGAGAATATCAGTCTCAGAGGAAGCCTCCATGTGGTTGGGTTTTCTTCGGTTTCCAATGAGTGTGAGTTTTAAAAAAGGGACTTTGGGGGGCTGCATTTTTGTCTGGAGGTCGCGTGTTGCGCTTGAAAGAAGTGATACAGAAAGCCTCACAAATCAAATATTACGTTCATAGTCGTTATATAAGTTCCTGACGTTTTGCTTACATCAGAATAAAAGACGGTTAATATTTACATTGTTTTGTTGCAATAGATTTTTTATATCACAGGTGTTAAGAACTAAACTACAAAATACGAAAGGTTATTGTTTACTGTCGAGAATGTCACTGTGGTTAAATAAACCACGTTATTACATTTTTGCAAACAAATAGATCAAACAAAACATCAAACATTTTTATTAATGTGTAGAATTAGTCACACATGTTGTTACAGGTCTATTTTCTCACCTCATAAATATTGTATCTCTGAAAAAGTAATAGAAAATGAAACCAATTATATTAACAAATATTAAACAACAAACATAATTGATTGCTATGCTACCCACATAACTTAAATTACATTGCTGTTTTCTCATAGTATGGAAATAATGCGAGGTCACTGGGTAGTAACTACCATGTTGTGGTAACTGTTGAAGAATTGTTTACCATTGTCATATCCTATAATACATACTGTTAGTCCCGGTGAATTTCGTATCGTTGTAGATAGTGAATACGGGGACCAAGTGTCAGGTATCGAAGGGATTGACCTGCCGATTCTTGAGTCATTTTAAGGGGTTGTGGCCATCCCAACTTTTTTTTATGGTGTTAAGATTTTTACACAGTTTATTTCTTACAGTTTTGTATTCCAACAAAACAAACAAAGAAATCCTACCTCATGTAATAAGACCTATAGTGTGTTGGGTACACATGTCAAACAAAAATATATGAAAGCGACGCTGTCTTGATTTATATAAAAAAGAAGGAATAGGATATCCCGAGTTTACCGTACTGGCAAGACGTTCTGTATGGAAAGTTGTAAGTTGTGTTGTGTATAGTTTGTCACCTTTTACACCTTCTAAGGACCTGCGCTGCGCAGGCGTGTCGAATCTAAAATTATTCAATCGTTTCAGTATTTGACATTCTGCATGCAGTTTTATGATAGTTTTATAATACCGTATAGACCAAGGGTTGATCCTCCATAACAAATAACATAAAAGGAAAACTAGGACAATGGGTAAACTAACAGTGACCATAGCTGTAAAGATTGGGTGCTGAGTGCGCGTTTTGCTTTTCTAACATCATTGTGTCCTGTCCATGCGTGGACGTCAAGCTTGTGTCCGGAATGATTATAACTCCCTTTTAATATAGGTTTGATTTGACTCGGAAGTTAGCCTTTAAATGTGGATATTTCATTATTATCATAGGGATTCAATTGGGAAGTCAACAGCGATGAAATGTTGTAGCACAGAATCTATTTACGTTCTGTTTGAACGTAATGAATTTCCCTGCACAATAGGCTAAACGAATACTTACTATAGGTACAAACGGTATAAAAAATATTTAATCATTTCTTCCTAATCCAAGTGCGTGTCCTTATATAATGCATAACGTCGAAATCCAAGAAACACAGTAAGAATACAACATAAAATAATAATTCGAATTAGATTTATGATTTATTCAATTCCATTCAATTTCTTAATTTTGCAAATATGTGTACAAAAAGATGTTACAATAAAGTAATAATAGATTGTTTCACACACACAAGTCATATTCCACCCGAAGGCATGTAAATATGTTGAACAGGTAGGTATTATCATGATAATTAACTTGAATAACAATTATTTGTTACAATAATAAATAAATGTCACACTAAATAAGTTTGCAATAAATTCAACATAATTCGGTAACATACTTAAAGAAGTTAGGTAGTTTGCTAACTTCTTCATAATATTTTTACTATAAGGAATAGAGCATTGCCTTGGTTTAGGTAAGGGTTACGGGTTCAGATCCCGTCGGGGCAAAGTTGTCTTTTTTCGCTTTAGGTTTTCTAAATATATGAAATAATGTTTTCTAAATATGTGTGATTATTTTAATGAAGTACACATTATAATCAAAAAGAAAACATTCAGTCAAATCGGCGTTGCCATTTCGATGTTGTCGAGACTAATGAATATCAATATTCATCGGTTTTATAAAATTTGGTAAGTAAATTAATATGATGTATGTATACCTATAAAAGTAAAACTACTCACACTGATCTTTACTGTTAGTTGTTAATGAATGCTCTGTACTCAGCGTTCATACGGTTCGTTTGGTAACAGGCTAAGTAAGTTGTGAGAATCTACTTAGTCTTTATTTTTCATGGGGCTATAGGTACAAATGTACTTAATTAGGTAATGAATAACATAATAGTGTGAAATATACCGATTAGCAAGTACCTGATCGGTGTCCTGCGAAGGTACCTATCTGGCGATTTTGGTAGGTTCAGTCAATGATGTTATAGTAAAAAAGAGGTAGATATCGATTAGCGCGCGTGAACTGTTGCAGACAAATTCATACAATTGTTGTAATTCCATTAAGTCGGCTAATAACTGCGAGCAAAACAAGTCGTTCTGTGGTTGCTGCCGTGTGCAAAACGACACTGATAGCTATCTTTTTCTGTATTATTTGTTTGTTATTCTCTATTGCATTCATAGATTAAATGTATTAGGTACCGATAGGTAAGTACGTGCAATTATAACTTAACAATAACTGAACGCTGGTTTGTATGAAGGTAGTTTATCTTTACTTAAATATCAATTTGTTCAGATATTAAGTAGGTTCCGCTATTAAGTAGGTTGAGCTATTAAGTGGGTTCTGCTATTAAGTAGATTTCGCTATTAACTAGGTTCCATTAAATAGGAAGGTAGCTACCATTAAATTGGTAGGTGGTTTCATTAAATTGGAAGGTTGCTGCCATTGAATTGGTAGGTGGTTCCATTAAATTGGAAGGTTGCTGCCATTAAATTGGTAGGTGGTTCCATTAAATTGGAAGGTTGCTACCATTAAATTGGTAGGTGGTTCCACTAAATTGGAAGGTTGCTGCCATTAAATTGGTAGGTGGTTCCATTAAATTGGTAGGTTGCTACCATTAAATTGGTAGGTGGTTCCATTAAATTGGAAGGTTGCTACCATTAAATTGGTAGGTGGTTCCATTAAATTGGAAGGTTGCTGCCATTAAATTGGTAGGTGGTTCCATTAAATTGGAAGGTTGCTACCATTAAATTGGTAGGTGGTTCCATTAAATTGGAAGGTTGCTACCATTAAATTGGTAGGTGGTTCCATTAAATTGGAAGGTTGCTGCCATTAAATTGGTAGGTGGTTCCATTAAATTGGAAGGTTGCTGCCAGTAAATTGGTAGGTGGTTCCATTAAATTGGAAGGTTGCTGCCATTAAATTGGTAAGTAGTTCCATTAAATTGGGAGGTTGCTGCCATTAAATTGGTAGGTGGTTCCATTAAATTGGAAGGTTGCTGCCATGAAATTGGTAGGTAGTTCCATTAAATTGGAAGGTTGCTGCCATTAAATTGGTAGGTGGTTCCGTTAAATTGGAAGGTTGCTGCCATTAAATTGGTAGGTGATTCCATTAAATTGGAAGGTTGCTGCCATTAAATTGGTAGGTGGTTCCGTTAAATTGGAAGGTTGCTACCATTAAATTGGTGGGTGGTTCCATTAAATTGGAATGTTGCTACCATTAAATTGGTAGGTGGTTCCATTATATTGGAAGGTTGCTACCATTATTTTGGTAGGAGACTGCCGTTAAATTGGTAGATTGCTTCGAATAAAATTGTTTAAATTGAAGGGTTGCTACCATTAAATTCGTAGGTAGTTGCTATTAAATTGTAAGGTTGCCGCCATTTAGTTGGTAGGTTTGTTAATACATTTTTCATGAAATAAGAGGTTGTGAAAAGTTTTTAGCTACATAAAGTCATCCCATTAAGTGATCATTGTTGTGATAACCCATCATATTGAAAAGAGAAAATAGATGATTTCGAATTTCATGCCTGAATTATACAACTCGATGCGGAGGGCGATGCAACTGCTGTCGACTACAACTTGAATGGAGGTACACTATGTTATTGACGGGTGTTTGACAGTTAAAATCTCAAATAATAGAATCTCATTCGATAAAATTAGTTTAAAATGCAATACAAATAAATAATTTTATGAGATTAAACTAATGATGTGAAATGTATCTCATAATACCTCTTCATATTTTGCTCGTGATGTGCTGAATGCAAAGTTTGGAAAGGAAATTATCCATGCACCCACACAGCGTACAAAGAATACCGAACAACTTCAGAATAATGCTACACGTGATCTTGTTATAACGAGGAAGTTGAAGGCCTTCACAATAGGTAAGAGATTGTAATACCAAAGGCATCATTAGGTCGGCGGTACTCATCGCGCGCACATTCTGTTTCAAGCTTCAAAGCTGAAAGGTGTTAAAGGTTGTGTCAAAGGCACTGCTGAGATCTGGAAACATTAATGCTTGTCTATATCGTCTCCTCAAATAATTGTTGACTATACTTCTCGAACAGAGTATGGCTGCATCCGCAGAGAGTATAGAATGAAAATCGATCTAAGCATTGTCTAAAACAAGTTCACTTTTAAGAACGGGATATCTAGTTCTCCAGTACTTTCCCAGTAATAGTTCTCAGTAAAATCAGTTGATGTTGTAGCGTGACAACTAAAATCAACTGCTCTAATTTTGTCACTTAAAAATAAACACCACTGTTCAAAGCCCCTTGAGGAGCCTCCATACATCTGGAACTGAAAACTCAGAAATGCTTTTTGCATCATGAACGCCTTCAATACTGACTGGTATACTTATTAAGGTATTCATTTTAGTAGTATCATTAAATATCCTTGTATAGAAATAAAAATATTTAAAAAATCAGAGATGAAGACAAGTGAAATAGAAAATGGAAAGCGGTTGTGTGCGGGATAAATGGGAATGAAAAAGTTAATGTAAAACACTAAATTGATGCTGAATTTTAATCCAACCCAGTATACTGTGGAAAGTATCAATGCAAAATATTGTTTGTTTTGAACTAATACGCGTTGAACACATAATTTTGTACAGAATGGTATTTCGTGTGAACGCTTCGATAGGGTCACACCTATCGTGGTCCCGAGGTGACGGATGCAGGTAGGTTGGAGAGTCCGCTAGTTTTATGTACCTACCCCCGAAATTATCAATTTGTGGATACACACGGCACACAACGCTGACCGTATCCGCGGACACGTTTGATATTGGGAGATATTGTGCTGTCAAGAATATTTAATCGGGACAATCTCATGAGATAAATTACACAGGCCTGCAAAATGAGGGTCATAACTTTCTCTCTGGAATTTGATAGCTGATTCTGGGGTATTTTGGTGCGCTGATTACGAATATGTACTTAGTTTTTCTGCATCACCTCCAGATTTTTCAAAAAAGGTACAGAAAGAAAATAGAAAAAAAGACCCAAGTTTTCTCATCAAAAAATAAATATTTAAAAAAGTACATTACTTTTAACTTTAAAAATGATTAAAATATAATAACAACTTGTTACTAGTCTAAATTACATGTAAATTTTATTTGTTGAACCTGGTCCTTTTTTTCTGGAACCTTCGGTTGTGCGATTTTCGGTTAAAATTTCAGTTTGGATCGTCGCGCTTCAATAACCGACAATAGTCCGCCATCACGCTAGTATTCCATCTTCCTTGATACCAGACTTCAAGCTCTTTCAAATCTCGGTAAAATCTTTTGCCTTGTTCTTCGCCAACGGCTCCTAGATTTTCTGGGAAGTAATCGATGTGCGAATTTATGAAATGAAGTTTAGTGCTCGTTTATGTCCTTTTTATTATAAAATTGTATCCAGTTATGTCACAAAAAGAAAAGTAGCAATCTTTATCATGGTCGTTAGCCTCTTTTCATAGCATAGGCGAAACGATTTTGAAGCTATTTTTCAGTCCTTTTGACCACTGGCGAAGTTCTAATAAACAAGTCGTACAAAGTTTATGAGGTGTCCAGTCCAATTTTGTCTTGGTTACTTAAAACGTCTCCATAATAACTTTTGTAAATATTTTTCACAAAGTCAGTAATACTGTTTCGTTGTTTCATCACTATAAAATTCCCGCAAATATTACAAAACAATTTGGAGAATTTAAACATCTTCGCGATGACATTTTTAAGTTCATGTTGCAAGATGCGCAATTCAACTGTTAATTTTCTAAATAAATGCGGGTACTTAATAAAAAAAAGACCTTTGGATTATCTTTATTACACCCTCTGCTAATAATATTTACAACCATTAGGTAATATTACTACTTGGTAATATTTTTAATTATTTTATTACTAAATTAAGTCAAAATTACTCGTTTTCATCATTGTTAATGCGAATTACTTCTACATTTTATGTAGTAATTATCAAATTACTGATTTGCATTAATTTCTATGTCCCCTTACACGAATTAAATGCAATAAAAATAAAGCTAAAGTATTTTAGTGTCGTTTTATAAATTTCTAAAGGTAGGCGCTCAGACATTTTGGAGCTAAATCTTAAATATTCAATATAAAAAAATCCTGACGTGATGGATTTTTTTTATTATTTTTCTCGTAATCAGCACATCAGAAACTATAAAAAATGTTACTCAGATTCCAAAGAGGAAAACCATTGCAGACCTGTGAATTATCGTTAATTTGATAAGGTGAAAAGAGAATGGGAAGCTGTAATACCAGGATAAGAAGACGAGGAAGTGGGATCAAGCTTAATTATATTAGCTGTTCCGTTTTATCTTTTATTTCCTAAATTGGTTGTGTTGCAAGTACACAAAAATGCGAAGTTAAAATAATAGTATTTGGTGATTTTGTTCGGTACATTGTTTAACAGTTATCACCATTAAAAATTGTAATAAGGAAGGGATGTAGTGTATGCAGTCATTCATCCCCTCTACCGTACCTACAGACATAGCACAGCCTCTAGCGTACACAGGCATACGAGTCGCGCCATTAGGCGAGAGTGCACGTGTTCGGCAAGTCTGTCCGTTAAGTGCGTGACGAGTCTGTGAATTACCATACAGTTAGATGGATCCTACAACATTGATGACCGTTAAAAACAAATGAAAATCGTTAGTTCATTTGTTATTAACGATCTTTGTTTTTTTACCATTCATCATTAATAAATAATATTTGTGGACAATTATTATTTGTGTTTTTGCGAAAGAGCTACCTACTTGCTTGAATTTTTTGTAGTTGTACATATTTACAGATGATGTATCATTTGTACAACTAGCGGAACAAATTTAGTTGAACTACTGTGGCGAAGTCTTCAGGGTCCTTAACATTACTACAAATAGACGTGCTTCACTAACACACTGCTCACATCATCAGTACGTGCCATTAAACTTTAGTTTTTGTCGTACCCTCTCATTGTTGATGGACAGTATGTGCCAACAAACTATTTCCTCGGTGAAAACACTCCGGAAATTAAAACCGTAGAAAGCTCTCGCGGGACATTAACTCTTCGAAAGAAAGGTATTTAAATTAAAATTTGTTTTGCGCGGTTTTTGTTTATGTAAGGTGAATAAGTGTTGTTACTTTCCGGGGCTCGACATAAAACGCTTTCGGTGATGGTTGTTTAAATATTTCTTGCTTAAAAGCCTCCAAAATGAAAGGCAAGGATGGATTTAAATAATTCATGGGATATCCTTTTCATAAACTTTTGGTTTAGATGTGTTGATAGGACGTGTATGTTGTAAAATTTTCGATTTGTTTTTGCAGATCATTTCGGGTGAGATTTATTAATTTTTAAAGCGTAGTCAATCAAGTCAGTCTATGGTAGTCTACTGCTGGACGTAGACCTCTTCCCATCCTCGCCATAACAGACCGTTTTGCGCCTTTTGCATCCCGTCTCCCCGGCGACCTTTTCCAGGTTGTCGGTCCATCTGTTAGGTGGACGTCCTAGACACTTGCTGTAGACTAGCTAGATCCTGCTGTAGCGTCCTGGCCACATTATCGGCTTTATCATGAACGTTGCCAGTGGTTTTCAGCAGATAGAAACGATTTTGAAGTTCTAACTGGAACCTCTCAGCTCCTGAGAATGATAGGGAGCGTGGTAGTTCGGAGAGTAGGTCTCGTCATCGGAAAATTAAAGATGCTCGGACAAGTCAGTGATCACTACTGGTGTTAAACCTGTTAATCAATGAGACATCTCTAAATATACACTCCCTGTCGGTCGAGATGAAGTCAACCTCGTTCCTTGTTACATTGTCAGGGCTTCGCCAAGCGTAAAGCGAGTGTTAAACTGTTTTATGTAGTTAAAAGGCTTAGTTGAAATCGGATTGTTTACTTGTTAAATATGATAAACTGCCAAATAGCTTAGATATTGTGTTATATTATTTTCATAATAATATAAAGAACTTTTCAAAGAACAACCAAACACACTACCACACTTAATAATATTAGACTGTTTAATCTGATTATGGATTCGTCCCGACTTTTCTATTTAAGTGTATGCTGGCATACAAACCATTACTGTAATTTCGGTAAATAAAATGGCGGTCTGTACTTTTAAAACTCCAATTCAATTTTCCATCCAAAATAAACAGCCATTCGAGAAACTTTTAATCCTAACTCTATAACTGAAAGCCGCTAACAAAAGCTAATTTATCAACAAACTTTTGACAGCTCATGCGCAGAATAAATCCTCTTTATTAATCAGGCGCTACAGTTTATCCTTTAAACAGGTAAACAATATTAGAGGCAGACATGAAGCAAACTTGAATATACTATCATCTCAAATTTCGTGAGCGTGGAGACTAATCTCTTAGGTGCAATTAGGCCATATAAATAGAGTTATCTTCTCATATGGCAATACAATGCACACGTGTATGAAAAAAGTCTTTCCAAAAAGACTGATGTTACAATGATTGCCACAATTTAAAATAATAAGGGTTGGCGTTGGATTTAGTCAGTTTTAGTCACTCATGTCATTATTAGCACTCGTAGCACTCAACGGGACACTTGTGACATTCAATAGGAGTTCTATTTGTTATCAAATCAGCCAATGGCAGCCCACTGCGGGACGAAGGCCTTTTCCATATTACGCCATAAAACACCGTCCATTAGTTAGCTTGTAGCAAAATACCATACATATATGGACATGGGCCGTGTTCTGGTGGACTAGGTAACAATGTGGTTGTCGATAGCGGCGTGAAAGCTATGGCGGATATCGAAATGCTAATGATTTTTTACAGCTTCAAGATAACATCAACCATAATGGTACTAATTTCAACCCGATACCTCCACGCATTCAAAAGATAGAGGG
The DNA here is from genome assembly GCA_933228765.1 of Miltochrista miniata. Lineage (NCBI taxonomy): Eukaryota > Metazoa > Arthropoda > Insecta > Lepidoptera > Erebidae > Miltochrista > Miltochrista miniata. The sequence goes on along the minus strand of OW121757.1, from coordinate 17,841,155 downwards.
GCTCGACTGACAGGGCGGACGTACCGACGGTTGAACGAACGGATGTACGGAACCCTCGGTGGGCGAGTCCGACTCGCACTTGTCTGAGTGTGATACGTGGTTTTATATACCTTTTTTAACTCGTGATAACACCGTCCGCGTAATGGAATTGCATGACGACAACTAGCAAATTGAGGAACACTCTCTCAAAGAGAATTGACAGTGGCCCTCAAGTTGGTAGTCCACCGGTTGCGGTTTTCTTGAAGAATTAAGCGTTGTATCAGGATGGAAACGTACAAGTGCATTAGCAGAACGTTAATCACATAACCATCGACGTCATTAATGTATTCTCTCTATCTTTTTCCTCTATCTTAATTGAAGTAAAATAATACAGATAACATTATCACGTGCAATGCAGACTCATTTAACTAACTATATTTATAACGACCGAGTACATTTATATCAAATATTGATCTTTAATGTCAGTTAGTTCTGGACCACTCTCAGATACGCAGTGCTTACAGATAAGAAACAAGATTTTCTTTTATAAACTACGTAAATGTTTTAGTGTTGAGTTTTAATAAATTAATTGTCAATAATTCCGGAATAAAACTTCAATGTTAAAATTTTACATTTTGATGCGATAAGGTTCTCGTGAGTTGTAATTTTGTTCGTCTTTGCAAAGTTGAAACTTGACTACGACCCGTTCGGTAAGTTGACTATCATTCATTTCACATCCTCTTGTGCCATCGGAAGCTGAAATAGCTTCAACAGTCGCGATGGGAATTGATTCAATTTGTCGAATGCTTGTTCGATCTTCGTCCCGCGTGTCATCTTTATTTAACCCTGAGGTGATAGATAATACAAGAAACGTTGTTTGAGAGCTGTCCAATGCCATTTGACCTCTTATCTGCAATAGTACGAACGTACAAAATGTTTATTTTATTTCGAATTCAAAATAAAGTAAATTAAACTGAAATTGGGATGTAAAAACAATTGTTAAACCGCAGGCAACCAGCGATAGCATGTGGAACAAATATGAGGCTGGCAAGCGCAGCGCGCTCGAGGCGAGAGGCACTTGCCAAATGTGCCGTCTGATAGCGCCAGAACATTGTAGCAAATTTACAGCTACCCTATTAGCACTAAATCTAAACATTAACCCGATTCCAGTAACCAAACTTCATGGATACTTTCGCGAAATATCGGTCACTGTGAATATGAAACCATTTCACATGCCTGCGTAGCGTTTTAGCCAGTTGTCACAGTGAATTATAACTAAAAGCGTATTTTCGTTAGAGATCCCATTAATACCGTTAAATAGAAGTCTTAAACCAATAACACAAGAAAACTGAAAGTGTTTTATAGATAGGTAATCAGTATAGATTTCTTTTATAATTTTATTGTAATGAAATCGTAAAAGTTATAAGATGTTTTTGAAAAACATCTCACAAAATGTGATCGGGCTATTTAATTTAAGCCATAGAAGGGAATTAAATACCAGTTCACAATCATAAGAACTGTCCGGGTGCTTATTTGTTACCTCATCAAAGGTCCATAATTTTATGTGATTTTTATCATTCTCGAGTTGCATTAATAATATTTTCGCCACTGCTTCGTACCAATCGGTACTATTGACGTGGGATTAATAAAGCGTTAATTAGCGTATCTGTACGGAAATAAATTGGAAAGGATTATCGCAGCAATGCATACGACAATTTTTTTTTATATTTAGTTCGCCAAATTGACGTCGCCACCAGCCTGATGGTACGCCGTGGCGCATCTAGCGATTGGGGCCAGTCTCACAGTCCGTAATACTTTCGACAGTGGTCCTCAAGTTGGCGGCCCTGTGATGTGCCTCTTCACGCTCCTCTTGAAGAACCCGGGATTGTAAGATGAGGGAAACAAGTGTGCGGGCAGGTCGTTCCATGTATTTATAGTTCGATAGAGGAACGATCTTTAGGTCTTTACGAGGACTTTTTTTTTTAATCTTTACGAGGACAATACGCAGATTATCCAACTTGATGAAATAAGAAATTGAAAGAAGTTGTCACCTACTCTGCCGAGACGTAGACACTGACGTTGAGGCTGGTCCACAGTTCCTTACCCTGAGAGTTACGCCTTTCATGTGGAACTCCTCATGCATGCTATGCCGGACTTCTAGCGACTAAACCTACACGGTGTCCTTCTATTCCATCTATCTGCGGCAGGGAGTCCCGGGTATGCCTCTTGGGAGGATAATCCCAGAGCTCCTGACACAGACTAAGACTTTGTCCGTTCCGCAGTGGGAATGTCTTTAGTCTATAAATCCGAAACGGAGTTATTCGTTAGAGAACCAATAGTTATCGACATCGTATTGGACTGGCCATTATATCTTCGACTATTTATGGTGCAGACGAGTTCTGCTTCGTGCGATATGCCCCCAGCCAGTTGGACTGACGATCCAGAGAGGTTCCTGAGAGAAGAAGCCATTTGTTGTGGCGAGATTTGAGGTCTATGTGATAGCCTAATTAAATTGATTGATGCGACAAAATCACCCCATATAACACAAGTTTAGGGCAAGTTTAGTAGAGGATGAGTTAATACCTATCAACTATTTATGTCGCAATTGTCTAAACCAAGATCACTTTTTCTGTTTCAGATTGAAAGATGTCGTACAAATTTATAGTACCTCCACCATCAATAGTAGATCGGGAGTTTGTTAAACCCGTACTCTGTGGACCCGGGCCATGTGACATTCGGCCTTCCGTCGTTGAGGCCTACTCTATGCCGATCATATCACCGTTATGTGATGAGTACCATAATGTATGTAATTAATATCGATCCCTCCTACGTATATTGTGGTAATCCACAAAAAGTCGATTTTTGTTTTATTTCAAAAATAATGTATTTTAGTACTATAGAATCAGTACAAAAAATAATTTCAAAGAAATTCTCAAGGGAAATCTATTTTTTAGGCCGTATAATATAGTAATTTCTGAATATATCCGGCGCGAAGTATCGCAACAACCGAAGCGGCAGTTAACGCGGGACGCGGGGGGCTCTTCACTGATCGCGCGCGCATCGTATGTGTTAGTAACGGTCGTTTACGCCGGTCGATACCAAACGTGCAGTGTGTTCGCTCTGATTTCGTGTAACTGTTATTATTCGCATTTAAAATTCTGTGGTAACAAGTAATAGTGGTAGTAATTCGAAATATTTCAGAAAAAAATTCATCAAAGTTTAAAACTATATATAATTTAACCATCAAAAGTTCTGATCTCAATGAAGAAAAAGAAGAAAATCCAGGTAAATAATATGTATTTATGTAAATTGTTCCTTATTACTAGATTAGTAAATACATTTTTTTATTATTTTATTCTTATGAGGAACAGAGAACTACATTTACGTATATAAATTGTTAATTTCATTTTCTCCGGTGTGTTTTATCGTAAGGAATACTTACAATAATATGCATCGGGAGTCAGTGTGTTTATTTTGTCATAAGTGATACTTGCTACATTTTACATGGGAATAGTTAAGTAATATTTATATTGTAAAAATACTTACTTTATTTTACGCCGTGAAACATACATAAAAAAAATAGTATGTGATACTTACCATATTTTACGTTGCATCGATAAAAACATACGATACATTACGTGACGTAACGACGTAGTTTCTTTGTATAATACATTATTTTTTGTTGGTTTCAGAATCTCAGTTACCCCGTGCTAATATAGAGGTGCTGATGTAGAGGCCATAAATAATTTAATGGACATATTTGATGCCTTTGCCAGTTCACCCACTGCTCGTGACTTTGAAGGAATTAACAGTACACCACATGTCTACGCTGATACGATAATAATTAACACTTTAGAAGCAATGTTCCTGAAATGTATACTTTCAAAATTAATGTATAAATGCAACGAAATTTCTTCTGAAGTCGGTTGCCAGCAGGGAGATCCCCTCTCACCAGCCATTTTCAGCCTAGATATTAATCCATCATCCAAATTTAAAGTTTTCACTTAAAATTTAACGTCTGATATTTAGATGACGGGACTCTTGGAGGTGATGCAGTTTCTGTTCTGTCGGATCTTATAGAAATTAAAAATGAATTTTATTTGATTGGTTTGGAATTAAATTTTAATAAGTGTGAATTATATATTCATAACAATCACAACAATTCGGAACTCATTGGAAAATTCAATTCCTTATGTCGGAATATCAAAATTGTTAACAGAGAGAATCTTTACCTCCTAGGGTCCCCTATATTTGAAGATGCTATTCCATAATAATTGGCACAAAAAAATTCAAAATTTGAAACCTATGTAGATCGGCTTCTTAATATTCGTTCACATTACGCAGTCACAATTCTAAAATTTTGTATGTTTGTTCCCAAATCTATTAATTTGCATCGCTGTTGTCCTTTTTGGAAACATCAAAATTATTTTATTTTCTATTGATTCGCTTATCAAATTTTCTTTGAAATCGATTCTCAATATACAACTGAGCGAACAATCTTGGTCCTAGGCATATCTTTCCATAAAATATAGTGGGCTAGGGATCCGCATAATTTCTAGTGTGGCTTTGCCAGCCTTTTTGTCATCTGTACACGCCACGTCGAGTCTCGTAAGTAAAATTCTGACCAATTGTCTTACAGACTATGGGACGACTGGCCTTACAGATGCCGGGAATGCTTGGCTTATAGCTTGTCCGGGACAAAATTTTCCCACCCATCCTAATTTACAACGGAGCTGGGACGACCCTATATCAAAATTAACCTTTGACTCGTTGTTAAACACCAGCTCAGACCCAGGTCAGGCCAGATTATTAGCGCTCAGTAGAAAGGAATCCGGTGATTGGCTGAAAGCTTTCCCTACAGCCAACACCGGAACTTTGGAACCGGACATCCTAAGAATTTCAGTTGGTTGCGTAACGCCGGGTTTCAACCTGGCGTCACGCTTTGCGCTCCACATCGATGCCCCTGCGGTTTTAACATTGACACATTGGGGCATCATGGTCTTTCATGTTTAAAAAGCGCAGGCACGCCACGCTGCCTGCGCTGAATGACATCATTCGCCGTGCTCTTGCCACCGCCAATGTGCCTGCGCTCTTAGAGCTAAACGGCGTCTTTGGGGACGATAGCGAGAGACCGGATGGTATAACTTTAATACCGTGGGAGATGGGTCGGGTGCTGGTCTGGGATGCAATTTAAGAGTTAACACTCTGACCCCGTCCCATCTTTCCTAAAACAAAATTACAAGCCAGCGCAGCAAGCAGCGGGGGCGGCTGAAAATATTAAAATTAATAAATATAAGGGTCTCGACTCATCGTATCGTTTTCGTCCAGTCGATGTCGAGACCTGGACCTAGTCCATGGGGTCCCAATGCGCAAAAATGTTTCAAGAATTTGAAAAAAAAAACGCCTTGTGGAGTCGACTGGTGACCCAAGGGCTGGCATTTTTTTCGCTCAACGAATAGGTATTGCTATTCAAAGGGGGAATGCTGCTAGTCTTTTGGGCACAATGCCACGGGGCCTTATTTAGGTTTAGTTTAAATAGTAAAAATGTAAATATATAGATGTAATAATTATGTTTCACTGTAATTTTTAACAATAAATATTTTAATTATTATTAAGAAAGTCATCAATGGAGTAATAAGGGTATATTACTCTATTGATGACTACTTCGACTAACCAATTACCTAAAGCTGAAATAAATTTGTTTAATGGCAGTGTTTTCATCTGTTTTTTGCCTAGTATTCTTCCAGACCTGTACCATATTTTAGCCCACATACGTTTAAAAGACTCAAGTATGCCAACGTAAATTATGGTATTGTACTACATACAATTGAGATCAAATGTTAAGTTACGATGAAGAATATATTAAGTGTTACGTACAATACTAAAAGTAGTTTATTTTTCTGCGTATAAAATAGCATGTAATACTTACGATAAATTAACTATTTTAGAATACGGTGTAAAATGCAGTAACATCAATATCTTAAAAACTGGTAAAATATTCTCATATAGTTTGATATCATAATAAAGTTCTTTATTTATCCAGGAAGCATAGTCATTTGTAAGTAAATAACTGCGTAATTTAAAATTTTATACAACTTTGTACATTCAAACAGCTCTCCTGTAAAGTTGTCATTTTGGGGTTACCATAGTCTACGTAGGAGGGATCGATATAATTCTAAATCTTTGTCTAGGTACATAAAAATTACTTCCTATTTCCCTCTGCCAAATTAATGAAACGTTCGCAAAACAAATGTCACACAGTTTTCAACCATAAAATGACGATCGTTTACTAAAACACTGAGTCCTCGCTTCATGTCATAGAGCAACGCAAACTGTCTAACAGTGGGCGCAGACTAGGCGACAGTCGCGACGACATGTCGCGGCGACTTGTCGCCTAGTGTGCGCCTGCATCAGGCGACTAGTTGCCGCGACATGTAGCCGCGACTGTCGCTGACGTGCGCGACATGTCGCGGCGACAGACGTGGTACAAAAAACTGTCGCTCGGCGACTGTCGCCGTGTCGCCGCGACTCCCCTTGCTTGTCGCCGAGTCGCGGCGACATGTCGCGCAGTGTGCACGCTTAGAACAAAATGTATGTAAATTGACGCCCGCAGCTTGTCGTCGCGACATGTCGCCGCGACAAGACGCTCAGTGTGCGCCCACTGTAAGGCGCGCGATGCTCTGTGCTTCATGTCATCTAACTTAAGTTCAGTATTTTGAACATAATTTCATGGCGCCCGCCCGTGTGGAATATTGTTCCCGTTCTCGCTTCCCGTGGGAACTTATTCTTGGGATAAAAGACCTATGTGTTATTCCAGACTACATGTAACGTATTTCAATAAGATAAGTTCAGCCGTTACAGCGTAAAAGTGTAATAAACATCCAGACTATCGTAGGATTCAAATCTCATTATACTTGGTACTCAAAACTCATAAAGAGCTATATGCTATGAACTTACAGGTTGCAGAAGATATTCGCAGAGGGCTACAATACTTGTTCCAAACTAGAACTAAACTGATACTGGCCGTGAGCGGAGCGGGCCATGCTGGTATGGAGACCGTGATCACTAACCTATTAGCACCTGGAGAGACTCTCCTCATCGCTGCTAGAGGGATGTGGGACGATCGTGCTTTCAATGTAGCGAGCAGATATGGTAATATATATAGCTATATATATAAATACTTTGCACACCCCATCTAGCCAAATGAAGCTGGTGCAATGGATCTAGACAACTGATAAACAGCGTAATATTCGCGTCTAACAGAATTAATATTTGTGGTGGCTCCACAGATATTAGTTCTGTCAGACCCGAGACCTCAGCACGGATCCCGCATACAACACCAATGCGACACCGAGGCAGTAAAGATAATAAGATCGACTCGACTAGACGCCGATGATAGACGGATCAGAAGGATCGGGCTGAAATAATCAACGGAGATATATCATAGTGTGGAATAACACATACGCTACTTTTGGTCTCCAGTTCTAGAAGAATATATTATGCAAAATCTTTTAGTAAACAAGAGGCCTACCATAAACTCTTAAAACAGGTCAATATTAGCCGATAATTGAAAGGCTGGCATAGATGTTACTGACGAATAGCAGGCGAGTCAGCCATTGCGCGTCAGCGGTCACGTGGTTTCTTATCATAGTTTTTGTCATAATAAGCTGTCATCACGTGAAGATTTTATTCATGTGTTGACAAAAAAAATATGGAAATGCCTTACATTTTAATTTTTTATGCTACTTTTAGCCACGTCTACGCATAATCCAACCTCACCTCAGCGTAGTCTTTTCTTTTATGACCTAACTGATTTTCAATTGTGGCAGTTTCGAGAACAGATGCAGTAATTCAGTAATTAACACTATTATAAATAATAACACGCGACTGATTACAGGTATAAATATAAAAGAGACCCGTGTACCGATGAACACGACCTTCAAGCTGGAGCACCTAGAGGCGGAGATAAAAAAAGTTCGCCCAACGGCGCTGTTCATCACTCATGGAGACTCTTCCACTGGTTCTGTGCAAAAGATCCAAGGACTTGGCGATATCTGTCATAAGTGAGTGCTTTAGAATCAACATAACATAGAATGTATTAGAACAGCGAAGAGTTAAATAAGACGTTTTACAACATTATCAAGTCCTTCTTCAACTTAGACGTTTTACAATGACTTTTGCTACTAAGTAGGGCTTTTTGCCTACCAAGACATTATGCAATTAATGTCAGTCATTTTAAAACTAAGACGTTTTGCGTACATAGACTTTAAATCAACCCGGACTTTAAATCAACCCTGACATTTAGCTAACACAGACGTTTTACAATCATGTCCTTCCGAACCTAACTCGTTTATTCTACTCCCCGGTACACCGGTAGGAGAGGTGAAGTAAAGTGTTATTGCACCTCATCTACCGGTTGTCACAGACAACTATCGGATACGGGTGCTTTAGCATCAGTGGTAAATACACCAGGAGACCTCGGCCATGTGCCGGCTGCTCGTCGTCCTTACAGAAGCAGGCGCAAAACGGCGGCACCTGCGTGACGTGAGAGTTTCACGCACGCATCACTTCCCAAGACGCGGGATAACACCCGAAATAACCCCTAAAAATGCGGGATAGCACCCGTACCTGTAGGCGAGGCCATAGTGGTTGTTTTAAGTCTGTCGGGAATACTGGACATTCATCTGAGAGCTCACCCGGGGCTACCGGACGTAGGTAGTTGGCGGGGACCTTGTGGTCATAGTCGGTAAGAGTCCGGTATAGCAGACATGTACTGCTTCTATACATATTTAAAAACATCTTGTTTAAAAACACCTTGTTTTCGTCAGTTCACGTTCATAGGTCCGAATCCGACGGTCCCATAATTGCAACCTTTATAAGTTTACTTAGATTTTATTAAAATGGAATCTACATAGGAAGTACTGAAAATACTACACAGATTTAAAAAAGTAAACCTATTACCCGAATAGACACTTAAAATACCACAAGCTAGCGTTTTATCCAATCTGCACTAACCCATTCCCGGCGTCGTTCCTTTAGTTCCAAATTAAAAAGCAGCCGACTTTAGCAGAAAAGTATTTGATTGCTCGAAGAACTAAGACTGGAACACAAGATCCGAACAATTTAATTACATTCGTTGTCTCTTTCATTCCTAACTTTACCTTTCATCTTAGATCTAGGTCTGCTTGAAAACGTTCGAGTTTAAAACTCTTTAATTGCATCCTGCGAAGGAGTCTGCAATTAGCATGCAGTGGAAAATACCAGGCTTGGAATAAGTTGAGATAAAAAGTTTTCAGGTGACTTCAACTTACTAAGGTTTTTACTTTTTCTTAACTTTCTGTTCGTTTTAGTTGCCTATGTTATATAAAGATATTTACAATCCGTTGAGTAATATTCTCATATTATAGATAGGTATACGAGTTCAGGAAAGAATAACATGTATAGGTATAGGGAACTGGTTTAAAAGTTTTGATGCGCATTTTCATTATATCCTTTGTTTTGCAGATATGGAGCGCTACTAATAGTAGACACCGTGGTATCACTAGGAGGAGTACCATTTCTGATGGATGAGTGGGGAGTTGACGCCGTGTACAGTTCGACGCAGAAAGTGTTTAGTGGGCCAGCTGGGATCTCCCCTGTGGCGTTTAGTGCACGCGCTGAGTAAGCATGTTTAAATAATCTATTTACTTACTTTCATATCAATAAAAAAATTGTAAGCGTTCGTAGCGCCCCGATTGCTTAGTGTTCTGTAATCAATTGCTGCTTTTCGAAAAAAAATCAACAGCTCGTGGCCATATCGGCGCCTGGTCACATCAACACGCTATAATAGGCAACCAATTACGTGGGACAAAATGTAGATGGTGAAATGTGGGCATATTTAATGCATCTACCTTGTCTTCCTGAGATTAAAGCGTGACTGTATGTAGGTCTAAGTAAATGAATTTACAATTATAGCACATTGTAGCTTAACATGAGAAAATACTGTTTTGTTTTAGGGAAAAGATAAACAAGAGAAAACATGAGCCACCGTTTTATTTCGACATGAAACTATTAGCCGTTCAGTGGAAGTGTTATGATAACACAATGTCGTAAGTAATTTTTAAACATTACTGCTGTATACCTGAAATCTCTTAAACTACTTTTACAGTCGGCCGCTCAGAGATTGCGCTTGTATTTAGAAAGAAGAGCTTGTTACCCATATGCCCATACTATGTGTTCTGTAAACGATGATTGCGATTAGCATCTTATGCTACTGTTATTCCTGAGATATAATATTGTTTGTGGCTTTTACATTTACGACCGTTAACGTGCTTCGGAAAACATGTTGTCTGTGGTACTCAAAATACTTAGGTCTCTGTATGTAGATTACTTACCTCTATTTTTTTCAGATACCATCACACGATGTCACCTCCTTTGCTTTGGGCACTACGTGCTTGTATCAAAGACATAATAAATGAGACTTTAGAACAGTGCTGGGCTCGACACGCTGCTGTAGTTGCTCATTTTCACAATAGACTACAGCAGTTCTCCTTTGAATTCTTCATTCCTATTCCCGAAGAACGATTAGCTACAGTTACGACTGTCGCTTTGCCTAAAGGATATGACTATGTGGAGTTTTTTAAATACATGAGAGATAAGTGAGTATTAGACACCTAAGCTATTTATTGAGTTTTCAAGTAAATCGTATTATATTATAATACGAAACTTTGTGACTGTGGATGTATGTTACTCTTTCACGCTCTAACGATTGAACGAATCCGGCTAAAATATGGTACAAGCATAGATTACAGTCAGGAATAACACATTGAATACTTTTTATTCCTTGTAAGTACCTATAAGTTCCCACGAGAAACGGGAATGGAAACAAAAGCCTTGATCCCCGAAGGGGTAGGGTAGGGGCAAGCTCGTTGGTCTAGAGGTTGAAATGTGCGGCTATGGATCTCGAGACTCTTACCTTATTTATGTATTTAAAAGTATATGAGTATTAATATCCGTAGTCCCATAACACAAGCAGGTTATTCCTACCTTACTATGAGATCAGATAGCGTTGTGCGAAATGTCCGTGAATATTTATTTATTTATTTATTAAACAAATTATGTACGGCCGCATTCCACCTTATAGTTTTATGTCCCACGTAATGGGTGGTGAGCCTATTGCCGTGTTGAAATGGACAGCCGCAGGCCGTGACAACCAACAGTTGACTTTTTTCAAGCCTCATTGCGAGTTTTTTATTAACTTATCTATAATTTTGTTCCCAGACACAACATACTAATATTCACCGGCCTTGGACCAACGGCTGGCAAGGCGCTTCGAATTGGCATCATGGGCATCAATGCAACCATCCAAATGGCGGACAACGTCGCTGAAGCAATGGCTGACACACTTAGAGCGCTTAAAAAATCATCCCTGTAACTCAGACAATATTTAGTTACCTGGCTCAGTGTAACGGAGGCTACTAAATGATTCCGTAAACATGATTTTTATCGGAAAGTTAGCTTTAATCAAAGTTTACAAATTTATTTACACTCAAATATCTATATCAAATTATTCTTACAAGCTGCTTTCTACTGCCACGCAACTCCTGGGTACAAAAGTCTTACTAATTCAGCCACGGAACTTCTTGCACAGAACTACTGGGAATAATCCTTGCTGACCTGTACATTTCTGTATAATATTTTTAACGATTTCAATTCTTGTAATAATTTATGTCCCTCTCATTGATTTTTCTGTAAAATTTTGCTATCTGACAAAATGTTCCTAATATGAATAGAATCTAAGATTAGAATAGGACTTTTTATGTAACAATATGAGCTATAACTAAATCTGCTAGATACGTAGTTATTATTAAGACTCAGAGTTTATAATATCTATTTAATATAATTTTAATTTATAAAGCGTGTTCATTTATTATCTGTGCATACATTTAAGCTGTGAAAAACCGTCAGTTTAACAAATCGACAATAGCAGAACACCTCGTTACAGGTAATAATCACTGGATCGAACTTCACCAACCGAATGTCCTCTCCACTGACCGCCATTATTATCCACGTATGGTGCGTGAAGTCATTGGAATAAAAAAACAGAAAAGTTTCAATAATGAATGTAAGCTCTACGGGAAGTGGAATTCAGTGATCAATAAACTTGAACGTAAAACTGTGCCAATTAAAACTGACGTAGTGAGTGTGATGTGTCGCCGGTCTTATCCTTCGTTGTAACAATAGGGTAGGTCGACAAGAAGCTACTTCATAGTTTTTGTCGATCATCGCCTCAGTCCAACCACGACCACGGGCGCTGCAACGTGCCCGAAACGTCGGTGTATAAAATATAAGTAAGTAAATGTATTTCGCGTGAAGTCCCGAGTTCTATAAGTATGTGGTGTGGCATTAACTTCAAAGTGTTGTTGTTCAAAAGAAGTGAAACTTCTTCATAAACTTAATTTTCACCTCACCTTAAATTAAGTCAAAAAGTACAAAAGTCCAAAAGTCCAAAAGTCCAAAAGTCCAAAAGTCCAAAAGTCCAAAAGTCCAAAAGTCCAAAAGTCCAAAAGTCCAAAAGTCCAAAAGTCCAAAGTCCAAAGTCCAAAGTCCAAAAGGCCAAAAGGCCAAAAGTCCAAAAGTCCCAAAGTCCCAAGGTCTCAAGGTCCCAAGGTCCCAAAGTCCCAAAGTCCCAAAGTCCCAAAGTCCCAAAGTCCCAAAGTCCCAAAGTCCCAAAGTCCCAAAGTCCCAAAGTCCCAAAGTCCCAAAGTCCCAAAGGCCAAAAGTCCAAAAGTCCCAAAGTCCCAAAGTCCCAAAGTCCCAAAGTCCCAAAGTCCCAAAGTCCCAAAGTCCCAAAGTCCCAAAGTCCCAAAGTCCCATAGTCCCAAAGTCCCAAAGTCCCAAAGTTCCAAAGTCCCAAAGACCCAAAGTACCAAGGTCCCATCTAAAAGTCCAAAAGTCCCAAAGGCCAAAAGTCCCAAAGTCCCAAAGTCCCAAAGTCCCAAAGTCCCAAAGTCCCAAAGTCCCAAAGTCCCAAAGTCCCAAAGTCCCAAAGTCCCAAAGTCCCAAAGTCCCAAAGTCCCAAAGTCCCAAAGTCCCAAAGTCCCAAAGTCCCAAAGTCCCAAAGTCCCAAAGTCCCAAAGTCCCAAAGTCCCAAAGTCTAAAAGTCTAAAAGTCCAAAAGTCCAAAAGTCCAAAAGTCCAAAAGTCCAAAAGTCCAAAAGTCCAAAAGTCCAAAAGTCCAAAAGTCCAAAAGTCCAAAAGTCCAAAAGTCCAAAAGTCCAAAAGTCCAAAAGTCCAAAAGTCCAAAAGTCCAAAAGTCCAAAAGTCCAAAAGTCCAAAAGTCCAAAAGTCCAAAAGTCCAAAAGTCCAAAAGTCCAAAAGTCCAAAAGTCCAAAAGTCCAAAAGTCCAAAAGTCCAAAAGTCCAAAAGTCCAAAAGTCCAAAAGTCCAAAAGTCCAAAAGTCCAAAAGTCCAAAAGTCCAAAAGTCCAAAAGTCCAAAAGTCCAAAAGTCCAAAAGTCCAAAAGTCCAAAAGTCCAAAAGTCCAAAAGTCCAAAAGTCCAAAAGTCCAAAAGTCCAAAAGTCCAAAAGTCCCAAAGTCCAAAAGTCCAAAAGTCCAAAAATCGAAAAGTCGAAAAGTCCAAAAGTCGAAAAGTCGAAAAGTCCAAAAGTACAAAAGTCCAAAAGTCCAAAGTCCAAAAGTCCAAAAGTCCAAAAGTCCAAAATCCCAAAAGTCCAAAAACCCTTAAATGACATGCTATCCCTGGATAAAGTACTCTTAATTCGAATCCACCGTGGTGGGGAACAGAACAAAGATGGCGCGTAACCAAAAATCGTGACGTGACGTGACGCAATTTTTTTTCCAACGCCGATAAAGAAGTTTCACTTCGAAAACATAGCGTACGAATTGAGAACCACCTCCTTTTTTGAAGTCGGTTAAAAACTAAAAAATTAAAAATAAAATTAACTTAGCACAAAGTAATAGGTAAGTGTATTTAAAACTTGCTGACCCGCGCAACTTCGTTTGCGCCACATAAGAGAGAGTATTACCTGTTCCCGTTGCATTTACTCCCGTCGCGTCGCATTGCGTTTACTCCCGTAGCATCTCCTCGTTAATATTCAATACATAACTCTAAATATTTACGCAGCACACGCAACGAAGCTCTCAAAAGGAATAACTTTTTCCCCGTTTTTTAAACATTTACTATTACTGCTCCGCTCCTATTCGTTGTAGCGTGATGCTGTATAGCCTATGACACTCCACAATACCCCTTACAATTTAACAAACACACAAACTTTACTTCTTTGTAATATTAGTATAGAGTATAGATTATCAGATATTATTGAATGTTATACTGAAATCAGTGCCAAGTAAAACTATAGTTGGAGATAAGATAAGATAAGATAAGATAAGACAAGATATACTTTATTTTGGTTTAGGTAGGTATTATTAATCTCTTTTATAGAAATATTGGCACCGACTTCAGTATTACATTCAATAATATCTGATAAATCTAAATATACTTACCTATTACTTTGTGCTAAGTTAATTTTATTTTTCGTTTTTTAATTTTTGTTTGAAGTCGGTTTTTTTTTTAATTTTTTTCATTATTTTTAGTGACGGGTAGACTGAAAATATATTTGTCTAGGGGTATTGTTCTCCCCAATACAAATTATTCAAGCCCAAACACAAGCGGCATGTCTCCTAGCCGGGACCCCTCCATGGGACCTGGAAGCGAGAGTCCTTGCGTCACTGTTTAGATGGCGCAAGGAGGCACTGGATCGGGGCCAAAGGCCTGTGCCTCGAGAAATCGAGGCCCAGCGGTCCCTGCTCCACCAGGAAACCGTGGAACCAGGACATGGAAGGTGCGACTTAAGCAACCAAAGGGGGGTCGCCACAATCGCGGCCGTCAGACCGGTCATGGAACAGTGGCTGGAGAGGAGACACGGTGCTCTCTCCTACCGGCTGTCACAGATACTAACCGGGCACGGTAGCTTCGGTAGGTATCTGTGGCGAAGACACCGGGAAACCACGGCAGAGGTGTCAGCACCGCGAGGACCGCAGCGATGACACAGCGCTCCATACGCTGGTGGAGTGCACAGCATGGGCGCAACAGCGCCAGGTCCTCGTAGTGAGTCTGGACGTGGACACTCTCTCGCTCGAGACCATGGTGCGAGCCATGCTCTCCAGCGGGAGTAAGTGGGACTGCGCCGCCTCTTTCTGCGAGCAGGTCATGCTCGTGAAAGAGGCGGCGAGGCGGGTACTTCGCCGAGGACTATCGGCCTCCATGACCGGGGGTCTGAGGACGGTGAGAGGGTCGCTCACCGTCCTTACAGAAGCAGGCCCATGACGGCAGCGTGACGTGAGGAACTCACGCATGACCCCCCTTATAAGCGGGATCACACCCGAAACCCCCCCCCCCCCCAATACGCGGATTAGTATCCGAACCACCCCCTCGGCGAGGCTGCAGAGGCGGCTGTAGGTCTGTTGGGAGTCCTGGGACATCCTTCCGAGGGCTTACCCGGGGCTCACAATCGTAGGCTGTTGGGCGTTGCGTGAGGTTTTTTAGTCGGTAGGAGTCCGGCATAACATCCATGAGGATTTTCCCTCAAGTAAAAAAAAAAAAAAAAGCCCAAACACAAGGTAACTGCTGTAAATCGTTAAGGAATTCCCTCGCTCGAGGGATTTCTTCGATTTCTCAAGAATCCCAGCATCTGATTCTGAGATCCTGTATATGGGACCACATGGTAAGCATTAGCTTTCAAATAAAAAAAGAATCATCAAAATCGGGTAACTCGTTCAAGCGATTTGCCGGTAACAAACATAAAAAAAAAATTACAGACGAATTGAGAACCTTTTCCATTTTTACATTTTTAACCGACTTCCAAAAAAGGAGGAGGTTCTCAATTCGTCTGTATTTTTTATTTTTTTTATGTTTGTTACCGGCAAATCGCTTGAAAGAGTTATCCGATTTGGATGATTCTTTTTTTATTTGAAAGCTGGTGCTTCCCATGTGGTCCCATATACAGGGAGTCAGAATCTGATGCTGGGATCCTGGAGAAATCGAAGAAATCCCTCTAATCGAGGGCATTCCTTAACGATTTACCGCAGTTACCTTGTGTTTGGGCTTGATTAATTTGTATTGGGGAGGACATTATCCCTAGACTGATATAATTTCAGTCTACCTGTCACTAAAAATAATGAAAAAAAAAATTTTTAACAAAAAAAAACCGACTTCAAAAAAAAACTAAAAATTCAAAAATAAAATTAACTTAGCTCAAAGTAATGGGTAGTAAATTTAGATTTATCAGATATTATTGACTGTAATACTGAAGTCGGTGCCAATATTTCTATGAGAGATTAATAATACCTACCTTAACCTATAGTTTTACTTGGCGCCGATTTCAGTATTACAGTCAATAATATCTGATAAATCTAAATTTACTACCCATTACTTTGTGCTAAGTTAATTTTATTTTTCAATTTTTTGTTTTTGTTTGAAGTCGGTTTTTTTTGTTAAAAATTTTTTTTGAAGTCTGTTAATAAAAAAAACCTTACGAATTGAGAACCTCCTCCTTTTTTGAAGTGGGTTAAAAAGTAACAGAGCGTTTATCATTATTTTCTCTATCTTAATTGAAGTAAAATAGTACAGATAACATTATCAACTTTCCGTGCAATGTGCATTTGATTAACCAAATTTATAATCAACAAGTAGGCATTTATATCAAATATTGATCTTTAATGTCAGTTAGTTTTGTACCACTCTCAGATACGCAGTAAGTACTTACAGATAAGAAACAATTGTTTCTGTAATAAACTATGTAAATGTTTCAGTGTTTAAAATATATTAATTAATTAATTTCAGTAAACAATATTCTTAATAATACCGAAATATAACATCAAGGATAAAATTAAAAAAATTGCATAGTACATAATTATCTTGATACGATAAAGTTCTCGTGAGTTGAAATTTTGTAAGTCTTCTTTGTACTGACTTCTTTATATTTTTTTTTATTCTATGTATAATATGTATTTAGAAATATATAAGTATATTATACTACGCCAAATCGAATGCCAAATAATCGAACGTTCAAAATATCGAACGTTCAATATATCGAACGTTCAAAATATCGAAGATAACAATATCAATGTTCGATATTTGAACGTTCGATATTATTGAACGTTCGATATTTTGAACGTTCGATTATTTGGCATTCGATTTGGCGTAGTATACCCATATATATCAGTCGTCTAGATCCCATAGCACAAGCTTATATTTAGTGAAGTACAATCCTCGAGGCGTCGAGTCTTATTTTTGACGCCTTGAGGCGGAATAGCAAGACTCAGTGAGCTCGGTAAGCTTGGAGTCCCGAGCCTAGCCGAGCCGCGCCTTTTGTGAGCCACGCCTGGAGGCTTCAAAAGAGCTCGAGATTTCAAAAGAGCTCGAGTCTTCAAAAGAGCCTTAAAACAAGCTCGAGTCTTAAAATGAAAGCAGGCCTACAATAAAAGCTCAAATTAATTTTGATAACATTAATATCTCCGTAACTAAGTAATATACGTCCTACGGCTTTGCCACATGGAGGGAAAGTACCTTGAATATTGTAGATGGAACATTTTACTGAAAGAAGACATTATTTTAATTTAAAAAACAATTTAAACTGCATTCATAGATTTCTAAATAATTACGTGGTTAAGCCGGGAATCGAACCTGCTACACGAGAAAAAAAAATTACTATGTAGGTTTATCATACCGATCGAAAGACTTCATCATTAGGATATATTTACCGAATATCCCGTGCCCGGTAAGCATCTGTGACAACCGGTAGGAGAGAGCACCATGGCTCCTCTCCAGCCACTCGTCCATGACCGGTCTGATGACCCGTATTGTGACGATTCTCGCCCTTGTTTGCATGATAGACAACTTACCGAACGGGAAGTAGTCAAGTTTCAAGTTTGCAAAAAAGACTAACAAAATTTCAACTCAAGACAACTTTATCGCATCAAAATAATTATAAGCAAGTTTTTCAATTTTAACCGTTAAGTTTTATTTCGGTATTGTTGACAAATTATTTATTAAAATTCAACACTGAAACGTTTACATAGTATAAAATAGAAAAATATTGTTTCTTATCTGTGAGTACTGCGTATATGAGAATGGTCCAGAATTAACTGACATTAAAGATCAATATTTAATATAAATGTACTCGATCGTTAGAAGTATTTGGCTAATCAAATGTGTCGCTATTCGTCGATTCCACGGAAATGTGATAATGTTATATGTGTTGTTTAACTTCAATCAAGATAGGGAAAAGAGATAGAGAGAATAAATTGATGACGTCGATATCGTTTGATAAACGTATTTGTTTCCATCCGGATACAACGCTTAATTCTTCAAGAAAGCCGTAACTGGTGGACCACCAATTTGAGGGCCATTGAAAATTCCGTTAGAAAAAGTGTTTCTCAATTTGCTAGTAGTCGTCATGCAATTCTATTACGTGGGCGGCGTTATGACGAGTTCAATAAAGGTATGTAAAACGGATAAATGAGAGTCAGCCCCGCCACCGAAGAAAAAAAGTAGACAGAAAACAGAAAAGTAGAGAAGAAAACGAGTAGAAAGGAACAATTCGTGTCTCTGCCAGGCAGTCTTGTCTTCTAGAAAGTGTTTAATGCTATAATAAGCTTTCTGGCACAATTTAAGTTTTATTAGTTTTTTAAATTTATTAACTGACAAACCTGTTATGGCTGTCGGCAATGTATTGTACATTCGAATACAATTGCCCGCAAAAGAATTGCTTATTTTATTAAGCCTAAATCTAGGTACAGCCAATTTATTCTTATTTCTTAAGTTTAGGTTATGGATATCACTATTTTTAATAAATGTTCTGTTATTTTATGAGGATGTTGATATCCTTAAACTTTTCTCTTAATGACTCCCGAAACCCCATACCATAGATAGCCCGGACAGCCCTTTTCTGCAACACAAAGATACATTCGATGTCGGCAGCGTTACCCCATAATAGTATGCCATAGGTCATGACACTGTGGAAATAGCTAAAGTAGACAAGACGCGCTGTTCTAATGTCTGTCAGTTGTCGGATCTTTTTAACGGCATAGGCTGCAGAGCTCAGTCTGCCCGAGACTTTCTCGATATGAGGCCCCCACTGCAAGTTGGAGTCTAACTTTATGCCCAGAAATACAGTTTCATCGACCAATTCTACTTGATCATCCCTAATCCTAATACTGGTGTTAACGGGCCTAACATTTGGCAAGGTGAATCTAATACATTTTGTTTTAGTTTCATTTAACAATAAATTATTTGCGCTAAACCAGTGGACTACCCTAGAGAGGGCATTGTTTACTTCGTCAAGTTCGCGTTGTCCACGTTCAACTTTAAATATTAAAGATGTGTCATCAGCAAACAAAACTACCTCGTGATCGTCTCTTATAAGGTGAGGGAGATCATTTATGTACACTAAAAATAGAAAAGGTCCCAGAATTGAACCCTGAGGCACCCCCATTGTTACAGCAGAACCATTTGACTATTTACCATTTATAATTACTCTCTGTACTCTATCTCTAAGGTAAGAACTAATTAAATCCAAGGCCGTCCCCCGGATTCCATAATTATCAAGTTTTTGAATTAAAATCTGATGCTGGACGCAATCGAAGGCCTTAGACAAGTCGCAGAATACACAATAAGCATCATACGACTCCTCCCAGGCCTCATATATACACTCTAATAATTTGATTCCAGCATCCGTGGTAGACCGACCTCGCGTGAAACCGAATTGTTTAGTATGGAATAGTTTATTTGAATTAAAATGATTTTGCATTTGATTAAGCATTACCTTTTCAAAAATTTTACTAAACGTGGGTAGTACAGAAATAGGACGAAAATTGGACGGATCTGAGGTGCTACCCGATTTAAACAGAGGAGTTATTTTACTAAACTTCATTAAGTCAGGAAACACACCACTATCAACACAATTATTAAATATTATTGATAATTCAGGGGCAACCATTTCAATTAACGAATTAACTAAATGTACAGAAATTCCCCAGAGGTCAGCCGTTTTCTTAATATTTAAAGATTTAAAAGTTTTTATGATAGTGTGTATACTAATTTTACTGAATTTGAACATTTCATTACAGCAAGGAACATTTGATTTTAACAAGGATTCTGCTATTGGGGTAGAAGAACCTAGGGTTCTGGTCAAATCTACTGGAATTCGAGAAAAAATTGTTCAAATTCGTTAGCGACTTCGGCATCTGTTATAATTATGTTACCATTTACTTTAAGTTTAAAATTATTATCATTTGATTTTACTTGGCCTCTTTCTGCGTTAATTATTTTCCAAGTAGATTTAACTTTGTCTACACTATTGAGAATTTTATTACTTATATACTTTCTTTTGGCTGCTATGCAGTCTGCTTTAAACTTTTTTGAATAAGTTTTAACATAATTTAGAAATTCATACAGTTTTTGTCTACTTTTATGTATATCCTCAGTGGCCCATTCACTGAAGGCTGGCCTATCACCGATTGTGACTTCCTTAGACTTGAATATGGAGTTGAACTCATTGTAAAAGGAATCAAAAAATAACTTATACATTACATTTGGATCTAAGCCAGTGTCTAAAAATGGAAGTTTATTGCAAAGTCCAACTTGCATACGTTCCAAGCGGTCACTAGTTACTGGTCTACATAATATTTTACGTCTTTTAACTTTTTCTCTTGTGATCTTGAAAGATGCTATTTGCCCAGTATGATCTGATTTTATCTTATTTATAATACTCTTACTTTCTGGCAACATATCACTGTATATATTGTCCAGACAAGTAGCTGTTGTATCACAATATCTAGTAGGCTCTAAAAATAAATTAGTGAGATTGTGTGATTTAAATAAATTTAAGATATCATTGGTCTGACGCGTATTTATAAGTATATTAACATTAAAATCACCGCACACTATTAGGTGTTTATTAGTTTTTCCAAGTTTAAATAGCACTTTATCCATTACTTCCTCAAACTCACAAAAGGGTGAGACTCCAGGTTTATATACGCATACTACTATGAATTGCTCCAATTCTACGCACGATATTTCAACTGTACACTCTACAGAGAGGGACACAACATCTTTCCGTTCCTTATATTTTAATTTCTTATTTAATAAAATCAACGAACCCCCCCGTGTTGTGTTGACCCTGCAGAACGCACTACTAACCCGGTGACTACTGAAACTGAACATGAGCTCATACTCCTTACGCATAATGTTCTGTAAGACAAACAATTTCAATATATTCTGAGCCCATGAACAGCTCCAATTTAAACTCTTTGACCTGCGTTAATGTTGCAATATTATAATGCACCAGGCTGATGTAATTTTCATTTTTTAATTTAGTTTTGTTCGGAGGACAGTTTCCGTTATAGTTAAGGTTTGCATTTAAATTCAACTCTATCAATTTACAATTTTGGCTAGAGGGTAATTCCTCTGTTGTCCCAGCAGTTAATTTAAATGACTTGGAACAGATTCCAAAGTCCTAAATCTACTCTGCTCAAATAAAGCACTTTTGTCAGCCAAGTTTTTGGCTACAGAGTAAAAATAATTAAATAGCAAACTTGCTATTTGTCTTTTATAATATTTGGGTAGACAATACCTACCCTTCTGATTATTATAGACTTTATACTTGCTATGTGACAAATTTGTGTTAAATACAGAATTAAAGTCAATTATATTCAATTTATTATTATACTGACTTATTAAGTTTAAACGTAAATTCATCTTATATCTAAATGAATGTTCCGAATCTGGCACACCTTTTATAAATAGAAGTGTGAACATTACAACTTGTATGACATTTAAGTTTAAGATGTAATTCATGTATGACAAATCATCATTGCTAATTTTCCCCCTGTTTGCACAGAAAATTAATATTTTACTGTTAGCTTCAAATTTATATTCTAATATCTTTTGCATAATACGGATTATTCCGTTAATCCACCCCAAAAAATCCACCCCATAGGTGGATAACCGGAATTACATGTTATGGTATGTCCGGAATTCCACCCCTTGGGTGGATTTCCGGATCTATTCATGATAAAAAAAAAGATCAAAAAAACAAATGAAGATCGAAAAAACAAAATAAGATCGGCAATACAAATGAAGAACGTCAAAACAAATGATTGTCGGATAAACAAATGACGATCGAAAAACAAATGAAGATCGGCAAAACAAATGAAGATCGTCAAAACAAACGACGGTATGATAAACAAATGACGATCGAAAAAACAAATGACGATCGAATAAACAAATGACGATCGAATAAACAAATGACGATCGAAAAACAAATGAAGATCGGCAAAACAAATGAAGATCGTCAAAACAAACGACGGTAGGATAAACAAATGACGATCGAAAAAACAAATGACGATCGAAAAAACAAATGAAGATCGGCAAAACAAATGAAGATCGTCAAAACAAATGACGGTAGGATAAACAAATGACGATCGAAAAAACAAATGAAGATCGGCAGAACAAATGAAGATCGTCAAAACAAATAACGGTCGAATAAATAAATAACGGTCGAAAAAACAAATGAAGATCGGCAGAACAAATGAAGATCGGCAAAACAAATGAAGATCGTCAAAACAAACGACGGTAGGATAAACAAATGACGATCGAAAAAACAAACGACGATCGAAAAAACAGATGAAGATCAAAAAAGAAAATAGAATAAAATAAATAAATAAAATATAAAATAGAAGAAAATAATCTAGCTGCGATTGCCATTGCAAAAATAGGTGCAAGCTAATCTAGACCTTAATGACGCTTCTCTAAAAATGTGCTTGTAGACATCACTGATCACGAATATACTGGTTGAATTTGTAGTCGTTCTGGAACGAAAAGGTACAGTTTTGATAACAGAACCGACCGTAAGTGTCAATTTGAAAATCAACAAAAAAAATACGAAAATGTCAAAATCTACATCGTTTTCCGAAATCAAAACGAGAACTCGTTCTTACTCTTGTTTGTTGTTAAAAAGTAAATAGGGGGGGGGGGGGGGGGGATATTATGTATGCCCATAATGTCGAAATTTGCTTTCACCCATTTCATTTTTATCAAGATGCGATAACCATCCTAAAAATAGGTGCAAGCAATTCTCGATCTTATTAACATGCATATTTATTTATTTTTTACATAGTCGTGATCAGTAATGTCTGTTATCGCCTAAAATAACATTTTTAGAGAAGTGTCATTAAGGTCGAGATTTCCTTGCACCTTTTTTTGAATGGCAATCGCATCTAGATTACAAAATATGGCTGCAAGTAATTTTTGACCACCAAAAATCAACAAGGCTGAAAGCTCAATAGTCAGAACTCAGAACTCAAAACCCAAAACTCAAAACTGAAAGGAAAGCTCATACTTAAGTCTTTTCTTTTGTTTTATTATACTATACTATCTTCACGCCAAATCCCTTGCGGGGTAGGCAGAAAGAACCGAGCGCCACACGGCACGGTCCATACACACCTCACTTGTTTCTTCAACTTTCATATTTCTTTTCATGCATGTGATAGATATGCTTATATATAGGTAAGTTACTTGGTTGACCGTACAGTTCATACGGCAATACGTTAGAAGGAACCATTATTTATTGTACAGTAAACATTAAAATATTTTGCAATTAATGTGAATTTGAAAAAAGAGGCCGTGACTTTTATTGTCAGGTTCTTTCTCATAGGCTCTACCTATTGCGAATCTGACGGTAAATGTAGAATTGGAAATCTTGACGAGAATAAAGATATTGTTATCTCATATTCATTTCTTTGCATGTCATAACTTGTTAGCTAATACCCTCCTTACAGAATATGCCTCTGGCTATCCCTTCGGGGATAAAAGGCGTGACCGTATGTATTGATATACCTACCCTTTTACGAGACGACACTAACACATGCACGTCAGTTCCTACGGCTCTTGACACCACCCTCAACTAACACAACTAACTTTTGTTATATTGATCTGCATAATGTTTTATCGGTTTTCATTTGTTTACGATCTTCATTTATTTTACCGATATCATTTGTTTTTTTGATTGTCATTTGTTTATCCTACCGTCGTTTTTTTGACGATCTTCATTTGTTTTGCCGATCTTCATTTGTTTTTCGATCGTCATTTGTTTATCCGACCGTCATTTGTTTTGACGATCTTCATTTGTTTATCCGACCGTCATTTGTTTTGTCAATCTTCATTGGTTTATCCGACCGTCATTTGCTTTGTCGATCTTCATTTGTTTTGCCGATCTTCATTTGTTTTTCGATCGTCATTTGTTTATCCGACCGTCATTTGTTTTGACGATCTTCATTTGTTTTGTCGATCTCCATGTGCTTTGACCATCTTCGAAATCCACCCATTTCATGGGTGGATTAACGGATTAATTGGATTAGTAATATGTAACACCGGAAATCCACCCCTTGGGTGGATTTTCGTGGGTGGATTATCGGACTATTTTGATTAAAAATATATAATTCCGGGAATCCACCCAAGGGGTGGATTTTCATGGGTGGATTAACGGACTAATCCCACCACGGATTTAATGAAGCACCCGGATAGCAATTATTAATAACCGAGTAATAACTTGAATTTGAGTTTTGTTTTAAAAATGAACTTAGATTGGTAACCAATATCATCACTAAATACAATTAATTTAGTACAACTATTACTATTATTTACACTGTCACACAATATATCCACTGATGTACTGGGCGAGCACGTGGTAATGGGAGCTAGGGGCTCAGCGGTAACCGGTTCGCCCTGGGCCTCCACCGGCTCAATTGCTTTAGGGCAGTTAATATTGCATAAGTGGTCATTTAGGAAACAATTAAGGCGCTCAGTGTTATCATTTGATGTTTTGAGTACCTTATCTATGGTTAAAGAACATTTAGTAAAGTCCTTAAGGGACCATTCATATTTTTTAGTCATATATTGTAGCTCAAATTGCAAACTTTGTATTTTTGACTCTAATTTTTGTGTGTCAGTGCAATATTTTAAATGGCTTTGTTCCAGCTCTAACATTGACAATTTAGCTTGTTCTCTAAATTTTAAACAAAAGCCTATATTTTTACACTTCTTGATTAACATTTTATGGAATTTTAATTGCTTTTTAACCGACTTCAAAAAAAGGAGGAGGTTCTCAATTCGTCTGTATGTATTTTTTTTTATGTATGTCAAGCGATAATTCCGTCAATTATAGACGGATTTCAAAAAATTTTTTTTTGTTGAATAGGGGTTACTTCTGAGGTGGTCCCATTTTCACCAGGTCAGGATCTGATGAAGGAATCCAGGAGAAAACGAGGGCAACCACTGAAAATTGTAGGGACCACTAGTGTGCTTGTTAACTTTTTAATTAAGTGCTTTAATGTTCTACACTTTAATGAAGGTATGGCGTCGATCTGATGATAGAGTCGAAAGACAGTCGAGGGCATTCCTAAACAATTTACAGCAGTTATCTTGTGTTTGGGCTTGATTGATTTGTATTGATGAGAACTTTACACCTAGATTGATAGATCCAACTTCAAACAAAAAAGAAAGGTCTCAATGTTTTATGTATGATCACCGTCAATTATAGACGGATTTCAATTTTTTTTGTTGAATAGGGTTTTCTTCTGAGGTGGTCCCATTATAACCAGGTTAGGATCTGATGATGGGATCCTGGAGAAATCGAGGGCAACCACCGAAAATTATAGGCACAACTAGTGCGTTTGTTAACTTTTTAATTCAGTGCTTTAATGTACTACCATTATTAATAAAGGTCTGGAGTCGATCTGATGATGGAACCAAAAGAGATTCGAGGGAATTCCTTAACGATTTACAGCAGCTACCTTATGTTGGGGCTTGTTTAATTTGTATTGATGAGAACTTTCACCTAGATAGATATATTTTTCGGTTCACCCGTCACTTAAAATAATGAAAAAAAATTTTTCAATAAAAAATACAACCGACTTCCAAGAAATCCTGAAAAATAAAATTTACTTAGCACAAAGTAATATGTAGTTGATTTATCAGATTTCATTCAATATAATATTGAAGTTGGTGCCATGAATAATACCTCCCTAAACCTATGAATTTACTTGGCGCCGACTTTAATATGATATTGAATAAAAATCAGATAAATCAAAATACATATTACTTTGTGCTAAGTAAATTTTATTTTTCAGGATTTCTTGGAAGTCGGTTGTATTTTTTATTGAAAAATTTTTTTTGATTTTTGTATGAACTTTTTAATTTTTAGATATTTTTTAGTTTATTTCTGCTGCAAAACAAAACCGACTTGTCCCGTTGATATGGACTGTCACCTGTAAGATCTATAGTAGTCAAGTCCAGGTTTTAAGAATTTGCAGAAGGAATGAACTGCGGGATGCAACTCATTAACTCACTAAAAAGATTATCAGTTTGTTGGGCAGTAACTTTCTCAGCAGCTTCTTCCAGGTGTGAGATCTGTCCCTGGGCATCCCTTAGCTCCTGTTCCAGAAAGGTAGTCCTCCTCAAGGTTTTCTCATACTCGTCACTGCACTCTTGGACCTATCTACAATTGACTGAAGGTGGTCCCGCTTCGCAACAATGTCATCTTAACTAACATGAAGTCTTGTAAGTCATCTAAGAGATTTGTCTCTACGCTCACGAAATTTGAGATGATAGTATATTCAAGTTTGCTTCATGTCTGCCTCTAATATTGTTTACTTGCATCAAGCATAGGTAAACTGTAGCGCCTGATTAATAAGTATTTTCTGCTCGCAATATTGAAAGGGCGATCGTCCCATATCCCTCTAGTAGCGACAGAAGTGTCTCTCCAGGTGCTAATAGGTTAGTGATCACATTCTCCATACCAGTATCAGTTAAGTTCTAGTTTGGACCAAGTGTTGCAGCCCTCTGCGAATATATCTTCTGCAAACTGTAAGTTCATAGCATATATTATATCATTGAGTTATAATGTAAGACATTGTAATATTAGTACCTTCGTAGTTATATTAGTTTAATGCGATGTCATTTTGGCTTTTTGCATATTGATGCATATAAATCTTATTTAGTATAGAAAATCAAGTACCTATTATGGAATTTGAACCTTCAATAGTTTGGAAGTTTGTTACACTTTTACGCTGTAACGGCTCAACGGATCTTATTGAAATTTGTCCCTTCGGAGCAGAATGTCCAAAACGCAAGCCCTTTACATTATGTAGTCTGGAATAGCACATGCGTCTTTTATCTCGAGAATAAGATCTCATGGGAAACGAGAACGGGAAAAATATTTCACGTGGGCGGAGCCGTAGACGCCATCAAATTATGTATAAAATACTGAACTAAAGTTAGATGACATGAAGCGCTCGAAGTGACTCGGCGCCGCGCCGGCGCGGCGTTCAGTAAACAATCGTCATTATATGTATATGGTTGACAACCTTGTGACATTTATTTTGCGAACGTTTGACTGATTTGACCGACAGAAAAACGAGGTAATTTTTAGGGTTCCGTACCAAAAGGGTAAAAAACGGAACTCTATTCGCCGTCCATATGTCTGTCTGTCAGTCACGAGGCTGTACCTTATGAACGGTGATAACTAGAGAGTTGAAATTTTCACAAATTATGCGTTTCTATTGCCGATATAACAAAAAATACTAAAATCAAAGAAATAATCACATTATATTAGTTGCGGGTCTTTTTCGCGTAAACAAAGCGCTTACGCGTTACGCGAAAAAGACCCGCAACTAAAATAATGTGTAGTGCAAGTCGTGTGAGTTTAAAAACATTATAAATAATCACATGTTACGGAACGGAGTGCCTTATCGATTCGTATGATTTATTATGTCCAAAAAATGATTAATTATTCATCCTCACAATAAACAAAAAGGCGATTTCTATACCTACTAATATTGTAAAGAGCAAAGATTTGATTGTTTGTTTGGTATTGAATAGGCTCCGAAACTAGGTACTGAGCCGAATTGAATAAATCTTTTTCTACGACCATTTGGTAATTTGCTTAGTACATAACCACAAGTCATATCTCAATAGTACTCATTCCTGCAAAGTCGTGTTACAATGACCATTTCCACATGGGTAAGCCGTTCTACAATGAAATTTATAAATTTTTTTTATGGCTATGGCATCAAAAAATCAACATATGATTATGCCAAAAAGAGCTCGTATTTGCGTCACGACTAAACATCGCATGTAATTAGGCTATACTGGTTGAATTTATAGTCGTTCTGGACCCGAGAGGGGGTTACTCGGAATCAATAATGGAACCATTTCGGAGTGTCAAAACAGCTGTGCAGGTTATAATAAAAAATTGACTTCTATGTAATCTTTAGTTCGAGTTCGAGTTGAAACATTAGTAGCGCTTCGATTATTCATTGAACTTTTCAATGAATGAAACTCCGAAACCCATAGGTACCTACTACGCCGCGGCGCGTGTCTCCATGTGATCAGTTCATTGGCCGAATGCATCGTTTCGATAATAATAGGTACTTAGATAATAATAAAGGACTCCAATTTCTCCTTCATACTTTACGCGGGCTTAGGACCGTCGGAAACACTTTAATATTGTTCTATTTTACGGTGAATTAATAAGGTTTATGTAATAATAATGAAAATAAACACGAACAAATAGGGAGTATTTCCG
Organism: Miltochrista miniata; assembly: GCA_933228765.1. Taxonomy (NCBI): domain Eukaryota; kingdom Metazoa; phylum Arthropoda; class Insecta; order Lepidoptera; family Erebidae; genus Miltochrista; species Miltochrista miniata. Next base: position 17,812,532 of record OW121757.1, on the reverse strand, counting down.
GCGTATTTAAAAAATTGGAGCTATTTACAAAATAATCAACTTAAATACCTAGACCTACCTATTCACAGTTTATTTACACTTCCCTGTACCTTAACAACTGCTCAAAAAGGAGTCCAGAACGTTCGATACACGGGCACGTTTTAGGCTATTGTCTTTTAGTTTATTCAATGTGTCTCTGTCACTTTTCACTATTTCAAAGGCGTCCACTATCGCACTGCGTAATTCATCACGAGATTCGTACTCTCGAGTGTAAACTAATCGTTTTATTTCCGACCACAAATAAAAGTCGATCGCGACGACAATACTGCGTGCGAGTTATAGTCGAACTGCGCGCCGCGGTCGCCGGTCGGCGGCGCGGTCGGCCGAGCGTATTTACCTACCTACAAGACGTAACTATAGTCATCTCGGTGTAGCATGGTGCGTATGACAGTTGTCGATCGCGTTTCGTTTCACTCTTGAAAGTTGCCGTGAATTACAAAATTATGAACTTAGTATTTCAGCTACATCCCATTCATAATATATTAAATCGGTAATCACTGTTGTATATAAAATTAAACTCAACCAGAATATTCTAGTCTACAAATAAAATGAATTTGGAAGAAAAAATTAACAAATTGTTGAGTATAACGTAACACCAAAGATGTCTTTAGTGATGGGATTATATACATCTACGATGGATAGTCGATATTTTGATAAAACAAAACGTATATTGTCCGTAGTTCCAACTTTTATTGTAAAAAGTATATTATTGGGTTATTATTATTAATATTTTTCCTCTTCTCGGTTACCTTCTTTTTTTTCTTGCGAAGTTACCCGGTCTTTTGATAGGCTGTTTGAACGGTGATAGCTAGAGAGATGAAATTTTCACAGATTGTGTTTTTGTTACCGCTATAATAACAAATACTAAAAACAAAAAAAATATAATATTCAAGGGGACTCCCATACAACAAACGTATTTTTTGTCGTTTTTCGGTACGGAGAGCTCTGCTCACTTGGACGGTTTTTTAAGACGTTTAGTTAATTCAAAAATAAATATAGCAATAATTTTCATAACAATAATAAACAGAACGTGATTTATCTCGTTTATCGTAGGATTCTAAACATGAATTGCATATCGACACATCCCTAGTAATGTGGTACTGATAGATATCAACGTCATACTGCCAACTGTCATACGCACCTTGTTACAGCGAGGCGAGTATAGTCGAGTACCTATCGACGTTACTTGGCAACGAGTCCACGTGAACCGATGCGTTCATGCGTTGTGATTGGTCGAATTTTCCCGGCGCGGTGACTCTTGTTACTGATTGGAACGTTAGACATTGAATGAAAAATTGTAGTAGAAAATCGTAGTAAACGTATTTCGTGAAATTTAAAGGAATAACCAGGTGTTCTCGTTTTGATTTTGGCAAACGATGTAGATTTTGACATTTTCGTAATTTTTTATTGTTGATTTTCAAATTGACAGTGCCGATCGGTTCTGTTATCGAAACTGGGCCTAAACCTTTCCGTTCCAAAACGACTATAAATTCAACCAGTATAGATGAATTGCCTTTGCCTTTTACTTGTGGGATTATAAGAACTAAACAACATTGCGCGCGCCGCGCTATTTTCGCGCCATTGTTAACTTTTATCTGCACTTACAAATAAAATTGTTCTGAAAATGAGTGATATCAGTGATAATAGCGAAATGGACAATACCTTAACACTTACTTTAGTAGGTAAAAGTCATGAGGATTTCCACACCTAAGAAAAAAATGCGACGTGGCGTCGAATATTGTTTATTTTTATGTGTATAATAATAAATAATTATGCAAACACATTATCTATACTTATAATAAATCTGTAGAAGTGAAAATTCTGTACATTCAAAATATAAAAAAAATAAATAGCAGGGGGTGTTACTAGACCGACACCGAACCCAAAAATGTGATTAAAAAAATTTTTGTCTGTCTGTCTGTCTGTCTGTCTGTCTGTTTGTTCAGGCATCACGCAAAAACTACCGGTTCGATTACGATGAAATTTGGTATCATTATTCTTTAATAGCCTGGGCACAACACTGGGTACTTCTTATCCCGGAAAAGTATATAGAATTCAAACCAAACTTAATTTTGCGGTTCGATCCCTAGACCCAAAGTTATTATCAATTATTGCTTAAACGGTTAATGGTGCTGTTATATCCATGTTATGCTAGCCTTAGTGCTGTCCTACCATCTTTTATGCTGACTTCTGATTATCAGCCCCTTGCTCTGTCCAGCGGCTCAGCCACAGGCCAGTCTGTCTCCATCCTCCGAATCGCGCGGTTGCCTAAGGATCCCAAGAGAATCCTGTTATATTCTTTCTTTGAATAAAGGTCATAGTGCCTGAAGATTTAAAAGTTCTTTTTTTTTTAAAAACCAGTTTTCGAAACTCCGTATAACATTTTGGTGGCAGCGGTGGGATCCGAAAATTCCCAGTGCCGGCAACCGCTACAGACTCGCGCTGCATCCTATTCGAAATCCAAGTTTACTGAACCCTAAAATCTGTGGTGAAGTGTAACCCAGTGAAATCAAGTGTTATTCAGTGAAATCCGTGAATACAAAATCCGTATCAAAATCCGCACACGTCGTGTCTCGTCGCGAATCTAATTCGTGCTTTAAGAAGAATCTGTTCTATATTCTGTAAAGAAGAAAATTATTCCATCTCGTCCTAATTCAAGAACCTGTCAGAAGAGCCTTTCAAGTATTCATCTATGTGGTAATTACCATACTCCGTGTCCAATCATCGAGATTCTGCATTCAAAATATTCCAAGTCATCCGAGGTCATCAAGTGTTCCAGTCCACGAGAAATTAAAACGTCTCTTCCCAACGCGCAAGTACACCGTCTTATCAGTCGGAATGTTCCTGTTCGCCGTATTCGTCACCGTCGCCCACACATTGTCGTGAGTCTTTGGTCATTGTTTAGACTAGGTCTAGATATCAGTGATTCTCAAACCCTTTGTTCAATTCAATTTAAACATTTTATATTCTTTGTGTATTTTGTGTTCGCTTTAAAAATCGTTTTGTTGTTAGTAACATTTTAGTATTAGCTCTGTATTCTTTGTTCTATTATGCCAAAACAGTATAAAGAAGAAGATAGTAAATTGCAACTAACTATCCCCGAACCCGAGAAGGTAGAAAGTGACAACGACTCTGTGAAGTCACCAATTTTGTCCCCTCGGGTCACAAGGAAAACCGCAGTAGCTCTTACGATGAGCGAAATTGAATTGAATACTCTGTTCAAATTTATAAAACCTTATGACGGAAAAAGGGAAACTCTAAGTTCTTTTCTAGTAAATTGCGACAACGCTTATGACCTTGCAACAGAGGCCCGTAGGCCTATTTTATTCAAATATATCCTAAGTCAACTGAACGGACGGGCGGAAATTGCCTGTTCTATTAAAGAATTCACATCTTGGGAGCAGCTTAAGGAGTTTCTAAAAACTCAATTCAGTGAGCGCAAACACTACTCACATCTCCTTACTGATCTCCAAGAGAGCAGGCAAAGTCCGCAAGAGAATGTAAGCCAATATTCATTACGCGTAGAAACGCACCTCTCTCAACTCTTGACGGAAATCTCATTATCAAACACTAAGGTTAAAGAATTACCTGGCCGTACCGCAGCCATGGAGGACTTGGCCCTCCATCATTTCTTAATGGGGTTACAACCCCGTATCTCGAACATCGTGAGATGTAGGTCTCCTAAAAATCTGAATGAGGCTATCAACCTGGCAATCTCAGAAGAACGTATACAGCAGACACTGTATAAGCGTCAACAAATGGACCCGAAGCAGAGCATCCAGTCGAAACCGAAACCAGGTACGTCCAATTCCGATTCTTTTAGATATCCGTCACAACGAGCTCAACCCACTGTTTCTCAATGTTCTAACGTCGTTTGTCGTTACTGTAAAAATTCTGGGCACGACATCTCTGTGTGCAAGAAACGCGAATTTAATAATCACCGTTTCAGAACCCTTCAATATCCGGCTAATAGCCAAAACCAATCAAAACCCTTCAAACGCATCAACTTCGTAGATCAACCGGATGAACCCATTGACCCGGATACAACTGAGTTCATACCGGACAATTTAAACCAATAAGAGTCTCGGCACGGTGTCGCACGAGACCTGTCCGCAAAGTCGATGCCTACCATTTTACTAATTCTACTAATTCTAGGGACCACACGGGTAACCAGCCCCAAATAAGCGCCCATTACTCTGCATTCATTAGGGACCACACGGGTAACCAGCCCCAAATAAGCGCCCATAACTCCGTATCAAATAGGGACCACACGGGTAACCAGCCCCAAATAAGCGCCCATAACTCTGTATCAAATAGGGACCACACGGGTAACCAGCCCCAAATAAGCACCCATAACTCCGTATCAAATAGGGACCACACGGGTAACCAGCCCCAAATAAGCGCCCATAACTCTGTATCAAATAGGGACCACACGGGTAACCAGCCCCAAATAAGCGCCCATAACTCCGTATCAAATAGGGACCACACGGGTAACCAGCCCCAAATAAGCGCCCATAACTCCGTATCAAATAGGGACCACACGGGTAACCAGCCCCAAACAAGCGCCCATAACTCTGTATCAAATAGGGACTACACGGGTAACCAGCCCCAAATAAGCGCCCATAACTCCGTATCAAATAGGGACCACACGGGTAACCAGCCCCAAACAAGCGCCCATAACTCTGTATCAAATAGGGACCACACGGGTAACCAGCCCCAAATAAGCGCCCATAACTCTGTAGCAAATAGGGACCACACGGGTAACCAGCCCCAAATAAGCGCCCATAACTCTGTATCCAATAGGGACCACATGGGTAACCAGCCCCAAATAAGCGCCCAAACCAATTCCATAATCACGAATCCCAATTCTTCTATTCCTTCTAAAACCCAAACAATATTCGAAATTAACCTCGACACAACCAAGAGGTTGTTACCACATGTCTTGTTACAATCCCAAGTATCTGAAATTCCTTTATCCCTATTGGTGGACTCAGGTGCCGCCATTTCTCGTTTAAAAGAATCCAGCATCCATAAAATTCCTATCCTAATAAAAGAACCGATTAAACTAAAGGGTATAGACCCTGGAGATGAACCAACGGCAACAGAAGGCCACTTCCAGCTCAAATTAGAGCTAACCCAGAAGAAATTCATCAAACATAAATTTCATGTCGTGAAGAATATTAGCTTACCTTACGATGGTATAATCGGAACCGACTTCTTGACTCAATTCGGTTGCAAAATAGACTATACCCACGACATCTTGAAAATAGGAACCCTAGAAATCAAATTAAACTTTTCAGAACCTTTTTATGTAATTCCGCCTCGTACAGAAGCCGTCATCGAATGTTCAATCCAAAAGACTAACCTTACAGAAGGAATCATCTCAGACCAACGTCTTTCAGAAAACCTACTTATATCCAACTGTATTGTCAAGGTTAAAGACAATAATCGCGTTAACCTCACTGTTGCCAACACCTCTGAATCCCCTGTCACTATCAAATCCAACTTGAATCTAAATGTCACACCTCTCTATCCCAATTCTTATCGGTTGAATAATCCTAAAAACACGTGTTCACGAACTGACAAGGTGATACAAACATTAAGACTTGATCACCTGAACCTAGAAGAAACCGATGCGCTAATAGAACTCTGCAGCCAATACTCAGATATCTTTCATTTATTCGACGATCAACTTACCTTTACCCCTGCTGTTAGCCATCAAATCAAAACCACAACCGATACTCCGGTTCACACTAAATCCTACAGGTTTCCCGAATTCCACAAGAAGGAAGTAGAAACCCAAATCAGCAAGATGCTCGATCAGAACATCATAGAACCTTCCCTGTCACCTTGGAGCTCGCCAATATGGGTAGTCCCCAAGAAAGCAGACTCTGAAGGTAGACTCAAATGGCGAATAGTCATAGACTACCTCAAACTCAACGACATAACCATAGGCGAAACCTACCCTATCCCGCAAATATCCGAAATCCTCGACCAATTGGGAAATAGTAAATATTTCTCGACATTGGATCTTACTTCTGGGTTCCATCAAATTCAAATATCATCTGAGGACGCTCCTAAAACAGCTTTCTCCGTTCCTCAAGGCCATTTCCAGTTCAACCGGATGCCATTTGGTCTCAAGAACGCCCCAAGCACGTTCCAAAAGCTGATGAATAGCTGTCTTTCGGGTCTCCAAGGTACACGCTGTTTTGTCTATCTAGACGACATTGTCATATACTCCTATGACCTAAGTTCCCAAATCAGTAATCTAAAAGCTGTCTTCGACAGACTTCGTCAATTCAATCTCAAGCTCCAGCCAGATAAATGTGAATTTCTCCGTAAAGAAGTCGTCTATCTTGGACACATCATTAGCGAAAACGGAGTTCAACCAAATCCTGATAAAACCAAAGCCGTAACCAAATTCCCTACTCCAAAGTCACCCAAAGACATTAAATCATTCTTGGGTCTTGTATCCCATTACAGGAGATTCATTCCAAACTTTGCCAAATTGGCTAAACCTCTCACATCCCTATTGAAGAAGGATACCCCTTTTAACTGGCAAAACGAGCAAGAGCTTGCCTTCGAAGCCCTAAAAACTAAACTCGTCACCCAATCCTTGCATATCCTGATTTTACCCAACCATTCCTTTTAACCTGCGATGCCTCTAACTATGCCATATCGGCAATATTATCCCAGGGCCCTGTTGGACAGGATCGCCCTATCTCCTATGCCTCACGAACACTAAATAAAGCAGAAAGTAATTATAGTGTCACCGAAAAAGAATGTCTTGCCATAATTTTCGGTACTAAGACATTCAGACCTTACCTATATGGTCACCGGTTCAAAATCCTCACAGACCATAAACCATTACAATGGTTATTTAATTGTAAAGACCCTGGGTCACGACTCATTCGCTGGCATCTAAAGCTAGAAGAATTCGAATACGATACCCAATACAAGAAGGGCAAGATCAATGCCAACGCTGACGCTCTATCTCGTTTTCCCGTGAACCCGGTTCAACAGGAAAACCCAGAACCCACTCATGAGCTAGACAGTGACTTAGAGGACTTGATACTTTCTCCACCGTCTTTTGACTTAGACGACTTACCTCTATCCCATCCAGATCCTGAAAATGTTGACATCGACGCAGAAGATCTCGTACCTCTACCTGACCTAGACTCGCCAACAAATATTCCAGACATCCAGAGAGATGAAATCGCTGATGAACTACTTCAACCTTCTGAACCTACTCAACCTGAGCAGTTCAACTTACCCGACCAACCCTCTTCTACTCACTCCCAAATTGAATCAGATCCTCAACCGTCGACAAGCTCACACTCTAATCCAACTAACGACGACTATGGTACATTTTTGAAAGCTATAGCTGATAGAAGTCGAACCTTTAATACTGACATAGAAGAATGTAACGAAAGTCTAATGAAATGTTCATCAAAAACCATTCTAGTTCCTACCTCTATTGACCTGGACGAGTCCAATTCATATATCCAAGACATCCTCAGTAACCCTGAAATAAATACCCAGGTCATGAACTCCGAAAAAGAACTCTTCTCTTTTGAAAGAATACAATATAATAATAAAATTATTTATATATTATTCACCAAGGTGCATCATTTTGACGAAGCATCTTATCCAGAAATTTATGTTACATTAAGAACCATCAGAAACCAACTGTCACAACATGACAACGTTTCTGAAATAGGTATTTCCGATTTGAGAAACCCTTTTGAAAAACACTCGTTTATCAAAATTCACAACATCCTTTCCTATCTCTTTCACGATACTAATATCAAAATAAAAATTCATCACAATAACATCTTATACCCGACTCCAACTGAAATCAAGGAAATACTTGCTGACAACCACGACATTCCTATTGCAGGTCATCTCGGTTCCAACCGGATGTATAATAGAATTAAAGAAAGATATTACTGGAAGGGAATGCGCAGTGATATTGAATCCTACGTAAAACAATGCAAACCCTGTCAAGAGAACAAAGCACTTAGAAAAGTAAATCGTGCACCTATGCAAATTACTAGTACATCTTCCGAATCTTTCCAGAGAATATCCCTTGATGTCGTTGGTCCTCTTCCAGAAGCAGGTCCCGCGAAACTTAAATATATTTTAACCATTCAAGATGACCTCACAAAATTCTCTTCTGTATATCCAGTCCGAAGCACAACAGCAGAAGAAACTTCCGAATGTCTACTTCATTATGTATCCATTTTTGGTATCCCTAAAACGATACTTATCGATCAGGGTACTAACTTCACAGCAGATCTCTTTAAAAAGACCTGCGAGTTCCTGAAAATAAAAAACCTGTGGTCTTCTCCCTATCATCCGCAGACTCAAGGAGCTCTAGAGAGAAGCCACTCGACGCTCAAAGAATATCTTAAATCCTATATTAACGAAGAACAGACGAACTGGCCTCGATACGTTTACACAGCCATGCTCGTCTACAATACAACCGTACATTCCACAACCCATTACACACCTTACGAATTGAATTTTGGTACCAAACCATTTATACCAAATTCCGTATACGACGAACCTACCGGCGCGACATATCCTGATTATGTCCGTATGTTACAAAGTAGACTGAAACACTCTAAAGAAAAAGCTCTTGAATTCATTAGAAGATCAAAAGAGTCTTCCAAAAGATACTACGATACCCGTACACGTCCAGTTATGTACAAAGTAGACGACTACGTCTATATAAAGAACCATCTGAGACTACGTAAAACACTTTCCCCTGTTTGGAAAGGACCCTATAAAATAATCAAAATAAATGGTAACAATACACTTACCTTACTCATCAACCGACGTCACGTCACTCATCACTTTGATCAAGTGAAACCCGCTGACGTTAGTGCAGACCTGTAAATATAAAGTTAAATAAAGATAACTTACCATAAGTTAATCAAATTATCTAGAAGTTACTTACCTTAGCCTTAATCAAATTATCTAGAAGTTACTTACCTTAGCCTTAATCAAATTAATTAGTTAATGAAACTATTAAATTACTTACCTTAAATTTAATCAAACCCATAGGTTATTCCCTTTAGTAAGTTACTGAAAAGAATTAATTTTACCTTAATGTTAATGTTAGTTATTAATTAATTACAGACCAGTTCGAGGTCAAACAAAAACATTGAATTTGCATTAAACACTACTAGGCATTTATGTAACCAAACAAATATTATACAAATTATGGCAGAATGCTACAACGTGTTACAACCATTAACTGTCCGTTTTCACGATTTGAATAAGGAATTTAATTCCATTTCACACTTAGTAGATAACAGAACAAAACGTGGTGCATGGATTGGAGGTATAGGCACGGTTCTAAAACAAATATTCGGAACTTTAGACGAAAACGACGCAATGAGATACGATGAAGCCATTAACTCTTTACAGTATGATGAAGATCGGTTGACTTCACTGATGAAGGAAAACATTTTGATCACTAACTCAGTGATAACAAGTTTTAATAACACTTTGCAGAAAATTGTAGAAAACGAAGCTAGTTTAAATGAAGCTATTGACAATCTCTCTCTTAATATAATAAACATCTCAGAAATTACTAATGGACTGCTATTAATGGCCAACGTTAATGAAATCTTTAATGCTCTAGAGACCTCTATATTAACTCTATCTTTGCAACTAGAGGACATAGTTAACGCCATCCTATTAAGCGGTCAAAATTTGCTGCACCCTTCCATCATAACCCCAACGCAACTGCATAGAGAGCTTGCCAATAACTACCGACACTTGTCAAGTGACCTCGAGCTTTCTGTAACCTTAGATCTTAATTCTATACACTTTATTTTAAGTATTTCTAAGTTAGCATGTTATTTCATATTTTTTTTTTTTATTTTTTTTTTTATACCACTAAGGTGGCAGACAAGCATACGGCCCACCAGAAGGACCGGTGGTCACCGCAGCCTATGAACGTTTGCAACACCAGAGGTGCCACACTCGCGCTGCCGACCCTGTAAAAACCTTCTAAGACCCCCTTTGAAGAACCCCATACTGTAGGCGTTTGGGAAAACCGAGGCAGGGAGGTCATTCCACAACCTAAGCGTGCGCGGAAGAAAACACCTATCGGATCTAACCGTGCTGGAACGCACCGGACGCAGAGTGTGAGGATGAACTCCCTGTCTGTGGCGAGCGGTGCGATGATAGAACGTAGCCGTGGGCATCATATCAAACAATTCCTCAGAGCACATACCATTGTACAGGCGGTAGAACACGCATAAGGAGGCAAAGTCTCTCCTGTCGCGAAGAGGTTCCACACCAGCTGTAAGTACAGGATCGTTGACAATTCTTACAGCTCGCCTTTGCACCGAGTCAAATGGACGAAGCTGATATTCAGGTGCTCCCGCCCAGAGGTGACAGCAGTACTCCATATGCGGCCGCACTTGCGACTTATAGAGAAGCAGTGTTTGCGCCGCAGTGAAGAACCGCCGCGCCCTGTTGAGCACACCTAGCTTTTTGGACGCCAGCTTAGCCTTGTCCTCCAAATGACTACGGAACTGAACGTCACTGGAGATGTCAACGCCAAGGATCCCTATACTTTTGGAGATGGAAAGAGATGTGCCCTGAAATTGCGGCGCTACAGTAATTGGGGTTTGCTTAGCGGTGAAAAAACACGCTTGTGTCTTGGAAGGGTTGAACTGGACAAGATTTTGTCCACCCCAATCGGACACTCTAGTAAGAGTAGCCTCGATTTCAGACACAAGCTGTTCACGATTTTCCTCCACTGTGTCCCGAGAGATACCGGGGCGGCCCGTGTAACAAGTGACCCCCGTACTGTCGTCCGCATAACAATGAATGCCGTCAATAGACAACATGTCATTGATATGCAGCAGAAACAGAGTAGGGGACAACACTGAGCCTTGCGGAACTCCAGCGTTTATGGCCATGCAGTCTGAACAGCTGCCGTCAACGACGGCCCTGATGCTTCTACCGGCCAAGAAGCTGGACACCCATCCGCATAATCTCTCGGGTAGTCCATATGAGGGCAGTTTCGTAAGAAGACCACGGTGCCAGACCCGGTCAAAGGCTTTAGAGATGTCGAGGCTCACAGCTAGAGCCTCACCCTTACTCTCGATAGCCGCCGCCCATCGGTGTGTTAGGTACACAAGAAGATCGCCCGTCGAGCGACCGTGACGGAAACCGTACTGCCGGTCGCTGAGCAGGTCGTGTTCCTCAAGGTACCCCAGGAGCTGTGTATTAATTACACGCTCCATCACCTTGGATAAAAGGGAGGTGACGGCTAAAGGCCTGTAATTGGCCGGGTCGGTTCTGTCACCCTTCTTGGGTACAGGATGTACATACGCGATCTTCCACGACGCCGGGACTTGTTGCATAGAATAGGAAAGTGTGAAAAGACGTGTAAGTACCGGACACAACTCTGGACCACAATGCTTAAGTACCACCGCGGGAATGCCGTCTGGCCCACTCGACTTATGAACGTCCAGAGATTGAAGCTCCCGCCGGACATTCCGCTGTGTAAATTTAACTTCCGGCATGGAAGTGCCACAACTCGGAATGCCCGGCGGTAAAGCACCCCCGTCGCTCATGGTCGAGTTAGAGGCAAAGAGATTACCCAAAAGGTCGGCTTTCTCCTTGGCACTCTGGGCCAAACTACCGTCGGGTTTAAGCAAGGGTGGTAATCCTGACCGACAGAAGTTTCCCTCGGCAGCTTTGGCAAGCGACCAAAATTCACGACTTCCTGAAGGGTAGCCTGCTAGCCGTTCGCCAATTCTGCCGACGAAATCGAACTTGGCCTTGACAATTGCTCTTTTACTGGACCTCGAGGCGGCATTTAATTTGCGTTTCACCTCAGAGATGTTTGGATCTGAATTTGCACGAGCCGTGGTCCAAGCTCTGTAAGCAGATTCTTTCTGTATTAGATCTTCTCTGCAGAGCCGATTGAACCACGGTCGCTTTTTTGAGCATAGAACTCTCGCAGTCCATCCCAGTCTGCTGACTTGTAGTGCCACACATGTCGCCACTCCTTGGGCCGAGGTGGTTCAGGCCTTGCGAGAGGCACATGCGTCCGAACGACACAGTGGTCCGACGATCCTAGCGGAGCATCCACTGAAACGTTGTATCCGTCCGGACGCGTTTGTCAGCAGAAGGTCCAGCAATGCACTATGCTCGTTCTCCTTGTCTGGTATCCTTGTATGGGATTTAACCAGCTGGGAGAACCCATAGGTCAAGGCAAATTCGTGAGCAGCTTTTCCCGCAAAGTCGGTGGTCCGGGAGCCCAACCAGTCAACATGATGACCGTTGAAATCTCCCAAAACCACTATCTCAGCGGAGGGACACTGCTCAATCACCCTGTCAGTCGATTGCTGCAGGTGGTCATAAAGGCGAACTGTGTCCGTATTACCGCTGTGAGACCTATACACGCACGCGTAGATCCGGGTGTGGCCCCCGTGATCCACGCGCGCCCATAATGTAGACAGGTCCCTGTCTTCGAGGCTTGTAAGACGGCGACAGCAGACATCATCCCGGACGTACATACACACCCCGGCTTTCCGCCTGAAGTTGATAGGTCATAAGTTAATGTTTGTTCTTCAAGTGCCATTGGTAAACACCAAAGAATATGTATTGTTTCATAGCATAGCTTTTCCAGTTCCACATAATGTTAAAGAACCTAATTCTTTTAGCTTAATTATTCCAAATTCTAGATATATAGCAATGACCAAAGACAAATCTCACTATTGTGTTTTAGACGACCTAGAACGGTGCAAGGTTATAAGACCTGGAAACTACATTTGTGATATAGAGAACGTGTATTCTAATGACGCGAAATTTACATGTGAAAGTGAACTATTAGCGAAAGTGAACAGTCAAAAACCCGCACAGTGTGAAACAAAAACCCTTTTTGGAAAGTTAGATATCTGGAAACCATTGATGAATAATAAGTGGATTTATGTTCAATCCGATACTAATAAGATCTCTATCGATTGTCTTAATTCTAACATGTATGAAACTATTATACTAGGTTCTGGCATATTGCACATTCCTAACGATTGTATTGGTTATTGTAAAAGTACGACTTTAATACCAAAATATAATGTTCTAAATATTACTTCACCTATTAACCATATGCCAGACTTTAACCTAATTAATGACACTTGTTGTAACTCGGCAAAACTAAATAGTTTAATGAATGATGTGCCCCCTATTCATTTAAACGATATAGATTTAGATGATCTTAACAAAGATAATAAAATTAAATTGGAATTACTTTTAAATGATGTAAAAAGCTTACAAGCTCCTCACATTATTAAATACGGGACACATTATTCCATTACTGTAATTATTATTGTAATCATCATTCTATTATTTGTAATTTACCTGTGTTTTAAAAGATTATGTAAATCCGGCAGCAACCGACCTTTCCAGTTCAAGTTAAACTTTAACAGAGTTCCACCCCAACCTACTCCAGAGATAATTACCATGACCGACAGACACGACGCTGAAGACGATTTACCAACTTCCGTTGCTCCACTTAGAACAAGGATCTAGTGGAGACTTTGTTTAAATTTTACCCCAAAGTCTCCTCTTAAAGGGGGAGGTGTTATATCCATGTTATGCTAGCCTTAGTGCTGTCCTACCATCTTTTATGCTGACTTCTGATTATCAGCCCCTTGCTCTGTCCAGCGGCTCAGCCACAGGCCAGTCTGTCTCCATCCTCCGAATCGCGCGGTTGCCTAAGGATCCCAAGAGAATCCTGTTATATTCTTTCTTTGAATAAAGGTCATAGTGCCTGAAGTTTTAAAAGTTCTTTTTTTTTTTTAAACCAGTTTTCGAAACTCCGTATAACAGTGCGATGATGAAACTAAGCATGAGCGTTGTTTGTTACAATTTGAAAAAAGTAATTTTAACATTTTTGCAAATTCCACCTCTAAAGGTATACAAAAGGAGGGTAAAGTTTGTATGGGACAACGTGATTCCTTGGTCCGATCTACTTAAAATTTGGCATATAGCATTATTAACATAATTGATGGAAGACGTGTTTCGTATTTTATTGAAATTTATATTATAACGAGCTAAAACGGGAATGTAATTTATTTTGGTGCTGATTTTCTCCGGAGTTGATATCAATACTCCTTAAATACTCTTATTTTATACTTAAATAACTTTTTATTTTGACACATAATTTGTGAAAGCGTTATCATTTATATGGTTTTACTTCAGACTTCAAAGATATGATTTTACTACAAAGCCATAACGTTAAATAAAAAGCGCTATTTTGGTATAATATTAACCAAATATGCTTTATGGAAGTATTATTGCTAATTAATTCAAATTTTGTGTGACAAAAATACACTTGTGAAAAGAAGAAGAAAATTCTAAGATGGCGAGCCAGAAAAAAATTAAAGACCACGCTTCAGGTAGCATCCACTGGTCAATGTTACCATAGCATCCACCGCATGTTACCATCTACGCTCAATCCTTACGACAAAGATTATCAACAGCCCTAAGCGACTGGTCATGGAAGGCATGAACTTTATTCTACATATAGTGCCGACTGCATTCTGATAGGAAAATGACTCACCAAGTAATTGTAAATACGGGAATGGCCTCTATGTAGACTACATTCGACAGGACTGAAAAGAGCCATTACAATGAACATGAACGCTCAGCTGATGAAATTTACATTATTACGTTACCCAGGTCTTGGTTGGACCATCTTTATTAGGAGGACAAAGCCTACAGTAGTTCGGTTTGTCCAAACGTCGTAGTCTGGGCCACCTGAAGAAGGAACTAAGTTACGATGTCATATTATATGCTTAGAAGAGAAGTTGTGTCAAGTAGTAGTTTAGCCATTGAATTAAGAAATGGATTTAATAAATAAATTTACTTAGTTCATTTTATTATGCATTATGAATTTGTTAATCAGAAATCTATCTAACTAGGTATTATTATAAATGCGAATGTTTGCGAGTGTGGATGTTTGTTACTCTTTCACGCTGTAACGGCTGAACGGATCTGGCTGAATTTGATGCCTATGTAGGCAATAACTATATGATACCTATGTTATTGTCTAGGAACAAAATTTCACGCAGGCGAAGCTGCGGGCATCAGCTAGTTTATTATAAAAGCACATAACTCACACGCACACACGCACTTGGTACACACGCACTCCACAAAAAAAACATTTATTACTCTACCACCACACCATATTTTACGATTCTGTAAACAGCAACAGGATTATTGATATATTGTTTATTTTACTGTGTATAATAATAAATAATAATGCAAACACATTATTTATTATAAAAGCACATAACTCACACGCACACACGCACTCCACAAAAAAAACATTTATTACTCTGCTACTGCGTTAAAAAAAATTTTTATACATCATTTGATGGCATCTACGGCTCCGCCCACGTGAAATATTTTTCCCGTTCTCGTTTCCCATGAGAACTTATTCTCGGAATAAAAGACGCATGTGTTATTCCAGACTACATAATGTAAAGGGCTTGCGTTTTGTCCATTCTGCTCCGAAGGGACAAATTTCAATAAGATCCGTTGAGCCGTTGCAGCGTAAAAGTGTAACAAACATCCAAACTATTGAAGGTTCAAATTCCATAATACTTGGTTTTCTATACTAATTAAGATCTATATGCATCGATATACAAAAAGCCCATATGCCATGAAAGTAATATAACTACGAAGGTACTAATATTACAACGTCTTACATTATAACTCAATGATATATACTATGAACTTACAGGTTGCAGAAGATATTCGCAAAGGGCTGCAATACTTGTTCCAAACTAGAACTTAACTGATACTGGTATGGAGAATGTGATCACTAACATATTAGCACCTGGAGAGACACTTCTCATCGCTGCTAGAGGGATATGGGACGATCGCCCTTTCAATATTGCGAGCAAATAATACTTATTAATCAGGCGCTACAGTTTACCTATGCTTGATGCAAGTAAACAATATTAGAAGCAGACATGAAGCAAACTTGAATATAGGTACTATCATCTCAAATTTCGTGGGCGTAGAGACTAATCTCTTAAATGCAATTAGGCCATATATGAGAGAGTACTTGCAATGCACACAGGTATGAATAAAGTCTTTCCGAAGGACTGATGTTACAATGGTTGCACTTAATCTAAAATAATAAAAGCCGGCATTGGTTTTAGTCAGTCCACCAACAAGGTAACAATTTTGGTGTCGACAGGGGCGTGAGAGCAAAGAACGTAATGCTAATAATTTTTACAGATTCAAGGGACCACAGACCCTAATAGATGGTACTATTTCAACTCGATGACAGGGCCTTGACTCGACAAGGTCTTGACTGACAGACTGAAGGACGGTCGGAGGGGCGGACGGACGTTCGGAACCTTCGGTGGCGAGGCTGACTCGCATTTATCCGTTTTACATACCTTTATTGAACTCGTCATAACGCCGCCCACGTAATAGAATTGCACGACGACTACTAGCAAATTGAGGAACACTCTTTCTAACGGAATTGACAATGGCCCTCAAATTGGCGGTCCACCAGTTACTGCCTTCTTGAAGAATAAAGCGTTGTATCCGGATGGAAACAAATGCGTTTATCATAATATATCGACGTCATTAATTTATTCTCTCTATCTCTTTTCCCTATCTTGATTGAAGTTAAACAACACATATAACATTATCACATTTCCGTGGAATAGACGAATAGAAACACATTTGATTAGCCAAATACTTCTAACGATCGAGTACATTTATATCAAATATTGATCTTTAATGTCAGTTAGTTCTGGACCATTCTTATATACGCAGTACCTACTCACAGATAAGAAACAATATTTTTTCTATTTTATACTATGTAAACGTTTCAGTGTTGATTTTTAATAAATAATTTGTCAATAATACCGAAATAAAACTTAACGGTTAAAATTGAAAAACTTGCTTATAATTATTTTGATGCGATAAAGTTCTCTTGAGTTGAAATTTTGTTAGTCTTTTTTGCAAACTTGAAACTTGACTACTTCCCGTTTGGTAAGTTGTCTATCATGCAAACAAGGGCGGGAATCATCACAATCAGGGTGATCAGACCGGTCATGGACGAGTGGCTGGAGAGGAGCCATGGTGCTCTCTCCTACCGGTTGTCACAGATGCTTACTGGGCACGAGATATTCGGTAAATATCTGTGGCGAATACACCGGGAAACCACGGCTGAGTGACAGCATTGCGACGAATGCAGTGAGGACACAGCGCTCCACACATTGCGGAAGGCACAGTCGTGAAAGTGGTGGCGGGGACGGAGCGTGAAAGAACTCTCCCACCCGAGTCCCGTAAAGTCTTGACTATCGCTCGCTATGACAGGGGGCTCGAGGTCGGTGAGAGGGCTCTGCCGTCCTTAGGATAAACAACGAAATCGACATTTTTGACGAAATTGAGTTATTAGTATATTCGGAATCACCGAAACGAGATCTACAAGAATCAATTACTCATTTTTTGAAATCTTGATTAGTTTTCATTTTATTGTTAAGCATAAACAGCGCAATTAATGCATTTCCAACTTTTTACTAATCATAAGCATCGTAAGCAAACATGCGTTGTTTATGACTCGTATTTAATATGAATTTTAATTAGCCCGTCTTAAGCGGAGTAACGCAAGTGTGTATTTACGATTATTATGACTAGAAAAGTAAAGGCAAAGAAGGTCTATTTCAAAGATTGTTGCTCTTAACAACTAAAAAATAAAAATATTTTGGTTAAAATTTGACTTGTAACTGGAAAATTTAGCAAGAGGTCATAGAAAAAAGTAATTATCACAGTGATCGTTAACAAAGTATTGAATTATAGCAAACTACTTCGGACATTTGATTAATTAATGATGTATTTTAATATTTTATGAAATGATAATGAAAGAAAGAAAGAACAAGTTTTTATTCTACATTAATGCCTAATAATAAAACAATTTCACATTTCAACTTATAGTTTTATGTCCCACGTAATAGGTGGTGATCCACGTAATCTGTAAGCTATTTTATGATTAAGCAAACAAGGCAGTTTTATACGCTGCTTGATGAGCCTGATGAAGAAATACTCCTCCTTTCATACACCATGTGTGACGTAAACGAAGTTGCGAGGGTCAGCTAGTGAATTATAAATCAATAAATAATTATAAATTTGATAATGTTACATAGTATTTTAATTAAAATTATAATATATTTTTAATATAATGATACTGACAGGTGCCCTTACGTAGGCGACTCGGTAATGAGCCTCTTTGGTGCTGCTATTCAAAGCTCCCGGGGTTAAAAAGAGATGAATACACTGAGCTCCTAATGTTGTACTACGACAGAAAAACTATATTTTGAATAGCTTAGTTCTATAATAGCAGAAAGGAGGGAGAGAAACGTACCATACGGCCTGGAAGATACAGTTGACACTAGTTCGAAGGCAGGGTTCAATGTACCTAATAGTTTGTGTCATTAAACAATTTATTATAGATTATCATTAGGTATATAGTCTCACTTTGTAGATTTTAATTCACAGTATTAAAGGATAACCACAGATGTAACGCGAATTGAAATCCTTTATGATATAAGACAGCAAAAATTGACTATAGATATTACTAGTCGCTTAGTTCTGGCTGGATTTCTTTAATATAATGATAGTAGCACCTCCGTCCGACATGCGTTTTTCTGGGTCGTAAAGGAAACAGAAGGATTAAGTTAAGGAGTTCTTTAAAACACTCGTCTTAATGGATTTCGTAGAATGCAGTCAAAGCTAATAAAGATTTCGTAGGATAATATTTGATATTTGTTTAATTAAGTACGTAAAATTAAACGCATGCGAGCTTCTCTAAAAGAATTTACTAGTCATAATGAACACATTTGCTACGTATAAGTTATAAAATTGGAACATACGTCGAAGTAACCCCATATCTTTACTAGACATAAACATCACAAAATGCATTTACTAGAGATAAATGACGCATCTGCAGCACATGCGTTGATAATGCTTAGTGATTTAGTATTATTGCAGGGAATATTTACTAGCCTTAAACATTTTTTCTTTATTTTAAATAATGAAATAAACTAATTGTATAAATATAGTATCGCACATGCAAAGTTCACATTTCAAGGAATCGAACAAAACAATAAAACTTAGAATATTCCTGTTAGTTTCCGAGAGACAATAAAAACAACTAAAAAAACTTAAAACGCGATTTACTCGAAAGTTACTTCCAAGCAAGTGCGTTGTTTATCCTTATGACGGCAGGGCTGCTCACCGTCCTCACAGAAGTAGGCCCTACAGACAGCGTGACGTAAGGGTCTCACGCACGCCACACACTCCCAAGAAGAGGAATAACACCCGAACAACCTCCAAAGACGCGGGATAGCATCCGAACTCCCCCCCCCCCCCCCCCCTACTAGACGAGGCCGCAGTGGTAGCCAAGGTCTGTTAGGAGTTTTGGGGACATCCGTCCGAGGACTTACCCGGGCCTCCCAACCATAGGCATTAGGTAGAACGTGTGGTTTTTAGCCGGTAGTCTGGCATAGCATCCCTGTGGGATTTTGCTCACGTTAAAAAAAAGTTGTCTATCATTCATTTCACATAGTCTTGTGCCATTCGGAAATCTGAAATCGATTTAAATTGTCGAAAGCTTGTTCGATCTTCATCCCGCGTGTCATCTATATAATAATATGGCGACAGATATGACAAGAAACGTTTTTTGAGTGCTCTCTGAATGCCATTTGACCTCTTATCTGTAATTGTACGAACTTATAAAATATTTTCAGAGATTTCGAATTCAAAATAAAGTAAAATTAAACTAAAATTGGAATGTAAAAACAATTGTTAAACCGCAGGCAACCAGCGAAAGCATGTGGAACAAATATGAGGCTGGCAAGCGCAGCGCGCTCGAGGCGAGAAGCACTTGCCAAATGTGCCGTCTGATAGCGCCAGAACATTGTAGCCAATTTACAGCCACCCTATTAGCACTAAATCTAAACATTAACCCGATTCCAGTAACCAAACTTCATGGATACTTGCGCGAAATATCGGTCACTGTGAATATGAAACCATTTCACATGCCCGCTTAGCATTTTAGCCAATTGTCACCTTGTCACAGTGCATTATATATTAATACTTCACTATGTTTCTAATTCTAAAAGCGTATTTTTATTTCAAAATCCCACTAATACCGTTAAAGAGAAATCCTAAACCAATAACACAAGAAAACTAAAAGTGTTTTATAGATAATGACTCAGTATAGATTTCGTTTATAATTTTATTGTAATAAAATCGTAAAAGTTATAAGATATTTTTGAAACAAAATCTCACAAAATCTAATCATTGCTATTTGGTATAAGCCATAGAAGGCCATAAGCCATATATACCAGTTCACAATCATAAGAACTGTCCGTCTGCTTATTCGTTACCTCATCAAGGGTCCATAATTGTATGTGATATTTTTCATTCTAGAATTGCATTTTTTTTATATTTAGCTCGCCAAATTGACGTCGCCACCAGCCTGATGGAAAGCCGTGGCGCATCTAGCGGTTGGGGGCCACTTCTGACGGTGGTCCTCAAGTTGGCGGCCCTGTGATGTGCCTCTTCACGCTCCTCTCGAAGAACCCGGGATTGTAAAGTTTGATTGTGAAGATTGATATCATTCGCCGTGATGCATTCGATAGAAGGCAGCCAAGGACGCAATGGTTCTTCGCGCGGGTCGAGGCCTCCCATCACCTCAGGACAACCAATTATTCGGATAGCACGTCTCTGCATAGCGTCAAGCGCGTCTAGTAAATACCTTGGGGAGTCATCCCAAAGGTGAGAACAGTATTCGACGCAGGGACAAATTTGCGTCTTGTACAGTAAACATCTCTGATGTGGCGTGAAATACCGTCTAACCTTATATAATACTCCTAGTTTCCGCGCATTAATGCAACTTTAGAAATCAGTACTATTGACGTGGGATTAATAAAGCAAAAGATACTGTAAAAATATTGCAAGATAATAAATACGCTAGTATTTATTATGTTGCAATATTTTATTAATTATGTAATAAATAGGTAAGCATTATCGCAGCATTGCATGCGATAATACGCAGATTATCCAAATTGATAAAAAAATAAATAGTCAGAAGTTGTCACCTACGGTGCCGAACCGCGGACACTGATGTTGAGGCTGGTCCACAGTTCCATACTCTTGTAGTTACGCAAGCTATGGAGTAAGCTATTCTTGTAGTTCTGCCGTCATAATCATAAACAACACACTTGCTTAAAAGTAACTTCGAGTAAATCGTGTCAAATTCGTTTTCTCATTTTTTGTTGTCTCTCTGAAGCTTATAGGAATATTCTGAACCTTTTTTTTTGTTACCATCCATACTAATATTATAAAGCTGAAGAGTTTGTTTGTTTGTTTGTTTGTTTGTTTGTTTGAACGCTAGGATCTCAGGAACTACTGGTTCGATTTCAAAACTTCTTTTACAGTTTGATAGTCCATTTATTGAGGATGGCTATAGGCTATGTAACATCACGCTAAGGTGAATTGGAGCGGAGCAGCAACGAACAATGTTTCGAAAACGGGGAATTATTTTTACGGTCTGAGAGCTCCCGAGGCGTACGCTGCCTAAATGGTTAAAGTTACGTAAAAGTTGTGTACTGAAAAATTGTTGCTCTTAAAAAGTTCTATAAAAAAGTCCGCGACAGCATGTGTCTATCTTTAAAGGTTCGCTCACAATAACCTAATTTGTCTTTCTTTTAAGGTTAGCTCACAATATTATCAAACTGAATAGTTTGTTTGTGCTAGGATCTCAGAAACTACTGGTTGCATTTCAAAAATAATTTCACAGTTTTATAATCCATTTATTGAGGATGGCTAATGGCTATATAACATCACGCTAAGACAAATAGGAGCGGAGCAGCTATGAATAATGTTTTGAGAACGGGGAAAATTTATTTCTTTTGAGAGCTTATTTTGCGTACGTTGCGTAAATGGTTAAGTTACGTAAAAATTGTGTACCACATTTTTTTTTCGTTTTAAACAGTTACAAAAAAAAAGTCCTGAACACCATATGCCTATCTTTTATTGTTCACTTACAATAGCCCTCTAAATATTTTTTTAAATATGAGCGAGGCAACTCGACGATAGTCGATTTAGTCAACTGATAGATAGTACCGGCCAAGTGCGAGTCGGACTCGCACACGATGAGTTCCGTACCATAAACCGGACAAAAATAAATGCGACGGGAAAAATTATATCACTTCACACCTCTCTAATAAATATAAGACACGCGTCCCGTCGCGCTTACTCCCGTAATCCTTTCGCTAACCATCAGTCTCGCGAATTCAGTTTGGCGAGCTGAATTATAAAAAAAAAAGAGTTTGTTTG
The DNA here is from genome assembly GCA_933228765.1 of Miltochrista miniata. Classification (NCBI taxonomy): domain Eukaryota; kingdom Metazoa; phylum Arthropoda; class Insecta; order Lepidoptera; family Erebidae; genus Miltochrista; species Miltochrista miniata. The sequence continues at coordinate 17,790,089 of OW121757.1, read as the reverse complement.
CTTAAACAGTGGTCGCAGGTATGTTGCCAAAGTAGTGTTACTATTGTAAATCGGCTGAAAAATGACACCGGACACAGCCCACACAGTCATTAAGGTTGTCTTTAATCATAATTGGGTTATGTTAGAACTTAAAGCTAGGTGTCCAATAGGCGGCTGGGCCGGGCCGGGCCGCAACGCAAAAATCCGCATGCCATACGTTTTTAATGAAACTGTGTTTCGTTGCGGCCCACCTCTAGTAAAGGCAGATGCTACACAATTTCATATGAAACGTACGGCACGCGAATTTTTGCTCTGCGCTGCGGCCCGGTCCGCCTGGTCACTGTATACTGTAGTTTGACTCGGCCGGATTTTAGAAATAAATGCCTACAGCCGCGCGGTACGTAAGCATGCGATAGGGATGCCCACCTACAGCATTTTAATAATATGTGCCTACTTTGACTTTCTATTTAGTATTGCGATTGTAAATATGTACATACATACATTCATATAGTCACGCCTTTATCCCTGAAGGTGTAGGCAGAGGCATAGTATACGCCCACATTTTACCTTATAGTTTTACGTACGCGTAGGTAATAGATAGTGAGCCTAATGCAGTTGATTTTTTCAATCCGCCCACAAGGCCTTCAATTTGTATTAAGGATTGTTGTTTTACTGACAACCAAGGCTTTCATTTCGAGTAAATATGTACCTTTTTTATTTAAACAAAAAAATACTTTGTGAGTAATAATATAATATCCCCGCAACGGCTGGCGTCACGGGGTGGCGACGTGGCGGCGCGGGCGCAGCGCCCGTTATCTACTAACGATTGAGTGAGACGGGTGTAGAAATTTGAAAACGGCGTAGACAATAATAATCGGCTCACCACATGTTTCGTCAGTGATAGAATCACGGAATTCTAGTCTTTATAATCATTGCGTTAAATTTTTGATTTACAAAATTAAAACTATTTTTCGATTTGAAAATACTAGTCAGTCTCTAGTACCTACACTAGTACTTTTCGTACATTGTCAAGTTGTGTTAAACTTTGGAAGTTCATATTTGTCTCTATGCGTGTAATAAAAATCAAAGGTAACAAAAATGCTGTAATTTTTTTTTTATAAATAAATAAATAATCACGGGCATTTTCACACAACGCTATCTGATCCCAAAGTAAGCTAGGAATAACCTGCTTGTGTTATGGGTATCAGACCACGGATATAGTACTAATATACTTTTTAAATACATACATATTATACATAGAAACAACCAGACTCTTGAGACAAACATTTATGGGTCACACAAATATTTGTCTCGGGTGGGAATCGACCTCCAAGCGCCGCAGGCGGTATCAATACGACCGCGCCACAGTGGCAGTCATACGGTGATAAGTGTACTGTAACATCGGTCATCCACAAAGAAATGAATACTCTTGAAACATACCTAAATCATTGCTCTCAATTAAATAACTACGAACTGACCCCTCTTTTTCCGTAGTACGGTCGTTTTTGTCCGGCAGCCGGACAATGGAAGAATTGTTTTTTCGATTTTCCGGTGAAGATACTGATTGGGCGGTTGTACACTTTCAGAACTGTACTTTGGTCCGGTTGACGAAAAAAAAGTCCAGAAAATCTATTTTTCTTAATACAATTTATATTGTCAGTAGTACCATCAATGGTACTTCAGCGGTTTCCTCGTGGTCATACTAGTTTGTCATACCAGTATGACCACGAGGATATAAATTTAATGTCCTCGTAGTTATACTGTCATTTTAACACCCCCTTTAGAAAGTTAAGCAGCGAATTAATTATCATATAGCGAATGGAGATCGAAAAAACAAATGAAGATCGGCAAAACAAATGAAGATCGGCAAAACAAATGAAGATCGACAAAACAAATGAAGATCGGCAAAACAAATTAAGATCGACAAAACAAATGAAGATCGGCAAAACAAATGAAGATCACTAAACAATTAATGAAAGTAAGATAAACAACTGAAAGTCGACAAAACAAATGAAAATCGACAAAACAAATGACGGTCGGATAAACAAATGACGGTCGGATTAACAAATGACGATCGGCAAACAAATGACGATAGAAAAAACAAATGACGATAGAAAAAACAAATGACGATAGAAAAAACATATGCAAATCAATAAAACAAAAGACTATAAGCAATTTCATAAGATCAAAAATACTTGCAGCCATATTTAGTAATCTAGATGCGTTTGCCAAATCTCGACCTTAATGACACTTCTCTAAAAATGTGCTTTTAGGCATTTATTGACATCACTGATCACGAATATGTAAAATTTAATAAATATAATGCATGTTTATAAGGTCGAGAATTGCTTGCACCTATTTTTTTGAATGATGTTAGCATCTAGATTACAAAAAATGGGTGCAAGCGAATTTCGACCTTATGAACAAGCATAATATTTATTTATTTTTCATATATTCGTGATCAGTAATGTCTATAAACGCCTAAAAGCACATTTTTAGAGAAGTGTCATTAAGGTCGAGATTTGCTTGCACCTATTTTTAATGGCAAACGCATCTAGATTACTAAATATGGCTGCAAGTATATTTGATCTTTTTTAAATTGCTTATAGTCTTTTGTTTTATTGATCTGCATATGTTTTTTCTATCGTCATTTGTTTTTTTCTATCGTCATTTGTTTTGCCGATCGTCATTTGTTTATCCGACCGTCATTTGTTTATCCGACCGTCATTTGTTTTGTCGATTTTCATTTGTTTTGTCGACTTTAAGTTGTTTATCAAAAATAAAAAAATTAATCATTAAATAAATCATTAAATAAATCATTTTAATAATCTTAAATATATTATTATTATGTTTCATTATTTTTTTAAAGAAATATAATTACCTAAATAAAAAAAATATTCAAATAGCAAATTAAAACATTAGTACAAAATCTCCCCGACATCCCCTTACGGGTCGCGGGCGCCAAACCACAGACTATAGAGTACATTTTCCTTGTGCATTAATTAAGCTTGCCGCCATTTTATCGATTCGAGAAAATGAATAATATTATTATTTCTATTGTACTTACGCATGAAATGACACGTTTTTATATTGAACAGTTGCTGTGTAGCTTATGCATCATCTGAAGATACATGAAGGCATGTTTATTTCGAGTTTTCTTTACTAACAGAATTTAAAACAGTGCTTATAGAACTTTCACTAACCCTACAGCCGCGTCACAGATTTTCAGGTATTACCTACTTTACGTGTTGCCATTTTCAAGTGTCTATAACGTATCTATAGTTTTTATATCATTGCTTAGAACATATAATTTTTTTAACCCCCAAACTTTTGTTTCGAGCAATGTATAACCCGTGCTGAACATTCTGGAATTCGGGTAAGTCTGTAATAAAATGCGTTCCGGCATCTAATAGATTTCCAACAGTCTCATTAAAGAGTTTTGGAATTGGTTCATCCGATTGAATGACGGTCTCCTTTAAATCAGCCATTGCTAAATCTACGGAGTTTTTTTCTGGTTTACTGGGACATTGATGAGCGCCCGGATGACTTTTACTCTTAGACCATATAACACGGGACTAGCCTTTGCGAACCACCGCATACAAAAATATTCTGCCAGTTTTCATACAAGTGAAGGGGGAAACACAAAGACATATAAAATTTCAATGCATTTAAAAATGTATTAATCGACAAACGCGTAATGGCTGTTGTGTGTTAATTGTTATTGTACAGTCAACTACAATGTAATGTACTAGTTTAATCATATAAAATGATGTACTGATGTACAGGCTTTTCATAAAGCCAAAAGACCAAATGTTCATGTGCAATGGCAGAAAACAATGCTTAAGTAAGGCGCATCCTGTGGTTAGATGATCTAAGCTTTTACTACACTTTCATTCTGAAACATTTAATTATATTCATTTAAAAATAATATGCAGAAGAATTATATATGTACTTAAGTATAGAAATTATGAAATATTAATATTAGAAAATTAAAAATATATCAAATTAAAGAATGAACTTACTTGAACAGTTACAAATCCTTTGCATTTCATTTTTTTATACAACCTACATCTCCACAGAATTGAGCCATTTTTGTAAATACTGTTCCTATAGTATTGATACCCATTATGTATCAATACTGTACCCCCTTTCCTCTTTACGAAGTTTAAAAGTAGAGTAATATTGAGAGTTCTAACTCACTCCGCTCGTTAAAACTCTCAATATTACTGATCTATAACTCAATCAATATTACAGGTGGTGGTGCAATATAGTAAATATTACATAACCTAAGTATAGCAACCTACATAGCACGTATGAAACGATCGTCGCGTCGCTAAGCCTTTGTCGGCACATCACTCCCAGCGAGGTCTCGTTACGCGCGTCGCGCGCGGCTGTCGAGCTTCGCCGAATGCAATATGATAATGATGCAGGTGCATATTTAGGTATGAGAAATGTTATTGTATACAATTCTCATACATAAATGCACCTGCTACTGATCGCTAATAATATTCCATGAATGAAATTACTTGACTAGTTTTACCTACGACTTCACTATTTAATATTTTATCTACGATCAATTTTACATAAAAACATATTTTTATAATAGATATCTACTTATTTTAAGTAAATCTATACATATAATAAAATGATAGAAAAGTCAAAACTGTACATTGGAAAAATTAAAAAAAAAAATACTTGCTGGGTGTTCAACATAAGATACCGAAGCCGAAAATATAGTTAGAAAAATTTTTGTCTGTCTGTTTGTCTGTTTGCTTTGCTTTGTCCGGAAGGATTTCGAAAAGTACTCAATAGATTTGATTCAAATTTAGTACTATTGAGTACTATTAGTAAAATAGGTTACATATTATCACGCTTCATATCCTAGGGGCTAAGCAGAGAGCAATCAAATTGGCATTGTAACAATTTTCACGCGTACGAAGTCGCGGGCAACAGCTAGTAGTTAGATAAAAACTATATTGTAAGACCGTATTATATTCGTATTATATATCAGCACTTTGACTTTATCGAGATCGACTGTTGCCCAACTTTCTACCTTGAAACGAAAACCTGTACTAAACCCTAGCTTGTTATTTAGCGGATGCACTGCCTAGCAGGATCGGATGGCTTGAGGTCCAAAGGTGTTGATGTAGGTCGCGTGTAAGATATTGAACGATCGTGAAGCGCTCGTGGCCCCGCGGACTCAGTGTTCTGTAAACGATCACTGCAGTAAGCAACTTTCACTATGGCCGGTCCATGGATGGGTGACCATTCATGTGATCACTTTGTGACATTTATTTGAGCGTTTCCGTGCTTCGGAAGGCACGATAAGCCGTTGGTCCCGGTTGCCAGTAAAATGGCAGTCGTTAAGCAAAGTTGAAGGCTTTATTTCAACAGCAGGCAGTCACAACCTGCGCCTGTCCATTTAAACACGGCAATACGGCTCACCACCTATTACGTGGGACAAATTATACAAAAAAAGGTGAAATGTGGGCATATTATGCCTCTGCCTACCCCTTCGGGGATAAAGGCGTGACCATATGTATGTATGTATGTATGTATGTATAATTATTATACATATAAACACCCAGACCAATGCAAATAGTCATATTCATGCAAACAAATTATTGCACCGTGCGGGAATCGAATCCATCACGCCATGGAGGCTGACATTTTCCTTGAACAAATTTTAGCCAGATCCGTTTAGCTACACACCTACATATTAAGAAGAATATCTTTAAAAAACTTTTATGTTTAAATATAATAATTAGTGGGATCAAAAATTAAGTTATTCGTTAAAATTATAATAATAATAATAATAATACAAATTTATATTAATACAGGATTGTACAAGTTTGCGACTGCCTCTGTGGCGCGGTCGGAAGTGTAACCGACTGACGCGCAGATGGTCTCGGGTTCGAATCCCGGGTCGGACCAAATACTTTGTGTGATCAATCACAAATGTTTGTTTCGGAGTCTGGGTGCCTCGGAGAGCACGTTAAGCCGTCGGTCCCGGTTGCCATACTAACATCTATGGCAGTCGTTACGGTTAGTTGGAGCCCTCAAAAGTCCAACTAGTCTAACTATAGAACTTCGATATCGTCAATTTGGTTGTGGAGGTCAGATGGTAGTCGCTCCACGGAAAAATACCGAATTTCAGCCGCATCATAGTTACGACTAGAAAGCCGACCCCAACTAAAAAAAAATGTTGGGAATTGGCTCGGATGATAATGACAGGATTGTACAAGTTGTAGGATTTTTACACGTGGAGTATGTAAATTTACTCAATGTGATTCTTTGAAGTTATGTGGGTCGAAAATGCTTACACGAATTACATTAGGGCTGCCACTATTAGTTAATAATCAATAAATTAAAATTAATACATTTTATTTTTCGATACAATAAAATATTGTATGAAGGATTTAATAGGTATTTACACTGGTGTCAAATAATTAATCGAGATTACCTACTCTTTGAACATAATGAATATTTGAATATTATAATCCAGATAATTTAGTTTTTTAATCAAATACTTACCTCATTTCTGATCACATTTTATATCTAAAAATAAAATAAATTAAATGTTTATATTTTTTATTAATACTGACAGCATTTATTGATGCAATTTTTTATTTCAAATACATCGGGAAAAATGAAATGCTCAAGTAGGACTCGAAACCATGACCTTTCCCTTACAGGGAATGCTCAGCCAACTGAGCTATGGAGCGATTACAATTTGAGTTATTATTAAATAATGAAATTATAAGAAAGACAATTTTTTATATGTATAATGTTAAGTTTAATTTTTATTTCCATTTCCTGTATTTACTGTATACAAACATAATAGGGAAATGTAAATATTAAGTAAACTTTACGTCATACAAAATATTTTCATAAATATTTACATTATTATTAGATATGTATAACTTATTAATACTTTCATGAAGAATTTACATTACTTTTATCTTAATTTGATTATTTCCATTACGTAACGTGACGAGATATTTTTTCCTAAGCGTAGTGACAACCCAAACGTATTTTGCTAAATTATCATTAATTTTCTTATAAAATCCGGAATCATTCAGTCAGTGCTTCATTCTGACTTCGTTATACCGTTGAACGAATCCATTGGAGCAACCACCATCTTGAAGACCTTCCACCTTGAAGACCAAGACCTTTCACCTTGAAGACTAAACACCTGGCTCCAGATTTTTGTGAGTTTAATCGTCATTGTACCTACCTAAAAATGTGAGTTCCTAAGTTATAAAATATTCTATCCCATGTTCTATTGTTTTTAAGTGAGAAATCTTTTTAACCTTTAAACAAATTTGCCAGAACTAAACCTATCGTTATTTTGTGCACGGTGACGATGAGTGATACTAACTAGTGATAGCGTATTAGTCTTGTCAAATTTTATTAGTTTGAGTGACTACCGAATTGTTGCAATTGACGGACTAAACACTTCGTTTTCTGAGTTACTAGTCGCAATTAATAACTATTCTGTTCATAATATTTACAGGTCGGATTCAGAGTACGATAGTGGCAACAGTGCGACGTCGATCGACGCCGCCAAGTCAAATTCGAAGGCAGCTAAGGGGGGTGGAAAGCGCAAATCGTCACCAGCTGTCAAAAGCGTTGCAAGCGATCATATAAGGTACGTCCGTATGTACCAGTACGTACATGTTCATTACTTATCTATACTAACCGTTGAATGCCGCATGAAACCCGAGTTGCCAATCTCCCGAACAGTCGATTGCTTTGGCAACCAGGGCGGCCAACTTTTTTCGTTTGGTTCTCCTCGCACATTTTTCGATATCTATGGCTGTATGGTCGCGGGTCTAAGTCTTTCTGTATAAATTAATGTGTAGAATTGGTTATGGTACTGAATGAGAGAGCTTGCCGAGTGAATGTAATGAAAAAAAAAGTCGAAATCACGATTTGATCGCTGTCATTATTTATTGTTTGTTTGGCGCCGTTCCTAGAAAGTATTAATACGATTAATTTTTGAATATTTTCGTTTATTCTGTTTCAAATATTGTTGTTTTGCATTTAAAAGTATCCTGTCATGTTGTTTAACAGCTGTGATAAATATTTTCAGTGTAATTCGAAGTTAAATTTGTAAAATTTGATAAAATAACACGCGAAGGTCACCATTATTTTTTGTTGTTGTTTTTGTTGTGCAGTGCTCGTATTTAACCGATATTTGTTGAGATTTTCTCAATAGAAACTATAATCTTTTGTCAAAATACCATTTAACATTTAACATATGAATAATTTATGTGAAAATCAATAATAAAAATGGGGGGTTTTTTTTTTAATAATTTAAGATTACATAGCCTCGATATCCCCAAAATAAACAAAAAAAATAAACAAATAAATAGGCAGTAATATTTTATTTTATTTTCGGAGATTTTATATCTACAGATTATTATTTTTTTGGTGAAAGTGAATTGTTGATGTGTATATTTTGTAAATAAAATAATTTATGTCAGAAAACTGCTTTTTATTTTGAATTACATGGTAAAATCTGAGAGTACTCCTTCATTTTCCCCATCCTAATTTTCGGCCAAATATCATAAATCCATTACACATGGGGTGTTCTCGGATTTAGTGTAGTTATTTTAGTCAGTTATCCAGCATGATGAAACAGTAAGTATTTATGTAGTACGACTCCTGTAAAAGAAATAAGGATATATTGTGTGACGTCCGGCGTGCAGCCGCCGTTCCCGCCGGTGGCGTGGGCACCGCCTATGGATACGCCGGCGTGACCACGCCACCGGCGGGATTGAGCGGTTAATATCATAAAATATGCGAAAGTAACACTTTCTGTCTGTCTGTAACAAGGTAAAGCGTAACAACGCTTTTACGCCTCCTAAACCGCTTTACCTATTGATGAAATTGGATGTGGGGTAGATCAGACCATGTGAAAGACTAAAGCTATGTCGACATCCTCACGGACGTAGCCGCGGGCAAAAGCTGGTTATATTATAATTTACGAGTAAAAAATCTAGTGTTGTTAAAAATAGTTTTTTACGATGAGGAAGTTTTTGTGAAGATAATGTGATAGTTTTCTGAGTAGGTTTCTGTGTATTTATTTACTATTTGTAACTTATAATAGGTATTATGTTTTCAGAGCGGACCAAGAGTTCGATTGTGACAAAGTGGTAAGGAGCGAGGCTGGGACGTTGAAAAAGGCTCCCGTCAAACGCAAGTCATCTGCTAGAAGTACCTCAAGCGAATATTCAAGGTAATTATTACTCATTAGTAGATACTCTTATACCCAGCTGATGTAAAGTGATGATAACATACCAAATACTACCAATTAAAATACGTATAATCAATTACATTACGCAATATATGAGTGAGCGAGGTTACGTGCTAAATAATGGTAGTTTTGCTATTTTTATTAATATAATATTTTTATGAGCAATTTATTTATTTTTCTGGCTAAGTAGTAATGAGTGACCGTAGTTGCAAATCCAGAAGTCTAGGGTTCGAGTTCCATTAGTATCAAACTTTGTGTGTCGTTCATGACAATCATCTATTAATCTGTTCACGTAATATTCCTAACTGAAGCAAAACTGATGTTGTCCAGTTCATAACAATCTTATCATAACATAACGATTCATAACATCCAATTCATAATGATCATTTATTATTTATGTAATGAACATTATACTAAGGTACAATATTATAATATAGAAAATTTCCCTGTTTGAGAGCTTCAAAGAAAAAGGCTGCGCAAAAGGGATACGACATCTTCCACCTTGACAGTAAAACTCCCACCGTCAACACCGGCAGAGCTCCATCCACATCGGTGCTTTACAATCGGGTGGCTAACGGTCAAACGAGGCGTACGGTGTCTACCGAGGGTCCCTTCCACATTGAGTTGAAGGTGTACAACTCGGTTGACGTCCAAGAAGGTGGCGACGACCTTTGGAAAAAATCTCTGCTGTGGTTGAAGCTTCGGACTGACGAGGAATCTCCTCACTGGGCTCATCTACAAAAATTTGTTAGGCAAGCCAGCGAGTTGTTCGCAGATTCTGAAGCCACTTTCTTTTCTAATAAAATTAATTTTAAATAAGTCCGTACCTACTAAACTTAATATAATTGTCTATTTGTATGTTATACATAAAAATATTAAATAAATTTGATTAATTCATTGACCATCATAAATTTCAATTAAAAATTCCATCCTAATCTGTCTGTGTGTTTCACCAATTAATATGCCGTTCTGTGATAGCTGTGGTGTTGAGGTAAATGGTAAGAAATGGATAGGACATTTAAGGAGTAAAATACACCGAAAGTCAGATAACGTAATTACTTTAGATCATGGCGTGGAGAAAGTGAACTCTGCTTTTAAAAATCGATTAGCAACATATAGATTACATACTCTTGACACGAACGAACAGACATCTTTACCTGTTTTCTTCAGACACCTTCACAGTAGGGTCAAATCTTTAATTGATCAATCTCTTGCAGCTCACACTTCCCTTAAGGTTAACTTTCATATATACTCAAAGTTTGTACTACTTAAACATAACATACCAGAAGTTAAATCATTTGAAACCAAAAATATTATTATATGTATGAACTATGATTTTACAAAGCTCTTTACAGATGTTGCTAATCAATTACTGAAAAAGATAGACGAATTTGAAGAGCGGGATTCTGGTTGGACTTTCCTTAATAACTGTTACATGGAGGTAAATATAAATAGGTATCAACCGCTCCGTGGTTCAAGATTTATTGATTTACCTCCGATCATTAAAAATAAAAAGGCATGTGTAAATATTCGTAACAATGATGTATATTGTTTCCTGTGGTCGGTCACGGCAGCTCTTTACCCAGCAAATAGGAACATTCAGAGAGTTTCTTCATATCCAAATTTTTTCAATCTGTTTAACATAGAAGGAATGTCATTTCCAGTAACTTTTACCGATATACAAATGTTTGAAAAAAATAATCCAAGATTACGAATAAATGTATATGGCTTAGAAAATAATAGACAGATCATAGGACCTTTATACAAATCTGGGTTTAATAACGATAACAAAAAAACGGTTAATTTACTATTATTAGAAAAGAGCAGATATTCACATTACTGTCTGATCAAAGATTTATCGCGTTTGGTGAGAAAACAAATAACTAACCATAACGGGAAATTATTTTTTTGTGACGAGTGTTTGCTATTTTTTAGATCAAGTATGGAAATTGATTCTCATGTATGTGCCGGTGTAATGACTCAGCTACCGCAAAAAGGTTCAGTGATTGAGTTTAAAAACTACGAAAGGAAACAAAATGTGCCATATGTAATTTACGCAGATTTTGAAGCCATGTTGGTTCCAGTGCAAGGGTGCAACCAGGATCCCTCTGTTGCGAGTACCTCAGTATGTCAGGTACATATACCTATAGCATTCGCTTATTATATAGTTTGTTCGTTTGATGAAAGTAGAAATCGTTTTGTATCTTATCGTGGGGAAGATTGTGTAGATAAATTTGTTGAAAATATTTACAGGGATGTTCAATTGATTAACAACAATCTGTCGAATAGTGTACCAATTATATTTAACAACGAAGATTCTGTTAAATTCAATGAAAGCACTCGTTGTCATATTTGTCAAAACTTACTAATCACAGACCGAGTAAGAGATCACTGTCATATGACAGGTCAATATCGAGGAGCCGCACATAACTACTGTAATTTGATGTATAAACTTCCAAAATTTATACCAATTTTCTTTCATAATCTTTCAGGTTACGATTGCCATTTTTTTATTAAAAAATTAGGAGAAGCTCGCGGTTCACTTAAAATCATAGCTAAAAATAAAGAGTCATATATTTCTTTTACAAAATTTATACAAGTTTCTAGAGATGAATATGTACAACTTCGGTTTGTGGACTCCTTTAAATTTTTATCTACTAGTTTAGACAAATTAGTAAAAAGTTTGAAACCAGAACAGTTTATACACTTAAAAAACAATTTCTCTTGTCCAAAACAATTTAAATTACTTACGCGAAAAGGTGTATATCCTTATGATTATATGATCAACATAAATCGTTATAAGGAGACAGTTCTGCCTGAAAAATGTTATTTTTATAATTCCCTAAATAATCAACATATTTCATTAGCAGATTACCAGCATGCTAAATTGGTATGGTCTGAATTTAAAATAAAAAATCTAGGTGATTATACTGATCTTTACCTCAAAACTGACGTACTTTTGTTGACTGACGTTTTTGAAAACTTTAGAAATACTTCTAAGCGATTTTACCAATTAGATCCAGCTTTTTATGTAACAGCTCCTAGCTTATCATGGGTCGCGATGCTTCTCAAAACGGGAATTAAGTTAGAACCTATTGATGATTTAGCAATAATAAGGTTAATACAAGAGGGTATAAGAGGAGGTCTTTGTATGAGTTCCCATCGTTATGTAAAAAGTAGTAATAAATATATGGAAGATTATGACCCTCAACAAGATGATATATTTATTGTATACTTAGATTGCAATAATTTATATGGGTATGCTATGTGCCAACCTTTACCTTTATCAAACTTCAGGTTTCTTGATAAAAATGAGATAGAAAATCTAAACATCGAGAATATAAAAGATGATGCAGATTATGGGTTCATATTAGAGGTAGATTTACTTTATCCTAAATATTTACACCGTTTGCATAATGACTTGCCATTTTGTCCTGAGAAATGTGTGCCTCCTGGAGGTAAAATTTCTAAACTTGTCACAACTTTATATGATAAATATAAATACGTAATACATTACGTACATTTGAAAAATTGTATTAAGCATGGATTAATATTAAACAAAGTGCATCGCGTTATAACTTTTAGGCAGAAAGCTTTTTTAAAACAATATATAGACCTCAATACCGAGCTTAGACAAAAAGCAGTGACCGAATTTGAACAAGACTTTTTTAAATTGCTTAATAACAGTATATTCGGTAAAACGCTAGAAAATAATGAAAATCGTGTAAAAGTTCATTTAGTAAATCAGTGGAGTGATAGCGATAATAAAACAAAAAAGAGATTAAGTGCAGATACCTTGGTTGCCAGACCTAACTTCCATAGTGCTTCTATATTTTCTGAGAATTTGGTTGCGATTCAAATGAAACCCGAAAAAATTGTTATGGATAAACCCCTATATATAGGTTTCTCTGTATTAGAACTATCAAAAAAACATATGTACGATTTTCACTATTCTATTATGCGCCCACATTATAGAGAACTTATCAAGTTATGCTATACGGATACAGACAGTTTTATTTATAAAATTGAAACTAACGACTTTTACAATGATATGAAAAACTACTTTATTAGTTATTTTGATACTAGTAATTATAGTAAAAGTAATCCGTTTAGTTTACCGATTTTGAATAAAAAGGTGCCAGGTCTATTTAAAGACGAAATGGGAGGTAAAATAATCAGGGAATTCATTGGTCTACGTCCCAAATTATATTGTATTCAATCTGAGCAATGTACTTTAAAAAAAGCTAAAGGTGTTAAGAAATGCGTAGTGAGAGACTTAGTAAGAGCAGATTATAAAAAAACGTTAACCAATAATGAAATAACTCGTAAACAAAATTTATTATTTAAATCCTTGAAACACGAGTTAGTAACCCGTAGTGTCAACAAAGTTGTATTATCATCCAATGATGATAAGCGGTATATATTAAAGGACAACATTCACACTGTTTCCTGGGGTAATTGCTCAATTTTAGGTTGAATTTTAGGACGTTTAATTGAAATTTATGATGGGTTTTAGTTTTTCATAAGTATGACATTGTGATGTTTAAAAATGTATTTAAGTACTTTAAGTTTTTATCTCATAAGAATGTACCTACCTACCTATGTCTTTTACTCTTATTTATAAATAAATGCCTACATAATGTTGTAATCATATTTTCGTTTTATTTTACTTCATTCTCAACTAGTGACATACATTATAGAATACTTTTGCGACACACATAAGTAAAGGGTAAACTGTACCCGAATCAGGTTTGTTAAAATTTTCATGTCTCAACCTGTTCTTGAAACGAAGGGGCATCAACATCCGCACAACCATCTATATAATAATTATTGCAGTAGTGAGGTAACACGTCATAGAATTATTTCTTTTGCTTTGCTATGCACAATACGTGTTTTTACATGATAGGACTTTCATGTTTCAACTTGTACGTCGTAAGTATTTTGTTGTTTAAAGAAATATGTATTAGAAATAGTATCATATTTCAGAAACTGTGGGTATATAATCCCGTTGTTAATTTTATAAGTTCATTGTTTCATTCTGAATTTATCACTAACGACGAGGACATACATTATACGAGCAACTTTAAATTTATATATTAGTTTACAAATCGACATACAACATGGTAAGATATTTTATTTGATAAACTTATATAATATTGTGTTTATAGAAAAGGTAACACGTCACGTAACGTAGATAACATACTAACGTTTTTTTTTATTTTCAGAACACAAATAAGAATATATTCACGATAGAAACCACAGAAGACACTGAAGAAAGAAACGGTTTGCCAAATGGATTGTATTCACCAGAATCGCTTCCAAATGCGCAAGATCCATATGCATTTGACGAAGAAACTGAACGATTATGGATCGCAGCTCAAAGTACACACCGTGAAACGCCTAAAAAAAACACCGCGAGAAAGAAATCCACGCGCAAGTCAGAATCAAAATAGTGAGTAAAATATTAAAGAAACATAGACAACCTTCATACATCATAAACTGTGAATCAACAAAAGGACGGCGTTTGATCAAAATTGAGATTACGGACCTGGGCGGATCAAGTGAGAGTGAAGAGGAGATAATAAAGGCACAATATATTGTCAAAGATCCAGTTGATGAAATTTCTGATCAAGCCGAAAATTTAATACATAATATATCAAAAAAAATATGCGGCTATTCTTTCCCTAACATTTATTATATAATAGTTCTTGTTTTAAAATATTCCTTACTAGATTAACTTTGTGTAAGTTTGTAAATAAATGTGTTCGTCATTTGTATTGAAATTAATATTTCATAAATAATTTATGTTTTATTATTATTTAGTGTAAAAATGATAATATGCATTAAAAGTTATATTAAGAAATAAAAATTAATGAAGATTTAAAGTTTGTTTTATTGAAATATTTATCAGTAAAATGTACATACATACATATAATCACGCCTTTATCCCCGGAGGGTTAGGCAGAGATGAGTAAACACCCACGTTTCACCGAATATTTGAGCCCTACGTAATAGATGGTGAGCCCATTGCCGCATTTCGGGCTGTCTTTTAGACTCGAGCCACACAAAAATGGTTGAGTCTAGGCTGTATACAGCTTGATGATTATCATTATACCATTTTTTATACAAATTTCAATTGCTGATGTCATATTTATATTTTATTAAAATTTTATTGTGTGTACTGTGAAAATAATGTGTTAAATAATTATAGATAGGTATTTAAAATGTGGGTTAAAAATAAAAACCATTTACTTTAAAAAATTGTTTTATTTATTAAAACTGTGTATAGGAAGACAAATTACCTTTCTTGCTCTATTAAATAGTTCTTTATACATAAAACATTTTTAAGTGCACATTGTTTAGTATGATTAATACAATTAAAACTTGTCTCATTATTTGAATATTTGTTATGCAACAGTGATAAATTTGGGCACTTGTCTTCACCAAGATCTATACAAATACAATTCATACAAAGATCTTGAATCCACTTAACTTTTTCTAAGCCCTTTACAAAAATTTCTTTATTTTCTAGATAAGGAACAATTATGCGTCGAAATTCTCTATAGTCGATATAACCTTCATTCCAGTAAATCCCTCTGTTTCTCTCCAACCACGTAACTTGTTTTTTTTCATTCGTAGTTAAGTATTTAAATAAGTATGGGGGCTTTATTAAGAATGTTTGGGTATAAACACAGGTGGCCAGAGCTAATTCTTTGACTATAAAGTTATTACAAGTGTCTTTAAAACCCTGAACATCTACTATAATAGTATTTTTGTTCATGATATCTTTCTCACGGTGCTACTTAACGGCTTATACTCGATTATACAATCGTTCAATATAAGACAATATGCGGAAGTTTGATCTGGTATATCAATATCACTTTCAATTTCCACTCTAACATCCACAACAGGACCTGATTTAAGATTATCTGGTTGTCTAGAACAATCTACGACAAATAACGGAGCAATATTTTTAAATTGTTTCTCACTTAATAACGGTTCACCGCGAAGACCTCCGTAATATGAGTGTTGGAATCTGGTGTATTGTTCATATATTAAAGCAATTCTGCTATTCGAGAAACTTGAATTTAAATTTTCGTAAGGGAAGTAGGTTGAATTTAGGTATACTCTAACATCACGAACGTCACAGTGATCAAACCGAGACATATCCAATTTTGAATTATTTTTTCTATTTGTTTGCAGACCAATAATAACAAATCTTGGTTTCTCTATTTGCGATGATGTTTTTATGGACCAAGTATGTTTAGTAGTTTTTGGTAGAGCCGGATATTCATATAAATCCCAATTCCTGAATATCATCTGGAGTGGTCGATCTTTTTCTAGCAGTTTTAACATATTTATTTTTTCTCTATCGGATACTTTGACATGTGGTACGCGCCATATTATTTTATTTATAATAATATCTTCTACCGTTTCACCAACGTTAAGTTTTAGGGCGTTCAGATTAGTATTACTTCGCAACAATATTAATTCATGTTTGCTGTTTATCACTACTTTCTTGAAATCTTCTGCAAAACCAAGAATGTTACAGAGGGGTATAGAAGCAGAAAAGCTACCCCCATTTGTGCTATTTATGCCATCGATATTCCAACCCCAAGCATTAGATACTTTAGCCTCGTTTTCGTTCATTGATATTAATGATTTCATTGTGGTAGTTATACCAGCGTTTTTTATTTTATCTATTTCCACTCCATTTATCTCATACCTTATATCTTGAAACAAGTAAAGTAAACTATTGTTTGTGAAATGAACGCTACTGACTCTCTCTTTCGAATTTCCACCCTTGTTTACAACAACAGTTCCTTCCAAAAACAAAGTGCTTGCTGATGGTAATATATACAAGTCTTGTTGATTAATAGGTATCCTGATTTCATCGCTTCTATTGAAACTTGTTACGTAAGGCTTGTAAGAGTGAAATTCAATTCCTTCCACAGAGTTGTTGTATACAGGAGCGGATAAAACATCTAGTATATTCATTTTAACAAACCAATCGCTTTAAGAAATGCTTTATTATTGTTATTCAATTTTATGACCTTTTTGGAGCGAGCTCTTATTGGTTTGATAGTTTTAGTAGGACTGTTATTTTTAGTTGGACGAACCACATATTTATTATAATCTATCATTGTTTTCTTCTGATATGTAGATACAACTGCACTTCTTCACCTCGCAAATTTATTAAGTTATTATTTATATCTAACAGCCTTATCTGTATGCAGCTTATATTGGTTTGGTTTATTGGAAAGTAGATTGCGTTTTTCGGAATTTCTATAATCCTGTATCCAGGTGGAACATTAAGTGCAAATTCGTGCAAGATGTGACTGGATTGACCGTTTATATAAGAACCGCTAACTATGTCACATTCAATCCTTATGACAGTCGTAGGTAAAATGTTAACTGGAAACTCTGATACATGATATTTATTTGCTTCTAAGATCTGTTTTTTAAATCCCAATAAACTTCCAAATGTACCTTCTTTAGTAAAATCTATAGTTGATGTACAAAATAAAATAGTTTTTAAGGTGTTGTTATTACAATGGAGTTTTATGGATGCATCTTTTATCTCAGTTTTTAAATAGTCACCAATATCTTGTAATTCATAAGTTCCTTCAGGTATCTCAATAACATTTTTAGAACCATAGTATAATTTATTGCTTGTATTATCAAAATTTGGAATAGAATTATACGTAGAGAAATGTAATAATGCACATTCATACTCCCCAACTAATGGCAACGTGTTTGGATAATAGGTAGATAATACCGATGAGTTTCCAGTTATCGATAAGGTGAGTGACATCTTGCAAATGATGGAAATGAAAGAGTGATATAAGATTTATAGTATTTTTATTTAAAGTATTATAATTATAATAAAGATTTATAGTATTTAATCCAAAAAGTTTGCAAATAACTTAAACACATATGTCCACAAACTATTGTGTTAAATTGTTGATATCTATCATAGTTGTAATGAACATCACAGTTCTTAAAATATAGCATTAATTCTCTTGGCGGTTTTAAATCACCATAGCTATCAAAATATTCACAATAATTGTTTATTTTAACATAAGCTACCCAATGCGTTCCATCATTTCTCGAATTATCTAGGTTAACTATAGCACATTCAATTCGTTTTGGGGTTTTTGGTAACTGATCCCTCGTATAAACTCCTCGAAAGTGGGGAATACAATAGTCAAACTTCTGAATATCCATATTAGTTAAAGCGCGATTAGGTAGCTGATCAATTAGTTTTTTGAAGGATTTATAAACAATCCCTGACCTTGCTTATGTGGTTTAATGTATAAACCTTTGCCTATTGCTATAGCCTCCATAGTTTTATTATGACGTTCAGTTTCTTGCAATTTTTTCTGACCGTGTTTATAATCATTCACTGTTTTTGCAATACCAGCTGCACCACCGGCTAATGCTCCTAAAGCAGACAAACCAGCAAAAATTGGGATTAAAGGTAGAATGCCTCCAGTTTTTGGTATAGGTATCATTCGAGGTACTCGAACTTTTGGAAGGCATGGAACTAATTTTCGAGCAACCATATAAGCCATATTTATTAATGACTTATCATCTTTAGGTGAGAGTTTTTTGATTTTTCTTTTTATTTTTTTAACAAAGTTATTAAAGGTCTTAACACCAGCACCAGACTTCAATTTAGCTTTCATAACTTTGTTTACTATCCACGAACTAATCTTTTCCCCTGTTCGAGCATCTTTTGCTTTAAGTCTTTGTTTAGCCATATCTATAAGACGTAAGTCAGCTTTTTGACGGTTAGGTAGGTCCGTGTAGTTTGCGTATGCGATATCGTGATGCATACAAGCTTCGTCTAACTTGTTTACACCTTTATCACCACGTAGTAATCGTTTTGAAAGCTTTGTTCCTGGTCCACAATAGTTATAACCGGGTATGTGTAGTTCGAATGGTAAATGATTAATGATACTGTTTATTAGTCCACCACCTTGCATCGTCCAAAGACTAATGAATATACTTTAAAATTATGTATCACTTATATAATTAACTTATTCCACTATTGCAGTCTTATCAATCCAACTGTTCTCTTTGTTATTTAAACCCAACCATTTTACAAACAGTTTGTTTCCTTTCTTTTTTAATACCTTTTCTATCAAATAGACACCAGGGCAGGACGACTTTTGAAGCTCTTGTTCGTAAAAAGTTCCCAATATGAGTTGTTTTTGATTATCTTCAATGTGATATGATATTGGTACAGTGTTATTTATCTTTTTTATAGAAAATAATTCTGTTGACCAGTTAGGAGTGTATCCTTTCTCAAATATATGTTTGTACTTACTAATTCGAACTTTATCACCAATTATAAACTTTGGACGACATTTTCGGGTTACCTTTATCACGGAGTTCATAATATTATTTTTAATGTCCGTTTCATTAAACTTATTGACATTAACAGGTGCCAATTTAATAGTACGATGTTTTGTGTTGTTATATGTCTTCACAACACCGTTCAAGCCACCATCTATCCACTTATAGTGACCGTTCAAGCTAAAGTATTTGTACAATTTATTTTTAATTGTTTTAATAACTCGTTCTACAATTGAAGCCTTTTTGGTTGAAAATGTAGAATAGTGATTAATATTATAGTTCTGTAAAAGCTTTTGAAATGTAGAATTATAGAACTCAGTACCCATATCAGTTTGCAGATGAGTTGGTTTCCTGTGATTAGTAAAAAGTAATTTTTCAAATGCATGAGAGACATCATGTTTGGATTTAGTTTTTAACGGTTCCACCCAAACGTACTTTGAGAAGCAGTCAATAACAATTAAAATATAATTATATCCTTTATTAAAGGTTTTTAGATTTTGCATATCAACTAAATCTGCTTGCCACAAATCATCAACACCTTTTAAAATTACAGATCTTCGAGGAAAATTTTTTCGTGCTGCTTTATGTATTTCATTAACGATTTGTTGTTTCGTCATTTTAACAAACTTTAAGGCCTATATTTTTCGATCTTTTAATATAGATTGAATTGCGTCTTGAATTAGTCTATCAACTGCTTTTCTTGTATAAAATGTATTTTCCAAATGAGTCATTATCTCAGACATTATTGTTTTTAAAGCTTTCTCAATGTGGTTTTGAACACTATTTGGAATAGAACTTTGTAATTTTTGTAAGTCATTCATTAGTACACCTTTCAATTCATCTACATAAGCTTTATTTACTGCATCATCTGCGTCTTGAGGAGGTTTGACGCCTTTTAACCTTGATGTCTTCAAGTCATAATCTCCATTATCAGATTTTATTAATGCGTTATCATTAAAATCAAGTATTTCCGATATACGCATTCGCTTTTGAATATAATGACCAAATTTGTCTACATTCATATTATAGGTGTATTATGTTGAACGGTATATAGTAAAATGACACACATATAATATTAGTAGATTTATTTATTTAATGATTTTGCTTTCACGCAGTTCTTCAATGATAGATATTATTTCATTGTCTAGTCCTGTGTTACCAGCATCTCGAGAAGCAATTAATAACTTTAATCTATCAACCAATTCATTGGGATCATCCCAATATACAAAATCTGTATTTTTTTTCCACATTTTTGTTAAGGGTAATCCTTTTCCTACTTTCTGTCTACAGCTGGGACTTCTACTTTCTTGATCGAAAAGTGGTTTAATAACTTGCAAATATTTTTGTCCTTTATTACTTTTAATTGGTTTTTTTGAATCGAAATCACGACGATGTGCATTCGTTACAAGTAACATTGCCTTATAATTTTGTTTGTCATGGTCATTAACCAAGCTCAGATCAATGTCTTTTTTTAACAGTAACTCTCGCAACCCAGGTGTACTTTCGTACTTGTGTCCGGCTACAGTAATAACTTTATCCCCAATTGTTATGTTAGCAGAACCTAACATTAACTTTCCACGTTCTTTTCTTATACCAAATGGTACATCTAATAGTACTTGTGAAGATAACGACCAAGATGATGCATCTGGATTAGTACCGACTAATGACTGAAATGAAGAGTCCGATGAGGGTTCCGATTCGTTACTAGCAATACTGCTATCATCTGTTTCTTTCATATCTTGGTCTTGTGGTTCTTGGGGTTCTATTTTTTCCTCCTTTTTTGTTAGAGCTAAGTGGTTATTAGTGTTGGCTATTAAATTGAGAGATTCTGTAACAGGCTTAAAAACTGTATCAAGCACTTGTCTGTTATTTTCTTCAAAATCCTTCATGGTACGTATTTTTTTCCTTACAGCTTGTGTTGCATCTACAATTTGTTTTTTCAATGATTTTTCCATTATGTGAAATAGATGGTAATCCAATAAGAGCCGATTAAAGAATAACAAGAAACTGAAAGCTGTCTATTTAAATATTCAAATTTTATCTAATTCTACAAAAGTGTCAAACTTTTTTCTATAGCACCCGTTGTTTTTAGGACAGTCTTTATTTATCACAACATAGTCATAAGGCTCTTTCCATATTTGAGAACACATGTTACGAAATTCCAACCACGTCATGTCAGTGTTAACATGTTCTTCATAAACATGTTTCAAATTAATTTCATCTTGCTTAAAAAGCACAATTAAGTTAGCGTTATCTCTTATTAGTTGTTTAGGTATTTTGCTATAAGTTTGATTTAAATAAAAACTGTCAATCAATTTATGTCTTCCCATGGCAAAATAATCACGCATATTACTTTGATTTTCACATGCTACATCGTCAAAAATAATCACTGAATTAGGTTTTGCATCTGAAACTTTCATAACGTCATCATTTGCCTGATATTTCTGAAAACTGACTCCTGGTACTCCTCGTTAAACCTTTTCTAAAAAAATGTACTTTGGTTGATATAGAGTTTTAGAATATACATAAACATTATGAAATGTCAATCCATTTTCGTGCAAAAGGAGACCAATTAACAAATTGGTTTTTCCACAATTTGATGGTCCGCAAATGATGCAACGTACTGTATTCGGCAATAATTCTCCATGGCGTAACTCGATTTTTGGTAAAACATTACAGATTATACTAATCTGTAACGATTGTGCTTGTTTAATGAATTTCATGTTTGATGCAATGCTGACGGGCTGGTTATGAGCAGATGTAATTATGACATTATGTATTTATAACCGTAAATAGGTATACCAAAACTGCTTACAGACAACACAATAGGTAAACGTAAGATTGTACTGTTTATGAAATAACTCTATCGCTAACTAACAGAGCATCTTTCTTCACAATTACGACGCAGGGGATCGCAGAGAGCCGATTGAACGGTAGTGTATTGAACAGCATTAAAATGTCGAACGTTGGCTTAGGTAAATGATTTTACAAAGAGTTATTATATTGCACCACCACCTGTAATAACGAAGTGAGTTAGAACTCTCAATCGTGCATGTGCGATTGAGAGTTATAGATCAGTAATATTGAGAGTTCAACGAGCGGAGTGAGTTAGAACTCTCAATATTACTCTACTTTTAAAGCGCCATTTACATGATACCATTTTCTTGCCTGTTGTATACAATTAAATTGAAGCAATAGAGAACCTTTCGGTCTCTTAGGTCCAGTTCCTGTCATGCCCAGTTACCTCTTTAGTCCATTTCTTCGAACGTCCATTCCGCCAATGTCTAACTTCAGAAACGTCTATTTCCGTGAAGGTCTATCTTTCTGGAACGTCCATTCCGTGAATGTCTAGTTTCACCTTTCCCTTTACCTTTATTGTCTAAACAACACGTAACATTCTTGATCTATTGGAGAAATTTTGTTTCAAAAATTTTCTTGGTGTAAACAACACAGCAATAATTGCTTAAGCAATTATTGTATTCGCCTGGATTCTCTCATCCCAACATAAAAAAAAACAATTGAATGAAAAATTCACCGACCCAAATACATGCAATACTTGAAGCAACCCGCTAATAAATGGTACACGCACATACAAGCCTGTGTTTAGACATTTCAAAACTTGTAAGCAATAATATCCTAAACATAATTGTATTGGTGTAAACAAAAGAGGTTTGCAATATTTTTTGTCAATACTGGCATTCAATAATTGCATGCAATCTTTTTACAATATCCGCGTGTAAACAGTTGCTTATATTGAAGGACAATATTGCTCTTAATTTATTGCCTTCAATTATTGCTCTTGTATGTACCAGAAAATGGTATCATGTAAATGGCGCTTAACACGTAACACAACTTGGAATCTAATTCACAACATAAATTTTCCCTTTGCAATAAATATGTAAGAACATCAATGTCAATATATTTCAAATAGTTTCAGATGAGGAAATTTAATAGACAATAATATTTTATCAAGAAGGTTGTCCACCATAAGCACTAGATCTTCCGTGGTCCGGTCAACCGGACTACGGAACAAAATACTTTTTCCGTTGTACGGTCAACCGGACCACGGAAAAAACAATTCTTCCATTGTCCTGCTGCCGGACAAAAACGACCGTACTACGGAAAAAGAGGGGAACTGACAACGGAACTAAATGTACTACTTACACGTACTAGAGTTCTGAACTAGTTTTTTTTTGGATATTGTACTATATTGGATCGCACCGTTCACTGACTGAGCAAGCACAAGTCTAGTTTAAAACACAAACATACCTACTTCATGTAACTACCTAGTTCACTCGTGTCAATCACTTTGTTTAACTTTAGTCAACTAGTAGTAAAGTACCAATTAGTACTTAAGTAAAATCAATTTATAGTCTTACCTTTCGGAGTTTCCAAAACGTTATATCTGGGTGTGTTATTGACGAATTCATGCAACCAAAACAAGCACAATAGACACTAGTTGTCATATTAAATATTTTAGTAAATAAAACACGCGCGGTTACTATTTAAAAAACGACACACCTTCCATTCGTCTACTCGGCACAATCGCGACTGCGGACGCTGCTTGCTTGCTGAAAGGCATGCCGAAAACGAGAATCGTAGGTATAGCTTGCGCTTCGTCCGTTTGTAGGGAGCTACAATACTGGTTAAACATATATTTATACTGTGGCCTGGTGGACGCCTCGCTTAACGTGAGCCGCGCGAGCGTGCTCCCCGAAGCAGCCAATGCCAATTGGCTATTCCGCCTCAATGGCAACTATTTCCCATTTTCTTCCCGAAGCAGCCGTGCTCAGAGAGGAATTTTGTTAAGTGACAGGTTAATTGTATTGGATTGGGATTTTTTGTAGTTTTGTTTGTTTGCAGTAGGTAAGTACAGAGGAGGGAAGGTATTTAAAAAAAATATGAAATTACACATTTATTACGGGATATTTTTAAATGCACATCTGTATAATTTTTAAAAGAAAATTATCACATATTTTAAAAAGATTGAAAAACTATGTAGATTCTCTTAAAATAGGCTTGTGTCCACTAAGAATAAATCTGATTGATGTGTGTTTCTAACGACTATGTCCAATATATAAATAATAAAATTAACCATAGATGCTAAGTTATATTTCACACGCTGTTAGTTACTGTTTCGATTATCTACTACAATTTATTACAATAATTTGAATATGTTCATTAAATTATTAAAGTACTTTTACCATGCCTCTTGTTTTTTAAACTACGAATTTTGGCATTGGACAGAAAATTATCGATATACATTTTGACATCCCTATTAAACATTATAGGTTATAAAAATACTCGTAAAATCCCCGAAACTCGAAGGGTATTCGCTTATGATAGTAAAAAAAACCTAAATTATGGTTTTATAATAATTGTTTAAGAATTAGTTTCTTAGATTTACTCATAGAATTATAACGCAAAGAAACCCAATACGCGCGAACGCGTGAAGCCATTTCAAGGCAGCTGATACCAGCTGCCTACATCAATCGGCGCTTTAGTACCGGACATCTAGTGTCAGTGCAAAGAGCTCGCGTAATTTTCGTCTAAAAATGACGTATTCTGCAGTGAAAGGATGCCACAATTCATCTGAAAATTGTTCCAAACGCCTAAAGATCACATTGCATAGGTTAGTACTGCATAATATGTTACATTTTTGTTAAAAACACCTCATTTAAAGAAACAAAAATCGTACATTTTAGTGACGTCATTTCATAGACGATGTTGCAAGCAATGAGAATAAAATTTTCCCACATTTTCTCTTATTTGCTTCAATATCGGTTTTAGGAACTGTTATTGTTATAAAAATACTCTTATCACATACATACATATGCTTACGCCTTTACTCCCGAAGGGGTAGGCAGAGGCATTGTATACGCCCACATTTCACCTTTTTAGAATTTGTTCCACGTAATAGGGGCTGAGCCGTAATGCCATGTTGAGATGATGCAGGTTGTGACTGCCTGCTGTTGAAATTTTTCAAGCCGCCTCAAAAGGCCTTCAACTTTGCTTCATGACTGCCATTTTACTGGAAACTGGAAACAACAGCTTAACGGCCTTCTGAAGCACAGAAACGCTCAAATAAATGTCACAAAGTGGTCACATGGATGGTCACCCATCCAAGGACTGGCCATAGTGAAAGTTGCTTACTGCAGTGATCGTTTACAGATCAGATCGTTTATAGATCACTGAGTACGCGGGGCCACAAGCGCTTCATATCTACTTAAATAATTTTATTTGCAAAATTTTGTGGGTGGGTACCACATAATTTAGTAAAATATTGTAATTAACCCAGTAATGCCCGAATTATGTTTTTTGAGATTTTGGTAAATCCAGACATTAAATATGATTTAATGAGGTATTTCTAGACATAAATCATAAATTTTATTTTTATAAATAATTTGGAAGTTTAAAAAAAATCACGTGTCCAAATGGACACACTAAGCACTTGCAATAGCTGAAAACACAAGAACATATGCAGATTTTTTTTGATAATTGGTAACCTAAATTTATTGCTATTTGTTTAAAAACATAAACGAGACATTTTTAAATAATAATAAAAAAGATTATTATTATTTTTAGTAGCTACAGTACAATCAATACCTGTGCTCATCGAACTTATTGTTTTGCATTTGGGTCCGTACATCTTTTTTTACGTAATTTTCCGTACATAATGATATATCTTATCAAACCTACCGTATAGTTTGAAGGTAGATGATTTACCTTCACCTTTGGCACCTACTCCAAAAGTTTTTTAGGTAAGATATCAATAATCTTGCTCTACGAAGCTCCAGCTGTGGCATCTTATTTTGAAAATCACAAGCATTATTATTACAAGCCTCCAGATTTCATACAAATAGGGATAATAACCACCTCTCTCTAATATATTTATCTATATTTATGTAAGTACCTATAAGTATATATTTGTCCACTAGTCTTTAGAGGAGTATAATAAATGTAATGTAGTAGTGGACAATCCTATCTTTTCCTATATGTCTTTGGATTCTTCTGAAGAGTAAGGCTTGTGGATAAAGGTGGTGGTGCCACATGCATGTGATGGTACTTTTGGGATTATTGTTTTATTATGTATAGCTGTTGTACCTACACCCAAAAGGTTTGACAAAAAATATTTTCTAATGGCTAAATCATGATAACCTCTCGACTTTTTTCTCATTTGGTTTGCTGTCAACCGCCGATATCACTGTAGACGACACTACCACCACCACCTTTTTACTCTTCTCACATCTGACGCATGATTTATGGTGTCTCTACCTAGAAACTAGTCAAAATCGAACAATCTAAAAGTAAAACGAAACATATTGTAATGCTATGGCTAAAGCTTAGCGTGTCCATATGGACACATGAAGTTCAGTGCTATATATTACATAGGAAATTACATTCTGGCAGTATTTTATGCTTTTATATAAATAAATACACACTATCGCAATAAATGTGTGCTTTAAAACATGAATATAATTTATAGTTTAAAAATAATAACTACTTACTCTCATCTCGGGTCTATTTTTTCTGCGCACTGGTTAAAGGCGGCAAATAAATGAATATACTTGGAAAACTAAAATTATTGTAACAGTGATGTTTACACTGTATTAAAATTTGACATTTGAATGCAGAGTTAGACTAATAAAATAAATACAAAAGTCAAAAAATACTACCATAACAACTCTTTTATCTAACCACGATTTGTGTGTCCATATGGACACGCTAGGCATTACTGGGTTAAAACAAGTTTATTAATTTAATAAGTAAGGTAAGCCTTCGGAAGGATGTCCCAGGGCTCCCGGCAGACTTAGGCAACCACCTTGGCCTCGCTTAGAGGGTTCGGGTGCTATCCCGCCACTTGGGGAAGGGGGTAGAGTTAGTTACTATTCCACCACCATGAATGCTTCTGGAAAAACGTCGAGTAGCCAACTCGTCCTTCTCAGGCCCTCGGTCAGGGAGGCCGGTAGTAATAATATATTACTTACTACAACAGTTTGAAATACAAATTATTACTGATTTTAGAATTTGTTGGTATAGTGGCAGCAGAAATACATCATCTCGGAAAACTTCAGCTCTATGGCTATTACGGTTTCTGAGATGGAACCTCGAAATAGACAGACAGACAGCGAGACGGACGGCTGAACCTCATAAATAGGGTTCCTTATTTACCTTTTGGCTACGGAACTCTAGAAGTATATATAGGTATGCCTACTAGTAAAAACTTAAACTGTTTATTATACTGGTTAGTAGGTAAGTCGTTTTACACTTACCCCCTTATTCATAATCGTTTATTAAACCTATTTTAGTTAAAACACACTTTAAGTATATTGCTATCTCTAACCAATGACAGAGTATGGTTAGAGACAGCAATAGACTTAAAGTGTGTTTTAACTAAAATAGGTTTAATAAACGATTATGAATGTGTGGGTTAGTGTTTAATTTAGCTTTTTTTTAAACTACATATTAATAAAATATGGGAGACCATTCTGCCTACCCCGCGAAGAGTAAAGCATATAGATAAATAGAGTTAAATGTTAAATTAAATGTATACAAACAATTTTATTTTTTTCCCATTTATAGGGTAAACTTTATTTCCTGGCAACATTTTCTGTAAGCTTGTGTGAGTGTCACCGAGTATAAAGACGAGTAGTTTACACCTACATTAATATTGGTTCGGCTTCGCGGGAGCGTACGTATAATTGAGCGACTCTCAGTCTATGTGTTATAAGTCTATGGATTTACTTACTTGTGAAAAGAGACGCCACAGCCCTTCTCGTATCTTGTTTTACAATATACACACGATCTCATGATAAATATCTACTTAATTCTTAGATCATCTAACCACAGGATGCGCCTTACTTAAGCATTGTTTTCTGCCATTGCACATGACCATTTGGTCTTTTGGCTTTATAAAAAGCCTGTACATCAGTACATCATTTTATAAGATTAAACTAGTACATTTCATTGTAGTTGACTGTACAATAACAATTAAAACACAACAGCCATTACGCGTTTGTCGATTAATACATTTTTAAATGCAATGAAATTTTATATGTCTTTGTGTTTCCCCCTTCACTTGTATGAAAACTGGCAGAATATTTTTGTATGTGGTGGTTCGCAAAGGCTAGTCCCGTGTTATATGGTCTAAGACTTAATTACACAATAAACTAAATGTAAGTATATATCAAAACACTTCAAATTTATAGCAATCACAGTAATAACTTAAAAATATTCCAAATTTCACACATAAACTCCTTCTGAAATAAACAAACAACGGCCATTTGCAAACTAATTTAGTTCTCAGTGCACTCAGGGGGGGGGGGGGGAGGCGGCGCTTTGAATCGGCACAAAAAAGTAGCTGTCATTTTGTATGGAATAGCCAGTCCAGCGATTATTATTACAGGTCAGTGTATTAATACTATACCACTCTCTTTCTCACTCTCATGTGACGCAAACGAAGTTGCGCGGGTCAGCTAGTATTTATATAATTAGTCAATTTTAAATGACGAAAAATTGCCTAAGGCTAGTAAACATGCCCTGCGATAATAGATATTAAATTTATTAAGTAGCTAAGCATTTTCAACGTATTTGCTGCAGATGCGTCATTTATGTCTAGTAAATGCATTTTGTGATGTTTCGGTGCGTTCGGTGATTCCGAATATACTAATAACACAATTTCGTCAAAAATGTCAATTGCGTTGTTAATGATAAAGTCGGCAGCAGTTCTTCTTTCGTCTGGAACTCTTCATAGTCCTCATAGATTCAATTCAATTCAATTCAATTTATTGTCTTTGTAAACATAGGTACATAAATAGGTTTTTAGTTAACAAGTGTAGTCTCTCTATGCTTTGCCAATAACATGGCGTACAAATCTTACAACTATGTTAGTGGTATTAAATTAATTAAGCGCCACAATAGACCTTATAATAGAATGCTTATGCTATACAGTACACACGACATAACGTATATATATAATCTCTAAGCATTATCAACCGTATAAGTGTAAGTTATCAAAATCAATCATTAATTATAAATATCAGAGTAAAGTCAAATTAATATAAGCAATTCATTTCAATTCTAAATCTATTACAAACATAAAAATTCTAATCATGTCAATAGGTATCTAGGTATACAATTTCTCGCATCATCTAATACTCCTGTCTAGCAAGTATTCAGATACTGTGTAGTAGGATTTAGATAATAGAAATGATGTCAACGCTTTCTTAAATAAGTTAATGTCATTACAGTTTAGAATTGCTTTTGGTAGTTTGTTGTAAAGTTTTGGGGCCATGCCCAAAAAACTTTTTCCGTAAAATACTTTTTTATGAGGTTTGCAACGAATTTTATGTTTATGTCGAGCACTACTTAACGTTTCAAATAGATAAAAATTTGATTTAATGAATATCGCTACCTCGTATATATAAAGGCATGGTAGTGTCAATATATGCAATTCCAAAAACCATGTTTTGCAGCTATCAGTGTTTTGCAGGCCACACACTGCCCGCATACATCGTTTTTGTGCCCTAAATATAGTATCTCTGTTTGTCGAGTTACCCCAAAATATAAGGCCGTAGCGCAATGTGGAGGTAACATAAGCATGATATGCTGTGAGGACGGTGCTACGGTCAGCTACCTTCGATAGATTACGAAGTGCGTATGAGTACTGGCTCAGACGTTTTCGCACACTATTAGTATGTGTTTTCCATGACATATCCCTATCCAGTTCTAACCCTAAAAACTTTGTTGATGCGGTTTCTTGAATATGCTTTCCTCCATACTGAACCTGGAGCGTCACATGATGTGTTTTTTGCTCAAAGGACATGATTTTAGTTTTGTCTAAATTAATTTTGAGATTGTTTTGAGCTAGCCAATCTATTACCTGTTTCAGAAATTTAGTAATATCTTTATGCAGGTCTACATTACTATTTGCTTGGAAAACTATAGTGCTATCGTCTGCAAACAGAACCATGGGGTGATGAGTTATTTTAGGTAGATCGTTTATATAAACTAGAAACAATAAAGGCCCTAGTATACTCCCCTGAGGTACTCCATACTTAGTATACCTGAATGTAGAATTGTACGTATTTTCTGTTTTTGAGCTTATACAGATTTTGCTGATTTGTGTGAATTGGTTTCTATTTGTGAGGTACGATTTTATTAGTTCATAAGCATTACCCCTCACGCCATATCTTTCCAGTTTGTCAAGAAGTACTTTTCTGTCTACATTATCAAACGCCTTGCTCATGTCCATAAATAAAGCAGCAACAGGACGTGTGTCACCGATGTTTTTAACAATTTTTTCATATAAATGAAAAATTGCCATATTGATATTTTTCCTTTTTCGAAACCCATATTGTTGTTCAGTCAAAATATTATTGTAGTCCAAATAAGAATAAAGTTTGTCATAAAGAACTTTCTCTATTACTTTAGCAAATATAGGTAGAAGAGCTATAGGTCTATAATTAGCAGGATTTTGCTTATGGCCTTTCTTATAAAGTGGTTTAATAATGGATATTTTGAGCCGGTCAGGAAACGTACCAGTTCCCATGCACAAATTTGTAATATGACTAAGTACAGGTGCAATGACGGGCGATACAGATTTAACTACTTTTGTTATGATTCCGTCATATCCTGAACTATTAGTATTATTTAAAGAATTAATAGTTTTAATTATGTCATCTGGTATAGTAGGAGTCAAAAAGAATGAATTACACTGTATGTCAAATTTTAAACTATTATTGATTAAATTATTATTGTCAATTGTTGATTTAATGTCATTTATAAAGAAGTCGTTAAATATTTGTGCTATGTCATGTGGATTACTGATTTTTTTATGTTACTCGCTCGGTTGCATAGTACATCTTTGGTTGATGAAGTGGAGTCTAAATAAATTGATGTATTCTCATTAGGAAGCTTGCAGGCTGTCTTGGTGTGAGTTTGTTTGTCTTCTTGAATTTTAGTCTGGGCACTGCACATGCCATTAACAAACTCAGGCAGAATGTTAGATGTTTGTTTGCGCATACGAGCCGACGATAGCGGTGTTGCTGACAGTTTCCTTTCAGGCGTTGAGCATATTTTTCTATATGTTTCAATTTTTTTAATATAGTCCTGAAGTTCATTCTTTAAGCGCAAGTTTTCTGTACTCAAATTATCTATTTCTTGATGCGCGCTCATCAACTGCATGGTTAGTGAACTAATTTGTTCATTTAGATTGTTTTTATCTCCACTACTGTCATCCAAACTAGCCGGTGTGCTCATCATTGTGTTATCGAACAATGATGTTTCGCTATGGGATGTCGCTATGGTGATGTCATTTAGGGAAATGGTCTTTTTAAGTTTTCTGTACGTTATGTTATTAGCTTCTGCCATAATAGCTCAGCTATGAGTAGACAACTTGAAGTATCAATAAGAATTAATTAAAATGTCAATTGATTAGATAATTATATTTCGTGTCAAATCTGCAACATTAATAAAATAATAAGAAAAATTCTTTTTTTTCCTTTTTCAAAAAGTGATTTTGACCACACTTGGGTTTGAACCATCAACTTCTCACCGCCTTGTTGCTCAGAGTCGGCACATGTGCGTACTGGACCACGGCGACAATTAACAACTATGTTGAAATTAGCACTTAGTAGTTTAGGTATAAAACAAGTTTTATGAGTTAACTTCGATGTATAAGTACTTCTTTTCAAATTCGTAGTCTCTTTTGTATTCACTAATGAGTGTCAAAGTCCAATTTGTACACAAATTTTTGAATTTTAACAGCTGTTGCACATGTTTATTCGTATTTATATTAGTAATTCCTTTTATTTCCACTATATTTTTTATGTAACTTTTAGACTCGCGCACTGAACTTTCAATAAAAACAGTTATATGCACTGCACAGTTGATTTTTGAGCTGATTTCGAATTAAAAACACAGAGACAACTTTCGACACGTCTGTTCACAACAATACCGCAACGGGATTTTTGCTGGTTAGATGCGGGTTAGATGCTACCGACTTCTACCGACTAAACCCACACGTTGTCCTTCCAATACATCTGCCTACAGCCGGCAGTCCCGGGTATTCCCCATGGGAGGATGATTCCGAAGCGGAGCTTTTCGTCAGAGAACCATAGTTATTGACATTAGAATGGGCTGGCCATATCTGTTGAAGGACCGACGACTTATGGTGCAGACGAGTTCTGTATTTAGTGCGATGCCCCCAGCCAGTTGGACTGACGATCCACGTAGGTTGTTGCGAGAGAAGCCATTTGTTGTGGCGATAATTGCGGTCTACATGATAGTCTGATTAAATTGATTGCTGCGGCAAAATCACCCGATATTACACAAGTTTAGGGGAAAGTTTAATAGAGGGCGATTTAATACCTATCAACTATTTATGTCGCAGTGTCTACACCAATCCTCACTGTTTCTGTTTCAGATTGAAAGATGTCGTACAATTTTATAGTACCTACCTCCACCAACAATAGTAGATCGGGAGTTTGTTAAACCCGTACTCTGTGGACCCGGGCCATGTGACATCCGGCCTTCCGTCGTTGAGGCCTACTCTATGCCGATCATATCACCGTTATGTGACGAGTACTATAATGTAAGTTACTAATATAATTCTAAAGCTCTAGACATAGAGTACATGAAAAAAATTAATAAAATTGGAACCGACTTTAAACTAATCCTGAAAAATAAAACTTATTAGCACAAAATTATTTGTATTTTGATTTATCAGATCTTGTTCAATATCATATTGAAGACGGCGCCAATGAAACCCATATATTTAGGTAAGTATTATTAACGGCACCAACTTCAATATTATTAAAATAAAATCAGATAAATCGAAATAAATATTACTTTGTGCTAAGTAGATTTCATTTTTCAGGATTTGTTTGAAGTCGGTTAAAAAATGACTTTCTATTTCCCGTGGTCAAATCAATCACACGTTCGCAAAACAAATGTCACAATGTAGTCAACCATGTAATGACGATCGTTTACTGATACACTCCAGTCAGACGCTATAACGCCTCATGTCGTCTAACTTTAGTTCAGTATTTATATTTATTTATTTTTATTTTATTTATTTATATATATATATATATATATATATATATATATATATATATATATATAGTCTGTTTGAAGCGCTCGTGGCCCCGCGGACTCAGTGTTCTGTAAACGGTGCTGCCTCTGTAGGACAATCAGTAAATTAAAAAGTGCATTTGTGCTATATTGCGGCAGCGATCTGGCGATAATTTCGTATTACGTATCGTTTTTGACAACCTCCAGGCAGCGATTTCAATATTTTATTAGTGTATGTGTGTACTGAGAGACCACTTTCATTTTTTGCGGATTTTTGCAGTTTAACTAACAATAGTGCTGCGAGCACGTGTTCGGACGCGCTTTCTAACCGATCACTAAGCTTTATAAATATTTTAGCAAATTTTACTATGCACTATTGTTAGTTAAACTGCAAAAATCCGAAAAAATAAAAGTGGTCTCTCAGCACCCATATACACTAATGAAATGCCCAACAGATGTGACAGTTTCCAGTTTTCAGTGATCGCCACGTAATTGTTTACGGCGCTAGTTTCGTAGTGATAAGTGCGACGTAGCGATTAGCGAACGATTCGTTATAGAATTTAACGTAATACCATTTTTTTCCGCCACCAGCGATAAATCGTGCGATGATTGCGCAATGATTGCGCGATTATCGCTGATCGCTGTTTTATACGTAATCAGCCTGCCGGTTGTCAGTAAAATGACAGTCGTTAAGCCAAGTTGAAGGCCTTACGGGCGGCTTGAAAAATTTCAACTGTGGGTCGTCACAACCTGCGCCCGGGTCGGCAGCGCGTGTGTAGCGCCTCTGGTGTTGCAAACGTCTATAGGCTACGGTTACCAACCTTCCGGTGGGCCGTAAGCTTGTCTGCCACCTAAGTAGTATAAAAAAAGAACTAAAATATAACGAGAAAAGATTTGATTGTTTGTTTGCATCGAATAAGCTCCGAAACTACTGGGCCGATTTGAAAAATTCTTTCACTGTTTGGAAGATACACTATCCCCGGGTAACATATATGTATTATAGTAGAACATTGCTGTGATTATACGAATGAAACAAGTGTGATAATTATGATTAAAACTTGTTATAAAAGTGCTAGACTAGTAGTAGTAAGTTTTTAAGACAATGACATGATAAATGGATTGTTTACACTTAAATTGGTATATAACATCACATATTTTATTCCCGCATTCCCACGGGAATGGGAGCTACGCGGGTAAAAAATGCGTGACTTCCCATACTATCATTGGACGTTACAAATGTTGTACACGACTGTACATCAATAGAAATGTAGGGAAAATAATAAGTTTTTATTTTCACATTAAATCAACTCAAATTTATTATAGCTTCATACGACTATTTCATGACTATTTTTTGGCACAAACTTTGAACCAAAATTCTCAGGCGTTCCTGAGAAATTTGAAGTTTTCAAAGGTTCAAGCCATAATCCTCACCAGGGTACCTTCAAATCTCGGGAACCGCATATGGACTATTTCTGAGATTTGGCAGGTCGTTACGACTATTTCACGACTATTTTTTGGAATCTAAACCAATTCGATAGAATTTACCGTTTGCTTGCACCAGAGGTGAGGATTACAGCTTGACGTTCAAGCCATAATCCTCACTAACCTATAGCTATAACGCCGAAACTATAATACGACTATTTCTTTTACATGTACGACTATTTACGACTATTTCACGACAATTTTTAAGCGTTGTCAAAATTCGTTTTCATTGAGATTTCAAATGTGAGTAATGTAAAGTAAAGTAATAATGTAACGAATTTCAATAAGATCGGTTCAGCCGGTACAGCGTAAAAGTGTTACAAAAATCCAGACTATCTAAGACCTAAATTCTATTATACTTGGTTTTCAATATTAATAAATATCTTTAAGCTATATACAGAGTGGAATTTAAAGACGGTAGTTGGAGGAAAAGTACCCTTAATATTGATAATGGCAAGTTTTGCTGAAAGGAAACATTCCTTTATTTTCAAAAGTAAGTAAAATTGCATTTAAAGATTTTTGGAAAAATCACCTGCTTGAGCCGGGAATCGAACCTGTGATATGTGAAAAAAACATCCTGTTTTTTATGATACCAACCGAGAGACTTAAATAAGGAACAATTTCTTTTCAAAAACATAGTATCTTAAACTAAAGGAAGAGCAAGTAAAATATGTTTTTATTGTAAAGCTTACTCACTCTCTGAAGAAAAAAAACAGTCGAATTGAGTATCTTCTCCTTTTTTTTTAAGTTGGTTAAAAAAATGCTCTAGTTTCTGTGAATGGGAATATTGGTTCTGGTCACTTAACCAACCAACTTCAAAAAAAGCAGGAGGTTCTCAATTAGACTGTTTTTTTCTTCAGATAGTGAGTAAGCTTTACAATAAAAACATATTTTACTTGATCTTCCTTTAATTTAAGATACTATGTTGTTAAAAAGAAATTGATCCTTATACTGTGATGACTGTTTCAGTTGGTATCATAAAATACAGAATGTTTTTTTTTTCACATATCCCCGGTTCGATTCCCGGCTCAAGCCGATGTTTTTTCAACAATCTTTAAATGCAGTTTTACTTACTGTTGAAAATAAAGGAATGTTTCCTTTCAGCTAAACTTGCAATTATCAACATTAATGGTACTTTCCCTCCAACTACCGTCTTTAAATTCCACCCTGTATAGATTTTTATTTCAATAAAAAATATAAATTACAGGTTGCAGAAGATATTCGCAGAGGGCTACAGTACTTGTTCCAAACTAGAACTAAACTGATACTGGCCGTGAGCGGAGCTGGCCATGCTGGTATGGAGACTGTGATCACTAACCTATTAGCACCTGGAGAGACACTTCTCATCGCTGCTAGAGGCATATGGGACGACCGCGCTTCCTATGTTGCGAACAGATATGGTAAGATAAAAATTGGCTGCCGATCATGGCTTGAGAGCCACCACGTCTGCATGACAGGTCCCTCCCAACGTTGCCCGATGTTTTAAATATTTTGGAACATTTTTGCACAACCCGCCCCTTCTAAGCCAATTAAGCCAATATAAGCTTGCGAATCTAGATAGCTGATTAACATGCTTAATATTTCTAAAATAAACCACTCTGAAACAAAAATATTGGTAGAGCACACAAATATTTGTTTCGTCAGATCCGATACGAGATCTCAGCACGGTGGCCTCATACTCTACCAATGCCACACCGAAGCAGCAAAGGTAATAATATCGACTCGACTAGATGCTGATTATGGACTTCTACTACTACTTCAGCTAGCTTTCGATCAAAAGCTGACTGAAATAAGGTACAGAGATAGATCATACCTATAGATATATAGACACCTTGCATGTTAAAATCCGTCTAGCCGTTCAGGCTGTAGGTCGTGACAAAGAAAGGAACATACATACATACATAGTCTCGAAAAACATTACCCTCCTTTCTTCGGCAGTTCGGGTAAAAAAAAATGCTACTTTTAGCTACGATTATGCGTAGACGTGCTACGCATAATCGGGCCTCACCTCAGTGTAGTCTTGTCTTTTAATAGCAATCAGATTTTCAATTAACGCCATGCTGAGGACAGATGCAGTTCAGTATTTTACAATATTAATAATACGCGACTTATTACAGGTATAAATATAAAAGAGACCCGTGTACCGACGAACACGACATTCAAGCTGGAGCACCTAGAGGCGGAGATAAAGAAAATACGCCCAACGGCACTGTTCATCACTCATGGAGACTCTTCCACTGGATCTGTGCAAAAGATTGAGGGACTTGGTGATATTTGTCATAAGTGAGTGCTTAAGAAATAACATAACATAGAATGTATTAGAACAGAGCAGAGTAGAAAAAGTTTATAATACTCTCCGGTTAGCCGGCAGGCGAGGTGCAATAAAGTTTTATTGTGGATACACTGGGAGACTTCGGCCGTATGCCTGCAGCTCGACGTCCTTACAGCAGGACCAATACGGTGGCGTGACGTGAGATTTTCACGCACGCCTCACTCCCCAAGAAGCGGGATAACATCCGAACTAACCCCTATTCGGGTTAGCATCCGAACCTTTAGGCGAGGCCATGGCAGTAGCCAAAGTCCGTCGGCTATCCTGGAATATCCCGGATGGCCTACCCGGGGCTCACGGACATAGGTTGTTGCCGGCATCGTGTTTTTTTTAGCCGGTAGGAGTCCGATATAACAAACATTGTACTGCTTCTATGCATATTTAAAAACACTTAATTTTCGTATTTCACGTTGATAGTTTAGGCCCCATAATTGTAATAACCTTTATAAGTTTACTTAGATTTTATTAGAAAGGAATCTATATAGTACTGAAAATACTACACAGATTTAAAAAAGTAAATTTATTAATTGAATAGACACTTAAAATTCCACAAGCTGGCGTTTTATCCAATCTGCACTAACCCATTCCCAACGTCGTTCCTTTAGTTCCAAATTAAAAAGCAGCCGACTTTAGCAGAAAAGTATTTGATTGCTCGAAGAACTAAGACTGGGACACAAGATCCGAACAATTTAATTACATTCGTTGTCTCTTTCATTCCTTACTTTACCTTTCATCTTAGATCTAGGTCTGCTTGAAAACGTTCGAGTTTAAAACTCTTTAATTGCATCCTGCGAAGGAGTCTGCAATTAGCATGCAGTGGAAAATACCAGGCTTGGAATAAGTTGAGATAAAAAGTTTTCAGGTGACTTCAACTTACTACGGTTTAACTTTTTCTTAACTTTCTGTTCGTTTTAGGTAGTTGCCTTATTTACAAAATGTCAAGCGATATTCTCAAAATATACATACTACAAATATAGGGAAAATTTTAAAACGTATACATTTTACCTAAATCAAACAATAACTAAATAAATTAATATATTTTAAATATATAGTTAAAAATTACAGAGAAACATAAATATTACATATCTATATTTACACTATTACTATCTAAACTAAACCTAAATAAGGCCCCCGTGGCATTGTGCCCAAAAGACTAGCAGCATTCCCCCTTTGAATAGCAATACCTATTCGTTGAGCGAGAAAACTGCCAGCCCTTGGGTCACCAGTTGACTCCACAAGGCGCTTTTTCAAATTCTTGAAAAATTTTTGCGCATTGGGACCCCATGGACCTAGGGTCTCGACACCGACTGGACAAAAACGATACGATGAGTCGAGACCCTTATATTTATTAATTTTAATATTTTCAGCCGCTTCCGCTGCGGCACTGGCTTTTAATTTTGTTTTAGGAAGATGGGACGGGGCTAGAGTGTCAACACAAGTTGCATCCCACACCAGGACCCGACCCATCTCCCACGGTATCAAAGTTATACCATCCGGTCTCTTGCCATCGTCCCTAAAAACGCCGTTTGACTCTAAGAGCGCAGGCACATTGGCGGTGGCAAGAGCACGGCGGATGATGTCATTCAGCGCAGCGTGGCGTGAGAAGCGGCCTGCGCTCTTTAAACATGAAAGACCATGATGCCCCAAAGTTTCAACGTTAAAACCGCAGGGGCATCTATGTGGAGCGCAAAGCGTGACGCCAAGTCTCAAACCAACTGAAATTCTTAGGATGTCCGGTTCCAAAAAAGTTCCGGTGTTGGCTATAGGGAAAGCTTTCAACCAATCACCTGATTCCTTTCTACTGAGCGCTAATAATCTGGCCCGATCCGGGCCTAGACTAGCATTTAAAAAGGAGTCAAAGGTTAATTTTGACATAGCGTCGTCCCAGCTCCGTTGTAAATTTGGATGGGTGGGTAAATTTTGACCCGGACAAGCCATTAGCCAAGCATTCTTGGCATCTGTAAGGCCAGTCGTCTCATAGTCTGTAAGACAATTCGTCAGAATTTTACCTACGAGACTCGACGTGGCATGTACAGATGACAAAAAGGCTGGCAAAGCCACACTAGAAATTTTGCGGATCCCTAGCCCACTATAGTTAATGGGAAGAGATGCCTGGGACCAAGATTGTTCGCTCAGTTGTATATTGAGAATTGATTCCAAAGAAGATTTGATTAACGAATCAATAGAAAATAAATGACTTTGATGTTTCCAAAAAGGACAACAGCGAAGCAAATAAATAGATTTGGGAACAAACATACAAAATTTCAGAATTGTGATTGCGTAATGTGAACTAATAGAATGTAGCCGATCTACATTGGATTCAAATTTTGAATTTTTTTGTGCTATTAATTCGGGAATAGCATCTTCAAATATAGGGGACCCTAGGAGGTAAAGATTCTCTCTGCTAACAATTTTAATATTCGGACATAGGGAATTGAATTTTTCAACGAGTTCCGAATTGATGTGATTATTATGAAAAAATAATTCACACTTATTAAAATTTAATTCCAAACCAATTAAATGAAATTTATTTTTAATTTCTATAAGATCTGACAGAACAGAATCTGCATCACCTCCAAGAGTCCCGTCATCTAAATACCAGACGTTAAATTTTGACTTTAAATTTTGGATGATGGGGTTAATGGCTAGGCTGAAAATGGCTGGTCCGAGGGGATCACCCTGCTGGCAACCGACTTCAGAAGAAAGTTCGTTGCATTTATACATTAATTTGGAAGGTTCGTGATAACAGTTAAGTAAATAGTTATAAATTTCAGGAACATTGCTTCTAATTTCTGACAGCAGGATGTCACGGTTTACCGAATTAAAAGCATTTTTCACATCAATTTTTAGCAAAACCTCACACTCACCTTTATTAAGGTAGGTGCGTAAGGCGTGGACCGCCGCCTCACACCCACCTTTGGTACCAAACCCTAATTGAGTCGGTTCAAATTTTTGTTGTAATTTTGACAAGATGTATCGGACAGAAATTTTGGATGCTAAACGCCTAAAAGTGGACCCAACAGCAATAGGACGGACTCCTCCGTCTTTTTTTTGTGAGAGCAATGAGATTAGCTCCATAGATAACAGGAGCGATCTCAGGGTTAATGTTACCAGAGAGCATGAGGTTTACTAATTTTGTTAAACAACCGATGAGGTGCTTACCTGCATCACCCACACAGTGAGAGTTTAGGTCTTTTAGGTGTTGTGGAGAAAGACCATCAAGACCAGCTGCTGATCCGACTTTAAAAGCATTAATCGCACTCACTGTGTCCTTATCCTGTGCAAGTAAACACAAATCGGGTGATGTAGGCGGGTCCAGAACGTAGTCCGAGACTGGAGCTGAGGGATGTTTTGTCTGTAAAGACGTAAGGGTATCTGTTGTATCTGGAGACAGTACATCACTTGAAAACAGGAGACGTGCGGCTCCTTTTAACCCTTAACCACCTACCATACGTCTCACAGACGCAGCAGATATTTAAAACGTAAATATATCGGCGACCGAGTCGTTTGCGAACTCGTCCGTTCCTGTACCTTTTCCCCGTGTCCCTCAGTGCCGTGCAAACCACAATACATCAGTTTCGAATGCAAATCATCAATTTGCCGAGAATTTTCTAATAAGCTGTGCAATAATTGTCGTGAAAAACTATAAGTTTAGGGCTTGTAATTTTTTTCTATTTAATTTAATTTTCACCATTTTCTTTTTTTTGCAATGGTTGATTATTGAATCAGTAAAAAATTATAAAAGAAGTTCATATCCATGTGATTATTTTTTATAGATCTCATTTAGCAAATGACTTAGTTTTTAAGCAGATATTGTTGATTAATAGTAATTAAGACAAAATGCCTATAAAAATGATTCTCTTGTACCTTTACTAAAGAGTTTAATACTTTCCTAAGTTGATTTTTTACTAAAAAATATACTTCAATAAACAAGATATTACTTTAAAGAACCATTTTACTCAGGGGTCTCATAGACGTATGGTAGGTGGTTGTGTGACAAAAAGTTATGGTAGGTGGCTAAGGGTTAAATCTCCGTCGCTAACTTTTGCTTCTACAAGCTTGTTAACATCATAAATCTTTTTGTTATAATTTCCAGTAAAACAGCAATTTTGAGTCGGAAGTGTGGGGTTAGAACAATTATTTTTTATTTTTTGTGTGAGAGATATAGTCTCGTCACTAAATTTAGCATGTAATACTTTATAAGGAAATAGCAAAAGATTTTGCCAATTTTCAATGCTATTACTATCCAAACACTGCGTTATAAATTGAGACAAAAGTGTAGCGACAGAGATCCTGGCACCACGAGGAATTCGTTTAACTAAACTCACATTATTTTTTAAATTACTCAAAAGGTGATGAAAAGGCGTGCCAGAAGGGTTACTATCAGATGGAATAGAAGCATGAGGTTGTGCGAAATTATCTGAAAGTAACGTTGTTGAGTTTTGGCTGGGGCTTTTATGTAATTTTGATATATGTATACGAAGTCCTCGAGCACTTTTAAAAGATTTTAAACAAATGGAACAAGAAAAAGTATAAAGTGACGTACCATCTTCCGATTGCGTCAAGCTTTGCATTTACTTATTAGTTATTATAAAACAGAAACTACAA
Organism: Miltochrista miniata; assembly: GCA_933228765.1. Lineage (NCBI taxonomy): Eukaryota > Metazoa > Arthropoda > Insecta > Lepidoptera > Erebidae > Miltochrista > Miltochrista miniata. Next base: position 17,747,991 of record OW121757.1, on the reverse strand, counting down.
AAACAAACACAAATAAAAATACAATAAAAATAATCTTGACGTTCGCGTTGACGCTCTGTCACCGGGCGCCGGGCGCATGCGGAGGAGCCAGCAAAACCAGAAATAATTTTCAGCCTGAAAAATAACAAATATAATTAGATAAATCGCATTTAGACTTAAATATTACTTAAAACCAAGCCTTAGGTGGGCCAAAATTATATAATTGTTATTTAAAACAATTATATAATTTTTGTTAGACCGGTTGACAATATATTGGGTATAAATTAATATATTGGGTATGTATATTTTTCCTACTGGTCACATAGTGTTCCAACTCGCAGAGGCCCTTTGAGATTTTTAATCCGCGCAAGAAAATGGGATTATCAAAAATCCTTTCTAATAAATAGTCAGGCTTTTCATTCATATAATCAACTAGCTGATTCCCGCAGCTTCGCCCGCGATGGCGCTGTATTTGAAAAATGATTTTCCCGCTTTTCTGTTGAATTTTTTCCTGAATTTTATTTGCTATAAACCTCACGGAGCCCGAGACCTTTCCAACGAATGCAAAACGGTGGAAATCGGTTCTTGCATTCTGGAGTTATAGCGTCAGGAAGGAAAACCCGACTTATTTTTATATAATAGACTAGCTGACCCGCGCAACTTCGTTTGCGCCACATAAGAGAGAGTATTACCTGTTCCCGTCGCAATTACTTCTGTCGCGTTGCGTTTACTCCCGTAGCGTCTCGTCGTTAATATTCAATACTACGTGAGAGAGAGACAGAGAGAGATAGAGAAAGGTTTCTCGTCGCGTGTATTCCCGTCGCATTCTTTTTAAGAACAATTTCGTTTATGAATGAGGTATCACGTGGCATTATTGTAGAAAAAAATTGCTTGCCATTAAAATGGTTATTGTGCACCAACCCAAAGATAGACACATGCTATCGCGCAAATTTTTTGGAACTTTTCAAGAGAAACAATTTTGTAGTAGGTACATATTTTTTACATAACTATAAATATTTACGTAGCACACGCAACGAAGCTCTCTAAAGGAATAACTTTTCTCCCGTTTTTGAAATATTTACTATTACTGCCCCGCTCCTATTCGTTGTAGCGTGATGTTATATAGCCTATGACACTCCACAATAACGTAGCTTTCTATTGCTGAAAGAATTTTTAAAATCGGTTCAGTAGATCCCGAGATTACCCCTTACAATAACAAACTCACAAACTTTACTTCTTTATAATATTAGTATAGAAGTATAGAAGTATAGATAAATATTGTTGGACATTCTTACACAACATCATCTAGCCCAAATTAAGTTATATGCTTGTGCTAGCTGATGCCCGCAGCTTCGCCTGCGTGAAATTTGGTTCCTACACTGTCTCTAACCTCTCTTTGTAGGTACCAAATTTCAGCCAGATACTTTTAGCCATTACAGCGTGAAAGAAACAAATTCATAATACATATTATATGAGTTATGTAAATTTATTCATTAAGTACATTTCTTTTTTTTTTTTTTTATACCACTAAGGTGGCAGACAAGCATACGGCCCACCAGAAGGACCGGTGGTCACCGCGTTCTTGATTCATTGGCTAGACTACTACTTGACTCAACTTCTCTTCTAAGCAATTGACATCGTAACTTAGTTCCTTCTTCAGGTAGTCCCAGTCATACTGTAAGCCTACGACGCGCGACGTATGGGAAAACCGAACTACGGTAGACTTTGTCCTACTAATACACTTGGTCCAACCAAGGCCTTATAACTTAATAACCATGTAAATTTCATTTGCTAAGCGTTCATGTTCATTTTAATGGCTCTTTTTACTTTTCAAATGTAATCTTCGTAGAGGCCATTCCCGTATTTACAAAGACTTAGTGAGTGTGTGTCCTGCACCGAATGCAGCCAGCACTATAGAATAAGGTTCATACCTTCCATGACCAGTCGCTTAGGGCTGTTGACAATCTTTCATTCTAATGCACAGTGGACACTATCTGCAGCGTGGTCTTTCATTATTTCTGGCTAGCCATCTTCGAATTTTCTTGTTCTTTCACATATTTATTGTTGGTTATACAAAATTTAGTAAAAAATGTGCGAATTGAACTTCCTCAAATGTGTCAAAATAAAAAGTACCTAATTTAAATCAAAAATAGGAGTATTTAAGGAGTATAGATATCAACTCCGGAAAAAATCAGCTCTAAAATAATTTACATTCCCTTTTTAGATCGATACCGTATAAATTTCAATAAAATAAGGAACACGTCTTCCATCAATTATGTTAATAATGCTATATGCCAAATTTTAAGTAGATCGGACCAAGGAATCGCGTTGTCCCATACAAACTTGACACTCCTTTTTTATACCTTAGGAGGTAGAATTTGCAAAAATGGTAAAATTACTTATTTCAAATTGTTACAAACAACGCTCATTCTGAATTTCATCATCGTACCATTGACCGTTTAAGCAATAATTGATAATAACTTTATACGACTTAAGTTCGTTTTTTATTTTATAATAAGTATACTTTTCAGGGATGAAAAGTATCCAGTGTGGTGCCCAGGATATTAAAAAATAATTATACCAAGTTTCATCGTAATCCAACCGGTAGTTTTTGCGTGATGCCTGAACAAACAGACAGACAGACAGACAAAAATTTTTTTAATCACATTTTTGGGTTCAGTGTCGGTCTAGTAACACCCCCTGCCATTTATTTTTTTTATATTTTCAATGTACAGAATTTTCACTTCTACAGATTTATTATAAGTATAGATATACAGGACAGGGTGTAATTTAAAGACTGTAGTTGGAGGGAAAGTACCCTCCAACTACAGTCTTTAAATTACACCCTGTCCTGTAAGTAGTAAGTAATATGTTTTACTTTGAAAATAAAGGAATGTTTCCTTTCAGCAAAACTTGTCATTTACTTTACCTTCAACTACAGTCTTTAAATTACATTCTGTATACTGGTTGAATTTATAGTCGTTCTGGACCCGAGAGGGGGTTACTCGGAATCAATAATGGAACCATTTCGGAGTGTCAAAACAGCTGTGCAGGTTATAATAAAAAAATGACTTCTATGTAATCTTTATCACTCGTTCGAGTTGAAACATTAGTAGCGCTTCGATTATTCATTGAACTTTTCAATGAATGAAACTCCGAAACCCATAGGTACCTACTACGCCGCGGCGCGTGTCTCCATGTGATCAGTTCATTGGCCGAATGCATCGTTTCGATAATAATAGGTACTTAGATAATAATAAAGGACTCCAATTTCTCCTTCATACTTTACGCGGGCTTAGGACCGTCGGAAATACTTTAATATTGTTCTATTTTACGGTGAATTAATAAGGTTTATGTAATAATAAGGAAAATAAACACGAACAAATAGGGAGTATTTCCGGCGTATTTAAAAAATTGGAGCTATTTACAAAATAATCAACTTAATTACCTAGACCTACCTATTCACAGTTTATTTACACTTCCCTGTACCTTAACAACTGCTCAAAATGGAGTCCAGAACGTTCGATACACAAACGGGCACGTTTAAGGCTATTGTCTTTTAGTTTATTCAATGTGTCTCTGTCACTTTTCACTATTTCAAAGGCGTCCACTATCGCACTGCGTAATTCATCACGAGATTCGTACTCTCGAGTGTAAACTAATCGTTTTATTTCCGACCACAAATAAAAGTCGATCGCGACGACAATACTGCGTGCGAGTTATAGTCGAACTGCGCGCCGCGGTCGCCGGTCGGCGGCGCGGTCGGCCGAGCGTATTTACCTACCTACAAGACGTAACTAGTCGAGTACCTACCGACGTTACTTGGCAACGAGTCCACGTGGACCGATGCGTTCATGCGTTGTGATTGGTCGAATTTTCCCGGCGCGGTGACTCTTGTTACTGATTGGAACGTTAGACATTGAATGAAAAATTGTAGTAGAAAATCGTAGTAAACGTATTTCGTGAAATTTAAAGGAATAACCAGGTGTTCTCGTTTTGATTTTGGCAAACGATGTAGATTTTGACATTTTCGTAATTTTTTATTGTTGATTTTCAAATTGACAGTGCCGATCGGTTCTGTTATCGAAACTGGGCCTAAACCTTTCCGTTCCAAAACGACTATAAATTCAACCAGTATAGAATACGATTTGAGAGGATTACGATACTTGTTTACTGGCTTAAGGGTTTTGATGTCCATTTTCATTAAATCCTTTGTCTTGCAGATTTGGAGCGCTACTAATAGTAGACACCGTGGTATCACTAGGAGGAGTACCATTTCTGATGGATGAGTGGGGAGTTGACGCCGTGTACAGTTCGACGCAGAAAGCGCTCAGTGGCCCGGCTGGTATCTCCCCTGTGGCGTTTAGTGCACGCGCTGAGTAACCATGTTTTACATTTTCAACTCTTGAGATTCTATTTTCATATCAATAAAAATAGTGTGTAAGCGCTCGTAGTGCCCGATTGTTTAGTGTTCTGAGGGGCAAGTGCGAGTTTTTGCGTGAGCTTGTCGACATTCACGGCTCACCAATTCGTTTGGAATCGAGACCCCGCCACCTAGCTGTAAACGCGGGAACTTGTCTCGATCCCATACAAATCGGTGATAACGCGCTCGTTCGTGAATGTCGACAGGCGCTCACCGAAACTCGCACTTGCCCCTCTGTACTTCATTGTTGCTTTTCAAAAAATATTCAACACCTAGTGGTCACATCGCATCGCCTGGCCACATCAACACGCGATAACTAGGCAACCTAGGTATTACGTGAGACAATATAGATGGTGAAATGTGGGCGTATAAAATGCATCTGCCCAGTATTCCCCTTTGGGGATTAAAGCGTGACTGTATGTAGGTCTAAGTAAAAACAATTTACAATTTTAGCACATTGTAGCTTACCATGAATAACTGTTTTGTTTTAGGGAAAAGATAAACAATAGAAAACATCAGCCGCCGTATTATTTCGACATGAAACTTTTAGCCGCTCAATGGAGGTGTTATGATAACACAATGTCGTAAGTAATTTTAGAACATTAGTGCCGTTTCCATGAAATCCCATACAACTTTTGGTATTGTTGTCTCTGTAGTAAAAAAAATCAAAGTCTAAAGTCAAAAAAATTGACGCACGAGTAGGATTCTGATTAGCGTCTTGTTCCTGGAAGGGAGAATTAACTGCCTCGGTGGCGCAATTGGTAGTGTTATCAACTTGCGCACTTGAGGTCCTGGGTTCGATTCCCGGGTAGGCCAAAATGTTTGTGTGAACCACATATGTTTGTTTCGGAGTTTTCTATGTTTAATGTGTATGTATTTAGAAATATATAAGTATGTCTATCAGTCGCCTAAATCCCATAGTACGAGCTTATTATATTAGCTTCATTTCGGCTAGATGACGTTGTGTGAAAATGTCCACAAATATTTATTTACTAGCTGACCCTCGCAACTTCGTTTACTTCACATAAGGTGTACTATCAGTCTCCTAAATCCCATAGTACGAGCTTATAATATTAGCTTCATTTCGGCTAGATGACGTTGTGTGAAAATGTCCACAAATATTTATTTACTAGCTGACCCTCGCAACTTCGTTTACTTCACATAAGGTGTAGGTGTAGGAAAGGAGAGGTAATTCTTCATCAGACTCATCAAGCACCGTGTGAAACGGCCCTGTTTGCTTAATCATAAAAGAGCTTAAAGATTAAGGCTATTCTAAAACAATTCAGTTTACGCCTTCGGCGCGGACCGAGTTATTTTAAGTTTAAGCTCTTTTATGATTAAGAAAACACGCCCGTTAGATTTACCCTCTCATTCAAAGGAACCCTTGAATTCTAGGTTGTGCGAAAGTTGAGATGCCTCTAATTTCTGAACCACAAAACCCTCAACCTTGAAACCCGTGTGGAACAATGCTTAAAGTACCCCTTTCTGGCACTAAAAAAATATTTGAAAATGGGCTACGCGGTGAGCAATTAGTCTGTCTGTCTGTATTCTGAATAAGTATCACGCCGAAACTACTGAACCAATTTGAATGATACTTGGTACATTCCGAGCTAATAGTCCGAGTAAAGTTCTAGAATACTTTTGATCCCGATATTTTGCGCGGTTCTTGCGTAGAGGGGATGAAAGATAAAATGGTTTTTTGTTGTAATTTTCAACGCGTGATTCAATTTCAAATATTTTTTTTAGGATTGGGATGGGGGGAATACTTTAAGGATTGTTCAGAAATTAGAGACATCTGAACTTTTGCTAAACCAATAATTCAAGGATTCCTTAGAATCTATGGGTCATTCAAAACTGGCGTGTTTGCTTAGTCACCAAAGAACTTAAAGAATAAGGGTTTTGGGTGTAAGGGACCCCAACACCACTAAATTTTGGGGGCCCAAGCGACCTCACCTGCACGTGGTGCACCTGCCAAAAAACAAACGAGGCTCCGCGATTTTAGGTACCCACATGGTGTCCTAGGCTCCCATGTGGGAGCCAGGTGGAACAAAGTGTTGGTCCGGGGGGGTACCACCGTGCAGCTGTGAAAAGCCCCCCAAGTAACCCAGCCTCGGTTGGGTTGCGTTCGGGGTTCAGCAGCTGCACAGCCGGGCCCGGGGCGACGTTTGATGCATTAGGGGGGACCACTAGGCGCAAAGCGAATTGTGTGGCTGACTGGGGTCGACCCGCCGACCAGGGAGACCCGTAGAAACGGTTTTGCCGCTGGCCGCCCGCGGCATAGTACAGGGGCCCAACTGAGACTAACCACCCTGGGAGGCTGCCCCACCAGGCCGCGCATAATCCCGATGTGGTTCGTCGTGCCGGATGGTGACGTGAAAAAAATACGGACATTAATTACTGATATTTGAACGAAGAGATTTGTCAGTAAAATGAGTTGAAGGCTTTTTATGGCGACTTGAAACATTTCAACTGCGGATCTTCACGACTCACGACCTGCGTCTGTCAATATCTGGTGAAATATGTGCGTATACTATGCCTCTGGCTACCCCTTCGGGCGTGATCGAAACAAAAATAATAGTTAAAAGACTTCGTTATGTGTTCGCGTCATAGAGATTTTTTTTTATTGTATTTCTTTTTATGATATATATATTTTAAGTTATGGATGCCCCTGTCAAGTAGGGTTCGGCCACCTCTGAAAACCAGCGCTGTCTGCTTGTTAATGCAGGTGGACAGCATTACGCTGAGAGGTGGCCGATATTCTGGTTTCTGTATTACCTACCTACTACCATTAATATTAGTGCCACGCTATGGACTTGACGCTCTTGACGGGAATCCGTACCATTGAACTTATATTCAATATTATCCCTATGGTCTTTACTTAATTTATTTTTTCAGATACCATCACACTATGTCACCTCCTTTGATATGGGCACTACGTGCTTCTATCAAAGACTTAATAAATGAGACTTTAGAACAGTGCTGGGCTCGACACGCTGCTGTAGTTGCTCATTTTCACAATAGACTTCGGCAGTTCTCCTTTGAATTCTTCATCCCTATTCCCGAAGAACGATTAGCTACAGTTACGACTGTTGCTCTGCCTAAAGGATATGATTATGTGGAGTTCTTTAAATACATGAGAGATAAGTGAGTATTGAATACCTAAACTAATTAATTGAGTTTTCAAGTAAATAGTTCCTTCCTACTTTTGGATCAAAATCTGGTGATTTATCTGTAATTTTATCTGATACTTTTGTGTACTTCGAATTGGTATTATCTGTACTGATGACGATCCTATGAGCCTAGATCTTAGTCGCATCTCTAAATGTCATTAATCGAAGAAATTCAATAATTTTCTGTCTGGGTGTAACAAATTTATCTTGTACGTAGTTAGTGTTAATCAGTCATTTAGATCAGAATATCAGAAACTAGAAATCGTCGTTTCAGACCCAAACTTATATTAGCTTAGTTTGAGCAATGATAATATTAGTAGGTACTGTTTGAGCTAGAAGACACTATGTAAAAAATATCTCATGTTATTTCGTTCCCAGACACAACATACTAATATTCCCCGGCATTGGACCAACGGCTGGCAAGGCGCTTCGAATTGGCATCATGGGCATCTATGCAACCATCCAAATGGCGGACAGCGTTGCTGATGCAATGGTTGACACACTTAGAGCGCTTAAAAAATCATCCTTGTAACTTTACCTTGTGGCCGGAGTTGTATTGCCAGGTTCTTTTTTCTCTAACTCTACTTATTGCGTTGCGAATCTGGCAGTAAATGTAGAAGCAATCATTTGGACCTTCATCAGCGTTACATTGTGACCTATATGAATAAAGATTTTTTATTTTCATTTTTTCATTCATTTGACAATATTTAGGTAGTTCAGTGTAAAGGGAGGAAGACTTTATTATCTATAGCTATACTAATCTATACTAATATTATAAAGAGGAAAGAATTGTTTTTTTGTTTGTTTGTTTGTAACGAATAGGCTCCGGAACTACTGGACCGATTTGAAAATTTCTTTCACTGTTGGAAAGCTACACTCTTTGCCGTGAACATAAGCTATGAGAGAATACGGGAATATATTTTATTCCCGTATTCTCACGGGAACGGGAACTACGCGAGTGAAACCGCGTGACGTTCGCTAGTTATTTATAATTTCGTAAAGATGTTTTTTTATGAGAAAACGAGCTGAAACCTCTTTGAAAATTTCTTTACATTCAAATACGCTTGTAACAATAATTTGATGTACCTAGTATATCAAATTATTCTTACAAGCTGCTTTGTACTGCCACGGAACTCCTGGGAACGATAGTCTCACTAGTTCTGCTACGGAACTTCTTGCGCGGAATAATCCAAACCTTTATATTTCTGTATTATTTTCTAACAATTTCAATTCGTTTAATAATTTTTCTCCTTCTCAGTTTTTTTTCTCTACTATGGTGTCTGATAAAGTGTTTCTAATACAAAATAATCGAAAATTAGAATTGGACTTTATAAGTAACAATATGTGCTCTTATTAAATCTGCTAGATACGTAGTGACGTCTCGTGATAAAGGTTTTTTTTTAAAGCGTGTTTTTTTAATTATAATTTATATTTTTTTTACGTGTGAAAATCCTTCACGGATGAACTCTTACCGACTAAAATCATACGTGTCCTGGCACTGCCTACTGTCGGGAGCTCGAGGTAAGCCCTCGGGAGCATGTCCCAGGAGTCATACAAACTGATTCAAACTTATAGTTATCAGTTTATTACAAATTTACTAAGAATTTTGGAAATGGATGCTTTAAAAATTTTAATACCGTCATCAATTTTCAAAAATCTTGCAAGCTTTTCAGAAAAAACTAGTATTGAGAACAAAATGAAAGTCACATTATTCACAGGTAGGTAATTTATTTCATAATCATGTTTGACAGTTTACAAACTATTGACTGGATGCAAGTAAACAACGAAATTTATTGAATTCTCTTCACCAATAATAATAAACATACTTAATTTACAATTTTCTTTTTTTTTCTATCATGGATTTTGTAAGTATTCCAAAATAAATGAATTCAATTCCTATAAAATGTACATTGGTAATGAATGCAATGATTTATTAAATTAAAAACAATGCAAATAAAGCGAGTTCATAGTATTGTTCATGGCTATTAGTTATGTTATTTGCAAGCCATAGGTGACTACTTCCCTATTGTTAGATTATACAAAAAAAAATAGAAACAATATAAACTCTTGCGCTAAATCAAGTGATATTCTCGTAATGTCAAAAATAAAATAATAGCCAATACAACATTATATAATACAAACTCCTTAAAATTTTTGCCTGGACTAGAACGAAACCACCCACAACGAAAGTGAAAAGAATTTAATTTACAAGATATTTTTGGCAATTGGATCTTTTTGAAAAATTCAAATACCCAAAAAGTGCAGTAAATTTGCACAAAAAACATCAATAAGGCTTATTTTCAATATGTGTAAAAAACCTAGCAAGTCGCACCTTAAGAAATAAAGGGACCTAATTTAAAAAAAAAATGTGAGTTTTGTTTTTACTATGACATCGTAAAGGTCTTCCCTTTACCCTCTTTATCGATTATTATTAAAACACTAAAAATGCACAGATGTATATTTGAAGCTTTTCCAAAAATTGATATTATAAATAGGTCTCTATAATTCTAAAGTATCGAAGTGATTCAAATTATGAAAATAATAAAATCGCATGTAGCGCCCGCGCATACATTGAAGGCGTCACTCCCAACGAACGTACTACGTGTCGTAGCGCTGCGCTTTTACACATATCGAAATAAGTCCTTATTTCATAACTTATAACAATAAATTCCTATCATTATCAGTATACAAAACATACCGCTACCTACATGGCATTCATTTCCATCACATCCGAAACATTTGGACTAGCTTCCTTAATTACGTAACTAACACGTTATTCTAGTAATTAATCAAAACTAGTCACGAAATTTGCGTAAGCTACAATCTTATATATTATTTATATCGGTACAATACGTAATAGTAGGTATATGTGTATAAGAATTTATTGTAAGCCTAAAATGAAACTAATTACAAAATATTTTTTCATAGGTTGTTCAAAAAAGAATTCTTGCAGTTTATTGAGTACATACACTCGAGAGCAATGAATCCGGGTCACTTAAAGAATGTTAAAAATCTCGGAAACTAAAAATGATAGGTTAATGCAATAAATTGTATTTAATAGACAATGTAATACTCCTTAAATGAAAGTAAAAAAAATATGAGTCACCATACATTTTATTAACACAAAATTACATAAAGAAAAAACTGCCGATCTCTCCTTAAAACAAAAATAGGAAACATGAAATTTTTGAACTTTATTACGATTTTCTTGAATTTTAATACTTCGTATTGCCTCCTCGTGCTTCCATTACTGCGTTTACGCGGTTTGGCATGCTGTACACCAAGTTCCTTATACGATTTTGGGGAATATTCTCCCATTCCTCTGTGAGAGCAATTTTGAGCTCACGAAGCGTGATTGGGGGAGGGTTTCGTTGTTTTACGCATCTGCCTAGCTCGTCCCAAGCATGCTCGATCGGATTGATATCCGGGCTGCGCGCTGGCCACTCCATACGAGTAATGTTCATCTCTTGAAGGTAGTCATTCACAATCCTACCTGTATGAGGTCGGGCATTGTCATGCATAAATATAGCATCCTCACCTAAATTGACCATAAATGGACCAACGTGATCATTGAGGATTTCTTCCACATATCTTACGCTAGTTAAAGAGCCGTTTTCTATGATCACCAGCTCTGTGCGACTTTCAGAAGAAATTCCGGCCCACACAAGTACAGACCCACCACCGTAGGCTACTTTTTCTTCGATGCATGCTTGCTTGAATCTTTCCCCTGGTCTTCGATACACTCTGTGTCTTCCATCGTGCTTGTAGAGCATAAATTTTGATTCGTCGGAGAACATAACTTTTGACCAATCTTCAATACTCCAATTTACGTGGCTCTGGGCATACCTTAGTCTCGAAATACGATGCCCACGCTCCAGTTTAGGGCCGTTTGCAGGTCTAAGGGGTTTTAAGTTAGATTCAGCAAGCCGACGTCTTACTGTCCATGCACTTGGGTTACTTCCTCCGAGGCGTCGAAACTGATTGGTGAGTTCAGTTCCTGTGAGAAAGCGATTTCGAAGCATGGTGTTCACCAAGTATCGGTCTTCTCGTGCTGTGGTACACCTGGTTCTGCCCGTTCCTGGTCTGCGTAGGTTAGAACCAGTTTCTTCGTAACGTCGGAGAACTCTTTGTACTGTTGACAGCGACACACCGACAGTCCTGGCTGTATCGCGCTGACTCCGGCCGGTTTCCAGCATTGTAAGTATTCTGGTGCATTCTTCAGGCGTAAGCGACATAATTTCAGCTTGATTAATGAATATAGAGCACTATCAACATGGTTTATGTACCCACATAAATGACAGATTACAAACAAAAGCAACACCAAATGCTGTAATTTCGTAGTTCCATCTTCGAAAGTGGCCCTTTTTCAAATTTGATTTTTTTATGATATAACTTTACAATAACTAAGAAGTTTTAATACCTTCATTTAAGGAGTATTACATTGTCTATTAAATACAATTTATTGCATTAACCTAGCATTTTTAGTTTCCGAGATTTTTAGGATTCTTTAAGTGACCCGGATTCATTGCTCTCGAGTGTAGTTTATACTATCCAATTATCTTATTTCTTGATAAAAGTCAAATAGGTACGTACAGACACCTCATTTTCAGCATTATCTTCCATTTTGTAGATGTAATAATATGTGTGGATTGTTCATGTGTTCATTTAAGGAAATCCATATTATTTACTTGATAATCCCTACTCGTAAGTTAAGATTTTACTTAAGAATTGGTACCTCTATAGGTACCATTAAGTAATGTTTAAAACTTTACATAGGTAAAGTTTCATTCAGCTGTGGGTACATATGTGGTAACAGATACTTTAGTCATTAATATACAAAAAAGACACAACACACCACTTACAATTTGTGTGTTCAATCCAAAATAGTACTATTTTGCTCGAATCATTTAGTACACACTCGTGTGTTTGTCTAAGAACTTAAGTTTAAGTAAGTTAACTACCTATCAAAATTTATTGATTTTTGGTCTGACAATGATTTATTTTTCGTTCTGACGATAAACATAGCCAGTAAGATGTATTTTTTTAATTTTTATTACATAATGACGTTGTAGGCGGTACCATAAAGTGGTGTGATATTTTGTAAGGATGTGTTCATCTATGGGTTTTTATATATCAATGATTTTGTAAAATATCTTACTTTGTTGCTGCAATAGTTTACCACTAATAACCAATCTCGACATCTGTATTAATATAGATAATACAAAACTAAAAGCAAATGCACAAACAAGGCGACCAATACAATAGCATTTGTGATGTTTATATGACGACCTTAAACATATGGTTATCGTGTATCATATACATTAGAAACGTAAATAAATATGCACATAAGTAAGTATAATTTATATTTACAATTAGAAAATATGGCACATCGTTTTATCGACCGCGCTCAATCCTGTCCGAGCGATCGAGCCCTACTACTAACAATAATACGAATCAGTATCGGATGATGTAATGCGCCTAAATTTCGTGTTACCATAATACCAATTAAAATACCGGTGGGTAAGTCAATATTCAAACCTGTATAATACAGTAAAGCTACCTCCGTCGTCGATCGACTCTCCGCGCGGCCGACCGTCCCTCTTTACGATCGCACGCCTCCGAACACAGAGCTCTGCACTCAGAATACCAGTCTAAATTATCAGTCCGATGACAATTTAACCTCTAAATGGCCCAGCCTCTTATCTTTGATCCGCTCTCAAACCGATGCGCTTCAACAGACGTCGCCTCCATTGAAAGGGCAACTCGGTCCGTCCGGTGCGCCTTTCAATATAAATCTAGAGACATTCGAATCGCACGAGTACATAAAAATATGTCAGTCTATTCACTTATCCTAACAGTCTGGGGTATAGACGGGACGGGCGCATCATAACTAAGCGCACACGAGGCGGGCGGATCGCATCGTACTGCAATATATGCCCATCGCAAACTTTCGACCGCAGCGCCGAGCTATCATATTTAATTTTGAGTGGAAATACGCACATTTCTCATGTATTAGGATTAAAAATCTATTGAATTCCGATATGTTTGAGGAGATAATTTCACTGGCGGTATTGTCTTTTCAAATGCAATTTCCACACAGAAAATATGGGCGCGTTACTCTAGTATAGTCCCGGTCGGCGCGGTGGTAGGGTTCGCGCTCAGCTGGGGGAGCGCACGGGCAGCGTGGGCGCGTGCGTGGGGCGTTCGGTGCGGCGCTGGCGACGGTGGCGCGCGCACGCGCAGCACGCGTCCACGCGCCGGCGCCGCTGGCAGGCTGCGCGCCCACAGCGCTTACGCACGCATGTCACCTCGCCGTCCTAAAAACAAAGATGAAGAACATGAAAATTTGTATCTTAAATGAGTATTTTCAAGCACAAACAGAGAGGAAAATGGACAAGAGTTAGACAATATCGAAAGAAAAATGGCAACGAAAAAAGTGTTTTTTTTTCAACGTTAGGGAAAATTCCTCATGGATGCCATGCCAGACTCCTACCGACTAAAAAACCTCACGTAACGCCCAATAGCCTACGGTTGGGAGTCCCGGGTAAGCCCTCGGAAGGATGTCCCACGACTCCCAACAGACCTACGGCTACCCTTGCGACCTCCCCTAGGGGGTGGTTCGGGTGCTATCCCGCGTCTTTGAGGGGGTTTTCGGATGTCATCCCGCATCCAGCTTCCATGACCGGGGGCCTGAGGAGTGAGCGGTGAGTGGGCGGCTCACCGTTCTTACAGAAGCAGGCCCATGACGGCAGCGTGACTTGACGGAATGCAATAGATAATCTGCACGATCAATCTGCTGCTAAAGCTAAACTGAAATAAAAATCATGAAAACACACCTTGCATCTGCAAGTTACGCATCTCTGCTCCCCGTGCGAGTGTATCGACGGATGCACTTCTTTCCCGTTCGGCAGTGGCCCATCGGGGAACTTACAGCCACCCTCAGCAAGGATCTCTTCTGCTGTTCGTGGCGTCCCCTGATCTTTCGGCGTCTCTTCATCTGGTTTCTTTATCTTTACCTGTAAGTAAGAGTAGTACATGACAAATTACTACTTTCATTTGCTTATAGCAAAGGAATATATCCTTCATACATTAGTATATTCTAACAATGTATCTGCAAAGCCTATTCGCTTTTGCAATTACCTACACAGCTTTTATTTAGTGGTAGGTATTGACTTCATTGCAGTCATTCATAAAGAACAAGGGGGTTCCTTTTTCTTTATGTATATGTATAAGCAAGAAACACCAAACAATACTTGCAGCGTATCATTTATGGTCACCTATTACGTGGGACAAATTCTAAAGGGTGAAATGTGGGCTTGTAATAGGTATGTCTCAGCCTTCCCCTTCGGGAATGAACGCGTGATCATGTGTTATGTTATGTTATTTAAAGTTTCTTAGCAGATATGATACCATATGGTAACTTTTTCGAAGTAGAGATATTGGTTTCATGACATCCAATACCGTACGTAATCTGTTCCTGAATTCAAAGTTCACTACGTACGACAAGTGATACCACCTACAATACCTAATCTGAGTGCCAAATTTCATCTAAATCCAGCTATCTAATTTCTTCAATTGATTTCTCATCACCAAAAACACCTACACCATCAACCTAATCCTATCTATTTAACTATTAGTTTTAAATAGATAGGTAACTCTAAACTTACCTCAGGACAAACTCGACAACAAGCCTTCTTATCAGGCCTGAAAGCGTCCTTCTCGTTACACTTTAAAGGCGGGCATCGCACTCTTGGGCACTGTATCTGTCTCGTTTCGAAGTTGCATGTGCAGATGGCGCAGGTGTCGTATCCACCAGGCACGAGGTACGGGTGCCAGGACGAACCCGGTGCGTAAGTTTGATCTGCAAGCACGCAGCTACCGTTCTCTGACCAGACTGCTGTAGTGGAGTCTGAAAAGTGAGAAATTTCAGTTTAGTTATAATACATTGGATCATTAGAGTGATTTTGTGTGGTGATAAAACATTCATTAAATATTAAAGTATTCAGTCACATCTTATCCCAAGGAATTAGCTCCTTGAGAAAAGGAGGGACTGTATATTTTAATCTTCTTAATAAACTCGTATATAAATTACGTGTCATTTTGTTGCTCCACGATGAACCAAATTTGCACACCGTGTGCAGTTTGAGAGATGGAATAGATCTTCTTTTTTTATTTTTTTTTTGCAGAAAGCCTACATGTCTAGGGGCGGGAGTACTGGGTTACAAAAACCTTAGTCACAGCAACGCGTAGTCTGCTCCTCTAGTGTACTTATATGTATAATGCTTTTGTACAAGTATTTGTCAACTAACTATTCCTAAACGGCTGGACCAATTTAGAAGAAATTTTGGATATCAATGAATTCCAGATAATTATGAAATTACAATTAAACCCGGTAGAATGTCTGCCTGGCACGCTAGAATATGTAGGTACATATTATATCTGTAATATAATTAAATATGGTTACTTACTAGTACATATGGGGCAGCACTGTCCAGGTGGCTTGATCGTAGGTACCGAACAGTAGACAGAGGGACATTGAATCGGCTCACACCGCGGCCTTCCCAACACACACCAACATTTTGAACATGTCTGAAAAGTGACAACAAAAATTAAGTTACACTGTGGCTATAACACAAAGAAGGCCTTAAACAGAAAATTATCGTTTCAAATTACTGAATACCCCGAATATAATCGAAATAGTTATCACATTGTGGGTGTGAAAAGTTCTTTAGACCTGTAGGGAGAGTTCTCCCTTTCTGTTGGGAGTCCTGGGATATCTTCCCGAGGGCTTACCCGGGGCCCCCAACCATAGGCATATATGAATATTTATTTATATTATTATTATATAGGCTGTTGGGCGTTACGTGAGGTTTTTTAGTCGGTAGAAGGTAGCTCCATGAGGATTTTCCCTCAGGTTAAAAAAAAGGGAGAGTTCTCCCTTCACACATTTTTATTCGCAGTTAGTATTTTTAACTTCAGCGTGAGAAATTTCATTATGCTATACTGCAGGACTATCAGCATCGTATTCTACGCTTTGTAGCGCTGACCTACACGACATTTTAATTGACGTCTATTGTAACTTATTCTCATAAGAATCTTCACCAAATAACTTAAACTGCGACGCATTTTACTTATTTTTAAATGTGGAAATACTTCATGGATGCTATGGCCGGATGGTATACCCGCGGTGGTACTGAAGCAGTGTGGTCCAGAGTTGTGTCCGGTACTTACACGTCTTTTCACGCGTTCATATTCCAAGCAACAAGTCCCGGCGTCGTGGAAGATCGCGTATGTGCATCCTGTGCCCAAGAAGGGTGACAGGACCGACCCGGCCAACTATAGGCCTATAGCCGTCACCTCCCTTTTATCTAAGGTGATGGAGCGTGTAATTAATACACAGCTCCTGAGGTACCTAGAGGAACACGACCTGCTCAGTGACCGGCAGTACGGTTTCCGTCACGGTCGCTCGACGGGCGATCTTCTGGTGTGCCTCACACACCGATGGGCGACGGCTATCGAGAGTAAGGGCGAGGCTCTAGCAGTAAGCCTTGACATCTCTAAGGCCTTTGACCGGGTCTGGCACCGTGGTCTTCTTACGAAATTGCCCTCATATGGACTGCCCGAGAGATTATGCGGATGGGTGTCTAGCTTCCTGGCCGGTAGAAGCATCAAGGCCGTCGTTGACGGCAGCTGTTCAGATGACATGTTGTCTATTGACGGCATTCATTGTTATGCGGACGACAGTACGGGGGACACTTGTTACACGGGCCGCCCCGGTATCTCTCGGGACACGGTGAAGGAAAATCGTGAACAGCTTGTGTCTGAAATCGAGGCTACTCTTACTAGAGTGTCCGATTGGGGTGGACAAAATCTTGTCCAGTTCAACCCTTCCAAGACACAAGCGTGTTTTTTCACCGCTAAGCAAACCCCAATTACTGTAGCGCCGCAATTTCAGGGCACATCTCTTTCCATCTCCAGAAGTATAGGGATCCTTGGCGTTGACATCTCCAGTGACGTTCAGTTCCGTAGTCATTTGGAGGACAAGGCTAAGCTGGCGTCCAAGAAGCTAGGTGTGCTCAACAGGGCGCGGCGGTACTTCACTGCTGCGCAAACACTGCTTCTGTATAAGTCGCAAGTGCGGCCGCACATGGAGTACTGCTGTCACCTTTGGGCGGGGGCACCTGAATATCAGCTTCGTCCATTTGACTCGGTGCAAAGACGTGCTATAAGAGTTGTCAACGATCCTATACTTACAAGTGGTGTGGAACCTCTTCGCGACAGGAGAGACTTTGCCTCCTTATGCGTGTTCTACCGACTGTACAATGGTGTGTGCTCTGAGGAATTGTTTGATATGATGCCCACGGCTACGTTCTATCACCGCACCGCTCGCCACAGACAGGGAGTTCATCCTCACACTCTGCGTCCGGAGCGTTCCAGCACGGTTAGATCCGATAGGGGTTTTCTTCCGCGCACGCTTAGGTTGTGGAATGATCTCCCTGCCTCGGTTTTCCCAAACGCCTACAGTATGGGGTTCTTCAAAAGGGGTCTTAGAAGGTTTTTGCAGGGTCGGCAGCGCGAGTGTGGCGCCTCTGGTGTTGCAAACGTTCATAGGCTGCGGTGACCACCAGTCCTTCTGCTGGGCCGTATGCTTGTCTGCCACCTTAGTGGTATAAAAAAAAAAAAAAAAAAATGCTGGACTTTCAATTACTAAAACCACACGGTGCACAACAAGCAAGCCCATGGAAAGATGTCCCTGGGATGAAAATGTGTACGTTATCTAACTTAAAATAGCTAGTTTAAACAGTAAAATTTAAATGTTTCCGACCTATTATGTTGGTACTAAATAGGTTTCAAAGAGATATATAATCTAAATAATGTAGTTTAGCATTTTTTCAACGCCGCCACTGTTAAAAACTTCGTCTATCTATTTGATTAATCTATACATATAATAAAACTGTTGAGGGTCGAGAGTCTGTACATGGAAGATATTTTTAAAAATTTTAATTGCAGGGCATTCTCTAATCGTTACTGAAGCCGAAAATGTAATTTTAAATTTTCATGTCTGTCTGTCTGTCTGTATCCCGAATAAGTATCACGCCGGAACTAATGAACCGATTTGAATGAAACTTGGTACGATTAGAGCTTATAGTCCGAGGAAGGTTCTTGGATACTTTTGATTCCAATATTTTGCTTGGTTCCTGTGGGAGGGGGGATGAAAGACAGAACAGTTTTTCAGTTGTGATTTCTCAACGCGTTGTCCGATTTCAAATATTGTTTTAGTGTTGGAAAGGGATTACTTTAAGGATCGTTCCGCACAAGTTTCAATGTTGAGGGTTTTGTAGTTTCGAAATTAGAGACATCTCAACTTTAGCTACACCTAGAATTCAAGGGTTCCTTTGAATGTGAGGGCCAATCTAAACGGGCATGTTGCCTTAATCATAAAAAAACTTAATGATTAAGGCTATTGTAAAATAATTCAGTTCGCGCCGAAGGCGGGGACTGAATTGTTTTAGAATAGACTTAATCTTTAAGCTCTTTTATGATTAAGCAAACAGGGCTGTTTTACACGCTGCTTAATGAGTCTGATAAAGAAGTACCTTTCCTTTTGTATACCTTATGTTACGTAAACGAAGTTGCGAGGGTCAGCTAGTTATAACTAAAAATCTATTTTGCCTTTTAACCCCTCTCCTGAAATAACCGCTCAAAATATCGGGATCAAAAGTGTCCTAGAACCTTCCTCGGACTATAAGATCGAATTGTACCAAGTTTCATTCAAATCGATTCAGTAGTTTCGGCGTGATACTTATTCGGAATACATACAGACAGACAGATAGACAGACAGACAGACAGACAGACATGAAAATTTTTAATTACATTTTCGGCTTCAGTATCGATTATAGAATGCCCTACAGTTAAATTTTTCTAAATATCTTCCATGTACAGACTCACGACCCTCAACAGTTTTATTATAAGTATAGATGTAGACAGACTGAATTGTTTTAGAATGGACTTAATCTTTAAGCTCTTTTATGATTAAGCAAACAGGGCAGTTTCATACGCTCCCTTGAGTCCGTTGAAAAAATACCTGTCCTTTCATACACCTTATGTGGCGTAAACGAAGTTGCGAGGGTCAGCTAGTTACAAAATAATAATGTAAATCAACTGACCTCAGTATCCGTCCAAACTTCCCCTAACTTGTAGAACTTGTCCCTCTGTGTGCAGTAGTTGCCATTATTCCCTTTGCCTATGCTGTAATCAGAAATCTGGTCTTCCAATGGGCCTGGATTATAGCTCGTACTCAACTCGTTGTCAACCACGTCTGGTATTTCTGGCAGGCATGATGGTGGCACGCTTATCTGTGAATTAACAGTTCGTGTATGGTTAACATATTGGTACAATATATCTTTGAATCGAATTTTAAATTTGAAAATCTTTGGATGTTTGGATCTTTTCTCTAAAGCCTGAACGGGTCTGGCTGAAATGTGGTACAACAGGGTTAGATTATGGCCGGAATAACGCATCGGCTACTTTTTATCCCGTGAAAACGTCTACATAGGAAGCCGGAACACTAACACATTATTTAAACATACTCAATAAAGACGCGGGTGAAGCCGCGAGTTTTATCTAGTGTAGGTATATAGTGTAGTGATTTGTATCGAGTTACGTATTAATATCTACAATGGATATGTGGTATATTATATTATCATCTTTTCATATTCCGCATGAAGGACCCAGGATTTAATGTGGATCGGAAAGCGCGTGCTGGTAATATTTACTATCCGAGTACATTTTGATTTTTAATAATTCATTTTTTCTACACTTGCATTTCTGCCTTTTTTTGATACCACTAAGGTGGCAGACAAGCTTACGGCCCACCTGAAGGACTGAACTGAACAAGAACTGAACAGAAGCCTGACGTTTATTTACGCATTACAAACATTTCACTGGTACCTTGACATATTTAAAGACTTACCAATTAAAGATCCAATCGTTAGAAGCATGAACAAGTAAAAAAAATAAGTAAGAGAATCAACGATAGTTCCGGATGGATAAGAGAAAAAATATTATCGTTGTAACGAAATTGCTCTGCTAGGTATGCTAATATTTAAAAAAAATTGTTTGCAACAATTTCATGACTTTATCGCAATCAAATCAGCCTACGGCGGTCCACTGCTGGACGTAGGCCAATCACAAATACCCTTTATACTATTGATTGTTGGCACTTGATGGAACTTGTTATAATACATTATGAAAACTCACTCACTTGTACTATTCCACAACTTGGAACTGAAACACCCTTAAGGTTTAAGGTGTAAACACCTTTGAGAATGCTTAAATAGCGAAACCGGTCAGGTATTATTAAAATCAATATAAAAGTTGTGCAATAGTACAAGTGAGTGAGTTTTCATAATGCAATCACAAATAGTATACCTACAATTAAGATTCGTATCTAAAAAAAAAAAAGTTGACTTAGGAGCCTCCTTTTTTAGTTCCAAATATAAATAAAAAATAAATCCTTACCTGTGGTAGTCTCGTGCGCATGAGAACAGTGACGTTATCATGTCTCAACTCCAGAAAGGCCCCGCCCATTTGTAGAGCTACCAGTTCTGCAGTAGTAGGCTCCAGCACCCAGCCTTCTTCGCCGCCCAGTTCCCTGGCTCCACTGTCAAGGCCTGAATGTATATCTAGCCACCAGGTTGACGATGACCGAACATTGCTACCGATCACAACCGTCTGGAAAAGAAATTTTTGAAGCCGTTATGATACAGCACTGTCACTTTCTGTATGCTATTAACATTCACATCCATATAATTAAGTCCCCACATCACTAGTGTAATGGTTCCACGGAATAAAAGACATTAGTATCGTATAATTATGTTTAGCTTAACCAAATTATTCCTTTTTTATCATCTTCATTGTACAGTCACGAAGCAGGTATAATAAACCCGTGCAACTTCGTTTGCGTCACATAAGATAGAGTAAATCGCCCGTTCCCGTCGCATTTACTCTGAGTAACCAAAAAAGCGCATAAAAAAGCGCTCTGAAACGGAATAAAAATTATCCTATGTCCGTCTCCTGGTTCTATGCTACCTCCCCACCAATTTTCAGCCAAATCGGTGTACCTCAACCGTTCTTGAGTTATAAATAGTGTAACTAACGCGACTTTCTTTTATTTATATAGATTTGAAGTTATCTTTGAAAATAAAGAATTTCTCATATAAACTTACATGTGTTTCCTCTCCTTGAAAAACTTAATACGATAGCGATGCAGGAAACACGCTTTTATGTGAATATTTGTATTTTAACATGAATTGTTTTTATTACTTACAAAAAATTCTATGAAATTTATTTTGTACTTTCATTTAAAGTGTTTAAGTTTTAATGTTTTGTTTAATAAAAGCTTGCTTTTTAAACATTTTTTAACTTATTTAAAACTATGTTTTTTATAACTTCAAGAGACCATATATCTAATTATTTAGAGGTAATTTCATACTCGATACCTTGATGCGTTCACGAGTTAAAGGGACTCTTGACAGATGACAGACGGGGAAAAAAGTGATCCTACACGGGTTCCGACTTTTCTTTTGAGGTACGGAACCCTAAACTATCAAAATGATTAAGACACACTTACCTCGTAATATATTCCACACAAAGAATCCACGGATAACCAAGCTAAACCAGCAGTGCTGGTAGGTAAGCGTACTGGCCCCGTACGACGTAACAACGTGGGGCCAGACCCTGCGGCATCAGGCAGCATCCGAGAAGTAAACCGTCCATGCAGTACTGGCGGCCCTGAAAATAAAACATTACTAAAATAGTGTGTGATGAAGGAATAAACCTTGAGGGCAGGGGTTGTTAGAGGATGGTGACAAAGGCTCATGTACCCGCACCCCTGAAGTATTATCTCGCCGCCAGATCTAGCGAAGTGAAAACCATGACAGCAGTTTTTCACAAGTAAGAATAAACTTAAGTTTATTCTTACTATATTTAAATATAGTAGATATTTTTACCACAATGCCATCTAGCCCAAACTAAGCTATCTTAGCTAAGTCTATCTAGACCATTGATGAAAACTGTTACATATTTCTAAACATGTAAATGATAAAAAACGTCGGAACTCCGAAACAAACGTTAGGTACAAAATATGACATATTATGTCCAGCCTGCGAAGAAAGGTAAAGTAAAGAAAAAAAGTAAAAATATGTTCGTAGGATTCAAACTAGATTTTATTCGTACTATAATGTAAAAAAAAATAAGAACAATAAATTACGGCTTGAAGTGAAGTACTCGTAACTACCTAGTCTGGCTCTCAATTAAAATGAATCGAATTGTTTGTGCCTCGCTTAGTAAGCCCATTTATCCGTTAGGTTGACCTTATTATCTTTAAGAGATTTTGATTGAGTGAAAAATGATGATTGTTCGCGACAATGTTTTATCACAAGCTGTTTAAAAAAACTATTAAACTATTATTGTGATATCAACTACGTACTGCGATTAACACTATTTTTTTAAACTGGATCGACATGGTTAAAGTGCAGTGGAACTTAAAAGATTTCGAACTCAACTGAAACTTTGTATAGATAATGTTATTTAGCGAATTTCAAAAAGGTAAGACTTTCACCCTTTTTCTACTTGTGTAAATTTTACAATGAGGCAATGCTGACTCCTACCGTCTAAAACCACACGATGCCTTACAAATGTCTACGGCCGGGAGTCCCGAGTCCTCGGGAGGATGTTCTTGGGTATTACGTCAATTAAAAGTAAAGTACCTAAGTGCTTACAAATGATGAGGAATAGTTAGTACCTACTCGTAGTTTAAATAAATATCCACATTATTTAAAAGCCTCACGTTAACTTGTTCTACAAGATCACGTTCTCCTCGCGCTGGTCCCCTGGTTATTTTTTTTCGTATAGAAATAAGCAAAGCCATTATACCTATTTTCTAATAGTACACATTAGAAAATAGGTATATTTAAATAAAACAAATATACATTTAAACAAATCGCTCAACGAATAGGTATTGCTATTCAAAGGGGGAAAGCTGCTAGTCTTTTGGGCACAATGCCACGGGGGCCTTATTTAGGTTTAGTTTAGATAGTAATAATGTAAATATAGATATGTAATAATTATGTTTCTCTGTAATTTTTAACAATAAATGTATTATACACTCAATAAAACAAATAAGAAAAATCTTACCACTGTCACCACAAATGTGGACCCCCAATTGCTCCTCATACAGCGGCTGGAAGATCCTCGCACTTGGTCTTGCAAGAACTCCAATACGTGTATCAAGTATTTCCACTTGAGAATGACGCTTGCCTTGCTCTTCTACCAAAGTTATTTTGGGATCAGGAATCCCTAGATTGTCAACCTAAAACAAAAACAAATCGCTGGAGATTTTATCCATTTATTTTACTTAAACTTCTAAAACATTAAATCTCAGATTTTTTGAATTGACAGTTTTGTTTGGAATTACATTTATAACGTAATAAAAGATACGTTATGAACAAAATATGTATGCATGTTTTTAATAATAAAATATTCGTACTTATGTAAAAAGTTACACCGTTTTCATTAAAATCATTACCATAATACACGTTGTATTTTATACTACGAACTACATAGGTAGTACCTTTTATTACCTTTACTAGGAATCTACCACACTCACCAGGCGGGCTTACATTCATTGTATAAATTAATACAGTTTTATTCAAAAAAGCCATCGTATCAATTTTATTTCTCATTCTTTATATCAAAAACAATAAAAATGTCTAGTGCGTCATATTTTCATGTGAACTTAATACTATAATCTGACTTTGATGACCACTAACTTTATATAAACGACATTAGAGACGCTATTAACACTACTTGTGCCTAATACAAACGTCATAAATTGTCAGTCTTAACGACACCAAACAACCTATGTATAGTTTTGTTAAGTACTTGTTTTATAATTGAAATGATTGGAATCTGTTGAATTCCTCGAAGCTAATATTCATCAAAGACTGTGTACAAATGAATTTACGGTCTTAACCATTGATAGAGGTTTTACCTTCACATTCATTATTCCTATTATTGGATGGGATATCACACGATACGTGTAGTGAAAACTTTGTACCACTTTAAAAGCAAATAGCACGGATGGAGAAATGAACGTGTAATTTGATAATGTTAAATTTGATAATGATAATGTTAAAAACGTGGACAAAAAGTGCATAAAGCTATTTTTTTTCGATTACTGTCGAGTACAGTCTAGTAGTAATATCGTAAATGAACATAGTCAGAAATATGGAACTATAAACCCTCCAACAATGGAGTTAGCAAAGTTATAGAATTAATACCAAATAAATATTTGAACCTTGCAATATTCTAATTCAATCCTATCAAACCAAGAATCGAGATTTGAACTAGATTTAAGAAGAAAGAAATAATTAAAAATAAAGATACTTAGAAAGAAAATGCTTCTGATACATAGTGTAAAAGTTTAATTTACCTGTATGTCATAGACGAGAGAGCCTTCTTTATCGATATAAAGCAAGGCAAGACCTTCAGGAGCGGGTGTGCCCGGTCTTTCAGCTACCAACGGAGCATTGTACAATTCACAAGCAGCTTTCTGCCTCACACTTCCAACTATACGTCTTTCTGGAGTACCAACAGCTTCTACAGACAGGTACAGTCTACTTCTTGCTAAAGCCCGAAGTTCTGCTGAAGACACAGGCGTAGAAACTTCAACAACATTGTAATCGTAATGGGGTTTGTTGAACTTCTGCATCTGGAAAAACGACCATTCTTTTACTTTCTAATATTGCAATCACTAAGTTAGTGTCCAAAAGTTTATCGAATAATATTATTTAACTTCGAAACAAACATTATGTGGAACACAAAAATATTTGACCTGATCTGGTAATCGAACCCCAGACCTCACCAATAGCAGTCGCATAGTACACTACCATTGGCAGAACAACTTATAGCTTGCCCCAAGACTAGACTGAGATAGATTACACATTTAGGTTATTAGATATTTTATATTTGAATCAACTTGGTTGCTACTAAACATGGGTGCTATTTTTTAAAATAAAAGACTTTCATTCCAAATTCCAGGTACGCTAGGGCTACTAATCTGTTTACAGAATGAAGAATATAAAATATCAATATGAATATACCTGATCAATAATAGTTTGATTCTTTTCTGGCAAAGTTAGAATTACTCTAACAAGATGTGGCGCTGCAGGTGTTTTTGGGAATACGCCATTGAAAACGATAGCCAAATGTAGACTTGGTGTGGCTCCAGCTACCGCTGTTATGACTGCAGTACCTCCCCACCATCCATCTTTGTATTCCTTTCTAGGATCTTCCTGACATGGCCCTTCACCGATAGAATCTGGAGGGTGTTCTGGCTCCAATACGGCCGTAAACATTTCCGATAGTAATGCTGGGTATCTGAAAAGATTGCGAAAGATTAGAATTACTTTTTTATTCAAAGTAATCTAGACTAAGTAAGTTAAATATTGGAACTATTTCGACCCGAATTCCTATTACTGTAATTCTTGTAAACCATGATTCTATAACAACAACCCGAACAATTACACGGAGCTCAAATTTGATAATGTCCCAACACCAGTTCAAATGTCTTGAAACACGCATCGAAATCAATCAGAAGAAAAATTGAGCGAGTTGGAAAAAAAGCGAAGCCCTAATTTAATATATTGCAGGTCAAACATTAGCAATGTAGTCACACTGTTGTAATTATTAAAATCGATCAACATGACTATTTACTGTTTGACACACATAATATCAACTAAAATGATGCTGCCAACATGATAAAGATATTATTGAGCATATAAAATGGGCTGCGAGCAACATTATTACAATAATTCAGCTTGTTCCAGTTCTCCGTTGAGCAAAAATTACATCGTAGATGTTTCTAAGGAATGTTGCTGAATAAATATTCTACATTGCTTGCATTAACGATATTATCACTGCAGTACATCCACCCTCTAAATCTTTCAATACTCTCATTCATGTTTCGAAAATATTAATTGTGTAAAATATTTACATTATTAGCTGACTTGTAAATTGTATCTCCGTTCTACGCATTCTTGTTAATCTAGGATATTGTATGATCAAATCATTTTGGCACTTTCGACCTAATTTGCATGGTTTTCAACAGCAACAGCCAAAATGCATGCACCACACTCCACTTGGTGATCCTAACGATGAAATTTAAACTGAGTTTCTTCAACCTTATTGATTGTAAAAACAATAAAACAATGTCAAATCTATTTCCTGGCATTCATTTTCCAAGTAACTAAATCTAATCAAGTTTCCTATATAAACCTAGTTATAAGGATCATTGATTACATTCTTGATATCATAAAAGCAATTAAAAGTACAAATACGATTGACTTTCCACTAACAGCGTTATAAGCCTTATGTGACAAATAGTATGTTTAATATTTTTCAAAGAATTATTTCTTATGTTAAACCTTAAGTACCTATTCAGTAAGTTTTCCGCTATTAATCACATGCTTAATTTGATTTACCATCCAAGGCAAACAGTAGTGCCATTCACAGATTCCCGGTATTAATGTACCACTATGAAATTTATTACATGTTCTATTTGAGTTACCTATTGCGTTTAAACGCGCGTTTTACTTTATTTATCAAGTTGTAGACCCTGGCGTATATCGTGTGCGTTTAAAATTGCGTACCTACCTATCGATTCTTCCACTGAGAGCGCTGTCGATGGAATTGTTGTTAGCATTACCCCACAACACAGCTACATGCAGATCTCCGTCTCTTAACAACGCTTTGTACTGACGCGGAACACGGCGCCACACACCGCAAAGCTGTTGATAACACGAGTTCTTAAGTGTGTGATAATAATGAGCACCTTGAGAATATTTACTTCAAATTTCTCTGAAACTATCTCATCAATATTATAACGATTAGATTTGATAGTGATTTGAATTACCTTATCAGTTTTTTCTTCGTAAGTGGCATGGATCCCAGGTATTTTCTTCAATGATTGTTCTAATAGTACTCGTCCTTCACGATCGAGGAAAGCGAGTGCTCGAGGCTGACTTTTTATTGATGAACTTAACATGACAGACCAGTACAGATGACGACGACGAAAGGTGAAGCGAGCTGTAGCTACCCCTGCGGCAATCGGTACTCCTGTCATGTCGTCCCGTCTTACACATAGCTGAGATCGTCCCGTTAGAATTGATGCAAAATCTGAAATATGAATAGATTTTTTTTGTGAGTTTCGCGGCTCTTTAAATATAGTTTTACAAAATGAACACTCTATCGGTTTATAATCTAAAAAAGAAATGTTTGTTTCAATTAACTCTGTTTTCGAGTACTCTAAATTCCAATTCATACCTATGATAATACAGCTCCCTGAAAAATAGACCTCAGTGAGGTTGAGAGTAGCGAAAAATCCTATATTCCGAACCTGACCCAAAAACCTGACCCGGTCGCGGGTTAGGTTAGGAACTTGAAAAAAAATGTAATATTTGTTCCGAACGTAACCCTCTTCTTCCTAACCTGACCCGACGTCTCGTTCCTATCATAACCCGAATTGCGCAGATTGGTCATTCTCTGTAATCTTTCTCAAATTAAAAAGTACATATGTGTCAAATCAGTATATATAATATTTACTATTTTGTGATAATTAACAGAACGATTAATTCAACCATAATAAATGAATGGTTAACACCCCGACTCGGATGGGTTAGGTTAGGGGAGCGAAGCGGAGCGGAGCTCCCGCCTTAGCTTTCGTGTTTTTTTTTTTGTTTTATCGACGTGTTCTTATTTTACATTATTTCGATTTATTAACATTTACGATTTTACGATTTTTACATTTTTCGATTACAGAGAATGACCAATCTGCGCAATTCGGGTTATGACAGGAACGAGACGTCGGGTCAGGTTAGGAAGAGGGTTACGTTCGGAACAAATATTACATTTTATTTCAAGTTCCTAACCTAACCCGCGACCGGGTCAGGTTTTCGGGTCAGGTTCGGAATAATCGCGAAAAATTCTAAATCTATGTATGTATTTCGTATCAGTAGGTAAACGTCTGAAGTCAGTGTTTACCTATGCTAAGATTTCACAATCTTAACAATGGAGTAGCGTAGGAGATTTTGGTTTGGAACCTAATGCCTCGTATTTGTTACATACTAGTAGGTATTAGTATAACTACATTCATGACAATAAATAGATAGATACCTAAGTATAATAATACTTACATTTCATATTACGCTCATCTTCTTCAGCTGTTATAACGACCGGACTGTCTTCTTGCACAATATCGGGAGCTGAAACCAAAATATTACTGATATTAACGCTCATTTTAAAGGGCTCATTGAACTTAAAATGGTATCCTCATCGCAGTGAAATCAATAAAATCACTTTCCAAGTAACCGTCTATAGGAAGTAGCGACTGATTCTAGAAATAGATATGAAATGTACTAATGCTTAACTAGGTATCGTGTTGGCAATACTAATAAAAACAAATGGAATGAGCATTTATGGATTCAAGGAGTCTAGATATTAGTAGACATAATTTTAAACAACGTTAACGTTTCCCCGTTTGGATGTGGAGACTTTCTCTTTGTAGATCTTAATAAGAAGTCGTACTTTAGATCAATTGATTATTGGTTGTTGCGTTGGCGTCGTCAATCCGCCATGCCAGTTCGCGAGACCTTGTCGACCTCTCTATTCGGTTTGATTGGATGAAATATTATTTAATCGTAACAGGATCGACTCTGGCGTCCAGACGGCGACATCAGAATTTGCGTTTTTCATAGTTTTCTTGTTGGGTCTGCTTTAGACAGAAATAGAGAGAGCACTGACATTTCGCGCGACAGTTTGATTGGTACCCGATTTGCTGATGTGAACTCGTTAGACGCTCGTTAACCTCAATGTAGTTGTACATCATATTTAATGAATTTCCGCATCTAATAACATGCTTGGTTTATTATAAAATCATATTTATAATTATAAGGGAAGCTATGGAGTTTTATAGATACAAACTTGATCTGTACAGATTCGCAATCTAGAATTTCTGTTTTAGTTGTATAATTCTAAAGTGGCAGACGAAGAACGGGCTAACTGATCGGAAGTTGTCAACACTATAGTTCTTACTCGCGATGAACCAGTACAAGAATGTGACCGCCTACTATTGACATTTTTCAAGTTACCCTTAATACTTTTCATTAGACTTAAAGACTTCCTTTTTTCTAGAATCCTGGACCTGTGGACCATTAACCTGCCTGCCAAAGCACAGAAAACTCATAAGCAGAAATGCCATGACATAAGTTGCTTAACGCAGTAATCGTGAACAAAACACAGTGCTCTATCTAGCAAGAGCACTTTTGAGAAATGAATGAATATTCCTCCAATCGTCAGAAATTCTAACAATGCATTTGTTGTCCATAGGCTCAGGCAGAGATGCAGGAGAGAAGATCTCTTGAAAGAGCATCTTATAAGTACCATGTATGTCAGTCAGCCCTTTTTCTTTCAGCCCATAGAAACAAGTAATTCAACTTCCAAGTGGAGTCCCATCTAAACAACTTCGAAAATTCCTACTAAGGATATCACACGTGTGGAGGTATATTTATCCTTTTCGAATTAGACTAGACTAAAAATACAAAGAAATAAAGCACTACCAACCATGTTGTTAGAATGGTACTTTACCAAGTCACATAGTCCACATTCTAATTCAAAGCTATCAACAGACAGCATAAATAGCCGAGATCAAAGAGCAAGAGTGAACCTAAAGTGGTTCTGTTATGGCGATACGATGTTTGCGGGCAACGGATTGGCATTCATTATAATCAAAGTACATTATACTAAGTGGTGAGTATGATACTGTACCTACTGCAATAATTATGTCTTTGAAATCAATACAACTACAAGTACGTATATAACTTTACAATACCTGAAATTATTAGTTACTCAAATAATGAAGGCACTTAAATTTTTGTAAGTAGCTTTTCCCAAAGGAGTATGCAGAGGCAGACTACACGCGTATTGCCGTATAGAAATGAGCAGGCGCAGTTTATAGTTAATGAAGTTTTTCTTTTATACAAAATTACACTTGTCCTGAATAGTTGACTTCTAATGCTGGGTGGGTGGTGTATAATGGGTATTGCATTTTTAAAGACCCTTCTTATTTAGTACCACTAAATATAGATCAAGTCGAGCATTTTTATTGAGATGAATGTGTTTAGAAGGGTTAGTGGCTACGTTATAATCATAAAGAACAGCGTTTTAAATATTACAACATCTCCAGTTCCCTTTATGACTATAGCTCTTAATAATATTGTAAAGGCATTATCATTCGGCAGCGCCTATTTATATATCCGAGCAATATAAATCATGCGTTCATATTATAATTATGTACCTAATATCAAAAGCACTGCAAACGAAGTTAATAAATCGTGTTATCTGATCAGCAGTAGCGGACAGGGGGCTGACATGATCAACAAGCCCATAGCGACTGGTAAACATTATGATGAGCGGAGTTGTTTACATCTCCGTACACGCCTATATGTACGTGTACCAAAACAGATAGTGATCTGGCACGCTCCGGCGCCACTGTTCATAATTCACTCTGTGAATTCATTACATATCCGAGACAGCCCTAAATTTATTTGCAAATGGCGCCAACGCGGCGATGAGTAGCTCTAGGATATTTGCAAGCATAACAAAGAGTAGCGCTACGAAGAGATGGACCAACGAGAGAATGCGCCGCCGATACGCAGGGCTGTCTTCTATTTTAAAGTGCTCATCGCACGTATTAAGTAAATTATTATCACCTCGTATCTTAACAGGATTTATGAATAAAGGCTGCTGACGCAAATATTGCAAGATATTCCGTTTATTAGTTACCGAAACAAATAGTGGCATACCATCGTATTACATTGTGTACACATTGTAGCCGTTTTCAAAATAGAATTTAATTTACGTTGACAATAATTTTAGTGGGCACTAACGATTAAAGGTAAGTATCTCATTCAATCCAATAATAAAAATATGTAGCTCACAACTGGACGAAGTTCTTTCCTAATTTACGCCAGATTTAAAGGGCGAGTTCAGATTAGCACCGAGTTTTATTTTATGTTTTCCTGGCCTTCGTCATGACCTCGTTCGTTAGTCAGCGAGTGCACTACTTGAGTCCAGATCCAGGGCTCCAACAAAGTATTCACAGATTTTTTTTGTAGTAGTTACAGTTGCTTTTATAACCTAGGTACCCGTATATAAAAAGCATCGATGGCAAATGAAGCAGTAGTACGGCATTACTACTGCTTCACTTGCCATCGATGTAGATAGAGTACTTTTACATTAATGAAATATTGCTGGTCTGGCACGCATTTCCCTCTTCCAATACTTTCACGGTTCTGGCGCAGGATCGTCCTGTGAATTAACAGGTGCAATATTTCGCAAGGGAGTTTAGCGTTGACTCCGAATTTTACGAGCATACAATTTTTATATATTTGTTTTTATAACGTTTTTTCTCATAATCTTACTATTCTTATATTCTGCTAAAGAATGCAATCCATTGACAACCCTACAAGAGAGTGTGCTTATGTCGCCGAACACCTTTGACTCGGCCAAGCATGGGCTCACTCGTCGCGCCTGTAGGGGTATGAATATTTATGCGCTTACATAGCGCACATTCATAATGCCACTGCAAACACTTCGACACATTACTTTTCAACTGATACCACTCGTTAATGTCATCGTTTAGCGTGAAACTAAACTTTTAAAAGCAACCTCGAGGTGGACGTGACGAGACTAGGCGTGTGATCACTTCATTCTGAGTCTAGTCGCGATCTTAGGTATTTAGCCCTCTCCGTCGCGACAAGTTTTCCAACAGCGTTATGTAACCAGGCGCCGCACAGACGAGGCTCACACTACCGTGAGCACAAACACTGTATAGAAGCTCACTACGCCAGTAGATCGGTTCAATCGGGCCAGATATAAAACTCACTAGTTGTCATATCGCACAAAACGATTGAAATTATACGACGGCTGCCAGATTTTAGTGACCATCCGACCGGCACAAAGATTAATACTTCTACTTTGGCTATCTATCATCCACGAAGACAGTCACAAAATATATTTATTTTTATTTTTAGAATCTGTAGAGGCCTCTTCTCAAGTATCAAATACATATTTTATTATGTCTAGGAACGAAATTTTTAACACTAAATTTCTTTTCCAAGATCTCGATAATGAGCTCTGTCTATTTTAAACTATTTGTGTTTCCTTTGACAATTAATCAAGGCATTCCGTGCAGACAGCACGGACGATTGCTCATTGAATCGCAATTCCACAAGATTTCTTAAGACACCTTGTTTCGTACTTCCTTGGAGAGCGCCGTAATGCATATTTATTTGATGTCGAAGAAACAATTAGGTTAACTAGATAAATTATACAAATACTCTGTAAGCGCCAGTGTATTTAAGTAAATAGTTATGTTTATATCGTTTAGAATGTAAAGAACCCTACCAAGCTGTATGGGACAAACCCCATATTATCTGAAACTGCACTTCCAGAGCGGTGATCGGAAAAATCAACAGTAAACCTTGAGTACCAGAAAAAGCTTCGCATGTAACAACAATCAGTTTTAGAGAAGGATATCCTTTTAATACGCATTGTGAAATTAACTTAGGAACTTGGAACTGTTTACCAGTATACGTGTCTACATTCTCTTACAATGCGCGGGTCATATACTTTTACTACCTACCGTCTTGGCCTTCAATCTCAGAACATCGTCATGGCCAGCAACCAGGCGGTTGATATCATATTAATGAATCAAAAAATACAAAAGCAAATAACAGTGAAAACAAAAGCGGTAAATTTAGATAGAGCTGTACAGTATATTAAAGCGCATCAAATGATATAATACCTTGACCTCGACCGAACTGAAAAAAAATCATACGTCTGTGTTGAGGTGCGGCTGCGCCAGCGGCGGAACTATTCTGAACAAATGACGACGTGTCTAGTGACGTCACACTACAGAGTCAGACGCTTCACTGAAAACACTACATCGTTGCTCTTGTCAACTCAAGATCTTTAACGGCCCAGTCACACTATACATAGGCATAGGTACATTATGTCATTTTGTCAATACTATTGTCGAAGGAAAATTAAAGAAATTATAGTAAACATAAAATATTGCTGTCATTGTTAGATCACCGACTAAACACGTCATTTCACGAATTTTTGATAATAATCGGTTACCTACTTAAAGAACAAAATTGAGATAGATGGAGAGGAATTGACTTGAGACTGGCGTATCACCATTTTTTACTGACGTTATTTGTATCTATTTTCCTACTGGATGTTGGCAAAATCTCTGGTAAACGAAGGGCCATTAATGGAACAAAAGAAGAAGAAGATTACATAATATTAAAGCATGCGGTGACTAGAAGGGTGGCAAAGTGTCACAAATCACAGTGGATATCCATTACTGATTATCCTAATGTAGAAGGTATTGGTAGAGTACTAAATCATGGGAAAATAGAGTGACTCGCACTAAAGACTGCTGGACACAGGTAGAGCAAACGGTAAAATCAGTTAGGATACTATTCTACTAGTTCCAAGTACTCTACCAGTGTAAGTAGAGAAACAGTTTCACGTAAATTCATATTTTTAGTAAAGAAATCTGTGTTACGCCGTACATGTCGTAGGTATTGCTATGCTAGTTTCTTACAGAGAAGCGTAGCAATACTACACTGTATTTTAGTACTATGTTCATAATCTACTCTACTATCACTAGTATAGTTGGTAACAAAGGTATTTAATGCAATAAGCCTATGGCAGTCTGCTGCTGGACGTAGGCCTTTACCAATTTACGCCACAACTCACGGTCCTGCACCTTCAGCGTTCAGTTCCAACCTGCGACCTTATCTAGGTCGTCGGTCCATCTGACGGGTGGGCGTC
Organism: Miltochrista miniata; assembly: GCA_933228765.1. Classification (NCBI taxonomy): domain Eukaryota; kingdom Metazoa; phylum Arthropoda; class Insecta; order Lepidoptera; family Erebidae; genus Miltochrista; species Miltochrista miniata. The sequence goes on along the minus strand of OW121757.1, from coordinate 17,713,458 downwards.
TTACCCTAAGCTTTCCAAGAAGTGATATATTACTCTACTGAATTACTAATTACCGTTTACGTTACCCGTGTGCACCAGGCTAGTAATTCAACTATGATTCTCTATTAATTAGGTACTCCACCTGTTTACTTTGCGCTTGTAAACCAGTCTTTAATATCAATGTTAGTAGTGCATGATGAGCTTAGATGTAAAATTGTAGATTTTCTAAAATCGGTTTTGTAGTTTTAAAGTTTATCAATCATTAACAAATTAATCTTTCATCTTTGCAATATTGCTTCGATAATAGAAACTCGACCTAATTATTCATTAATCTAAATGTTATTCACACATTGGTAGCAAAAATATACACATCATACGATTGCTATTATTTTTACATTGAAGACGTATTATTACCTTCTTATCAGATACCAAGTATCTATATTATTACTTATTACATATTATGAATAATTGCATAGTATTTTTAAATAATCGTTTCTTTCATTGGTATTAACTGGATGGTTTGCAAAATATTATCTGTATTTATAAAAATCAATGATAATAAGTAGAGCTGAGTTTAGATTTTAGGTCAAAATGCACACAGAAACTAAAACTAACATGATATGAACCGCACCGTCTCAAAAGTAATTGCCACGTCAAATAACATACTGCGAGGTAAACTCTGATCTGGTTTTGATGCTGGAAAGTATTAAGTTGACCTTACTCTAATAAGAGCTGTAGAAATTTGAAAAGAAAAGGATTCTATATCTGGCTGTTAGAAATTCGGTTGGAATTACAGAATGGTTACAGACTTTCTACTCTAGCGTCCGGTGACGGAAATAGACTTACCCGCCCTCTATTACGTGTACCTAACGAAAGTACTGACAAAGAGTGTGTGTGTATTTCACCCCTAACTACCTATGTTATGATGATAAATTTGAAATCCCAGTTTGACAATATTCAATTGAAAAATGATATTCAAAGTCATGATCAACTTTTTATATGAACTTGAGTTGTAAAGTAGGGTAAAGTAGCGGTTGTCACAACATGTATTCCACAAACGCTTACAGCTCCACCCGACCTTTGCTGCGAATTCCCACGACAGCATACGTCTTGTTCGAAATCGGCATTGTGCTAATTTATAGGTTATATTCGTAATGATTGTGACAGGAATGTTTATGGAACAAGGCGCGGTCTTATTGTTGTCGGTAGGCATGCGGTGTGGTGTTCGTGCTCGCACACAAGCCCGCATAACTGTCGCGCTATAAGAATGCAACGATCGTTGGCTTCGATTCAACGTCCATTTCCATAAAATATAATTTCGCCTCGATGCCCTGGATGCATCTCGGCGTAAACATTTCATCACCAGTTGCGTGCGTAATGCAAGACGATCAAATTGAGTTGTTGCTATCGACGTAATCCGTAAAGTATTAAGGCAGGAAACTTCGAATGTGATCCAATGATAAACGTATTTGTGCAAACCCAAAACTGCCTGATCTTCGAGTTGAACTTAAATGGTTGTATGTACATGGTTGGTGAACATCGAACAAGGAGAATCGGAGCGTTCACGCCCGTGGCTCCATGTAGGGCGGCGGCGAACGATCCATTGTATGAACCGCAGTAATTCTGCGGCAGCCTATGCATCGCCGTTTACGGACACCGTTTACCCAAAAAAGTAGAACAACAAACCACGTCCGTGCTGTTTACAAGACGTACAACACCTCGGTCGCATTGTCCTGCGGTGAAACGTTGGCAATTTGCATTTAACGCCTACAGCCTTGCGCCGCAACTCGGCTGCCACTGCACCGCCCCACACAATAGATATAATATGCATGTTTTGAGTTTCTCTGAGAGACCGAGAATAATAAAGACGCTGTCAAACGTTAGATAAACCAAAGATGTTATGGCAATACCTACACCTGAATATTCAAGATAATTAGATATGTATTAATTGTTGGTGCAACTAATATTATATCTGTCATTACCTTTATGTACTTAAAAATGATGAGCTGTATGTACACAAATAAGAAAGCTTTCTCATTTACCTATTACGTTAAACGTTCATTAAACTGTTTATTCGTTTAACTCTCCAGCTCTCACCGTCAGCAAATACCTACTCAATTACTATTTACGGTTATTTATGATTTTCTTTGGCGTGGTGCAATAACTTATATTACATGATCACACCATCATCATTATATTAGTAAGAACCTAAGATATGAGTTTATTTATTACACTAATTGTTAGGTACCAAGATATTCATGTCACATATCAACTAACTGACTGAACTGATGATGCTCTGGCGTATACTCTAGTGGACTAAGAACTCAGATTTCGTTCCTCTTCCATCCTTGGTACCAAAAATAACAAAAAAAAGTGTGTGCGTGTAACCTTTACGCGCGATTGAAGTAAAACTTCTTTGCCATTGACGGCATATATCGCATTTTAACTTAAATAATAAATATCATATTATAATTTAATTATTATTATTCATGTGTTTTACAAAGATTATTCAAATGTTATATTAATATCATTCATTCGAATTTTGAGTAGCGGAAACTACACATAGTCTGTGTAGTTTCCGTTATTCAAAATTCGAATAGTTAGTCTTACTTCCGCCAGAAAAAAAATATGAGTTACTCCCTAGTCGCGCCTAAAGAAGTTTTACTTAAAAAATACGGATTACAAGGTCGAGTTATAGAATCCAACCGCGACAAGATAATAAAGATAGGGTCAATTGTTAGCTTTTATGAGAAATCTTTTGGCTGAAAGCTGAAAATCGTTGAAAAGGTAAGTTTATTTTTAAATTATGTCTTTACCTTTACACAACACCTATGTAAATTTTAAGTTAGTATAAAGATTTAGGATTGAATCACTGCTCTTTGCCAAAATGTCGACTCAAGACCTCACAAAGACAAGCAATTGTAGCTACGTTATATTATTGCACATCCACAGACAATAAATCTCACTGTTAAGTGCTTATCTATTGTTTAATAATAATTAGAAAATAAATTGCTCACTTCGCATTATGAGTACCTAAGTGCCGTGACTATTAAAAATGACATTTTTGTCACCTTCGTTTTGTCACTATGGAATACGAATAATCTAGTTGCTTTGATGTAGGTAGCGAAGTTCTTAAATATGTGAGAATGAAAGAAAGAACGACGCTGAAAAAACTAATGTTTAGTAAACACAACATCATGAATAGTGCCTCACACTACACCTCCCCAAAATGACCTGAACAATCAAGTTCCCGGATCGGTCAACCCGTTTGGGAGCTGCGCGTGTTCCAAAAAATATGCCAAGAACGCAATTCAAGAGTGCAGGAAATGGAATTCTATTTATCCATTTAATTATCCGACGAATGATTTTGTTTATCACTCAAAACTCTAGTAATATATTTCGCTCATATAAAATTTACAAAGTAATGCACCCGATGACTTTCATTGATAGAATTTAATTAGCTTATTGCCTACGTGAATACCGCCACGTCTACCATCACAATATCATCAAGGTCACTGGATCTGCCCTGAATACACAAGTTATAAAAAGTCTTCTACCGTGAATTGTTAACTACGTGAACCATATTTAAAAGAGCCTTCGATGACATCTGTCAAAATCGTGATTCTCATTTACATTATTCGTAACTCTGTGTGAAACAAAAGAATCTCCGAGAAATTGTCCTATTGAAAATGCAGAACTACTCATTGTGTCAATTGTAAGCAGGTAAATGATGTGAAAAATAAATTGTCAGTGTCAAATGTCTGAATTTGACAGAGGTACCTATGGGGTCAAAAGAAAGTTGTTTTGCATTTGAATTTCTTCCTACATCCTGAAAATAACCTTCTCACAAACTTTAAGCCGCAAAGACGTCCTAAATAAAGAACAGTATTTTATACTGCTATTAATCATGATCATTCATCGTTACTAAGGAAGAATATGCGGTAATTATAGCACTTGGCGGACGTATTGCGGTCAAGAATAGATTCACCGATTCCCGTACCGTGGGCGTACTGCAAGAGTGCTTAGAGTGTATCACTTGCAATCGTCGATGTTTGCACATGTGTGATACATAAAACACATGTTAGAAGCCGAAGGAATTTATATTTACTGTTTCACACAAATTATTGTATTTACGTGTAGTTATTTAGTTCTTGCAATTTTGCAATGTAGTTAGCGTTTCAGAAAAAATAAGATGAAATTATATTCTGATAAACAATATAATTTATACGCAACGCAACATTATCTAAGTACTACATCATAAAAAATGTGTGCGCGTGTAACCTTTACGCGCGTTTGAAGTAAAACTTCTTTGCCATTGACGGCATCAAATATTAGGTATATTAATATCATTCATTTGAATTTTGAGTAGCGGAAACTAGGTACGTTTCCGCTATACAAAATTCAAATAGTAAGCGTTATTTCCGCCAGAAAAAAATCTGAGTTACTCCCTACCTACCTAAAGCAGTTTTAATTTAAAAAAACAAAAACAAAAAAACACACGCTGTAATAAATTAATCTTAAATATTGAATTTGCATAAACGCAAACTTTTTGTGCGAGTGTCCAATTCATGCTAAGAATCTTCATTGAATTTTTTAAATTCATTCTAATTTTGAATGCATATTGACATGCAAAATGGCGAAAATAATTTATAATGAATATAATTATTAAGATTTGAATTTCGCGGCGCAGTTTTGAAGCCCGTATAATAGAGGTTAGTAGATCGAGTTTAAATTAATTTTAGTAGTAATTGTGATTAGGCTGAAAAAGATAGATACCGTGTAAATTATCAAAATGGACAACAGATATAATTATAGTGCGATGAACTGATAACATAAAATTACGTGAGAACCTGCACATTGCCAGGTGGAAGCGTGATAAATTCAGAAAACTATTAAACAATATTAAAACACCTACGCAAATTAATTTAAAATACCAAATAAAGTAACCGCATCACATCAATAAACGTATTTGGCTAATGCTTTTTTGTTATAAGTATTTTTGCAGTCCGTTATTTTCCTTTTTTGTCAAATCAGATTCTTTTTTATGAATTATCAAAACGGTATATTCGCAATAGGTAGCGATCTATGACGGCATACAGTCCATAATGTCAAATCATATATAGGTACCTAAACTATTACCGGTTTATATTACGGTATTTTTTTGGTTTTCCATCAAAAAGATAGATATAAAAACGCAAACTCATTATTATTATTTATTATTTCAAAAACTGTTATTATTTTTTCACTTGTAGGAAACTTCCTATTGACAGAACAAAATAATGGTATGACAATCAATGTTAATATCCAAAGAAAGAGGAAAACAAGGCACCTATGTGTAATCGGTAAGTGATCAAATTAATCGATTTTCACAAAATGCAAACGACATGATTCTTAAAAACGTGTTTTGTAGGGTTCTGTACCCCACAGGAAAAACACGAACAACAAAATGATCCTATAAGGGGGATAGGACCATTTTGTTGTCCGTCCGGCCGTCCGTCTGTCAGTCAAGACCCTGTATCTCGTGAACGCGTCAAAGGTATCGAATTGAAATAAATACCATAATTATATTAAGGTCCATGGTCCCTTGAAGCTGTAAGAAATTAATCTTAGGAACACGTTCCCATGGGAGACGAGAACGGGCACCGAATAGTAATACTTTAGGAAAATTTATTCCAAGTTATAGTTTAAACCCAAACATTCATTACACACCGCAAGTTACGGTACATTAGACAAATACGCTTAATTTCATAGACAATTTCGTAAAACCATCAACGCTGATGTCAAATAACCAAACAAACGGCTAGAATGTCATAAAATTTGCTGATTACCACTGAACAATACAATCTCATACAGGTTTCCAGGATAATTAAGACAACAATAGATATCATAAATTATTGATGTTAAAAATGGCACCTGAATTTAGTTTTTCATATCCATTTTTGCTTTTTCTAGTGACTGAACAGAGTACAAAAATAATATAACACCAATTCACCCCGTGTGTGTCGTGAAAGACAACTGAGTTAGGTATCACTTTTACAGAAAGTTCATTTCGTAAAAAAGGGAAACTGGAAATAAGTTAGTTCTGGAGTGGAGACCGCGACTTGAATCAAGTGGGGTAGGACGACCAGATGGACAGACGACCTGAAGAAGTTCGCAGGGAGTTCTATGCATACATTAACGATAGGATATATGGATAACGAGCAATTAGCATACAATTAGCAATTTTTTTTTATAAATATTCACGGACATTTCACACAACGCTATCTGATCCCAAAGTAAGCTAGGAATAACCTGCTTGTGTTATGGGTATCAGATCACGGATATTAATACTTATATACTTTTTTTTTAAATACATACATATTATACATAGAAACACCCAGACTCTTGAGACAAACATTTATGGGTCACACAAATATTTGTCTCCGGTGGGAATCGAACCCACGACCTCCAGCGCCGCAGGCGGTATCACTACCGACTGCGCCACAGAGGCAGTCAAAAGTTATTGGTTGAGAAAGGCACAAGACCGTATATATATCTATCAGTAGACTTCCATAAGCTGATTTGATTAATTGATTGAAAATAAAACCTCATACCAACCCGTCTGACCAGCGTGGAATAGATATGCTAAAAATGTATTGTTTGAATGAATGGATGAAAAATACTCCGTTCCAAAATTTGACTATTCAGCTCTGTTCGGGCAAAACTTTTTCACCATTGTTGAATGCGACAGACGGGTGTAGTCTTCAACGGTCTTTCAACTCTATTTCTTTAGTACACTTAGTTCCACATCGCAGTGTTTAGGACTTAGGACCATAATCATAAATAAACTTCTGCAATAATGCAGGGAACACTGAAGCCGGATGAGACGGACTTGACCTAATTTTATTCAATATCCACGCTGGTAAAGTTGCTTGCAAAAGCTAATATTTAATAGATGGTAAATTACTCGTATGAGCAACTTCTTCGTTTAAATAAAGCCTAATGACCGCACGTGATGTTTACAACGCATTTATCTTCATTAGCGTATTTATTTTAGAGGAGACAACGATAATGGTACTGATTGTGTTAGGTACTAATCTCTTTAAATCATCCTGCAAGTCAAATCTCACTTCACTTTCAGATCACATCTCTTTCTGCAAATCTCTATAGATAAACCTCATTGTGGTCTTGGGCGTGGACGTTCTCACGTCGAAGCCCATGATGGGTATAACATCGAACCCCAAAGATGTGGGATAAAACTCAATACCTTGAGAGTGGCCGCGATGGTGGTCAAAGTCTTTGTCGGGAACCAAGAACTTCTGACCGTAGTCAGATGGAAAAGCATCGTGTGGTTTTAGTCGGTAGAAATCCAGCATAGCACCCATGAGGATATAGACTTGTAAAAAAAGTCTATAGATACTGGACATATACCTTAATTTTGAGCTGTCCTAAGTTTAACCATTCCAAGTACAATCCAAGTGTAGACTTACTACGAATGGTTCAACGGCATAATATCATCATATCGAAAATCAAAAAACTATACTAACAAACACACATGCAATCAAACCATAACTTCGACATGAAGCTTCTGAAGCTTGTATCCGTGTATTGAATGTTGGTAAATCTTAATAAATAAATAAATGAAGACAATCTCGCTTCGGTCTTAGCACTATAAAATAAAAAGATCTTATCTTATCTTTTACGAATCCTTCTATAATATAAAATATGTAATATGAACGTTTTAAGTCTTAATTGCGTTATCTTGAACTCTGAGTCCCGTCACCTTTGACAGTGACACCCACGTAACATAAACTATATAGACACAGTAAGTTATATTTATCTCACCATTAGGAACTGGTATAATGAAAAAGTAATGAACAAGTTTTGCAATGAGTAGATAGACAAAATCTCATAACTATGGAAAACGATTCATAGTATAATTGGAACAATAAATATAAAATACCGTGAAGCAGTTTATGATAATAATATGCTATTATCAATGAAACCTAGATAACTGTCTTATAAAACATAAATGTACTAAAAAATATCGAAGTACTTGTATACGTATATATAATTAATTACCACACAGCTGGCGTTCCTCGTGGTGGGTCTGGACATGGACACTCTCTCGCTCGAGACCATGGTGCGAGCCATGATCTCCAGCGGGAGTACGTGGGACTGCGCCGCCTCTTTCTGCGAGCAGGTGATGCTCGTAAAAGAGGCGGCGGGGCGGGAACGGGAGAGAACTCTCCCATCCGAGTTCCGCAGTCGGCGGCTTGGGCGCCGCCAACATGTCTTCGCCGAGGACTATCGGCCGCCATGACCGGGGGCCTGAGGACGGTGAGAGAGCTGCTCACAGTCCTTACAGAAGCAGGCCCATGACGGCAGCGTGACGTGAGAGATTCACGCACGCCCCCCCTTAGAAGCGGGATCACACCCGAAACCCCCCAAAGACGCAGGATAGCACCCGAACCACCCCCTAGGCGAGGCCGCAGTGGCGGCCGTGGGTCTGTTGGGAGTCCTGGGAACCCGGGGCTTCCAACCATAGGCTGTTGAGCGTAACTTGAGGTTTTTTAGTCGGTAGGAGTAACTTCCTATAGGCTACTGCTAGTCTAAAAGTTTTCTGATACATGGGAACACTATTAAAAGCAAGCGAGATGTATTTGCAACAAAACCTGACATTTTTGACCTCACTCAAGATATATTATGAGATTTTATGACCATTCTGAAAAACTGTTAGAATGTCTATAAAAGTTTATAATCTCAAAATCCGTGATTGACAATATATTTTTGCCCTAAAATACTAGCCTAAGGGGCTATTTAGCCCCCCTTGCTGGGGGAGTTATCAGTACAAAGACGGCCACAAATGAAGCACTATTATTCTCTTCCCATTATTTGCCACCCACCACAAAATCTCTTGTGTTGTGTATACCATTTTTGCCACTGACGGCAAAAATACTGGTTCACATAACATTTATAATTAAGGTAACATTTAAGAATGTGTTAATTAAAGACAAAAGTAGTATAAACATGAGATCATTCATTGGTGATGATGTTAACATTTACGATTATTGATTGTCCATAATTTGTTAATGTCTTATAATATGTAAGTGCGAAAGGACGTTCCGTACATTTTATGTCGCAAATTAATTGAACTTTAGCTTTAGTTCTGCGCCTTAGTCAATACATTTACAGCTCGTAAAACTTCAATATGTTAGTTGACTAAAGAAGTATTTAACATCTTCCAAGATACCTATATAAGCCTGGGGACGCATTTACAGTTTACCGCGGCGGTTTCTAACCTCAAAATGTCATCAAACTGTCAAAATCAATGAAATCAAGTCAATGGTTTTACATTTTGAGGTTAGAAACCGCCGCGGTAACCGCGAGTACGGCCTCAGCCTAAAACAGCATCTTGAGCTTTGGAACTGTCGTCAGATCACCTGAACTTATATATAGTCTGAACAACCTTTCTGTTCGGGGTTCGAGTGTAAACTGAATAAGGGTTTACCAGTAGTAAAACAACCTAGTTCTATTTACGGTGTATTTGCCAAGTACATTTTGTATCAAAAACATCAATCAGTTTAGAACATCTTAATACACATTTCGATATCGCGATGTACAATTGCACCCTTACGGAGAACGTCAACACCGCGATTCAGACGAATACATGGTTAATACAAATAACGCGATGTAGTGTAAGTCACAACTTACAGAGTGCGTGTACATAGTCTTGAGAATCTAAAGATAGCTATCTGGTGTTCAAGGTCAGTGTTTATTTCTTTAATTTACAGAGGTACTCACTTATTGCATGCAACTGTTTTTATGAAGTAGGACAACATTTGAAGGTAAACATTAAGATTTCAATAGACTACAGGACATCCAGCGTGGATGCGTGTGCTAGTGGTGTAGATACTGAATAGGAATGGTTGAAAAGCGCATTTTTTTTTTGCATCAGAGCAGCCATCAGTCAAAACATTAATTAGAAGCAACGTCGTTAACGTTCCAATTTGGTTATTTCTAATTATGCCGCTGTATATAAAGTAAAGTAGTTAGAGATATAGTAGTAGTAGTAATATATAGTAGTTAGAAAATTTATAGTTATTTACAACCTACAATGTCTAAAAAGGACGATACCTCGGAACTTATGCAACGAAAGAAGCAGTTTGAAAACTTGTATTCAATTATGTGAATGTAGAGAACAAAGATTGAGAAGGAAATGTTGTCAAAAATAAAAATAAAATAAAATTCATTCTCTATGAAATGGAAAAAAAAATGATTTTTAAAAGTGTGACTTTATTGAGGGTTCGGAAATGCCAGACTGAGAAGAAACCCCAAGAAACTCAGTTCGGCTTTTTTTTTTTAAATGTAATACTTACAGTTCTTTTCAATGTAGAAAGGCGCAATTCGAGTCACTGCCAGGCAGCCTATGGTACTGAGTAATGATACAGGTGGTCCGGCGGGTTGTCGCCCGTCTAGAAAATCTTTAATGCTATGATAAGCTTTAAATTTATTTGCTGATAAACCTCTTATGGCTGTTGCCAATCGAAATGTCGAAATTCCTGCCCTAATGGGATAAATAGGACATATAAGTTTGTCGAAGTATATCCCGGGTGAAGTCGGGAGGCACAGCTAGTTTTTAATTAATTTACTATTATTTTTATTAGTAATGAATGAAAAGTCATGAAATATACATAACTAGTAACGAGGACAAGGAGTTATTAAAACCTAATTTGTAACCGAGCGTCGGCGCTACAATTGCTAAATTGCCTGCTTCTGTAAGGACGGTGAGCAACCCTGTCACTGTCCTCAGGCCCCCGGTCATGGAGGCCGATAGTCCTCGGCGACACGTCGGCGGCGCCCAAGCCGCCGACTGCGGAATTCGGGTGGGAGAGTTCTCTCCCGTTCCCGCCCCGCTGCCTCCTTACTCCCGCTGTATTTTCATGTAGTTAGTACATTGTCCTCTATGGAAAATATGGTCGCATGTAGTCACTTTTACAAACGACATATTTTTATGCATAACTTTAGATTAATCAATATTTTCCCTTTAAATTAAAAGCGCTATAATGATGTATTTTTAAAGCATTACCAGGCAATGAAAAAGAGGTAACGCAGTTGCATTTCTAGATATCATTTTTTAACTGACGTTGCACATCTGTATACTATTAAATATCTTTGTTTAAAACAGACCCAGGTCATGTACCCAAACAATGGTTGCCAAATAAATACAATAGACTTTATTGTAAATAGTCTAATGACTCGATAATTTATTGTTCATTGAGTATTTGTAAAAAACCGCCAAGTACATATTGGGCCACGCGCAATGTAGGCATCAATAGTTGCTCAATATACAAAAGAGATCAATGTTTTATTTATCAGTTTAGTCCTTAGATCATTTAACGCCTACAGTATGGGGTTCTTCAAACGGGGTCTTAGAAGGTTTTTACAGGGTCGGCAGCGCGAATGTGGCGCCTCTGGTGTTGCAAACGTTCATAGGCTGCGGTGACCACCGGTCCTTCTGGGGGCCAAGTCTGCTATTTAACATCAAAAAGCCGTTCTAGTGCGCTTCTATTATATAATATAGCGATTGGTCCTAAACTTGGTAGTCGCGTAAATTTTTTATAACATCACTAGAATAGAAGTAGAGTAGAATCGCAATACCTTTTTTTTAGGTTGAGATAAGGTGAGTGGAGGTAAGAAAATATTTTCCGCCTTTAAAGAGTAAAAGTAGCTATCGGTCGACAAAAAGTAATCAACACTGCCTGAATAAATTTTCTAATAGATAGACCTCCTCTGAAAGTGCATGAAGGTCTGCAACCGGCCATATTTTCTGCGCCACTGATTTACGATAAAATATTACTTACCTACAACGTTTTTTGTAACCCCCATTTCAAAGTAGCACTTCACAGTTCACACGGCATTCTTAGACATTTTCTGGTTTTAGAAGACGTAACAAGCGACATTGAATGAAAATAACTCCTGCCATTTTAAGGTACTTAAGTTTCATTGGGCAATAAATAATCTTAAATAACATTTATGTAGTAAATAGACAATTTAATGTACTCACCAGATAAAGGTGTGCAATAATCATTTGTTTTAATCATTAAGTATAAAATTACTTTAAGCGTTCATAAATGAACGAATTTTAATTAATGTCACAATTCCGGTACATTTGAAAAGAACACTATGTCTAACTTCAGAACTTCGATATCGCCATCTGGTTGTGGAGGTCAGATGGCAGTTGTTTTATGAAAAACATCGATTTTTTTAAATATTTAGCTCGCTAAATGGACGTCTCCACCAGCCTAATGGAAAGCCGTGGCGCATCTAGCAACTGGGGGCCACTCCTGACAGTGGTCCTCAAGTTGGCGGCCTTGTGATGTGCCTCTTCATGCTCCTCTTAAAGAACCCTGGATTGTAAGATGCATCACAGTTAGATTAGAAAGCCGACCCCGGCTGGGTTCGGAAAAGATTCGAAAGAAGATCATATATCCCTGTAAGTTTGAAGGGTTGATGTAAATTTTAGAAAGTGTAAATGACATTCTTGCCTTGCTTGACTTGCCTGTAGTTTGTGTTTGTGTAGTTTTTACCATAGATTCAGAATTTTTCGCTTTTTTACAGACGAGACTATCTTTTAGTCACTGACAGGAGAGTTTTTTAAATTTGCACTGGTTTAGTCTATGACGATTTCTGATCAACTGGTTACTAAGTTCAATTCTGCCCGATCTGGCAATAATATAAACATGTCATGTTTTGACAATCGTTGTCTAAGACAGATGAGTAGAAAAATATAGTATGACAAATCATTGAATTTTTTACTATCCTGAGTAGGTATTTTAAAAGAAAATAAACTGACATAATGAAGTTATTTGGTGTCGAAATGATTGTAAGAACACTGTATGACTCCTGGATACTGGAATATAATCAGGGTAAATGTTCAATTGCAAGTAACTATGGATATATAGGATCAAATGTTTGTTTACATTTTTGCGCAAAGCTATTGAAATACTGTATACTTTCAATACGTGTTTCGACGTGCATGTGCATCATTCCGCGCGTAAAAACTCATGCAATCAAATTTCATGTATTTGGTTATTTTAAGTAAAACGTGATAAATCTTAATTCTAGTTTCTACAATCTTCACTATACGTTCAAAAGCAGTTATACTATTCGTAGATATGAAGCGAAAATACGCAGACTAACAAGCGTATTACGATGTGAAAGCTACGGATGTTATAACAATACCTACTCGATAAAGCCAAGCAATACTGTTATGTAAAATATCTATCGTTTTATATGCTGAAGCATTAACAACAACCAACATAAATAAAAGGGAGTTTCGCAGACGTTACCGAGTCATATAAGATGTATAATAATTTACATATAATGCCTCTCCATGGTTTATATAAGTTAAGCTACCAATACTACATAGTTTTTCATAGAAGAGTTTAAAAAAAGGAGAGCCTAAAGCACAAATACAGCTGGTTAAAAAAAAATATCCATAGACCACCTTCATTAGTATATTATTGAATGACTATGTACAATCCACTACCTAGTAGGTATATATTTAGATACTATTTAAACTTTGTGTACGAACTCGCTGGTAACTGAAAACATGGTATTCATGACGTCTGAATCCATCAGTCAAACGTGATCTTCTGAACGGTAATAGACATCATAAATATTGTACACTATCATTTTCACTTTATACAGTATGCCTTACGATTATTCGAAGTGCTTCAATACTATTACAGAGCAATACATATTGATCTATTACACAGACTTGTTTTATATATAGTAGGTAAGACCTCGAAAAAGAAGGAGAAGGTAGGAATTCTTCTCGGCTCTTCTATTTAATTACGTGTTAGTTAAATTGAAACTTCTAATATTTGATTCAGGACCATTATGCGAACAGTGGTACTATGTTGAGGGACATTAGTTTTAAAAGCGGAAAAGTTTTGATCAAGTCCTGTAAAATATTCAGTAGCTACCGGTCTTAAAATGCGATTTGACTAGTGAAGTCCCGAGTTAAGTACTGTACTTACTTAATGGGTTACGTCATGGCTAAGAGAAGGTAAGCTCGAATGCGAATAAATTCGAACTGAAAATCCTATCAAAGAATTCAACCAATCTCCCTCCCAAAATGATTTTGAGAAACCTAAGTCCAATGCAGTCAACTGATAGGTATGGGCTGGTTTGAAAAAATCATGAGGACAATAATTATAAATTAAATAAATAAATATTCACGGACATTTCACACAACGCGATCTGATCCCAAAGTAAGCTAGGAATAACCTGCTTGTGTTATGGGTATCAGGCCACGGATATTAATACTTATATACTTTTATATCAAAAATTAATTAATATGAACCGACTACGTGCCTGTTCTAAACATTTCCAAAGAATAACCTTCAATGTACTTCTTTTTGTTTAGACAAGTGACAGAAACAGGCAGTGAGCCGACTAAAGGTAACCGTCCGAACTCGACTGCAAGCAGCATTGCGGTCGCTGCAGTGCCGCGACCGCACCACTGGTCCCCATACATTCTGTATAGATTTGTAATTAGAAAACATTGCGAACTCGGCAGCAGCGTCGCGACTGCACTCAGTACTATACGGCACTGTCGCCTTGCCGCCGCGACTGCAGTTGCTGCTTGCAGTCGAGTTCGGAAAGTTACCTCTAATGTTACCTATCAATTTCGAGTATAGTTTAGTCAATCTCCGTAAAATAACATCCTCATTTCGGATGCAATTTTCATGGAGTACGTCTCTGTGCGCTTTTGAAAATGAAACTTCGTGAAAATTGCCTCCGCAATGACGATGTTATCTAAGCGCACGGCAGTGCGCAGGCCAAGTTCTAGCAACAGGCCGAGCGCATGTCGTACTCTATTTACACGAACCGCTTCGACCCACTTTTGACCCCCCTGTAGCTCAGTGCCTATTGCAAGTACAGAAATAAAATTGTACGTACGTATTCATATACTAGTACTAAGGTAGTGTACCAAATTTCATAGATGTAGCTTCAGTAGATCCTGAAATATGACCCTGTAAATATAGCTATTTTTGGCACTGACTGACTCACTCACTCACTGACCGGTCATCAAAACCTCTAGGCCACTTCCAATTGTCCTAGCGTTATGAAATTTGGCACACAGACCAGGTGTTATATGTAGATTAAAGAAAAATTGAGAAATTTAAGAAATCGGTCAAGTGTGAGTTGGAAAAGGGTTACAAAGTTTGTATGGGACGACAGGATTCCTTGGTCGGATCTTCTGCAAATTTTGCATAAATCATCTCTAACATAATTGATGGAAGATGTGTTTCGTATTTTATAGAAATTCATTCCAGAACATGGCTAAAAAGGGGTTACAATTGTTATCTTCGGGGGGATTTGATTCGAATTTGTATCAATACTTTTTAGTCATGAGAGGACTCTTTTGATTTAATTTACTTTTTATTTTCACACATGTCATGTTTAAAAACTCAATCAGATTTGAGAAAGATGTTGTCAATGTTTTGATTAATGTCAATCAAATACTCTATACATACAAATTATGGAAAAGTCAATACTGCACATTGAATATTGTTATTCATATTTGCGAAATATTTGGATCAAATCCGTCCAGTAGTTTAGAGATCAGCAAGCATTCTAAAGGATGACTTACGCTAGACCGTGCCGGGTCCGAGCCGAGTGTCGGCCGTAGCACGGTCACCGAGCCGGTTGCGTTCACGACTGCTCGGGCGAAGCTAGGTGGCACTGTATTCATGCAACGGGCCGTGGCCGAGCCGAGGCGGGACCAAGTTGTTTCCGAGCGTTTTCCGTAGTTCAGCTGTCACTCAGTTGCCGCTCGGTTTAACGCATTTATTTAGCGCGAAAAATTCTAAATCTATGGTTTAACGTGAGTTTGTCGACACAAAATATATATAATATTAATTGACGTTGCTGCGGCCGGCACTCGGCTCGGACCCGGCACGGTGTAGCGTGAGTCATCCTTTTATTCTAAACATAAGCTATATATTAATGTTATGACATTAATATACATTTATAAAATAACCTTGGGGGTAAGCAGAAGGCTAATAAACTATGTCAATTGGGATTAACCTATTGGATTGATTAAACTGAAAATTTTGTACGAATATTATTAAGAAGTATGTAAGCTTTAAACGTGGACTTCATATTATAACGCATGAGTTGGCTTAATCGAAAATCTAATTTCTTATATAAATATTTATGAATCAGTGATAAAATGAGAATACAATGAGGAGGGGGGGAAGGGAGGGCTATAAAATAATGTCATGTATACATAATGCACACTTTAAAGCTTATTAAAGAAAAAGTAGGTACGGTTTCTTGAAAAAAAGTATTGAAATCCCACCAAAAACATCCCTGTTGAATAGGAGGCCAAGTTCCTATGAGCTAATTGTTCGCCTAAAAAAGGGTTGAAATCCAATCCAATGCCAAGTGTAGATGCACTTTAAAATCAATCATAATCATCTTCATCAACAGCCTAATCCACTGGTAAACATTTGCCATTTCCAAGACTCGCCACCACACTCAGACCTCAGCCTTCCGAATCCAGCCACTACCCACTACCGCATTCACGTCAACGGTCCATCTGGCCGAAATTCACTTTACCATACACCCAACTTAAAATATGGTGTAGTTGTGAAAATACGTAGGTACCTACTTGGTTAAAAATATCTAAAATAATGATACTTCTAAATTAAAACTTGGCAGGTTTTCGTGGAGTACGTAACACTTGATTAATTGTATAATTAAATTTAATATGTATATAATTAAATTAACCTGCCCAGTTCAAATTTAGAAGTATCATTATTTTAGATATTTTTAACCAAGTAGGTACCTACGTATTTTCACAACTACACCATATTTTAAGTTGGGTGTATGGTAAAGTGAATTTCGGCCAGATGGACCGTTGACGTGAATGCGGTAGTGGGTAGTGGCTGGATTCGGAAGGCTGAGGTCTGAGTGTGGTGGCGAGTCTTGGAAATGGCAAATGTTTACCAGTGGATTAGGCTGTTGATGAAGATGATTATGATTGATTTTAAAGTGCATCTACACTTGGCATTGGATTGGATTTCAACCCTTTTTTAGGCGAACAATTAGCTCATAGGAACTTGGCCTCCTATTCAACAGGGATGTTTTTGGTGGGATTTTTTTATATACATTAAATATTGACTAGAAATAGTACCTACGGTTAACAGTAATCCCGCATAGATAAGTCAAAACTACGAATATACCACTTACTAAGAAGTAATAAAATTAGTCCCTTACAACAAATATCGTAATGTGAATAACCACTTAATACCACCTATAGATAAAATATTAATACCTTATTCCGTTGAACAGATAAATCGTTGGTATTTTCGTGGCAAACGCACCTATTTCAAATGATACTTGTGTTCATTTCTGAGGTCGTGGGTCGTGGTTGTAATTACTGGAGCCAATTGATTAGGATGATAATTAATTGTATACCTTGGTTATAACCACGATGTATATAGATTTATAGAATTTAATTACAACTCGCTTACCTACTGTGGTACGATGACAAAATAAGGACGCGTTTATATAATTGTTCTTCATGTACACTGTCCATTAATTTTTACATTACATTTGATTTCTCAGAGTTATCGACTTCATCGAGTTCGGGTTCCGTGTGGTTACGATGACCACAATTTCTTAATACGCTCCTAATACTGTGACTCCTATAAACTTAAAGCTCCAAATTTATAGGAGTCATAGTATTAGGAGCATTTACAGAAATTAATACTGTGACTCCTATAAACTTAAAGCTCCAAATTTATAGGAGTCACAGTATTAGGAGCATTTACAGAAATTAATACTGTCACTCCTATAAATTTAAGGCTCCAAATTTATAGGAGTCACAGTATTAGGAGCATTTACAGAAGTCACAGTAATGCGTGTGTTTAAATTAAAGAAGTCAAAGCAACAGGAGTATTTACAGGAGTCATAATAATGAGGATGTGAGTGTGAATAGTTCTCCAGACTCTAAATATTCCTTCAATTTGTTGAAACAAAATTATTACGCAAATCTACACCTTTCTACTTCAGAGCAACATATTTGCAACATTTCGCTAATAAACAACAATTGACTTTTAAATTAGCAACTGGAGATTCGTATTTACCTAAATACATTGTGATATATCTTTATTGCCAAGACGTAAGATACGTAAAGCAACTCACATTTTGTTAATCTTTAAGCACCTAAGCGTTGCAATAGATTTTAATAGCTCGTATTTATTAGAATGCATGGCTCGATAATAATCTTAAACATCGAATAAGGCTATTATGAGTAATTGATTATTAACCTTATTAGTTTGATTCGTTATATCGGGTATTACAACATTACGTTAAAGCCATCATGTTTTCAACCCTTTACCGTCTTTTTAGCTATAAAAATATTATTGGATTCGCATCTATTTAGGTATTTGAATATTACCAGAGATTAGATCCAATATCTAGCATTGCCACAGATAATACTCAGTAAGCTCTAATAACATTCAGTGCCCCAAAGCCAAGTCGAGCTAATTATTACTAATTAATATTTAAAATATAACTTTTAATAAAGCTGATGCGTTAGAGCAACTTTGTATTTATGCTTTATAGTTTGATTCAAACATTTTGGATGTTTTCCAAAATGTTATAATCAAATTGTTGCAGAAAATTCCTAACATAGATAGGCAATACTTTGTTTTATATTAGATTTTCTTAATTTCACAAGAAAAATATTGTTTGAATAAACGAAATGTAACATACAAAACTTAATTTGAAAATTCCAATATATTATCAAATTCATTTATAGGGGACGAAAACAGAGCCAGAAAATTTACCTACTGAGAAGGAAAGTACTGAAATAACATGCATTGTATTGACATTATATTGTTTGTACATTCATCATGAAATTTTATTTTTGTTTGATAATGTAAACATTATTTCAACCTTAGGTACTTTCGAAAGAATTTTCCGAACACGTAAACGAGACATCTATTTCTGTACCAAGGTTTCCCTATTGTGACAATATTTAAAAGTGATAAAGGAATAATAGGTAAGAGGCGAGGGCCCAACGAGAGTGAAGCCGAGCACAGCAGCTAGTATTCATATAAATATTACCATTACAATATTATGGTTAAAAAAAACATGTTTATATAACGCACCGCCGCTTAATCAACAATTTCAAAGAAGAAATATACATTTAAACAATGAGCAAACTGGCAAAACCCTGTCTTGGTCTCAAGGAACTCCTTTTATTAAAGTCGATTGGTGAGGTATTTCCCATTATGCCTTTAATAAATCTTCATTACTCCACAAAGTTTATAAAATCAGTTAACATACAGTTACTGTTGATTCTTAGAATCAACAAGTCAATTTGGTACATGCAATTCTTGCAGCTTTTAAGGATAAATCTATCATCGGCGGCGCGCCATAACGCCTTGTATATATTCATAGCACAATGTTACTGTTTAAACATTCCACTCATCGGCCTTTTAAACTAACATAGATCAATAAACATAAACATAATAGCTTCTATCTGTACGAGTTTAAATTACGTATTGGCTTTAATTTGACGCAGAATTGTATAAACATTCTTGCTGGAGTGATTGGAACTAATATTTATATTATAAACTTTTATATCATAAACGCTTGCGCAGATTTCTGTAAAAGATAACTATGTAGAGCATTTTAAGCTACTGTGAGTCCTCATATGGGTGACTGTTCATGGCATTACCATTTACGGGTGTTATCGCGCTTCAGATGGCAAGTTAATTCGTAGGCCTGTTTGCACTAGACAGGTAAGAGAGAAGTAATTTTAAGCAGCTCAATAATTTAAAACACCGCAACTGGCTTTCCACCTGTTACGTGATACTAATTACAACTGCAAAACGCGCTATGATATAAGTCTGCACATGAAGTGATGAGCATTGCTTGCGCATGACCGTTTCATCAAAATCAATCAATTAATCAAATTAGCATATAGCAGTCCACTGCTGGACGTAGGCCTCTCCCAGTTCACGCCACAGTACGCGGTCCTGTGCCTTTCGCATCCAGTCCCAACCTGCTACCTTTACCAGGTCGTCGGTCCATCTGGCAGGTGGACGTCCTACCCTTTGTTTATCGAGTCGCGGTCTCCACTCTAAAACTCGTTTGCTCCATGGGCCGTCGGTTCTTCTACACAGATGTGGCCAGCACATTGCAACTTTATTGTGCTTATTCTGCGGGCTATGTTCTCTGGTTCTCCGCAGAATAACCTCATTTCGGAGTTTATTCCTCAGAGATACTCTAAGCATGGCTGGTTCTGTAGCTCGCTGTGCAACTTTTAGGGCATGGACTAGCCCCACTGTAAGGCCCTTCGTACACTAGGCTACGCAAATCTTCGATACCCAACGATTTTGGTCTCTAAGCGACTACCGCAATACAAATTCAAAGAGGTTCGTACACAGACATGCGTCGCCGACATTTTGATCATTCGTCGCCGACCCCAGTCGCGCGCTACCTGCCGGTCGAGATCGTCGCTACTAACGTCGCTGCGATTTTCAAGATGGCAGAGCAATTGTTGACTAGTCAATTTGAATTAAGTATCTGTTTGTTGTAATTCTTTTGCAGCTACAAACAGTCAACACTTTACATTTTTTCTATATGTGGATGAACCCAGTATTTCCTATTAAGTACGACGATTTCTTCGCTTTCGGTGAAGATACTAAGCCAAAATCTTATGATTTTGGCTTAGTATCCTTACCGAAAGCGAAGAAATCGTCACTTGTGTCAGACGTTTCGTAAATTAAATTAGTCTGAGACGTGTTGTCGCTATGTCTACAGTGGCAGAATAGACAAAATCGCGTCTTGAGATATCTCGTGTGTACGGTTCGTGCGTTACGCAATATTCGCGACATAAGTTGACAACATTAGTATCGAAGATTTGCGTAGCCTTGTGTACGAAGGGCCTAAGTGTTCACGTCTCGGCACGGTACCATATACTCTGTTATTACATCCCTACTAATATTATAAATGCGAAAGTAAGGCCCTTCGTACACTAGGCTACGCAAATCTTCGATACCCAAAGATTTTGGTCTCTAAGCGACTACCGCAATACAAATTCAAAGAGGTTCGTACACAGACATGCGTCGCCGACATTTTGTTCATTCGTCGCCGACGCCAGTCGCGCGCTACCTGCCGGTCGAGATCGTCGCTACTAATGTCGCTGCGATTTCCAAGATGGCAGAACAAGTGACATAAATATTCAATTTGAATTTAGTATTTTTTTATACCACTAAGGTGGCAGACAAGCATACGGCCCACCAGGACCGGTGGTCACCGCAGCCTATGAATGTTTGCAACACGAAAGGAGCGACTCTCGCGCTGCCGACCCTGTAAAAACCTTCTAAGACCCCTTTTGAAGAACCCCATACTTTAGGCGTTTGGAAAAACCGAGGCAGGGAGATCATTCCACAACCTAAGCGTGCGTGGAAGAAAGCCCCTATCGGATCTAACCGTGCTCGAACGCTCCGGACGTAGAGTGTGAGGATGAAATCCCTGTCTGTGGCGAGCGGTGCGATGATAGAACGTAACTGTGGGCATCATATCAAATAAGTCCTCAGGACACACACCATTGTACAGGCGGTAGAACACGCATAAGGAGGCAAAGTCTCTCCTGTCGCGAAGAGGTTCCACTTCACCTGTAAGCATAGGATCGTTGACAACTCTCACGGCTCGCCTTTGCACCGAGTCAAATGGACGAGGCTGATATTCTGGTGCCCCCGCCCAGAGGTGACAGCAGTACTCCATGTGCGGCCGCACTTGCGACTTATACAGAAGCAGTGTTTGCGCTGCAGTAAAGTACCGCCGCGCTCTGCTGAGCACACCGAGCTTCTTGGACGCCGGCTTAGCCTCGTCCACCAAATGACTCCGTAATTGAACCTCTCTGGAAATGTCAACGCCAAGGATCCCAATGCTTTCAGAGATAGTGAGAGATGTGCCCTGGAATTATGGCGGTACAGTAAATGGGGTTTTCTTAGCAGTGAATATACACGCTTGTGTCTTGGAAGGGTTAAACTGGACAAGTATCTGTTTGCTGTAATTTTTTTGTAGCTACAAACAGTCTACACTTTACATTTTTTTTTATATGGTTGAACGCAGTTTTTCCTATTACGACGATTTCTTTGCTTTTAGTAAAGATAGTAAGCCAAAATCATAGTTTCGTCACTTGTGTCAGACATTTCGTAAATTAAATTAGTCTGAGACGTGTTGTCGCTATGTCTACAGTGGCAGAATAGACAAAATTGCGTCTTGAGATATCTCGTGTGTACGGTTCGTGCGCTACCAAATATTCGCGACATAAGTTGACAACATTAGTATCGAAGATTTGCGTAGCCTAGTGTACGAAGGGCCTAACTCTGTCTGTCTATCTGTCTGTCTGTCTATCTGTCTGTCTGGCTGTCTGTCTGTTACGCTTTCACGCCTCAACGGCTGGAGCGATTGAGATGAAATTTGGTATAGCGATAGTTCGAGGCCCTGGGAAGAACATAGGCTACTTTTTAACCGACTGTGCAAAATGAGGGTTATGATTTTACGATATAACTACTCTTACGCGATAACGACTTCTACGCGGTCAAAGCCGCGGGGAACAGCTAGTATCTCATAAATAGGCTCATAAGTAACTACTTTCAATCTAAATTTTGCTGCTTAACTTTTCAGTAAATATAAGAATATCTCTCGGCTAATCCTGGAGACCCATAATAGTGAACATGGTGTAGGTAATAAAATAAGAGATGACGATTACCTGATCAAAAATAGGTACTAAAAAACCAGTCAAAAAAAAGTGCTTCAAAATGTCTTTCGAGCTACTTTCAGATATAAGAAGCTGGATTGAAACGAGAAAATATTTTGTAACACCATTACTGCATCGACTTAAATTCTACTGTGACCTAATTCGCATTCAAAAATGACTCACGAATCAGCTGTTTCTGATCTTGCACTTACCATAAATAATGAGTAATGCAATGTTTATTGCTGCTGTCGAACAACATCCTAAGAAGAATAACAGTAGAACGCCTGGCTGTCATATTTAAGAATATTCATTGGGAAATTCCGAGCACGTTAACAGAATTGCTGGAGAAATTTCACATTCCAATCCGTTGGGGATGTACTCTTCATATTCATGTGTGGCGTTTAAGATGCAAAGCGAAAAACGTTTGCAAACGGTTGGATCATAAAATTGCATACGAACGAGTGGCCAGCGCGAGCGCGAGCGCATACCGTAGCACGATGACGGGCGGCGCCACATTTCTATGAACAATGAAATGGTATGGAAATGGCGCCAAACCCTTAATCATAAGCGTCGCACGCGCATGCCATAAAACTGCATGTATTAACGTTTAGCCTCACCGTTTACGAGTCCTCCCGATTGTGTCACGTCCTTGGGTAATGACGGTGGATCTCATTGTTTATTATCCTTTTGTAGAGCTTTAGACTTTGTACGTAGGCACGCTGTGCAGATAAAGGTATCACTTGTACTTATATGGGTATCTGTATTGACGGTACTGTCTGTGTATGTGAATTGGATAGAATGAAAATGCGCTTTAAATTTTGTATACCAATTAAAATTTACATGAAAATGGAATAGGTACAGCTTTTGAAATGAGTTCAACGAGCGCAGAATTAAGTTGACTGAAATTGAGAAACTCTGAAGAAGATATATTTTAGGTAGGTTGGTACCGCTGAAAGGTTCAGCAGTAGAAAGATTCTACAATTCATGTGAAACAGAACACAAAGGAATAAGTAAGATCCGAAAATTTAACGACTCTACAAATTTACTGTTAAGTAAAAGGCTATTTTTATTAATTTACCCGTTTGATAAATTCTATAGAAATTTTCCACTGGTCAACTCCATCATATTAAAAACAAAACTAGTCCAACACCTAGAACCGTTACAGATGTTCTCGTCTTAGCCATTCACAGAATCAAGAGAATAAAGTATCGCACCGATTGATACTTTCCTTTTAAAGCACCCGGCGCCCGCGCAACCGACGCCGACGTGAACACGTGCAAACAAACTACCGAATTTGCTTAGAGCGGCCGCCAGGCGCCAATCTACTTTCCGAATAACCTTCGCGTCTCGCTGGTGACCTTTTACGCACGTAATACACGCCTTACGAGACTGTGTTCCACTCCTAGCTCGTAAAGTAATCACGACTTATATCGATAAAATATTCACAGAACCTAAAACCTATTCCGTAGTGACAAGCTTAAAACTGAAGAAGTACACTATTTGCATATCAGATTACTAACAACATTGTGTGAGAATAGGTTTTACATAATATTATACACACACACATTCGTAAAGCCACGTCTTTATGCTCATGTGATGGGCAGGAGTATACCTACAATGTGGCTACGTTTCACGAGTTGCATGTGCTGCTGAAAATTCTAAAACCACCAATAAGTCTTCATCTTGACTTAACCGTGTTACTGGTAGTCTGAACCGTTCTCTGTGCTATTCAAACCACGGAAAAGCTCGCAAAACCACGAACTGTCACCAATTTCCAGGTTCCTATTTTCTTTTTGGAAGAGTGAATAGTTTACCAAATGGATTTTATTACGAGGTTTCCTTCTCTTCGCAAAAGCCTTGTCATTCAGTCAGGATAGTTAGGTGCACTACTTGATGGTGGAGGTGAAGCTGATTTGGCCGTGAAGATCTCGGTGGAGTCCGACTTTTATTTTATTGATATTAAATGACTCACGAGAATTTATTTATCTTACAGCTCGGTTCTTTTGTACTATAATAATATGTAGGTATAAACCTTCCTCTTGAATCACTCTATCAATTGCTGAATACTACGTATTGAAAAAAAAAAGACAAGTACCTAAGTCTAATAACCATTGTAAAAGGCTCTATCCAATTAGTAGAAAACTGTATGAATAAAAATTATAACGATATTAGTTCGTCGACTCTGGATTGTATAAATGTCGGGCCGAAGCACCAAATCTATTATATAAAAAAAAATTTCAATAAAAAATACAACCGACTTCGAACAAAACCTGAAAAATTAAATTTACTTAGCACAAAGTAATATGTATTTTCATTTATCAAATTTTTTATTCAATATCATATTGAAGTCGGCGCCAAGTAAACCCATAGGCTTAGGTAGGTATTATTCATGGCACCAACTTCAATATTATATTGAATAAAATCTGACAAATCAAAATACATATTACTTTGTGCTAAGTAAATTTAATTTTTCAGGTTTTGTTCGAAGTCGGTTGTATTTTTTATTGAAAAATTTTTTTTTCAATATTTTAAGTGACGGGTGAACCAGAAAATATATCTATCTAAGTGAATGTTCTCATTAATACAAATCAATCAAGCCCCAACACAAGGTAGCTGCTCTGTAAATCGTCAAGGAATTCCCTCGACTGTCTTTTGGTTCCATCATCGGATTGACTCCAGACCTTCATTAACTGTAGTACCTACCTACATTAAAGCACTGAATTAAAAAGTTAACAAACGCACTAGTTGTCCCTATAATTATCGGTGGTTGCCCTCGATTTATCCAGGATCCCATAATCAGATCATAACCTGGTTAAGATGGGTCCACCTCAGAAGTAAACCCTATTGAACAAAAAACAAAATTAAATCCGTCTATAATTGACGGAAATATCGGTGAACATACATAAAACATTGAGAACTTTCTTTTTTTTTTAAAGTTTGATCTATTAATCTAGGTGTAAAGTTCTCATCAATACAAATCAATCAAGCCCAAACACAAGATAACTGCTGTAAATTGTTAAGGAATGCCCTCGACTGTCTTTCGACTCTATCATCAGATCGACGCCAGACCTTCATTAAAATGTACAACATTAAACCACTTAATTAAAAAGTTAACATGCGCACTAGTTGTCCCTACAATTTTCCGTGGTTGCCCTCGATTTCTCCTGGATCCCTTCATCAGATCCTGACCTGGTGAAAATGGGACCACCTCAGAAGTAACCCCTATTCAACCAAAAAACAATTTTTGAAATCCGACTATAATTGACGGAAATATCGCTTAACATACATAAAAAAAATACATACAGACGAATTGAGAACCTCCTCCTTTTTTTGAAGTCGGTTAAAAATAAGTCGGGTTTTCCTTCCTGACGCTATAACTTTAGAACGCACGAACCGATTTCCACGGTTTTGCATTCGTTGGAAAGGTCTCGGGCTCCGTGAGGTTTATAGCAAAGAAAATTCAGCAAAATTTCACATACAGCGCCATCGCGGGCGAAGCTGCGGGCATCAGCTAGTATAGTATAAATACGGCATTAATAGACAATAAATTTTAATAATTTCAATCAAATTAAAATTGAATTATTAATATTACATTACGTAAATGAATTAGGGTTCCATGAATGTCTATGGATTTAATAATGTTTTTTATTGGCAATATAATCATTAGTGTAACTACCGATAAATTATGTATGCCTACAAGAATACTATTTATTTATTTATTTTTTTTTTGTAATGGCTTCTTGCTTTGCAGTTGGCCACAAACAAGTTAGGGAAACCAATAATCAAAATTAATAATCGGAATAATTTGGAAGGAAAAGGATTGTATAGGATGGGCTACAATATTATTATACTAAATCTACATTTTAATCATATTTAATTCTATGAAGGAAGCTAGTACATTATATACATCACGATAAGAATACTATTAAGGCTTAAGAAAAGTTAAGTAGCGCCATTCTCCAAATTTCGATGATATGGAAAATATTAACGCGGTTTAAAACGGCTCATTTAATCTCGGTTAACACTCATAGCTAATCTTTGGAATTCATCTGTAGCCTATGGTGGGCAAACTTTGTTAGAAATACTTTTCAAAGACAACGCGAAATGTCAATTTGGTGAAATTCAGTGTCACCCACTAATGTCACCAAAATAACCCTTCGCCTGCCATCTGATTTCTGAACTCCTTATTAAATTATAATGTTAGACCATTTACTACTACTAATACTTATTAAAATACATGCTACTAATAGAAATGCTATATACAGAATCATATATATTTTACCAACGTAAGCCCAATTTATATTAATAGGACAAATTAATAAATATATTAGGCAGTTGACTCAATCTAATATATAAAATTCTCGTGTCGCGGTGTTTGTAGTTAAATTCCTCCGAAACGGCTTGATCGATTCTCATGAAATTTTGTGTGCATATTGGGTAGGTCTGAGAATCGGACAACATCTATCATCCCCTAAATGAAAAAACAAATTACATGGCTAAACAGCTTTTGCCGGGTCAGCTAGTTAGAATATAAAATTATAAAATCTTTACTGAAAGACTTACCTATATGTTTATTCAAATTTTGTATGTTATTAGTTTAAAACTGACATATAGTACAGAAAATCTATAAGTTACACTACAAGTGCAGAATCCCTTTAACTTATTGCTTTAAATAATGTACTGGACAGAAATCTTTATCATAAATATTAATGAACTAATTATATAGACTGCACTCCAGTTTAGGTAATCGTGGAGATATAAGAATCTTTGATACTGCAGCAATATCTGGCTTTTATGGATATATCCGACGGATATGTAGAAACTACTACATAAAGCCTCTTGTACACTGTGACGATATAAAATACAGTAGGTACTATCGCAATGCGTATTTGCGACACATTTATTTCGATAACGATGACGACTTCGTACGCGTGAAAATTATGTTATAATGCCAATTTGATTGCTCTCTGCTTAGCCCCTAGGATATGTAGCGTGATATTATATAGCCTATTTGAAGATCCTACCCCTAGTTAATATTTGTACAAAATTTGAATCCAATCTATTGAGTACTTTTCGAGATCCTTCCGGACAAGCAAACAGACAAACAGACAAAAAAATTGTAACTATATTTTCAGCTTCGGTATCTTAAGTTGAACACACAGCGAGTATATTTTTTCAAATATTTCCAATGTACAGTTTTGACTTTTCTATCATTATATTATATACTAGCTGACCCGCGCAACTTCGTTTGCGTGATGAATGAAGAACCGCTCGACCGATTTTGTGCAAACTTCACATAAACCATCAACTAAAGAGTTCAAACAAAGCCTAAACATTTGGTTTGGATAGGTGAGCTCGTTCTTGAGTTATAAAATTACAACGAAAAGTGGTATATGGTTTTTATATAGATAGATAGATTTGTTGTTATGCCGGCAACAAAAATACATCGTCAAATTCATAATGCATAAATGATGAGCCAAGTAAATTTATTTATTAAATACATTTCTTAATTCAATGGCTAAACTACTACTTGACACAACTTCTCTTCTAAGCAATTGACATCGTAACTTAGATGCTTCTTCAGGTAGTCCCAGCCTACGACGTTTAAACAAACCGAGATGGTCCAACCAAGACCTGGTAACGTAATAACAAAGTAAATTTCATCAGCTGAGCGTTCATGTTCATTGTAATGGCTCATTTCAGTCCTGTCGAATGTAGTCTTCGTAGAGGCCATTCCCGTATTTTACAAAGACTTAGTGAGACTATTTCCTGACAGAATGCAGTCAGCACTATATGTAGAATAAAGTTCCTGCCTTCCATGATCAGTCTGCTGACAATCTTTGTCGTAAGGCTTGAGCGTAGATGGTAACATGCGGTGTTATTTTATTGACCAGTGGATACTACCTGAGGGTGGACATTCATTTCTTCTGGCAAGCCATCTTAGCATTTTCTTCTTCTTTTCACAAATGTATTTTTGTCACACAAAACTTCCGTATAGCATATTTGGTTAATATTATACCAAAATAGCGCTTTTTATTTAACTTTATGGCTTTGTAGTAAAATCATCTCTTTGAAGTCTGAAGTAAAACCATATCCCTAACATAAATGACAACGCTTTCACAAATTATGTGTCAAAATAAAAAGTAATTTAAGTATAAAATAAGAGTATTTACGGAGTATTGATATCAACCACGGAGAAAATCGACCCCAAAATAATTTACATTCCCTTTTTAGCTCATTATAGCATAAATTTCAATAAAATACGAAACACGTCTTCAACAAATTATGTTAATAATGCTATATGCTAAATTTTAAGTAGATCGGACCAAGGAATCACGCTGTCCCATACAAACTTTACCCTCCTTTTTTATACCTTTGGAGGTGGAATTTGCAAAAATGTTAAAATTACTTTTTCCAAATTGTAACAAACAACGCTCATGCTTAGTTTCATCATCGTATCATTAATCGTTTAAGCAATAATTGATAATAACTTTAGGTCTAGGGATCGAACCGCAAAATTAAGTTTGCTTTGAATTCTATATACTTTTCCGGAATAAAAAGTACCCAGTGTGGTGCCCAGGCTATTAAAGAATAATTATACAAAGTTTCATCGTAATCGAACCGGTAGTTTTTGCGTGGTGCCTGAACAAACAGACAGACAGACAGACAGACAGACAAAAAAATTTTTAATCACATTTTTGGGTTCGGTGTCGGTCTAGTAACACCCCCTGCTATTTATCTTTTTGATATTTTGAATGTACAGAATTTTCACTTCTACAGATTTATTATAAGTATAGATATAGATATAGATTTTCAGTAGGTATCTATAAGAAGTCAAAAAGTTAGTACAATACCGATGTGCCGATGTGTTCCGTATTGATAATAATGAAAAGCACCTTTGGTTGCAGCGGTAAATTCAAAATGTGTTTGTAAGATCTTATGTAGGCCATCATAAAAGTTAAAAATAGAAGTCATGCTTAATATCAGAGATGGCACCACATGATCCACATTAAATCATTTAAATGATAAAGATATTTATACAATGATATATAATATATACGTAATGTCGCAAATAATTATTATAATAATAATCACAAGTTGATAAACTTTGCTTTGTAAATCTATTTTTATACATAGTCCCTGATACCGATATATTTAGATACCGTTATCCATTCATTACCGAATATATGCGTATACCTACTAACATTGAATAATAAATTATATGGAGCAAGCATATCTTTATGAACTAGTTACATAGATATCTTACTTGTTCATGTAATCGCTACAATATTACTAATAAAATTCAACTAATTCTTTAATTGAATTTGATACTTCCACGCAATAGTTATGTATCCGAAGTCAAATTTTATTTTAACTTTCTTTGAAGAAAGTGTTTAAGTAATAAATAAGATTACAAATTTATCAAAAGTTGCATTACTTAATATGTGTTTATAAATACCAGAGTCCAACAATCAAACAATAAACTAGAAAAAGGAGAAATGTAGAGTTATTTGAGGGGTAGCGGAAGGTATGAATATTGTGACAAGACAGTGTTTCTGTATAATATCTAATCGAACGACATCGTGACGGTATTGAATTCCATCGTGATGTTTGACAGGTGAAATTGAATTACTTGTCAAAAGATATAGATACTATCGACACAGAATTTTTCACGAAAATTTCACTACTATTCAAAGGTTTTTGGCCTGTATGCCTAAAATCCATACAATACTAATCGATAGATATAAAAAATAATGATCAAAGTCACATTTAATTTATGGCATCATTATTTACAAACTAAAGCCAAAATTATTGGTATTCAATACCACGGCTCATTGCATCTTGAATAAATTAAACACTTAAAACTGGCAGCCGAAGATCGAAACACAATGACAGTATGTTTGTGTAAAAACGAGGAGCGTGTTTGGAATTTTAATTTTCCATCAAGTTGATTTACTGCCTATATCTGTAGTATGTCACTCGCGTCGTACTCTGCGAAATAAAATCAACAGCCGTGCTCACATTAACCCGTATATTGGTGGCGCCAGTTTCTGACGCTCGTTTCCATTGTATCTATCTACTTAGTAATAACAATAACTATAATGATTAGATAAAAGGATTTATCGTACTCAGCGATGACATCGCGAAGCATCTGTAGCTCGTGACAAAATTATTAATTCTCTTAAATTACGCTATAATTAGCAACTAATACTGAGCTTAATATCTTTAGACTGAGCATTTAAATACGAAAGTACCTAACTCTGTCAGTTACACTTTCACGCCTGAATCACCGAACTGATTCTGATACAATTCGGTGTAGAATATATATGGCTTGGGAAAGAACAAATATTCTACTTTTTATCGGTAATAAGTTCTTGTGGAAAACGTGTGCGGGAAAAACTTTGTTTGAAAAATGTAAAAGCCAAGGCTTTCTTCTTTCGACGTCACATCAAGAATAATACCTTATATTAAGCTGCTAATCTTTATTCTCTAATTTTGGCTTTAAACATAGTTTTCGCTTTCAATTTCTTATAATTTTCTATCAAAATTATCATTCAAAACACCTTCAAGACTAATTAGAACCTTGAATCGTAAATCGTATTATCATATTCGTGATAGTCATCAAACATTTTCAGGGCTCCTGTCCTTTACTTGATAAAATCTTCAGTCAATACCATCTGGTCATCATATATTTCATGTAAATGTAGTATAATTAGGTCATCCGATAAATATATTGAAAAGTGATTTTTCTGACAATAATCGCTATTTTTAGATAAGTCCCATGCTATTTTAAAAATAAGTTTTATCTATAAATTTATTGTGTCAACTAGCGTAACTTTTCTAAAACATCGATTGTCGTAGGTACGACCCTCAGCAAAGTACAACAGTTACCTCTTATTATTATAATTAGTAGCTATAATGAAATAAGTATTCGGTGAGTAGATCGGGTGTCCTCGCAATGGCGACGGTCGATGCTGGCGCCGAGCGTCGCGACGCCCGCCCGCCTTGTTTGCACATCGTATGTTCACTATTTACGCATGTGTGTACGTTTTCGCATTATTCCAAACAAACACGTACCAAATTACGAAAATCGTGACGTCTGTACTACACTTGCGAATATCGATACTACTAGTGGTCTTGCTTTTACAACTTCGGCAAACGGCCTTAGACGCGCAAAATCCTTTTGGCAATGAGAGGTGAGAGATGATTTGCTTTAAGATTTGAATAGCACAGGGTTACTAATGAGTATTTATTTAGGTGTATTATATGGTATTTATTTTTTATTTAGATATCAGCATGATTATTAAATACAACATAGAATCGATTCTGCTAAAGAACAATAATGAAATTGAGCAGTGATCTAAAGAATGGATTCACTGCTAACAACCTGAATCTCAAAAAACCATACTGAGCGTAAGTTAATTAGATTATCTCCTGATGTCGGTATTTGTTAAAGGCTTTTGCATGTATGCTCCATCCTGCATGACAAAGCAGCTTCGAACTGAATCCAGTTAATTCAGTCTCAAGATTGACTCTACATCAAAAAGAATAGAATTTTTATCACTTTTAATTATTTTTCTTTGCTAACATTCAATATGATATTTTTAACGAGCCCTTTTATTTAACAGCCGCAGACTTGTTTTAATTTATTTTCATGTAAATGAAACTTGTGTTGCAAAATTTCAACTCTATCGGTTGGGCATGTTGTTTTATGATTAATTTCAAGATTTGATCCACATTAACAACGCTAGTTTAATTTAAAACGTGAGAGAGAATGATTAAGTATAATCATTCTCTCTCGAGTATGCTAAAAGATATTTCATACTAACGACCGTCCATGTCTCTTTAGATATCTTGCCGGTAGTGAATTTTGTGGAAATAAAGCTTTTAACATCAAAGCATTTTACGCAGTAAACGGCGAAAAATACTGAAACAAAATTAATACGCTGAGGAATGCGTTACAGAGAGAGACACTGATTTCACAAAAATAAAACGTCGATTGTACTCGCGATCGGCGTGCACAAAACAAATTCCTCGAAGGCACTTGCTGTACACTGAATTAGACACACTCGTGATTCGTGATCGAGTGACGCTGCATCGAGCGCTGCAGAGCTGTGTGATAGTGATATGACATGTAGGTACTTGTAAAACTGTGAACGTATAACCTTTGCCACTGGATGTATGAATGGATTTTTGATTTTCGGTTGATCAATCGAAACCGCACGCTTGATTGTAGACGATTACTTGCACATTTAAAGAACGAGTGCCACGTTCAGAGGCTAGTGATAGTAGTACTCCAGTTTAAGTCCCTGATAATTTTTTGCACTTCTTTATTTTATATTTTAGATCTTTATAATGTCTTCACCTCCTTTTCCAGCAAAAAAATAATTTGAAATCACTGTTGTGACGTTGTGACGAATATTATTCTGTTTTTTTTTAAGAATATTAATGAACTGGGCACATCTGTTAAAGAATTAATGGCCGATGAAGCACACAAGTTCTAAATTGCAGACCGTGACTTAACAGACAATGTTAATGTAAATGCCCAACCCAGCCATTTGGATAGAAAAAGTTGCATGGAGGAACTGGAAGAAGAACGCGTGTATGTTAGAGAACTTCATCCAGTAATATAGAGTTACTGTAATAGTGATTTGATTATACATATGTGACTGATTGATCGTTATGTTATTGAAGTACATATCATTTACGCAAACAATATCGTGCTACTCGTAAAATCAACAGAGGTTATCATACTACAGCAGTGCAATTTTTCTTAAGTGCTTGATTAAGTACTTTTACATACGTAAACAATTAATTTTATCAACCATATTACGTGGGTGATGTGAGTAATTAGGTTACTAGGTACGAATTGAATTGAATGAAGATCAATGAGTGTCCTTCTGTGTGAATATTGAGTCACGAAGCAATAGTATTATTTGCCGATATACTCCAAACTGTCGAGGTCAACCTTTTAATAGTACAACACTATATTTATGTTTGAACTAGATTTAACGTTTTAGTACTCTTTCCTTTTTTTTTCTGTGGATACCTTCATGGATGCCATGCCGGACTCCTATCGACTAAAACCACACGGTGCCCTTCCAACTACCTACGACCGCATATTATACGTACTTTGCTATTAATGTAGAATATTTTTCGGGTTGACGAAAAGAGTGTGTGGCCTCTATAACTATACCACATAATTTTATTATAGTAACGAAAAAGCATGAGACAAAAGGCATTTCACAAGTAAACTTTCGTCTACGATTTCAAATAAGGTCGAGAAACGCCATGTACTCTAATAATCTACTACGACAATTACTTTCGATCAGATGGGCAGGATGTTTGTCTGCCACTGAAATGGTAAAAAAGCCTTCTATTGCCATTGAACTGAATATTGTGAATCGAATACTTTGATAAAATTTATCAATCTAAACGTTTAAGAATCTAAACATAAGGTGGTTACATTGATTTTCTTTGAAGTAGTTTTATTGGCATTGAAATAATTCCTATTCCGCTCACATTACAGATGACTGCCTGTCTAAAGGCATAAAATTCATTTAGTTTATTGCACACCTGGCTGAGATTCAATTAAAAATTATCTGTTTTACTGTCTTCTTATGGTACTGAGGATTTATTAAAAGCACGATAAACAGTATTATTACAACGGCAGGCGGCAGACGGCCAACTGAACTCCTCACAAAGGCAACTGTGAATCAGATTTGATGCGTTTTATAGTTATGAGCCTCAGATAGACTTTATGGCCGGCTTAGAGTTCCGCCATGCTGTTCTTTAACGCTTATAAACTATATTGGAATTTCAATTAAATTCATTGTAACAGCAGGATTAAAGCTCGCTGGACGCCTACCTTAGATATAGAAACGTTTTGAAGAATTTTCACTGCGGCCGCTTTTAGCTTGATATAAAATGTTTGTGTTTACATGTCAGCGGCTGTAGACCCAAATGAATATAGACCAAGGAGAACCCATTTAACGTCAGAAACATTGGCAGAGCATTTATTGGAGCGAGTATATCACATTTTTTTTTCTGAGAATAATTATGACTATATAGTAAAAAAAAAAGAGCGCGTACGTTGACATCGACGTTATTCGTTCGCAAAAAATGTATGTTGTAAGTGTTCGCTAAAAAGGCGAGCAGACGGCGTCGCGGCGACGGGTCGACGGCCGCGCCCGGAATAACCAACAGCAGCAGCTATATTTGCAGCAGAGGCGCGCGCGCAGGGGGACGGCGCACCAGCGCGTGCCATTTCTGCACCACCGCCCGGTGCATCTGAGTAATGTCATTGTAATGCTCTGGATATAGGCCTAATGAGAGATGGCGAGCGGGCAGACGCGGTGTCGACGACGTCGCCGCTGCGGCTAACACCACTACCTACTTCACTGTGTATTACGCGCTCGATGCACCCACGTTAACTCGTAAATCACTTTCAGTCGTCACAGATAACCAGGATTCACCAAAACGTCATAGCAATATTGGATTTATTGCAATTTGTACGAAGTCGAGGCTATGATAAAGTGTAGTGGTTACCTGCAAACCGTCTGAGTATAATTGCTTTAAATAACTAATTTATAATGATGAGAGTCGCTCTTGGGAACAGCCGCTCGTTGTGCTATCATTTGTCATCGCCAGTTCCTGTCACTTCACATACGCAGACTTTCATATGTGACTGCAATTACCCTTTAAAGACGGCAGATTTACTGATTGCATTTAAAGAAAGAGGTGCTTAATGTTATGACGAGCGTTCAAAATCAAGAATGTCTCACAAACACGCTTTGATGTGAGACCGAAAATCACCTCGGTGGAGTCGGTGGAAAAGACTAAGTAATTGTCTCATGTGGAGAAATAAGTACATAGTTATATCGTATATCAATAATGAATTCAAAAACATACTTTGAATAAAATATAAAGTCGCTGTCGTACCTACTTAATTGTCAAAAAAGAACTGTCCAAGTGTCGAGTTACAAAAGCGAAGCAGGTCACACCAAATTGGTACATTAATAGCGGTCATCAAAACGGTTACACTTGCAAAAAATCCATAAAGTTATATGTCGTTCAGTCGATTTCCACATGTGTGGATAGTTTTCGCGACAGATGGCCAGTGACTCACGAACCTGCTGCCGGCACTCCGGTAGTATACGTTTCCAGTGTAATCGATATGACAATATTTGTAAATCGATTTAAGACAACTTTAGATAAAAAAAATGCAAACTAAATACATGCGTCTATTAACGCTAAATTATCCACTGAATCTATTGAACCACCGCTCCTGTTTGCAAAGATATCAAATATCTATCTTTGAATACATGACATCACCACTTGTCTCGTAGTTTACATGGACATAATGGAAGTTTAATTAAAACCTCGAATCTTCAAAACTTTCGTTTTATTCTTCAATATTGGAAGATTACATTTAGATAAAATTTGTGACTCGTGTGAATTTCGAAACTTTGTAGAACAGATGATATAGACAAAAAAAATTGACACTGTTGACAGTTGACAGTTGTGGCCATGGGGTTGCCATGGCGTAGGCGCGAACATCTTCCCCCCCGTTGAAAGCCCTCTTTCAACATCATTGGATAGAATCCGCCGTAGGTAGAGGGCAGATTCGAGTCAGGGGTCTTCGATAACAGCCTCTGGTGGTGTTTATGTCCGCAACTCGTGACACTCCATCGGGTCCAGGAAATAAGCGGCTGACTCGTCCCAATCTCCAATTGAGTGGAGGCACGTTATCTTCTTGGAGAAGAACTAGGTCTCCTATTTGTAATGAAGCAGAATTGGTACGCCACTTGGAACGCTGCTGCAGTTCTGCAATGTATTCATGTTGCCAGCGTTGCCAAAAATGTTGACTTAATTGTTGAAGCTTTGTGTAGCGTTGTAAAATATTTTGGTTCCGGTCCTCATATGATGGACCTGGTAATGCTTTGAGAGCACGGCCTATCAGAAAGTGCCCTGGGGTAAGGAAATGATAGTCATTTGGGGAAGGTGAAAGTGGACATAGAGGTCTGCTGTTTAGTACTGCCTCAATTTGAACAAAGAGAGTTGATAGCTCCTCAAATGTCAAATGAGCGTTGCCCATAATGCGCTTAACATGATATTTCGCGGATTTGACCCCGGCCTCCCAGATACCACCGAACGAGGGCGCGCACGCAGGAGAAAATATAAACCTTATGCCTTCATCCGCAGCAAAATCATTAACATGATCCTTGTTGACCTTAAGAAAATCACCTATTTCCTTTGCTGCGGCAACAAAATTGCGGCCATTATCGCAGAATATCTCCGCTGGCTTGCCCCGCCTACCGATGAATCTGCGTAAGCTTAATAGAAACGCTTCCTTAGACAAATCACTAACGGCTTCCAGATGTACGCATTTGTATCTAAAGCACACAAACAAAC
Organism: Miltochrista miniata; assembly: GCA_933228765.1. Classification (NCBI taxonomy): domain Eukaryota; kingdom Metazoa; phylum Arthropoda; class Insecta; order Lepidoptera; family Erebidae; genus Miltochrista; species Miltochrista miniata. The sequence goes on along the minus strand of OW121757.1, from coordinate 17,676,281 downwards.
ACAAGTACGATTTGTTTATTCGTGCTCCACGGCCCTTCCTATTTAGAGTAAAGAAGGGGCCTGCGAAGTCAACACCAACAGTTTTGAATGGATAGTCTGGTGTGACACGTTGTGCAGGTAGATTTCCCATAATGGGAGTAATGGTTTTGCCTTGCAGTCTTCTACAAATTACACAATTGTGAACTGTGCGGCGGGCTAAATGCCTACCATTGATGGGCCACACAGTATCCCTAACACTAGCTAGTAGCAGCTGAGGACCAGCATGAAGGTAGTGCAAGTGTTGATAGTTGAAATAGAGTTTAGTTAAATGATGAGAGGCATGCAGAAGTATAGGATGTTTTTTAGAGTAATTATAATTGGACAGCTCGATTCTACCGCCAACCCTAACAACACCAGCCTCATCCAAGAATGGTGAGAGTGATAAAATAGAACATTTCGAACCTAAAGGTTTACCCTTTGATAGAAGGTTAAATTCTGAAGGAAAGGAATCTTGTTGGGACATTTTGCATAAGTGAATGAAAGCAGAATCTAATTCCGAAACGGTAATAGAACCTATCAATTTATCCTTAGGATTGCGAATGTTGTGAATGAATCTAAAAATATAAGCTAAAGTTCGTCTTAATTTGTTAAAAGATGAATAGTTGGTCATTTTCAGAAAGTGTGTATCATCTCTCTGAACTTGAGCAGAATTGGACTTCATTTCTGGTAAATCGGCTTCGTTTAAAATATTGTGTGGATCAGGCCAAGCATGACTAGGCTGTAATAGAAAATTGGGACCTGACCACCATAGCTTGTGATCTTTGATTTCTTTAGGATTTAACCCTCTAGAGATTAAATCTGCTGGATTTTGGTCTGTGGGCACATAGCGCCATGATGAGCCTTCAGTAAGCTCATTGACTTCAAGTACCCTATTGGCTACAAAAGTTTTTAATTTTGCAGCATTACCAGAAAGCCAACTGAGTGTAACAGTAGAATCGCACCAGTAAATCACACGATCTGCTTTATAACGCAATGCACTGGTAACAGCCTTGGTCAATTTGGCAGCCAGCAGAGTGGCGCAAAGCTCCATACGTGGGATGGTTGTAGGCTTTATGGGTGCAATTTTAGATTTGGCACATAGCAAATTGACCTTAACTATTCCAGAAGAATTAGATGACCTTAAGTACACACAGGCGCCATAGGCCACTTGTGAGGCGTCGCTGAAGGTATGGATTTCTATGTTGTTGGCAGAATCGCATAATACCAGTCGCGGAATTGGTAGATCTGATATAAAATGTAAATTGTTTACAAAATTACTCCATAATTTTAATATGTCCAAAGTAACTGGTTCATCCCAGCCTCTCTTGTCCTTCCATAGCGATTGTAGCAATAGCTTGGGAACAACTATACAAGGACTCAAGAGGCCAAGAGGATCGAAAATTTTGAAAGATGCTGAAAGAATTGATCTCTTTGTAATTGTTTTATCGATTATAGGTATTGTAATTGATATGTGAAGACAATCTGTATTAGGATTCCAATTTAGACCAAGAGTGCTTGCCGACTCGCTCAAGCTCACCTTGTCATTTTTATTGATGACAGAGGATGTCAAAGCGCTTGGTAAATTTGACTTATACTTGCGCAAGTTGAAACAACCAAGTTTTAAAGTAGATGAAATCATGCGTTGTATATGGAGCAATTCAGAAGATTCATTCGATCCCGTGATCAAGTCGTCAACGTAGCAGTCATGTTTTATGATAGTGGCTATAAGTTCGTCATCACAGGTATCTCCCAATAACAATAGGCACTTTGTGCTCAAATAAGCTGCACTTGCAAGACCGTAAGTGACAGTTTTGAGACGTAGAGTTTGGATTGGACTGGACTCGTCACTCCTCCATAATATTAGTTGCAAATTGCGATCCGGTTCGTCTATTTGGACCTGACGATACATTTTTTCGATATCGCCAGTCAACAGGTACTTGTACTGGCGGGCTCGAATTAAGATGGAGAAGAGAGAGTCTTGACCATTGGGTCCAACCAACTGTAAGTCGTTAAGTGAGAATCCCGAACTTGTGCGGAGAGAGCCGTCAAAGACTACACGGAGCTTAGTGGTTTCGCTATTTTGTTTGAAAACGGCATGATGACATAGATAGTACGAGGGGTATGGCATATTAGTAGGACATACTTCTAAGTGACCTAAATCAGAATATTCTTTAATAAAATGTATATATTGGGACTTCAAGTCTGGGTTTTTGCGGAATCGTTTTTCCAAATGAAGTAGACGTGCCTTTGCAACGGCATATGAATCCCCTAGGCAGTCTGGTGTATCCTTTAAGGGTAGTCTTACACAGAATCTACCAGAGTCTAAACGGTATGTATTGCGATAGAAATGGTCTTCACATTCCTTTTCGATTTTGGTTTGATATTGTCTATCGGGAACCTGTTCAAGGTCCCAAAATTTAGATAATTGTTCATTAATATTAGAATTATTGTCTTCACTTGCTGACACATTACATAGAACTGTTTTGACTAAAAATTGCTTGGGGTTTATATTTGCGACTGGTCCAGCGACAACCCAACCGAGCTTTGAGCTTTGCAGCTTAGGCATGGCCGGTCCTAATGACATTTGGTCGCAACCCAAGAGGTCCCAGAACAGATCTGCACCTATCAAAACATCTATAGATGAGGGTTGATTGAATTTGGGGTCAGCAAGCTGTATGTTTTTAGGTATTTTGATATGTTTTATGTCTATGTATTGCTTGGGAATAGAACCTGTAAGTTCCTTCAGAACATAAAACGATTGTACTATTTTGTAATTATTTGTCAAAGAATTTAATTGGGCAATACAACTTGTACTTACTTGGCCTGCCAAGTTGTTGCCTATGCCAACAATATTTATGGCATTAATTGGACATATTTGTAATGAAAGTTGGTTCATTAATGATTGTGTAATGAATGAAGTTTGACTACCACAGTCCAGCAGAGCGCGGACTTGGACATATCGGTTTGTTTGAGGATTTGTAACATTTATCATTGCAGTTGACAATAGAATCTGACTTTGTGTTTGACTATTGTTGTAATTCATTGAATTGTTTACAGATAATTTTGGTGAATTGTTATCAACATTTGCACTATCTCCCTTGTTGGATTCATGGAGGAAAGTGTTATGCCTACGATTGCATTCTCGGCATGGGCCTAGTTTGCAATCACGCACATGATGGCCTGCCCTTAAACAGTTGGAACACAAACGCAGCCTTTGCACTTCGTTCTTTCGTTCTTGGACACTCTTCTTTGCAAATATAGGGCAGTCATATATCCTATGGTCACCTTTACAGACTGCACAGCGATACATGACAGAGCCTGAGTGTTGAGTTGATGATGATGATGATTGAATTGAAGTAAATGATTTTGTATTGTGTGTATATTTATCAACCTGCTGTGTTTGCGCTTGGACAGCTTTAGACCTATCTACCTTATTGTGATATAGTGTCTCTAGAACGTCTGCACGATCAGTTAAAAATTTATAAAATTCCTTTAAAGATGGAACGTCGGTCAATCCGTTTCGGTATTCCTCCCATTTAACTATGGTGCGATTATCTAGCTTTGCTGATAATATGTGTATGATTAATGTATCCCAGTGTTGGACAGGTTGACCTAGGCTAGATAAGGCACGCAAGTTTTTAGTCACGTGATCAACTAGAAACCTCAGTGATTTGTCTGTCTCACGCGTGAAGGAGCCGATATTCAATAATGAGTTAAGATGGTGATTGACCAGTTGACGCTTGTTGTCAAAACGATCACACAACAATTGCCAAGCGGTTTCATAATTTGTATCAGAAATTTCCAAATTAGATATAACTCGTGCAGCTTCACCTTCCAAATATGATACCAAATAGTGAAATTTATGCACTGATTTGATGCGCTGATTATTATGAATAAGTGACAAGTAAGTGTCTCGGAATTCAAGCCAGCGGAAATACTCCCCACCAAACTTAGCAATCTGTATTTGCGGCAACTTGAAATCAATATTGTGACAGTGAGATGACCGATCGCTATGACACTGCGATGAATTAAGCTCCTCAGAATCATTGCAAGTGTGGTTATGTTTTATCAAAAGTTGCTGAGCACTTGCAAGGAGCGAAGTGAAAATTTGTTCAATCTCATCACGCTCGTCCATCTCAGAGTCCATCCTATCACAGTTTAGAACTTCAATCTGACTCTGTAAGTCATCAAATTTGCCCGACATAGCTCGTATTTTATCAACATTAATTTGCAATTCTTGAACTTGCAACTTAGTCAATTTTGATGAATGCACAATATCTAAATATTTTTTGAACTTGGTTAAACGTCCTTTAACCGAGCTACGTTTAGCAAACAAATCTTTTAGTTGTTGCTTTGCATTAAGATCCTCACTCACTGACATTGTTAATTGTTTATAAAATAGAATAGGTACACACAAAAAAGAACAAATTACAGTAAATTGCCAACCTGATCAGCCCTACGAACAAGTGTCTTGGGATCGGTTGATTTAATCCACTGATCAGGTTGTAGTACTTAGTACACTGTAAACCTTACTAAAATAATAGGAACTAATAGTAGGTAATGTACTTAGTTCAAATGAAAGTAATTGTCCATACAACAAAACAACAATGCAAATAGGATGTAGGCATAAAGTTATAAAAATATTCAAAATCTTATCTGAAAATCATCGGTGTTCTGTGGCATCTGGTCCCCCAACACAGTCACGGTGCCAGCATATAGTAGCGGCTCACTGCTTAATGATATGTGAGCTGTTGTTGTCAGTATGAGCTGAAATGTTCGGCACAAAGTGATATGTAATGTGCATAAGCTGTGGGCTTCGGATGCGACTAAGGATAATGCTTGGATAATGAATATTATCTTTTATAAAGCACTTATAAGAAGTGTGTGTGACAAGTAACTTTGTCACCCTAAAATAGAACTAATGATTATGTGAAGATATACTTCATGAAAATGTATAGGAATAAACCACAATCCACTTAGTTTAAAAGTTAACTTTGACAATTTTACTGTTATATTTTTATAATTTGAAAGCAATGTGGGTGGTATTTTAGTGTGAAAATGTTAAAACTATCTTTTAGAATGTGAAATATCTTATTGGGATAAAGATTTACTTGTTTTAAATCGAACGAGTTTGTTAAATTTTGAAAAAAGAATGAATTTTGACAATAACTTGGAAAAGTACACTATAACAACTTTTGAAGGAAAATATGGGTTTTGGCAAGTTTTGGAGCAAGTGTAATTAGGAAATGGGCACTTAACTGAAAAGTCCTAGCTTCAGGAACCATGGATTGGTTGCTGGTTTTGATATTTTGATGGCAGTAGGTACCAAGTATTTCTTGAAAATTGTATGATGAATATCTTGTAATTCGACGAAGTGCTAAGGCTGGGCGCGGAGCTTTTCTATTGCTGTCCGACCTGGCTGGCTTAGTCGTCAGTTTTCTTGCTTTTGTAAATTAGATTTTGTTCTTCGACTTGTTAGTTGTACGTAGTTAAGTAGGTACTTCTCAAAAATTTTGCAAGTTAATGTCCTGTAGCGGTCGCCAGAATTTATGTCTCGTAGTTTACATGGACATAATGGAAGTTTAATTAAAACCTCGAATCTTCAAAACTTTCGTTTTATTCTTCAATATTGGAAGATTACATTTAGATAAAATTTGTGACTCGTGTGAATTTCGAAACTTTGTAGAACAGATGATATAGACAAAAAAAATTGACACTGTTGACAGTTGACAGTTGTGGCCATGGGGTTGCCATGGCGTAGGCGCGAACACCACTGTTATCATGAACATGATTGTAAAAATGAGATCATTATCGAGGAAATTAAATTGATCAAATCACTGCGATCGCGTCATGCTAGCTCTAATTACGCTGGTATTAAATATCTTACTTAACCTTTACAATGAGATCCTATATTTTGCATGTCGTATCGTGAAATGTATCGCAGTGAGAACGCGCCTTTTAGAAATTGTAATGAATCAAAGTTTGTTGTACATTGTAAGTAGTAAGTATCTTCTGTTTACCGAGCGTATTGATGATAATATAATTCATCCAACTGCTGAACCCATTAATAAAACAGGAAAACCTCTTAGCATGGGGTTTTGATTATATTTTCCGATTTTCATTCTAGATTTTATTTGAGATTTTGTTTGGTCATTTATTTTCCATACTTTAATACAGAATTTCCCCCTTGGGAAGTCTTTTCGCAGGGCAGACAATGTAGCATCTCTAACGTTTTTTTTTTTTTTTTTTCAGATTATATTTTAGCGGATTGAACACGTCAATTCTTTTCAGTATACCTAAACCCTAGTAGTTGCCACACTATTTTATCAATGTTAGGTACTATAGAACTTAGTAGGACTTATAAAACTAATGCTCCAGCACCCGCCGTTTGTTACGTTTTAAAACTATTCAGTTGCTCCTAAAACTTACAACACACTCCTGTAAAATAATATAGATCCATAAGTCACTAAACTTTAATAAGAAAACCACTCAAATTCAAAGCAGATTCAAAAGTTCTATGCAAAAATTTTACTCACATTTCACATCTCCAGGGCAAGTCTTGCAACATCTGCCTGGCAAAAGTACCGGCGTATCACAAGAGGGTTCCGGACAATCGTTCTTGATGTTCCGACAGTGTACTTTTGCAATTACGCGTCTCTTCTTTTGAACCTGAAAAACAATACTATGAATCCTATGTTCTACTTTTCAGATCATAAAGCTTTTTCAATGTTTTGAACGATAACAATAATGGAATACCTTGATTCAAATTATCTGCAGAACCTGTTCTATATTTTTTTAGGTCGCTAAATGATGCTCCCGCCCGATGGAAAGTCGTGGTGACATCTAGCAAATTGAGGTCTACTCTCAATTTCTACAAGATTGACGGCCTAATGACGTCATTAATTCATACTGATTAGGACAACATTGTCTCAGACAATTGACCTCCTTTGTCATTATTACCTCCTCGTAAAAGAAGGCTGAAATATTCCCCTACTTTCGTTGCTACGATGACAATGACAGCACCAATGGGAGGAAATATCTCAGTACCTACCCCCGGAATTTAACTGCCCTAGATATCAGATAATAATGTTAGTGATAAATAAACGGACTATCTTACATCATCTACTATTTTATTGGCATACCTATCTAAGTATATTTGATTGAAATGAACTATCAGAGGGACTACTCTAATTCAGCGAAAACCACAATTTGCAACGATTTTCCATAAATTTCCACCAACTTTGAAACTCAGTCTCTATAAAAAGCTATGCGCGAATTTGGTGTATATAAGTCTACATAGCCATCACAGATACTTATATACTACTCGTAATTCAAAAACTAGGAAGAAATAAAATATATTTTATTCATCCTTTAGAACGTTTCGATTCGCAAAAAGAAAGTAGGGCCCGAGACGTGGCATGATACTCGATGTGTCAATACGTACCGCAACACACTCACATTTGATGCAGTACATTACTCCGAATGGTGGGCCCAGATCCGCGAACCACTTTGAACCCAGCTCCATAGCTTGCTTGCCGAACAGGCATTCTGGAACAATGATAATTATTCTTAATATTTCAGAATTTTCTAAAACAAATAAGTTAAAATAAGTGTCATTAGATTTTCATTAGCCCGAAATGATGCCTGCTAATGAAAATCATAAAGTAGATAACGTAGGTATACTTAAATCTATACGTCAATACAATTTTACTTTCATATTGCCTGTGTTTTATGTATTTGCACTTAGATTGTCCGTTATTTTGCAAAAGAAATTTGTCAGTTACGAAAATTGGTATCCATAACAATTTGTGTTTCAAAATGGGCCTAACATCGCCCAGACGCAAAATACATTCAGCTCTGCAGTGCTACGGCTCTATGCTTGTGCCTTGGAGTATCCATTCTTTCGAATAACAGTCAAGAAAATATCTTATGACTGGCAGCCCTGGGCTCTTGTCTAAAATTCCTATTCATCACTCTGTCATCATATGACAATCATTGCAAATTTTACAGGAATATTTAAAACTTAGATAGTTTGCAAATAAAAAAACTTAGAGCAATATTCAATTTGTAGAAAGTCTAAGCAAACTCATTATTATGAAATGCAGTTTAAATTATGTTAGAATCAAGACTATTGGTCTACCGTTCTGCTTACACAAGCCGAATAAACCAACCTTGGTAAATAGATTCCACGACAAAATAATTACATATTATAAAGACAAATACGAGTATAATGATGAGAATAAGTTACGAGTAGATCCGTGACTGAGTAGAATTTTGAACGAAACCATGTTTAAACTGGGAGTGTTCGTTTTTTTAATTTAAAATTACTGTATTTTTAATATAAGGATTTCCCAGTTTTGTTGCCACTGACGAAAATATATGAGTTTTTTTCATTTTATTGTTGGCTGTTTTGAAATTCTTCATTGTTTATGTACGTCGTTTGTAATTTTAGAATTTCTTAATATACCTATTATTTTGTTATTTTATTTTATAATATTAATATGTGAAGCGCAAACTTGGTACGCCTTTTTTTATATACTCTTTTTTATACTACTAAAAAAACTTAATAAGTAGGTATCTACAATATTTATTTGTAATATGATTAGCTAAGTATAATACAAACAATAATAATGCAATTATATTTACCTAATTACCTAAAAGTATTTATTCAAAATGTCAATAAAAAAACTAAAATAAACTTTTACTTTATACTACTAAGGTGACAGATAAGCATACAGTCCACCAGATGTACTGGTGGTCACCGCAGCCAATGGATGTTTGAACCACCGAAGACGCTGCACTCGCGCTGCCGACTTTGTAAAAACCTCTAAGACACCTTATGAAGAACCCCAGGCGCTTGGGAAAATCCAAGCAGGGAGATCATTCTACAATCTAAGCGTGCGCGGAAGAATGACACATTTTTAAAGAAATTGTGCGCTAACGAATGAACGTAAAATTTAACACAGCTGAACTTTATATAGAGAAGAGCGACATAAGCCATTTTGTTGAGTTAATATTAGTTATAATAGTTCAATGCCATAAAGCTGTATACTTTTAAACGAGGAACGGTCGATTTTCGAGGACCACTGAGCTTTAAGTAATTGATATAAAAGATATATACTTAACTAGGAAAGGCAAATTCTATCACTGAATGAATCAACATCAACGAACCTTTATAATAATAAAAATAAATAACAATAAAAATTACTAAATTACAAGCACACATCATTTTCCGTTCATCGCCATTCAACTTTGATGCTCGCAAATTTGTTTTGCGGACATTTTAACCCTGTCTGAACCGTTGAATATTTTGAGATGGCTTTACAATTTATAATCGTACCAACGTGTCAATATACGCGCTTATTGTATCACTCCATACTATTTGATTTATAACTTAGCAGCTTCAGAGGCTGAGCAGGTACGGGTTAACAAGTTGCATTTACATACCAAACTCTTGAGCGAACATCTAAAAATAAAAGTTGCATCGTATTTATATGAATATAGATGCGAGTACGTTAAAAAATTTTAATAGCAAGCTATGCAGATATTATTGTTATAATATTTGTTGTTGGAGGGTTGACTAATTTAATCTTATCTGTGACTGTTTTCTTTTTCGGTACCTATGGGTTGAAAATTCTCACCAGACTTTACGTCTCTAAAGTGCTTTCCTCCATTGAAATAGTATTTAATTGATCCGTCAGTTCTATATCCAATACTAGGTTATTTAGAACATTTCGAAACAGTTTGAAAACATTATAAAACAAGCAGAATACTTTAATCCATATTGTCACATCTTTATTCAGTGACACCAACCCTTCAATCACACGCTTTCGAGTTGATCTTCTTGGAAAATCCCATCATTATTTCTTTTTATCCACCCAGCGAACTGCCTGTATGTGAGCGTATTCAATATAATTATACACAAGTCACATGATATAGCCATGTCCGTCTAGATTGAGCCTTTAGAGCAAAGTGTCTACTCTGAAATCCATGATAAGGGAAGTGATACTCTCTTCAAACATAAGTAGATACGTAGGTACTTTACGTTAGGTAGAGTTCGTTTTCAGAGTCACCTTGATAGGCTATTATGTCATTGTCACTATCAGAAATCGAAGTTCTCTCAAAAGAAAGAAGCTTATCCCTAAAATCTCTACTCCTCTACTAATATTATAAATGCGAAAGTAACTCTGTCTGTCTGTCTGTTAAGCTTTCACGTCTAAAAGGCTGGAGCGATTCAGATAAAATTTGGTATAGGGATAGTTCGAGGCCCTGGGAAGGACATAAGCTACTTCTTAACTGACTGCGCTAAAGTAGGATTATGATTTTACGCGATTAACGACTTCTACGCGGTCGAAGCCGCGGGGAACAGCTAGTAACATATAAGAAAGAAAAGTCTTGGTAATGTGTTCATATTTACATCCTCTTAAAATTAGGACGCTACAAACATAAAGACACCATCATGTCATCACCATCATCACCGTCATGTATGACTCTATCAGTTATCACCCTGACTCCACATCTCATCATAGAGTTAAAAAAATTACTTTGCGTTGATAAGGCTACTTTGCTCGTAACTGTGAGTATTGTGACAAGTTATTCTTTAACGAATAACTATACGCAAAATTTGTTATAAAATTTCGTGTTTTAGAAGCGATTTCACACAATACTAATCATAGATCAAAGCGTTTTGTAATAGCTATAAAGTGAATGATTATGAGAGATATCAAACAGTCAATTTGCGATTAGGTATCGCAGATGGATTCAGTATGAGATGCGTCGGGTCGATAAGATGCCCGGCCTCTACGTAGAGGCGTCACTGTTATCTTCCTCTCCGAACTATTTAATTAACCTCACTCGCGAGTGTACTGATAACGGTTGATCTTGTTGCACGAGAAAACACTCTACGTGTAAATTAATCTACAAGAGACATTGTTGCTAAACGAATTTAGAACGAAGCCATCGCTTTTGTATCGTTCGTACGACAGACACGCTGACAGCTGCCACATGGGACTGTAAAAATACAATAGACTATTACTTTACAGACGAATATTAGAGTTTCATATGTGTGAACATGGTACTGAGCTAGACGATGTCAATCTTCACTCGCCGACGTCACATGTAATGAGGAAGAAGGGTGACGGCAGACGTCAATGATGCGATACCAACCCGCATTCAGGATGCAACAATCAATATGTGCCTACATTATAAAATGGCGTCACATCAAGTATACGCACACATACCAAGCATTCACTCTGATCTTTATTGCAAATTTGTGCGGATGCGTCAAATGCATTAAAAACGAAAATTATGTGTGATGCTAAATAAACGTTTGTTTATTTTTTGATTTCCATGTCAGCCAAAAGAGAATTATTTACTACCTCTTGTGGCAGTGTGTTAAGAGACATGATGAGAGGTGACACAGCCTGGTTCACCGCTTCCACATCCCCTACGTATTTTGAACGTCTGTCGCAAGTGCTTTTTATTTTTTTATATAAAATATTATTTCTGACATGATTTAGGCATATAAAGTGAGGCGAGACATCACGTAACCTTCCTTTCGTTTTCTCGGAAACGTTGGCGATGAGCCAGTACTGCTTCGCCAGGGAAATGAAGTATTGGCGACGGCCGTTTTATGCTTCTTTCTCGATCTGTTTATGGAATTTACCCGATGAGAACCACTGTTCACTTTGAATTTATAACAAACATAATATTGTAAAGTTAACAAACCTGACGTTTTATATAGATTTTTGCAGTGAAAACTCGTGTCATTTAATGTGTTTTCATAAAAAAAATATTAGATAGCTGAAAACATTCGGCAGTATGTACAATTTGGTACAATATAACGAATATCATAGATTACGATGACTAAGTATGAGTAGCTTGTCAAACCAGAAGAATATGGTCCGCTCATTGAAGTGTGCTCAAGTCGCTTCAATAAATCGCCTACATAAAAGGGTTGAAAGAGGCGTGCGTCGTATTTCAGCGAGCGTGGGCAGTGCATAAATTGTTCGTTCTGAATTAGCCTTAAGCAGAATATTTTGACATTCGCTCGGCAGACACGCTGACTAGTTTACACTCGCCTCCAAGTGTGGAATTATTCAACGATCTACCACACTCGTTATAATTTATCATCTATAATACATACCTAAATGATAATTTGTATCACATCGTTTAAGAAGTCGATGTTTAATGAATTGGTTATCGTTTTATAGTTATGTAGAGTATCGGTGTGGTAGTATACAGTTCAAGGCAACGGCCACTCTGCAGTGAGTCAGTACTGTACACTCTGTACAGCATTGTTACAGTAGCGGTTCGTCTGCGGCCGTCTATATTGCGTAGGCGACGCTCACCGCAGATCAGTCAATTTGCTTTGATCGCTGTATCATTACACACACCCACACACAGAATGATTGCTCATTGTGCCGCCCCTTGGCGTGCACATTGTATTACGTATAGAAACACTGGTTCGTGACGTTTCAATACCAACCCACGACGCTATCTATCTATATTTACATTTACCAAAATGCTCTATATTTTTAACTAGAGAGACACTTAGTACCTATCAAGCAATAAGATTTTATCTTTAAATGGACTTGTTCTTTATTTTATTGTTAGTAAAACCTACACCCGATTCCAATTTCAAAAACATCCTTGCTTACTTTACCGTTCAATAGTTAATATACCTTTTTGGGATTTATAGATTACCAAAGCAGGACATTTATGGGTCCTTTACGTAGGCACATCTACATATAATTATTTGAAAGTAGCCATTTGCCGTAAACGTTGGGTGTAAAAATATCGTATGTCTGTAAATTTTCCACATAATTATATCCGAGGTAATGGTGGGACTCTGATGTGATGACGTCGTAAGCCAACCATCTGTGGCGAGCACGCATATTATGTAAAGCGTGGAGTATCGTGTGTCGCCGACAGGTGTCGATCTAATAAGAATTATTATAGAATATTGATTTGTTCACTTGCTCTATTGAATAAACAGTAACAGTCATTACCCGATTAATAAACACATTCAGTAATCTCTATGAATCAGCTTTGGTCACGTGTGGGTTCTTAAAGGGGATCGTGTCCCTAAGGCGGGCGTAAATGGGTTTATGGCGTTAAAATGGCGTCGTTATTTCATTTTTACATAGTTTTTATTTATAAAACTATTAACTACGAAATGGATGCTGGAAGATTTCAACATCAGTTTGTTTTGCATGTAAATCTTCTGAAAACTGCGGCGTCATAACGGTTAGACAGTTTTCAGTAACCACCTCACTGCGGTGATGACTTATAGTTCAACCCTTACACTGGTAGGATTTATAAGAAAAAATCTATGCACTAAAATCTACTTCGATGTTTCATAGAATACAAGATTTCCTGTACCCGTTTCCAACAGGCACCTATTCTAGAGATAAAAAGTACCACATCATATTAGTTAATTGAGGATGTGAACTATCTGTATACTAAATTTCAGCTAAATTGATTCAGGAATTAGATATGGTAGAGCAACAAACAACCAAACATCTTTACAATCTTGCACAGTAGGAAATAGGATCGCAGAATGAATGTAGGTAGATAGATAAGTCCCATTCATATTAATGTTACTTTCCCACAGTACAGGCGTTTTTAAAAACAGTATGTCAAGACATGTTTATTGCTAAGATATCGCTGTTTTCTTTCTACTAACCATTATAAATTACAGGAGATAATCAGTTACCTACATAGCTGATAACCTTAATACTTTATAGAAAGAGCAAACAGTTTTGAATACATTCTATCATCCGTTTGTTACGTAAACTCTTGTAAAAAGTATGTATAGCTAATAGTGAAAGAAGTTTCTAGATTACAGAATATTTTGTATTAAAGAAAAATCTTATTAAAATTCAGAAGCAATTAGGATAAGTAGACATAAGTACTTTAAAACATACCTCAAAAAAAGATTTCTTCAATTTGTCGCTATGCGCATATTTTTGCACCTACTTATAAGAAATTTGTTCTGCGAAGGCTAATAATAATAAAAGATAATTCTCATCTACTTGAAATTAAATACATTTGGAAATCGTAAAACGATCTCAAATTCAATAACGAAAAAACATCTTAGTGATTATGTGCGTTAGCTACAATAAAGTTAATAAAATTACTTTTAGAAGCGTCTAGAAATAAATTCATAAATTAATGGAAAAAACGTCTAGAAAAACTATAATAGTTTTTTTTTAACAACAATATTACTTAATTCATAAAAAAAAATCCGCCACCGTCGTCAATTAAACTGAAAATTGTTTAGAAAATAACGTTATAATACATCGACGTTTGTTTTTTGCAAGTGATTAGTTTACATAGTGAAACGAAAGAAATTACTTATAGAAGCTTCTTGAAATCAATTCTTGTGACAATGACATCATCCTCACATAATAATTAATATTAATTCAGTAAAACCACCAGACTGACCGTCGAGAACTGTTATTATCAGTCGCTAAGTATCCCTCACACCTGGACACAGCTCAAATTACACATATAAATATTCAACAGTAGGTAGTATGTAAGATTGAATTAAAGAGATGACATACTACTACGCATCTACTGTTTCTCTAATGCGCGAATTTTAAAAATAAATTAAAATTTTAATACAAATTAACCTTTTTTGGTTTTTAATTAATCATTGTACTTATTTCTAATATTAATTTTTGTATCCAATTTACTCTTGAATAAAATTATATATCAAAATTTAAAAAATTGCTGAATTACATTTTTATTCGTTTTTCATTTGTATATTGTATACCTAATTCATGAAATATAAATACAAATGAATTTTATTCTCATAATGTATTACATCTAGCGCCAACAAACGAGAGTATAATTTATACTTAATTCTTATTATATACATATAATATGTACCTATACTTCGACCGCACAACCTTGAACAGTAACTAAGAGCAAGAGAAATATCTACTGCCAAAGAACGTTCGCGGGTCCGCCCTCGTTGAACATCATCTATAAACATGTTTTCCATTGGGCATTAAAAGAGTTTTCCTTGGATACACGTCAAGTCTAAGTACTTATACAGGATGAATTTTTCAAAAGGGATTGGATGGCCAAATCCGAAACTATAAGGAATAGCGAAAAATGCTCAAAGGAGTCACGAGCCCGATTTTGATGAAACTTAAAACCTCATCATTAGATTTTTGAAAAACCAATAATCCTAGCTGGGAATCGAATCCATTGATTTTGAAAAAAAAACACACCCTTTATTATTACACCATACGATAGTGTTGCTATTAAGGATCATATTCTGGGAAGTAATGATATACGGCAAACTACAGGAAAGAGCTCATCTTTAACAAAACACATTTTATTTTTCTTACGTTAACTGATTAATTGTTCAAAATCTTTGCAATACATAGGCTAGATTCGAAACCTCAAGGATCGTACTGCATTCAATATTTCAATATTATTGATTCCGTTGCGAATATTCTATAAAAAATCATTCTGAGCATAATTTAAAACACGGAATAGTTACGATCTTTTCTGGGATTTCGAACGAAACAAATTATGATACAAAATTTAGGTACATGAAATATGCATTCTATCAAAATTCCAAATGTTCCTTAAATTTGGCGTATATCATTACTTTGCAAAATTTGATCCTTAATAGCGACTCTATCGTATGGTGTAATAATAAAGGGTGTGTTTTTTTTTTTCAAAATCAACAAGTTTGATTCCCAGCTAGGATTATGGGTTTTTCAAAAATCTAATGATGAGGTTTTAAGTTTCATCAAAATCGGGCTCGTGACTCCTTTCAGCATTTTTCGCTATTCCTTATAGTTTCGGATTTGGCCATCCAATCCCTTTTCAAAAATTCATCCTGTATATCTACCTAGGCTTCACTATCGCCATTATCGAACTATTTTTATATTTCATTTCATTACATTCACAAATTTCCGAAATATAAAAATAGTTCGATAATGGCGATAGTGAAGCCTCATGTGTGGAAATCTGTATGTTTGTTACTCTTTCACGCTCTAACGGAACTGAACGGATCTGGCCGAAATTTGATTAAGTGATAGATTATAATCTAGTTTACCACATAGGCGTTTTATCTCGGGAATAAGCTCCCATGGGAAGCAATCAATCAACTTTTTACTAGACGGCGTGGTTATTGTTGTCTCTCCGAATAATTGAAAACGCGGGCGTAGCCGTAGTGGTTCTGTTATAGTAAAAAAATATATTGTGAGCAGCTGCAACGATGATAAGCGTCCGTTTAAATCAGATTATGTGAAAGTTATGTGTAAACTTTTCAAATACTGTGTACCTACTGGTATTATAACTGTGTACCTACTGGTATAATAATACTGTGTACCTCATTTCTCGCATTCTATATATTTTTATGTCACCCAAGATCCATTTAAAGAGATATTAAAGATTATTTAACTTTTCGAGTCGGTAAACAAGTTCGCATTCCAAACAAAACTGCAACATTTACCCGTCGTCGTTGCAAATAAATAAACCAATAAATACAATTTTAAATTATTTAACGTGTGAACCGAATTAATTAACATCGTTTAAAGGTGAGTAAAAATAAATGGCATAATAAAAAACACTTAACTCGGGTTACTACTTAAGTTGTTCATACTTATATGTAAATAAGTGCATCCCGTGAATAATATATATACTAGCACTCCTACTTTGGCATTACCATAATATTTTTGAAACTAGGTGATAACTGCGACTTATACATTTTTGTACACTTCGGCACACTGTGTAAAACTCTTAGGAACGTCTAACTCCTTTAAGGCCTTGTATGATTTTTAATTTTAATAACACAATTTTCTTTCAATTTAGCCAATGAAATTTTCATTCTGCAAGGTGTCTACAGCTGCAAACAGATAATCTTTGGACAATGATTACCTGTTCTTAGAAATGAAAAAAAAAAAACATTTCTTACATTGTAGAGTTGAAATTACAAGTGCGACACGATTGTTTCCGATTTTTCTTGTTTTGTTTTTCGAACTAATAAAGGCATTTATTGCATTGTAATAAAGTTTCAATTGCTATGTTACCTGATACAAACGTTATCTGGTAGTACTATACCTACTTCTTCAAGCAAAATTAACAAACTGGATAATGAATGTAAATTGATACCACATCGAGTAAGTATTAAAAACGTTTACTGATGAACTAATATAATCTGCATAGTGGAAATGTATTAACATGGAAAGACATTGAAAATGTAATCACAAAATGTTCTCTAATTGACTTTTATACTTAAAGTAATATCGCCAGTATCCTGATCTGGTGGGTATGGCGCCATAGAGTCGAATGTTTGTTGCAAACTTTGTAGATATTATCAAAGCAGTCGTTTTAAAGTTGTACTGTGGCTGTACTGACGTGTAATCGTCCTCGCTTACATTACATACTCAGAATATGCATCGCAAGGTTGACGACATCTGCATCGGCGCCAAGCGCCTTCCGGCTCCCACAGACATATCTATTCGCGTTACTGACAGGCCTGCTTAACTTCTCTCACTGGTGGTCCTTTACAACCGATAACCCATTCTGTCCTATCCAATTTAAAGTACCTACACATGAATATTTAATGATTCACAGTCTTCACAGAGCGATCGATTTTATAATGTATAGGGGAAACTGGGGATACTTGATCCTTACGGGAGACTAGGTATACAAGATTTACAGAACCTGTATAAGCCGTATTTAGTTTTATAGTGGCAATATCGATTGTATATGGTACACGATAACTTTCTAAAGATCCTAACCTATCATATTTGACACTTTGTGCAAATGGCCGGCGAGTAAGTAATTGTTGCGGCAGAAAGAAAATTTTGATTAGTTTTTATTGTGACTAAACATTTATTTAAAATAGGACTTTAAAGTGTGTATGCATTTAATACGAGCCATTATCTATATTATTAGCAATTCTTTACGTAATAAAGTGGTAATAGTATAGACATTTGAAAATATTTTTGTTTATAACCTCAAATAGCTCAGGGTATACTTGGTACACTTTATTATGGGAGATTTGATCCACCTGGCTCAAGTGTCCCCTACCTTTTTTTTTTCAATTCAATGCAGAACATTATGCCAAGAGCCTACAAAACCAGAGAAGGTGCCCCAAAAATGGTGCCAGGGAACGAAAATAAAGCTAGTCCATGCCCTTAAAGTCGCACAGCGAGCAATTGAACGAGCTGTGCTATGGATGTCTCTGAGGGATAAAACCTGGAACGATGTTCTCAGAGTGGTCGACATAGCTCGCAGAAGCATGCGTCTTGAAATGGCAGTGGGCTGGCAACATCTCTGTAGGAGAACCGATGGTCGGTGGAGCAAACGAGTTGTGCTGTTAAAATTTTTCAAGCCGCCTAAAATGGCTTTCAACTTGGCTTAACGACTGCCATTTTACTGGCAACCGGGATCAACTGCTTAACTGGCCTTCCGAAGCACGGAAACGCTTAAATAAATGTCACTAAGTGATCACATGGATGGTTGCCCATCCAAGGACTGGCTCTTAGTGAAAGACGCTACTGCAGTGATCGTTTACAGAACACTGAAACCGCGGGGCCACGAGCGCTACCAATAAACCGTGATATATATAGGTATATGAAGAAATATGTGATTTCGAAAATGAATGAACAGACAAGACATTTTTTATTTAATTCCTTAGTAAAGGTATCATGTGACCCTAAATATGGGAGACTTGTTTCCCCAGGATCAAGTCATCCAGACCGGGGGGATCAAGTCTTACGTATATAGGGGACACATGGTACGATTCCTTATTATTGATTTTAGTCAAATAACTACTAAATTTAGATATTCATATCTTTGGCTCTTACAGCAATTATAAGCAAATAAATTTCACGTATTTTAGTACCAACAGTTTTTTAAACGGATACTCAATATAGAAATTAGAGATAAAAAACAAAAGGGGGGATCAAGTGTCCCCAGTTTCCCTTATCTTACAGTTATTGTAAACGAGTTGCCGAACGTCGCCGCTTCAGTGTATACGAACCTTTTTAGGGTTTCGTAGCCAAATGGCAAAAACGGAACCCTTATAGATTCGTCATGTCTGTCTGTCTGTCTGTCTGTCTGTCCGTCCGTGTGTCACAGCCACTTTTCTCCGAAACTGTAAGGCCTATGATATTGAAACTTGGTAACTAGATGTATTTTGTGAACCGCATTAAGATTCTTATATAAAATTAGAAAAAAAGCAGTTAATTTTGGGGGTCCCCATACTCAGAACTGAAACTCAAAATTTCTTTTTTCGTCAAAACCATACGAGTGGGGTATCTATAGCTAGGTCTTTAAAAATTATATTGAGGTTTCTAATATCATTTTTTTCTAAACTGGATAGTTTGCGCAAGAGACACTTCCAAAGTGGAAAAATGTGTGTCCCCCCCCCCCTCTAACTTCCAAACTAAGAGAATGATAAATCTAAAAAGAAGATATGATGTACATTGCCATAAAAACTACCAACGAAAATTAGTTCCAACGAGATAGAGCTGGTAGTTTTTTTTTTATACGTCATAAACTGCAATTTTCAGTTAGAAAAATCACTACCACTGCGAACGTGTTAAAACATCAATCAAAGTTACAACGAACTATGAGAACTTTTATATTATGTTACTTGCTGCTACAAAACCCTTCATGGGCGAGTCCAACTCGCACTTGGCCGGTTATTTATAAAATTGCAATAGAAAAACTAAGTCTAGAGAAATTTATAAAGCTAACCTTAAGCTTTTTGGTGCCTATTTAGCTACCCGAAATAGTTCATATAAATTAACGATAGACATATTATTTAAGTATATAAGGTAGATAAGCATATACCTACTATAGACATTTAGTCCGCGCCACATAAAAATAAAATAGGTATGCCATTCAACACTTTTTGTTAAGATTTGCTGTAAAAAATTCATTACCATATTTGATGCAGAGACTTATCATTTAAAGAGATATTAAAGATTGTAATTCGTTTAAAAACAAACTAACACGACTGTGGACGTTCGCCGTTCGGTATCTGCGAGCATAAATTCTCTGTATATTAATAGAGTCTCGTTTCCCTCAACTTTTATTTATTATTGTAGACTTCATTGACTGGGACTGGCGCCTGCTTGTCGCAATTGTGACTGGTTCTTCTAGTTCTATATGTCCATATTTCAACTTATATATGTTTATTTCCAGTGTGTTCCGATTAAAATGCAAGAAGTCGGCGTTAAGGCCGTTTACATTGTCGAACCAATTAGTAGGAACCATAAAAATCATACCAAATCATTTTTCTTCCTTATTGAGCTTTTAAATGATCCGGCCGCGTGTTCCTTTTCGTATAATTTTCGGAAGACTATTATATTGAGACAGTTTTACGACGTGTAGACAGTTTAAGTAGTACAAGGTGCTCTTAAACCGACGACGGCGATCGACGCTCGCCACCATATTGGGAGAGATGTCATCAGATTCGAGTGTGCATATACACTTTCGTAGATAAATATGTGAGTGCAATTCATATAGCGGTTCTGTCTCCAAATTGCTTATTATTGAGCATCATAATAAAATGTATAAGAACGTATAATGGAACGGAGCCAATTTACTCAATATAAATATCCTAGATAAATTATTAGATAGGTCTAATTCCAAGTATCTACGCTTCTGAAGCGAGCGTGTCTTACAATTGCACCTCATAAAACAAACTTAGAAAATATTTTGCCAACAAATACCGAAATCGAGCCACGAATTTTGTCGGAAAATACATTGCAATTTTACTACTGGGAAGTAGGTAGGTTAATTTTTCACGTCGGAAATATTTTTTTTACTAAAACGTAATAAATGAGGGTACATTACTTGCTGTCACAGTCAAACATAAGAGACATCGTTACGTTCTAAAAAGATAGTAGACAAGTAGCCAACTAATAAATAATTACTGCATTATGTCTAGACTATCCATTTATTTTTGTGCGAGTGACGTACCGAGGAAAATTGTAAACATAAACATTTTTAAAGACAACAAGAAGTCTGATCATTATATACATTCGACGAATTGTAGAACGAAATGACTTGTAATCACATTTTATTTAAAAATAATATCCCCTAAATCTATTTTACTTTGTTTATCCGTTTTATTTCTTGAAAGTATTACAATAATGTTGTATTTCGTAGTCAAAAAGAAACGTTTTAGATTTCTTCTCAAAATCATACTGTTAAGAATAATAATAGTATTTTTAAAACTGGAATTAATTACAGAAGTACTTAAGCTGTTGTGAATTTTTAAAACTTAGCTAGGTACTGATAAAAATGTGTAATTAAACTGAACATGTTCAAGAATTACGTTCAGAATTATTATATAACAAGCGGACGTCACGCGGTTTCACCCGCGTAGTTCCCGTTCCCGTGGGAATACGGGAATAAAATATAGCCTATGTTCACCGCAAAAAGTGTAGCTTCCCAACGGTAAAAGAATTTTTCAAATCGGTTCAGTAGTTCCGGAGCCTATTCGTTACAAACAGACAAACAAAAAAACAATTCTTTCCTCTTTATAATATTAGTATAGATTATAAACGAGCATTCTTCCACTAGGTTTTATAATCGATATTATTTAGCATAAAATAGGGTTTTTTCTGAAAAAATGAAATGAAATCATTTTTTGGCAGCATAAGTAAAGAAATAGTTTGGGTGGGAAGGACATACTACTTTTTAACCGACTACACAAAGCTAATGATTTTACGTGATAACGACTTCTATGTCGACAAAGCCGCAGGAAACAGCTAGTTATACATAATGGGTGAATCATGGAATCAGCTCCAAATTTTTGAATAAACACATTTTTTGCCTAAAATTTATATCGACATGAAGAAATAATATACATCTGAAGCAAACATAATTTGGTTTTGTTCGACTTTGAATAATTATGAGTATTTAGTTTAGTTAGTACCAACTAAAATGAGTTAAACATTTATATACATTTCTTTATTTAAAGGACTAAAATGGAGATGTGGTACATTTTAGTGGTATATTTCTTTTGTTTTTTACGCAGTGCCAGTGATATAATTTACTTATCTAATTTATAAAATTCTCGTGTCACAGTTTTCGTTGCCATACTCCTCCGAAACGGCTTGACTGATTCTCATGAAATTTTGTGAGCATAATGAGTAGGTCTGAGAATCGGCCAACATCTATTTTTCATACCCCTAAGTGACCGGGAAGCGGGAATAACATTCCACGCGGGCGGAGCCGCGGGCATCAGCTGGTAAATTATAGAAATGGCTTAAATAATCGTATCAATAATCCCGTACAATATTAGGATGGGTACGTTAGTTAAATGCGTGTCGAACTAAGAATAAAACTGCAT
The DNA here is from genome assembly GCA_933228765.1 of Miltochrista miniata. NCBI lineage: Eukaryota > Metazoa > Arthropoda > Insecta > Lepidoptera > Erebidae > Miltochrista > Miltochrista miniata. The sequence goes on along the minus strand of OW121757.1, from coordinate 17,653,918 downwards.
CGTAGGTTCATATTTCTTCCGGTTAGAAAGTGGATCACCAGACATTTATTGAACAAAATTTATGTTTCAATTCCTATACATCTTTATTGCTTGACGCTTAAGTCCAGACGGGGATGTCAATCTGAGCTGTTTGTTTTACCATTATAGCTTGTAATGAACAATGTGCAACAGCCAGTGGACTGGTGTAAGTGACTGGCATGGCATTAGGTACTTTGGGTTTTAAGTCTATACTAAGTACCAGAGGACGCAACCTTCTATCAATGCTCAGCTTACGTCGAAGTAATATTTTTTCTGAATAAGTTACGACCTACTAGTACAGTCATGAATGTTAAAAGCTACAATAGAAAAAAAATACTTTTCGAAATTCCAAAAAGGGATTTGAAGTGATTTTTCGAAAACGCCTATGCTGTACAATCAAGAACGCAGTGAGTATAGTTTTCCACATCTGTAACCTTTCTTGCTTTTCGATCAATGTAATCACCAATTCGATAGAACTAAATATCTACTTCTCACTGGCTACAGTTTCAAAAAACTTTGGAGCAATGGACACTTAACGCGTAGATGATATTTGTAAACTCGTTTCATTAATACGCAAATCATAACAAAAACACGAATAGAGAATATGCGTACAGTTGTGAGTCAGACACAGACCGCCTACCCAAATCGGCAAACAAAGTTATCAATCAGACTGCAAGAATGCAAATTTTAATTATGGTTGGGCTGGGTCGATGTCGTACGATATTATGACCGCGATTTATTTGCACGTTGGTTGTGGAGGCTGAACGCACGCAGTTCGGGGCGGATTCTGCACGCACGGCGCGCGAGCGCAACGCAATGCGACACAGTGCATGAGCGAGAAACAACCGCTAATTATGATTAGACTAGCTCTACTACTATGTTAATAAGACATGAGATTTTTCCTCAACGATTTCACCAGCTAAGTACACTCATTAATGGTTTTGTTGTACCGTTATCGATAGAAAGGATCATAATCATTTGCAGCTTATTATGCATACTTCTAATGTACTTGCTCCGTAATTTAAGCAATTGTAAACAAATACGAAAACAGATAATAATCAAAGTCAGAACTATTACCATAACCAATAGAGATAACATTTCGTCTTTGCGTGTGGGTCAATTGCTAGGAAATGGCTTATTGACTAAAACAAAGAAGCAAAGACATGCTCTACCTACCCTGATAGAAACAGTAGAATAGATAGTGCCGATTTGTTCTTGCTGTGGTTTCGAGAATGACGTGTAAAAAAACACTCTTCCATACCTGGAAATTGTACTGCGAGAGAAAACCCCTTCGAAATAATCATGAATATCCAACTAATAATTTATGATAGAAGTCAACCATAAATAGACAATGATTTTATGTAAAGTAAACATGGTTAAGACTAACACAGATTGTACGAGTCAATTGGCCCTTAAAGCTTGTGTCAAGTAGACATGCGATAAGACGCTTTAAGTACTACACGTTCGCTCTAAGTTTGCCAGTCGCCTCCCATACTACGCGCTCTACACCAGCCTCTACGCTATCAACAAACTTAGAGCGAACGGGCTATACTACATAGTCTACGAGTGACACAGATATAATTCTTTGAACTTTCACGAGGATTTCAGTGTGTTCCCCGAGGGCGAGGCGAAGCGCCGCGTAACGTGGGTTTGACCCCGTTTGCTGAGCTAAATATAATTTTACTTGATCGTTTAATTATATGGAGATTAATGGGCAGACGGGGACGTTTCTTGTTAATAAACGATGAAATAGCTACAACTATTGTGGTGTTTAGTATTTTGTTGGTATTAGTTGCTAGTTGTCCACTAGCAACAAATAGCTACATTGAGTCAAACAACTACACCTCGCATAATTTATTGTCCAGCAAGAAAATGAATTATCATTTATTGGACTACAATGCCTTTACGTCGAATGCTGCGATAGATATGGTAACACCTTTGAACAACAACAATATTCATCCAGTTATATACTAATATTATAAAGAGGTAAGTTTGTGACGTTGTAAGGGGTAATCTCTGAATCTAGTGAACTGATTTTAAAAAAAATACAATAGACAGCTACGTTATTGTGGAATGTCACAGTCACAATGAATAGGAGCTGAGCAGCAATGAAAACTGTAACACAAATTACTAGTTGTGAGGGTCAGCTAGTATTTAATAAACACGTTGACGTTGTATAGCAGGTAGAAGTAGAAATGCCATCCACGCAAATCATCCCAAGAGTGTCGTAAAACGACACTAGAGACACACTTTTGTACAGTTAGTTACCAACCCGTGTCGAATCAATTCTTCCCATACATTCTTGGTTATACCGCTCCTTAATATCAGGCCCCTATGTATGGGAAAACTTGTACGGCTCAAAATTTTCACACAGTCATTTTGTTTATGAGCCTATAATCTAAAAGGCGATGGTATTTTTTTTGAGAGCAGTTTGGAAAATTGTAAAAAAATGAAACTTCTACCACAAATTTTGCGCAATTTGTCAAATCAAATATAGTTGATTAAAATATTTTCTTGGCTTTAATTCATCACGTTGTTAGTGCCAGATAAATGAAATATAAATTATACAAATAAAATTAGCTAGCGAAACTATTAAAATGTTAATTGACTATTATTTGACGGGTATTTGTCCAAATCACATCGCATTATGTCCATAATTAAACCGAAATAATAAGCACGTAGCTGAATATTAATATTTTATTAACATAAGAGATTTTTGGATGGATGTTTGGAAATCCTCATGGATGCTATGTCGGACTTTTACTGGCTGACACACGGTGCTTTACAACTGCCTAAAGCGGGGAATCCCGGATAAACCCTCGGAAGGATATCCCAAAACTCTGGCAGACTTTGGCTGTCACCGAGGTCTCGCCTAGGGGTTCGGGAGATCTAAGGAGGCATCGCCTGTCTTTACGCATATAAAAGTTAAATAAATTCCTTTCTTTAACTGTTACCGTGTGAAAAACCATTTTGGTATGAGTTAGAACAGACAATAAAGAACACAGCATTATAGGCTCAACGCCTCTTGCGTTAGAACAAAAATTATAAAGTGAAATGTGGGCGTATACTATGTAGCTGCCCACCCCTTCAGGGATAAAGACCTGACTATTTGTTTTTATGTGTGTAATTTAGAACAGAAATATAGCTTTCACCCGCGCCTTCTCTCCGTTAAAATGTTGATAAGTAAGAAGCCTATTTAATTTCCCAGCATTCAAGACAAAATTTGTACAATTCGGTGTTGTGGTGAAGTTGCATTTAAAATGTAACAGGCAGAATTACTTTCTCATTTATAACAGGCATAAGATTACTTGAAATTATAGACATGAAATAGCAGTAGTTGCTATAAAGTTAATGAAGTTCTATCAAATCCAATCGCATGCGGTGCTTGAAAAGGAATAGAAATCACGATATTCACGATTTACGCAGTATTTGATGTCGATAATAGGGTTTAAACTAGCTGCAGCTTTCCCTGGGTCAACTGGCGTCTTGTATTTGCACTACATTTGCATTATAATACCAATATTAATGGTCGCGTTTACAAGTTGAGAGCCTTCAGCGGACATTTGTAGAGAAAACCTATAAGATATACCTGATTTAGTGAAGCGGTGGAATAAATTACTCGTGACAGATGAGATGCCGGCTACTGTATAGAGCACTATTTATAAATTGAATGAAAACTGTTTGAAAACTTATTAGGATAATGGTTACCTACTCATAATATTAGCTTTTTAAATTTTAATCCATCGTACCATAAGTTTTCATTCGAGTAGTAAATAGTTTGTATGATTTCTTAGTTTTCATAATTAGATTTTTCGCCCAAGGTGATCGCCTGAAAGCAGTAGCAGCTTTTCGCCGTCCTTATAGAAACAGGTCCAAAACGAAGGGATGGTGTAAGAGTTTGCGCACGCATCGCACTACAAGAAGCGAGATGACCCTCGAACCGACCTCAAAAGGAGCGGAATAACACTTAAACCTTTAGGCAAGACTATACTGACAAAGTCTAACTAGTCTAAGGTGTAACCAGGGCACCTAACGCTAGACGTATATATAAGGACCGTATGGTTATCAAAGACTTCTATATAAACTGAGGTAGACGCGCCGTACTCTAACAAACGAGATTTCAAAAGCAATCCTCAAATACACACATTAATAAGACTACACTCACTTATAAATATTTTTTACGTAATTGTCATCACGCACAATAGCAATATACGAATAGAAAAAGAGTAAAAGAGAAGGCGTATGGACTCCGATTGCAAGTCGAGCACCCACTTTCGAAGTTTTGACTCACAACAGTGCGAGCAACGCTGCTAATTAGCTCAGTTTATAGGTTTCAAAAATCGGTGCGTAGGGCATGTCTACCTCAGTTTATATAGAAGTCTTTGATGGTTATAGGTGGTGTGGATTTCATCAAGGTAACAATGCCTCATAATTAGGTCACATGTGACACCTAAATATAAGGTCTTTTGATGATATTGCAGTAATATGTGCACATATACTTCAGCTTCATCACAAATCCGGTTAGTAGACATTCTGATGAGTAAAGAAAGAGTTCTAAAGTTAATAGAAACCATTAATTACCCTTTCTAAGCCTTTTCGAGTATTTCATAGTTAACACTATTCTGTGTTAATGATAGCTGTTATCAGTGTCCTATGTTTCGCGAAACACTTATTATCAGCCTTATCAGTATAGTACCGAGATAAACCAGTCTTCTGAAATATTGTAATTATATTATGAGGAAGGAAAAAGTAATAATGTGTGCAATCACTGTGATACCTATTAATACGATTAATTTTGTTAATGTGAACTCAGGGGTCAAACTTATTACAACTAATCATATTTATTTGGGAGTCCTGGGACATCCTTGCGAGAGCTTACCCGGCTCCCAATCATAGACTATTAGGCGTTACGTGAGGTTGTTTAGTCGGTAGGAGACCGGCATAGCATCCATGAAGGATTTTCCCTCTCGTTAAACAAAAAAAGAATAAATGTGGACTCTTGACTTATTATAACTAATCCAATTCACAATTCACTCAAAATGATTAAACATTCACAAGATGAAAATGGTCTACACGATATTTTATGACGGCAATATTGCAAGAAAACTAATTCTAAAATCGTTTTCCGTTTATCATGATAATAAAATTTAGTGTTATTTATATAACTTTGGATATGGTGAAAGATACTTCCAGACAGTTAGCTAAAAGGGTTATTTATATAATTATGTTTAGTGACAGGGTTCTCCGGTCGGCCTAATTTAAATTTAAATTTGGAATCCAACTTTAATCTTATTTATCTACTCTGATACTATAATACAAAGATTATAAAATTTAAATCAATACTCTTATGAGAAACATTACGCACAGGCCAAAGAAAAGTTTTATTACGATACAGGTCTTGTATGGACACCTATATCATAATTAAATATAAACTTTTTAATCATAACGATACACCTATACAACCTCCAGCTGGAAAAAGAAGTTAGAACCTCCACATTATAAAAAGGTAGTGCCTCTGCAGCCTGAAAAAAAAAAGAAACACGCATGCGCGATCGATGTTTGTGCCTTGGCGCCAACATTTTACATTTAAATTAAACAAATTTTGGTTTTGTTTGTAAAATAAATTATTTTTTGTGTAAAAACATGTCTTAAAGCGAGGATGGTGGTAATTGTACACCACCAGACATTCTGGAAGCTGCGTCAAACATGACCATGAACCTGTTACCGGCGAAATCAAGGAGCAACTAAATATCAGGATGAAAGTAGATAAAGTAGTGTATGACACTGTACATAACTTGGTCTTATAACACTCGTGTGATACTATAAACTCACCTACGGCTCGTTTTATTAAAACACACTCGTGTTTTAGGAACCCTTATTATGCAACAGTGTCATAAACTACTATTATCTACTCTGATACTATAATACAAAGATTATAAAATTGAAATCCATACTCTTATGACAAACATTACGCACAGGCCAAAAAAAAAGTTTTATTACGATACAGGTCTTGTATGGACACCTATATCATAATAAAACTTTTTAATCATTACGATACACCATAAACAATCTCCCGCTGGAAATAGTAGTTTATGACACTGTTGCATAATAAGGGTTCTTATAACACGAGTGTGTTTTAAAATAAACCGGCCAAGTGCGAGTTGGACTCGCCCATGAAGGGTTTCGTAACAGCAAGTAACATAATATAAAAGTTCTTATAGTTTGTTGTAACTTTGATTGATGTTTTAACACGTTCGCAGTGGTAGTGATTTTTGTAACCAAAATTGCGGTTTATGACGTATTAAAAAAAAACTACAAGCTCTATCTCGTTCGAACTAATTTTCGTTGGTAGTTTTTATGGCAATGTACATCATATAATTTTTTTAGATTTATCATTTTCTTAGTTTAGAAGTTAGAGGGGGGGACACACATTTTTCCACTTTGGAAGTGTCTCTTGCGCAAACTATTTATTTTAGAAAAAAATGATGTTAGGAACCTCAATAGCATTTTTGAAGACCTATAAAGTTTTTTAATTCACCATATCCAAAGTTATTATATCTATAGATAACACACACGTATGGGTTTGATGAAAAAAAAATTTTTGAGTTTCAGTTCTGAGTATGGGGACCCCCAAAATTTACTACTTTTTTTCTAGTTTTATATAAGAATCTTAATGCGGTTTACAGAATACATCTAGTTACCAAGTTTCAATAGCATAGGCCTTATAGTTTCGAAGAAAAATGGCTGTGACACACGGACGGACAGACAGACAGACATACATGACGAATCTATAAGGGTTCCGTTTTTGCCATTTGGCTACGAAACCCTAAAAACGAGCCGTCGGCGAGTTTTTTTATAGTATCACACGAGTGTTATAAGACCAAGTTATGTACAGTGTCATACACTACTTTATCTTCTCTCATACTATAATACCTGATTTCATTTTCTGTTATATAGTTGCTCCTTGATTTCGCCGGTAACAGGTTCATGGTCATATTTGACGCAGTTTCCTTAATGTCTGGTGGTGTACACTTACCACCATCCTCGCTTTAAGACATGTTGTTACACAAAAACTAATTTATTTTACAAACAAAACCAAACTTTGTTTAATTTAAATGTAAAATGTTGGCGCCAAGGCGCAAACATCGATTGCGCATGCGTGTTTCTTTTTTTTTTCAGGCTGCGGAGAAACAATTTTTTTTAAAGTAGAGGTTCAAACTTCTTTTTCCCGCTGGAGGTTGTCTATGGTGTATCGTAATGATTAAAAAGTTATATTATGATATAGGTGTCCATACAAGACCTGTATCGTAATAAAACTTTTTTTTTAGCCTGTGCGTAATGTTTGTCATAAGAGTATTGATTTCAATTTTATAATCTTTGTATTATAGTATCAGAGTAGATAAAAGAAGTTTAAACCTCTACTTTAAAAAAAAATTGTGCCTTCGCAGCCTAAAAAAAAAAAGAAACACGCATGCGCAATCGATGTTTGCGCCTTGGCGCCAACATTTTACATTTAAATTAAACAAAAATTGGTTATGTTTGTAAAATAAATTAGTTTTTGTGTAAAAACATGTCTTAAAGCGAGGATGGTGGTAATTGTACACCACCAGACATTCTGGAAACTGCGTCAAACATGACCATGAACCTGTTACCGGCGAAATCAAGGAGCAACTATATATCACAAAATGAAATCAGGTATTATCAAAGACGTATCATATATAGACACGTTATACACGAACATTGCGGCTTTCAAAAACAGCTAAACTTTTATAAATTTGAAAAAAGAATTCTATAAATTATCTGTGGTAGCATGCATAAAGTCAATATCAGAGGAATGTGGGGAAAACGGAAACTTGAATTTCACTAACTGAGACATAATATGGTTAATGTATTTACGAGTAAAGTACGTAGATAATATTTAAATTTATAAAATGTTAATGTAGTTTATCGTATTAGTAATTATTAACGTAATTTAAGTCATAAAATAAAAATATAACAATATCATACAGAAACATTTATTTAATAAGTCTCTAATAGTTTAGTACCTAGTAAGTAATCCAAATATTTGTAATTTAAATCATTTTAATAATCTGAATATTATTATCTTATTTTTATGTATCATTATTTTTTTAAAGAAATATTATTTTAAAGAAAAATTACCTAAATAAAAAAAATATTCAAATAGCAAAATAAAACATTAGTACAAAATCTCCCCGATGTCCCCTTACGGGTCGCGGGCGCCAAACCACAGACTATAGAGTACATTTCCCTTCTGCATTCAATAAGATTGCCGCCATTTTATCGATCCGAGAAAATGAAATAATAGTATTATTTCTATTGTACTAACGCATGAAATGACACGTTTTTATATTGAACAGTTGCTGTGTAGCTTGTGCATCATCTGAAGATACATGAAGGCATGTTTTTTTCGAGTTTTCTTGACTTACAGAATTTAAAACAGTGCTAATAGAACTTTCGCTAACCCTACAGCCGCGTCACAGATTTTACTACCTTCTTTACGTGTTGCCATTTTCAAGTGTCTATAACGTATCTATAGTTTTTATATCCTAAAATCATTTTTTCCTTAAGTGAATAGTTTGCGCAAGAGACACTTCCAAAGTGAAAAAATGTGTCCCCCCCCCCCTCTAACTTCTAAACTAAGAGAATGAAAAATCTAAAAAAAATATATGATGTACATTATCATAAAAACTGCCAACGAAAATTAGATTGAACTAGATAGAGCTAGTAGTTTTTTTTTAATACGTCATAAACCGCAATTTTCGGTTAGAAAAACTATAAGAACTTTTATATTATGTTACTTGCTGCTACGAAACCTTTCATGAGCGAGCCCAACTCGCACTTGGCCGGTTTTATTTTAAAACACACTCGTGTTATAAGGACCCTTATTATGCAACAGTGTCATAAACTACTATTAAGTGTCTACCTTACTACACTACACACTATAGAATATATCGGTGACGTTTGCAGAAGAAAAATAATGAGATCTGCTTCTATACTTCTACCGAAATGGTGCACTTTACTGGTAAACTGTGTCCCAACTGCATGCCGTTTTGGTTACCCAGCGTACAAAGTCACTTGGTAGGTTGTAGATGGATGTAATTTTTCGAGTCGCAGAATTTCAATTTGGACTGCCGTGTTAGCAGCAGTCGGCTACGAGTGATTCCTCTACAGGTAAATAAATAAACCTCCCAAGTGAATTAACACACTCAACAAGCGCTTCGAATCAGCTGTAGATCTAGAGGAAAAAAAAGCCCAAGAATATCAGGGATTTACTTTTAAGGGCATATGTTCAAGGGCATATGTAATCCTAGCAACACATGGTCCTCTGCCTAACCCTAGGAGTGCTAATAACTGCAATAATAAGGATACGTACAGACAAGTTTTTTCTTGAAAACTATTTTATACCATGAAATGCGTTCTTTTTTTGTACGCGTGGAAATCCCCACATTGCTGGAGGCAGTCAGTTTCAAAAAGGACAAAACTCACACGGTGTTTCTTCTCTTCTGTGTATGTTTTTGATGTAAATCGAGATTAATTAAGGTTATTTTCATCCGTAACAATAATAACGAGACGTCAACACGATTTTTTGTACGTACAAAAAATTGTAACAAAAAATAAAAAAGCCAATTTATATGTTTCACTACTTACTAGGATTTTTAAATTATGACGTTAATTAGTGTATGTATATATAATTTGCGCAATAGAATATATATTGCTAATATAACGTTAGGCAGACAGTACTTACCTTGAATTTAATGAACAATTCTTCAGATATTCATATTATATTATTCCTTAATGGAAGAGGCCTACGTCCAGCAGTGTACTGCGAGGTTGATTGATTGATTAATTGAGCTGACTAATTGATTCGATGGTTGATTGATTGTTTATAAATATAATGAATAAATTTCTTCTAAGTTTATGAGTATTCTTATACATATACTTCAGTTATTTATAGTCCTTGTCCAAGGTATGAACGACCATATTTATCCCTCTCAGTTTTTCCATTCATACTCGCCTTATAATTAATACTTTTAACTGCTACTACGTTTTTCGTGTCTGAAAAATCTTGGTCACTAGATCTTCTTTCTACGGCACGGCCTATGGGTTTATTACCATCAGCAGTCATGCTCCCTTCGTATTCAGTAGAAGTTAGCATGATACGCAGTCGACTATGGTAAAATCGGAAGAGTCACTTAATTTTCTTCTATTCCATTAATAATAAATTATGCACTATCCTTTCCGAGCCCTTTAAATGTTACAACCATAAAGGTACACGCATTGAACAGAAAGTATCTAATTAATACAAAGCTCTAAATTCGAAATCAATTTTGGACTTATTAATGACCTTAAGTATGAATGCAATTGCTATTTCTTTCATTTGTTGCTCAACTTTGATGTAAGCTCTCATAACAAATGAAGGGCGAAGGGCGTGTCAGGCAAGTTGAGTAATGAATGACCGACGCGGGCGCAGAGCGTCGCGCTCGCCCCGTGACGCGCCTGGATTTAAATACAATGCATGCAATGCTGCGATACCTCAGGGCCGCCCGCGTACATGCATGCATAATCCTTTGCATTTTATTTAAAATCTGCCACATTCTCTACACGACTGATGGCTACATCTATGAATCTGTGAACAATACGCCGACATACGCCCACTGATCGACTGCTTTTTGTTCCAATTGACCTCGATTTGAAGTCCATTTGCAATTAATAGTCACGGCCGTACATTGGCTGCAAATTATTGACATCACTTTTCCTTCAAGCGTTCGTTTGCATATAGTATGAGCTTAATATGCACTGTCCTAGTACCGTAAGCCGTAGCCTAGAAATGTTGAAGTAGGCTTTATGTGACAATAGAGTTCGTAAGAATTCCTGGCTCCCACAGTGATATTTCTCATACATAAATTTAGCTGAAATAAAGATAAAACTCCATCTAAATAGTTGAATTATGAAGAAACTTGTCTAGTAACTATGCACATATTTATTTGCGCGCAGTAACGGTAGCTCATTTTCTTGTATTGCACAAATTCGAATGTCACAGAAATCAATAATATTTTATCGTTCACAGTTACAGAAGGACTTATTAGAAGGGCTTATTTCGATAGTGAAGACGGCTCACAGAAGAACAGATGACCACTCGACCTTTTACTTGGACTAATATCTGTAGTGACGTAAAACGGCTCTATAACATTTAGAATCGAATGTTGTTCTATGTATATCGATGATACGGTAGAATCGATTTCGATTTACAGAAATGATGCAGACAATGGGAAGAACGGAGCGATCGTAGCTCGGTATTGCGTCCTCGATAGCAGTAGCGCGGTAACACCATCCGCTGGCGCGATCATTGCCTATTTGGGATCAGAAGGCACCCTATTTGGAAGGCTGCATTTCAGGTCGAGATCGATATTGAGCGGACGACGCGACGCAATGATAAGTCGACGCTCACTTACACGTCAACGAGGCGTCACTCTCGCGCAACCTCCTTACCGGTATACATACTTATATTAATGTAGTAATCTACGCAAAATCTAACTTTCACGTAAATGTTCAGCTTCACACTAAAGTTTCTATTTGGAACCATTGTTTGAGATATACCATGTGGGTGGGTAACTAATATAGTTTTGTCTACCTCTACATAGGTAGGTACACAGGATCCTACTCGTATCACGACTTTATAAAATTTATTTCTGCGGATTTAGAAAAACTATGGCTATCGTACTTAAGTACGTCACGGAGTAGTAATCATGCTAGTTCAGGTAAGAAAACCTTGTACTTAAGAAGTACTTTTTCGCACTTCAATAACGCAATATTGGAGTGCGAAAAACGCACTCCAATATCACGTAACGTAGTTTAAACTTAGTGAGCTAGAAGATAAAACTGCATCACAGAAAAGAAACAGCATCTCATCATCTGACAGAATTTTATGTAGATGACCTAAATTAATGGGAGAGCAATACTCATACTCCCTCCGTATTCGCTTGGTTACGAAAGCAGGGGCAGGCTCAAAAGATCCTAACACTAATCCTAACAGGATGACATTTTTGCCAATGGTCGGATATTCCTGAATGCACTGCAGATAAATGTGTCTTACTGCTACATTCCGTACCCCATCTAGGGCCAGATATTCACAGCAATATTGTAAAGGTCTGGGTTTGTAAATCTAGTGTAGAAATTTTTAAGGAACATCATACATTTTTAGGCACTAGCTACTGAAATGATACATTAGCATCTAAGTAAGGTTCATGTTCACAGATTTTCATTTTTCGCATTTCTGTTCAAAAGTGTTAATAATTAATCTTATCTTACATCCAAAATAAATATTAGTGATTGTACAAATTACTATATTCTACCTACTAGCTTGCCTAGTCATGATACACACGGTACTAATTGATAATATCTTAAGTTTCTTTTGATAATTTTACAATAAAACAATCAAACAAAAGATCTTATCATATCTTATCAACCCAATCTTATCATGATATTGATAGAATTGTGTAACTATTGGATAATGGTTGGCTTTTCCCACGTGTACTTTTCCATTTACCAACGAATGAATTTAAATTAGAGTACACTACTCTTGGTATCACTGGCAAACCAGACCCATAGGTCTTCATTCTAAAATAACAGACACGGCTAGTGAGTCAATCAAGCAAATCGTAATATGGTGGTCCAGTGCTGGACGTAGACCTCTCCAATTTATTGGTAAGAATAGTATAGCATAGTACAGTACGGTACGGTACGGTACGGTACGGTGCGGTACGGTACGGTACGGTACGGTATAGTACAGTACAGTATAGTATAGTATAGTATAATAAGGTATAGCAAACGTTTTCGCGCTTTCCATCAGTCCCTCTCAGCGCCCTTTTCTAAGTCGCATAGTCCTTTACGCTTGCGAAACCGCGGTCACCTCTGTAGAGCTTGTAGCCGTCAGTATATCATCTAACAGGAATTTATTTACAAAACAATTCTATAACCAAACCAGATTTGGAAAATCATTTGAACAATTGACACTTTCTTCCGTTATGTATATATATTTCCGACACTTTCTTACCCGTGAAAGTACCTATATCAAGGTTTTCTTACCTGAACTAGCATGAATATTACTCCGCTCACACCCATGTATTATACCTAATAACAGTTTATTTTGCAACAATATTAACCTACCAAGATTTCAACGCATTCTGTTCCACTATCTCGTAAAACGTCTAAGCAATCACCGTGAAAATGTTCTAATAAATTTATGGACCAACAGACATTAAGTCGTTAAAAATCACACAAATTTAAAGACATAATTTGCTGTTGAAATAAAAGTCAGTCAGCAAACTTTCAGCTAGTTTACTTTTAGTTTTCACCACCTTGAATGTGTGAAGTCTAGCTAGCTGAAAACGATATTTTGCTGCGGTAATTTTAGCAAATTTTTAAAATGTTTTACGCTGTCTCTGCCGAGTTTCGTGTTATTTAATAATATTTGAAAATAACTATTGCAGATGGGCTTATTTAATGACTGAGAAGTTTCTGTTACTACACAAAATGTCTAATTAGATCTATTCTTACATAATAGGTATGAAATGTAACTATAAATGGAAACAAAACGTTCATAGGCTACGGTGACTACATTCAATCAGACAGGTCGTAAGCTTACAGCCACCGTAGTAGTACTAAAAAAACAACATGAAGCTATCGATGCTGGAGCTATAAATGCAAGAGTAAATGTATGCGTACAGTACTTCGTTCGGCAATCGCAACGTAAATTTCGCTAATGCAAATCGGTATTAAAAAGCATGGTCATATTTATAACGTGACGTGAAAACACGGTTGGTGATGGCGGGCGGTGTGAGCAGAGCGCGTGCGCGTGCCGTTAAGCTGAATGAGTGCTCGTTAAAAAGCAACCCGCCGTGTAATTAGCACTGGCCACTATATAAGAGCTTGTTCTCAACAGGCATTCAGTTTGTGGCTAACTGTATGCCAGATGCGATTTTTGACCAGCTTCGAACGCAACTGCAGAAAGTTGATTTTGGAAACTCTTTTACATCTTATTAAAAGTATAATTATTTCGATACAGCAATAATAAGAGTAATAATGTTATTAAGCATAAAAATATTAATAAAGTACAGAGACATTTATAGATAAATGACAAGTTATTGATTAAAATCTAGTAGCCTGATTTACTTGTTAGTGTGAACGTATAAGTAAGAGTAACCACACAAGCTGTCCTATCTCAAACTTAGTGTCTCAATTGGAAAAGCCGGTGAAAGTATTCTCTTGCGAGCATGGTGAGCCCCTTTTGATAGATTATAAAAGAAAACTAAAAACAAAAAAGTTTGAAGTCAATGTCATTAACCGTGCAAAAGGTCAACTAGGGATTTCACTGTCAGTTTATTGTATGTCAAAAGATATACGTGCCAGTGCAAAACTGCAGCTCCATTCGATACGCATTTTTTTAACTCTTTTATTACGAACAGAGCAAGTTAATAAAAAAGTTATTAAAACTGAAACATTTTTACTTGTACAAAATTTTCAAAACAATGGACAATCGACATTTCACACAATGCATCACAATAAATGAACCTCTAAGTGATGGCCCATGTTCCTATTATTTTCAGGTGTTGATAATTTTTCTAGATCCTGGTTCGCAGGAATAATCGCAATGGGAATGAGGATGGGAATACTTCCATCAACTATGTATTAGTATTATTGTTGCATATATTTTAAGTTTATTACAGACTGAGAAAATACATTACTCTTTGTTGACAAAGAAATGTTCACACAAACGTTCAAACAGCAAACTGTCAGCCACATTCAGTTGGCCCGATAAGAAAGTAATTCTCAATGAAAATAAAACAAAGTCGCCATGTCCCACGGCCCCAACTGCCTCGTGACTGCTCTCACGGATCCATCACGAAATTTTACACTCACATTGCATCTTATTAAGTATTATGCAAGGCCGCCAGTAAGTGACTGTACCTTTTAAGGAAACCAAAAGGTCTACGCCGACGCAACGTCGTTCTTATCATGTAGGTACAGCTTAAGTTTTTTACAAGAATAAATCGACAAATGAGCTGTTGATGGTAAGCAAGTACCGCTACTGAGAAAGGTTTCACCTTTACCGATGTCAACCTCTAGCAGCCAGCTCCTATTACCAAAGAACATTCATCACTAACAGAAGTGCAATAATACATACTTTTTACGGACCACAATGCTAGGTGAATCGAGATTTATTTTTTAATTTCACTCATTTCGTTAACAAGTTTTGCTATCAACCATCCTCACGCCAAAGTCAAATACTTCCCTTCTGTACTTGCTGTTCAAGTCTTTTAAAGAGCCTCCCCCAATTCTAACTCTCTCTCTCTCTCTCTCTCTCTCTGCTCCTAATCCTGACTCGTCTCTGAAAATCAGCGCTGTCTGCATGGTATCACACGCGGACAGTATTACGCTGAGAGGCGGCCGTTATTCCACAATGTGTACGGTATATTACATATCTAATAGGCTTGTGTCCACTAAGAATAAATCTGATTGATGTGTGTTTCTAACGACTATGTCCGATATATAAATAACAAAAAGTAATATAAATTGGTGCACAAATTAAGGATTACTATTATTTTTAGAAAATAAGATTGGAAAAAATAGGCAATCAGTCACGTGACATCAAACACCTCTATCAGATGGTGTGACGTCACAGTTTGCTTTTTGACGTTTGACACACTCTGGCAGTCTCGAGTCTTGACATCTTGTGTCACAAGTCGTGTTATCTCGTGTCATAAAATACCGTAGACAGAGAACGTTTTAAATTTATATGGAAAGCAGACGAACGCTAACTTAACACTGTCAAACACCTGTCAAACAGTGATGTCAATGGCAATTTTTTTTTTTAATTAATTTATACTGGCTTTGGTTACTTAGACCATATTCCAAAGTGATGCCAACTCCTACCGAATACGAATGTTCCTCTAAAACCAACTTCAAATTCCCCAGATTTCCCTAAATATCGATTAAAACCCCTAAACGTTTCTTTTTTGTAGTACCTATAACTTTTAATCTAAAAACAAATCATTGAAAGGGCTCATAAAAAAATACACATTTTCTTTTTGTTTTGTTTGGCGAGATTCTTTGGCGGGAAATGGAAGGAATCGTATCGCGTCGTTTTGTAAATTTGCAAAATTAGTGTAATTTCGAGTGTTTTGTGCGTATCAATGGTGGATTCTTAAACATAAACGTTTGACAACGTGCACTAGTGTTGGGAAGTGATAAAACGCAGTGAAACGCAACTTTGCAGTGACAAAAAATCCAAAGAAACTTTCAGAAATATATCCACCGCTTTTCTGAAGGAAGACTGACATTGACTTAGGGATGATGTACTTGACTTTGACTGGACTTAGAGGACGAGGACTGTGACTTTTTAAAGCAAAATGAAGAGATAATAAATATACAAGACTTGGCTGTATGGCTCAATTTGCCTTTGCCTATCCGAAAATGGATAAATATAACCACTACTACTTTTGTTTGGCATCAAGTGACGTCACACAAGGCGCCATGAGCGTTTTCGATACAAATTGAAATTCATTTTTTAAATCACAAAATAAACTATGTAAATGATTGTTTTAAATCAAAATATTACATTTTTGTGATCATGTAGATATAAAGCTACAAAAATAAACGATTTTTGAAATTTAGGACACAAGCCTATTGTAAATGTATTTATTTTTAAAGATATTTTTTTTTAGGTTAGTAGTTAGGGTGGTGGCTATGAATGTGGAATAAAAATAATTTTCTTTTTTTTTTCTATCTCTCTTTCTAACTCATCTAATGATTTAAAATCCTAATTTTCTTTATTTCGTCTGCAGATTAACTCATATCTATGTATGTTTATCTAATAGCAGACTTTGTAAATCAATTATGAATTCATATTATACTATAATATGCTGTGCACGACGAAATGACATACTTCATTGAATTTGTACACAATAGTGAATAGGTCTGAATTCGCAAAAGTTGGTGACTTTTGTACCTATCATCATACGTGACTTTGATGTCAATTCCAGTTTACAGTTAATTTTAGTCATCGTGTTAATAACTGAGGAGACGAAAGAGGTAGCTCAAAATGTACCTTGTAGAGTTTTAAATTGAACTAGCAGTTGTCACGCGGTTTCACACACGTAATTTCCGTTGCCGTGGGAATACGGGTATAAAATATAGCCTATGTTCACCGCAAATAGTGTAGCTTCCCAACAGTGAAAGATTTTTTCAAATCGGTCCAGTAGTTCCGGAGCCTATTCGATGCAAACAAACAAACAAACAATCAAATCTTTCCTCTTTATAATATTAGTATAGAGTATAGACAAGCAGCTAGGTAATCTACATGACTATCTGTCAACTTATTAGCATTTACCTATAAAATATATACAAATTAAAAGTATTTAAAAACGTTTAGATTGTCAATTGATCTCCCGGTCTCGTTTTTGCGAAACGCCTACAGTATGGGTTTCTTCAAAAGGGGTCTTAGAAGGTTCTTGCAGGGTCAGCAGGGCGCATGTAGCGCCTCTAGCGTAGCAAGCTTCCATAGACTAAGGTGACCACTGTCTATCAGGTGGCCCGCGTGTCTTCCACCATAGTGGTATATAAAAAGTGTCCTGTCCCAATTAGCATAAGTCATTGTAGGATGTAACTACTACAGAAATGGTTGAGAAATAAATTTGCACTTACTTTAGGAGTAGTCAATGTCAAGTAAACCTGCATGGTACATGAATCTCAATAATTCTCTTTTTATTCCAGTAAAACTAGTTTAAAACACAAAGCAAAAAATATGCCTACCTCGACAATCGAATACATCATCTTCGTGTGAAAAAAAAAGCTCTTGAAATGAAAGTTGAGTTAAAATAAATGGCTGTTGGTGTTAAGGTTACGATTCAATCAAAAGGTTGATCAGAACGCTCGTTATACAAGACGTAAATAGGAAAAGCCAAGTGCCGGGAGCGGCTATTATCGTGTCAGAAAGGGTGACTTTTATCTCTCAATTTAGTGATAATTTCATAAAGACAAGTAGGCGGGCGCCGGCGCAGACGTATTGCGGGAGGTCTTGCATCGCTTAAGGTAACACTAATTGCAAACCGCTTTAAGGATTCTGATCAGTAACAAGATAATGTTTTAATGTCGGTCTTGTACCAGCTCACAGCATTTTGTCTTGTCAAATCACAAAAAATAATTACCGCGGCGTACATGCGCTATAATTCACATCCAGAAACGGTATGGGGCCCAATAAAGGTGAATTTACCCGAAATAACATCATACATCGGTCGGCTCATTAGATTTGTTAGGTGTGTCGGCACATAAATCCTAAGATCCCTCCGTTGGTATGCGACATGCCGCTCGTTTAAGATGGAATTGATATGAATAAGGCGCAAGGTGCCGCGTGCCTTCACGCCCTTTCGGCAACCACCAACATGGATTTTTCTACGTATTTGTAAGTACTTACAAATCTGCTATACGTATACACATGCAAAACTACATTCCGGCATAAATGCACGGCAGAATAATAATAAAGAAAGACGGAAAAATGCAGCTCAGACAAAAACAAGTCCATGCTACATGCGTGCTGAGAAAAAAGTCTGTTAAAATGCATATGTACATACTTCTAGGAAAAATAAGGTAGGCAAAGGTATTTCATTGCTTGTTTTGTTAAATAAATTTGAATCACCTTTAGATTTGCCGGTAATGGCTCTATACATTGCCTTTACATGACCTTTTTAAGTAGATAGGCATTTATTTCAAACTAGAAAATGCAAAAATAGCATGACGTACCTACTAATGCTTTTTGTGCACCTGCGTAGCTCCCGTTTCCAGGGAATAGTATAGTTACTGAAAGTAAAAGAAATTTTCAAATCGGTTCAGTACTTTCGGAGCCTATTCGATGCAAACAAACAAACAATCAACTCTTATCTCTATAATAAACTAGCGGACGTCACGCGGTTTAACCCGCGTAATTCCCGTTCCAGTGGGAATATAAGAATAAAATATAGCCTATGTTAACCGCAAAGAGTGTAGCTTCCCAATAGTGAAGAAATTTTTCAAGTCGGTCCAGTAGTTTCGGAGCCTATTCGATGCAAGCAAACAAACAAACCAACAGTCTTTCCTCTTTATACTATTATAGTATAGATAAGATTAGAATAGATGATAATGAAGCAAATGAGATCATTTCATAGCTATGTAAATATGTACGATTATACAGCCTGTGGGTGAAACTGTGGAACAATTTAGCGCTGCCGCAAGACAGCACACTTGCAACCAGTTGCATAACATGCATTATTTAAACGCGGCAACCTTATAAGAAAGTATTAATGTGATAGAGACTACGTACGTCGCATGCGGTGACTCAGAGCCGAGCTCAATGACCCGCGCTCACCCGCCGACGCATACTATTCCTGGGCTGCCATATACTATATTGATTAATTTTAAAATATTAGTTATCATGTTCATAAATGGCCCTTGATATCTATCATAAACGCGACACCCTTAGACGTGTTCCTAGTCGCGACTGCACAAGTAAGCGGCGCGCAGTGCGGTACCATTCTCGCACTCCTTGTTCCCGTATAAGGCGCATTTATGCCACACTAGCTGAGCCCGCAACTTCGTTTACGTCACATAAGGTGTAGGTATGAAAGGAAAGGTATTTCTTCATCAGAGTCATCAAGCAGCGTCTGAAACTGCCCTGTTTGCTTAATCATAAAAGAGCTTAATGATTAAGTCTATTTTAAAACAATTCAGTCCACGCCTTCGGCGCGGACTGAATTGTTTAAAAATAGTATTAATCATTAAGCTCTTTTATGATTAAGCCAACACGCCAGTTTAGGTTCACTCACATTCAAAGAAACCCCTACAATTAAAATTTTCAAAATATCTGATTCTTAAAAGTGTTATAACTCTTTTATTTCTAAACCGATTTACATAAAACAAACGCTAAATGTTAACTGGAGCAAACCTCAACACAATAAAAAAAACCGCATTGCAATCGGTTAAGCGGTTACTGAGATTAGCGTGCACAACCGTACAGACAAACAGATATACAGACATACAGACATACAGACAAACAGACAAAAATGCTAAAAATCATTGTTTTGGGTTCTATTGCGTTCATAAAGCCCCCCTATAATATTTTTTCTTATTTATCTTCCATGTACAGACAGCGACCTGTTACGATTTTATTATATGTATTGATGATTAATGTACCTAGATATTTATTTAGATTTATTCGATGAGCTATACAAAGGTATATGTACTTACATCACAGTTTCTTTATTCCAAAACATTTAGGATCATACAATTCGATACGATCAAGGATATTGACAAATATGATGCTACTGATGATAGTAATTATTTGCTTCCTATTTGTATTCTAGATACCTTGAACGCATTATTTATTGAACTGTATTGGATCTTTTAGCAGTAACTCAGCGAACGGTGGCTTGAAGTAGGAAAATCATGGATCTTGGCAGATATGGTGACTCTGATTTAGTCAAACCAGACTACGTAGTTCGCTACTGGGCAGCCTTTCCACATCATTTTGGCAGGGTGTTTAAACTTACTGTACCAGGCTGGCAACTGGTACAGAAGAGTACCTCGTATCGTTTAGATATTACCCTACATCATAATAGTTCATGTTAATGGAAGGTGAATTTTTGATTTACGGACAGATAGACTACCCATTCTGTTCATCGTTCATCAGTTGACTTGGAACTGTGCAAATTTACATACGACCATGAGTCGGGGATCGCGGGCGTCGACTGGAATTAAAGAGGTTCGAGCCGATCTCGTGTCGATAGTGTCACATGACTAATGGTGCAGGCGCCGATCACAGATATCGACAAATAAAAATATGGCTGGGCCACCGAGACACCGCCACCGTGCCGCCAACGCGATCGCCCTTGTAGCTTCACACCCGCTGTCTCATGCTCTCATGAGCTATCTTTGAATTGAAGCATCAGCTTGTATAAAAAGAGCAATGTCGATCTCTCTGCATATAACTTGTTGGTTCTATTTAAATGCACTGCATTGTGATGACGTGTCATCTGGAAATTTCAGGATGACAACGCGGCACCAACTTGGAATAGAGTTTTATTTAGTCTTGTTGTAAGCATAGTCATGAAAAACGATATACCTAGATTTAATGTTTGTGAATCGTTTGAAGAAGAAATAGTCAACCAGCTGAATGTTGATAAATGTATCGATAGAAAATTTAATCGTCTTCCTGTATAGGCTATCTAATAATTTTCAGGTCATGCAATGTGTCCTTTAGAGGAACTGAAATTGGTTAGACGGCAGGTATAAAATTAAATATTGCAGAAATTTTCAAGCGAAAACAAAATCAAGTCACTAATGCAATCTAGCTAACTAAGAAGAAACGAAGAAAATGTGAATCTATAATCTATACTAATATTATAAACAAGTAAAGTTTGTGTGTTTGTATATTTGTTAAATTGTAAGGGGTAATCTCAGGATCTACTGAACCGATTTTAAAAATTCTTTCACCAATAGAAAGCTACGTTATTGTGGAGTGTCATAGACTATATAGCATCATGCTACAACGAATAGGAGCGGAACAGTTACAGTAAATGTTTCAAAAACGGGGAATAGTTATTCCTTTTTAGAGCTTCGTTGCGTAATATTAACGACGAGACGCTACGGGAGTAAACGCAACGCGACGGGAGTAAATGCGACGGGAACAGGTAACACTCTCTCTTATGGGGCGCAAACGTAGTTGCGCGGGTCAGCTAGTAGATAGATAAATACGGAAGAATTAATTACAATTTAAAAAAAAATTGATAGCAATCTAAATTTTTAGCTACTATTTATTTATTTTTTTCAATATAAGAATTAATACGCCTGATCTGTAAAATTTAAATGTATTTATTAACCTATCAGCGTAAAATTTATATTATAATAATCTTTGTGTTACACTATCAAAAATAACTGCCACACAATTTAATAAATCATATCAATACGACATATTCGAGTTGAAATGTGGGTAACTACCATTATGTTCATGATTGAATTACAAAAACGTTCGTCGTGGCACTTAGGCGCCCACTTCATACGAGTATAATAGAGTAAACCAACGCCCTCGCGATCTCAGCAAAATTATTTTTGAAATGTTCAGGTCTAAATTATTTTAAAAAATGTATCATAATAATTGAAGACTGTAATAAAATATTATTTATAACTCTATCCAAGAGCAACCTGTAGTTTTATTCTTAGAATGCACGGGGAAAGAGAATCTTACTAATATTATAAATGTGAAAGTTTGTGAGTGTGGATGTTTGTTACTCTTTCACGCTCAAACGGATGAACGGATCGGACTGAAATTTGGTACACGGATACATTGAATACTGGAATAACACATAGGCTACTTTTTATCCCGGGAATAAGTTCCCACGGGAAGGGACCAATTTTTCGCGGGCGAAGCTGCGGGCATCAGCTAGTTTTATATAAATACACCGCTTGAGTTATGAACTTAAACTACTTTTACTAGATTGGAATTATTTACCATTCCAGACAGTTTAGATGCCTTTCTCCAACCAATAGCATTCCGTTGTCCCGGTGACTATTGCTACGAAATACTAGGTCAATGCTACGGAAAGTCTACTAGCCATTGAAAATAATATTACTAGGTATTAAATCGCAGTGTTATTGAGATTTTAAATACCACGTTCGTTAATTGAAATCTGAAAGAAAATAGATTCAGATATTTTAATATGACTCATCTGACCACGTTTATTATTTTTTGTAAAATATAATCTGTAAAAAAATAGATTCAAATATTTTAATAATTATGACTCATCTGACCACGTTTGTTATTTTTTGTAAAATATAATCTGAAAAAAATAGATTCAAATATTTTAATAATTATGACTCATCTGACCACGTTTATTATTTTTTGTAAAATATGACAAATGATTTCCCATTTAAAAAAGTATAACATAGTCATAATTTCTCTCTCCTCTCCCCAATAAATGATTAATTATGTTTTTCTTTTCCTGCTGAATAGTCTTGTTGTTAGTATGAATAAACACAGTTTTCAGATTTGAGGAATTATAGAAAACTAACTGACGCCCGCAGCTTTGCCCGCGTCAAGTTTTGTTCCCGTTCCCGTGGGAACTTATTCCCGGTATAAAAAGTAGCCTATGTCTTATTCCAGACTTATATCTGCCGAATTTAAGCCAGATACGTTTAGCCGTTAGAGAGTGAAAGAGTAACAAACATCCGCACATCCACACTCACAGACTTTCGCATTTATAATATTTGTAAGATTTACTTAGCATTCATTTTCTCGACTTTTTATGTCATAGGGAAAACTTTATTCAAGGTTTCTACCATAATATTTAGTAAATAAAGATATTTTATAGTGAAATAGAAGTGAATCCATTTGAGATTCTTTTCTAAGTAGATATAATAGTAAAAGTCTTTTAAAAGTAACGCTCTGTAATTTCAGTCTAATTGTACCACTGTAGCATTTTACTTATAAATATGAAGAAGTAAGCCAATATTATCGCTACGTACGGTTACCTACGACTATCTATCGTAGGCGGGGCATTTGGGCGGGGGCAGTCTTCCTAAACATACTGACTGACAGACAAAGGTCAACAACGAACTTAAACTTGATCACTGTTATGCAACTTACGACGCCACAGTAACTTAATAAGTGGTAATGTACTCGTCATGTATCACGATGTAGTTTGAACCTATTAGCAGGAATATGCTACACACTCTACGAGATTTAAGGTGCTTCTCCACTACGCTAGCAACGTAGCGTTACACTACGTTGCTATGAATGCGTTTGATATTCACCAATCACATACGTCCACAAGTAATGTTGACCGTTTATATTTTTTTTTGTTTAACGTGAGGGAAAATCCTCATGGATGTCATGCCGGACTCCTACCGACTAAAAAACCTCACGTTACGACGCCCACCAGCCTATGGTTGGGAGTCCCGGGTAAGCCCTCGGAAGGATGTCTGAGGTTATTTGTATTGTCAAATTTTGCGACTGATTTCAAGCGCATTCATAGCAACGTAGCATAGCACATTTCTGGTGGAAAAGCACCCTTTGGTAGTTTTTAATTACATCGTTGAGTTATGATTTAATAGCAGATGTTATGCGAAGATTTTTAAAATATTACGTAGTGAAGTTAGTAAGAATTATAAATGCGAATGTTTCGCCGTTTGTTACTCGATTATAAATTTTAGGTGCATGCGATGTTAGACCATGTAGAGTCGCTTAATAAGATCTTAGATCGCGAGTACTTTAAGTTTAGTTTTACATTTCTTTATGTGTCCAATTAGATTCAATTAATATGTTAAAATTGTACTTGGTTGTTCTTTTGTTTAAACATTTTGTTTCATCCAGTTTTTCAGTATTTGTGCGGGAATTTGTACAGAGTTTTACATAAACAGAAGAAAAAGTTCATGTACAAATTTTGTATTTATAAAATACATGAGATCAGAGAACATACACATTTCCTCATTAACGCGTTGTTGAATGGAAGAAATACTCTATTTAAAATACACAGAATATTAGTATTATGTATTTGATGATAACCTACGTTACATAACACGTTATAAAAATAAAACCGTCACATATGAAAATCCAAGGTCATTTTGTTTAAAAATCTAGTCAATGTCAGATTTGCGTGTCGCTACAACCTATATTGACGTAAATCAATAAGTAAGCGCGTCAACTACAACAGGCAAGGCATGTTTACTAGGCGTACCGGAAACGCGTTCAACGCTCATTAAGCATCGAGACCTTGCCAAATGAGTACTGCAGGCGATGGTCGGGGTTACAGCCGGAGACGATGCTAGGCGCCGCCGACAGTCACATCCGCAGTCGTCACACGCCTCTACACTACATATATATACAATAGCTCGTCTGTGTATATACCACAGTGACAATGAGACATTTCGCCGCCGACGGCGCGATAATTGCCTAAAACTGAAAGTGCTAAACGTCTCTATTCGCCCGCCTTTGTCAGCCTTAATAAAAGAGGTTCAACAACCTAGCCGAGAACGAGAATGACGCCTCGTCTAGATATATGCGGTATGCGGTTAATATCTACTGAGATCGAAATAAATCGCTAGGATTATTGCCAAGTGGAAAATCATTATAATATATTGGACGCGTGGAATTCACTTTGACAATATTTTGACAGTGTGCGGTCTAAGAGCTTTGGTTTAGTGCCGGCGGCGACGCAACGCCGACACTTTTCTACATTATTTTTATTTTCTCTGCGTTGTGTAATCGTGATTCATATGTCCCCGCTTAAGGATCATCAGTTTTGATGTTACTATTAATATGAACAAGAATTGTTATTTTGGGCGCACGAGAATCGTGTTGCGTAGAATGTGCTTTTAAGAATGAGTTTGTGATCGACAGACGGCGTGGATGAATATTTTAGTGTGTCGTCAGAGTAGACGCGCCCTTTTACTTGCGCGTGCGACTCGCAACGTAATTCGCAAAGAGCGAACGCCATCTGTAAGAGAAACGGGCGCCGTTGGTGGCCATCTATGGAGCGCAACTGTACAACCGGCCGAACTGCCCCCTATTTAGACTGATCAGTCTGTAATTTTGAGTTGACATCTTAGCTCAGTCTCTCAACTTAGTACTGAGTTCGTTTTTAATAAGATATCATTAAGTGCTAGCAAATGAAGCAGGCTGAAGTAGTGGTATAATTAGCAAGAAACCAAGTGAAATGTTATCATTATACAATTACAACAAAGTTTATAAGACGAAGTTTATTTAAACTTCTGTATACTCGTAGTTGAAATCAACTTTGAACGTGTTTAATTAACATAAATATGCAGATCTTATGTTCTGTCGCTGGCGAAGGTATCTACTTCTTAGTTTATGTTCATCAGACATTGCTAATAAGTTTTTGCGATACTATCACTTGAAGGTACAGTCGTAGATATGCGTTTACAATTCCTGGACTTCAACATTGCAATTTTATAGATGACACACTGAGTTTAATCTCGATGATTTGTGTTAAGTAGGTACCAATAAATATGTCCACATTGTATTCTTTATGGAACATTGAACACGAACACTGTGCAACAATGGTTAGCAGGAAAACATTCATCAAATACGAGGCTGTGGTTAATGCGCCCCTGTTACGAGGTCGTCGCACTGTGATCATCACTTATATCGCATACATCCAACGTGGGTACGGCACCACAGCTGTTCCAGTAATATCGCTACCTGATGAACGAATGACGTTCAATTATCTGTACAATATATAGGATTAGTAGAATGCCCTCGGCTAGCCCGCAGACAGCGAGACGACCGGTGATATTCTACACCGCAATCAATCGCTCCTGTGTCTAACTACCCACACGTGTGTGTACGCGTTACATACTCGCGTGCAATTACAACTAACCTCGAGTAATGCAGTACATACTCGTAGACTAAACGGTAGAGCATTATAGGAAGTATGTCTAAGGTGATCCTCACTGGGTATACTATTCTGAGATTTAGTATTCTGCTCTACCAATGTCTAAGGTGATACTCACTGGGTATACTATTCTGAGATTTAGTATTCTGCTCTACCAATGTTTCTACATAGACTTCGCGAAATTTCCTACAATGGTCAATACTTACTGGTTCCTTAAACTATCCACCCGTTTACTTTATTTAGAATATTTCGAAAAATAGCTTGTGTCGAATTAATGTGTAGTTACTGTGGGTACCTACTGGTTATTTTCTTTTTTAGCTGAAGTGACGCTGCATTAAACTTTCTCCCTTTTATACCCTTATTGGGTCCCCATTTTATATCGTTAACGATTAAAAAAAAATGTCATTGTAAGATTAAATAGATGCTATCTATAGATAACGATAAACAAATGGATACACATGATAGCAAATCTTGTCATGCGATCTCTAGGTCAGTAAGTGACTTATAGAACAATTTAAAGTAAACTTTTTGTTCATGTGTCAAAATTCCCACGTATGTCATGATGAACACAAATAGAGTAAAACTATACGGTTTCTACTTATCCATCTAGCGCCGGACGCTCCGGTTAATTTGAAAGAATAGCAAAACGTACCCAATCAAGTAAGTAAACCAAACTATAAACCAAAACATAATATTATACTTAGCGCTACCAAAGATAACTGCACAGCATCGCATAATGGTTTTAAAGAGAAAACACACTAAAGTGTCACTGCTGACATGAAAGATAATAATGTAACTGCACACTTTGTCTAACAACTCAGACGTTCAACAACATAACTTAAAATACTTACAGGATAGTTTACGCACATAGACACTTACAGGCTTCGCACTCAAGAGCTTGGATATGAAAGTCACACTAGCATTTATCCAAACACGTTTCGCGACCGATTGAGAAGAGTGCTCGGATCCATTACGTGCTGCTTGAATAAACAAACCCTTGTTCCTCGATTATCGGCATTATACACTAAGTCATAAGGGCGTAGTTTGTTAACATGGTTTATGTACCTTAGCCGTGTTTATAATGGACGGTCGAGCGACTTCGACGACGGGCAATCTCTAAGAAATTGACATTTGGCGCCAAAAGGAGCTCTTTGAGTGATTGTGAGTGCACCATTTGGCGCGAACTGAGGGAGGCTAAATATTTATCGAGTCTGGATACATAATGGCTCTATTTGTACTTCATTTCAAAACGTACGTGGTTTATATAGTCCGAGAGCCAGTAACAGATATATATGACCAAGTTCCTCTCAAGTGATAATTAGTAAAATACATCAGAAAATCGAACCATGAAGTCTCGTGAACGTCAGCTGCGGCTCGGTGGGGGGGAGGAGCAGTTATAACCTCCCACGCTCGGAGTAAAAAAAAATACATTCACTCATTTCCTCTCGGCTAAAAATTTATCAAATTATAGCTAACCCAATATCTCAACAAAAAAATAAAATCAGCTGGCTATAACATAGTGTATTGTACGTCAGCTGATGTCTCGATCATGGAAAAAAAAATCTTCACTTTCAGTCATATCCTCTCATATAAAAATTTACCTGGTGATAGCTTATATGTAACTATTGATAAATATATACGTCAGCTGGCTGTATCTCGGTGGAAAAATCGTCAGCTGATACTTTGAAGGTCGTTACGTAGAAGTTAGCCAGAAGCATTTACTGACTATTTAAATGCATCAGCTGACAAGGTTTCCCTCGACTTACTGCTAGCTGATTTTTTTTATTTATCACAGAAACATATTTAAAATCAGCTCACAAATTTTCATGTGGGAGGAAATGACGTCTCTTTAATTATTCGGCATAGCACTCCAATATGAGTGTTGAGGTGAAACAAATATTTCGTATCAATATTTTTTAAACTTATACGTGTATATTCAAATAATTTTAATTCTATTCCAATATTTAAATAATCTATTTGCTTAGTATAAAGTAACTAGTTACTTGATAAAAAAAATCTATTATATAAAAATACTAGCGGCCCGCTCCGGCTTCGCACGGGTATACAGTATTACTTCACTATTTAATGGATGTTATAATACATATAAACCTTCCTCTTGAATCACTCTATCTATTAAAAAAAACCGCATCAAAATCCGTTGCGTAGTTTTAAAGATTTAAGCATACAAAGGGACATAGGGACAGAAAAAGCGACTTTGTTTTATACTATGTAATGAAGTCGGGTTTTCCTTCCTGACGCTATAACTCCAGAACGCACGAACCGATTTCCACGGTTTTGCATTCGTTGGATAGGTATCGGGCTCCGTGAGGTTTATAGCAAAGAAAATTCAGGAAAACTTTCAACAGAAAAGCGGGAAAATCATTTTTCACATACAGCGCCATCGCGGGCGAAGCTGCGTGCATCAGCTAGTTTATTATAAAAATATTATGAAAAATTACAATAAGAATGACAATGTTATTTAATCATTTTCGTTTTCACTATGACTTGAGTCACAACCATCTCTCTCTGATTCATTGTCCGAGTCGCTGTCAGAGCTGTCTGCGGTAATATTTTCATCGTCATCATCTGTACAAAAAAAAAATTAGAATGCGTATTTTAGCATAATATCATTAATATGATAATAAAATGTTACCTTTTTCGGGCTGGATAGTGATTTCATCAATCGATGTTGGTAACTGACTTCCAAAGAACCAGGTGAAACCATAGAGTTATATAGGGTGAAACCATATCTATTGTCAGTTTCTTCCGGATCATCAGAAGTTGGAACCTTCAGGTGTGCATTTGACCAAATTTGAGCTATGTAACATGCTCTTAAAAATTGCTGTTAAAGCTCTGCTTCGCAAGGTGGTAGAGAAGAGCCATCAATACCTTTTTTTGGTAACTTGAATGTCTCAGTATCCAAGAATTTATGTTTTTTCAAACAACGCAACTCTTGCCTCATTGACCTTTTTCAGACGATTAAATCCATACCTACATACCAAATCCATACATACCAATCCATACATACATACATACCAATCCATACATACCAAAACACCATACAAACCAAAACTCCCATACATTTAAACGTATTTTTTGTCGGTTTTCGGTATGGAGACCTCCGCGCAATTGGCCGGTATTTTGAACTGTTTAGTTAATTTAAAAATAAATATAACAATATTTTTCATAACAATAATAAACAGAACGTAATTTATCGTAGGCGATAAAGATGAATGGCATAACGACACATCCCTTGTCAAGTGGTACTGATAGCTTTCAACGTCATACTGCCAACTGTCATACGCACCTTGTTACAGCGAGGCGACTATAGACCCTTCTTTTCTACTTCTAAACATGTTTTCCAGTGACCTCAACAAAAGGGTACCCCGAGCATGCGTACAACTAGCCCCCTTCAAGCGTACCTAAATACTGTCTATGCTATGCTAGCGTGTATTGTTTGACTCTTTAAAAATAAGAAGAATAATTAAAGAGACGTCATTTCCTCCCACATGAAAATTTGTGAGCTGATTTTAAATATGTTTCTGTGATAAATAAAAAAAATCAGCTAGCAGTAAGTCGAGGGAAACCTAGTCAGCTGATGCATTTAAATTGTCAGTAAATGCTTCTGGCTAACTTCTACGTAACGACCTTCAAAGTATCAGCTGACGATTTTTCCACCGAGATACAGCCAGCTGACGTATATATTTATCAATAGTTACATATAAGCTATCATCAGGTAAATTTTTATATGAGAGGATATGACTGAAAGTGAAGATTTTTTTTTCCATGATCGAGACATCAGCTGACGTACAATACACTATGTTATAGCCAGCTGATTTTATTTTTTTGTTGAGATATTGGGTTAGCTATAATTTGATAAATTTTTAGCCGAGAGGAAATGAGTGAATGTATTTTTTTTTTCTTCGAGCGTGGGAGGTTATAACTGCTCCTCCCCCCAACCGTGCCGCAGCTGACGGTCATAAGGCTTCATGATACTATTGTCTGATGCGTATCACCAATTATCTCTCGAGAAGAAATAATTAACCAAATTTTCACCTGGCTCTGGGACTAATACAATTGCTGGTAGTTAATACACATGTTGTTATAACAATTACGTGCACTGGTAAGAAATAAACGTGCCTATAAAAACCAGTACACCATTATGACTATGACTCCTTTGTACTTGCCTAGCCTAAATGCTAAATTCTTTTAATAGCAGTGACCGCATGGGTCAGCATTCAAAAATCCAAAGAATGAACGAACCTGGTCTGACCATAAATTATCGTAATCCGTTTGGGTGGAAAGATCTTGGAAGGCGCTATATGATACCGTCAGTTTAACAGTAACTGGAATCCAATAAATGTGACCTAAACCTATGTTTCAAAAAAAGAAGAAAATAAGTCAAGTATGATTTACTTACAACGTTATGTTGTGCATGCGTCGCTAGTTTTGAAACAATTTATTACATAGATACTTTTTAAATAATTTTGTATAATAAACTAAGCTAGTTTTAAAAATTTAGCTATAGCATAATTACATATTGTTCAATAGATGACTAAGAATGCTTGGAAACATAATTTTATGTATCCACTTTAACAGAGTCTTTTTAAATCGTTCCCCACATATTTATTTGTTTTTTTTCCCACATTATTTTATAAGTACTACTTTATAAAAAAAACTTGAATTATGACAAAATAAAATCTAAAAATAAAATCTTGATCTCAGTAGACAAATGTTTGATGTAGTGCCAGAATTCTTCCTCGTCTTAGGGTCTTCCCGACTTGCAAGCGATTACCGACTAGTTCATCGGTTCCGAACCTGGGGGTAATTACCCCCGCAGGGGTAAAACAGGTATTTTGTGGGGGTAACATACGTTCTAACTAAAATAGATGAATAGACTATAAAAGAATAAGATTATATTATATAAAATAAAATATCAGTGTAAGTACCTAGGTAGGTACCCGGCATCGCGATCTCTCAAGTTCGTAAAATCTCAGTGAAGTAGGTATGGAGCAAGGAGGTGCCCCCGCACACTATGTATGGCGAATAACAGATTCAGAAAACCCTATCTTTGCTAACAGAGCTCTGAACATGTTGGTACCATTTGTTACCACATATAGATGCGAGGGCGGCTTCTCGACTCTGGCAACCTTGAAAACAAGTCCAGAAACCGTCTGAACATGGAGCGTCATATGAGATACGCGTTGAGTGTAACTTAGTGTAATATTAAAAGCTTGCAAGCTTAAAACATTATCAAATTTCACACTAACTAAATATGGACTGTGAATTTTTAAGTTAAAAGCACATCTTTTAACTTTTTTTTTTTTAAAAAGAAGACCCGATCCCGAGACTATTCTAATAAGCCCAATCATGGTAGGTATATATCCAGTTATTTTCAGAAGTTTGGTATCCCACAGACTACTTTATGCATCAGCCAGTTTCAGGTTACCATGTTGTGGCAATACACCGACAATTCGACGAAGATAGGGAGGCACTCTCTCACTCTCACTTAAAGGTTGCCTGGAAGAGATCGCTCTTAGCGATAAGGCCGCCTATTGTACATATGTATATTGTTAACATTTCTTATTCTTAAATTGTATTTTTGTGATAGTGTACAATAAAGAATATTTATTATTTATTATTATTATTCACTCCATGAAAGATAAGCGCTTCCCTAACGCAGCTTCAGGGCAAAGTGTTGAAAGCGTTGGCGATGTCAAGAGACACTGCCATCACCACCCCGACCTGCAATATCGCTTTCTCCGTCAGATCTCGAATGAGCATGATCGCGTCCACGGTGGAGAGCCCCTGACGGAACAAAACTGGTCATTCGCCAGATCTGGCCCCACGCGTGTTAGGTGTCCGACGAGGTGCTGTGCAAAATTCACTTAAAAAAGCTGCACGGCTCGTCGAGCAGCACGATCAGCCGGTGCCCGGATGGGAAGTCTGCCGGCCGCCGCCGCCGCCCCGCCTTTCGGATCTGAACCAGTTTCCCCCGTCTTCCAGGCCTTGTGAAACTGGTTCTTTCGAGGCATTGGTTCATCCGCTGGACCGCTCCAGTGCCACAGGCAGACACACAATACATAGGTCACACTTAAATTATAATACCCCTCGTTTTTCGTCGGGGGTTAACTAACTAAATGTTGGTAACAAAGTGGTATTCTAAATATGTATTTTTATGAAAAAAGATGTTTTTCATTGCCTGTATTGCTTTCTTGAAATTTTTGATGGGGGGGGGGTGAAATCAGTTTCTCTAACATGCCATAGGGGTAACAGCTCTGAAAAGGTTAGGAACCAATGGACTAGTTCAACCTTCAATACCCTTTAGGGATTCATATTATTTACTATCATCAGGTGAACCACTTGTGAAGAATAGTTTGATAGTTTGCGAAGATCGTTTTGGGACCCCAGTTCACACTTAGTAATGTCAGACTCTACATGACGGCGGTCATAAAGAGTCAGAATAAATGTAATTTGTAGAAAAGCTGCCCGCCATTCTAGCTAGTTTTTCTATGTTCGTGGTAGATTCTAGATCAATAACAAAAATCTTGATACCTAGTCACTATATACCTACTCATATCTAAGAAACTGGACTGAGTTCCTACATTTTGGCAGTGAGCCTAAAAATAATTATTTTATTCTGGAAAATCTATTTTTCAGCTGCTATCTTAATGAAAGTGGAAAGGACAAAAAGTAGTTCAATATAATATATTAAAAGATATATTTATATATATTATTTGAGTCATGGTTGCCATTCGTATGTCGCCAGCCGATGTAAATCAATGATAATTTAAAAAATACTATATTTACAATGATTACGTCATTCATTTTCACATTCTTTTCAATGCAATAAATAACTAGTAGCCACATTGAATTAGGAATGACGTCACTTAGCTAGCCCTGCATACCATCTATCCAAAATCAAATAATACGAGCATAAAAAAAATCTTAGAACAGTGGATATAATTTTGACTTATATACTTCTTACATACAAATGAAATTAATTAGGCATAGTTTTAGGCCAACCGGGAGGCCACTTTTAACGAACCAAAGGTTACAAATCAAGGTAGGGTGTGAAAGCAACTGAGAAAATGTCAAAATGGTGATGCCGACTTACAACGTTAATAAAAAGATTTTTTTTTTAAAGCCCGTGCAAAAAATATCTGTGCTATTCAAAATCAACGCAAACTATGCTTGCCAACAGGCACAATTCTCCACGGTGATCACAAAAATCTGATTATAATAGCTATGCTACAATGTTTTACAAAAGAGGCGTTCATGAAGAGTATTGATAGTGTGATAAATAATATTATTGCTTTATTCGAGTGAGAGCCGCTTTACTCAACAATGTAACCAGACTAAAGGCTTCACTTTTGTAGAAAAAGTGCATCAGTGGAATGAAAGGGAGAGCTTTCATACAATATTAATCGACGACCTGATTGAACTTTCAATAGTCAATCAGTAACTTCGGTGGTGTATGATGCATATGATCTGTATTTATATTATAACTTGCGGACGTAGCGCGATTTCACCCGTGTAGCTCGAGTTCCCGTGGGAATACGGGTATAAAAATAGCCTATGTTCACCAGGAATAGTGTAGCTTCTTAACAGTGAAATAGTTTTTCAAATCGGTTAGGATTCTTCGACGAACCGTGATGTCTACGAGTAGTGATTTCTGCCAACCGTGCTTTCTATGAAAGGAGACGTCTACCAAAAATGTTTGTCAACAGAGTATTCGAACAAACGGGTTTCGGATTAACGTTCCAGGCTCAGTATAGCTGTAGTCTAATCAAGTCTTGACATTTCACGATATTTTGACAGAAAATATCCAGTATTTTTGCAAAATCTTTGTAATAAGTTGAAAAAAGAATAATTTTATTGCGCGGGTTAGCTGAGGAAATGTAAAAAGAAATAACTACAATTCCAAGTCTGCTTTTCAAGTTTTTAGACTATTGCTATACGAGTAAATTATTATTTATATAGGCGGGCTTATACGTGGGACAAATAATTGGTGCAATGTGGGCGTGTTGTATGTCTCTGCCTGTCCCTTCGGGTGAAAATGGCGTGACTATATTTATGTAGGTAGTTTTACAAATCTACCTGTAACTAGATATATACATATTTAGTCCTGCCAAAACATATTTATACCAGTGTTTTTATGTTGTTATGCTTCGCTGACAACATTTTATACCTAATTAAACAAGTTTAAAATACTTATTAAATGTTTTTATCAAAACAGGTAAATAACAACGCAGACAAGTAATTCACTTAAAAGTTAATTATTTGTGTAATAAAGATAAATTAAAATCTAATTTTATTTTTCTTAATTTGGACTGAAAAACTTCAATAGTCGATAGCCTCAACCTGCCCCTTTCAACACGGCAAAATGCTCATTATCTATTACGTTGGACAAAATAAAACAGGTGAAATGTATGTATGTATGTGTGTATGTAATTGTAATTTTGTTGATGTTTAGTTAATACTAGCTGCTTTTTGCTGCTTTGCCCATGTGCAATTTTGTACCCGTTTCCAGTTCTTACTGTATTTTAGGCGCGTTCTAACCCTGTATCAAATACCAGCCAAATCCTTTTAGCCGTCAAAACGTGATTGAGTAACATACATCCAAACATCTTCAAAATCTTTCACAGTATAATATTAGTAGAATTTTAATAGAATAATATTAATAGAATTTACTAAGTCATACAACTCACAACACAACCAATCAATC
The DNA here is from genome assembly GCA_933228765.1 of Miltochrista miniata. Classification (NCBI taxonomy): domain Eukaryota; kingdom Metazoa; phylum Arthropoda; class Insecta; order Lepidoptera; family Erebidae; genus Miltochrista; species Miltochrista miniata. The sequence goes on along the minus strand of OW121757.1, from coordinate 17,618,713 downwards.
AAATCAATCAGCCTCTTTCACTCAATCTATTGCAGTCCAGCATGTACTCCTGTAACTTTTGCATCTAGTCTCTTCCTTCAAAGTTATCTATCGCACCTATCTTCTATTCTTCTTCTCCCGGGTCCCACACAACTAAAAAGCAAAACTCTTCCTTTTTTTTCACTTGATGTCAATATTTTTCTTCCGAACATCAAAAAACAACCCATTTCTCTCAAATTGGTTCAGGTTCATCATCACGCCTTTATCCCCGAAGGGGTAGGCAGAGGCATATTATATACCCACATTTCCCCTTTTTATAATATTTAATAGATATATTTCTCTCAAATTGGCTACATCTTTTATCCATTCTAAGATTGCCTGTAAGAAATTCAAGTAAGGATTTAGACAAGATTGCCTGTAAGATATCGCTGTTTACGATTAGGCCGCCTTTGGTAAATATTAATATAATTATCAAGATTTGCTGTATTTAATTCATGCGGGTTACAACAAAGTTTTACTTTCTACCACTATCCACAACTTCCGATAGATTCAATAATCCGATTCACAAATCTTACGTTTTCGAATCTATAGAACCGGGTGTTGTGACATTCGGGTGAGTTGTCGGTACCGACTCGGAAACATTTATCATTGTTAACAAGCATAGTGGGAGTGTTTACTAAAAGGTTAATCCAAGTCCTGACTACAAACGTCTTACTAATAAAACTTCATTTAGACAACAGAAAGAGTAGCCGTGACTTTTATTGCCAGGTTCTTTTCTCTCCGAGTCTACCTATTGCGTCCCGAATCTGGCAGTAAATGTAGAAGCAATCATTTTGACGCTCATAAGTGTTACTTTGTGACTTATTTGAATAAAGATTTTTAATTTTTCTTTTTCATTACATAACACAACGTACAAGATTGTCTGGAACGGAAGTTGTAATGAGTATCATTTTCAATTACAAATAATTAATAGCTAATTTATGCTCGCATACAAAAAGATGATGACTATGAAATGCCTGCACTTTAGACATTAGCAATTACAAAAGTCAAAGTGGGTATTTATTGGTTTCCGTTGAATTCTTATAGCCATGTAAAGAATCGAATACCTACATTCCGTGACAGTAGCGAGAGATAAACATAGACTTTGATGTTTATACTACAAAGGTGACAAACAAGTATAAGGCTCCACCTCATCGAAAGCTTAGCTGCATAACGTTCTGGGTATATCCTAAAATGTTTATTGAGAGTTTTTTTATTGATCCAGTTTAAGATATAAGGGTGATCTCAGATCACACGCATTGTTTGAAATGGGATAAATAATTAAAGATACAATAGAGGCCAAAGATTCGCCATTGATGAAAGATTTTTTTTCAGATAAGCAGTAGAGGCATCTTGGTAAGTATTGATTATAATAATTTATTATTACAATATTTTTAATTAAATTCTTTAAAATATTTCTATTACATATAATTTATTATAATGTGTATAATATAAATTCTTAGTATAAAGAGTAACAACTCGTAATTCACTCCCCGGTATGAATATTTAAAATATTGCGCAGTGAACTCTGATGTTTACGAGACAATCGCATGCAAATTACATACTGGTACGCAGTGTTAGGTACCTATATGTAATTTGTATCATGTTTAATTATTACCACTACTGCTCTTATCTCAGGCTGATGAAATTTAATACTATTGTCGCGAGTTCATTGTCGTAAACCCCTGACATTACTAATTTAGCTTGCATCCCGAGTAGCAACAAATCATAAAAATATTTCTATCAGACCAGACCAGTTATTAAAACGTGATAGCGATGATTGAAGGTGGTACATTGATGTTTGAAGATTTGCAAAAGTACAAAGCGCGTAGATGCAAAGCTCGTAGCGTGTGACGAAGCGCGGGCGCTCCACAAATCGCTGCGGATGCACGTGCGCCGGCGCAATGGGCTAGCGTGCTGAAGCGCGGCTTGCACTTCCGACTCACATTCATTCCCGCACCATTCATACAACTGCGTCACTCATTTAATTCAAGTTCATAACGAGACCCGTACGTGGGAGGAGCAACATAACTTGGTCGACACACCCGCTCTGTGACACCAAGCATTACACAAAAATTTTATCGCCGATAAAGATAAACAAAGCCGTTTTGCGGGACCCGACCATCTCACGCTCAAAATCTCAATAAAATAAGTCGGATCGCTCAAACATCCCAACTGCATTTATCGTTTCTTCGTATTCACTCTCGGACGCCTTAAATTCTCTAAGGTGTACAATATTTCACCGAATCTTAAGAGTAAACATTTAATTAAATGCCGATGGTGGCATCTGTGACACCGGACGTGCTCCTTAGGAGCCGCGACAACTACAAAATGATCGAATTTAAGGATCGAGACAAGGTGTAGGTGGGTGCGGCGGCTTTAAAGGCGGCAGACGGCGTCGGCGTGGCGCCGAGATGGTATCGTGACGTCCCACCAGCACAGCGGTACGTACCCATGTTATACTTTTCTAACTTTTTGGTTTGGTAGGTCACGCGGGGGCATACTGTGTGCAATTGTAGCACGCGAGGGCACCTCGGGCCGACGACCCGCCCGCGCTTGTCGCTCGCTCCGTATAATCCGACAGCATTATGGCCGGCGCCTTTGTACACTACCGGCTTATTGAGGGCCCGTGGGTGGCTTATGACACGTCAGGATCTGATCATAAAGGTGCCAAATATTCTACCTGCGGACAACATTCCTTCCTCACACCTTTGAAAATTAATGCCTATTGTCTGCGCACAGGCAACAGGGGTTAGGGATTAGGCTGACATGGAGATTATTTATTTCCAGAAGTCATCCAAAGGTTATTTATGATGTGTGACTAAGTCTCGATAGAGTACATCTTTAGGTAGATTGGAATATTTTAGCTCAAATATGGCAATGACTCCTGTCATAATGTAGTATTTAATTGAGATGTATGCACTCAAATTCTTTGACCCCAATTAGTTTCGTGGAAGTGAGTTCGTCGTGCGTTAATTAAGTGCACTAATAATTTTTTGGGGTTCAGCCTAACGGATAAGCACAACACGCCAAATTAATTCTAATTACTCATATTATGATACTTATGTTTGTTGTTTAGACTGTCTGAAAAGACTAAAGTACCTTTAGGCATTTTTGTATTATAAATTTAAAACTGTATATTAATCGTTTAGTAAAATGGAATGGTCAGACCAAAATGAAGTTTCACCGAAATCAAATTCTGTCTGTGATCAATAAAATAGTTAATAAGTAAGCGCTGAACTTTGATCATAATCAAACCTACATATAAAAACGCAATACCAGACTCTATAACCATGAAAACGTCACCTAGAACTTAACTTGAAGACATTGATATTGTAGTAATTTGAGACCATACTCATAATATGTTGTATGTATATTATGTGTATGCCCTCGGGTACTGCAATTTAAGTGCAATGGTAATGACATGACGTCAGTCAGCGGATCGTTTGTAAAGTCCAGCGTATGCGCAGGGCAATGAACCAGAGACTGAATTGGACATAAGTGTCCTGCGACGTTGTGCGCCACAGATATAATATAGGTACAACACATCCACGATTTATGACATTGCGAGTGACGTACGACGTACTACAATACCATTATGCTTAACTTGCTAAATGAATTCTAACTCGTCAATGGGCAAACTGTAAATTTGCCGAGGTGCTGGATTGCCGTAGCGTTGTTAAAACGTTTAAATATGATATTTAATGACTGTGTTTATCGCTTGATGAAATATGGAAAGGCTTTGCAATTCAAGACTGAATACACTGAGTACCTATAACTGTGGTTTCATGTGTCATTATTTTTGTCATATATCCAGTTGAAATCTTTGGATCTAGAAGCGTTTTAGGATAAGATAAATAATAATCCTCAGTATTTTGGACTCCCACTATGAAAAAGATTTTTGAGACTTCACCCCTCAGGGGGTAAGTTCGGGGTTTAAAATGTATTGTGTAATAAGAAAGGTGTGGTTTTAACTGAATTTCTGTTAAAATGGCTCCAACATTTGCCTAGTTTAAAAATATTAATTGGTTATGTTCATCTTTTACTTGGAGTTTAATAGACTTCATCTCGATCTCTGGGATCTTAGATAACTTCAGATCATGTGGTGCACTTACTGTCTACTGACTAACGAGAGGTAGAGAGTGCAGGTGAGATGCCGCTTCTGTATTGAGTCAGGTGCTTCCAACAATGCCTAAAAAGTCAAATTACAGTGATAGTTACAGTAGATCCCGCGATAGTCTTGTCGCTTGTTTGCGCTATGATTTAATATTTTCACCATACAATGCCATAATTTACTACATACATACATAATATCATCACGCCTTTTATCTCCGAGGGGTAGGCAGAGGCATATTATATGCCTACATTTCGCCTTTTTATATTTGTCCCATGTAATAGGTGGTGAGCCGTATTGCCGTGAGGATATGAACAGGCGCAGGATGTGATTGCCTGCTGCTGAAATTTGTGTACTACTAATAACCTAACTAACTTTTGGTCCTTGTAGTGCCCTTGCCAAAGACTTTACGGGACCAGAGGAAAATCCGTACATCTGTGTAAACAGATCGTCTATACAGAAGTAGTCTGTTCGGAACGATCTTGTAACTAATAACAAAATCGTTCCAAACGGACTACTTAGTCACGCAGTGATCGATAAACTTAGTATTCCTCGGATAGGAGAACTGTCCCAATCACTTGGTTTAAGTAAATATTCGTAAATTATAATGAACGACAATTGCCTTACGCACAGTCTGCTTACTAATATTGTAAGGATGTGTCGCTGTTTGCTACTTTTGAAGTAAAACTTCTTTAGGCGCGACTAGGCAGTAACTCAGATTCTTTTTCTGGCGGAAATAAGGCTAAGCTACTATTTGAATTTTGAATGATATTAATATAACATTTGATGCCGTCAATGGCAAAGAAGTTTTACTTCAATCGCGCGTAAATGTTACACGCACACACTTTTTTTAACGCCATAACGTCTGAATCGATCTGTCTGAAGTTTGGTAAAGGGATTATAATAGTCTGAAATAGGAGTGGCCGTGGGCTCCATCTAGTACTATCATAAAATAAAAGTGAACCTTAGAATATGATGTATTCCATCACATGACATGTACTACAAAGAGGTGCCAATTCCGCATACATTAGAATTGTATGACGTCTGATGATCATCACAATAATACCGTATCTTAAACAATATTTGCTTATAAATGTGCATTATTAACATTCCAGCAATAAGGGCTGGGTTTCCTCTAATAAGTCGCATATTTTATAACTTCTTTCGTTTGCGATTGCAAACAGATTGCGATCTAACGCAACATGTGCGTAAATAATTTCTAAAGAGAATATCATAGCGCTAATTGGTCAGTTTATTGTTATTATTGTTAAATAAATATATTATCCATGAGCTAAAAACTCCTAGATGATTTAGCTCATGTATAATATATTTATTTAACAATAATAACACCGGACAAATATTTTTGTGACCCACCGGAGACAAATATTTGTGTGACCCATAAATGTTTGTCTTAAGAGTCTGGGTGTTTCTATGTATAATATATTTAAAAGTATATAAGTATTAATATTCGTGGTCTGATACCCATAACACAAGCAGGTTATTTCTAGCTTACTTTGGGATCAGATAGCGTTGTGTGAGATGTCCGTGAATATTTTTTTTATTATTTTTTTTATTCTCTTTAGAAATTATTTACGCACACGTCGCGTAAGATCGCAATCTATCGGGGATAAAGGTTAGGTATATGTATAAGTTGTCGTCATCTCTCTTTGAAAGAATGAGAGCTAAAAAATATAACTAAAAGACAATGCTATTGTGTCAATGTGTTATCATAACATGTGTTTTCTGTCTATGCCCTTAGATCTTTTTAAATATTCAACGAATTTTAGTGCAGTTTTCAGCAATAGATAGTGATACTAAGACCACATATCACTATATCTTTGAATCAAGAGGAGGGTTTATTGTACAGAAAGTTGAGCTGTTACGTAAAGGAAGTTGAGTTTGTCAGCTAGTTCATATTAAAGTAAGATACTGGTTAAATATTGCCCTTTTCCACTAAAATCCATTAAAAAGATCCATCATGGATCTTTGTGGTCATACCATGTCCACTTTAATACTTGAACATCTAATACAATACATTATTGCTTTCAATAATAATCTTAAAATACGACTTAATCGAAAATCTAGGTAATAATGTTTCGCTATTAATTATGTAATGCGTCATGTGGTTTGTTTATTATTATATAAATAAAGTATAGCTCCTTGTGATCTCAGTATATAAATTAAAATCAATTATTGATTGTATATGTTACCGCTAATGTATGTAAATCAGTTAAATTGCAGAAATTTCAATATCATGTAAAGAGGTATTTTTGAAGATGTCTTAAAAAATTAAATCTATAGGTCACTGTGGCTGGTAAAGTTTGTATGAATAATAATATTCCATGGTGGAGATTCTCTCAAAATATTTCACAAATAAACTATAACTATTTTTAAACCACCTTCACATGGCCTTAACTAATATGAAAACTCATAATAGTTACACCTATAACCCACATACTTTGTAATCTTTAAACAATTTGTGGTAATTAGTAAAACTTAACACCAAAACAGCAGCCCGTTATCAAAACGAAACATGTAAATAAATTAAATATTTTCGATAGCGCACCGCTAAAGGTTAAAGAATCACTCTGATAACGGATAATACGATAGGCCATCGAGTTAAAAATAAAACGAATACTATACCACTTTATTATCGTAATTATAAACAATTTTTAGAATGCGTTTTAATTCAAGGACAAACAGTATCTTTTTAAACTGTAGACAACCCATGAGTATCTTTTTAAACTGTAGACAATCCCATGAGGATCTTTTTAAACTGTAGACAACCCCATGAATGCCGGACTCGGTTTATTAAAAGCATACAGACTGTTTCAGGGTACCCAGAGCAGAGCTATATAGAGCTAGGCGTCCTGAGTAGGGCTTGAACTCCGGAATTCCGGAATTGACATAATTCCGGAATTCCGATAAAATCTATTATCGTTCTCAATTCCGGAATTGGCGAGATCAATACAGGTATTTCGATATTGAAAAAATATATAAATATTTTCGCTTCTTTAATTTCATTACAAACAAAAATGTAGATTATAAGCTTCTTATACAATTTAATTACCTTTAATTACTACAATGTTGATAATTTAGGATTTCTTTATGGCATGTATTTAAATCTATATCTGTATATTCCCTTTTTCCGAACTAAATATTTCTAAGTTAAACCAAAAATACTGACTTGCACACTAACAATGCACACTAAATAAAGCAAATTCGTTACACTGTTTTATGGCATTTGCAGAACTATTTTACTGAACGAATAACTATTATCAAAATAGTTTATCTAATAATTCCTTAGTTCAACAAAAATATTAGAACTTTTTTAAGGAAAACCACCACCTAATTTACTTTTAGGAACATCATTTATTCTAAATGAAAACCCAATTTTATCAGTCACCATTACAAAATTTAATTTTATTGATCAAAAAAATAAAAATCTAACCTAACCTAACCTATTCCGTTATACGATTGTACAATTTAGAGTGCAAGTTAGTATTTTTGATATACAATTCGAATTTCTGTTTTACAAATCATATGTTCGGTGTACGAACCACATTTTTGGTGTGAATGCGATTTAAAAGGTCATCTCGTTCTGAGTAATATTTAAGTTTTTTCAGTAGGACATGTTTTAGTTAAGCAATTGGTTTTTTTGCACTGCATTTAGTTTCCTGGTTTACATTCAGTAAAATAGTGGAGCTACCTAGTGTGCAGAAAAATTAAACAGATGTGCATTTAAAAATATCCCTTTCTTTATTAACAAATTAATTCGATTATGTACTTAGGTATTAATCATTTTATTTGATGATATTTCTAAAACCTACTAAGAAAGTAAATCCATAAAATGGTATTTGATAGAAAACATACTATTTAAATAATAATAATAGTATTGATGACGTTTTTGTATTTTTTTTACATTTAGACTTCAATTTATAGTGCGAACTTAGACTTAGCTCTGACTTATGGTACGAGTTAAATTTAACTTTGATAGAAACGTTGTAAGAATTTGACAGAGGTCTTGCTCAGCATAGTTCTAGTAGTTCTTCTGACGGAACTCATGAGGCCCGTACCTTATTATTGGGGGCAAACTTTGCCCCAAGGCGCTCCACTGACCCAGAGTGAGGAGAGTCCTGGGCTCCCTGTTCTCATCAAGGCGGAGGAACATATTCCTTCGCACATGGCCCCTGTTTCAGGCGCCCGACGCTGATTACAGCGAGAACGACGTGAGTTAAAGACGAGAAGGTGAGTTAGGGGCGACTGTACTGCGGCTTAGATTCCGCAGGGACCGTGCCCCTGGACCCTAAAGCATTCCAGGTCGAGCGTGGGTCCTGGCTCTTGAGGATCTCAGGTCGCGAGTGATAGGGCTCTTTACTGCATGCCTCGAAAAAGGCCAGATTCCCAAGGTCTGGAAGACAGGGAAACTGGTTCTGATCCGAAAGGCAAGGTGGTCGGCAGTCTACCCATCCGGGGATCGGCCGATCGTGTTGCTCCGTTGAGCAACTCCAGCCGATCCCCGATCGGTCGATCCCCAACAATGATACGCTCAAGGAGCTTGCATACCTCGTTAGGTATGCAAGCTCCTTGAGCGTATCATTGCACAGCGCACAGTCGGGCACCACACACGCGTGGGGCCAGATCTGACGGAGGAAGTAACATCGCAGGGTGAGGTGGTGTTGAAAGCGATGGCGATGTCAAGAGACACCGGCATCGCCTTCAACACCTTGCCCTGGAGCTGCGTTAGGGAGGCGCTTATTTATCATGGAGTGCCTCCCTGCTTCCGTTGAATTGTCGGGGCCTATCTTTCCGAGAGGGCCATAACTAACCCAAGCTGGCTAGGGCCCAGCCGGGTCAGCGAGATACGTCGTGCGGTGTTGCGCAGAGATCAGTCTTAAGACCGCTTCTGTGGAACATCGGTTACGATTGGGTGCTGCGTGGTCCGTTGCTCAGAGGCGGCATGTTTCGAGGATCTGGCAGGGAGGCAATTTGCGTCCTTGTTTAAATAAATTAATTATATTTCTAATTTATTCTTTTCTGGTGTAAGGAGGCGCTGGAGCGGGGTCATAGGGCTACGTTTTCAGAAATCTAGGTTTGGCAGTTCCAGCTCCACAAGGAAACCGTGGAGACCTGGACTTGAGCAATAAACCGAATCGCCACATCACATCACACAAGGGGGGAATCGCCACAATCAAGGCGGTCAGACCGGTCATGGGCGAGTGACTAGAGAGGAGCCACGGTGCGGGTGCTCCGTCCTACCTGTTGTCACAGATGCTTACCGGGCACGGCTTCAGTAAGTATCTGTGACGAATACACCGGGAAACCACACCTGAGTGCCAGCACTGCGAGGAACGCAGTGAGGACACAGTACTTCACACATTAGTGGAGTGCACAGTGTGGGCTTAACAGCGCCCGGTCCTCGTGGTAGGTCTGGACGTGAACACTCTCTCGCTGGAGACCATTGCGCGAGCTATGATCTCCTGTGGGAGTAAGTGGGACGCCACTGCGTCTTTCTGTGATCAGTTTATGTGGCGAAAAGTGATCGAGAGAGAACGCTTCCACCCGAATTCCGCATGTCTTTGCCCAAGACTATCGGCCTCCATAATCGGGGGCCTGAGGACGGTGGGAGGGCTAATCGCCGTCCTTACAAAAGCACACTCAAGACGAAAGCGTGACGTTAAAATTTTCACGCACGCCACACTCCCTGAGATGCGGGATAACACCTCCTAGGTAAGGCCGCAGTGATAGTCAAGGTCTGTGGGGAATCCTGGGGTCATTCTTCTGAGGGCTTACCCGGGCCAACCGTAGGCAATAGTTAGGCAACGTGTGCTTTTTAGTTGGTTACGTTAAAATAAGTAATTTTACTGGGAATCAAAGTAGTTTATCACTAATCACGTAGGACTGCCAGCTCCCGTTTCTTACTTTGCATATCACTATTTTGTACAAAACGAAACTTGATTGAGTTCCGGAATTCCGGAATTCCGGAATTCAAATACTGAATATCGAAACCCAATTCCGGAACTGAAAAAGCGTCCGATATTCAAGCCCTAGTCCTGAGTAACACCTGTTTGCCGCCAGCCTTTAGCTGTCACCGCGGTCTCACCTCTGAGATAGGGCTAGAACCAGCTTCTTATTCTGCTTCAGTAAAAGCAGCGAACCCAGGACCTCGAGACGTTGGTCTTAGAGGCCAGTGGTCTTGGGCGTAGATAAGTTTGAGAAGCCAGTTGAGAAGCCAGTTGCGACAGATTGCAGAACACAGAAGGTAGAGTTCTTTCCCGTTCCCTTTTCAAAATTAACAGTACTATTATATAACTCGATGGCGCAGTAGTAGTGAATAGGACGGGTGTTCCTGTGGTCTTGGGTTCGAATTCTGGAACTAATATTTGCGTGATCACAAGCGGATTGGGCAGAATGTTGATCATTTGCTTTTTTAAATTTATAATTGGAACAAGCTATTTTTGTAACGCGTGGAAATCCTCAATTCCTTACTGATGCTATTCCGGAATCTGCCGGATTCCTACCATCTAAAACTACACAAACTATCTTCAGGCTCTCGGCAGACTTTGACTACCACTGCGACTTTACCTGCAGGTCCAGGTATTAATCCCACACAAGCTATTATCAGCTTAATTTGAGTAAGAGAGAGGGCGGTCTGTAAAAAATATCCGACGATGTTGAAAAACTAGCAACAATTTAATTCGCCTTTATTCTAAAATTTATTTTGAAACGTACCGGTACCACAACGTACTTACCTTGTGGTAGCTATCGGATAACAGTAGATTTTTTGGAGTACACAGCCGAGCACAGAAGTTACTCTTACTTTAGTTACAATATTATTCCAGTAGCATAACGACTAGATTCCAGTTATCTTTGGATCCCGTAGTACTTTCAGGAAGACACCTGACTACATATTACTTTTTCTTGTCATATTTTATTTGATTTTCTGTTATTGTAAAGTTCTAAACTCAACTTATTCATAGATTTTCATGGAAAATAATTTACAACATACAACTGGAATTACAGCTATCGTATTCCAAATTGACCTTTAATTGAACTACTAATCGATGAAAAGATATTTACACTAAATCATTATATACACTTTGGATTACGATATTTGAAGTAAATATTTATATTACACGAGTAGTTCTTATCGGTAGTACGATCGAAATTACGTAAACATGTCTAAAGCGTTTCAGCGACTGCATTAGTTACGTACTAACCAACTTTGTACACGATTCTAAATGAAGTCATTACGGATCTTTATTTGTTTATCGTGTGCCGTGTAAATTACTTACTTTTTATATTTAAATGATTAGTAGTTCAACTTCTTTGCAGAAAATTGTAAAATATTGAGAAAATAAAGGGTTTGACGAAAGATTTTTGAGTTTGATTTGAGTTTTGAGTGATAAAAGAGTCAAATACATGACGAAACAGCTCTGCGACCTCAGAATAGGATCCATAGGCTGAAAAAACTGGTAGTACCCGATTTGTTTAATTACTTGATAATTAAACAAAGCGGGTACTACCAGGTTTTTCAGCCGCTAATAGAGATACCGTCATTTCAAGTAAAGTCAGCGAAGCGATAATGAGAAATATTGTGTAGGCTAGGGAGAGCGGATAATGAAAAATGTATTTTAAATCATTTTTTTTCTTCTTGTTTAGACTTCTTTTTCAAATATTTTCATACAAAATATGCGGCGATTACATAAACAACCACAAAAAACTAGTCAAAAAGGTGCGGCTGAATTAAAGTGTAGTGCTTTTGATTTAGGTTTATATTTTGACAGAGATTACCGCAAGGTTCATGGTCGCTCTACCTCTACCCGATAAGATCAACGTCACAATCGATCAGAAATGTGACATTCAAAGCTGTCAGGTGACGATCATTCGATAATGTACTTTGTTTTCGATTATACTACAGTTACGCAATCGTTGTGCTGATATTAATGCCCTTTCAGCCAACACCCACATCTAACACGTCACACAATACTCTCATTAAAAACGTTAATTTACTTAATGATTCCTGACACTTGTGAGAAACTTGAAACAATTTAAAATTATATAAACGAGCCAAACGTTTCGTCAAAATGTCTGCAATTGGTCAGAAAATGTTCGTCACGTCGCCTCTTGTCTCGGTCAAGTGTCTAGACACAGACATCACAAACGAAGACACCTTTTTCTCTTCTCGGTAATACGATTTTTGGCAGACTTCTTAATACAATCTTGGCAAACATATGTAACTTTTATCACGTCCGGAAAATGAATGAAAGCTGTCAGCCGTGTGAGTCACGGCGCTCAGACTAAAGGAAGATTGAGGTACTTAAAAACTGTGACGGAATTATCCATGGACACAAGATGTACTCTAGGTTTTTTATTATTTTATTTTACAGCAGCGATATGACATATTGATAGACGTAAAATATTATAAAAAAATACCGTCATCGTAGAAAATTTTTCGTGAGAAAAGTGATAAATATTATTATGTGACATGCCAAAAATTTAATGACACAAAAGATATGAAAGTCGTAACTAAATGACACATGAAAGACGAATAAAAATGTACCTACGGAGTAAGCATCATAATACAAAATAGATTAGATTGCAAATCGTACGACATTGATACTCGCGAGCATGTGCTCCTTGTATCTTCTGATTATGTAACACTACGATCACAATCTCATCTTAGCATTAAAATATCAATTTGACTATATACCGTTGACTGCATTGAACAATATGTTGTACCCCACACATGTTGTATCAGAAAAGAGATTTTTGTGGTTGTACCATTCCTTACCATCATTGGGATCTACTCTACATCGGACTTAAGATAGTATTATTACTGTCATTGTAATCCACACGACCTCTGACTTGTAATGATTACGATTTCCTCTGCATGCAACATTATGACAGACAGATATGTATAGAGCAAACACGCTATGTCTTCTCCCCCTGCACTGGTCGCGTTGCTCTGTGTTTTCCTTCGTAATAGCCTCACTTTTTATTCTACTGTTTAAAATACAATAAGCGACTGCGTATCAGACCAGTAAAAGTAGATAGCATTGTCAGAGTATGAAGTTGAATGAGTGACTAACACCGAAACGAGCTACTGTAATTACTCCCGCTTACTCTACCCAGTATTGCTTATCGTAGGTATCGTAAAGTTAGTTACAACTTGCAACCATTTTTTTTTATATATAGCTCGCCAAATGGCGCCAACCGTCAGAAAGAAAGCGACGTCTAGTAAACTGAGGGTCATTTTCACAGTTCACGAGACTACTATACATTGGTCAACAAATTGCGGTCCAATGATCGTGCCTTTACATGCTCTGCATGAAGGAACCGTTGTTATAAAAGGAGAGGAAGACGTGCGCGGCAGACGGTCACATGTTCCTGTGGTTTGACAGACTAACAATCTTTTGAATCGATTGGTTTTAGCGAAAAATCTCTTGAATATATGAGCTTTTGGAACATACCATGACCCGGCACAACTTATTCACGATTGGTTAGAAGAAAAGAGCATCTTACTGCAATAGATTTGGTAAACGGTATAACCTTAAAACCTAATTCGATTTCATTGATTGTTAAGGTTAGCAGGCAGACATAGGTAAGGCCGCAGTGGCGTTCAAGATCTGTTGAAAAACCTGGGGTATCCTTCCGAGGGCCTATCCGGGACTCCCAACCGTCGCGCGTCGGCAGTAGATATTGAACGTGTGGTTTTTAGTCGGTAAGAGTACGGCATAGAATCCATGACGGATTCTCCACACGTTCAAAAATTAAAAATAAAGCAGGCGTGGCTACCTGCTTTATTTTTTTTTCGATAAGGAAAGTGATTTAGCCTCTAACGTCTGTTCTTCGACGCTGCTAGCCTCTTGTCTGTCAGTTAGTCACTGTGCTTACTTGTATCAAAGTAAATAATAGAGTTACCTGATCAAAATTATCATAGCAAATATAAAAATCAAACCGTATATCATTAGAATCATAATTAAGATGAAAGAGAAGCATAATAAATAATGATAGTTTATCTTACTTTGTTTACTGTAATATAGTTATTGTGTCATTGATTTAGCATTCAATTTTTTTTAATAATAAATGTTTAAATGCTGAAATATTTCTCAACAGTCCTATCGTCTCTTGTACTACCGCTGCTGTGCTGTTTGTGAAAAAGTTATTCTACCGTAAGACTTATGTTTTCAAAAACTACTGACGGAATGCCTAGTTATTAGTAGTACTTATTCATATAATATTATGATATATTATATGAATAAGTACTAATCAAAAGAATGTTCTACTGAACTATCGATTGTATTCGTATATCGACGGAGTAGTAACTTAATACCAGAATGACCTTCTTAAGAGTCCGTCTAACGCCAAATAGACTATTACTTTGATCTAGATCTCAGGACTCGTGAGGTCTGATGAATTACAATTTGTACACAGACAATTTCAGTTCATGAACTAAAGACTTTCTAGGCTAGAAACACGATTACTGATAAAATCCTCGATAGATTTTTGTGTTGAAAATACCTCGATTTCGTGAAATTTTAAACAAGATCTCATAAGTTTTAAGTTGTTTTAATAATCTTATATATAAAAATGCATCGCAAAATGTGTTGGTAAGCGCATAACTTCAGAACGGGTGGACCGATTTCACTAATTCTTTTTTTGTTGTGTAAGGTATTGTCAGGAGAAGGTTCTTATGGAAGAAAAAATATTGTATTCCCACGGGAACGGGAACTGCGCGGGTGTATCCGCGTGACGTCCGCTAGTATAAGATATTTATAAGAAAGACAATAGCAAAATCTTCAGTTGCACTAGACCACTTTTTTCATATTGGTTATAGTTATTTATAATTTTTAAAAGAAAAAAATTGTTTAAAGAAGATAGAAGATTTACATTTTAGCGTGCATAAAATGTAAATCTTCTATATTCTTTTAACAATTTAGCGTCTGGTAGGCTCTTAACAGAGTATAAAAATTCTACAATTGTTTATTTTCCGTGGTAGCAATATGTTCAAGTCAATTTAACGTCGACTTGTTTGCGGGTAACAGGGCAGAACCTGAACCCTTTTTAAAATGTAGAGTGCTCAAAAGGAATTATTAAGGAATTACTTCTTATTGTTATTTATAGAGGCATGACGGGTATTGAAAAGGTTAAGGTTGTTTATATCTCTTATTTTATGTAGCAACTCCACCCGGCTTTGCACGTGTCCTATAATATTGGTGAAAATTTCGCGAAAATGTATTCCATACTTTTTGAAATTATTGCTCAAATGAACCTACGAACTGCGTGTAGAGAAAAGAACAGATTTCAATACTACATAATACCTAGGTACTTATTTTCTATTTTTTTGAAAATAACCTACTAATTATAATTATGCTTTTTCAAACCAATGCTTGCTAGGAGGTACTCACAATTTTTTCTAAGGCTTTTGGATAAATTATAAAGAATTTAGTTTTTTGAATTCATATGTTCTAAGTAAGAAGCTTTTTGTTGTGCAATGCCCACATAGTGGCAGATATTCTTTAAACTCCTTCTTTGTTTCGATGGCAATAAATACAAAATTTAACAGCATGTAGGTAATTCACATTTTCGTATTCGTGAAACGTCTCTATTTCACATGTTTTGGAAATACACATATAGCTATTATTAGGTAAATACAATGAATCAATGTTTACAATAAAGCTATAATGGCATTTAATCTTTTAGTGATTGACCTTACTGCTATAAATATTGTACAGTAACATAAAAACCCAACCAATACCGAAAAATGCTGATATCTTTACAAATATTTACACGATTACCTCAACAGAGTCTTTGTCCGATAACAGTAGATCAGTTACAGTATCAATCTCCAAAAATAAAACCTCTCGACATTTCTCCCCGTTTGTTGATACGGCGGTAACAAAAGCTAGCATTATGCTGTTCTCACGTGGTATTGTTTTTATTATCCTTCAGTACAAGACTCGTATCGGTTCTGCTGATAAGAATACGGCAAAAGATAAAGTGTCCGTGCTCTACCGACACGACTAACGAGTCCCTCGCCACCTCTCTGCGACTAATGCGTACATGTGTTTAATGGAACTAATTGCCTCACGTATAGTAACATTGGAATGTAATTATTTACATAAACACACGTGCCTATTAGTCGTACACTATTTTCCTAGGCGACATAAGCCGCGTTCCGCAGCTGCGTCGCGGTGCGCGGCGACTCGGCCGGATGAAAATGATAGATGTGCATTTAATTACGTCGGCAAACATCATTGGCTTGGCACGGGGCTGGCATAGCCGCCGGCCGCCTGTGTGTCGCTGGCTGCTACTGGCTAGTGGCACTCACCGGCGGGGCGCGTGGTGCGTCGCGCGGGCTCGTCTTCCCGCAGGTCGGGCGCGTGTCTCCGCGCCTCCACGGGGCCCAGCGCCGCCAGCGACAGCAGGAACAGCGCGGGCAGCATCGCGCCGCTCTACACTAGTATTTCACCGGAGTAACAACGTTCCCGGCCACAAGCTCACTATTTTCGCCGCGCGCGTTTAGTTCGTAAGTCTGGTCACCGGTGCGGCAAGCGCAGGTTCGCGATCGTAGCGTGCGACTCGCAGGCGTCGTCGTAGCGCGACGGCTGAGCCGGACTGAGACGAGTAACGTGCGATTTCCCGGCTGATGCGGGCGAGGGGGCCGGCGCGCCCCTCGTGGAAAACGCGGCAATAACGAGGTGCGGGCGGGGAAAACTGCAGCGGTCCGTCCGTCCGCCCGCCCCGCCAGCGCGCCGCACGCTCGCGTCCACTCACAATAAGTGCAACATCGTGCTCATAACTTTTCACGACTAGCGTTACTGCTTCTTTATTAGTAAACATCTTACTTATGCTAACATTACCTGTAATATATTCTTTCAATACTCCATTAATATTTATGGTTATGATATAGCATGAGATATAACAAGTTCACAATAACACAGGCGGTGGACGCCGAAGTTTTAAAATGCATATAACGTATAGAATTTCTAGAAGCAAGAAGACATTATATTCTAATAAAAAGCTGAGATCATTATTACTGTCATAAATTAATAAGAGACGTGTCTGTACATTAAATACCCAAGCTTGTATACTTAGCTACAACTAGAAGGGATATATTAGTAAAGCCAAGCTATATTTTAGCTATTTCAGGTGATTTATGGCATTATACACACATTCTTGGAAAGTACCTACAACAAAGTTTCAACTATTATCTACCTACCTATATCTCGCACGCTGTAATTTTACAAATCTTGTCCTGAAGGTGTAGTTTTGAATTTTGATCGAAAAATTAGTTACAACGTAAAATATATATATTTTTCTGTAAACATTAACATCAGTAATGATATAAAATGAAAGTTTTATTAATATAATCACCCTTAGACGCTGACAACACAAACATAATCTATTACATAAAGGTATTCTCGTGTCACGTTGTTGTTCACGGTGTACTCAGAAACTAGGCATCTATCCGATTTTCAAGTTGTTTTAAAATGTGTATTTTACTGGCGTGCCATTTTTTTTTAACGTGAGGGAAAATCCATCATGGATGCTATGCCGCACTCTTACCGACTAAAAAACCTCACGTAACGACCAACAGCCTATGCTTAGGAGCCCCGGGTAAGCCCTCGGAAGGATGTACCAGGACTCCCAACAGACCTACGGCCACAACTGACCCCAGGGGGCGGTTCGGGGGCTATCCCGCGTCTTTGGGGCGTTTCGTGTGTGATCCTACTTTTAAGGGGCTGCCGTCATGGGCCTGCTTCTGTTCTTAGACTCCCGGTTATTAAAGCCGATAGACTTCGGCGAAGACATGTCGGCGGCGCCCAGGCCGCCGACTGCGGAACTCGGGTGGGAGAGTTCTCTCCCGTTCCCGCCCCGCCGCCTCTTTCACGAGCATGACCTGCTCGCAGAAAGAGGCGGCGCGGCGCAGTCCCCCTTACTCCCGCTGGAGATTATGGCTCGCACCATGGACTCGAGCAAGAGAGTGTCCACGTCCAGACCCACTACGAGGACCTAGCGGTGTTGCGCCCACGCCGTGCTTGCTGGCGTGCCTAAGATAGAATTCTTTCTTTATGAAAGGAAATTGCGCGAATCAGCTAGTATGATTATATGTTTATAGCTGTGACCGCGACTTCGTCCGCGTGAAATGTAATAAAAAAAATTAGATTATTAGTTTTTTTTGTTTTTGGCATTTTTATCTAAAATAAAAGATTTTTTCTAAAATAAAAGTAGCCTAAGTTACTCCTTATTACATAAGCTATCTGCCAGTTAAAGTCCTGTCCAAATCAGTCCAGCCGTTCCAGAAATTAGCCGGAACAAACAGACAGATAGACAGAACATTCCCATAAGAACATGTTCGAGGGATAATACTATTTCTGTTGAGAATCCTGGGTTATCCTTCCGAGGGTTTATACTGGGCTCCCAAACGTAGGCTGTTAGATAGGATACGAGTGGTTTTTAGTCGGTAGGAGTCCGGCATAGCATTCATGTAGGATTTTCCTGACGTAAAAAAGGGGGATAATACGAAGCTTATAAGCAATGTTATTAAAAAAAGGACAAAGTCTAAAAAAGGTGAAATTTAGGCATATAATATGCCTCCGCCTACCCCTTCTGGGATAAAAGTATGACTGTATGTATTTATGTATAAATAATTTTAGACTAATATCTATCCCTGTATCAATATTCCACCATATCCGTTCATTCGTTAGATCGTGATTGAGTAACAAACATCCAAACACCAAAACATCTTCACAAACTTTCACATGTAAAATATAAATATTAATAGGAGGAGGATTAATAGGGGAAAAATGGCTATGTGGTTAAACTCTATGCCGTAGAAGTAGGAGCAAGGGGAATTCCAGCTAAATCCCTGTATATATTATTTAAGGACCTTGGATTGCCAAGAGCTTCAGTAAGCTCTTTACTAAAACGAGTATCCAAAGCGGCATTGATAGGATTTTACCAAATCTGGTTGGGCAGGGGGGGGGGGGGAACATTGTTGACGGTGGAAGGTGATCGTTTATGCGCATAGTAAGGTGGCCACCCTAAACCTACTCGAATGGGTCGCAAGTCCCAGACGCCGTCGGGGTGTTCCCCCCTGTGCCACGCTATGGACCCGGCGCCCGCACGGAGAATCCATGGAATGCTAAGAATACGGTCTCTGAATTTATTCAACAAAAATTGAATAATGTGGGCAACCACGAGCCAGGAAATTAAACTGCTCGTTTTTAAAAATACAAATTTTTATTACTGTCTCGCTGTTTGGATCTGCGTCGAAATCAGACGTGTTGAACATATTCATAAGAATTCGCAAAATTACTTACAAACATTTGGTGCAGAACTGAATTTGGCAGAAGGCCCAAATAGTCGTATAATAAATATATCATAATACTTGTATCTTTTACGATTATTAACAGAAATATTATATCAATACCTACTACAATATCTAATAGTTGGATGTTGTAGAAATCGTAAAGGCAAGGAATGATGAGAAAATTTATAAATAATGATTATGAGTGTTATGACCTCGTATAAAGTTTATTATAGCATAGCTGACGACTAAACACTGTAGATATTTCCCTGTGACAAAGGTCTAAGTCACTCTTACTGTTGTGATCTTTGATTGTAAAGATTTATAGACGATTTTGTCACTTTGGCAGTACTCAAAGTAATTTATGACTATAGTTCATTACAAATTACACTTCTAGCCAAGGTCGGCGAAGTAATGATAAAAAAAACTGGCCGACTTCGAGCCGTACTGTGCATGAACGGTTCCATTCATCTATGGCGACCGCCACTTGTCAAGAAGAAGAAAAATAATTGAAGTTCGAGATTCAAACAATTCTGAATCGCGATAATGTACACCTACAATGCGCCCGCTGATGTTTACAACAGTCACATCAACCGTTAGGATTCGGCCCGCCAAGCTGATTACCTTGCCTGGTCGGAGGATCCTCGCTTTGTTGGAGGAACACCTCACTCACCCGTTCCTCCATACAACCGTAACGTTTGCTGTATGGAAGATTTAAGTTTATCATAGCGGCTACAAAATTGTATATCATCTGTGAAAATTTCAACAGTCCGCTATCTCGGTTCATGAGATACCTACACTCCTACAGCCTGGTGACAAACAGAAAGACAGACGGAAAGCTGAGTTCAATAATAGGGTCCCATTTTTACCCTTTAGTTACGTAAACGTAAAACAGCGATACCGTTTTACGATAGCGTCGGTATCGAGCCATCGGTGAAGCACCGAGGGCCCTTGCGTCACTGTGTCAATTACGCAAACAGGCGCTGAAGCGGAATCACAAGTCTGTGTCCCGAGAACTCGAGGCCCAGCGATCCTTGCTCCGCCAAGAACTCAAGTTGCTACTTGAGCAACCAATAGTATACCTACAATGGTAGGCCCTCTCTATTCATCGTTTTAGAACAAAACTAGGAATAGAGAGCGATGAATGTAGAGCTTCAGAGAATCCCCCTCAACCAATCAATCTAATCAAACTATCACAGTCACCTTCTGGGCGTAGGGCTTTCCCAATTTCATTTTGGGAGGGTGATTTCCCTGGCTTGTACCACCGTCGGCGTCGGCACCACTTCAGGTAAGGCTGGCTTGGACCCCGGAGATATTGGTCATTGCACCAATGATGTGATTACCGCGTAGCCTTCGATCAAAAGTATAATTATTGTTAATCGAAGACCATAATAGCCCATGGACATTTGCAACACCGTCCAATGCTCAGATTGTGACGACCCACTGTTGAAATTTTTCAAGCTGCCCATAAGGCCTTCAACTTGGCTTAATGACTATCATGTTTCTGACAAATGGGACTAACGACTTAACATTCCTTACGGAAACGCTCGCAAATAAATATAATAAACTAGCTGACCCGCGCAACTTCGTTTGCGTGATAAATCAAGAACCGCTCGACCGATTTTGTGCAAACTTCACATAAACCATCTACTAAATAGTCCGAACAAAACCTAAACATTTGGTTTGAACAGGTGAGCCCGTTCTCAAGTTATAAAATTACAACGAAAAGTGGCATTGATTTTTATATATATAGATATTCACAGACATTTTAACACAACGCTATCTGATCCCAAAGTAAGGTAGGAATAACCTACTTGTGTTATGGGTAGCAGACCACGGATACAATATTTAATATTTTTATATTTTTGTAAATACACACCTACTCTTGTAACATATAGAAAAACCCAGACTCTCGAGACAAATATTTATGTATAACACATTTTTGTAGCCGCTCCCACGACCTGGTGATCCGCAGGCGCACTTTACGACCTATAGACCAACGAGGCACCAACCTACTCCATCAGTGTCTGACAACTCTGATCTTCCATCCAACATAAGTACCTAGGTTACAATAAAGAAAGGATTTAAAACCTGACCGGGGGCCTGAGGACGGTGAGAGGGCTGCTCACCGTTCTTACAGAAGCAGGCCCAAGACGGCAGTGTGACGTGAGGACTTCACGCACCCCGCACCCCCCCTTAGAAGCGGGATCACTCCCGAAACCCCACAAAGTTTAAAAAAAAAAGGATTTAAAACATAGTTGGTTTGTATTAATTACTTCACATGCATTTTTTGTACTACTGACTAAATGCAAATTTACTCGCAACTCTGTCCGTCTATTCTGAAATATATAGTAGATACCTACAGAGATAGAATAGAGTCTGAGAAAGGACATAATATGCTACATTTTATCCCGGGAATAAGTACATATGGAAAATTCCGCCAGGTGAAATTTTCTCGTACTTAAGTGAAAATTTTACCTCGCGGAATTTTCGCATTTATTTAGTAGTACAAAATATGTAGTGCCGTGGGTATTAGCGGGTATGTTACCATTACATAAAAAGCTAGGTACTACCCGTTCATTCTAAGTTTGCCGTTCCTCCCATACTACGCCTCTACACCGGCCTCTACGACAGCGGAAAACTTGAAGCGAACGGTATAAAAGTGAGTAGACGTTAGACAAAACATTTTAATTCAGACTATGTAAATATTAACGATAAATCTGCTTTGAACTAAAATAGAATAGTTATTGTCTAAGAGTAGTGTGTTATCGAAACATTCAGCCTAGGTGAGTATCTATCTATCTATAAATATGTAAGTATCCATAGTGAACTAAAAGGCACTGGCGGGACGTGAACGAGAGTGGAGGTAATATCCTCTCACACCCTAGACGGCTCGGACACTGGGAGCTCGACCTCGCCGCCCGTAGAGCTTTTTGAGGTGTAGAGTTTTTAGACACAAACGGGAAGGCAGCCGTTGCCAGCCACAGCTACAAAAAACATAATACTTACCAAATCATAATTATCACTAAAACTTGATCACTCTTCAGATAGAATGTAATAAAGATCACTACAGTCTGAAGTCCAACAATTTCTAAAGATTTTAAAAATATGTAACACTAGCGGACGTCACGCAGTTCCACCCGCGTAGTTCCCGTTCCCGTGGGAATACGGGAATAAAATATAGCCTATGTTCACCGCAAAGAGTGTAGCGTCCCAACAGTGAACGAAATTTTCAAATCGGTCCTGTAGTTCCGGAGCCTATTCGTTACAAACAAACAAACAATAAAACAAATAACAAATCTTTCCTCTTTATAATATTAGTAAAGATGAAAGTCTTATTATTACATCAATGCTTGACAGACAGCGTTATAACAGAGCGAATCTCAATAAGGTTCCATGAGGCGTTTTATTGGTTCGCTGTACCATGCTCCATACTTTATCATCCTATGGTACCTACCTATACCGCAGATTATAATACCTATAGATAGGTACTAGCTGATTGGTGTGGCTTCGTATACCTACGTTACGTTTCGGCTCTTCTGTACTTTCCTATTGTAGGAGGTAATAAGAGTCCCGGGACATCCTTCCGAGGGCTTACCCGGGGCTCCTAACCACAGGCTGTAGGGCGTTACGTGAGGTTTTTTAGTCGGTAAGAGTCCGGCATAACATCCTCTGAGGATTATCCCTCACGTAAAAAAAAAGGAGGTAATTAGTCACCTAAAAGGTAGGTATGTCGACTTACATGCGCTTGTCTGTGTTCTAAGATTCAGCAAACTTTCTGCTAAGACCGATTCGCCATTGGACTATTCGTCGACAGGATGATTAATTTATTTCCGTTTCCTCAGCAGGATCTTTCACCTGCGGACATTTCGCCGTCAGAACCTTTCATATGGGTTACTTTCGACGACAGCCCTTTTCAGCTACTAAGTGTTTCACCGGCACGACTATAAACCTATAGGTATTTTAACTACAGACCTTTCCATCTAGGATGATGAAGAATTCGCCATCAATCAGACAAACAATATTTTAAAAAATGCACCTAAGTATAGCCCACTGTGTCTTTATCTACTAAGATATCAGGGCCAGGAATTTGCCCTAGAGAATTTGAAATTTGCAGAAATTTGCTTGCAACTCAAAAAACTTAATATTAAATAAATAAATGGTTTAAAAAAACCCTAGAAAAATACGCTTTTATAATGCACGAAAAAACCCTAAAATAAATTATGGATCGTTCAAGTTGCCTCTATTTCTGGGCTAAAGTGTAAACTATGTGCTTTCTGTTATAATATTTGATTATAAAAGCGTGGGGCGCTGGAACAGGAAAAACTTTCTTGGCGGAAGCTGCATGAAGTCTTGTCAGATTAAGGATAAGGTCACGTTTATAAAAGCGTGTTTTTCTCGTGTTTTTAAACTATTAATTTACACTGTCACGCTTTTATATATCTATTGTGACTTTTACTATTATTAATATCATTTTAAATTTCAGAAATGTATTAACGATGATAGGCTTTAATTGAAATACATAACATACTTACTTGAAAAGTAAAGTAGTTAATCACGTCTACGCATTTTCTACACCCACTTTTGCCAGTTTTTCGTGACGCCCTTAAAGGTAGGTCCTTAAAGTTTCGGCATTCCGAGATATTTAGTACAATATGTAGTAATCACGTAATAGGAATACAAACGCTCTTGTTCAAAGATATCTCGTTCTCGAACAAGAACTCTACATTTTGCCACTGTTAACGTATTCCCCTCATGTATCTACTTAATTGCCTGAAAGAAAAGGCGTTCCCTTTGGCAGCATAAACGTTATGCTCTTGTACGACCTCATGCAGCTTTCGCCAGGATTTTATTATAAAGGGTGTTTTTTTAGAGGTATAGAACTTTGAAATGGAATAAAACGAAGGTGATTGTTTTTATTGATATGAAAATGACTTTATTCGAAAGAAAATCTTCTGGCATTATAGTTTAAATATGATTTCTGGCATATAACCGCCACGGCTGGCTCGGACGTAGTCTAATCTAGAGGTCCAATTTTCGATGACTTTGCCAACATTTGTGGCCGTATATCGGCAATAACGCGCCGAATGTTGTCCTCCAAGTGGTCAATCGTTTCGGGCTTATCGGCGTAGACGAGCGACTTCACATATCTCCACAGAAAATAGTCAAGTGGCGTAAAATCGCACGACTCTGGAGGCCAACCTACCGGTCCAAAACGTGAAACTATGCGGTAACCAAACGTTTCCTTCAATAAATCAATTGTGGCACGAGCTATGTGACATGTTGCGCCGTCTTGTTGCAACCACTACTCCTGCACATCATGGTTGTTCAATTGATGAACGAAAAAGTCAGTAATCATAGCTCTATAGCAGTCACGATTGACTGTAACGTTCTGGTCAGCATCGTTTCTAAAGAAGTACGGACAAATTATTCCACCAGCCCATAAAACACACCACACATTCAGTTTTTCTGGATGTAACGGTGTCTCAACATACACTTGAGGATTATCATCACCCCAAATATGGCAGTTTTCTTTATTGACGTATCCATTCAACCAAAAGTGAGTTGCACCGCTAAACAAAATTCGCTTATGAAAATCACGATACGTATTTCGGACAGAACCATGATTTTCAAAATAAATTTGCACAATTTGGAAGCATTGTTCAGGCGTCAATCTATTCATGTTGAAATGCCAAACCAAACTTAACATAAATCACTTTTCAGCTGACAAAAATACCGCCAGTTAAAACAGTTATGCCAACTTAAAGTTCTATACCTCTAAAAAAACACCCGTTATAAAGATTAGTATTAATAGGAATATGCTTAAAAGTCTTTCTTGTTCTAGCACCCCACGCTTTTATAATCAAATATTATAACAAAAAGCACATAGTTTACACTTTAGCCCAGAAATAGAGGCAACTTGAACGATCCATAATTTATTTTTGGGTTTTTTCGTGCATTATAGAAGCGTATTTTTCTAGGGTTTTTTAAACCATTTATTTATTTTATACTTTTTAGTCACAACATTTATACCTTAACTGGCTGTTCCCTGCGGCTTCATCCGCGTAGAAGTCGTTATCGCATAAAATCATTACCCTCCTTTCGCGCAGTCAGTTAAAAAGTAACCTATGTCCTTCTCTTAAACTCAAACTATCTTTATAACAAATTTCATCAAAATCGGTTTAGTGGTTTAGGCATGAAAACGTAACAGACAGACAGAGTTACTTTCGCATTTATAATATTAGTAGGGATTTCTGTATTACATGGTGTTTTGTCTGAGTTCGACTAATGTGAAAATATTTCATTATTACTCTAATACATATACATTTTCTGCAGGTACCTATGTCAATATTTGAAATCAATATTTACACTCAATATTAACTTCAATATATAACAGGTTTGTTATAACCTTAAACCCTAATCGTGGTCTAAGCTCATTACACGACTTTTCTAACAAATTCGAACACAGCTATGATACGATGTTCAATCATGAAGTAACAGTTCATATCTTACGACTCCATCATCAGATCAGTTTGACAGCACCATATTATTGTATTGTTATCTGAACTACAAACATCTGCCAATTTTCATGACGCTACGATCCTTGGACGATGCTTAAATTAGTTACCTGAGATTCCATTGCATAGTTTTACAAGTCAATTAAAAAAAGGTTTGTTATAACCTTGAAACCTAAGCCTGGTCAAAGTTCATTACAAGACTTTTCTGACGAATCCAAAAAAAAGATATTATACGACATTCCATCATGAAGTTCCAGTGCATATCTTCCGGCTCCATCATCAGATCAGTTCGACAATAACATATTATTGTATTGTCATCAGAACTACATACAGCTGCCAATTTTCATGACGCTACGATCCTTGGAAGCTTGTTAAATTAGCTACCTTAGATTTCACTTTTTCCATCGAAGTTTCAGTGCCCATCTTCCGGCTCCATCATCATATCAGTTTGACCGTATTATATTATTGTATTGTCATCAGAACTACATACAGCTGCCAATTTTCATGACCCTGCGATCCTTGGAAGCTGGTTAAATTAGCTACCTTAGATTCCACTTGTTTTCTGTGCATATCTTCCGGCTCCATCATCATATCAGTTTGACAGTACCATATTATTGTATTGTCATCAGAACTACATACATCTGCCAATTTTCATGACGCTACAATCCTTGGAAGATGGTTAAATTAGTATCCTTAGATTCCACTTTTTCCATCGAAGTTTCAGTGCCTATCTTCCGGCTCCATTGACAGTACCATATTATTGTATTGTCATCAGAACTACATACAACTGCCAATTTTCATGACCCTACGATCCTTGGAAGCTGGTTAAATTAGCTACCTTAGATTCCACTTGTTTTCTGCGCCTAACTTACGGCTCCATCATCATATCAGTTTGACAGTACCATATTATTGTATTGTCATCAGAACTACATACATCTGCCAATTTTCATGACGCTACGATCCTTGGAAGATGGGTAAATTAGTATTCTTAGATTCCATTACATTGTTAGTTACATACACGACGACCTAATAAAAGCTTATTAAATAAAACCGGCCAAGTGCGAGTTGGACTCGCCCATGAAGGGTTTCGGAGCAGCAAGTAACATAATATAAAAGTTCTTATAGTTCGTTGTAACTTTGATGGATGTTTTAACACGTTCGCAGTGGTAGTGATTTTTCTAACCGAAAATTGTGGTTTATGACGTATTAAAAAAAAACTACTAGCTCTATCTCGTTCAAACCAATTTTCGTTGGTAGTTTTTATGGCAATGTACATCATATATTTTTTTTAGGTTTATCATTCTCTTAGTTTAGAAGTTAGAGGGGGGGGGACACACATTTTTCCACTTTGGAAGTGTCTCTTGCGCAAACTATTCACTTAAGAAAAAAAATATTTTAGGAACCTCAATAGCATTTTTGAAGACCTATCTATAGATACCCCACACGTATGGCCCTGATGAAAAAAAAAAATTTGAGTTTCAGGTCTGAGTATGGGGACCCCCAAAATTTACTGCCTTTTTTCTAGTTTTATATAAGAATCTTAATGCGGTTCACAGAATACATCTAGTTACCAAGTTTCAATAGCATAGGCCTTATAGTTTCAGAGAAAAGTGGCTGTGACACACGGACGGACAGACAGACAGACAGACAGACAGACAGACAGACAGACAGACAGACATGACGAATCTATAAGGGTTCCGTTTTTGCCATTTGGCTACGAAACCCTAAAAAATAGTCCTACCTATAAAAAACATTAACTAGGTACTTATTTAGGTACTTATGTAGTTTTAATTACTTACATCCTATCCTATTAAATAAAAATAAAACAAAATTATCGTAAACCGCACGTATTCTTACGTAAGATAGTTGCATCTTTTTGCTTTATCTGTCTACTAGATGACGTTCGCGGCTTCGCCCGCGTGAAATTCGGTTCCCCGTTCCCGCTTCATGCCGTGGAAACAAATTTCCGGGATGAAAAGTCTATGTGTGAAAAGGGCTATGTGTTATTCCAGACTATAAGCTATCTCTGTACCAAATTTCAGCCCAATCCGTTCAGCCGTTAGAGCGTGATTGAGTAACAAACATCCAAAGATCTTAACATCCAAACATCTGAACATCCAAACACACACATTTATAATATTAAAAGGATTAAACCGGAAATGATTTATATAAATATTGCGCTACGACACATTTATTTTGCATACAAGGAACTCATTAAAAAGTTGCCATGATGAGATGAGATGAGAAAACATGATCAGATTTTGATTAGGTACCTAAGTAAAATAAAAAAATATGCTTTTTGTAGTTTGTTTTATTGTTATGTTTTGTATTGTTATATTATGTTTGGTTTATTTATATAAAATGGTCAAAACTGACTCTCTTCATGGTTCATGTAATATAACACGGCTGCTGCATCCTTTGTTTCAGCTCAACTTTGGCGTGACACACGTCTGCGTGTCTAGATTCTCAAGGGCAATTCTCAAGCAGGCCCTAATCTTCGGCCAAACACAATAACCTACCTATCACCAGCTTAGGCATACTGGAGATAACAAAACAAATGAAACAATATGAAAGGTCTGTAGTTAAAAGAGCTATAGGTTTATCGTCGTGCCGGTGAAACACTTAGTAGCTGAAAAGGGCTGTCGTCGAAAGTTACCCATATGAAAGGTTCTGTCGGCGAAATATCCACAGGTGAAAGACCCCGCTGGGGAAACGGAAATTAATGAATCATCCTGTCGACGAATAGTCCAATGGCGAATCGACCTTAGGAGAACGGTTGCTCAATCTTCTGTAAATGCTTACTGCGTTAAGCATTTTATGCTACGGTGAGTCCTGAGTTGGGCGACCATTAGGGGGTGATTTTATTGTGTGGCCAAAGCTCAGCAGGCCAACTACTGCCAATCCTGCTCAGGCTTGCTGCTCTTTGCATGTTAAGGCCGGAATTCTACAAGGATATGTGATGTATCCTCTCTTTTTTTTCTAAGAATTCTCGCGTTATTGGCTGCATTTCACCAAATCTATCGCGGGGAGTGATCTGAACAACTCTTCAAGGATACCCCTCCTTCTTCATTTCAATTCATTCAGAGGCGCCACTCTCACACGGAGATAATTTTGCCTGGACTCTGGACTGAGCGATTCAGAGAGACCTTATTCTTAGCATTCCATGGATTCTCTGTGCGGGTGCCGGGTCCATAGCGTGGCACACCCCGACGGCGTCTGGGACTTGCGATGCGACCCATTTGTGTAGGTTTAGGGTAGCCACCTTACTATGCGCATAAACGATCACCTTCCGCCGTCAGCAATGTTCCCTCCCCTGCCCAACCAGATTTGGTAAGATCATATCAATGCCGCTTTGGATATTCGTTTTAGTAAAGAGCTTACTGAAACTCTTGGCATCCAAGGTCTTTAAATAAATTTATACAGGGATTTAGCTGGAATTCCCCTTGCTCCTACTTCTACGGCATACCTAGAGTTTAATCACTTAGCCATTTTTGGTTAACTCATTGGTCAAGTCAAAGTATTTATTTTATCTTCATGGCGTGGTCCTTCGGCATGTTGGTCTCCCACGGCACCGTAAGCTCCACAAGCACTGCACTGCGCCTATTTACCCTTGAAAACAGGAATATGTCGGGTCTTGATGACGAGGCACATACCTACATCCTC
Organism: Miltochrista miniata; assembly: GCA_933228765.1. Classification (NCBI taxonomy): domain Eukaryota; kingdom Metazoa; phylum Arthropoda; class Insecta; order Lepidoptera; family Erebidae; genus Miltochrista; species Miltochrista miniata. The sequence goes on along the minus strand of OW121757.1, from coordinate 17,589,084 downwards.
CGGGATTTTGTAGTGTTTTTCATACGTGTCTGCGAGTATGGTCCAATCGGCGGCAGCCATCAAAACTAAATATGGCTTTTGAGGTAAGTAGGTACCTACTTTCTTTGAACAGTCTTCCTTTACAAACGCAATGCCATTTGTCAAGTTTGTGGTTAATCCTATTTTCGCTCTAGCTACCGCCAAACAGACTGCCTCCCGTATGATTTCCAATAACTCGCATATCGACGTGAGTGAAATATAGTTTCTCTGTCGAACCTTAAAAACTTGGAACAACCAGCGAGCGCACGTGTTTTCCTCCTGTTACAACCCGGGGTTCTTCAAGAGGAGTGAAGAGGCATGCTACTATTTTTAGAGTTACCTGTTTATTTAAACAGAAATTAATATCAAGATGGCGTCTGACAACGGACCTAATATCCCTCATAACTAAATATAGGCATACTTACTGCCAGTGATCCTCCTAACGAATCCCGAAGGAAAATGTCTACCTATACCGCTTATCATGACTAAGGATGGTTTTCCGCCAGAGACGTGCGATGCTACGATGCTTTGGATGAGTTTATATCCACCAATCGTATTTATTGGGCCACACCACAGAGCAGTGCTCTGCTGGAAACCGATTAAACTGTGCTATTTTTTTACATGGAAGGTGCGCGCTATGGATAGTCGCGGATGGTATCTACGAATACCTAATATGGGAAGAGCAGAGTAGCCATAGACTACAGTAGGATTTTTGCAGAAGTGCATCTTCATATCACACATTCACTTCTCTACACTTAGTGCCTATGAGTGAAAACGGTCACAGTCTCCTAGCTTAGCCTTTAGTGCCTATGAGTGAAAACGGTCACAGTCTCATAGCTTAGCCTTTATAATATCTTCACCGCATAGCTGCATACCACATCTTCGGAGAAAAATTACGAAGTAAGTTATAAATTTTATATTCGTTGCTGGTGCAACGTGCAGGTGGTAGAAGCGCTCGTAGCTGCCTCAGTCTTCTGTGGACGATCACTGCTCGGCGACATTCACTTGTTCGGAAGACAGTCGTAAAGCAAAGTTGACTTTGACAGCTTGGAAAATTATAAAGCGTATACCTAGCCATAACCTGCGCCTGTCCAATTTATCACGGCAATAGGCTCGCCACATGGTAAGACTAGCTGACGGTCGGTGGTAGCTGTAGGTCTGTTGGGAGTCCTGGGACTGGGACATCCCTCAGAGGGCTTACCCGGGGCTCCCGACCGTAGGCTGTTGGGCGTTACGTGAGGTTTTATTGGATTAATAATATTTAATTCCGGAAATCCACCCAAGGGATGGATTTTCATGGGTGGATTAACGGACTAATTCGAGGTTTTTTAGACGGTAGGAGTCCGGCATAGCATCCATGAAGGATTTTCCCTTACGGTAAAAAAGAAAGTTGCTTATAAGCCCCGCAAGTTGGTAATGCGCTGGAACCTTGTCATAATGACAGGTAAGTGACGTCATCGTGACGTAGCGCGAGCGCGCGCTGGCCTCGCGAAGCTGCATACGGTATTTTTTTTAGTACTGGCTACTCGACGGACATACGTCACCAAGTGGTAACCAAGATGGCCGCCAAGCGCAATATCAACTTGCGGGGCATACATAACTACATAATTATCATTTTGTAGGCGGTGGGCGCGCCCGCCCCTAGGTAGCTCCCCACCATACACACTTACCTTTACTTTTTATAACTTGTAATGAGCACAGTCATGTTCGGGCCACACTAAGGGGAAATGCCATTAATAATGGCGTTGATGAACGTTAAACGTTAGTGTAGCCACCGAATTATCGCGATAATTCGACAACGGCATTCACATTGCCGTTTGACGTTAGGCGATAGCTCAAGTGGCGGCACATCAAAGAGAATTATTACGTTGAAGCGGCCACACTACGCGTGTCAGTGCGCACCGTGAGAGTGTGACCGTTTTCAGTATTTTAATACCTTTTCGGTATATTTTATTGACTTTTTTCGATATCAGTATATTAATGGGTATATTGGTAAAAGTCAGTATTTTTGTGTATATTTTGAATAAAAGGTTAGGGTAAAGGTGCTCCCTCACCGGGAGCATTCGCCTGTAATGTAACAAATTAGATTCGACTTTGAGCATTACGTTACGGCCTGCCTCCCTGACCGACGAGCGTTCGCGTGTAATGTAACATTTATAGATTCGACTCGAGCATTACGTTACGATGCTACCTCCCTGACCGACACGAGCATTCGCGTGTAATGTAACATTTATTATAGACTAGCTGATGCCCGCAGCTTCGCCTGCGTGAAATTTTGTTCTCTTCTCCGCGTCTCATGGGAACTTATTCCCGGGATAAAACTTGTATCATTTCAGACTATAATCTATCTCTGTGTGACTACATGATAATTTTGCAATCCAATATGGCCGCCGCGCCGAAATCACAAAATTTCATGATGGGTATCGTTTAAGGGGGTTTTTGGTATGCTGAGTACGAATTTCGGGTTAATTTAGAGATCCAATATGGCCGCCGCGCCGAAATCACAAAATTTCATGATGGGTATCGTTTAAGGGGTTTTTTGGTATGCTGAGTACGAAATTTATGATAATTTTGCAATCCAAAATGGCCGCCGCGCCACTATTACAAAATTTCATGATAGGTATCGTTTAAGGGGTTTTTTTGGTATGCTGAGTACGAATTTCAGGTTAATTTAGAGATCCAATATGGCCGCCGCGCCGAATTCACAAAATTTCATGATGGGTATCGTTTAAGGGGTTTTTTAGTATGCTGAATACGAATTTCGGGTTAATTAAGGGATCCAATATGGCCGCCGCGCCGTTATCACAAAATTTCATGATGGGTATCGTTTAAGGGGTTTTTTGATATGCTGAGTACGAATTTCGGGTTAATTAAGGGATCCAATATGGCCGCCGCGCCATTATAACAAAATTTCATGATGGGTATCGTTTAAGGGGTTCTTCGGTATGCTGAGTACGAATTTTATGATAATTTTTGCAATCCAATATGGCCGCCGAGCCGAAATCACAAAATTTCATGACGGGTATCGTTTAAGGGGTTTTTTGGTATGCTGAGTACGAATTTCAAGATAATTTTGCAAAATTAACCCTAAATTCGTACTCAGCATATCAAAATTCCATTTATACGATATGCTACATGAAATTTTACAACGGTGGCGAGGCAGCCATATTGGATAGCAAAATTTACCTAAAATTCGTATTTGGCATACCAAAAAACCCCATAAACTATATACAACATGAAATTTCACAACAGTGGCACGGCGGCCATTTTGGATGGCAAACGTTAACCTGAAATTCGTACTCAGCATACTAAAAAACCCCTAATACGATATACAGCAATTTTACAAAGGTGTAAGGCGGCCATCTTGGATTGCAAAATTGACCTTAAATTCGTACTCAGCCTACCAAAAAACCCCTTAAACGATACCCATCATGAAATTTTGTGATAACGGCGTGGCGGCCATATTGGATCTCTAAATTGACCCGAAATTCGTACTCAGCATATCAAAAAACCCCTTAAACGGTATTCAACATGAAATTTTACAACGGTGGCGCGGCGGCCATCTTGGATTGCAAAATTGACCTTAAATTCGTACTCAGCCTACCAAAAAACCCCTTAAACGATACCCATCGTGAAATTTTATGATAACGGCGCGGTGGCCATATTGGATCTCTAAATTGACCCGAAATTCGTACTCAGCATATCAAAAAACCCCTTAAACGATACCCATCATGAAATTTAGTGATAACGGCGCGGCGGCCATATTGGATCTCTAAATTAACCCGAAATTCGTATTCAGCATACCAAAAAACCCCTTAAACGATACCCATCATGAAATTTTGTGATTTCGGCGCGGCGGTTATATTGGATCTCTAAATTAACCCGAAATTCGTACTCAGCATACCAAAAACCCTCTTAAACGATACCCATCATGAAATTTTGTGATTTAGTGGATTGCAAAATTATCATGTAAAACAGCTGGGTGTGGGGCTCCCGGTTCCGCAACGGGGCCGTCCTACCCATTAAACCTGGTGGTATTCCTCCTCCCTATAGCCGGGAATCCGGAAAGCCGGGAAAATATTTGGAAATTCTTTGGCTTTCGGCCGAAAGCCAAAGAATTTCCAAAGATTATTCCCGTCGAGAACCGTTCGGCGTCTCTCCTCGGGGGAGCAAGATGGGAGGTTCCCCCGGAGCTCGCTAAGGACCTGAAAAAATAAAAACCCAATTCCTCATCGCAATGATTTTTTTCTTTGTAGGGTTTGTTGCAATAACATTCGGTAATTTTTTTTTACGAAGCGTGTTGCAGGTGAAGGACGTTGAATTCAATCCTTCAAATAAAATGTTAAATGTAAATTCTAGGTTCTTCTTTTATAAAAATAAGGTAGTAATTAAAGAATAAACACGTTTTGATAATCGGTATTTTTATCGGTATATTTTCTCTGTGCCAGTATTATATATAGATACATTCAGTATATTTTTAAGGAGCTAAGGTATTTTTGTAAAATTTAATTCGGTCATACTTAACGTCAATTTTAAGAGTCTGTATGACGCCAAATAGACTATTACCTTGATCTAGATCTCAGGACTCGTGAGGTCTAATGAATTAAAATTTTAACACAGACAACTTCAGTTCATAAACTTAAAACGCACTAGGCTAAAAACACGATTGCTGATAAAATCCTCGATAGATTTTTGTGTTGAAAATACCTCGATTTCTTGAAATTTTAACCTAGATCTCATAAGTTTTAAGTTGTTTTTATAATATAAAATATTTATAAGAAAGACAATAGTAAAATCTTCATTTGCACTAGACCACTTTTTTAATATTGGTTATAGTTTTTTTATAATTAATTTATTTCGTTAAAAACGCACAAAAACCGATCGCATCTCTCTCTGTCTTGCACGCTAAAATGTATATCTTCTATCTTCTTTCAACAATTTGGCGTCTGGTAGGCTCTTAACGCCAAGAATGGGCATTCACGCGAGAATTATTACGTTGAAGCGGCCACACTACTCAAATGGTGACGTTAAGAATTAACGCCATAATTAGCGCAATATTTATCGCGATGATGGGCATTGACGTTTTCTTTAATGTGGCCCCGGCTTCATAGCACAGTGACAGGTTTGACTGGGTAAACTACTCCAGTGCTTGGTGAACGGGCAAGAAAGGAAATTATCAGCGGGCATTTTAATATACTTGGCAGTTTCAGTACAGCCTGATTGCTTACCTAGGCCTGGTGATCAAAGGATGGTGTTAATGTGTGAACAGGTGTGTTGCCAAGCTTTGTACTGTTATCCACAAACACAGGCAAACAAGGAGAATAAAGAACCTTAATACCTACATGAAAACCCAATTGAACAGATTTTTCTCGGACGCCCGCTTCAGGTGCTCGTATTGGAAACCAAGTATCAGCTGCGCTAATTGGTGCGGACGCGTGGGCATGTTCGGGTATACGTGATACCCGAACGTGCCCCACGCGTCCGCACCAGCAGTTAGCGCGTAGTTGTGAAGAGCTCTTTTCAGGCCAGCCGTCTTAACTTATCGCACGTTGTAGTAGCGTCGTGAACTCGCTGCTGCGGATATAAAGTCTGCGAAAGATCAAGGCACTAAGACCCCTACTGAAGAACCCCATAATGTAGTAGACGAGTTTCAGGAAAATCGATACTTGGATTGTGGAGATAGCTCCACAATCCAAGCGTGAGCAAAAGCAACCGCCTAAACAACCTAATAAGTTTAATAATAACCATTTATTTTGTAAAACTTCAAACGAAACCCGTACCGGTTATTTAATTTATATTTGGGGGCAGACTGACAAATTAGTAGTTTTCGATATAAGTGTGGGATTTATGTTATTACGACGAGTTCGACAGATGTTGACCCGAGCCGAAGGCGAGGGTGGACAGTCGGAACGAGTTGAAATAACAATCCCACACGTTGTATTGAACAACTATTTTTAATACAGTTGCGAAAAAAATAAGCAATTTAATAAAATAATAAAAACACAATAAAGCTGAATTGTCCAAAATGGCGGCAACCGTAAAAGAATATATACCTACCTAAGCAGAGACTATGGCAGTGCACTTCATACAGCCAACTTTTTTTATATTTATAAATTTAATTTGGCCGATACTTTTATTAATTTATGCTTAAATTTTAATTAAAATTACTTTTAATCTGATATTGAAACAAGTTAGTATTTTTTTTTTAGAAATATTTGCATGAATCACAGACATTATTTTGACAATTGGGAAAGAAAACCCACGAGTGCGGAAATGGTAAAGAAAAAGCACGAGTGTGTAATAGCCCACATCCCGAACGCTATACGTCCCTGTAATACGCCACTTTTTGGTGTGGTCCTCTGTGGCCGGACCACAGTTTAGTACTCAGATGCTATAGTTCGAAATAATACCTACCTAAAGTCTACTTTCATCGGAATATATAATTTTTTTTAGTACCTCAAGAGATATCTTTTTAATTAACAATTTATGTGGTCCGGCCGCCAGGCAGTGCTCTCTGGCCGCGCCACCTTTAATTAAATAGAGTATAATGAACTATTAATAAATCAATATCCCGAAAAAAAGTACCTAAAGAGTACCTTGCATACGACAAATATGGTCCAAAACACCCCTTTAGTTAAGAAGTTATTGGTCGTAGGGTGTGGTCCGGCTGGAAGGTATACTCTGCAGCAAGTCAATTTTGCACTATTTAATATTAACTATCCATAAATTAATTTATAAAATAGTACCTTTTCTCTACTCTTCGTTGATATTGTTTTCTCTCAAGAAACTATTCATTTTGATTAAATTAATACCTAAAGTATGTGGCGCGGCTAGGGAGGATTACTTTCAGCAAATATAACGAAATATGCTCTATTTCTTTATGCCAACGTAAACTGCATAATAAGTACTTTATAAAAAGAACTGAACTTCATCTATAAACTTTTATTTTTATTACCAACAATGATTAAGGTGCACTTTTTGGCGTTTGTTTACCTATCTACCTAAAAATAGAATAATTTGACGAAGTAAGTGAAAGTTTTGGTTTAAAATAAACAATAAGTATACGAAAAACAAATATATTTTCATAATCAAATATTAGCAATTGGTAATACAAGGTATATTACGGAAAAGTAAGTCAGGTAAATGACGGAAAAGTGTGTTATATAACAAACTAAAGTCAATTGAATTTTAGCATTAAGCCGTTTAAACAAGAAATTAACAATGAAAAAATGAGCACCAAAACCTATTGTATTAACAATTATTTATTGTTTACTAGCTGACCCTCGCAACTTCGTTTACACCACATAAGGTGTATGAAAGGAGAGGCATTTTTTCGTCAGACTCATTGGAGCTTATGAAACTGCCCTGTTTGCTTAATCATAAAAGGGCTTAAAGATTAAGTCCATTCTAAAACAAGTCCGCGCCGAAGGCGTGGACCGAATTAATTTTTTTACATCGGGATTAAAAGTATCCTAGAACCTTCTTTGGATCGTAAGCTCAGATTTTGCCAAATATCATTCAAATCCATTCAGTAGTTTCGGTGTGATACTTATTCGGAATACAGACAGACAGACATGAAAAGTTTAAAAATTACATTTTGGGCTTCTGTATCGATTCAGAATGCCGCACAATTAAAGTTTTCAAAATATCTTCCACGTACAGACTCTCGCCCCTTTACAGTTTTATTATACCTATGTATAGCTATTTGTTTTCGTAAACTTATTGTTTATTTTAAACCAACATTTTTACTTACTTCGTCAAATTCTTCTATTCTTAGGTAGATAGGTAAACAAAAACCAAAAAGTGGACCTTTTTCAAAAACATTGTTGATAATAAAAATAAAAGTTTTTAGATGAAGTCCAGGTCTTTTTATAAAGTACTTATTATGCAGTTTTCGTTGGCATAAAGAAATAGAGCATATTTCGTTCTATTTGCTGAAAGTAATCCTCCCTAGCCGCGCCACATACTTTAGAGATTAATTTAATCAAAATGAATAGTTTCTTGAGAGAAAACAGTATCAACGAAGAGTAGAGAAAAGGTACTATTATATAAATTAATTTATGGATATTTAATATTAAATATTGCAAAATTGACTTGCTGCAGAGTATACCTTCCAGCCGGACCACACCCTACGACCAGTAACTCCTTAACTAAAGGGGTTTATTGGACCATATTTTTCGTATGCAAGGTACTCTTTAGGTACCTTTTTTCGGGATATTGATTTATTAATAGTTCATTATACACTATTTAATTAGAGGTGGCGCGGCCAGAGAGCACTGCCTGGTGGCCGGACCACATAAATTGTTAATTAAAAATATATCTCTTGAGGTACTAAAAAAATATATATATTCCGATGAAAGTAGACTTTAGGTAGGTATTATTTCGAACTATAGCATCTGAGTACTAAACTGTGGTCCGGCCACAGAGGACCACACACTTTTTGAGCAACTGTATTAAAAAAATAAATTCGATTTTAGAGAGGACTCGACAGTCTTGTAATTGTAGGAGGTAATTGAGAAAAATTACTCCAAGTTCCCGATTTTCCCGTTGGCTTGTAGCCAAGTCTCTTATTTCTATTGACTATTAGTATTTTTTAAAGACTGGGAGTTGTCGATCATCATACAAATCAAAGGACCCGTAGCACCCCCGAGATAACATCCGAAGCTACCTTGATGGGTCTGGAAGAAAGCATTTGGTGAAGTCTTACTTAACAGTAAATAGGTACATGGGCCTGGGCAATGATTTCCGATCATACGACTTGAATGCGTGAACGGAAATTAACGAGTGAAATATCTTGTTTAATTTTTTGTCTTTTCTAAATATGAGAGGGAAGACGTTTCAGCAATTCACCAGTAAATTTCCGCCACGTCATACAATCGGAAATCGGTCCATACAAGTAAGTGGCATACAAGTAGATCCTTCAGATGGAATTGGCCACTGAAGCCTTACAGCATCAACCTTTAAACATACCACGCCACCGTTTCTTGACCATCATTTGGAAGCGTAGACGAAACGAATCATTTACGGTTGAAAACCTTTTCTTCGTGTTTTGCCATTTCTCAATATAAGACAAAGATCACCAGTGTATTAACTATTAAATCGTAAGGTTAAGAATTGACCCCAGTTCAGTCGTTAGTGCATAGAATAGTCAGTTATGAAAACGTGTTATACTCTCAAATGATTTATTTATTTATTTATTACGCACATAATTATACTAATATAAATTAATAAAAGGTATGTATCAATTAGCCCAGGGCTATCTTAAGGTAGGCTTACAATATGTCCCCAAGTAATAAATCAAAAATGAAACATTGGTGAGGATAATTTTTATTCCATAATACAGCATTAAGATAAACCGGAATGTCACAATTCGCATTTTCATTGTTTCTCATAAAAATAAAAAAGAACCACTTTCCAACACGCCACAAAGTTATGTTCCAACATTTTTTTTTCTAAATTATTATAAAAATGCTAAGTTACAATTAATTGTGTAAGAGCATGTACCACTGAGAATTCTGAGCACTGTTCCCTGTAGGTGGAAACACTTCTCAAAATGACACCGTTTATCTAATACATATTTATACCTAAATTACAAATTAATCTCGGTTCGTCATGAGAAGCTGTTGACTTTAAATGCAGGTCGATCACAACGAGCCGTTTGAATAAGCGAGAGTTGTACGAAACGGTTTTGATGTAAAATACATAACAGCTTAATCTACCTAGATAACTTCCATAAAAATAAACTACCGTCGTTATAATTCTGATATTTATGCACAGATAGGTGACGATCAATCGAACGGAAAAATGTAGTTTAGGCAGCAGACTGCCGTCATAAGCGATGTGAATAGGGTCCGGTCGCCGCTGAGTCGATGTCAGGCCTCGACCGTGGTACCCGCCCATGACCGTAGTACCCGCCCGTGACGGGGGTAGTACCCGCCCGTGACCGGGGTAGTACCCGCCCGTGACCGGGGTAGTAACCGCCCGTGACCGTGGTAGTACACGTCCGTGACCCTAATTACCGTGCGAACGTAATACTAGTATACGAATGTACTCAACAGCGACCATTAGTACTTGCCCTCTTCGCGACCGATAGAACTTCGCGCAACTGACCACTGCTACTCAACTTGCCTACACAACATCTGTAGGTCACTACTAAAATAACTAAATAATTAAAGTCATTAATTGTGAATTAACTTTAAATACTTTATTGCGACAACTTATTCCACATAGTATACATAATTATAAAACATGTTATGATGTGATTCACTATATCACGAGTCAGCTACAAACCTATCCACATCACAATTCACGATCATTTTAGCGAGTCTAGGTACCACGGTTTTTGCTCCTTTGTATAATTATTTATATTGAAAACAAATCTGCAATAATTTTGTATCGTCTTTACACACTATTTTTTGTTCGACGTCCACTGGGATCGATCGAACAGCGCATTCTAATATCGTGGACCCTTACACCACATTATTAAGCAGCACGGTTTTTTTGTACACTTCCCACCCACCAGATACGAAATTAATTTAAAAAAGTATGCACACCGGTGGTTCGGTGCGAGTACGGTGCTCGATCGGTCACCAGGTAACGCATATCAGTAATGCATTCGCAGATTAACTCACATAATACATTGTATTTAGCAAATAAAGTTAACATATCTTAAACCCATAGTCTCTTTCAGTAATCAGATTTGTCTGTGAGTTGGTAGCGCACTAGCGGTTAGCGGTTGGCATTCTTCAGCTGATTGGAGAGCCAGTCGAGGCCCTCGTAGAGACCGTCTCCGGAGGTGGCACACGTCGCCTGGATGTACCAGTTGCGGTTGCGAAGCGAGTGCAGGCCCAGCTTGTCCGTTATTTCAGCTGCATTCATTGCGTTTGGTAGATCCTAGCGACAAAGCATCAATGTTAGTTTATGAAACTTTTATGATACTATTGACACAGTTTTATTATTGTGTATTTTGTACTCGAAAATTTCTCACGCTGTGGATGCAAAGACAAACCAGTATTGTCCATGGCAAATTAGGCGAGATTTTGCTTAGTGAACATTTCAGAAGTTCACTTCGGCGTTTAGCGATAATCACATAGAAAACTAAAGACAAAGTTGTCCAAAGCTGCTGAGACTGTACTCTATTGCAAGTATTGTAATTGTTACCATTGCGGCGAAGCAAAAGGTAAGATACTGTAAATCGGACTTACAATACATCAATATACCTTTTATCTTTACTTATATATTTCTTTTTGGACCAACAAAAGACTTTACGTGTGGAATCACTTATCTTACACAGGTGGTTATATCAGACTTAAATGGAATAAAAGTACATGCTGCTCCTTCACAGCTGTATGTGTCCTATTCTAGTTTGTACAGTAAAGTATTAATTCAATTTCAAATCAAATGAGGCTTTCACAGTCTACCACTGGATGTTGGCCTCACCTAATTTCATTTTGGAAGCGTGAAATGAAGTTTATTATTTTCTTAAAAGAGGACTTAAAACGATTTCATTAGCAGAAAATCTCTTGAGACTCATTAATTATTAGATCAGCATTATCATATTATGGGTCTTTACAAGAAGTGAACATGGATCACTTTAAGATTAACGGGAAAATTGTACAGCATCCCAGGCAAGTATAAGGTAGTGGGAAACTCAAGTAAGCATTCTCAATGAAAACATGTCAGATGTACCTAATATGATAAATATTCAAGGAAGAGTTTAAAGAGTTACCTGTTTGTTTGCGAAGATCAAAAGTACTGCATCTCGTAGTTCGTCTTCACTTAACATTCGCATGAGCTCTTCACGCGCCTCGCCGATACGCTCTCGATCATTACTGTCTACTACGAAGATGAGACCCTGCAACAATACATCGCCTAGTTAGAGAAAATTCTTTAAATACACTGTCATGGCTATACAAACGCGATAATCTTATATATAAAAATGAAACGCAAAATGTGTTGGTAAGCGCATAACTTCAGAACGGGTGGACCGATTTCACTAATTCTTTTTTTTTGTGTAAGGTAGGTATTGTCAGGAGAAGGTTCTTATGAAAGAAAAAATATTGTATTCCCACGGGAACGGGAACTACGCGGGTGAAACCGCGTGACGTCCGCTAGTATATGAATAAATTACTAACAACTCGCCTTTGCTTCTCTTTCCAACAACAAATTATTACTATGTTCCTGACCCAATCTATAAATCCTGCCAATATTATAAATTTAAATGATTGTCTGGATATTTGAATGTCTGTTACTCAATCGCACTGTGAATGGCTAAACACATCTGTCTGAAATATGGTGTGTTTTGATGTCTAAATGTTCTCATGGGATGCGGTAACGGGAATTCCACGCTAGCGAAGCCGCGGCCATCAGCTAGTATATTTAATAAGAAAGTTTGTAACTCAATCACACTGTAACCTATACTCAAACAGTGGCCCGCCGGGCCTTTGATAGTGGCCCATCTGAATATTGGCGCGAATCGGAACACAGCATCTAACGACTGCTTTAGAGGGCTTATTCTCAGAATAATTGCTTTATCGTTGGAAGTCTACGATTCTACTATGATACATATACAAAGTTTTCGGGGCCCTTCACAAATTTGAAGTTCTGTGCTTTCACTGACATCGGAAGGGGCCGCATACTGGATCCAGCATACAAGTAGGGGGCGTTAGCATTGGTATCGAGCCCTTATTGAAGTATCTGGGGTTCGTACTTGAGAGCGGATGGAACTTCGGACACCAATACCAAAGTGTGGTCCCAAAACTAAGGTGGGGAACAGCGGCATTCTCGTGGTAGGTACACCACGTAAGAGGAACGGTAGCCGTCAGAGTAATAAGAGGATACTGCATGGAATATCTCCTAGTCGGGACCTGTCCATGGGACCTAGAAGCGAGGCCTCTTGACTTTAAATGACGCATGGAGGCGCTGGAGCGGTGCCATACGCCTGCGCCTCGAAAAATTGAACGGTTCCAGTCCTACCAGGGTGGGGAGAAGTCACAACCCAAACTTCACACATCTGCGGTGAGGGCGCCGTAGACTTGTCTTCGCCGAAGACTATCGGCCGTCATGACCGGGGGTCTTAGCACGGCGAAGGGGCTGCTCACCGTCCTTACAGAAGCAGGCCCAATACGGCAGCGTGACGCGAAAGTTTCACGCACGCCAATCGTCCTAAGAAGCGAGATAACAACCGAACAACCCCTAGAGACGCGGGAAAAGACTCAAACCCCTTAGGAGAAGCAGCAATTATAGCCAAGACAAATCCTGCTAATTCCTGCTGAGGACTTAGCCAGGGCTCCCGATCGTGCAGAGGTCGGGCACGTGTGGTTTTAGTTGGTAAGTGCCTGGCATAACATACATGAGAGATTTCAAAGTATTCAAAGTATCATAAATCGCATTCAAACATACAAATCTTTGTTACTTGTTTTTTATCACTAATAATTTTTTTAAGTAATTTGGAACTACGTTTTTGTCAAGACCTAAAGTGACCCGCGACACTATCACTGAAGCGTGTTTGTGGCCCTTATGAGAAAAAGGTTCAGTATGGCTGTTCTGAATAAACATATGAGTGTTTGTGGCCCTTATGAGAAAAGGGTTGAGTAAGGCTGTTCTGAATAAACACATGAGCTACCTTTTATCCTGGGAATAAGTTGAGAAATGGGGTAAAATCTCCACATAGGCGAAGTCGCGACCATCACCTAGTTTATAATAAGCTTTTCAAATCGTTTGATGACTACAGGAAACTACTTCCTTGTCCTATTTTACGTCACTCAAAATCCCCGACAGCACAAGATAAACCTACTAATCATTAAACACGTGCCCCAAGTTTCAGGAAAACCGGCAGAAAAATCTGTAAGGCAGCGTTGTCGTAACAACAGCTTATCGTGTCGTTAAAGCGTCGTGCCTTAGTTTATTTAAATGGAGATGTTCACATTAAAGGAGAACACAATAAATCCTGATCTCCTTTATGTGAACACCTCTGGTCATCATCACAAAAAAAAAGTCGACGTCGTAGACGACAGTAAACTGTCGTCTACGACTTTTTTTTGTGATGACAAGAGATTGTCGTGATAGTGGGAATGGCTAACACAACAGTCGCTTGAGCACAGTACTCGCAAAAAGGTATAAAATCGTAATGACTAAATTGTGACGGCAAATCGTGTATCGTTGCGATAAAAATTCGTTCCACGACAGTCGTTATACTATGCACAGCTAGAGACGATTGTCGTTCGACGAAAAATAACCGTAACGACATAGTGAAAATGCGACCTTAAGAAGGCCAGTCCGATATGGACACGTTCACTAAATTCCCGCAATCAAAAGCCACGCCATTATTAAATTAAACGACGAATAAAATTTGATTACTATTGTGCCAAATAAATGTCGCAAGTTAATAGATAAGTAATAATTATAACAGCGCTATCTGTTTAAATGTTGACTAACCACATTGCAAAAATTATGTATGTAGACACTCCCAGTCTTTATTTTGATGATTTCTTGTAGCAGTTCGTCGGACATTAGAATTAATTTTGTAAAGCAATTTATTATCCTACCTAAACCATAAATTTCACTTTTTGCTTTTTTTTAAGTCATAAGTTTCAAATAGGTTTTTATAGCTAATTGGAAAAGCATCTGTCCAGGCAAGTCAAAATGCAGGTTCCAGTCCTGCTAAAGACGTTTTTCGGTTTCGGGTTTTCCGCACGAGTAACACTTGTGATACTAGATGAGAATTAAAACTCGCATCGAATAGCACTGTTACTCGATGCGACGATTTTTCCGAACGAGTCACACTACAAGATCCAGTGGAACTAGATGAGAATTAAATGTCAACAACGGGTCACACTGTTACTCGTTTGCGAGTTTTTTTCTCAACGAGTCACAGTGTGACTCGTTTTAGGGTACTCGTTGAGAATAAAGGATCAAATCATCCTTTTGCTGGATAGCCCAATGAAGAGTTGACCTTATTGTATGCTAACCAGTCGATACAATGTGGTTGGTTTGTTTCTAGTTTTCTTCCTTCACTAGTCAGCCATTTGCAGCTGAGGCTAGCTTGAGCACTGAAGACTACCTAGGGCTAGATAGTCTAAAGGCTTCATAAGGCCCCATCGAAACCGTGATTCGCAGACAATCATTACTGCCAGGAGCTCATATTTGACGTCTAAACTTACCTAGTATGTTGTCTCGGCCATCAAATTATTGTAATAACATCATTCTGGTGAATAAATGAATCTGAATCGGATAAACACACCCGAAATATCAATTTGAATTGTATATTTATGAAAATAGGTGTCTGGCTATGTTGACAAGTAGCTACAATTTTTAGGGTTCTAGGGTTCTGTACGCAATGGGTAAAAAAGGGGACTCTATTCCTGAGACTTCACTATCCGTCTGTCTGTCACCAAGCTGTGTCATGAAACATGATAGCTAAATAGCTGAAATATTCTAAGATGACGTATTCTTATTGCCACTCTATTCAAATACTAGAAAGAAAAATTTGAAAAAAAAATGTAATCCCCTACAACAGAAATCATTTATTTGCTGGTTTTGGTAAGCGCCCTTCGTGCGCAAGTGCGACTCGCACTTGGCCGGGTTTTTTTTTTTGCAATTGGGAAAATCCTAGAGCCTACTCAAGCTTATAACGAACTACCATAAATAACATAGTGAAATCTACCCATTTGTACACCCCTTTAAACATTGTCAATCCTTTTTTAGCCCCTCTCTATAAAATAGATTGCAGAGAGGCTTATGGCGAGACTTTGTCTGTAGTCTGTGACTCTGTTGCATTATGTTACGTCGCTAGGTAACGTGGATCATCTGTATAAAGTTTGAAATAAAACAAAAAGGAACTGATCAACGTCAGCGGGATACAGGCTCTATCAGTTCTATAACTGCCTGCTTGAATTATGCATATAATAATATATGTAATAATAATAATAAAAATGACAATGTTAATTGAATTGAACTTTCACTTTCACAGAGGGGCAGTTGGGTGAGACCGTCTCACGACTTCTTGTCAACCATGTTGTAGTCCAATTAGAAAACACTGAGGAAAAACCTACATAATATATCAACTAGCTTCAAACTAGTCTTGTAATAATAAAATAGGTAGTGCCATACTACTATTTTATGGATTTACCTTATCTTGGATTTATTAATATAAAATTAATTGATCAATAACATTTAGTCATAATATTTATTTCAATAATCATTAGAATGAATATGAGGAAGCATTGTGGCATTATTTTCTATATCAATCAGCTGATAAGCTCAAACATAACTTACTACTATAAAATTTCAAAACATATCTCTGCACTACAAGGAGATATTTAAATGAATTGGTAATAGGGTTTTGGTATCAATGTTTTCAAACTATACATTTATTCAACTTTCAATAATGCCTAAATCTGATAAATGTACCTTTGAATGGACAAAGTTAAATAAATAACCACTTCTCTTTTTGTGTCGGGAGTTAAAAATTTAAGTGCTAACTCAAACTGCACCATAAACAATTATTATTGTCAGTTTAAAAATGCTATTGTTGTGCAACAAATGACTCACTCATAGCTCTGAGTCACTGATGGAGATTCCCATAAAGTGAATTTATTAAATTTGAAATGACGGTGAAAGTACCAAACCCATTTTGACATGGAAGGCCTCTTTAAAATATTAAAATACTAGAGGACCAGGTCATGCGTTGCTGCGGCAAAGGTTTTTGCAAATCCGGTACTCCCGGCTGTTGCCATGTAGGCTTGCCACAAAAAAAAAACTCTCCTATCTCTCAAATTTGATCAGACTGTACACAAGAGATTGCAGTTTGATCAAGATTATTGAAAAAAAAAGTATTACTAACCTGTGTGTTCTGGAAGTAATGCCTCCACAGTGGTCTGATTTTGTCTTGGCCGCCCACATCCCACACGGTGAAACTAATGTTTTTGTATTCTACAGTCTCCACATTGAATCCTGAAAATTAATAAATACACTTTGATTAACATCTGATTGAACGCTCGTGACAGTTCATGACCTAGACACAGTTTGCCCCTGATTTTCCAATCAGGGGCAAACGGAAGCTTCCAAACACAATTGTTTTGATCCCTTTCTTTTGATTGTATCACATTCCATAGACAATTTAGTTGTCCACAGATAAATGATGAACTGAGATGACTTGATAGAAACCTAAAAGATCTTAAGTGGACACTACAGCATAAACAAATTCGAGGAGATCTTCATTCGCAACACCAATTCCCATCTCAGAGGCCACAAGCTTAAATTGTGTGCAGCTTTGTCACACAACAACACCCATAAGCACTTCTTGACCAACCAAGTTGTCAGGGAATGGAATAGGCTGCCGGTGGATGTGATCTCAGCGTCAAATGCGAACCAATTTAAAAATCAGCTGGACAGATATTTAAATATATAATGGAAATTGGTGGGCAGTAGCAAGATACGGGCATCATCAGTTGTTTTTTAACTGCTTGCTTGTTAAACTATAATAATAATATGTACTACTGATTGATAGTACTTCATGGACTTGCTCACATCCATACTAATATTAGGTTTAAAGAGAAATTTTACTGCCTGTTAGTGTGTATGTTTGTTTGTTTGCTTCTTAGTGTAAGCTTCACTGCTTATTCAATGATAGCTGTGAAGCTACTGCATCGATTCAAAAAAATATTTCACTGTTGGGAAGCTACATAATCCCTGGGTGACGTATGCTCCATTTTATTCCCTGTTTTCCATAGGAACTAAGAGGGTGAAATCGCGTGACGTCGTCTTGTACTGAATAGGACTTGTACTGTTCCACAACATTAACATTGTAGAGCAGTACTAGTGGTTTTATTCAAGATTATAAAAAACTTGCTAATGATAGGTTGTAAATGATAAGTAGGTACAAATAAATAGGAAGTTTTCAACTGTTCTTGTGAATAAAGTTGTAGTGTAACTAATTTATTGTGTAACAATAGTTCGAAAGTATGAAAGCAAATTTTGTGCTGTGTAACAAAAGAAATGTTGAATGATTGTGATGCAATAATTGATTATGAATATAAATTTCATATTTAGACACATTAGAACATGCATTGCACAGGTTAAGTTTACTGATTAATCATATAAAGATTATAGATGATGCCAAATGTTTAGTTAGGCAGAAAAGATAGCAATAGAAATAATAATTTAGATCAATCAATGCCAATCAGTTTGGGTAAAGCATGATTGTCTACATTAGACTTATTGGTTTCTGTGCAGTTTGAGTAGTTTCGCAGATCAGAGACTGTTAAAATACATCATCTAGATATATTTTAGACAAATGGCTCATGGTGTATAATGAGTAAAAAAAATCAGAGTCATGTTCAGATCACTATCAGCTGTAATAACACTGTCAAATTAATGTCATTACTGTTAGTTGTTAATGATGATGTTACTGAAGCAAAATAAATAACTGACAGTATTTATGTCAGGATAACTGTAAATTTAATTTTAATAAATTATATTAACAGCATTGTAGTTCCATGGTTATTTACTTTGAGAAATAGTAAAGATTTTTAAATATCATTGTCTTGTGAAAATGGTAAGTTAAGACACTCACTTTGATAATGTTGATAAAATCACAAAGAAAATGGTGCTTTTTTCAGTGTAACGGTGAATAGACATTGTCTTAAGCTACATAAAATAACAAAATTGAGGCCCTGGTTCACTTTTCCACTGGACTTTGAATTATAACAGTTAAGTATAACATACAGAAACGTTAGATACATATTTCTGTATGTACTCAACATTAAAACATATTAAAAATACTGCAAAAATACTACACTAATCTTATGCTAATAAATGACTCATCAAATGTTATCACTTTTGAGTTCTAAAGACAGACATTAGAAGGTATTATTTTTAGGTTTATTACATAGGTTTTTAACATATGGATAATTGAAAATAATTACATGGCACTTCTTTCATTTTACTGATACACTTTGGTAGGTATAAAATTTTACTAGAAAAGACTGGACCAACACAATGTACATACAGCTGCTTTGCCACATAGATAGAAAGACCGAATATTACTGTATCAATGAGGGCACTTTTCGCAAACATAAAGATATGATGAAAGAACAATAGTACTTAAAAACATAAATACTCACCAATTGTGGGAATTGTTGTAACAATTTCGCCTAATTTGAGTTTGTATAGGATTGTGGTTTTACCAGCCGCATCCAATCCAACCATCAATATTCTCATTTCCTTTTTGCCAAATAGGCCTTTAAATAAATTTGCAAACATATTCCCCATTTTGAAGCTTTTTTAATGATCTGAAAGAACAGTAAAAATTAGAAATTTTAGGATACTCCTACTGAGTCATCCGTCAACTGGGCCAGTCTGCTGCACGTTATTTCAATCAATGATAATGACATGGCAGGTCCCTACTGATATTTGACGTAGAATGTCTCTATATTATAGATTTAACGACGAAACATGGAAATATTCTATGAAATCACAACACAATATGTTAATTTCACACACAAATGCTGTACTGTCCTTCAACAAGGATAAAATACAATAATAATTTACCGACACCGCTGTTGGTCTCTACTGCGGTCACCACCCTCAGTTTGTAAGGTACACAAATCGTTAATTACGACACACTATACGGTTCTTTCACAATACTGAGCTATAATAACGTTTAAACATTAAACTTACATTTTCAGTAGCAAATTTCAACACAATCAAGAATAAAAGCTTTATTTCAGCGGATTCTTTACTATTCACTCGATGTCAAAATGGCGGCGAACGTGGAAGTTGTTCGTGCCTATGCCACGTATTGGAAAAAAGTGGCCAGTAACAATAAAAGATAAACGTCCAAAAAATATTAACTTTACAAAATGCATTAAAATTCGGGTACCTATTTAAAATTCAATGTAAAGAAAATATAACATCATTCAAAATCAAATTGACTAAATAGAGATAGTTGCTACACCACTGACTATTACTATTTCGTAAGTACTCATATTCAGCTATAATATTTTTATATCAATAAATTGCTATTGCTATGTTTGGACATTCAGTTGACGAATTTTGTACATACCTAGTAGAGATGATTGTAATTCACCGTTGCCTGCCTATCCAAAGATGGATAAAGACAATAGTAAGAAGCTTAAAGTTTGTGTTTTGTGTCCACCACCAAACAGAAAAACAAACGCCTGCAGATTGTGGACAGTTATTAAACAATGCTCCCCGGTCTCCTTGATTTTATTTTAAAGCTTCAACAACTAAGACTTTATCATATTTGATAGGTACACGTAAGCTCTCCCCGCTTTTAACCTCGCAAAATACAGTGATGAGTCAAGGACTGCCTGAACTGTAATTAACGACTACGTCTAAATTGTCGATGTGGCAGTAAACAACTTTTAGAGAACACGTATTATTGTGAAATATAACAATAACTATTAACTGTATAACTAACAGTTACTTAACTGCTAAAAGCAGCGAGTGTATTCCTGCTATCTTATTTCCCATCTTACTATGAAGTAGGTACAAAACTACAGGTTGTACATACAACTTACATCAAAAGTCAGTTGGAAAGTTAGAAACAACCGTATTATTGCCAATAAACTGGCTAACAGCTTCACAGGCCATATTTTAGTACTCTGATTTGATGTTTGTAGCAGAAAGCAGCATTAGAATTTTATAAAAACAATAATATAGTAGGCCAGGCGCCATTCCTTTCGTTGGATTATTAGCATAGGGAAAAATATCAAAAACATGAAGCATAGAAAATTGTAACTTTTCGTGTTACTTTCAAATCTCCATTGAAAATTACTGTAGCCTCCGCCATCGCTTTACTGGGTAGGAGGTAGGACTAAAAACTGTACTGAAACCAACCTCTGAACTAGCTGAACGAAGCAAACGGTGTCGTCCTTTGCATGTTATTTGAGCAATTAAAAAAATTATAATGTCAAATACGTTGTCACTGTCTTGTCATTTGTCAAATAAAATTGTCAAGATTCTACTTTTCTTTGTGCGAGGCCGCATTTGCGTTTTTCCGCGGTGGAAAAATTCAAAATCTCTGACTTTTCTTGTTGAATGGCCCCGTGTCGTTTCTTCTTCGTCGCGTATCAACGATTCTGCCAACTGCCAACGTCAAATTGTCAAGAATGATCATCATCGTGTCATCATCAAAGTTGTGGGCACACTGATCTGTAATAATAATCGCTGGACTGGCTATTCCATACAAAATGACAGCTACTTTTTTGTGCCGATTCAAAGCGCTCCCCCCCCCCCCCCCCCCGAGTGCACTGAGAACTAAATTAGTTTGCAAATGATAATAATAATAATGTTTATTGAGAAATGGTTACATTAGCTTTGTACACGAATTTTATAGATACCAAACTATGACAATTTTTTTTTGTTTTTTTTTTCTTCTTTTTTTTTCTTCAGTCAGTAAAATTACATTTCCAGCGTTGCAGGTTTTGACAGCGAAAACGATTACCCTTTATTGTTTCAGCAACAGCTGCACTTGCCATTTCACTGACCGAGATCAACAATCTTATCTTAGTGTAGTTTCCAAGCGAATCTGGCTAAGTACAAAGTTAGGCTTTCATCCGGTACTGCCCTCCTAGTTATACTACTGAATAGTCTGTGTTAAGGAGAGCAGATTTGTGTGTGATCCCTGTAAGCAGCACCTCGAGTGCTACTTACATAGACCACCCAACGAAACTATTAATTGACACCAGACTTGAGACAACGTACATAATACAACCCTTCTACACTTTTAGCAAGGTAAAAAACACATAGTAATACATTTAAGTCTGTGATACATAGAGAGAGACAGTTGTGTAATCGTATTGTGTCTCTGTGCGTGCGTGTGTGTGTGTGTGTGTGTGTGTATGTGTGTTTTTGTGAGAGAGTGTGTCTGTGTGAGTGTGCTACGCGCGTGTGTGCGTTTAGTCATGCTTGCGTTCGTTTTTGGGTATATTTATTCATTTATTTATTTATTCATTTATTTATTCATTTATTTATTTATTCATTTATATATTTATTTGTTAATTAATTAATTAATTTATATTATAAATATGATACATACCTATTATGTTGAAGGTATTATGTATAAATGGCCGTTGTTTGTTTATTTCAGAAGGAGTTTATGTGTTAAATTTGGAATATTTTTAAGTTATTACTGTGATTGCTATAAATTTGAAGTGTTTTAATATATACATTTAGTTTATTGTGTAATTAAGTAGATATTTATCATGAGATTGGGTGTATATTGTAAAACAAGATACGAGAAGGGCTGTGGCGTCTCTTTTCACAAGTAAGTAAATCTAAGAAACTAATTCTTATACAATTATTATAAAACCATAATTTAGGTTTTTTTTTACTATCATAAGCGAATACCCTTCGAGTTTCGGGGATTTTACGAATATTTTTATAACCTACTAGCTGACCAGCGCAACTTCGTTTGCGTAAGAGAGAGAGAAAAATAGAAAGGTCCCCCGTCGCTTCTATTCTTATCGCGCGGTTTTCTGTCACGTGTATTCCCGTTGTAGGTATTATTTTGGCACAAATTGGATTTTTATTAAAATGGTTATTGTAAACGAACCTAATTCGAAGCCCTCCGGAGAGCACTATCAGTGGGGTTACGGGATATTTTACTTTCCCGTGACTCTACTGGATGCCAAGGGAAATATGGGTCGACATGCAGCAGCGCCACTGGTGTTGCAAACGTTCACTATGCGAATTAGTCCACTACAGTAACCAACCATCAGGTGGACCGTAAGCTTGTCTGCCATCTTAGTAGTATAAAAAACTGGCCAAGTGCGAAGCGGACTCGCGCACAAAGGAAATAAATAAAGAATAAATTATCGATAGGAATAAAGAATTTAAGTCCCGTAGATGAGTTCCACACACACAGCGGTTGGCCGGTTTAGTTGGTCGGAGTGGAAAGACAGAGGGTTCCGTACCAAAAAAAAACAGCAAAGCATCACGTTTAATGGTTGGGAGCCCCCTTAATCCCCGCCCCCCTTTTCTGACGTTAGTATTTGTTGTCATAGTGGCTACAGAAATATATCATCTGAAAATTTCAGCTCTCTAGCTATCACGATTCCTGAGATACAGTCTCATGACGGACAGATAGACAGACGGACAGCGAAGTCTCATAAATAGGGTCCTGTTTAAGGGCACGAACCCTAAAAATCGTTTCTTTGTGCGCAACTATGCCATTAATCTAATTTCAAGGTTCTAGATCTCGATCAGGTATTTAAGTCAGTTTTTATTTTTATATCAATCAAATCAGCATGTACGCTCTTGGACGTAGGCCTCTCCTAATTTTCGTCCTGCGCCTTCAGCATCCAGTCTGCGACCTCTTCTAGGTCCTCGGTCCACCTGGCGGGTGAACCAAGTCGCGATACCCGCTTTGGAACTCGTTTGCTCCATCTGCCGTCGTCTGTCGTCTTCTGTGGCCAGCCCGCCGCACTTTACAGTACTGTTTTTATATGTAATATGTAGATATAATTCTGACTAAATAAATCAAAATACGTACTTTGAGCGAAGTAAATCTATATTTTTGTAAAAATTGATACTAGACTAGCTGACCCGCGCAACTTCGTTTGCGTGATAAATGAAGAACCGCTCGACCGATTATGTGCAAACTTCACATAAACCATCTACTAAATAGTCCGAACAAAGCCTAAACATTTCGTTTAGATAGGTGAGCCCGTTCTTGAGTTATAAAATTACAACGAAAAGTGGCATTGACAAGCTTTGCACTAGGACCCCACGGTCCAAGAGTTTCAACCCCAAACGGCTCAAATAAATAAGCCCCAGCAAGATTATATCGTTGAATGCCGCATGAAACCCGAGTTGCCAATCTCTCGCACAGTCGATTGCTTTGGCAACCAAGGCGGCCAACTTTTTTCGTTTGGTTCTCCTCGCACATTTTTCGATATCTGTGGCTGTATGGTCGCGGGTCTAAGTCTTTCTGTATAAATTAATGTGTAGAATTGGTTATGCTACTGAATGAGATAGCTTGCCGAGTGAATGTAATGAAAAAAAAAGTCGAAATCACGATTTGATCGCTGTCATATGGCGCCCACGTGCACTATAGTGACAGAACTGTCATCGGCTCCGACGCCCACGGTCATCATAATGCCAGTTTATATCCGTTTATATCCGGTATTATCCTCTTTCATCCAGGCCGGAAATAATGCAGGATGAGTTTATAATAATGATTAACATAGCCTGCAGAGTAACATTAAAAGAAAAAACATCAGAAACTTCGAGTTGATTGTGATAAATAAATTTTCTGTTGAGCCGCCATTAGCGTTCCAATTAGTTACGGGGTAAGTATTAAATATTTTAGTTTATTCTGCTTTTATTTATGGTTTTATTTAATATATTGAATGATATATTATTTTATAATATATACTTATTTATTTCAGTGTATATTTATTAATTGTTTTTTTTATTGGCCAATGTAAATACGCAAAAAATGTATAACTTTAATACTTTTATTTTATTAATATTTTTGTTTATTTTGCTTCAATTATTCTTGTTTTGCATTTAAAAGGTGTTGTTTAACAGCTGTTATAAATATTTCCGTCCCAAATCGAGGTAAAATTAATTATAATAGCATGTGAAGATGACAATTTTTGGCAATGAAAATACGCTAAATATTGATAAATTTATTTTCGGAGATTTTGTATCTACAAATTCTTTTTTTTTATTTTTGGGTAACGTGTTTGTGTGTATATTTGGTAAATAAAAAAATATAAGACTTAAAACTGGTTTTATTTTGAATTACATGGTAAAACATAAGAATACTACTTCATTTTAACCATCGTAATTTTCAGCGACATTTCATTAATCCATTACACATCGGATATCCTCGGATTTAGTTTAGTTATTTTCGTCAGTTATCCAGCATGATGAAACAGTAAGTATTTCTGTAGTGCGACTCCTATAAAAGAAATAAGAATTAATTTTGTGAAGCTCGGCGCGCAACCGCTGTTCCCGCCAACGCTCGCGAAGGTGTTGAGCGTCGGCGGCCCGTGACGTTTGACAGTTCGGATGCGCGACTGATTATTTATTGTTTGTTTGGCGCCGTTCCTAGAAAGTATTAATACGATTAATTTTGAATATTTTTGTTTATTCTGTTTCAAATATTGTTGTTTTGCATTTAAAAGTATCCTGTCATGTTGTTTAACAGCTGTGATAAATATTTTCAGTGTAATTCGAAGTTAAATTTGTAAAATTTGATAAAATAACACCCGAAGGTCACCATTATTTTTTGTTGTTGTTTTTGTTGTGCAGTGCTCGTATTTAACCGATATTTGTTGAGATTTTCTCAATAGAAACTATAATCTTTTGTCAAAATACCATTTAACATTTAACATATGAATAATTTATGTGAAAATCAATAATAAAAATGGAGGGGTTTTTTTTTTAATAATTTAAGATTACATAGCCTCGATATCCCCAAAATAAACAAATAAATAGGCAGTAATATTTTATTTTATTTTCGGAGATTTTTTATCTACAGATTATTATTTTTTTGGTGAAAGTGAATTGTTGATGTGTATATTTTGTAAATAAAATAATTTATGTTAGAAAACTGCTTTTTATTTTGAATTACATGGTAAAATCTGAGAGTACTCCTTCATTTTCCCCATCCTAATTTTCGGCCAAATATCATAAATCCATTACACATGGGGTGTTCTCGGATTTAGTGTAGTTATTTTCGTCAGTTATCCAGCATGATGAAACAGTAAGGCCCTTCGTACACTAGGCTACGCAAATCTTCGATACCCAAAGATTTTGGTCTCTAAGCGACTACCGCAATACAAATTCAAAGAGGTTCGTACACAGACATGCGTCGCCGACATTTTGTTCATTAGTCGCCGACGCCAGTCGCGCGCTACCTGCCGGTCGAGATCGTCGCTACTAATATCGCTGCGATTTCCAAGATGGCAGAACAATTGACATAAATATTCAATTTGAATTTAGTATTTTTTATACCACTAAGGTGGCAGACAAGCATACGGCCCACCAGGACCGGTGGTCACCGCAGCCTATGAACGTTTGCAACACGAAAGGAGCGACTCTCGCGCTGCCGACCCTGTAAAAACCTTCTAAGAACCCCATACTTTAGGCGTTTGGAAAAACCGAGGCAGGGAGATCATTCCACAACCTAAGCGTGCGTGGAAGAAAGCCCCTATCGGATCTAACCGTGCTCGAACGCTCCGGACGTAGAGTGTGAGGATGAAATCCCTGTCTGTGGCGAGCGGTGCGATGATAGAACGTAACTGTGGGCATCATATCAAATAAGTCCTCAGGACACACACCATTGTACAGGCGGTAGAACACGCATAAGGAGGCAAAGTCTCTCCTGTCGCGAAGAGGTTCCACTTCACCTGTAAGCATAGGATCGTTGACAACTCTCACGGCTCGCCTTTGCACCGAGTCAAATGGACGAGGCTGATATTCTGGTGCCCCCGCCCAGAGGTGACAGCAGTACTCCATGTGCGGCCGCACTTGCGACTTATACAGAAGCAGTGTTTGCGCTGCAGTAAAGTACCGCCGCGCTCTGCTGAGCACACCGAGCTTCTTGGACGCCGGCTTAGCCTCGTCCACCAAATGACTCCGGAATTGAACCTCTCTGGAAATGTCAACGCCAAGGATCCCAATGCTTTCGGAGATAGTGAGAGCGGTACAGTAAATGGGGTTTTCTTAGCAGTGAATATACACGCTTGTGTCTTGGAAGGGTTAAACTGGACAAGTATCTGTTTGCTGTAATTTTTTTGTAGCTACAAACAGTCTACACTTTACATTTTTTTTTTATATGGTTGAACACAGTATTTCCTATTACTACGATTTCTTTGCTTTTAGTAAAGATAGTAAGCCAAAATCATAGTTTCGTCACTTTTGTCAGACATTTCGTAAATTAAATTAGTCTGAGACGTGTTGTCGCTATGTCTACAGTGGCAGAATAGACAAAATTGCGTCTTGAGATATCTCGTGTGTACGGTTCGTGCGCTACCAAATATTCGCGACATAAGTTGACAACATTAGTATCGAAGATTTGCGTAGCCTAGTGTACGAAGGGCCTAAGTATTTATGTAGTACGACTCCTGTAAAAGAAATAAGGATATATTGTGTGACGTCCGGCGTGCAGCCGCCGTTCCCGCCAAGGGCGTGGGCACCGCCTATGGATACGACGGCGTGACCACGCCACCGGCGGGATTGAGCGGCTAATGTATTTGTTAATTGGTTTAGAGAGCATTCTCTGCTTTTGCTAAGGAATTGGTATCTGAACTTCTTTCTTCCTCGTATTGTGTAAGTCTATATATCTATAATACGAAAGTAAACGAAGATGGTAATAAATACTCTGTGATAATCGGAACCGTGTACATACTTAGAACTTGTTCTTTCATAATTCCTAGCCAGCCATGTTCAGGTTTTCATCTCACAAATGTATTTTGACATAAAAAATAAAATGAAGGCAATTTCGCTTATTGAAATAAATATACGCGTAAATAAAATAAATTACATACATAATACAATTTGAAATGTTTTGACGTTTATCAAAAATTAGACCATTTTTTTTTAATAAATATTCAGCTGTCATGTGTCAAAAAAAAAGTTTAAAAAGTACCGACTAAGGAGTATCAATATGAACTATGAGGCAAATGCCTCCAAAATTTTTTTTCTAACCCATTTAAAACATATTAAATGATAAATTTCAATAAAATAAAATACACGTCTCCCATCAATTCGGTTAAAGATGTTTTATGCCAAATTTGAAGAAGATCGGACCAAGGAATCACGTAGTCCCATACAAACTTTGCAACCCTTGTTTACCCCCTTAGGAGTTGAATTTTCAAAAATCGCTTCTTATTGCTCGCCTACGTCACTTAAGGAGCATTTGTGCAAAATTTCATGCTTTTAGACCCAGTGGTTTAGGCTGTGCGTTGATCGTCAGTCAGTCAGTTCTTGTTTTTATATATATAGATAATGTTTAATAGGGATGTCAAAATGTATATCGATAATTTTCTGTCCAATGCCAAAATTCGTAGTTTAAAAAACAAGAGGCATGGTAAAAGTACTTTAATAATTTAATGAACATATTCAAATTATTAATACATACATACATATGGTCACGCCTTTATCCCCGAAGGGGTAGGCAGAGGCATATTATATGCCCACATTTCACCTTTGTATAATTTGTCCCACGTAATAGGTGGTGAGCCGTATTGCCGTGTTTAAATGGACAGGCGCAGGTTGTGACTGCCTGCTGTTGAAATAAAGCCTTCAACTTAGCTTAACGACTGCCATTTCACTGGCAACCGGGACCAACGGCTTAACGTGCCTTCCGAAGCACGGAAACGCTCAAATAAATGTCACAAGATGGTCACCCATCCATGGACCGGCCATAGTAAAAGTTGCTTACTGCAGTGATCGTTTACAGAACACTGAGTCCGCGGGCCCACGAGCGCTTCTTTCTTTCAAATTATTAATAAACACTTAAAATTGTAGTAGATAATCGAAACAGTAACTAACTGCGTGTGAAATATAACTTAGCATCTATGGTTAATTATTTATATATTGGACATAGTCGTTAGAAACACACATCAATCAGATTTATTCTTAGTGGACACAAGCCTAGTTTAAGAGAATCTACTTTGTTTTTCAATCTTTTTAAAATATGTGATCATTTTCTTTTAAAAATTATACAGATGTGCATTTCAAAATATCCCGTAATAAATGTGTGATTTCATATTTTTTTTTTAAATACCTTCCCTCCTCTGTACTTACCTACTGCAAACAAACAAAACTACAATAAATCCCAATCCAATACAATTAACCTGCCACTTAACAAAATTCCTCTCTGAGCACGGCTGCTTCGGGAAGTAAATGGGAAATAGTTGCCATTGAGGCGGAATAGCAAGTTGGCATTGGCTGCTTCGGGGAGCACGCTCGCGCGGCTCACGTTAAGCGAGGCGTCCACCAGGCGGACCGGGCCGCAGCGCAGAGCAAAAATTCGCGTGCCGTACGTTTCATATGAAATTGTGTAGCATCTGCCTTTACTAGAGGTACAACTTTAAAAAAGGCCGCAACGAAACACAGTTTCATTAAAAACGTATGGCATGCGGATTTTTGCGTTGCGGCCCGGCCCGGCCCAGCCGCCTATTGGACGCCTAGCTTTAAGTTCTAACATAACCCAATTATGATTAAAGACAACCTTAATGACTGTGTGGGCTGTGTCCGGTGTCATTTTTAAGCCGATTTACAATAGTAACACTACTTTGGCAACATACCTGCGACCACTGTTTAAGCAAACAAACTCTTTTTTTTTATATTAAGCTCGCCAAACTGAATTCGCGAGACTGATGGTTAGCCTACTTAGGTACTTTAAAGTAGTCATTCATATTATGTAAACATCATTGGTACAAAAATAAAATTAACATTGTAGTCAGTATCTGGTAAAGTTTTTATCGACACCAAGACAGGTGTTGTACATCACTAGTATTAGTTCCAAGTACATTCGCTAGCTGCCGTCAGCGCCAAATGGCGATTTTCAATTAGACACAATGGAACCGATCACCAGTCCAGATACTATTACAGGTTCAAAGCAAGCGCCACAAATATAACGGCTATCGCTATAGTTATGGCAGCTACATTAGTGCCCCAAAAGAAAAAAAGAAAGAATAGAAAAGAATGGGCAAAATTTTATTTAAGGAAGCATAATTATTCAAGTATAATTGAGTGCCTATGCTTAATTTCTTATTTACTGCACTATTTCAGTAAACTATGCCTCTGCCTACCCCTTCGAGGATAAAGGCGTGATTATATGTATGTATGTTTTATTACAAAAATCCTTGTGGGTTAAGTCTTACAGACAAGGAAAGTATTTATAAAATATAAGTCTAAAATTATATGTGGAAGCTTGTAATCGGCAATTGTCCTCAATATTATGGCAATTTTCTACCAATGTTATTAGTCTGTAAGCTTTCTGTAAAAACAAAAAATAAATAAATAAATAAAAATAAAAGGTTCACTAATATTCCGCGTTCTGTTATCGCATTCTCCGCGTCGTTAATTTTGACATCCTCCATCGGCTGTGTCGCGAATGCGACTGAGCTGCATTCGGTCGGATGGACAGTGTTGCCGTTTCAAATAAAATAAAGTCTCTAGATCTCGATGAAAAAGTCCCTAGATATTGAAAAAACTGTATTTAAAAAATCCGCTAGAAGTCGCTAAAAATTTCAAACAGCGCGGGTCAGTGACTAGCTGACCCGCGCAACTTCGTTTGTGTCACATAAGAGAAAGTAGCTATATCACCCGTTCCCGTCGAATTTACTTTCGTCGCGTTGCGTTTTCTACCTTAGTAAAATTTTGAAAAACGCTGATACACGTGTTCATTTATTTCTTAAGAGACGTAAGTGTACGAAGTTGCATACTTCCAAATTTGGAAGTATGCAACTTCCCATACAAACGTTTATCACCTATTTTACCCTCTTCGTAGTTAAATTTTGAGAAAACGCTGATACACGTATTCATTTATTTCCTTAAAGATACAGGTTTATGAAATTTAATGCATCTAGCTCTGAAAATGACGGACTTTCATACAAACTTCTGTCCCTTATTTTACCCCTTTAGTAGCAGAAAAGCAGGTTTTAACCACATTTTAAATTCGTCTTGCTTCGCCCATTTTGGTCTATATTTCTGAGCATAAGTTTTCTTTCTTATAGGAATATCCATTTCTACGAATTTGGTATAATAACTACTTGAACACAATATTCACTACTTTTCAAAGTACATACAGTGTTAAAAAATGTTTCATTTCTACTAATTTAAGGTAATTGGCTTTGAATACAAGAAATCGTTAGAAGTCGCTAAAAAAAATTAAGTCGCTAGATGCTCATAAATAGTCTCTAAACTCATCAAAAATCCGCTAGATCTAGCGACAAAGTCGCTAAAACGGCAACACTGCGGATGGAACGCTCCAGACGTACCGATTTGGTTGGATGGTTGGCTTGTCGGATGCGTCGGCGATCCAACCACGTCCGACCGATATTAATAATAATTATGTCGGGCCGACCGCCTTACACACTTTCCGATTTGGTTGGTGTCGGGTGGTTGGATCCAACCAAATCGGAACGTCTATTAATAGCTTAAATCTATGGTTGTGGGTCGTGGTGACAGCTGACAGCACTGCACTTGCACTGACAGCTGACAGGACAGGCAGACAGACAGCATGCTATCGATAGCAAGCACTTTTTGCAAAAAACTCCGAAAGAAATGAATTTTCTGTTCTAAATGATATCATAACACCCTGTCTTGTCCTGCGTTGAATGCTAAGTTTATTGACAAAGCAAGAAATTCCAGTACTATAATAAACAAGAATGGAAATTGAAGATAATAAAATGAAACATTGGTTATCAAAACCTCCGAAGTACACAACATTCAGGATAAACAAGCTTAAAACATTTCAGCCTACCTTTCTTCATGAATGCCTTGCGTCTGTAAGTGATAATTCCACATAGCTCTATGCTAATAAAATATAAAATATGATAAAAATAAGGATGATCGCTGAAACAAACAAAAAACGTGCGTACATAGGTGTCTCAGAGATCTGTTTTTGAAAATACAATTTTATTATAAGTACTAAATGAACGGCGCAAGTTACGCGTCTATTTTGGATAACCTGAAGGTACAGTAGCAGGTATCAGAATAGAATTGTTCGAAAAGTATACCTATGTAAATTATTGCTAGGTTTGAAATGATGACCAATTCAGAAATAGTGTTTAGTTAGTAACTATAAGTAATTCTCACCAAAGTTAGTCTTACTCCCTACTAATATTATATATGCCAAATTTGTGAGTGTGTATGTTTGTTACTCTTTCACACTCTTAACGGCTGATCTGGTTAAAATTATGTACAGGGTATGATTATTTTTTAAATAGGCTACTTTTTTTCCAGAAATAAGTTTCCATGGGAATGGGAAGGAAATTACGTATGGTTGGAGCCACAGACTCCATCTAGTATTTTATTAAAATATTATTTACCTACCAGCATTTTCTGTTTTCAGCATTGTTTGGAGCTGAGTACCCCAGGTATACCTAAGTATTACATGCTGAGACCAGATTGTCTTATTGTAGAGCAGTGGCCTAAAGATGTTACACTGGAAAAAACTGGAAAGGAAGTCATTGTAGATCCCTTGTGTGCTGCAGCAGTGTTAAGGGGAGCACATGTGTTTGCCCCAGGAGTAATGGGCCTTCCTGTCAGTAAGTATTTTTATTCATTTTTCTTTTACATAAAGCAAGGCAATATTTCTTTGATTTGGCAGCTATGGTTGAAAATCTCTGAGAATAACCTTATATGAAGGATCCTGAATTAAATGGATCTGTCACAGAGAAATATCAATATTTATCTTAAATACCTTCCTCCCATTCAATCTCCCTCATGGTCATTTTGTTAGCTTCGATAATTCCAAAGTTGTGCAATCTTTCAATAAAGTGTAGACTAACTTTTCATAATTAAATACTACACACCTCCAGCAGGTAGAAACAATATGGGGTGATTACACATACCCATTGAACTTCCCTATTTAATTTTATCTTTTCAGATTGCCATGTTGGAGAAAGAGTAGACATATATGGGGATTTAGAAGGTGGCTGCAAAAGAGGCCTCAAGGTACCCTATGAAGGTAAAAAGCAATATGTGGGAACAGGGTATCTAAAAATGTTGAGAGCAGATTTATTTGATAATGGCATTCAACCAAGGTACGATTATAATTTTGACTTCGAAGCCCTAAGATGAGCCAGTCAGAAGTATTTAGAATGCAACCAGTAATAGCACTGCAAAAGTTAGTTCAAGCAATATTCTGGTAACTTTTCTGTTTTGTCTTAGGGCCGTTAAGTCTGAAATTGTTGAACTCCATGACAAATCAACCAATATTCCTACTCCATCAGAAACCTAAACTCCACTGAGTTGTTAAGGCGCTAGACAGACAACGGGGCGGGCCGGGCTTTTTGCCCGCGACGTAATAAAGACCGCGTCTGCCTGTCGATGTCCGCGACTGCCCGCAACGCACACGACGGGCGGAGGCAGTCAGTTCACGAGGTTCGTTCCAGCGAAGAGACTGAGCTAGCCGCCCCGGCCCGCCCCACGCCGCCGTCTGCGTTACTTCATACAAACTGGTTTGTGTGATCCATGGCGGGTAGCTGCGCCGCCACTACCCGGCGGACACTTGCGGTGCGGTCTTTTTGCCCTTCGTGTGCGTTGATAGTATAGGATTCGCTTAGCGCTATCGTGCGCGGTCAAATTGCCCGGCCCGGCCCGCCCCGTCGTTTGCTATGCGCCTAAGTATACTTTTTTCTTGTTTCAGTGGCATAGCAGTTCATACAATCATGCCAGCATCAAGGTTGCCAGTTATTAATGAAAATATTTATCCCAAGGGGGTATTACTTTTGCAAAATCTACCTTCTATAGTATGCGGTTGGGTTATGGATGCTCAACCAAATGAGTGTATTCTGGACATGTGTGCTGCACCTGGTAATAAAACGACACACTTAGCTGAAATGTCAAATGATAAAGTTAGTCTTGAAATGGAATTAGAGAAAAGAAATGCCTAATATCACAGATTTAAAATGAACTTCAATTTAAATTGTTTTAAAACTACACTATCGCCTTAACTTGAGCAGTGCCTAGTAAGGGTTTTAGCGAGCGCCAGTCGTAACTCACGGTGAAGCTACACGTGATTAGTATGGAGTCGAGTCGATTCCAAATAAATTCGGTTTATTGTACAAGTGCTCGCTATAACTCGCACTAGACACTGAGTGCGAAATTATGCGAGTATCTTTACCAAATCATAATGCAGTCTGGTTCAGGAAAAAATCAGTAAATTGCGCCTCAAATTCCCTACATGGTGAATATGAGAATGATAACTACTGTCAACCACCAAGTTTTTGTACCATATTCTTCTTTGTGAGTTATTTACTCACAAAGAAGAATATATATAATATGATTAGGTATATTAAAGATAATTTTGAAAAGCAATTTAGTATGCTGACTCAATCACAAATTAATGTGAAAAAATTTTGGTCTCGAGCAGGATCGAACCTGCGTCTTCTGGTTTGCCGGACCAGACGCTCTAACCATTGGTCCACCGTTAACTTGCACGGCTCGAATGTATAGAATTGCACCTATATAATCATTTGACTTGCGATGATACCTGCCCAAACATTAGAGATAATTTTGAAAAGCCATTTAGTATGCTGACTCAATCACAAATTTAATGTAAAAAAATTTTAGTCTCGAGCAGGATTCAGTCTTCTGGTTTGCCAGACCAGACGCCCTAACCATTGGAACACCGAAACACCGCTCTCGACCGTCAATTCTTTCACCTTATTACGTCTCGGGGCGACGTAGGCACCATCTGCCGGCAACTTAGTTAAGTTGCATTTGTGCAAGGCGCTTGTAAACGCGCACTAGGCACTGTTCTCAAGTTACGGCTACTACATAACGCGCGGAATTTAAAGTCTTCAGATGTCTCATTGTAAATCTGAAAATTTTTGCTTGTGACTTTACGAAACTCAACAAATTCGTATACATGTTAAATAAAAATGTTTTTCTACTGTTACAGGCAATCATAATAGCAATAGACAAGACTCCTCGAAAGGTAGCTAAGATAAAGGAATCGTGTGAACTTCAGGATGTAACTTGTGTTGATGCATACACATATGACTCGACGAAGTGCTGTTCAGAAAACAGTGCAGGAATCAACAGTGGACCGCCATTTCCACCTAACAGTTTTGATAAAGTGTTACTTGATGCACCTTGTAGTGGGTTGGGCCAAAGACCACAATTGGTGAACAAAATGACTCCTAAAATGATAAATTCGTATAAATTTGTTCAAAGAAAGTTATTGGCAGAGGTAATGTGTCAACTTGAACATTATTTCCTATTTGTATACATTTCCTGATTTCAATACTACTATACACTACCACGTATTATGTGAAACTAAAAACAAGTTGTGAAATCATAATGTATAGTAAGTATACTCTGTCTACACCCTCCAAATAGGAGGCGTGACTATACAGGGTGAATTTTTCAAAAGGGATTGGATGGCCAAATCCGAAACTATAAGGAATAGCGAAAAATGCTCAAAGGAGTCACGAGCCCGATTTTGATGAAACTTAAAACCTCATCATTACATTTTTGAAAAACCAATTATCCTAGCTAGGAATCGAATCCGTTGATTTTGAAAAAAATAACACACCCTATATTATTACACCGTACGATAGTGTTGCTATTAAGGATCTTATTCTGGGAAGTAATGACATACGGCAAACTAAAGGAAAGTGCTCATCTTTAACCAAATACAATTTATTTTTCTTACGTAAACTGATTATTTGTTCAAAATGTAGACCATTGTTTTCAATACATAGCTGGATTCGAGACCTCAAGGATCGTACTGCATTCAATATTATTGATTCCGTTTAGAATATTCTCCAAAATAATCATTCTGAGCATAATTTAAAACACGGAATAGTTACGATCTATTCTGGGATTTCGAACAAAACAAATTATGATACAAAATTTAGGTACATAAAATATAATTTCTATTAAAATTCTAAACTTTCCATAAATTTGCCGTATATCATTACTTCACAGAATTTGATCCTTATCAGCGACACTATCGTATGGTGTAATAACAAAGGGTGTTTTTTTTTGTCAAAATCAATGGGTTCGATTCCCAGCTAGGATTATTGGTTTTTCAAAAATCTAATGATGAGGTTTTAAGTTTTATCAAAATCGGGCTCGTGACTCCTTTGAGCATTTTTAGCTATTCCTTATAGTTTCGCATTTGGCCATCCAAGCCCTTTTCAAAAATTCACCCTGTATATGTGTATGTTTAAACACCTAACAACTCTTCTCAGTATTGTGACTCCTTACACATAAATTTGCATTGAATGTCTATTATAAAACTTTTAATTTTTTAGGCAGTCAAATTACTAAAAGTAGGAGGAAAACTTGTATACAGCACATGTACTATTACTGATGACGAGAATGAATGTATGATATCATGGGCACTAGAAAAATTCCCATGTCTGAAATTAGTTCCCGCTGAACCACTTCTTGGGGGGCCAGGACTACAAGATCGGGGCCTAAATGAAGAACAAAGGTAATAATAAAAGCTTTATTTCATAATAAATACACTGTAATGGCAAGATCTACTTTGTATAAATATATTTGTTGGTTATTACTTAACTATAAATAAATTCAATTTTGTAAAATTTGTACGACAATTATTCTCACTTTAAAACGAGGTACCTTTACCTATTCACTAATCAACAAATCAGCCTATATCAGTCCACTGCTATATACAAAGGCCTCTCTCAAATATTTTGGAAGGTATATTGGATTTATTCTACTATGCAAACCAATAAGTTTTTATATCGAGTTTTCCTTCTAGTTGCCATGACCTCTTCTGATATGGGCTCCAGAGACGACCAATGCAACTTGACAAGTCTAGCGTATCACACATCAGTGCAAAAACATGCAAACTTGAATCAACTTTCATTCACATTTCAACAGACTTGTCAAGTTGCATTGATCGTCCCTGGGGCCAATTAGTGAAAACTGTAAATGAGGCTAATTTGGGCACTTGGCACATTATTGTAAACATATTAACTAAGGATCCCATAAACCTTATTTCCACTGCGCCCATTAATTAATCCGCTTAAGTAGACAACATTATAGTAAACTGCATATTATTTTCTCGCCACCACACCACAGTTTAATGGCGCGAGTTAAAGAGGCTTCATTAATGGGCTCGCTCGGCCCGAGCTGGAAACCCGCTTTTTTATTATCAACTATTGGCGTCCAGTTTCAGATTTAAAAAAGATTTTGTAATACGAGATATTTTTTTTTACAGGTTAATGGTACAACGGTTTGGTCCAGAAGACAATGATATTAGACCTGTAGAAAATCTATACAAGGACTCAATAGGCTTCTTCATAGCTTCGTTTATAAAATTACAATAAATATAAATAAACAACATCTGGTTTTATTTTTTGTCCTGTAGATTTATCACATTGACAAAATTTGTACGATCTTGGCTTATTGTATACTTGTGCAAGTGCAAAGCTTAGCTTAACTGACTACTTTAAATTATAAAGTGCTTTTCCATTAAGCGATGTTGCTTTGGATGCGTTTCCATCCATCAATCATGAATTAGAGATTCGTCGGTACAAAAGTGAAGTTCACCAATTACATTGTCACACACACACATTCTCACATTACAAATCGGACTGACGATTGTGATTGGTTGATTTCAAACGCACCCATAGCAACGTTAGTCCATTGAAATGTTACATGAGCTTTGCATTTATTAGAGGACGCAATTTTATTTTTGAGACATGTGTGGGGGGTCAATAGAAGCTTAACCTCAAGTTTGTGGGGTCGCCACCCTTGTCCCCGGGCCGCCATCTTGAAAAGAGGGGGGAAAAAATCACTTTTTTCGCAATATTTCGGAAACTATGAGTCTTACAAAAAAATGTAGAGGCATAATTTGTAGCATATTGTTTTGCCTACAAATGTGTACTTATATAACTTAACAAAAAATTTTACAAAAAATTTAGAAATTTTTTAAATTTCTTGATTGCTCTATATCTTTTTTTTATACATTTTACAAAAAAAATACCTACCTCAGACTAATCTTGTAGATGATCTTTTAAGAGAAATTAAAAAAAAAACATCCTCAAAAGATCATCTACAAGATTGGTCTGAGGTATTTTTTTTGTAAAATATATATAGAAAAACGCCACAGAGCAAAAAAGAAAATTTTTATAATTTTATTTTAAATTTTTTGTTTATAACTTCCTTAATTTTTAATTTAGGGCAAAAATTTGTTAACCATATTTGTAGGCAAAACAATTTGCTACAAATTATGACTTCACAATTTTTTTGTAAGAAAACATTTGTAGGCAAAACAATTTGCTACAAATTATGACTTCACAAATTTTTTGTAAGACTCATAGTTTCCGAGATATTGGGAAAAAAGTGTTTTCACCCCTTTTTAAGATTGCGGCCGGGGGAGAAGGGTGGCGACCCCACAAACTTGAGGTTAAGCTTCTGCCCCCACACATGTCCCAAAAATAAAATTGCGTCCTCTAAGAAATGCAATAATCGGTCCTTAAATTGTAACATTTCAATGGACTACGTAGCATAGTACATTTCTGTTGGAAAATTACCCGTACACATTCACAGTAAACACGGTATTTATGGCCGCTAAGTCGCGATAGAGTAAAATGTATTATTTCGTAAAGGTATATAAAAATAGAAAATGTTAAGTATGTTTCACCCTACTACCTTCCCCACGATGCCTCATCTTCATATGAAGGAGATACTTTGACGTTTCAATTTGCATTTCGGTACGTATAAACGGAATGTGTGCAAAGATTGGTTTGTACCCAGTACACCGTGCAAAAAGTTTCGTGACGAAACTAGTAATATTTTTGTACCCAATAGTTTCGTAGATAATTATTAAAGATAACAAAAATGGTTGCCAGCGATTTTCGACCTTTGCCGATACCATCTCAGCCGACTTGACGCCCACTGCTGGGCATAGGCCTCCCCCAAGGACCTCCACAACGTTCGGTCTTGCGCCGCCCGCATCCAGCAGGCTCCCGCGACCTTAATCAGGTCATCCGTCCACCTCGCGTGGGGTCTCCCCACTCCGCGTTTACCTGTACGTGGACGCCACTCGAGCACTTTTCGACCCCACCGGCCGTCATCTCTGCGAGCAATATGGCCCGCCCACTGCCACTTAAGTCGGGCAATTCTTTCTGCTATGTCGGTGACCCGGGTCCTCCTTCGGATTTCCTCGTTGCGGATTCGATCGCGAAGGGACACTCCGAGCATAGCCCTTTCCATTGCTCTCTGAGTGACAGAAAGCCTCTCTATGGGGACCACTCTCAATGGCCATGTCTCAGTTCCGTAAGTCATCACTGGCAACACACATTGGTCAAAGACCCTGCTCTTCAGACATTGCGGAATTTTGGACGAAAAGATATACCGAAGCTTACCAAACGCTGCCCAACCTAGTTGAATTCGCCGAGTGACCTCTCTCTCGAAGTTGAACTGGCCCAACTGTATTGTTTGTCCCAAATAAACATATTCGTCGACCACTTCAAGGGTTGATTGTCCGATCGTGGTTGAAGCGGGCACGACATGAACATTTGACATGACTTTTGTCTTGTCCATGTTCATCGTTAGCCCAACTCGTTCAGACGCTTTACTGAGGTCATCGAGCATTATGCTGAGCTCCTCCAGGGTCTCAGCCATGACTACTATGTCATCGGCAAACCGAAGGTGAGTAAGGTATTCGCCATTTACATTAATGCCGAGCCCCTCCCAATCCAAAACCTTAAACACATCCTCCAGTGCTGCGGCGAACAGCTTAGGAGAGATAACATCTCCCTGTCTCACTCCTCGCCGCAGCCGGATGGATTTGGTGTTTTGGTTCCGTATTCGGACGGACATTGTGGCACCACTGTACAGGCACTTCAACACTCCGATATACCGGTAGTCGATTTGGCACCGCTGTAAGGATTGCAACACCGCCCAAGTCTCGATCGAATCGAAAGCCTTCTCATAGTCCACAAACGCCAAGCATAGAGGCTGGTTATACTCTTCCGTCTTCTGTATAACTTGCCGCAGCGTATGTATGTGGTCTATGGTACTGTAGCTTTTTCGGAAGCCGGCTTGTTCGGGAGGCTGGAAGTCGTCAAACCTACGAGCGAGACGATTCGTAATGACCCTGGAAAACAGCTTATAAACATGGCTCAGAAGTGAGATAGGTCTATAATTCTTCAATAAGGCTCTATCACCTTTTTTGAAGAAGAGAACTACCACACTTCTGTTCCATGCTTGTGGC
This sequence comes from Miltochrista miniata, assembly GCA_933228765.1. Lineage (NCBI taxonomy): Eukaryota > Metazoa > Arthropoda > Insecta > Lepidoptera > Erebidae > Miltochrista > Miltochrista miniata. The sequence continues at coordinate 17,549,147 of OW121757.1, read as the reverse complement.
GTTTTACCCTCGAGTATGACGGAGTTGAATAACTTCTGAAGGCCCTTAAGAACTGGTTTTCCACCTGCCTTCAGAAGCTCGGCCGTAACTCCATCATCACCCGGTGCCTTGTTGTTTTTAAGCTGCTTCAGGGCCATACTAATCTCGTACAGGCTGACGTCCGGGATAGTCTTTTTAATTGTCTGTGTCTTTGCCGATAGTCTTTTTAATTATCAATCTTCATTTGTTTTAAAAATTAATAAATTAATTGCCATGGAACTACTGGGACCATAAATCTCTTTCGTAACTTCTTGCGCGGAACTAATGGTAATAATCCCAATTAACAACATTATAGAAGTAGCGTTTACCGCGTCAGCAATACCACGCGTTTGTTTCGTTTTCCTACTAATACTGTAATTTGTAATACTTTTATTGTTCTCACTTTTGTAAATTAAAACACATCTTTTCAGTAATTCATTCTTCTCTGTAGAAGTTCGTAGGTTTCTTTAAAGATACATTGTTTTCTTGTCGAATTTGTACATTACTATGTATTGATAATGCATTAATTTACTACAATACTGTATACAGTTTTGTCCCTTCAACCTTATTATTTAAATAATATGCAATTAATTACTAATAGGCGCAGATTTTTAACTACTCGTCTTTGAGATTCCGTTATAATTTATCGAAGTTTATTCGAGGAATTATTCGAAATTAAACAGACAGATTTCTTCTAGAATCTCTCACAATAATTACAAGTAGATGCATATTTAGAACTACTAGTTTTTGACATTCCGTTTCAATTTATCGAAGTTTATTCGAGGAATTATTCGAAATTAAACAAAAAGATTTCTCCTAGAATCTCTCACAATAATTACAAGTAGATGCATATTTAGAACTACTGGTTTTTGACATTCCGTTTCAATTTATCGAAGTTCATTGGAGGAATTATTCGAAAGTGAACAGAAAGATTTATTCTAGAATCTCTCACAATAATTACAAGTAGACGCAGATTTAGAACTAGCTACTCGTTTTTGACATTCCGTTTCAATTTATCGAAGTTCATTCGAGGAATTATTCGAAAGTGAACAGAAAGATTTCTTCTAGAATCTCTCATAATAATTACAAGTAGACGCAGATTTAGAACTACTCGTTTTTTTGACATTCCGTTTCAATTTATCGAAGTTCATTCGAGGAATTATTCGAAAGCGAACAGAAAGATTTCTTCTAGAATCTCTCACAATAATTACAAGTAGACGCAGATTTAGAAATAGCTACTCGTTTTTGTCATTCCGTTTTAATTTATCGAAGTTCATGCGAGGAATTATTCGAAAGTAAACATAACGATTTCTTATCTGGAATCTCTTACAATGAACGAACACGATCATAGTGATACTACATGAATATTAAAGGCACATACAGTCTCTAAAGTGAAACATTTGGAAGATTCATAATTATGTTATCATAAGGAAATATGAGTTTAAGCTATCACGGCATGGTTTATTACAAGTTTGACATCCATTTTGAACGTATATATTGGTTGCGAAGTTTACCTACAAAATTAAGTCTTAAAAATGAATGTACATTCGTTCTGAAAAATGTCATAATATTATACCTTGGAAGTGCTTCAGATAGGTACTTAACTTTTCTATAGTCTACAACGCATCGATACGAACCCACAATCCATCCTTCGCTTTGAGCAAGAGTGCCCTTTTATCGAACTGTATGGGATCCACAGTCTTCTCACAAGCAGAAAATTTGAAGTTTTTCAATAGGGAAACCATCGCCAGTTTCGCAGACAGCATGGCAAAACGTAAACCTGAAAACATAGGATACTAAGTAACACAAACTTATTAAGAAGTCTAATAGAACTGCCCTAAAAGTCTTTGAAAGGCGTTCTATTTACCAACGACTGCAATAAAAGTGGACAATCTCAATGTGAATTGTGATATGTGATGTTTATATTTCAACACGGTTAGATTTTTTAGGCCCTCTGACAGTGTTGATGTGTATAAAATGCAGCATTCTCGAAACTACAGCATAGCAGTATAATTGACTGGACTCGTGGTCCAGTGGTTAGTGTGCCTGTAGTCAGGCACACTACTACAGGCTGGGTGGGCCCACAACCTCCTAAAGTTTCGGAGGTTGTGGGCCCACCCAGGACAAATCTCTATGTGTAATGAGCACCTTGATTTGTTCTGCGGCTGGGTGTAATTTATCAATATCAATCAATACATATAATAAAATCGTAACTGTCTGTTTGTCTGTACGTTTGTGCACGCTAATCTCAGCAACCGCTCAACCGATTGCAATGCGGTTTTCTTAATTGCGTTGTAGTCTGCTCCACTTAACATTTAGTGTTTGTTTCATGTCAATCGGTTCATGAATTAAAACGTTATATTAATCTAAAGAATTACATATAAAATGAAGCGTACGAAGTCGCGGGCAACAGCTAGTCTATAATATGTATGTAATTAGAAATATATAAGTATGTCTGTCAGTCGCCTAGATCCCATAGAACAAGCTTATATTAGCTTAATCTCACAACATATCTCATCCACAATTTTCTTTTTATATATATAAAACACCATCAATGAAAAGATTTGATCATGAAGCTGCAAACAGAAGTCAAACTTACCTATACAATTCCTAGGACCAGCACCAAAGGCCAAATACAAGTGCGAAGCCCTATTCTTTTTCTCCTCATTCATAAACCTTTCTGGTCTAAACTCGTGTGGTTCCGGGTAGTATTCAGGATCCATTTGAATACCATACACGGGTATAGCCAATACGTCTCCAACGCCAATGTTGATAGACGTACCAGGTAATACGTAAGGCTTGGTACACACTCTGTCTACTCTGGAAACTGGTGGATATACTCGTAGAGTTTCTGTAAGATACAAAAATATTCGATTAAAGTGCTTGTTGTGTTGAGACCACAGGGCGGAAGCTCCAGCTTGAATGTGTGCGTGTGACCAATATAGTAGAAAGTAAAAAAAAATGTATTAGCTCTGTTCTGAAACTGTCTCTGGGAAATGTGGTGAACAATGGAGGTAAAGCTTCGACAAGGCGATAAAGAACGAGATATAATTCGCGCGCAACGAGTAAAATTCCGAAATTTCGGAACCTTGTCAAAGAAATCGAAAATGACCAAAATGACAGATTTTCGAACCTTTTTGCGAACACTACACTTGAAATGTCATTTTCCAATGAGTTGCGCGCGCATTATACATTTTTCATTAAGTATAGAGAAAAAGTGTAAATATAATTTGAGTGGTGTCCAGCAAGCTAGTTTTCTCATCCTGCCGGTACCGCAATGTCTCTAGATAGAGGAAAGTCTACCACCAGTTCATTCTCACGAGACGATAGTTCACAGTGAGGATAGTTCATATCTTCAAAATCCCGCAGCAAGCGATGGCTGACGGATAAACGCCGAATCTGTGACTATGTAAATTTGAAAAACCGGTCCCCTTATATCCCAGAGTAAGCACATTAAAGCTGCAATAGGCTGGTCATATCCGGCTGCCGATGCGATGGAGCAAACGATTTCTGGAGTGAAGACTGAAACTTAGCAAAAGTAAATAGGACACTCGGCCAGATAGACAAGGATAAAAACACATGCTTAGGTGATAACTGAGAGAGGCCTACGTTCAGCGCAGTGGTGGAAGGCGAGAAGCTGATTTGTTTTTGAATAAAATAAATAGGCAATGTATTCGTTTAACATGATACATATAAGTATACCTACTTAATGAGTCCTAATTCATTAATTGAAGTAAATATTAGGAACAGCACAAAGTTTACCTAAGTTATAGAAGGAGGTCAATGACTTTATCGCCTTGTGTAATCTGAAGTGAATATACCTTAAATGGCAAAGTTCATTAACCACACATGGATTTAGTAATTATCTGTTATTCAACTGTGAACTGTTGCGTAAGATCTACGAGTGAGGCTGTAATTATAACAGAAATTTAATATCTTCAAAGTTCGACACGGACATAGGTCCTGAGACTGCGTATTAGATCTTATAATTATGCTACTTTTCTGCCATTACAGTAGATAAATAGGTACTTATAATGTGACTTAGCTACCCCTGGGTGCCATGAGGCACTCCCGTACTGATATATCTTTGGGGTCTAAGCAAGCATCTGCTAAATAACGGACAATGTCATGGCGAAAAGAAGGAAAAATCGACAGCTAAGAACCTGGTATCAACGTGTCTGGGCAGCGTGGTACAGTAAGGCCAGTCGCTCTCCCAAAATGATTGGAGATGCAGTGGATAGCAATAGATGTTTAGTTTTAATACTTACCCATTAAAAATCCATCCAAATAATTCAGCTGTGCGATAACATCGTAGTCAATTTTCTTTCCATCTGTCATTTCTATGACATGCTCCCGAAGTTTGGTTTGCAGCTCTGGTTTGGTAGCCAATACATGGATAGCAAAGGATAACAAAGTACTTGAGGTTTCATAACCCGCGATCAGGAATAATAGACACTGTGCATCTATTGTGTCGTCATCCAAATCTGTGGTTGTAAAATTTTTATGTTCATAACTTTGCGACGAATTGCACAATTGATTTTATGGGAATGGTTTTTAGCTATAAATTGTTTCTTAAAATATCGTAGAACAAAATTATCTTAGCAATCTGTGACAGAGAAATATGGTTTAAATTAATAGGAATTACTTTTAATTCTTTAGGTCATATAGATTTTGAAGCGCTCGTGGCCCCGCGGACTCAGTGTTCTGTAAACGATCACTGCAGTAAGCAACATTTACTATAGCCGGATATGGATGGGTGATCACCACGTGGACCACTTTGTGACATTTATTTACGAGCGTTTCCGTGCTTCGGAAGGCACGATAAGCCGTTGGTCCCGGTTGTCAGTAAAATGACAGTCGTTAAGCCAAGTTGAAGGCCTTATGGGCGGCTTGAAAAATTTCAACTGTGGGTCGTCACAACCTGCGCCCGGGTCGGCAGCGCGTGTGTAGCGCCTCTGGTGTTGCAAACGTCTATAGGCTACGGTTACCAACCTTCCGGTGGGCCGTAAGCTTGTCTGCCACCTAAGTAGTATAAAAAAAAAAATTGCGTGTACTTAGTGTACACACGTAAGAAGTGAAACTTCTTCATAAACTTAATTTTCACCTCACCTTAAATTAAGTCAAAAAGTACAAAAGTACAAAAGTCCAAAAGTCCAAAAGTCCAAAAGTCCAAAAGTCCAAAGTCCAAAGTCCAAAGTCCAAAAGTCCAAAAGTCCCAAAGTCCCAAGGTCTCAAGGTCCCAAAGTCCCAAAGTTCCGAAGTCCCAAAGTCCCAAAGTCCCAAAGTCCCAAAGTCCCAAAGTCCCAAAGTCCCAAAGTCTAAAGTCCCAAAGTCCCAAAGTCCCAAAGTCTAAAAGTCCAAAAGTCCAAAAGTCCAAAAGTCCAAAAGTCCCAAAGTCCCAAAGACCCAAAGTATCAAGGTCCCATCCAAAAGTCCAAAAGTCCAAAAGTCCCAAAGTCCCAAAGTCCCAAAGTTCCAAAGTTCCAAAGATCCAAAGTACCAAGGTCCCATCCAAAAGTCCAAAAGTCCAAAAGTTCAAAAGTTCAAAAGTCCCAAAGTCTCAAAGTTCCAAAGCCCCAAAGACCCAAAGTACCAATGTCCCATCCAAAAGTCCAAAAGTCCAAAAGCCCAAAAGTCCAAAAGTCCAAAAACCCTTAAATGACATGCTATCCCTGGATAAAGTACTCTTAATTCGAATCCACCGTGGTGGGGAACAGAACAAAGATGGCGCGTAACCAAAATTCGTGACGTGACGTGACGCAAATTTTTTTCCAACGCCGATAAAGAAGTTTCACTTCAAAAAAAAAAGCTAAGTACAAAATTTTATTATACCAGCACTGCGATGAATAATAAAATAGCTTGAATGTTGTAGATTCTACATCTATCTAGGGTAAACCAGCCAATCGTTGGCACCCCTCCAATTATTGGCACTTTAGGTAATTTTGCCCATTTCTAACAGAAAAAGAATGCTATTTTACTTTTTAATGCATACCTACAACTACATAATGGACAACACCGAACTGAAATAAACTAGGTTTCCCTTATTTTTCGAAATATACTCTTAACTAAAGTGCCAATAATTCATTCTAAAAGTGCCCATAATTGGGTAGTTTACCCTATCTATATATATAAAAATGTTGTGTGCGTTTGTGTATCTATTAAAAACTCAAAATTTACTGAATCGATTGAGCTCAAAATTGGACACGATATACAATAGGATTCAGAGATGGTTTTAGGCTACTTTATACACTTTTATCATAACAGCAATAAGAATAAAATAGCTTTAAAAAGTGATTTTACCAATAGATGGCGTTGGTCGTTTTTTTTAAATTATATTCTGCCAGCTTCAGAACAAAATATTATAAACAACCTATTTAGAAGGTACCTACCAGATTGATGTTTTTTAAGAGAAGTTTGATTGCGGCCTTTTTGCATTCAGAATACTAAAAGAGAGTACTTACCTAATTTAATAAAGAGGTCAGATATGTTTTGCATGTTATTTTTGAACTTTTTGGACATTCGGAATTTTGGAGTTTTGGAGTTATGGACTTTTGGACTTTGGACTTTAGGACTTTGGACTTTTGGACTTTTGGACTATTGGACTTTTGGACTTTTCAAGTTTTGGGCGTTTGACATTTTGGACTTTTGGAGTTGGAGTTTTAGAGTTTTGGAGTTTTGGAGTTTTGGAGTTTTGGAGTTTTGGAGTTTTGGAGTTCTGGAGTTCTGGAGTTCTGGAGTTTTGGAGTTTTGGAGTTTTGGAGTTTTAGAGTTTTGGAGTTTTGGAGTTTTGGAGTTTTGGAGTTTTGGAGTTTTGGAGTTTTGGAGTTCTGGAGTTCTGGAGTTCTGGAGTTTTGGAGTTTTGGAGTTTTGGAGTTTTGGAGTTTTGGAGTATTGGAGTTTTGGAGTTTTGGAGTTTTGGAGTTTTGGAGTTTTGGAGTTTTGGAGTTTTGTAGTTTCGGAGTTTCGGAGTTTCGGAGTTTTGGAGTTTTGGACTTTTGGACTTTGGACTTTGGACTTTGGACTTTGGACTTTGGAATTTTGAACTTTGGTACTTTGGACTTTTGAACTTTTATACTTTTGGAGTTTTGGAATTTTGGAGTTTTGGTCTTTTGGACTTTTGGACTTTTGGACTTTTGTAATTTTGGAGTTTTGGAGTTTTGGACTTTTAGAATTTTAGACTTTGTAGTTTTGGACTTTTGGACTTTGGACTTTTTGACTTTTGGACTATTGGACTGTTGGACTGTTGGACTTTTGGACTTTTTGACTTTTTGAATTTGGACTTTTGAACTTTTGAACTTTTGGACTACTACTAACTCCTATGATATTTCTTTCGAAAAATAAGGTCATGAAGAAGTTTCACTTCTTACGTGTGTACAATAGTTCACGCACACATTTTTTTTTAATGTACCCATCATTTAGTTTGTTACTCATTTCTCATAGGCACATAAAACCACCATAAAAAAGTCACAGCGAAGCGTGGCAGGGTACCGCTAGTATTATATAAAAATCAATGCCACTTTACGTTGTAATTTTATAACTCAAGAATGGGCTCACCTATCCAAACCAAATGTTTATGCTTTGTTCGGACTATTTAGTAGATGGTTTAAGTGAAGTTTGCACAAAATCGGTCAAGCGATTCTTCATTTATCACGCAAACGAAGTTGCGCGGGTCAGCTAGTAGGTACATATAATAAAACTGTTGAAGTTTGAGAATCTGTATATGAAAGATATTTGGAATATTTTAATTGTTGGGCGTTCTCCAATCGACAACAACAGAAACAGAAAATGTAATTTAAAAAAAAATCTGTCAGTAGGTATCCCGAGTAAGTATCACGCCGAAACTACAAAATCAAAGTAAAAATACACCAAACCACTATATCATGCAAATACATAAATGATGTGGAACAGTAGGTACAAGTTGTGTTATTCAAGTTTGAACGATATTTGGCACAATTTGAGCTTATGATCCGAGATATTTTGCGCGGTTCCTTTGGGAGAGGGGATGAATGACAAAATGGTTTTTCAGTTTTAATTTCTCAACGCGTAGTCCGATTTTAATTATTTTTTAGTGTTATAAAGGGGTACTCCTTTAAGGATTTTTCCACACAAGTTTCAAAACTGAGGGGTTTGTAGTTCAGAAATTAGAGACATCTCAAATTTCTCTAAACATAGAATTCAAGGATTCCTTTAAATGTAAGGGTCATCCTAAGCAAACAGGGCAGTTTCAATCGCTCCTATGCGTCTTATAAAGAAATACATCTCCTTTCATTCACCTTATGTGACGTAAACGAAGTTGCGAGGTTCATTATAGTTTATTATTAAAACTTTTATTGTTGTATCCAAGCGCAGAATAATATTCGCGATTCGGTGACGAAACATAACGAATTAAATTAGTGGGAATTGCTATGAAGTCTTTAGGTTAACATTGGTTGCTAAAACATAATGTGAATGTATTAAAATGAGTTTTTTTCTAAATGAGTAAACAGGCGAGTACAGTAAATAGAATGTAAAGCCAAAAGTGTGCAACATTGTAATGAAAGGTACTTGTATAGATGAAAGTGTCTAGTCATGACTCGAGACGAAGATAGAAAGGCATGAATAATGTTACGTTGAAGATAAAAGACGCATTTTAGACCCGCTTTCTCAATGTTTTGTACCTAAACTATTACTGTATGCTTTACTATCTTAATTTTGAGATGGGTCCGTTAAATTTTCATTTACGAGCATTTTCTTGGTTGTAACATAATAATATGGTAGTCGGTACAAGTTGAAGTGACAATACATGAACTACATATGGTATTCCGAAATACCACTCACCGAATAGGACGGTTGTCCGATAACACTCTACTCCGACTGTTAGTTGAACGAAGAAATACTTGGCTGATGAAACGTTTCGCCGAAAATATTATTCATCGATGGTTGGTAGTCCGTATGAATCCTTCGCCGATGGAACGCCGAAAACACTTTTCGACGACCGACGATTGGTTAATTAAACGAACGAATCTTTCGCCGATAGCACTCGTCACTCGTAGGGTAAAACCTTTATTCCCATCGACTACCTCCGAACTTACCACCGGGTGGTGGATGGCACTAATAAGTGTCGTTTACCACCCCATTGACAATGAAGAAAAGCCATGACGCGTTCTGAGCGGTAAGAAATCGATAAGAAAGGTAAAAGTTAAAGTAAAGCTCCGCTCCGCTCCCGCATTAGCCTTCTAACCTAACCTATCCGAGTCGGGGTTTTAACCATAATAAGTGAATGGTTAACACCCCAACTCCGAACAAAGCGGAGCGGAGCGTAGTTCCCGCATTATGCCTTCGTGGTTTTTTTTTTATAACCATGCAGTAATAACCATTTTTCTTACCTTTCTTATCGATTTCTTACCGCTCAGAACGCGTCATGGCTTTTCTTCATCGCCAATGGGGTGGGGTGGAGTGCTATCGACGAAAGATTCGTTCGTTTAACCAAACGTCGTTGAAGAGTGTTTTCGGCCAACCGTTCTGTCGGCGAAGGATTCATTCGGACTACCAACCGTCGATGAATAATATTTTCGGCGAAACGTTCATCGGCCAAGTATTTTGTCGTTCAACTAACCGTCGGAGTAGAGTGTTATAACCGACCCATTCCGTGAGCGGTATTTCGGAATACCATAATGTAGTTCCAATACATAGCCTCAACTTGTGCCTGTACCGTTTAACATGGCAATAGACTTACCATGTAATGCATGGGACGAATTACATATTGATGAAATGTGTGCCTTTGCTTTTCCTTTCAGGGAGAATTGCATAAATATATTATGCAAATAAACGGTCAAAGTATTTCGCATCTACAGATGTCGGTATTCTTTAAAAACCCCTAATATTATTATCGTCCTTAGTGGTGGATGAAACATGTTTCGGTATACAGTATTTAACTAACAACGAACACACGCCATGCCATCTAGATTAGATTAGTCATGCTATTTACAGTTCTATTTTAATGTGCTTGTGTGTTTGATGCCAATATTATTATCATTCGTACCATTGACTATGACGTGTTCCGACACTACGCACCAGTACCTACCTACAGTTAAATGGCAGTGATAAAGACCTAGCTATTAAGTAATGTGAAAAATGTTAATAATTTTGACTTATGTACTTACTCTCTCCAATTTTGGTATTTTCCGTGTCCGATTTTTCCTTTTTGGCAACATCGATTAGAATCTGAAGGAAATCGCTGTGCCTGTCGGAGACGAAAAGATCGCTATTACACTTATAAATTAAATAGGTACAAAAAGAATTGGAATCAAAAAGAAATGGTTGTATTTTTTGGTATGTTTAGATGCAGATGCGCTGCCCTGAAAATAATCCTGGGATATAATCCTAGCGGCGCCCATGTCCCTAATGTAATATCTGACACCCCCCGCCCCCCTTCCACGATAAAAGTAGTTTGATACATCTGGCGGACAAATCTTCTACCGCATCTTCTTGTTAGTCAAATGGCATACCGCGCCGTCTACTCCCACCCGTACTGTTGAGTAGTTCTGTTAACAGAACTACTGCGGATGACTCTTCCGTCTCTTTTCACAAAACCACTCCCATATTGCAGGAAAGCAGAAGGAAAGATGTTACTACTGCTGAAGAAGAAGATGCCTTTGTCTCTGTGTCTGTATAAAGGTCTAGTAAACTACGGGGTCATGGGCGCCGGGAGGGGGTGCACTTTCTTGCTTACAAGAATATGTTTTCTGGCAGAAAAAATGTTTAGGCAATTGGCAAACAAGAAAGTGCATAGAAAAATTATATATTTTAGTATGTTTAAATGCAGCCCCTGAAATGAATCCTGGATACAGATGCACCCACTGGAAATAAGCCTATCAACGGGGTGACACGTGACTTTCGTAAAGCTACATCTGACCGCACCACATCGCACTCTCTTATACTTTTATCCTTTTCTGTTATTCACGGCCGTAATTGATAGAGTGAGAAAGAGAGCTAGAATGCAACCGTAAGTTTTGTCATCGGCGATTAGAAGGTAAAGTAAATAAGTGAAGGTATGAGTCCGAACTCGACCGCAAGCAGCACTGCAGTCACTGCAATGCCGCGACAGCACCACTGGTCCCCATACATCGGTATTGATTTGTATTAGAATACATTCCGAACTTGACAGCAGCCTCGCGACTGCACTTAGTACTGCGCTGCACAATCGCATCCGACGAGTCTCCAAGGCCCAAGGGCTAGAGACTCAAGGTAGAGTTTAGTCAGTAAGAGTCTGACATAATCACACGGCCGGCCGTGTGGTACGCATGTAGCGTTCTCTACCTCCACCCCTCGCTTCCGGGTGGTGCCTTAGGGCTCAAAAAAGAAAAAAGGTCGCCTTGCCGCCGCGACAGCAATGGTGCTTGCAGTCGAGTTCGGACTCTTACCTTTACACAAAGATTATAATTTGACGATCTCGCTCGGCAGATTACTTACTTGGCTTCAGATTTGCTTCTTTCCGCTTTAGCTGCCTTCAATATCCTCATCAACTCGGTCGTAGATTTCACGTTCAGAAACGAGAAGTTTATAAACCTGATCAACGTTGGCATGAATAGCAATATAAAAAACAAAAATATCCTCTTGTGTATCGGCATATAGTCAAATTTTTCGGCTACCTAAAAAAGACAATAAGTTATGGTTATGTACAATTCGGGTCTTCTTAGCTATGCATGATAATTATTGATTAAATCCGTGACTACGACTGGTGTATTTCGGTTTAAACGTTGGGAAAGTAAAAGGTAGGCATTCTTGCGAATAAGACCAGAGTTATTCATAAAATATAAGTAAAAATCACGAGTTAAGCCTACAGCCTAGTTAGGGTCAAGCCAAGCTGCCAGTGAAAGGCGTGATTTAAATAGGAACACTTCGTTACACCCTTTAGTTATTACCTCATTTTACTGATATATCGTATCGCTCTACCGGATGCCTATTACTTATTATAATTAAACAGCCGAAAGGATTGTAAACATGGCAGCAAAAATAGATAAATACTTAACTAGGTCATCTATTTTCCTTTGTTACAAATTAATATCTCTATAATTGTATTGATAACCTTTGACCCAATAAGTATTTTAAATCTATTGTTTGTAAATTATTAGGTAGATATAAATCGATGATAGTTATGACATGCGAATGGGACCTTATTACTAACCTGTCTTGAGCTGCCGGCATGCAGCAGTATTTCCCAATCCCAATACAATATAAGTAGATGATGAACCTATGAAGCAAATGTTCTTTTCGGAGGGAACTGGATGATTTTAGATTTCGCATCGAATCGCTGTTCTTTTGTAAGACCTTATTCTATGCATTATATGATAAGATGTAAATAGTTCAAATTCGCGTTGTTAGCCGACCCCGTTTATAGGAGACTAGCCATTATTTACATAGAAAGACAAGTAAGCTTTTACTTTTCCCTGAATTTAAAGAGATCACAAGTATCACAACAATGTGCTTATCAACAAATAGCGAATTGCGATCATTTAATGTTTAGAATGTGTCCACGACAGTTCTACTTACATTAAAAAAATGTGCATTTTCATCGATCAAGGCACCACCTTTGATGCCGAAAGCACAGGCTCCAATTACTTCAAGGGTAAAATGACCTATTGTTTTCTTCATCTCGACATCCTTCTTATCTGAAAGAATAATAGGGCATATTAAAACCATTCTAGAAATATAGCTAATATCATTTTTATGAAATTTAATGTTATTTCAACTTTACTTTCATAAAATGATGTATGGTGGATAGCTGAGGATTTCTAATCTACGATCTTAACATCTCGTTCATTATGATGAATGCTAATAAGTAGGATTTACCCTACCAGCATCCAGAAGTCTCCCATGATTTTTATGTAATCGTGAAAGCATTCCTTTTACTGACATCTCTACCAATTAGTACCTACACGCGCTAAGCGATGGCGAACCTCTGAAGCAAAAATGTTCTTTTCTGGGCCAATCGCGTGATTCCGAGTTCAATACCGAACCTGTCTTTTGATAAAAATTTCAATAGCAATATGTCAAAGTATACTGACTCTTCAGCTGACAGCTTATTCTTTGCTACGTGTAAAGACGTCCGCCTATCGATATGATAAAAAAATTGTGATACACGGGGCAGTCCCTCTCAACAGTAAATTTTCATTTCCTTGAGCTATTTATTATATATGGTGTAACAAAATTGACTCTCCAAATTTCGTCACGTGACGTGGTATCAGTCAAGAAACATTACAAAAATTAAGAAAAAAAAATCACATGAATACTTTAAACGTAAATCCGTTTTAAAGGTCCTATAAATTTTCATTTTCACCCTTTCTATCGCTACTGAGAGGCAGTAGAAAGCGACAACGACAGCCAGACGGGTGCTCCGTGTTTGTTTTGCCACGGCGACCATGTTACCTCGAATTGCCGCGGTAAAAAACGAATTCTTAATGTGCGACACCCCTTTTTTATTAAATATTTGTATTTGATTTCCGATGCCAAGTCATCTCATGAAAGAGTCAATTTTGTTACACCAGTATAGCCAAATTTGGGGCTTTAGATACCATAGCGAAAATGTTAAGAAGAATGACATCTCCATGGACAGTGGTAGTAAGTACTTACATATACATGAGAGCATCGGTAGGTATTAATATATCTAGTACCTACTATCTTTGTATGAATACCTACCTAATTGCATGATATCAGCATATTTGCGCAGGCATTAGGATCCATGGTTATTGTACACAATATGTATCTACCTAATGCAGACTAAGTATTAAGTATGATGATAAAAAAACATTGTTAACATACCAAACTGCTTTAAAAAATCGACCATTTGTTGGGAGCACAACTCGATCAGTGGCAGCATGTTTCTTAGACGAGATGAACTGAACACTGGTGTAAGGGTACTTCTTACAGCCTTCCATTGAGATCCCTGCCACAAGTAATAACATTATAAAATCCGAAAAGTACCTACAATAAAATTATGTGATCATAATGAGATCACTTGCATTGCAGGGTTCTGTGCTACGGGAGTCAGTGACATGATAATTCTTCATTCAAGTCGTCCCTGTCAACACGACTATAGAACCGGGGCAGCGCGTGAGTGTTGCTGAAATGCCGACACCAAAGGCTGCGGGTAAGGGTTTAGTACCGCGCCTCGTACTTGTCTGCGATCCAAGTAGTATAAAACTTGCTGGAAATGACGGTTGTGTAAACGCAACATCATGTGAATGCCCCCTGTGACTTCTAATTTTTTTTATACACAAGCATACGTCACCACCAGATGTACCGGTGGTCACCGCAGCCGGGCGCAGCCTGTGGACGTTTGCAACACCAGAGGCGTCACAATCGCGCTGCCACCCATGTAAAAACCTTCAACACTAAGTTGAACTATGGCAATCGAAAGTGCCGTTGCATCTCTCCTAATTGACCTGAACAATGCGCCGTACCCCGTTATTGGATCGGTCAAACTGTTTGTGAGCTACGATTGTAACAAGAAGCTCCTTGATACGATTGTAACAAGAACCTTTTGGTTCCTTTTTGTTTCTGTTTGGTTCCCCACGCACGGGATACAAAAGAGTTGTGGAATGGGGTTATTCTAAAAGCTCCGAGCCGGCGATTTATCCCGTTTTTTCACTATGAAGAATTTGGTGTAAAAAAAATTTTTCAATAAAAAATAAAACCGACTTCAAGCAAATCCTGAACAATAAAATTTACTTAGCACAAAGTAATATGTATTTCGATTTTATCAGATTTTATTCAATATCATATTGAAGTCGGCGCCAAGTAAACCCATAGTTTTATGTAGGTATTATATTGATGGCACCAACTTCAATATTATATTGAATAAAATATGATAAATCAAAATACATATTACTTTGTGCTAAGTAAATTTTATTGTTCAGGATTTGCTTGAAGTCGGTTTTATATTTTATTGAAAAATTTTTTTTCATCATTTTAAGTGACGGGTGAATTGAAAAATATATCTATCTAGGTGAAAGTTCTCATCGATACAAATCAATCAAGCCCAAACACAAGGTAGCTGCTGTAAATCGTTAAGGAATTCCCTCGACTGTCTTTCGGTTCCATCATCAGATCGACTCCAGACATTCATTAAATTGCAGTACCTTTAAGCACGGAATTAAAAAGTGAACAAACGCACTAGTTGTCCCTAGAATTTTCGGTGATTGCCCTCGATTTCTCCTGAATCCCATCATCAGATTCTGACCTGGTGAAATTGGGACCACCTCAGCAGTGAACTCTATCCAACAAAAAGCAGATTTGAAATTCGTCTATAATTGACGAAATATCGGTGAACATACATAAAACATTGAGAACTTCCTTTTTTTTAAACTCAGATCTATCAATCTAAGTGTGAAGTTCTCATCAACACAAATCAATCAAGCCCAAACACAAGGTAACTGCTATAAATTGTTAAGGAATGCCCTCGACTGTCTTTCGACTCTATCATCAGATCGACTCCAGACCTTAATTAAAATGTAGAACATTAAAGCACTTAATTAAAAAGTTAACAAGCGCACTAGTTGTCCCTACAATTTTCGGTGGTTGCCCTCGTTTTCTCCTGGATCCCATTATCACATCCTGACTTGGTGAAAATGGGACCACCTCAGAAGTAAACCCTATTCAACAAAAAAAGAAATTTTGAAATCCGTCTATAATTGACGGAAATATCGCATAACATACATAAAAAAAAATACATACAGACGAATTGAGAACCTCCTCCTTTTTTTGAAGTCGGTTAAAGAATGCCACACCCACCGCTTTTCAATCGCTAGCTTTTATAGAACTAACGAAAAGACAGCCCTTGCTGAGAGCACCTTGATGTAGACATTTGCAATACCATTTACTAGTACTTAACTATTCTATGATCTTTTATCATACGTAACAAAATGACTAGGTATGAAGATTTTTTTACGTGTGGAAACCATATTGATGCTAAAACCAATACGGCTCTCTACAAACTCCCTACATCAGGGAGTCTATCCGGCTACCATCGCATCGTGGCACGGTTTCGGGTATCGTGCATGTGATGGTTGGTTCGGGTGTTATCCCGCTTCTTGAGTGCGTGAAATTCTCACGTCACGCCTCCGTCTTGGGTCTGCTTCGGGAAGGTACGGCTTGCGCTGTTCAAACACAAAGTGTGCTCTTTTGTCACTTCTGAGAGCGTGCATCTCAGACTAACATGCATTTACTACTCGTAAAACGACGCAAGTTGATTTAATTTGATGTCTGTATTTTAGTAAAAAAAAAGCGAGTTGGATTCGCGCATGTCGAGTTCTGTACCAAAAACCCGAAAAAAATCACGTTCCTTGTATGAGAGGCCCCTTGATCCGTCTGAGATCAGCCTATTGACGGACGGACAGCAGGACGGCGAAGCCTCATGTATAAGGTCTCGTTTTTACCTTTTGGGTACGGAACACTATAAAGAAAGAGTTGAGGAGTTGATGGTCATGGACAAAGTCGGGTGGGTAAAGTGATACGCAGATGCGGCGCAATTAAGACAAGGCCACTAGAAATAAATTAATGTAATAGGCACTTATGAACGAATTTACCTTGATTTTTTGTTTTTAATGTGTAGTGGACTTTGTCAATATTACGTAACTAAAGTAGGTATATAAAATGAGTAGTCGCCTAGGTAATCCTAGTACAGATTATGATGTTATTAATAACTAGCAGACGTCACGCGGTTTCACCCGCGTAGTTTCCGTTCCCGTGGCAATACGGGAATAGAATATAGCCCATGTTCACCGCAAGTGTGTAGCTTCCCAACAGTAAAAGAATTTTTCAAATCGGTACAGTAGTTTCGGAGCCTATTCGTTACAAACAAAAAAACAAATCTTTCCTCTTTATAATATTAGTATATATAGATGACGACGCCGACGCCGATGTTGTATTCTTATGTAATATTTAAATGAAAAGCATAACATTTTTATGGGTTTCATTGTATTGCAGATAGGTGAATCCATACAAATACTTCTTCCAACCCACACCCAGGGTTTGATCTCAAGGCATCTGAATAATTTATAATATTAGTTATGTGTGGATGTTTGTTTCGTTTTCACACTCAAATGGCTGAACTAGGGAAGCGGGATCGGCAACATAATTCCTAGCAGTCGGAGCCGCCAGCATTATCTCGTGAAATAGGTAGGAGACAATAGCATCACAAACTCCAATATAAACTCCGGACACCTTAGGATAATTACAATAATAGACAGTACTATTAATACCTTCAAGTTCAGAAGTGATCGGCTCAAGTATCTTGGTTGTCTGGTATTCAATGATATGCGATCAGTAAAATGGTCGAAATCACGAATAGTTATTGTTTTTATTAAATCTGGATCCAAAATGTTTAAAATTGGTCTTCTGCCTTCAAAAGTTCCTGCAAAGAAAACAAGGTCCAATATGCTCTCGTTAAGATCTTACGAAGTGAAATAATAATAAAAAAATATTTGTGAACATTCTCACACAACATCTAGCCCAAATTAAGCTAATATTTGCTTGTGCTATGGGATCTAGACGACTGATGAACATATACTTATATATTTCTAAATACATGCATATTATACATAGGAAACACCCAAACTCTGAAACAAACTTTTGAAGCGCTGGTGGCCCCGCGGACTCAGTGTTCTGTAAATGATCACTGCAGTAAGCAACATTTACTATGGCCGGATATGGATGGGTGACCACCACGTGGACCACTTTGTGACATTTATTTACGAGCGTTTCCGTGCTTCGGAAGGCACGATAAGCCGTTGGTCCCGGTTGTCAGTGAAATGACAGTCGTTAAGCCAAGTTGAAGGCCTTACGGGCGGCTTGAAAAATTTCAACTGTGGGTCGTCACAACCTGCGCCCGGGTCGGCAGCGCGTGTGTAGCGCCTCTGGTATTGCAAACGTCTATAGGCTACGGTTACCAACCTTCCGGTGGGCCGTAAGCTTGTCTGCCACCTAAGTAGTATAAAAAAAAAAAAACAAACAAACATTTGTGGGTCATACAAATATTTCAACCAACCCGGGATTCGAACCCGGGACCTCAGCGTGGCAGGCGACACTTATTACACGGACCGTCCCGGTATCTCTCGGGTTGCAGTGGAAGAAAGTCGTGAACAACTTGTGTCTGAAGTCGAGGCTACTCTCAATAGAGTGTCCGATTGGGGTCGACAAAAGCTTGTCCAATTCAACCCTACCGAGAAACAAGTTTGTGTTTTCACCGCAAAAAGACCACATTCACTGTGGAGCCACAATTTCAGGGCACATCTCTCACCATCTCTGAAAGTATAGGGTTCCTTGGTGTTAACATCTCCAGTGATGTGCAGTTCCGCAGTCACTTGGAGGGCAAATCCAGTAAGTTCGGAGTGCTCAGAAGAGCGCGGCGGTACTTTACTGCGGTGCAAGCACTGCTTCTCTATAAGTCGCAAGTGCGTCCGCATATGGAGTACTGCTGTCACCTCAGGGCGGGGGCACCCGAATACCAGCTTCGTCCATTTGACTTGGTGCAAAGGCGAGCTATGAGAGTTGTCAAAGATCCCATACTTGCAGGTGAAGTGGAACCTCTTAGTGACAGGAGAGACTATGCTTCTCTGTGTGTGTTCTACCGCCTGTACAACGGTTTGTGCTCTGAAGAATTGTTTGATATGATGCATACGGCTACATTCTATCATCGCACCGCTCGCCGTAGACAGGGTGTTCATTCTCACATGTTGCGTCCTGAGCGCTCAAGCACAGTGAGATCTAATAGGGGCTCTCTTCTGCGTACGCTTAGGTTGTGGAATGGTCTCCCTGCTTCGGTTTTCCCAAACACCTACAGTATGGGGTTCTTCAAAAGGGGATATAGAAGGTTTTTAAAGAGTCAGCAGCGCGATTGTGGCGCCTCTGGTGTTGCGAACATCCATAGGCTGCGGTGACCACCGGTATATCTGGTGGGGCCATATGCTTGTCTGCCACTCTAGTGGTATAAAAAAAATAAAAAAGTGCTCTACAACTGGCTATGGCCAGAACCCGTGTAAACCCTCAGAGGGATATCCTAGGACTCTTAACTTGCTGGTGGGTAGATTTTTTTATACCACTAATGTGGCAGACAAGCATACGGCCCACCAGAAGTATGCTTCTTAACTTTAGTGGGACAGAAAAATGAAAAAATTGTAAACTCAGCATGTTTCGCTTCACACCATTTCCAAAGGCTCAAAAGCTGCAGCAGTTGGAAATAAGTCAAGCAGTGTAGGTAGTAAGTTAAAATTTACTTACCACCATAGGGATTTCCTTTAAAGTAGTTATAAGCCTCTAGTTGAAACTCATGAAATGATTTGGTCCCTCTTATCCTAGGCCCTAGATTACCAAGTAATATCACAGGTTTCTTGAATGGTATACCTTTTTTCTCAAAAAAGTCAAAAGTATTTGTGTAATAAAAGTACAAGGCAAATATTATCGTGAGTAAAAGGAGGAGTTTCCAATCCTCTCCAATAAATTGAAGGAGTTTCTTAGATCCACTGAAGTATTCCATTTTAATAAAAAAAAATAACAATATGTACCACGACGAGCTATAAATAGGCAATAATAGGCAATAATTTAAATACAGAAAATTATTTGTTCACTGTATTGCTATCTTGATTATTCTTGGAAAAAATATTGAGCTGGTATAGAAAGCAGGTTCAGTTAAATTATTTTGATAATAACATTTTAAGCGCGTCACGAAAACACAACTGAAATCAGAAAGCAGGTTCAGTTAAATTATTTTGATATTAACATTTTAAGCGCGTCACGAAAACACAACTGAAATCAAATCAAAGAGAATAATTCAATGAATCAAATGACCAAAAAAAAATAAACAAAAATTTATCTGACATCTGTCATAACTGTGTTCTGTGTTTTTTATGAAGGTTGAAAGCTTAGGCATTTCATCTTCGATCAGTAGTAGTAGTAATTTTAATTATCCATTTTCGGATAGGCAAAGGCAATTTGAGTCATACAGCCAAGTCTTGTATATTCATTATGTCTTCATTTTGCTATAGTAAGTCACAGTCCTCGTCCTCTAAGTCCAGTCAAAGTCAAGTACAGCCCTAAGTCAAAGTCAGTCTTCCTTCAGAAAAGCGGTGGATACATTTCTGAAAGTTTCTTTGGATTTTTTGTCAGTAACTGCATAGTTGCGATTCACTGCGTTTTATCACTTCCCAACTCTAGTGCACGTTGTCGAACGTTTATGTTTAAGAATCCACCATTGATACACACAAAACACTCGAAATTACACTAATTTTGCAAATTTATAAAACGACGCAATACGATTCCTACCAGTTCCCGCCAAAAAAAACTCAACTTCGATCATTTATTTAAAAAAAACAATGTTTTCTATGGCTTGTTCTAAATGGCATAGGCTAGGGGTCAAAGACTATGGTGCCTAATCATTCAATCAAGTCCACAATGTGTTCCACTTCTTTTTTTTTTTTCGTGTGGAAATCTTACGTGGATGCTATGCCGGACTCCTACCGACTAAAACCACACGATTTCTTTCAACAGTCTAAGACCGGAAGTCCCGGGTAAGCCCTCGGAAGGATGTCCCAGGGCTCTCGGCAGCCTTTGGCGAACATTTCAGGCTCGCCTGTGGGGTTCGGGTGCTATCCCGCGTCTGGGGAGTTGGTTCGGGTGTTATCCCGCTACTTAGGGAACGGGGGGGTGGGTGGGTAGATTGGGTACTGTCCCACCACTATCACCACTATGAGGGGCAAAGAGATCTTCGCCATCGTCTTGGCTTCTGTAAGAACGGCGAGCACCGAGCTCGCCATTCTCAGGCCCTCGGTCATGGAGGTCGGTCTTGGGCATATAGCAGCCTGCGGCGACCCCGCCGCCGACTGTGGAACTCGGGACTCTCCCTGCTACCTCTTTCTGAAGCATAACTTGCTCACAAAAAGATGCAGTGGCATCCCACTTTCTTTCGCTGGAGACCATAGCTTTCACCATGGTCTCCAGCGAGAGGACGTCGACGCCCCGGCCCGCAACGAGGTCCTGGCGCTGCATCGCCCATGCTGAGCACTCCACCAGAGTATGCAGCGCCGTGTCCTCGCTGCAGTTACCGCAGTGCTGACACTCGGGTGCTACCTACAGTTTGTCTATAAAGTCGTGAAATTAAATGAGGGCGCTGCTGAATGCATGTATGCAACCCTATACATATAGTACGACCAAAATGATTTTGATACGAGGAGTTCGTTCCGAGTAAAATCTTACTAATATTATAAATGCGACAGTTTGTGAGTGTGGATGTTTATTACTCTTACACGCTCGAACGGTTAAAGGGATCTGGCTGAAATTTGGTACAGGGATACATTATAGTCTGGAATAACACATAGGCTACTTTTCATCCCGGGAATAAGTTCCTACGGGAAGCGGGAACGAGAACAAATTCGACACGGGCGAAGCTGCGGGCATCAGCTAGTGAGTTAATAAATAAAACACATTATACATTTTTAATTTTGTTTCTGTTTTATTGAATCAGATCCAGAATAAAGTTATTGAACCAGATCCAGAAGCCCCGGTCTAATAGCGTCTTACAACCCACCAGCAGGTGCCTAGCAGTCCCAATTGCTTTGTCACAATCATGTAATTACATGTTTTATCTGTAACTTTCCCCCATCTGACAAGGATTTTTTTGGCGCAGTGCTCAAATATTAAAATCGTCTATTTCTTTCTTTGCCGACCTTTTCTGTGTTTACCAGGAGTTTCAAACTTTCCTTCATTATTAAAACCTTCGTTAACTATTCGCCTAACTGTACTCTCTGATTTTCCTGAAAAGAGTAAAAAAAGAAAATTAATTACATATTGGAAACAAACTATTGACATGAAGCAATTAATTCAAAATAAAAATTGGTAGAAAACCAGATTGAACTGAGTATCAAAAATGTAGGTCGTACTATAAAATAACCATGTTGTTCTAACCACTGACTTACATTATAGGTACAGTTTGTCTATAAAGTCGTGAAATTAAATGAGGGCGCTGCTGAATGCATGTATGCAACCCTATATAGTACGACCAAAATGATTTTGATACGAGGAGTTCGTTCCGAGTAAAATCTTACTAATATTATAAATGCGACAGTTTGTGAGTGTGGATGTTTATTACTCTTACACGCTCGAACGGTTATAGGGATCTGGCTGAAATTTGGTACAGGGATACATTATAATCTGGAATAACCATGGCTACTTTTTATTCCGGGAATAAGTTCTTACGGGAAGCGGGAACGGGAACAATACAAATATTATAAATGCGAAAGCTTATGAGTGTGGATGTGAGACTCTTTCACGCTCGAACAGTTGAACTGATCTGGCTGAAATTTGGTACAGGGATACATTATAGTCTGGAATAACACATAGGCTAGTTTTCATCCCTGGAATAAGTTCCTACGGGAAGCGGGAACGAGAACAAATTCGACACGGGCGAAGCTGCGGGCATCAGCTAGTGAGTTAATAAATAAAACACATTATACATTTTTAATTTTGTTTCTGTTTTATTGAATCAGATCCAGAATAAAGTTATTGAACCAGATCCAGAAGCCCCGGTCTAATAGCGTCTTACAACCCACCAGCAGGTGCCTAGCAGTCCCAATTGCTTAGCCACAATCATGTAATTACATGTTTTATCTGTAACTTTCCCCCATCTGACAAGGATTTTTTTGGCGCAGTGCTCAAATATTAAAATCGTCTATTTCTTTCTTTGCCGACCTTTTCTGTGTTTACCAGGAGTTTCAAACTTTCCTTCATTATTAAAACCTTCGTTAACTATTCGCCTAACTGTACTCTCTGATTTTCCTGAAAAGAGTAAAAAAAGAAAATTAATTACATATTGGGAACAAACTATTGACATGAAGCAATTAATTCAAAATAAAAATTGGTAGAAAACCAGATTGAACTGAGTATCAAAAATGTAGGTCGGACTATAAAATAACCATGTTGTTCTAACCACTGACTTACATTATAGGTAGATTGTAAGTTTAAGATTCTAACCTAAAAATATGCAAACAATGCCTTTTTTTGTCTCCAAATCGTAAATTCAGTAAATTTGTAACTTCAGACAGATTCAAAACAAACAATAACATGATTACATACCCACCAAAGATGCTGTTCGCTCATAAACATCCTCAAAATCCCACAACAATTGTCCAGCTTGGTACTCCACGAAACATCACTGGAAAACTTTAAAAATCACTTCCTGCGCACCACTCCGATTTTCTTTACTCATTTCTCAAACCTTTATGCGTAGTTTGGTCTCAATTTGTTGCAGTTTAATCCAAACATTAAAGTTACGTGAGAGAGTAAACGAAATTCGACGATAGCATTGACAACTGACGTACTAATGTTTCGTGTTGCCACACACATAACTATTTTTAGTTCCTCAAACATTCATGTCACGACTTTATAGACAAACTGTAGATTGTAAGTTTAAGATTCTAACCTAAAAATATGCAAACAATGCCTTTTTTTTGTCTCCAAATCGTAAATTCAGTAAATTTGTAACTTCAGACAGATTCAAAACAAACAATAACACGATTACATACCCACCAAAGATGCTTTTCGCTCATAAACATCCTCAAAATCCCACAACAATTGTCCAGCTTAGTACTCCGCGAAACATCACTGGAAAACTTTAAAAATCACTTCCTGCGCACCACTCCGATTTTCTTTACTCATTTCTCAAACCTTTATGCGTAGTTTGGTCTCAATTTGTTGCAGTTTAATCCAAACATTAAAGTTACGTGAGAGAGTAAACGAAATTCGACGATAGCATTGACAACTGACGTACTTATGTTTCGTGTTGCCAGTGTTGCCACACACATAACTATTTTTAGTTCCTCAAACATTCATGTCACGACTTTATAGACAAACTGTATCTCCCGATGTATGCGCCACAGATTTATTGTGTTCGTCCTTGTAAAATAATAAAGCTTTTCTGAGTCTTCTTAAAGCCTAAAAGTTGGGAGTAAGAACAAAAGGAAATAAATGCTTTTCTGCAACTTCCCACACTCATGCACGTTTTAAGTATCTGGAATAGGCAGCGGGAAAAAACCCAACGGGTAAATACCCAGGTATTTTCCCGTTTGGGTAAATACCGAGTTTTTATGTGGGAAAAAACCCAATGGACGGTTGGCCAAGAGGTGGGTTTTCCTGTACTTAAAAAGTGGAGTTTATTTTTGTCCAAGCTCTTTTTCAGTTTTCTACTTCTAGGTGATATTAGTCTTGAGCCCCAGTGGACATTTTTTGCATTCCAGTCCACTCCACATATGAATCTCTGTCCGAGAATTCTGAAGAAGTTTGTAAATTTCTCTTCCTTTAGGACGTGTCTAGGTGGGCAATATATGGAAAATAGGGTCAGTGAGCTGAGTTTGTCCTGTACCATGATAGTAGAGGCCTGTAGTTCTTTGTTTTGAAGTCCGGCAAGTCCACATGTTTGATGTGCTTCTTTATGAGGATTGCTGTCCCAGCATGCGCCCTGCTATCAAGGTGAGATGTTGAGTACAAGCAATAGTTTTTTAGTGTATTATTTATTTAATACTAGCTGATGCGCGCGGCTTCGCCCGCGTGAAATTTGGTCCCCGTTCTCGCTTCCCGTGGGAACATTTTCCCGGGATAAAAAGTAGCCTATGTGTTATTCCGGACTATACTCTATCCCTGTACCAAATTTCAGCCAGATCCATTCAGTCGTTAGAGAGTGATTGAGTAACAAACATCCAAACATCTAAACATCCAAACATCTTCACAAACTTTCACATTTATAATATTAGTAGGATTACAATCATTATTTTACTATTAGCACTATGAAATCATATAATTTGCCTTCTATATAATTTTCAGACAACTAAATATTATGTTATTACTATCTAAACTAAACCTAAATAAAGCCCCCGTGGCATTGTGCCCAAAAGACTAGCAGCATTCCTATTTTGTAAATATAGATGTGTAATAATTATGTTTCTCTGTAATTTTTAACAATAAATTTAATATTATGTAAATCTCATCAATGTTAGATAGGGCTCCTTCTGCCAGGTAGACCGACTAGTTGAATAAAGTTTCGGGTATGTATGGTCTGTATGCGGAAGGTTATCACTGTATATCATGACCCAAAATGTAGGAAGTACAATCATGTAGTAGCCGTGACTTCATGGCCTGAATAAATGTAGTTAGTATAAACGGAGGGGCTGACGGATGTACGGAACACTCGGTGGGCGAGTCCGACTCGCACTTGTCCGGTTCTTTTTCTATTGTTATTTTTTTTCTTTATTTTTTTTGTGCATTATAAAAGCGTATTTTTCTAGGGTTTTTTAAACCATTTATTCATTACTTTTTAGTCACAACATTTATATCTTTACTAGCTGTTCCCTGCGGCTTCATCCGCGAAGAAGTCGTTATCGCATAAAAGCATTACCCTCCTTTCGCGCAGTCAGTTAAAAAGTAGCCTATGTCCTTCCCTTAAACTCAAACTATCTTTATAACAAATTTCATCAAAATCGGTTCAGTGGTTTAGGCGTGAAAACGTAACAGACAGACAGACAGAGTTACTTTCGCATTTATAATATTAGTAGGAATTTCTGTATTACATGTTTTGTCTAAGTTCTACTAATGTGAAAATATTTCATTACTACTCTAATACATATACATTTTATGCAGGTACCTATGTCAATATTTATCTACACTCAATATTACATAATATATTTATAATATAAATACATTTATTGTTAAAAATTACAGAGAAACATAAATATTACATATCTATATTTACACTATTACTATCTAAACTAAACCTAAATAAGGCCCCCGTGGCATTGTGCCCAAAAGACTAGCAGCATTCCCCCTTTGAATAGCAATACCTATTCGTTGAGCGAGAAAACTGCCAGCCCTTGGGTCACCAGTTGACTCCACAAGGCGCTTTTTCAAATTCTTGAAAAATTTTTGTGCATTGGG
Organism: Miltochrista miniata; assembly: GCA_933228765.1. NCBI lineage: Eukaryota > Metazoa > Arthropoda > Insecta > Lepidoptera > Erebidae > Miltochrista > Miltochrista miniata. Next base: position 17,523,176 of record OW121757.1, on the reverse strand, counting down.
ACCCCATGGACCTAGGGTCTCGACACCGACTGGACAAAAACGATACGATGAGTCGAGACCCTTATATTTATTAATTTTAATATTTTCAGCCACTTCCGCTGCGGCACTGGCTTTTAATTTTGTTTTAGGAAGATGGGACGGGGCTAGAGTGTCAACACAAGTTGCATCCCACACCAGGACCCGACCCATCTCCCACGGTATCAAAGTTATACCATCCGGTCTCTTGCCATCGTCCCTGAAAACGCCGTTTGGCTCTAAGAGCGCAGGCACATTGGCGGTGGCAAGAGCACGGCGGATGATGTCATTCAGCGCAGCGTGGCGTGAGAAGCGGCCTGCGCTCTTTAAACATGAAAGACCATGATGCCCCAAAGTGTCAACGTTAAAACCGCAGGGGCATCGATGTGGAGCGCAAGGCGTGACGCCAAGTCTCAAACCAACTGAAATTCTTAGGATGTCCGGTTCCAAAAAAGTTCCGGTGTTGGCTATAGGGAAAGCTTTCAACCAATCACCGGATTCCTTTCTACTGAGCGCTAATAATCTGGCCCGATCCGGGCCTAGACTAGCATTTAAAAAGGAGTCAAAGGTTAATTTTGACATAGCGTCGTCCCAGCTCCGTTGTAAATTTGGATGGGTGGGTAAATTTTGACCCGGACAAGCCATTAGCCAAGCATTCTTGGCATCTGTAAGGCCAGTCGTCTCATAGTCTGTAAGACAATTCGTCAGAATTTTACCTACGAGACTCGACGTGGCATGTACAGATGACAAAAAGGCTGGCAAAGCCACACTAGAAATTTTGCGGATCCCTAGCCCACTATATTTAATGGGAAGAGATGCCTGGGACCAAGATTGTTCGCTCAGTTGTATATTGAGAATTGATTCCAAAGAAGATTTGATTAACGAATCAATAGAAAATAAATGACTTTGATGTTTCCAAAAAGGACAACAGCGAAGCAAATAAATAGATTTGGGAACAAACATACAAAATTTCAGAATTGTGATTGCGTAATGTGAACTAATAGAATGTAGCCGATCTACATTGGATTCAATTTTGAATTTTTTTGTGCTATTAATTCGGGAATAGCATCTTCAAATATAGGGGACCCTAGGAGGTAAAGATTCTCTCTGCTAACAATTTTAATATTCGGACATAGGGAATTGAATTTTTCAACGAGTTCCGAATTGATGTGATTATTATGAAAAAATAATTCACACTTATTAAAAGGAGATCATTCACGTTTCATACATTTTTGGGCCAATTCTGAAAGTGCCGGCCAGAAAAAATAAATGTAATATTCGCATAGAACACACAATTTCTAGCAAAAAATACTACTACATTAACCCTGTGCGTGCTATGGTTTTGTTGTTACATGCTTTTAAAACACGAGAAAAATGTTATTTTGATGATGTATTTTGATACATTTTATCACTTGAATAATGATTTGTTTTTACGTTATTCTATTGTAATATGAAATAATTATCATTTTACTAATTATCTACGTACCTACGCACAAACAAAACGTACCTAACGACGCACAACAAGTCAAAACTTGTTTCAAAAAACTTAGACAAAGGTGCCGAGCGCGCAGCCCCCCAGGCTCAAGCGACAGGTACCTGGCAAATCACCCCGCCACCTCCCGACGCCTGATGGGTGCGATGGGGCTCTACTACCAACCCCGGGGTCCAAGCCAGCCTCACCTGCGAGTGGTGAACCTGCTAATAAACGGACGAGGTCATGGCGCACAGGAAAGGAAAATTCGAAACTAAACCCTGTACCAACCCGTCTGGCCAGCGTGATACAGTAAGGTCAAATATCCTCCTATGATACACACAACAAAACAACGGCCCCTAGTTCCCGGCACTCCCACTGTTCCCGGTCACGGCAGCGGTCGGAGTGACGGCGGGAAGGGGGGGGGGGTGCTAAGAATCTCCGAGTTACGGGAGGCTGCCGTACAAAACTGACCCTGGCTACGTTTAATGGAACTACTCTGCGCCTGGACGAGCGGCTCACCGAACTCGAGGTAGTACTAGGTGGTATTAACTGGCACATGCAGTATTGTGTGAGGTCCGAAGAAAGGGGGAGGACACACTAACCCTTGCATCAGGCGACCTGTTTTACTTTCGGGAAGGTGACGGAAGACATTCTTCTTCAAGGTGGATTGGCTTTATGGTGAAAAAGGACCACGTTAGCAGCTTTGTGGAGATCAGCAGTGTTTCGCCTCGGGTAGCGTACTTAATACTGAGACTCACCAACAGGTACACCTTGAAGGTGATACAAGTGTACGCTCCGACCTCGAAAAGCACTGTCGAGGCAGTTGAGACCGTGTACGAGGACATAGCAAAGCACTACATAGTACTGCCAAGACTCACTACAGTTGCGTCACTACAGCGATGGGGGACTTCAATGCCAAAGTGGGAGTACAAGAATGCGGCGAAACGAAGATCAGCCCCTTTGGTGTAGGGCGCAGAAATGACCATATGCTTGTCAGTTTTCTTGAGTCTCAGGGGCTCTTCTTGATAAACTCTTTCTTTAAGAAGAAGCCCCACAGAAAATGGACTTGGCGATGCCCCGACAAGGTCACAAGGAAAGAGATAGACTTCATCATGACGGACAGGAAGTCTATATTTAGAGATGTCTCTGTGGTTAACAGGTTTAATACCGGTGGTGATCACCGACTTGTACGAGCATCTCTGAATTTGGACTTCCGAGCTGAAAGGGCCCGTATGATGAAGCCTACTCTCCGACCTACCGCGCTCCAGTTAGCCTCAGGAGCTGAGAGGTTCCAGTTAGAACTTCAAAATCGTTTTGATCTGCTGGAAACCACTGGTAATATTCACGATAAGGCCGACAATGTGGTCAGGACGCTACAGCAAGTGTCCCGAAGGTTTTTGTCCGGAAAAAGCAATAACAGGTGCTCTTAGCTCTCGCCCGAGACTCTCGAACTTATGAGAATAAGACGAGAAACGCCATCTACGCACTCGTCTTCGTCAGACCAGCGGGATTGAAATCTCAGAATCCGAAAGCTGATACGACGCGACCTTAGACGCTATAACACCAGCATCGTCGAGGCAGCGATCGAGCAGAACAAGGGTACCAAAGTATTTGCCCAACAGCTTGGAAGACCCCGTCTGATAAAACTGAAGACAGCGGATGGCAGAACTGTGACCTCCAGGTTCGAGATTCTCGAGGAAATTAAGAGCTTTTACAGAGACCTATATGCATCACGGACAAAAAGGCCGACGAGTAGGACCCTACTGATTGTGACCACCGAGTCCCACTATCGCGCCACTATAGCGAGGACATTCCGGACATCGATCAGGGCGAGGTGAGGGCGGCTCTCGGGCAACTTAAAAACAACAAGTCCCCTGGGGAGGACGGAATTACAACTGAAAAGGTGATAAGACCTTGCTGAGGAATTACAGACCCATCTCACTCCTGAGCCATGTTTACAAGTTGTTCTTGAGAGTAGTTATAAACCGCCTCGCCGGAAGGCTCGATGAGTTTCAGCCAAAGCAGCAAGCCGGATTTCGAAAAGGCTTCAGAACCGTGGACCACATCCATACTGTACGGCAGATTGTACAGAAAACAAACGAGTACAATCAGCCGCTGTGTATGGCTTTTGTGGACTACGAGAAGGCCTTTGAATCTATCAAAATAAAATACTCTTTATCTTTATTTTACATGCTCCTTTATGTAGGAACGAGAAATCAAAATTGGGCATAAAATATGCCTCTGCCTCATCCTTCGGAGAAACAGGTATAATTATATTATGTGTGCTTATATGTGTGCTGAAAGACATAATTAATAAAATAAATCACTATTCAACTGCTCATATCAATTAGAATGACACCTTTGAAATAACATTTTTCACGAATTTTAAAAGCATGTAACAAAAAAACCATAGCACGCACAGGGTTAATGTAGTAGTATTTTTTGCTAGAAATTATGTGTTCTATGCGAATATCACATTTTCTTTTTCTGGCCGGCACTTTCAGTTTTTGGTCCAAAATGAATGATGTCCTTTAATTCCAAACCAATTAAATGAAATTTATTTTTAATTTCTATAAGATCTGACAGAACAGAATCTGCATCACCTCCAAGAGTTCCGTCATCTAAATACCAGACGTTAAATTTTGACTTTAAATTTTGAATGATGGGGTTAATGGCTAGGCTGAAAATGGCTGGTCCGAGGGGATCACCCTGCTGGCAACCGACTTCAGCAGAAAGTTCGTTGCATTTATACATTAATTTGGAAGGTTCGTGATAACAGTTAAGTAAATAGTTATAAATTTCAGGAACATTGCTTCTAATTTCTGACAGCAGGATGTCACGGTTTACCGAATTAAAAGCATTTTTCACATCAATTTTTAGCAAAACCTCACACTCACCTTTATTAAGGTAGGTGCGTAAGGCGTGGACCGCCGCCTCACACCCACCTTTGGTACCAAACCCTAATTGAGTCGGTTCAAATTTTTGTTGTAATTTTGACAAGATATATCGGACAGAAATTTTGGATGCTAAACGCCTAAAAGTGGACCCAACAGCAATAGGACGGACTCCTCCGTCTTTTTTAGTGAGAGCAATGAGATTAGCTCCATAGATAACAGGAGCGATCTCAGGGTTAATGTTACCAGAGAGCATGAGGTTTACTAATTTTGTTAAACAACCGATGAGGTGCTTACCTGCATCACCCACACAGTGAGAGGTTAGGTCTTTTAGGTGTTGTGGAGAAAGACCATCAAGACCAGCTGCTGATCCGACTTTAAAAGCATTAATCGCACTCACTGTGTCCTTATCCTGTGCAAGTAAACACACATCGGGTGATGTAGGCGGGTCCAGAACGTAGTCCGAGACTGGAGCTGAGGGATGTTTTGTCTGTAAAGACGTAAGGGTATCTGTTGTATCTGGAGACAGTACATCACTTGAAAACAGGAGACGTGCGGCTCCTTTTAAATCTCCGTCGCTAACTTTTGCTTCTACAAGCTTGTTAACATCATAAATCTTTTTGTTATAATTTCCAGTAAAACAGCAATTTTGAGTTGGAAGTGTGGGGTTAGAACAATTATTTTTTATTTTTTGTGTGAGAGATATAGTCTCGTCACTAAATTTAGCATGTAATACTTTATAAGGAAATAGCAAAAGATTTTGCCAATTTTCAATGCTATTACTATCCAAACACTGCGTTATAAATTGAGACAAAAGTGTAGCGACAGAGATCCTGGCACCACGAGGAATTCGTTTAACTAAACTCACATTATTTTTTAAATTACTCAAAAGGTGATGAAAAGGCGTGCCAGAAGGGTTACTATCAGATGGAATAGAAGCATGAGGTTGTGCGAAATTATCTGAAAGTAACGTTGTTGAGTTTTGGCTGGGGCATTTATGTAATTTTGATATATGTATACGAAGTCCTCGAGCACTTTTAAAAGATTTTAAACAAATGGAACAAGAAAAAGTATAAAGTGACGTACCATCTTCCGATTGCGTCAAGCTTTGCATTTACTTATTAGTTATTATAAAACAGAAACTACAAAAACAAACACAAATAAAAATACAATAAAAATAATCTTGACGTTCGCGTTGACGCTCTGTCACCGGGCGCCGGGCGCATGCGGAGGAGCCAGCAAAACCAGAAATAATTTTCAGCCTGAAAAATAACAAATACCTATAATTAGATAAATCGCATTTAGACTTAAATATTACTAAAACCAAGCCTTAGGTGGGCCAAAATTATATAATTGTTATTTAAAACAATTATATAATTTTTGTTATAACCTTAAACCCTAATCGTGGTCAAAGTTCATTACACGACTATTCTAACAAATCCAAACACAGCTATGATACAATGTTCAATCATGAAGTCACAGTTCATATTTTACGACCCCATCATCAGATCAGTTTGACAGCACCATATTATTGTATTGTTATCAGAACTACAGACATCTGCCAATTTTCATGACGCTACGATCCTTGGAAGATGGTTATATTAGTTACCTGAGATTCCATTGCATAGTTTTACAAATCAATTAAAATAAGGTTTGTTATAACCTTAAAACCTAAGCCTGGTCAAAGTTCATTACAAGATTTTTCTGACGAATCCAAAAACAGATATAATACAATATTCCATCATGAAGTTCCAGTGCATATCTTCCGGCTCCATCATCAGATCAGTTCGACAGTACCATATTATTGTATTGTCATCAGAACTACATACAGCTGCCAATTTTCATGACCCTACGATCCTTGGAAGCTGGTTAAATTAGCTACCTTAGATTCCACTTGTTTTCAGTGCCTATCTTCCGGCTCCATCATCATATCAGTTCGACAGTACCATATTATTGTATTGTCATCAGAACTATATACAGCTGCCAATTTTAATGACGCTACGATCCTTGGAAGCTGGTTAAATTAGCTACCTTAGATTCCACTTTTTCCATCGAAGTTTCAGTGCCTATCTTCCGGCTCCATCATCATATCAGTTTGACAGTACCATATTATTGTATTGTCATCAGAACTACATACAGCTGCCAATTTTCATGACCCTACGATCTTTGGAAGTTGGTTAAATTAGCTACCTTAGATTCCACCTGTTTTCAGTGCCTATCTTCCGGCTCCATCATCATATCGGTTTGACAGTACCATATTATTGTATTGTCATCAAAACTACATACATCTGCCAATTTTCATGACAATACGGTCCTTGGAAGATGGTTAAATTAGTTTCCTTAGATTCCATAACATTGTTAGTTACATACACGACGACGTAATAAAAGCGTATTAAAAAAATCATTTTTTAGGCAGTCAAATTACTAGAAGTAGGCGGAAAACATGTATACAGCACATGTACGTCTACTATTACCGATGATGACGAGAATGAATGTATGATATCGTGGGCTCTCGAAAAATTCCTATGTCTGAAATTAGTTCCCGCAAAACCACATCTTGGGGGGCCAGGACCCAGGACTACAAGATCGGGGTCTAAATGAAGAACAAAGGTATTATTAAAAGCTTTATTTCATAATAAATAAATACACTTTAATGGCAAGATCTACTTTGTATAAATTCGTTTGTTGGTTATCTATACATATAATAAATAAATGGTTTAAAAAACCCTAGAAAAATACGCTTTTATAATGCACGAAAAAAGCAAAAATAAATTATGGATCGTTCAAGTTGCCTCTATTTCTAGGCTGAAGTGTAAACTATGTGCTTTTAGTTATAATATTTGACTGCAAAAGCGTGGGGCACTGGGACAGGAAAGACTTTCCTGGCGGAAGCTGCATGATGTCTTGTCAGATTAAAGATAAGGTCACATTTATAAAAGCGTGTTTTTCTCGTGTTTTTAAACTATTAATTTACGCTATTATATATCTATTGTGACTTTTACTATTAGTAATATAATTTTATATTTCGGAAATGTATTAACGATGATAGGCCTTAATTGAAATGCATAACACACTTACTTGAAAAGTAAAGTAGTTAATCACGCCTACGCATTTTCAACACCCACTTTTGCCAGTTTTCAGTGACGCCCGCGTAATAGGAGCAAACCTATTACCGTTACGGATCTCTATTAGATAATTCATAGGTAGATCCTTAAAGTTTCAGCATTCCGAGAAATTTAGTACAATATGTAGTAATCATGTAACAAGAATACAAACGCATATATCCCTAAGCGGGTTATCAGATTTAACCAAAGATATCGAACTCTACATTTTGCCACTGTTAACGTATTCCCCTCATGTATCTACTTAATTGCCTGAAAGAAGAGGCGTTCCCTTTGGCAGCATAAACGGTATACTCTTGTGCCACCTCATGCAGCTTTCGCCTGGATTTTTATTATAAAAGGATTAGTATTAATAGGAATATGCTTACAAAAAAGTCTTTCTTGTTCCAGCGCCCCACGCTTTTACAATCAAATAGTATAACTAAAAGCACATAGTTTACACTTCAGCCTAGAAATAGAGGCAACTTGAACGATCCATAATTTATTTTTGCTTTTTTCGTGCATTATAAAAGCGTATTTTTCTAGGGTTTTTTAAACCATTTATTTATTTTATACTATTTAGTCACCACATTTATACCTTTACTAGCTGTTCCCTGCGGCTTCATCGGCGTAGAAGTTGTTATCGCATAAAATCATTACCCTCCTTTTGCGCAGTCAGTTTAAAAGTAGCCTATGTCCTTCCCTTAAACTTAAACTATCTTTATAACAAATTTCATCAAAATTGGTTCAGTGGTTTAGGCGTGAAAACGTAACAGAACGACAGACAGAGTTACTTTCGCATTTATAATATTAGTAGGGATTTCTGTATTACATGGTGTCTTGACTGAGTTCGACTAATGTGAAAATATTTCATCATTACTCTAATACACATACATTTTATGCACCTGCATAAAATGTATGTGTAGGTATATATGTATAGGTACCTACCTATGTCAATATTTACACTCAATATTAACTTCAATATATAACAAGTTTGTTATAACCTTAAACCCTAATCGTGGTCAAAGTTCATCACAAGACTTTTCTAACAAATCCAAACACAGCTATGATACGATGTTTAATCATAAAGTTACAGTTCATTTCTAATGACTCCATCATCAGATCAGTTTGACAGTATCTACCATATTATTGTATTGTTATCAGAACTACAAACATCTGCCAATTTTCATGACGCTACGATCCTTGAAAGATGGTTAAATTAGTTACGTGAGATTCCATTGCATAGTTTTACAAGTCAATTAAAAAAAGGTTTGTTAAAACCCCGAAACCTAAGCCTGGTCAAAGTTCATTACAAGACTTTTCTGACGAATCCAAAAACAGATATAATACGATATTCCATCACGAAGTTCCAGTACATATCTTTCCGCTTCATCATCAGATCAGTTCGATAGTACCATATTATTATATTGTCATCAGAACTACATACAGCTGCCAATTTTCGTGACCCTACGATCCTTGGAAGCTGGTTAAATTAGCTACCTTAGATTCCACTTGTTTTCAGAAACTATTTTCCGGCTCCATCATCATATCAGTTCGATAGTACCATATTATTGTATTGTCATCAGAACTACATACAGCTGCCAATTTTCATGACCCTACGATCCTTGGAAGCTGGTTAAATTAGCTACTTTAGATTCCACTTGTTTTCAGTACCTATCTTCCGGCTCCATCATCATATCAGTTTGACAGTACTCTATTATTGTATTGTCATCAGAACTACATACATCTTATAACTATTAACGGGATATTTACCATGTAACGTTTTTATTGAGTATCCGATATTTCGGCGCTGTTACAAGCGCCATGATCACGGATGAAAGATGAGTTCATCCGTGATCATGGCGCTTGTAACAGCGCCGAAATATCGGATACTCAATAAAAACGTTACATGGTAAATATCCCGTTAATAGTTATAAAAATACATACATCTGCCAATTTTCATGACGCTACGATCCTTGGAAGCTGGTTAAATTAGCTACCTTAGATTACACTTTTTCCATCGAAGTTTCAGTGCCTATCTTCCGGCTCCATCATCATATCAGTTTGACAGTACCATATTATTGTATTGTCATCAGAACTACATACAGCTGCCAATTTTCATGACCCTACGATCTTTGGAAGCTGGTTAAATTAGCTACCTTAGATTCCACGTGTTTTCAGTACCTATCTTCCGGCTCCATCATCATATCAGTTTGACAGTACTATATTATTGTATTGTCATCAGAACTACATACATCTGCCAATTTTCATGACGCTACGATCCTTGGAAGACGGTTAAATTAGTGTCTTTATATTAATACATTGTTAGTTACATACACGACGACCTAATAAAAGCGTATTAATAAAATGATAGAAAAGTCAAAACTGTACATTGGAAATATTTAAAAAAAAATACTCGCTGGGTGTTCAACATAAGATACCGAAGCCGAAAATAGAGTTAGAAATTTTTTTGTCTGTTTATCTGTTTGTCTGTTTGTCTGTTTGCTTTGCTTTGTCCGGAAGGATCTCGGAAAGTACTCAATAGATTTGATTCAAATTTTGCACAAATATTACCTTGGGCTAGGGTGTTAAAATAGGTTATATATTATCACGCTTGATATCCTAGGGGCTAAGCAGAGAGCAATCAAATTGGCATTGTAACAATTTTCACGCATACGAAGTCGCGGGCAACAGCTAGTTACTTAACTATAAATAAATACAATTTTGTATAATTTGTCCGACAATTCTCACTCTAGAACAAGGAACCTTTACCTATTCACGAATCAACAAATCAGCCTATATCATTCCACTACTGTACAAAGGCTTCTTTCAAATATTTTGGAAGCTAGATTGGACATATTGTACTATGCAGGACAACAGGGGTTTGTTTCGAGATTTCCTTCTATTCGCCATGACATCTGGTATGGGCTCCAGAGACGACCAATGCGACCTGCGACCTGGCAAGTCTCATGTCTCATACATCAATGCAAAAATACGCATTCTTCAAACTTTCGTACGTCTCGGAAGCCCATTAGTCCAATTCCTCATTTACAATTGATGTACCTCAATTGTAAATGAGGCTAACTTGCACCCTTGGCACCTGATTGTAAAACTATTTACTAAGGACCGCGTCCGGTTTTCTACGCGCCCATTAATGAATCAGCTTAAAACTCACTACAGTATTTTATTCTAGAGAGTGGCTTTTCTAGCCTATAAGCTAGTTTCACTACGATCATTGCTGATCTATTGTAATCAACTCACAACTAACAGTAAACTGCATAGGTACCTACGTGTTTTCCAGCCACCGCACCATAATATTTACTGGCGCAAGTACAGTCAGTCAGGGTAACTTTGTCCCATACTTCACTGTTTTTCGCATAGAAGCTCGTAATTGTATTCAAAGGGGTGTACTTATGATAAAAATTGTGGAAGCGTTGAATAGTATGAAATTAGGAAAGGCTGCTGGAATTGATAGAATTTCTGTCGAGATGCTAAAAGCGGGTCGTGGCGTGGTAGCTTGCCAGCTGTACCGCCTTTTTAATCTTTGCTGGCGAAATGGCAGAGTACCAGAAGAATGGTGCAAATCTGTCATAGTACCGCTGTACAAAGGTAAAGGGTCACAGCAAGAGTGCAAAAACTACCGCGGCATAAGCTTGCTCAGTGTCGTAGGCAAATTGTATGCGAAAGTTTTGATTAAAAGAGTGATGAATGAAACTGAAAGAAAAATGTGGGATGTACAAGCAGGATTTATGAAAGGAAGAGGATGCACGGATCAGGTCTTTTCATTAAGATGCCTAGCTGAAAAGTTTTTGGCAAAACGTCAAAAAGTCTATTGCATCTTCGTGGACTTGGAAAAGGCCTATGACAGAGTGGTGAGGAATGAACTGTGGTCAACACTGTCCATGTATGGAGTGAACAGCAACTTGACACGAGCCTTGAAATCTCTATACGAGGGCTCCAGTGCTTGTGTCAGGATCAATGGAGCTTGCACAGACTTTTTTCCCATCGAAAAAGGTGTGAGACAAGGCTGTGTAGCGTCACCATGGCCACAGTATAAAGAGTAATAACCAGTATTGTAGCTCCCTACAAACGGACGAAGCGCAAGCTATACCTACGATTCTCGTTTTCGGCAGGCCTTTCAGCACGCTAGCAGGCGATTGTGCCGAGTAGACGAATGGACGGTGTGTCGTTTTTTGGATAGTAACCGCGCGTGTTTTATTTACAAAAAATATTTAATATGACAACTAGAGTCTATTGTGCTTGTTTTGGTTGCATGAATTCGTCAATAACGCACCCAGAGATAACGTTTTTTAGATTACCTGGAAACTCCGAAAGGTAAGACTATAAATTGATTTTACTTAAGTACTAATTAGTACTATACTACTAGTTGACTAAAGTTAAACAAAGTGATTGACACGAGTGAACTGGGTAGTTACATGAAGTAGGTATGTTTGTGTTTAAAACTAGACTTGTGCTTGCTCAGTCAGTGAACGGTGCGATCCAATATAGTACAATATCCAAAAAAAAACCAGTTCAGAACTCTAGTACGTGTAGGTAGTACATTTAGTTCCGTTGTCAGTTCGTAGTTATTTAATTGAGAGCAATGATTTAGGTATGTTTCAAGAGTATTCATTTCTTTGTGGATGACCGATGTTACAGTACACGCTAAGTGTACTGTAACATCGGTCATCCACAAAGAAACAAACCGTATGACTTTGATTGACAGCATTTTTGTTACCTTTGATTTTTATTACACGCATAGAGACAAATATGAACTTCCAAAATTTAACACAACTTGACAATGTACGAAAAGTACTAGTGTACTAGAGACTGACTAGTACTTTCAAATCGAAAAATAGTTTTAATTTTGTAAATCAAAAATTTAACGCAATGATTATAAAGACTAGAATTCCGTGATTCTATCACTGACGAAACATGTGATGAGCCGATTATTATTGTCTACGCCGCTTACTCGTTTTCAAATTTCTATACCCGTCTCACTCCATCGTTGGTAGATAACGGGCGCTGCGCCGCCACGCCGCCGCCCCGCGCCGTCAGCCGTTGCGGGGATATTATATTATTACTCACAAAGTATTTTTTGTTTAAATAAAAAGGTACATATTTACTCGAAATTGAAGCCGGTTGTCAGTAAAACGACAATCCTTAATACAGATTGAAAGCCTTGTGGGCGGATTGAAAAAAATGAACTGCATTATGCTGACTATATATACGCGTACGTAAAACTAAAAGGTAAAATGTGGGCGTATACTATGCCTCTGCCTACACCTTCAGGGATAAAGGCGTGACTATATGAATGTATGTATGCACATATTTACAATCGCAATACTAAATAGAAAATCAAAGTAGGCACATATTATTAAAATGCTGTAGGTGGGCAGCCCTATCGCATGCTTACGTACCGCGCGGCTGTAGGCATTTATTTCTAAAACCCGGCCGAGTCAAACTACAGTATACAGTGCCATGGCTGTTCAACCTATACATGGACAGTTGCTTAAAAGATCTACAAGAGTGCGCGTATGGATTAAAAATGAATGAGCTAACCGGCAAATGCCTCCTTTATGCTGATGATCAGGTAATACTGGCATCATCGGCGGAGGAGTTGCAGTTGATGGTTAATATAATGAACGATGCGTTTAAAAGTAGAGGAATGAATGTTAATGTAAGCAAGACAAAAGTAATGGTTTTTGAAAGAGAGAAATGTATGACTGATTGCTCGATATCGATCGAAGGAAAGAGCGTGGAACAGGTGAAAGAGTTTGTATATTTGGGTTCAAAATTTGCAAGAGATGGAAAGTGTGACAATGATATTGAAAGAAGAGTTTTGGCAGGAAACCAAGTGAATGGAGCCATTCACACCTTTATGAGCAGTCAGAACGTGTCTAAAAAGGCAAGGATGGCTGTACATAGAGGAGTGCTTGTCCCTACACTTATGCATGGTAGTGAAAGTTGGGTGTGGCAGGAGAAGCATGAAAGTAAAATTAATGCAGTGGAAATGAGAAGTTTGCGAAGTATAGCTGGGGTGACATTGAGGGATAAAGTAAAGAATAGTGTGATAAGGGAACATTGCGGTATGACAGAAGATGTAGTGACTAAGATAGAGAAAGGGATGCTCAGATGGTTTGGACATGTAGAGAGAATGGATGGAAATAGGCTGACGAAACAGATTTATGAAGCGAGAGTGAATGAGCAAACTGGTAGGGGTCGACCTCGGCATACTCATGTCGATCAAATCAATAATCTTCTCAGAAAAGGCCAGGTCAAGAGTACCCTTAACCGAAGAGCATGTATGAAGACACTTATGAAAGTTGAAGAAGCGAAAGTTGTTTGCCAGAATCGTAGTAAGTGGAAAGTCATAGTCTCTGCCTACCCCGTTGGGAGACAGGCGTGATGTTATGTATGTATGTACTTATGATATCTGCGTTTTTGGTGGGTTCCAAGGTGGCCACATCAATAAATACACAATTTTTTCGTAAACTAGAACAAAAATAACAAAAAAAACACCAAAATGCCGAGGGCTAAAGTTACGTGGATTTTAGGGTAAATTTGGCTATTGCTAAATTTATAGAAGAAATTCTGTAGTTTTTTGACGAATAAAGGGTAAATGTAACATAAGCTTCATCTACCAAGTAATGGTCTCCTTGTTTACTAATGGCTTGGTCATCTATGTTTTTCCGACGACATTTAATGACATCAAACTTCACTGGCCACAACAGATAACTTCAAAACCACTTGACGTTAGACAGCTTTTCGAACAAAATGTTCAGGTGTCAATAAAAAATAAACTGATATCTCAGACTGGCAACTTAGGTTGCAATGTTGGAAATCTTATTGAAAAGCAAACGACTCCTAGTTTAGCTAGATTGCATACGTTTAGAAACCTAAAATTAAATATTATTCAACTATGACGTTGAGGGCCAATGTTATATTGAAAGACAAAGTTACCCAGTACGACTGTAATGCTGATTCATTAATGCGCCCGCTCAGCTCGCGGTGGAAACCGGCTCTAATTAACAACTATTAGCTTTGAAAGTACCAGATCTAAAAATATACGCCAAAAAAAAGATTTTGGAATACCATATTACTAGATCAATTTTTGTTTCAGGTTAATGGTACAACGGTTTGGTTCAGAACATATTGTTATTAGACCTGTAGAAAATCTATACAAGGATTCAATAGGCTTCTTCATAGCTTCGTTTGTAAAATTACAATAAATATAAATAAACAACATAATTAAGTACATATCTGGTTTTATTTATTATCTTGAAAATCTATCACATTGACAAAATTTGTACCATCTTGGCTTATTGTATACATGTGCAAAGCTTAGCTAAACTGACTACTTTAAATGCAGTAGTTAGTAATATTACGGTGCTTTACCACTACCACAGATTACTAAATAGTTACTACCACTACGCGGCGTTGCTTTGAATGCGTTTGATATCCACCAATCAGATTCGTAGGGACAAAAGTGACGTTGACCTATTATAATGTCAAATTTTTCGACTGACGAATGTGATTGGTGGATCTCAAACGCATCCATAGCAACATAGCATAGTACTTCTCTGGTGAAAAATTAATTACCCTTATACCCTTCTATATTCTACAGTAGACACGGTGTTTATGGCCGCCCTTCTCTGACACGTCACGAAAGAGTAAAATGTATGATTATTACAAGATAGGGCGATACTTTGACTTTCCACTTTGCATTTGTTACGTATAAAATAAATGTGTGCAAAGCCTTTGATTACATAATATAAAGTCTGCAAAGCTTAGATCAAGAATAGCAACTGTTGTTATTCTTGATCTAAGGTGCAAAGATTTGTTTGTTACCCAGTTGACGAAACCAAAGTTAGGTAAATATATTATGATGATTTAATTAAATTTTCAGAAATATATTACATGTCAAAAATAATTAATATTTTAAGCTAACAAATAAACGAGCCGGAGTGAGCTGTTTAGCTAACAATTATTGTTATTTAAACAACTCACTCCGGCTCGTATCCAGTGCAAAGGTGCCCATAACACTCGCGGCATTTCCGCGCTGGATGACGATAGTTAACTTTTGCACCAGGTACGAGCCAGAGCGAGAGTCACCTGTCTTCTTCCCTATTCTACGTCCAATATCTGACACCAATTTTTTTGCTTCCATGCCCCAACTGCCCATAGTCTCGAACGCAAGTGGCACCATAATGTAGCGCCAAAGCGTGTAGTACTTTTCGCGCTTTTTACTAGCTGCATCTTCGGCCGCAGCAGCAGGGGAAAGAGCCGTTCGGCCCAAGTGACTTGCAGCCACTGTACACACACAGGTCGTGTCCTACACTAAGCACCTACCCCTCCCCCACGGAACGAGCGCTATTCGGTCCGATCTGGACAGACCAGGGGGCCCGAGCGCGCAGGGTACGTCCGCTGAATCCAGGGCTCTCCGGATGAGATTATTGATGGCGCGGAAATCTGCCTGCACTATGATGACAACTCAAACTCCACCATGGAACCGTAGATGCATCTGTGGGGTTCACACACCTTGCAGCCCAGGCGAAGAGCCATCGTCCAATAAGTGCCAAGGTGAGGTGATGGTAGTGCGTGTAGCCATGCCCCCGCCTCCGATTGAGATACAGCGAGCAATCGCGCCCGATCTGTACCAGATGCCCGCTCCAACCGCCGTAAATGAGCCAATTTCACTCCCACCTAATCCCAAGACTTCTGGGCACGAGGATCCGCTAGGACGCGAGCACCACCTGTAAACGCCAACCAAGATTCCATTGCCCCGGACACAAGGGGTACACTGGCCACGCCACCCTCAGAGTGAAAAATAACAGCGACAAGGCCCGCAACCCCATGCGCAGACGCAAGGAACACCGGCAAGCCAACATCTCGCGCCGTATCCCAATCCCAAGACCCCCGTAACCGATGGGCTGAGACGCTAAGTCCCATTGGAATTCAGTGAGAGAGACGTTTAGGATTGATTCCACTAGTGATCTTAATGCACCATTAAAGAACGACACTACCGCCGAGCACATCCAGGTAGGGCTGGTTCTCAGCAAATACGTATTTTTTGGTAACGCAAAGCACATGCGTATTAATATCATAGCGACATGCGCCGATAGACCCTCGAGACGTCCCTGAGCATTCAGAAGAAGGTTTTTACGTTCATTTATGACCTCGGGAAGAGCCTCAGGAAATAAAGGTGGCCCTAACAAATGGAAGGTATTGTATGAAATTTCTTTGAGGCCAGGCAATATAGAATTGAAGGTGGGATAGTGTACCCCAGCTGAGGCACCGCAAGGGAAAAATTCACATTTGGATGTGTTCACATTAAGGCCTAGATCCCCTACTAGTCGAGAGATAGGGTCTACCAGGTCACGGTGAACGTCTTCTGGTTTACCACCAATCGCGCCATCATCCAAATACCAGAAGTTCAGTGGCGATTTCAAATCTTTGATAACTCTGTGAATCGCCAAACTAAATTGAAGGGGGCCAAGCGGGTCCCCTTGCTGTGCCCCTGCTTGGGACAGAATAGTTATTAAAGATATTCTTTTGTTTCATCGATCGTCACTTGTTTTAAAAATTAATAAATCAACTGCCACGGAACTACCAATTAACAACAAAAGTAAAGCACCGTTTACCGGGTCAGCAATACAACGCTTTTGTTTCTTTTACCTTCTAATACTGTAATTTGTAATACTTTTACTTGCTCTCACTTTTGTAGGTTTCTTTGAAGAACCATTTTACTTGTCGAATTTGTACATTACTATGTATTGATAATACATTACTATATAGATATAATTTACTACAACACTGCATACAGTTTTGTCCCTTCAAACTTTTTAATTAAATATTATGCAATTAATTACAAGTAGATGCAGATTAAGTACCTCTCGTTTTTGACATTCCGTTTTAATTTATCGAAGTTCATTCGAGGAATTATTCGAAATTGAACAAAAACTTTCTTCTAGAAAATCTCACAATGAACGAAGACGATCATTGTGATACTTACTACATGATATACCTAAATATAAAAGGGACATACAGTCTCAAAGTGAAATATTTGAAAGCTCCAGAGTTATGTTATCATAAGGAAATATGAACTTGAGCTATCATGGCATAGTTTATTACAATTTACTACACGTTTGACATCCATTTTGAACGTATATATTGGTTGCTATGTTTACTTACAAAATTAGTCTTAAAAATAATGTAAATTCGTACTGAAAAATATCATAATATTAAACCTTGGAAGAGCTTCAGATACTTAACTTTTCAATAGTCTACAACGCATCGACACGAACCCATAAACCATCCTTCGCTTTGAGCAAGAATCCACTCCTATCGAACTGTATAGGATCCACAGTCTTCTCACAAGCAGAAAATTTGAAGTTCTTCAAAAGGAAAACCATCGCCAGTTTCGCAGATAGCATGGCAAAACGTAAACCTGAAATCATAGGACAGTAGGTAACACAAACTTATTAGGAGGTCTTCAATGGAACTGCCCTAAAAGTTAGCTTGCGACTTTGAAGGCGTTTACCACCGACTGCAATAAAAGTAGGTACAGAATCTCAATGTGATGTTTATATTTGAACACGGATAGATGTCGAGGCACCTAGTTTCGACGTACTGCAGCGACGTGCTAACAAACCGTAGTGATAAGTACGTAGTGATAAGTATACAGCATTCACACAATTCACTACAGCCAGTATAATTGACCATCAACGAAAACATTTGGTCATAAAGCTGCAATAATGCTCTCCAACAGAACTCAAACTTACCTATACAATTCCTAGGACCAGCACCAAAGGCTAGATACAAGTGCGAAGCCCTATTATTTTTCTCCTCATTCATAAATCTTTCTGGTCTGAACTCGTGTGGTTCCGGGTAGTATTCAGGATCCATTTGAATACCATACACGGGTATAACCAATACGTCTCCAACGCCAATGTTGATAGACGTACCAGGTAATACGTAAGGCTTGGTACACACTCTGTCTACTCTAGAAACTGGTGGATATATTCGTAGGGTTTCTGTAATATACAAAGTATTTCATTGAATAGTTTGTTGTGTTGACACAAGGTAAAAAAGTAAAATGGTTAAAGGTGTCAGCTGCTCTCTTTTCTGGAAATCCGGTAAGCAATAATAGTATCTACTCTTGCCAATAGTCTTTCACAATTCTCCTCCTTCATTTCATCATACCAGCTAATTAACATTTTTAGAATCCTTCCAGTTGAGTTCAAACCCTGCCGGGATTTAGAGCCTAGGATCTGCTTTATGTATGAAGTAGACTGACAAAGATCCGACAAGGCGATAAAGAACGAGATGCACTTCTTTATTACGGAGAGAAAGTGTATGCCTGGGTTGGGTGGTGTACAGCAAACTAGTTTTATTTTCCCCAATGTCTATAGACGAAAGCTTTATCATATCTTCAAAATCACGCAGCAAGCGGTAGTTGAGGGATAAACTTCAATACTGTGAGTACCTAAATAAGAAAGAATCGGTCCATATAGCTCGCAGAGTAAGCACATTAAAGCTGCAATAGGCTGGTCATATCCGGCTGCCGATGGAGCAAACAAGTAAAGTGAAAACCACGTTTGCTAAAACGTAGATAGGACACTCGGCCAGATAGGCCGACAACTAGCATAAAAACATGCTTTGGCGATAATTGTGACAGGTCTATGTCGGGCGGTGGAATGCGATAGGCTAATTTGTATTTGAATACAATAAATAGGCAAGTAACTTTCAACTAACAACATCAGATGGCGTTGTGTGAAATGTCGGTGAACTTTATGTAGGTACTCGTTTAACATGATACATAATTATAAGTAGGTATACTAAATGCGTCCTAATGATCAATTGAAGTAGGACAGCACAAAGTTCACCTAAGTTATGGAAGGATGTCAATGACTATCGCCTTGTGTAATCTGAAGTGAATATACCTTATATGGCAAAGTGTATTAACTGCGGGTTGACCCGAGGTACAAACTTGCAACCGCACTTGGAAAGAGTAAAAATTAGAGTAATTATAGATTTACCGTTTCTATTCAGTCAATGAAAAAAATATTAAGTTTCGGAGTCACACCATCGAAATAGATGTTGGTGTTGAATGGCTAAAAAAATTATCCACTCCTCCCGCATTAGCCTTCTAACCTAACCTATCCATCATCGTCATTGACTGAATAGAAATGGTAAATCTGAGTGTGACCATTTTGTGAATGGGACAAAATGCGAATGGGACCTTTAATGCGAATTGGACTGAATGCGAATGGGACCGAATGCGAATGGGACCTAATGCGAAAGGGACCGAATGCGAATGGGACAGAATGCGAATGGGACCGAATGCGAATGGGACCATATTTGAATTCGAGACGAAATGCGAATGGGACGGTATGCGTCAAACCCATTAGATCATATACGCAACTTCCGTACGTTCATCGTTCAGTACATAGGGTAAACCACTTAATCGTTGGCACTCCTCCTATTATTGGCACTTTAGGGTATACCTATTGCACATTTCTAACAGAAAAATAATGCTATTTTACTTTTTAATGCATACCTACCACAACATAATGGGTAACACTTAACTGGAATAAACTCGGTTTACCTTATTTTTCGAAATATACTCTTAACTAAAGAGCCAATAATTCATTGGACGAGTGCCAATAATTGGGTGGTGTATTCTAGATAGAGTTCTCATAGATGCCATGAGGCACTACCGTACCGTGATCTTCGGGGCCCAAATCAGACTCATGATGACGTCATGGCGAAGAGAACGCCGGCACCAACTCTTTTGGCCAGCGTGGTACCAGTAAGGCTAATCACCCTCCCTAAATTATTGGGAGAGGCCTACGTCAGGCAGCAGACAGAAATAAATGATTTGATATAACATTTACCCATTAAAAATCCATCCAAATAATTCAGTTGAGCAATAACATCGTAGTCAATTTTCTTTCCATCTGTCATTTCTATGACATGCTCCCGAAGTTTAGTTTGCAGCTCTGGTTTTGTAGCCAATACGTGGATAGCGAAGGACAACAAAGTACTTGAAGTTTCATAACCCGCCATCAGGAATAGTAGGCACTGTGCATCTATTGTGTCGTCATCCAAATCTGTAGTTATAAAGAATAAATAATTATGTGGTTTAAAAAACCCTAGAAAAACACGCTTTTATAAATGCACGTAAAAACCAAAAATAAATTAGGGATCGTTCAAGTTGCCTCTATTTCTGGGCTGAAGTGTAAACTATGTGCTTTTAATTATAATATTTAATTGTAAAAGCGTGAGGCGCTGGAACAGGAAAGACTTTCCTGGCGGAAGATGCATGATTTCTTGTCAGATTAAGGATAATGTCATATTTATAAAAGCGTGTTTTTCTTGTGTTTTTAACCCCCGATGGAAACCCGAACGGGGTGTTATAAGTTTGACGTCTGTGTGGGTGTGTGTGTGTGTGTGTGTGTGTGTGTGTGTGTGTGTGTGTGTGTGTGTATGTGTGTGTGTGTGTGTGTGCGTGCACGCGTGTGTGTGTGTGTGTGTATGTGTGTGTGTGTGTGTGTGTGTGTGTGTGTGTGTGTGTGTGGGTGTGTTTGTAAGTCTGTCTGTAGCATCGTTCTGTTTCTTTTGTTTGAAAGATGGGTTAAGGGTAAAAATCGGTTAAGCCATTTCAAAGCTATGAGGGGCGAAAGTGGTGATGAAAAATTGAATGTGTTCAAATATACCCGTGTAGGGTATCAAATGAAAGATCATAACTTATACATCACGATGCCGCAAGTTTTATGAAAATCGGTTTAGCCATTCGAAAGATATGAGGAGTGGAATGTATTTCTAATTCTGTGACCACACTCCGCGCAATTCGCATTAGCTCTGAATAATTGTTGATCGACTATACAGAATGTTGATATTAAATAATGAATTAGCTATTATTATACTTAAGTTACCACTATAAAAAGCGTGAAATAAAAAAAAACAATTAAAAATTTAAAAAAACCCCCGACTTACAAAAAATGACCCATAAAAAAACCTGTAAAAAGTAAAAAAATAACTATTATAGTATGACCTATCTACCCTAAGTATTGAACCTTTATTATTATTATAGGTAGCTATATTATTTACGTATTTATATTTTTAACTAACAGTTTGTCTCGTCGGGGACCGCTCACCTAATCTTAACCTAATCGTACGTCTGTCTCGCAAGATCCTAACTGTAGATGTTTTGTTTAGGTATAGAGCGGTCCCCCCGACGAGACAAAGTGTTAGTTAAAAATATGAATAGGTAAATAATAGCTACCTATAATAATAATAAAGGCTCAATACTTAGGGTAGATAGGTCATACAGAATTATTTATTTTTGGTTTTTACGTGCATTTATAAAAGCGTGTTTTTCTAGGGTTTTTTAAACCATATATTTATTTTATACTTTTTAGTCACAACATTTATGCCTTTACTAGCTGTTCCATGCGGCTTCATCCGCGTAGAAGTCGTTATCGCGTAAAATCATTACCCTCCTTTTGCGCAGTTAGTTAAAAAGTAGCCCATGTCCTTCCCTTGAACTCAAATTATCTTGATACCAAATTTCATCAAAATCGGTTAAGTGGTTTAGGCGTGAAAACGTAACAGACAGACAGACAGAGTTACTTTCGCATTTATATTATACTAGCTGTTGCCCGCGACTTCGTACGCGTGAAAATTATGTTATAATGCCAATTTGATTGCTCTCTGCTTAGCCCCTAGGATATGTAGCGTGATAATATATAGCCTATTTTAAAACCCTACCCCTAGCTAATATTTGTACAAAATTTGAATCAAATCCATTGAGTACTTTTCGAAATCCTTCCGGACAAAGCAAAGCAAACAGACAAACAGACAAACCGACAAACAGACAAAAAAAAATCTAACTATATTTTCGGCTTCAGTATCTTACGTTGAACACCCAGCGAGTATTTTCTTTTAAATATTTCCAATGTACAGTTTTGACTTTTCTATCATTTTATTATATGTATAGATTAGTAGGGATTTCTGTATTAGGTACATGGTGTTTTGTCTGAGTTCGACTAATGTAAAAATATTTCATTATTATTCTAATATCTACATATACATTTTATGCCAATATTAACTATTATTTACCTATGTCAATATTTACACTCAATATTAACTTCAATATATAATAGGTTTGTTATAACCTTAAACCCTAATCGTGGTCAAAGTTCATTACAAGACTTTTCTAACAAATCCAAACACAGCTATGATACGATGTTCAATCATGAAGTTACCTTGGAAACCGGTTAAATTAGCTACCTTAGATTCCATTTGATCCATCAGGAAGTTTCAGTGCCATCTTCCGGCTCTATCATCAGATCAGTTTGCTAGTACCATATTATTGTATTGGCATCGGAACTACATACAGCTGCCAATTTTCATGACGCTACGATCCTTGGAAGCAGGTTAAATTAGCTACCTTAGATTCCATTTGTTTCATCGAAGATTCAGTGCCTATCTTCCGGCTCCATCATCATATCAGTTTGAAAGTACCATATTATTGTACTGTCATCAGAACTACATACAGCTGCCAATTTTCATGACGCTACGATCCTTGGAAGATGGTAAAATTAGTTTCCTTAGATTCCATTTGTTTCAGTGCCTATCTTCCGGCTCCATCATCATATCAGTTTGACAGTACCATATTATTGTATTGTCATCAGAACTACATACAGCTGCCAATTTTCATGACGCTACGATCCTTGGAAGATGGTTAAATTAGTTTCCTTAGATTCCATTACATTGTTAGTTACATACACGACGACCTAATAAAAGCGTAATTATACCTATTAATTTTAGTTTATTTGGATTTTATACGAGACATGGACAAATGCGAATTAGTTATTTTTCTAATTCCCACGCACTTTTTTTTTTGTAACTTTGTGACGAATTACACAATTGAATTCATGGGAATATTTTTTTTTGGTTTACGTTGGTTCGTAAATCTAAGAACAAAATTATCTTAGCAACTATGTGACTAAGGAAAATGTTTTAAACTGATAGGAATTGTTTTTAATTCTTTGGTCATATTGGCTGTAAGGCTAAGTAAATTGTATTATCCCAGCATTGCGATGAATAATAATATTATACAATATGGGGATAGCTTCTAATGTTGTATTCTACAAAGGTAGTTAAAGAACTACGAATAATGTATAGGTACTATACTACTAGTATACATTATTCGTAGACCTTTAATATAAAAGCTAAACCAATTGTATCCAAGTACAAAATAATATTCTCAATTCGGTGATAAAACTGATAAAACATAACGCATTAAATTTGTGGGAATTGCTATGAATTCTTGAAATTTACATTGGTTGCTAATTATACCTACCTACATAATGTTAATGTATTAAAATGAGTTTTTTTAAATGAGTTAACAGGCGAGTAGGTACATTAAATAGAATTTGAGGACAAAAGTGCGCAACATTGTTAATTAAAGGTACTGGTATAGATGAAAGGGTCTAGTCATGACTAGATACGAACATAGAAAGGCATGAATATCTAATATTGCGTTGAAAATAAAATACGCATTTTAGACCCGCTTTCTTAATGTTTTGTACCTTGTATTATTACTGTCTGCTTTAGGTACCTACTATCTTATTTTCGAGAAGGATCCGTTAAATTTTTATGGGATATAATAAACCGAGCCTCAAAAGTTTTTCTCGGCCACGGCATTTAGCCTCTCATTTAATAACTAAGCCACACGAAAATGATATAGCCTCTAAGATACTAATTCGTCCTCTTTATAACGTCACCTAAACATTCCATTATAAGCATCAAATAAAGATCAACAATTATTTTAACTTGTCCTCCGTAATAATATATTAACACCTAATTTACTAATTCAGCCACATATTTTACATGTAATCACCATTTTATATTTTATAGCTTCAAAACAAGAGCCTTAAAAAAATATAATTTAAGCCTCCACAGACAACATCAGTTTTTATAACTTAGCGTGTAAAATAGATATCATATTCTTTTTTCGTGAAAATAGCCACTGTAAGGCTAGACGCGAGTGCACAGGACGACAGCGACCGGCCATTAGCATCAATCAGAGACCGCTATTTTATATCACTTTGTAACTAAAGACAGATTACGCTTTTTTATAACTTAGCGTGTAAAATAGATATATCATATTCTTTTTTCGTGAAAATAGCCACTGTAAGGCTGGACGCGAGTACACAGGACGACAGCGACCGGCCATTTGCATCAATCAGAGACCGCTATTTTATATCACTTTGTTACTAAAGACAGATTACGCTTACCAAACAAAAGAGTGAGGTTAAGAAAGCAAATACTAAACTCAAAATTGAGTACATTATAGACTCTCTCTCTCTACATTATAGAAGTGCATATCGTGAATGTCGTCATAAATTTACGATTAATAAGAAATTACTCATTACTCACATTTGGGTTAAGTATTTGCATTCTTGGTCTCACTTCTTTGTTTGGTATCTGTCTTAAGTTCTATAATCTGTATTACATGCATACATAATGTCACCGACCGAAATCTGTATGATGTCTAGGCATTATCGTTTTCGTCACATAAGGTGAAGGTATTTCTTTATCAGACTCACCAAGCAGCGTGTGAAACTGCCCTGTTAGCTTAACTGAATTATTTTAAAACTAGCTGACCCTTGCAACTTCGTTTACGCCACATAAGATGTATGAAAGGACAGATATTTTTTCAACAGACTCATGGGAGCGTATGAAACTGCCGTGTTTGCTTAACTATAAAAAAGCTTAAAGATCAAGTCCATTCTAAAACAATTCAATTATTTTACAATAGCCTTAATAATTAAGCTCTTTTATGGTTATGCCAACACGCCCGTTTAGATTTACCGTCAAATTAACCCTTGAATTCTAGATTTAGCAAAAGTTTAGATGTCTCTAATTTCTGAACTACAAAACCCTCAATATTGAAACTTGTGTTGCTTAAAGTACTACCTTTCAGACACCAAAATTATATTTGAAATCAGAACAGGCGGTGAGAAATTACAGCTCAAAAACCATTTCATCTTTCATCCCCTCTCCTGAAGAAACCCCGCAAAATTTCGGGATCAAAAGTATTCTAAAACCTTCCTCGGACTATAAGCTCAGATTGTACCAAGCATCATTCAAATCCATTTAGTAGTTTTGGCGTGATACTTATTCGGGATTCAGACAGACAGACAGAAATGAAAAGTTTAAATTACATTTTCGGCTTCAGTATCGATTAGCCTGTATAGATGCGGGTTTTCGCGCGCTGACGTCGCTGACCGACTATAGGTTAGAGAACGCCCTGCAACCAAAATTTTCATAATATCTTCCATGTAGGTACAGACTCTCGACCCTCTACAGTTTTATTATAAGTATAGACTAGCTGACCCTCGCAACTTCGTTTACGTCACATAGGTCTATGAAAAGAGAGGTATTTCCTCATCAGACTCCTAGGAGGTTGTGAAACTGCCCTGTTTGCTGAATCAGAAAAGAACTTACAGATTAAGTCTATTCTAAAACAATTCAGTCCCCGCCTACGCCCGCCTAAATATCTTCCATGTACAGACTCTCGACTCTCAACAGTTTTATTGTAGGTACCTATACCTACAGGGTCATTTGTAAAACACCAGCCACACCTGCCAGGACTGGATTGTTGGCACCATCAGCAACAACATTTGGTTTAATTTTGGTTTGGTTTAATCATTTGAATTACAGTTTGTCTATAAAGTCGTGAAATGAATGTTTGAGGAACTAAAAATAGTTATGTGTGTGGCAACACTGGCAACAAGAAACATAAGTACGTCAGTTGTCAATGCTATCGTCGAATTTCGTTTACTCTCTCACGTAAC
This sequence comes from Miltochrista miniata, assembly GCA_933228765.1. Lineage (NCBI taxonomy): Eukaryota > Metazoa > Arthropoda > Insecta > Lepidoptera > Erebidae > Miltochrista > Miltochrista miniata. The sequence continues at coordinate 17,496,820 of OW121757.1, read as the reverse complement.
TTTAATGTTTGGATTAAACTGCAACAAATTGAGACCAAACTACGCATAAAGGTTTGAGAAATGAGTAAAGAAAATTGGAGTGGTGCGCAGGAAGTGATTTTTAAAGTTTTCCAGTGATGTTTCGCGGAGTACCAATCTGGACAATTGTTGTGGGATTTTGAGGATGTTTATGAGCGAACAGCATCTTTGGTGGGTATGTAATCGTGTTATTGTTTGTTTTGAATCTGTCTGAAGTTACAAATTTACTGAATTTACGATTTGGAGACAAAAAAAGGCATTGTTTGCATATTTTTAGGTTAGAATCTTAAACTTACAATCTACCTATAATGTAAGTCAGTGGTTAGAACAACATGGTTATTTTATAGTACGACCTACATTTTTGATACTCAGTTCAATCTGGTTTTCTACCAATTTTTATTTTGAATTAATTGCTTCATGTCAATAGTTTGTTTCCAATATGTAATTAATTTTCTTTTTTTACTCTTTTCAGGAAAATCAGAGAGTACAGTTAGGCGAATAGTTAACGAAGTTTTTAATAATGAAGGAAAGTTTGAAACTCCTGGTAAACACAGAAAAGGTCGGCAAAGAAAGAAATAGACGATTTTAATATTTGAGCACTGCGCCAAAAAAATCCTTGTCAGATGGGGGAAAGTTACAGATAAAACATGTAATTACATGATTGTGGCAAAGCAATTGGGAATGCTAGGCACCTGCTGGTGGGTTGTAAGACGCTATTAGACCGGGGCTTCTGGATCTGGTTCAATAACTTTGTTCTGGATCTGATTCAATAAAACAGAAACAAAATTAAAAATGTATAATGTGTTTTATTTATTAACTCACTAGCTGATGCCCGCAGCTTCGCCCGTGTCGAATTTGTTCTCGTTCCCGCTTCCCGTAGGAACTTATTCCCGGGATGAAAAGTAGCCTATGTGTTATTCCAGACTATAATGTATTCCTGTAGCAAATTTCAGCCAGATCAGTTCAACTGTTCGAGCGTGAAAGAGTCTCACATCCACACTCATAAGCTTTCGCATTTATAATATTTGTATTGTTCCCGTTCCCGCTTCCCGTAAGAACTTATTCCCGGAATAAAAAGTAGCCATGGTTATTACAGATTATAATGTATCCCTGTACCAAATTTCAGCCAGATCCCTTTAACCGTTCGAGCGTGTAAGAGTAATAAACATCCACACTCACAAACTGTCGCATTTATAATATTAGTAAGATTTTACTCGGAACGAACTCCTCGTATCAAAATCATTTTGGTCGTACTATATAGGGTTGCATACATGCATTCAGCAGCGCCCTCATTTAATTTCACGACTTTATAGACAAACTGTAATCATGTTACCATCGGTCTTCGTGGTGGATGAAAACGTGTTTAAGTATCAACTGCATTAAAATTAGGTACCCAACAAATTTCAACGAACATACGCGATGTCATCTAGATTAGATTAGGCGGAGTATTCCCGTTCGTCCCCTTGACTTCGTCCCCCTAGGGGGACGAACGGGAATTTAATATTTTATATTCCCGATGGTCCCCTTAATTTTTTTGGGGGGACGAACGGGAATAATTTTTTCATTCTTTTTTTGTTCTATTGCTCCCAACAAATAATATAAGACAGGTGCGTTGGTAAAAAATGAAATTTGAAATTCTATTTTTATTTACAAATGAAGATCAACAAAACAAATGAAGATCGACAAAACAAATGAAGATCGACAAAACCAAATGAAGATTGACGAAACAAATGAAGGTCGACGAAACAAATGAAGATCGGCGAAACAAATAAAGACCGACAAAACAAATGAGGATCGGCAAAACAAATGACGGTCGGATAAACAAATGACGAACGAAAAAACATAATCAGATAAATAAAAAAAAAAGACTAAGCAAGTTGATAAGGTCAAAAACTACTTGCAGCCATATTTTGTAATCTAGATCAGTGGCCGCTGGTGGATCCTCGATCTGGTGGTGCACTTTACTTGCTTTCTTGTTTTAAATTTAATAAGTGTTAATTTTATATCAACTTTATTTTGAAAAGTTTTGTATGGGTAAGTGTAAGTACTTAGTTAATGTTTATGCTCATTTTCACATACTCCACAAACTTTACACGCAGTATAGAATAGAACTAAGAACAAAATAAAAAGAGATAACAATTTAAAACTCAAACCAATCAATAAATATTTAACGCGTCACAGATACAGCGAAACAATACCGGGAGAATTTGAATTTCGTCAAACAAAATATCGAGTACTCTTGGTAACCTTCGGATTACCCGAACGCGTGCGACGCACGAAAAGTGACTCATTGCCCCGATTGCCCGGTACATTTTCTATGAACGATGTTTTGTCTCATGCGCCAAGCGTGTTAGCTCGTATCTAGTACAAGATGTATGCGCAGCCCTCGTGCACTCGGGAAAGCGCAAGCTGATTTTTTTTACAGGGAAACTAGGCTTTGGTAGTGTAGCAAAGGGCTTAAATTGTTTCGTCATAATTATGTATGTTATAGTTTTGAGTTTTTGTATGTTTAAATAATAAGTGTTACATACCTAATGGTAGGATTGGTGAGTAATTTAATAATAAAGTAGGCCTAATTTTTTAATCTTTTGAGCAAGTGGTTCACCGCACGAGCGCACTTAAGGTACCGCCGCCACTGATCTAGATGCGAGAGCCATTCAAAAAAATAGGTGCAAGCTCGACCTTAATGACATTTATCTAAAAATGTGCTTTTAGGCGTTTATAGACATCACTGAACACGAATATAATTAAAAAATAAAGAGATATTATGCATGCTCATAAGGTCGAAATTTGCTTGGACCCTTTTTGTATTCTAGATGCGATAAACATTCAAAAAAATAGGTGCATGCAATTCTTTACCTTATGGACATGCATAATATTTATTTATTTTTTACATATTCATGATCAGTGATGTCTATAAATGCCAAAAAGCACATTTTTGAGAAGCGTTATTAAGGTCGAGATTTGCTTGCACCTATCTTTTCGATTGGCAATCGCATCTAGATTACAAAATATAGCTGCAAGTAACTTTTGACCTTATCAACTTACTTATAGTCTTTTGTTTTACTGATCTGCGTGTTTTTTCGATCGTCATTTGTTTATTCGACCGTCATTTGTTATAACGATCGTCATTTGTTTTATAGATCTTCATTTGTTTTTTCAATCGTCATTTGTTTATCCGATCGTCATTTGTTTTACAGATCTTCATTTGTTTTTTCGATCATCATTTGTTTATCCGATCGTCATTTGTTTTACAGATCTTCATTTGTTTTTTCGATCATCATTTGTTTATCCGATCATCATTTGTTTTATAGATTTTCATTTGTTTTTTCGATCGTCATTTGTTTATTCGATCGTCACTTGTTTTTTCGATCATCATTTGTTTATCCGAAGGTCATTTGTTTTGTCGATCTTCATTTGCTTTTTTTTCATCTGTTTATCGTCATTTGTTTTTGTTTCATTTGATTTTGGTCGAGGGGGACGAAAGGGGGACGAATGGCACTTAATCGAAAAACATATTCCCATTCGTCCCCTCTTGAATTAGGAGGGGGACGATCGGGAACTGATTAAATATTATTTTTGTGAATTCCCGTTCGTCCCCCTCGGGGGGACGAAGTCAAGGGGACGAACGGGAATACTCCAAAATTTATGCTATTCACAGTTCTATTTTAATGCGCTTGTGTGTTTGATTCCAATATTATTATCATAATGTACCACTGTTATAGGTACTTATATTTGTATAATGACTATCAAGTGTTAGACATTATCGTAATAGGTACCCAACAAGCAAAATAGTCTCAGAACACATATGTTATAGGAATAAGACACTTATAAGATTCTTATATTGATTTTGGCGTTCGCAATTACTCTTATATGCGTCTCAGAAAATGCTATTTGGTTTTTGATCACGATTATTCTGATAATTAGCCTTTTAAGGGCTTATAATACTATGTATGCAGATCCCTATAAGCCGCACCCTCTTGTAAAAGCTTTTAGTAAGAGCAATTAGACTTAAGAATGAAGGTTCTTATAACCAGCACTTGTAAGCGTTTTTAAGATTGCTTATTAGGCTACTATAGACCCGAATCTCCTATTAAAGCTTTATTAAGTGTAAATACACTTGATTCCATTTACACTTGTTACTTAGTTTTATAAGCGCTAATAAGTGCAATATTTGAATCCGTTACAAATAAAGTAGTTTTATAAAACCATTTGTAAGTCGTAATTGAATCTAGTTTAATGCGAGCTTCTTATGATACTACTTTTACTAATAACATACTTGCCACATGCTATTATAAGTGTTATGATTTTATACGAGCTAAGTTCAATACTGTTATTGTCAAAGAAACACTTGTTGATTCGTTGGTAAAGTCATTATAAGGTTATTTACTCTTGCAATAGGTGGTTTGGGCCGAAATAGTTCTTTTTATTCGCAGTACGACCTTGTGAAGTTCAAGTCACAAAACCTGGCAAGGGTTCCGTATATTGGACTATGACTCAAATACAGAAGAACTAACACCAAACCACTTAGGTGGTGATTATGCTAATGAATAAATATGACAAACTTGTACTGTTAGTATTAGAGCAAAAGCGCATTAACTCAAAAAAATATTAATTACTTACACAAATCGTCAATAAATACATACCTGCTTATATTCATGAACACAAATACCACCTACAGGTGTTATTTCAATATTAGGTTGTATATGTCGCCACACCGAGAATTACTAATTAAAATCTATTTGATTATAAATAGATTAAAACCATTACAATGAGCAACTTTACTGATACCTTACTATTTTGTGACATAAGGTTCGAATAGAAATAGTTGTAGAATTTATTAACACTGATTTGTATAACTTGATGTAGTGGTGAACTAATTAGGTTACCTAAGTGTTATGTGACTATGTAGGTTCGTAAGAACCTACAATAAAAACTATTGTTAAATTCTTATTGACAATTATTACGAATATTGTCGACATTTAAAAATGTTTTTAATCAAAACAGGATTTTTGTTATTCCTATGGTTCCGGCAATGTTCAGTTTACTGAGAATGAATTAATCTTTGTATTTTAACGATTTCATTCAATTTAACAGTTTGTTTGACTAATTAAATTAATAACTTTATTTCTCAAAAATAAATTGAACCACATTTCTTTGATTTAAAAAGAAAACATTAAATATCAAGCCACGTGTTTTGTGAGAACAATTTGAGTGGCGGGGATTTATAAATAGACAGTGGTTGTGGCCGAGGGCTCACTTTGCTGCTGGAATTTGGAGAGAAAACATTGTGAGTAGATTCTATGTTGGTTTTAATTTGGAATAAAAATTATGTTGTAATAACCTACTGGAAGTTAAAAGAGTGGCCGGAGTTTTATTGCCAGGTTCTTTTTTCTCCAGCTCTACCTATTGCGTTGCGAATCTGGCAGTAAATGTAGATTGTGACTTACATGAATAAAGATTTTTCATTTAATTTCATTTTATTTCATTGGTGTTCCATTTGCTTGTTTTTATTACCGTGTTTCTGAAATAAATACCACCTAAGTATTTATTTCACTGTTATTTAACTAGATATCCATCTACAAGTGTAATAAAGCATAAAGCAGACCCGATGACCTACTCCAGGTCAGCGGGCCTGCGCTTTTTAAAAACAGCTGCCGCATGTCTACTCCGACATCAGAAGTGGGATCACTACCTACAAAATACTGTGCGAGACTATTTATTTTTCAGGATCTTTGCTACGAAGATTGTGTACCAATTTACCAACGCGCCGCACGCGGTTACGGGCGCGCCGGCGCGGCGTGTTCCGCGGCTGTGCGAGATCCTGGTGCTAGCAAGTCTTCCACCAGCACCGTCACACAGCTACAACAGCAAAGGGGTAATGTACCACCTGAATTTTATTTTACGATGATCACAGTGAAGTAATGTATGAGTGATCGCCTGTCGAAACAACAAAAGAAAGTTATGATTAAGTACCGATGTGTTTCTACCCTCATATGACCTAGACGGTAACGTCGCGTTGGCGACTGCAATTGATGTAATCATGTTTTTTTTTTTGTTGTTTGTTTCAAACGAACTATGTTATCAAGTGACTACGATATACGTATGAAAATAACTAGACTGCTGAAGGGCCGCGCTAACATAGGTTGACAACTGGCTAGTTACCGCGTCCTCGGTGGGGCCACCATAAGCTAGTCTGCCAGCTTAGTGGTTACGAAATTGCGATGCAGTAGCAGCGATGATAGGTTATGTTACCTCTTCTATATTATGTAAGCGTTCAAACGCGAATTGATCACAACCACCACCGAAACTGTTAAAATATTCCATTGATAGTGGAAACGCTTCTTACTGTAATTTTTGTAGTAAGTCCGGTCATACCTCTCGTGAGTGACGTTTTAAAGCTACTAACACAGATTCGGATAAACGTACGGTTGAAAGAAACTTGTGTTCCCAATGCAACAATAACCCGGCCAACACAACGGTTATACGAACAAACTTATAGTAGGTACTTGAATTTTATTCATTTTGATCAAAAGCCGTTTACACATTTGGTACCTGCTATCGCCGCGAAAAGCACATAACCTATAATATGAACTCTGTTCTTAACTAGTCCAGCTTGAACACAATGCGTGTGAGGATAGGTAAGGTAATTAATAATACCATCTTTGATAGCGGGGTTAAGTGCTTGTTAATTCGTGAGTCAATCTCATACAATTTGCCGGAAAACCGTAAACGTGTGGTCAACAAAATTACTTGGTGGCATAGGTTTCCTGTTGTTTCTACGAGCATCTTAAGTCTGTCTAGATTCTAGATAATAGAATTAACGTAGAAATTGAATGTCACATTTCACAAGATTGTTACTTTAGACGTGTTGGTAGGATCAAATCTATTTTTATTAGATAGCATAAGGTAACCTTGATATCGAAGATGACTTAAAAACACCCAGAAAAATAAAATTACCTCTTGAGTTCAGACAATGACCACAAAGGTAGTATAGCATAGGTTTGTATAGATGACGTTATCAGTACATATTTTTCTGATATCTGTGGTAAATACCGTAGGTTTTCTCTCCAAGCTCTGTCACTAGAGCAGTAACTATTTGCTAATCCGTGCTTAGTCTTAATATCATTCCGTAAACCATGATTTCCAATCCTCATAGAATAATGCCTTTTCTTTTAACGGTCAATTGAGTATGCTAAAAATTTAGTACAGAACGGTCGAGTGCGTCCTAGCCCTAAAAAGGTTAAGCCTAAAAACTCTGGTACCGACAAATGCTAAACAAATTCGTCTATTCAGTTGTCGCGCTGAATTCTCCCGCTCGTTCATACCAAATATCGCTCCTGCTGTGGCTTCTCTTAATGAACTGACTATCTAAGGCGCTAAGTGGCAATGGACCCATGTTCATGAGGAAGCATGGCATAGAATATTTCTAGGAAAAGAACCTAGCGAATTGTTTCCTTGGCTGGGCCTTGACTTCGGGTCAATCCTTATTCAAATCAATACGGGTCGGCAGCACATAGTGGTTTTTTTTTAGTATGCACACGACCGATGCGATGTAGAAACTAGATAAGTATCACTCGAGCGAACTCGAGATTTTGGTGGTAGTACGAGCGGTCAAACGTTTTAACCATTACTTGTATGGACGCCATTTCAAGATGATTATACGGTATCCCGACTGCGACGCGCTTTAAGCCTCGAAGCACAAGGAAGACTTGCTGTCTCACATCCATAATGGTATATTCGCAAAAATTTGAATTTGAAATAAATACAGGAAGGGCGAGCGGATGCAGCATGCCGATATTGTTAAACTGAAATACCTTTAACAGGCAAAGTCTTGAATAACAGTTTGATTAATGATTATTCATCTGAATAAACAGTAAACAACGTCGAGATAGTTACGTACGTACTATCATAGACGGTTTCCATTGAGATGAGACCGTCCAGGGATGTTATCTGCAAGAAAATGTCAAGATAGGTATCTGAAAAGCGAGACCCAATCTTGGGTAGGTACACAACGGTTGACTGTTGTACCTAAATCTTTCCAAAGAAGCTTTAGTAATTAATACCTTATGACTCTTCATAAAATTATGGAAGTTACTATTTTGAAAAAATTAGCACCGTTAAAGATTTTTTTCACCGTTAAAATTGGGACAATTGCATCGTTTTCAGGACCTCGAATGTTTAGATCAACGCAAGTTCACTTGCGCTCTATTAGCAAACCGACCGTGCCATTCGAAGCTATACCTACACGTCGACGTACCGAGTAAGCCAGGCACTTCAGATGAACAGGAACGTGTAACCTTCACAGTAGACTCCTATGCATATTCCCCCACCGCTAGGTGAGGCCGCAGTGGTAACTGTAGGTCTGTCGGGAGTCCTGGGGTCATCCTTCCGAGAGCTTACCCGGGGCTCCCAACCGTAGGCATATTATGTAGGAAACGTGTGGTTTTTAGTCGGTAGAAGTCCGGCATGGCATTCATGTAGGATTCCCTCTTTAAAAATACTCCTATGCAAAGTAAGTTCTGTTACGCTATACAAACTACAAAGGCGAGCATTGAACCTTGGTGGCCCAAGCAAGTATTTCATCTCTTCCTAGCCCCAAAACAAGTGATTATAAACGATGTCCCTGTATAGTAGCCCCAGGTATCAGTAGGGCTAATAGTCTTATCATGATAAGGGATTACGAGACTTCAAATTCGCACACCGCATCAGAAAGTCCGAACTGCAGGCGTAGCTCCTCTTATTTCAGTGCCAAAACTGTTTACCAGCGGAATTGCCTAATTTGGTCAACCACTGAAGTACCTAGTTTGAAACCTCTTGAACGACACGTACAACAACGACACAGACAAAAAGCAATTGTCAGGGCTAAATTCGACTTCGTCGGCAGAATTGGTGAGCGGCTAGCGGGGTACCCTTCAGGGAGTCGTGAATTCTGGTCGCTTGCCAAAGCTGCCGAGGGAAACTTCTGTAAGTCTGGTTTACCACCTTTGCTTAAACCCGACGGTAGTCTCGCCCAGAGTGCCAGGGAGAAGGCCGACCTTCTGGGTTTTCTATTTGCCTCTAACTCGACCATGAGCGACGGGGGTGCTGTGCCGCCGGACGTTCCGTGGTGTGGAACTTCCATGCCGGAAGTTAAATTTACGCAGCGGGACGTCCGACGGGAGCTTCGTTCTCTGGACGTTCATAAGTCGAGTGGGCCGGACGGTATACCCGCGGTGGTACTTAAGCAGTGTGGTCCAGAGTTGTGTCCGGTACTTACACGTCTTTTCACGCTTTCATATTCCATGCGACAAGTCCCGGCGTCGTGGAAGATCGCGTATGTGCATCCTGTGCCCAAGAAGGGTGATAGGACCGACCCGGCCAATTACAGGCCTATAGCCGTCACCTCCCTATTGTCTAAGGTGATGGAGCGTGTAATTAATACACAGCTCCTGAGGTACCTTGAGGAAAACGACCTGCTCAGTGACCGGCAGTACGGTTTCCGTCACGGTCGCTCGACGGGCGATCTTCTCGTGTGCCTCACACACCGATGGGCGACGGCTATCGAGAGTAAGGGCGAGGCTCTAGCAGTGAGCCTCGACATTTCTAAAGCCTTTGACCGGGTCTGGCACCGTGGTCTTCTTAAAAAATTGCCCTCCTACGGACTGACCGAGAGATTATGCGGATGGGTGTCCAGCTTTTTGGCCGGTAGAAGCATCAGGGCTGTTGTCGACGGCAGCTGTTCTGACTGCATGGCCATTAACGCTGGAGTACCGCAAGGGTCAGTGTTGTCCCCTACTCTGTTTCTGCTGCATATCAATGACATGTTGTCTATTGACGGCATTCATTGTTATGCAGACGACAGTACGGGGGACACTTGTTACACAGGCCGCCCCGGTATCTCTCGGGACGCAGTGGAAGAGAGTCGTGAACAGCTTGTGTCTGAAATCGAGGCTACTCTTACTAGAGTGTCCGATTGGGGTAGACAAAATCTTGTCCAGTTCAACCCTTCGAAGACACAGGCGTGTTTCTTCACCGCTAAGAAAGCCCCAATTACTGTAGCGCCACAATTCCAGGGCACATCTCTTTCCATCTCTAAAAGTATAGGGATCCTTGGTGTTGACATCTCCAGTGACGTTCAGTTCCGCAGTCATTTGGAGGACAAGGCCAAGCTGGCGTCCAAGAAGCTCGGTGTGCTCAACAGGGCGCGGCGGTACTTTACTGCGGCGCAAACACTGCTTCTCTATAAGTCGCAAGTGCGGCCACACATGGAGTACTGCTGTCACCTTTGGGCGGGGGCACCCGAATATCAGCTTCGTCCATTTGACTCGGTGCAGAGGCGAGCTGTGAGAGTTGTCAACGATCCTATACTGACAGGTGGTGTTGAACCTCTTCGCGACAGGAGAGACTTTGCCTCCTTATGCGTGTTCTACCGCCTGTACAATGGTATGTGCTCTGAGGAATTGTTTGACATGATGCCCACGGCTACGTTCTATCATCGCACCGCTCGCCATAGACAGGGATTTCATCCTCACACCCTACGTCCGGAGCGTTCGAGCACGGTTAGATCCGATAGGGGTTTTCTTCCGCGAACGCTTAGGTTGTGGAATGATCTTCCTGCCTCGGTTTTCCCAAACGCCTACAGTATGGGGTTCTTCAAAAGGGGTCTAAGAAGGTTTTTACAGGGTCGGCAGCGCGAGTGTGACGCCTCTGGTGTTGCAAACGTTCATGGGCTGCGGTGACCACCAGTCCTTCTGGTGGGCCGTATGCTTGTCTGCCACCTTAGTGGTATAAAAAAAAAAAAAAAAAAAAAAAAACAGACATCTTCTAAAGATAAGGCGAGATTTGACAGAAATCGTGCAAAAAAAAAAATCATAGCTTTTACAGAGGCATCTTTGTTTAAGTTTACAGCGTTCTCGACAACGGCCGCTGTCTTTTAAAGAAAGCATTAGGACATCATAGACGGGCGCTAAAGGTCCCCACAATCAACAGCGGGGCGCCCAAAACCTCGTGGTGAGCTACAGCTTAGGTTAGGTCATCTGGCGCATTGGCGCTGACGCTGACGGCACCGCACCCAGCGAGTACTTGATTCTCAGAAACCACAAATTGAAAAATCTGGTGAGGTATTTTCATTTTAGTTTCTTCAGTCTAATCGGTATTAAAATGCTAGCTGAATTATTAGACAAATGATGCTTTTGGGACGTGGAGTCACCAAATTAGCTAATAAAATATTTAAATGAAAAGATGCTATTGGGGCGTGGAGTCGCCAATAAGCCATTAATATCCCTATCCTGAATCATATTATTTATTTATTATTTGTATTAAGCCACAAAAAGTGGATATCCCAATCCTGAAAGAATAGTGGTCCCCTGTGTAACACGGCGTACAAGACCGCTTAGGGCACAGCATCGACCTTACCAACATCCCCTAGGGCCCCTGTCTTTGACAGCATCGACCTCTCCCCTACATATCCTTACCCATATATAAAAAAAAAAAACAAAAAATACTGTTGTCATGTGGAATGAGCAGTAAGAACCACTAAAAGTGGATATCCCAATCCTGAAAGAATAATGGTCCCCTGTGTAACACGGCGTACAAGACCGCTTAGGGCACAGCATCGACCCTACCAACATCCCCTAGGGCCCCTGTCTTTGACAGCATCGACCTCTCCCCTACATATCCTTACCCGTGTATAAAAAAAAAAAAAAAAAAAAAACTGTTGTCATGTGGAATGAGCAGTAAGAACCACTAAAAGTGGATATCCCAATCCTGAAAGAATAATGGTCCCCTGTGTAACACGGCGTACAAGACCGCTTAGGGCACAGCATCGACCCTACCAACATCCCCTAGGGCCCCTGTCTTTGACAGCATCGACCTCTCCCCTACAAATCCTTACCTGTGTATAAAAAAAAAAAAAAAAAATTACTGTTGCCATGTATTTACATGTGCGCAGGTCCATGTGTTGTGGCGTCATTTGGGAGAGGCCTACGTCCAGCAGTGGACTGATATAGGCTGATTTGATTCATTGATTGATGTGGAACGAGCAGTAGTAGCATTCAGTGAGCGCATCATAACCAGCTCACCGTCTTCATTAACTATTGAGCGGTGACACTCTACATGCTACCACGATGTAAGGTTATGACCAATGGAATTATATTTGCTTAACCAAGTTTTTCTGGTTCCGTGTACTGTAGAACTACCAAGCCTCAGCTTTTAATATTTATTTTGCAGATCTAGACCTTAACACACGATGCAGAGCACGCATCGCCGATCAGTATGGCCGTGTCGCCACACCGAGAATTACTAATTAAAATCTATTTGATTATAAATAGATTAAAACCATTACAATGAGCAACTTTAGTGATACCTTACTATTTTGTGACATAAGGTTCGAATAGAAATAGTTGTAGAATTTATTAACACTGATTTGTATAACTTGATGTAGTGGTGAACTAATTAGGTTACCTAAGTGTTATGTGACTATGTAGGTTCGTAAGAACCTACAATAAAAACTATTGTTAAATTCTTATTGACAATTATTACGAATATTGTCGACATTTAAAAATGTTTTTAATCAAAACAGGATTTTTGTTATTCCTATGGTTCCGGCAATGTTCAGTTTACTGAGAATGAATTAATCTTTGTATTTTAACGATTTCATTCAATTTAACAGTTTGTTTGACTAATTAAATTAATAACTTTATTTCTCAAAAATAAATTGAACCACATTTCTTTGATTTAAAAAGAAAACATTAAATATCAAGCCACGTGTTTTGTGAGAACAATTTGAGTGGCGGGGATTTATAAATAGACAGTGGTTGTGGCCGAGGGCTCACTTTGCTGCTGGAATTTGGAGAGAAAACATTGTGAGTAGATTCTATGTTGGTTTTAATTTGGAATAAAAATTATGTTGTAATAACCTACTGGAAGTTAAAAGAGTGGCCGGAGTTTTATTGCCAGGTTCTTTTTTCTCCAGCTCTACCTATTGCGTTGCGAATCTGGCAGTAAATGTAGATTGTGACTTACATGAATAAAGATTTTTCATTTAATTTCATTTTATTTCATTGGTGTTCCATTTGCTTGTTTTTATTACCGTGTTTCTGAAATAAATACCACCTAAGTATTTATTTCACTGTTATTTAACTAGATATCCATCTACAAGTGTAATAAAGCATAAAGCAGACCCGATGACCTACTCCAGGTCAGCGGGCCTGCGCTTTTTAAAAACAGCTGCCGCATGTCTACTCCGACATATATTTAGCGTTTTTCTTATTTCACCACGGATCCCCAAAAGATAAAAACATGGCGAGTGAATGCAGCGACTATGAGACATTATAGAACCGAGTTTGTCTATAGAGGTATAGTAGAACCATAGATTTAGAATGTACAAGATGAACAGTGTCAAACTGAAGACGAGACCAAAAATGAAAGATCTATGTGTGGGTTAAATAGTGTTGTTGAATGGTCACACCTATGTTATCGATAAAAGTATCTGTATAAATGGATGGAATGGAAATGAAACTTCTAAGCACACAAAGTGCTTAGAAGTTCCTCCAACTTCTTGTTTTGAGGAATAAATTGTTAATTTGAATGTAATCGACTATGAAAAAGTAAAAATGGGATTATATGGGGTAACTCGTAATATTAGAAATTCTGTAGTGATTTTACGAATTTTGATTCAGTGTGTGAATGTGAAAATACACTTTTAACATGTAATTTATGGCATCGTACATTGCATTGTTGCCGTACATATATATTTTGCCAATTAAATTTGAAATTTTACTAAAAATCCAACTCTTATCGTAATACGAAACCTAGAAACTCATTTATTATTGAACCCTAGTAACAATAAAAGATATTACTCGTAGATTTTTTTAAATATATTAACCTCGCCAAATTGACGTCGCCACTGATGAAAACTAATGGAAAGCCGTGGCGCATCTAGCGAATGGGGGACCATGCTTACAGCACACAAGACTTCTGACAGTAGTCCTCAAGTTGGCGACCCTATGATGTGCCTCTTCACGCTCCGCTTGTAGAACCCGGGATTGTAAAATGAGGGAAACACATGTGCGGGCAGGTCGTTCCAGGATTTTGTAGTTCGACAGAGGAACGATCTCTTTGAAACGCTCAGTTCTGGCGAAGATTCTCTCCGCTATATATGAGTGGCACCTCTGCCCGACGTGTTGTTCGGAATCGGAAAGGAGATGGTGGGATCAGGTTGAAGAGCTCTTCAGAACATTCGCCGTGATACATTCAGTAGAAGCCAGCCAAGGACGCTATGGTTCTTTGCTGCACTAACGGCTCGAGGCTTACCGTCATCTTAGGACAACCTATAATTGAAATCGGATAACACGTCTCTGCATAGCGCCAAGCGCGTCCAGTAAGTACCTCGCACAGTCATCCCAAAGGTGAGAACAGTATTCGACGCAGAGGCTAATCTGCGCCTTGTACAGCAAACATCCCGGTGTGGCGTGGAGTACCTTAAGTGAAGTAAAATTATAAAAATTCAACTCAAAATGGATCACAAATTTTGGAAATATTATATTAAAATAGGCACAAAACCCTAAAAAAGAGGTTAAATAACACAGTTCGAGTAAAAGTAAAAATCAATCATATTTATAGTAAATTAAATCCAGATAAGTTTGTTTGTAGCAATGTCACTATAATGAACTATCGACATCCTTATCGATACCTACCCATGACTATTTTACTGTAAACAGCCCTTTCTATTTCTGCCTTATATATCCTCCAAAAATGCATTTACACATTAAATATTGTGTTATGTATGAAGGAAAATGCATAATCTACGTTATGAGTTGAACTTTCAGTGAAATTTTACATCCAATTTGGCAAAATATGTACGTCAAAAATGGAATGAACGAAGTCACAAATGACCTGTTAAACGAGTCTTTCTTCGTATAATTGCGTTTTGTAATATCCTATTCACACACTAAACACGACAATATTGTTGAAAATATAAAATTTTCTATTTTAATCGTAAGATCACTACAGATTATTGGATATTATGAATAACATAGAGCCGCCATAGGATCCCAGCGGGCTCAGCGATTCAAAATACTGACATATGAGTACACAATTTGCTTTCTCTTTTCCTCTCGAGCTAAGTGCTATGGATAATGAGGTCTCGCTCGCACGCTTTGTATATCTATTGAGAGTAGCGAAAAATTCTAAATCTATGAGTAGAACACTTCCAAATGCTAAACTAAAAATGGCTACCGAAAATTACTAATGGAGAACATTTTGTTATTTTAAAATAATTAATACGAATGTATAATTACTTATTTTAAGAGGGGCTTTAAATTTTTCACCAGAAACTTGGTATGTTGCACGAGAAATACGAGTTCCCACTGTTCCCAGTACGTTTTTAATTAACATCATGAAATACGAGGACTCTGAAAAATTATTATATAAGTTGCCTTATTAATGTCCAAAATATTATTAGTAAGTATTTTAATAAAGTTTTTAGTATTATGTACACGGAGTGTGTAAAACTCCCAATATTGATAACTGAATGATTGACTGAACGAAATGAACGAAATGAGAACTTGTAGAACAGTTGTAAAGTGCATAACAATCTAGTTTAGTTTTCTATGAGACTATTAATAGATTTTGGTAGGATTGTATGGTTTTACAAAATGCCGCTACACGGCTGTTACAGTCGTTAGTTGAATTCCATGAGGGTACTATTAGACTGTTAAAAAACTGAATACACTATTAAAGTGGGCCCTTTTCCGGGCTTGTAAGCTCTTATGAGTTCGTTATAAGTCTATTGAAAATTGGTCTTAGGATAATTATAAAACCGCTTTTTGCTCGTTGGGTAGGTACCTACCTATAAGAGAAAGTGATAAAAAACAAACTATATGGTAATAAAAAGAAAACTTATGTAGGTACTTACTGTCTCCTATTTTTGTATTTTCCGTGTCCGATTTTTCCTTCTTGGCAACATCGATTAGTATCTGAAGGAAATCATTGTGCCTGTAAGAAAAAGAATTGATATTTTATTCATGAATTAAATTGGAATCAGTAAAAAACGGTTAACTTCTAAAAGAGAGGACAAAACGCTCCCTACAGGAGACTGTACCTGGGGATCGTGCGAAGCATGGCTCTATACGGAGCTCCTGTATGGGCGGAAACCGTGACGGCCAGCAATGTGGCTAGATTGCTGAGCCCGCAGAGAGCGATGGCCATCAGGATGATAAGGGGATACCGCAGGATCTCCGGTGAGGCGGCATGTCTCCTAGCCGGGACCCCTCCATGGGACCTGGAAGCGAGAGCCCTTGCGTCACTGTTCAGATGGCGCAAGGAGGCGCTGGAGCGGGACCAAAGGCCCGCTTATCGAGAAATCGAGGCCCAGCGGTCCCTACTCCACCAGGAAACCGTGGAGATATGGAAGGCAACCAAAGGGGGGGATTCGCCACAATCGCGGCCTGGACGAGTGGTCATGGACGAGTGGCTGGAGAGGAGACACGGTGCTCTCTCCTACCGGTTGACACAGATGCTTGCCGGGCACGGGAGCTTCGGTAGGTATCTGTGGCGAAAACACCGGGAAACCACGGCCGAGTGTCAGCACTGCGAGAACCGCAGCGATGACACGGCGCTCCACACGCTTGTGGAGTGCACGGCGTGGGCGCAACAGCGCCAGGTCCTCGTAGTGGGTCTGGGCGTGGACACTCTCTCGCTCGAGACTTTGGTGCGAGCCATGCTCTCCAGCGGGAGTAATTGGGACTGCGCCGCCGCCTTCTGCGAGCAGGTTATGCTCGTGAAAGAGGCGGCGGGACGGGTACGGGAGAGAACTCTCCCACCCGAGTTCCGCAGTCGGCGGCCTGTGCGTCGCCGACGTGTCTTCGCCGAGGACTATCGGCCACTATGACCGGGGGCCTGAGGACGGTGAGAGGGCGGCTCACCGTCCTTACAGAAGCAGGCCCATGACGGCAGCGTGACGTGAGCAACTCACGCACGCCCCCCCTTAGAAGCGGGATCACACCCGAAACCCCCATAGACGCGGGATAGCACCCGAACGACCCCCCGGGCGAGGCCGCAGTGGCGGCCGTAGGTCTGTTGTGAGTCCCGGGACATCCTTCCGAGGGCTTACCCGGGACTCCCAACCACAGGCTGTTAGGCGTTACGTGAGGTTTTTTAGTCGGTAAGAGTCCGGCATAACATCCTCTGAGGATTTTCCCTCACGTAAAAAAAAAAAAAAGAAAAACCTCTAAAAGAGAAAGTAGGTAAGTACTACAATAGGCATGATGACAAATTTTGAAAAGAAGTCTTATAATGCTCTGGAACATTATTAGGTTCAGGTTCATCATCACGCCTTTATCCCCGAAGGGGTAGGCAGAGGCATATTATATACCCACACTTCACCTCTTTATAATTTGTCCCACGTAATACGTTGTGAGCCGTATTGCCGTGTTTAAATGGACAGGCGCAGGTTGTGACTGCTTGCTGTTGAAAATAAAGCCTTCAACTTGGCTTAACGACTGCCATTTTCCTGGCAACCGGGACCAACGGCTTAACGTGCCTTCCGAAGCACGGAAACGCTCAAAATAAATGTCACAAAGTGATCACATGGATGGTCACCCATCCATGGACCGGCCGTAGTGAAAGTTGCTTACTGCAGTGATCGTTTACAGAACACTGAGTCCGCGGGGCCACGAGCGCTTCAAACATTATTATTTACTAGGAATATCATAATTTATGCAGAAATTGCGGATTTAATATGAAAAATGTGCAATTTACGTTTTAGATTTTAAATAAGTGCCAAAACGTTACTCAGTGACAGTCGCAGAAGTGACGTCATCGGTCAGCTTAATCTATATCCCACAGGTTCGACTGGACGCCGATACCAGATAGCAGGGCGATTGAGCTAATGTGTTCACTGTACCTACTTGTCAGAAAAAAATATTTTAAATATTCAATGATAAAAATGCACTTACGTGCAAGGAATCGGGACGCATTATCGCAATAAAGCAAGCAATATTACGGCCGATATTAACGCGTCTGTGCGCGGAAGTCTTTATTACAAAGAGGTGACGTCATTCATTCTGATTGGTGTTCATGAAATCATGGCGGATTGCAGTATTTTATAGGTTTATTTTATCAAAATAATTAATAATCTCGCAATATTTATCAATACAAATGAGTGCGAGTTATTTTACTTACTACTCAAATTTAATTAGATAAATACAATATTTTAATGACTTTTGGTTAGTGGCATCATGCCTATTTAAAGTTTTGAACACATTAGCCTTTTTTTACGTATGTAAAAATGATAGCACAAGTTATCATGCGTCTCTTCGCGCTAAGTTTGCCGCTGGCGTAGAGGCTGGTGTAGAGCTGAGGCGTAGTAGGGGAGGCGACCGGCAAACTTAGCGCGAATGGGTAGTACCTAACATCTGACATGCTACCATAGCGATAAGAATAGTTTGATATTTTTGTCCATTCTGACCGTTCCGAATGTTACACCCTGTATACTAAAGTGAGAAAGAGAGAGAGCGCGACCGCAAGTGGTGGAATCGGTGATTAGAAGGTAAACTAAACAAATTACACTAAGATTATAATTTGACGGTCGAATCGCTCGGCACATCACTTACTTGGCTTCGGAATTGCTTCTTTCAGCTTTAGCAGCTTCCAATATCCTCATCAACTCGGTCGTATATTTCACGTTTAGGAACGAAAAGTTTATAAACTTAATCAACGACGGCATGAATACCAACATAAACAACAAAAACATCCTCTTATGTATCGGCATATAGGTCAATTTTTCGGCCACCTAAAAAAAGACAATAAGTCATGGATCGATATCCTAAACGCCGGGAAAATACAAGGAAGGCATTCTCGCGAATAGACCCTGTTCGTAAAATACGGTCAGTATAGAGTCAAGTCGCGCCGCCTCAGTGTAGTATTACAGTGCGGAAACTCCAGCTTGAATGTGTGCGTGTGATCAATAAAATGTAAGCATATTGTCCGTCAACGCGCACGTCAACTCTACTTACAGCTGTGGCGCGACAGGGAGTTGCCGATCTATATGTAATAATATTATATTATCTTTGGTAGTATGTAGAAAGTAATAAGTGTCTGTCCTTATTACTTCTACTGAATTTCTATTACCTATTATAATTCAACAGCCGAAAGCCTTGTTAACATGATAGCAAATACGAGGGTACTTAATTAGGTCACCTATTTTCCTTTGTTACAAACTGTTTGAGTATAAGATAACCTTTGTCCCAATAACAGTACCTAAATGTACTGTTAGTAAATTATTTGATGTCGACTGATGTTAATGTTATATGCGAATGGGTATCTTCGATCAACAATATACTAGATATCGTGTCGACGCAAATAAATCGGCTCACTTTTGAGTGGGCCCGTTTCTTTTGTTTAAACTACGATTTTTAATTCGAGTCAGTAAAATGACAATTGCAACTGTCACTGATACGAAAAAGGGTGACCCGCTACAATAGTGATGTTCGACAATCAATAGACTTAGACATTTTAGTCATTCTTTATTTTATTAGGTATGAAAGCTTTTTTTTTTGTTGTAAATTTGTAATAGATTAAATAATTCGAGAAATATGGACCTTACCAGCATATTAAAATTGTTAACTATAACATTATTATAAAAGCTGGGAAAAAATGTTTAAAAAGATCACGTCATGGAACGATCTGCCCGCACACGTGCTTCCCTCATCTTACAATCCCGGGTTCTTCAAGAGGAGCGTGAAGAGGCACATCACAGGGCCGCCAACTTGAGGACCACTATCAGAAGTGGCCCCCAATCGCTAGATGCACCACGGCTTCTTTCCATCAGGCTGGTGGCGACGTCAATATAGCGAGCTAAATAAAATAAAAGATTCAAAGAAATTAAGTAAAACAATTCAAGTAGTTTTTAACCGACTTCAAAAAAGGAGAAGGTTACTCAATTCGACCGTACATAATTTTTTAACCGACTTCAAAAAAGGAGGTTACTCAATTCGACCGTATATAATTTTTTTTAAATGATTTTTCGCGAATAACTCCGTCCGTCGTTTATTAATCGATTTGAAAAAAAATTTTTTCATTCGAAAATAGATAGGTACTCCCAAGGTGGTCCCATTTTAAGGAAGTTAGGATCTGATGATGGCATCTTGGAGAAATCGAAGGGAACTTTTAAAATTGCAGGGACATCTAGGGCGTTTGTAATTTTTTCGATTAAGGGCTTTAAAGTAGTACAACTTAATGAAAATCTGAAGTCGATCTGATGATGGAGACGAAAGACAGAAGAGAGAATTCCCTAACGATATACAGCAGTTACCTTGTGTTTGGGCTTGATTAATTTGTACTTTCGAGAACTTTACACCTAGATAGATAGATTTTCAGTCTACACGTCACTAAAAATAATGAAAAAAAGAACTTCTGACAGTGGTCCTCCAGTTGGCGGCCCTGTGATGTTCCTCTTCACGCTCCTCTTGGAGAAACCGGGATTCCCTCCCGCACACGTTTCCATGATCTCACAGATGAGGGAAACACGTGTGCGAGCAGGTCGTTCCATGTTTTTATACTTCGACAGAGGAATGATCTATTGAAAAAATTAAAATAATAAGTATGTACTTATCACCGTTAATGTCCCCGCGGTTTTAGAACCCCAAATTATACGGGAGGATGGTAACCGACCCGACGGGATGTCTTTAGTACCCTGGAGAATGGGACGTGCGTTAGTGTGGAATGCCACTTGCACTGACACTCTTGCGGCGTCCTACCTCCCGGCTACTAGCAAAAGAGCGGTGGGCCGGCTAATGCTCGCGAGTGGTTAAAGATCGGCAAGTATAGTTGTCTCGGTGCCAATATGAATTCGTTCCATTTGATGTCGAGACACTGGGTCCACGGTGTCGCGGTGCACATGGTCTTTTCACGGCTCTGAGTAAGCGTCTGAGGGAAGAAACGCGTGATCCCCGCGCTGGTAGCTATTTCGCGCAAAGGCTTTCCATAGCTATCCAGCGTGGGAATGCTGCCTGCGTCATAGGTAGGAAGGGACCCAATTTGTATATTGATAGGTAGTTAGTTAGTTTTTATTTTAAGAGTTTTTATTTTAAGTTTAGTGTAATGATATAACTTTTAATTGGTTTTATTATTATTGTTTATGAATGAATTAATGTTGTTTAATTAATTATGTACTTATAAAAAAGTTTCTTGCTATTTCGATGATTTTTAATAATTTACAGAGATGTTTTTTCTAATGTAAATTATTTTGTACATGTCACACGTGTCATTTAATGAAGCGAGTTCTTAAATATTTCCTAAGTCCAAAGTGTCTTTTCGTGCATTTAACGGACGGGCCCCTTAATCTCAAGGTAAATTGGTGTGAAATGTTTGTATAAGACAAACTACGGTTCCTTGAAAAGTGGTGATGATCGGGATTGATATTTTAGTGTAAATAATTATGGGGCAATCGAGGTCCAAATTGTTTGTTTACTACATTATTTGAATGAGTTAAAATACGGTATAGGTGGTTTTATGCAATATTTAATTACTGTTTGATATCGAATAAAAAAATATAATCTCGACTAACTTTTAATCGTAAAACTCGATTCAACCACATCACTATTTATTTGTGACAAAAAACCCGCCACACTGAAAATGTCATTTTACTGACTCGAATTAAAAATCGTAGTATAGTTCGGTCCAAGCAATCCTATACTTACAGGTGGTGTGGAACCTCTTTGCGAAAGGAGAGACTTTGCCTTCTTATGCGTGTACAATGGTATGTGCTGTGAGGAATTGTTTGATATATGATGCCCACGGCTACGTTCTATCACCGCACGCCTCGCCACAAACAGGGAGTTCATCCTCACACTCTACGTCCGGAGCGTTCGAGCACGGTTAGATCCGATAGGGGCTTTATTCCGCGCACGCTTAGGTTGTGGTTCTTCAAAAGGGGTCTTAGAAGGTTTTTACAGGGTTGGCAGCGCGAGTGTGGCGCCCCTGGTGTTGCAAACGTTCATAGGCTGCGGCGACCACCAGTCCATCTGGTGGTCCGTATGCTTCTCCAATGTTTTTTTATGCCACCATAGTGGTATGAAAAAAAACATTGTGATCTATTTCTATTGAATGTCTTTGAAAGTCTCACTTACATTAACAAAATGTGCATTTTCATCGTTCAAGGCACCACTTTTGATGCCGAAAGCACAGGCTCCAATTACTTCAAGGGTAAAGTGACCTATTGTTTTCTTCATCTCGACATCCTTCTTATCTGAAAGAATAATGAGGCATATTAAAACAATTCTAAAAACATAGTTGAATATTAATTATTTTTTTGAGATTTTATGTTATTCCAGGTTTACTTCCATAAAAGCTGTATGATGGATAGCTGAGGATGTCTAATCTACGATCATTAACATGTCGTTCATTAATAAATGCAAATAAGTAGGCCTTGCCCTTCCAGCATCCAGAAGTCTCCCATGATTTTTATGAAATCTTGGAAGCCTACACCCCTTTCATTGAGAGCCCTGCCACAACTAATAAAGGTATCTACACCAAAGACTTTAATATAAACTGAGGTAGACGCGCTATACTCTAACGAACGAAATTTTAAAAGCAATCCTCAAACACACTCATGGCTAAGACTACGCTCACTAATCTATCTACATATACATATAATAAAACTGTAGGTAGAGGGTCAAGAATCTGTACATGGAAGATATTTTGAAATTTTTTATTGTAGGGCGTTCTCTAATCGATACTGAAACCGAAAATGTAATTTATATTTTTCATGTCTGTCTGTCTGTCTGTCTGTCTGTATCCCGAATAAGCATCACGCCGAAACTACTGAGCCGATTTGAATGATACTTGGTACATTCCGAGTTTATAGTCCGAGGAAGGTTCTTGGATACTTTTAATCTCGATATTTTGTGCGGTTCCTGCGGGAGAGGGGATAAAAGACAAAATAGTTTTTCAATTGTAATTTTTCAACGCCTGGTCCGATTTAAAATATTTTGTAGTGTTGGAAAGGGAGTACTTTAAGCATTGTCCCACACAAGTTTCAAGGTTGAGGGTTTTGTGGTTCAGTAATTAGAGGCATCTCAACTTTCGCCAAACCCAGAATTCAAGGGTTCCTTTGAATGATAGGGTAAATCTAAATGGGCGTGTTAGCTAAATGATTTAGCAAACAGGGCCGTTCCACACGGTGCTTGATGAGTCTAATGAAGAATTACATCCCCTTTCGTACACCTTATGTGACGTAAACGAAGTTGCGAGGGTCAGCTAGTAAATAATATTTAGCGACAGTCCCAATAACATTGTAAGA
This sequence comes from Miltochrista miniata, assembly GCA_933228765.1. NCBI lineage: Eukaryota > Metazoa > Arthropoda > Insecta > Lepidoptera > Erebidae > Miltochrista > Miltochrista miniata. The sequence continues at coordinate 17,473,518 of OW121757.1, read as the reverse complement.
ACGCTGGCTGACCGGTGGGACTCTCCGATGCTGGAGCGGTGGATACGACTGCATGCAGTCAAGTAGACGCCGTCCTTGGTGTTGGGGTGATTCATTCAGCCTACTTAGTTTTTAAGTTCCACTAACACTAGTTTTAAGGTTATTGTTACTAACCCAATATAACACTAACATTAGTTTTAAGATAATTGTTACTAACACATTTATGGAAGAAATTCTGAGAATAAATGATTATTATTATTATTATTCCCTTTATTTACAATGTTCAACTTATTAAATTAAATTTTTAAATACATTTTAAAAAACAAAAAAAAATATATTTAAAAATATAAAAAAATAGTGTCCCACCGGCATCGGGTACAGGGACCAAGCTACCGGTGGTTAGGGCTGCAGAGACAGGAACCTCCTCACAATACGTGCCGTATCTAGGAGAACTGCCTTTTGCATCTGGCCCTTGACCCAACTACCTAACGCGAGCCTCTTGAGATGTTGATCGAGGCTCTTGGCAATTAGACCGTGTGCTGATACGACTATCGGAACAATAATCGCTGAATCTACATCCCACATGTCGACAACCTCGTGAGCCAAGTCCAAATATTTTAATTGTTTGTCTTTTTCGGCTTTCACGAGGTTTTCGTCATGTGGAACCGTGATATCAACGATTATTGCGAGGCGCTCTGATCGATCTATTACCACTATATCAGGCTTATTGGCTACAATAGTCCTGTCAGTGATAATAGATCGATCCCAATACAACGTGGCACGACCATTTTCAAGAACTGGGTCGGGCACATACCTGTAATACGGTACCTCCAAATCCACAAGTTTATATTTTAGTGCAAGTTGCTGATGGACAATCCTGGCCACTTGGTTGTGTCTATGCAAATAGTCGCCGTTGGCAAGACGAGAACAACCAGAAATAATATGTCTGAGAGATTCACCGGGTAGGTGGCATGCCCGACATATGTCAACCGTACCATCTCTCAAAATATATTTCCGATAGTTATTCGTCATAACAACTTCGTCTGTAATTGCACAGACAAAACCTTCTGTTTCGCCGAACAAATCACCGAAACGTAGCCAGGAGACAGATGCTGTTAAATCTACATCGGGCCCGTGTAAGGCCCGATAAAATCGTCCATGCAGCTCTTTGCTCTGCCATATCTCCTTGCGATCCGTAGTTGATAGTATTACTGGTTTGTGCCAGTTCTCTTTGGCAAGAGCAAGAGGGGTCAGTCCGTTATCCATTGCTACCACATCCCGATGCATACCCACGTCAGCATGAAGGAAATATTCCCTAAGGTTGTATACCTCACGATTGTGTAAGGTCTTGGCATTTAAAAAGCCGCGACCTCCACACTTTCGTGGGATATACAACCTCATTACAGACGAACGTGGGTGATGCATTCGGTTTATGGTCAATAGTGAACGGACTTTCCTATCCAGGGCGTCTAATTCAGTCTGAGTCCATCTAAGTATGCCGAAGGAATAGATTAAGATTGGCATGGCCCAACCGTTGATAGCCCGCACCTTGTTACCGCCCGATAAAAGACTTTTCAGTACTTTTTTCAGGCGGCCAAAGAAACGGTCCACCAACGTTTGTTTCATGCCAATCTCTGTAATACCTAATGCCTGCGACATACCCAGATACTTATAGGTTTCAGTCGCGGAGATGGATTTAAGTTTTGTAAAATCTGAAAGATGTACTCTTTCAGATTCCACAATTCGTCCCTTCTTTACATGCATGACAGCGCATTTATCTACACCAAATTCCATTTTGATAGAATTACTGAAAGCTTCTGTGACTTTTAGTAACTCTATCAAGTGGGAATCGGTGGAGGCAAATAATTTCAAGTCATCCATGTAAAGAAGGTGGGAAACAACTTGACCTCCTCTCCTGAACTGATAGCCTAGCCCTGAACCCTCCAGTAAGGTACTGAGAGGATTCAGCGCCAGGCAAAACCATAAGGGACTCAGGCTGTCACCCTGAAATATACCCCTCTTGATCCTGACAGGCTCGCCATTCCCAAGAACCTGACGACATCCTGGATATACAAGAGCCGTTGTCCATTGCCCCATACATGCCTTTAAGAAGGTGCTAAGAGTTGCATCAACTTTATACAACTCCAGCACCCTCGACAGCCATGTATGTGGCACTGAATCATAGGCTTTCTTGTAATCAATCCAGCATGTCGCCAGATTTTTTCGGTTACGGCGAACCTGCTGGTTAATGGCCATGTCAATAATAAGGAGTTCCTTAGTACCACGTGACCCGCTTCTACATCCATTTTGAGAGTTAGACATTATAGAATTATTTTCAATATGAGTTGCTAACTTAACTCTCAAAATAGATGTAAGAAGCTTATAGACCGTTGGTAAACAAGTTATCGGTCTATAATTTTTAGGGTCCGTAGTACTACCGGATTTGTGGAGAAGGTGGGTTATTCCCGAAGTCATAAAAGATGGAAGCGACCCTGATTCAAGTGATGATTGAAAGCAGGATGCCAAACAAGCATGTGAGCTATGGAACCATTTCAGCCAAAAATTGTGCAGTCCGTCCGGCCCAGTTGACTTCCAATTGGGCAACGAACGAACCGCACTGGCTATGTCACAAGATGTTATTAGGACTGGTTCCATAGTCTTTATAGACTCACATGAAAGCTTGACATCCCGCATCCACTCACACTCTGTATGACTAACAGGTGCAGACCAAATGCCTCGCCAAAATGTATTTGTGGCTTCAGCATCCGGTAGGCACCTGTCAGTCACACTCGAATCGGGCTGCTCCCATCTTCTATACACCCACCTTTCATCTTTTTGAAACGAGCGATTCTGAGTATAACGATCCACCCTCTTCTTGTACCGCCGTATACGACTCGCCCACGCATAAATTTTCTGCTTCAGGTAGTCAATGCGTTCCGTGACCCGCACTGTGTATTCGCGAGGGCTAATATCGGTCCCCGCGAATGCACGAGTCACAAAACGCATTACCCTGGGTCGGGTATTACCTGTCCTGAAGCAGCATAACTTACTAATGAGTACCCTAGTCTCGGCGATGCGACGCTCAATTCTGCATTGCCAGACTGGAACAGAATTAGGTCTGGTAGCTGGCTCAAATTTAGAAAATTTAACACCAGCCACTCGACACACTGTAACAGCCGCGCAATACAGAATTGAGTGTGCATCACTAATATCTACACAAGTGTCAAAATAACTTGATAGAGCCGAGTCCAGGGCACTCACTAGCGCCATGTTTTTTCTATGCGTGGGCAAACGCGGTATACGGGGACGACAAATGGGATCACAAAATCTGTATTCCTGAATCGCTCGTTCCAAAACACTCCTTATTTCGTCGTTGTATTGTGTACTTACTGTTGTAGCATCATCATTCACTACTATATCAATAGGCACAACAGATTGTATTTCGTTGTTAATCGTTTCACTAGATATACTTGGTTCAGATGTAGTAGGGATGATGATGCTACATTGTACTTCTGATCGAAGCCTCTCAAGCACGGCATCATTCAACATATGATTACGCTGTATGACCCGTACTTGATCCGATAGTCGCTGTGCCGACACGTTGACAGTTGGTTCAAGAGCCTGAAACAAAGGCAGCAACCGAACACGGTACGCAGTGAGGTTAATTCCCCCCTCTGTAGCCTCTCTTATAGTCTGTATTATTATTATTATTATTATATAATAAATCTGTTGAGGGTCGAGAGTCTGTACATGGAAGATATTTTGAAAATTGTAATTGTACTGCGTTCTCTAATCGATACTGAAGCCGAAAATGTAATCAAAATTTTTCATGTCTGTCTGTCTGTCTATCTGTCTGTGTGTCTGAATTCCGAATAAGTATCACGCCGAAACTACTGAATCGATTTGAATGAAACTTGGTACAAATCGAGCTTATAGTCCGAGGAAGGTTCTAGGATACTTTTGATCCCGATATTTTGCGCGGTTCCTTTGGGAGAGGGTATTAAAAACAAAATGGTTTTTTAATTGAAACTTCTATACGCAAGGTTCGATTCCAAAATTTTTTTCAATGTTATAAAGGGAATACTTTAAGGATTGTTTCACACTAGTTTTAATGTTGAGGGTTTTGTAGTTCAGGAATTAGAGACATCTCAACTTTCGCAAACCCTTCAATTAAAGGATTCCTTTGAATGTAAGGGTAAATCTAAACTGGCGTGTTGGTTTTATGATAAAAGAGCTTAATATCATAAAAAATCTTTAAGCCCTTTTATGATTAAGCAAACAGGGCGGTTTCATACGCATGGGAATGAATCATGGGAATGAGTGTGTTGAAAAAATACCTGTCCTTTTATACACCTTATGTGGCGTAAACGAAGTTGCGCGGGTCAGCTAGTAAATAATATTTACGTAATTGTCACCACAATAGCAATATACGAATAGAACAAGAGTAAAAGAAAAGGCGATTGCACGCCGAGTACCTACCTACTCTCGAAGTTTTGACTCGCAGACCGTGAGTCTGCGAGTCAAAACTGGAGGGGAGACATGAGACTTAGCCGTCCGTCTGTCTATTAGTCACGAGACTGTATCGCTGGAACCGTGATAGACAGAGAGCTAAATTTTCAAAGATGATTCATTTCTGTTACCGCTGTAACAAAAAATACCTACTAAAATCAGAAAAAAAATCCCCACAGAAAAAACGTAATTTTTGTGCCCAATTTTTGTAACGCACTTAACCGGTTTTTTTTAATATGAACACGTGAGTTTCGGTTTCGGCTGAAACTGACCCTGGGGCCGAAAGATCGGTTTCGGTTTCGGCTGAAAAACCAGTTTCGGTCGGACACTAAAAAAAACATAGTTAACATACCAAACTGCTTTAAAAAATCGATCAATTGTTGGGAGCACAACTCAATCAGTGGCAGCATGTTTCTTAGACGAGATGAACTGAACACTGGTGTAAGGGTACTTCTTACAGCCTTCCATTGAGATCCCTGCCACAAGTAATAACATTATAAAATCCGAAAAGTACCTACAATAAAATTATATGATCATAATGAGATCACTCGCATTGCAGGGTTCTGTGCTACGGGAGTCAGTGACATGATAATTCTTCATTCAAGTCATTCCTGTCAACACGACAATATAACCGGGACAGCGCGTGAGTGTTGTCGAAATGCCGACATCAAAGGCTGCGGGTAAGGGTTTAGTACCGCGCCTTGTACTTGTCTGCGATCAAAGTAGTATAAAACTGGCTGGAAATGACGGTTGTGTAAACGCAACATCATGTGAATGCCGCCCTGTGACTTATAGTTGAACTATGGCAATCAGAAGTGCTGTTGCTTATCTCCTTATTGACCTGAACAATACGCCGTACCCAGTTTTTGGCTCGGTCAACTGTTTGTGAGCTACGATTGTGACAAGAACCGGAGCCACGCATGGAATACAAAAAGGTAGGTCATTCAAAAAGCTCTGAGCGGGCGAGTTATCTCGTTTTTTCACTGTGAAGAACTTGGTGTAAAAGAATGCCACGGATACCGCTCCTCAATTGCTAGCTTTAATAGAACTAACGAAAAGAACAGCTCACCTTGATGCAGACCTTCGCAATACCATTTAATAGTACTTAACTATTCTAGATCTTTTATCGTACGTAAATAAAAATGAGTACGAAGGATTTTTTTCGTGTGGAAACCTCATTGGTGCTATGCCGACCGACTAAAACCATACGGCTCTTCACAAACTGCCAAAGGGATCAGGGATTCCTGGTCTATATCCGGCTACCACCGTGGTCTGGGTTCGGGCACCATCCCACTTATCGTCGCTAATCTAACTAAGTGACGTAACTGATTCGAAGCATGTTTTGCAGGACAAGCTTTTTACAGTTGAAGGTTAACTATGATTGAGGGTAGCTCGCTATATATAACTTCTATTGATACAAAAATTAGCAAGTGTGTAGTCCAGATTGAGATCTTTGTATTAATATTACCACTATTGTTATCATGTTAAATTGTTTTAATAATAAATATTTTAAACAGATACGTCACTTCGTGAGACCTTTGTTTTTATTTTTTTCGGATTACGTTGTCAGATAGGTCGAGACTCATTGTTAAGAAATTTCAAAAAAATAGTCGGTATTATATAAAAATCAGCTATAAATCAACACAAAATATATAACTAGTAATATTTAAAATACAAGAAACGACTAAGATACAGAAGTAGGTACCAAGTCGTGGAGAAATTTCTGTGTAAAGTAAAGTAAGTGTAAAGTAGCATTGAAAACTGCACACAAGCTAATAGAGTCAGACTGATACTGGCCAAACAAGGAACAGAGATATCTGGATCTATAAAGAAGCCTGACGGCAGCCTGACATACACCCGTGAAGAGGCGGAGAGTATTTTAATACAGACGCACTTACCAGGATGCCAAATGCTGCAGACACCCGAGTGGACGGTGGAAAACGTAACCACAGAGGAAGTCCACTGGGAGCTGGCATGACAGGTAGTCAACCAACAAAAAACTGAATGGGCAATCAACCGCTTCAAGTTCTTCAAATCTCCAGGACTGGATGGAATCTTCCCCGCACTATTAAAAATGGAGAGGACACCAGTTGGCATAGTCACTTACCATCATCTTGATAGCATGTCTGGCGCACAGATACGTACCCAGACTGTGGAGGGAGGTTAAAGTGATCTTTATACCAAAACCCGGCAAAGGGGACTACTCAGACCCTAGATCATACAGATCGATAAGCCTCACGTCTTTCCTCCTAAAAACTCTGGAAAGATTGTGTGACAGAGACATTCGAGGGACGGCCCTTCAAAATAAACCACTGCATCCTAATCAACATGCATTATGCCCCCGGCAAGTCTACGGACTCAGCACTACATGCAGTGGTACACAAAATGGAAGAGGCCATCCAGATTAAATCAATGTGCCTTGGCACTTTCATAGACATAGAGGAAGCTTTCGACAGAACTAGCTTTAGAAGCATAACCATGGCACTGACAAGACATGGAGTGAATACGGTAGTCAGTGAATGGATAGAAAACATGCTGAGCACCTAAACGCATTATAAAACTACAGTCAAGTGGGAAACAGTGCGCAGCGGTGGCCAAGGGTGTCCACAATGGGGCGTCGTCTCACCCCTGCTATGGAATCTCGTTGTAAATGACTTAATAACCAAACTAAATGCAAATCACCACTACACTGTGGGGTATGCAGACGACATAACAATACTGACAAGGGGAAAGTTCACCAACACGGTGTGTGATATTACACAGACGGCGCTTAAGATCGTGGAACGTTGGTGCACTGCCAACGAGCTATCGGCCAATCCCAGCAAGACGGAGTTGGTATTGTTCATAAATAAAAAGATTCTGGGAAACTATCGGTTGCCACGTCTCTATGGCACCGAATTACAATTCTCCAAAGAGGTCAAGCATCTTGGGGTACTTCTTAACCGCAAACTAAACTGGAGTAATCATCTCGAAAACAAAATCAACAAAGCTACAATCACATTCTGGCAGTGCCGCAGAATGATAGGAAGCAAGTGGGGGTTGAGCCCCAAGATCACCCTCTGGCTATACGAATCGATAATCAGACCCATCGTTGCCTACGGGGCTGTGGTATGGTGGACACGCACAAGCCTAACCACAGTCGAGAAGGTCCTGGAAAGTTTCCAAAGACTGGCCTGCATGGCAACCACCGGTGGAATGAGAACTACGCCCACCGCCGCTATGGAGGCGATGCTGGGTCTCCCGCCGCTGCACATCTTCATCAAACAAGAAGCTGGGGCTACAGCCATTAGACTCAAAAGTCTAGGACTAGTTCTTCTTTATGTATGGTACCAAATGCAGTTATTTTTTTGACCGCAGTTCTGAGACTTCGTTGTTTTATACACAAACAAAGTGTTCAGAAAAAGGTAACCACAGACCTGGAGTCGCTCTCCATTCAGCGTCAAGAAATATTTTAAAGTAACTTGTCTCCTCACTCTCCACTCACTCACTCACTAAAATACCTATGCTAGTTAAGTCCCTTAGAATGATCCTTTTTTATATAAATTGTAGATACATCTGTCTCGGTATTTGCATTATCATGGGAATGGTAAGACATACAGGAACGCCGCTTAGACAGATCGATTCGACTTCGAAAATGTATTACATTACTATGCTTAGGTCATTTAAGCCTAAAATGTCAGATAGGTCAGTTAATCAGATTAGCGACGATATTTGGCGGTTGGTTCGGGTGTTATCCCGCTTCTTGGAAGTGAGGCGTACGTGAAATCCGCACGTCACGCCTCGGTCTCCGGCTTGCTTCGGCTTCGGGATGTAGGATAGAGGTTGGCGCTGTTCAAACACAAACCCGGTGGCGCATTCAGTGTGTAACGGCCTGCGGCGCTGAGGTCCTGGGTTCGATTTTCGGGCCGGTCCAAATATTTGTGTTCCACAAATGTTGTTTCGGAGTTTGGGTGGTTTCTATGTATAATATGTATGTAATGAGAAATATATAAGATATCGTTTAGTTCCCATAACACAAGCTTTTATTAATTATAAATTTATTATTTATTAAATTATAAATTCAAGACATCTTAGGATATTTAGAAAAATAGACTGTACTTACCTGTAAGTTAAGAAGTGACCGGCTCAAATATCTTGGTTCTCTGGTATTAAACGAGATGCGATCAGTGAAATGGTCGAAATCACGAATAGTTATAGTTTTTATTAAATCTGGATCCAAAATATTTAAAAACGGGGTTCTGCCTTCAAAAGTTCCTGCGAACAAAAATATACTTGAGCAAAGTCTGCAGACTTAAAACTGGCAGATTTCCTCGCTGTTTTTTAAGTTATATAGGTAGTTATAGCTTGGCAAATTCGTGCAATTCCCATGGTGCGCGCGGGGAGTCGGGAGACGTGGTCACTCACAGACAACACGAATTACGATACGAAATTATACTGTAGTTTCTAGTAACACAATAGTAGATGGCGCGTTTCTCAGTTTTACATCACTAATTATTTGATTTAACCCATTCGTTGCATTGACGCCTATCGACATACATAAAATGTCAACCTGAAGCGGATGACGCCTATAGGCGTCATTGATATTATCATCAGAACTTGACTAATGCATAATCTATATATATTATACACAATAATATAATAAAACTGTTGAGGGTCGAGAGACTGTACCTACATGGAAGATATTTTGGAAAGTTTAATTGTAGGGCGTTCTCTAATCGACGCTGAAGCCAAAAATCTACACATGTATACATATAATAAAACTGTTGATTATTATTTGTTGTTATAGCGGCAACAGAAATACATCATCTGTGAAAATTTCAGCTCTCTGGCTATCACCAGCTGTCACGGTTCCTGAGACACAGCGTCATGGCGGACAGACAGACAGATGGATGACGAAGTCTCATGAATCGAGTCCCGTTCTTACCCATTAGGCGGGCGGAATTATATAGAAAAAAACCTGCTAAGTGCGAGTCGGACTCGCACACAGGGATCCGTACCAAAAAACGGCAAAAATCACGATTTTCGTATGAAATTCCCCATAATCATCCCTTTTCCTGATTTTTTTTATTTGTTGTTATAGCGGCAACAGAAATATATTATCTTCTGTGAAAATTTCAGCTCTCTGGCTATCACGGTTCCTGAGATACAGCGTCATGGCGGGCAGACAGACAGACAGATGGCGAAGTCTCATGATTTAGGTCCCGTTTTTACTCTTTGGAACCCATCGATCTATATGTACTACGTACTAGATGCGGCGATCAGAACAAGCGTCGTGTACAACTCAACCGCGGTACATGTACTCATCGCTTGTTGGTTCGGTTTGTGCCACAATACGAATGACACGCACGTGGCGGAGATATTTTAATTTATTGTGGTAGAATTATCAAACAAAGTGTTGTAAACGCAATGTACAGAGGAAAAAATATGAAAGTTAATGCTAAGTAACATAATTATACAACATTTAGACCGTACCTAATATTCTATTATACTAAAATATGTGATTTATAGCACCCGTTGGGCGAGTCCATCCTCGCTCATGCTCAGACATATTGAATGTACGGACGTTCCTGTCTATCGGTAGAATATATGTCAATGTTGGAACCCTAATAAATGCTGGTACAAAATCTCGCTGCACAACATACCTATTTCTCTTTTTTTCTTTTTGAAATTATTTTATTTTTTATTTTATGAAGCGTTCGCGGCCCCGCGGACTCAGTGTTCTGTAAACGATCACTGCAGTAAGCAACTTTCACTGTGGCCGGTCCATGGATGGGTGACCATCCATGTGATCACTTTGTGACATTTATTTGAGCGTTTCCGTGCTTCGGAAGGCACGTTAAGCCGTTGGTACCGGTTGCCAGTAAAATGGCAGTCGTTAAGCCAAGTTGAAGGCTTTAATTCAACAGCAGGCAGTCACAACCTGCGCCTGTCCATTTAAAACACGGCAATACGGCTCACAACGTATTACGTGGGACAAATTATAAAAAAAGGTGAAATGTGGGTATATAATATGCCCCTGCCTACCCCTTCGGGGATAAAGGCGTGATGATGAATCTATTTTATCAACTTTTATCAAGGATTTTACATTAAGTACTTCTTTTTTATAATAACCATTAAAATGTATTTTGTCTTAGAATCTTTCGTTATTGTTATAAAATGAAAGCTATAGTAGCTTTCATTTTATAACAATAACGAAAGATTCTAAAAGGAAAAAAAAGGATTACAAAATTGGAGAATAGCCATAAGTCGCGCATAATCCCGATGTGGTTCGTCGTGCCGGATGGTGACCGGACTGGGACCCCGGCGACCACACTCGGGGGGGTACGGGGGCCCTTCCGTCCGGCGGGTCGGCTTCCGTCTCACCACACAGTCATAGATGAAGCTAGCCCCTACGCCTTGTCACTCACTGCTGCAGCAAATGTCACTCCGTCTTCACGTCTCCCTTTCCCAGCAATCATGGCAGTGCAGAAAAGAAAATCAGGTACCACAGCGGCCGCTACTACTCCCAGTAACGTACTGTTTGAGGTGGAGTTCGCTAACATCCGCGGACTCCATGCCAACCTCAACGTCGTCCATCACCATCTAGAGACGGCACGGCCAGCTGTGATGTTCCTAACGGAGACGCAAATACTCCGCCCTGCCGATCAGTCGTACCTTAGTTACCCCGGCTATATCATCGAGGAACTATTTCGAGAAAAAGCCGGGGTGTGCGCGTTCGTTAGGGCGGATGTTTGCTGTCGCCGGCTGCGCTGCCTTGAGGACCCTTCCCTCTCCGTCCTTTGGCTGCACGTAGATCACGGCTCCATGAGTCAGATCCCACACAGGGACAGCTGAGATGATGAGGCTGTATCAGCACCTCAGCGAGGGGGCTGATGACGCGCAGGTACGGTTCCCGAACGCCGAGTTGGTTTTTCTGGGGGACTTCAATGGTCACCACATTGAGTGGTTGGGGTCCCTCAAGACAGATCCTGCGGGACGGGCCACCCACGCGTTCGCACTCTCCCATGGTCTGACCCAGGTGGTACGCGGGATTACGCGCATACCGGACAGGTCAGACCATGAACCCGCCCTGCTGGACTTACTGCTGACGAGTAATCCAGCGCAGTACAGTGTGACGGTTAGCGCCCCACTGGGTACATCCGACCACTGTATTGTGCGTGCCCGCCTGCAGGTACCGTCCCCTGCAAGGGCAGTAGAGGTGACGCGGCGACTGTGGCACTACTCGTCAGCAGACTGGGACGGACTACGAGAATACTTTGCAGCCGTCCCGTGGAGTCAGCGCTGCTTTGCAGGGAGGGCTTCATCGGAAAGCGCCTCTGCGGTTGCTGGTGAAATCACATTAGGTATGGAATACTACATTCCATACACTGATGTCGCCAGCATCCGCAAAGCCCGCCCCTGGTTCGGGCGTGAGTGCGCCGTAGCTGTTCAACAAAAACAGGCGGCTTACCGCGCCTGGATCAGGGCTCGAGCTGTGCGCGACCCGAATGTGGCCCGCCTCAAGGCAGCGTACAACAGAGCCACTAGGTCCAGTAAGAGAGCCTTCAAGAGAGCGGACGCCCAGCGCGTCACGCGGCTTGGTCAGGAGCTCACGTCACATCCGACGGGCAGCCGTGGATACTGGCAACTGGCCAAAGCCGTGCAGGCCAACTTTTGCAAGCCCACGCTGCCGCCGCTGCGCTATCCTGACGGATCACTGGCTCACAAGGCCCAAGAGAAAGCGGAAATGCTGGCCAAGCTCTTTGCGGCTAATTCCCGGGTCGATGACTGTGGCAAGCAACCTCCCACTATCGCCAACTGTGGAACCACGATGCCGGAAATTGTAATCCGGCAGTGCGATGTGCGGGCGGTGCTACGGTCACTCGACACGCGGAAAGCCAGTGGTCCTGATGGCATTCCGGCCGTGGTGCTGAGGAATTGTGCAGCTGAATTGTCTCCAACGCTAACACGCCTGTATCGCCTTTCCTATTCGTCGGGAGAAGTGCCGGAGGCTTGGAAGGAGGCGAATGTCCAACCGATCCCCAAGAAAGGGGATCGGTCGGATCCAGCCAACTATCGCCCCATAGCCGTAACCACCGTCATCTGCAAGGTGTTCGAGCTAATCATCAACAAACAGCTCATGCGCTATCTGGAGGATCACTCGTTAATTAACGATCGCCAATATGGCTTTAGGCTGAAACGATCAACGGGTGACCTCCTAGCGTACATAACGCACACCTGGGGTGAGGCTATGGAGAGGCACGGCGAATCTCTGGCTATTGGCCTAGACATCGCAAAAGCCTTTGATAGGGTATGGCATGCGTCGCTTCTTTCCAAGCTGCCGTCATATGGTTTATCGCATCAGTTGTGCCGCTGGTTGGCCAGCTTCCTGAACGGGCGACGGATTCGGGTCCTCTGCGATGGTCAGGCTTCCTGTTTTTTTCAGGTAAATGCCGGAGTACCACAGGGATCGGTATTTTCCCCAACTCTCTTTCTTCTGCATATCAATGACATGCTGTCCCTTGGGCGCATTCATTGTTATGCGGATGACAGTACTCTTCATGGGAGCTATTCTGGCCGTCCAGCGGCGGGGCGAGGCGACGTGGATGAGAAGAGACGACAACTCGTGGCGGATCTCGATCTGGACCTGGGCCGCATTGCCCAATGGGGTTCAGACAACCTGGTCGAGTTCAATGCCAGAAAAACACAGGCGTGTGCGTTTACAGCTAAGAAGTCCCCATTCCTACCCCTGCCCTCTCTTCAGAGCATTACAATTCCACTAAAGGACAACCTGGAGATCCTCGGTATAGACGTCCGGCGTGAGCTCAATCACAAAAACTACATAGAGAGCTGTATTGGTCTGGCCTCGCGGAAACTGGGAATCCTGAATAAGGTGAGACGGTATTTCACGCCACATCAGAGATGTTTACTGTACAAGACGCAGATTCGTCCCTGCGTCGAGTACTGTTCTCACCTTTGGGATGACTCCGCGAGGTACTTGTTAGACGCGCTTGACGCTATGCAGAGACGTGCTATCCGAATAATTGGTTGTCCTGAGGTGACGGGAGGCCTCGAACCTTTGTCGCAGCGAAGAACCATAGCGTCCTTGGCTGCCTTCTATCGAATGTATCACGGCGAATGTTCTGAAGAGCTCTTCAACCTGATCCCACCATCTCCTTTCCGATCCCGAACAACGCGTGCCGGGCAGAGATGCCACTCATACACAGTGGAGAGAATCTTCGCCAGAACCGAGCGTTTCAAAAGATCGTTCCTCTGTCGAACTATAAAAACATGGAACGACCTGCCCGCACACGTCTTTCCCTCATCTTACAATCCCGGGTTCTTCAAGAGGAGCGTGAAGAGGCACATCACAGGGCCGCCAACTTGAGGACCACTGTAAGAAGTGGCCCCCAATCGCTAGATGCGCCACTGCTTTCTTACCATCAGGCTGGTGGCGACGTCAATTTGGCGAGCTGAATATAAAAAAAAAAAAAAAAAAAAAAAAAGTGCCTAGGGCTATTTAATAATCTATGTTGGATTAAGTTAAAAAGTAAAAAAAAACAAAGAGTCATGTAGCCAGCGGGATTCAAACCAGTATTAGCTAAAATATACGCCCCACGCCGCGTCTGTACCGGCTGAGCTAAAGTGCCACTGTGAGAATTCTGGCCAAATAACGCTTCACAAGTCATCACTGTCCGTGTCGCTTTAGGGCTTGCTTGTTCCGATAACGTGAACTGGCCGTTCGTAAAAACCAATGAAACAATTTAACATCGTTGTCAATGATTAAGATGAGCGCCATCTATCATCTTAATCAAACGCTATCGAGAGATAATTTTTACACAATCTACTCTTAATCCATAATCAACGAGTTTGATGTGCTACTATAACAGCAAATAATTATCATGATTTAATTTTTAAAGTAATTTGCCATGCATTATATACATAAAAAAGATTATTTAAGATTTCGATTCTAGAATATGAAACTAGGTATCTAATCTACTAGTGGCATCTCTTGAAACTTTCTGTTTATTAAAGACTAGCTGAACCCGCAACTTCGTTTACGTCACATAAGGTGTATGAATGGAGAGGTATTTCTTCAGCAGACTCATCAACCCAGCGTGTGAAACTGCCCTGTTGGCCGGCGTGGACTGAATTGTTTTAAAATAGCCTTAATCATTAAGCTCTTTTATGATTAAGCCAACATGCCAGTTTAGATTTACTCATTTTTAGATTCATATATCTATGTACGATTCTATAAAGTGTTATAACTTTTTTATTTATAAACCGATTGACATGAAATAACGCTAAATGTTAAGTGGAGCAAACCTCAACACAATAAAAAAACCGCATTGTAATCGGTTAAGCGGTTACTGAGATTAGCGTGCACAACCGTACAGACAAACAGACATACAGACAAACAGACAAAAATTCTAAAAATCATTGTTTTGGGTTCTATTGCGTTCATAAAGCCCCCCTATAATATTTTTTCTTATTTATCTTCCATGTACAGACTGCGACCTGTTACGATTTTATTATATGTATTGATATTGATATGCTGTATGAGTTGGTAACCCGTGGTCCTACATACATACTTAAATACAATAATAAAAAGGGGAAAAGGAAAAGTAAAAGGCTCAGTTTTCCTTTAACTGCCGTTGAGTTGGGGGTTGATAATTTTTTGAAAGATAGGTTTAATTATTATAAGCACACGCGCAAAATCTTAAAATGCGGAGATGCGTAGTTTTTGTGAAAAAAAAATTGAAATTGCCTAACAAATTGGAAACACTCCGACGCCATTTCCAGTGTCACTGTCAAAAGTGTCAAACCTTGATCATATTATTATTAGTCGCGAACGCGCTTTTTAAAATAAAAGGTCGGGAGAGCAGCCTCCGCCCGCTGCCGCGCTGTAACGAATCGTAGGCATCAAACGAGCATGGCGCCGATTCTCGACCACTCGACGTGAATGCGTGGACGCAAATTTACGGGTGAAACGTCGTCAGTCGCATGTTCGCCGTTCCTAAATATGAGACAGGCGACGCGTCACCCGCCGATTTCCGTCCACGCATTCATGTCGTGTGAAGAGAGAATCGGTGCCCTGGAGTGTTCGGCGACCAACAAGCCGTAACTGCAGAGGTGAGAATTAATGCCTGTGATTTGTTACTCAAGGGCACAGAGGCTGCTATACCCGCAGTGCTGGAGACGTTGCAGAGTCAAAATTAATACAGGAATCCATTGAACTAATACTACTACGTATGGAACAGACATCGCGAACATAAAATTTGCAACGGTGAGGTTAAGCCGATCGGCTCATGTGCGTTCAGTCGCTCGGCTCTCATAATATACAAATGTACTCTGTGGCTCGGCTAACTTCGTAGTAACCGCCCGCAACAATCGCTCGTAAAAATGCCATCGTGTGTGTCAAAACAGTGTAAAAACAATACAACTACCACGAAAAAAGATAGTGGTGTCACTTATCATCGGTAACTAAACAAAATATCAAGTAAATTACATTTGTTTCCAGTATTATAGAATAATTTAAATGCCCATTACTCCCCCAAACTTATGAATGAAATCATAGATCAATAAAAGTGACTTGCTCAGATACGTCACGTAGGTACTAATGTTGGTTGAACTAAATTGTAATGATACATGTTATATGTATGTACCTAATTTCATCGTTCTAATTCAACGAAAAATATCGTACAAATTTTGATTGCCTGGAGTATCTCACCGTTTACGAGTAAAATAAATAACCGAATTTTGGGTAAAAAACGGTACCTACCCCTTTTTTTTTACGTGAGGGAAAATCATAGGATGTTATGCCGGACTCTTACTGACTAAAAAACCTCACGCAACGTCCAACAGCCTGTGGTTGGGAGCCCCGGGTAAGCCCTCGGGAGGATGTCCCGGGACTCACAACAGACCTACGGCCGCCACTACTCTGCCTACCCTTACGGAGACAAGGGCGTGACTATATGTATGTATATTACTTCCTAAAAAGACATACAGAAAAACCCTAAAAAAGTATATTATTTAAATCTGATAAATAAATTACTATTCTGGAAGTAGTAATTCAAATAACCTTTGGGTAAAAACGTATGCGTGTCCAGTCTATAGTGTATAATCTTTTTAAGTGACTTGTTCTTAGAATACGTTGAAGGATACGCGTAAGCGCCTTGATATTCCCGGCGCCTAAGACCTTTTGGTCGTGAAAAAACTATTACTAAGAAGCGGTCTAGCGCTTGAATATTTATATTATGATTAAACGACTAATTTTTAGTTCAATCGCTGCAAAAGCGAACTTTATGCTTGCTAGCTTACTTGTGGCAAAAGGCGCACGTTTTTTGTTCTGAATAGCTTCTCTATACGTAGTAATAATTACTCAAAGCAGGAATCCCTCTGAATCAGATCCCAATTTTTCTGACCCCTATGAGAGGTAAACTCCCTTTGCTACCGAGGATCCTCACTTGTGTTTAAACTTACTAAATTAATTATCCCGTTCACTTAGAGTTCTTTTCTTAAAAAAATATTAAAATTTCTCAAAATGGGGGGCCCGCAACTGATTCTTGAAGGATGAGGGGGGATAGTACATCCCTCCCAAAAACTTCCTCCAGCCTCTTCCCCCATAAAATCGACATTACCTATGGCCATTAAAATCTTTGAGTAATTATTACTACGTATAGAGAAGCTATCCAGAACAAAAAACGTGCGCCTTTTGCCACAAGTAAGCTAGCAAGCATAAAGTTCGCTTTTGCAGCGATTGAACTAAAAATTAACTACTAACATATTCTACATCTACTTATGTACCATATTTGATGCAATAAATAAATTATGATTATGATTATGATTATGATAATTAGTCGTTTAATCATAATATAAATATTCAAGCGCTAGACCGCTTCTTAGTAATAGTTTTTTCACGACCAAAAGGTCTTAGGCGCCGGGAATATCAAGGCGCTTACGCGTATCCTTCAACGTATTCTAAGAACAAGTCACTTAAAAAGATTATACACTATAGACTGGACACGCATACGTTTTTACCCAAAGGTTATTTGAATTACTACTTCCAGAATAGTAATTTATTTATCAGATTTAAATAATATACTTTTTTAGGGTTTTTCTGTATGTCTTTTTAGGAAGTAATATACATACATATAGTCACGCCCTTGTCTCCGTAAGGGTAGGCAGAGCAGTGGCGGCCGTAGGTCTGTTGTGAGTCCCGGGACATCCTCCCGAGGGCTTACCCGGGGCTCCCAACCACAGGCTGTTGAGCGTTGCGTGAGGTTTTTTAGTCAGTAAGAGTCCGTCATAACATCCTATGATTTTCCCTCACGTAAAAAAAAAAGGGGTAGGTTCCGTTTTTTACCCAAAATTCGGTTATTTATTTTACTCGTAAACGGTGAGATACTCCAGGCAATCAAAATTTGTACGATATTTTTCGTTGAATTAGAACAATGAAATTAGGTACATACATATAAAATGTATCATTACAATTTAGTTCAACCAACATTAGTACCTACGTGACGTATCTGAGCAGGTCACTTTTATTGATCTATGATTTCATTCATAAGTTTGGGGGAGTAATGGGCATTTAAATTATTCTATAATACTGGAAACAAATGTAATTTACTTGATATTTTATTTAGTTACCGATGATAAGTGACACCACTATCTTTTTTCGTGGTAGTTGTATTGTTTTTACACTGTTTTGACACACACGATGGCATTTTACGAGCGATTGTTGCGGGCGGTTACTACGAAGTTAGCCGAGCGACTGAACTAGTGTTGCCAGGTGTCCCGATTTGGGCGGAACGTCCCGATTTTCAGGGGTCTGAGGACGCGTCCCGATTTGTACTTGATCGGGACGCTAAATGTCCCGATTTATGATAACCAAGAATAATTATGTATTAACATCATAAGCAGTCAATAATTTACTTAAACTTTTGGCTTACTCATCAACGCCCAGCCAGGGCAATCATACAAAAGATATTAAACATGACATTTGGAAAGTACCTAGTCTTTAGAGACGTACATATACTTAATAGTTAAACTGAGATTTGTAGAAATTCGGAGTAAAACGAGGTGGCAATGACAATTTATGTATCGTACGAAAGAAAAAAAACTAGGTATTTCTTGTAGATCTTGAAATTCAGCAATAGAAATAAAAGAACGTGTTTCAGATTTTAAACACCCAAAACTAGCCCTTCTTTTACAGTTTTAAAGGTACAATTTAAAACTGTTAAAGTCAATATTCTAAATGTAACCTTTCGGCTACAAATTAAAACAGACATGTTTCAGGATTTTCTATAATTTAGAGTGTAAAATTAAGAGATGAAAGTTTGTATCTAACTCAAGGGAAAGCTGTTTCTTTTTGAGATGTAAACGTAAATGGTTGTGGCGATCAAATCTCCTAAGAAGATAATTTAACACGCTTCTATTAGCTTCACTTGTAACTATGTATGTAAGAAAATCTTGGAATGTTAATTTGACCCACTTTTCGTCCTTCGATCAGGCTGAAAATTTGCACACGCTCTGAGTTCTGATGACAATACATGACTAGCTAAAAAACGTCATTACAAATCCAATATGGCGGCCTCCCCAAAATGGTGGACTGGCTGTTTGAAATCCACCCCCATGATATGGATATCGAATGAAAGGGTTTGCTGTCAGGAATACGAAAAAAATAGTCACGTGACTTAAATCCAACATGGCGGACGTCCAAGATGGCGGACAGGCTATTGAACTGCACCTCCATGATATGGGTATCAAATGAAAGGGTTTACTGTCAGGATTACGAAAAAAAATGTCACGTGACTTAAATCCAACATGACGGACATCCAAGATGGCGGATTGGATATTTGAAATGCACCCCCAGGATATGGGTATTAAATGAAAGGGTTTGCTGAATGGGATACGAAAAAAGTATAAAATAAAAAAAAAATTGTGCGTGCTAAAAGCGTGTTTTTTAGTTTTTTAAACTATTCATTATTTTAAAGTATGTATGCCCTAACTAGGTAGGGTGTAACGATCAATCAACTAATACAGTGAGACAAATTTATTTTAGAGTAAAACAATCTTGTAGCATAACGGCTTTGTACCGAAATACATAACAAAAGCCAAATTCCAAAATTACAACACATTAAATTAGAAGTTTTTTCAACTTTTCAGCAATTTCAAAAACGATTAGGTTATTTATGAAACGGCAAGAGCTTTACCATATTCGGAAATTCCACCACTCAGGGATATATGGAAAGTTTTTAGCATTTCGGAAACGGTGAGGGCATTATTTTTTTTGGTTTGGAAATCTTTTATCACCACCGCCTACAGCCGAGAGCCCCGGTAACCAAGATTCCCGACAGACTTTGGCTACACCGCGGCCTCACCTAGGGGTACGGGTACTATCCCTCGTCTTTGGGGGGTTGGTTGGGATGTTATCCCGCTTCTTACGTCATGCCGTCGTTTTTGGGCTGTTTTGAGGACATTCGAGCAGCCCTTTCATCGTCTTCAGGCCCCCGGTCGTAGAGGTCTATAGTCTTGGGCGAATACTAGTCTGCGGCGCCCTCTCTGCATACTGCGGAACTCTGATGAAAGAGTCACCTCTTTCACGAACTTAACAAACGAAAGATACGACGGCGTCCCACTTCCTCCCGCTTGTGATAATGGCTCGCACCATAGTCTCCAGCGAAAGAATGTCCACGTCCAGACTTGCTACGAAGATCTGGCGCTACTGCGCTCATGCTGAGCACTCTTTTGATGTGTTGTTGTTGTGTCCTCGCTGCGTTCTTCGCAGTGCTGGCACTCGGCTGTGGCCTCCTGGTGTATTCGCCACAGATTTCTCCTCTCCAGCCACTTGACCATGACCGGTCTGATCACCTTGATTGTGGCGTTTCCCCATCTTGGTTGTTTAAGTCGCACCTTACATGTCTACGATTTCTGCCGGAGATGGGACTGCTGATTCTCGATTTCTCACGGCGCGGCGCAGGCCTATGATCCAGCTCCAACGCCTCCATGCTCTATTTAAATAATGACGCAAGGCCACTCTTTTCCCGGTCCCATGGAGGGGTCCCGGTAAAACGATTAGAGCTACAATCATAAAACGCGTTATGAGCGTCGTCGTTTGTTACAATCTAAGACAGGTGTTAAATTAGAAAATTAAAAACTCCCGATCCCTTCTAATAAACAAATATGGCATAATATGTAAGTCATGTAATTTTCAGAGTGAATTTTAGTAGAATCACTTCACGACTTAGGAAGTTACCTGTTAATCTTCAAAATTTAAAGCCAAAAACTATACCGGTAACATCAGCTATCGAACAAAATGCCGCATCAAAGGAGTTCCATCAGTTTTGCAGATACGATGCCAAAGAGAAGCGTTTTCATCGGAGGTTAAAAATAAGTCAAATATTGTGGTGCGGATGGAACGGGAGTACGAAAGTTTGTCACGTGCAAAACCGGGGTATTCAATGAGTTATAGAAACTAATAAAAGATGTTTTTAGCAAAATCTTGTTTGACAACTCTTTTTAGGATTCTAAAAGCGGGACCCTATTCATGAAACTCCGCTGTCTGTCTGTCCATCACGAGGCTGTATCTCAGGAACCGTGATAGCTAGAAGGCTGAAATTTCACAGATGATATATTTCTGTTGCCGCTATAACAACAAAAACTAAAAACAGAATAAAAATAATAATTAGGAGGAATTTTCCGATTTTTGTACAAACCGACTCGCACTTGGCCGTTTTTTTATTTTGTCCCGATTTAAAACCCTAAGTCCCGATTATTTTCACCCTCTGTTCCGATTTTCATCCCATAGGACCTGGCAACACTAGACTGAACGCACATGAGCCGATCGGCTTAACCTCACCGTTGCAAATTTTATGTTCGCGATGTCTTTTCCATACGTAGTAGCATTAGTTCAATGATTAAAATAAGGAAAATTTGCTCACAATTAAAATTATTACATCTCATAATAGGGGGGGTTCTGCAACTTATCCGTTTAGGGGGGGATAGTAGACACCCCTCACTTCCCCCCAGCCCCTCCCGCCTGCAAAATCGACGGCAGTTAAAGGAAAGTCGTGCCAATCCCTCATGGATACTATGATTATTACGAAAATCACACAGTGACTCAGGACCCATGTAAGCCCTCTGAGGGATGTCCCAGGACTCAAACTTGCTGGGGGTGGTATGCTTGTTAACTTAAGTGGGATAGAAAAAAGAAAAAAAACAATAATATCTCAAATTATACTCGTAATCACTACATACTCAAACATTACATTATTTAAGGCATTGACATATAGTACCTACGTAGTACATATAGATTGATGATTTAAGGATAATCCTAATAATAGTAAAAGGCTATTATTTCCAATGATATAAAAACTATAGATACCTACGTTATTAACACTGGAAAATGGCAACACGTAAAGTAGGTAATTAACGGAAAAATCAGTGACGCGCTGACGCGACTGTAGGCTTTGCGAAAGTTCTATTAGCACTGTTTTAAATTCTGTTAGTAAAGAAAACTTAAAAAAAACATGCCTTCATGTATCTTCAGAGGATGCACAAGCTACACAGCGACCCATAAGGGGATGTTGGGGAAATTTTGTACTACACTCTGTTAAAATTTGGATTATAATTTTGACAACTCTTTCTAGGGAACCCCATGCTGTCTAATCGTTAACGAATCTATTCGATTATCGCTCGCTAAAATTTTAAATCGATAGTTATAAAAAAACGGTTTTATTATTTTAGGTAATTAGGTAAATATAATTGCATTAATATTGTCTGTATTATACTTAGCTAATCATATTACAAATAAATATTGAAGATACCTACTTATTAACTTTACTTGCATTTAAATTAATAAACATGATATCGATTTATTCGATTTATTTTTCTATGGTCTGTTGTTCGGTATTGTTGGAAGACGCTTCACTACGATAAGTGGGCGGTACTCGTCTATGTGCTACGATAATTTTTTGAAGTATTCTTGACATAAACAAATACGATACTTCATAGGCGTGAGCTGTCAAAATTATCAACCTAATTTTAACAGAGTGTAATGTTTTATTTTGCTATTTGATTTTTTTTTTTATTTAGGTAATCATATTTCTTTAAAAAAATAATGAAACAATAATATTATATTAAGATTATTATACTGATTTAAATTACAAATATTTGGATTACTTACTAGGTACTAAATTATTAGGTACGTATTAATTAAATGTTTCTGTATGATATTGTTAAATTTTTATTTTATGACTTAAATTACGTTAATAATTACTAACCCGATAAACTACATTAACATTTTATAAATTTTAATATTACGTACTTTACCCGTAAATACATTAATCATATTATGTCTCCGTAAGTGAAATTCAAGTTTCCCTTTTTCCCCACATTCCTCTGATATTGACTTCATGCATGCTACCACAGATAATAGATAGAATTCTTTTTCAAATTTATAAAAGTTTAGCTGTTTTGGAAAGCCGCTAGATGTTCGTGTTTAACGTGTCTTTAAATGATACGTCTTTGATTCTTTCACAATTTATATTTTGTAAACTGACTTGACATTGACATGTTTCGCTTCACGCCATTCCCAAAAGCGCAAAAGCAGTAGCAATTTGAATGATCTAATTTAGCAGTCCAATACTTAACTTTAGCTGTTCAAGTTCCAAAATCATTCAAATTTACTTACCACCATAGGGATTTCCTTTAAAGTAGTTATAAACCTCTAGTTGAGACTCATGAAGTGATGTGGTCCCTCTTATCCTAGGCCCTAGATTACCAAGTAATAACACAGGTTTCTTGAATGGTATACCTTTTTTCTCAAAAAAGTCAAATGTATTTGTGTAATAGAAATAGAGGGCAAATATAATCGTGAGGAAAAGGAGGAGTTTCCAATCTTCTACAATAAATTGAAGGAGTTTCTTAGAGCCACTAAAGTATTCCATTTTGTATAATATTCATAGATAAAATTAATAACAATAATACCACGACCACGAGCTCTAATAGGTACTAATTTAATAATACTGAAAATTATTTATTCGTTTGCTATCTTGATTATTATTGGAAAAAGATTAAGCTGTAAAAGAAAGCTGGTTCAGTTAATTGCAGCAATTAATTATTAACAATAACAGATAAATAAAAACAATAACCGCCCAACACGACACGCACAACGTTAATCAAAATACTACGTAAGAAGAGACGGGACTACCTTAGTGTGAAATAGTCTTAACGAAATGTCAAAACAGGGTTAACTGGAAGTAGCCAACCGAACAACTGTAACACATACAGTTGCCAACATACGAGCAAAATAGAGATGTGCCACTTAATATTATTTTATTTAACGATATCGACAAATGCAGTGGTCGGTACTTTTTTTAAAAATATTTTATATTTTCACAGAGATGCTATACTCCATTTTTCAACTAAAGTACTGCGTCATACAAGTAAAGCGGTCCCGACATGATCAATAGGCAATTGTCAATAACGTAGAATTTCATATGCACGTATACGTCGATGCACACACACATGCAAAACAATCACGCACACTGAAGCAACTTCCATTCATATTAAACGTGATTGACAATTGCAAGGCATGATCGTCTCGGGGGCCTATTACATGCTAAATATGTATAACCATTCAAATTCCCGGAGGCAGTACCTACAATTTAATAAAAAAAAACAGAGTATACGCTCAGTTTTGGTTTTAAAATGATAAGTTCATAAAATATTATAATATTTATTTAAAAACATTATTTTATAGTCAACTCGCTGTAGCATTGTGCGTATAACACTTGTCGATCTCGTTTCGTTTCACTGTTGAAAGTAGCTGCGAATTACAATTATGAACTAAGTATTTCAGCTGCATCACATTCATAATAATATTATATGGTTAATCACTGTTGTAAATAAAATTTAACTCAACGAGAATATTCTAGTCTATAAATAAAATGAAATTGGAACACCAATGATATCTTTAGTGATGGGATATACAGTTACATCGGACATTTGATATTTTGATAAAGCAAAACGTATATTGTGCGTAGTTCCAACGTTTATTGTTAAAAAGTATATTATTGACTTATTATTATTATTCTTTTGTCCCTTCTCGGTTACCTTCTTTTTTTCTTGCGAAGATCGTTACCCGGTCTTTTGATAAATCGTAGAACACGCTTAGGGCCTTTGAGATTTTTAATATAGGAAATAGGACCCCCACTGCAGACAATGCACCTAGGCACATAGGCCTATAAGGCGACAAAGGGCAACACTGGTGTGAGCGGCTAGGGGTGTCGACCGATGCGGCGCCACGGTTTCGCCATCGCGGGTCAGAGCGAATTGGAGCGGGTTTCTCCGTATTTATGCCCTAGAAAATGACAGTTCCACCCCGAGCTTAAAGCTCTCTCTGACCGGCCAATTACGGCAAGCAGAGTTGTGATTTGCTGCACTCCCGGGAGTAGCGCCTTGGTCTACCGTTAACCCATTAAATGCTAACTGGTCGAGGAGCACAACAATACTCTGAGGAATCGAGACTGCGCCACAAGCTGCCTTGCGGATGTGTGCTTTTGATGAAAAAAGAAAATAAATAGAATGAAATAGAAATACATATCACTACAAAGCACCCGTACCACAGATTACTAAATAGTTGCTACGTAACAGATACATCACTCCCATACAAAAGCGAAAATATCTACACTATATTAGCCTACAAATTTAAAAAAATAATACCTGCTGCTCAGAACGAAAAGAATTGTACCTTAAACGCGCTCATAGCGTTGAGACTTTGTTGCCCGCTGAGCGAGTGACGTCATCGTAAGAATGCGCTAGGGTTGTACCTATTCTTATTCACCTATCCCACCCGGCCATCCCACCTTACTATGTTACACACACATACATATGGTCACGCGTTGATCTCCAAAGGGGAAGGCAGAGGCATATTAGAAGATGCCCACATTTAATTTTTTTTTATAGTTTGTCCCAAGGTGGTGAGCCGTATTGACGTGTTGAGATGGACAAGTGCAGGTTGTGACCATCTGCTGTTCAAATTTTTCAAGCTGCCAAAAAAGGCCTCCAAAGCATGAAGCACGGAAACGCCCAAATAAAGGTCACAAAGTGGTCACATGAATGGTCACCCATCCAAGGACTGGCCATAGTGAAAGTTGCTTACTACAGTGATCGATTACAGAACACTGAGTCCGCGGAGCCACGAGCGCTTCGACTACCTTTAATAGCTTTTTACCTATAAAATGTATAAAACATTGAATTGCCTATAAAAACTACACTTTTATATAAAACCTGACTCAAAAAACTCCTTAATTTACGATTTACATACTTATCACCTACCTACCAAACAAATAAATGGTGAAAACATTCATATTGGTATGATTTAAAATACTACTCACCTTTGTTCGTCTCTCGGCAATTTAAAAAACGACAAATATTCTTTTGTTTTTGTACTATTACACCCATCCACTGCACATACTTACGTGCATATAATTACGTGGCTTCGGCATTTCGAAGCGTAAGCGCGGGAAACGTGCAGTGCGGTGCGATGCGAGCGCTCAGTCGGGCGTTCGGCAGCCCTCTGACTCTGCCAGTTGTATACCCAGGGATATGTCGAGTGGTAGGTACATAGCGCGCGGTTTTGAGCGAGTGACGGAGGCCTGCCCGTACTGACAGATTCGAAAATTCTTCAAAATGACCGCCAAGTCGATACCCCAATAAAGCAAAAACATTGACACGAAAATGTATCAAACCGGTTGGGTTTTGTTTACTTTTATATTTTTTAGGGTTCCGTACCCTAAAGGTAGAAATCGGGCTCTATTCATAAGACTTCGCCGTCCACCTGTCCATCACGAGGCTGTACCTCATGACCGGTGATAGCTAGAGATGAAATGTTCACAGATTATGTTTTTCCGTTGCTGCTATAATAGCAAATACTAAAACAATTAAAAAAGGGGGGGCTCCCATACAACAAACTATTTTTTGTCGTTTTTCGATATGGGGACCTCCGCGCACTAGGCGTTTTGAGTAGTTTATTTAATTCAAAAATAAATAACAATATTTTTCATAACAATAATACACAGAACGTGATTTATGTCGTTTATCTTTGGCGATAAAGATGAATTGCATAACGGCACATCCCTAGTCAAGTGGTACTAATAGATTTCAATGTCATACTGCCAACTATCATACGCACCTTGTTACAGCGA
Source organism: Miltochrista miniata (assembly GCA_933228765.1). Classification (NCBI taxonomy): domain Eukaryota; kingdom Metazoa; phylum Arthropoda; class Insecta; order Lepidoptera; family Erebidae; genus Miltochrista; species Miltochrista miniata. Next base: position 17,446,840 of record OW121757.1, on the reverse strand, counting down.
GGCAACTATAATAATATTTGTAATGTCTGCGCTGCAGTTCTTCTTCAATCAATTCTGCAGCTCGTAGTAGTGACAGTGTATCATAATGACCCTTTTGAATTACCAAATATTGGGACGCTTGCCTCATTATTGCCTTCTTCTTATATCACCTCTGTAAAAATTACGAATGCATGCGCACGCGGCGAAGGGGGTCGCCACCCTTCACGCAGCGCCAACTCTGGCGGGATGCGAGGAGCCGATAGGCACGTGGAAAGTGCGTGGTGGTATGGAAGGTAAGATGAATGAATTGATAGATGTAATGAAAGAGCGATGATTGGATGTATTGTGTGTCACAGAGACTTAATGCTTTGTCTGCTACTTATTGTACTACCCGTTCGCTCTAACTTTGCCGCTGGCGTAGAGGCGTATACTCGATTTTATAATTGGACGAAGTAAATTGACAGTAGCTAATTTCACTTCGTCATAGAAAATAAGCAACATTGTATGAAGAAGTGACATTAGTTGCTGTCAATTTACTTCGTCTAATTAAAAATTCGACTTTATTATGGAGCCGAGCGGCAAAGTTAGAGCGAACGAGCAGTAAGTCTCTGATTTACACATGATATTTAACGTTTTGAAAGTTTTTCTTGGCCGGGCCGGGCACAAATTCCTGTAAGTCATATTGACATTTGTCAAGATTGTCAAGCGATTTGTCAAAACAGCTGCCACGAGCACTCACCTCAGTGACTGACACTACTGACAGTGACAGGCAGGCAGTTGGATTGGATTACTTGGATTTATTGAAAATAAAATAGTGCAAAAAAACAAGGCAAAGCAAACCAAAATTACAGGGAAAAATTATCGAAATTGGTAAAAACTGAATTCCATATAATACAAACATCTTAAACTGGGACGGGTTTGATTAAAGATTGAATTACCGTCTTAGTGTTTCTCACATAAAATGGGTAAAACTTCTAAAGATAAAAGAGACATTTACTATAGGTTAGCAAAAGAAGAAGGTTGGAGAGCCAGAAGTGCCTTTAAATTGCTACAAATTAATGAAGAACATAAAATATTTGAGGGTGTAACCCGGGCAGTAGACCTTTGTGCGGCGCCCGGAAGTTGGAGTCAGGTTTTAACCAAAACTTTACGTCAAAACACCGAAAATGTTGACGATGTCAAAATAGTAGCAGTTGACTTACAGGCCATGGCTGCCTTACCAGGAGTTATACAAATACAAGGAGACATTACTAAAGTTTCAACTGCAAACTCTATAATCAAGGAGTTTGAAGGTCTTCACGCTGATTTAGTGGTATGTGATGGAGCACCAGATGTTACTGGTTTACACGACATTGATGAGTATGTACAGTCGCAGCTTCTACTAGCAGCTCTGAACATTACAACACATGTCCTAAAAAAGGGAGGTGTTTTTGTGGCAAAAATATTTAGAGGAAAAGATGTGTCACTTTTATACACTCAACTGAGTTTTTTCTTTACTTCTGTTTCTGTTTCCAAACCAAGGAGTTCTAGAAATTCAAGTATAGAAGCTTTTGTAGTATGTAAGGATTATCAGCCACCTAAAGGATATGTACCAAATATGGTGAACCCTCTGTTAGACCATAGATATATTGATTTCAATCATTTTACAGGGTGTAATAGATTTATAGTGCCCTTTAATGCTTGTGGCGATTTGAGTGCATATGACTCGGACACATCCTACCCTCTGTTACTTGAAGGACAAACATCATATGAGTATAAAGAGCCTGTACAAAGTCCCATAAACCCACCATATAAGGAAATATTGGAGAAATCAAAAAATCTATGTTTGTAATGTTATTAGATAAGTTGTTACAAGATAATTATAAGAAATGTATGTAAATGGTGAAGTTTGTTTCATTTACAGAATTTATATTTATGAACAGACCCCTCTTTCCCAGTGCGCACTATGGGCAAGTGCCCAGGGCCCCGCAATTGATAGGGGCCGCCCTCATATTAAATACAAAGTCCCTAGTCGAGTACGAGTATGAGTGTGTTTAAGCAAAGTTTTTCAGTAAATTGTTAATACAATTAAATAGCATCTTTAAAGCAATCTCTAATGCAACAATATTTAATTATTACTCCGCAACACACGGTCCTGCATATTAATAATATTATATTTCGACACCGTGCACCGCTAAGATCTACTTGCAGGATGACCAAATTACTTTAAAGAATCGTCTGCCAAAGAAAGAAATCCGGAATTTGACTACAAGAACATATCTCAAAGAAAAAAACGCAAAAGTTCTCGCCAGAGTTTTTTTTAGATGGCTCTGCGCCGTCAGTCCAACTTAATGGAAGAGAGAAATTTAAAATAGAAACCTTTCTTCCTATAATTGATACCCGTTGAATCGATTAGGTAGATATTATTCGTCACCTGAATCACCATGAATAATACCTACCTAAACCAAACCTATAGTTTACATCATTATATTTATTAATTTCTACCTATTGATTGATTTCTGAGTTTTTAGTTTTTACTTTGTAGTCGGTTCTTTTCAGGTACTTTTTTTTATTTAATTATTTAAAATGACGAATAGACTAAAAATATAGGTATACCTATTTACGAGTAAAGTTCTTGGCAATACAAATTAATTAAGCTCAAACACAAGGTAACTGCTGTAAATCGTTAAGGAATTCCGTCAACTGTCTCCCGGTTAAATAATCGGAATCGACTCCAGAGTCCAGACCTTCATGGAATTGTATTGCTTTAAAGTAGGTACTTCATAAAAAAAATATCAAACACACTAGTTGCCCCTACAATTTTTAAAGGTTTTTCTCGATTTCTCTGGAATGCTATCATTCGATCCTGGTTTTCTTGTAATGGGATCAAATGGGAAGCACCTAAGTACATTCTAACGGAAAAAAATCGAAATCGGTTCACACGATTAAATAAAAGTTATGAGGTAACAAATATTAAAAAAATCCTGTTGAATTGAGAACCTCCTCCTTCTTTTAGAAGTCGGTTAAAAATATATCAACTTTTGAAAGAAAACCAAATTGGAGATAGGTACATTTCTAACTGTAGAAATCGCATTGAGAATCATTTTAAGCATCATGGTGACCAACTGCAGTGGGGAACGCTCCTTCTCCAAATTAAAAATGAATTGAGAAGCACAATGTTTCCAGAAAGATAATTCAGTTTTTTATACCACTAAGGTGGCAGACAAGCATACGGCCCACTAGATGGACTGGTGGTCACCGCTGCTTAAGGACGCTTGCAACACCGGAGGCGCTACACCCTGTAAAAACCTTTAAAGAACCCCATACTGTAGGCGTTTGGGAAAACCGAGGCAGGGAGATTATTCAACAATCTCGGGAGAAAGCCCTTATCGGATCTTACCGTATTCGAACTCTCCGGACGCAAAGTGTAAGGATGAACACCCTGTCTATGGCGAGCGGTGCGATGATAGAAAGTAAAGGGTGTTTTTTTTAGAGGTATAGAACTTTGAAATGGAATAAAACGAAGGTGATTGTTTTTATTGATATGAAAATGACTTTATTCGAAAGTAAATCTTCTGGCATTATAATTTAAATATGATTTCTGGCATATAACCGCCACGGCTGGCTCGGACGTAGTCTAATCTAGAGGTCCAATTTTCGATGACTTTCCCAACATTTGTGGCCGTATATCGACAATAACGCGCCGAATGTTGTCCTCCAAGTGGTCAATCGTTTCGGGCTTATCGGCGTAGACGAGCGACTTCACATATCTCCACAGAAAATAGTCAAGTGGCGTAAAATCGCACGACCCTGGAGGCCAATCCACGTGTCCAAAACGTGAAACTATGCTGTAACCAAACGTTTCCTTCAATAAATCAATTGTGGCACGAGCTATGTGACATGTTGCGCCGTCTTGTTGAAACCACTACTCCTGCACATAATGGTTGTTTAATTGATGAACAAAAAAGTCAGTAATCATCGCTCTATAGCAGTCACGATTGACTGTAACTTTCTGGTCAGCATTGTTTCTAAAGAAGTACGGACCAATTATTCCACCAGTCTATAAAGCACACCACACAGTCAGTATTTCTGGATGTAACGGTGTCTCAACATACACTTGAGGATCATCATCACCCCAAATATGGCAGTTTTGTTTATTGACGTATCCATTCAACCAAAAGTGAGCTGCACCGCTAAACAAAATTCGCTTATGAAAATCACGATACGTATTTCGGACAGAACCATGATTTTCAAAATAAATTTGCACAATTTGGAAGCATTGTTCAGGCGTCAGTCTATTCATGTTGAAATGCCAAACCAAACTAAACATAAATCACTTTACAGCTGACAAAAATACCGCCAGTTAAAACAGTTATGCCAACTTAAAGTTCTATACCTCTAAAAAAAACACCCGTTATATAGGTAACCGTGGGCATCACACCACCTGCAGGCATAGGATCGTTGACAACTCTCATGGCTCGTTTTTGCACCGAGTCGAACGGCCGAAGCTGATAGTTAGGTGCCCCCGTCCAAAGGCGACAGCAGTACTCCATGTGCGGCCGCACTTGCGACTTATAAAGTTGCAGTGTTTGCGCCGCAGTAAAATACTGCCTCGCCCTGTTGAGCACACCGAGCTTCCTAGACGCCAGCTTGGCGTTGTTCTCCAAATGACTTCGGAACTGAATGTCACTAGAGATGTCAACACCTAGGATACCTATACCTATTGTCAGAGATGGGGGGAGATTTGCCCTGAAATTGTGGCACTACAGTAAATGGGGTTTTCTTTGCAGTGAAGGTACACAAACTTGTGTCTTGGTAGGGTTGAATTGAACAAGATTTTGATTTCCGCCTTCTTTTAATCCGTGCGTAGTTAATGTTTCACTAGCTGCTGCCCGTGACTTCGTACGCGTGAAAATTATATACTTAATACCAATTTGATTACACTCTCTTTAGCTCCTAGGTAGCGTGATAATATATAGCCTACTAGCTGACCCGCGCAACTTCGTTTGCGTGGTAAATGAAGAACCGCTCGACCGATTTTATGCAAATTTCACATAAACCATCTACTAAACAGTCCGAACAAAGCCTAAACATTGGGTTTGGATAGGTGAGCCCGTTCTTGAGTTATAAAATTACAACGAAAAGTGGCATTGATTTTTATATATAGATATAGATTTGAAGACCCTACCCCTAGTCGGATGCTGATAAGCAATAATGTGTTAACCCTCATGAACCTTGTTTTGAGAAAATGGCGTCTTAAGAAGTTAAACCAATTCTTAAATAGTTTGTTAAGAGAAATATGTATCTATTATTCTTTTCTCTGTTTATTTAAAAGAAAAATGGATTTGAAAAAGATTGCGATTATAAAAAGACAGCAGGCTAGTACCTATCTATATTCTTCCGAAAAAAGGGGATTACTGCATATTGCAAAATATGGAACACGCTGTAATAATCGAAACATTAAATTAAGGAACATAACACTGTTTTGCTAAATGACGGTACCAAGATCGAATGGCAATAAATGTATGTTGAGGAACATAACGGATTATTGATAAATACATGTTATCACTTAAATAGTTTATCAAATAGTTTTAAGTGAACTCGAATTTAAACTTTAATAATAGATATAAATAATATATGAAACCTAAACTTTATTACTAAGTCATGAATCTAGTGTAACAATAAACATAATTTAGTATTCATTTTTCTTCTTCTTACGAGAAATATATTTTTCTTGTCCTCAGAATCATATTACATACATATTTTTGAAACATAATTATTATATTTCAAAATATTATGTATTTAGATCGTCGTTTAGAAACAGCAGTTTTCTTTCATCAATGTACGGAAATAAAAACTATTTTTTTAAATATTTATACTATATTAAGGTGGCGAGGTTACGCTCACACCTAATGGAAAGTGGTCATCAGAGGCGCGACACTCGCCCTGCCTACCCTGCAAGAACCTTCTAAGACCCCCTTTGAAGAACTCCATACTATATGCGTTTCGGAAAACCGACTCAGGAAGATCATTCCACGCGCATGGAACAAAGTCCTAATCGGACCTTACCGTGATCGAACGCTCCGGACGCAGTGTGAGGATGAACACCCTGTCCGTGGTGAGCGGTGCGATGATGGAAGGTACATCATATCAAACAGTCTGTACAACGGTTTGTGCACTGGGGAATCCCAGTGCACAAACCGTTGTACAGACTGTAGAATACGCACAAGAAGGTATTGTCTCTCCTCTAAGTATAGAATCGTCGCCTTTACACCGAGTCGAATGGACGAAGCTGATATTCAGGTGCCCCAGCCCAAAGAAAGCATTTGTGCCACACTGAAATAGGTACCGCTGCGTCCCACTGACGACCCCGGGCTTCTTGGACGCCAGCTTGTGAATTGTCCTCCAAATGACTGCGGAACTGAATGTCACTGGAAATGTCAACACCAAGGATCCTTATACTATTGGAGGTGGAAAGAGATGTGCCAAGAAATTACAGCGCCGGAGTAAATGGGGTTTTCTTAACAGTGAATACACAAACTTGAGTCGGACATGTCAACACCAAGGATCTTTATACTATTGGAGGTGGAAAGAGATGTGCCAGGAAATACCAGCGCCACAGTAAATGGGGTTTTCTTATCGGTGAATACACAAACTTGAGTCTTGGTAGGTGTTTTTGTCTGAAATTGCGGCTATATTTCTATGAGAGTAACCGGAATTTTAAATACATGTTGTTCACGACCACTGCGCAGCGAGGAATATCGGAACGACCCGTATAATAAGTATTAACCGTAGGTACTATCATTTGCATAGCAATAAATGCTGTCACAAGACCGAATATCATTGATATGTAGCAAAAACAGAGTGCCCGACAACACCGAACCTTGTGCCATGCAGTCAGAACAGCTCCTGTCGACGACAGTCCTCATACTTCTATCGGCGAAGATACTGGAGACCCATCCGCGAGACCCCTGGGGCAGTTCATTGGAGGACAATTTCGTAAGAAGGCCACTGTGCCAGACCCGGTTGAAGGCCTTAGAGATGTCGAGGCTCACAACTAAGACCTCACCCTTATTCTCGATGGCCGTCGCCAAGCTGTCTGTGAGGTACACATGAAAATCGCCAGTCGAGCGACCGTGACTTAAATCGTTAGCTGGTCGTGATCTTCAAACTTACATCAGGATATGTGTATTAATTACATGCTCCATCACTTTTAATAAAAGTGGGAGCATGTAATTAATACACATCTCACAGGAGGTGATGGCTATTAGGCCTGTAATTATCCGCATCGGTCCTGTCACCCTTCTTGGGCACAGGATGCACGTGCATGATCTTCCACGATGCCGGGACTACTTTCATGGAATATGAAAGCGTGAAAAGACGTGTACCGGACACGACTCCGGACCACACTGCTTGAGTACCATCGCGGGTATACCGTCTGGGCCATTCGACTTATGAACGTCAAGGGGTTGAAGCTCCCGTTAAAAATCCCGCTTAGTGAATTTAACTTCCGGAAAAAAAATCTACTTTATCTTGGCGGTGACATCTCTCCACAACAACATAGATATACATTTTTTAGTGGGACTATATTATCAGATCTACGAATAAAAATGATTTTTCTATACAACATCAAGGTACTTAACATAAAACTATTTCTCATAAAAAGTTCGTCAATATTCGGTAATAATATGTCAAGCACCTTAAACTGTACTTTATGCATTGTTAAGAGAGCTTTCATTGTTTAGCAACAACGTGTTATGCTGCATAGTACGGCATACGGTATTGCGTTGTGTTTAGCAATAATCAGTTAAGTGACAAAAGTTACAATAAGTCAATCAGATCGGACCAAATCATATCATTATAGCATGAGAAAGACCTTAAAAGTTGACATATGCCTACACAATTATTTAATTAATTCGTTATATAATTTAAACCGGCAATATTTTAACCTTTAAAATAATCACTCATGACAATCAATACATATAATAAAATCGTAACAGGTCGCTGTCTGTACATGAAGATAAATAAGAAAAAATATTATAGGGGGGCTTTATGAACGCAATAGAACCCAAAACAATGATTTTCAGAATTTTTGTCTGTTTGTCTGTATGTCTGTATGTCTGTTTGTCCGTACGGTTGTGCACGCTAATCTCAGTAACCGCTCAACCGATTGCAATGCGGTTTTTTTTATTGTGTTGAGGTTTGCTCCAGTTAACATTTAGAGTTTGTTTTATGTAAATCGGTTTAGAAATAAAAGAGTTATAACACTTTTAAGAATCAGATATTTTGAAAATTTTAATTGTAGGGGTTTCTTTGAATGTGAGTGAACCTAAACTGGCGTGTTGGCTTAATCATAAAAGAGCTTAATGATTAAGACTATTTTTAAACAATTCAGTCCGCGCCGAAGGCGTGGACTGAATTGTTTTAAAACAGGGCAGTTTCAGACGCTGCTTGATGACTCTGATGAAGAAATACCTTTCCTTTCATACACCTTATGTGTCGTAAACGAAGTTGCGGGCTCAGCTAGTCTTTAATAACAAAAATTACAGACATATCTTGATGACTCCAGCGTGGATTGCTTACAATTCACTAATACATGGGTTTATTGTATTTTAGTACTTATAATGGGTACATAAATTAAGAACTTAATTATTTATTATGAGCTCGTTGTTTGGCGCAGCGCAGAATCGCTGAATGACATTTTAGCAACACAGCTAAGAGAATACAATACTACGTAAGACAACACATTGTCAAGTCTCATAACATATTTTTCGTGACAATACATGTCACTACTTTGAATTTCGACGATGTTAAGGAACATAAAGCATTATTGAAGAATGTGGTATATGTGATTTCCCATTTGTTTTATGATATAAATCCATTTCTTTTGTACTTGTATGTTTTATGAAACACTTTTGCAGATTGTAAAATACGTGATGCTTTATTAAAATATATCAAAACCTTTGAATTTGACTTTTTGTGGGTTGACACATTATTGCTTATCAGCATCCAGTTAATATTTGTGCAAAATTTGAATCAAATCTATCGAGTACTTTTCGAGATCCTTCCGGACAAAGCAAAGCAAACCCGTGCGGGGCAGGGGAAAATCCTCGTAGGATGCTATGCCGGACTCTTACCGACTAAAAAACCTCACGTAACGCCCAACAGCCTATGGTTGAGAGCCCCGGGTAAGCCCTCAGGAAGGATGTCCCGTGACTCCCAACAGACCTACGGCCTCGCCCAGGGGGTGGTTCGGGTGCAATCCCGCGTCTATGGGGGGTTTCGGGTGTGACCCCGCTTCTAAGGGGGGGCGTGCGTGAGTTGCTCACGTCACGCTGCCGTCATTGGCCTGCTTCTGTAAGGACGGTGAGCGGCCCTCTCACCGTCCTCAGACCCCCGGTCATGGAGGCCGATAGTCCTCGGCAAAGACACGTCGGCGGCGCCCAGGGCGCCGACTGCGGAACTCGGGTGGGAGAGTTCTCTCCCGCACCCGACCCGCCGCCTCCTTCGCGAGCATGACCTGCTCGCAGAAAGAGGCGGCGCAGTCCCACTTACTCCCGCTGGAGAGCATGGCCCGCACCATGGCCTCGAGCGAGAGAGTGTCCACGTCCAGACCCACTACGAGGACCTGGCGCTGTTGTGCCCACGCCGTGCACTCCACCAGAGTGTGGAGCGCCGTGTCATCGTTGCGGTCCTCGCAGTGCTGACACTCGGCCGTGGTTTCCCGGTGTTTTCGCCACAGATACCTACCGAAGCTACCGTGCCCGGCAAGCATCTGTGTCAACCGGTAGGAGAGAGCACCGTGTCTTCTCTCCAGCCACTCGTCCATGACCGGTCTGACGGCTGCGATTGTGGCGAATCCCCCCTTTGGTTGCTCAAGTCGCACCTTCCATGTCTCCACGGTTTCCTGGTGGAGCAGGGTTCGCTGGGCCTCGATTTTTCGAGACGCAGGCATTTGACCCCGCTCCAGCGCCTCCTTGCGCCATCTGAACAGTGACGCAAGGGCTCTCGCTTCCAGGTCCCATGGAGGGGTCCCGACTAGGAGACATGCCGCCTCACCGGAGATCGTACGGTATCCTCTTATCACTCTGACGGCCATCAATCTCTGCGGGCTCAGCAGCAGTCTAGCCACATTGCTGGCCGTCAGGGTCTCCGCCCATACGGGAGCTCCGTATAGGGCCATGCTTCGCACGATCCCCAGGTACAGTCTCCTGTGGCGAGCGTTGGGTCCCCTGATGTTGGGCATCAGCCGCGCCAGTGCGGCTGATGCTCCCCTCAGTTTTGGGACCAAACTTCGGAAGTGATGTCCGAAGTTCCACCAGCCATCGAGTACGAGCCCCAGATACTTCATCGAGGGCTCGATGCCGATGCTGACGCCCCCCACCTGTAGGCTGGATCCCGCAGGTGGCCCCATCCGAGGTCCATGGAAGCACAGAGCCTCGGATTTATGAAGGGCGACCTCGAGACCCAGCCGCCGAATCCGACCCACGACTTGAGCCACCCCTGCCGTGGCCTTTAGTGCTGCGTCACGGTGCGTTGCTCCCCGCGCCGTAACTAGGGTGTCGTCGGCGTAACACGTTACGCCGACCCCTCTGAGCAACGGACCACGCAGCACCCAGTCGTAACCGATGTTCCACAGGAGCGGTCCTAAAACCGATCCCTGTGGAACACCGCACGACACATCTCGCCGACCCGGCCCTAGCCAGCTCGGGTAAGTTATGGCTCTCTCGGAGAGATAAGCCCCGACAATTCGACGGAGGTAGGGAGGCACTCCATGATAGATAAGCGCCTTCCTGACGCAGCTCCAGGGCAAGGTGTTGAATGCGTTGGCGATGTCGAGAGACACTGCCACCACCACCTCCCCTCGTGAGACTGCTTCCTCCGTCAGGCCTCTAATGCGCATGATCGCGTCCACGGTGGAGCGTCCCTGACGGAAGCCAAACTGGCTATCCGCCAGATCAGGCCCCACTCGTGTGAGATGCCCGACGAGGCGTTGTGCAATAACACGCTCAAAGAGCTTGCACACCTCTTCGAGCAACACGATCGGCCGGTACCCTGATGGGGAATTTGCCGGCCGCCCCGCCTTTCGAAATAAGACCAGTTTCCCGGTCTTCCAGACCTTGGGAAACTGAGAGAGCCAGGACCCACGCTCGGCCTCCAGGCCGAGCGTGGGTCCTGGCTCTCTCAGTCACTCTGAGTCACTCTCAGTCAGTGGGGGCGCCTTAGGGCGTAATTTGCCCCTTACCATAAGGTACGGGCGCCCCCACGGGTTCCGCTCCAGAGTCTCCATCAGCTCATCGCGGCCCAACTTTTTGAACCGCTTGATGGCAGTCTGGAGGGCCCTCTTGGCCTCCCTGTACCCATCGTAGAGCTCCGTCTCTCGGGCTGCCGCATCGTCTGGGCGGCGATGCCTACGGCGAAACCTGGTGTACCGGCGGCGCGCGGTAACGCAGTCTACGCGCAACTGCGCGATTTCCGGCGTCCACCAGTACACCTGTTTCCTCGCCGGTCTCACAATGGCATCGGCATTCCAATGCCGTCGGGTCCAGGGGCGGTGTTTTTGCGGGATTTAAGCCGCAGAACAGCCGCCCCTAACTCACCCTCGGTGACTACGGGCACGTCGTTCTCGCTGCCTTCCGCGTTGGGCGCCTGAGACGGAGCCATGCGCGGAGAAATGTGTTCCTCCGCTCTCGATGGGAACAAGGAGTCCAGGACCTCCTCCAGCCGCTCCGGCTGGAAACTCTGAGTCAGTGGGGGCGCCTTAGGGCGTAATTTGCCCCTTACCATAAGGTACGGGCGCCCCCACGGGTTCCGCTCCAGAGTCTCCATCAGCTCATCGCGGCCCAACTTTTTGAACCGCTTGATGGCAGTCTGGAGGGCCCTCTTGGCCTCCCTGTACACATCGTAGAGCTCCGTCTCTCGGGCTGCCGCATCGTCTGGGCGGCGACGCCTACGGCGAAACCTGGTGTACCGGCGGCGCGCGGTAACGCAGTCTACGCGCAACTGCGCGATTTCCGGCGTCCACCAGTACACCTGTTTCCTCGCCGGTCTGGGCCTAGCCCTGGGCATCGCCGCATCGCAGATGTGCGACATGGCTCTCCCGAATCACTCCACCTCGGTATCAACATCGGCGGGCCTGTCCGCTGTCGGAATCCAGGCCTGCACGATGGCCGCCTCCAGGAGAGCCTCCCGATCAAGGCGATGGAGTGCCCAACGCGGTTCCGGGGGGTTCGCGATTGCTGGCGGCAGGTTAGGTGGAGGGGAGACGTCAAACCGAATATATCGGTGATCTGACGACGTCTCCTCCTCCTCCACCACACGCCATCCCTGGACACGGCGGGCGAGCTCAGGGGTCGCAAACGAAACGTCTATGACCGAGCTGAGCCCCCGCCGCGTCCAGGTTGCGACATTCCCCCGGTTCAGAATGACTAAGCCACGTGTAGTGACCCAGTCCTCCAGTATCCTCCCCCTGCCTCTGGTTTCCCGGGAGCCCCAAGCCTGCGACCAGGCATTGAAGTCTCCTAGGACCAGGACAGGGCGAGGCCGGCATGCAGCGAGAACGACGTCCAGCTCAGGGAGCCATAGCTCAAACTTGGACAACTGCCCCTAGTAAAGACAACTAGTTGGACAGAGCAGTTGGACCACTGCCCCGCAAACAAACAGACAAAGACAAACCGACAAGAAATTTTCAAACTATATTTTCGGCTAAAAAAAATTGTCGCTGGGTGTTCAACATAAGATACCGATCTTATGTTGAACACCCAGCGACAATTTTTTTTAAATATTTCCAAGGTATCTACAGTTTTCACTTTTCTATCATTTTACTATACGTATCTATATCTATAGAATAGGTACTCGCGTAGCGCCCAAACGGTTTGATCGATCCTCGAACTTGAAAAGGCATATATTTAGACCAGAGAGAGAGGTGCAGCGGCACTTTCGGCTGGCCATAGGTAAACTGGAAGAAGTTGTGTTTGCATGCACAGCAGTCAATGCTATAGGTAAGTTTTTATTTGTATGTATTCATTCGGAATAAAATCAAACCACTGTATACTGTAGCACTGTATACAAACTGTTGTCCTGAACAATAGGTATGTCGTATGATGTTACCTACCTTATTGATCAAACCAGGGCCTGATTTAGGGTTCCGCGCACCCTAGGCTAGCTATGAATATGCGCCCCCAGCTGCAACTAATTTAAGTCCTACCTACAAAAGAGACTGCGAAAGCTGATCCTAAGTTCCTAATCGTTATTCTTTGTTAATTTGAAAATAAAATAAAACCCGATTCTGAGACTTCTTATGAAGTTATGACTTGATGCATCAGCCAGTAAAAAGCGAGATAAAAATACCATCAAAGTACCTAACAGTACCTCGGTACATCTAGTTTCCGATAAATCGAACCAGTGAATCTTAGTGAAATCCCTTCATAACTCAGGAAGTGAGCTGATGAATGCAAAATTTATAGCCAAGAACGGTTCGAAAGCCGATGTGCTGGGGATGGCCCCGGCACATTGGCTTTCGAGCATAGAAAACTGCAAAATTGGCTCATCTGTTGGGCTGCTACGATGCCACAGACAGACACACATACACAGATACACAGGTCAAACTTAAAACACTTCTCGTTTTTCGGCGGGGTTAATTGAATCGTCAGTAATATTGGTGCGATGGTGCCTTTCCAGCCACTCCTCCATTGCCGGTTTCACCGTCTCAACAGCACCGTCTCACACTTTTTTTATACCACCAAAGTGGCAGACAAGCATACGGCCCACCAGATGGTCACGCACAAGGAGGCAAAGTCTCTCCTGTCGCGAAGAGGTTCCACACCACCTGCAAGCATACGTACACTGCACCGAGTCTAACGGAAGAATTCAGTCAATTCATTCTGATATTCTTGTGCCCCCACCCAGCAGTGGCAGCTGTATGTACACCATGTGCGGCCGCACTTGCGACTTAAACAGAAGCAGTGTTTGCGCCGCAGTAAGTACCGCCGCGCCCTGTTGAGCACACCGAGCTGCTTGGACGCCAGCTTGGCCATATTCTCCAAATCACTTCGGAACTGAACGTCACTGGAGATGTCAACACCAAGGATACCTATCTGTCAGAGTAGGAGAGGGTTGTGCCCTGAAATTATGGCGCTACAGTAAATTGGGTTTTCTTTGCGGTAAATACACAAACTTGTGTCTTCGTAGGGTTGAATTGAAAAAGATTTTGTTTTTCCCAATCGGACACTCTATTGCGAGTTGTCTTTATTTCAAACACAAGTTTTTCACAGCTTTCTTCCACTGCAGCCCGAGAGATACCGGTGCGGCCCGTGTAACAAGTGTCGCCCGTACTGTCGTCCGCATAACAATGAATGCCGTCAATAGACAACATCTCATTGATATGCAGCAGAAACAGAGTGGGGGACAACACTGAGCCTTGTGGTACTCCAGCGTTTATGGCCATGCATTCAGAACCTATGCTTCTACCGGCCAAAAAGCTGGACACCCATTCACTTTGGTTCCTGGGTGCCTTGAACGCGACACGGGTGGAGCTGTCGTATTTACTACCACGCTGCCAGTGAGATGGGCGCAGGAATTTAATTTTAACGCACGTATTTGTATTTTAACTAAATTAACAAATATTATTATGTACTTTGGTGTAACAAAATGTTAACTAACAATTTTAAACATGTTGTTAGGAGTTGTTACAATCTGTAAAAAATTGCTAGATGTTTTGTGTGCTCCTTTTTGGGAGCACCGTAAGTCACAGCTCTGCGCCGAGCCCAACGCCAGGCGCCCCCTTGATCCTGGTGCCCTAAGCTTCAGCTTAGTTAGCTTATGGGTAAATCAGGCCCTGGATCAAACCGTTTCGGAGCTACCTACGCGTGTAACCAAAATTAAACCACGCACGGTGGGGAAGAACTTAGATAGGTATATATTATTCAAAAAACTCAACGTGCGTCTAGATTTGTAGTTAGGTATAATAGGAACCTCCTATCTAGGTAGGTACTGCAAAAATCACAATATTTAGGCATTCCACCTTAGATAGGTAAACAATATAAATTATCATGAAGAAACTTCTTTCCAAGAAGTCATAGACAATAATTTTCCATAAAATCATCTCATTCTTCTGAAAGATAACATTTAGGAAATATTTCAAATTTTCCGTAAACATTATCTAGAAATTTTAAATTATTGTTCAATAAATTAATTGTTACTCTTACGTAAAAGTAAATTTTCAGTAGTTCACGATGGGCAAGAAAAAATTTAATATGCCGACTGTTCCACAGTTTCTTGAAAAAAAGGTAAGTAAATACATGCTCTGCATATATCTACTACAGGCTAGAAAATTATCTACCATGATATGTTCAGCTTAAACGAGGCACCCTTTTTTTTTCACGTGAGGAAATCCTCATGGATATTTATGAAAACCTCATGACTTCTACCGACAAAAACACACGATGCACTACCATGTGCGTATGGCCGGGAGACCAGGGTATGCCCTCGGCAGCCCTCGGAAGGACAGGCTTAGTCCATCGCAGACTTTCCCCTAGGGTTTGGGTTTTATCGTACCTCTTGGAGGGGTGGGGCTTCGGGTGATAGAGGGGGAGTTCAGTCCCGCTGCTTTGGGGGAGGGGGAGTGTACTATCCCACGTCGCCGAGGGAAACGAGGCACCTAAAGATCTTGCCTGCTTAAATCCGGTAGTCTTATTTTCACAGACGCAGAGCTGGGCGGAGTGGAGCGGAGCGGACTGTGAGTTGGACAAAAACAATGCCTGGAGTGGAGATTTCGAGCATTGTGCTTGACTAACTCCCAGTCAGTCCCAGTCCACTCTGCGCCAGTGGAAACGCAACATTACTCTTACTAACAAAAACCACGGTGCGAGGTGCGGGTACCGCGAGCCCCGGGTATCTAGTCTCTCAGAAGGATGTCCTATGGGTTATATTAATTTTATATTTGCCATTTTAGAGAATATACAGTAAAAAGAAAGACTTAGAGTGGGTATATTTAGAAGAGGAAATGCTTAAAAATGTAGACAAGAAGCCGTATAACAAGATAGTTCATGATTGGCTTCAGTTTTTAAAGGAACTGCGACATTATTACCATGCTGAAAGTAAGTAAAATATTCTATAGTTGATGTGCAGCGCTCTTACCCTGCTTCCTGGTTCAGTCAGCTCAATATTCTGAAAACGATACGTTTTTCCGTGCTCCGGAACGGACGTTAAGCCATTGGGTGGCGTAACGGGACAGTCGTTAAGCCAAGTCTAAGGCTATAAGGGCAGCTAGAAATAAATTCAACAGTGGGTCGTCGAAACCTGTCCATTTCAACACGGCTATAGGCGCACCACCTATTACGTGGGACAAAAAAAACTAAGGTGAAATGTGGTCGTATATGTATGCTATGCATGATAGTTCATGATGAAAGCGTAACTGACGTAAAATATTATTAGTTTCTGCGACTACATTTTCACAGTAGGATTCTACTGTGGTATTAGTAGGTAAAGCAAATAGGTAGGTTCTTAAATTATGCGTTTTTGAAACTGTGAAGCCTATCAAGGGTTTCGGTAAGTACCTTCACAACGTGATCACTAAACTTCTCATGCTCCGTTTGAGCTGAAATTTACTATGTCTATTATAGGCGTTCGAAAGGAAAAAAGATTAATAAGAGAAATAGGGCCCGCATGGTATTGTGAATTCTCCACTACACAAAGAGCAGCGTTGGCGCAACTCAAAGCCAACATACATCAAGATTTACTAGAAGATATTCCACGCCGAACACGAAAGGCCCTCAGAGACATTGGCTTAGTGCAACTAGCATCCAAAATACCAAGAAACTTATTAATGAAGACGATTTCCGAGTCCAATGAGGACACTGGAGTATTTATGTGGAATCTTTACAAAGCAATTTACAATCAGCCTCCAAGTGAACTTCGAGCTAGTAAGTTTTGCTCTAAGTAGGTATGTTTTAAACTGATTATTCCATTTTTTTTTTATCGTGAGGGAAAATCCTCGTAGGATGCTATGCCGGACTCTTACTGACTAAAAAACCTCACGTAACGCCCAACAGCCTATGGTTGAGAGCCCCGGGTAAGCCCTCAGGAAGGATGTCCCGTGACTCCCAACAGACCTACGGCCGCCACTGCGGCCTCGCCCAGGGGGTGGTTCGGGTGCAATCCCGCGTCTATGGGGGGTTTCGGGTGTGACCCCGCTTCTAAGGGGGGGCGTGCGTGAGTTGCTCACGTCACGCTGCCGTCATGGAACTGATTATTCCATTAGCGTCAAGCAAACGACCGAGGTATAATCATCATAAAATTTCTAATACCGGTTCTTGGATGGGTGACATTCATTTGCGAGGGTTTCCGCAAGATGTGGAAGCTAAGCCGTTGGTACCGGTTGTTAGTACCCAACGAAAGAAAGAAAAAGAAGAAACTCACTACCTATTACGTAAAACTATAAGATGTAATGTGAGCACATAGGAAGCTAGCACAAAGTAGAGATAGTGTCTCTAATTTGTGTAGCAGCATCTATACTTCTGTTTATACCTTGGGGAATAAAGACGTGAGTTTAAGTAGGTAATGATGTAAGTATATAATCTGATTGTGATTGTGTGTGGTGGTGACTGCAACAGCTGTCCTCCTTATTTATAGTTACTTAACCTTTTTTTTCAACAGAGTACGATGTAACAGGCAAGATTTTAATGTCAAGTTTAGTATTCATTGATTTACAAGATTGTGTAGAAAATTTAGAGAGATTAACGCATTACAAAAAGACCCCATCTGTAAAGACAGAACCTGGTTAGTATTCCCGTTTTATCGGCCATAGCCTGTATTGAAAATTAATGCAGAGTGGGTAAGCCTCCCGCAAGGTGGACAGAGACCTAATAAAGGTCACGGGAGCGTTCTGGATGCTGGCGGCTCAAGACCGCAGAATGTGGCGATCCTTGGGGGAGGCCTATGCCCAACATTGGGCCCCAAATAGGCTGCAATGATGATGATGAGCCTCTATTGATATCGTCCCTGTCAGTCGGTGGCAATGAAGCTAAATGTGACAAAAAACACGAGTCTTTGGCTTGTACCTCCATAAGGGAAAGGGGATGAATCTGATACTATGCGAATGAGGGCAAATATCTTAAGTCCTATCAAAATAGCAAAATTTTGAAGCGCTCGTGGCCCAGCGGACTCATTGTTCTGTAAACGATCACTGCAGTAAGCAACATTTACTATGGCCGGACATGGATGGGTGACCACCACGTGGACCACTTTGTGACATTTATTTACGAGCGTTTCCGTGCTTCGGAAGGCACGATAAGCCGTTGGTCCCGGTTGTCGGTAAAATTACAGTCGTTAAGCCAAGTTGAAGGCCTTACGGGCGGCTTGAAAAATTTCAACTGTGGGTCGTCACAGCCTGCGCCCGGGTCGGCAGCGCGTGTGAAGCGCCTCTGGTGTTGCAAACGTCTATAGGCTACGGTTACCAACCTTCCGGTGGGCCGTAAGCTTGTCTGCCACCTAAGTAGTATAAAAAAAAAAAAACATAGCGCTCGGTTAACTTGCAGTATTTGTTAGAGCAGGCACTTAGTCGAGTTCTCCATTACAGAAAAAAAGAAATACTATGAACCAAAAGTGCGATATGGTCAATACTTGCAAAAGATGTACGTTCCTCTGTATTCCACCATTAAAGAGCAAAAACCGAAAGAACCCTTGCCTCTCGGAAACAAATTTCGTCTCAGGAGTGAAGAAGTAATACTTATAACTTACATTATTAGCTACCTACTTATTAATTAAATAACAATAGGGGCCACTGTCAATGGTCTTGAGGACTGGCCCTGTGTAAGTAAGCTGGATGTCGCCATGGCTTTCCAAGTTTCCATCAGTCGAGCCAGTCATTTTCACGAGCCAATTATAAGGAAAAACATCTTATAGAAGCGGATTGATACTGGTGGAATTTTCATCCTTATTTGCGAGGAATTAGGTCAGAAGGTACCTTTTTTTTTAACGTGATGAAAATTCTACATGGATGCTATGCCGGACTCCTACCGACTAAAAAATGGGTTGTCTGTATATTCGGCTTACTGACGAAAGTTGAACGTGACAACTCAGCCTTAAATGGAACGCCTCAGCGAGGTAACGCCGCGTACGTCATGTTTTTTACTGCGTGCAGCCGGCTCGCATCGAATTTAAGACGTTGTCACGTCAAAACCACACGTATCCTACCTAACAGCCTACGGTTGTGAGCCCCGGGTAAACCGGATAGATAACCCAGAACTCCCAACAGTCCTACGGCTACCTCTCCGGCCTTACCTAAAGGAATTGCCTTGCAACAGAAACTCGGATTAATACTTCCAATTGATTCACATTGATGGTAAATTGTGGACGTACCTATTGTGTGTCTTTGTCTTCGTGCAAAATAGTGGGGCTATAATTAAATATTCACCTGCATCGCCTCCTAAGTCCTTCTAGTAATAATGGACATTCGAGGGAAAGAAAATGTTATTCCAGATGAACATTTGCATCTTGGCTTCTTCTCCGGGATTGATCGCCATCACATTCCATCGACGACAGCCATCGCACATCGCAGTCATTATAATTTGAATAATATTGTTAATACTGGTCTATTTCTTTACAGAGCTATGAAGATCTAAGGAAGGATACAGGCTTTGTATGTTTAAAGTTACTTATGTATTTTCTTCAAATAATTTTACAACTGTATGATGTAGGTACCTATTTACTTACTTAGATTATAGAACTTAGAAACATCATTTTTCATGTCGTTTTAAAACGAATCATATTTTCCTATACCAACCTAGGTAGGTACTTACACAAAAAGTTTTTTGTTTTCAGTTGGAAAAACGTATTTTAAGAAATATGCGTGAAAAAGAACAAGAAAGAGTTTGTAATTATAAATTTTGGGAACCACCCAGTACTTTACGTAAGATTATTTCAAAAATTATTTGTTTTATGTTTCAGGCCTGTTAAGGCTTCGAACCGTACCTAGCAGTTTAACAATTTAATGCTCTATAGGGCTCCACGCTATCTTTGACCCGCGGTGACGACTATCGCCACGAAAGATAGATACATAGGTCTTTCATTGAAAGCCATTTCAGCATGGTTTCTATTCCTGAACAATCAACGGCCGATGGAGCTAACGAGTTTTGGAGTGGACGTCCAATCTCCAGATGGACCGGCGACATGGAAGAGGTCACCGGCTGGGACTGGAGGCGGAAGGCGCAGGACCATGTATTGTAGCGTAAATTGGGAGAGGTCTACATGCAGCAGTGGACCTGTGGACCACCGTAAGCTGATTTGAAAGGAATTTGAAAATATATAGACAAATGGATACAATTTTGCACTTTTTTAGGTAATACCGACCCAAAGATGGTTGCTTATGTAAATAAGCTAAGAATGTTAAAGAAGAGACCCAAAGCCAAGTTTAAGGCTCCGTTCAAGAATGCTCAGTACCTGATCGGTGGTGTTAGTTTTACGGGCGGCAAACCGAATTATACGCTGAACGGTAAGTTTTAGCTACATCTAAAATGTAAGAAAGCTTAAGAATTGTATTTTTGTTTGAACGCTGTCATCTCAGGAATATAACTCGTTTATTGAGAACAACTCTAGGCTATGTATGAATGAGTCATACTCATCAAGCTACGGCCAAAGAGAGTCAAATAGTAGGTAGGTACGTTTTCAAGGCATGAAATATGAAACTTGTGGACCACGTCTAATGGTACCTCTATAATCCCAGTCAAAAATAAAAAGTCAACTGTCAAGGTTCCCTTTTATCCCTTACGTGTGCATATCCCTAAACAAACAAACAAAAATAAATTTATTTTACTTAGGCGTATACAGACGCTCTTGTAAAACGTCAAGATGTAATAAACCAAAGAAGTACCACCAGTACACAACGCGACCCACCTGAGAGGAACTGGCAAGAAACTCAGCAGGTTATTCTTTTTAGTGCTATTCCTCATGGATGCTATTACTCGTGCCCTACCACTGCCTCCTAGACGGCAGCCCCGGATAAGCCCTTGGAAGGATATCCAAGGATTCCCGACAGATCTAGATTCCCTGGGACGTAAAAGGAGTACAAACATTCGCTTGGATACAGTACTACCTAATCCGAAGAACTGAAAGAATAGCATCAATGCAATGGCAATTCTAGAATTTGCGCTAAACCTCACAGCTCTGAAGTAGGCTCACGGTGATAGTTGCCAGAATATTTGCCTCCGGAGCAGAACGTCATGAAAGCAAAATGTCATGAAAGCAAAATGTCATGAAAGCAAAATGTCATGAAAGCAAAATGTCATGTACGCAAAATGTCATGATCGCAGATGGTCATAATCGAAATTGGTCATGATCGCAGTTGGTCATAATCGCAATTAGTCATGATTGCTGACTTTCCGATTTTTATCGTTGCTCATTTTTGTAACAGTTACGTAACAGAACGTACTACAGATTATTGTATATAGAGATAGAGAGAATATACTAGAAATTACATTTATAAATAAATAAATATTCGTTATTGTTTTTCCGATCGTCATTTGTTTATCCGACCGTCACTTGTTTTTCCGATCGTCATTTGTTTATCCGACCGTCACTTGTTTTTTCGATTGTCAATTGTTTATCCGACCGTCACTTGTTTTTTCGATCGTCATTTGTTTATCCGAACGTCATTTGTTTTTTGGATCTTCATTTGTTTATCCGACCGTCACGTCCACTAGTTATTTATCATAGCTTGACATTTTGCAATCCTGACACTTTGCCTTTTTGACGATTTGCGAGTATGACAATCTGCCGTTGTATTATTGCATGACATTCTGCGATTATGACATTTAGCTTTTTTGACGTTTTGAAGTTTTTGACATTTTGCTTTCATGACATTTTGCTTTCATGACGTTCTGCTCCGGAGGGGAATATTTAAGGGATGACCAAAATAGGGTTTGGTACCGATTCTAAAATCGATTAATATTGTCCTGTATTTTAGCCGTGTCTCTTCTTCCCTCTGGATACATAATAATAAACGCAGGAATAGTGATGGCTTGTGGAAGTTACGTGACTTGCATAGCTGGTTTTTGGCTATATCCAAAGAAGGAGATTGTAAAGTGTGATGCGAAATGTGATTGCTTAACCAAGTGGTAAGTAGATAAAATGCTTAAACGTTGAATTGACTTTTAGAGTTCCACATCAAACAAGACACTCGGACAATTTCGCTATGGCAGTCCGTCCGCCTGTTGTCCATGTCCGTAGGAAATACTTGAGATTAATTTACGCCACCCTTTGTAACTATGCTCAAGCTTTTCTTGAGTGGAAACGTCTGTAATACGGCCTAGAACTTTAGACAAACAAACACACGTTAGCGCTTTTTCTAAAACATAGGCGTATGTCGCACACCGTCAATGCAGTAAGCATAAGGACAGAAAGAGCCTCTGTCCTCACGACCACAGGCATACAGTCACCCCAATGGGCTCTGGAACCTTGCGCACCGCACCAGCTTTGTTCCACATGACCGGCCACTTGAATAATGAACTAAGTTTTCAGTGCCAAATAAAGATTTACTTTAATATATATACTTATTCTCGGATAACGCAAAAGTACCTAATTTTCCTATTTCTGTTCTTATCTAAATGTCCAGGTCGATATTTCAACAGTTATGGGCTATTGTAACCAGATGGTCTAAGAGCCCATGAACATCTACCAGTATGTATTTGACCAGACCTGAGGTTTTGTACACTGAGACTCCTATACCTACCATGCATTATGCAGTGACTCACTAAACTCTAAGTGGAGCACGCGACGACTGCGCAGCCAGGACAGGTATCGATTTTTGACTAGTTTTAAATGCATTTGACCATGGATGCCGTTTTAAAAAAATGAAAATATATTATTATTATTATCGGAAAATAAGAATAGCAGACCATTATCGTGAGTTTTAATTAGTGGCAGACGATTTTGAAAATGCCCAAAAATTTTTTTTTTAAAGTATTTGACCAGATCTGCCATTGAAACATTTGGTTGATTATGGTCTTAAAAGCTTATATTCAAAAAGGCAGACGTCTACATAGAGCATTTACATAAAAAAATGATAAAATATTACCCACTACTCGGTCAGATGAATACGCATTCCGTTCGCTGTTTTACATTAATATCAATATAAATACTGTGGGACATTCACACACAACGCCATCTAGCCCAAACAAAGATAATATAAGCTTATGCTATGAGATTTAGACAACTGATAAACAAACTTAGATCTTTCTTAATACATAAGTACACATTATACCTAGAAGTTACATAGAAACACCTGAACTCCAAAAAACTATTAAATATGTCTGCCTCGTTGGTCTAGAGATCGTAAAGCCCAAATGCGGATCACGAAGTCGTGGATTGTTTCCCAACATACCACAAAAAATTATGTGAGCCACAAATATAAATTGTCTAGAGCCTGGGTGTTTCTATGTAGGTAGATATTAACAAAAAAAAATATTCAAGCATTAATATCCTGTTGTCTGATTTCCATAACACAATCAAGGTAATCCTAGTTTACTTTGGGATCACATGATAAGTACTGTGTAAAAAATGTACGCATCTGTAAATAATTTGTCTTTAAAAAGTTTAATAATTCTAATTTTATACATTTTATTATTATAATTTTAATATGAAAGAATCATAAATAATACGGTATACGCTGATAAATAACATCGATTACCTCCTAATTAAATTTTGTTATTATTTCGACATGTCAAAATTTTAAGTGTTAAATGAGTTAAGAGGGAACATGGGCTCAGAGAAATTTGCAAAATAGGTATTTGAATTTAGATGTTGCCGTCACAGTGCACCTAATAACAACCCCGCAATGACAGATTGCCAAAAAACTAAACTTCTATTCAAACGCAAAGTTTTCGATGTCAAAGGAGTAAACATTTCTTTTAAAAATTTAAATCGCTAGTTTAGAAAGATCAAATAAATTTTAAAGTACTGCTTATCTAAATTCATTTTATTAGGAATATTGAGAAACTACTCTTTGCATTTGCCTGATAATTCCGTATAAATATTCATGTGCATTTTTTATGTATTGGCCGGTTTGAACATTATTTCCGTATAGATACGGACAAATCCGTATATATGGCAAGACTGAACGTGCATGAGGCTACAACGAGTGCCAGTACGCGCCGTACGCGCTCATTATGACGTCATCAGAATGCTATTCGCATGCCTGCCGCATTTTACGAAATACGGCGCGTGCAGTGCGGGAGAAATGTGCGAGTTTTCATATCATTACATACAACGAATTCTAAAATGCGGCGCGTTCGGTGCGTACGGAGCGTACGTTGCTGACAAATGTGCGATCAGCTTCAGAGAACATACTAACTGTCAAACAAATATGTCAATGGTCAAGATCAAACCTGACGTATGGTCTAGTCTAGTCTTAAAAATAAATTTATTAAAATGAGACGTTATTGAAATCTTTTTTTTTTGTGTTCTGGTTTAATCTGCAAGCAGTATTTTTCTTTTCTTGAACTATTTATAGTTCAAGAAAGTACCCAACATAATCTGCTTATAAGCAGATTATGTTGGGTTATAAGCAGATAATATTGACATGTGGAGTGTGCCTCCCAGCAGAGACATCTACTCCTTAAGTCCACAGCTCAGTCAATCGCAAGATGTAGGCTCAATATGTCCTTTCTTTTAAGGCGCCTTATTGAAATCTAAAAACTATTGCTCAAGACTCCGTATGACGCTAAATAGACTATCATCTTGATCTAGAACACAGGAGTCGTAAGGTCTATAGGTAAATTAACTCTTTTTTTGTCAAAACTGTCGTGAATTTTGAGCTGGACCTTCTATACTTGATGTCTGGTTTAAAATGTATTTTATAATTACCAGAAAGACAATAGTAAATCTTAATTAACTCGAGACTCTGTTGTTTTTTAATTATTACAGTTCTTTTAATTAATTTATTTCGTTAAAAACGCATGAAACTATACGTATCTACCACTTTCTTGTACGCTCAAATTTATATCTGTTATCTTCTTTAAACTGATTAGCGTCAGGTGGGCTCTTAACAGGTAAATTTTAGTAATCATTTGCTGTTCTAAATTACTCAGGAACATCTATAGTATCTATTTAAATATATACGTGGAGGTATAAGTAGTAATATATTCGGCGTGGCAAATTTAAAGAGTAAAATAACACTATTTTAAAACATTACTTTAAAATACAAAATAAATACAGTGATATAGGAACTCGCAAGTAAAATATATCATGTACCTATTGTCGACTGCGCCGTTGGTGCGAATTTCCGGAAAGCACAGGGTGTTGTAAATAATTTTGTGCGGGTGTTAGTGAAACAGACTGTCACTCTGAGGTCTTGGGTTCGATTCATGGGTTGGACAAATATTTGTTTGACCCACAAATAGTTGTTTCAGGGTTTAGGTGTCTCTATGTATAATGTGTAAGTACCTACCTATGTATTAAGAAAGATCTAAGAATGTTTGTCAGTTGTCTAAATCTCATAGCAAAAGCTTATATTATCTTAGTTTGGGCTAGATGGCGTTGTGTGTGAATGTCCCACAGTATTTATATTGATATTAATGTAAAACAGCGAACGGAATGCGTATTCATCTGACCGAGTAGTGGGTAATATTTTATCATTTTTTTATGTAAATGCTCTATGTAGACGTCTGCCTTTTTGAATATAAGCTTTTAAGACCATAATCAACCAAATGTTTCAATGGCAGATCTGGTCAAATACTTTCAAAAAAAAATTTTTTGGGCATTTTCAAAATCGTCTGCCACTAAGTAAAACTCACGATAATGGTCTGCCATTCTTATTTTCCGATAATAATAATAATATATTTTCATTTTTTTAAAACGGCATCCATGGTCAAATGCATTTAAAACTAGTCAAAAATCGATACCTGTCCTGGCTGCGCAGTCGTCGCGTGCTCCACTTAGAGTTTAGTGAGTCACTGCATAATGCATGGTAGGTATAGGAGTCTCAGTGTACAAAACCTCAGGTCTGGTCAAATACATACTGGTAGATGTTCATGGGCTCTTAGACCAAGAGAGCTACCATTGCATACATGCATTATGCATACACGGGTATGTACGAGTGTATGCACACGATAAAAATAAAATAACCGGATACCATGCTGTTTCAGGGAGGAACCGGTAATGGAGTTTATTAAAGAATCAAAATGCAAATGCGGCCATCTCTACGATCTATACAATGAGGGAAAGGCTACAGAAAAGTACTTCTATCCAGCGAACAGACACGGATCATTTTGGATTGACAAAGCAAAAGTGTTTCAAATGGATCCCATGGAAGACTTTATTAATGATACATTCAAAGAGGCTTTGAAGTCTGCTGAATCTTCGGTAAGTGCCCGTATCTTCTAAGCCTACAATAAAGTCTACAACCAAACATAATTCCGTTGATGATTCTGACTCACGAAGATTCTGCAGCCACTTACAATAAGTGCTTTGTCAATTTTTTGTCTATAGACCACTAACGGTCAAAAGTAACGCCACTTTGAAAATATTACAGAGTTAAGACGTGCGTCGTCGCAATCTTTTAAAATACGGACACAAAGCGACTTTCGACTTTAAGCCTAGTCTTTTTGTTAGGTAATATTTAAGTTGATTGCAGGTTGCTCACACAGAGCCGTCGGTGTCAGCCTCTGGATTAAAAGAAAGCGAACTTCTAGAGGTAAATAGTCAAATTTTATATTTTTATGGTTCCATACCAAAAGGGTAAAAGCGGTATCCTATTACTGAGCCTTCGCTGTCTGTCTGTCACAAGGATGTGCCTTGGAAACCGTGATAGTTTTTTGGTACAGATTACAGAACTCTCCGTGTGTGAGTCTAACTTGCACTTTAATATTTTTTCGTCGATTTTAATAGGTATTTGTTTTTACAAAAGGCGGCAACAGAAATCTGTGAAAATTCCAGCTCTCTAGCTATAACGGTTGCTGAGATACAGCCTCGTAATAACGGAAGGCGGAGTCTCATGAGTAGACTCCCATTTTTACCTTTTGGGTACGGAGCTAAAAACTGATGAAAAAAATTAAAGACTGCTTAAAATTTTGGCATGCAGTTTCGGATTTAGTTACGGGGTTTACGGGGTGCAATGCAGGCGGGTAAACTATAAGGGTTGAAGTTACTACTTTACGAAGATTAATAGGTCCTATCACTAGACGAGAATACCTATTGAAAGGTTTCGTAGTCTGTCGGTACTAATATAACAAAGAGGAAAGATTTGATTGTTTGTTTATTTGCACCGAATAGTAATCCGAAACTATAAGTACTGAACCAATTTCAAAAAAAACTTTCTCTGTTTAGAAGCTATCCCTGGGTAACATTGGCTATATGTAATTCCCGTATTCCCACGGAAACGGGATCTACGCGGGTGAAACCTCGTGACGTCCGCTAGAGTTATTTTAATTATAACGAGTAATGAACTAATGACTTACCTTTGTGCAGGCATTTTTGGCTGATCTTTCGGATACATATCTTATAATTCCACACTTGCCGCAAGCTAATCTGTTGAATAATCTTCAAGAATGGGTCAGAAAACGAGTGAAGGGTCCTCTCACAGCCAAACAGCATAGTTCGTATAATTTTAGTTCTTTATTATTTGTATGATCTTGCCATTTCAAATTGGTTGACGTTCATTAACTTACTGTCTTTCATGTACCATCTTTATACTTTATTTTACGTTATCTGGAACTGGAACGCTTATGTGGTAGGTATTCCCGAACTTCCCAGTTTGCCTTAGCAGCAGGAGCACCAAGATAATATTAGCTGCTTCTGCAGTCTTCCCTGCCGTGCCACATCTCGGAGTTGTCGAATCACGAAACCTTGCTTACACCAGCAAATAATTAATAAGGCTAGGAGACTACACATCTCTGCGTCGAAACCCCTCTGTCACACCTATCTGAAGACGTTTGTAACGATCGTGATGTCCATTAAAGGCGCGTACGGATTGCGCGTACACTGGGTACGCGTAGCCAGTATACGCGTGTCCGGAACGTCATGTCCGTACCTGCAGCTACGCGTACACTCTTGGGGAACGCGTACCCCGTGAGCCAGCTCGCAAGCGAGCCATCGTCTGTCGGTTTTTGGTCGCGCGTCAAAGGGAACGCGCACGATCGGGTACGCTATATTTGGACGGCAAAATGAATAGTCACGCGTGTTCTGCGAGTCTTAATAATGAAAATCTTATCAGATTGATTCAACTTTATGAATTTCACCGGGTCTTGTGGTCTGGTGGTGTGTGTCCCCAGTTTCTTCATAATTTATAGCTTCCATAAGCCTATTTCCACACTGTAATCTTTCACGATACAATTTTTTCATCCACCATCTAGGTTTTCGTTTGTTTCTCTTTTTTTTTATTAAAATGTGTTGAATAATGAGTAATGCCTCAGCAGTGGTGGTGCACGCAACCGCTAAGTGTTTCGGCGTCATGGCGAATGACTGGGACTCGCGACGCGCCCTGGATCGACTGACCTCGCGTACAGGATCGCGGCGGTCCGTACAGGAGGTGTACGCGTATACAATGTACGCGTGGACAGTGTTTCGCGACTACGCGTAGCCGAGGCACGCGCAATCCGTACGCACCTTAAGGACAAAAAAAAACCTTAAACATAATTATCCGGTGAATAAAAACATGAATAAATAACTCTGCTAATGTATTGAGAATAACCACTATGGTTTGCAAAAACTTCCCCCACCGTCTTCCATGGCAAGTAGGTCAAATCCTCAGTCCCAGGGGATGCCGATTGCCTTTGCACAGTCAAATAAGTCCTCGGTGCAACATCTGCTTTGTTTGCAAGATTTGCCTACGAACATCTATCAGCTCTACGATAAATTGCAATTTTCTTAGTCGTAGAAACTCTACCGTGGCATAAGATTGACCATCAAAAAATATGTTGGGCACAGGTATTGCAGCTCAAACAGAATCCAAAAAGTCAACAGAGCATTTTTTCTTTGAATAAAATGCTTTTCTTATTATCTGAAACAATATTTTGCTCCAGGAATGTTCTATCTACAATCATTACGAAGATGGCTCGACTTGAAGCACACGGATCATAGAGCTAGAGCTTATAGTATACCATTTACACAAAAACAATTACATAATTTTAATTGGTCCCATCGACGGATGGTACAAAATTTGGTAAGAACTTAATCACTCTATAATTGCCTTTTTTCTAATACCAGGTACCTCCTCGTAAACACGACCTGGTCGAACCATTTTGCTCTATCAGGATAATATTTGGCAAACATTTTCGGGTCGATCCAAAGGTTCTCGGGTCCTCTAAAGAGCGAAAATCAGGAGCGTGAACTGCTAAAGCCGTTATTTGACCCGTGTTTATTTTAGAAACTTTGCTCTCCTGCGAGGTATTATGTGGCAATTGCCTCAGTCTCGAGTACACGAGTAGACTGGTTTATTTATTAGGTACCAAACCTGTACGTAATATTTTTTTTTTACAGTTTGATATCTTACTAAATAATTTCGTGACAAGAAACAGGCTGAAGCAAGTAATACAAACTAGTATGTGGTGGCCAACAACAAAATATGACGCCTACCCTGGGAAACCATTCCTGTAAGTAATATGTAGTAACAATATCACCTGATCAGTTTTCCCACATAAATAATGACCACCTTCATCATCATCTCGATCAATTGATAAATAAATTAATAAAAAATTCATTCTCACACAACATCATCTAGCCCAAACTAAGCTATAAGCTTGTGCTATGGGATCTAGACGACTGATATACATACTTATATATTTCTAAATACATACATATTATACCACTCAAACTCCGAAACAAACATTTGTGGTTCACACAAATATTTGGACCGACCCGGGAATCGAACCCAGGACCTCAAGCGCGGCAGACGGTTATGCTACCGACTACGCCACCGAGGCAGTCATACCCATTAATGGGCATAGAGTTCCTCGAAAGATCACCTGTTGGACGCATAAATTAATAAGACGAGTCTCAATAAAATTACTTTTATCCTGGGCAACCTTGCCATTAGTTTAAACTGCGTCCTAGGGTGCTTGGCTTAGTTATATTGCACTTGCTCGAAATTTTCTGCTCCAGTCGCAAAAGATATGGACCTAACATTGAACCCTGTGAAACACCACATATTTGTCGGCGTCTACATTGATCATGAAAATATATAATGTTAGTGAAAACAGATAGATAGTTATGTCTCTAGTTGAAATTCCCACTTAATATGAAACAAATTGTAATGAAAGAGTGTTTAGTGTTTACCATTGGTTTTTTTTTACAGGGACATATTTTTCACATACCTGCCTTCAAGAATGCAAGATGTGTATTTCGTAAACCCTTACAGCACTCGTCTTACACCAAAGTATGGAGCTAAAACTTGTCCTTTGAATTTCTAAGCTCAAATGCCTTAATTTTCTAACATTGAAAAGATTATTAGATATTTATTATCGTCCGTCGTGAACATCACATTACTGTTTTAGTTCAAATGGATATATTAAATTGTGATGAAGGAATTTAGGTTATGTATTATTAGGATTAATTAAATGTAAGTATATAGTTGAGTTTTGTGATTTGTATTGGTCTAGGTTTTGTTTAAATAAAGCAATAAGTATCTGACTCTGGCGTATTGGTAGTTATGACTCCCGAACTAGGTACTTTGCTA
Source organism: Miltochrista miniata (assembly GCA_933228765.1). Taxonomy (NCBI): domain Eukaryota; kingdom Metazoa; phylum Arthropoda; class Insecta; order Lepidoptera; family Erebidae; genus Miltochrista; species Miltochrista miniata. Next base: position 17,416,218 of record OW121757.1, on the reverse strand, counting down.
AGAGTTTGCGTGCCTATGCACAGCACCTATTACCTAGGTACCTAATGCATTAAAATTATCCGTGTTTATCATCAATAAACGTAACATGTTATTCTTTAACTATTTAAAAACTTTTTTTTTGGCTACCTACCAGAAAACACAGGCTGGTCAAGGAAGGACGCCTCCATCCTTGATAAGTTAAATGTAGGTTATGTAGGTAGGTACTTACAAAATGTTTTACTTGTGTATTTTTTTTATTGGTCATATTTTGGTAATAATAATATAAATACTTAATATTATAATAAATAAGCTATAAATAATTGTGAACCTGTGAATAAATTGTTTTAACCCAAATATTTTAAAATTTTTATTGTGAATGTTACCTAGCCTCAAGATAGTAGCGTACCTATAAGTATCTCTCTCTCTACTCGTATAAGTAAAGATTTTTTTGTTTGCTCCAAGATTCCTTACAGACAGGCTGACACAACACAGATGGACGGCGAAGTCTAATGAATAGGGTTCCGTTTTTTACCCTTTGGGTACGGAACCATAAAAAAGAGCGATTATTCCCAGATCTTCACTTTCCCAATTTTGCACACATTTCCAGATCTTCACATTACCTACATAGTTTCGTAGTCGCACCATCGAAAATGACATTGATGTTAATGGTTATAAAAAAAAATTGCCACGAACCTAACCCATCCAAGTCGGGCGCGTAGTATTCGAATTGAGAAAGTAGACATCTGGGAATGTGAAGATCTGGGAATAAGGCAAAAAGAGTCCACGTTGAACCCAGGGCCGAGCACCCCTGTGTGCGAAGTGTGCGGCGCACACAGGCGCCAAGATCATAGGGCCGCCGCTGCTTACTACCGAAATTCTTTTTGATATAGGTAAGTACTAAAATGTAATGATTCTTTGAAATTCCCACCGACTAAAACCACAAGGGCCTACCATTCCATTGCCTACGGCTGGTAAGGACACTACCAGCGATACTACCAGTAGTGTTGTTTACAATAAACGACATTAAAAAAAAAACACGACATAAAATAAATTTTCAAGGGCATAACTACGGGGTTCAAGGCGGTTCTTTCCCACCGTCTCAGACCACCTAGGTGTACGGTGGTAATTTTTTTTTAACTACGGTTCACCTCTCCAGTAAATCATTAATAGATATGGGTGACGGTTCACCTCATTTAATGCTGGCAGGATTACAATTTTTCCCTCTGGTACTGATGTACAACTATGTAGAGTTCAACTAGTTGTACAAACGTTATACTGCTGTAGCGTTTGTGCAATCAGTTGTACAGTCATCAGACAATCTTGTTGAAGGATTATTTGTACAACTATGCATATATCAAAAATGGAGATCGAAAAAACAAATAAAGATCGGCAAAACAAATGAAGATCGACACAACAAATGAAGATCGATAAAACAAATGAAGATCGGCAAAACAAATGAAGATCGACAAAACAAATGAAGATCGATCAAACAAATGAAGATCAACGAAACAAATGAAGATCGGTAAAATAAAAGATCGAAAAAATAAATAAAGATCAGCGAAACAAATGAAGATCGACAAAACAAATGAAGATCGGCGAAACAAATGAAGATCGAAAAAACAAATGCAGACCGATAATACATGCAGATCAATAAAACAAAAGACTTTATGCAAGGTCAAAAACTACTCGCAGCCACATTTTGTCTACATATATAAAAACAAGAACTGACTGACTGACGATCAACGCAGAGCCTAAACCGCTGGGTCTAAAAGCATGAAATTTTGCACAAATGCTCCTTATGTGACGTAGGCGAGCAATAAGAAGGGATTTTTGAAAATTCCACTCCTAAGGGGGTAAACAAGGGTTGCAAAGTTTGTATGGGACTACGTGATTCCTTGGTCCGATCTTCTTCTTTGGCATAAAACATCTTTGACTGAATTGATGGGAGACGAGTATTTTATTTTATTGAAATTTATCATTTAACATGGTTTAAATCATAGATTTAGAATTTTTCGTGGTTTAAATAGGTTAGAAAAAAATTTGGGGGCATTTGTCTCATAGTTCATATTGATACTCCTTATCGGTACTTTTTAATTTTTGTTTTGACACATTGTCATGTTTGACAGTACAATTCGGTTTAAAAAAGATGGTCGCAATTTTTGATAAATGTCAAAGAAATCTAATAATAATTTTGCATACATATTTGATTGATTTTTGCTATATGCGGAATTGCCTTCATATTTTGTATGTCAAAAATACATTTGTGAGAATGAAAACCTGTACATAGCTGGCTAGGAATCATGAAAAAACAGTTCTAGGTAAGGTGTACACGGTTCATCCGAATAACACAGAGTATTTATTACCATCTTCGCTTACTTTCTTATTTTATACAGGGATAATACAAACGATCAGAGGTGTTATAAATGAACATTTAGCAGATGAAATCTACAGTAAATGTCTGGTCACAATAGAAGAAACTGTATTAGAACGGGTTGCCTCAGCCTCGAAAGTCTGAAGACCTCTACACAATCCAGAAATACTTAGTATCAATTTTTACAAAAATATAGATTTACTTCGCTCATAGCACGTATTTTGATTTATTTAGTCAGAATTATATCAAATATTAATCAAAACAGTACTGTAAAGTGCCGCGGGCTGGCCACAGAAGACGACAGACGACGGCAGATGGAGCAAACGAGTTCCAAAGCGGGCATCGCGACTTGGTCCACCCGCTAGATGGACCGAGGACCTAGAAGAGGTCGCAGGCTGGATGCTGAAGGCGCAGGACATAAATTAGCTGATTTGATTGATATAAAAATAAAAACAGACTTAGATACCTGATCGAGATCTAGAACCTTGAAATTAGCTTAATGGCATAGTTGAGCACAAAGAAACGATTTTAGGGTTCGTGCCCTTAAACGGGACCCTATTTATGAGACTTCGCTGTCTGTCTATCTGTCTGTCATGAGGCTGTATCTCAGGAATCGTGATAGCTAGAGTGCTGGAAATTTTCCTCTTATGGTAAGGACACTACCAGCGATACTACCAGAAATCCCCTGTAGCCACTATGACAACAAATACTAACGTCAGAAAAGTGGGGCGGGGATTATGGGGGCTCCCATCCAATAAACGTGATGTTTTGCTGTTTTTTTGGTACGGAACCCTCTGTCTTTCCACTCCGACCAACTAAACCGGCCAACCGTTGTTCGGAATGGAACTCATTAAGGGACTTTATTCCTATCTATACTTTATTCTTTATTTATTTCCTCTGTGCGCAAATCCGCTTTGCACTTGGCCAGTTTTTTATACTACTAAGATGACAGACAAGCTAACGGTCCACCTAATGGTTGGTTACTGTAGCGGACTAATTCGCATAATGAACGTTTGTAACACCAGTGGCGCTGCTGCATGTCAACCTATATTTCCCTTGGCATCCAGTAGAGTCACGGGAAAGTAAAATATCCCGTAACCCTACTGATAGTGCTTCGAATTAGGTTCGTTTACAATAAGCATTTTAATGAAAATCCAATTTGTGCCAAAATAATACAACGGGATACACGCGACAGAAAACCGCGCGATAAGAATAGAAGCGACGGGGGACCTTACCTTTCTATTTCTCTCTCTCTCTTACGCAAACGAAGTTGCGCGGGTCAGCTAGTAATCTATAATAATATGCGATTGCCATTCAAAAAAATAGGTGCAAGCAATTCACGACCTTAATGACACGTCTAAAAAAATGTTTTTTTTTGGCATTTATAGACATCACTGATCATGAATTTGTAAAAAATAAAAAAATATTATACATGTTCAGAAGGTCGAAAATTGCTTGCACCTATTTTTTTGAATGTCTATCGCATCTAGATTACAAAAATGGGTCCAAGCTAATTTCAACCTTATGAGCATGCATAATACCTATTTGTTTTTTAAATATTCGTGATCAGTGATGTCTATAAACGCCTAAAAGCACATTTTTAGATAAGTGTCATTAAGGTTGAGATTTGCTTGCACCTATTTGTTTTAATGGTAATTGCATCTGGATTACAAAATATGGCTGCAAGTAATTTTTGACCTTATCAACTGGCTTATAGTCTTTTGTTTTATCGATCTCCATCAAATTTTTTGATCGTCTCTTGTTTATCCGACCGTAATTTGTTTTTTGGAACTTCATTTGTTTATCACCGTCACTTGTTTTTTCGATCTTCATTTGTTTATCCGACCGTCATTTGTTTTGTCGATCTTCATTTGTTTTGTCGATCTTCATTTGTTTACCCGACCGTCATTTGTTTTTTCGATCGTCATTTGTTTACCCGACCGTCATTTGTTTTGTCGGTTTACATTTGTTTTTTCGATCTTCATTTGTTTTGGACGATCTTCATTTGTTTAGTCGATCTTCATTTGTTTAGTTGATAATAATAGCTTCTATAACAAGGTGTACCGTGGAAAGGAGATCATTCACGTTTCATACATTTTTGGGCCAATTCTGAAAGTGCCGGCCAGAAAAAAAAAATAATATTCGCATAGAACACACAATTTCTAGCAAAAAATACTACTACATTAACCCTGTGCGTGCTATGGTTTTGTTGTTACATGCTTTTAAAATACATGAAAAATGTTATTTTGATGATGTATTTTGATACATTTCATCACTTGAATAGTGATTTGTTTTTACGTTTTTCTATTGTAATAAGAAAGAATTATCATTTTACTAATTATCTACGTACCTACGCACAGACAAAACGTACCTAACGATTCACAACAAGTCCAAACTTGTTTAAAAAAACTTAGACAAAGGTGCCGCGCGCGCAGCCCCCAGGCTCAAGCAACAGATACCTGGCAAATCACCCCGCCACCTCCCGACGCCCGATGGGTGCGATAGGGCCCTACCAGCAACTCCGAGGTTCAAGCCAGCCTCACCTGCGAGTGGTGCGCCTGCTGATAAACGGACGAGGTCATGGCGCACAGAAAAGGAAAATTCGAAACTAAACCCAGTACCAACCCGTCTGGCCAGCGTGATACAGTAAGGCCAAATATTCTCCTATGATACACACAACAAAATAACGGCCCCCAGTTCCCGGCACTCCCGCTGTTCCCGATCACGGCAGCGGTCGGAGTGAAGGCGGGAGGGGGGGTGCTAAGAATTTCCGGGTTACGGGAGGCTGCCATTCAAAACTGACCCTGGCTACGTTTAATGGAACTACTCTGCGCCTGGACGAGCGGCTCACCGAACTCGAGTTAGAACTAGGTCGTATTAACTGGCACATCCAGTATTGTGCGAGGTAAGAAGAAAGGGGGAGGACACGCTAACCCTTGCATCAGGATTACTTTCGGGAAGGTGACGGAAGACATTCTTCCGAGGGCGGGATCGGCTTTATGGTGAAAAAGGAGTTCGTTAGCAGCGTTGTGGAGATCAGCAGTGTTTCGCCTCGGGTAGCGTACTTAATACTGAGACTCACCAACAGGTACACCCTGAAGGTGATACAAGTGTATGCCCCGACCTCGAAAAGCACTGTTGAGGCAGTTGAGACCGTGTACGAGGACATAGCAAAAGCACTACATGGTACTGCCAAGACTCACTACATGTTGTGATGGGGGACTTCAATGCCAAAGTGGGAGTACAAGAACGCGGCGAAACGAAGATCAGCCCCTTTGGTGTAGGGCGCAGAAATGACCGGGGCCATATGCTTGTCAGTTTTCTTGAGTCTCAGGGACTCTTCTTGATGAACTCTTTCTTCAAGAATAAGCCCTACAGAAAATGGACTTGGCGATGCTCCGACAAGGTCACAAGGAACGAGATAGACTTCATCATGACGGACAGGAAGTCTATATTTAGAGATGTCTCTGTGGTTAACAGGTTTAATACAGGTGGTGATCACCGTCTTGTACGAGCATCTCTGAATTTGGACTTCCGAGCTGAAAGGGCCATTGGCAATATTCACTATAAGGCCGACAATGTGGTCAGGACGCTACAGCAAGTGTCCCGAAGGTTTTTGTCCGGAAAAAGCAATAACAGGTGCTCTAAGCTCTCGCCCGAGACTCTCGAACTTATGAGAATAAGACGGGAAACGCCATCCACGCACTCGTCTACGGCAGACCAGCGGGGTCTAAATCTCAGAATCCGAAAGCTACCAATACGACGGTATACGACGCGACCTTAGACGCTATAACACCAGCATCGTCGAGGCAGCGATCGAGCAGAACAGGGGTACCAAAGTATTTGCCCAACAGCTTGGAAGACCCCGTCTGACGAAACTGAAGACAGCGGATGGCAGAACTGTGACCTCAAGGTTCGAGATTCTCGAGGAAATTAAGAGCTTTTACAGAGACCTGTATGCAGCACGGACAAAAAGGCGGACGGGTCCTACTGATTGTGACCACCGAGTCCCACTATCGCGCCACTATAGCGAGGACATTCCGGACATCGACCAGGGCGAGATGAGGGCGGCTCTCGGGCAACTTAAAAACAACAAGTCCCCTGGGGAGGACGGAATTACAACTGAACTACTGAAGACGTGGGGGGCTCCGGTTCTCAACGAGCTGACGAGTTTGTTTAATTCCGTCCTCCAACAGGGACAAACACCTGAAGCGTGGAGCGGAAGTGCGGTGGCTCTGTTCTTCAAGAAAGGTGATAAGACCTTGCTGAGGAATTACAGACCCATCTCACTCCTGAGCCATGTTTACAAGTTGTTCTCGAGAGTAGTCACAAACCGCCTCGCCGGAAGGCTCGACGAGCCTCAGCCAACGGAGCAAGCCGGATTTCGTAAAGGCTTCAGAACCGTGGACCACATCCATACTGTACGGCAGATTGTACAGAAAACAAACGAGTACAATCAGCCGCTGTGTATGGCTTTTGTGGACTACGAGAAGGACACCAGCATCTACTTTGACTCTGTCGAAATAAAATACTCTTTATCTTTATTTTACATGCTCCTTTATGTAGGAACGAAAAATTGAAATTGGGCATAAAATATGCCTCTGCCTTACCCTTCGGAGAAACAGGTATAATTATATGTGTGTGTCCTTATATGTGTGCTGAAAGACATAATTAACAAAATAAATCACTATTCAACTGCTCATATCAATTAGAATGACACCATCGAAATTAAATTTTTCACGAATTTTAAAAGCATGTAACAAAAAACCATAGCACGCACAGGGTTAATGTAGTAGTATTTTTTGCTAGAAATTGTGTGTTCTATGCAAATATTACATTTTCTTTTTCTGGCCGGCACTTTCAGTTTTTGGTCCAAAATGAATGATGTCCTTTAATATTTTCAATGGTACACCTAGGGCTAGGTGGACAAAGGTGAACCGTAGTTAAAAAAAAATTACCACCGTACACCCAGGTGGTTTGGGCAGGTGGACGGTGGGAAAGAACCGGTTCAAGGGCATAACTACGGGGAAACCAGCTCCGGGTCTGACCCGCGATGGCGAAACCGGCGCCGCACCGCTCGACGCCCCTAGCCGCTCACACCGGTGTTGCCCTCTGTCGTCTCACAGGCTTAATGCCTATGGCGATTGTATAGGGGGCCCATCCCTTCCGTTCCGTGCACTTTCATAACTAAGTTTTGTTAACTGGTTAAGAAAAACCCTTTTTTATTATTGTTTTCACAAGTGGTTTTTAAACAAGAATACGAAGTGTTCATTCATAACTGACAATCACAAATAGTTAAGAAACGAATAATTATGATTATGTTTTTATAACTAGCTACAGTCAGCAATAACATTTTTCCCGTCCGGCTCATGGAGGCTTTATGTCGAAATACCTCATCCCTAATATCTAAAAGTCAAAATGACTTTGTACCCAAAATGCCTGAAATTCGATTTGTCCACTTCCAATATTAACTGATTAACAAAATATCTTTGAGGTTTGGTACAGTTAAAGCGTTAAAACTTTTGATTTGAAATTAGTTTATTAGGTACCTAATCAAATTTCGGGTCAATTCTTTCTTAGACTGGTAGGTAGCCGTCCGGCTCATGGAGGCTTTATGGCAGACGCATGTCGAAATACCTAGGTATAGGTACTCGTATTCTTGGTTGTGGTATAAGCATAAGCATATAAGCATTGTTATCGTATAAGCATTGTTATTCAAAGGGGCAATGCTGCCAGCATGCTGGGTACGCTGCCAACTGGCAGTGGGCTTGAACACCTGGACTATCTCCAGACCTTCACTGATCTGAGGTAGATAGCCCAAGTGTTTTAGTGTAGTAGCAGTAGTTAGGTTTGTATTTCACTGTATATTTTTGTTTTATGTAATAAATGTATAATACATAATGTATGTACCTATGTATGTATGTAGGATGATGTAGGTGCATATGAGTTATTTTAAGAAGCTACAAAAGTTCAGTTTTTCATTTCTGATAAATTTTGTTTACAACTGTACATTGATTGTCATTTACTTTTTATGGCGTAAGTTCAGGGATTTAGGATTTCAGGCATTTTGGGTACCAAGTCATTTTGACTTTTAGATATTAGGGACATAATGTATTTCGACATAAAGCCTCCATGAGCCGGACGCGGACGGTGTTTGTCCTTTAACCTTAAATCAAACACAAAGTGTAATTTGGGTAAATTAACTTTTACTTAATATTTTAATGGGGCAATTATTTTTAGACAATGTCCAACAGTGATAGACTTATTTGTTTAAAGATGTATAGTATCCGCAATTTCTTGGTCAATCTCTTGGTAATTTTTGTTCGATGTGTTTTTGTTTGTTTTGAACGACATTGAAATTTTTGTTTCTTTAATAAGAACATTCAGAATTGTTGCTAGCGACGGTTTTTGGCGTCCAACCATTCTATTAAGTCTTGCGTGCCAGCCTTCTAGATTGTTGGTGGTCCGAATTTCCTCGCCGTAGCAGCACCAAGTCTTGATAAAATTTACGTCGCTGAACCAGTAACGGTTTAGGTAATTGTTGAACTTTATCACTGCTTCAGTTTTCGGGGATTTGGTCATTGTATACTTGTAACCTGCCATTACATATCTCAATGGCAATCGGGCTAAGCCAGGACATCTCGCAATATGTCGTCTTTGTATTGTAGATTTAATCCCTAATCGTTTCGCCTTTTAAAAAAGGCTGGCACAAAAATGATAATAACATCCTTTCATTAATGCATTCGGAAAAATTTTACGTATTGCTTTCATTGCTGAGATTTCGTAATCCAGTGTCAATTTTACGGGGTTCTATTCAGGAATTTGTGACTTTATCATTTCAAATATAAGTTTGTAGGTATTTTCAGTTTTATTATGAATGAAACCAAAGAATAAAGGTACAATTTTTTTTGTTATTTTATGTAGTCCATGAATGGTGGTATATATTTGTGTGAAAGGTTCAGGGCAAGACTTAAAAGTTCCATCCAGAAAGAAATGTTCGAAATTGTCCAAATACGTGTTTATATCAGAAGAAGAAAATATTAAAATCCTGTTGTTTGTGTCATTGTCGTTATAGTCGGCCAGGAGGAAGTTTTTATATTTTTTTGGTATTTCTACTTTAGTTGGTGATTCAAAATGGAGCTTAGAAACTCCTAATGCCTTATTTCTTGCTTTGTATAGACCACTTTTAATATTGTCAAATTTTGGTAAGTCAGCAACTAAGTGCACGCAATCGTCTTCCAGTTCGCATAGGTACTACTTCTTCAAACTGTTTTTGTATTGGATCGACATTAGCTACTATTTTAGTTTTCAAATCTTTCATTTTCTTCAAAACTAGATATTTTGCACTATTAGGTAAACAATCAATATCGTGCACGCCCTCTTTAACTATATGGTTTTCATTGCTTAATGTCACATTACCTTTACAACCGGTTTTGTTGTAGCATTTCCAAAAAACATTTTCGTTCACATAAGTTTTAATTTTATGGTACTGACGGCCGTTGTATAGTAGTTTCTCGCGATCCCTTTTTGTCGTTATGAACTCCATGATGGGCTTAGAAAGCGACATAGTTTATCACTTATGTTTTCGGTTGTTATATCTATTATATGAAAATAAGTCGGGTTTTCCTTCCTGACGCTATAACTCCAGAACGCACGAACCGATTTTCACGGGTTTGCATTCGTTGGGAAGGTCTCGGGCTCCGTGAGGTTTATAGCAAAGAAAATTCAGGAAAAATTTCAACAGAAAAGCGGGAGAATCATTTTTCACATACAGCGCCATCGCGGGCGAAGCTGCGGGCATCAGCTAGTATTTTATATAAATTGCACTCAATTGCAATAGAAAACTAAATAATACTAAAATGACAATGTCAATGTCATGCCATTGCAGTTTACATATCAATAATAGATAATAATTTATTGAGATAAGAACCTCATCCGTTTTCCGCATGCAATACTCTCGATAAAAACTCTAACTGTTGTTTTTATTTTGATTTAGGCCCTTCGTACACTAGGCTACGCAAATCTTCGATACCCAAAGATTTTGGTCTCTAAGCGACTACCGCAATACAAATTCAAAGAGGTTCGTACACAGACATGCGTCGCCGACATTTTGTTCATTCGTCGCCGACGCCAGTCGCGCGCTACCTGCCGGTCGAGATCGTCGCTACTAATGTCGCTGCGATTTCCAAGATGGCAGAACAATTGACATAAATATTCAATTTGAATTTAGTATTTTTTTATACCACTAAGGTGGCAGACAAGCATACGGCCCACCAGGACCGGTGGTCACCGCAGCCTATGAACGTTTGCAACACGAAAGGAGCGACTCTCGCGCTGCCGGCCCTGTAAAAACCTTCTAAGACCCCTTTTGAAGAACCCCATACTTTAGGCGTTTGGAAAAACCGAGGCAGGGAGATCATTCCACAACCTAAGCGTGCGTGGAAGAAAGCCCCTATCGGATCTAACCGTGCTCGAACACTCCGGACGTAGAGTGTGAGGATGAAATCCCTGTCTGTGGCGAGCGGTGCGATGATAGAACGTAACTGTGGGCATCATATCAAATAAGTCCTCAGGACACACACCATTGTACAGGCGGTAGAACACGCATAAGGAGGCAAAGTCTCTCCTGTCGCGAAGAGGTTCCACTTCACCTGTAAGCATAGGATCGTTGACAACTCTCACGGCTCGCCTTTGCACCGAGTCAAATGGACGAGGCTGATATTCTGGTGCCCCCGCCCAGAGGTGACAGCAGTACTCCATGTGCGGCCGCACTTGCGACTTATACAGAAGCATTATGTTTGCGCTGCAGTAAAGTACCGCCGCGCTCTGCTGAGCACACCGAGCTTCTTGGACGCCGGCTTAGCCTTGTCCACCAAATGACTCCGGAATTGAACCTCTCTGGAAATTTCAACGCCAAGGATCCCAATGTTTTCAGAGATAGTGAGAGATGTGCCCTGGAATTATGGCGGTACAGTAAATGGGGTTTTCTTAGCAGTGAATATACACGCTTGTGTCTTGGAAGGGTTAAACTGAACAAGTATCTGTTTGCTGTAATTTTTTTGTAGCTACAAACAGTCTACACCTTACATTTTTTTTTATATGGTTGAACGCAGTATTTCCTATTACGACGATTTCTTTGCTTTTAGTAAAGATAGTAAGCCAAAATCATAGTTTCGTCACTTGTGTCAGACATTTCGTAAATTAAATTAGTCTGAGACGTGTTGTCGCTATGTCTACAGTGGCAGAATAGACAAAATTGCGTCTTGAGATATCTCGTGTGTACGGTTCGTGCGCTACCAAATATTCGCGACATAAGTGGACAACATTAGTATCGAAGATTTGCGTAGCCTAGTGTACGAAGGGCCTTAAGGTTAAAGGAAAAATGTTATTGCTGACTGTAGCTAGTTATAAAAACATAATCATAATTATTCGTTTCTTAACTATTTGTGATTGTCAGTTATGAATGAACACTTCGTATTCTTGTTTAAAAACCACTTGTGAAAACAATAATAAAAAAGGGTTTTTCTTAACCAGTTAACAAAACTTAGTTATGAAAGTGCACGGAAGGGGCCCATCTAGTGAGTTGGCGAGTCACCGTCTGCCAATATTTTACTACATAATATATTGAAATGGCAGACGCCGTCATCATCCATAGCATAAGTTACTTGGTTCCATTTAACCCCCAACGCAATAGCCAATTTTGTAGTTAGCACTATTTTACAAAAGGTTAGCTCCCATTGTAGGCAGTCCATTGCCGTTCTTCTACATAAGGCGGACGTGAATTGTCTGCAGTGGGGGTTTCCCAAAACATTAAAAATCTCAAAGGGCCTCTGCGTGTTGGACCAATATATCTCCATGTAAGCCTACCAAATGTCCGGGTATCTTCATAAGAAAAAAAAAGAAGATACCCGAGTAAAGAAATCAATGACATGTTGTCTATTGACGGCATTCATTGTTATGCGGACGACAGTACGGGGGACACTTGTTACACGGGCCGCCCCGGTATCTCTCGGGACACAGTGGAGGAAAACCGTGAACAGCTTGTGTCTGAAATGGAGGCTACTCTTACTAGAGTGTCCGATTGGGGTGGACAAAATCTTGTCCAGTTCAACTCCTCCAAGACACAAGCTTGTTTTTTCACCGCTAAGCAAACCCCAATTACTGTAGCGCCGCAATTTCAGGGCACATTTCTTTCCATCTCCAAAAGTATAGGGATCCTTGGCGTTGACATCTCCAGTGACGTTCAGTTCCGTAGTCATTTGGAGGACAAGGCTAAGCTGGCGTCCAAGAAGCTGGGTGTGCTCAACAGGGCGCGGCGGTACTTCACTGCGGCGCAAACACTGCTTCTCTATAAGTCGCAAGTGCGGCCGCATATGGAGTACTGCTGTCACCTCTGGGCAGGAGTACCTGAATATCAGCTTCGTCCATTTGACTCGGTGCAAAGACGAGCTGTTAGAGTTGTCAACGATCCTGTACTTACAGCTGGTGTGGAACCTCTTCGCGACAGGTGAGACTTTGCCTCCTTATGCGTGTTCTACCGCCTGTACAATGGTATGTGCTCTGAGGAATTGTTTGATATGATGCCCACGGCTACGTTCTATCATCGCACCGCTCGCCACAGACAGGGAGTTCATCCTCACACTCTGCGTCCGGTGCGGTCCAGCACGGTTAGATCCGATAGGTGTTTTCTTCCGCGCACGCTCAGGTTGTGGAATGACCTCCCTGCCTCGGTTTTCCCAAACGCCTACAGTATGGGGTTCTTCAAAAGGGGTCTTAGAAGGTTTTTGCAGGGTCGGCAGCGCGAGTGTGGCACCTGTGGTGTTGCAAACGTTCATAGGCTGCGGTGACCACCGGTCCTTCTGGTGGGCCGTATGCTTGTCTGCCACCTTAGTGGTATAAAAAAAAAATATATATATATAATAATAATAATATTATTATATATATTATATATTATTATTATTTTTTTCGTTTCCGTGCTTCGTAAGGCACGTTAAGCCGTTGGTCTCGGTTGCCAGTAAAATGCTAACTTCTGTGTTGGCTCTACAATTTGATCTAAAATGAGCGCGGTAGTGTCGTTTATTGTAAACGACACTACTGGTAGTATCGCTGGTAGTGTCCTTACCATAAGATCCTGGTAGGCCCTGTTAAGCCATTGAAAAGACTTTCGATCACCGCGGTGTCTTTGGGAAGTTGTTCCGAGTTTTATCACGCCTCTTGGGACTTGAGGTGTGCGTGAATCTCTTACGACAATACTTTTAAAAGGACGGCGAGCAGCCCTCCCGCCTTCTTCAGGCGCCAGGTCATGAAGAGAATGTCAACGGATAGACTCGCCACAAAGACGTGGTGGCGCTGTTGCGCTCACGCTGTGCACTGCACCAATCCTCGCTGCTTTCTTCGCAGTGTTTGCACTCGGTCATTGTCTCCCGGTGTATTTGCCACAGATACTTTCCGAAGCACCCGTCCCCAGTAATCATCTTTGGCAACCGGTGCGTAAAGTACTTACCCGTGGCGCTTCAATCACTCGTCCATGGCCGGTTTGATCGTCCCAAATGGCGTTTCCCATTCTTCTTCAAAGTCTCCCTGATTTCCAGGCGAAGCTAGGACCGATGAGCCTCGATTTCTCTGGGTGCAGGCCTATGGCCCCGCTCCAGCCCTTGCCATTTAGACAATATCACAATGGCCCTCGCTTCCAGGTCTGAAGTAAGGCAAGGTAGAGTTTCATAAGGTACTAGCGAACGTCACGTGGTTTCACCCGCGTAGTTCCCGTCCCCGTGGGAATACGGGAATAAAATATAGCCTATGTTCACCGCAAAGAGTGTAGCTTCCCAACAGTGAAATAATTTTTCATTTATCATACTCGGAAAGTAGTGTTTTCTTGATCTGATTATTGGGTGGAAAATGCTGTTTCCCTCCCTAGAGAGGGAAAAACTCATACAAATTACTTCCCACCTAAGGGCCGGAATGAACTTTAAAAATAGAACTGCTGTCAGCTGTGAAGAGATTTATGTAAAAAAAACTAATTAAAAAAATGTTGTGGCCATGGGACGTTCCAAACAGCCAGTGTGAATTTAGCAAAAATTTCTTAGAGCGGAATCTTCGCAACAATAACGCGGTGAATTCCATATTTAAAATTAAAAAAGTCGACTGAAACTGACGGGATATTATTATTTATCTTATCTGTGACAGAATTCAAAAAAAATAGGTAATATAATTTTTTATGTTAAGGTTTGAATAGGAATTATTACTAGTTTTATGTTCCTCAATATTCGAAATGAAAAGTAGAGTGTTTAACTCGGGTACAAGAATCAATTCCGACTCGGACTATAGCCTAAATACCTCGGGAATTGATTCTTTCCACTCTTGGTTAACAATCTACTGTTTCAATTCGGTCCTGTGGTTCCGGAGCCTATTCGATGCAAACAAACAAACAAAAACAAACAAACAATCAATTCTTTCCTCTTCATAATATTTTTTTTTTTTATACTACTTAGGTGGCAGACAAGCTTACGGCCCACCGGAAGGTTGGTTACCGTAGCCTATAGACGTTTGCAACACCAGAGGCGCTACACACGCGCTGCCGACCTGGACGCAGGTTGTGACGACCCACAGTTGAAATTTTTCAAGCCGCCCATAGGGCCTTCAACTTGGCTTAACGACTGTCATTTTACTGACAACCGGGACCAACGGCTTATCGTGCCTTCCGAAGCACGGAAACGCTCGTAAATAAATGTCACAAAGTGGTCCACGTGGTGGTCACCCATCCATATTCGGCCATAGTAAATGTTGCTTACTGCAGTGATCGTTTACCGAACACTGAGTCCGCGGGGCCACGAGTATAGAAGTTTAGATATAGCTTAGGTACGGTTATACGGTCCTTAAAAGGGGGTCTTAGCGCTAGCGACACGGTCAATTGTATTGAGTCAAGGATATTTTTATGAATGGAACTTGCGTCAGTGTGCGTGATTTCTTTGCATGTGTGTGTGCATCGACGTGCATTTACACATGATATCGACGAGGCATGACAAGTGCAGTTGGACCGTGTCGCGTGCCCATTAGAACGTTTTTACAGGGTCGGCAGCGCGAGTGTAGCGCCTCCGGTGTTGCAAGCGTCCATAGGCAGTGGTGACCACCAGTCCATCTGGTAGACCGTATGCTTATCTGCCACCTTAATGGTATAAAAAAAGGAGATATGCCGCGTCAAAGGAGATCATGCGGTACTCTGTTATCACCCTGACGGCCACCAACTTCTGCGGGATCCCGAGGTACAGTCTCCTGCAGGGAGCGTTGGATCTACATAAGTGGGGCAACAACCGCGAGAGTGTCGCTGTTGTCCCCCCTCAGTTTTGGACCAACTTCAGAACGGTGTCCGAAGTATCATCGGCTACCTATCGAGTATGAGTCCCAGATACCTACTTCATGACCCCTTCATCAGGAGGGTCCGTAACTTAATTTACCGTACCGGCCCGCTGCGTCAATTGTTGCGGCCCGCAGAATCTTTTTATCTTCTTTAAATACATCAATGAGCGAATTATTTTTCCCGCGACGTAATTGAAATATTTTGCGTATGTATTCGATTAACCCGACGACATTCCAGGCCGAGCGTGGGTCCTGGCTCTCGAGGAGCTTGGGCCTCGACTAATAGGGCTCTTTAGCGCATGCCTCGGAAAATGCCAGTTTCCCAAGGTCTGGAAGACAGGGAAACTGGTCTTGATCTAAAAGGCGGGGCGACCGGCAAATTTCCCATCAGGGTACTGGCCGATCGTGTTGCTCGACGAGGTGCAAACTCATGGAGTTCATTATTGCACAACGCCCTCACGTCGGGCACTCACACGTGTGGGGCCTGATCTGGCGGATAGCCAGTTTGGCTACAGTCAGGGGCGCTCCACCGTGGACGCGATCATGCGCATTACAGGCCTGACGGAGGAAGCAGTCTCTCGGGGTGAGGTGATGGTGGCGGTGTCTCTTGACATCGCCAACGCCTTCGCTACCGTCAGGGGCGCTCCACCGTGGACGCGATCATGCGCATTAGGGGCCTGATGGAGGAAGCAGTCTATCGGGGTGAGGTGGAGGTGGCGGTGTCTCCTGACATCGCCAACGCCTTCACTACCGTCAGGGGCGCTCCACCGTGGACGCGATCATGCGCATTAGAGGCCTGACAGAGGAAGCAGTCTCTCGGGGTGAGGTGATGGTCGCCACCGCCTTCAACACCTTGCCCTGGAGCTGTGTTAGGGAGGCGCTTATTTACCATGAAGTGCCTCCCTACCTCCGTCGAATTGTCGGCGCCTATCTCTCCGAGAGGGCCATAACTTAGGGGTCGTCCATTAATCACGTGAGCCTCGAAAGGGGGGGGGGGAGGGGGTCTGACAAAATTCACGAAACATCGCCAGGGGGGGTGGGGGGTGTAGTGAGATATCACGTGTATTTATTTCAAACAACAACTTTACAACCCTGAATTTGAGATCACTGTAATTTCTGAACAACAAAACCTACAATATTAAAACTTGTATCCAATAATTCATAAAGCACTAAATTCCTTTCTTCCATCAGAAATTAATTGAAATCGGAATACCTATGCGTTGATCATTTCGTTCAAATCATTTTGTTTTTCATCGTGTCTCCCAAAGGAACCGCGCAGAATATCGGCATCAATCCGATCAATAATACTCTCAAATTATGTCAGTATTTCAAATGGTACTATCCATAGTTTTGGCGTGACGTACAGATTTTCTACTCTTTATAGCTTTATTATAAGTTATATATATTAGACTAGCCGATGCACGCAGCTATGACCCCGTCCACCGATGATCATTTGAGGGTAGGCTCCTCTCCTTGTTCCGAATATGCCTTCAGCGCCCACCCGCTCACACACAGCTCTCTACCCTCTCTGCTTCCAGAGAAGCGCTCGAGAGCGGTGCGATGCGGGCGAGAACCCCGAAAGTGTTAGGAGCCCCCGGACGGGCCGGGCCGACGTGAATAATCTTTGGATATCGATGCCGGCTGTAGGATGAGGAGGGACACCGCGGGGTTTAGTGGATAGGCCTGTGCCTTTTCGGGACCTTGAGCCCTACACATCGTCCCGGCTGCCCCTGCAGCTAGGTTGATGGTGCCAAACCGCATTCCCCCCGTAACAAAAAAAACGCAGCTCAGTCCACGTGGATATCGATAGTCGTGACCAAGCATAATGATCGCATGGAAATTCAACTTTGATTATATTGTACTTTTGTTCAAAATTTTTCTTTTATTTAGCCATCTGCGATCAAACCAACGTAAGATTTTAAGCTTGACAAACTGACACCTTCCTTATTAGCTCCAAAATAATGAATATTATATATAAACACGACGGTAGTAAATGCAACGGGAAATTAAAATATTAATGCCATGTCGGTCTCTATTATGTGACGCAAACGAAGTTGCGCGGATTAGCCAGTATTCGTATAGAAGTATGGATAGATTATAACAATAGAGACTTCTATGTATAAAATAAAAAAAAAATGTAGTAACTAAAAATACACGTGATTCGGCCCAGGGGGGGAGGGGTAATCTGAAACCTCACCAAATATCACCAAGGGGGAGGGGGGGTTCAAAAAATGCCCAAAAAAACCTCACGCGATAAATGGACGACCCCTTACTTGGGCTGGCTAGGGCCGGGTCGGCACATTGTGTCGTGCGGTACGGCGCGGGGAGGAACGCACCGAGTCGCAGCACTAAAGGTCACGGCAAGGGTTGCTAACGTCGTGAGTCGGATACGGAGGCTGGGTCTCGAGGTCGCCCTTCTCAAATCCGAGGCTCTGTGCTTCCACGGACCACCTGCGGGATCCAGCCTACAGGTAGGGAGCGTTAGCATCGGCATCGAGCCCTCGATGAAGTATCTGTGACTCGTACTCGGTGGCCGGTGGAACTTCCGACATCATTTCCGAAGTTTGGTCTCAAGTCAAAAAAATTGAGAGTGATATAGCAATCTTCACTCATCCCTTAACGGTCGCAGTTGAGAGTGTGAAGATCGATTATCAACTGGAACTGTGTGATCTGGAATCAGACCCCTTTTACAAGAGCAGAAGGAATTTAATTTTTAAGCTCCTTATTAAACGTTTCCTGAAACTGACGAAATTCGGACTAAAAATGGGCTCGATGATGGGCAGTACCTACCTTTGTGAAAGTGGATATTAAACAATGAGGTTTATAAAATCGAAATACAGGTCTTCATTGACAGATAAACACTTAAACATACACTGCGTCTAGCTTCTACTAATATTGAGGTTGATGTTGACAGAATTGTAAAAGATAAATTAATGAGAAAGTAGGTAGTAAAATAATGATACCTTGTTATACATGTATTTTACTTTGTTAAATATTTTGCGGCCCTCCAATGTATTTAGCCATTTTTGTTGGCCCTGGGTCCCATCTAGTTTGGACAGCCCTGGTGTAAGTCATGCAGCGACGCCATTTAACTAGAGAAGAAATGCTAAGGGCAGTAGGCATGCTCCAAGCTGGGGCTACTCAGCGGAGTATTGCTGAGGAGATTGGAACCAGGCAAAACGTTATTTCAAGATTGTGGTCACGTTATCGTGCAACCGGGAAAGTGGCTGGAAGACACCGTGGCGGGAGACGCATAACCACCCAACGACAAGATCGATTTTTACAAGTTGCCGCGAGAATGCAGCCAAACTTTACAGCCGTGCAGTTGGTTCAACGGCTCCAGTCAGAACACCAATTGCTTGTCAGTGACCAAACTGTGAAGAGGAGACTGCATGAAGCTAACCTTCATGCTTGCAGGCCACTTCGTACTTCTGCACTACGCAGAGGAAATCGTGGACGAAGATTAGAGTGGGCTCGTGAACATTTGCTTTAGGAAGATAACCAGTGGTCTGGAGTACTGTTTACCGATGAGTCCCGATTCGGTTTTCATCCCGATTCACGAAGAGTACGCGTTTGGCGAGGTCCTGGTCGTGAGAGTCGTCTGCAACACCCCCAGGTAGTCCATCCATACAAGAGCGGGACAATTATGTTTTGGGCGGGAATTCGTTTTGGTGGAAGAACGGACCTTGTTTGGATTAGAAACACCATGACCGCTGAAAAATACCGCGATCAGGTGCTTGTACCCATTGTCTACCCTCATCGACTTCAAATGGGTCAAGAATTTAGGTACTCTCATGCATGACAACGCACACAGCGCGAGCGGTGACCAGCTGGCTGCAGGACCATGACGTGTCGGTTTTACCCTGGCCGGCGCAATCGCCTGATTTAAACCCCATCGAGCATGCGTGGGACATGCTCCAAAGAAGGGCTTATAAGAATTTTCCTGCAGACATTGCGACTGAAGAGCAACTTTTTTTGCATCTTAGCAGAACTTGGGACAATATCCCGCAGCGAGATTTTAATAACTTAATTCAAAACATAAAAAAACCATTGCAGGACCGTGGTTAACGTCATGGGTGGTTTTACTGTACTTATTTTTCCTATCAGTGCAAAAAATTGAAAAGAAATAACTTATTTTTTTATTTTTTCGTAAATGACACATTCATCTTTAGTTGCACACCATTTTTTACTTTTTGTTTTTATTTTAATAAAATTTTAAATAAGTCGAAAATATATTTTTATTTTATTTTAAAATATAGTCTGAAAAATTGGCTTCCTAAGAATATAACATTGTTGCATATTATTCCTAATAGATTTTCGGAAAATTGAGAAAATGTGAAATATCCCTAGACGGTGTTGATGTGTGTATGTATCTAATTGGCAAGAGGGAGCGAATTGGTTTAACGTTAGAAAAATACTTAGACCATTTAGCTATCTAGACTCTAGTAGGTCGTCACAACCTGCATCCGGGTCGGCAGCGCGTGTGTACCGCCACTGGTCACAGAACAACTTATAGTACCTACTGAGTACTCTGGAGTTGTAAATATCCTAAGGCAGCGGTAACCAACCATCAGGTAGGCCTGTCTGCATCCATAATCGTATAAAAATGTATTGTGCGCCGCCGATTTATAATAAATAATTAGTAAAAATCTAAAATTCTAATTCTCCAACCCAAAATACCATTTCCTAGACTCATATTTCGATGTTTCACATCTAATACGCTGAAGCATGAAAAATCGAAAAAAAGAGGCGCTTCATAGGTTTCGCACACAGGCGCTGCCAAGGGTCGGCAGAAAGGAGAATTCACCGTAGTAAAATAGGAAATATTTTTGGACTGGTAGTACCACGGGTAAAATTGTATTACCAGATTTACCAGTAGATACAGGTAGCACAGCGGGCAAGAAAAGGTGTAAAAACGTGTGTCGTGACAACCTTTGCCACACGTTGGTGCACCGGTTAGGGGTACAATACGTAATATAATATACTTACCTACATGTGGTAGTACCACACAGGCAAAAAAAGAGCTCAGCGGTCTGTCTGTCCGACACTAAATAATCAACAATGGCATTACAAATCAGTGTCTCGAACTCTCGACCTGCCGTTTTGTATGCAATTAAGTCCTTTGTACCTAGGGACTTATTGCATAGATACCGACAGGTCGTGACACTGATTTGTAATACCACAATAATACAGATCAGTGGGTCGCTAGTACAAAGTTTTGAACAGTAGGTAAGTATTTTTTTTTGTCCCCAGTAATCATCTTTGGCAACCGGTGCGTAAAGTACTTACCCGTGGCGCTTCAATCACTCGTCCATGGCCGGTTTGATCGTCCCAAATGGCGTTTCCCATTCTTCTTCAAAGTCTCCCTGATTTCCAGGCGAAGCTAGGACCGATGAGCCTCGATTTCTCTGGGTGCAGGCCTATGGCCCCGCTCCAGCCCTTGCCATTTAGACAATATCACAATGGCCCTCGCTTCCAGGTCTGAAGTAAGGCAAGGTAGAGTTTCATAAGGTACTAGCGAACGTCACGTGGTTTCACCCGCGTAGTTCCCGTCCCCGTGGGAATACGGGAATAAAATATAGCCTATGTTCACCGCAAAGAGTGTAGCTTCCCAACAGTGAAATAATTTTTCATTTATCATACTCGGAAAGTAGTGTTTTCTTGATCTGATTATTGGGTGGAAAATGCTGTTTCCCTCCCTAGAGAGGGAAAAACTCATACAAATTACTTCCCACCTAAGGGCCGGAATGAACTTTAAAAATAGAACTGCTGTCAGCTGTGAAGAGATTTATGTAAAAAAAACTAATTAAAAAAATGTTGTGGCCATGGGACGTTCCAAACAGCCAGTGTGAATTTAGCAAAAATTTCTTAGAGCGGAATCTTCGCAACAATAACGCGGTGAATTCCATATTTAAAATTAAAAAAGTCGACTGAAACTGACGGGATATTATTATTTATCTTATCTGTGACAGAATTCAAAAAAAATAGGTAATATAATTTTTTATGTTAAGGTTTGAATAGGAATTATTACTAGTTTTATGTTCCTCATTATTCGAAATGAAAAGTAGAGTGTTTAACTCGGGTACAAGAATCAATTCCGACTCGGACTATAGCCTAAATACCTCGGGAATTGATTCTTTCCACTCTTGGTTAACAATCTACTGTTTCAATTCGGTCCTGTGGTTCCGGAGCCTATTCGATGCAAACAAACAAACAAAAACAAACAAACAATCAATTCTTTCCTCTTCATAATATTATTTTTTTTTATACTACTTAGGTGGCAGACAAGCTTACGGCCCACCGGAAGGTTGGTTACCGTAGCCTATAGACGTTTGCAACACCAGAGGCGCTACACACGCGCTGCCGACCTGGACGCAGGTTGTGACGACCCACAGTTGAAATTTTTCAAGCCGCCCATAGGGCCTTCAACTTGGCTTAACGACTGTCATTTTACTGACAACCGGGACCAACGGCTTATCGTGCCTTCCGAAGCACGGAAACGCTCGTAAATAAATGTCACAAAGTGGTCCACGTGGTGGTCACCCATCCATATTCGGCCATAGTAAATGTTGCTTACTGCAGTGATCGTTTACCGAACACTGAGTCCGCGGGGCCACGAGTATAGAAGTTTAGATATAGCTTAGGTACGGTTATACGGTCCTTAAAAGGGGGTCTTAGCGCTAGCGACACGGTCAATTGTATTGAGTCAAGGATATTTTTATGAATGGAACTTGCGTCAGTGTGCGTGATTTCTTTGCATGTGTGTGTGCATCGACGTGCATTTACACATGATATCGACGAGGCATGACAAGTGCAGTTGGACCGTGTCGCGTGCCCATTAGAACGTTTTTACAGGGTCGGCAGCGCGAGTGTAGCGCCTCCGGTGTTGCAAGCGTCCATAGGCAGTGGTGACCACCAGTCCATCTGGTAGACCGTATGCTTATCTGCCACCTTAATGGTATAAAAAAAGGAGATATGCCGCGTCAAAGGAGATCATGCGGTACTCTGTTATCACCCTGACGGCCACCAACTTCTGCGGGATCCCGAGGTACAGTCTCCTGCAGGGAGCGTTGGATCTACATAAGTGGGGCAACAACCGCGAGAGTGTCGCTGTTGTCCCCCCTCAGTTTTGGACCAACTTCAGAACGGTGTCCGAAGTATCATCGGCTACCTATCGAGTATGAGTCCCAGATACCTACTTCATGACCCCTTCATCAGGAGGGTCCGTAACTTAATTTACCGTACCGGCCCGCTGCGTCAATTGTTGCGGCCCGCAGAATCTTTTTATCTTCTTTAAATACATCAATGAGCGAATTATTTTTCCCGCGACGTAATTGAAATATTTTGCGTATGTATTCGATTAACCCGACGACATTCCAGGCCGAGCGTGGGTCCTGGCTCTCGAGGAGCTTGGGCCTCGACTAATAGGGCTCTTTAGCGCATGCCTCGGAAAATGCCAGTTTCCCAAGGTCTGGAAGACAGGGAAACTGGTCTTGATCTAAAAGGCGGGGCGACCGGCAAATTTCCCATCAGGGTACTGGCCGATCGTGTTGCTCGACGAGGTGCAAACTCATGGAGTTCATTATTGCACAACGCCCTCACGTCGGGCACTCACACGTGTGGGGCCTGATCTGGCGGATAGCCAGTTTGGCTACAGTCAGGGGCGCTCCACCGTGGACGCGATCATGCGCATTACAGGCCTGACGGAGGAAGCAGTCTCTCGGGGTGAGGTGATGGTGGCGGTGTCTCTTGACATCGCCAACGCCTTCGCTACCGTCAGGGGCGCTCCACCGTGGACGCGATCATGCGCATTAGGGGCCTGATGGAGGAAGCAGTCTATCGGGGTGAGGTGGAGGTGGCGGTGTCTCCTGACATCGCCAACGCCTTCACTACCGTCAGGGGCGCTCCACCGTGGACGCGATCATGCGCATTAGAGGCCTGACAGAGGAAGCAGTCTCTCGGGGTGAGGTGATGGTCGCCACCGCCTTCAACACCTTGCCCTGGAGCTGTGTTAGGGAGGCGCTTATTTACCATGAAGTGCCTCCCTACCTCCGTCGAATTGTCGGCGCCTATCTCTCCGAGAGGGCCATAACTTAGGGGTCGTCCATTAATCACGTGAGCCTCGAAAGGGGGGGGGGGAGGGGGTCTGACAAAATTCACGAAACATCGCCAGGGGGGGTGGGGGGTGTAGTGAGATATCACGTGTATTTATTTCAAACAACAACTTTACAACCCTGAATTTGAGATCACTGTAATTTCTGAACAACAAAACCTACAATATTAAAACTTGTATCCAATAATTCATAAAGCACTAAATTCCTTTCTTCCATCAGAAATTAATTGAAATCGGAATACCTATGCGTTGATCATTTCGTTCAAATCATTTTGTTTTTCATCGTGTCTCCCAAAGGAACCGCGCAGAATATCGGCATCAATCCGATCAATAATACTCTCAAATTATGTCAGTATTTCAAATGGTACTATCCATAGTTTTGGCGTGACGTACAGATTTTCTACTCTTTATAGCTTTATTATAAGTTATATATATTAGACTAGCCGATGCACGCAGCTATGACCCCGTCCACCGATGATCATTTGAGGGTAGGCTCCTCTCCTTGTTCCGAATATGCCTTCAGCGCCCACCCGCTCACACACAGCTCTCTACCCTCTCTGCTTCCAGAGAAGCGCTCGAGAGCGGTGCGATGCGGGCGAGAACCCCGAAAGTGTTAGGAGCCCCCGGACGGGCCGGGCCGACGTGAATAATCTTTGGATATCGATGCCGGCTGTAGGATGAGGAGGGACACCGCGGGGTTTAGTGGATAGGCCTGTGCCTTTTCGGGACCTTGAGCCCTACACATCGTCCCGGCTGCCCCTGCAGCTAGGTTGATGGTGCCAAACCGCATTCCCCCCGTAACAAAAAAAACGCAGCTCAGTCCACGTGGATATCGATAGTCGTGACCAAGCATAATGATCGCATGGAAATTCAACTTTGATTATATTGTACTTTTGTTCAAAATTTTTCTTTTATTTAGCCATCTGCGATCAAACCAACGTAAGATTTTAAGCTTGACAAACTGACACCTTCCTTATTAGCTCCAAAATAATGAATATTATATATAAACACGACGGTAGTAAATGCAACGGGAAATTAAAATATTAATGCCATGTCGGTCTCTATTATGTGACGCAAACGAAGTTGCGCGGATTAGCCAGTATTCGTATAGAAGTATGGATAGATTATAACAATAGAGACTTCTATGTATAAAATAAAAAAAAAATGTAGTAACTAAAAATACACGTGATTCGGCCCAGGGGGGGAGGGGTAATCTGAAACCTCACCAAATATCACCAAGGGGGAGGGGGGGTTCAAAAAATGCCCAAAAAAACCTCACGCGATAAATGGACGACCCCTTACTTGGGCTGGCTAGGGCCGGGTCGGCACATTGTGTCGTGCGGTACGGCGCGGGGAGGAACGCACCGAGTCGCAGCACTAAAGGTCACGGCAAGGGTTGCTAACGTCGTGAGTCGGATACGGAGGCTGGGTCTCGAGGTCGCCCTTCTCAAATCCGAGGCTCTGTGCTTCCACGGACCACCTGCGGGATCCAGCCTACAGGTAGGGAGCGTTAGCATCGGCATCGAGCCCTCGATGAAGTATCTGTGACTCGTACTCGGTGGCCGGTGGAACTTCCGACATCATTTCCGAAGTTTGGTCTCAAGTCAAAAAAATTGAGAGTGATATAGCAATCTTCACTCATCCCTTAACGGTCGCAGTTGAGAGTGTGAAGATCGATTATCAACTGGAACTGTGTGATCTGGAATCAGACCCCTTTTACAAGAGCAGAAGGAATTTAATTTTTAAGCTCCTTATTAAACGTTTCCTGAAACTGACGAAATTCGGACTAAAAATGGGCTCGATGATGGGCAGTACCTACCTTTGTGAAAGTGGATATTAAACAATGAGGTTTATAAAATCGAAATACAGGTCTTCATTGACAGATAAACACTTAAACATACACTGCGTCTAGCTTCTACTAATATTGAGGTTGATGTTGACAGAATTGTAAAAGATAAATTAATGAGAAAGTAGGTAGTAAAATAATGATACCTTGTTATACATGTATTTTACTTTGTTAAATATTTTGCGGCCCTCCAATGTATTTAGCCATTTTTGTTGGCCCTGGGTCCCATCTAGTTTGGACAGCCCTGGTGTAAGTCATGCAGCGACGCCATTTAACTAGAGAAGAAATGCTAAGGGCAGTAGGCATGCTCCAAGCTGGGGCTACTCAGCGGAGTATTGCTGAGGAGATTGGAACCAGGCAAAACGTTATTTCAAGATTGTGGTCACGTTATCGTGCAACCGGGAAAGTGGCTGGAAGACACCGTGGCGGGAGACGCATAACCACCCAACGACAAGATCGATTTTTACAAGTTGCCGCGAGAATGCAGCCAAACTTTACAGCCGTGCAGTTGGTTCAACGGCTCCAGTCAGAACACCAATTGCTTGTCAGTGACCAAACTGTGAAGAGGAGACTGCATGAAGCTAACCTTCATGCTTGCAGGCCACTTCGTACTTCTGCACTACGCAGAGGAAATCGTGGACGAAGATTAGAGTGGGCTCGTGAACATTTGCTTTAGGAAGATAACCAGTGGTCTGGAGTACTGTTTACCGATGAGTCCCGATTCGGTTTTCATCCCGATTCACGAAGAGTACGCGTTTGGCGAGGTCCTGGTCGTGAGAGTCGTCTGCAACACCCCCAGGTAGTCCATCCATACAAGAGCGGGACAATTATGTTTTGGGCGGGAATTCGTTTTGGTGGAAGAACGGACCTTGTTTGGATTAGAAACACCATGACCGCTGAAAAATACCGCGATCAGGTGCTTGTACCCATTGTCTACCCTCATCGACTTCAAATGGGTCAAGAATTTAGGTACTCTCATGCATGACAACGCACACAGCGCGAGCGGTGACCAGCTGGCTGCAGGACCATGACGTGTCGGTTTTACCCTGGCCGGCGCAATCGCCTGATTTAAACCCCATCGAGCATGCGTGGGACATGCTCCAAAGAAGGGCTTATAAGAATTTTCCTGCAGACATTGCGACTGAAGAGCAACTTTTTTTGCATCTTAGCAGAACTTGGGACAATATCCCGCAGCGAGATTTTAATAACTTAATTCAAAACATAAAAAAACCATTGCAGGACCGTGGTTAACGTCATGGGTGGTTTTACTGTACTTATTTTTCCTATCAGTGCAAAAAATTGAAAAGAAATAACTTATTTTTTTATTTTTTCGTAAATGACACATTCATCTTTAGTTGCACACCATTTTTTACTTTTTGTTTTTATTTTAATAAAATTTTAAATAAGTCGAAAATATATTTTTATTTTATTTTAAAATATAGTCTGAAAAATTGGCTTCCTAAGAATATAACATTGTTGCATATTATTCCTAATAGATTTTCGGAAAATTGAGAAAATGTGAAATATCCCTAGACGGTGTTGATGTGTGTATGTATCTAATTGGCAAGAGGGAGCGAATTGGTTTAACGTTAGAAAAATACTTAGACCATTTAGCTATCTAGACTCTAGTAGGTCGTCACAACCTGCATCCGGGTCGGCAGCGCGTGTGTACCGCCACTGGTCACAGAACAACTTATAGTACCTACTGAGTACTCTGGAGTTGTAAATATCCTAAGGCAGCGGTAACCAACCATCAGGTAGGCCTGTCTGCATCCATAATCGTATAAAAATGTATTGTGCGCCGCCGATTTATAATAAATAATTAGTAAAAATCTAAAATTCTAATTCTCCAACCCAAAATACCATTTCCTAGACTCATATTTCGATGTTTCACATCTAATACGCTGAAGCATGAAAAATCGAAAAAAAGAGGCGCTTCATAGGTTTCGCACACAGGCGCTGCCAAGGGTCGGCAGAAAGGAGAATTCACCGTAGTAAAATAGGAAATATTTTTGGACTGGTAGTACCACGGGTAAAATTGTATTACCAGATTTACCAGTAGATACAGGTAGCACAGCGGGCAAGAAAAGGTGTAAAAACGTGTGTCGTGACAACCTTTGCCACACGTTGGTGCACCGGTTAGGGGTACAATACGTAATATAATATACTTACCTACATGTGGTAGTACCACACAGGCAAAAAAAGAGCTCAGCGGTCTGTCTGTCCGACACTAAATAATCAACAATGGCATTACAAATCAGTGTCTCGAACTCTCGACCTGCCGTTTTGTATGCAATTAAGTCCTTTGTACCTAGGGACTTATTGCATAGATACGGACAGGTCGTGACACTGATTTGTAATACCACAATAATACAGATCAGTGGGTCGCTAGTACAAAGTTTTGAACAGTAGGTAAGTATTTTTTTCTT
Organism: Miltochrista miniata; assembly: GCA_933228765.1. Classification (NCBI taxonomy): domain Eukaryota; kingdom Metazoa; phylum Arthropoda; class Insecta; order Lepidoptera; family Erebidae; genus Miltochrista; species Miltochrista miniata. The sequence goes on along the minus strand of OW121757.1, from coordinate 17,388,124 downwards.
GTTAGTTTTGTTTCAGGTAAACATACATACAACATGACATTATTGAGAGCATTTAGGTACATATAGTAAGTTGGTATGTGTAGTAGGTACCATATTTTCTTTGGTATTGGTACTGTTTTATGACTTTCAGGTAGGTAGATATTAATACTTTTGTGAATGTGGATGTTTGTTACTCTCAGACGCTCAAACGACTAGACAGATCTGGCCGCAAGTTACAAGGATAGATTATTTAGTTGGGAATAACCAATAACATAATAATATACCTAGGCTCCTTTTTATTTCGGAAATAAAGAAATTGACTGCCTCTGCGGCGTAGTCGATAGTGTAACCGCCTGGCGCGCTGGAGGTCTTGGGTTCAATTCCTGGGTCGGTCCTAATATCGATACCTCTGGGCTCAAAGGTCGTAAAGGACAAAATGGGACTTTTCAGGAGAAGCAAAAAACAAAAGAAAAAAAATATTTTGTACTCTAACTTTATTGTTTCTTGAGCTAATTTAATAAAACCAAGGAAGAAAGTGCTTAGAATGTATAGTATTTTCTAAGGCAGATTTAAAAAAATTCCCTAGTGCTGTATTTACCGAGATAGATTTCCTTTACGACCATAAATTTGAAAATAAAAGTCCTTTACACCCGTCAAATTTCCATCCTAAGATTTCACCGAAGGGTGTAAATCTACTTCACTGCGCAATTCTGAAGAAAATAAGGTAATAATCGACTAGTGTAATAATTTTTAGGTCATAAGGATCATTTGCTAACTCATTTTTAAGGGCTACATTATTAAATAAACTTATATTTTTTAATATTAAGCTCGTCAAATTGACGTCGCCACCACCCTGATGGTAAGCCGTGGTGCATCTAACGATTAGGGGCCAGTCTCACAGTCTGTGAGACTTTCGACAGTGGTTCCTCAAGTTGCCGGCCCTGTGATGTGCCTCTTCACGCTCCTCTTGAAGAACCCGGGATTGTAAGATGAGGGAAAAACGTATGCGGGCAGGTCGTTCCATGTTCTTATAGTTCGACAGATGAACGATCTTTTGAAATGCTTGGTTCAGGCGAAAATTCTCTCCACTGTGTATGAGTGGCATCTCTGCCCCGGCACGCGTTGTTCGGGTTTGGAAAGGAGATGGTAGGATTAGGTTGAATCGAGCTCTTTAGAACATTCACCGTAATACATTCGGTAGAAGGCAGCCAAGGACGCTATGGTTCTTCGTTGCGCTAACGGTTCGAGGCCTCCCGTCACCTCAGGGCAACCAATTATTCGGATAGCACGTCGCTGCATAGCGTTGACGCTAGTAGGTGTCTTGCGGAGTCATCCCAAATGTGAGAACAGAATTCGACGCAGGGGCGAATCTTCGTCTTGTACAGTAAACATCTCTGATGTGACGTGAAATAGTCTCAGCTTATTCAGGAATTCTAGTTTCCACGAGGCCAGCCCAATACATCTCTCTACGTAGGTTTTGTGATTGAGCTTTCTTTTAGTGGAACCGTAATGTTCCGAAGACAGGGTAGGGATAGGAATGGGGACTTCTTAGCTGTAAACTGTGTGTTTTTCTGGCATTGAACTCGACCAGGTTGTCCGAACCCCAATGGGCAATGCGACCCAGGTCCCAGTGAAGATCCGCCACGAGTTGTCGTCTCTTTCCTTCCACGTCACCTCGCCCCTCCGCTGGACGGCCAGAATAGCTCCCATGCAGAGTACTATCATCCGCATAACAATGAATGCACCCAAAGGACAGCATGTCATTGATATGCAGAAGAAAGAGAGTTGGGGAAAATACCGATCCCTGTCGTACTCCGGCATATACCTGCAAAAAGCAGGAAGTCTGACCATCACAGAGGACCCGTGTACGTCGCCCGTGCAGGAAGCTGGCCAACCATCGGCACAACTGAAGCGATAGACCATATGCCGGCAGCTTGGAAGGATGCGACGCATGTCATACCCTATCAAAGGCTTTAGCCATGTCTAGGCCAATAGCCAGAGATTCACCGTGCTTCTCCATAGCCTCACCCCAGGTGTGTGTAATGTACCCTAAGTGGTCACCCGTTGATCGTTTCGGCCTAAAGCCATATTGACAATCGCTAATTAACGAGTGATCCTCCAGATAGCGCATGTTTGTTGATAATTAGCTCGAACATTTCGCAGATTACGGTGGTTACGGCTATGATGCGATAGTTGGCCGGATCCGACCGATCCCCTTTCTTGGGGATCGGCTGAACGTTCGCCTCCTACCAAGCCTTCGACTCTTCTCCCGACGAATAGGAAAGACGATACAGGCGTGTTAGCTTTGGACATAATTCAGCTGCACACTTCTTCAGCACCAATGCCGCACTGCCGGATTACAATATCCGGCATCGTGGTTCCACAGTCGGCGATAGTGGGAGGTTGCTTGCCACAGTCATCGACCCGGGAATTAGCCGCAAAGAGAGATTGACTGACTGATTTCTGTGAGCCAGTCATCCGTCAAGATAGCGCAGCGGCGCGGCGGCAGCAAGAGCTTGCAAAAGTTGGCCTGCACGGCTTTGGTCAGTTGCCAGTATTCACGTCTGCCCGTCGGATGTTACGTGAGCTCCTGACCAAGCCGCGTGATGCGCTGGGCGTCCACTCTCTTGAAGGCTCTCTTACTGGACCTAGAGGCTCTGTTGTACACGGCTTTGAGGCGGGCCACTTTCTGGTCGCGCACAGACCGAGCCCTAATCCAGGCGCGGTAAGCCGCCTGTTTTTGTTGAACAGCTACGGCGCACTCACGCCCGAACAAGGGGCGGGCTTTGCGGATGCTGGCGACATCAATGTATGGAATGTAATCTCAATGATGAAGCTCTCCCGGCAAAGCAGCGCTGACTTCACGGGACGGCCGACTGACTCAGGAGGACTCAAGGCAAAATAAACGGATTCGTTCGTTGGCGCTGAAGAACGAAGAAATTTCATTATATTTGCGGTTTTTCGCACTCCATTTGACAAAACGATGATGTGGTTTTTAACAAGTTTTCGTCAATAATTACGCCAAGGTATTTAATGCTGTCTGTCCTTTGGATGAATTCACATTTGCAACCTTTCGTTTCTTTGCAGTAGTGTAATTTGATACCAAGAGATGTATAATGGGCCGATCTAGCTGTTTTATGAAAACATACATATTTAGTTTTACTGGCATTCAGTGTCACTAAATTATAACGCAACCATGTTGACACTTGCCCCAGGTCCAACTCGGCTTTCGTAAATTTTTCAGCCCAACTTGCACCATCAAATATAACAACTGTGTCATCGGCATAGCATATAATATTATCCATATACATTATAAAAAGCGTTGGGCCGAACACGCTACCCTGTGGGTCTCCAAAGTCGATTGTATCTAGCTCACTTTTAAAGTTACCCACTTTAACACACTGCTACAAGTAGCAGTATGGATGTAAAGGACATCAGGACAGGTCCTGATGTCCTTTACATCCATATTTTTGAGGTGACTTATAGGGAGTATAGGACCATTTAAATTTTTTATGTGTTTTACACCCAAAATTTTCTTTATATTTTCCTTTACTACCAAAATAATTTCACTCTAGTAGGTAAGTGTTATTTACTTCCATATTTTCAGGGTAAACTTGGCTTAAAGTCTCAGATTATGTGGGTCGTAAAGGCATTTTTTTTGCGAATTACGTAAAACGGAATATACAGATCGATAGGGAATTAAAAATTGAGTAAAACTGTATCAAAAAGTCATTTTCGCCCAAATGTCCTTTACGACCTTTGAGCCCAGAGGTATCGATATTTGTGTGATCGACAAATGTTTGTTTCGGAGTTCGAGTGTCTTCTATGTAATGTATAATAGGTATGTATAGGTATGTTAAGTATGTAAAAGGAAGGCATAAACTACCAAAAGGGTTGTGTGAGATTGTCCACAATTATTATTAGGTAAATAAAAAATAATAAGCCTTTTAGATGCGGAGACGGGAACAAAATTCGCCACTAGTAGGTTTGAAATAAAAATTAAAAAATACAGAGTTTAAGACACTGCCACTCCTATATATATTACTATACTCTTTGGACACTGCCCAGGTGAGAGGGGTTTACCCATAGATTTAGAATTTTTCGCTATGGGTTTAACGTGTGGTAATAATACAGATCAGTGGTTTAACGAGATAAAATCACTCGCGCGTACCTAAAATACTTGAGACACATTTTATTTAACCAGTCCAGATGTGGACGCACCTGGGTTAAAATTATATGACAGGTACGCGTGAGTGGACACACTCGTAAATCGCCTCATCAGAGTGCAGGTCAAGACCCATCTGCCTGCGCAATAGAATGGTGAAAAGGAGGAAAAAGATGTACTAGTTAGCCATGCCACAATCGCAATAAAAAGCATAATCTCAGTTCCACTGACAGACTGTCAGTGTCAGTGTCTTGTTTTGCCAGTGTCACTGTCAGTGGGTGGAAAATCTAACCAAAATATTTGATTGATTCGCAATTCGCAGGATCTAGATTTTGGAGTTAAAAATTACATAGGTGCTGAAATGGCTTCCCAGCAGGCTATTAAAGTTGGCCAAAAAACTGTAAAGCCTTTGCTATCCACTAACCATGCACAAGCTAAAATGCGAGTATTGAACTTGTACAAAGCTTGGTATCGTCAAATCCCTTACGTCGGTAAGTTGTTATGTCATCAGCATTTTATTCCTTGATTTAACAATTAAAAGCCCTATCATATGAGTTATTAACCTTAGGACCTAGGACTAGGTTATACGAATAATTGCCTACAGATCTTTAGTGACCATATAAACTAGTTTAAAAGAGGATTTCTAAACTAGGAAATTTCAATATTTACACCTTAAATCAAATTATGAAATTATTAAGAGATCTGGAGAAAGAAAAACATCTTATTGATTATTTTAGTCCTGGTTTCACTTCTTTAACTCTCATGTGTTTGGTTTCAGTCAAGGAATTTGACATCCCTAAGTCAGAAGAACAGTGCCGTGAGAAACTAAAGGAGACCTTTAGGGCTAACAAAGATGTTACGGATATCAGAGTTATTGATATGCTTGTCATCAAGGTATTTAAGTTGTTTATTATGTAGTAAATTAGCATAACAAAAAGAAACTATAATAGTCTAACTCTAGAGTTTGTGTCAATGTACATGTGTTTTGTTGATAGTAGGTAATCTGTCCAAGCATCCTTCAAACCTTAGCAGCTAGAAGTCATAGCGAGTCTTGTATCTATAGTGAATTATTGTATTTAACTAGTTGTTGAATATATGATAGAGATTGAATTCTTCTAAATACAACTGTAACCTGCCCTTTGAGTTACTTAATCAGATTGCAGTCTAGATATTGAATTTCAATGGGAAACTAAACCAGATTGGACAGAAGATATAGCCTAAACCCCAGTTTCCGAAAGGCTGATCAAAGCTAAAATAACTAATCGGCTGTTAAAGGCGGATCCTCACAGAAGATCCAATATGAAAATCCATTTACAAGGAACATAAATGCTTCGTAAATATTTAAGAAGAATGTAGGTTGTTGCTACAAAAGCGATTTGACGTCGTTGCTGCACATGTGACTCCATAGCGACCGAAAGTTCAACTGTACAATACTTAGGCCTATCAATGTGGATCGGTTGGAGCGTGTCGGTGGAACGCGGCGGGTTCGCAAGAAAAGTTTTCGCTGATCGCAGGAATTGGCGATCCATTTTGGATCTTCTGTGAGGATCCGCCCTTAAAAGCCGATTAGTTTATTTTAGCGATGATCAGCCTTTCGGAAACTGGGGGTAAGTCTCTTAGTTCCTAATCCTTAACTTATCATCAAATCTGAAGCCTAGTGTCCATTTGTATGTAGTCTGAACACCACTTGTGCTAAACGGTCTCAGCTATAGTAGTTGCAGTTAGCTTGGGCCCCACTGACTTAGCCTAGCGGTTGGTTCAATACATATAAAAGAATTAGTCTTACCAGGACTCTTTGCCCGCTGTCGCAGAATGCTCTTTATACTTACCAAATTTATATAATCTTACTTCTTACTAATATTATAAATGCGAAAGTTTGTGAGTGTGGATGTTTTTTACTCTTTCACGCTCGAACTGCTGTACGGATCTGGCTAAAATTTGGTATAGGGATACATTATAGTCTGGAATAACACATAGGCTACTTGGTTACTAGGCATTTTTATCCCAGGAATAAGTCCCCACGGGGAAGCGGGAACGGGAAAAAAATTTATGCGGGCGAAGCTGCGGGCATCAGCTAGTGATTTTATGAAATAGGTATGATCTAAATTGTATAATATGATATCTTTCCAGGGCCAAATGGAGTTGAAAGAGACAATACATTTGTGGAAACAGAAGGGACACATTATGTCTTACTTCAAACCAACTGAAGAACCTAAACCAAAAGATTTCCTTTCAAAATTCTTTAACGCAAATGAATAACATGATATGTAGAACATTTTGTAAATAGATCCCCATTACCTATGTACTAAGTTATAACAATCTGTTATAGTAATAGATTTCAGTTTACAATTCAAAATGTTTTAATGATTTACAACTCTGAGAGTTGTAAATCCCCTGCCTATAGTATAAATTCCAAAAATTTAACTACTTTTTTGTGATTGTCTACTAAATAAGGATGTAAGCTTCATTTTAAAAGGTGAGGTGACTCCTCAATTCATAGGGACACATGAATTTATTTCGTTAAAAACGCACAAAAGCCGATCACATCTCCCTCTTTCTTGTACGCTAAAATGTATATCTTCTATCTTGTTTCAACCTATTAAGAGTCATACGGAATCTTAAGAACTATTATGATCCTGCAAAACCGTTATTGTGGCCCTTTAATAAATTTATTGTTTTGTTTTCCAATACTCGTTAATTTGACAAGAAACTATGGTGAAATGTATATATGTATACCATGGCTCTGCCTACCTCTTCAGGCATAAAAGCGTGGCTATGCGTAAGTATGTAATAGTATGTGCATACATACTTACATGTGTTCAGGCCTTTTATCCCCGAAGGAGGAGGCAGAGGCTTATAATATGCCTACATTTCACCTTTAGCTTTTGTCCCTCGTAATAGATAGTGAGCCGTGTTAGTTAATAGTATGTATTAACTTACATTATTAACCTTCGGTCAGTCGCGCCATTTTACTTAACGAGGTTTGTCGCGTGGGGTTCTTGAGAACCTCAATGAAAAATAGCATGTAAAATAGGAAATTATAAGTATTTCATATAATTTATCATTACATTATTACGTGTTTGTCAAACTACAATAAAACAATGATAAATCATTAAGCAATTTGTATTTAATTACTTATTAATAATAATAATAATAATAATAATATAACTTTATTTCTCTCAAAAAGGTACAAGCTTTTACATACAAGTTGTTATTATTCTAGGTATACCTTAGCGAGAGCTGGAGTCTGTACTAGGTTCAAGACCTGTGTTACAGATCTCCAGGCCCCCAATATTTTAAACATTTATTATGCTTCATTTAACATAGTTAATAATTTTTGTACCTATTATTAATTTAATTGAGTACACTTTAATTATGCCTTTGTATTAATAGTAATATAAAATAATCTAAAAGTATTAAACTTATAATCTAAAAGTAGGAGCCTATATTTCTCACTCTGAGATCACCCTTATAAAAAATAAATAAAATAAAGAAATCTACTCCGTAATTATTTACTTTATACTTTTTTGGCATCATATAGAAATAATCAACTTTGTAACATATAATATATTAGGAATAAATAAAAAAAATCGTAACTTTACGAAATTGTATGCTCGTCGCGTGGGGTCTTTGAGAGCCCTTGCGTTCAAAACAGGTCTGTATCACACGGCGCTTACGAGCGAATTAAAGTTAGCCACCTTCCGCGCCAACTACAATCTAACTTAGGAGAGTACATAAACTACTGCACTGCTACAATAGATTTAAATAAGAAAATTTTGCATTTTTGTAATGTTCGGGCTTTCAAAGACCCCACGCGACGGACCGAAGGTTAATAGTAATAATATGTATTTACATATTTTACATTACATTACAGCATTGACAGCATCCATAGTGGTTTTGCATAACAGGGGGCCAAGTCTGCTATTTCAATCGCGTCAGAATAGAATAGAAATCGTGGCAAAATATGAGGTCGTCGGTACAATTTGTCAATTTTGGTAGTCGCGTAGTCACTAGAGCTCTAACGCTACGTCCTAGGTAGGCGGTTCGAAGCGAACGCGATTCTGAAGCGGTGACACGCGAATTCAACGCGACGCGGTGCGACGCGGCGGCTCTGTCCTACGTGCACGCGAATCGTCTCGCACATCCGCCACCGGCCGGCGACGCTGTCGTTTAGTTGGCACTTTGCATCAGCCTAATGCAACTGCCATAGATCAAAAATATGTATGGAGTTCTAGGTTCTAGGTTTTCAGAGGCTGGTTTCCGCGATTCAACGTCATTTCTGTGCATATTTTGCGCAGGGTTTTGGTATGGCTATTGCCATCCCAGTTCCTCCAGTAAGTCTAGCAGACTCTTCACGTTGCCGGAGACTTCCTGGAGCGATCTTGGTGTACCGAAGTGTCTAGCCCTGTATCCTTGCCAGTTCCGGGCATTCCATAAAAATGTGACTGGCAGTTTATCCGTCTGCAAAGGGCACTGTCTGTGACACCTAAATTAAAGAGATGTTTGCTAAGTAGACTGTGACCGTAACCCCCTGGGCGAGGCCGCAGTGGCGGCCGTGGGTCTGTTGGGAGTTCTGGGACATCCTTCCGAGGGCTTCCCCGGGGCTCCCAACCACAGGCTGTTGGGCGTGACGTGAGGTTTTATAGTCGGTAGGAGTCCGGCATAACATCCATATGGATATTCCCTCGGTTATATATTAAAATACCAGAAATCAAAATGCCTTTACTTAAAATGCATTAGACCAAAATACCCGAATTCGAAATACCTTAACATTCAAAATACCTTATTTCAGTTCACCTTACCTTATAATGTCTAAACTTAAAATACAAATAATTATTATATCAGAATTCAAAATACAAATTTTCAAATATCCTTAATTTAAAATACCGAAAATAGAATACAATGTGAATATAAAAAAAACCATAACCTACCCAGTTTATCGCTATAATCTACTGGGTATTATTAGGTATATATTATGCTATACCAGTTCATTATAATAGCGCATAGTTAATAAATGAATGATTTAAGAAATAAAGATTTATTGCCACTCACACGTTTTGTTATTTGACTTTAACTTATTTTGCAGCCCCCCCCCCCCCACCTAAGTGAAGCCGCAGTTGTAGCCGTAGGTCTGTTGGTCCTTGGGTATCCGTCTGAGGGCTTACCCGGGGCTCCCAACTGTAGGCTGTAATGTAGGATACGTGTGGTTTTTAGTCGGTAGGAGTCCGGCATAGTATCCATGTAGGATTTACCTCATGTTAAAACACTTTGATTCAGAGTTACAAAAGTACTACAGTGGGCTAACGAAAAATAAAAAAAAAATAACCACGAAGGCTAAGGCGGGAGCTCCGCTTCGCTTCGCTCCCGCCTTAGTCTTCTAACCTAACCTATCCGAGTCGGGATACTCTGAGTCGGGGTGTTAACCATTCACAGATATATAGCATCCATGTAGGATTTAAATCATGTTAAAAAAAAGGTATTTTGTGTTTGAACATTTTAGGATAAGGTATTTGATAAATTTGTTTTTTGGGTTTCGGTTATTCGACCGTAAGGCATTTTAAATTATTTATATTATAAATATTTGCCTTTTGAATATTGATATTTTGATTTCGGGTATTTTGGGCTCAGGCATTTTAAGTAAAGGCATTATGATTTCTGGTATTATGACGGTATACCTATTCCCTCACGTTAAACAAAAAAAAAAAGACTGACCGTAGCTTTGTTAATTTTGTTTTGGAGATCATTACTCCAGTTTAGTTTGCTGTCAAGAAGTACCCCAAGATACTTGACCTCTTTTGAGAATTATAATTCGGTGCCGTGGAGACGTGGCAGTTTGGATCTTGGATGGATGGATGATTTGTCATGGACGGTTGGAAACAAATATTATTGGCAAATTCATTTCTTAAATATCAAATGCTCAAGAAGTATGCACGGCGAAGAAGTACCTAGGACTAATATTGTATACTTAGAAAGGCATAATCGAAGATAATAAATTTACTTCTTGGATTGCATTGATTAAAATTTCTATTTCCAACATTATAAAAAACACGGCGGCACCGCATCCAGTTCGCGCGCAAATATCAAACCAATTGATCGCGTTCGCTTCATTTCGCGCCGCCCCGCACCGCACCGCACTTGCGTTTGGTCACGTAGGACACTTCAATAGGTTTCAACTGTTTGTTGGTACCGCGCCGCGCCGCGCCGCTTCACGTTCGCTTACGTAGGACGTCGCCTATTGTAAGATCGGTAGAAGTCTACTGGTCGACCGATGTTCGCTCGCCAATTCTATCGACCTATATGCGTAGTCGCGTATTATGTGACGGGCTAGTGGCCGCTGTTTTTTTGGTAGTCTTGTAATGTTGTTTCGTAATGGGTTCAGGTGGGGGGAAGGCTTAAGTTAGGGGTTAAGGTGGGGTGGGGGGTTACGTTGGGGGGGGGGGGTTAAGATGGCGAGTTAAGGTGGTTGGGTTAAGGGGGGATGTTATGGTGGGGGTAAAGGGGCGAAGGTGCACATTACCCCCCCCCCCTTAACCCCGACCAGGTTAAGGGGGGTATAAGGTGGGTGTTATGGTGGGCCTTATTAACCCTGCCCCCCTTGAACCCAGTTACCTCACCTTCACTCACCTTACCGTACCTATTGCGATGCTTCTCTAGTTCTATTCTAGTGATGTTGTAAAAATTTTACGCGACTACCAAGTTTAAGACCAATCGCTTTATTATCGTAATAGAATCGCACTAGAACGACTTTTTGATGTAAAATAGCAGACTCGGCCTCCAGATTTAATGCCGAGTGATTGGGTACACTCTAAACTCTAAAGTAGTGCAACACAATCTCGGAAGTCATCCCGACCTGCTAGCTAGATTGACGGCAGTTACACAAACTTATAGAATTCGGAACTTCACGCAAAATACCTTTTACCTTCATGCACCGACCACGCTTCCGACACGTTGCAGCGCCCGTGGTCGCGGTTGAATATTGATAGACTACAACTGCGACCGCGGGCGCTGCAATGTGTCCGAAACGTCGGTGCAAGTAAGTAAAAAGTATTTCGCGTGAAGTCCCGCATTCTATAAGTATGAGTGTAAAAACCGCGATAGTTGAAAAATTAAGGCAGTTAGGTACCTACTTCCAGAAATACCGGCAGAAATTAAATCAAAACTATGCTTCACTGTAAATCATTGTAAATTCCTACTCAGCCACATGACCACCCAACTAACTGCCTAACTATAACTACAAGCATATAAATAATATGCTTATAGCGCCTACAAAATATTTATAGCAATTCACTTGCGTGTAACACACAGTCTAATCTAAATAAAGCTGTGAAAGAACTAGATAAAAATAAAATAAAATACCCATAAATAAGTAGATCGGCTGTACAATTTCAAAACCTAGTAAGGGACACCACCTTGAAAAAACGGGTCTTTGCATTTTGCGATTTACTAGGCTATGGAGCATTGATTCATACTGCCAAAAAGTCTAAAATGACCTAAGTAATAGGAATTTTAAAATTGAAAAACCTAGCAAGTACTCAAACGTTATTCGGTCAACCTCAAAATACCATTTCAATAACCTAGCAAGTGACACTGACAACTTGTAAACCTAGCAAGGGATGTCCCTTGCTAGGTTTTAAAAATTGTCGTGCGACTTGCTTGGTTTTTGAAGTTGTCGACGGCGGTTGAATTTCGCGCGCTAACGTCAGTAAGTGACAAACCGTCAACGCCTCCGCATCGTTCGTTGGATCCAATGAAAGTCCAGAGGGGCGCCGCGAGGCGCTTCACGCAGCGTCAGTCTGTATGTAAAAAAAATGAAAGAAATCTATTTCCAAAAAAAATGTATTCAAAATTTTAATGAGGTACGTAATAAACATGCCATAATCAATCAATCAAATCAGCCTGTAGCAGTCCACTGCTGGATACATGTCTCTCCCAATTAACACACGATCCTGGACCTTCTGCATCCAGTCCCAGCTTGCGACCCCTTCCATATCGTCGCCATCGGTCCATCTGGCTTGAAGTGTCTTAGTTGAAAGAGGTAGTAATATACGACATAGTGACAGACAGCTTCCCTGGCTCAGCGGTCCCAGCTACTCAGCGGTCCTAGATCCATCAGGAAATCTTAGAGACTTGGAAAGTGCGACTTTACCTCGTGCAACTAAGGTGGGAAAATAGGGCCACAATCGGGGCATTCAGATCGATCATAAACCAGTTGTGAGAGGAGCCATGGTAATCTCTTCTACCGGTCGCACCGATAATTACCGGGCACGGGTGCTACATACGCCGGGAAGCCACGGGCAAGTGTCAGCACTGCGAAGGACTCAGCGAGGACACAGTAATCCATACATTGATGAAGTTCACAGCGTGGGAGCCAGGTACTAGGATTTGGCGCCCACGGTGACAGGTCTGGACGTGGACATTATCTCGCTGGAGACTGACTGCGAGCCATGATCTCCAGTGGGAGTAAGTGGGATGCTGCCGCGTTTTTCTGCAAGCAGTGTTTCGCTGCGAGGGTTTTGTGGCGAGGGCGCCATACACTTTAATATTGTCGGCTTCCATGACTGGGGGCCTAAAGATGGGGTGGGGGCTGCTCACCTCTCCACTCTGCGTGACGTGAAAACTTTTCGCACGACACACGACCCAGGAAGCGAGAGTAACACACAAAAAACCCCAAAGACGCGGGGAAGTACACAAACCAAATGAAGTAATCCTGGGACATCTTCCCGAGGGCTTACCCGGAGCTCCCGACCGTAGTGGTAGAGTACCGTGAGGTTTCAATCGGTAAGAGTTCGGCCCACCATCCATGAGGGAATATCTAGACAAAATCTTGAAACAGGGTAAAAAAGATGGTATTCTGTTCAAACTTGTGCCGCTCATGCCGTCAAACCAAAGTCAATTTTGGATTTATCGTCCAGTTTGTGACGCATCCGAAGATTTAGTTTCAGAGGGGCAAATTATTACAGATTAATACGTGTTTAGTTTATGTTTTCACGTTTCATGGAGCCTAGGGATATCATTTAAAAAAAAATTCTACATTTCAATATAAAATATGAATGAATATTTCATGTAAAAGTAACTGACTTTCTTATAAAATTGTACTTACTAGCTTTATTAACTGGTCATCGTGGCGATAGGCGAACTTATTCAACAATATTAAAATCCTAGTAACGGCACTTACTATGTTATAAAATTGATAAACAGGTTTACTCGAAATTAAAAAAGCTATTTAATCATTAGTAAGTGCTATAAAACGTGATCTATTATTTGAGCGCAAAAATAGTTAAACTCTGTGCAAAGCCAAGGATATACCGCATCTTTTGATGTAATTCTCATTGCTGTAGCTCTTCTAGTCTCGGAGCGGCAAGGTCTCAAGTTGACCTACTCGTTTTTTGGCTCTCCTGTAAAATTTGTCTCGAGTCCCTTACTAGGTTTTGAAATTGTACAGCCGAGATTGCGAGAACGGGCATCGGCTCTTAGTCTCATCATTATTCTGCACATGATGTGATGTGAAGAATCCTTGACTAAGTAGGTATGACGCAAAGACATTGTGAATTAACAAAAGATCGGTTGAAAAATTATCGGTAGTCCGAAGAAAGTGAGATAACGAAAATCCAAGAAGCTTCTGCAAAAGGTATATAGTATTAGAAGGTTTTTGCAGTGTCGGCAGCCCGAGTGTACCAACTCTGGTAGGTATTTCTAACGTGATAGGCTACGGTGACCGCTTTACATCAGGTGGACCGTATGCCGTATGCTTGTCTGCCAGCTTGGTGGTATAAAAAGTTCTGAAGTTAATCAGTTTGTTCTGTTTCTGATTCAGTGAGCGTCTCACCACACGTTAGCCACGTCGGATCTCGACCTCGTTTAACAAGTAGACATTTCTGAACTCGTCATTTTAGTCCTACTCATGCTGACTCATGACCATTTCCTGTTTCTCTTTTGAAATTGTTTATTAGGTAAGTGGAGGTTGTCCCTTTGCCAAAATTTCAGCGACTAGCTTACCTCGCTGGCCCGTATGTGGACTCCGGACTCCCGACACGATTCTGGAGAGGCTTATTCCAAAATCGTGGCTTTTCTTCTTTAAAAAGGGACTTGGAAGGTTTTTACAAGGTCGGCAGCGCGATTGTGGCGCCTCTGGTGTTGCAAACGTCCATAGGCTGCGTTGCCTACCGGTACATCTGGTGGGGCCGTATGCTTGTCTGCCACTCTAGTGGTATAAAAAAAATCTATCTTTATGTGGTATGTGGCGAGGAATCGTAATTGCAGTAGTTATACATATTTGGGTGTGGTAGTAGCTAATTGGTCTTATGGTGAATTTAAAGATTGTAGAAAAACTGATTTTAAAGATTGTACAAAAAATTAAGTTAAACCAAAGAGTATGAGGTACCTACCTACCTACAATTTGTACTGTTTGAATATCAATCTTTGGTTTAACGTCAAATTTTTAGCAGCTTTCAAATCAACGGTAGCAAAATAACCAGAGAAAAAATACTAATCTACAATTTTATTATGCTAAATAACTATTTTAACACAATGAATAAAAATTTACCTCTTTTCAAAATGCATAGCATATTGAAAATGCCTCAACGGGCTACTAGCCACACCAAGTGCGTGAGGCCTGTCATGTCTACAGATTTCTGTGAGGCGCGACAACGAGTTTTGGGCCTGTACAAGGCATTTTACCGATACATACCATACATCGGTAAGTAACTACTAGAAGCAGTAGCCTACTTCCTACATAGGTATACGCCCTTTTCCCAGAAGGTGCCATTCCCAGCAAGCAGAGGCATATTATATGCCCACATTTCAGCTTTTTAGAATTTGTCCCACGTAATAGAGCCATATTGCCTATTTCCTATTCCTAAGTAATGTGAGTATGTGGGCAGTTCTCTTTCGCTTGATGAGCGCCTTCGTTTAATAGGACTAGAATGAGGTTACTACCTATAAACTTCATTGCATCAGCAGTACTTAGGTAGGTACGTTACGTTTCAACCAACTGTAATGTTGCTATTGGCAACCAGGACGAAAGGTTTGACGCGCTTTCGCTGAATTCCAGTAATCTAGCGCTCGCCTTTTCTAATATCCGTTTCCACTTGCCCTTCGCCTACTTTGCCGCTATTGAACTTCGACCAAGTAATAGCATAGACGTTCCCACGTCATACATTACGAACTCAAAAAGTGAGACTAGTTAACACACCAAGATATTGTAACAACGACACGACATGCACACATAGGTATATTCTTTTTTCAACAATATATAATTAAATAACAAAAAAGAACAATAACGCTAAGACCAAGTGAGCGCATGCGCTCACTTTAACGTATGGATGGGCCTGTCTATACTAATACTTGGTCCAAGCTATTGAAGAGATAAAATAATCTCAACTTCAGGACCCAATCCTTCCTGGGCTACAGATACCTATGGCTCTCGCCTAGACGCCCATAGATAGGGGATTAGGAGATACATCGTAGTCCGTATCATCAATCGCAAACACATTACCCTTCCTTCGCGTCGCGTAGTCGGATTGATAGAGCCATGTCTTCCTCGTGCAAACCCATACTCAGAAATGGTCAGTTGCATGAATTAGGATATAGGTAGCTCTTAAAAGTAAAAATTGACTTAAATTCGGTATCCCTTTACATCACTGGTTAGCACCACCCCCGACATAAATGGTTATCTACCATCTTCTGGTAGTACTCTTTTGTATCATAAATTTGGTGATATGTTTTCCAGTAAAATATTTCGATGTTCCGAAGAATGAAGATCAGTATCGCTGGATGATAAGATCGTATTTTTACAAAAACGCATGTGTTGCTGATGTGAGGGTGATTGATGTACTCGTTATAAAGGTATCCAACATGTTTTTTTGTATTAAAAGAAAGTCTAGCATACGGCCCATCAGGAGAACGGTGGTCAAAGAAGCCAATGGACGTTTGCAACACCAGAAGCGCCGCCCTCGCGCTGCCGACCCTGCGAAGAATGAAACAGATTCGTCATAAAGTTTACAGTTTATGTTTAAGACGAATCTATTTCTAGTCAGTCAATCAAATCAGCCTATGGCAGTACACTGCTAGATGTAGACCTCCGTTCTGGGGTATCCTTTCGAGGGCTTACCCGGGGCTCCCGACCGTAGGTTGTTAGGTAGGATACGTGTGGTTTTTAGTCTACTTACGTTACTAAAAAAAAGTGGGCATCTCCCATATTTTGAGAGGGTTTAGACACTACTGTAAAACGCTGGCCGGACGGTTTGGTACAGGGTTTCATTTCGAGTTTTCCTTCTTTACGCCAGGACTTAATCCGTCAGTCAGCAGGTGCACCGCTCCCAGGTAGGCTGTTTTCCAAGTCAGCCCACCTGGGCAACGCCGGGGTCCACCCCGGCGTTGTTGGTAGGACGCCATCGCTACCCATTTCTGGCTTTCACCATCCTACTAGGTACAGATCGGCTTGTACGAGATCGTCCTAACTTCCCATAGGTACCTATGTTTAAGATATCAATGTCGAAAACTAGTCCAAATCTATGCTCGTACTAAGTGTGTAATGAAATCTGTTACCAAAATCATAGAGAAGCTTATCACGGCTACCTACACCTATTTATTATTTGTCGTGTTTGTTATAATCAATCAATCAATCAAATCAGGCTGTAGCAGTCCACTGCTGGACGTAGGCCTCTTTCGTGTTTGTTATAATAACAGGAAAAGGTTTTATAAAAGAAAATGTTTGAAAATCGTTTGAACTCATTTTCTTTGGCGTTAATTACCTATTACTAATTTTCTCCATCCGTTGTTTACGTGGTAATTAATCGTTTT
This sequence comes from Miltochrista miniata, assembly GCA_933228765.1. Taxonomy (NCBI): domain Eukaryota; kingdom Metazoa; phylum Arthropoda; class Insecta; order Lepidoptera; family Erebidae; genus Miltochrista; species Miltochrista miniata. Next base: position 17,371,179 of record OW121757.1, on the reverse strand, counting down.
CATTGATACGGCTTCCCATTGTACTGCTCCGTGACTGTTTATTCTCTTTGTGTTTTATTTACTGTGTGACGGGTGGGCGTACAATAAATTTACAGATAAGTATAAATACCGCAAATATGAAATGTGCTTTCTCATAACCGATCTGGTTTCCACCCGGCCTTGGTTTATAAAAGGTAGGTACTTACCTACTTACCAATTCAATATTAGGTCGGATTATATTAGAAACGACGGAATGATAGCCGGAAATTTGTATTCCGCATTGGAATTTATTAATATAGGTTAATAGCTGTCTCGGCAAAATTCCTGCCGCTTCAGAATCTCATGATTATCTTTCGAGAATTTCGATTTACTTAATCTACATAATATTCTGGGTCAGAGCTAGATTCAACTAATCTAAAATTGTAATATTGATTTAGCAGTTTTTGAGTCAAGAAGACGTTGTTTTATACCTTATTGAATAATAATTTTATTGGTCACAGGTAGAATTTTCACTGCTTTCACTTGTAAAAGAAAATAAATGTTACAGGGATACATGGAGCTGCAAGAACTGAAGCACAATTGGCAACAAAAGAGTCATGTAATACGTCACTGGAATCCGAGTATAGAACTAAAATGTAACACTTTCATTGCCAAGTTTATTCAAGGAATAAATTAAATGTTAGAGGGCATTTTGAGACTATCATTATATCATTCATCATAGACAAGCGTTAGGAACTACTCACATTTTTATCGACGGCCTTTTACATTTTTCTGTATTTTCTCCTTTGTCTTACGCTTTAAAACCCTTTATAACATCAGTATAAGGGTGCTTTCCACTAGAGATGTGCTAAGCTACGTTGCCTTGATGCGTTTGGTATCAACCAATCGTATTCGTGGGTCCACATGTAACGGTGACTGATTCTATTGTCGAATTGTGCAACCGATGAATGTCATTGGTGGCAAACGCATCCATAGCAATGTAACGTAGCACATCTCTGGGGGAAAAGCACCTTAAAGCGAGATACACAAATACAGAAATACGGCAAAATAGGAATGGTCATCGATAAATGTACTGTAGTCCGATACGACGTTTTGCATACGAACTGCTTTTGTGCTTGTTCCTACTCTTCCCCCTCCACTTCGCAGTCTTCAACGGCCCTTGTAGCTACATCAAAAGAATGCAGTCGCAGTTTATCCTCTACCACGTCAAGTCGTTGTTGGGTCTACGACTCCTATTGGGACCTAGCAGCGATCACAATATTCGCAACGTGTCCAATGGTTTTTCTTAAAACGCGGCTATGCCAGCGAAAGCGACTATATCAATGGTTTGTGATCCACTTATGCTTGTGTAACGAATCTGACAGGACTATTGCATGAAACCACAGTTTATAACTTGAATTCCTCCTTCGCGCTTGGATGAGTTCCCACCTTGCCACAATTGCCAGTCAGTGCACCGATTAGCTAGTGAGTATATAGTTACCGACAGTTCAATCCTATAGATGTAGAACTTATTTAAACGAAATCAATCGATGCCAGCGCAGGAGGTATTCAAGCTTATATTCTGCGAACATTTTTAAGGTTTATGACATATCTGGGTACATACTATTTGTAATGTTTGTGTAGGTATTGTAATGGTAGTTAAAAAATAAAAGAACCATTAACAAATTCAAGATTTTTATTAATCACTTTCATTCCACATCACATGCCTTTCGAAGGCTTTTTGTATATAATATGTATAATCTTGTATCCGTATTTGAAATATAGAAGTGGAGCTGTTAAAGAATTGGATGTAATATTATTTGTTCTCAAAAATATACAATTATTATATCTGCCATGTAAATGATTAGAGGATTCAGCTATTAACCAAATACCTAGGTATAAGGTCAACTCATATTGCATGTAATTGGGATACAAATAACATTTTAGACGTCAATAAAAATTGTAAACTGTTGCTTTAGTACGTTTTGAGAAGACAAAGTACATTTGACGAGCAATGGGCCCAAAAAAGTTTCTACATTTGCAAAAATAATATTCGGCATTATATCTACTACATATTTGATGTAAATCATCACTCACAACCATAAAATTACAAACATTTCTATGATAATTATTATTGTAAGTACCTACTTATTTGGATAATCTTTGAGAGGAAGAATACATTATCTTTTATAATTCAAAAGGGTTGATTCGAGGTTCGTTGTCTGTTTTAACTTTCCTACCATTTTATGTTTTTCAATGACTTTATCCGTGGTTCATGCATTTAACACACCTTTGAGTCACAAAAGCTTGTACTGACCCTTAGATTCTGTCAAACAGAAAATGTCAGGCATTTTAGCGCTCCGCGTAGCATTCTTTGTTCGGGAGTGCAGTTGCTCACGAACCCCGCTGATGTTTGCCCGACGCGTTCAAAATGCCTTCTGTGAATTCTATTTATCGTAATTACAACAAAGAACTCAAAACTGACCTCTCGAATGCTAGTCCGCGTGAACGCTCTGTCTGTCAGAACCCTTAGTTTAGTACATCCGCGAGAACAGTGGCGTTGAACTACGCCTAACGCCTCATTTACGAACACAAATACCTGCCACGTTCCGTTGGGTGGCGTGGTCTACGCTAAATTAAAACATATTGTACTTTATTTTATTAGGCTGCATATACAAAGAAGCGATTTTAATCTCATTTGCTTGAGATGCAGCGTTATTTATAGCGGTTGTTATTTTATCCTTCTTTCATTTTTGTATGTCATCGTCTCTGATGGAAAACAATAAGGTAGTTATTTTTCCAAAGAAAAGCTTTTGAAGTAGCCTACCAGGGCAAGGAGGGTACATTGCAAAATGGTTTTGTATCTACGAGTGCGATAAGGAGACTGTGGCACTCACCGGCGCCTCTATATGAAAAATATCATACTCTGGAATGATGTTTTTCGAAACGCCGAGCTACAATCGCTACACGCGTTTTTATAATTTCCGCGTCTCTGAAAATGAGGCCTTATTTGACAGCAAACTTGTGACAGGAACTACGGAAATCCTTCCCATTTTCTACCTTCTAAGGATAGAAGAATTTTAAATAAAGAAAATCTAAATAAAATACTTAAGATTTCAAATCGAGGGTAGGCAGGTATGTATCAAAGTTATCTGATAACAATTAATAAAAATATATCTTTATTGTCTTTGAAACAACATGACGTTTCATTATTTGATCTCTAGATTTGTGAACAATTGAATAGAACATGTCTTTTGTAGCTATAGGTTAATTGTTTATTTATTGTAAGGCCCTTGTTTGATTTTAAGAATTTTACATCCGTATGCAAAATATAGAATTCATATAATTACACAATAATATATATTATTCGATAGCCTAAATTAGTTAACTACGTATGTTATTAATTACAAAGTTGTATCTATATACAAATTCAATAGTTGTCGATTGCTGCGTTCTGTAGGCACTCTTGTTACTCGTTACATTTCATTTTCATTTAATTTGATGCATTAAATCTACGATTAGTACTAAGTAATTATAAACTTATGTACATAATCCCAGATAAAATGCGATAGCTGAACGATTTATGAGTATTGCTTAAAATACAATATAATCAACTACTTGGTAGGCATCGTTCTATCATTTCCAGACCCATTCCTATTGGAATGGTGGGTCTCAACTATCACATGGGGATCCTCCTTGTGTTGTGGTGGATGATGATCCAATAATGATCAGATCAGGAATATTCGGGGATGGTCGACAACTATTCTGTCTTTAACACTAACGTTACACCTAATGAGGTCTGGATCAGCAAAATACTCTTTACAACAGCATTTTCACGAATTCTGAAAATAAAAAGGACTTCTTAGTTGCAACAAATATTATCAAACTAGCTGACCCTCGCAACTTCGTTTACGTCACATAAGGTCTATGAAAGGAGAGGTATTTCTTCATCAGACGCCTAGGAGCGTGTGAAACTGCCTTGTTTGCTTAGTCAGAAAAGAACTTAAAGATTCAGTTTATTCTAAAAACTGAATTATTTTACAAATACCGTTAATCTTTATGTTCTTTTCTGACTAAGAAAAGACGCTACTTTAGAATGACTCTTACATTCAAAGGAATCCTTAAATCTAAGCGCACGGCAGTGCGCAGGCCAATCTAATAGGTTTAGCGAAAGTTGAGATGTCTCTAATTTCTGAACTACATGGGTAACTCTCAATATTGAAACTTGTGTGGAACAATCCGTATAGTACTCCCTTTATCACACTAAAAAAAATTTGTAATCGGACCACGCGTTGAGAACTTTACAACTGAATACCCATTTTGTCTTTCATTCCCTCTCCCGGGACAACCGCGCAAAATATCGGGATCAAAAGTATCCTAGAACCTTCCTCGGACTATAAGCTCGGAATATAGCAAGTATCATTCAATTTGGTTCAGTAGTTTCGGCGTGATACTTATTTGGGAAAGATCGTAAAAATAGGTGGATAGTTAGGACATAAAAACATAGAAATTAATGATTTTTATAGTTTTTAATAATATGTCCAGGCAATTGGGTAAATTATTTAGATTTTTTTTACACAATCGTGTAAACAAATACTTGATTAATCATGAATTTAACAAAATAATTTTAAGATTTCAGTACAAAAAGGGACCATCAGATGGCGCTCATCGATTTAAATTCAAGATAGCGTTTGGTTTTCTAAAAGTTTATATAAAGAAGTCATCTGGCCTACAGTTTACGAATTTATTATTATAGATTACTTATTACTTATAAAAGTGAAAAAAGTGAACGATGTTTAGTATCATGCTACCGGGAGTAGAGGAAATTGATATAGGCAGGTGAAGCCATTTTGTATTTCACCGCACCTAACTATATCAAACTGAAAAAGATGCAGATTTCTGTTTCACAGATCAGAAATAGTTGATATATGTATAAGTAGGCGTGTAATGGCCAAAGACACGTATGAATTTATACGCCTAAGGTTATCTTCGAGTAGCGGTTAAAATTCGATTATCATCTTGATTAGTTTGCGTAGTGAATTTCCATCTTCAGCCGGGTAAAGACCGAAATATATTTATTTTGCTTTTAGCTTTATAGCCAGTAAAGATTGACAAGGTTAGATTGGAAGATCAACTATTTACGTCAGATGGAAGAAACTAACATTAGTCTTTCTTCGAAGATAAACCTAAGGTAATCCTTAATTACTTTGGGTTACTCAAAGACACGGTATAGCACCCTACCCCTCTAGGTGAGGCCGCAGTAGGTCTGTTGAGAGTCCTGGGATATCCTTCCGAGGGCTTACCCTGGGCTCCCAACCGTAGGCTGTTAGGTAGGATACGTGTCGTTTTTAGTCGGTAGGAGTCCGGCATTAGCATCCATGTAGTATTATCCTCACGTTAAAAAAAAAGCCGTAGCAGATACATTATTAAATCGGGTTTTTACCTTCATAATCGATCCGGCCATCGTGATCGATGTCTCCGAGCGCCAGCACCTGGTTGAGCTGCGCGTCGGTGACAGGTTCCCCGATCATCTCCAGCGCTGAACGCAGCTCGTCGCGTGTTATGTACCCGTTGTCGTCTCGGTCGAATACCCTGCAACACCACAGGGTTGTTAGGTTACATACATACATATAGCATTATACACCTTTATCCCCGAAGGGGTAGGCAGAGGCAGAATGCGGGCATACACTATGGTGTATGCCCGCATTTCACCTTATAGTTATGTTATGTCCCACGTAATAGGTGGTGAGCCTATTGCCGTGTTGAAATGGACAGGCGCAGGCCGTGACGACCCGTAGTCGACATAGCGATTGTCATTTTACTGACAACTCTGGTTTCATTCTCTACGTAATGAATCGTTTTGAGAAAGCGTTCCCTTATTTACCTCTTACGACACCTGCGGGATGAATTAGGGTGGCGACATTTTGTACTCTTTCCCGTCGCCACACGGGGTTTGTTAGGTTACGTTACGTGATTTATTATTTACGGCAATTGTGACTGTCATCTTTCAACCACACTCTGGACGTCTGCGCCAGACAGACAGTCATCATATAACAGATGTAGGGAAGGACTATCGGAGCAAAAGTTGTAAGGTTGGGAAATAAATATGGTTAAGTAATACGTTTCAGTTTATCCATTTAGTTGATCGGAGTAGAAGTAGAGGTTAACTTGAGCCCAGGACCTAAATAAGCTTGCGCTTGAAACGCGGAACGCGGCTAAAGCTTTTGTCCTTTGTCCCTAATTGTAATGCCTTGGTGATTCGTAAAGATTTGCCCTCATTTTGAAAATATATACTTTTTGTTCAATTCTTGCTCAATTTATGAGTTTGCATTTGTGAGTGCGAATATGTGTTCTGCGCCCACCAGATAGCACGAATTTAATAAAGCGCAAATACTTTATTGCCGTAGCTTTCAAAACATCACGGCATATTTTCTTTTACACACTGCATTAGTAGTGTTTAAAAGAAAAAACCGGTACAATTTGAAATATTGGAAGTCACAAAGTATTTATCTTGATAAAAAAATTATGTTACAGCAAAATTTATATTGATATAAAGTATCAAACTTTATTGTTTCCTTAATTCTCTGTTTTGGCAATAAAATTGTGTAAGACATGTTTCATGTGTGTCATCTGCGTGCCCGTATGCTTGTCGGCTACCTTAAGCCTACATGTACATAAGCAGAATGAGTTGTTAAGAAAGAGAGAAAGACTAACTTAAATGCTGCGAGTAGATCTCTTGTGATCTCTTCCTCGGAATCCCCGCCAATCGCAGCGACGTCCATCCCCTGCAAGGCCTGTATCTTGGTCACCCACTGCATGAAGTCGTTTTCATCTATTAGACCATTCCCTGGAACAGATATTAGCTCTATGAGATAATGCGAGGTACCTTGTTCAGAACCATACAAGTTTGAATATAGACCACCCGGCTTTTTTAAAGTGTACTAGGTTTCACCCGCGTACTTCCCGTTCCTGTGGGAATACGGGAATAATATTATAGCCTATGTCAACCGCAGATAGTGAAGCTTACCAACAGTAAAGGATTTTTTAAAATCGGTTGAGCAGTTTTGGAGCCTATTCGTACAAACAAAGAATCAAATCTTTTCTCTTTATAATATTAATAATATAGATACTGCTCATGGATGGTATGCCAGACGGTATACCGTCACAATACCAGAAATCATAATGCCTTTACTTAAAATGCCCGAGCCCAAAATACCCGAAATCGAAATATCAATATTCCAAAGGCAAATATTTATAATATAAATAATTTAAAATGCCTTACGATCGAATAACCGAAACCCAAAAAATAAATTTATCAAATACCTTATCCTAAAATGTTCAAACACAAAATACCTTTTTTTTAACATGATTTAATCCTACATGGATGCTATATATCTGTGAATGGTTAACACCCCGACTCGGATAGGTTAGGTTAGAAGACTAAATACTACTGTTGATCGTAGTAATCTATCTATAATCACTGTACACGAGTTGTTGCAAGTAATGAGTAGAGTATTGGTGGAGATTGACAGTAACAAGAGTGTACAACAATCTGAACATGTGTTCTCACTCGCAGTCCGAAACAGGCATTTCTGACGTCATCTTACACAATTATTGCCCGAGACCCGCTAATTCTGTTCATCCAGACCTCTGCCTACGCCTTCACCCAATAGGCGTGAGTATACAAAAGTATGATTACTTTGCAAATATCCAATAACATTAGCATTTTAAGGTTAAGATTGGTTGCGTGCCTATTACTCATTCTACAGATATTATTTAGATTTAGATTATTAACTACCAACGACAGTTAGCCACGCTACGACGTAGCAGGCCTACGAGGAAAACGCGTAGCTAAGTTTAAGTAATGTTTTGTCCTGACTTGACCTTTCATATCACTATTGATGCATGCTTTGTAACTATTGTTGTACATTTCTTTAGAAACAGGAGGATCTTTTTTGTATAACTTGTTAATAATAAATTATAATTTATAATAGCATTTTCGATGAGAGTGTTAAGGTCCGCTACGGTGCTACGGCGTAGAGCCAAAGTAGCTTTGTGTAAAGTTGGTATGACTTAGGCAGTTAAAACGTATAAGTTAGGTTGGGTTTAGGTTTAAAGACATTACCTATAAAAAGACTTACAAGTCACTTACAAGTGAACAATTTAGAACATAAAATTAATTACATAGTGCCGTCGTCTGTAATATACATGAAGGAAAACTCACAGTGGAATGAATTTAGTGCAGTATGTAAACTGCACTAAATTCTGCACATTAGTTACATGTGTATTTCAGCAAAGCCTCATTAATTTCGAAATAATTATTATTTCATTGTGTGTCATAATGTCTCTGTTTCGTTCACAGACCACTGGGCGGCAGCTATCTAGAATATACTAGGGGCTATCGAGAATATACTAGGGGCTATCGAGAATATACTAGGGCTATCGAGAATATAGTAGAGGCTGTACTGAGTCTAATACAGAGTAGGTTTGATTACAAAGTTGACCTCCTTCAGATAGCCGGTTCTATGTTGATATATTTCCTTCTTCTTATCCAATAGAATCATTAAGACATCTGTAGATCATTTTTTCTACCATTAAGGTGGCAGACAAGCATACGGCCCACCAAATGTACTGGTGGTCACCGCAGCCTATTGACGCTTGCAACACCGGAGACGATACACACTTGCTGCCGACCTTGTAAAAACCTTGCAAGGTATTCAGTTTCTATCACGCCAAAATAACATCGCCTAATGGAAAATCATGTTCTCTGTTCTTCAAGCCAGGACTGTATATCAAATCGGTCTCAGCATATCTACTGAAGTGACAGAGTATGTACAACTATCAAATGATTCGGCCAAATTTACTGTGGCATAAAAATTATTAATTTTAAAAAAATTGTCTTACCCATAGATATCATTCGCTACTGTGTTATGGTCCTATCCCATATCTCAAATCAGAACAAAACAAACATTTAGAAAAACCGCCCACGTGCAAGTTGGACTGGCTCAGAAATAATTCCGTACCAAAAAAATGTTGTTTAGGAGCCCTCCTTAATCCCCCTTTTTTTTCAGATTTTAGCATTAGTTTTCTTAGTACATCATTCTCTATTTAATGCATCATCTGTGAAAATATCGCTTCATGACGGACAGACATACAGACAGACAGACAGACAGCGAAGTTTCATGAATAGGATAGTTAGTTTTGGAGTTCAACCCGCATAGATAAAATTTAATAACACATGTTTTATAAACAATAGAGATTCTTTTTTTTTTTTTTTTCCTTTCTTTTTGGCTTCTTGCATTGCAGTTGGCCACAAACAAGTCATATCTTCATTTTACTTAAATAAGTCACAGTCCTCGTCCTCTAAGTCCAGTCAAAGTCAAGTACAGCCCTAAGTCAAAGTCAGTCTTCCTTCAGAAAAGCGGTGGATAAATTTCTGAAAGTTTCTTTGGATTTTTTTGTCAGAAAATGCAAAGTTGCGATTCACTGCGTTTTATCACTTCCCAACACTAGTGCACGTTGTCGAACGTTTATGTTTAAGAATCCACCATTAATACACACAAAGCACTCGAAAAAACACTAATTTTGCTAATTAATAAAACGATGCGATACGATTCCTTCCAAATCCCGCCAAAAAAGCCATAGAGATTCTTAAGCCATAATATTATTTTTAAACAATACCGTTGCCAAGCAACGTGTCACAAAATCTAATGTGACATTAACAAAAAGGCTTTAGTCGTTAAATCCTAATTAAGCAGGCTGGTGGGCCATTAAAGTCATGACGTCAGCAGTTTACCCTCCAACATTAACTCCGCTTAATTATAAGACTCATTATAATTATTTATCAATGTTTTGTATTTACTCACAGCGGGTCATTCATAAACTTTTATTATGGGCCATACCAAATATAATTTTATAGTGTTTACCAAAAATTCGCCCCAGTTTATAAACAGTATCGTAAGCAAATATTTCTCTTAATGGTGTCATTTAAATTTTATGTTTAAAATAATAAATTTAAGTTTATATTAAGCGCAGGTGTGTTCAGATATTTTTAAAAAAGATGTATTGAAAGGACTTAAGAACCAGTATTGTAAATACGTACTTATTTTAAGAAGGTGTGTTACCGACAGTAAAAGGGGGCATTAAAACCAAGAAGCCGTGAGACGGTCTCACCCGACTGCCCCTCTGTGAAAGTGAAAGTTCAATCCGATTGACGTTGTCATTTTGGTGACCTCGTGACGTAATATAATGCAACAGAGTCACAGACTACAGACACAAGTCTCGCCATAAGCCCCTCTGCAATCTATTTTATAGAGTGGGGCTAAAATTGACTTTGAAGTTTTGAGTGATTGCCAACAGTGTGAAAAATCTTTAATAACTATCTGGTAGGTGTTTAGAAATATTATAGACAATAAGTCAATTACAAATAAATCAATAATAAATAAGCATAATTTATAAAATCTATATATATAAAAATGTTGTGTGCGTTTGTGTATCTATTAAAAACTCAAAATTTACTGAATCGATTGAGCTCAAAATTGGACACGATATACAATAGGGTTCAGAGATGGTTTTAGGCTACTTTATACACTTTTATCATAACAGCAATAAGAATAAAATAGCTTTAAAAAGTGATTTTACCAATAGATGGCGTTGGTCGTTTTTTTAAAATTATATTCTGCCAGCTTCAGAACAAAATATTATAAACAACCTATTTAGAAGGTACCTACCAGATTGATGTTTTTTAAGAGAAGTTTGATTGCGGCCTTCTTGCATTCAGAATATTAAAAGAGAGTACTTACTGACTTACCTAATAAAGAGGTCAGATATGTTTTGCATGTTATTTTTGAACTTTTTGGACATTCGGAATTTTGGAGTTTTGGACTTTAGACTTTTTGAATTTTGGAGTTTTGGAGTTTTGGAGTTTTGGAGTTATGGAGTTTGGACTTTTGGACTCTTAGAATTTTAGACTTTTAGACTTTGGAGTTATGGACTTTTGGACTTTGGACTTTTGGACTTTTGGACTATTGGACTTTTGGACTTTTGTACTTTTGGACTTTTCGAGTTTTGGGCGTTTGACATTTTGGACTTTTGGAGTTGGAGTTTTGGAGTTTTAGAGTTTTAGAGTTTTAGAGTTTTAGACATTTAGAGTTTTATAGTTTCAGAGTTTTAGAGTTTTGGAGTTTTGGAGTTTTAGAGTTTTGAAGTTTTAGAGTTTTAGAGTTTTGGAGTTTTAGAGTTTTAGAGTTTTAGAGTTTTAGAGTTTTAGAGTTTTAGAGTTTTGGAGTTTTGGAGTTTTGTAGTTTTGGAGTTATGGAGTTTTGGACTGTGGACTTTTAGAATTTTAGACTTTTAGACTTTGGAGTTATGGACTTTTGGACTTTGGACTTTTGGACTTTTGGACTTTTGGACTTTTGTACTTTTGGACTTTTCGAGTTTTGGGCGTTTGACATTTTGGACTTTTGGAGTTGGAGTTTCGGAGTTTTAGAGTTTTAGACATTTAGAGTTTTAGAGTTTTGGAGTTTCGGAGTTTTGGAGTTTTGGAGTTTTGGAGTTTTGTAGTTTTGGAGTTTTGAAGTTTTGAAGTTTTAGAGTTTTAGAGTTTTAGAGTTTTAGAGTTTTAGAGTTTTAGAGTTTTAGAGTTTTACAGTTTTACAGTTTTAGAGTTTTGGAGTTTTGGAGTTTTGGAGTTTTGGAGTTTTGGAGTTTTGGAGTTTTGGAGTTTTGGAGTTTTGGAGTTTTGGAGTTTTGGAGTTTTGGAGTTTTGGAGTTTTGGAGTTTTGGAGTTTTGGAGTTTTGGAGTTTTGGAGTTTTGGAGTTTTGGAGTTTTGGTGTTTTGGAGTTTTGGAGTTTTGGAGTTTTGGAGTTTTGGAGTTTTGGAGTTTTGGAGTTTTGGAGTTTTGGAGTTTTGGAGTTTTGGAGTTTTGGAGTTTTGGAGTTTTGGAGTTTTGGAGTTTCGGAGTTTCGGAGTTTTGGACTTTTGGACTTTGGACTTTGGAATTTTGAACTTTTGTACTTTGGACTTTTGAACTTTTATACTTTTGTAGTTTTGGAATTTTGGAGTTTCGGACTTTTGGACTTTTGGACTTTTGGACTTTTGGAATTTTGGAGTTTTGGAGTTTTGGAGTTTTGGACTTTTAGAATTTTAGACTTTGTAGTTTTGGACTTTTGGACTTTTGGACTTTGGACTTTGGACTTTTGGACTTTTGGACTTTTGGACTATTGGACTTTTGAACTATTGGACTTTTGGACTTTTTGACTTTTTGACTTTGGACTTTTGAACTTTTGAACTTTTGGACTACTACTAACTCCTATGATATTTTTTTCGAAAAATAAGGTCATGAAGAAGTTTCACTTCTTGCGTGTGTACAATAGTTCACGCACACATTTTTTTTAAATGTACCCATCATTTAGTTTGTTACTCATTTCTCATAGGCACATAAAACCACCATAAAAAAGTCACAGCGAAGCGTGGCAGGGTACCGCTAGTAATAATATAAAAAATATAAGTTAGAACTATGGCGAAGACAAGCGACGGCTTTCAAAGATCATTCATAGGTAGGTACCTCACAACTTTTATTTAACGAGAAAAGTATTTATAATTTTCAGTGTACCAAAATCAAAGCTACATTCATTCCCACGACCAGGAATTCAGGTATGCTTAGGGAAAGGAAATTACCTACGTAAATATTTTCATCGGCCACGTTCGCAAGAATTGACAAGTTTACGACGTTTTTCAGGGTCTATTTTCATCTCATGTTTCCGTAAAAGATATTACAGAAATATGACGCAACACCGCAATCCCTTCTGCTAGTGTGACCTAGCTATCTCTAGTCGGTAACCTTGACCTGAGTTCATGAAGGCCGGTGATTATATTCTGAACACGATCCCTGGTGCACCGTCTACAACACAGGAAGGTATTATATTTTGCTTGAACTTTTAAGTCTTTTATTTCTTTGTATAATTCTTTGTGGACGTTAGCAAAAGATGAAAACCTTTTGAGCGGCTTATAAACTCAACAACAGGTACCCATAATCATAAGGTATTCGTTTCATCAAGACAATTTTGCTCACCAATTATTGCGTGAAACCAAAAATATAACCACTGAAAGGGTGATTTAAACATGTTTTTGTATTCTATGTAGGCATAACCGCAGGTTCTAACATAATGAAATGCTGCGTCACGATTCTTTATAAATTGGATTTAGGCACATGGCTACTGTATAAATCAAGGCTGATGAATGCGCTACCTCGCTTTCGTATCGTGTTAGGATATCAACCTCGCCACTAAGCCCTAGCAGGCGCAATCTGATTGGATCAAGCGATTATCAGGGTGCCGATGGTAGGTAGGTTCACTAGGTACTACAGGGTAGGTAGCGAACAGAGGGTGGCGATTCCGCATTCACAATCTAAATCTGTTAACGATGGATGGTTCAAGGCACGCGACAAATTGCGTTACAAGTGATTTTCGATTTTATTGCTGCTTGTTTAAAGTACATATTTCAATAACCGATAAAATATCTGCACTGTTTTGTGTACGTATTTTAATTTAATAGCAGCATGTTTGATAATATTAAGGATTGTAATAACAAGAGCTCGATTTACAGGTGGATCAAACTGATAGACAGTTTAGTGGACTGATGGGCTTATATTAGTAGGTAGGTAGTTCTTATCCGTAATCCATAAATACGTTAATATACCCAGGAACATTGCTTTGGTTGCTCGTGATCGTGAGGCTTCTCTCCGTCTGATTAGAAAAGTTTAGTAAATTACGGCTCAAACATAGCTATCAAAGTTTAACGTGACTGCCTCAAACAGTACAGTCAGCAAAAGAAAATTGACCCACACACGGTGAGATTCAATGACACGACCAATGCACTCGTGTCAAATTTGACCTATGATAGTTAACACCTATTTTAGGATAATCAACATTAACAATGATTAGATGTTGCAGAAAATTTTAGCAAAACTGGTAGACCACTTTCTGAGCTAATTGCACATAAATAAAACACATACCATAATTTAACGAATTCAATCCTATAGTGGTGTTCAAAATATGTGTCTACGGATCTACATCATACGCTTACGACCACCATACACCAACTTTAAAGAAGTTATTTAAAATACGGAACTTTTGCACCTAACTGGGCTTACCACACCATCGAATATTTCAAATGTCGTACAGGAATTTAATGGTTATGTTTATGATCCGGTTATCGTAAACTATTCTCAGAATAATAGCTCCTTAGCCAAAGTGTCAATCCGATATCAAAGTGAATTTAGATGAAATCTTTGTTAGTTAGATAGTAGATCTCGTAGATCCTCAGATCCACGTGTCTAAAGTGAATTAGGATAATCTGATAACTTCTTGGTTTAGGGGAGTAAAGTCCTCTCACTTGCCATAGGTACTAGGATAACTTGATACTTGGGCTAGATGATGTTTGGCACAATAATAATAAATATTTATTTTTTATTATTGTGCCAAATTGAATTTTACGCAATTACGGAAATTCATTAACGCCATTGAATTACCTACATTATTGAATATTATTCAAATAAATAAATGAGTAGATCGATCGGAGAACTCATTTTCTCTAATCGAAAACGGTTCATTTTACTAGAACTTTAACATTTTTTTTACTTTTAAAAAAATTGAGGCATTTGCTGCGTCTGTCTGATCACGAAAACTACAAATAGATTTTGAAACGATTTTCACTTATTTAAGAAGAATGTTTATGTGTAAGTATAATTTTACACAGGTAAAGCCACCGGCTTGACAACATTTAATGTGAATCCGATAAAGTAAACAACAATAAATAGAGTTTATACGTACCACAACACCCTCTGACATTTGAACCTTATTTATACTCAGATGCAAAATGGATCTGGTTGAAATTTTGTATAGGGATGGATTATATTCTGGAACTAGCTGAGCCCGCAACTTCGTTTACGTTACATAAGGTGTATGAAAGGAAAGGTATTTCTTCATCAGAGTCATCAATCAGCGTCTGAAACTGCCCTGTTTGCTTAATCATAAAAGAGCTTAATGATTAAGTCTATTTTAAAACAATTCAGTCCACGCCTTCGGCGCGGACTGAATTGTTTAAAAATAGTCTTAATCATTAAGCTCTTTTATGATTAAGCCAACACGCCAGTTTAGGTTCATTCACATTGAAAGAAACCCCTACAATTAAAATTTTCAAAATATCTGATTCTTAAAAGTGTTATAACTCTTTTATTTCTTAACCGATTTACATAAAATAAACGCTAAATGTTAACTGGAGCAAACCTCAACACAATAAAAAAAACCGCATTGCAATCGGTTGAGCGGTTACTGAGATTAGCGTGCACAACCGTACAGACAAACAGATATACAGACATACAGACATACAGACAAACAGACAAACAGACAAAAAATCTAAAAATCATTGTTTTGGATTCTATTGCGTTCATAAAGCCCCCCTATAATATTTTTTCTTATTTATCTTCCATGTACAGACAGCGACCCGTTACGATTTTATTATATGTATTGATAACACATAAGTTACTTTTAATCCCGGGATTAAGTTTCCCTGAGAAGTGGGAACGGGAATAATTCTCTTCGATGGCGAAGCCGGCATCGCCATTTTGGAGATTATAGAGAAGATCTATGCTGTGTGACTGTTTGTGGTAAGAATCTACTGAGCGTTATCCGGGACTGGTAGAGCATTGGCATCTGGTCGGGATGTTTTCCTTCCACCGATGTCCAGCTCTAATATCATACTTTTAACAGTTTGAACTGATTACTTCTTTCAAATTTCGGAGACATAACAATTTACAATAAAGGCTTCATGATATTGGTTAATGTGTTGTTGTATGATAGCAATTAACTGCCATTGACAGTAAATACTTATATTTATTTTTGTGGACAATCTACACAACATCATCTAGCCCAAATTAAGCTAATATAAGCTTGTGCTATGGGATCTAGACGACAGATAAATATACCTACTTATATACACTCGAGAGCAATGAATCCGGGTCACTTAAAGAATGTTAAAAATCTCGGAAACTAAAAATGATAGGTTAATGCAATAAATTGTATTTAATAGACAATGTAATACTCCTTAAATGAAAGTAAAAAAATATGAGTCACCATACATTTTATTAACACAAAATTACATAAAGAAAAAACTGCTGATCTCTCCTTAAAACAAAAATAGGAAACATGAAATATTTGAACTTTATTACGATTTTCTTGAATTTTAATACTTCGTATTGCCTCCTCGTGCTTCCATTACTGCGTTTACGCGGTTTGGCATGCTGTACACCAAGTTCCTTATACGATTTTGGGGAATATTCTCCCATTCCTCTGTGAGAGCAATTTTGAGCTCACGAAGCGTGATTGGGGGAGGGTTTCGTTGTTTTACGCATCTGCCTAGCTCGTCCCAAGCATGCTCGATCGGGTTGATATCCGGGCTGCGCGCTGGCCACTCCATACGAGTAATGTTCATCTCTTGAAGGTAGTCATTCACAATCCTACCTGTATGAGGTCGGGCATTGTCATGCATAAATATAGCATCCTCACCTAAATTGACCATAAATGGACCAACGTGATCATTGAGGATTTCTTCCACATATCTTACGCTAGTTAAAGAGCCGTTTTCTATGATCACCAGCTCTGTGCGACTTTCAGAAGAAATTCCGGCCCACACAAGTACAGACCCACCACCGTAGGCTACTTTTTCTTCGATGCATGCTTGCTTGAATCTTTCCCCTGGTCTTCGATACACTCTGTGTCTTCCATCGTGCTTGTAGAGCATAAATTTTGATTCGTCGGAGAACATAACTTTTGACCAATCTTCAATACTCCAATTTTTATTTAATTTTTAATTTAATTTAATTAGATCACGCACTCACATTTAACACACACGTCTCTAACATATGCAGTAAGGCCATCGCCATCTACAGGAAGCTGGCGCGGATGGCCCGGATCAGCTGGGGGCTTCACCCCGAGGTGATCCGGACGATCTACACCGCGGCCGTAGAGCCGACGATGTTGTACGCAGCCAGTGCTTGGCACACATCGGTGAGAAAGGTTTGTGTCCAAAAACAACTGAACGTGGTACAGCGCGGTTTCGCCCAAAAGCTGTGCAAGGCATATCGCACGGTCTCCCTGAACTCGGCGCTAGTCTTGGCTGGTCTACTCCCTCTGGACCTCAGAGTTCGTGAGGTGGCCTCATTATATGAGGCCAAGAGAGGAGTGGGCCAGTCATGGCTGGGAGACTGGGAGGTCGAGCGAATGTCCCCAGCGATAGAGGCACCTCACCCCGCGGAGCATGCGTCTTTGGGGTTCACCAGCCTGGTAAACGAGGGGCAGCTGGAGGATGCAAACCATTTTGAGGTGCGCATCTTCACGGATGGGAGCAAGATTGAGGGCCGAGTCGGCGCTGCCCTATCATTTTGGAATAGGGAGACCGAAACCAAGGCCCTCAAACTTGCTCTCTCGCCCCATTGCACCGTATACCAGGCCGAACTCCTGGCGCTATGCAAAGCGACCAGTGAGATCCTCAGGCGAGGCGCGTCCACGTTCGGCGTCTTCAGCGACAGCAGAGCCGCTCTCTTGACGGTTACAAACCGTCATGCCCTCCATCCCCTGGCAGTGAAAGCCAGAGCCGCAATCCATCTTGGCAGGGCCCAGGGTAAGGAGATATCCTTATTCTGGGTCAAGGCCCACGCAGGATTGGAGGGTAACGAGCGAGCGGATGAACTCGCAAAGGAAGCGGCTCTGAAGTTGAAGAAGGCACCGGACTACGGTCTGTACCCGGTCTCATTCGTGAAGCGTCTCCTACGTCAGGGGACGCTTGACGAATGGAACAAGAGGTACAGAGAGGGCGAGAAGGCCTCCGTAACAAAACTTTTTCTCCCATGTGCAGTGGAAGCGTACAGCATCGTCCGCAAGATGACGATCGCCGGCATCACAACCCAGCTACTAACGGGGCACGGTGGGTTCTCCGGATACTTGGTTCGTTTCAAGTGTAAGGAGGACCCATCGTGTGCCTGCGAGCCTGGAGTGGAGGAGACGGTCGTCCATCTCCTGACCGACTGCCCTATTCATCTCGCGGACAGGACGGATTTGGCTATTCAGACCGGTTTAGTAATAGATACAGAAGCTCTACCAGAACTGTTGAAACATTACAGAGACCAGTTCCTTAGGTACGCAGTAAAAATCATAGAAATCGTTAACACCCGGAATAGAACATGAGAAGAGATTGCTTAAGCAATATGCTTACATATTGACGTAAAGTAATTTAAATGTAGAAAAGAGAGGATTTCTGGTCTGTAAATGTGTAAGAATCTGTTATCTCTGTAGACTGATATGTATTAGTGTTTTTAGTGTCTATAATGTGTACATACGTAGAGTTCATATATTATGTTATATAATCGTAGTGTAAATTGAAACTAAAATTGTAAAGGTTTATTTTTAGGAAGATAACTGTTTATTTATTAAGTATGTATGTATAAGTGTGTTAGATATCTATTATATTATATCATATATATTTTTTTTTTTTTTTTTTTTTTTTTGTATAGTATGTCTAAGTAGGTATTTAAGATACAATAAATAAATATCCCTCCTCCCACTGTATGAAAGTGCGAAAGGCGACTAATGTGAAAGAAAGTAGGAAAAAATGAAAGACGAAGAATGACAGATAGAGATTGTAGAGTGAAAGAGAAATAGGAGAAGAAAAAGAGTGTTTATACTGTTAAAGTTATGTAAGGGTGAAAGGATAAAGTGATAGAAATAGAAGAGCAAAAACAGCCCAAGTGGCAAGTCTAATTATGTATTTTAGTAAAGTATAAATCTGTCGTCGATACGCCTCTGCCCACGGTAGAGATGCCAGAAAAAAAAAAAGGTTTGTGTCCAAAAACAACTGAACGTGGTACAGCGCGGTTTCGCCCAAAAGCTGTGCAAGGCATATCGCACGGTCTCCCTGAACTCGGCGCTAGTCTTGGCTGATCTACTCCCTCTGGACCTCAGAGTTCGTGAGGTGGCCTCATTATATGAGGCCAAGAGAGGAGTGGGCCAGTCATGGCTGGGAGACTGGGAGGTCGAGCGAATGTCCCCAGCGATAGAGGCACCTCACCCCGCGGAGCATGCGTCTTTGGGGTTCACCAGCCTGGTAAACGAGGGGCAGCTGGAGGATGCAAACCATTTTGAGGTGCGCATCTTCACGGATGGGAGCAAGATTGAGGGCCGAGTCGGCGCTGCCCTATCATTTTGGAATAGGGAGACCGAAACCAAGGCCCTCAAACTTGCTCTCTCGCCCCATTGCACCGTATACCAGGCCGAACTCCTGGCGCTATGCAAAGCGACCAGTGAGATCCTCAGGCGAGGCGCGTCCACGTTCGGCGTCTTCAGCGACAGCAGAGCCGCTCTCTTGACGGTTACAAACCGTCATGCCCTCCATCCCCTGGCAGTGAAAGCCAGAGCCGCAATCCATCTTGGCAGGGCCCAGGGTAAGGAGATATCCTTATTCTGGGTCAAGGCCCACGCAGGATTGGAGGGTAACGAGCGAGCGGATGAACTCGCAAAGGAAGCGGCTCTGAAGTTGAAGAAGGCACCGGACTACGGTCTGTACCCGGTCTCATTCGTGAAGCGTCTCCTACGTCAGGGGACGCTTGACGAATGGAACAAGAGGTACAGAGAGGGCGAGAAGGCCTCCGTAACAAAACTTTTTCTCCCATGTGCAGTGGAAGCGTACAGCATCGTCCGCAAGATGACGATCGCCGGCATCACAACCCAGCTACTAACGGGGCACGGTGGGTTCTCCGGATACTTGGTTCGTTTCAAGTGTAAGGAGGACCCATCGTGTGCCTGCGAGCCTGGAGTGGAGGAGACGGTCGTCCATCTCCTGACCGACTGCCCTATTCATCTCGCGGACAGGACGGATTTGGCTATTCAGACCGGTTTAGTAATAGATACAGAAGCTCTACCAGAACTGTTGAAACATTACAGAGACCAGTTCCTTAGGTACGCAGTAAAAATCATAGAAATCGTTAACACCCGGAATAGAACATGAGAAGAGATTGCTTAAGCAATATGCTTACATATTGACGTAAAGTAATTTAAATGTAGAAAAGAGAGGATTTCTGGTCTGTAAATGTGTAAGAATCTGTTATCTCTGTAGACTGATATGTATTAGTGTTTTTAGTGTCTATAATGTGTACATACGTAGAGTTCATATATTATGTTATATAATCGTAGTGTAAATTGAAACTAAAATTGTAAAGGTTTATTTTTAGGAAGATAACTGTTTATTTATTAAGTATGTATGTATAAGTGTGTTAGATATCTATTATATTATATCATATATATTTTTTTTTTTTTTTTTTTTTTTTTTTGTATAGTATGTCTAAGTAGGTATTTAAGATACAATAAATAAATATCCCTCCTCCCACTGTATGAAAGTGCGAAAGGCGACTAATGTGAAAGAAAGTAGGAAAAAATGAAAGACGAAGAATGACAGATAGAGATTGTAGAGTGAAAGAGAAATAGGAGAAGAAAAAGAGTGTTTATACTGTTAAAGTTATGTAAGGGTGAAAGGATAAAGTGATAGAAATAGAAGAGCAAAAACAGCCCAAGTGGCAAGTCTAATTATGTATTTTAGTAAAGTATAAATCTGTCGTCGATACGCCTCTGCCCACGGTAGAGATGCCAGAAAAAAAAAAAAAAAAAAATACTCCAATTTACGTGGCTCTGGGCATACCTTAGTCTCGAAATACGATGCCCACGCTCCAGTTTAGGGCCGTTTGCAGGTCTAAGGGGTTTTAAGTTAGATTCAGCAAGCCGACGTCTTACTGTCCATGCACTTGGGTTACTTCCTCCGAGGCGTCGAAACTGATTGGTGAGTTCAGTTCCTGTTAGAAAGCGATTTCGAAGCATGGTGTTCACCAAGTATCGGTCTTCTCGTGCTGTGGTACACCTGGTTCTGCCCGTTCCTGGTCTGCGTAGGTTAGAACCAGTTTCTTCGTAACGTCGGAGAACTCTTTGTACTGTTGACAGCGACACACCGACAGTCCTGGCTGTATCGCGCTGACTCCGGCCGGTTTCCAGCATTGTAAGTATTCTGGTGCATTCTTCAGGCGTAAGCGACATAATTTCAGCTTGATTAATGAATATAGAGCACTATCAACATGGTTTATGTACCCACATAAATGACAGATTACAAACAAAAGCAACACCAAATGCTGTAATTTCGTAGTTCCATCTTCGAAAGTGGCCCTTTTCCAATTAGATTTTTGTATGATATAACTTTACAATAACTAAGAAGTTTTAATACCTTCATTTAAGGAGTATTACATTGTCTATTAAATACAATTTATTGCATTAACCTAGCATTTTTAGTTTCCGAGATTTTTAGGATTCTTTAAGTGACCCGGATTCATTGCTCTCGAGTGTATTTGTAAATACATACCTACATATTATACATAGAAACCACCCAAACTCCAAGAGAAATATTTGTGAATCACACAAATATTTGGACCGACCCAGGAATCGAACCCAGGACCTATGCGTGACAGGCGGTTACACTACCGACTGAGCCACAGAGGCAGTGAACCTATGCAACGAGTAGTTATACAACAATCTGTTTTCAAACCCCTTTGCATCCAAACAGCTCGTGTTTTCTTTAGAAAACAATATTACAATACGACTGAGTAAAGTTAGAAAGTAATGAAGCAAGTTTATAGGCGATTACGTGCCGGAGTAAGCGGTGATTAAATGGAAGTTTATCAATTACGACACGACCCGCCGCACAAGTACCGTCGTGACGTCATTCAGGTACCAAGGAACCAACAGCCTTGACTAGGAGAACCGGAAACTCCCCGCGATACGTCAGCACGCCATCACACTGTAACCCTCAACATCAACGTCTTCATCGATTTAGATTTAATAAATTTTGTTTAATGGTCGACTAAAAAGAGCCATTAACATTGTTGCATTTAAGAACAAAGGTGACAATTGAGATAAATTATTTTTATCATGATTATGAAGCAATATCGTTACTTGTCTTATTGTGCTATTATAGTCTTTTAAACTATGTAGTAGGTACTGGTAATAACTGGTAGTGCGTAAGACGAAAGATCACATGACTCTGTGTTATACGGTTCTATCTTAAATTTTCAATTGACGAAGATTTGGTACATGGCAATCTGATTTCACCACTGTGGTTTACTATAGGTGGAGATGACCTACGTAGTAATGAACTGTCCTAAATAGCACATACTTGTCAGTAATGGCCTTTTAAGAAGCGATAAGCAAGTAGCCTCAGCCTCGCCTTAAGGGCGGTTACTTTGGCAGCCGGGACCAACTGAACTGATAAATATGCCTTCGAAAGCACATAAACATTCTAAATTTGAAATGCTACAAACGTTCAACCATCTCAGGGTAGACCAAAGCACAATTCTTTAAAACGTCGAAGAAGTTAGGTACTACTTAACTATAAAGTATGTGTGTGAAGACATCCTAAGTTGATATTACAACGCAGAAACTACGAAGATGTCAAAATATGTGTGATTTAATAGACCAAAATATGAAATAATATATTGGGAAGTTGGCTTGAAGTAGGTAGACAATGTAGTGCTACTAAAATCGCGGTGAAATATAGGTATTTCATACCTTAGGCACATCCAGTGCCAAACTCCTGACATAAATTCTAGAATATGACAGTTTGTTTATTAGCACAATAATAAACAAAGTTTAATTTTGCTGTCCGTAGCCCTCAGTGCAAGAGTGCATGTTCTGCGTAGTTAGTACTAATATTATTCTGTGGTTCTACTTCTACCATAGAGCAACATGACCTATGACTTTACAAGCCAGCACTGAAAAGAATAACCCGCTGAGTATCTTGCCAGTTCTTCTCAGGTGGGTCGCGTTGTGAACTGGTGGCAGAGTTTTTGGTTTATAAACTGGACGTTTTACAAGTGCATCTGTATAATGCCTAAGTGAAATAAATATATAAATGTTTTGTTTTGTTTTAGGGGAGGCGCCAAACTGAGATTTTGCTGTTTGTCAAAGCGTAATCCAAAAGGATTAAGTTTGCATAAACAAACACGTTGTTTTAATTGTTTTGTGTTAGTTCCAAAGTGACATCCAATTGCATTTGTTGTGGTGCAATTAGATTTCCCCCCGCATATGACAGACAAATTATGTTTATCGCAAACGTGCTATGTCTACTCCCCTTGTACTGGTCGCGTTGCTCTATAGCCTCTGCTGTCGATGGATGGATAGGTAGGTATGGGTCGGTATTTGACGATAAACATATCAAACAGCTATGTGACAAGGTATTTATGCCAAGGGACACGTGTCGTCTTGGCATTGGTTCAAAGTTAAACGATGTACCTACCTGTAGATCATACTGCGTGTGTATTACTAGTGTCAGATACTTATACAATCGGTATTTAAATTATTATATTTAAACCCTGTCTCATCATTAGGTATACCGTCAGTAAAGTTTTTGACAGTAATTGTTTTTGGTAATTACTTACGTACAATAATTATTTTTCAAGTACGTCCAATGAGAAACAAGAAAGCCGTGAGATCGTTCTCAGCAGACTGCCCCTCTCTAACACGTTTATTGTGAAAGTGAAAGTTCAATTTGATTGACGTTGTCATTTTTGTTTTATTTCAGACTTTGAACAGATTATCCACGTGACCTAGTGACGTAGTTTAATGCGACAGAGTCACAGCTACAGACAAAGTCTCGCCATAAGCCCCTCTGCACTCTATTTTATAGAGAGGGGCTAAAACGACACCAATGTATTTTGAAAATAAATACGAGAAATATTTTTTTATATTTAATCGTCACGTTAATGTGTGCTGTGAAGTAGTACTGCATACACTAAACGACTACATATACATAATAATACCGAAGGACTAGGCAGAGGCATTGTATACACCCACTTTTAACCTTATAGATTTTTGTCCACGTAATAGGTGGTGAGCCTATTGACGTGTTGATATGGACAGGCACAGATATTGTGACGAGGTGACGACCTACTATCGAAATTTTTATACATACATACATACATACGATCACGCCTTTATCCCCGAAGGGGTAGGCAGAGGCATATTATATGCCCACATTTCACCATTGTATAATTTGTCCCACGTAATAGGTGGTGAGCCGTATTGCCGTGTTTAAATGGACAGGCGCAGGTTGTGACTGCCTGCTGTTGAAATAAAGCCTTCAACTTAGCTTAACGACTGCCATTTTACTGGCAACCGGGACCAACGGCTTAACGTGCCTTCCGAAGCACGGAAACGCTCAAATAAATGTCACAAAGTGATCACATGGATGGTCACCCATCCATGGACCGGCCACAGTGAAAGTTGCTCACTGCAGTGATCGTTTACAGAACACTGAGTCCGCGGGGCCACGAGCGCTTCTTTCGATCGAATCGAAATTTTTATGCCGCCCATAAAGCATCTAACTTGTCTTAAAGACTGCCAGCTGCCAGTTTACTGACTACCGGGACGACCGGCTTGACGTGCCTTCTGAAGCACAGAAACAACTCGTAATAAAATGTCACAAAGTCAAACAACTACACCCTGTATACCTAATCTAATATATTGTCATAAGGTGGTTGTAAAACGAAAGTGTGTCATTCATTGTTTATCAAATGATAAAGACATCTTTAAACAAACATTATGTCTGATACTCAAGTGCCCATGAACATTATTTTAACTTGTTATCATAATTATTCAAATACGTTCATCTAGGTATTCCCTTTTTGTTAGATAATGACATAATAGAGTGAATATCAGGCAATACAGCTTAATTTTCTTACTTAAAGTCAATTACCACATGACTTACCTATTTTTGAAATAAGTTCCACAAAAATTTGTTACAAGTAGTAAATAGGATCTGAATAAATATTCACAGTTTTTCTTATCTATTTTTGGAATTTTTTAAATTCTGTTATGTTTTAATACTATTAATTAATATTATAGGAGTTACCCCAGGGAGCCCGGCGCTGGTTTTGATATAGGCTCTATCAATCGTGTCAATACTAACCATAAAGCAGCTCTCTTTATGGTTAGTACATTGGGCTCTCTTATCTACCTGAGTGTATTAATATTCTACATAACATGTAGGTATAAGTTTTTACATCTAACTTACGAGGTTCTTGTGGATAACGACTTTGTGAAATCCTTCTCTAAAACTTTTTCAGACCGTGTTGTAAAGTTTGCTCTTCACTTAAAAGTTTTGTAAGTACGTGTTATATATATAGTCACGGCAATTTTTACATATTGGAAGTTTCTATAACTTTCAATACCTATGTGGTCTTCTTTCATTTCACAGGTAACAGACTAGGTATAATTCAAAGCACTATACTCTGTTAAAATTAGGTTGATAATTTTGATAGCTCTGAATAGTGCACCCCATAGTGTATAATCGTTAATGAATCTATTCGATTATCGTTCCAGTAAAATTTGAAATCGATAGTAACAAAAACGTTTTTATTATCTATATATATAAAAACAAGAACTGACTGACTGACGACGTCCATATTAATTCATGAGCCACCTTACACCTTTTAAATTAAAATTAAAGGATATTTAATTAAAGGATAAAAAATAAAAATTAAAGGATAATAATACTCCGCAGTAATTATAAGTCGCTGTCCTTTGCCTTCGGGTACTTTTAAAACAGACAGTGCTGTGTCATCGGTCCATGCTTTCGGCACGGTGTGATTGGCATTAAGCCACGTCTCATCGAGAAAAATAACAAAGTCCCAATTTGTAAATTTTTTAGCTTTTCTTAAAAAATCTATGCGTGCCAGCATAATATCTGTACGCTCCATAACAATCTTTCTTTTATTCTATTTTTTGAACGAAAATCCACTATTATGCATAATATGGCGCCTATAATATTTATATTATTTAATAACGTCCTTAATATTTAGGTTAATATTACAAAACATGCTTAATATTACAAAAAAAAACTAGTAGATTCCCAGCCACGTAATCATTTTACTTTCATTTAAAATAATATAGTTTAATTCGATTTATTCGATTAATTTGTCTATGGTCAATTGTGCGGTATCCTTGGAAGACGCTTCACTACGATAAGTGGGCGGTACTCGTCTATGTGCTACGGTATTTTTTTGAGGTATTCTTGACATAAACAAATACGGTACTTCATAGGCGTGAGCTATCAAAATTATCATCCTAGTTTTAACAGAGTATAGGTTTTAATGTGCACCAGGACTATAATGCCAAACATGAGACCAAAGAGGTCTAAATTTTGCTTAGCTTAATATTTATAGAATACTAGCTGACCCGCGCAACTTCGTTTGCGTGATAAATGAAGAACCGCTCGACCGATTTTGTGCAAACTTCACATAAACCATCTACTAAATAGTCCGAACAAAGCCTAAAGATTTGGTTTGGATAGGTGAGCCCGTTCTTGAGTTATAAAATTACAACGAAAAGTGGCATTGATTTTTATATATATAGATTTGATTTCTAGCTTTAGGAAATATTAAATTATAGTTGAACAATACTAAAATAACGTCACGAAATACAAAATCTTAAAGCTACTTCCATAAGGTCTGGAACTCTAGATTTTCAAAAGGTCCTTTATTAAAGATTCATTTATTTGGTGCTGTAGGTTGAGGAGGAGGAGAGCAGTGTGATTTGGGATGTGATCATACTGACACTCAAATAATCAGAATCAGCCTGTTACCAGGTGGATGCAACGTGGTCAAAAGTCAGGCATCAAATGAAAAAGAGAAACATAGCCGCGGATGTCCTCGTAAAAATGTTATATGGATCGTTTATTCCCGCTAGTTCACTTCTTTAGTTCAGTTTACTGAATTCGATAATATACAGAATGTTACTTACCAGTTTTACTGGCGTCTTTGATGAGTTCACCTATGAGATCATCGCTGACTTGTATTCCTAGGTTCCGAAGCATGAACTGCAACTCCGCTGGTGTTACGTGCCCATCGCTGTCGCGGTCCAGGAGACCAAATGCTGTGCGGAGATCTGAAACAATAAAATAAATCGGTAAGAACTTTTTTGTAAAATCCTTGAATCCAAAGAAAAATTTGCTTGAGGAGTATCGAATTTTCTATCAGGTAAAAAGTAGATGAGTCGCAACATCACATACGTTGTTGTCACAACGAGGCAACAACGTCGGCGTCCTTATGGGGTTAGGGTCGCTTCCGACGTTGTCGAAAATAAAAATCAAAACCATAACTGCTCCTAGCAGTAAATAATAGCGGCTCCAAATTCATGTATGTAGGTATTAGAAGAAACTGGAAATACGCTAAGAACAATAAGAATAATTTGTGGATTAGATTTCCATGGATCTATACTTTTTACGCAGCAAGACGAAGAATGCCATAGCCAGACACTTTTTTCATAGAACACAATAACAGTAGACTCTATTGTACTGTAATGTTCCCCTTCCTCTACGGTAGAGGAAGGGGAACATTATGAACGGTAATAGGTGAGCGCTGTCGCGTCTTAAGGTGGCCAACCTAAACCTACATAAATGAGTCACAAGCCAGACATCCACACAGTGTTCCCCTCTGTACCACGCTATGGACACAGCGACGCCGATGGTTAATCTATGAAATACTGAGGAAACGGTCTCATTCGTAGAACATCCACAGTAATATATCACTCAAGATGTCGTCTGAATATTATTCGCGAATGTGCGGTTGACATACGTTTAAGAGTATATGTATTACACGTTCGTGTTACCAGACGATTTAGTTCTACACGCTTAATACTATGTCATTAGTACGTCGACCGAAAATGTTTTCATATAGTAATCTGTTGGCAACATTTTAGTCACAACATCAGATATATTACAAAGTGGAACAGTTTAACATAAGTTTTCCACTAACTACGGCAAAGTAGGTTTCTCAATTTGAATTTGTGTTCAGTCATAGAGTCACATAGAGTTACCTATCTCCTTTATTTAATTTTATTATATTACTAGATTACCCTGTAATTTTATTAATATAGAAGACCAAAGGATAGATCCTTTCATCCATATTCGTAACTAAATTTTCGTAGCCAGCTGCGGAAAATGGTTTTCTTTTGCCTTAATTATTTTAATTTTACAGCACAAAGAGATGCCTCAAGAGTGAGGTTAGGTAATGTGTACGTAATTAAAAATTAAGAAATAATGCTCTAATGAGAGATTTGTATTTAGAAGTTATGTGAGTTCGGTACACAACTTCACCGTTGAAGCGCTCGTGGCCCCGCGGACTCAGTGTTCTGTAAACGATCACTGCAGTAAGCAACATTTACTATGGCCAGATATGGATGGGTGACCACCACGTGGACCACTTTGTGACATTTATTTACGAGCGTTTCCGTGCTTCGGAAGGCACGATAAGCCGTTGGTCCCGGTTGTCAGTAAAATGACAGTCGTTAAGCCAAGTTGAAGGCCTTATGGGCGGCTTGAAAAAATTCAACTGTGGGTCGTCACAACCTGCGCCCGGGTCGGCAGCGCGTGTGTAGCGCCTCTGGTGTTGCAAACGTCTATAGGCTACGGTTACCAACCTTCCGGTGGGCCGTAAGCTTGTCTGTCACCTAAGTAGTATAAAAAAAACCTGAAATTCACCAAGTTGAATATCGGTTTAACTGAATATATATTTTATGAATGTTTATTGCATGCATATGATCACGCCTTTCATTCTCGAAAGGGTAGGCAAAGGCATATTTTGCGCCCACGTTTCACCTTTTTTTTTAGAAATTGTCTCACGTAATAGGTGGTGAGCCGTATTGCCGTGTTGATATGGACAGGCGCAGGGTTGTGAAATTTTTCAAGCCACCCATAAAGGCCTTTAACTTGGCTTAACGACTGCCATTTGACTGGCAACCGGGGCCAACGACTTAACGTCTACACCCAACACACCACAGCCTACAGATCATAGTAGGTTCTTTCTTTATACTGTGGAAGCACGAAGACGCTCGTAAATAAATGTCACAAAGTGGTCATGTGATGGACACCCACCCATAACCGAATTACCCAGCCATTGTAAATGTTGCTTACTACAGTTGCTACAGTGATCGTTTACAGAACACTGAGTCCGCAGGGCCACGAGCGCTAAATGTTTATTAAGTGTCTAGATCCCATAGCACAAGCTTATATTAGGGCTTGATGAAGTTGTGTGAGAGATGAAGTTGTGTGAGAAAGTCAAGAAAATCTAATTGTAGGTTATAGCTGTAACGCCTGGTTTACAAGAGTCAGGATATAGGAACAGTCCCATATCCGGAGAAATAATATTTCTTAGTCTTCATAATTCTTTAAAGGAAAAGGTTCAAAAAAGATATTTTTTGCAGATTCCATGTAAGTACTTACTAATAGATGGACAATTGAAGAAATAACACATTTACTGTTTAAATTTTTTTTGGTTCGTTCAAGTATTTTTGTCAGTTTTGACGAACTTTATATCGTACAATTTACAATTCCGTATCTTTCACTCCGCGCCGTAGACTTTAGTTAGATGATACAGAGATTAAAAATATCAAGATTGTTTGTTAGGGGTAGGGGCTTAAGTTTACTAAGTGAAAATTAATACACCTACTTACATAGAAAGCTTTACTTAGATTAAGATAAAAGTAATTCCACTTTATCGCTCAAGAGTGCTGGATATTATTGACAAACACACTTAAGAATATACATAAAATATGTATTACTAGCCGTTCCCCGCGGCTTCGACCGCGTAGAAGTCGTTATCGCGTAAGAGTCGTTATATTGTAAAATCATAACCCCTAATTTTGCACAGTTGGTTAAAAAGTAGCCTATGTCTTACCCAGGGCCTCGAACTATCCGTATAACAAATTTCAGCTCAATCGCTCCAGCCGTTTCGGCGTGAAAGCGTAACAGACAGACAGACAGTGTTACTTTCGCATTTATAATATAACTAGCTGTTTCCCGCGGCTTCAACCGCGTAGAAATCGTTATCGCGTAAAATCATATACCTCCTTTTGGGCAGTCGGTTAAAAAGTAGCCTATGTCCTTCCTAGGGCCTCGAACTATCACTATATCAAATTTCATCTCAATCGCTCCAGCCGTTTAGGCGTGAAAGCGTAACAGACAGACAGAAAGACAGACAGACAGAGTTACTATCGCATTTATAATATTAGTAGGGATTTCAGCTTACGTAGAGCCTAAGCAGGGACCACAGTTTCTCAGTATGATTCTGGTCTGCAGGTATGAAGCTTTCGTTGGTTCTATAGATTTCTTGTTTTTCATATGGAGTCGCCGGTTAAGGTCATAATTATAGTAATTTGGTATAGGTATACATATAATTTGACCCAGAGAACAGGCATACTGCTACTTTGGTCGTTGGTGACATTTGGGTAGAGACAAAATCTGTCAGTTAGAATAGTTATTTAGCCGTTTTAGTAGGTATTTTCTACCCGTTTACCTTAGGATGATGCAGAGATGATTAAGAATATTAGATAAATAAATATTTGAGGACATTCTCGCACAACATCATCTAGCCCAAGTTAAGCTAATATAAGCTTGTGCTATGGGATCTAGACGACTGATAGACATACTTATATATTTCTAAATACTACATTACTATAGCTAGAAAACACCCCAAACTCCGAAACAAACGTTTGTGGATCACACAAATATTTGGACCGACCCGAGAATCGAACCCAGAACCTCAGCGCGGCAGACGGTTTCACTACCGAGTGCGCCATAGAGGCAATCGTATATGTGCAGATGAATTCTTGAAGAAACTGATAGAGCCATGCTAAGTCACATAATAAAGATTGTAATAAACTAATAGTAATGCATAATTTTCAGTGACTCTAGTACTAACTAATCTTGTATATAATTAGCGGCTGTATATAAATTGCATATACTATGTTATTAAGCAATTAATATATAATTAATATACCTAGGAAAATTGCCTGAGGACGGTGAGAGGGTCGCTCACCGTCCTTATAGAAGCAGGCCCATGACGGCAGCGTGATGTGAGGAATTCACGCACGCCCCCCCCTTAGAAGCGGGATCACACCCGAAACCCCCCAAAGACGCGGGCTAGCACCCGTACCACCCCCTAGGCGAGGCCTTAAAAATGCTCTAGCTCCAGCTTATTAAAAATGCAAATATATAAGAAATATCCACAATGTTTCATTAGAATTAAATATATACTAACGTTTACCACAACATCGTACTATTCAAGCTACGAGTATATTTGCACGAAAAAACTTATAGTAGGTACCAACCATACATTTAGAATAAATAAATAAATAAATATTTACGGACATTTCACACAACGCTATCTGATCCCAAAGTAAGCTTGGAAAAACCTGCTTGTGTTATGGGTATCAGACCACGGATATTAATACTTATATACTTTTTAAATACATACATATTATACACTAGCTGACCCGCGCAACTTCGTTTGCGCCACATAAGAGAGAGTATTACCTGTTCCCGTCGCATTTACTCCCGTCGCGTTGCGTTTACTCCCGTAGCGTCTTGTCATTAATATTCAATACTACGTGAGACAAAAGGAATAACTTTCCCCCCGTTTTTGAAACATTTACTATTACTGCTCCGCTCCTATTCGTTGTAGCGTAATGCTTTATAGCCTATGACACTCCACAATAACGTAGCTTTCTATTGTTGAAAGAATTTTTAAAATCGGTTCAGTAGAACCCGAGATTACCCCTTACAATTTAACAAACACACAAACTTTACTTCTTTATAATATTAGTATACATAGAAACACCCAGACTCCTGAGACAAACATTTATGGGTCACACAAATATTTGTCACCGGTGGGAATCGAACCCACGACCTCCAGCGCCGCAGGCGGTATCACCGACTACGCCACAGAGGCAGTCGAATCTTTTGCTAGTACAAACAATATGTATTTTCTTTTCAATAAAAAGATATAATGTGTACTTACAAAAATCATTACCTTTCGACATATCACGAAAGTGTAATGACAAAAACACAATTGAATTAAAATTGTTACAAGTATTTATTATTTAGTATCTCGTCCCACACACTAACATATCAAGATACAACGTTCTCATATCTATGACATGTTTTCACTAATATTCTCCTACCTTGCCATCTACATACTCAGCTATTGACAAAAGATTATACTCTTTACGTGGATGTTTTTATCGCGGGACTAAATTATTTTGAGCCTTGGCAATCTAGATAAGATTGTTTAAAAAGAAAACATCAACATCTTCAAAGAGTTGGCAATAAATTTAAAGTAAAACTGTCGCATCGCTCGATTAAATATTCCATTGTCAGTAAAAAATTCTGTCCGGGGTTTTATGGCAAATTGTGTTTCGGAAATTAGGATTTTTGTAGTATCGTATAAAATAGTACCTACGGCTTTTATAATTATGTTTCACGGAAAGCAATAAATCTTATTGATGTAGCTCTGCTTCATAGAGTCAAAAAATATGAATCGATGACATTTTTTGGAAAATATTTTGCAAAGGCGGACTGCTCATACAACTAAAAGTATTTGGTATCAAGTAGATAGTTCTATAAATGATGTGGATATTCAGTTAGAATGTTGTTTTCTAACATTAAAGGGCATTCAAAGTATAGGTATATAAAGTAAAGTGTGAGAAACGCTTGCTCCGTATTAAAAATAATCTTCACAAAGAACCCTTTTATTAAATTTATTCTTTTTTAAATCTTTCGACTGCCTCTGTGGCGCAGTCGGTAGTGATACCGCCTGCGGCGCTGGAGGTCGTGGGTTCGATTCCCACCGGAGGCAAATATTTGTGTGACCCATAAATGTTGGTCTCAAGAGTCTGGGTGTTTCTATGTAAAATATGTATGTATTTAAAAAAGTATTTAAGAATCATATCCGTGGTCTGATACCCATAACACAAGCAGGTTATTCCTAGCTTACTTTGGGATCAGATAGCGTTGTGTAAAATAATAAAATAAATAAAATAAAATGAAATGTCCGTGAATATTTATTTATTTATTTTATTTATCTTTAAAATTTTTAAACTTGATTTTAACCCCCATATCTCCCTGAAAGAGGAAATATTTGACTTCTGGACTAGTAATATAAATATATTTCCAGAGCGTTCCGCATTCTGGAAAACAATAACTTTAAATAACTCGGCCGGAAGTTGAAAATTTCGGCCTCCAGAGCGGCCAGGAGCCGAGCAATATGACGAGATGCCAAAATATCAACTCACCTTGCCCTTGATAAATCGTTACTATCTACTGACACAGGTAGGTACTAAGATCTACGAGTCTACGTTATTTTTAAAAATAAACTAAACATTGTGAAATTGGTTAATTGATGTGATGATGTATTGGAATAAGGTGCTTTTCCACTAGAGATTTGCAATACTACGTTGCTATGGATGCGTTTGGAATCATTCAATCATATTCGCCAGTCGCACAATTTGACACCATGAATTGTCAACATTAAGGTGAGTCTACGCTAGACGAGCCGAGCCGCTGTGCTCACGATGACAAGTGTCGCTTGAGGCTCGTACGTCGGTCTACACAACACGAAGTTTGGCTCGGCTCGGGCTCCGCTCGTGCTCGGCTCGTTTAGCGTAGACCCACCGTTAGATGTGGACTGACGAATGTGATTTGGGGATCAACGCATGCATAGCAACGTAGCATAGCACATCTCTGGTGGAAAAGCACTATACATTTTTTTACTGAATCACATAAATATTCTATTCCTTGGTCACAAATCACATCATCGCCTATGGTTACTTCTCTAAGGACACCTGAAATTTACTTTGTAGTATGTAGGTATTCATATGGAGTGGAGACATTCAGCCACTGCTGATTAGACAATCAGCAGTGAGCAGAGGTTTATGGAGTGGAGACCCACTCCCCCACTCCATATATAAGCCCCGCGCGTTGATATTGCGCTTGGCGGCCATCTTGGTGACGTATGTCCGCTGAGCCGTCAGTACTAAAAAAGATACCGTTCGCAGCTTCGCGAGGCCAGCCCGCGCTCGCGCTACGTCACGATGACGTCACTTAGCTGTCATTATGACAAGGTTCCAGCGCAATACCAACTTTCGGGACTTATACATCTTAATCAAAAGTCCACTGACTGTGATAGGTTGATATGATTGATAGTCATCATCTTAAAGCTTATTACTGTTAAAGAAAGGAGGCATAACCCAGTATAAATGAGTTAAGAACCAAAGGTGTAACCGGTTAAATTCAAAACTAACTAATGTAGAAATGTATTAAGTGTCTTCATACCAGTTCCAACCAGTGTCATTTATTAACAGTATGAATAAAACTAGCTGCACTCCGCGGTTTCACCCGCATGAAAAGGATATGTTTTTAACTTTTAATAAGAATAAACTTTGAAAGTCTAAAAAAATATATGACACTGACTGCCTCGTTGGTTTAGCTAGAGGTAGTAAAGTGCTCTGATATCACGAAGTCGTGGGTTTGATTCCCACCAGGGACAAAAATTTGTGTGATCCGTAAATATTTGTCTCCACAGTGGGTGCTTCTGTGATCTAAAATAAGTATCTATTAACAAGAAAACAAGTATTCCAGTATTAATATCCATGGTCTGATACCTTTAACACAAGCAGGTTAATCCTAGCTTACTTTGGGATCAGATAGTGTTGTGTAAATAAAGTACAAATATAATTATACCCGCTGTTTGAGTGAGTACCTACTGCGTTGATGGATCAATCACATTCAGTTTGCTTTTACATTTACAGATAGATTTGACCCAGAGACCAATGATCAATGAGCAGCTAACTGTAGTATCATCTGTATAATATTAACAGCACATTACACGTATTACAGGGATCGTAAATCGGTTTGGCAACGCAAGGTTGGCAAGTATTCATTATGTGGCGAGAAGGTATAAAACAACATTAGTTTCAGTTTATTAAATGTAAGTATTGTAAGTATGATGTGGGTGGTAACACCTGTTGAGCTCTAATTTTAGGTGACTGCGGGTTTGTTCAGTTTACGGTGATAGAATCCTTTGGTAGTCATGAAATTGGAGATCTAAACCCAAGGTTCTCGATGTATGCAAATCTGCCGGTTTTATTTTTATTGGCAAGTATGACAGCGCGGTATAAAATACTTTATATCCCATCCCATACGATAAAAATGTAACCCTTACTAAAATTTGAAAAAAAGAAATGACTATGAGGGTAAGCTTGCAAAATTACATCGTATATTTGAAAATTTTATGACTCATTGGAAATTTACTTTTTTTATGTTTCTCTCATTATCTCTTTCTATTTCGCAGTATATTCGCTATAGCAAGGTTTTATGATTCCTTTTCCACTCTTTACTGGTTTTTAGCGTATTAAATTCTATGTTTATGGTAAATACAGACTTTGTTTACAGACTTGGTAGGTATAGTGTGAGTTTCTACGCTATGGTCATATTATATAGATAGGGGAAACTGGGATACTTGATCCTTACGGGAGACTGGGTACACAAGATTTACAGAACTTGTATAAGCCGTATTTAGTTTTATAGTGACAATGTCCATTGTATATGGTACCCAATAACGTTTTATAGATGGCACATCTATCACATTTGATACTTAGGCAAACGGCGGGCGAGTAAGTAATTTTTGCGGCAGAAAGAAAATTTTGGTGAGTTTTTATTTTGACTAATCATTTATTTGAAATATGACTTTTAAAAATGTGATTTCGAAAATGAATAAACAGACAAAACATTTCTTATTTAATTCCAGTACCTAATGGTATCATGTGACCCTAAATTGGATGACTTGATTGCCCAGGATCAAGTCATCCAGACCGGGGGGATCAAGTCTTACGTATATAGGGGACACATGGTACGATTCCTTATAATTGGTTTTAGTCAAATAACTACTAAATTTAGATATTCAAATCTTTGGCTCTTACAGCAAATATAAGCAAATAAATTTCACGTATTATAGTATCAACGGTTTTTTAAACGGATACTCAATATAGAAATTAGGGATAAAAAACAAAAGGGGGGATCGAGTGTCCCCAGTTTCCCATATATATTAAAAAGGTACTGTCTAAATATCAGGTACATGCAACCTGTCCCAAGAAGTATTTTTTAGGCTTAGATTTTACAAGTTTAGTTTTCATTATTTACAAGCTTTCGATAAAAAGGAAAATAAATAACTTAGCCGTAGGTTCAGTTGGCAGGATGACGAGATATACTACAGTTGCGTAACCCCCCAATTCTGCCAGAAATGCCTTATAATTAGGTATATAGAATACAGAACCCTCAATCATATAGCACATACTATTGTGGAAAGCTTTGGTGTATAATCGTGAAACGAAGGCTGCAGAAATTTATATCATGACCGCAAACACACAATTTTCGGACTGAATAATATAGATTTTTTAGCTAGCCAAAATGATGCCGGCAACCAAAAGCCATCTAGCGAATTGATTGAATTGTGCAGGAACTAAATAAACTTTAGCTTCAATACCTACCCTTCATCAAACCTCAGTAACGACGAATTTAGTAAAATACCGTCCGAAAATTATTGCGTGCGTGCGTGACTAAGACTCATTCTTAGACATTTTCGTTGCAATATTCATGAGACATCTGCCGTAATTTCCAAATTCTTACGTGCATCTAACATTCTTATTTGTTAGGTATTCTTTTCACAATAGTTACCTACAGTTCTAATATGAGGTTGCCACATATTCTGCACGCAATGATCCATAATTGCCATTTAAATACCGTGAAAATTCTTAAGCTTCTGCACTTCAACTTAATCTAACACTGAAGGAACTTCAACTATTTCGTAGATAGATAAAAATGCAGATTCTGAGCGATTATTCTGGTAATGGTTAGTCAAAACATCAATCCGGCTATTATTCTCAAAATATCACTACGGTTCCTAAAACACAATTAAACCTACGCTGTAAGAAACATAATGTTCTTAAATCATTTGCTTTGAAATGCTTCTTTTTTAACGTTTACAACATCATTACTTCTCACAACTTCATTACTCATCGATAACAATAAAAATGGAGGTAAAATCGAATGCTTTAATTAAATTACGAATCATAATCTGCGGCTCAGTATTTCTGTAACAAAACAATCTAACAATAACTCTATCAATGAAATTCGATATCGGAAAAACCATAACGTCCGCTATGTTATCTGTTCGAAACAAGTGTTTATGTAAGATAATGTTTTGATTGATAATGTTCTCTGGGGAAAATAATTGATAGTACACATAGTTTTTATTTAGGTACAGCTTTGTTCGGTCTTTGAACCCGTACTTCCCCGTATCAGCATTTTACGCCGACGCGTGCGATTAGGTAATTATCTATTGTAAGTATATATTTTAACTGACTTCGAAAAAAGGAGGAGGTTCTCAATTCGACGGTTTTTAAATTGTTTTTAGTACTTCTGAAGCATCATACTCGATCGGTGTCGTGACAAGTGAACCATCAATTCGTATTCATTTCATATACTTTTACGATAAATTTAAGATTTGAGTAGGTACAATAAATAAACACGATTATATTAAGTTAACCCTGTCCATCACTTTTCCCTCGGGTGAAAACGTCTTAAAAGTTATATAGTAAATCTATCTCAAATGTTCTTGCTTAAGTGATTGATTACTTCGACTGTAGGTAATTATTCAAAATATCTAGAGGTGCACTTTTACAATACAAAATATATAATATTATGTTCAACATTATAATGCCTGTCAAAGTGGTTCAGGGACTTCTAACAAATGACAAACCAAGTATACACCTACTGAAAGCAAATTGGCGGGTATGATACTTAGTCGAGCAGTTAGGGCAAATGTGCCTCAAAACAAAGCATAAAAGTATGATTAATGTCACTTCACTGAACGTGAATCGATATCAACAAAGGTACTTCCTGTTCGTAAAGACATAGGGTAATTTGAATGAGTTGCTGGGGAAAATGCCACTAAAACCACAAACTGGAAAATTTTAACAAAACATGAAACTGGCGTGTAAACTGAAGAGTTCAATAAGCTCGTGTAAGGATAGATATAGATGGCATTGTCTCTCAATATCATGGACTCTCCATTTACCTCTTTCATACGTGAGCTTTTCTCAACTCTTTACTTATACAGGGGTTTCTCCTCTCATAATAACGGTTTTTAGTAAAATCTAATCTCAACTAAAGGGTAAGGTGGAGGGTGAGGGGGCTGCTCACCGTCCTTACTGAAGCAGCATTTCACACCCGAAGCAGCGAAGTATTCGATTTCGAACCCCTAGGGGAGGCCGCGGTGGTAGCCAAAGTCTGTCGGGAACCCTGGGACATCCTTCCGAGGTCTTCCCGGCCGTAGGCATTGGCAAGGATTTTCACACGTTAAAAGAAAGTTGAATGAGAGTAAATCTGTATTCAGATAAAGGAGCCATTATTTAAAAACTAGCAGTCAAGATAGTCGTTTTCATTTTCTAGACTATGCTATCCCACGCAAACTGTGCAGCTTGTGACATAATAATTTATTTTATGGCTTTATTACCGTAAATGACGTCCCCGGTAATTTCCTCGCCAAGATATACAAGCGGAAAATTTGCTGAACTTGCTCACAATATCAATTCCACAGAGCATGGACATCAAAAAAGAAGGTCCTCGGATTTTTTCACAGACTTCAAAACAAGAGAAGATTTCTCAATTCGACCGTCTAGGTATATAACTATTTCTATGTTTGTTCGCGCATACGTCGTCGATTTTGCATCCTCTTAATGTCGTATATTGGTAAACCAACTTGAGCATTTTGTTTTATAAGATATTAGCTGTTCCCCGCGGCTTCGACCGCGTAGAAGTCGTTTTCGCGTAAGAGTCGTTATATCGTAAAATCATAACACTCCTTTTGCGCCGGTTTGGTTAAAAAGTAGCCTACGTCCTTCCTAGGACCTCGAACTATCCCTATACCAAATTTCATCTCAATCGCTCCAGCCGTTTAGGCGTGAAAGCGTTACAGACAGACAGACAGACAGACAGAGTTACTTTCACATTTATAATATTAGCAGGGATTTTAGGTAAGATAATCAGTTGACGGACTAAACAATGAAACCTGTCATAAAAATCCTTATTGACCTTACTTGCATGAGGAACCTCTACTACGACTAATAAAATAGTTGCACCTAACGTTGACATCCTGATATAGTTTGTGACGTCAAAGAACCCGGAAATATTTATATTAAAGTGTTCATTTCTATAATTTGCTCTGCTTTAGTTGTATTTATAATCAGAAATTGTATACTTCCTAATGAATCTCATTTTACACACTTTCATTTCATGTGGCATAATTAGTTTTGATGACACTAGGTGTGGATTATTTCTAACAACTTTATTTTCAAACCGGCAATTCAAACATTGACATTAAACAAGGACGTATAGGGATAGCTGGCCCATTACGTTTGAATATACATATAATCACGCCTTAATGCCTGTAGGCAGAGGCATTGTATACGCCCCCATTTCATCTTATAGTTTTATGTCCCACGCCGTGTTGATATGGACAGGTCACCGCGACCCGCAGTTGAAATCTTTCAAGCCGCATATAAGGCCTTTATCTTGGCTTAACGATTGTCATTTACCTACTGTCAACCGGGTTTCATTTTGAGTTTTCCTTCTCTACGCAATGGATCTTTTTGTGAAAGTGTTCCCTTAGTCGCCATTTACGACACCCTCGTGATGTAAGGGTGGTGAGATTTTGTGCTCTTACCCGTCGTTGACACGGGACCCGTCGTCGCCACACGGGACTTTTTAATATAACGTTTTAATATAACTGGGAATAAAGATCGAATCTATTTAAAACTCGATTAATAAAATGGGTTTATAAAAAAGTCATTAGCGAAATGGAATCTTTCTCATTGGATTTGGTGCCTACCCATTTGCAAGTCGAAAAATGTGATAAGATTCTTTTTCTTCAGAGCTGCTGTTAAAATACCTAAGGTAAAAATTTCTTTGAAAATACCTACTTGCTCGTGATGATCGTCGATATCCAAGTGCTATCAAATTCATACCTACCATGAAAAAGGAATCTTACTAATATTTATAAATGCAAAAGTTTGTGAGTGTGGATGTGTGGATGTTTGTTACTCTTTCACGCTCAAACGGCTGAACGGATCGGGCTGAAATTTGGTACAGGGATACATTATAGTCTGGAATAACACATAAGCTTACTACCTACTACTTTTGATCCCGGGAATAAGTTCCTACGGATAGCGGAAACGGGAACAAATTTTACGCGGGGAAGCTGCGGGCATCAACTAGTAAAAAATAAATTTTCACTTACATATTTATACAACTCTATCTGCTCCCAAAGTGAAAGAGTAACATGTTTGTGTTATATGTATCAGACCACAGATATCAGTACTTATATGTACCTATACTTTTTTCCCCGCTCGTGGCCCCGCGGACTCAGTGTTCTGTAAACGATCACTGCAGTAAGCAACTTTCACTATGGCCGCTCCATGGATGGGTGACCATCCATGTGATCACTCTGTGACATTTATTTGAGCGCTTCCGTGCTTCGGAAGGCACGTTAAGTCGTTGGTCCCGGTTGCCAGTAAAATGGCAGTCGTTAAGCTAAGTTGAAGGCTTTATATCAACAGCAGGCAGTCACAACCTGCGCCTGTCCATTTAAACACGGCAATACGGCTCACCACCTATTACGTGGGACAAATTATACAAAGGTGAAATGTGGGCATATAATGTGCCTCTGCCTACCCCTTCGGGGATAAAGGCGTGACCATATGTATGTATGTATGTATGTATACTTTTTTTGTAAACACATACTTTATAATACATAGAAACA
Organism: Miltochrista miniata; assembly: GCA_933228765.1. Lineage (NCBI taxonomy): Eukaryota > Metazoa > Arthropoda > Insecta > Lepidoptera > Erebidae > Miltochrista > Miltochrista miniata. The sequence goes on along the minus strand of OW121757.1, from coordinate 17,330,425 downwards.
CCAAGACTCTCGAGACAATTCACAAAAAGCTCGTTCCCCAAATCTCAGTAGTTTGAAAAAGACCTTTTTCGCCGCAGCATATCACAGCACCATATTTTCAGATAACCCATATACGAGTAATAAAGGTATTTTTAAATACACACGCACATACCTACACATATCCTTTTAAGCACTCTTATACATCCTTTCATACATAAAATACTCTCTCATTTCATTTCAATAACTAAAATGTATAAAATCACTCCGTTATTCACATTGGCATTCTAGTTACAAACAGCTATTTGCAGCGTCGTCGTCATTATGACCTTGTAATAATCTAGCCAAAGTAGACAAATTATCTTCGTAAACACACACAGACTGCAATAAATCTATTTTATTAATTCTTCACGTCTCTCTTATCAGGTTCCTTAGAATGCTATGACAGTGAAAAGATTATCTTACTCACTTATCTCTTATCTGGAAAATTACATCTGCTAAGTTACTTCAACGCTGGATAAGTTGATATTGAAATGCATTAAAATATTCAACTGTTTCGCAGGGTGATAAAAACAATAGATATTGTATTTCGTCATCCTTATCATATGAGAGATCGAAACCAAAATAACCATTTAAGATTTTATAGATTCTTTAAAATAATTGAAATTACGTAAGTATTCCTGAAATTTCTCAAAAAAAACTTTCAGTAACTAAGATAAAGACGTGTAAATACATAAATTTTAAAATGAAACAGGACAGTTACTGCTTGGCTTTGAAATACTTACTTGATTTTGAAAATAAATTTGTGTAACCACATTCACGAAATAAATTATAGTAAGAAAAATGAAATGAGTAAAGTGACATGACATTATGGAATTTATGACTCACAATTTTCTATTTCATTCATATTCCCACTGGCCATTTAATATAAGCCGATTTGACTTGATCGGAAACAAGGTGATAGCTGATTTGCAAACTTATGCGTACCTTATGCTTCTTCGATGAGAGGACAGTCATTATTCACAACTATATTCACTACGTTATTCAAAGAAAGGACACATGCACGATGAATCAGACACCTACTTTAAAAGAATAATAAATTAAAAAAGAGAGACACCCATCAATCATGTCTTAAATGTATACCCAGAAGACAGAGCAAATTTACTTAACGCAGGTTACGGTATTATAGACGTAAGTAAAGAACTCCATCAACTGAAAGTAACATAACCTACTTAGTTGATTACTTATTCGTTGGCATTGAAAAGATTTTTGGAACCAAAATGTACGTCGGAATAGTGTAATGGACGTTTATGTAAACAAAGATAATGGTGTTGACTCGTCAAACAAAACAAATGTAAACAAAAGCTTTATAGCTGTTATGTACTTTTGTTTTGTTTACACATTAGTAACAATCGAGGTAGGTGCTACATTAGTAGAGTACTGAAGCTGTAAAGTTCTTGTTTAAATCGTTAGAGTTGTGAAGCAACTTTTCTTTTTCAAGAAGTAACTTACATAGGTACTGACTTCAGTAATTATTAATTAATTTCATAAAACCGGTAAATAAAATCTGAAGCATCATTAAAGAAAAATAAAATAAAAGGTAACAAAACAAACAAACTATCCAAACTAACTATGAGAACCAAGTTTTTGTTCGGTGGAAAATTGTTAATCATACAACTAATAAACAGAACATGACACTGAAAGTCTAAAAAGTTTGAAACTTTGGTTTACGAACAGAACAAGATAATAAAATACTTGAAAAAAATTTAGGATACAAGTTTTGATGTATTAACAACATTTTTTTTTTTTCAAATAATACTTAGTAGTTACCTAATTTACCAAGTGATAAGTCAACCTCGACTTGCAAAGCTTTTAGCTTTAAATATCAGGACAATGAAAATAAATATAGAGTGCCTATCGGAGACATCTCGCGTGTATTATTTTGCGTAATGTAAACAAGGGTTTGAACACTAGTTTTATGTAATGTAAATAAGTGTTAGCACTTACTGTTGAGCATAGCTTCACTGGGCGCAGGTACCACCGGTCTATCATCCACCGGGGACTGTTTCTTTTTGTTCTTTTTCTCATCTTCCTGCTGTAAATCAAAACAACCACTGTTATCAGACATACACACGACTGTAAACTATATTTCACAATGAACGTATCGCACACTGGTTACAAGCCGTTTGTGTCTACAGGCAAGAAAACAGTGCCAACTGATACGGGACAATATTTTTTTATCAATTTGTTAGTATTATCAATCTTGTCATTTGTTTTATCAATAATCTGATCAACAAAACAAGCTTATCTATTCAAATAATACAACATTTGTTTAAATATAGCCATAGGGAGTCATAGTGTTATGAAATCCTATCATGTTTACTGTACCAACGAATTCAGATGTACTTAGAAGGACAGTTCTTATAGCCGCTTTGAATGCAAACTTTCTGTGATTTTGAAAAACTTTGAAACTGTTGGTTGGCTGCGTGAAAGTCGCAGTGCGGTAGTCGTCTCCTTCTTAAACATAAAAGTGGGAGAAAGATCGTGCATGTCCGAAAACTACGCTAGCTAGGGCTATGTCCTCAACAAAATTGGCACAAAAATTCTTACGAACTCTACTTCTATGTACGTCTGAGTTCGTTGACTGTACTGAGTACCCACAGTATCCATACTTATAGTAGTTTATAATGCGTCGCTTACACTTCAATACAAGTGCCAGGAGTGAGCTCAGCGATATGGACTGTGGTAGAGCTGATAGTCCGGGCTTTATATATGTAGTGAATTGTCCAAGTCCAACCAATGCCGCATTCGATCTTTAAATATAGCACCTTGTTCGTATAACTAGCTATTTCTCAGTTGCAATAAACATTCATGAAACGGTCGCGTCGCATTCATGAAATTTGGCAACAAAATGTACTTAACAGAAATTGAAGTCTTAGCATAGCTGCGTACCTACCTACAATGTTATTACAGAACATGTGACCGCATATGGAAGGTATTTAAAACAAAATTTCAAGTGACAAAAACCTAGTCGAATCGTTATTTTTCTGAATAGTTTACTAAAGTTCCTTTGGCCAAAACTTCACAATTTATAACTTAACGAAAATATTATTTTTTTGCGGTTATAAGCTCAACACGACTTATGTTAATTTGTACTATACTTCCAAATAAAGTTGGAACAAAGTAAACACAATAATAATATAGGTACGAATGAACCGTCATGTTGAAATAATCAAGTCTCTAAAAATGTTAACTAAAACTGTAAGTACATGATCTAAAATTTTTTTTGATTTATTTAAAGGTTAGCAATACAAATATTTCCCGACATCTTCTATAATATAAAAATGAATCGCAAAATGTGTTGTTAAGCGCATAACTTCAGAACGGGTGGACCGATTTCACTAATTCTTTTTTTGTTGTGTAAGGTATTGTCAGGAGAAGGTTCTTATGGAAGAAATAATATTGTATTCCCACGGGAACGGGAACTACGCGGGCGAAACCGCGTGACGTCCGCTGGTTTTCAATAAATTCGCGGTTCAAAAAGACATTAAAGCGATCTGCGAGTGCGACTTGACCTTGAAAGGTTCAAGCAAAGGTTGTTTTTATACAATGAGTTGCTATATTTTCAATTCAAAATTAATCTGTGTTGTGTAATAAATAAAAAAATTCTATAATATTGAAAACGTTTTCAACCTCTATCATTTTCACCTGCCTGTTGTGTCCAAATGCTTTAGAAAGTCAAAAATATATAAAAAGTGTTGGATTTCGATAAAATGAAAATTGAACCTGTGTTTAACGACATTATAATTTGCAACATCCTGCCGTTTGAGCGCCTCCTAGCCAGGACGACTCCATGATCCTGGAAGCAAGGTTCCGTGCACTGTACAGCAGGTGCAAGGAGGCGCTGGATCGTGGCTTTAATCTTGCATCGAGATAAACGGGGGGCAGCGACCAACTCTGACAGGTGGTCATGGGAAAATAAAAAGAGCGATCTATACAACTAAGTGCAGGACACGACACAATCGAGGCGGCAATAAAGGATATGGTGGAGACTTGGAGAGACATTGCGGTAGCCTGTATTGCAAGTATTCGGGAATGGTGGCTACGATACGTTCCTAACACCTGAGTGCTTCGATCAACAATATACTATATTGTATTTTTTTTAATATTTAGCTCACCAAATTAACGTCGCCACCAGCCTGATGGAAAGCCGTGACGCATCTAGCGATTGGGGGCTACCTCTGACAGCGGGCCCCAAGTTGACGGCCTTGTGAATTGCCTCTTCACGCTCCGCTTGAAGAACCCAGGATTGTAAGAGGAGGGAAACACGTGCGCTGGCAGATCGTTCCAGGTTTTTATGGTTCGACAGAGAAACGATCTTTTGAATCGTTCAGTTCTAGCGAAGATTCTGTATGTATTGTGAAGATGTATATTGTTGATCAAAGCCTGAGTGACATCAATTTCTGGTTCCAGTCAACAGATTCTTAACATCGTACCTAATTATAAAACGGGGTATAAACGGGCATCTAATTATAAAACTGCACTTATAAATTTATCCATTACTATTATGGGTTACTCCATTAATGGTAACAGTAACTACGTAACTACTTACGTACTAACGTATATAATGTATCCCTATACCAGTAACAAAATAATTTTGAAGCGCTCGTGGCCCCGCGGGCTCAGTGTTCTGTAAACGATCACTGTAGTAAGCAACATTTACTATGGCCGGATATGGGTGACCACCACGTGGACCACTTTGTGACATTTATTTACGAGCGTTTCCGTGCTCCGGAAGAGCCGTTGGTCCCGGTTGTCAGTAAAATGACAGTCGTTAAGCCAAGTTGAAGGCCTTACGGGCGGCTTGAAAAATTTCAACTGTGGGTCGTCACAACCTGCGCCCGGGTCGGCAGCGCGTGTGTTACGCCTCTGGTGTTACAAACGTCTATAGGCTACGGTTACCAACCTTCCGGTGGGCCGTAAGCTTGTCTGCCACCTAAGTAGTATAAAAAACCACCACTTTGATTGTGACATGTTTATTATAAAAGCTTCTAACCTTTAAAGTAGTCCATTATATTAAAAACATTAAATTATATTTGCCATTAAATATCACAGTTTTATTTAATGTTATTTATATATTACACAACTAGCTGATGACCGCAGCTTCGCCCGCGTAAGATTTGTTCCCGTTCCCGCTTCCCGTAAGAATTTATTCCCGGGATAAAAAGTAGCCTACATGTTATTCCAGACTATAATGTATCCCTATGCCAAATTTCAGCCAGATCCGTTCAGCCGTTCGAGCGTGAAAGAGTAACAAAGATCCGCACATCCACACTCACAAACTTTAGCATTTATAATATTAGTAAGATCTACATTGAAGTGTAGAAAGTGTACCATTTATCAGCATTTATCAGAAGTTTATAAGTAATGGTTGGAAACCGATTTCGTACGGACATCAAATATTTGCACGCTGATTTATGCGCTTTGTTCCGTAAGGTATGCTGTACGTTACCTATCTTCGGGAATATAAATAAAAGTTTAATAAAAGACTGGTAGTAAGCTTATTTCCCGTAAAAAAGTACTTAGATTTGTCTAAACATTTTTCTGAAACCATAGACTAAATAAAGTTTTATGATATCCAAAAGTAGAAAACCTATGACGATTTAATGTATAATTTAGAGTTTGCATGCCATGTTCACACTTACCGTCTAGTCTAGATCTAGATGTACGGATATCGATGCAATGTTCACACAAAGGTAGGACCTCTGTGTGAACATTGCATCGATGCCAATGCATTCAAATTGGCTGATTGCGATGCCAAATCTAATAAGTGAATTTTGACGACCTAATTACTCATAGATATAGCTTCGGATTCACTATACAAATATATATGTAGGTACTCATATTTGTTGAGATTGAATTATATTTTAGCGGTTTCAGTAGGTGCCCAATGACATAAATACATATCAACACGCCTGTTTCCCATTTGGGTAGGCAGAGACTATTACTTTCCACTTGCTACGATCCTGGCATACCACGTTCGCTTCTTCTACTTTCATAAGTGCTTTCATACACGCTCGCCGGTTAAGGGTACTCTTGACCTGGCCTTTTTCTAACAGATCATCAATTTCATTGCCATGCGTACGCCGAGGGCGACCCCTACCAGTTTGCCGATTCATTCTCGCCTTATATATCTGTTTAGCCAGTCTATTTTCATTCATCATCTTCACATGTCCGAACCATCTAAGCATCCCTTTTTCTACCTTTGTCACTACATCTTCAGTTGCGCCCAATGAGTACAATGATATTATAAGTAAAAAAATTTTTCAATAAAAAATAAAACCGACTTCAAGCAAATCCTGAAGATTAAAATTTACTTAGCGCAAAGTAATATGTATTTTGATTTTATCAGATTTTATTCAATATCATATTGAAGTCGGCGCCAAGTAAACCCATAGTTTTATGTAGGTATTATATTGATGGCACCAACTTCAATATTATATTGAATTAAATATGATAAATCAAAATACATATTACTTTGTGCTAAGTAAATTTTAATCTTCAGGATTTGCTTGAAGTCGGTTTTATTTTTTATTGAAAAATTTTTTTCATCATTTTAAGTGACGGGTGAATCGAAAAATATATCTATCTAGGTGAAAGTTCTCATCGATACAAATCAATCAAGCCCAAACACAAGGTAGCTGCTGTAAATCGTTAAGGAATTCCCTCGACTGTCTTTCGGTTCCATCATCAGATCGACTCCAGACATTCATTAAATTATAGTAGGTACCTTTAAGCACTGAATTAAAAAGTTAACAAACGCACTAGTTGTCCCTACAATTTTCGGTGGTTGCCCTCGATTTCTCCTGAATCCCATCATCAGATTCTGACCTGGTGAAATTGGGACCACCTCAGCAGTGAACTCTATCCAACAAAAAGCAGATTTGAAATTCGTCTATAATTGACGAAATATCGGTGAACATACATAAAACATTGAGAACTTCCTTTTTTTTTCAAGTCAGATCTATCAATCTAAGTGTAAAGTTCTCATCAATACAAATCAATCAAGCCCAAACACAAGGTAACTGCTGTAAATTGTTAAGGAAGGCCCTCGACTGTCTTTCGACTCTATCATCAGATCGACTTCAGACCTTCATTAAAATGTAGAACATTAAAGCACTTAATTAAAAAGTTAACAAGCGAACTAGTTGTCCCTACAATTTTCGGTGGTTGCCCTCGTTTTCTCCTGGATCCCATCATCACATCCTGACTTGGTGACAATGGGACCACCTCAGAAGTAAACCCTATTCAACAAAAAAAGAAATTTTGAAATCCGTCTATAATTGACGGAAATATCGCATAACATACATAAAAAAAATACATACAGACGAATTGAGAACCTCCTCCTTTTTTTGAAGTCGGTTAAAAAAGATATTCGCGCTACGGAATTGACTCCAGACTCCAGACAGGCTAATCCGTGGGTTTACTCAGTATTGCGTCACTACCTAGCGATTTGTGCAGGACATGGACTGGACATGACAGTAGATAAATTTAAAATCACGATATTGTACAAACCATACAGGATGAAATTTATATTATTGATACTGTTGATTGAAGGCACTTGATGGAACTTACTACACATATTGAAAACTTCACTTGTAGTGTTCCACAATATTTATTATTATAATACCTAACCGGTTTCGCCTTTCGGCATTCTCAAAGGCTATTTACTTATTTAGATCATAATTACACTTCGAACACCAAGTGTGTACAAGTGAAGTTTTCAATATGTGTAGGATTAAATTTATTAATTAGGTAGGTATGTAAATATTCTTTTTAAATAATCAGTTTTCAAGTTGTGTTTCGCTGTAGCCACTAGGATGCAACAGGGACGATGTACCATACATTAGTGATACATAGTTACGTAGAACCAATTCAAAATGGCAACGTTATTTTTATATGCAATTTATACATTCAAGTTAATAAAATATAACAAATCAAAAAGTTAATAATAATTATTACATATAAAATAACTGGCCAAGTGCGAGTTGGACTCGCCCATGAAGAGTTTCGTAGCAGCAAGTAACATAATATAAAAGTTCTTATAGTTCGTTGTAACTTTGATTGATGTTTTAACACGTTCGCAGTGGTAGTGATTTTTCTAACCGAAAATTGCGGTGTATGACGTATTAAAAAAAAACTACCAGCTCTATCTCGTTCAAACTAATTTTCGTTGGTAGTTTTTATGGCAATGTACATCATATATTCTTTTTAGATTTATCATTCTCTTAGTTTAGAAGTTAGAGGGGGGAGGGGGGGGGGCACTCATTTTTCCACTTTGGAAGTGTCTCTTGCGCAAACTATTCACTTTAGAAAAAAATGATGTTAGAAACCTCAATAGCATTTTTGAAGACCTATCTATAGATACCCCACACGTATGGGTTTGATGAAAAAAAAAAAAATGAGTTCCAGTTCTGAGTATGGGGATCTGATAGTAGGTATATCGTCATATGAATTGGATATTCTCCCTTTTGCGATACTTTCCTAATAAACCTTGAATCTCTACATCGAAACATAAAAATTTGATTTGATAAAAGAGTTAGTTATTTTGCTACGAGCAAGGTCTTGACTTAAACCTTTGACCAAATATCTTTATTTGTTTGAGCAGTGGGAATTACAGCATTTTCGCTTATTTTTAACCGACTTCCAAAAAAGGAGGAGATTCTCAATTCGTCTGTAATTTTTTTTTTTATTTTGTTACCGGCAAATCGCTTGAAAAAGTTAACCGATTTTGAAAATTCTGTTTTTATTTGAAAGCTGGTGCTTCCCATGTGGTCCCATATACAGGCAGTCAGAATCTGATGCTGGGATCCTGGAGAAATCGAAGAAATTCCTCGAATCGAGGGAATTCCTTAACGATTTACAGCAGTTACCTTCTGTTTGGGCTTGATTAATTTGTATTGGGGAGGACTTTACCCCTAGACTGATATAATTTAAGTCTACCAGTCACTAAAAATAATGAAAAAAAAAAACATTTACAAAAAAACACCGACTTCAAACAAAAATTGAAAAATAAAATTAACTTAGCACAAAGTAATAGGTAGTAAATTTCGATTTATCAGATATTATTGATTGTAATACTGAAGTCGGTGCCAATATTTTTCTATGAGAGATTAATAATACCTACCTAAACCTATAGTTTTACTTGGCGCCGATTTCAGTATTACATTCAATAATATCTGATAAATCGAAATTTACTACCTATTACTTTGTGCTAAATTATTTTATTTTTCAATTTTTAGTTTTGGTTTGAAGTCGGTTTTTTTTATCATTACCTGTTTTAGCTGGAGCTATTACTATATTACTTTCAGAATGTTGAAATACTTGACTCATACTTTTTGCACGTTCTTACTTGGTAAATTTCTTGAAGATTGGCAGTATGGTCTGTTTGCATGGCAATGCTAAACCTGTTTTGTAAATAAGAAATAAGTAGCCTTGAGGCCTGGCAGTGTTAATCAACCGCTTTGCAATGTCCTTAACAAGATTGCGAGCGCTTGAACTCCATGACCCCAACCAACCCCAACCGATGCATGTCTTTAAAATTCTTGACTCTGTTCTAGAATTTTAAAGACATGCATCGGACAACTCACTAGTTGATTTTGACGCATCTCTACAAAGCTACTACTACTAAAACATAAAACGAGTTGAACTACTTTGTTTGTAACCGTTTCGTTAAAGAAAGGCCGAGACCAAGTTAAGAATTCATCTAAACGTTGTTGTAGAGACTTAGAGATTGGTGGCAAAGAGTTAAAAGTTATATCCTACTGCATTGGTTATTCAAAGTTCTTGATGTAAGTAAAACAATGTTAATAAAACAATTTTGTGATACAAAGTTTAAGCGTGTAACATTCAACAATGAAACGAAGTAATAACAAAATGACAAATACTGAATTGCTTCAATGTAGTACAAGTAATAAATAAATGCTGAGAACTTCATTGGAATACAACCTCAGACTGTTGAAAAAAAACAATAGCCACTTTAGAATATTTCAGTCATAGACTTTTCAGGAGGTGTTTTGCCGATATTTGCTATGACCTCGCCCGTTGCCAGCGGGTGGATCACTTGCAGTGCAGGTGGGGTTAGCTTAAACCACGAAGATCTCTGTATGGCTCCATTGCAAATTTAATATAAAGACTGACTACTAACACTGAATAACTACAAATAACTCAATAACACTGAAATGATAATGTCATAAAACGTAAAAATATACATTTTATGATTGATAGAGATATAAAAGTTTAAAATATAGTAACTCTGAGTGTGTTCGAAGAGTATTCGCATTGAAATAGCTAATGTCGCGTTTGGCACCGCGTCAACTCCCAATGGCGAGCGACGGGCAGTAAACAGAGATTTTGTAAAAAGAATGTGACAAGCCCAGCTCTCTTTAGGTAAATAAACCAAGGCGTGATGTATCGGTGAGCATAAAGATGAGCACTGAGCAACCGCCTTCAAAGAGCACAGTAAATCAACGAGTTTAATTGTTAAACATACACACCATGACATAAAGCCAAAATAGAACATCCCCATTTCGTAGAATTCTTAATGTGAACGTAAATATTTATACATTTCGTTACAATTCGGAATCACTTTAACAGTCGATGTTAATCTCCTTTGGTTTTTTTACGATTATAGGAAATATCATCTATAGACATTATGCACAGATTAACAGTGTAATATTTCTCATCGTTATCTGTAGTACAGGGACGCGGAAGGAGAAGAAGAACCGTATACCTATTATGGAGAAATTTAAAAGGCATTAAACAACAAAATGTTGATTTGATATATGTGATGAAGAAGATGTGAAAGAAAATGGTGTGAAGGCCTCTTACAAGGAGGTCTTAAGGCCTCGCAAAAGTCACGGGACCCTGCTGAATGCAGACTTCACAAAACTCAACGTTGTGCCCATCTTAGTCGAAGGCAGAGGTACATAATTATGCCCAGCAGTGGACAATAATGATAATCCGAGTTATACAAATCCATAAAGTACCCAAAAACATCTTGAAATTTTGAAAACGACGATTTAAAATACTTTCTCAACTAATATCTAAATAATGCACACGTTATCGTAGATAATGAGAAACCCAATGACAAGCAACCACAGGTCAAATTCCGCACGACTGACTCACGTCTAGTCTGAGACTAAAATTCCACGTCTTTGCGATTAATCTTCTATGATACGAAAAATGTATACCTATCACAATTCACAAAGTACTGCTCGTTCGCTCTAACTTTGCCGCTCGGCTCCATACTAAAGTCGAATTTTTAATTAGACGAAGTAAATTGACAGCAACTAATGTCACTTTTTCATACAATGTTGCGTATTTTCTATGACGAAGTGACATTAGCTACTGTCAATTTACTTCGTCTAATTAACAATTCGGGTATACGCCTCTACGCCAGCGGCAAAGTTAGAGCGAACGGGTAGTAACTAAATTATCTACCTACATTCCCCATTATAAAGGCCCCATTTCCTGCCTTGTTGAATTCCTATTTGTTGTTGCTATTGTTTGCTACACATGACCGATCAGGGAACTTGATAAATATTGTTCAGGCCAGGAACCCTGGGACTTCCTTCCAAGGGCTTACCCGGGACTCCCGGCCGTAGACAGTTGTAAGGCATCGTGTGGTTTTAGTCGGTAGGAGTCCGGCATAGCATCCATGTAGGATTTCCACACGCAAAAAAAGGCCAGTTAGGAAAGGTGCAACGGCACTGTGAACTGTCCCCTGTAACTTCCATTTGACTATGGCAAGCCGGACGTCACAGGCTGTCATTTACAGGATGTTGTGTTTAGATGACAGTCAATAACTACTCTGCTAGTTTTTGAATTCTATTCGAATAAGCCTCGCCTCGATTTGAAGCGTACTAGTAAGTGTCTGTATGCAACGGCTGTGACGAGATCTAAGGATTCGAATCATGGGTCGGAACCTATTTTGTGCGATACTTAAATAAATTGTAGGTATATTACTGGAGTTCTGTGATTATGTATTATGTATTTGTGATTATGTTTTATGATTATGAAGATATTATTGACTATGTATTATTGAAGATAGACATCTCCAAAAGTATGTAAGTATGTTTATCAGTTGTCTACATCCCATAGCACAAGCTTATACTAACTATATACAGACTGGATTGTGATTTGATACAATTTCCTAAAAATATTAAAGGTAATCCGCTGAAATTAGAATAATTTTCTTATGTAATCATTGAAAATAAACTGCACTCATCGCATTAAATAAGTGTAAACATCGAAATTAAACTACTTTCCACCAAATCAAATGTGTAAACACTGAAATTAAACTACATTTCACAATAATCAAATGTGTAAACATTGAAATTAAACCATTAATCAACTGACGAAATCGCAGTTTATTTATTACGCATTTAACTATATTATTTTATTGAGACGACCTAGTAAGATCCGGTAATGTTTACAATAAATGTTTGAGTGCAAAAAAAACTAGTTTAATGTAAACTAGCTGTGTCCTCGGACTTTGCCTGTTACATTTGTGTATTATGAAATCCGTAACAGCCATTTAACTAAAACATGCCTTTAATTAGTCCTGGGGTATCCTTCCGAGGGCTTACCCGGGGCTCCCAACCGTAGGCTGTTAGCAGAATACGTGAGGTTTTTTAGTCGGTAGGAGTCCAGCATAACATCCATGAGGACTTTCCCTCACATAAAAAAAATGTGATAATTAGATTAATGTAAGGAAGTGTTTTCCACGAATCGAAATCCTCAAGGATGCTATGCCGGACTTTTAGCAGCTATGACCACACAATGCACAACTGCCTACAGCCAGGAGTCCCAGGTAAGCCTACGAATGAATGTGCCGCGACTCCCGACAGATATATGGGAATATGCCATACTAGATGATGCTCGCGGCTTCGCCCGCGTGTAATTCGGTACTAGTTCACTATTCCCGTGGGAAGATATTCCCGGAATAGCCTTTGTGTTATTTCAGACCATAAGTTATCTCTATACCAAATTTCAGCCCAATCCGTTCAGCCGTTGGAGCGTGATTGAGTAACAAACATCCAAATATCCAAACATCTAAACATCCAAACATCTTAACAACTTTTACATCTATATCATAGATATAGATGTGAAAGTTGTTAAGATGTTTACATATAATAAAATCTATTATATAAAAATAAGTCGGGTTTTCCTTCCTGACGCTATAACTCCATAACGCACGAACCGATTTCCACGGTTTTGCATTCGTTGGAAAGGTCTCGGGCTCCGTGAGGTTTATAGCAAAGAAAATTCAGCAAAATTTCACATACAGCGCCATCGCGGGCGAAGCTGCGGGCATCAGCTAGTTATATATAATAAAATGATAGATACATATAATAAAATGATAGAAAAGTCAAAACTGTACATTGGAAATATTTAAATAATATTTAAATAAAGGGTGTTCAACATAAGATACCGAAGCCGAAAATATAGTTCGATTTTTTTTTTGTCTGTTTGCTTAATTTTGTCCGGAAAGATCTCGAAAAGTACTGAATAGATTTGATTCAAATTTTGCACAAATATTAACTAGGGGCTAGGGGCAGGGTCTTCAAATAGGCTATATATTATATCACGCTACATATCCTAGTGGCTAAACATACATACATATGGTCACGCCTTTATCCCCGAAGGGGTAGGCAGAGGCATAACAAATTATACAAAAGGTGAAATGTGAGCATATATTATATGCCCACATTTCACCTTTTGTATAATTTGTCCCACGTAATAGGTGGTGAGCCGTATTGCCGTGTTTAAATGGACAGGCGCAGGTTGTGACTGCCTGCTGTTGAAAAAAAGCCTTCAACTTAGCTTAACGACTGCCATTTTACTGGCAACCGGGACCAACGGCTTAACGTGCCTTCCGAAGCACGGAAACGCTCAAATAAATGTCACAAAGTGATCACATGGATGGTCACCCATCCATGGACCGGCCATAGTGAAAGTTGCTTACTGCAGTGATCGTTTACAGAACACTGAGTCCGCGGGGCCACGAGCGCTTCCATTAGCGCTTATTAAACAGAGAGCAATCAAATTGGCATTATAACACAATTTACACACATAGGTAGATACGGGCAACACCTAATTTATAATATCAGTGAGAAGTAGCAGTAATAGAAGTAGTTCTTATTACTGCTCCCCTCACTTGGGTCGTATCGTGGCATATAGCTTATGTTAGGTACTTCAGAATAATTTGGTGTTTTAAAGTACTTTCAGAGCGTATCAGTTACCAACAAATCTTCCCTCTTTATAATTAGGATAGCGCAATAACCGTCTTACAAATAGTTGTAAATGGTGAAGTGAGGGGGTACCGATGGGAGAATGGGGGTCCATACTATGGACATATTTTATTCGTTCGAATCAAAATCTAGAATAATACATTTGTAATGTTTGTCCCAAGAGACTGGGTGTTTCTATGTATAATATGTATGGATTTAAAAAAGTATATAAGTATTAATATCCGTGATCTGTTACCCATAAGACAAGCAGGTTATTCCTAGCTTACTTTGGGATCAGATAGCGTTGTGTGAAATGTCCGTGAATAATTATTTATTTATTTATTTAATTGCCCCCTGAATAGATTCACGTCAAAATCAGCCACTAGAAAATAACATATTAATATATCTAGCGGGCCTTGGCACTCACAGAGAGCAAATAAGCTTCCAGTTTAAAAGAATTTGAACACGTTCATTCGGCGACGATCTCAACTTCACTAGAATGCTTTGAAGCTTCCGTTAATATTTATTTATTTATTTATTTAATTGCCCCCTGAATAGATTCACGTCAAAATCAGCCACTAGAAAATAACATATTAATATATCTAGCGGGCCTTGGCACTCACAGAGAGCAAATAAGCATCCAGTTTAAAAGAATTTGAACACTTTCATTCGGCGACGATCTCAACTTCACTGGAATGCTTTGAAGCTTTTGTACCTCACGAGTACACGAGGTACACCTTCATAACTGTCAAATAATTGAGCAAAGCTGACGTAAGTAGAATGTTTCGTGACATAGTTGTGAAAGTTCGTAAACACACGAAGCATGTTTCAGGATCCTTGTTGGACTGGCCAGTAGGTGGGTAGGTAATGCTTTGAGAGATTCTTAACATTTCAACCGTTCGGACATTATGTCACATGTTATGTCAGTTTAACCGCTTGGAATTTCAGGAACCCGCTCTGCGTTTACTAGACAACATACAACTATGTAAATGCGAAGGTATCTCTATCTGTTAAGGCTCCTGCTTCAAAAAATGACGTAGGTATTAGAGATGCACAATAAATATTTTTTGGAGCATAAATAGACAAAAATGATAGCCAACATAATATACGTTTATAATCTACAAGGTGTGTACATGAACAGATTTGTAATAAGTTCATTCTACATAATTCGTAAAAAAAGTCATTGAATCACCCAAATAGCTTTAGTCAATCCATTTATAAAATCACTAGGTCGTAGGTTCAATTCCCGCGCCGACAAAAAATTGTCTGGTCCATAAATATTTGTCTCGAGATTCTAGGTGAAAATATTCACGAAGCACAATTTTTAATACCGCGGGACTAAAAATTGGGAATCAAATCCCGAAACCCAACGAGGTTTATTGAACAGTAGCGTAGGTACTTTCAGTTTGTACTGATAATAAACTAAAACATGGGTATTATACACATATATATATATATATATATATATATATATATATATATATATATATATATATATATATATATATATATATATTATACTGTGATTATACCTACGCTACTGTTTTCAAATTCGATCTGTAGGTAAAAAAAAGCCAGCCAAGTCAATCTTGAGCTTGAATTAGATCGTAAGTGACGCACCTAATTACATTCTGTACTGTACTTGGCACCTTGGCACCCATATTGATCTCAATTCTTTTGTCGGTGAAGTCGACATCGACGCATATTCTTAATATTGAATTTGGCTCTCGTTTCCCATTTATATTTTTGGTGGAATAAGATCAACCTCGGACTATAACGAGTATTTATGAAAGAAAAAGAAACGATTAGCCAAATCTGCATGATAATAATGCTGAAGTGAAAATTATAGTCAAAATCTTACGTTAAAGTTAACGTTTAGTGTAACATTAAATTACTTACATAATTTTGTATGTATCTACTTATTTAGGTAAGTTCTTAAAAGTAAACATTATTTGAAAAGATTTTCGTTCACTACTAAAATAAAAAAATTCAAAAATACTCACTTTTCTTCTACTTCTTGACGTCGTAGCCATTCCCTGGAAAGATAGAAAAGAAGGCATTAGTAAAACGTACAAAATGTAATCGCCCAATGATTAGGTAAAAAGTAGTAAAAAAAGGTGCAAAGGTACATATAGTGTTGCCTCTTGAAGAAATTTCAATATGAAATCTAGGTATTACCTATAATCTTTTTTTGGGGTTTCTCAGAGTACGACATTGAGCCGAAATTAACGTAATATAAACTTGCGCTATTAAATCCAAACAACTGATAGACGTAATACATATAAACTATACAAAGATAGCACCAAAACTACTAAACATACATAGTTCCACTGTCTAATTAGACAGTGGAACTATTGGGTATTTTTTCTCCCAGTAGTTCGATCAAGGAATTCCTTGATCGAACTACTGGGAGAAAATAGTCATAAGTAGTCCCACGGAACTCAGCATGACATTCATATGAACTTACCAGTGCGCCACCGAGGCATTCCATTATAACTAGAATCTGTTGCCTATACCTAGGCACTTTATTTTATGTGGAAGCTAAACCAAACTTTAGGTATAATACTTGTCATTGTACTGCGAGACAGTCAACCATACACTTTACTTATCTACACAATGCAATATGACAAACTAACTTATTACAAATAGTAACGTGTATAATTATCGCTATCAGTGAAAAGTTATGAGTAAGCCCTTTGGAGTCAAGTAATTATTAGAACGCAGTATTAGTTGAAATTCTTCAATCTCGATTATCAGTACTTGCACCAACCACTTCTATTTTCAAGTATGAAAGTAGATAAGGACTTATGGAGTATTAAAATACTCCCATCATCTATGCTATTTCTATACTCAGTATACTAATACGAGTATTATAATTAGGAAAGACTTATTTGTTTGTAACCAATTAACTCTAAAACTATTGAACCGATTTCTAAAAATATTTTACCGTTAGGAAGCCACGTTATCTTGGAATAAGAAAAGTCATTGTATCATGATGTTGCCACCCCCAAGGGACCGGAGCAGTAATAAAAAATATCAACAAATCTGGCAGATAACCTTACATATTGTTGTAAAAACGGGCATGTATGGGTTCAAATGGGTGCTATGAGATTCGTAGCATGTCATAGGCGAAGCTGTGGGACACAGCTAGTATACAATAGGTAGGTGGCTGTGTGTTCGAACCACTTTCAAGATATTATAATACCTATTAAATGTTGGTTGCTTATAATCCGAATAACCCATTGACAATTCAAATTCTCGTGACACGGTGTTTGTTAGTTACCAAACTCCTCCGAAACTGCTTGACTGATTTTTATGCACTATTATATGTATATAGTCTGAGAATCGGTCGTAATATGTTTTTCATACCCCTAAGTGATAAGGGTGGCCCACACCAAAATTTATTTTTCTGTTCATTGGATATTTTTTACATATTAGATGTGGTATTAAAAAATACATGCAACCCTACCTACATACCGTTGTTCTTAGCTATGTTTTATAAAAATCGGTTAAGCCATTTCAAAGATATGAGGGGTGAAAGTGATGATGATAAATTGAATGTGTTCAAATATACCCGTGTTGGGTATCAAATGAAAGGTCATAACCTATACATCACGATACCGCAAGTTTCATTAAAATCGGTTTAGCCACTCGAAAGATGTGTAGTAGTACAGAGTAGAATGTATTTCTTATTCTGTAACCACACTCCGCGCAATTCGCATTAGCTCTGAATAATTGTTGATAGACTATACGTACGTTAAAAAAAACTTAAAAAACCCCTATTTTTTTTTTATCGATATAAAGCCTATAAAAGCATAAAATAAAAAAATAAATTAAAAATTTAAAAAACCCCGACTCACAAAAAAAGAACAATAAAATATTATTTACGTATTCATATTTTTTAACTAACAGTTTGTCCCGTCGTCGGGGACCGCTCACCTAATCATAACCTAATCGTATTCGTACGTCTGTCTCTGTTTAGGTATAGAGCGGTCCCCCCGACGAGACAAACTGTTAGTCAAAAATATGAATACGTAAATAATATAGCTACCTATAATAATAGTAAAGGTTCAATACTTAGGGTAGATAGGTCATAATATAATAGTTATTTTTTTATCCGTTATACTTTCGATTGTTGGCACTTGATGGAACTTGTTATAATACATTATGAAAATTCACTTGTACTATTCCACTTTTATTTTAATTTGAAAAATACCTGACCGGTTTCGCTATTATCGCATCATCAAAGGTTCTTACACTAAAGTGAACACAATAAAATAAAAGTGGAATAGTACAAAGTGAATTTTCATAATGTGTTTTTTTTTTACTTTTTACAGGTTTTTTTATTATTCTTTTTTTGCGAGTCGAGGGTTTTTTAAATTTTTAATTAATAGCGATATCCCAACTATCCCTATCCCTATTATACTCATATTATAAATGCGGAAGTAACTCTGTCTGTCTGTTTCGCTTTCACGCCTAAACGACTGGAGCGATTGAGATGAAATTTGGTATAGGGATAGATCGAGGCCCTGAATAGGACATAGGCTGCTTTTTAACAGAATGCGCAAAAGGAGGGTTATGATTTTATGCGATAACAAGTTCTACGCGGTTGAAGCCGCGGGAAACAGCTAGTTAGTAATATAAATATTAATGTAAAACTACATACCTAATGGCAAAACAACGTGCCGGGTTTAGTAGGATAAGAGTTAAACCAATAATTTAGATATTGGTGTAGTAGTTAGACATTGGTGTGAAGGGACCGTTTAGATTATGTAACCACATATCTTGTTTAGTAAACGTCTTTAGGTTACGGTAACGACTTTCTATCAGGTGGACATATCTAGTTTGCAAAAGCTTCTTTCAAACTGGAATACTGTATGGAGGAATAGGTTGAGTTGATCCTACAAGCTGGCTACTTGTTCAGGACTCTGATGCCTTCAGTGAGAGATTAGGTACATCTGTCTTTCCAGTCCGACTAACTAAACAAATCAACTGTTGTGCAGAATGGAACTCAACGAGGGACTTCATTCCCAACTGACCAACTGTTTGATGACTTCTGGTTTAATTCAATATCTAAATAGGTGTACAGACATACATACACACATATAGTAACGCCTTTTTCCAAGGGGTATGCAGAGGCATAGAATACGCCCACATTTCAACTTTTGTTTTATGTCCAACGTAATAGGTGGTAAGCCTTTTGCCGTGTTGAAACGAACAGGCGCAAATCGTGACGACCCACAGTTGAAATTTTTCAAGCCGCCCATAAGGCCTTCGACTCGGCTTAACGATTGTCCTTTTACTGACAACCGGGTTTCATTTCGAGTTTTACTTCTCTCCGCAATGAATCTTTTTGCGAAATTGTTCCCTTAGTCGCCTCTTACGACACCCTTTGAATGAATTGGGGTGGCGACATTTTGACCCTTTCCCGTTGCCACCCGGGGCAAAATGGTTGTACAGTATTCTAAGAAAACATTTACTCAATCAATTGTCATCAAACATAGGTATTACAGTTTTTACCTTACCCCTACCTACTACCTACGGTTGGGAGCACTGGGTTAGCCCTCGGGAAGATATCCCCGGGATAATCGTGGACTACCTATGCTGTGTCAGAATTTCATTTCATTTGGCACTCGCAAAGGCAAGGAAACCGCGTCAATTTATCGGTTTTACACATCATGTGAAGAGACAGGGACATTATATTATCATCCTTTTCAGGGTTCCGTACTTCAAACAAAAAAAACGCAACCCTCATAGGATCAATCACTTTGTTGTCCGTACGTCCGTCCATCTGTCTGTCAAGACCCTTTTTCTCGTGACCGCGTTTTCATGCTTTACTAATGTTATCATTCATTATTGCCTCCGGTGTGGCGCCCACTGCTCACTAAGTTTATATCAGCCATATCAGTACTTTTTCTAAATCCGTGTGTACACGCTTAAGCTTCCAAGATATTTAAAATAGAATGAAATTGGATGATAATTTAATCAAGAGTTTAATTATAAAGTACTTTAATATCTTTGTTACTCGTATCTGAACTTGTTGAAATTTATCTTTGAGATAATATGTACTTAGATAAGACATTTTACTGCCTTGATCTTAATGAAACGACAGAAGATTCTTCAGCATAACCCTTAAGCTGAGCCTCGTCGAGCAGAAGCAGCCACTTTACAAGTACATGCCGGAAGACGTACCTAACTACTCAAAATTTACCGCCCAATTCTCTATTGGAACGAGTTCATTCATTATTATAAGTAAAGGACTATATCACGTATTGGTACGAGTTCATTCATTCATTCATTATTCTTTCATTATTATAAGTATAGGACGAGTCAGAAGTAGAAGTCCTTTATTATACTGTTGGATTGATCAAAGCTTCAGGTGTTTTTTGTGTATATCAGTAGGTATACCCGATGACAAGAACCTGATATGTAGTTGCAAAAGCGGATTAGAAAACGAAGTTTTGAAGTAAGAGTAACTAGGAATCCGAATAAATGGATAATACGCTTGGCCCAAGTAGCGTGGGGAACTACTGTAAATAACAGGAATAGGAAGTATATTGCTACCTTGAATTTAAACTGTCCAGCTCCATCTGTCTGTCTTCGCCTCCATAAAATTGGCACACGCTAAAGAGCACATCCTACTTCTATTAATATACTAATACATTATCATAAACTTTATAGCATCGGTTTGTTTTGAAGCGGAACAAACAACTATTAATGTCATTTCTTTCTTTTTAACACGCTTTTATTAGCTTCACTTGTAACTATGTAGATATGTAAGAAAATCTTGGAATGTTAATTTGACCCACTTCCCGTCCTTCGAACAGGCTGAAATTTTGCACACGCTCTGAATTCTGATGACAATACATGACTAGCTAAAGAATGTCATTACAAATCCAATATGGCGGCCTCCCCAAAATGGCGGACTGTCTGTTTGAAATCCACCCCCATGATATGGGTATCGAATAAAAGGGTTTGCTGTCAGGAATACGAAAAAAATAGTCATTGTAATTTTTGGTACGTGCTAAAAGCATGTTTTTTAGTTTTTTAAACTATAATATCTTTATTATTATTTGTTAAGAGTTTTTTTTACAACACGCCTTGATTAAGCTGAAGCTGATTTTAGTTTGTGCTATTGGATATATATATCTATAATAATTATAGATATATATATCCCATACAGACATAGATACAGAGGAAAGATTTGATTGTTTGTTTTTTGTTTGCACGAATAGGCTCCGAAACTATCAAACCGATTTTAAAATTTTTTTTACTGTTTCGAAGTCACACTTTCCCCGGGTAGCATAGGCTTTATTTTATTCCCGTATACCCACGGGAACGAGAACTACGCGGGTGAAACCATTGACGACCGTTAGTAAAGATTATACTTGTAAGTTGTTACACTCAAACATAGTAGAATTCAACGCGCTCATCATGGGTACACAGAGATTAGTCCTGGGTGGGTGGGAATATTACCGACGATCTCTGATATCGCAGACACTAGCTACCTACTATCTATACATGTCTAGACCAAGATGCCAATCAACTATATGAGTTCATCTTTAGTGTTGATGCCCATTTAAACAGCACGCTCTCAATATTAATAGCATTTCTTGATTGTAAGGCATTATCACTAATAGTCTTTGGTACGCATGACCCCTTTTTATCATAGAGCAAGCGTAGCTGAAATACGGCGCGCCAATAATAAAATTGAGCCATTTTCTTTATGAAAACCATAGATTTAGAATTTTTCGCTACTCTCAAACGAAAACTGTGCTGTGCGTTTATATTTTTTTTCTTTTTTAAGACATTATTGATACGAAAATGGATAAACATACTGTAAACATCTAAGATTGCTGTCGGTAGCGCGAAGTCAATGGCCTTTGGTATTTAGGTCAAGGTTATGTTATCGACTGCACAAGAATTAAGTAATAAATCATATTATAGGAATATGATTTATTACTTAATTCTTGTGCAGTCGATAACATAACCTTGCAAAATATAGCTATTTGACCCTGATACGTATCAAATAGCTATATTTTGCTAGCTGAAAAGATGCATAAATATACATTCAAAACAACATTTGAAACAAAGGCAGCTGAAAAGTTACACGATTTAAAAGAAACGTACAGTAAGAAAGAAAGACTTACATAATTCGCAAACCGCCTCAATCCATTTCGTATATTTTGGACCATGTGGCCCAAATGTAAGTGTAGATTCATAGTCTACCAGAACTGGGTAACGTGGCCGTGTTCTTGATTTCGAGAGAAATAACTACCAGAAATAGGAAGAGCAGTGGCCGAGTTCCCCAATAGTGTTCTCTATTTTCTATTTTTAAACTTAGAAGTGTAACGAGTGCTACTAAACACTATTCAATTTGCTATCGCTATACACTGCACAAGTGGTAACGACTTACTAATACTACCTATTTTTCTAGTTTACATACACTCTCGTGTGTATTCTGCGACAAATTTGGATTCGGTTCAACGGAAAACCTACGCAATTTTAAAAAAGTCTGCTACGTTTAAACGTGAATAAAAAATATTCACATTAAGCGTTACTTATCAAAAGCTTTACATGAAAATGCTGACACCCCTTTTAAATAAGAGTGATATGGGTGACCGTAGTACTAATGGGTCCGGTAGAAATTTGAATCAGATCTATATCTATAGGTACTTTTAATAAAACTGCAGAGGTTCGAAAATCTTTACATAAAAGATATTTTGAAAATTTTTCATTGTAGGGCTTTCTATAATCGACACTAAAGTCAAAAAAGTTAATTTAAAACATTTCTTGTCGGTTTGTCTTTTGTCTTTCTGTCTGTCGCTGTTGCAACTAATGAATAAATTTAAATGATAATTGGTTAATTTGAAATTATAATCCAAGAAAGGCTTTACGATAAGTTTGATCTTGATCCCCATATTCTGCTCGGTTACTCGGTGTTAAAAAGAGACATCTCAACTTTAGTTATAAGCCATAGCGAAATGTCTCTAATTTCTGAACTTTAGAAGTCCGAGAAAACTGAAGATTAGATAACCGAGAAAAATTTTATGATAGGGTAAACCATCCAATTATTGGCACTTTAAGAATGAATATAAATACAAATTAAAATTATAATCTTTTAAATAATTACAAAATCATTCAATACAAAATCAATATACACACATAGTCTTACATTTAATTTAAAATTAACTATAATTAATTTATTAACCCGTCTCTCATCGTATCCGGTGCAAATGTACCCATCACACAGGCGGCATTGCCTCGCTGAATAGCGATGGCCAACCTTTGCACCAGATACGAACCGGAACGGGAGTCACTGGTCTTATCCCTCAACCGATGCCCCAATTCTTTAATTAGGTTCTTGGCGTCTGTACCCCAACTGCCCATCGTCTCAACAGCGAACGGAACAAAGAAATATTGTTTTGCTAAGACCGCATATTTATACTTTTTTCTTTCTGCTGCATCTTCAGCAGCAGCTGCTGGAGAACGGACGGTACGCCTAAGGTGACTGGGAGCGACTGTACTTACGCACGTAGCATCCCACAAGAGACATTTGCCCCTTTTCCACGGCACCAGAGTCATACCGTCCGGTCTTTTGCCGTCTGCTCTACTGAGGCCGGGTGGCTCCAACAGGCATGGGACAGCTACCGAAATAAAGGCTCTTCGGATGATATCGTTAAGAGCATGGTGACGCGGAAATCTACCCTTGCCCCTACGACAACTCAGCGCGTGGTGACCATCCTCCTCCACCATGGAACCGCAGGTGCATCTATGGGATTCACACACCTTGCAGCCCAGGCGGAGAGCCACAGCCACCCGCAATGAATTGTCATCCAGAAGTGTGCCCAGGTGAGGCGAAGGCAGCGCGTGCAACCATGCTCCTGATTCTGGCTGCGATACAGCCTGCAGCCTGGCCAGATCGGGCACTGAGGCGCCCTCCATTAACTGCTCTCTAACAGTCTTAATAATGCCGTCATCCCAAACGCGTTGGATGTGTGGACCGGCAGGCCTCGACGCTGCAGAACTGCGGACAAACCAAGCTGCCTCGGCATCGGCTGCAAAGGGCACGGTCACTCCGCCACCATTAGAGTGAAGAATTGAAGTGACGAGGTCCGCTACCCCATGCGCCGACGCCAGAAAAGCCGGCAAACCCACATCCCGAGCACATCGCACTCCTATGCCTCCGTGGCGGATGGGAAGCGTTGCCTGAGTCCACTGTGACTCGTTCAAAGATACATTTAAAATCGACTCAACTGTATGTTTTAAACAATCATCAAAAGTTGCGACTTCCACTGGATAGAGCCAGGTAGGTGCTGTTCGCAAAAGATATGTCATCTTCGGGAGGGCGAAACATGTGCGCAGTAATACTATGGCTATATGAGACGAAAGAGCTTTGAGACGCTCTCGAGTGGTAAGAAGAAGTGTATTATGTGAGGAAAGAGCATCTGGCACTCCATCAGGAAAGATGGGAGACCCTAAAAGGGTGAAAGAATGAGAAGAGATTTCCTTTAGGCCAGGCAAAAGGGAATTGTATTGTGGAAAGCTACCGCGAGCTTCGGGACCGCATGGGTAAAATTCACATTTAGAGGGATTCACTTCCAGACCCAGGTCTCTAAAACGAGGAATCAAAGTGCTCAGATCCTGGTAGACGTCTTCCGGTGAACCCCCAAGAGTCCCATCGTCCAGATACCATAAATTCAGTTTAGACTTTAGCTCCGTAATGATATTATGGATCGCTAAACTGAAAACGAGGGGCCCCAGCGGATCCCCCTGCTGCGCTCCCACTTGAGAAGAAATCAAACTATTATTAAAGAAGAGATTAGAGGGATAATAGTATACTTGAAAAAGAAACGGGTAGAGAGAGGGAATCTGTTCCTTAACGTTACACAAAAGAGCGTCTCTTTCTAGCGTGTTGAATGCATTTCGAATATCAAGCTTAAGCACCACGCTGTCTGACCGCGCGGGGTCCATGACGAACGCACGTGTCGCATGGATAGCGGCCTCGCAACCCCGCCGCGTCCCGAATCCCAGCTGGTGTGGTTTCAGATACTCCGCCATCGCCTCTCTCACGGACCGGCACGCTAGCTTGGCCGTCAACCTACGAAACACACTCCCGACCGCTATAGGCCTGACCCCACCATCTTTCTTTTTGAGAGCACAAAGGGAGGCACCGTACAAATAAGGGCAGATCGCGGGATTTAACTTCCCACTTAATAAAGAATTGGCCAGTCTTGTCAAGCACTCCAATAGCCGTTGCCCACTCTCGCCCGCAGATCCAGATGTGAGCTCCTTCAAATGGCCAGGACGCAAGCCGTCTAAGCCCGCCGCCGAACCGCTATAAAAAGTGCTTAATGCAATTGTCACGTCCTTCTCCGAAACCGTAGCCACCGACAAGGACATTTCCGGCATCGGTGGAAAGTTGAGCGGACGTGATGGGCCCGGGTGCTTCATACGAAGTGCATCGAGGGTTTCAGGACCGAGCTGCGCAAATGAGTCGTCAGAGACTAATAAACGGACTGCCCCACGAAGATCACCCTCGTACACTTTGTCCTCGACAACCTTTATCCGATCCTGACCCCCCCGCGACCCACGCCCAGCTCCGCCCGGCTCATCGGGGAACCAATCCGAACCAAAAGTCTGAATGTTTGCTTTAACCTTTGCGGTCAGGTTGCCTGGTGCATCTTTCGAAGGCACCCGCAGGGCACCATAGGCAAAAGATAGAAGCTCCCCCCAGTCCTCCACTTCATTACCACTGACACACTTGTCGATAATCTCACACAACTTGCCCGCCGCCTGGTTTCGAGCTCCTTTAGGTACATGCTTCATTACCACCGTAGAGGCTCTCAAAGAAGCAAGCCTTTCCAGGGGACAGGGGTGGGACACCTGTGGCAACTGAACATACTGACTGGGTAAATCGGTAGGAGATGGAAAGTTCTGTGAGATAGTCGCAGCCTGACTTTGATTTTTGTGCATGCGGCCTATGTGGACTCTAAGTCCATGCACACTAAAATTGCGCAAAGATTCTGGGCAGTGGGGACAACGCACCAAGGCAGTTGACGCATTCATTTTGTATAGGTAAAGAAGTACCTATTATTCTACCAAAATAAACCAAAAAAAAAATACAAAATTAATGGAACAAAATCAACAATTATAAACCAATAAAAATAGAAACAACGGGTAACCAAACCAATAACATAGGTTTTAGCTGTTAAGAAAAACAAAAAGAAATTGAAAATTAAAATTATAACCAATAGTATACATTCAATATAAGTAAATATGTCGCATTATTCCATGTCAAGAAATATTTCAAAAATAAAAATTAAAAACATTAACCAAACTAGTTAATGTGTACAAATATTGTAATATTCGCCAGTAATTTAAATAATGTAATGAATACAATTTAATAATGTCAGAGTATATACCTATTTCTACTATGGTAATATTTTCTTACTGGCAACCGCGCACACGGCACTGCGACAGCGGCGGGTAGTTACCGCTCGAATTATTTATCGGACCACCAACACTATTACAAATAACCAGGGTAATCAAATCACTTTTTGTTATTGTTTTGGTTGTGTCAAAGTTACTTTGATTTTTTGTGAAGTAAACCAATTTATGCAATGTAAGTGTTTTTATCACGGCGCCGCCCGGCGTGTATGTTGCAAACTTCGAAGAACGAACAAAATCCGTCAAAAATAATTTCAGCCGAGTGCGACATACTCGTACATATTGGTGGTTAGTGCGATGTAGACCTGTTCTCCTTTTTTCGTGACGACTTACAGTGCGAACGACGTGTCACAAGAAATGTATCTTCAGGTAAGTTATGTATTACCAATTTACCTATTTACATATTTACATTCTGCACTTTCTTCTGCATTCTGAATGTGAACTCATGATAGAACGATCTTCTGTCTCTTTCTTCCACTTTTATATTGCCGGTTTATTTTAAAATTTTGACATATGATTCTCCAAAATACACATTAGTTTTATTTCGTTTTTTTTACCTTTAAATTTATTTTACTTGTTATATAACTTAATTTGTAGTTCCCTTCGCAGTTTTTCTATTTGTAGCGTATCAGTTAACTTATGATAATCAATAAACCATAACCGATGTTGAGTTCTTCTTGCACCTATTTTTATCACAATATATTACCTTGTTTGTATCGCAAACGATACCTCTTGTAATAGGCACTATCCTGAATACTTTCTTGACTTTATTAGAAGATTTTATGCAACTTTACTATTTTTTTTATGAACTCCCGTACGGAGTTGTTGTTAACGTCAGGACGGTGGCGCCCTCTCTCCGCCGCATCCATCATTTGAAAAGGTCATGAAAACAAGACTCATAAACCACATTAATAAGTTTTATGTCTTGAATCGCAGACAATTTGACTACCAGAGGAGTATAGGGACTGTAAATGGTATAGACCAGTGGTGGGCAAACTTTTTTAATGGGGGGCCAGAAAAATGAAGAAATTCCAGGGAAGGGCCAGAATTATAGGAAAAACGGATTTTGTGCTGAAACTTTTAATCATATATAAAAACTTTACAGTACTTACACACTTGCATAAACGTTACATACATACATATAGTCGGGGCTTTATCCCCAAAGGGGTAGGCAGAGGCCTAGTATACGCCCGAATTTCACCTTATAGTTGTATGTCTCACGTAATAGGTGGTGAGTTTATTGCCGTTAACAATTAGAATCTAACTGTTATTCGAACGAAGGTCCTGACATGGTGACGTGTGGGAAGTGTGAAATTGCTTTTTATGTACCATATTTCTTGAGTTGTGACGAAGTAACTTTCAGCAGTGCGAAAAGGTGTTTAACAGTAAGTTGGTTTGTGATTGAATTGGTCTGCAATTTCATGGCAGAAAAGTCTGTTCCTTCACCACCTATAGATGCGTCTATTGCTCAACTAAGTAGAATCTTCTAAATGTTGCTTCTGGACCTTTAAAATATAATTATCGCGGGCCATATACTAGGTATTCATATATAAGGACCGACGGCGGGCCGGACTAAATGCTTCCGCGGGCCGGAGGTGGCCCGCGGGCCGTACTTTGCCCATCACTGGTATAGACACATTGATAGATGGTGTAGTAAATACTTTAAATAAAAAACGGTGGCAGGACTATTCTTTGATCTAAGCGCCGCATTTCACAGTGTATATCATCAATTATTATTAGTAATATAAAATCGAGCACGCAATAACATTCTAAACTTATTTGAATCGTACTTATCTAACAGGAAGCAATATGTTGAGACAAAAGTTTCTGTAGTAGAAGGAAAGAAAAATGAAACAAATCTAGATTAACAACAGTTAGAATAGGGGTTCCTCAAAGGGTCCGTTTTGGGACCTATCTTCTTTATTTGTTTTTGAATGATATGGTAGAGGTAGATTATTTCTGTAATGTAATTCCGGACATAAAACTCGTGCTCTTTGCTGATGACACAAATGCATTAATTTCTCTATACCTACAATTCAAGGGTTCCTCTGAAAGTACGTAAGGGTCATTCTAAACAAACAGGTCAGTTCCACCCGCTCCTTCGAGCCTGATGAATAAATACACCTTTCTATCTTATGTGACATTAACATAAGAGAGCGCGAAGCGCTCGTGGCCCCGCGGACTCAGTGTTCTGTAAACGATCACTGCAGTAAGCAACTTTCACTATGGCCGGTCCATGGATGGGTGACCATTCATGTGATCACTTTGTGACATTTATTTTGAGCGTTTCCGTGCTTCGGAAGGCACGTTAAGCCGTTGGTCCCGGTTGCCAGTAAAATGGCAGTCGTTAAGCTAAGTTGAAGGCTTTTTTTCAACAGCAGGCAGTCACAACCTGCGCCTGTCCATTTAAACACGGCAATACGGCTCACCACCTATTACGTGGGACAAATTATACAAAGGTGAAATGTGGGCATATAATATGCCTCTGCCTACCCCTTCGGGGATAACGGCGTGACCATATGTATGTATGTATGTGACATTAACGAAGTTGCTACAGTCAGCTAGTCTACAAGGTATTCAGAATATCAGCTTCATATTTTATTTGATAATTGGTAATTATAAAATCATACAAAAGGCCTTGGAAATATTATCCCGAGTGTTATTGAAACTTGTGACCGGATCCAAATAGAAAGTGTTACGAAGATTCAAAGACAAATTGAGCGATAACAACTTTGTTAGCATCTTAGACGGGCGCACCCGACGGCGACGTAAGCTTGACGTAAGCCTACCTCAATCAATCACTACGGCTTTTCGGAGTAAATTGCTCGACTTAGGTCTCTCCCAATTGCCACCATGTTAATCTTAAATACCTATACACAGCATTATAATAATATAACAATGGAAAATGGGCACCCATAGCTGTACCAGTACAATAGTTCTTTCGGTCTATTATATGGTATCCTATTGTTTCATAGTAGTCTATGTTTTATCCGCTCTGTCTGTCCGTCACGAAGCTGTATCTCAGAAACCGTGATAGCTAGAGAGCTGAAATTTCCACAGATGAGGTATTTTTATTGCCGTTATATCAACACATACTAAAATCAGAAAAAAATAGTATTTAGGGGGCGCCTATCTTACAACAAAATCCCACTTGACCGGTTTTTCAAATAGGTATGTTAATTGCCTTAACAATTTCCTGAAAATTCAACGTGTATTTCTGACTACTAAGACTGTTGCCAACATATCTATCTAAAACAGCTGTAAAATAGAAATAATAAATACAGTGTGAACATTTTGTTTGCATTTAATGTTCATTGAAGAAAGCGTGTACCCAACCAGGGTCATCTCGCCGATCGATGCGGTCAGACCAATGAATCCAACCTTGCATGCACCACACTAAAATACATTGTTACAGTGTTAGAAAGCTATCTCAAAAGTTTGTTATAATTGTGCAGTCAGTCATTTACGGAGGTTTTTTGCAGAAGTATTAGGAAAATCTTATGTTTAAACAATACTTTGACGAAGTTCCTATACGTTAAGTAGTAATGACGTTTAATGCACGTTCTGATAATGATTTGACCTGTTTATAAACATACCACTGCCTCAGATGTAGGTTTACAAAATGCTCTAATCAACCGGCAATTTCCTACTTGCCGCATTGCCGGATAAACAATTTACACTCATTACAATTCGCATATTAGTCGAACGATGTGTTTACGACACACAATAGGTACGCTCTGTTGTTTCTTGTGAACCTTTAAGTATCACTCACTGTCACAACACTAGGCATCCATCCAGGATACACGACACTTTGATAAATTTATTTGTTATCTGTGATGCGTTAAGTGGAAAAATGATAATATGCAAATTTCAAGATATAGGTGTTAATTTATAAAGTTGGTAGGTACCTATGAATGTGTGCAGCAGATGCCTTGCTGAATAAAACGCAGAGTAGATGGTGTGGCGGAGCAGTGGTGCGCCGTGAGGAGCAGCGTGACACAAGCGGTGCCGGTGGTGGTTGCAAGGTTGCTGACTTCGCACGAGTGCGGTGTCGCAGCCGGCTTTTGTACGTCGCACCGGTCGACGGTCGGGCGGACGTTTAATGCGCGGGTATTTCGGTATATCACAGCCATCGGACAAATCGTGACCGTGCGACCCGGCCCCAACGAGCGCTCTAATAATAAACTTGTTTATATTTTTTATTCTCTCCATGACTTTTATTCTGATTCCTCGTCGACGACCAGCGGTGAGCGCCAAGGCCTCGTGGTCGACCTCGGGGACCACGTGCGCTTCGAAATAGATCGCAACGCGACACTTATTATCATCGATCCTCGTTATTTATCGGGAACGGATAAAGCGTATCAGCGCGCCAAAACACGAACGATTTGAACGGTGGCGGTGTCGTTTGGTGCGTGTAACGGTGGCATGGCAGTGTGTGGGTGTGTTGGTGGAGCGTGGAGCGTGGAGCGCGCGTTCGGTCGGGTACGTACCGAGAGCGTGTCGGAGATCGCGCTGCAGAACGCGCTGAACCCGCCGGCGGCGGTGGGCGGGCTGGGCGGCGGAGTGCCGCTCGCGCGCTCCATGGCGCGCTGTGCCCACTGCCGGCGCGGCGATAGAGCACTGCCGGCGCCGCCGACCACGTACGCCACGCGCCCTCGCGTTACATAAACCTCGGTGCTTACTCGCTGCCCGCTCCCACCTGTCTGTTGTCGCTACGTTTTGGCATCACATGCAATCCCAAAACAATAACACTAAATAATTATAGATGTACTATTTTAAGCTCACTCAGCGCCCGTTCCGACTAATTTGTAGCACTTTGTCTTATTATAGCTGTGATTTTAAGCAGATAACTCTACAAAATTAAAGTCGGGTGTTGCTTTTTGATTTCCATGAAAATGTTTGAATATATAATTCTCTTTGATGTTTCATATAGCGGTATATTTTTTCTTCTAAAGCGCTTGTACTAAGCTTGTCGGCTTATACAGTTGCAACGTTATGTGGGCCATTAAGGGTTCTTAGCATATACCTATTCTGCTATAACAAATATGTTTAAAAAAAAAGTCGTAGAATTATTGATACGAAGAAGATTACATACAGATAGGCAACTGCCTGTCTCCCTCTGAGCAAGCTTCCCCACCCCCGCCACAGCGGGGTGCGAGGTCGGGAAACCTCCACGTTGGCGGTGCGGTTTTCTATCCCTTTCGGCTATATGCCCGAGGGGAGTGGAAACCGGGCTTAGCTGGTGCACCCTGGAACATCGGCTAATGGGCGTGGACGTAAGGGCTGCCTCTGTTAGTCGATGTACCAATACCACGGCAGCTGACCCCGTGTGAGGGGGTCGTGGCATGGCTGGCCTGCTAGGCCTGCGGTGTTGCGATGTGTCTGCGTCGCAACACATCACGACGAGTAGAACGCGCTGGTAGCTACGGCTGGTTGAAGCGCTGTAAGCAGTTTCGGCCGTCGATTCGACGGAACTGACCCTATTTAGAGGGGGTCGTGGTTTGGTAGGCCTTCAAGGCCTGCAGAGTTGGGTCACTACAGCTCCTGGTGGTAACGGTTCGACTTTGTAGAGTCGCAGCCGGCCGCGGCCAGTCGAAGCGAGTTTGGATGTTTGTGGACGCGTAGGCCCTCTGCTCGCGCAGGGGCCTACTCATTCGTCGGAGCTCGGGAGGACCAGCCACCCTCCTCGCGTTCCGTAATCCCTGGGATCATCGCAACTATCCAGCTGGTGGCACCAGTCGGTACGCGGTGGACCTTAGGGGCCGGAGGGCTTGCCTTAATTGGCTGGCCTGCGACAAGGACAGTCTTTAACACCCGACAGACAAGTCGTTAAATACCTGTACGGGCACCAGGCGCACCCTGCAGTATGTAGCCCGCTCCCTGGAATGAGCGTCACCCAGGGAGTGCACATATTTCGTCTCATTTTCGTGGGATCCTAATGGAAAATGATAAAAACAAACCAAATACGATCGAGAACTTATTTTTAAACAACGAACCTGGCTATTCAAAAACGGATAAAGAGTTACTTGAAGATGATGCAGTGGTTGCGAGGCCTGGGACCCCGGTGCCGGGCCTTCGGGAAGTGGGGGTGTTGCTGTCGCGTTGCGACGCCACGCCTCGCAGTGAAGAACTGCCGCTGTCGGAGTCCGATAGCAGCGTTATTCCAATGGCGACCGTGGATCCCCGTCCCTCGCCTACGTCGTTACCCTCCAGACTGTGGCAGCAGCGTAAGCGTCGCAACCCGACTGAGATGGAGGAGAACAACAGTGACGAGTCAGCGGGCTCTATCACGACCAGGAGTAAGCCTGGAAAGAGAGGGCGAGGCTGCCCCTCGACGACAGGGCGGTATGTCGGCCTGGCGAAGGCCAAAGCTGACCTCAACGCGGCCAAAGAAAGGGATATTGAGCTACAGGCGGAGGAGGAGCTCGAGCGCGATATACAGCTGAGGGAGGAGAGGAGACTCTCTTTCCTCCGCCAATCATCTGTGCCGACAGAGGCACCGACGACGCCACCTGCTTCGGAGCTCAGTACCCAGCAACTGGCGAAAGTAGTTGAGGAGGCGGTGGAGGCGATTCAATCCGTCGTCCACAAATCCTCACGCTTGAAGGGCAGAGAAGAGATCCGTAGTGCTTCGGGATCTATTTTGGAGATAATGAGGGTGCTGGCTGCCCGCACCGTCTCTGAAGAGGTGGTTCGCCTTCAAGGCGAGAACGCGGCTCTGCGGGCCATGTGGAAGGATGACGCCATGAGGCGGCCGAGGTCCCCGCCGCACACCAAGCCGTCATGCTTATCGCGCGATGACGTCTTGTTCTTAATAGACGCGCGCCTGGGCGGCGTGGAAGATCGACTACTGCCAGAGCCACGATTGCGCCCGCCTCTGGCGGCGGACGCGCGTAACGCGGCCCGTGCTACCGCCTCCACGGTCGCGAAAGTTAGCCTTTCTAATGGCCCCTCCGCAGAAACCTCTAAGCCTACACGCCCCGCCGGTGTCTCGTCCCGCTCTAAGGGCAAACGCTTGAAGGGTGGGTCCGCTGGTGCCCCTGCTGCTGTACGTCCTTCTCCCGTCCCATCTGCCCCTGTGCTAGAAGTGACGGAGACTCCCACCGTCGCAGCTGCTCCAGCGGCCGTCTCTTCTTCTCCCCCAATGAGTAAGGGGAAGAAGAATAGAGGAAATAGGAAGAGTGCAGCAGCTCGAGAGGCAGAGGCGGCACGTCGGGGGCGCCAGCCGTCTCCTATTATTCAACCGAATCCTGCTCCTCGACCTCTTGCCGAGGGTTGGAATGAGGTGACGAAACGAGCGAGGAAGGTGGCACCTACGGCAACCGCGATTAAGAGCGCCCCAAAGCTCCGCGTCCCTCGCTCTGCGGCAGTGGTAATAACGCCGCAGCAAGGTGCTGTAGAACGGGGCGTAACGTACGCCGACAAACTCGCCGCGGCTGAAAGGTCAATCGACCTCAAAAGCCTCGGCATTGCCGCACGGCGGCAACTGGGGGCAGAGTCCTCGAAGTGGCTGGCACTGACAGATGCCAAAAAGCAGATGCCTTGGCGGAGAAACTAAGGACTTGCCTTGGTGACGATGTCCGTGTAGCCAGACCAGAGAAAAGTGCGGAGCTGCGCATCTCTGGTCTCGGCGATGCAGCTACAAAAGAGAGGGTTGCGCAAGTGGTGGCAGACGTAGGAAGTTGCGCTACTGCTAGCGTCATCGTCGGCGAAATTGTCCGTCAAGCCGGTCGGGAGGGCACGGTGTGGGTTAAATGCCCAGTCGCTGCAGCCAAAATAGTGACGGATGGCCGCCCCCTTACTATCGGCTGGACCCGCGTTCGTGCGGTCCTTTTGGAGGCCAGGCCGCAGCGGTGCTTCCGCTGCCTAGAGGTGGGGCATGTGGGTGCCAGATGCACAGGCTGCTCGGCAGAACCCAACTGTCCAATTTGCGCCGCTGCGGGAACTGCCGCTGCGCACCGCTTGGGCACCAAGGTATGTTTGGCGGCATCGCACAAACGACGCAGTAATCGTCGGCGAGGAGGAATCGGTGGAAGACGGCTGGAGCCGGTGGTGCCCAATGCCCCTCCCACCCAACCGCTGGAGGTAATGGATATCGCCCAAGCGTAGATGGCCACTTACTCGATCTTGCAGGCTAACGTCCGCCGCTGTGAGGCGGCGCATGATCTATTGATCCAGACCGCAGCACAGTGCCGGGCGACCGTGGCTGTAGTCTCCGAACCGTACGCGATTCGCACCCGGGACGACTGGGCAGGCGACCGTGACGGCAAGGTTGCTATCATCTCCCGGCGGGGCGCTTTCGACAGGGTATCGAGAGGACGCGGCTGTGTCCTCGCGCTGCTGGGAGGTGCTGCAGTGGTCGGAGTGTACTGCTCGCCCGAGAGAACTAGAGCCGAATTTGAGCAGTGGCTCGTCGAGGTCGGGGCTCTCGTGGCAGAGGCACACCCCACCCCGCTAGTTGTCGCCGGAGACTTCAATGCCCACTCCCGGGCGTGGGCATCCCCGGCGACTGACTACCGGGGTGAGTTGGTGGAGGAATGGGCGGTGTCCAACGGCTTGGTGCTGCTTAACCAGGGAACGGTTCATACATTTGTGGGGAGCATGGGCAGCTCTATCGTAGATCTGTCCTTTGCCAGCTCTTCCCTCGCAAACCGCGCACGTAACTGGAGAGTGGTCACAGGGGTGGAGACGATGTCGGACCATCGCTATATACGATTCGATATCGTCTCCCCCGATTTCAGGACCCAGGACCGTCCCCTGGTTGGCGAGGGCCCACGGTGGCGTCTGAGGACACTGGATCGGGAGCTGGCGAAAGAGGCGGCCATCGTCGAGCGATGGGCCATGGTAGACGGCAACCCGGACGTGGACGCAAGGTCGGAACAGCTATGCAATGCTCTAACTCGCGTCTGCGATGCGGCAATGCGGAGAGCAGGGCCTGTCCTGCCGTGGAGGCGGGTATGCTGGTGGAACGAACACCTGGCAGGGCTGCGTACCTCAAGTCATGCAGCCCAGCGAAGGTACACCCGTTACCGCAGCCGCAGAGACAATAACCCTGTACCCGATATTGGGCGCGCAGCAGAAGAGCTGCGCGCCGCATATCGGGCTGCCCGAGCGGCCTTAAGCTCGGCGATCAGGGCCGCCAAGGCCGCGTCCTGGAACGAGTGGCTCGAGACACTTAATCAAGATCCGTGGGGGCGCCCATATAGGGTCGTGAGCAATAAACTCCGGCCTTATGCGCCTCCGCTCACCAGGTCTCTCGAGCCCTCATTCGTTGGTCACGTTGTCAGCTCCCTCTTCCCTGAGCGGGAAGAGTGGGTCCCGCCGCAGATGGCGGCACCATGCCCGACGCCGGCAAACACAGAGGCGGTGCCACCCGTGTCTGATGCCGAGCTAGGAGCGGCGGTCCTCAAGCTCAAACTGAGGAATCGTGCTCCTGGCCCGGATGGCATTCCTGGACGGGTAATTGCCCTGGTTATGCCGGCGTTTGAAGAGAAGACGCTGTCCTTGATGTCGGAGTGTTTGGCGTCGGGTAGAGTCCCGCGATCGTGGAAGACAGGAAAGCTCGTGCTGCTGAAAAAGCACGGGCGCTCCGCCGAGTCACCGTCAGCCTACCGCCCCATCGTCCTGCTCGACGAGATGAGCAAGCTTTTTGAGCGGGTGCTCGCGGCTCGTCTCGCCGGGCATCTAGAGGGGGCG
This sequence comes from Miltochrista miniata, assembly GCA_933228765.1. Lineage (NCBI taxonomy): Eukaryota > Metazoa > Arthropoda > Insecta > Lepidoptera > Erebidae > Miltochrista > Miltochrista miniata. The sequence goes on along the minus strand of OW121757.1, from coordinate 17,294,009 downwards.
GGGCCCAATCTCAGTCACGGTCAGTACGGCTTCCGTCGCGGGCGCTCTACCCTAGATGCCATCTCCCGACTCAGGGACAGAGTTCAAGAGGCGATCGGTCGGGGGGAGGTATTGTTAGCCGTATCGCTTGACATTGCGAACGCCTTCAATACCATCCCCTGGCAGACCATCGCCGAGGCGTTGAGGTACCACAACGTCCCGTGGTACCTCAGGCGTATCCTTGCGAATTACTTCGTGGACCGTGTCATTTCCTACCCGGCCCAATCTGGGGTGGTTCGCAGGGACATGTCGTGCGGTGTTCCGCAGGGCTTGGTCCTTGGGCCGCTCCTGTGGAACATCGGCTACGACTGGGTCCTGCGCGGTGCCACTCTTCCAGGAGTCGGTGTACTATGCTACGCCGACGATACTCTGGTCACCGCGCGGGGCCCCGACTTCAGGGACGCGAAGGTGCTGGCCACCGTGGGCGTTGCCCAGGTAGTCAGTCGGATCAGGGCGCTCGGTCTGCAAGTGGCCCTCGAGAAATCCGAGGCCGTCTTCTTTCATGGGTCTCGGCGGGGACCCCCTCGAGACTCCCACATTGTGGTGAGTGGCACCCCCATCGCTGTCGGGAAGACGATCAGGTATCTCGGTCTGGTCCTCGACAATCGGTGGGGATTTGTCCAGCACTTCCGGCAACTGGCGCCGAAGTTGCTGTCATTTGCCGGAATGCTGGCTAGGCTGCTCCCCAATATGAGGGGGCCAGGAAGCGCCTGTCGTCTCCTCTACGACGGTGTAGTTCGCTCCAAGGCGCTCTACGGAGCGCCTATATGGTCGGACGCCCTCTGTGCCAGCAATATACGCCTGCTGCGGCGACCGCAGCGGGTGATTGCGCAGAGGGCGGCGCGGGCATACTGCACCGTCTCCTACGAGGCGGCGTGCCTCATTGGCAGTAGCCCCCCCTGGGATCTCGAGGCTGGAGTCCTGAAGAAGGTGTACGAGGAGAGCGCCCTGGTGCGTAGTAGTGGAAGTCGTCCGCTCCCGGAAGATATCGATCGCTGGAGAAGGTCGGCTCGCGACGATCTCTTCCAGGAGTGGGCCAATAGATTAGAGGATCCTTCCGCGAGTGTGCGGCTCGTGGGGGCTGTCCGGCCCGTCCTTCGCGCTTGGGTTGAGAGGACACACGGAGCGCCGGCGTACCACCTCACGCAGCTCCTCACAGGACATGGCTGTTTTGCCAAGTACCTGTGGGAGGTGGTGGGCGTGGAGTCGGACCCTGTGTGCCGTCACTGCCCAAGCGGCGCAATAGATTCGGCGGAACACACTCTCGCGGAGTGTGCGGCATGGGATGGGCCGCGTATCGCCCTCTCGGGCAGTATCGGTAGGAACCTGTCGTTGCCGGCCGTGGTGCGAGCTATGGTCGGCAGCCAATCGTGCTGGGTCGCCGTCGCGTCGCCTCGTTTGCTAGCGAGGTGATGGCGGCCAAACGAGAGGAGTTGCGGGTGCGGGAGCGTGCTTGTCAGACGCTCCCGCCCCGCCGTCCTGTTCGGGGGCGCCGCATGGCGGCGTGGATGCGCGCCCCCGACTAGTTCTTGAAACGTGGACGGTGGTCGGGGGACCCCGCCCACGATGATCACACAGCGGCAGGCACCTCCCCGTGTTCCGGGGGTGCCTCTCGTTCCGGGGGTGCTTTTAGCGCCCGCCCGCTTGGCCGCTCTCTACCCCCTCTGCTTACAGAGGGGCATCCGAGAGCGGACCGACGGAATCAGCACTTCCAACTCCATTAGGAATTGAGGGAGGGGGCAGCCCATCAAGCCCCCCCGTGGAGAGTCCCGATGTAACGGGGCGACCCTTTGCCGGGCCGCAGTGATTTATCCACCGGCCTATCCTGCGACCCGGTTAAGGCGAGGCGGAACACCGCGGGGTTTAGTGGGTAGGACGGTCCCATGTTGACCGTGAGTCCCACACAAAGCCGCCTTGCTCCCCCGAAACAAGGCGGCAAAGTGCCTAACCTGCAGTCCCCGCGTTAAAAAAAAAAAAAAAACCCCCGCCACAGCTCTCATATAGTTGGAGGGTATTTGAGTGGTCACACACCAATGATATTAAAAACTATAGATACGCTACCAACACTTAAAAATGGCAACAAAAAAGTCAGGCAATTGCCTTAATTTTCATACATGCTACCATAGATAATTTTATAGAAATTCTTTTTTTAAATGTATAAAAGATTTGCTGTTTTTGAAAGCCGTGATGTTCGTGCATGACGTGTCTAATTATAATACGTCGTTGTCACACACACATTCAACCGCTGCGCTGTACAAACATAACGTGTTTTTTTAGTGTAGGTGGCAGAATTGTAAACGAATTACTTGTATGGAGTTTCCGCCCTGTGCTATTACACAACGTCAATGCTCAGTTAGTTTCTGATTGATTTTGTAGCCCTTCCTTCGGAGCACGAGCTTTGCTTTCCTATGTACACTCGAGAGCAATGAATCCGGGTCACTTAAAGAATGTTAAAAATCTCGGAAACTAAAAATGATAGGTTAATGCAATAAATTGTATTTAATAGACAATGTAATACTCCTTAAATGAAAGTAAAAAAAATATGAGTCACCATACATTTTATTAACACAAAATTACATAAAGAAAAAACTGCTGATCTCTCCTTAAAACAAAAATAGGAAACATGAAATTTTTGAACTTTATTACGATTTTCTTGAATTTTAATACTTCGTATTGCCTCCTCGTGCTTCCATTACTGCGTTTACGCGGTTTGGCATGCTGTACACCAAGTTCCTTATACGATTTTGGGGAATATTCTCCCATTCCTCTGTGAGAGCAATTTTGAGCTCACGAAGCGTGATTGGGGGAGGGTTTCGTTGTTTTACGCATCTGCCTAGCTCGTCCCAAGCATGCTCGATCGGGTTGATATCCGGGCTGCGCGCTGGCCACTCCATACGAGAAATGTTCATCTCTTGAAGGTAGTCATTCACAATCCTACCTGTATGAGGTCGGGCATTGTCATGCATAAATATAGCATCCTCACCTAAATTGACCATAAATGGACCAACGTGATCATTGAGGATTTCTTCCACATATCTTACGCTAGTTAAAGAGCCGTTTTCTATGATCACCAGCTCTGTGCGACTTTCAGAAGAAATTCCGGCCCACACAAGTACAGACCCACCACCGTAGGCTACTTTTTCTTCGATGCATGCTTGCTTGAATCTTTCCCCTGGTCTTCGATACACTCTGTGTCTTCCATCGTGCTTGTAGAGCATAAATTTTGATTCGTCGGAGAACATAACTTTTGACCAATCTTCAATACTCCAATTTACGTGGCTCTGGGCATACCTTAGTCTCGAAATACGATGCCCACGCTCCAGTTTAGGGCCGTTTGCAGGTCTAAGGGGTTTTAAGTTAGATTCAGCAAGCCGACGTCTTACTGTCCATGCACTTGGGTTACTTCCTCCGAGGCGTCGAAACTGATTGGTGAGTTCAGTTCCTGTGAGAAAGCGATTTCGAAGCATGGTGTTCACCAAGTATCGGTCTTCTCGTGCTGTGGTACACCTGGTTCTGCCCGTTCCTGGTCTGCGTAGGTTAGAACCAGTTTCTTCGTAACGTCGGAGAACTCTTTGTACTGTTGACAGCGACACACCGACAGTCCTGGCTGTATCGCGCTGACTCCGGCCGGTTTCCAGCATTGTAAGTATTCTGGTGCATTCTTCAGGCGTAAGCGACATAATTTCAGCTTGATTAATGAATATAGAGCACTATCAACATGGTTTATGTACCCACATAAATGACAGATTACAAACAAAAGCAACACCAAATGCTGTAATTTCGTAGTTCCATCTTCGAAAGTGGCCCTTTTTCAAATTTGATTTTTTTATGATATAACTTTACAATAACTAAGAAGTTTTAATACCTTCATTTAAGGAGTATTACATTGTCTATTAAATACAATTTATTGCATTAACCTAGCATTTTTAGTTTCCGAGATTTTTAGGATTCTTTAAGTGACCCGGATTCATTGCTCTCGAGTGTATATGTACCACTTCTCTGGGTCCCACGAAAACTTATGTAAATACGTTAAAGAGATCAGAGTAAACTTGTTGCGGCATATAGTTAAAAGGCTTCTGTGGGTCAGCTAAATTTCACGATAGAGCTACGGGCGTCCGCTAGTTTAACCCAAAACACAATTAGTAAATGGACGAAAACCAATGTATGTATCGCCAGTTAAATTTGGTGGCGTAAAACGGTCCACGGCCCATAACCCTTTTTGCTGAGAAACACACCAGAAATACATTAGACACGACCTCAACTCTTAATGGTGATTTGATCATTAGATATGGGAAGACAGAACGGTCAGCAGCAGAACAGTTTTCTAGTAGGTACTTACTATGAAATTAAATGTAATTATCCTCGTATTACTAAAAAAAGAAGTATCTGTTTGTTTGTAATCGATAAATTCTGATACTAAGTAAGTACTATAGAATCTGTATTATAAATGCGAAAGTTTGTGAGTGTGTATATATGTTACTCTTTCACGCTCTAACGGCGAATGGATCGGGCTGAAATTTGGTATAAATATACAGGTGAATTTTTCAAAAGGGATTGGATGGCCAAGTCCGAAACTATAAGGAACAGCGAAAAATGCTCAAAGGAGTCACGAGCCCGATTTTGATGAAACTTAAAACCTCATCATTAGATTTTTGAAAAACTAATAATCCTAGCTGGGAATCGAACCCATTGATTTTGAAAAAAAAACATCCTATATTATTACACCATACGATATTGTTGCTATTAAGGATCTTATTCTGGGAAGTAATGACACACGGCAAAATAAAGGAAAGTGTTCATCTTTTACAAAATACAATTTATTATTCGTTAACTGATTAATTGTTCAAAATGTAGACCATTGTTTTCAATACATAGCTGGTTTCGAGACCTCAGGGATCGTAATGCATTCAATATTATTGATTCCGTTTATAATATTCTCCAAACAATCATTCTCAGCATGATTGAAAACACGGAATAGTTACGATCTGTTCTGGGATTTCGAACGAAACAAATTATGATACAAAATTTAGGTACATGAAATATGAATTCTATTAAAATTCTCAACTTTCCTTAAATTTGCCGTATATCATTACTTCGCAGAATTTGATCCTTATCAGCGACACTATCGTATGGTGTAATAATAAAGGGTGTGTCTTTTTTCTCAAAATCAATGGGTTTGAATCCCGGCTTTTCAAAAATCTAATGATGAGGTTTTAAGTTTTATCAAAATCGGGCTCGTGACTCCTTTGAGCATTTTTAGATATTCCTTATAGTTTCGGATTTGGCCATCCAAGCCCTTTTCAAAAATTCATCCTGTATAATATAGTCGGGAATAACACATTGGCCACTTTTTATCCCGGGAACAAGATCCCACGGGAAGCGGGAACGGGAACAAATTTTAAGCAGGCGAAGCTGCGGGCACAGCTAGTATATTACCTAATCTGTGATACTACTGAACCGATGTCAAAATTTCTTTCGTCAATATAAACCTAATTTGGCTATCTAGTGGCGTGAATGGCTGAAGTAAGAAAGGCTAAGTGCTGCATAGATCATGTGATAAATAAGTAGCTAAGCTAATGTTACTCATCCAAGGGAGCGGAGCTATATAATTATATTTGTGTTTTATAAAAACGGGCATAAATTATGGATTAAATCATTGCTACGGGGTTCGTAGCACGTTACAGGAGAAGCTAGTATAATATAAAGGACTCAATTATTCAGGAAGTATAGAGTGATTAATTTGAAAAGTGTTGTTATATTTCAGTTGCTAACTGTAGATGCATTTTTAGGGTTCCGTAGCCAAATGGCAAAAACGGAACCCTTATAGATTCGTCATGTCTGTCTGTCTGTCCGTCCGTGTGTCACAGCCACTTTTCTCCGAAACTATAAAGCCTATGCTGTTGAAACTTGGTAAGGAGAAGTATTCTGTGAACCGCATTAAGATTTTTATATAAAACTTGAAAAAAAGCAGTTGATTTTGGGGGAATACTCAGAACTGAAACTCAAAAACTTTTTTTTTTCATCAAAATCATACCTGTGGGGTATCTATAGATAGGTCTTCAAAAATGCTATTGAGGTTCCTAACATCATTTTTTTCTTACGTCAATAGTTTACGCAAGAGACTTTTTTTTTTATATATTCAGCACGCCAAATTGACGTCGCCCCAGCCTGATGGAAAGCCGTGGCGCATCTAGCGATTGGGGGCCACTTTTGACAGTGGTCCTCAAATTGGCGGCCCTGTGATGTGCCTCTTCACGCTCCTCTTAAAGAACCCGGGATTGTAAGATGAGGGAAAAACGTGTGCGGGCAGGTCGTTCCAAGTTTTTACAGTTCGACAGAGGAACGATCTTTTGATACGCTCAGTTCTGGCGAAGATTCTCTCCACTGTGTATGAGTGGCATCTCTGCCCGGCACGCGTTGTTCGGGATTGGAAAGGAGAGGGTGGGATGATGGGTGTCCCCCCCCCCCTAACTTCTAAACTAAGAGAATGATAAATCTAAAAAAATATATCATGTACATACATTGCCATAAAATCTACCAATGAAAATTGGTTTGAACGAGACCGAATAGGTAGTTTTTTTGATACGTCATAAACCGCAATTTTCGCCTAGAAAAATCACTACCACTGCGCACGTGTTAAAACATCAATGAAAGTTACAAAGAACTACAAGAATTTTTATATTATGTTACTTGCTGCTACGGAACCCCTACATGGGCGAGTCCAACTCGCACTTGGCCGGTTTTTAATACTGAGGTCACCAAATTGATGCCGCTGGCCTTATGGAAAGCCACGGCGATATCTAGCGATTGGAGTTCGTAAGACTTCTGACAGTGGTCCTCAGGTTGGCGGCCCTGTGATGTGCCTCCTCACGGTTCGCTTAAAGAACTCAGGGTTGTAAGAAGAAGGAAACGCGTGTGCGGACAGGTTGTTCCAAGGTTTAATAATTCGACAGTTAAACGATTTCTTATAACTAGATCTTGTAAATTAAAGGACTGTAAGTGTAGAAAATAGTTACTCATGCGATTAATTCGACGAAACAATGAATGTTTTGTTGGCTGACGCAATTTCCGAAGAACAATATTTTTCACGAATTGAACTAGTTCTAGCTGATTAATAATACTTTTCTCGTGAGATTATTCAGGTTAATGTAACAACTAAACAACACTACAATTAAATCATGGGTATTTTGAACTCAACATTTGCTGCTACGGCGTAGTGGTGATTCAGAGGACTCTATCATAGAATGAGTAAAACTAGGTAAATGGTCTCATCTAGATGAAACTATAAATCTATACTATTCTAGTATACCTATAGTCACGTTCGAGCTGGCTATTGTAATTATGGCCGAATAGAATCGTAATCGTAGATTAACTTAAATAAAGTCGTAGCCGCCGGCACAATTTGACAGTTTTCTTAGGATATGTGATTACGAATCTATTTTGACACAATTGAAATGGCAGACTTGACCCTCCGTTCGCTCAGAGTTTCAGGGCATATCAACAATTCTTTTTGCTAGCAGATACAGAATTATTGTAAAATAATTCACTAGCGATAACTTTCTAGTATTTTAAAAATGTAAGACGTTTTAGAATGCCTTAGTGTACTAGTTACACGTACACGTCATTATTACTTACTATAAGAGGTTTAATGCAACAGTAGGTACTATGTGTAAGTTTGTGGTGCACCTGGAAACTAAGGACTAGCGGGCGAAATGATGGTGAGAAGGAAAACTCTAACTAAACCGAATCAATCCACCTGGCCAGCGTGATACAGTTTGAAAATGGGAGAAACCTACGTCCAGCAGTGGACGGCGCTAGGATGATTTGTGATTTGACACTAAATGACTAAGTACTACCTACTAAGGACATGTCAGAAAATAAGGAATTTCAAAAAGAAGATGGATATCTTTATTTACAGACCTATCAAATAATACGGCATATTACAAGGGTCATAAATATTTATTTTTAACTTGGCTTAACGTCAATCGTTAAGCTAAGTTGAAGGCGTTATGTGCGGCTTGAAAATTTTCAATTGCGGGTCGTCACGGCCTGCACCAGTCCATTTCAACACGGAAAAAGGTTCCCCACCTATTACGTGAAACACAAAACTATAAGGTGAAATGTGGACGTACACTATGCCACAGCCTACCCCTTCGGAAATATAGGCGTGGCTATATGCATGTAACTAAATATCGAAGCACTTGTAAGTTACGCGGACATATGTGTTTGTTTCACGAACCATTAATGTGATATTAGCGTCTATAGATTTAGGACCACTTTTTGACATCGCCGTTTACGAACGTTTTCGTAGGCTCACCATTCGTAACAATTAAACTTAGGATTTCGTAATAAAGTTCAGACATAGTTATTAAATCATACTACAGAAAATGAGATGAAAAAGAATGAGAGGAAATTGTTTTCCGAGGCTCTTGTCATTTCCAATTCCATCTGTGAGGCGTTTATGTGTATCGATGTGCCTCTCACAGTCAGGCCTTCACGCGCCAGGAGTAGGCAGAAACCTATTGTACTGTTGTGTTTTATTCGACGTAATATGTGGGAAACTTATTGCCGTGTTGAAGTAGACGGACACAGATTGTGTCCGACACTACCAGGTGGTAAATTTTATTAGGCCTTCAATTTGACTTAAGCACACCACCTACTGGGTAACCGGGACCATCAAATTAGCGAGCCTTCTGAAGCACGGAAACGCTAGCAAAAGAAATGTCGGAGGAAAAGCCACACCGAAAGTTGCTATCCGCTAAAAGTATGATTCTCTACAGAACACTTTGTCAGTGGGGCTACGAGCGCTTCAGCGACTGGCTACGTAGACCGCAATGCAGTAGTCTATCTTACAGAGAGCCGCCATCTAACACGAGTACATCTATTACAGCTGTGTGCTTCACTGTGCACATAAAGTGAATGACAGCACTTAGCTTTATTCTAAAGGCCTCAGGATCGAGCACATGTAGAGTCCTCAATGACTTCATACTAAAAAGACTAAGATGTGCAAATTCCTACTGAATAAAACAGGATATATTGTTATACAACCTGCGCCCGGGGCGGCAGCGCGTGAGCGCCTCTGGTGTTGCAAACGTCCTAGGCGCTTGTCTGCCACCTAAGTAGTATAAAAAAGACCTTTCATAAACGGTGCTAAGCTTACTCCTAGGTTTTATTATAAGGATCGGGCACATGTGTAGAGTTATCAATGACGTCATACTCGATGTTTGAGACTTAGATCCCCATGCGAAATTCCCTAAAGCCTAAAACAGAATAAATTGTAATCTTTCATAGACGAAAATCTTTCACAAACGAAAAAAAGTAGGTGCCCTCTTAGTTAAAACTATTAATACATCGGATATCTAGATCGCCAAAACGGAATATCGTTGCAACTAGCACCCGCTCCAAAACCTAGAATCGTTCTTAAATTTGAACACAGTAATACATAGTTAATCATTCTAAAACAAAACGCACAGGAAACATTCAAAGTATTTATTCGTAGATACTTATCACACAAGCTATTACAATAATGACCACCATTAACTGCTACTCACTCGCGCAAGTGTGATGTGACTTCATAGGTCGTAACGATACACGTATTCAACAAAGCATTTCAATATTCACTGCCAACACTATAAATGTGTGTTTAAACACCTGTTTACATATAATAATACACATTTTAATACATCACGACTTTCTATCATTGTTTTCATAGTCTTTATGACACGTTAACGGTACATAAATCGTATTTTACACGTTCAAAGTGTCTCTTACAGTATCTATTGTAGAAATTTCAAGTGGTTTGTTTAAAAAATATGAAAATGTATTTCGTAGCATTTATGTGTCTTTGTTTGGTTGTAAAGTGCGGGAGGGTGAAAAGGGTGATCGGAGGTGTTGAAGTTGAATGTGGTACCTACTTATTTAATGTTTTCATACTAATAGGCACGCTTTTTTGGACTATAAAGTCTCCAGCATAGTTTATTAGACAGCTGGGACCAAGAATTTGATGTGACACAAAGGGATGAATGATATCATTTCATTAAACTAACTCAGTGGTCATTTCAGATTAAGTACTAACATTTTAAGAACTTTGTAATTAATATAATATCAAAGTTAAGGTATAAGAGATAATATAAATATATGTAGACATAATAATATCTATTTACAGCGAAAATAGTAGGTATTTTCGCTTTTAAAAACATTCAATTTAATTAACCGTTTTCCGGTTCATTTGACGACCAATAGGAACCACATTTTATTGTATGTTTGCCAGTTTTTGGTGAACTTTACAAGATTACAAGCTCTTAGGGCTGTATTACAAAACTAGCTGTTGCCCGCGACTTATTACGCGTGAAAATTATGTTATAATGCCCATTTCGATTGCTCTCTGCTTAGCCCCTAGAATATGTAGCGTGATAATAAATAGCCTATTTGAAGACCCTGCCCCTAGTTAATCTTTGTGCAAAATTTGAATTTTCGAGATCCTTCCGGACAAAGCAAAGCAAACAGACAAACATTTTTCTAACCATATTTTCGGCTTCGGTATCTTATGTTGAACACCCAGCGAGTATTTTTTTAAATATTTCCAATGTATAGTTTTGACTTTTCTATCATTTTATTACATGTATAGATGATACTCAACACTTAAGAATATCTTGTGGTTATTGCTTACTTTATTATACTGCTATGCTGAGTTTTCAGAACATAAATACAAATAGTCACGCTTTTATGTCTTAAGGGGTAAGAAAAGGCATACTATCCACGCCTCACGCCCCAGGGAATAACATTCAAACCATAAGACGAGGTCGTGGTGGAACCAAAGTCTGCTGGAAGGGGATCTAGGCAAATCCTTCTCAGAAGTTACCTGGGGAGCCCGGCGCTAGACGAATAGGTTAAGGTCGAGTGATTTTAGTCGGTTCGATTCTAACATTACATACGAGATTTCCACACATTAAAGAAAACGATACCAATATCGGATAACTAGGTATATATTTAAAAAAAGGCATGTATTTAAATCGATATCTGTTTATTCCCTTTTTTTGACCAAAATATTACATAGTTAAACCAAAAATACTGACTTGCACACTAAAAAAGTCAAATTCGTTATATTGTTTAATGATATTTGCAGAACTATTTTACTGAATAAATCACTATTATTAAAACAGTATATCTAAAAATTCCTTTGCTTAACAAACACCATATTAAAACTTTTTTAAGGAAAACCATCATCTAATTTACTTTTAGGAACATCTTTTATTCTAATTAATTACCCAATTTAATCAGTCATCTTTACAAAATTAAATTTTATTAATCAAAAAAATAATAAACTAAGCTAACCTAACCTATTCCGTTAGAAGATTGTAAAATTTAGAGTGCAAGTTAGTATTTTTGATAAGCAATTCGTATTTTTATTTAGCAAATCTTATATTCGGTGTACGAACCACATTTTTGGTTTAAATTCGAGAAATAAAGGTCATCTCATTTTGTGTATAATTTTAGTTTTTTAAGTAGTACATGTTTAGTTTATCAATTGGTTTTTTTGCACAGCATTCAGATTTCTGGTATGCATTCAGTTAATTAGTGGAGTTACCTAGTGAGCAGAAAAATTATATACATGTGCATTTAAAAATATCCCTTAAAAAAATACAAATAGATATATATTTTTTTTAATATTTCCCCCTTTTGGATGATACCATATAATTCTTCATTAACTTCAACTTAGCACAAAAACAAAAATCAACACGGCATTCGACCTTCCAAAGGGCTTACCCGGGGCTCCCAGCTGTAAGCTGTTAGGCGGGATATGTGTGGTTTTAGTCGGTAGAAGTCCGGCATAGCATCCATGTAGGATTCTCCTCACGTATAAAAAATGATGGCATTCGATACAAGGTCAAATTAGCAATAGGGAGAAAGACTGAAAGTAGGTAGTCGTTTTAAAACTACGTAAACTATGAAACTTTCAAGTGAATTGTAATAAATCTAGAGGATGCTACATCGCGCATTGTGGCGAAATTTATTGCCGTCAACATAGACTTTGACCGGAATTAATATTTATTTAAACGGATATAGTAATGCGTATCCATTTATTACAATTATCTATGTACCTAATTACATTAATAGTTTAGGTACCTACAACTAGTTTTGTAAATGTTAGGTAGAAAATCAGTGGCGTAACTATAGAGCGGCAAGGGTGGCAAAATGCCACGGGCCCCCGACCGAAGGGGGCCCCGGCCCGAGAGCAAATTGAAAAAAAAAGTTATACTGTTTGAATATTAGGGCCGGAGTCCACCACCTGTATTAACGGACGAGACTCCGACGCGTTGAGGTACCCACTTAGTTGATGTTGGAACTGTGTATATCTGCCCGATATTCATGACGCACAGTTGCGGTTTCTGAACGCTGAGCTGGTGTTACTGGGGGACTTCAATGGCTACTGAGAGGGGGGGGCTTTCTGCCATGGTCTAACCCAGATGGTATGCGGGACCACGCAAACTCGCGGGACCACGCGAACACCGAGCATATTGCTGACGAGTTATTCAGCTTAAATATGTTGGTACGGGGGTTACCCCTTTGGGTATTTACGACCACTGCATGGTGCAGGCTCGCATGCAGGTGAGATCTCCTGCACGTGCAATAGAGTTGAAAGGGCGATTATGGCACTATTTGCGAGCAGACTGAGGCGGTCTTTGTGATTAATTGGCAGCAGTCCTGTGATGTCAGCTCTGCTTCACGGATAAAGTTTTGTCGGAGAGCGCATCTGGGTTGTTTGCTAGCACACTTTAGGCTTAATATTATTTTGCTTCAGGCATGAAGTGAGACGTAGATTCCTAAGAAAGGGAACGAGAGGTTGATTTTTTTTCCACTCGAGGAGTCGATGGAGACTTCTTACACTTCATCCATAATGGTGTTCTGAACATGCATACCCATGTTAAGCTCTGTAGGAATATAATTATGGCAGACTTGCCCTTCTTTTTACAATAAAATGACTAAACTATTAGTTCCTAAAACCAGGGCATTTTTGTGGGGGCACTCAGGGTTACACAGTATGAAAGTACCCATAAAAGAAAAATCGAAACTTTAGGTAGGCAGGGTAGGCACCATAAAAACGAGAAAAAAAAATTAAAGAATTTGAAAATGTTTCAAAATACACTAACACGAAATACACTAACGCTCAAGGCTTTTTTTCATGTGGAAATCCTCCTGGGCTACCACACCGTAAGGACCGTTGATAGGGTTTCATTTGGCTACAACCCTGACTGGTTAGGCCGCCAGTTTTACCTGGTGAACACTTTTTAGATATATTCACCACCACTTGGAGATGACGCGCGATGAGTACAGTGTCCTGCATTAGGGCTTTGTGGAGCATGGACCTATATATTCTATACGCCACGAATTCTACAAATTCTAGAGGCTACAATCGATGATTATGCTCCAGTGCGTACAACTGCGGGGAAACTGCTCACCATCGTTACAGACACAGGCCTAAGATGATAAAGTGACGTGAGAGTTTCCCACACACCACAAGCCCCAAAAAAATTAAATTAAAAATTTAAAAAACCCCCGACTCACAAAAAAAGACCAATAAAAACCAGTAAAAAGTAAAAAACAACTTTTATAATATGACCTATCTACCCTAAGTATTGAACCTTTATTATTATTATAGGTAGCTATGTTATTTACGTATTCATATTTTTAACTAACAGTTTGTCTCGTCGGGGACCGCTCTATACCTAAACAGAGACAGACGTACGATTAGGTTATGATTAGGTGAGCGGTCCCCGACGAGACAAACTGTTAGTTAAAAATATGAATACGTAAATAATATAGCTACCTATAATAATAATAAAGGTTCAATACTTAGGGTAGATAGGTCATATTATAAAAGTTGTTTTTTACTTTTTACTGGTTTTTATTGGTCTTTTTTTGTGAGTCGGGGGTTTTTTAAATTTTTAATTTAATTTTTTATTTCATGCTTTTTATAGGGGTTTTATAGGACTTTTTTAATATCAACATACGTATAGTCTATCAATAATTATTCCGAGCTAACGCAAATTGGGCGGAGTGTGGTTAAAGAATTAGAAATCATTCCACTCCTCATATCTTTCGAATGGCTCAACCGATTTTCATAAAACTTACGGTATCGTGATGTGTAAGTTATGACCTTTCATTTGATACCCAACACGGGTATATTTGAACACATTCAATTTTTCATCACCGCTTTCACCCCTCATAACTTTGAAATGGCTTAACCGATTTTTATAAAACATAGCTAAGAACACTCTCCCCTAACCCATCTTTCAAACAAAAGAAACATAATCGAAATCGGTTCATCCGTTTGGGAGCTACGATGCCACAGACAGACTTACACACACACACACACACACACACACACACCCACACACACGTCAAACTTATAACACCCCGTCCGGGTTTCCGTCGGGGGTTAAAAAGCGGGATAAAAAAAAATATTCACGGACATTTCACACAACGCTATCCGATCCCAAAGTAAGCTAGGAATAACCTGCTTGTGTTATGGGTATCAGACCACGGATATTAATACTTATATACTTTTTAAATACATACATATTATACATAGAAACACCCAGACTCTTGAGACAAACATTTATGGGTCACACAAATATTTGTCTCCGGTGGGAATCGAACCCACGACCTCCAGCGCCGCAGGCGGTATCACTACCGACTGCGCCACATAGGCAGTCAAATAATACCCGATAGATGTGCCCATACCCGAAATTGGTTACCTTGTTCAACGGGCCCCCATGTTTGACGTCGATTAATGGTTATTATTGCTGGCTTATGCCACGGGGAGGGGGGGAGGGGGGGGGTGTAGCGTGCCCCCAAATATAAGAAGTGACAAAAAAAGCCCTGTCTGTAACTATTGTAACTCAAAAACTTTAACTTTCACAGAGGGAGCCCCATATAACGAATTTGCCACGGGCCCCAGATGGTGTAGTTACGCCACTGGGTAGAATTTATATTAACAAAATAACTCAAGTCTTTCGTTTTTGTGTCACTTTAAAGACAACTTTTTAAAACATAATTTTTAAACGCATTCACAGAATTATCGAGTCAATGAGTAGAATTGGCACAAATAAAATGTAGGCTACGAAAAATGAAATGACAAAAGCGCGAAACAGACGAAATAAATAAAAAACTAAGGATCCACTACGAACGAACTGCCAAGCATTCGTATGCTGGGCAATTTGCCAGATGAGTGACATAAATCCATGGCAGTGACTGTGTGACCGAAAGTTGCTTTTGGACCGAAACATCAGGATTTCGAGACAGAGTTAGTTCTATTGACCTCGAGGCTTGATTCATCTTATTTAAACTGTGTAATTAGCAACAGTAAAATTCCAGTAGGTAGGTACATCTTTTACATATCATTTAGTCACGTCGCCTTCGTACGTATTTTACCATTTTGTAATGTTCAAGACGCTTACCCATTATTGGATTATTAGAATAAGGGTGCAAGTCCCATCAGGATGTTTTTTATAAAAAACCTACAAAAAAAAGATGTGAATTCAAAATAAAACCGGCCAAGTGCGAGTCGGACTTGAGCACGGTTTTCTCTACTAAAAAACAAAAAAAAACTCGTTTGCTGTAAGGGAGTCCCCTTAGTTATTATTATTCCGATTTAAGTATTTGTTGTTATAACGGCAACAAAAATACATCATCTGTCAAAATTTCAGCTCTCTAGCTATCACAGTTCCTGAGATACAGCTTCGTGACGGACAGACAGACAGACAGACAGACAGACGGACAGCGCAGTCTCATGAAAAGGGTCCCGTTTTTACCCTATGGGTACGGAACCCTAAAAAACAGCAGAGTTTAGACTGATGCCCTTTCAGATAGCGTGACGAATCGCCTTTCTCGAGGTCCTTTGTTTGTGACTCTATTACCATTATTGCAGTCGTAGCGTTTCTAGGGATATGCGGGATGTAAGGGTTACCAATTACCATACAAATCAGTTCAATAAATGTTTGCTTATTTTGAAACTTATTTTTATCTCTATTAATCCTGAATCTATGATTGTCTCGAAGAGTAAACAATCTGTCTTTTATCTTGGTAGCAGACTAACCAAATGTGTATTTAGGAGCCGGTGCCAAATCGATAAGATTCGGACAGTTTAGTTGACTTGACGACAACAACGATCCGTGACTCATGCAGGTGAATCAAATATCTACCCACCTTTGTAATAATAATACTGTACACATTATTATTAGAAGGGTGTAGAGGTAGATTTACACCGTCTATGTCCACATTATGCAGGAATCAGTGATATAAAAACTAAGGATACGTTATCAACACTGAAAAATGGCAACAAAAAAGTCAGGCAATTGCCTTACTTTTCATACATGCTACCATAGATAATTTCATAGAAATTCTTTTTTTGAATGTAAAAAAGATCTGGGCACCGATTCTCGCTTCACACGACATGAATGCGTGGGCGGAAATCGGCGGGCGACGCGTCGTCTGTCTCATATTTAGGAACGGCGAACATGAGACGGACGACGTTTCACCCGTAAATTTGCGTCCACGCATTCACGTCGAGTGGTCGAGAATCGGCGCCCTGCTGTTTTTGAAAGCCGTGATGTTCTTGCATAACGTGTCTGATAATAAAATACGTCGTTGGCAGGAGTCAATTTTAAAACAGGAACAACTAGCTAGGACTAGATAGCTAGCTAGCTACATAAACAACAACGAAGCCAACGAAGCTGACTGATGCCGACCGTAGATAAACAGGTCAAATTCAAAGGAACTAGTGCCACCCCATCCTTCTAGGATGGATATAATCATTTCTCCGTCTAGGAGTCATTTCTCAGTGTAGGGTATTTTTGCCATATTTCTACATAGGTACCGAAACTCTACTACCTTAACCAGTGAGCCTACCACAAACCTTGCTGCCCCCGCATGGCGTTTTAATGACGTCCTTTAGTGCATTCTACCACTCCAATACACTTCGCCTGCAAACGGTTCTCCTAAGGACTGACTGACACGGGTCTTGGACACGGAATTTCAGTATTTTGGAGGACAGAGAGTAGACACAAAGTAGAAAAATTAATGGTGGGATGAAAGTTGAAAATTCTATTCCTTTGCATTTCATTTTATTCCAATTGTACGATCTATTCGCAGGTAGTCCGACTAGTTTTGGACCCAACGGAGGCCTTTTTTCAATGAGCAGATCCAAGCGGCATTGTATGCTGGCGCCTCAGCACCTAACCACATATCTAGTAATTTTCCTACCTACCTGAATTTGAATACTGAAACTCAATTTCTTTCTAGGTGCACAACCGAATGTTGCATCGCTACGTAACTCGAGCAGTCAGCACATATGTGGGGCCACAATTGTTTCACCACATTTTGCTTTGACTGCCGCACACTGCATACAATCCTCAAAGGATGAATATACACTGCGACTGAATAATTTTTGTGTAGAGGACAGCAATAAAATTCCAGAAATTCCTGTTATAGAAGTAATTAGGCACGACGAGTATGATCCGTTAGTATGTATTCAAATTTCCTCTCATCTCGACATGAATTTCAGACAAAATCGCTTCATCCGACTCCGATTTCAGAATATCAGAAGCTCATGATTTGGCTCTTCTGCGATTTGTGTATAATGGTGATATGACATGGCTGAGACAAATATTACCGACATCGTCCTTCGGTATATCGGGTAACTATGCAGTCTTAAGTCTTA
Source organism: Miltochrista miniata (assembly GCA_933228765.1). Lineage (NCBI taxonomy): Eukaryota > Metazoa > Arthropoda > Insecta > Lepidoptera > Erebidae > Miltochrista > Miltochrista miniata. The sequence goes on along the minus strand of OW121757.1, from coordinate 17,276,248 downwards.
ACATATATTTTTCTGACAAAACGACATTATGAACGACTAATTCGACCTTCCGTTTAACGTCTATAGTCCGTGGTTAAATGTAACTGTAATTTTACGTCGTCTACACCAGACGTAACGATATTTACTTGCGGATAATGACCATATTTCAGGTGAATGCGCTATTTATGGATACGGCTACCAAGACCTCAAACATATGGAGACTTCAGAAAGACTGCTAGCGGGCACGTTGAGGATAGTATCGTTAGATGAATGTGAGATGAAGCTTAGTCTGGTGACTCCAAAGAATACTGACGGCATGATGTGCGCTACTGGTGATGGCATCGACGCCTGTCAGGTTATAGCCCAAACCTATATTCATTTTAGGTAGGTACCTACCTATTTCATCATTGGATATCACCTGCAAAGCCTATCATCGTTTGCAACACTCGCGACCATACCTATGTATTGTATTTAGGTACCTAAAATACAGTCCAACGCACTCATTTTAGAGACCTAGGATGAGTGCAATTTTTGTAGGATTTCTATATTTTACTAGAGGACCAGGCCACGCGTTGCTGTGGCTAAGATTTTTGTAACCCGGGACTCCCGGCCGTAGCCATGTAGGCTTTCCACAAAATAGAAACTATCCTATCTCTCAAGTTGGGTCAAACTGCATACGGTGTGCAAATTTGGTTAAAATCGGTTCAGTAGTTTAGGAGTCCAACGCGGACAAACATCGTGACAGGAGATTTATATATATTAAGAAGATAAGATTATGAGCGTTTCCGGACTTCGGAAAGCACACTTAAGCCATTATTGTCCATTTGCTACAAACATGGTAATAAGAATAGTAAGTCACTTAGTCACTTGGGAACCTCGAGTTGCTTGAAAAGAAACTGAAAAGCCGATCGTCACAACCTCCTCTTATCTGCTTCTTCAGATCAATAATCTCACTACGTTATAAATTTCTAACTACCTAGGCACGATATATTTCCGCGACCTAGGTTTTTTTTTGCTTTACGTGATGGAAAATCGTCATGGATGTTAATGCCGGACTCCTACCGACTAAAAAATCTCACGTGTCCTGCTAACAGTCTACGGTTGCCAGCCCCGGGTAGCCCTCGGAAGGATACCCCAGGATGCCCAACAAACTTACGGCTACCACTGCGGCCTCACCTAGGGGGGGGGGGTCTATCCCGCGTCTTTGGGGGGTTTTTTGGGTGTTATCCCGCTCTTAGGGGGGGCGCGCGTGAATCTCTCACGTCACGCTGTCGTCTAGGGCCTGCTTCTGAAAGGACTCTGCTCTGGCCCCTCACCGTCCTCAGGCCGCCGGTCATGAAGGCTGACACTCGGCCGTGACACAGATAGGTACTTATCGAAGCTAACGTGCCCGGTTAGTATCTGTGACAACCGGTTGGAGAGAGCACCGTGTTTCCTCTCCAGCCACTCGTCCATGACCGGTCTGACCACCGCGATTGTGGCGAATTTTGGTTGCTCAAGTCCGCGACCTAGGTATATCATCTCTACTGGGTCGGTCTCATTTTTACAAGACTACGGACTAACATCACATGCAAGTTCCATGTCTATTTAGGACTGTCCAATTTATTTAGGCTGAGATCCAGCGAATATCCATTTACTTCAACTACTTACCTTTGGCATGTATTTAAATTGCGCACTAATTATGCACACTAATTAAATCAAATTCATTTTGCTGATTAATGGTATTTGCATAACTGTTTTACTGAACGAATAACTATTATCAAAATAGTACATCTTACAATTCCTTAGTACAATAAAAATATTCAAATTTTTTTAAGCAAAACCGAACTTTTATTTTCTTTTAGGAACATCGTTTATTCTAAGTAAAACCCCAATTTAATCAGTCACCTCTGCAAAATCCCTTCGGCCGCCATCGCAACCATATTTCGCAACCAGTTGCAAAGGTGGAATTTTCCTCCTTTGTTGGCAACCAGTTGTGAATGAAGAATATTTTGTCTTAATATGCAACCAGTTGCGAATATGTAATCCATTTTCCACCATGTCAACTAAGTTTCACAACCAGTTACTAAACATATTTTTATTTTTTGGCTACGCAACCAAGATAATTAATATATTTCAATATTTTTTAAAAATAAATTAGATAAGGTACATATAAAAACTTTTTGACCCATAAGGGTCTCACTCATAGATTTAGGATTTTTCGCTACTCTCAATCTACATACATTACAAATTCTAAATCTATGGTCTCACTACATGTACTGGCATTAATCAAACATTGAAAAAAATCATCAGTGATTATTTCTGTCATTTCATATTAATATAAATTTAAGTTTAAGTTATGAAAGGTTTATGTTTGGGGACAAGTTATAGTTCCTGTAGTAAAGTTGTATAGAACTTATAGTGTTATAAACATACATAAGAATATTTTAAAGAAACTTTTATTTTAGCGTTGTACCTACTTATATTCTTTTTTGAGACTAAGCTGATCTGGTTTTTAGTGTTTATTGGTCTTAATACCGCTCGATTTTTTTTAAACGTAGGTCGTCAAATTGACCACACCCCGCATGATGATAAGCGCTGGTGTAGTCTAAGCGAGCAAGGACCGCCATTTAGGATCATAATGGTCCCAAAATGGCGTTCCTTACTTTAACGGCCTTGACTGCTACGACCACCGACATCTCGAGCCCGGCTGTGCTCTGCTGATCCCGAAACGCAGTGAATGAATGAATGAATTATTCAGACTTGTTGCGTATTAAGAATAAAAAATATTTTGTCGCAACCATACTGTTAAAAATAATAATAATAATAATGGACGAAAAAAAAATATAAAAAGAAGATACCCGAGAAAAGAAGAGAGAAATAATAATAATGGACATGTGGAGTATTGATTCAGCTATTATTGTACCGATAGTAATCTCTGTGCATGGACTAATAGCCAAAAGCCTCGACCAACACCTTAAGAGGCTTGCGGTGGGCAGTTGGGTCAAGGGCTTGATGCAAAAGGCAGTTCTTCTGAGCACGGCACTTATTGTGAGGAAGTTCCTGTCTCTGAAGTCCTGACCACCGGTAGCTTGGTCCCTGTACCCGATGCCGGTGGGACACTATTTTTTATATTTTTAAATGTAGGTACCTCTTTTTTATATGTATATTTAAAAATGTAATTTATAAGTTATGTATTTAAATAAAGAGAAATAATAATAATAAATATTCACGCACATTTCACACAACGCTATCTGATCCCAAAGTAAGCTAGGAATAACCTGCTTGTGTTATGGGTATCAGACCACGGATATTAATACTTATATACTTTTAAATACATACATATTATACATATAAACACCCAGACTCTTGAGACAAACAATTATGGGTCACACAAATATTTGTCTCCGGTGGGAATCGAACCCACGACCTCCAGCGCCGCAGGCGGTATCACTACTGACCGCGCCACAGAGGCAATCAAATATTCCTAGTTGGCAACTGGTTGCATATTAAGACAAAATATTCTTCATTCACAACTAGTTGCCAACAAAGGAGGAAAATTCCACCTTTGCAACTGGTTGCGAAACATGGTTGCGATGGCGGCCGAAGGGTGCAAAATTAAATTATATTGATCAAAAAAAATAAAAGTCTAACCTAACCTAACCTATTCCGTTAGAAGACTGTACTATTTAGAGTGCAAGTTAGTATTTTTAATATACATACCTACTGTTCGTATTTCTGTTTTACAAATCGTATATTCGATGTGCGAACCACATTTTTGGTGTGAATTCGATAAAAAAAGTTCATCTCTCTCTGAGTAGATAATATTTGAGTTTTATAAGTAGGTAGGACATGTTTAGTTTATCAATCGGTTTTTTTGCACAGCATTTAATTGTCTGGTTTGCGTTCAGTAAATTAGTAGAGTTACCTAGTGTGCAGAAAAATTAAACAGATGTGCATTTAAAAATATCCCCTTACCTTTCTGTTTTAGGGTGACTCTGGCAGCCCGCTGATTTGTACTGGAGGAATGATAGAGGGCATCAGCAGTTACGGCATGGGCTGTGCAGTACCCGGCATTCCTGGGGTATACACAAGCGTAGGAGCTCATATAAACTGGATCCGTGACGTAATACAAAACGAATGATGATGAATAGACGTTTTTGCCCTATGTTGTTTTTTTTTAAATAAATATTAATATTCACGGACATTTCACACAACGCTATCTGATCCCAAAGTAAGCTAGGAATAACCTGCTTGTGTATGGGTATCAGACCACGGATACTTATATACTTTGTAAATACATACATTTGTTTTTACCACTAAGGTGGCAGACAAGCATACTCATATTATATTATACATAGAAACACCCAGACTCTTGCGACAAACATTTTTTATGTGTGACACAAATATTTGTCTCCGGTGGGAATCGAACCCACGACCTCCAGCGCCGCAGGCGGTATCTCTACCGACCGCGCCACAGAGGCAGTCAAAAGACTCTATGATATGAAAATACCTACAAAATTATATGCTTTCAGTACAACAGATATCCAAACTAGTCTTTAGAATATAATTATGTATAATTGATCTCTGTAGCATAATTCTAACGTTAACAAAGTAAACTATTATTTCAAGGGCATAAAGTAGGTATACATACATATGTAGACCTACTTTATGAAGAGGCATATTATTTTATGCCCATATTTCACCTTTTAAGAATTTGTCCCACGTAATAGGTGGTGAGCCGTATTGCTGCGTTGAGATGGACAGGCGCAGGTTGCGACAAAAGGCCTTCAACTTGGCTTAACGACTGACATTTTACTGGCAACCGGGACCAACGGCTTAACGTGCCTTCCGAAGCACGGAAACGCTCAAATAAATGTCACAAAGTGCTCACATGAATGGTCACCCATCCAAGGACTGGCCATAGTGAAAGATGCTTACTGCAGTGATCGTCTACAGAACACCCGGGGCCACGACCGCTTCTCAATATGTACATACCTACATACTATTAATATTATGAATGTGAACGGACCAACTAAAAAAGTTGTACCATTGGGAATAAAAAAAGGTTAATCCGTTCGAGTTGATCCGTTTAGTTGGTTTGAGTGGAAAGACAGGAATTGTATGGTAGGTAATTGTACAATAATAAAAAAATTAAAATAAAGTACAAGCTCTTTTTATTCGAATGTAACCACACAACATAGGGAATAAGCAATAACATTTTCAAACCAAACAGCAACGATCTAAATTCAACTACTGTGAAAAATCACATGACAAATTTTATATACTTACTTACAATCTTTACACAATAGAATTTTTTTTATAATAAAACTGGAATGAACCACATATTTTTAAATGCAAATAAAGGTGGGAACAAATTATCGGACGCGTCCGTAAGCCGCGGCTGACGGACGCGGCTTAATAATGTGTACGATTGTTCATAAGGCGTCCGCGGCAGCAAAAATATCCAGTTGGCCAGATTCTATTCGGACGTCCGTGCGCTCGAGGACAGCACAAGGTCACGTCCGCTACTTATGACCGATAGCTATAGTTTGCACAGTTTCGTTTATTTGTACTATTCAGATACAAGCAGGCTTGCTTGTATCAGTCGCGGCTTACGGACGCGTCCGATAATTTGTTCCCACCTTAACTTCTCACAGTAAGTTCGTTTGATAATATAATACAAAAAGACAGCAGTAATCCTTCCTAACACCACTTGTCAACACAATCTACGTTGTCAGAGAAGATGGATTGTCAGATTTGCCAGCACCGAGTCAGGTGATGGCGACCTCAAGTCGGCCTTTTTTATAAACAGTAAGAAAAATAGATCTGTAACTAACGCGAAAATTTAATGCAAGACAAGAAAATAGATATAACTAGCGGACGTCATGCGGTTTCACCCGAGTAGCTCCCGTTCCCCTGGGAATACGGGAATAAAATATAGCCTGTGTTCACCGCGAAGAGTGTAGCTTCCCAACAGTCAAAGAATTTTTCAAATCAGGCCAGTAGTTTCGGAGCCTATTCGATACAAACAAACAAACAAATCTTTCCTCTTTATAATATTAGTATCTGACCCCGGGAATTCAGACGTATTTAGAAGGATACTTTTTATAGCTATTCTGAAGACTAAACTTTCTGCGACTCAATTTGTCGCTTGGCGGTGCAGCAGTCGCAGTGCGGCAGCCATCTTTCTCTTACCCCATTTAACATAAAAGTGGGAAAATAAGCGCGCATGTTCCCGGGAACTACGCTAGCTGGAAAAGTCCCCAACAAAATTGGAATAAACAATCTTAAGAAAACTATTCTTTTATATACGTCTAAAATCGTTGGCCGGGTCTATAACGCAGGTTACGCAGGGTTTCAGATAGAACCGATATTCACGCTAGAATACTAACGAACATTGTACTCGGCATTAAACTGGTTATTGAAACATTCTATTATTTTTAAAAGACAATTATTTTATATTTATTCAATACTTACATAACAACTTACAGAGTATTTAATATGAAATATACAACACTAAATATTTGATCTCGGTTCCAGTAAAGTTTTTAAGAATAAAAGCCAATCATTTATCTCGGAAATAATCTATGCCGCTTAAACTTACTTTGTTCAATCGAAAAATGTCGCATTTGCATAATGCAAATTTACAATATAATTGGAAAGTATTCAAAAAAATATATCTTTTGCATCAAACGCACACGAGATTGCTAAAAATTAGTGCCTTACTCTGAAACGGCCACTCTTTCCTTTTACAAGCAAATGAGGCCGCTCTTGTTTTTAAGCAGAAACGGCAGCTCTTACTTTTTAAGTCAAAACAAGACCGCAGTTTGGGGTGGGTCTAAGCTAATGCTTTCAGGGTTGCGCTTTTCCCCCGCTTTCACGCTTTGCGCTTATGCACTAGCTGTAAGTGTAGCATGTAGCCTAGGCCATCCATGTAGGTCCCTCTGACCTACATGGAAGCAGAACGGTTTTGGGAGTGAGTGCAAGTCATGTAGATCCCCAAGGCAAGTCAGAGAGATTATCCTTCACGCGGTGCCACCCGTTATCGGTCTAATTCCTTCAGAAATAGACGTAACAGAAATCCCTGGCGAAGTGTCCACAGGACATCAGTGGCTGTGCTCTGTGGCGCGACTCACACTAAAACATGTGAGGGTCGTTTTAGGTGGGCAAGGGGCTGGGGGGGGCTTGGGGGGATTTAGGGAAAACGGGGGGGGGGGGAGGGGAGGCCACCCGCATACAAATCTGGTCTGCCCGCAGGGTATCTGTGGCTGTGCTCTGCGGCGAGACTCACACTAAAATATGTGAGGGTCGGATCAGATGGGGGGGTGGGGTTGCGGAGGGAGGGGAGGCCACCCGCGTGTTTGTGCCGTGCGTGGAGACCCGTAAGGGGGGATGAAGGGATCCTGGATTGCTGAGACTGCAGTGTTGCGTCAACACGCGTCTTTGGCCCTGATTTCTTCCGAAACGGGAGGTTCTCACCTAGCCAGTGATTACCAATCGGCTGCGTCATCCGTAAGAGGATGGCATTGGCTAGGGTTTCGGTTGGGGTGGCGGGCAGGGGGTGGTGCGCGTAGGTCGTGATTTTGCTGGTTGCGGCGTCTCTCGCATCATTCTCCTCGCTTTGTCGTCCTTTCCGGACCCTATATCTACCGTGGCAGCCTTGGCGACTGTAGATGGTGTACATCCAGCGTCCCCAGTTTGCGGGCTCCATGGAGGGTGAGCGCACCACGGTGGATGAATTCAAGCTGTTGTCAAGCATGGACTCTAAACGCAGCAACAAACCCCCTGGGCATGACGAAAGTCATGTCAACTCAGCCTGTGGAACATCCGAGGCATTTAATGTCGATGCACTGAAGAATGCCATCGACAACGCTGAGTGTTCTGCCCGCCGCGACTCTGGCTCCTGGAGCCACGTCGTCAGGAAGGGTAGAACACCCCGTCAAAAAGCCCGCGACAAGTTGCGCCTCATAGAGCACGACAAGTCGACAGGGCGTTCCCGCAAGCGGAAACGCGGACGTGGTAACGGAAGGAGGCCCGACACCAATGGAGGGACTAGCTCCCAGGTGGACTGCAGCTGCCGTGCGATGACAGAAGGCGAAAGCCAGAAGTCAAACACGGCTGGAGGGTCTAGCACCCAAAGCAGCCACAGCCGTGGTGAAGGTGGCACCGCCGACCAGAAACCCGCATCCGCTACTTCTCACGGCAGGAAGTTCGCTGGGAGACCGTCTGAAAAGACTGGACCACTCTCGCACTCCTCGTCGAAAGATAGGCCCTCGGAAGGCGACGCTCAGGGCAGGAAGTTCGCAGGGAGACCGTCTGTAAAGACTGGACCGCTCTCGCACTCCTCGCCGAAAAATGGGCCATCGGATGGCGACGCTCGGAAGGGAAGGCCCGACAAGAGGGGTCGCCCGAACGAAACCGCATCCCCGAAGGAACCAGTCAAGAGGGCGAAGGTTAACACCAGCCTTCCACCTGGAACATCATACGCCGACGCTGCGGCCAACGACGAACTCCGCGTCGCAATCACCACCGAACCCTCCCGCGACCTCACCGAGGACGAGGCTGAGGGCATCAGGAAGGCGATTAGGGCTGGACTGCGAGCGGCGATCACATGGAAGGAGAAATTCATCCCGGCTTTCAAGGGCAAGCCGACCTTCAGCGACGGGACGCTGAAGCTATGGTGCGAAAGCCGAGAAGAAGTGGACTGGCTCCGTTCCACCATCGAACCCATCAGCTCGCCGGTACCCGGGACCCGACTCGTCGTCAAAAGACAGTCGGACATCCCGAAGCGAGTGAAAGCGGGGATTTTTATCCCAGAGAAGGAGGATATCAACGTCATCAGATCCTTCCTGGTGAGCCAAAACCGATGGTACAATGTCAACGAGTGGCACATCTACTCGGATCAGGAGCAGGAAGAGGGCGTCTTCCTCATGCTCGGGATTCCTATGTACGACGTCGAGAAGATCAAGGCCAGAGGACAAAGGATTGCCTACGAGCTGGGCAGCCTTTACCTCAAGTTTATAGGATCCTCCGTCGCGCAGGAAGAGACGAAGAAGACGACCGAAGCCGCCCAACCACCAGTAGATACCAGCGTGGACAAGGCCGGACCATCGGGCATTAAGTCGCTCGCCACTCAGGGGAGAAGCGAAAGCGCCCCCGCCGGACGAGGTGGCGCCGCAAGGCCGGAAACCCCTAGCGCATCGTCGAGCGACGAGAAGAAGAAGGAAGAGGGGATGGAGACCATCAACAATGATGACCTCCCAGCCGCCACCACCTCATCCCAATAATTCCCAGGCTTGCACTATACCGATAGTGCAAGCAAACCTCCAGCACAAGCGGCTCGCAGCGGCTGCCCTGCGCAGACACCTGGAGGTAAATAAGTCGACCATAGCCGCTATCCAGGAGCCGTGGATAGCGAAAAACAAGATCTGTGGTCTCTCCAACATTGGGGGTAAGTTACTCCTAGATACTACAGTGAGCGGGCCTCGTACTTGTGTTTATATGCCTAACAATATCCCTGCCACTTTACTAAATGAGTTCTGTTCTAGAGACCTAACTGCTGTTAGACTCAAGAACACCTCCGCTGTTGACAGCACAACATCCATGACCGGTGACATCATACTAGCGTCCTCCTACCAGCCAGGAGAAGACGCAGTGCCCAACGACGAACTGGTCAAGTTGACGAGATATTGCGAAGATGAGGGCCTGGAGCTCATCGTGTGCGCAGACTCCAATGCGCATCACCACATCTGGGGAAGCGCAGACACAAATAGTAGAGGTGAGTCATTTTTCAACTTCCTATTATCCACACAGCTAAACGTATTAAATGTGGGCTCCGAACCGACCTTCAATACTCGTAGGGCCCACACACTCATAGATATTACTTTAGCATCTAATCTAGCATCAAATCTGATAAAAAACTGGAGACTATCAGAAGAACCATCATGCTCCGACCACAGAAGAATCATGTTCGACTTGGACTGGAGCAAAATTCCCACGGCCCCAAGACGTAACCCACGTAAAACGGACCGGCAAAAATACAAAATTCTAGTAGGTCTAAACATAGGAGATGCACACTCAGAGGTAAGTTACTCAGGCACCGCCGACATAGAACAACATGTCCGGAAGGTGACAGACACACTCACCACTTGCTATGAGGAAACGTGCCCCCTAACCGTCCCTGACAATCGAACAAAATCGGGAGAAAAATGGTGGAGTAAGGACCTCGAACGGTTGAGAACCAAGGTAAGAAAACGCTTCAACCGAGCCAAAAACACCAGAACAGAGTCTGACTGGGACGCCTATAAGCTAGCACAAGCAAAGTTCAAAAAGCGTATAAGTCAGAGAAAAAAAGAGGCGTGGAAACGCTTCTGCTCCAATATTGAATCCAATAGTCACGCACTAAGAGTCAAAAAACTTCTATCTCAGTCTATTGGATCTCTAAAAAAGGTAGACAACACCTACACAAAATCTGACTCCGAAACGTGTGAGGTCTTACTACAGACACACTTCCCAGGTTGTCAAATCCAATCAGATATCAACTGGGAAGACACAGAAGGCGCCATCGAATCCGAGCCGGACTGGTCCACAGCTAGGGCCATAGTATCCGATAACGAGGTAAGATGGGCAATCGAAAGCTTCCAACCATATAAATCACCGGGACTAGACGGTATATTCCCCGGACTTATGTTATGGTGTATAGAGGCTATCAGTACGCACCTGACAAAGATCTTCACGGGATGCATCGCGTTCAGGTACGTGCCAAAGTCATGGAGAGAAGTCAAAGTACTCTTCATACCTAAACCAGGTAAAAGTGACTACACTCATCCTAAGTCCTTTAGACCAATAAGCCTCACTTCATTCCTATTAAAGACTCTAGAGAGGCTATGCGAGAGAGAAATAAGGGAGAAAGTACTCCGACAAATACCAATGCCACAGTATAAATATATGTTGTTTAACTAGTATTGTAGCTCCCTACAAACGGACGAAGCGCAAGCTATACCTACGATTCTCGTTTTCGGCAGGCCTTTCAGCACGCAAGCAGGCGATTGTGCCGAGTAGACGAATGGACGGTGTGTCGTTTTTTAGATAGTAACCGCGCGTGTTTTATTTACTAAAAAAATATTTAATATGACAACTAGAGTCTATTGTGCTTGTTTTGGTTGCATGAATTCGTCAATAACGCACCCAGAGATAACGTTTTTTAGATTACCTGGAAACTCCGAAAGGTAAGACTATAAATTCATTTTACTTAAGTACTAATTGGTACTATACTACTAGTTGACTAAAGTTAAAGAAAGTGATTGACACGAGTGAACTAGGTAGTTACATGAAGTAGGTATGTTTGTGATTAAAACTAGACTTGTGCTTGCTCAGTCAGTGAACGGTGCGATCCAATATAGTACAATATCCAAATAAAAAACTAGTTCAGAACTCTAGTACGTGTAGGTAGTGCATTTAGTTCCGTTGTCAGTTCGTAGTTATTTAATTGAGAGCAATGATTTAGGTATGTATCAAGAGTATTCATTTCTTTGTGGATGACCGATGTTACAGTACACTTAGCACCGTATGACTGCCGGTCGCGCGGCGCGGTCGGTATTGATACCGCCTGCGGCGCTGGAGGTCGTGGGTTCGATTCCCACCCGAGACAAATATTTGTGTGACCCATAAATGTTTGTCTCAAGAGTCTGGTTGTTTCTTTGTATAATATGTATGTATTTAAAAAGTATATTAGTATTAATATCCGTGGTGTGATACCCATAACACAAGCAGGTTATTCCTAGCTTACTTTGGGATCAGATAGCGTTGTGTGAAATGACCGTGAATAAAAAAATAAAAAAATTGACAACATTTTTGTTACCTTTGATTTTTAACCCCCGACGGAAACCCGGACGGGGTGTTATAAGTTTGACGTGTGTGTGGGTGTGTGTGTGTGTGTGTGTAAGTCTGTCTGTGGCATCGTAGCTCCCAAACGGATGAACCGATTTTGATTCTGTTTCTTTTGTTTGAAAGATGGGTTAGGGGAGAGTGTTCTTAGCTATGTTTTATAAAAATCGGTTAAGCCATTTCTAATTCTTTGCATTAGTTCTGAATAATTGTTGATAGACTATCACTATACGTATGTTGATATTAAAAACCCCTATAAAAAGCATGAAATAAAAAATTTAATTATTATATTACACGCATAGAGACAAATATGAACTTCCAAAGTTTAACACAACTTGACAATGTACGAAAAGTACTAGTGTACTAGAGACTGACTAGTACTTTTAAATCGAAAAATAGTTTTAATTTTGTAAATCAAATATTTTAACGCAATGATTATAAAGACTAGAATTCCGTGATTCTATCACTGACGAAACATGTGATGAGCCGATTATTATTGTCTACGCCGCTTACTCGTTTTCAAATTTCTACACCCGTCTCACTCAATCGTTAGTAGATAACGAGCGCTGCGCCGCCACGCCGCCGCCCCGCGCCGCCAGCCGTTGCGGGGATATTATATATAATGTGAATTGTTAAGAAATAAATAAATGAATGTATATTATTACTCACAAAGTATATTTTTGGTTAAATAAGAAGGTTTAATATTACTCGAATTGAAAGCCGGTTGTCAGTAAAACAACAATCCTTAATACAAATTGAAGGCCTTATGGGCGGATTGAAAAAATGCAACTGCATTAGGCTCACTATCTATTACGCGTACGTAAAACTATAAGGTAAAATGTGGGCGTATACTATGCCTCTGCCTACACCTTCAGGGATAAAGGCGTGACTATATGAATGTATGTATGTACATATTTACAATCGCAATACTAAATAGAAAGTCAAAGTAGGCACATATTATTAAAATGCTGTAGGTGGGCAGCCCTATCGCATGTTTACGTACCGCGCGGCTGTAGGCATTTATTTCTAAAATCCGGCCGAGTCAAACTACAGTATACAGTGCCAATGCACACAAAGCAGCACGCTTACTGCTCCGGAAAATCCACCGAATCAGCACTGCATGAGGTAGTATCGTACATAGAAGACTCCCTAGAGACTAAATCATCAACACTGGGCGTCTTTATAGACATCGAAGGTGCCTTCGACAAGACGACCTTTGTAAGTATCGAAAGAGCCCTGCAAAAGCATAAAGTACACCCCACTGTGGTAAGTTGGATAGTGAATATGCTACGACACAGGGCTATACAAATTACAGTGAACTCCACATCTAGAGGGATCGCAGCCAAAGGATGTCCGCAGGGGGGGGTTCTATCTCCGCTCCTGTGGAATCTCGTGGTGAACGAGCTCATAGATGTACTCAACAGAGAGAGATACTTCACTGTAGGTTACGCTGACGACCTCACCATACTGGTAAGTGGCAAGTTCCTTGGTACAATAACAAACCTGATGGACAACGCCTTGAGGATCGTCGAAAAATGGTGCATCAGACATGATCTCACGGTAAATCCGACGAAAACAGAAATGGTTCTGTTCACCAACAAACGCCAAATAGATGATCTGAAACTCCCACAGCTCTTTGGCACAAAACTTTCCTTAGCAAATGAAGTCAAGTACCTGGGGGTCACACTGGACAGCAAACTGCTATGGAATAAGCACCTCACACAAAAAATCAGTAAGGCCACCATTGCATTCTGGCAATGCAAACGAATGATCGGTAAGAAGTGGGGACTCTCACCGAAAATCATACATTGGCTCTACACCAGTCATAAGACCACAGGTAACGTATGGCGAAATAGTTTGGTGACCCAGGGCCGAACTAGTTTCAGCCATAGATAAAATGCAGCAGTTCCAGAGAGCGGCGTGTTGCGCCATCACGGGATGCTTTCGCAACACACCCACAGCAGCGATGGAGGCAATGCTCTGCTAACCGCCTCTGGACCTGTTCGTTCACCAGGAAGCGGCCGCCGCGGCGGCACGACTTCAGGCGTCAAAACAATGGACGCGCTCAAGGGTAGGTCATAGGCGCATACTAGAGGACGCAATAGAGTATGAACCTCTCGTGGAAGCCCCTAACGACAGGATACCGAAAACATACGTGTTTGACCGTAAGTACAATATATCGCTGGCAGAGTCCGCCAAGGACCACTCCGGTATAAGAGAACTCAGAGTGTACACGGATGGATCCAAAACAGACCACGGATCAGGAGCAGGCACCTACTCCCCGGAGCTCAACATACACTCATCAATACCTTTAGGGTCTCATTCGTCAATCTTCCAATGTGAGTGCATAGGTTTAATTAACGCCGCCAATGCAATCGACTCCAGGAAAATTGAGCACAACCACATCAGGCTCCTCTCCGATAGCGCAGCAGTGCTAAAAGCTCTGAAGAGCACCACAATCGACTCTGGGCTGGTGCTTCAATGCCACCAGGGGCTACAAAAGCTGGCCCTAACACACAAGGTAAGCCTTCAGTGGATAAAAGGTCACAGCGGATCGAGCGGCAATGATGCAGCTGACGAACTGGCCAGATTGGGTTCTAGCACCACACCGGTGGGACCAAGCCCGATTATACCAATACCATTCTACCAGGTAAGGGCATGGCTGAGACAACGCACGAAAGAGCGGCATGAAAAGAGATGGGCACAAACAGTAAGTTGCAGGCAATCAAGGGAAGCTCTACCGAGACCCAGGCCAAAACTAGCTAGAACGTTGCTACATCTGAATAAAGGTGATCTACGAACCATGGTAGGCACAATAACGGGTCATTGTGTGAGGACCCGAAGAGGATCCTGCGCTTCTGGTCGGAGCTGGGTTGGCTGGAGTGACAGCCAACACTCACGTACAATGGGTCCACTGGCGGACCTAAGTGCGGAAAACGGGAGCCCAAGAAGACTGAAGACTGAAGACCGCTCTTGCCTTTTTAAGCAGAAATGGTCGCGCTTGCCTTTTTAAGCAGAAACGGCCACTCTAGCCTTTTAGCCAGAACTGCCTATTTAGGTAAGTACGTACCTATGTTTCAATTATTGTCCCATGAATTTATTATTGCAGAAGATAACGTGTATACATATTTTATCACAACACTAATATTGCACACATTTACACGCACTTAACCTATTTAACACTATTTTGGTAACAATAGATTGGTTCTTCCTTATTGAGTATGCTATTTCGAGTTACATTCATTTAAAATGTGAGTATTCACTTGGAGAATTTGTGACGGTCCACGGTTAGTTAGCGCCACAAGAGTAAATAAACGGAACAGAGACTAAGTTCTGTACAAATGCGCAAATTGTTTGCACCACTACAAGCATTCCGGACATGTCACCTGGCCGCTCGTCACGTTCGTGGCGAGACCGGTGTGGTGTGTGCAAGTCTCGCCGCGGACGAGTGGCCAGTAAACAAACGTGCCCAGTAAACAAACGTGCCCAGCGTGCTTTTTTTTAAATGTGGGAAAACCCCCTGGACGTTATGCCGGACTCCTACTGAATAAAAAACCTCACGTGTCCTGCCTACCAGCCTACGTTGGGAGCCCGGATAAGCCCTCGGAAGGTTACCCCAGGACTTGCCCGGCGTGCTTGTAGTGGTGCTCTCTGTTCCGTTTATTTACTCTTGTGGTTGGCGCAGTTAGCAATCCTACAATATGATATTATAAGTAAAAAAGTGGATATAGGTTAAGATTACCGCGAAAATAGCACTACCAAACGCCAAATGTAAATCTGTCATCAGTAGTTCTAAAAGAAGTACCTACGAATATAATTCCGAATTATCACGAGTAGACCATGAAAATTTGGGTCATTTAAAGGTGTGTGCGCAATAAAAAAAAGAATGTCTTGTCAGTGGTAACAATTTAAACATTTTAGCAATTATTCTAAAATACTGTTGACTAGAGGGCCAGGCCACGCGTTGCTGTGGCTAAGCTTTTTCTAACCCGGTACTCCCGGCCATAGCCATGTAGGCTTTTCACAAAAAAAAACTATCCTATCTCTCAAGTTGAATCAAACTGCACACGGTGTGCAAATTTAGTTAAAATCGGTTAAGTAGTTTAGGAGTCCATCGCGGACAAACATCGTGATAGGAGATTTATATATATTAAGATTATGAGGCTAATATTGATAGTGTGTTGTTCGGGTATCGATCGAACCCCGGCCGCTTGAATGCAACCACCATTCTACCGTCCTATAGCTTTATCTGGTTGAACGCAATGCCAAGTAACCTATCTGCACCTTTTACTTATAAAATCATCGTATCTATACTTGTTCTAGCTTGCTATTCGCTATGGATGTTTGGTTTTAGTAAATCTTATTATAGGTACAGTATAACTAGTCACATACATTTATATAATCAACAAATACATCAATTCATAGGTAGTAACTAACCTACAGTAAGACTACTTATCTATTTAAAACTATAAACTTGCTTGACAAATTATAACAATTTTATGTCAAACGATAACAATTATTACACAAGTTCATGGCTTATAATAAGTATAGAAAATAAACTATAAAACTAAGTACCTACCTAATAATTTGGGACGACTACAGTCATTTTATTTATAAAAAGAAATAGGTGTCAATATAAGTGTGTATCTATAAAGAATTTGCACACAGGCTGCGGTCTCCGGTCCGGTGAAAATGATCGCGGCCAGCATTATGTATGAACAACATTGTCGGTCTATGTACATTTTGTATGGGTATGCTATCTTTACAAAAAAAATGTATAGAGCGCAATTGCACTGCCAGCATCACCTTGACCGGCTTTCCTGCCCGGATCGCTGCCTAACAATGCCTACGTTCTAGTACTCGACCGCCGAGCGGTTGCTGAAATAACCGTTCCACTAACGCCTAAAAAGACTCTACATTGAAGCAAAACTTACAAGTTTTACGCTTAAGCGCTTGTAAAGCACACTCGAACCCACCATATTTTGTGGGCATAGTGGGCGCGGTGTGGCCGTGAGGAGTGACGTCATCTATGTCGTCACTCCTTCAGCCTTAGGTGGGAAGATAGCGAGGGTGTTACAAACGTTATGGGCGTTTAGTGGAACGCGCCTGTTATTTATAAGTACAAAATGCCGCAAAATAATATAATGTACAGAAAGATATCTAGGTACATTAAAGAGCTTTCGGGCTACCCACACATAGACACCGCACATAAACTTCTTTGGCATAGACGGCATCAAAATAATGTTATATAAATATCATTCATTTGAATTGACAACATTTCAAATTTTTTAAGTTCTTAAATAAAAATACCATTTCTTTAGTTTCCTATTCTGACTTCAAAACTGATTTTATTATATTTTTTTTGGACTTATTTTTAGAGAAAATAAATAAAAACTAAAAATAGGGCTGTGACGTCATTCATACGGCTCTATAAGTTGTTATCCTTTGCCGGGTCTGTTTTACGAAACATTTAAAAATGTCAGTGTATCAGTATTTGACAACTTGTCAGGTCTGTTGTCTTACATCGCAATCTATTGTTATTTTTAGTTTATGTTTCCGCAAAGTTCTTTTAGCTAGTTTTAATTATTATTGTTGTTGAATTTAATCGTAACACAAAATGAATCCCAGTGAAGAGCACGTACCAATGAAGGAATCAAAATATTGCTTTGTACCGACATGCAAAAACAATTCATACAAAGATAAAAACACCACGTTTTTTGTAGTACCTAGTTCAGCTAAATACGAATGGTGTAAATCGCTGGGTGTTGGATGTCCTAAACGGGCCCTTTACATATGTGAAGCACATCTTAATGTAAGTATCCCCTGTATTACTACAACTTCATTGTATTATTATTTTTTGAGTTGGAAAACAGAAAAGGCTAAACACAAGCCCCCCAAGATGTAAGGCAACATGAGCAGTGAGCTTGTTGATTGACTGGCTAAATATGGAGTGATCAATAACAAAAAATAAGCAATACTTACCAATAATTTTATTGCACTGTGCCTATAATCCTCTTGCAAGTATATTTACTACGTTGACTAAGTTTTATCACAATCTAATAACCAGTACAGCAGTAAACCATGAAATATGAATATGAATGAACAATCTCACAAGCATAGATTTTTATAAAGGTATATTTTTGTACTTATGTGTAATTATTTATTTCAGTTGCAAGAAGATGTTGAAAATTATTTATATTGGACCACTATGAAGGCTAGGCCTAAACTAAGGTCTATATTACCTAAGTCTCTAGTAAGTCTCGTACAACACACCAGTGAACCTGAGCCTAGTACATCATCATCTTCATCTTTTCCTATTAAAATGGATAAGGGGACAGATTATGTAAATCCCAATTGCTGCAACAAAGCCGTGCAAGTGAAACCCAAGACTGCAGACAGAACTACGTATTGTTCTATTTCTTCTTACAAAAAGGTGAAGCCCAATAAAGAAGATGCATTTATAAATGAAATTATACCAGATGATGAAGCTTTGCCATCTACACAAGGCAGTACTACAACAATAACCTCTGCGGATATGTCAGAACCATCTGAAATATTAGCACAGATTCATAAGACCACAGACAAGAGTTTTATGCTGGATTTAATAGCAAGGAGGCCCCAAGATTACATAGGACTAACAAAAACCTATTATTGGATAATTAATTTTTTAGAGTCGAATTTCGAAGGAGTAAAGGCCAGCGATATAATTATAACATTATACAAAATCAAAAACAATGTTCCTTTTAATCAAATATCAGATATGTTTGGAATATCCCTCACCACATTGTGGAGATTATTTTATAAAACTTTGTGTGTGCTGGCTAAGTTTTTTAACCAATTAATTTTTTGTCCTTCTGTATTAACTGTTAAAAGAAATTTACCATCTTCCTTTAGAACAAATAAAGAGTACACAAATATTTACTGCATCATTGATTGTTTTGAGATTGAAATAGAAAAACCATCTAATCCCATAGATCAATCTCTGACATGGTCGCAGTATAAAAATGCCAATACACTAAAGTATTTACTGGCTACAACACCTGATGGGTTTATCAACTTTGTGTCGGCTGGCTTTGGTGGCCGTATTTCAGATGTTTGTCTAGTGGAAGTTAGTGGTTTTTTAGATGTGTTGCAGTCTGGTTGTACAATATTAGCAGACAGAGGATTTAAGCACATTGAATCCATTCTTAGTACAAAAAATATAAAGCTCTTGCGGCCTCCTAGCGTTATGAAAGACATAAAGTTATCAAAGCAAGAAGCCATAAAGAGCAAAGTCATTGCTAGTCTGCGTATCCATGTGGAAAGGGTCATTAGAAGAATAAGGTTATTTAAAATACTCAAACCTCATGCAGTCATTAATAACAAGCTTGTACAACACACAGATGACATAGTAACTGTTGCATGTGGTTTAATTAACCTACAAAATGCTATTATAAGTAATGAATAAAAAACTGAATAAAATCATAAATGTATTTTTATTTTGCACTATCTAAAATAGTTTGAAATATATAATTTTCCCAAAAATCTTCAGCAGATGTTAATAATTTGTTAACATAGTCTTCATCCAAATGCACCCAGTATTTGTGTAACACCTTTGACTGCTCAAAAGTAGGGTCAGCTATACAAAAGAGGCCTTTTGACTTCTTTGCACCATACATTTGCACCATGATTTGGGCTTTAAATTTGTCTTGTAGTTGTCCGTCTTTTACATAATTTTTCATAGTTCTTTGGCTCATAGGGCATTTCACCTCAATGACAAAATCTTCTGTAATTCCGTCAGGGGACACACCTATGATGGGTGATATTAAAATTAGACCAGATATCTCTATGCTACCAAACTCAATTTCCAACTCCTTAAGCACTTTTTTTTCCAACATTTTACCTCTTTTGATCGCAGATGTCTCGGGTACTTTGTATCCACCTAAAATACTTTGAACTAAGGCACCATGTGCTGTCTTACAATGAACTGCTTCATGAATTCTAGAACCGGTTACTCTTCCTTGACGCATAGCATGCCATAACTTTGAATTCGCTTGTTCCTTTGTTCTTCTATTAATTTCATCAATTACTTCTGCAGTTACTACTTTTTTAGCAAACGATTTAAAATCAGAACAAGTTAAATTATTTTGAGCGTCATTGACAAATTGCAACATTAAATTAAAAATGGTTAGATCATGTAAATTAGGCTCATGATCTTGGCTTTGTTTTAAAATAAGGCCTTGAGACATTTTCCGCTGTGTGCATTCTTCTAGGAACATTGATAATGTTACATTCATATTAGTACTTCCAGTGATCTTTTTTGCTGTGCCCATGTTCTTACCCATAACATACTTCTTATCACTTATGGCCCCTGCTAATTTTGGTTTAGTCCAGTAACATACAGTTGAAGTGACTGATGGTTCATCGGAACGTTTAATGAGCCACATGGCGCAACAAATGGCATGTTTGCATCCACCTGCAGATGAAGCACAGTCGTTGCACTCCACTTTGATGATCTTATTTAATGTTTCATCAATAGTGGCCATCACAATGTACAATTTCCCCTTAATCTTGTGTTCGGGTGTTACTCGGCATTTAACGTTACACAATGTCCCTTCTCGCTGAACTTCTACGTATCCCACCGCAGTATCAACGTAAGCCTCACGAGATGCCAACAATGCCTTAGCACTTCGAGTTTCCGCAACATTGTAACAGTCACTTTCGTACATGTACTCCAATAACATCAAATAATCTACTTTCGGTAGATTTCGGCTGTCTGCAATATGGTAACCATCGGAAACTTTCATATTTGAAGAAAGTGAGAGAGAGATTGAGAATTGAATCGAAAATATAAAGCTTTTAAAGTCTGACTGGAAGCGAATAAATTAAATGTCAAAAGTGTCAAAATTGACGTTATGCAATCTGCATGACTTTTTTTTTTATGTAGCACTATAGCAACAATAACACGCCTATTCCGCCGTATGAATGACGTCACATGGCACTTAAGTCTTTTTGAAATAAAATTATATTCAAAGTTAAAAAGATGAATGAAATTTAAAATTTTGAAGAAAAATAAAAAATACGGGTCTCGTAATTTTAGATTTACTTTCAATTGAGTAAATAATATTGTCATGTTAAAATTTTGAAATTCAAAATTCAAATAGTAAGCGTTACTTCAGTCAGAAAAAAAATCTCAGTTACTACCCTAGTCGCGCCTAAAAAAGTTTTACTTCATTCAAAAACAAAGTACATAAGTACATGAGATTGCCCTACCATATTATTTTGTGATAATGCGGGCTGCGTTCGATTTGAACCGGCCCAGAGATCGCACAACGCAGTCAGTGTGCCAAATCCTTATCGGATCAGTCACTATCATATTTATGACTACAATAATTGTTTTTACCATTAACCGTTTGTTGTATACAATAATGGCATTCCTATTCAGTTATACGGCAATTCTATTGAAAAATACTGGCAATAAAGATTCAGTTATTTTTATAAAAAACACTGTCTAATGCTGAAAGCATCTGCTTTCTTTTTATGCCTTCATTCTTTTTTCATAAATGCTTCAAATTTAACTATAAATAAAGTACTATTACATTATCTTTGATTTAACTTAGCCTATAAATAGGAACAAAATAACGTGTACATAATCTAATGAATGAGTAGAATTACGCCGGAAGAATGGAGGGCAATCCTTGAAGGCAAAGGATGATAATGATTAATAATTATAATATTCGAATTGTTCTTAAAAAAAACATTCCGCAATGGAATGCTGTCGAAAATATAAATTCATTTTCCCAAACCGCAAAACAATAAGTCGCTTGTTCAAAATCAGTCATGAAAATGTTTTAAAAGAACAGATTATTGTATAAATGCTCACTCTGTAGCGCAAATATTATAATCTTACTTGCAACTAATTTAATTATGTAATACTGATTACTAATATAGGCCGATTAGATTCACAAAGCATTAAATTTTAGGGGTAGTACAATCCATAGTATTAATTTGAGTGAGGTAGCTACTATCGAGTTTAAATTATCGAGGCAAATTTGCTGAGTTTGCTGATATCTGGGTACCTTTGGTGCATGTAATTTTCTTTTGACTAATGCAACATAATGTCACCGTTACAACCCAGTTTTAGTTTATTTAGTTAAAAGATTCATTTCCTTTCCGATACTAATGTGAATTGTGAATGTTACATATCAATTTTATTATAAGTACTTAGGCTATAGCAAGTATCTAAGCCTCGCTCATTTCGTCCCCCGGTTTTAGAATTATAGTGTAGATAAAATAGTATTTATATATCAATATCTTATACACAGGAACTCAAAAAGTATATGGACTACATAATACGTGGCGTATTCTCTAATATATGATTTCCTAAACAAAGTTAGGTATAGTGCACGGCATCTAACTTGGCAAAGTTTTGAAATGAGCGGAGCACTTTTTACCCGACTGCCAAAGAAAGGAGGGTTTTCGAGACTATGTATGTATGATTCGAACCTGCGTCTTCAGCGATCCGTGCCGACGCGTTATCCACTCCGCCACCGAAACCTACTCGGAACCAACCAAATTTTCCACCTTATTATACGTCTTGGGGCGACGTAAGCTAGGTAGGTAGGTTTTTCCATATTTAAAAAAAAAATTATGATCAGTTAGCATACTAATTGCTTTTCAAAAATAATCTTTATGTATGTATGTATGTTCATTTCTTTGTCACGCCCTACAGCCTGAACGGCTTGACGGATTTTGACATGCGAGGTGTCATTTGATTCGTAGTGATTGTGTGAGTGACACCAGGTATAATAAAATTTCTAGAAAGTCTAAATGGTGGATTTTTGGCGACAAAACATTTTTACTACTACTACTATCTTCACGCCAAATCCGTTGCGGGTAGGCAGAAAGAACCGAGCGCCACACGGCACGGTCCATACACACCTTACTTGCTTCTTCAACTTTAATTTTTCCCTTTTCAGTTATTAGTATTTTTACTTTGCAGTCGGGTTTTTTGTTGAAGAGAGTAGAGCACTTTTTTCTGCCTCTAAGGGTACGATGCGCGAACTTACCCCCACTACTTCAAATCCCTGCCAAGTTAGACGCCGTGCACTGTATATCAAATGTGACTAAAACTTAATATACTAGTGACAGTTAATTCCACATAAACCATGACCTTCCTTCTGTAGGAGTGCCGCTGGAACTTGGCGATTTAGGGCTTTTAGGAGTTTGAGGTTTTGACGAATCTGACTTATCTGCGTCTGCCGTTTCCGCGTTTTCTATCGTCGATTGTAACTGAAAAGCATAAATGTATATACATATATCACGACGGTTGCAGATAGGCTGAAAAATATCTTGAAATTTACATAATTTCATTTAACTCAATATTTTTTTTATTTTATATTCAGCACGCCAAATTTACGTCGCCACCAGCATGATGGAAAGCCGTGGCGCATCTAGCGATTGGGGGCCACTTTTGACAGTGGTCTTCAAGTTGGCGGCCCTGTGATGTGCCTCTTCACGCTCCTCTTAAAGAACCCGGGATTGTAAGATGAGGGAAAAACGTGTGCGGGCAGGTCGTTCCTATTTTAGTTCCACGTAATAGTTGGTAAGCTGTATCTGCTATTACCTACTAATACTATGTACTTACCTACAGTATTTTTTCTTTCTATCTCGATAGGACTTGAACTTGAGGTTACCAAACATTGGTTCCAAAAAGATCACCAGCATTGCACTCGTGCGAGGGGAGTTTCCTATACTCAATATACATACATAAATTCACTCCATGATCTTCGAAGGAGTAGGCAGAGGCATAGTTTACGCCCACATTTCACCTTATAGTTTAATGTCCCACGTAATAGGCGGTGCGACTATTGCCGTGTTGAAATGGACAGGCACAGGTTGTGTCGACCCACAATTTTTTTTTTTTCAAGTCACCTATAAGGCTTTCAACTCGGCTTAACGATTTTAATTTTACTCACAACCGGTTTGAGTTTTCCTTCTCTACGCGATGCATCGTTTTGCAAAAGTGTCCCCTCAGTCGCCTCTTACGACACCTTCGGTATGAATTGGGGTGACGACATTTTGTACTCTTACCCGTCGCCACTCGGGGTCACACACGCACACAAAAAAAATATTCACCTTAATATTAGTTTTGGCTTGCATTTCCCGTTCATATTCCCTGACATCTTCTATGGTCATGTTGTACCACTCGTCCATCCACGCGAACGCTTGACGATGGCCAAGCAACAATATTTCACGTATAGCCTGAAAATATAGAAAGAAAAATGTCATCCAAGTATATTTTCGAACCTTCACATACTTGGCAAATTGTCTTCTTAAAATTAAATTAAAATTTTGCTGGCTGGTTGCATTCTAAAAATGCAGTCAAAACGCCACTTTTTCTGGTACAATGACTTTGATTAAAGTACGTACCTATAGCAAAAAAGGTATTATCACAAAATAACAAGAGGTAAGTAAGTACAGAAAGCAATCTCACGTAGTTACTTGCCTTATTTTTCAAACCTACCCTCGGCTACGCATACTCGTTCACTAACCAGTTCCGAAATGAACTCCGTGAGCGGTGTCTATGTGTGCGTAGCCCGAACGCACTTTGTATTTAGATTGTCTTCTGCACTCATTATTTTGTGGTTATACTAAAGCAAAAAAATATATTTACCAGCACAGCGGTGTTTCATTATTTAAAAATGGCCAAGTTATATTACTATTTTTCTAACAAACTTTCATTAAAGATAGATGTTTTTGACTCGTAACTTTTCCCTTTTTGAACATATATTTATGTTCAAAAAAAATTTTTCAATAAAAAATAAAACCGACTTCAAGCAAATCCTGAAAAATAAAATTTACTTAGCACAAAGTAATATGTATTTAGATTTATAAGATTTTATTCAATATCATATTGAAGTCGGCGCCAAGTAAACCCATAGTTTTATGTAGGTATTATATTGATGGCACCAACTTCAATATTCTATTGAATTAAATATGATAAATCAAAATACATATTACATTGTGCTAAGTAAATTTTATTTTTCAGGATTTGCTTGAAGTCGGTTTTATTTTTTATTGAAAAATTTTTTTTCATCATTTTGAGTGACGGGTGAATCGAAAAATATATCTATCTAGGTGAAAGTTCTCATCGATACAAATCAATCAAGCCCAAACACAAGGTAGCTGCTGTAAATCGTTAAGGAATTCCCTCGACTGTCTTTCGGTTCCATCATCAGATCGACTCCAGACATTCATTAAATTGTATTACCGTTAAGCACTGAATTAAAAGTACTTGACCGTAATTCGAAGCTTATATAATGAGATAGGCATATCCGTTACCCGTAGGCTTATCTTACTCATGTTTGATGACGTATTTCCGTCGACTCAGCAGGCAGGGCGCGCCACCTGTGAACTTATAAATGCAGATGGCGTCCATTTTGTCCTCATTGGCGTTTTGATTCCCGTAGCAAAAGGTTATAGCAGGAACACCTGCTAGTGCATTTATTTTTCTAGTTACTAGTTATATTCCTAGTAAAGTTATAAAAAGTGACTTGGGATGAAGTAAGTGCATTTACAGAAATAATTATTTAACGGCTTTGCCGTTCGTGTGAATATACAGTGAATCTAAAACAAGTGAAGTGACTTGTGATTGAAGTAAGTGAACCTACAGACATATTTAACGGTTTGACCGTTCGTTTAAATCTCAGGTATGTTTTTACTTCATATTTTTACGATCACATATGAGTGTGATACGTCATAACGTGAAATATCCTATTATTTTAAAATAGCACGTAAACCTTTCGAGGTTGCAGTTTCTTTTATTTAATATCTTTAGTTACAGCTAATATCAAACTGATTTTATAGATTGTATTCATAGGTACTAATACTTTTTTTTTAGATATTATTTGCTTCGTGTATGTACAGCGTAAGTACCGCCGAATATAGAAAATATTTTCAAAATATTTTTATACCTACCCACATAAAGGCACATTAATTACTAGATGTTCCTATACATGTAAAAATATGGCCTATTATGGGTAAAATCGTAATCATCCCAAGTTTCTGAATACGTACGAGTGTGTCAAAGTAATAACTAAATGTTCACCATGAAAGTAGTACTTAAATTTTAGGTACCTAACATAAAACTATTTCTTTTAGTTTGGTTTCTAGATAGAAATGAATCCTCCATCCTTAGAAAGTGAGCTAATTCCAAGTGGAGTATTTCAGAAGCCCGCTCTGAGCTCCAGTTATTGTATTAGGCACGTCAAATAGCTACAGTTCCAGCTCATTTAGCTCGAACTTCAAATAAGGGCGATCGCGACGCCACGTGCATTGTCGTAAGTGGAGTAAAAGAAGCCGACTTCCACTAAACCAGATAAGGATGATGGAAATAGGTGAGTTATTTCTCATTTACCTAACACTGGTCCTGACCAAGTGTAAATTTCTTCACAGATCAGAGGTTAATTTACGAGGATGATAGAAACAATCATCCTTGCTTCGTATTTTATATAGGGACAGCATTAAAAGAGATTTCGGTTACCCAAGATCCTAAGACACAGTATAACCTAAGAGGTTGATAGACACGTTTTGGCGACAAATTGCCTAGATGAGATAATATGCTGATACCCACTATTGTAAAATCATAGTCCTGGGTTCGTCAACCTAAACAAAAACGGGGAGATCCGACAATTCGAATCCCTGCTACATTTTGAAAAAGCAGACAAGGCTCTTTCTGCCAAAAGGCTTTTGCTGCCAAAACCTTTTGTATTTTTTTTTAAACAAAGAGAATCTTTTGAAAAACTTAAGTTTCTTCGAAAATATTTATGACAAAATTGAAGACCTACTTTAATAATAGGATTTCCATAAATCTTTTATCAATTTATTACAAATGGCCTGCGGCCATAGATCTGATTTCATATTTTATTCTCAGAATTGTCAAAGGCCCAATTCTTAAAAATTAACCTTGATAAAATATCGCCTTCAAACACATACATTTTCGAGGCTGAAGCCTTTTCAACGGCACTCGGGAAGGCATGCATTTTGGTCTTCGATCTCCAAAAAGGATGACCCCGAAAAAAAAAAAAAAGTTCATCCAAATCATTACGCCAGCCTTCGAGAGGATCAGGCGTCAAGATCAGATCTCCATCGAATGGAGTCCAGATTCCACTGTACCAAAAGCCTTTTTAGGCCTGTATTACAGTTACCACTCTCGAGGGGTGTGTACAATATCTATAATAATTGGGCATACGACAGTAAATATCCCTTCAATTAAGAAATTTCTGAGCTTTAGGCTCTCAAAGAGACTGAGAAGTTTAACATCCTCTGCCCATACCAGCAAAGGAAACACTAACCAGTTACCACCCTCGAGGGGTATGTACAATATTGTGTATCTATAATAATTGGGTATACGATAGTAACCAGGCGTACGATAACATACTAAGTAACCATGCAAGGATGTCCCTTCAATTACGAAATTTCCGAGCTCGAGGCTCTCAAAGAGACGAGGAGAGGTCTAACATCCTCTGCCCACACCAGCAAAGGAAACACTAAATGATATGACCCTGTCATTCTATGTCGGTCAGTTAACTCTGTACAAAATACGTTGGTAAGGAACGAGAGTACCAAAAAGTTTAAAATTTATAAAAGGGTACCGCATTCCCTTAATCCAGAAACTCCAATCCGTCCTGCACGGTATTCGAGAGGACGCAGGTTCGAATCCTGCTCAAAACTGATAACCTTCCCACATTTAAATTTACAGTGAACTCTGTTCAAGTCCCGTCCTGACAAAGTTGTAAATTTTCACTTTATGTTAAAACGCTATGGAAAACTTGACTAAGGTGGAATACTACTGCTTTAAATACTTAAGAATCCATACAACGAACTCTTTTTAAAAAGGTTTCCTTTTTAACTGAAATGACCACATTGTGCAATGGTTCAAAAGATGAATGCTCAAGGCACTCTAAAACTAGTTCCTTTGCCACCAAGTTTGGTTTCTCCACTTTTCCTAACTTCAAATAGCGATGGGCCATCCGCCCAGAATTCAGTTTTAGGACATTGTACGCCTTTGTGAAGCCAGAATAATTCTATCTTTCAGCATGTTCCGTTTACCAGATTTCCTCCAACCACGAGATTGGATGTGCAAAATACATCTCACTCAAGCTTATTTTCATGGTAAAGCTGATGTAGTGTACATTATTCTTTCTCAGAGCACATTCTTGTCTTCCGCTCGGGTAAGCCGCACCCAAAACATTTTCGTTTCTCACCATCTGCGTGCCCCGATTTCTATAGAATAAGAGTATTCAAATACTCGTCTACCTACACAAAATCTCATTTTGCGCGTCAAAATCCTGTTACTCTTTACAAACACGTACAAATAGCCTTGAAAACTCTTCAAACCCAGGGATGGTTAAACAATTGGGAGAAAACAATAATAGGTTCCCAAAGAAACCTCTCATATCGTTATGCGATAGACATAGAACTACCTGAAAGTCCAATACCAAAAGAAAAGATATTAGACATAAAAGGAAGATTTATTTAATTCCAAATCAAAGAAACTTAGTTCTTTTAAAGAAAATTCAAACTTGGTGGGTCTTTTGAATTTTTACCACTTTCGCAGTGCCTAGAGGTAGCTTTACCTCAGCGTCACATTCGGTCAATCCCCTAACCGACGACCCACTGAAGAAAATAGTAGTGCACGGAGTGGTACAAGTGGAACTCCAATAGTGGGTCCGCAATTACCGGTTCTCGACAATTTTACAAGCTTTTCATCCGAGATGCTTTCTTACCACGGACGCGTCAGATTTCGCTTGGGAGCCCAGCTAGAAAACATTTCTCTAACAGGCTCGAGGGTCCAGAATAACAAAGATTGCACTGCATCAAAGAGAGATGTTGATAATCTTACACATGATTCGAAATCATATACCGGTACTGTGTTACAGTCTGTACTCATTCAAAGCAGTTGTAGTCCATCCCCCCAGAGGGACGAGACCAAATCAATTGCCTTGACGAACTTAACTCGTCAGCTTGCGTGTAATGGTCCGACATCAAATTGACTTCACCATACACTGCATTCCGAACCGATACCATATGTATCAGCTCCTCCGGGTATTTTTTGTGAGCATCCTGCTTCAAACACCACTAAGGCAAGATTGCCTACAAACAATATTCCTATTATGAAATGGAGAACACTACATGATAGGCCTGTTTGTAATGTGTGGATATTACTTCCACCACCATTTTTAATACCCAAGATGCTGTCACACCTTAATCGGTCAACAGGAGTGTTTGTGGTGCCGCGATGGCACAAGGTAATAATAGAGGGCAGATCTCAAAGCGAGAGCTCTGTAAGCTCCATTCGTTCTGCAGAACCTGCAAAAGAACCTATTAAACATTATTTCTTTCCTTCTAATAAACACCTCGACAGGTCTCCCGCCACCTCACATAGAGAATCTGTGGAAATGTGGGGGGGGGGGGGTGAAGAGGTAAATAACAGATATAAAATCAAAAACTTCTACTATTGAGCTCCTTGAGACCTACCTTTTAAGATACTTATAAATTTTACAGTTTTAACCGACTTGCATTTTATTCATGGTTATTATATAATACGATTCTGTTACATAAATCTGTTGTTGCTGTTCTTGAAAATATAGAAACCGTTAGTCAACTTTACATAGTTCGCATGTTTTGGTTAAACATATCTTGGTCGATCTCTTTAAAAAATGTAAAGAAAGTTAAGTCACATATTCATTGATATTGGGATTGATGACTTAGTTCAATATTACCAAGTATTGATACACAGAACATTTTTCAGGTTTCTCGTCATAGTGATTTATGCTTAGGTCGCCGCAACCACGATCTAACTTTGCTCGATTGTATTAACTCACGTCATAGGTACTACTTTTAGGCCCGATTCAAGAGTCCGAAACTGATAATTTTCATTTCAGACAATCTGGTTGGAAAACTATTGTAAACAAAGATAACACCTACGACTAATCAATTGAATCCTTTATTCTAGATAGAAATTAGGATATCAGAGTAACCGATATGAGACTACACAGTCAAATAATTTATTTATGACTGTTAGAGGTTCTCCAACTATTCTAGCCCCGGCACTACCCGGTCAACAGCAGCTTCTAAGAATTGGTGGTGGTGGTAAGATCAAATTAATCCTTAACACGAGGTAATTGACGATGGTTTCAAAAAATTTTATCGTCGAGTAATAATGTCAGCTACTACCACCAATCAAATATAATAATAATTCGCAATTATTTAATCCTGTCAATAGAAGGAATACTTACTACTCCTTAAATAAGATTCCTTATTTAGTCTGTTTAAGATTACATTTGAAGTTGTTCAAGATGGTAAAGATTATAAATCTAGATACCATATATACAACATTCTATAATATTATTTTCCTAAAAATAAATTAGAATCACATTGGCGTTTCCGTCACTCACCAGGCGAAAACAAACATTTCTCATTATATAAGCTTCGAATTACGGTCAAGTACTTTTAATAGCGGCGTTTTCCCTGAAAGAAAACGCATATTAAAATACTTACCTAATTCGAAGCTTACTTTTTAAATCTGCCTGGTGAATAAAAGCCAATGAGGACAAAATGGACGCCATCTGCATTTATAAGTTCACAGGTGGCGCCCCCTGGCTGCTGAGTCGACGAAATACGTCATCAAACATGAGTAAGATAAGCCTACGGGTAACGGATATGCCTATCTCATTATATAAGCTTCGAATTAGGTAAGTATTTTAATATGCGTTTTCTTTCAGGGAAAACGCCGCTATTAAAAAGTTAACAAACGCACTAGTTGTCCCTACAATTTTCGGTGGTTTCCCTCGATTTCTCCTGAATCCCATCATCAGATTCTGACCTGGTGAAATTGGGACCACCTCAGCAGTGAACTCTATCCAATAAAAAGCAGAATTGAAATTCGTCTATAATTGACGAAATATCGGTGAACCTACATAAAACATTGAGAACTTCCTTTTTTTTTTAAGTCGGATCTATCATTCTAAGTGTAAAGTTCTCATCAATACAAATCAATCAAGCCCAAACACAAGGTAACTGCTGTAATTTGTTAAGGAATGCCCTCGACTGTCTTTCGACTCTATCATCAGATCGACTCCAGACCATCATTAAAATGTAGAACATTAAAGCACTTAATTAAAAAGTTAACAAGCGCACTAGTTGTCCCTACAATTTTCGGTGGTTGCCCTCGTTTTCTCCTGGATCCCATCATCAGATCCTGACTTGGTGAAAATGGGACCACCTCAGAAGTCAACCCTATTCAACAAAAAAAAGAAATTTTGAAATCCGTCTATAATTGACGGAAATATCGCTTAACATACATAAAAAAAAATACATACAGACGAATTGAGAACCTCCTCCTTTTTTTGAAGTCGGTTAAAAAGGGGAAAAGTTACGAGTCAAAAACATTTTTCTTTAATGAATAGAAATAGAAAGGTTGCATTGTAATACATACCCCATGAACATAATCCTCAACTTTAGTTTGGAATCCCCACACCTCAAATTTTGCACTGACAGCTTTGTAACAGCACATAATAGGTTGATGATTATCCCTCCAACCTTCCACCAATGGACCTCGGTTTGTCTTCTGCGACTTGAAGAATTTCGGATCTTCTGCTTCTTTGTAGTGATGAGGTTTAATATCATCGTATGCTATATCTAAGAAATCTACTTCTCTATTCTCTAATTCTTCTTGTGTTAAGCCCAGACACTAAAATAAAAGGAATTGTTAGCTTGCTGATCATAATTAGAGAAAAGGCGTGGTTATTTGTGTCTAAACTATAGGAAAATGTAGGTTCAAGTATCCATCTATTGCAAAAAGCTCTCACCGGATTCGATTGGAATGGATGTTTGGATAAGGGCACAGTCGATCAAGTTCGGCTGGATGTCGATGCATACGATCGGCTTGGTATCGTAGCAGTGATCCAATCCATTCCAATCCAATTTTTGGGCGTACGCGACGACAGACGAAAGGATTTGATATCGAGAGCAAAAACAGGAGAATGCATTGTGCGCGGTTTGGAAATATGTATAGACTTTGAATAGTGTGTTCAAAGTCAAACAATTTCGTTCAATATACGCTAATCCCAATCATAATTGTGACGATTGTAAAATCATTCCGAAATCCATTTGGTTGTGAAATAATTCTTTAACCAATCTAGTACCACAGCCGACATATCATAGTTCTCTTTATACTGTGCTAGTACTCTAAGCTAAAAAGCTGGCCAAAACGGCGCGACTTAGATACTACTTTTTTAAATACAGTAAGTCTCCCGGCTCCCATTTGTCCACATCGAGGCGGTTTTCTAAGGAACAGACTCACTTAGAACAAGCCTGTGTACATTTTTAAAGATATTCATGTAGTTGTTATGTGTGTGCATTGTGTAGCAATACACACACTTTGCATTGCAACTGCAATTTGTAGCAGTCCACTATTTACTTACACTACACTGTAAATGAATGAATGTTCAACTTACATTTTCTGTGGTTCCATTATTATCTTCATACCTTGTCTGAATCGATATAGAAAATTTCGGAATGAAGGAACACTGAAAATAAAACATACTTAGGTCATTTATAATTATTGAAATTTTCATCTTTGAGTTTGCTGATCAGTAGAGACCTGTTTATATGCATTTGCATATTTAAGCCATCTTCAGCAGTAATTGCATATTTTACCTAAGATCTAGTTATAATCCATATTATCCGTAAATTTTCAATATTTTTCCGAGTGTAGTGCACGCACCCTGCATTCCGAAATGCGATAAAAATAATATCGTGAGCCTGACAAAATTTACTTGTTCATACTTGGTGTGCGTAGTGCTTATTGAACTGCCTTTGAGTTAAGTTTTTAGGGTTCAAAAATAAATAAAAAAATCCATACCAAAAGGGTCAAAACGAGACCCTTATAATGAGACTCCCCGGTCTCTCTGGCAGTCTGACCATCTGTCTGTCTGGAGACTCATGAACCGATATATCTAGAGTTAAAATTTGTACAGATATTTATGTTTGCCGCTAGAACAACAAATACTAAAAACAGAAAAAAAGGTGGGTTGTCACACAACAAAGGTGATTCTTACAGTTTTTTGGTATGGATACCTCAGTGCGTGAGTTCGACTCGCACTTGGCCGGTTTTTTAGGGTTATGTAGCCAAATGGCAAAAACGGAACCCTTATAGATTCGTCATGTCTGTCTGTCTGTCTGTCCGTGTGTCACAGCCGCTTTTCTCCGAAACTATAAGGCCTATGCTGTTTAAACTTGGTAAGTAAATGTATTCTGTGAACCGCATCAAGATTTTTTATATAAAACTAGAAAAAAAGCAGTTAACTTTGGGGGTCCCCATACTCAGAACTGAAACTCAAAATTTCTTTTCTTCAAACCCATACGTGATCTATAGATAGGTCTTCAAAAATGCTATTGAGGTTCCTAACATAATTTTTTTTCTAAAGTGAATAGTTTGCGCAAGAGACACTTCCAAAGTGGAAAAATGTGTGTGTGCGTGCGCGTGCGCGTGCGCGGGCGCGGGCGCGGGCGCGGGCGCGGGCGCGTGCGCGTGCGCGTGCGCGTGTGCGTGTGCGTGTGCGTGCGCGTGTGCGTGTGCGTGTGCGTGCGCGTGTGCGTGTGCGTGTGCGTGTGCGTGTGCGTGTGCGCGTGTGTGCGTGTGTGCGTGTGTGCGTGTGTGCGTGTGTGTGTGTGTGTGTGTGTGTGTCCTCTAACTTCTAAACTAAGAAAATGATAAATCTAAAAAAATATATGATGTACATTGCCATACAATATACCAACGAAAATTGGTTTGAACGAGATCGAGTTGGTACTTTTTTTTAATACGTCATAAACCACGATTTTCGCCTAGAATAATACTTGAAATATGGCAGAATTATCTGCCATATTTCAAGTATTTTTCATGGATATTTGCATGCATATAGCAAGTTTTTTATGTTGCATATAATCCGGTCTCTACTGATCAGATATCCAAATACCACTAATGAATCATCAACTTACCGTATACTCTGTGAAGATATGGCACATGAAAAAGAAGAAAAATGTTTAAAGTGTTGCAATTATGATGAAAATTATATAAAACCAGTGAAATTTAACCTTACCGGTGATAGTGTATGGATAATAATTCCATGCCTTCTCAGTGACATAGAATATTTTTGGTATCAAGGACTGAAGCCAATACGGCAAATGACTGTAAAATAGACAAGGAAAAATAGTTATTATACACAACACAATATATGGCTACCAAGTAGCAACTTGTAAGTTTTGTTGCATACATACATTTAGTTACAACTTTATCCCCCCAAAGGGGAAGGCAGAGGCAGAGCTATTTAAAGTTGCTTTAGAGACCTTATTCTTAGCATTCCATGGATTCTCCGCGCGGGTGCTGGGCTCATAGCGTGGCACAGGGGGGAACACCCCGATGACGTCTGGGACTTGCGACCCATTTGAGTAGGTTTAGGGTGGTCACCTTTCTATGCGCATAAACGCCCACCTTACACCGTCAGCAATGTTCCCTCCCATGCCCAACCAGATTTGGTAAGATCGTAGTAGATCCCTCCTCGCAGTAGATCCCTCCCAAAACTTCACCCAGCCCTTTCCCCCCATAAAATCGAGATTATAACCATTAATTTTTGTAATTTTTGTATGCAAATTAAAACAGATATAAAAAATTAAAAAGTAATGATGTGACATCTGTAAATGTCGCATAATATGTCATTCCAAAGCAGAAAAAACTTAACACAAACCTGGATAAATGAATTCTTTTCTCAGTAAACTGACCCACTCCATTGATTTCATCGTTGACTTGTTCATTGGCTACCACTTCCACACCCTCTCCGCCACTGGACTGCTCATAACTATGCCGTGCAATCATATACAGTTGACCGATACGATACTGAAAACAGTTTATTCTCTTGTTAGTATAATTTCATTACCTCTGATATAGCTGAATGTTAATTTAATATAGCTCATTGAATAAGATTGTATGTAAAGATTTCAGCACATAATATATTTTAATAAAAAACACATGGTCTGTGTAGATACTCTGTTATTACTTTTACATTCCTGCATCAGTGCGCATTCTGCTCAGTAATTATTAAATAAAAGATAAACATAAGTATTGTAAAAATAAAGTAATAATACTCACCTCTTCAACAGTCATTGGCATGCATATTCTGTATTCTTTTGTAAGAACCATTATGCGATCTTTTAATGGGAGCTAATTCGATTTCTTTATCAAATCACAACTGGGTAATAAAAATTAATCTGATTTAATCTGTTAGATAAATACTGAAAGTGAAGTGAAGGAAAGGAAGTGTGAACAGTATTATTAAATGTACTCTGTGGTGTGAACTGTGAAGTTTTTTTTTTTACTGAAGGAAAATTTATTTGAATTGACAAGCAAACATGAAGTCAATTTCAATTTGACTTTGACGTCTCTTCCTGTCAGTGACAGTGTAATTTGACAACATACCTGCATGTTATGTATTACAGTAATATGTCAAGACTTGACACACAAGACTTTACGTCAAGTAAATAAATGTCATTTCCTTGGTTTTGTTGGATTCGGATTTGAGAATTTCCTGTAAATATTTATAAATCGCAGACCGTTCTTATTTAAAAGCAAATCAGACTATTGAATTGTCCTGAAGGTATAATAAGCTCCGATGGGTTAATGCCACATACCTAAGTAGTAAAGTACTAAGTTATTCGAACAATTTTTTCAGGACAAAATTTTGTCTAAAATGGACCCCAAAGAAGTCGTAGAACATTTGGTTGCGCTAAAAGTCATGAGGTTAACTAAACCGGCCATGGTGAGTCCGAAAATTGTAACATGTGATTCTAAAGACTTGCCAGGTAACATTTTGAATAATTATTTGAAAGACGATGCCACCTCCGTAACTCAAATGGAAACTCTAGCTGCTGGCCAATTCCTATTACTCCCACAAAGCTTTGGAAACATTTATTTAGGAGAAACATTCTCCTGTTATGTTTGTGTACACAATGAGACTAATCAGGCTGTACAGAGTGTGTGCATTAAAGCTGATTTGCAGACCAATTCTCAAAGAATCTTATTGACCACTCAACAAAATCTTGCCCCAAAAATGCTTGATGTAGATGAAACTTTGAGTGATGTTATTCATCATGAAGTCAAAGATCTTGGTACACACATCCTTGTCTGCGAGGTAACCTATATGTCAAACTTTCACACATTGGCATCATTCAGAAAGTTCTTTAAATTTGAAGTCATGAAACCTTTAGATGTAAAAACAAAGTTCTACAATGCAGAGTCTGATGATGTCTACCTAGAGGCGCAGGTGCAGAATATTACATCAGGTTCAATCATCCTCGAGCAAGTTTCTCTAGAAAGTTCACAGCAGTTTAATGTTAAGTCATTGAATGAAATAAACAATTCTGTATCAATATTTGGAGATGTCACACTACTTCAACCACAAGAAAGTTGTCAGTATCTATATTGTTTGACTCCTAGAGAAAATATTTCAAAAGAAATCAAGTTGTTAGCTGCTGCTAAAAACATTGGTAAATTAGATATAGTATGGAGGTCAAACTTGGGTGAAAAGGGACGCTTACAAACTAGTCAGCTACAAAGAATGGCACCTGATTATGGGGATATCAGAGTTACTTTTGAACAACTGCCAAGCAAGATATTTGTAGATCAGCCTTTTGATTTTCAATGCAAAATAGTCAACTCCAGTGAAAGAAATTTAGATCTAATCCTAAAATTACGATCTCTTCAAGACGCTAGTCTACTTTGGTGTGGCACTTCAAATAAAAAGTTGGGGTCTCTAGAACCAGGAAAAGCCTTTTATGTAAACCTAACAGCTCAACCCATCAATATAGGTCTATGTCCTTTAGCAGGAGTATCTTTACTGGATTTATTTCTAAAGAGAACCTATGACTTTGATGATGTAGCTTCAATTTATGTCTATTAATTAATATTTATATCATTCTAGAATTTTATGTAATTATTTATATATAAATGAATAAGTGAACTAAGTCAATTTAAATTTGTTTTTTTTTTTACCCTTTCATCTGCACCATCCAATTAATTGTATAAGAGTATTCCAAATTTCTGACTGTCAGACCAAGTTGTCTCCAACTGTCAGTGTTGTAATAATAAAGGTATAAGTATTAATATGCATGGTCTGTCAGTCAGTCTTCAGTCTTCTTGAGCTCCCATTTTCCGCACTTAGGTCCGCCAGTGGACCCATTGTACGTGAGTGTTGGCTGTCACTGCAGCCAAACCAGCTCTGACCAGAAGCGCAGGATCCTCTTCGGGTCCTCACACCTGGAGTGTTGTGGGGTACCAAGTATGTTGACTCTGTATGTAACCAGGCTCTCGCACTCCAAGATTGCGTGAGCTATGGTTTCTTCTTTCAACAGGCACGCTCTGCACAGCATGCTGTCCGTGATACCTAGGACATTCAAGTGTTTATTCACTGTACAATGCATGTAGTAATGTTCTAGCTAGTTTTGGCCTGGGTCTCGGTAGAGCTTCCCTTGATTGCCTACAACTTCTTTTTTCATACCGCTTTTATTGAAGGGTATTGGTATAATCGGGCTTGGTCCCACCGGTGTGGTGCTGGAGCCCAATCTGGCTAGTTCTTCAGCGGCATCATATCCACTGTGACCACTGAAGGCTTTTGTAGACCCTGGTGGCATTGAAGTCCTAGCCCACAGTCCATTGCGGTGCTCTTTAGAGCTTTTAGTACTGCAGCGCTATCGGAGAGAAGCCTGATCTGGTTGGGCTCAATTTTCCTGGAGTCGATTGCATTGGCAGCATTAATTAAACCTATGCACTCACATTGGAAGATTGACGCATGAGACCCTAAAGGTATTGATGAGTGTGTTTAGGTGATGCAACTTTTTTTTCAGGTTTTCAATAAAGCGTGATTACTTGAAAACTATAAACATTTTCCTAAATCTAATTACGGCACAAATCAGTACGAATTAAGAGCTACTCGTGTAAGTTTATTCCAGAGCCGCATATGTAGTGGTTTTCGAGATACAACATTCCACAAAACGTTACCCCAGCAGGAAACTCAATATAACAAAAACCGTAAGACACAAATTTTATTTTATGGGCACAAATTTGTACAAGTATGAGCCCTTGATGCAAAATATTTCTCTCTAAGATCATTCGTTTAGAATTTTCCTGCTGGAACCACGTTACTCCAGCAGAAATCGTTTTTTCCCTTAGACCATATATCACGGGACTAGCCTTTGCGAACCACCGCATACGAAAATATTCTGCCAGTTTTCATACAAGTGAAGGGGGAAACACAAAGACATATAAAATTTCATTACATTTAAAAATGTATTAATCGACAAACGCGTACCTAATGGCTGTTGTGTGTTAATTTTTATTGTACAGTCAACTACAATGAAATGTACTAGTTTAATCATATAAAATGATGTACTGATGTACAGTGCTTTTTATAAAGCCGAAAGACCAAATGGTCATGTGGCTTGGCAGAAAACAATGCTTAAGTAAGGCGCATCCTGTGGTTAGATGATCTAAGTATTTTCCACAACGACAACACGCACAATTTTTTTGTTAGGCGCACATATATAGTAGATTAAGCACTAATAAAAGGTTCCACTCAAACCAGTCTAGGAGCTCCTTTCCTACTGGGGTAACGTACACTGTGCGAACAGGTCCAAAGGCGGTAGGCAGAGCATTGCTTCCATCGCTGCTGTGGGTGTGGTGCAAAAGCATCCCGTGATGGCGCAACATGCCGCTCTCTGGAATTACTGCATTTTATCTATGGCTGAAGCTAGTTCGGCCCTGTGGTGTAGAGCCAATGTATGATTTTCGGTGAGAGTCCCCACTTCTTACCGATCATCCGTTTGCATTGCCAGAATGCAATGGTGGCCTTACTGATTTTTTGTGTCAGGTGCTTATTTCATAGCAGTTTGCTGTCCAGTGTGAGCTGTGGGAGATCCAGATTATCTGTTTGGCGTTTGTTGGTGAACAGAACCATTTCTGTTTTCGTCGGATTTACCGTGAGATCATGTCTAATGCACCATTCTTCGACGATCCTCAAGGCGTTGTCCATCAGGTTTGTGATTGTTCCTAGGAACTTGCCACTTACCAGTATGGTGAGGTCGTCTGCGTAACCTACAGTGAAGTATCTCTCTCTATTGAGTACATCTATGAGCTCGTTCACCACGAGGTTCCACAGGAGCGAAGATAGGACCCCACCCCCCCCTGCGGACATCCTTTGGCTGCGATCCCTCTAGATGTGGAGTTCACTGTAATTTGTATAGCCCTGTGTCGTAGCATATTCACTATCCAACTTACCATAGTGGGGTGTACCTACTTGATGCTTTTGCATAGCTCTTTGGATACTTACAAAAGTCGTCTTGTCGAAGGCACCTTTTTGCGTGGTCTGATACCCATAACACAAGCAGGTTATTCCTAGCTTACTTTGGGATCAGATACCGTTGTGTGAAATGTCTGTGAATATTTATTTATTTAAATCTAGTCAATCACTGACCTGTAATAATAATCGCGATACTATTACAGGTCAGTGTAGTCAATACACTCATCATGTCTCAGTAAAGGAAACATATTGAGTGTAATGATGCTGTTTATCATATCATCCTCCCCATCCCCAGGCAGAATCTTAACCCGTTATGTTCTAGGTGAGGGTTGGTTGGTACCTACAGCTCGCGCCAAATAACTTTGCGTCTATGAAGTCCGTTCGTTCGCGCCGCAATTATACAAAAATACGTATCACACGGGAAACTACTGCGCAGCTGAGGCGGTAAAATTTATTTATATTATTTGTACTTTTGTTTGCGATTGTACCTGCGCTACATTCTGCCGTCGTAAATAAAAAGGACACAACTAACATTTTGTAAACATTGAGAAAATAGAGATTAAATATTTTTTTTGTTTTTGTTGAAGAAAACCCCAGTAAACTATATTTTCCAAAATTCTGCGAATGGTAATACTTGCATTTGTATAGTACTAATAAGACCATAGCATTTTTTTATTTTTATTTTAATGCATATAATTGATAATTAGCATAATTTGTTTCATCTTAACATAAAAAATAAAATAAAATCAACCATGTTACGTTTAAAGGGCATATACAACGAAATATACCATTTCAATGTAAAATTTTGAGGAAATTTTTTGAATTTTACAATGAAAAGGCACTTTTATTTAATTGTGCCTTTTCATCGTATTATTATCAGTTGTGATAAAAGTAAAATATTAGAAAATACTAAACTTCTCGACGAAAAAAAAACAAAGTAGTTTTAAGAAAATCAAACGTTTATCAAAACAGTTTACAAAAATAACATATCTTATCTTAATTCTTAATTATTAATCTTAATTTTAATCAAAATCACATATCTTCTATAATATAAAAATGAATCGCAAAATGTGTTGGTAAGCGCATAATTGCAGAACGGGTAGACCGATTTCACTAATTCTTTTTTTGTTGTGTAAGGTATTGTCAGGAGAAGGTTCTTATGGACGAAAAAATATTGTATTTCCACGGGAACGGGAACTACGCGGGTAAGAAACCGCGTGACGTCCGCTAGTTTAAATTAAATTCTTATAACTTAAATTATATCTTAAGATAAAATTGCTTTCAACAAAAATCAGGTAAACACAACCACAAAGAAATAATAAACAATATCTATTTATTATAATAACGAAAACATCGTTTCCAGAAATTTGTATTAATTTTCTTGCGAAACTCTTCGGAAAAACGACTTGAGCACTTTTTTCTTGACAACCAGGTCTTACAAATCTTTGGTAATTACGTTTTCTTTCTTCTTTAATATCTTTCGATCTTTTAAGCTAATATCATATTTTTTCCGCTTCCTTATATTGCCTTCTTTTCTTAATTGTACTTGGTTTGGTTCTGTGTCTGATTGTTCAGTGTCTGAATCACTTCTTCGATGGTTTTGTGCTGAGAACATGGTATAAAGTCGGATTCTGAGTCACTGCTACTAATTTTTAGATGCGATTTCTCAGGTAATTTGTAAAATTTATCGATTACTGAATCATCAGCCAACCAACCAACCAACATACCGCTAGTTTTTCTGCTGTGCTGCGTGTGGCCGATTACCTACCAACACATATTGCTATTACTAACTCTTCTAATAATAACTAAATAAAGAAATTTCAAGTTAAAGTAAGTTAGAACCTTAGACTAATAATATTTCATAGTGTAGGTAAAATAGAACGAACTAATTAGAATAAGTAACAAAATTATATTCTTACCAGAGCATCGCGCCAACAGGCGCGGACTCGTCTTGACACGTCAGGCACAACTGGCGTAATCCTACGCATACCTCGCCCCTTTGACTTCATCTCTCTTCAGAGATGTTAAGTAGGAAAGGCATAACTGCCAGTTGTGCCTTTTCTTTTACGTTTCTTGCTACGGTGTTGGTTAAAAAAGTTAGCACAACTGCCACATAAGCCCCTTCTATTTAAAATGCGCTGATTATGCCTTTTCAATTAGGTATTTTAAAACCATATTAATATGAAATAGAAGACATATGTCACAATGTGACCTTATTCTTTACAAAAAATTAAAAAATGCTGCATTTGTGCCCTTTAGACTTTTGCTATCTCTGTTTATTTTGTTGCTAAAAATATACAAAAAATTAGGCAGGTAGGCCTTTTTTTCCTGATTCCGAATATGTATATAACTCAATTTGGCAAAAAATGTTAGTTGTGCCCTTTTTAATTAACACGGCAGCATTGCATTTATAACTAACTTCAGATATATGGCGACCATTTCTAAGGTGTGATATTATTCATATTACTTATGTCCCTCGTATTAATGCAGTGGGTACTTTTTGGCCAGATTAGTTTCACACAGTAATCAATCCAAATGGGTCAGTAGGGAGAACGATTACATACAACAAATATTAACCAGGTTCGATTCCCGGTTTTGCATGTGAGTTTGAGAAAAAGTTTGAATGTCATTATTATTAAATCTAAAATCGAAGCCCATGGCTTCGATTTTAGATTTAATAATAATTTCATAAGAACTGATGTCGCTATCTCTCATAGTTTCTGACTTCTCCTTAGTGAACCATTTGGATTTATATTAAAGGATTTTGACATTGCTAATATATAAATTGTTATTGTGATTGTACCTAACTGTACCGGAACTATTGGGATTAATTTTCACGTGTATAAAAATCCCAGTAGTTCCATGGAACTACTGTGTGGATGTTTGTTACTCTTTCAAGCTCGGCTGAACGGATTTGGCTGTAATTTGGTACACGGATAGATTATAATCTGGAATAACACATACCTACCTAGCATACCTACTTCCCCAAATGGGTAGGAAGTTGCACTGAAACACACATACCTTGCTGGCTGAGTGCGTGGTTAGGTATTCCATCTGTGCATGGGGTGGAGCTTCCCAAACACATCTACTTCCAGTAGAAAGAGCAAAACGCGCAGTGTTGAAAGTCATGCAGCGTTTACCGTACCTAGGTACCTTATATTTGCTCCATGGTACCTACCGTCATCCAACCGAAGACGTTTATGATAGAGCCCAGGTACTACTTTCAGTGCGGAAGTTATATCTAATGGAAATGCGGCGAAGATTCCACAGAAAAAACCTTACCTACCACTTACCTACCCTGGAAATTACCGTAAAACGTATGTTGTTCGCGTGCCCGTACCGCATTCGCGCAACGTCACTTTAATTTCCTAGCCCCATTTACGTAGGTACAATAAAATCTTAAAACTTGACAAAACATGAATGTCATGATGGCGGGACCCGGCCAGATTAAGTGAATATCATGCAATAAGGATTTCTACTTAGCTTTCTATTGGTGAAAGAATATTTAAAATCGGTTCAGTAGATCCCGAGATTACCCCTTACAATTTAACAAACACACAAACTTTACTTCTTTATAACATTAGTATAGATATAGTAATACCACAGATTATATAATATATTCTAGTAATACTAACTTATAGTAATATTAGATAGGTACATAGGGTTCAACATTATACACATAGGAGACAAACAAAACACACACCTTCATATCTCATTCGCTATTAATTCAAACATTTATGTAGATTAGATACTAAGTTTTTTTAGTTTACTAGCCTATGGGAACACTGCAATGAGACACCTATAGAACACCAGATCAAACACCGGAAATGGAGTTGGATTGGGCACACGCTTCGAAGGGACCGGGACCACATACCAAGGCAAGTCCTAGACTGGAACCCCCAAGGAAAGTTCAAATGTGCCCGTCCGAAACAGACATGGCGACGGAATGTCATTGCAGAGGCGGAAGGCATTGGGAAGACATGGAGCGAAACAAAACGCGAAGCTCAAGACCGACAGGGATGGCGATGCACTGAGGACGCCCTCTGCCCCATCTAGGGGCCATACTCGTAGGATCTTAAGTCAAAGTAAGTCAAGATATTAAGTTTACTTTTAATGAGTTTATATCTCTGGTTAATTTCTCTTGCTTTTTATGTTTTTTTTAAATACTTACGCAGTTGTTATATAAAATATTATATTATACATGTTGTAATAAATAGGCAAAGACACTGGTCCCTGTGATACAGGGTACACTAGTTCAGGTGCCAGGGGATTCACAAATAATGTAAATTCATCATTTTGTGGCAATAAAGTATTTATTATATCATTTTAAAATGTTCTCCATTCATTATTTCCTTGTCTACTTTTCTCTCTGTTTGAGGCGGAGGGAATGGTGTGTAAGGTTTCTTCTTATTCTTGTTTTTGTGAACTTTCCGAGGAACATTTTTGCTTTTGAATGTAGGCAGAAATCTATCCCAACTTTCATTTTTTAATTGAGGATCTTTCATTAATTCTCGTTTTATCATTAAGCTTTTGATGTTGTACATAGGGTGAATATTCTTCATAGTATCTTCCACTATTCTCCTAACCTGAAGCAATCCCTTGTAAGGCCCCACAGCCGACACAGTGTTGCCTTGCACCAACATGTAGCATTCAGTTAATAATTCAATGGACTTGAGAGTCACTCCATTGGGGCCAATTATTCGCTGTCGCCTCTTCCTGAATGTTTCCTTCTTTCTAACGAAAGAGTTTAT
Organism: Miltochrista miniata; assembly: GCA_933228765.1. Taxonomy (NCBI): domain Eukaryota; kingdom Metazoa; phylum Arthropoda; class Insecta; order Lepidoptera; family Erebidae; genus Miltochrista; species Miltochrista miniata. The sequence goes on along the minus strand of OW121757.1, from coordinate 17,232,276 downwards.
TTTTATAATATCACAACCTACTTCATCCTCAAGCACACGGACAGCCTGTTCAAAAGGAACACTTCGTGATAGTAACTTCATGAGGTCTCTAGCTTTTATAATAATGTAAGGATCCCATGTTTTTCTCGTGGTTTTTACGGATATGCTTCCTTCAATAAGATCTAGTTCTGCAAGTAAATAGTGCTCCTTCAACACCTTTTGCACTAGAGGCCAACATTCTTTCAAGTACTGTTCTCTATACTTCGGAAATAATGTTGCAAATTTACTTTCTTCTAAAACACCATGTGGGTTATCTTCTGGTTTGAATTTAGGTATTTTCATGGCCCATGCATTTTCAACGGGGCCCGGATTTTCTTCGTCTTGATTCATGTTTATTACAACTTCACTTAATAATAGTTATTTAAACAGAATCAATTCACACAGTTAAAAGGTAAATTTGTTTATTTCCGTCGTCGCTGCAATCCAAATCCAATTCACGAATCCAACCAATGCAAATAAATGCTAATGCTCTGTCAAGTGTCAATGCTGTCAATGTCATTAGTCGGTCAATTTTTTTTTTCTTTTTTTATACCACTAAGGTGGCAGACAAGCATACGGCCCATCAGATGTAACGGTGCCGGTGGTCACCGCAGCCTATGGACGTTTGCAACACCAGCGACGCCACACTCGCGCTGCCGACCCTATAAAAACCTTCTAAGACCCCTATTGAAGAACCCCATACTGTAGGCGTTTGGGAAAACCGAGGCAGGGAGATCATTCCACAACCTAAGCGTGCGCGGTAGAAAGCCCCTATCGGATCTAACCGTGCTCGAGCGCTCCGGATGCAACATGTGAGGATGAACACCCTGTCTATGGCGAGCGGTGCGATGATAGAATGTAGCCGTAAGCATCATGTCAAACAATTCCTCATAGCACAAACCGTTATAATATACATGAAATTCTTCGACAAACCTAAAAAGCCGCGTATCACTTTCCAACACTTGTGCACGTTGTCGAACCTATAAGTTAAAGAATCCACCATAAATTACACATAAACACTCGAAAATACACTAGTTTTGAATAATTGTACAACAGCCGAAATCCTACAGACATACAATATTGTTACCGAAGCCAGTTGTAAAGATTATTTTTTAAAAAAAATCATCCATTTCCCATCTCTTTCATTCTCTGTTATGATTTTCAATGTATTCTCTTTGATGATTTTTAATTTGGATATTTCAAGTGCTTTTATTTATTTCATGATAATATTCACTTAGTTATGGCAATAAACTCAAGTTAAATATTACAAAGCGGTATAAAGTAAAGTGGCAGTGAACATTATTAATATTTTCTGTAACCGACTTGTGAACTATTTTCTGATGTGGCCCAATCATGTCGAGTCGAATTACATCGTTATCTTAGCTAATTTTCTTTTCATTGTTATTACGAGTAACAGTTGTTATTTTATTTGTTGAACTTTAAAATGGCTTATCAAACACTTCTTCAAGAATATATGCATATACCCCCAGTGACAAGGGCATACACTACTGCTTGTGTTATCACCACTCTAGCTGTCGTAAGTTCAAGATAAAAATTGAATCAAATTCAAAATTTCTTTGTAATGACCTTAATTTTTTTTTTTGCAGCAACTAGACTTGGTCTCACCTTTCCAACTGTACTTCAATCCTAATCTAATACTCAGAAGATATCAGTTATGGAGATTGATAAGTACATTCCTGTTCTTTGGAAACCTAGGATTCAATTTCTTCTTTAATATGATATTTACATATAGATACTGTAGAATGCTAGAAGAGGGTTCGTTCAGAGGCAGGACTGCTGATTTTGTTGTAATGTTCGTGTTTGGAGGTGTTCTAATGATTGTATCCTTTTTAAACCTTGAATGCTTGTGAAGTTGTTATAAATCTACCCTGAATATTGCATTCTCAAGAAAGTGTTTGTGGTTACTACTGTGACCTAAGAAAGAATATAAAATAGATGTTCACTAACATCATCAACACAGTGCTATCTGATATCAATCAGTAACCTGCTTGCGTAATGGGTACTAGACATTGTCAGCACACTGTCTCAAACCAAATATTTATGGATTGCAAAATAATGTTCCATGCATGGTGAGAATTAAACCCACAGCCTTGTCAGTTTGTTTAGCGGTCACACTCTTTGACAACTGGACCAACGTGGTAGTAAAATAGAATAGAATACACAACATTATTGTACACCATATCAATGATTACTTGAACTTTAAAACTATGTATCAAGGAATATATAGGTATTTTAGCAATCTCACTCCTAACTTGTATACCTGCTGACTTTGAGAGTTACTTCCTCGGACAAAGGCAGAAGGTAATTCTCAAGAAGGCTTCTGAGTCAGTATCTAATACTAACTCCATCTCCTTTGCCTTCTAAAATTAGTTGTCACTTTTATTGGGAAGAGCAACTAGAGGGAACTAGCTGATGCCCGCAGCTTCGCCCCATAGAATTTGTTCCTGTTACCGCTTCCTGTGGGAACTTATTCACAGGATAAAATGTAGCCTATGTGTTATATCAGACTATAACGTATTCCTGTACCATCAGTTCCATTCAACGTTTAGAGTGTTAAAGAGTAACTAACATCTATAAACTTTTGCATTTACAATACCTATTAGTAAGATTGTTGTACCTAGACAAATTGCCATGAATTTCCAATATGAGTCGAAATAAAGTTTAATTTTAATAAAAATTCTCTCTTCTAGTCCTATTTAACCCATATTGATATTTTAACACATATGGTTGTGGTGTGTGAATTAAATTTCCCAGCATTTTCTTAACAAAATATTTCAGATTTGTGCTTTCTTTGTCAACTTATTATTTTTAGGGCAAGCATTTACTATCATGATTGTATATGTGTGGTCCCGTCGAAACGTTTTTGTAAGAATGAACTTCTTTGGCTTGATGAATTTTCAGGTAAAGTACTTATACATATAAAACTAATGAGGGATATTTATTGATCGCCTTTCTGTACGTGTACATTTTTATTTATCACAAAATTAATTTCTTATTTCAGGCACCATATCTACCTTGGGTACTTTTAGGGTTTTCTGTATTACTAGGTAATGCAATATCTGTAGATTTAGTGGGTATGGCAATAGGACATATTTATTTTTTCATGGAAGATGTATTGCCTAGGCAAAGGGGGGGACAAAAACTATTGAAGACACCTAGATTTTTGTAAGTATTATTAGTACTGCATTTCTAGAATAAAATTGAAACCCTACTACTAATATTATAAATGCGAAAGTAACTCTGTGTATGTTACGCTTTCACGACTAAACGGCTGGAGCGATCGAGATTAAATTTGGTATAGGGATAGTTCGAGGCCCTGGGAAGGACATACTGCTTTTTAAACGACTGCGCAAAAGGAGGGTTATGATTTTACGCGATAACGACTTAAGTTGACAACTTTCTGAGGAATGCACTCAAACATCAACGAGATCCACCGCCACCTGGAATCTGCGAGGCCGAACTTATTTTTCCTGACGGAGACTAAGATATCTTGCCCGAACGATACATCTTACTTGATGTACCCTGACTATAAGCTGGAGGCTAATTTCAGGCGTCAAGCTGGGGTATGCATGTTCGTGCAAGAGGATATCTGCTGTAGCCGTCTCAGTGACCTGGAAGACAGGGACCTGTCTACATTATGGGCGCGCGTGGATCATGGGGGCCACACTCGGATCTACGCGTTCATTTACAGGTCCCATAGCGGTGATACGGAGACAGTTCGCCTTTTTGACCACCTGCAACAATCGACCGACAAGGCTATTGAGCGGTATCCCTCCGCGGAGATAGTGATTTTGGGGGACTTTAATGGTCACCATATTGACTGGTTGGGTTCCGTGCACACTAACTTTGCGGGGAAAGCTGCTCACGACTTTGCCCTGACCTACGGTTTCTCCCAACTGGTAAAATCTCATACGAGAATACCAGATAGGGAGAACGAGCAGAGTGCATTGCTGGACCTTCTGCTGACTACGCGGCCTGACGGATACACCACATCAGTGGATGCACCACTTGGTTCATCGGACCACTGCCTCGTTCGGTCGCGAGTGCCTCTCGCAAGGCCTGAACCACCTCGGCCCAAGGAGTGGCGACATGTGTGGCACTACAAGTCAGCAGACTGGGATGGACTGCGAGAGTTCTTTGCGTCGTACCCGTGGAGGCGGCTTTGCTTCACTTCAGATGATTTGAACTCCTGCGCTGCAGCAGTAGCTGAGGGGATCTTGGCGGGCATGGAATGTTATATTCCTAACCGCTGGATCCCGGCAGGAGCTAGGAAACGACCGTGGTTTAATCGGCTTTGTAGAGAAACTAGGATGTTGAAAGAAACTGCCTACAGAGCTTGGACCACGGCTCGCGCTAACTCAGATCCTAGCATCTCTGAAGTGAAACGCAAACTGAATGCCGCCTCGAGGGCCAGTAAAAGAGCGGTTGCCAGGGCTAAGTTTGATTTCGTCGGCAGAATTGGTCAGCGACTAGCCGGCTACCCTTCTGGAAGTCGTGAATTCTGGTCGCTCGCCAAAGCTGCCGAGGGAAACTTTTGTCGGTCGGGATTACCACCTCTACATAGACTGGATGGTAGTCTGGCCCAGAGTGCCAAGGAGAAGGCCGACCTTTTGGGTTCTCTCTTTGCCTCCAACTCGACCATGAACGATGGAGGTGCGCTTCCTCCTGGTATCCCTTGGTGTGGCACTTCCATGCCAGAAATTAAATTCAAGCAACGGGACGTCAGGCGGGAGCTTCAATCCCTAGATATTCATAAGTCGAGTGGGCCGGACGTCATTCCCGCGGTGGTACTTAAGCGTTGTGGTCCGGAGTTGTGTCCGGTACTTACACGTCTTTTCACGCTTTCATACTCCATGAAGCAAGTCCCGGCGTCGTGGAAGATCGCGCACGTGCATCCTGTGCCCAAGAAGGGTGACAGGACCGACCCGGCCAATTATAGGCCTATAGCCGTCACCTACCTTTTATCTAATCTGATGGAGCGTGTAATTAATACACAGCTCCTGAGGTACCTTGAGGACCATGACCTGCTCAGTGACCGGCAGTACGGTTTCCGTCACGGTCGCTCGACGGGCGATCTTCTTGTGTACCTCACACACCGCTGGGCGGCGGCTATCGAGAGTAAGGGTGAGGCTCTAGCAGTGAGCCTCGACATCTCGAAAGCCTTTGACCGGGTCTGGCACCGTGGTCTTCTTACGAAATTGCCCTCCTATGGACTGCCCGAGAGTTTATGCGGATGGGTGTCCAGCTTTCTGGCCGGTAGAAGCATCAGGGCCGTCGTTGACGGTAGTTGTTCTGACTGCATGGCCATAAACGCTGGAGTACCACAAGGCTCAGTGTTGTCCCCTACTTTGTTTCTGCTGCATATCAATGACATGTTGTCTATTGACGGCATTCATTGTTATGCGGACGACAGTACGGGCGACACTTATTACACGGGCCGTCCCGGTATCTCTTGGGATGCAGTGGAAGAAAGTCGTGAACAACTTGTGTCTGAAGTCGAGGCTACTCTCACTAGAGTGTCCGATTGGGGTCGACAAAATCTTGTCCAATTCAACCCTACCAAGACACAAGTTTGTGTTTTCACCGCAAAAAAGACCCCATTCACTGTGGCGCCACAATTTCAGGGCACATCTCTCACCATCTCTGAAAGTATAGGGATCCTTGGTGTTGACATCTCCAGAGATGTGCAGTTCCGCAGTCACTTGGAGGGCAAGGCCAAGCTGGCGTCCAGGAAGCTCGGTGTGCTCAGAAGGGCGCGGCGGTACTTTACTGCGGCGCAAGCACTGCTTCTCTATAAGTCGCAAGTGCGTCCGCATATGGACTACTGCTGTCACATCTGGGCGGGGGCACCCGAATACCAGCTTCGTCCATTTGACTCGGTGCAAAGGCGAGCTATGAGAATTGTCAACGATCCCATACTTGCAGGTGGTGTGGAACCTCTTAGTGACAGGAGAGACTTTGCTTCTCTATGTGTGTTCTACCGCCTGTACAACGGTTTGTGCTCTGAAGAATTGTTTGATTTGATGCCTACGGCTACATTCTATCATCGCACCGCTCGCCATAGACAGGGTGTTCATCCTCACACGTTGCGTCCTGAGCGCTCGAGCACGGTGAGATCTAATAGAGGCTTTCTTCCGCGTACGCTTAGGTTGTGGAATGATTCCCCTGCTTCGGTTTTCCCGGACGCCTACAGTACCGTAACTTGGGCCTAATTTGCTCCTAGGGTGGTAACATTGCTCCGCTTATCGAAAAAAGAGTGAACATAATGTCACATACTCTTACTTTGGTTTTTAGTCTATTTCAATATTTTTGTTTGGTAACATATTTAATCAGCTAGTAACATTGTAGTTGAGAGATGTCAAACTCGGCCATTTTGATTTACTGTGCGTCAAAGAGCTGCAGCACTGCGTAAAGACATAATTAAAAGGTGAGCAAAATCTACTTAAATCTTCTAAATTTATTAATAAAATTGTAACAATCGCTATTTAATATGTATTGTATATTATAATCTAACTGAATCGACTAATATTTACACAGTAATCTCAGTCATTGTATGTTTGTTTTTTTTTTTAGCACATGGGTAAACTTTGCGCCAATTTTTGAGGATACATTGCTCCTTCTTTCCGATTGGAAATCTAGTGCAAGTGGGTACAAGGATACAATTCTGCCAAAAGCCATTTTCCCACAACTGTTAAAACGTTTAATTGATACAATAACGCCAAATAGAGCAAATAATCTGAAAGCTGGATTTGATAAATGCGGAATATACCCACTGGATATTACTCCTCTTCTAGAACGACTACCACATGCAGTTGACACTGAAGCAATCAATGATTCTTTTATACAAAGTCTAGAAATAAAAAGAAACGCATGGACACAAAATATTGTTACCGACAGGGGAAGAAAAAAACTTAGACGCAGAGAGTTTTATAGTGTACCTGAACTGGACCAAATATGGGGCAAATAAGATCTTTTTGATACCATCTTTTTGTTACCTACTTATTATAATTTTGATTATCGTGTTGATTATTTGTAGACTTAGCACCTGTTCCTACTATGAGAGTTTTCGAAATGTTTTTACTGTAATATTATAATAATTAAGAAAAAAATGTTTCTACCATAAAGCAAATTGTGATTTTTAGATGATAAAAATAGAAATAAAGTTGATTATGTAGGCATCTTTTGTTTTTATTAAGGTGTTCTACTGGAGCAATGTAATAAAGTACAATTAAAACATAGCTCCACTGAAAAATATTCGAGAAACGTATAACAAATAATAAGGAGCAAAGATACCACCAAGGAAAGAACTACTTTGCTCCAAAAGAAATTAAAAAAAAAAAATGTTGTTCAACAAATATAATATTTTTCTATACACCAGGTTAAATTTCAATAACATACTTATACATACAAAACATCACTGTCATAATTTAGATTACATTTTAATTTTAGTGAAGTAAATAAAGCAGCTGGAGCAAATTTTGGTGCAAAGTAGGACCACATTACGGTATGGGGTTCTTCAAAAGGGGACTTAGAAGGTTTTTAAAGAGTCGGCAGCGCGCTTGTGGCGCCTCTGGTGTTGCAAACGTCCATAGGCTGCGGTGACCACCGGTACATCTGGGGGGGCCGTATGCTTGTCTGCCACTCTAGTGGTATAAAAAAAATAAAAAAAATAAAAAAATGTCACAAAGTGGTCATGTAGTGGTCACCCATCCAAAGACCGACGCTAGTTAAAGTTGCTCACTACAGTGATCATTTACAGAACATTGGATCCGCGAGGCCACGAGCGCTTCAAAGATTAAATAACAAACTTTTTTTTTTGTTTTACGTGAGGGAAAATCCTCATGGATGTTATGCCGGACTCCTACCGACTAAAAAACCTCACGGATAAATAAATAAAATAAATATTCACGGATATCCCAGTAAATAACAAACTTCAAAGATTAAATAACAAAGTGTCCAATGCTTGCATTTATAATTAACTAGCTGACCCGCGCAACTTCGTTTGCGTCACATAAGAGAGAGTAAATCACCCGTTCCCGCAGCATTTACTCCCGTCAGAATAATTTCGTTAGATAGAGATATTTCCCGTCGCATTACTGTAGAAATTGCGCATATGACGTGGACTACCGGTGTACGTCGCCGGCAGAATAGTGAATCGACCAAAGAAAACGAAACAAAAAAGTGATCAAACGGGATAAAATCCGTCTCCTGGTTCTAAGGGTCTCATCTCATAATGTCCTTTTCTCGAAATGTCCTTTCTCATAATGTCCTTTTCTCGAAATGTCCATTCTCATAATGTCCTTTCGCAAATTGTCCTTTTCTCGAAATGTTCTTTTCTCAGAATGTCCTTATCTCGAAATGTTCTTTTCTCAAAATGTCCTTTTCGCGAAATGTCCTTTTCTCAAAATGTCCTTTTCGCTAAATGTCCTTTTCTCAAAATGTCCCTTTCTCAAAATATGTACACTACAGGATTAACCCCGCTCAATCCGACTTGGTTATTTTTTTTTATAACCACCAAGTTACCACCAGTCACTTGGTAAATTTGATGTTATTTTTTTATAACCACCTAAATAAAACTTAGGTGGTTATAAAAAAAATAACCACGAAGGCTAATGCGGAAGCTCCGCTACGCTCCGCTCCCGCCTTAGCCTTCTAACATAACCTATCCAAGTCGGATTGAGCGGGGTTAATCCTGTAGTGTACATATTTGAGAAAGGGACATTTTGAGAACAGGACATTTACCGGAAAGGACATTTTGAGAAAAGGACATTTCGGGAAAAGGACATTATGAGAATGGACATTTCGAGAAAAGGACATTATGAGAAAGGACATTTCGAGAAAAGGACATTATGAGATGAGACGGTTCTAAGCTACCTCCCCACCAATTTTCAGCCAAATCGGTATGGCCGTTCTTGAGTTATAAATAGTGTAACTAACACGACTTTCTTTTATAAATATAGATTATAATATGTATTATTAAACATAAACTTAAAAATTGCAGGAGAAAACTGTTCGATGGTTTACAAGATGAGCCTGAATATGGTCCCTTGCCTGAAGCAAACGAATTGCGGCCTGGCGGCTTTGACTGGCGCCGCCGCAATGAGGAAGAAGACAATGCTAATAGATAAAGTTGTCGATTCTCGTCTGGGTGATGTGCAAATAGTATCCAATCGAGGAGCCAAAATAATAATTAATCTAAGAATATAATGATATATTTGTTTTTATTAAATAATTTATTTGAAAAAATAAAGATGTCAAATTTCATACCAAGGGAACTGTTTAGAACAATGGTAAGAAGGGTTTTATAATTAAGTTGTTTTTCTTTTTTTAATCTTAGTCCAATCGGGATTGTATATTCATTGATAGCAAATTTTGGTCCCGACTCAAAAGACACGGAAAGCATTTCATTGTACGACCCAGATACTAAAACTTTAATTTTTTTCGTTTATAAACCTTCACTTTCTGTGTTCTTAAATTGTATTTTGTAAGGAAACCTATAGCAATGAATACAGACGTATAATAAAGAAGAATAGTTTCTTAGGCTGCTCTGAAGACAAACTTTCTGTGGCACAAACTGCCGCTTGGCGGCGTTACAGTTGCAGCGCGGTAGCCATTTTAAATTTTTCGAAGCAAAAGAATAAAATCAATCATTGTAAATATCTAAAATATACCTAGGTATTAATTTTGTGATTTAAAAAATGTGAAATAATTTTTTTGTAAATAATCCCTGAATCTAGTCGATTAAAAACGTAAAAATGTGCCTACTAGTTTTTGACTATAAACTGCGACAGTGAAATGCGACGACAGCGCCACCAAATGGGAACCACATGAACTGGGGGCACTACTAGTTTTTGACTATTGATGCTATTGACTGCAACAGTGAAATGCGACGACAGCGCCGCCAAATAGGAACTACATGTGCTGGGGGCACTGACCTGTAATAATAAATAATAATAATACAGGTCAGTGGCTGGGGGCATGCCCCCAACAAAATTGGCACAAAAAATCCTTAGGAACTGTTCTTCTTTATACGTCTGTATTCATTGCCTATAGTTCGTTTTTTTTACTCTAAAGTATACTTTTTTTGTAGAATTTGCTATCAAAAAGTTTATTAAATCATGCTTATTCCTGTCCTTCTGTTATGGTCTTAGCGGCCAGGCTCTGCAACTCGCTTCAGGCTGACGAGTTTCGCACTATGCTACTATTGTGCTGAGGCTGCGGGTTCACTCCTGGTTTGGACCAAATAAGTGATCCGAAAACGTTTGTTTCGAAGTTTGGTTGTTTTTTATAAATCATATTAGGTATGTATGTATGTTTATCAGTTATCTAAACCTTATAGCACCAAGCTTAGCTTGGTGGCGATGTAAACATGTTCCAAAATATCCAATTTCGAGAAAAGTGCACGAACACTACTTCTCTTTTACCCTAGTAAGTAGGTAAATATTAGTAATGTATGTATGTTTATTGTAAATTTATTCCCAATTTAAATTGTCGCCAGGGTCTACTGGAAAAGTTACATAACTCTTTTGTTGCTTTTTCAAGGCTTTTTGTAAGTGCATAAATGAATAAAAAAAGTAGGTATATTAGTCCTATTCTATGAGCGTACACACTGCGTGTCAACACTAAGATTAGAACAACCAACTGCGCTAGCGCAAAATTTATCATAGGTTTTAGCACAGATTATATTGGGTGTAACAAAATTGACTCCGAATCACGTGACGTGGCATCAGTAAAGAAACATTACAAAAATAAAGAAAAAATAATCACATGAATACTTTATCCGTAAATCCGTTTTAAAGGTCCTATAAATTTTCATTATCACCCTTTCTATCGCTACTGAGCGGCAGTAGAAAGCGACGACAGCCAGACGAGTGCTCCCTGTTTGTTTTGACACGGCGACCATGCTACCTCGAATTGCCGCGGTAAAAAACGAATTCTTAATGTGCGACAAAAAAAAATTAAAAAATTAACCCCCCTTTTATTAAATATTTGTATTTGACTTCCGATGCCAAGTCATCTCATGAAATTTGGAGAGTCAATTTTGTTACACCCAGTATACCTAATATATTCTATACAGATGAACAAACAGGAACTAAAAACGGTTACACTCGTAACTCGCTCTACAGACCTGGCCGCCTACCTGTCAGTATGGGAATGCACAAATGTTTACATTTGCGCCTACCTCAGTCAATTTTGTTACACCCAGTATACCTAATATATTCTATACAGATGAACAAACAGGAACTAAAAACGGTTACACTCGTAACTCGCTCTACAGACCTGGCCGCCTACCTGTCAGTATGGGAATGCACAAATGTAAACATTTGTGCATTCCCATACTGACAGGTAGGCGCAAATGTAAACATTTGTGCATTCCCATACTGACAGGTAGGCGGCCAGGTCTGTAGAGCGAGTTACGAGTGTAACCGTTTTTAGTTCCTGTTTGTTCATCTGTATAGAATATATTAGGTATACTGGGTGTAACAAAATTGACTCTCCAAATTTCATTGCGCCAATATTTTTAGCTAACTGTCAACTAGATGCCACTATTTACAAGAAAGCGCTATTGAATGGGATGTCAAGGTCAAAGTGAACTAATCACCTGAAAGTTATATAGGCACTTACGTAACCTTTTCAAAAATATTGGGTAAAAACATTGTTTTCCTATTTCAATATGCATACGCTGTCAGGACTCGGTGCAATGCAAATTTGGGTATACTACTATGATTAGATATAACGTTTTTAAAATATTTATTTTAATTTACATATTTGTTGTGTTTCTTTAGCGTGTTCTATCCCATTACAGTTCTGTGATTAATAAATGTACAAACGAATGCAAATAATAGGGGACATGCAGGTTGTTGTGAGGCCTTTTGGCGAACATCCACAAATGTTACTTCGATGATATACCTATATGTATTTCTTGAATATTCTAACATGAATTGTTTGTAAGTATATTTTGATAGTATATAGACCTCTTTATCTTATTATAACTTGTGTAGTCCCTATTGTTGGTAAGAACAGAGATAATATAGGTAGACAGACATAATGTATTATACCTATACTTTACTCAACGTCTGTGAGATTGACAAAGTACCTACCAATTGTATTTTGTGTAAAACCTTTCTAAGTAGGTAAGGATCTGTTAAATGAGACAATATAAATAATGAATGAAGAAAGAAGCTTTATTTTTATTTATAAATTTATCCAAAAATCTAATACTTACGCATAATGATTAATGAGCTACTTTGAATGGAATTCGTAAATCCAAAAGAGCCAGAATTTGATGGACTTTTGCAGAACGTCAACTCTTTGAGAGTGATTTTATGAGTATGTAACGTTGTGGAACAACGGGTGCAATTAGGGGTTCAACATTAGGGGTTTTAAAATGAAAACGTAGATTAATAAATGAAAGCGCCATCTACCGAGTTATTGTCGCAACGGCGGAAGCCTCATTCGTATTTAAAAAGCGGTCTTGACGTTTAGTAGTTTCGAGTGGTGCCGCTAGAGGCGCTGTACAAAAATATAAAAACAACCGCGCGCGAATTTCAAAGCCCCATTACTCAAATAATCTAAATATAAGACACTGTGCGTAGGTGCATCAGAGTATAATTTCAAAGTGAAGAAATATTGTTAGGAGCCAGGTGCTCCCAAAGTGATCAGCGATTTAGCTGCGAGCGTCAATAACCCCATCATTGGGTGAGTCAAATTAATTATAATGAATCTAGATTTTTAAAACAGTGAAAATTAACGGCTGTTGGTCAACCCTGTTATGGGAGGGTAGATTACAGGGGTGTGAAAAAAAAAGGTCTCTGTAAACTTAGTATATAACCAAACATTGTAAGGCAGCCGACTCCTGACAGGTTTAACAGGGACCGGCTGTCTTAGCAATGGGCGGGAAAAAGGGTTCCAGCTAACCCGTCATCTGGAACATTCCAGGGTCCACCATACGGGTTGTCAAGATCCACCCTGCGGGTTCCAAGCAGGAACGTCCAGCCTACGGGATCCAGAGATCCACCCTTCGAGTTCGACGAGAACCTTTTACCCTACGGGCTACAGGAGATATCTTACTCTCCGGGTTGAAAACACCGTGCCAGCCGAAGTTGTGGACGGCACGGCTACATCAACAACTGCAGCATTCTCAAGGAAGGCAAAAACTAAGATAAGTCGGAACCCTGTGAAGGCCTTCGGAAACCGCACTTTCTGCCTGAAAATACCCACGACCCCGAGTTATATCTAATTTGCAATAAACTATCATTTTAAAATTTAATCTCAACTTCTTATTTATTCTCTCTTTTTTCTTCCTGAAAGCCCTCAGCTTTTCAAGTAACCTCCAAGCACATTTTATGGTTTGAAGAGATCAGGGATTGCATTGTAGGTAGGTATTAGCCAATGAAGTTCACCTATAGGTACCAGTTTCCCAGATCTGTGTTAATACATGGCGTTGGCTATCTCTAAATCAAATTAGTTCAGGGGTAGGTAAATAACTTCACAATCTTTCACATTAATGTTAAAAGGATTTCAAAAATAAAATAATATTCACACTAAGAATTTTTAATATAAAATGTATTAGCGAACCATTTAGTTATCATTTCTATGGTTTCATAACACTATCAAACTAGACACTAGTAACAAGAATGGTTTACGCTTACTCAAATTCAGTCTTCACACTTTTTTTTTAGACTCAATTCCAAAATTCGCATTCACACAATTATAATTCTACTTACAAATTTCCCCCTTATTCATAAAAATACATATTTGTAACCCATCCGAACGATTCCAACTTATTTGTACATACGCTATCTGACATGAATACTAAGCGGCAAGTGCGAGTTTTGACGTGCGTCTGTTGACATTCACGGTGAGCGTTTTGCCGATTTGTATGGAATCGAGACAAGTTCCCGCGTTTACAGCTAGGTGGCACTGTCTCGATTTCCCACGAATCGGCGATAACGCGCTCACCGTGAATGTCGACAGGCGCACGTCAAAACTCGCACTGCCACTCTGTTATATCGTGTAATAGGTAATAACGATTTACCGATCGTAATACCGTCCAAATGAATCCATTGCAAAGATACGATGGATGCCTAATTCCCAGCTCACTTTCTCTACCACTTGTCCATTATGCCAATTAAAATCATGGGATCCTAGTACTTGATCAATCAAACAAGTCCACCAAGCTTGGCATATCCACTTAAAAAACTCTTAGAAGTAACCAACCAACTTTGAAGTTTTGAGTGTCCTAGGACCCATTATTTTGAATTGCTTTGCACTTGGAGCCATTGAAATGGATCCAAGTGGACGGATAGATGATCGTGCGTAGTACCAGCTGTATGGGAAATAGGGTGTTCATGAATAAGGGAGAGCAACTTTGTAAAGCTATAGATTAGTTTTGTCGATTTTGTACTGTGAAAACTCCAATCGGAAATGCAACAAAGATGAAAATAGATAATGACATACTAATCCATAGATAGACAAAGTGTAATCGCAGATAATTGACGTGCAAAATATTTAACATTGAAATCACAAAAAGTTACTAATAATTTTTTTAGGTAGGTACAAAATAATGATTGACAAAAAAAAATCAAAAAAGGAGGCATTTTTTGTTTCTAATTTTTATAGAAGCCTGAGGGATAGCCAAAATATAGTGTAAAGTAAAAGACTTTCAATTTATTAAATGTCCCTAAGAGTAGGTAATTATGTACCTATCAAACTTTGTTCGGTGCATGGCCCGCAGTTTTGACTCTTTTTAGTTTATAGGGAATGCTTGACAAAAATTATGTTGCACAGCTATTGTCTTGAAACATGATGTTACCGAGCTATTTGCAGTTATAGATAGCTACAATGTATTTTTTTTGTAAAGAATTGCCTATCTAGAGGTCTTATCATAAGCCATGATCTTTTTAAACCTCAATGAATTCTCGCTCTGTTGAAGTGGACGCACAATAAGTGTGTGTCCATAGCATTCTAGAAAGCGACGAGTGCTGTGACTGTTGTGCTTGTTAAATGCGCTTTCACATTAATGTCAAATCATTATTCTGATAATCAGATATGAAAAGTCTGATGTAAATTTACAGCGCTTTTACTAAAATCGGTAACCTAACTTATTTTAAATAGGTAGAAGAATCTACCCTCGTGTTTCGTATCATAGACGAGTTCAGCACAAGTTACTTGACCTGCATATAATTCAGTGCAAAATCGGTTTAGTCCGACAACTTAACTTACTTTTCATCAACTATATCGTAGTATAAATGTTTATTTTTTGATAATTTAGCAGGAAATGATAATATAAAATGTGACTTGATATTTTATTTCCCATAAATTAAAATAAAAAAAAAGTTTGTTCTTATCTTGTTATCGCGGAATCAACTTGTCAAATCACACCACTGCGTCCGATCTTAAAGATAATAAAAGTAGAACTGTTTATAGAAGATTAGGTATAATTTAGGGCAAAAATCTTTCGCAGACTGCTTTCTGACACAGATTTTTTAGTACCGATATTATGTGCTACATTCCACTATATCCCAATAACTATTTAAATTTAGAAGCAATAATCAGATCATAAAGTTACGCCAGGCTATTTCTGGACCACAAGAATTTTCCCAAAAATTTTACGACATGAAAAAATGTTCAGGAGGTGTCCTGTATTTCGATTATTAAACTGTCCAAGCAAATATCTATACAACACAAACACCTTTGAGATCATACAGAACGTTTATTTTAACAAAAGTAGTTGTTATAGTACAAAAAACTTATTTACAAATCACTATGAACATTGAAATAATTAAATGTACATTATAAACAGCGTTACAAAATAGTAAAAATCACAATAAATCTCTATCAATCAAGTACAATAGGTACAGAGCGGGCACCTCCTTAACTCAAACTCAATGCATCGGATTTATTCCTTAGACGCCGGCCACACAGGAAAGACTTAGAACGCGGGCTTTTTACAACAACGCATTGGAAAGGCAAGATTTCGCGTCTGCCCCGTCTTTGAGCAAACGTGTTCTGGAGTGGAGACAGCGACTTGGCAAACGTAGGGTAGGACGTCCACCCGCCAGATGGACCGAGAACTTAGAGAAGGTCGCAGGCTGGGACTGAGGGGCAAGTGCGAGTTTAGGCGAGCGCCTGTCGACATTCACGAGTGAGCGCGTTATGGCCGATTTGTATGGAGTCGAGACAAGTTCCCGCGTTTACAGCTAGGTGGCGGGGTCTCGATTCCATACGAATTGGCGCGCCGTGAATGTCGACAAGCTCACGCAAAAACTCGCACTTGCCCCTATGGATGCGACTGGCGCAGCACCGTGTGTTGTGGCGTAAATTGGGAGAAGACTAGGTCCAGGAGTGGACTGCCATAGGATTTGATTGATTGATTGCCCCGTCTTTTATGTATTCATTGCGACATTTTAATACATTTAGTATGAATATAATGACGCGAAACAAACGCAAGTACTTTCGATGTGGCCCGCGCCTTACAGATCTCACACAAATGTACCAACTAATCATTTTTGGTTTCGTTGTATCACTACTGTTTCACAAAATTTCGCAGATGAACAAGATGTACCTAAATCTATCTAGTAAATCACATGGCGACATTTTCATAGCGCTACAATAGCTAGTAGCACCGTTATGTCGTCCGGCTTTCCTCCTGTGAAAAAATTACAGTAGAAATAAATAACACGCATCTAGTTTAAGTAAACCAAGTTAACTATAAGTTTGTATGTCTTATCTAGTCTAGTTAAGTTTGTGGTTCGTCGCATACAGACAGACCTTAGATCATCTAACCACAGGATGCGCCTTACTTAAGCATTGTTTTCTGCCATTGCACATGACCATTTGGTCTTTTGGCTTTATAAAAAGCCTGTACATCAGTACATCATTTTATATGATTAAACTAGTACATTTCATTGTAGTTGACTGTACAATAACAATTAACACACAACAGCCATTACGCGTTTGTCGATTAATACATTTTTAAATGCAATGAAATTTTATATGTCTTTGTGTTTCCCCCTTCACTTGTATGAAAACTGGCAGAATATTTTTGTATGCGGTGGTTCGCAAAGGCTAGTCCCGTGTTATATGGTCTAAGAGACAGACAGACGGATAGCGAAGTCTCATAAATAGGGTTCTGTTTTTTACCCTTTGTGTACGAAACCCTAAAAAGGGGTGCGACTAACCGACTACAGGATTATAGCACCACATTTTACCATGGATTTTTTTCATGTGGGTTAGGAATCTATTTTAAATTATTAAGGGGCGCGTCCGTAAAAAATGCACTGCGGATTCTGGAAATATTTAAGAACTCACTTCATTAAATAACACTAAAAATGGAACGTAAAATTTTTAATAGACGAGACTACATTTACACCGTGTGCTTTTTACAAAATAAGCACATTAGAAAAACACCTCTCAAAATTATTAAAAATCATCGAAATAGCAGGAATCTATCTATTAAGAAATTAAGGTTTCGTTTTAGTATCATTTAATGAAATGAGTTCTTGAATATTTCCAAAATCCTAAATGTCTTTTTATGCATTTTACGGACGCGCCTCTAAATAAACTCCAAAATTGTTAATTCAGTATTGGAACTTACCAATTGCGTCAATGCCATTCTGTCTCGCGCTTTTGGCGAACGGTGACATGTAGCAGCCATCGAAAGAGAGGTTACGTGCCATCCAGGCAATAGAGTTGGCGACGCCCTGTAGTCTCATCGTGTCTCCATCAAGATCCTTAGCGCGACGCATCTCTGCTACAAGCACCGGCTCCGGTACGTTGTCAAAGACACCGTCTGTCGCCACCAGGATGACGTCACCGCACTCTACTGAGAACTCGGACGTCTCCGCTGATTCGGGCCTAGAATATAACACATCCACTCAGTATTCGTGACACAGCGATATTACGTGACCATCAGCTGGCCTGGGCCGTTAATATTCGAGACAAAAAATAGACGCAAATTATGTGATTTGTGTTTTTACCGTATTACAACACGGTAACGAAATCATAAATTGACTGAAAATAAACGTCAAGCCGTAATAGTGTAAGATTAAAATTTCAACAAGACGCAATACAGCTTCAGGTTCGTGTTAACTAAATATGCTTAAATTACTATGAGACTTATTATATCCAAATCTATTCTGAATTGTTTTGTCGCAGTAGAACTTAGGAGTCTTGTATAAATTTACATAGGCATACACTGATCTTTAATATACTGTCATTTGCGTATATATTTATACTGGATTGTATATTTCCGGAGATGTGATTATATCGCAGTAGTATTTGGCATAGGCAATCCTCGACCGTACGACTTTAATGCGTAGGTAGATGAAAAGTAGAAAGTAGTAGAGTAGTTGGAAATGGCAAAAGCTGAGACAAAAGACATTTCAACAGTAAATTTTCTACGCTTTCAAATGCTAATGTTTCAGCACCGATTGGTGGTGAATTTTATACCTATTTTGAACATTTTCATGCCAAAAATAATACGTATGCTATGGACCTTGCTATCAAAAGTATATAAAAAGCACATAATGAGTTCCATAGCCGCGTGTAACTGTGGTTTAATGCGCCGCTGTGCGCTGCGGTCAGCGTAAAGATTCTACAAAGTTCAATTTAACAATCGAGTCGTACAAAGTCCATAGAATAAAGGTCAGTGTTTCTATCCATACCTTACTAATAAATATAGAGGTTCATTGAATTATACGGATATTGAGTTAGTAATATGTATAATAAGTATTTTAAAAGGAAGTAGTGCCAAATTGAAATGGTTCAACTCCGCTGAGTAAATTTCTATTTTCGATGTACCTAAGTGTGTCAAATATGCTAATAGTTTGGTTGAATTTGTAAGAAGTGTATTCAAATATTTGACCTCCTCGACTTACGACGAACATATAGTTCAACGTCAACAAAATACATTCAATTCCTTCCCATCAATACATGACATAATGTTTCTCATTGTTGCTTTATACATTGTTGCTGTCTGCGTTGTGTACATATCGCAGATATCCATGTTTACTTAGATGACAATGCGCTTGGCAAAGATGATACATTCGCTCGTGTATAAAAATGAAGGGAAGGAATATAATACTTGTTCAAGATTTTAGAGACATTACAACATTATAAACCAAAAAGCCGTGAGATCGTTTTCGCCAGACGGCCCCTCTCTAACACGTTTATTGTGAAAGTTTAATCCAATTGACGTTGTCATTTTTGTTTTATTTCAAACTTTGAACAGATGATCCACGTGACCTAGTGACGTAGTTTAATGCAACAGAGTCAAAGACTACAGATAAAGTCTCGACATAAGCCCCTCTGCATTTTATAGAGATGGGCTAATAGGAACTATACGTAACAGATGACATAAGTAGTATAAGTATAGTGCATTATGTGATTATTATAACAAACATACATAATCACTTACAGTCTTAATGAAACTAATATCAAGTCTGAATTAGAATGATAAATATCATAAATATGAACTGCAAGGATCTATAAGAATAAAAGAAACCCCGCCAAGTGCGAGTCGCACTCTCGCACAGAAGGTTCCGTACTAAAGAACGACAAAAATCCAAAGACTTCTATATAAATAAACTGAGGTAGACATGCCCTACGCACCGATTTTTGAAACCTATAAACTGAGCTAATTAGCAGCGTTGCTCGCACTGTTGTGAGTCAAAACTTCGAAAGTAGGTGCTCGACTTGCAATCGGAGTCCATACGCCTTCTCTTTTACTCTTTTTCTATTCGTATATTGCTATTGTGCGGGGTGACAATTACGTAAAAAATATTTATAAGTGAGTGTAGTCTTAATAATGTGTGTATTTGAGGATTGCTTTTGAAATCTCGTTGGTTAGAGTACGACGCGTCTACCTCAGTTTATATAGAAGTCTTTGCAAAAATCACGTTTGTTGTATAGGCCCCTTAATCCTCCTTTTTTTCTGATTTTGATAAGTATAAGTATGTCTATTATGTTGCTATAGCAGCAACAGATAGAATAGACCCTCAGTGAAAATTTCTATAGCGATTCCTGAGATACAGCCTCGTGACGGACAGCGCAGTCTCATGAACAGGGTCCCGTTTTTACCCTTTGGGTACGGAACCCTAAAAACCGGCAAAAGGCGAGTCGGATTCGCGCACGGAGGGGGTTCTTACCAAAAGTCCAAGAAAGGTATAAAATAAGAGTATAGAATTCTCAAAGATTGTCTCAGGAACTCTAACACCAGCAGCAGTATAAATAACTAATCGGACTGTGGTTTATTATCATACTTTAAATACATAGATGAGTTGGGACAACTTTTATTGGAAGTGCGAAGTGCACTGGGTTAGCTGTTCATAACTTTTTTTTTATAATACCGAATAGAACTATGGAATGATGCTTGCTGGATGCGGGAGGAACATCCTGTCTTTGGACAAGGCTTATGCTCAGCGATGGATGATGATTGATGACGAATAAAATTATGTAATCAAAAAATATCAGACACGATTAGAACACTGATTCGGCTGTTTTACATTTTACTCATTTGTTTGTACAACACAAATATTTTAAGAAGTAAAGATATCCAATGAAAATAAACACGTTCCATAAATTAAAAAGAACGTACGGGTTTATTGATTTGGCAAATATCCAGTGAGCTAAAAACTCTAATATTAGTGCATACAGAAATACACCAGCTGTTTGTAGAATGGGCACATGACTACTGTACTAGTCTTGTGGTTGGAGCATAATAGGTCTTATGACTATTTAGTACACATTTGGATGGGACTGGCCAATGTTCTATATCTATACATACTAATGTTTCTTAGATTGTAATCTATTACACTTGTGACATAAACATTCGTTTCATTGTGTGGCGTCTAATGAAATGATTGGAAATACATGTAACTAAAATAATGGAAGTACCGATTTGCACAGAAACTTTTCCAGTATCCGATTTGCACAGGAACTTTTCCAGAGACAAATAGAGTATCTG
Organism: Miltochrista miniata; assembly: GCA_933228765.1. Lineage (NCBI taxonomy): Eukaryota > Metazoa > Arthropoda > Insecta > Lepidoptera > Erebidae > Miltochrista > Miltochrista miniata. Next base: position 17,211,269 of record OW121757.1, on the reverse strand, counting down.
TTAATTCACGGTGTCAGTTAGTAACTAAATTCATTCAGAGGAAAGAGTGTGATTTGATTGAAAAACATCTTTAACATACCATTATTATCGGACTGCAAATCTTTCAGCAGAACCGTTTCTGGTGAAATGATATCCTTTGCCACTATATCACAATTTTGAGCAATTCTTTATAGACATTTTTTTTATACCACTAAGGTGGCAGACAAGCACATGGCCCACCTGATAAATTGGTGGTCACCGCAGCCTATGAACGTTTGCAACACCAGATGGTCTAAGAGCCCATGAACATCTACCAGTATGTATTTGACCAGACCTGAGGTTTTGTACACTGAGACTCCTATACCTACCATGCATTATGCAGTAACTCACTAAACTCTAAGTGGAGCACGCGACGACTGCGCAGCCAGGACAGGTGTCGATTTTTTGCCTAGTTTTAAATGCATTTGACCACGTTTGCCGTTTTAAAAAAATGAAAATATATTAGTATTATTATCGGAAAATAAGAATGGCAGACCATTATCGTGAGTTTTACTTAGTGGCAGACGATTTTGAAAAAGCCCAAAAAAATTTTTTTTGAAAGTATTTGACCAGATCTGCCATTGAAACATTTGATTGATTATGTTCTTAAAAGCTTATATTCAAAAAGGCAGACCTCTACATAAAGCATTTACATAAAAAAATAATAAAAACTTAGCTACTACTCGGTCAGATGAATACGCATTCCGTTCGCTGTTTTACATTAATATCAATATAAATACTGTGGGACATTCACACACAACGCCATCTAGCCCAAACTAAGATAATATAACCTTTTGCTATGAGATTTAGACAAGTGACAAACATACTTAGATCTTTCTTAATACATAGGTTTACATTATACCTAGAAGTTCCATAGAAACACCTGAACTCCGAAAAACTATTAAATTTGACTGCCTCGTTGGTCTAGAGATCGTAAAGCCCAAATGCGGAACACGAAGTCGTAGATTGTTTAAAGTTTTATAATTCTAATTTTATATATTTTATTATTATAATTTTAATATGAAAGAATCATAAATAATACGGTATACGCTGATAAATAACATCGATTACCTACTATTTATATATTGTTATTATTGCGCCATGTCAAAATTTTAAGTGTTAAATGAGTTAAGGCGGCATCGAGTGAAAAATGGCAAAACGATAGTTACCGTTTCGTTGATTTAGACAATTCTATTCGCACAATTCGCATAAAAATTTAATATGTATGTCATCAAGAACCAATGCACCATTAGTGATTCTCACAATCACGATATAATTAATAGGTATTTAGAAAATTACGTTTAAAAATCATCGATATCTAAAAAAACTTATGCTACTATTTAAGTGATTTAACAAAATTGGATGTTATTTACTATGTATAACTTTACTTTCAATAAACTACATTTCATAAACTACAATTAGTAATACTTATATTTAACTTATGTTGAATTTTTAATTCATTAATACCTAAAAACAAAAGAGTTGCCCAAATTTCTCATACATTACTGCGGGTACGGAGCTTGCCGACTGACAAACCTTAGTGACCCGCAAGCACTCAGAGCGAGTACACGTCTCGTTGCGTCACAAAATATCAAAATATTTACGTAAAGGATAGCGTGTACGCACACTTGGACGTGCATACTAAAAAGAAGTAAGTACATTTTACACATTTTCAAGTTTATTTTACTTATGTACGCAGTCGTAGTGGAATATGAAATTAAAATAGGTCTTTATTGTATTTTTATATTAAATGATTAACGATTCCAATAAATTTTATGTTTAATTTTAACTGATTTTATTGCAATTATTGTAACTCAATTTAAGATGTTATTTTTAAACTATCGCGGTTTTTAGACCGAATGTCTGAGTTATCTGGAAAGGTGTCAATAATAAAAAATATTGTATTTCACAGAAAATGGGACGACGCAAGGAAAATTATTACAAAAAGAAAGGTGGGGCGAGATTTCGCAAAAATAGGATATCTCACAACAAGTAGGTATACGATACCTAAGCTATTTGTATTTTTCGATGTTCCGTACTCAAAGGGTAAAAATGGGACCCTATAACTGAGACTCAGTCTATGATCTGATTGGATCTTATAAACCATGATAGCTAGACAGTTAAAATAATCAAAGATGTATTGCTATTGCTGCTATGACGAAAAATACTAAAAACAAAAAACAACATGCATACAACAAACGTGTTTCTTTTGCTGTTTTTTGTTACGGAACCCTCCATACATGAATTCGACCCGCACTTGGCCAGCTTTGTTTATTCATAATGATACTTCCTTTTGTATCAACAATTATGTCATGTTTTGTTACAGTATATAAAAATAATATAATAAATGTACTTTTAGGTTAGATACTGCCATCTGCGAATCTACGACAGCGTCGAATAATGCAGTACCCATTAATATAGAAAGTACAGTTCAAGATACGCAGGCATGTGAAAATATAAACGTGAGTTTATCTAATTTTTTTTTGTTGACGTGAGGAATTTGCTTACGCGCCATCATCACAGCCGCGGGGGCCGCTATGACGGCGTGTAGTACTCCCCGGCCTCGGAAAGGGATTATCCTACTCAACTCGCGAACCTCACAAACAACGTCGTGACACTTCTACCGGGTATCCGGGAGTTGTTGCAACATTGCAGGTCTTAAAGACCTGCCACGACCCGCTCGCATAATGGGATCAACTCCGTCCAACAACAACGGCCGAAAATCGTACCCAATGCTTTTACGTGCCGGAAAGCCGGGGGTAATGGGGCGCCAAACATCTGCACCTCCTTCGCCCGCGACATACTTCAAACTTCCTTTTCACCCCGCCATTCCTCCTAGTTATCGGGCGAAGGGGGTCCACCCATCTGCGACCCACTCGCGATATGCCCCAAGCTGACCTTTAGGTCAGCTTGCCGGAATAACGGTACCTACATTGTTTATAGGGGGCGGCACGCCGCGCTCCCAGTAGCCGATGTTACAGGATGCACCGTCTTAGTCCGGTTTTCATTCCCCCTGTCTATAGTCCGGAAGACAACGGCACAATAGAAAACGGCACCAGCACAATAGTAGGTTTCCCGATCCAGATCCCTAGCTTATCAGTTTAAATTCCTGACATTCATACTTCTAAGACCTCTTTTTTTACTTCCTTCAACATATTATTAAACAATATTTTATGACAACACTTATCTATTGGTATATTTCATTTCAGACATCCATTGATTATCATATGAACTCGAACGTGGACTTTCTAATAGAAAAAGAACAAAGTGAAGAGGAAATCGTAGTAGACGGAAATAGAATAATGGACTTTATGTATATTTTTAAACAACTTCAAGAAATTTCAAATCACGACTCACCTCTTGGTTGTAACTTTAATTGTTTAAAACTTATAAAAGAGATAAAGAAGGGACTTTTTTCTAAATTTATATTCACTTGTAAAATGTGTAATGTAAAATTAGAATTAATGAACTGTAAGGAGCCTGATAACGCCACAGACCTAAATCTCAATGATATAGCTGTCAGCAGCTTTATGTCCATCGGCGCAGGATTTTCAGGATTGGAACAAGTTTCAGCTTCTCTCAACATACCATGTATGTCCGATAAATTATACGCAAAATGCCACAAGAAGATTTGCGGACTATGGGAGTTAGCCAAAGAAAAAAGCATGGAAGAAGCAGCTAAAGAAGAGGCCGATTTAGCAATTCTTAATAACGAAGTAGATGCCAATGGAGTTCCTATGATTGCTGTGGTTGCTGATGGTTGTTGGTCAAAAAGATCCTATAGAAAAAACTACAATGCACTGTCCGGTGCAGCAGTTATAATAGGATATAGGACAAAAAAAGTGTTATACATGGCGGTAAAAAATAAATATTGCATGGTTTGTGCTCGAGCTGAAAATAAAAAATTGACAGTTCCAGATCACATCTGTTTTAAAAACTACACAGGATCCTCTAGTGGCATGGAGTCAACAGCTCTTGTTGAAGGTTTTAAAACGTCAATGGAAACTCATAGACTCATATATTCTAAATTAATAGCTGATGGCGATGCAAGTACCTACAAAAATATTGTAATAGCGAAACCGTATGGAAATTTATTGATAGAGAAAATAGAATGCACAAATCATTTATTGAGGAACTACTGCACAAAATTAGATGAACTCTCAAAAAATACGAAATATCCCATAAAGTACAGAAGAGTTGTTCAGAACAATATATTGCGCTTGAGACGTGCAGTAACTGGTGCTGTAAAATATTTAAACGCACAAAATATGCCATTTACTGAAAAAGTTCTCAAATTAAAGCAAGACTTAATAAATGGACCACATCATGTTTTTGGGGACCATAGCTCATGCAAGCCATACTATTGCAAGAAGTTGGTGGGAACTACCACCGAGTCAAATTTTGTATCGGCAATGAAAAACACCGAGGGTGGTTTTATATTATCAGCCATCTTAAAGATAACGTCGAGATTAGTGAACAATGCAACAAGCCTGATGCATACTGTAAACAGTAATATAGCTGAAACTTTCAATAGTGTAATTGCAAAATTTATAGGTGGGAAGCGAATTAACTACTCGAGCAGACAATCTTATGCAGGACGATGTGCCGCATCAGTAGTGGCATTTAATTCAAAGCAACCACAGACATATATAAACAAAAAAGTTTTCCTTCGAAGCCCAAACAAATTAGTCAAACGACTTGAAAATAGAATTCATTTGAAAAGATTGGCATCTGTAAAACGAACTATACGTAAATCGTTCGTCAAGGGTTCTACCACTAATTGTGATAAGGATTATGGCGAATCTTGTGAAAAACCTGACTTGTGTGAGGCCGACTATAAATTTGCAGAAGCTCAACATTTAAAACACATAACTTTGTCTGACGAAGATCGCCACTCGTTAGAGAGAAGGACAATTCTACAGGCCGAGTCAATAGAATGGAGACAAGAAAGAAAGCTCCGCCTCACAGCCTCAGTCTTTGGTAAAGTTTGCAAAAGAGGGTTGATTAAATGCGGGCCATTGGTCAAATGCATCGTGACCGAAAAAAATTTGGATCATGTCAAGTCCATACAGCATGGTCAAAGTCACGAACATACTGCACGAGAACAGGTAGCAAGACAGCTGAAAACTGTTATTAATCCATGTGGATTATTTATAGATCCAGATCTCCCGTTTCTAGGAGCAAGTCCCGATGGACTTGTGGAGGACGATAAAATAGTAGAAATTAAATGTCCTTACGCAGCTAGAGATATGAGTGTTGACGATGGCATACGTGATAAAAAAATAAATTTCTGGAAAATAGAGAAAGACGGTGAAATAATTATAAATAAGAAGCACGACTGGTATTATCAAGTACAAGGACAAATTCACGTCACACGGCGAAAAATGTGCATATTTGCAGTTTTTACTGATGTGGATATGAAGATAGAGTACATAGATGAAGATCAAGTGATGTGGCGTGCAATGGAAGAAAAGTTAAAGTCATTTTATTTTCATTGTATATTGCCGGAAATTATAGATTCCAGGTTAGACCGAAAAATGGAAATAAAAGACCCTTATTATATTGTCGAAGCAATAAAAAAAAGGGAAATTGAAAGAGAACTAAAGAGACAAGATAATAATAACACAGGTCTGCAATGGTTTTCCTCTTTGAAATCTGAGTAACATTTTCTATAGTTTCTGATGTGCTGATTACGAGAAAAATAATAGAAAAAATCCATCACGTCAGGATTTTTTGATATTGAATATTTAAGATTTAGCTCCAAAATGTCTGAGCGTCTACCTTTAGAAATTTATAAAACGTCATTAAAATACTTCAGCTTAATTTTTGTTGCATTTAATTCGTGTAAGGGGACATAGAAATTAATGCAAATCAGTAATTTGATGATTACTACATAAAAAGTAAAAGTAATCCGCATTAACCATGTTGAAAACGGGTAATTTCACTTAATTTAGTAATAAAATAATAAAAAATATTACCTAGTAGTAATATTACCTAATTGTTGTAAATATTATTAAAAAAGGGTGTAATAAAGATAATCCAAAAGGCTTTTTTTTATTAAGTACCCGCACTTATTTAGAAAATTAACAGTTGAAGTGCGCATCTTGCAACATGAACTTTAAAATGTCATCGCGAAGATGTTTAAATTCTCCAAATTGTTTTTGTAATATTTGGGGGAATTTTATGGTGATAAAACAACGAAACAGCATTACTGACTTTGTGAAAAATATTTACAAAAGTTATTATGGAGACGTTTTAATTAACCAAAGACAAAACTTGGACACCTCATAAATTTTGTACGACTCGTTATTAGAACTTCGCCAGTGGTCAAAAGGACAGAAAAATAGCTTCAAAATCGTTTCGCCTATGCTACGAAGAGAGGCTAACAACCATGATAAAGCTTGCTACTGTTGTTGTTGTGACATAACTGGATACAATTTTAATAATAAAAGGGACATAAACGAGCACTAAACTTCATTTCCTAAATTCGCACATTGATTACTTCCCAGAAAATCTAGGAGCCGTTGGCGAAAAACAAGGCAAAAGATTTTACCAAGATTTGAAAGAGCTTAAAGTCTGGTATCAAGGAACATGGAATACTAGCATGATGGCGGACTATTGTTGGTTATTGAAGCGCGACGATGCAAACTGGAATTTTAACCGAAAATCGCACAACCGAAGGTTCCAGGAAAAAAGGACCAGGTTCAACAAATAAAATTTACATGTAATTTAGACTAGTTACAAGTTGTTATTATATTTTAGTCGTTTTTAAAGTTAAAAGTAATGTACTTTTTTAAATATATATTTTTTATGAGAAAACTTGGGTCTTTTTCTCTATTTTCTTTCTGTTCCTTTTTTGAAAAATCTGGAGGTGATGCAGAAAAACTAAGTACATATTCGTAATCAACGCACCAAAATACCCTAGAATCAGCTATCAAATTCCAGAGAGGAAGTTATGACCCTCATTTTGCAGGCCTGTGTAATAATACATCGGGTATACAAGCGAAACGCAAAAAAGCTTAAGTATCCCTTTTTATTTTTAAATACAATTATTAAAGTTCTGATCTCCTAAACCGCATTATCATAGAGCACGCAGATCATTTCAAGGCTTCCTTGTCAAGCAAATAATCGTCAATTATTGTTGCCTTCCCTTGCCAATTTAGGTACTTTTTATACAATTTTGAACTTAATTAGGTGCATACTTTTTATTTCATTTGGAAGCCTATTGTAAAAACGTATAGGTACAGTACAAACCCAGGAAATAATTGCTGACCTAGTTCAGTCTACATTTAGTTTCATTATCATTCAGGCTAAGATTGTTAGTGTTACAAACTGGTGGTACTAATTTTGATTTGTATTTATGGACGTGTCGCAAGTGCCTATGTATAAGGATTATGCCAAATACTTCAATGTTTTCTTTTAGTAAAATGAAACTAAGGAATAATTACTTAATATAGAATATCTATATTATTATTTTTTGAGTAAGAGTTTTGAGTTTGTGTTTTGAGTTTTAAAAATCGTGTGGTCTATAAATATTTATTCAAAAACAAAAAAATACGTTTGTTGATTGAGAACCAGTCTCGAAATTTTCTGTATTTAGGATTTGTTATTAAAACATAATACATAATCTGTGTAATTTTAACTCTTAATGACGGACAGCCGAGTCTCAGCAATGGGGTCCTGTTTTTACCCTTTGGGTACGGAACCCTAAAAACTAGGTGAAATGTGTGTGTGCCTCTGCCGATCCATTCAGCGTTAGGGCGTGTCTATATATATGTATGTATCTGCTGTCAAGCACTAGTAGGTACTACACTTTGAGATCAGATGGCGCATGTAAAAGTATAACAAATGTCCGTGTCATATTAATACTGTCCATTGTATTTAAACTTTTATAAACGTATTTCATAATATAAAAAGTTGTCATGATCTTTTCGAGCCATTCGTCTCAATAAATATACATACTAACATTTTTTAAAATTTTTAAGTTGCTTAATGTTGCGTTGCGACCAAACGGCGACTGTGTCGCTGAGAGAATTATCTATGTGTGAGTGCACGCACACAGCTGGACCGCCGATTCGAAACACCGAAAGTGCCGCTGCCTCGTGCGCTCGGACGGGCCTTAAGAGGGAACATGGGTTCAGAGAAATTTGCAAAATAGGTATTTGACTTTAGATGTTGCCGTCGCAGTGCACCTAATAACAACCCCGTAATGTGCGATAAGAATAACTTTAGTTCAGATCGATTTTATTTGGACGATATCGATGTTTCGTAGTTAGAGGACTAACAGGCAAATTCAAAACGATTTTTCAGATCCTATTTGCATTTGACATACAAGAAATTTTACAACACCAAGAAAATGCAAGCATCGCAATGACAGATTGCCAAGAAACGAAACTTCAATTCAAACGCAAAGTTTTCGATGTCAAAGAAGTAAACATTTCTTTTAAAAATATGAATCTTTAGTTTAAAAAGATCATATAAATTTTAAAGTTCTGCTTATTTATATTATTTTTTTTAGGAATATTAAGAAACTACTCTTTGCATTTGCCTGATAATTCCGTATAAAAATTCGTGTGCATGTATTATTTATTGCCCGGCTTGAACATTATTTCCGTATAGATACGGACAAATCCGTATATATGGCAAGACTGAACATGCATGCGGCGACGTCATCAGAATGCTATTCACATGCCTGCCGCATTTTACAAAATACGGCGCGTGGAGTGCGGGTGAAATGTGCGAGGTTTCATAATTACATATAACGAATTCTAAAATGCGGCGCGTTCGGCCCGTACGGAGCGTACGTTGTTGACAAAAATGTGCGATCAGCTTTAGAGAACATACTAACTGTCAAACAAAAATGACAATGGTCAATATCAAACCTGACGTATGATTTAGTCTTAAAAATTATTAAAAGGAAGCGTTATTGAAATCTTTTTTTTGTGTTCTGGTTTAATCTGCAATCAGTATTTTTCTTTTCTTGAACTATAAGCAGATTATGTTGGGTATATGGATATTGACATGTGGAGTGTGCCTCCCAGCAGAGACATCTACTCCTTAGGTCCACAGCTCAGTCACTCGCAAGATGTAGGCTCAATAATATTGAGCCTACATCTTGCGAGTGACTGAGCTTTAGATTTCAATAAGGCGCCTTAAAAGAAAGGACATATTATGTCCTTTCTTTTAAGGCGCCTTATTGAAATCTAAAAACTATTGCTCAAGAGTCTGTATGACGCTAAATAGACTATCATCTTGATCTAGATCACAGGAGTCGTAAGGTCTACTAAATTAACTCTTTTCATGTCAAAAAAGTCGTGAATTTTAAGCTGGATCTTCTTTTTTTTTTATACTACTTAGGTGGCAGACAAGCTTACGGCCCACCGGAAGGTTGGTAACCGTAGCCTATAGACGTTTGCAACACCAGAGGCGCTACACACGCGCTACACACGCGCTGCCGACCCAGGCGCAGGTTGTGACGACCCACAGTTGAAAATTTTCAAGCCGCCCGTAAGGCCTTCAACTTGGCTTATTAACGACTGTCATTTTACTGACAACCGGGACCAACGGCTTATCGTGCCTTCCGAAGCACGGAAACGCTCGTAAATAAATGTCACAAAGTGGTCCACGTGGTAGTCACCCATCCATATCCGGCCATAGTAAATGTTGTTTACTGCAGTGATCGTTTACAGAACACTGAGTCCGCGGTTCTATACTTGATGTCTGGTTTAAAATGTATTTTATAATTATTACCAGAAAGACAATAGTAAATCTTAATTAACTCGAACCACATGTTGTTCTTTAATTATTACAGTTCTTTTAATTAATTTATTTCGTTAATATGCATAAAACTGAACGTATCTACCACTTTCTTGTACGCTGAAATTTATATCTGTTATCTTCTTTAAACTGATTAGCGTCAGGTGGGCTCTTAACAGGTAATTTTTTGTAATCATTTGCTGTTCTAAATTACTCAGGAACATCTATAGTATTGAAATATATACGTAGAGGTATAAGTAGTACTATATTCGTCATGACAAATTTAAAGAGTAAAAAAACACTGTTTAGTAATAAACCATTACTTTAAAATACAAAATAAATACAGTGATACAGAAACTCGCAAGTAAAATATATCATGTATTGTCGACTGTGCCGTTGGTGCGGGCTAGGGAATGCAATACCGGGATACCGGGATCCCGAAATACCGGGATCCCGCAGTATTTTTGCGGGACCAGTCCCGCACGTAAATCGTGCGGGATTAGCGGGATTGTGCAAAGGTAAACGCCTTGTGTTATTCTGTAAGCGGAAGCGCGCAAACTGATTCGGTTTGAGAAAGTTTTTTGTAATTGTGACGTAATGTATAACCTAATAACGTACTTATTTGATTTAAGTGATTTAATCAGGGAGATTTGACTTTTCTTGTACTATAAAAGTATTCAATTATCTCGTACATTGCTTGCTGGCTATCTGACATGCAAAGTTAGGAGTCGTATGGCAGACAAGAATTTTGACATGCTATGTTTTTTGCGCTTCTAATAATTTGCAGTAGGTATTTTATTACTTACTAGCTGATGCCCGCAGCTTTGCCCGCGTAAAATTTGTTCCCGTGGGAACTTATTCCCGGGATAAAAAGTAGCCTATGTGTTATTCCAGACTATAATGTGTCTCTGTACCAAATTTCAGCCCGATCCGTTCAGAGGTTTGAGCGTGAAAGAGTAACAAACATCCACACTCACAAACTTTCACATTTATAATATTAGTAAGAAGTAAGATTTATGTATATCCGTTTAATAATCTCAATACAAAAGTATATCAAATAATTTATTTTTCCATGTGGCCCCGCGGACTCAGTGTTCTGTAAAAGATCACTGCAGTGGGTTACATTTACTATGGCCGGTCCTTAGATGGGTGACCACTTTGTGACATTTATTTGAGCGTTGCCGTGCTTCGGATGGCACGTTGAGCCGTTGGTCCCGTTTGCCGGTAAAATGGCAGTTAAGTCAAGTTGAAGGCCCGGCTCGTCTCATCTCATAATGTCCTTTTCTCGAAATGCCCTTTCTCATTTTGTCCTATTCTCGAAATCGGATTGAGCGGGGTTAATCCTGTAGTGCACATATTTGGAGAAAGGGCCATTTTGAGAAAGGGACATTTTGAGAAAAGGACTTTCGCGAAAAGGACATTTTGAGAAAAGGACATTTCGCGAAAAGGACATTTCGCGAAAAGGACATTTCGAGAAAAGGACATTTTCGGAAAAGGACATTTTGAGAAAGGGCATTATGAGAAAGGACATTTCGAGAAGAGGACATTATGAGAAAGGACATTATGAGACGAGACCATATGCCTCGTCCTGCCTACCCCTTCGGGGATTAAGGGGTGACTATTTTTCAGTTCTAGATGGATTTATGATATAGAATTCTATTCTTTTCTCAATGACTTTCAGAATTATGCGGGATCCCGCAAATACCGGGATCCCGCGGGACTGAGATCTCTCAGTCCCGCAAATACCGGGATTACAATCTTGTTGCGGGATTGCATTCCCTAGTGCGGGCGTTAGTGAAACAGACTGTCGCTCTGAGGTCTTGGGTTCGATTCATGGTTCGGACAAATATTTGTTTGACCGACAAATAGTTGTTTCAGAGTTTAGGTGTCTCTATGTATAATATGTAAGTACCTACCTATGTATTAAGAGAGATCTAAGTATGTTTGTCAGTTGTCTAAATCTCATAGCAAAAGCTTATATTATCTTAGTTTGGGCTAGATGGCGTTGTGTGTGAATGTCCCACAGTATTTATATTGATATTAATGTAAAACAGCGAACGGAATGCGTATTCATCTGACCGAGTAGTAGCTAAGTTTTTATTATTTTTTTATGTAAATGCTCTATGTAGAGGTCTGCCTTTTTGAATATAAGCTTTTAAGACCATAATCAATCAAACGTTTCAATGGCAGATCTGGTCAAATACTTTCAAAAAAAAATTGTTTTGGGCATTTTCAAAATCGTCTGCCACTAAGTAAAACTCACGATAATGGTCTGCCATTCTTATTTTCCGATAATAATACTAATATATTTTCATTTTTTTAAAACGGCAAACGTGGTCAATTGCATTTAAAACTAGTCAAAAATCGACACCTGTCCTGGCTGCGCAGTCGTCGCGTGCTCGACTTAGAGTTTAGTGAGTTACTGCATAATGCTTGGTAGGTATAGGAGTCTCAGTGTACAAAACCTCAGGTCTGGTCAAATACATACTGGTAGATGTTCATGGGCTCTTAGACCAAGAGGCGCCACATTCGCGCTGCCGCGGCGAATGTGGCGCCTGAATATATACCTAGCAAGGGGTATGTGTCTGATGGACAAATTATAGGAATCCCAGTATTGTTTCGTTTGTCTCTTTCGAGATAAATATTCTATTACGTGGGACAAATTCTAAAAAGGTTAAATGTGGGCATATAATAATATGACTCTGCCTACCCCTTCAGGATATAGGCGTGACCATATGTATGTCTCTTTCGAGTAAGTAGGGCTTGTTGATTGCTGCTTTGATAACAGGGTCGTAAAGTTCGTGACATAATAATATTACGCCAGTAAACATTAGTGATAATTAGGGATGCGCCGAATGTTCGGCCGAATATTCGAATTCGGTACATTCGGCAAGTTTTTGATAGTTCGTATTCGGCCGAATATTCGGTTTATTTGCCGAATAATTACCGAATATTAATATTATTATTAACAAAATTAATAACCATTGAATAAGTAGGGGTTTTCCCATAATTAACGTCATGGTACAGAGATATCTGGTTTTGCACATAAAAGTAACGTAGTCGGTGATAAGGCCAATCTGGCATCTAATAAGTTTGGAGTGCTCAACATTGCTTCCCTAAAAATTGCCTGGTTTTCACCGCGAGCACAGCTGAACCAATATTTAATTCGTTTAACTCGCAATAAACTCGCGAAGTAAATACTTGTTTTCCCACCTATAAAAAAAATGGTCGAGATGAAAGGACTGAGTGGCAGAAATTGTTGTAATGAGCTAGCTCAGTTCTAGATAGTGGTCCGAGTCATTACGAAGTCCGTTTTTATCTATTCTTCTTTAAGATACAATATGGAAGTTGGTATTTTTCTTCACTTGATTCCGTGTCACACGACATTATCACTAATACCTACGCTACAAAACACGAACACACAATCAGCCCAACATCGCAAGTAAACTAACTCTCTGTGAAAATGAAATGAATCATTTTCCATTTCACATTTTACATTCACCTCACTCATCTCAATCCTAATTTTTATTTTTAAATTCTTCGTTGGTGTAAAACAAATCTCGTTTCAATAAAAATGAGCCCATTCAGTTTACAATATCCCGCTAATTACTCTATCGGCGCGTGCGGCCACACATGGAGTGATGTTGTGATTTTTGAGCTGGTGCTCCTGAATTCCAGCTTTGCCCGTTCGACTCGGTATAGAGGCGTGCCATGAGTATTATTAACGATAATCTACATAAGGGCCTTCGCGACAACTTCGATTTTTTATAGCTTGCAGGTTCTTTAAACCTAAGCGAACTACTATATAATAGCCACAGAGTGGCGATTACCTGCATAGAGGGAGATTTACTGGTGAAATATTTGTGATTAAAGGTGAGACAAAAGACATTTCGAGTGTAAACTTTTTTGACGCTTGAATGCCGTTCGATTGCGAATCGGTACCTTGGGGCTGAGGGCTGCGCTGTAAGAATTTCGCCAAACTCGCCAGCCTTCGGGACTGACCTGTGTACTAACCTGTTTATCGCGTTAATTTGAACCGAATAGTTCGGCCGAATATTCGGTTCGGTATATTTTATACCGAATATTCGGCCGAATGTTCGAATTCGGTTCAACCCACATTCGGCGCATCTCTAGTGATAATTATATGTCCTGTAGATTGAACCGTGGTCATTGGTCATGCACGGGTCACTGGTCACGTGTTTTGTCGGGAACCCATCCTTCCGAGGAGTAACCTATGGCGCCCTGGAAAAGTTTTCAACCGTATGCTTTAAGTAGGTATTTCGAGGCCAGCATCTTTGAGAATTTTCACATGTTAAAAAAATCTGTTCAGGTTGCGGGTACGCGAAGACTAAAACGTTGTCTACAATTCTGTTCTTCTATAACTTGTTTTTAACCCCCGACGGAAACCCGGACGCGGACGGGGTGTTATAAGTTTGACGTGTGTGTGGGCATGTGTGTGTGTGTGTGTGTGTGTGTGTGTGTGTGTGTGTGTGTGTGTGTGTGTGTGTGTGTGTGTGTGTGTGTGTGTGTTTGTTTGTAAGTCTGTCTGTGGCATCGTAGCTCCCAAACGGGTGAAACTATTTTGATTCCGTTTCTTTTGTTTGAAAGATGGGTTAGCGGAGAGTGTTCTTAGCTATGTTTTATAAAAATCGGTTAAGCCATTTCAAAGATATGAGGGGTGAAAGTGGTGATGAAAAATTGAATGTGTTCAAATTATACCCGTGTTGGGTATCAAATGAAGGTTAAAACTTATACATTACGATACTGCAAGTTTTATGACAATCGGTTTAGCCATTCGAAAGATATGAGGATTGGAATGTATTTCTAATTCTGTAACCACACTCCGCGCAATTCGCATTAGCTCTGAATAATTTTTGATAGACTATACGTATGTTGATATTAAAAAACCCCTATAAAATCCCTATAAAAAGCACGAAATAAAAAATCAAATTATAAATTTAAAAAACCTCCGACTCACAAAAAAGAACAATAAAAAACCTGTAAAAAGTAAAAAAATAACTATTATATTATGACCTATCTACCCTAAGTATTGAACCTTTATTATTATTGGTAGCTATTTTATTTAGGTATTCATATTTTTAACTAACAGTTTGTCTCGTCGGGGACCGCTCACCTAATCATAACCTAGTCGTACGTCTGTCTCTGTTTAGGTATATGTAGAGCGGTCCCCCTGACGAGACCAACTGTTAGTTAAAAATATGAATACCTAAATAATATAGCTACCAATAATAATAAAGGTTCAATACTTAGGGTAGATAGGTCATAATACAAATGGTTATTTTTTTTACTTTTTACAGGTTTTTTTTATTGTTCTTTTTTTTACACAGTCGTGCTTAGGTAATCTTTTTTACATAACATAAATAAATTGGTGGTTTAAATTCTATTCTATAAATTTTACTGAAAGCAAATAACTTTTCTCGATTATAAAATATAACTTACATAATTTAGGTAACCTAAATGAGATTTAGATGCCATGATGCTGGTGTTTAACCAAATAAAAGAAATCATAATTATAGCAATAAAACACCTTTGTCTTAATAACAACATACCTATCTTGCTATTGTTTGCGAATTAAAGTCCTAGACATGTCCTTGAAGTTAATGGATGTAAGATTTCTTTATATTTTATTATCGTATTAAAATCTATATCTATACCTACTAATGCAATTTGAAATTCTGTATGTTTCTAGCACGGCAAGCTGCGCTACTCATAGCATGATTTTAGGAAGTGTATCCTTCATGGATGCTATGCCGGACTCTTACCTACCGACTAAAAAACCTGACGTAACGCCCAACAGCCTACGGTCGGGAGCCCCGGGTAAGCCCTCGGAAGGATGCCCAAGATGGACTCACAAGTTCACAACACCTGAATTGCCCCATATCTATCTACTAATCCTTCCTGTAAACACTGGCCCCCATGGTTCCTTGACAAGTGCGTGGTCCATACTGACACTCCTAGACGGTATAGTCCTGTCATAGTCGGAAAATCAATAAGCCTGGTCATAGCCGGGAAGTTGATAAGCCAACTGTTAAATTTCTTGGTATGAGACCTTTATTCCTCGGTAATTTCCGCACTTTTGTACCAACCCCTTATGTTTAAAGACTTCATTCACTTCACGAAGGTTTCTTACAGGTACCCTTTTTTTACGTGTGGAAAACCTACATGGATGTTATGCTGGACTTCTACCGACTATAACCACACGATGCCTTACATCTGTCTAACGGCCAGAAGTTCCGGGTAACCCTAGAAAGGATTTCCAAGGGTTCCCGGCAGACTTTGGTTATCACCGCACCGCAGCCTCGCCTAGTGTGTTCGGTTGCTATCCCAAGTCTAGTGCTATCTTTACAGCTACCCTCAATAAGGCTAAGCATGTTTTAGTTTTAAATAATATAAAAACTATATCCATTATATAACACAGATAATAATGATGAGAGCTAATGTATTAGTACCCTAATACCTACATTGGACTGAATAGAATAAGTATGTTATCTACTTAGGTACTAAGATAATATGAGTAGGTCTTGATCTTAAAATCAGTCTCACTATCGTGGCGCTGTTTTTGATACGGCAATTGCAGTGATATACCTACGGCTATTCGTGTTTTTATCATAAGATACGGCTTACTTTGCATTATCTTATCACAAAATACGCAAAACATCAAATTTGTAATTGTAAACAGATACTAATCGGCTGTCTGCAGAATGGTATTGACCTCATACGGTGGGCTTCATGTTTTTTAAAAAACCTAATCGGTTTAGCGAGGGGCTATTAAATAGAGTGCAGAGGGGCTTATGGCGAAACTTTGTCTGTAGTCTGTGACTCTGTTGCATTAAACTACGCCACTAGGTCACGTGGATCATCTGTTCAAAGTTTGAAATAAAACAACAATGACAACGTCAATCGGATTGAACTTTAACAATTAACGTGTTAGAGAGGGGCAGTCTGGTGAGAACGATCTTAGGGCTTTCTTGTTGAGTATACTTAATTGCGGTCCTTTTTAGGGTAACGTACCCAAAGGGTATAAGCGGGACCACATTACTGAGACTACGTAGTCTGTCTGTCTGTCTGTCACCAGAATGTATCTCAATTCTCGGGAACCGTAATAGTTAGACAGTAAGGGAAATATTTACAGATGATGTAGGTATCTCTGTTGCCGCTGTAACAAATACTAAAAACAGAAACAATAAATATTTAAGGGGCTTGTCATATAACAAACTCCGACTCACACTTGGCCGGTTTTGTGTTTTCTTTTTATAACGAGCTTTACAAAATTATGCACTTTTCTGATGATCTTCATCGTGTATCTAAAATTGATTTGCAAAACAAGTTTTTATTTTTTACTACCTGAGTTAACACCGATTCGCTCTCAGCAGCACTTATGATTCGGCACAAAAAATACAACTGTCCAGTCACGGGGACTGTACAATAGACTAATTGGCGTATAAAGGAGGCCAGGGCTGAACGGTCAATGGTTTGTCGGACGTCAAGAGTAAAGTTTTAATAATAAAATTTTGTGTATTTCCCTTATTATGTATGTACCTAAACGTGTCCAGTACACGGTGACATACGGCAACTCCTACTTTTACAATAACAACCCTGTATTAACTTTGAGTTTGCTGCTTTACAGCGATATCGAGGACTAATCAATATCATCAATATCATCAATACATATAATAAAATCGTAAGTGTCTGTTTGTCTGTAAGTTTGCGGTTTGTTCCACTTTACATTTAGTGTTTGCTTCATGTCAATCGGTTCATAAATAATAAAGTAATATCAATCTAAAGAATCGCATATAAAATGCAGCTACGAAGTCGCAAGCAACAGCTACGTCAGCTAGTAAAGAATAAATGTTCGATCCCACGTTCACGAAGTTAGCTTATTGCTTATTGTGTTAGGAAAAATCCTAATAACAGAGTGAGTCAGCGTAAACACGTAGGTATCACCTTTAGAAAACGACATTCAAAATAATTAACCTATAAAACGTGTTGACACGCTTTGCCCTTACAGGATGTGTATCTTTACTTATGCGTATCGTATGGAACAGGAAACTCCCACGGGCTCCGAAGTAGGTCCTCCATGGGGTACAGTAAACTTATTCGTACGAATAGAAAATAACATCATGCTTTGTGATGGCTGCTTAGGGCCGCAGAATCAGGTAGATATACCATAGAATGGGGATGCTATGGCAGAAATTAAGTGTCAGTCTCGGAACCCTAATTACGAACTGGACCAATTGCGAACTGGACCAACTGCGAACTGGACCAATTGCGAACTGAACCTATTGAGTTGGGCATTTTACGAATTGGACATAATGCGGCTAAAGGGAGAAAACTAACTACTGGGCAAAAACAAAATTCGGCATCAGCTTGCATTGCACATGAAATTGTCAGAACTATCTGGTAAAGATCGGCCACTATCAACCTAATGTCCATTTTAACAAGGACGTACTAAGGTACTGGAATGGAATAAAATTTACCATACAACTACTACAGCCCAGAAGCCTAAGAATCATCTCTCTGACATAAAATATTTCGAGACTTAGGGGCTTTTTGCCTGGCCTGTGTAAACGATGTTCGTAGAGAGCATACAGAAATAAATCAGGGACTGCGGGTGGGAATGCATGACAAACGAACACAAGTCCAAATTGTCATGGCGGGGGGCATGTTACGTTAGTTGACAGGTTGAGATAAAACAGATAGAAATATTTTCTAGATGACGTTTTAATCAAAGTTTGGGACATGTCAATGTTCATTTAGTTTTTTGTCGTTCCTAATTGCGTGATAACAGCAATTTGATACTTCACAGATTATAAACTGTAAAATTGTTTTACGTTTTACGTTTCGAAATCTAAACAAATGTTTTTTTTAATTGTATGTTTTTATACTTAGTTGCGAAAACTAGAAAATGTACTTTGTGCGTTTTTTTATTAGATGTAGGTATGTTATGTTTGATTAAGTTCTTTTGAGTAGAACCGAAATATGACCAAAAAAATTTAATGTTTTGTAATCGCAATAGGATTGGTAATTAATACTAATTTATTCTCTAGGAAGGATGGCTTTAACGACACCAGGTGGGCGAAGCTAATAGTGCTAATTATTATATTTTTGTACAATACAGAACATCTTACTTGGAAACCAATTATGTCCTATTAGTATATCTATACTAATATTATAAAGAGGAAAGATTAGTTTTTTTGTTTGTTTGTTTGTAACGAATAGGCTCTGGAACTACTGAACCGATTTGCAAAATTCTTTCACTGTTGGAAAGCTACACTCTTTGCGGTGAACATAGGCTATATTTTATTCCCGTATTCCCACGGGAACGGGAACTACGCGGGTGAAACCGCGTGACGTCAGCTAGTTATACATATAGGCAGATGGCTAGATGCTAATACATAATTTTAATTGATAAGATATATTATTATGGTTTGTTACACTGCGGGAATTTCATTTGCGAGCGTTTCCGTGCTTCGTAGGCTCGTTAAGCCGTTGGCCTTGGTTGTCAGTAAAATGATAGTCGTTAAGCCAAGTTGAAGACTTTATGGATGGCTTGAAAAATATCACCAACAGTGGGTCGTCGTAATCTGCGCCTGTCCATTTCAACACGGCAATAGGCTCACCACCTATTATAGGGGACAAAACGCTATAAGGTGTAACGTGGGCCATTTGGAGGACATAGTCAGGACTTTATGTCCTGACTATGTGTAGCTATGTATAATGATAAAGATCTATAAAATCTCCTTAAAGTGCACCCACATAATTATCTCAATTAACCTATTGCTCTATATCATAAGATAACAACATCAAGAAAATAACAACGCACCACGTTTATGAATTGACTGAGTATAACAGATAAACAAACATATAATTAATAACTATCTTTGGATAGTTACTATAGTGCTATTTTTAACCACTATCCCTAGATGAGGCCGCGGTGGTAGACAAAATCTGCCAGAAATGCTGGGACGTCCTTCCGGGGGCTTAACCGGGGCTCCCGACCGCTATTTTTAAGTCGGCTAGATGTCGCGTACCTATTTCTTTTATATCTAAAGCTCAGGCAGGCAGTACCCTAGTAACCACCATAACATACATGAGAAATAATGAGAAATGAGGGATAAGAAATCCTTCGCTCGGTGCTAGACGGAGAGTAAGAAAGCGTAAGAAGTGATTTTAGTCGGTTCGAGTTTTGCAAGGCATGCGTGAAGATTTCCACATAATAAAAAACATTCATGACCATGAGTCACCTCTTATTATGCCACCTTAGTAACTAGACTGACATCAATCTCTGAACATTACAGTAGCGTGAATTCAATGCTAACAACAGCATTGAAATTTTTGAAGGAAATCGCCAGTGATTTCACTTTTGCTTTTTTTTTTATTATTATGTCAAGCAAGAGTATATTATTGTGTAAGACTTAATTAGAAGTTGAATTTCGTTAAGTATAACAAACAAATTACGTCATTACATCTGCAATTTAAGAATCTGAGTATCGCCTAAAAGTCATTATATTGGTTGATAAGCTGCAATAAATGCCATATAATTGGTTCAGTATGCTGCATATTAAGGTTATTACATACCTATCACTTAGCACGTTCCGGTCATGTCCCGGTGGCGGCAGGCTGAGCTGATAGGGTGTATTGAAGTAGTGTTGTTGCTCGTGAGAGCGGTGAACAATCCGGCCTCCTCGTACAACCATGTACCCACTGTCGCCAATGTTCGCGGCGCGCATGACGCTCTCTGAGCGGTCGAGGATCATTACACATGCTGTGCTACTACCTGCAAAACCAACATTTTGAATTCACAGCCACAAAAGTAAAGGTTTCATCAAAATTGCGTATTTGAAGTCGAGCAAATCATTTGTAATGTAAAAAATGTCCAAATTTGCTAATTTCAGAGGGAGCTAATTTGGCAAAACATTTCTAACACGTGAAATATCACTCGGGTGGTGATGATGCCTAACTACTGATTCAAATTGTCCCGTCCCAGTTCCCAAAACGGTCTTGGAACTAGCACAAAAGTTTAATGAGTCAATTGAAACATTAATTTTTTTACGTGTGAAAAATTCGTCATGAATGCTATGCCAGACTCTTACCGACTAAAAACCAACACATTCCCTACCTACTGCCTACGATTGGAAGCACCAGGTAAGCTCTCGGAAGGATATCCCCAGGAGTTTTCAAGGAGTCTAGTAAGTGCAAAGAGTTCTCATTTCTTGTAATCTCATCTATACTATAATATTATAAAGAGGAAAGATTTGTTTGTTTCTTTGTTTGCTTCGAATAGGCTTCAAAACTAATGAACTGATTTGAAAAATTCTCTCAATGTTGGGAAACTACGCTATCGGCAGGTGACATAGGCTTTATTTTATTCCCATATCTTTACGGAAACGGGAACTACGCAGGGTAGTCCGCAAGGCGTCCGCTAGTAAATAATAATCACAATTTCTGTCATTCATCATCAAGTGCATTAGTTGTTGTTTTAAAAAGATAATGTATACAAACTACAAACCTAATATTGGTTTTTTATGTTCTAAAAGTTCGTAGTAAGACTTCGCTAGTAAATCACCCGGTTCTGTGAGCTTGAAGTGTCCCATTTGAACCAGCCGTTCACATGTCTTCATGAGGTAGGAGGAAAACTCTCCAGGATCAATGCCATAAGCACGCCATCCACCTACTCCATCTGCTACACCTATAGAGATTAAATGAAAATCATTACCATAGATAGAGCTAAAGATTACACTAAGGCTGATTATTGAGATCACACACAAAGCGCTAATAACCTAGCAGACTCTGTGTTCTGTAAATGATCACTGCAATAAGTAAATTTCACTATGGCCAGCCTTTGAATAGGTAACCACCACAAGACTACTTTGTGATGTTTATTTGCTACTGTTTCTGTGATTCGAAGGAAGTGAAATCCAAACAGTAGGTACCTCCCGAGATCATAGCTTTCAAACCAACTCTTCTGCTTTATATTATCAGTAGTATTTTTACACCTAAACACAGTACAGTCACAGGGTGGAAACTCCAGCTTGAATGTGTACGTTTGATAAATAAGTAAGCAAATTGTCTGTCAATGCGCACGTCAACTCTACTGACAGCTGTGGCGCGACAGGGAGTTGCCGATCAGTATGTAGTACTACCTATTATATTATCTTTGGTACAATCACACCCACACACAACCAGGTATATAAGGAAAGAGCAACACAGACTCTAAAGCCGACATTAGATTTCAAGATGCAACTATAAGGTTTGAATGATGCATATGACCTCACTTTCACATATCATACCCATTGCCAACCCTTATCGAACTGATTTGCAGAACAAAGCAAGGTTTTCAAGAATACTAGTCAAATAATCGTTTAATACTAGGTAATTCAAAATTCATCTTTTCTGGCTCAGTACCAGATAATTACATAACATTCAAGTAATATTACTATTGATAGTTTATATACTGATATTATAAAGCTGAAGAGTTTGTTAGTTTGAATGATAGGTTCTGAAGCACTGTAAAAGGATTTATGTAATCAAACGAAAAAGTAGAACTTTTTAAATCAACTACTGAGTTGATTTAAAAAGTTCTACTTTTTGATGGCTCACTTATTGTCATTTACTGAGGAAGGATATAATTATATTGGCTATACAATATCACACTAAGATGAATAGGAGTGGAGCAGCAATGAAACATATTTAAAAATGGAAAAATGAATTCCTTTGCCGTACACTATTGGAAACATAGTGATGCAAATGAAGTTACGCAGGTCAGCTAGTAGTTGATGAAATTCTGGCATCACGTCTGGACTCTGGGATGGGGCACACAAGAGGGTTCCTTAAAACATAGCTAGTTAGTCAGTTATTTGTGTCCTAGCACTTCACTAGGACTTAAATATACCTAGTTAGGTCGGCCCAAATATTAGAATTCTATCTGTAATCTAGATCCCATAGCACAGGATTAGATTAGGTTAATTTGGGCTAGATGATGTATGAGAATGTTCACAAATATCTAGAAAAAGAAAAGTGCGGAAGTGATTTAATTAGTTATTAGAACTGACAATATAGTTGTTTACTTTTATGGACAAAAGTGATTGTTCAAAAACAATGGTCACATGTAAGTATTTTCTATAATACATGAAAAAAATATATTCAGCTGTCTACTTGTACATAATTTCTGTTTATTTTAATGATTTTACGTAATCATTAAAAATAAAAATAAATTTTATCAAAGTTTAAAATATTGATTCTCAATATTAATATCATCTACCAACTTGGTATCACATTATGCATTCTTGTGTTATCAGAGCACTAAATTTGGGACTCTTAACTCAATGAACTTACCAATAACATCCGCTGTGTTGGAATTAGTTGAAAACCACGCATCATCACCAAATTGTCCTTTGCGCGTTCTTCCATTAGAAATATCTTTTGGAAAGCCACATACTACTGAAACTAGATAGGGAAGGTTTGTTTTCGTAACATTTAACTCAGCAGCACTTGAGATACTCGCAAGTCCATTCCGTAAAGCACGTGATAGCACTCTCCCTGTCCAAAAAATAGACTGCATCATTCATTTAGTTAAAACGTACTTTGACACTAGTCTTCACAATGGATCCGATGAAACTAGTGAAAACATTTTCTAGCAAACACACACGCACAATAGTCAACACCATCCACAAAACATACTATAAATGCACAATTGCAGCTATAAATCTTCAATTTTTATTACAATACATTCGTCTCGTGACCATAGTACTAAAACTTGGCATTTGCACTACGCCATAAAGAAAAGAGATTCATAGACAAAAGTAATTGACATTTGATTTGGTACAGATAAGGCAGGAACTGTCATAACGTAGACAGGTACAGGTGTGTCTATGTATATTCTCCCTCTACGATTTTGATTCTAGACATGGACTACAGGTTGTTTTATACCACTAACGTGGCAGACAAGCATACGTCCCACCAGATGAAAAGTCATTTTGCACATACGTACAGTAATTTTATGAAAGTGACCTAAACGTATATGATTTTGTGCTGTAATTCAGCATTTTTAGGATCGACGTCACTTTAGTGCTTATGATCATTAATAAAGGGAGCGCTCGTGGCCCTGCGGACTCAGTGTTCTGTAAACGATCACTGTAGTAAGCAGGCATCTGAGTACTCTTAATCGGAGAGCATGTATGAAAACACTTATAAAAGTAGAAGAAGCGAAAGTGATATGTCAGGAATTCAGGATCGTAGCAAGTGGAAAGCCATAGTATCTGCCTACCCCGTTGGGAAACAGGCGTAATGTACCTATGTACAGTTTGTCTATAAAGTCGTGAAATTAAATGAGGGCGCTGCTGAATGCATATAGCAAGCAACCCTATATAGTACGACCAAAATGATTTTGATACGAGGAGTTCGTTCCGAGTAAAATCTTACTAATATTATAGATGCGACAGTTTGTGAGTGTGGATGTTTATTACTCTTACACGCTCGAACGGTTAAAGGGATCTGGCTGAAATTTGGTACAGGGATACATTATAATCTGGAATAACCATGGCTACTTTTTATTCCGGGAATAAGTTCTTACGGGAAGCGAGAACGGGAACAATACAAATATTATAAAAGCGAAAGTTTATGAGTGTGGATGTGAGACTCTTTCACGCTCGAACAGTTGAACTGATCTGGCTGAAATTTGGTACAGGGATACATTATAGTCTGGAATAACACATAGGCCACTTTTTATCCCGGGAATAAGTTCCTACGGGAAGCGGGAACGAGAACAAATTCAACACGGGCGAAGCTGCGGGCATCAGCTAGTGAGTTAATAAATAAAACACATTATACATTTTTAATTTTGTTTCTGTTTTATTGAATCAGATCCAGAATAAAGTTATTGAACCAGATCCAGAAGCCCCGGTCTAATAGCGTCTTACAACCCACCAGCAGGTGCCTAGCAGTCCCAATTGCTTCGCCACAATCATGTAATTACATGTTTTATCTGTAACTTTCCCCCATCTGACAAGGATTTTTTTGGCGCAGTGCACAAATATTAAATTCGTCTATTTCTTTCTTTGCCGACCTTTTCCGTGTTTCCCAGGAGTTTCAAACTTTCCTTCATTATTAAAACCTTCGTTAACTATTCGCCTAACTGTATTCTCTGATTTTCCTGAAAAGAGTAAAAAAAGAAAATTAATTACCTAATGGAAACAAACTATTGACATGAAGCAATTAATTCAAAATAAAAAATTGGTAGAAAACCAGATTGAACTGAGTATCAAAAATGTAGGTCGTACTATAAAATAAATAATTCTAACCACTGACTTACATTATAGGTAGATTGTTAGTCTGTGATTCTAACCTAAAAATATGCAACGTAAACAATGCCTTTTTTTGTCTCCAAATCATAAATTCAGTAAATTTGTAACTTCAGACAGATTCAAAACAAACAATAACACGATTACATACCCACCAAAGATGCTGTTCGCTCATAAACATCCTCAAAATCCCACAACAATTGTCCAGCTTGGTACTCCGCGAAACATCACTGGAAAACTTTAAAAATCACTTCCTGTGCACCACTCCGATTTTCTTTACTCATTTCTCAAACCTATATGCGTAGTATGGTTTCAATTTGTTGCAGTTTAATCCAAACATTAAAGTTACGTGAGAGAGTAAACGAAATTCGACGATAGCATTGACAACTGACGTACTTATGTTTCGTGTTGCCAGTGTTGCCACACACATAACTATTTTTAGTTCCTCAAACATTCATTTCACGACTTTATAGACAAACTGTATGTAAATATATTTATAACAATTGTCTAAATATATAAATGAGTAATTGTTTGCCTACTTTATGTATATTTTTATTTATAATATATAATCTTTTTATTATAATAAAAAACATATTTTATTATTTTCTTTTTTTTTTTCATTTAATAATCCATTCTCACTTTTAATGCTTGCTCTACATTACTCGCAAAGTTGAACGAAGTTCGTCGGCGAAGTTGCCCGAGGCAAAGAAAATGTTTGACCAAATAGGCCGAGGTGCCCCTCTACACTATCGTACTCGTCCAACTTCGTTCAACTTCGCGAGTAATGTGGAGAAAGCATAACATTAGTAAAAGTATAAAAATTATTACTGATATAATCATTAAAAAGATTTTATAGATTGTAGGTAGGTACAGTTTGTCTATAAAGTCGTGAAATTAAATGAGGGCGCTGCTGAATGCATGTATGCAACCCTATATAGTACGATCAAAATGATTTTGATACGAGGAGTTCGTTCCGAGTAAAATCTTACTAATATTATAAATGCGACAGTTTGTGAGTGTGGATGTTTATTACTCTTACACGCTCGAACGGTTAAAGGGATCTGGCTGAAATTTGGTACAGGGATACATTATAATCTGGAATAACCATGGCTACTTTTTATTCCGGGAATAAGTTCTTACGGGAAGCGGGAACGGGAACAATACAAATATTATAAATGCGAAAGCTTATGAGTGTGGATGTAAGACTCTTTCACGCTCGAACAGTTGAACTGATCTGGCTGAAATTTGGTACAGGGATACATTATAGTCTGGAATAACACATAGGCTACTTTTCATCCCGGGAATAAGTTCCTACGGGAAGCGGGAACGAGAACAAATTCGACACGGGCGAAGCTGCGGGCATCAGCTAGTGAGTTAATAAATAAAACACATTATACATTTTAAATTTTGTTTCTGTTTTATTGAATCAGATCCAGAATAAAGTTATTGAACCAGATCCAGAAGCCCCGGTCTAATAGCGTCTTACAACCCACCAGCTTTGCCACAATCATGTAATTACATGTTTTATCTGTAACTTTCCCCCATCTGACAAGGACTTTTTTGGCGCAGTGCTCAAATATTAAAATCGTCTATTTCTTTCCTTGCCGACCTTTTCTGTGTTTACCAGGAGTTTCAAACTTTCCTTCATTATTAAAACCTTCGTTAACTATTCGCCTAACTGTACTCTCTGATTTTCCTGAAAAGAGTAAAAAAAGAAAATTAATTACATATTGGAAACAAACTATTGACATGAAGCAATTAATTCAAAATAAAAATTGGTAGAAAACCAGATTGAACTGAGTATCAAAAATGTAGGTCGTACTATAAAATAACCATGTTGTTCTAACCACTGACTTACATTATAGGTAGATTGTAAGTTTAAGATTCTAACCTAAAAATATGCAAACAATGCCTTTTTTTTGTCTCCAAATCGTAAATTCAGTAAATTTGTAACTTCAGACAGATTCAAAACAAACAATAACACGATTACATACCCACCAAAGATGCTTTTCGCTCATAAACATCCTCAAAATCCCACAACAATTGTCCAGCTTAGTACTCCGCGAAACATCACTGGAAAACTTTAAAAATCACTTCCTGCGCACCACTCCGATTTTCTTTACTCATTTCTCAAACCTTTATGCGTAGTTTGGTCTCAATTTGTTGCAGTTTAATCCAAACATTAAAGTTACGTGAGAGAATAAACGAAATTCGACTATAGCATTGACAACCGACGTACTAATGTTTCGTGTTGCCAGTGTTGCCACACACATAACTATTTTTAGTTCCTCAAACATTCATGTCACGACTTTATAGACAAACTGTACTTAATACCTACATTTCCCTACACCAATAAGAATAGAGGGGTAAAAAAATGGACCAAATATTTGACCGGCAACATGCGGATTATTAATTTTTGATCTTTTCTTAACTTAAGTCCCCTTTAATCCATTGGTGGAATTCGGTCCTCACATTTTGCATACTCAACTACATATAGCGCGAGCGCCCAGTCTAAGGTATTATGTGGCGTTGGCTTTATGTAATTCGTGTATGACGTTCGTATATTATTGATCCATAAACAATATATTAATCTGACTGACGTTTGCGTTAGTCAAGGGTCTATGGAAAAGGAAGGCGTTGTAGAAGTAGCAGAAGAAAATCTTATCTTTTCGATTTGTTGTAATGACGGCCGGTAATTGATTAAGTATAATTTAACGCCGCTTTCGAATTCATTCAAAACTTCTAGTTTATCGGGATCGTTGTTTTGGTCTGAAGTGTAAAGAAAAGGCTTAAAACTGGTGTTCGACAAGTCACTTGGCAATATGCCTGCCGTCAGGGGAGATGGAATGCGAGGACTTGCAGTCTTCATATCGGACATAAGAAATTGTAAAAGTAAAGAGGCAGAAATAAAAAGGATTAATAAAGAATTGGCCAACATAAGAAGTAAGTTTAAAGGTGACAAGACTCTTGATGGATATCAGAAAAAGAAATATGTATGTAAACTTTTATTTATCTTTTTATTGGGACATGATATAGACTTTGGTCATATGGAGGCAGTGAACTTGCTATCATCTAACAAATACTCTGAAAAACAAATCGGTTACCTATTCATATCAGTACTGGTCAACACCAATAGTGATTTAATCAAGCTCATCATCCAGAGTATTAAAAATGATCTGCAATCTCGTAACCCTATACATGTTAACTTGGCCCTTCAATGCATTGCCAATATTGGAAGTAAAGATATGGCAGAAGCCTTTGGAACAGAGATTCCCAAATTACTTGTCTCAGGTGATACCATGGATGTGGTCAAGCAATCAGCAGCTCTTTGCCTACTTAGACTTTTTCGCAAATCACCAGAAATTATTCCTACGGGTGAATGGACATCTCGTATCATTCATCTCTTGAATGACCCACATATGGGTGTTGTTACAGCAGCTACATCATTAATTGATGCACTTGTGAAAAAGAACCCAGAAGAGTATAAAGGTTGCGTGACCCTAGCTGTTGCAAGACTGAGTCGGATTGTCACTGCAAGTTACACAGATTTACAAGATTATACTTACTACTTTGTACCAGCTCCTTGGCTCTCAGTGAAACTACTAAGATTGCTACAAAACTATACTCCACCTTCTGAAGAACCTGGTGTAAGAGGCCGCCTATCAGAATGCTTGGAAACTATTTTCAACAAAGCCCAGGAACCTCCAAAATCTAAAAAAGTACAGCACTCCAATGCTAAAAATGCAGTTTTGTTTGAAGCTATAAGTTTGATAATTCACAATGATAGTGAACCAAACTTGTTGGTTCGGGCTTGTAATCAACTTGGGCAGTTCCTCAGCAACCGTGAAACAAATCTACGGTACTTGGCTCTTGAGTCAATGTGTCATCTAGCTACATCAGAATTTTCCCATGAAGCTGTCAAAAAGCATCAAGAAGTTGTTATCCTTTCTATGAAAATGGAAAAAGATGTATCAGTCCGTCAGCAGGCTGTTGACTTGCTTTATGCTATGTGTGATAAAACTAATGCTGAAGAAATTGTTCAAGAAATGTTGGCATACTTAGAAACAGCTGATTATTCTATTAGAGAAGAAATGGTCTTGAAAGTAGCTATTCTGGCTGAAAAATATGCAACAGATTTTACTTGGTATGTTGATGTAATTCTTAACCTTATTAGAATTGCTGGAGATTATGTGTCCGAAGAAGTTTGGTATAGAGTGATACAAATTGTTATCAATAGAGAAGAAGTTCAGGGATATGCAGCAAAAACTGTATTTGAGGCTCTCCAGGCACCAACTTGCCATGAGAATATGGTGAAAGTTGGTGGTTACATACTTGGAGAATTTGGCAACTTGATAGCAGGAGATACCAGATCCTCACCCCAAGTTCAGTTTGAATTACTTCATTCAAAGTATCATTTATGCTCAGCAGCTACAAGGGCACTTCTGCTGTCTACTTACATTAAACTTGTTAATCTTTTCCCAGAAATAAAACATCGTGTCCAAGAAGTGTTCCGTGCTGACTCCAATTTACGTTCCTCTGATGTGGAGTTACAGCAAAGAGCCTCAGAATATTTGCAATTGAGTATTGTTGCAAGTTCCGATGTTTTGGCTACAGTTCTGGAAGAAATGCCTGCATTCCCAGAAAGAGAATCCTCAATTCTGGCTGTCTTAAAAAAGAAAAAACCAGGTCGCATTCCTGATGATGTAAGGGAATCAAAGAGCCCACAACCCACAGTATTACCGGCAGCAATAATTAACAACTCCAGCAACAATACAAATAGCTCTAGTGCAGATTTACTTGGACTGTCAACCCCGCCAGGAACCACTGCACCAGCCACAGGAAATGGGCTGCTTGATGTACTTGGAGATCTATACACAGCTCCCAAAGTAAGTCCTGGCACAGTTCACCAGAACAACATTAAAAAGTTCTTATTTAAAAATAATGGGGTTCTCTTTGAGAATGACCTAATTCAGATAGGAGTGAAAAGTGAATTCAGACAAAATTTGGGTAGAATTGGATTGTTTTATGGAAACAAGACTCAATTCCCTATCCAGAATGTCCATCCAGAACTGCACTGGACTGATTTACATAAACTCAATGTACAGATGAAACCTATGGAACCAGTACTAGAAGCTGGTGCTCAGATTCAGCAAATGCTAACTGCAGAATGCATTGAAGATTATGCTGATGTCCCAAGTATGTCGGTTTCATTTGTTTATAATAATGTACCCCAAAAAATCACTATGAAACTGCCATTGACCTTAAACAAATTCTTTGAACCAACAGAAATGAATGGAGAATCTTTCTTTGCAAGATGGAAAAATTTGGGGGGTGAACAGCAAAGGGCACAAAAAATATTTAAAGCTCAAGGCTCTATTGACTTACCTGCAACACGCACCAAATTATCTGGATTTGGAATGCAGTTGCTTGATGGAATAGATCCAAATCCAGATAACTTTGTCTGCGCTGGTATTGTGCATACCAGATTGCAGCAAGTAGGTTGCCTAATGAGATTGGAACCTAATAAACAAGCTCAAATGTATAGATTGACTGTAAGATCAAGCAAAGAAACAGTCTCTCATGAAGTTTGTGATCTGCTAGCAGATCAATTTTGAGATGTTAGAAATAAAAAGAACCATGATATAAATGAATGAACAACATTGTTAGACAATGTGAGAATCAGTGCTGGGCGTCACATCTACGAGCAAGTGTATCGCGACTATAGCCCCGTTTTGCCATCAAATTCAATAGTTAATGAAACAATCTTCAATATTTGATGGACGAGTGTATCGTCGTGATAGACTCGCTCTTTAAAGTGAAACCTTAGTTCCCTAGAAGTTCACAGTCACCTTGTAGAAATGATAAAACAAACCGTACAAATTGGAAAATATAATTTATAAAGCAAAACACTTGTGAACTTTGCACTGAATGTAGAATGAAATGAAATCTCTTGTGTACAATTTTGGTTTATATTATTGCTAATATAGGTAGATTAGATTTGCAAACCGAGCATATTTTAATTTACATTATATTTAAATTGCGATTTTTAAGACAACATTTGAAAAAGACAAGGATCATTTTGCCAACATTAATGAAATATATATTTATTTCGAATGTATGTCAACCTAAATCAACTGTTATATGTGTGTATATACCTACTTCCATTTTTGTAATACCTGATTTGTAATTGGTATTCCAATGTTACTATCATTTTGTAAACAGAGTATGATCGCATATTGATCTTACAAGGCTTTGTCCTTAAATATTGAATGTGTGTAGCCTACCAAATAATGCTTTATTTGTATATATAAAGAGAGGATAAATGAGATTCTCATCTAAAGTCTAGCCGCAGGCGCAGTTAAGAAGAGTTTTTAGTTGGGCTTTCAGCAACTTTAAAATAGCCTATTATTTAGTACAATTATAGAGGACACCTGCTCAAGCAACAAGAAAATAATTAGATAGCTTGCTAAAATGCAGAATAACAATCACAGTCACTTTAAATGCATTCTCTAGGCGGCTGGACTTATCACAGTGTAGTAGTTGAAGGATCATCATGGTTATAGGTTTTAGTAGGAAGAGTAGTGGTAGTTCTTGTGTCCGAAGTACTGTTATTTCACATATTTATAGGTATATATTTAAATCTATTTATGATGAAAATGTAGAAAATTATAGTTCATACCAAAGTAAATAAATATTTGGCTGTTAAATTATTATCACCATGTATCAAAATTTGTACTTTTTCATTTTTAAAAATTGTTGCCGTTTTCAATAATTTATACAGTGTAACAGTTAAAAAAGAGATTACTTTTATACTATTGATAAGAATTATCTATCAAATATCATATTTTTGTATAGTTTCTCAGTTATGTTCCTGTTAATTAGTAAATTTACATAATCATAAAACTCACCTAAAAAGAAAGCTGATATACAGTATGTTGTTTTGGGTTTAAAATCCATGTACCAACGTATTTTTTTTAATGAAATTTATTAAGGTTTATATTTTTTTCTAAAAGAATATTAGATCTGAAAGAATGTTACTTGCAGAAATTAGAGCGGAAAGTCACAGTTAAATATCTGTACGTGAAAAACGTAATTCTAGAAAGTGACTTATTTACGAACTGTCTCCGTAGGCTTTTAAATAAGAGAACAAACTTCACAAACATTCCGATACGATAGGACTACTTAGGTCTCTAAGTACCTTTTGACTAATGAACTATTTCGCAATCATATCGAAGGTTGATTGACTAATAATAATAATACAAACAGTATTGATTGGGCTGATAGGATTATGTATTTCGAAATTAGCAAAAATACAAGCAAATACCTCAAATTTAACGTCTGCAGATACCTCAAATTATATTGTTTGGCAAACGGTATTACGTATGGGAATATTACGGTTTCATTGTATAAAAGCTAAAGCCTTTATCAGCGGTGTAATAATAATAAGCCACATGCTTGTATCAATGACTTGGAAATTAAAATTTATTAGTAAGTATATCAGCTTTACACTCATTGACATACACAAATATACTTGTTATAGGTCAACGTGTTGCGTGTGTGAGTTATATTTTGTTTTCGAGTCGATTGTAGGAATCTCACAAACCTAGGAAGATTTATTTTCGTATGTACCACAAATAATTTAGACTTAGATTAGTATTATGGACATAAAATGTTGTTATAAATTTATTGGTAGCCAGCATGCAAGTTTTCTTTTTGCATGGTAGTTTTGTTAAGAGAACATTAATAGTAAATTAATATATCATGATATATCTATTAATCTTGTTAAGATTGTGGTACCTATACCTATAATATTGTATGTATATTGTGGAAGAAATATATGCTTATTTGATACATGTATACTTCATGAATATACTATGTAATGCGTGTGTATTTATCAAAATAATGTAAATTATCACAAAGTGGGTGGTGATTCTGTATCTAGATGTTTGTTCTTACGCTTCAAGCCCATTATTGTAACTTTTAAATAAAATATTTATCCAATACGTATTATATGTATTTTATTTCGGTAAAATGGTATATTCACATAGTATTTGAAAATAAAATACAATAGTTTTAATAAAATATGCAAGTTAACTATCACAAATGTATACTAATCAAACCACTCTTCGACATTGGGCGAATTCTCCAATACGTCATTTGACTCGCTGTAACAAATAAAACAATAATGAATACATATAGTACAGAATACAGTTTGTTCCAGTCATAACTAGGAGTATCTTTAAGGGATAAGCTCCGAAAGGATGCATCCTGACATAGAATAAGCAAGTGGCAGTGGGTTTGGCCATATCAGCAGAACAACCGATGGCCGATGGAGCAAACAGGTTCTGGAGTGGAGACCGCGACTTGGCATACGTAGGGTAAGACGTTCACCCGCCCGATGGATCGAAGACCTAGAAAAGGTCGCAGGCTAGGACTGGATATGGAAGGCGCAGCACCGTGTGTTGTGGCGTAAATTGGGAGAGGCCTACGTCCAGCGGTGGACTGCCATAGGCTGATTTTTGATTGATTGATTAAGGTATCGACTATTTACTGTGAAGTATGAAGCTGCTTATTTTTTACTAAGAAATTAAGTTCACTGTAAATGATGAAAATTTTATCCTGAAGTCCAGACCTCGAGACAAAATTTTCACTTCCACTTCAAGTCGGTTTCGGGGCGAAACGTTACGGTGCACGTTGTCTTGTCTATCAAGTAATGCTGTGACCTGTTAATTCGTTTTATTTTGATGGCCCGCCATCAGGTAGCAGTTTATCGATGAACAAAATGTGTTCTCAATTAAAGAAATGGGAAACGCTACATATTAAATAGAATACAATTGCTATTATATCGCGCGTGTCCGCACATTTATTAGGATATTTTTTCGTCCTTGTGCTTCTGTCGCTACAACGGTTACGACCTTTGATCTGAGAGTCGAACTTTAGAAAAAGTGTTAGCTTTAGAAACTTTAAACTTTAGAAAAACTGTTAAGGCATTTTTTATAGATAAGCGGTTTATAATTTTTGTCTAGGTTGTTTCACGATAGATTTTACACACATTACCCATTTATGACCATTTGGACATTGATTTTTATATATGCAAACGCGGGAGCGATGGGGACATTCTGTACATTTTTTTTTCAATGGTGTTCAGAGCATTCACACCATATTTGATATTTCGGGTTGACTGGACTAGTCAAATCTAAAGGAACCGGTACCTCTATGGCGCGACGTGACCTCCGACTTTACAACATTCGCAACACCGAGGGTAAGACCAAGCAGAAAATACCTAACACGTAAGTTTTTCGCCAAATAGCTCAGACTTATTAGTAAGTGGCAAAATCCTGACCTCAAAACCAGAGATTCTGTAGAAAATTGGGTGTTTATCTATAAAGTATTGCATGCATCACAGGCGAATAAACACACCAGGCCCAGTGACGATTACACGAAGCACAAATGTCGGATGTTGATCAGCACGGCTCTCGATCAACTTCAGAACAATATTTCCTGAAGATGACGGAATGACTAAAAAGCTTAAAGCTGGTGGCACTCAGGTACTCAAAGAGCTGATATATCTTTTAAAGTCTGTTATTCACGAAGGATAAACACCTAACGATGGAGTGGGAGTATGGTGGCTCTGGTAAACAAGGTAATAGACCTTGAACAACCTGTCAGATGCTAGAAAAGGAAGCAGGTATGGACTGAACGATGGAGTGGGAGTATGGTGGCTCTGGTTAAAAAGGTAATAGACCTTGGACACCCTGTCAGATGATCTAGAAAAGGAAGCAGGTATGGTAGATGCAGAAGGTACAGGGCCAAACAACCTTTGATTTAATCACCTCTGCATTGTTGTTCCTATTAAAAGTTTACTATTATAAAAATAATGTCAATACATACTTAGAAAAATAGCATTTGCAAGTTACCTGTCCAGCGATGGATCATTGCTGAACATTTCAGTTGGAACAGTGGGCGGTGCTCGCTCGGGTAATAGTTCCATATATGTCTGACGGGACTGAAGATGGCGCTCCACTTCCTCCGGCGTCATATGGCCATCACCTGCCGATAAACCAAATCCAAGTGCTGGCGAAATCTTGGACAGCAGTGCACCAGTTGCTTGATGCTGCAAGTGTCAAGACAGTCAGTTTGTATTTCAATAGATTACTGAGTCACTTCCATAATAAGTATAATTGTCGTTAATAATTTCAGTAAGATGACCACCACCCTTTTGTCTCGGAAAGAATTTGCTAGCATGCTATTTTATTTATATTACCACATACACTCACGCTTTTATGGGGCAAGCAGTATTAACCTTTTTGCATTTGTTATTAATCTTTCAAACCATCGATTTCAAAGAATCGATTTTGGATGTTACAGCCTTTACAATTTTCATATTAACAATTTTATCTATACTAATATTATAAAGAGGAAATTTGTTTGTTTGTTTGTAACGAATAGGCTCCGGAACTACCGGACCGATTTGAAAAATTCTTTCACTGTTGGGAAGCTACACTCTTTGCGGTGAACATAGGTTATATTTTATTCCCGTATTCCCGCGGGAACGGAAACAACGCGGATGAAACCGCGTGACGTCCGCTAGTAATATCTATAATCGTGAGACGAAAGGGCTTAACTAAGCAGCTGTAGGCTGATCTACTAACAAATTTTTAGAGCAAGATAAATTCAGAACGGAAGTGATGCAATTGGATCGATAATGAATGAGACTGGTTAGCAGCACAAGAAGTTTACGACTACTGACCTCAAAATTTCGTTCTGAAGATGGCACGTTTTGGAGATTGCCAACTCCAGTGCGTGTTTTTCGAGGTCGGCTCCGACTGAATTGGTCAAGAACATTTCAAGTCACTGGAGTTGAAAAAAAAAAGAGAATTTAGGACTGCGTGTGAACCTTTTTCAAATCACACATAAAGTCTCAGTGAGTGCTATTTAGCTGTACCAGTTGACGATACTTTCAATGCAGTTAGACACTGATATAAGACTCATTTCTTGTACGAAATTAAGATACAATGATAGGCCATGAAGCCGGGATTGTTGGGCGTGCGTAGTGGATGATAAAAGAAAAGAAGGCAACTTAGAAGTATGAAAGGTTTGATGGTAGGGAGAGTGGTGAGCAGACTTAGCAAAATAACATGGGGTGTAATCTCAACTATTGACCTGAATAAAGGATGATATAACAACAAGCAATTCTTAATGCTGTGTACAAGGTACTTTATATTGTGTTCAGAACAAAATAGCAGCAAAAACAAATCAAGCAAAAGATCAGTTTCCTTACGAGATGACTAGTGTTGGGTGGTTTCTTGGGAACTATCGCCCTCTTCCGTTTTACAGCATTTGAACCTTTCGCTGAAGAACCTGTCGACATATTTTGATTGGCACTTGCTTCCATTTTCTTTCTGTAACATTGTAATGTCCAACTCAATTAAATGCCAAATTAGTGCGCTGTCTACTAGATGAAAGATACAAATCACATGCGACTCTTAAAATGAAGATAAATTTTAACATCATGTTTTGGAAAATTCAAGGGAAAAATATGGCTAAGAACTTATATGTTGACTTTTAAAATTTCATTAGTAGAAGCATTCTCAGCCTTGAGGTATGTGGTGCACAGTTCACTCCACCGCACTGCAGTTCGACGACATGCAGCCTCATGGAGATATATTGTTATGTGTCCATGACCTTACATGTAACTAATTCCAACATTCCTACCTCTTAACATCCACACGATAGTATTCTGGGTCATCAGATGATTCTGTATCATCACTGTCAGAAGTTGTACTCTCATGCTTCTCATATTGCAGTAATCTATCTAAGAGAAAGCTGCGATCTCTGGACACTTTCAACAATCTCTTTTGACTACATCTTAGTGCATCTTGAAAACATTCATTTTCCTGAAAACAGAAGTAGTTTAATAATAACTAGAAAATGAAGAAAGCCTGGCAAGTTGTCTACTTTGTGTGAGAATGGGTGATGAGGTCTTAATCAATTAAACCTTGAAAAAGAACTAGTTTTGGTTATGAGGTTTCACTGAGAGCAGACTATCAATGCATATAGGTGGTGTTTTACGGGTAATAGAATAACATATTGATCACTGTGTCAATCTCACCTACATATTCTCTGTACAGTGGACCATCTGCAGGGAACCATTTAATCATGGACTGGATCCAATGTAGAGTTCTAGTTTGATAAGACTTCCCAGGGAGGGAATACTAATATAGTGCTCTAATGCTGGGGCTGGGGCCACAGCAACGAGAAATGCCATTAATTATTGCGATGATGTACGTTTGGTGTAGACACAAATTATCCCAATAATTTAACAACGGCATTCACATTGCCATTTGACGTGAGGCAATAGCTCAAGTGGCAGTAGACACGTAAGAGATTAAATTAACCCGAGAATTATTATGTTGAAGCGGCCACACTACTCAAATTATCGCGTTAAAAATTAATGCAATATTTATCGCGATGGTAGGCATTGACATTTTCTTTAGTGTGGCCTATGGTATTTTAGAAAGAAGTTTAACATAGATAAACCTATGCATTCTCAAGGAAACTGCTGTAGGTTCAAGTCTCATCCAAGACCTTTGTAGAAATTTCATAGAAAAGATAAGTAGTTTATGTCTTGTATATCTTGTTAATGGCGAAATGTAGAGATGTGTATATTGTTGTGAGAAAAGATAAATGAACATACAGTTGCCAATTTTAGTCTTTATGCAGGGACTGGAGAACTGAAGTATCTCTATATCCTAATATGAGCTTATGTTAAGATTTCTAAAAAAACAAATATCTACCTAAATATATTTTCAAAATAACATGCATTTATAAATATAATAGTATTCCTGCTTACATAAATAAGGTACTTGAGTTTCTTCTTCAGTGACAAATACTGAGCTCTATAGTTAGGTTCTGGCTCTGGATCACTACTGCTGTCACTCGTGTAATCCTTATGCGAATCATGAGACTGTGGAGGCTCAGCAGGGGCGTTATTGCTTGCACTCGGTTCGTTCGCCTGCATATTTGCTATTGACCGGCAATACCACCCGTCAAGCATTTTCTATAAAATTTATATTAATTAAAAGTAAGAACCATTCAGTGTTATAATAATGGAACAATATGTGCACAGTTTATGATTGATAGGCAGGTGCTACAAAAAATAATACGGCAGGCATAACAGAAAGCAACTAAAAATAACCTTTGAATAATTTTCCGACGCCAGTATAAAGAACTA
This sequence comes from Miltochrista miniata, assembly GCA_933228765.1. Lineage (NCBI taxonomy): Eukaryota > Metazoa > Arthropoda > Insecta > Lepidoptera > Erebidae > Miltochrista > Miltochrista miniata. The sequence goes on along the minus strand of OW121757.1, from coordinate 17,172,941 downwards.
CTATTTATACTTAGACTAGAAATATTATAAAGAGTATTGTTTTCTAAGTTTTCGACGATTTGTACCTAATCGCCAGCAGTAATATCAATTGTTTTGTTTGGATTTCTTCCATAAATTATTTTGCACACATCACAAACAGTTCACTTCACTTGTTCGTGTCACTGTCATGTGTCACCAGTGTCACGTACATACATGACAATGACATCGTCACATTATCACTGTGACGTACGGGAAGTTTTCACTGTTGTTGCTTTGTTCGTCCAAAGGACAGGCGAAGGTGTTTAAAACCATACAGTTACAGGGCAGTTGTATTCTGCCTCAAATGATTTTGATATTAGGTGATTTTATTATATGTGCTGTACGGAGCACCAACAAACAAGTTAAAACATGTAAAAAGAATACCAGCCTTTATTTTGTGTAGACTAGCTGCCAAGCAGCAACGGTGCTTCAGATCACACGCGTTCAGTTCACACGCGTTATTGACAAACTATTCAGTTCGTTATATATTGGACTATACAGTTAACTTGTCTCGATAATTTGTTATTAGACCAGCGTTATACGTCCGCTCCGGTCACCCGACGTGAACTGAAAAATATCTATTTGACATTAGAAACGGACTCAGATTCAAATTCAAATACAGAACAAGTCGTGGGACAAATAGACTTAAGGGCACCCGACACGGTCAATTGGGCATGACAAGTCTACGTGCTTGAGTCAAGTTATTGACCGTTTACCACGTAGACTTGACGCTATCATCAATAAATCTACGGTTTGATGGGAATTGAAGTAGAAAAGAGCGTATTAAAAAAAAAACGGCACTTGATGCACTTTCGATTGATGTGAACTGACGGGACTTGACAAGTTTTTATTTTTATTTTTTTTTTAACGCGGGGACTGCAGATTAGGCACTTCGCCGCCTTGTTTCGGGGGAGCAAGGCGGCTTTGTGTGGGACTCGCGGTCAACATGGTACCGTCCTAGTCCGTCCTACCCACTAAACCCCGCGGTGTTCCGCCTCGCCTTAACCGGGTCGCAGGATAGGCCGGTGGATAAATCACTGCGGCCCCGCAAAGGGTCGCCCCGTTACATCATCGGGGCTCTCCACGGGGGGGCTTGATGGACTGCCCCCCCCCCCCCTTTAATCCTAATGGAGTTGGAAGTGCTGATTCCGTCGGTCCGCTCTCGGATGCCCCTCTGTAAGCAGAGGGGGTAGAGAGCGGCCAAGCGCGGGGCGGGCGCTAAAAGCACCCCCGGAATGACAAGTTTTTATTTATTTTGCAATCCGAAAACTTCAAAACGTCAAATTCAAAAAAGTTGCGGAATCGATCAGCGTCCAAGAATGTATTCAGTATTATTTAGATAATAGTTAACCTATATATATTAGACGACCTGTTTGGTTCGGAGGCAAAAATACTGTCTTTTAATCAAGAGGTCGCGGCTTCGATCCAATATGGCCGCTGCGCCGTAATCACAAAATTTCCTGATGGGTATCGTTTAAGGGGTTTTTTGGTATGCTGAGTACGAATAACATGATAATTTTGCAATCCAATATGGCCGCTGCGATGTATTCACATAATATCATGATGGGTATCGTTTAAGGGATTTTTTGGTATGCTGAGTACGAATCACATGATAATTTTGCAATCCAATATGACCGCCGCGCCATTATCACAAAATTCCATGATGGGTATCGTTTAAGGGGTTTTTGGTATGCTGAGTACGAATTTCGGGTTAATTTTGCAATCCAAGATGGCCGCCCCACCACCGTTGTAAATTTTCATGTTGGATATCGTTTATGGGGTTTTTTGGTATGCTGAGTACGAATTTCAGGTTAATATTGCAATCCAATATGGCCGCCGCACCACCGTTGTAAAATTTCATGTTGGTTATCGTATAACGAGATTTTTGGCATGCTGAGTACGAATTTCAGGTTAATTTTGCAATCCAAAATGGCTGCCGCGCCACCGTTGTAAAATTTCATGTTGGATACCGTATAAGGGGTTTTTTGGTATGCTGAGTACGAATTTCAGGTTAATTTTGCAATCCAAAAAGGCCGCCCCACCACCGTTGTAAATTTTCATGTTGGATATCGTTTATGGGGTTTTTTAGTATGCTGAGTACGAATTTCAGGTTAATATTGCAATCCAAAATGGCCGCCGTGCCACTGCTGTCAAATTTCATATTGGATATCATAATAAGGGGTTTTTTGGTATGCTAAGTACGAATTTCGGGTTAATTTTGAAATCCAAAATGGCTGCCGCGCCACCATTGTAAAATTTCATGTTGGATACCGTATAAGGGGTTTTTTGGTATGCTGAGTACGAATTTTGGGTTAATTTTGCAATCCAAAAAGGCCGCCGTGCCACTGTTGTGAAATTTCATCTTGGATATCGTATAGAGGGTCTTTTGGTATGCTGAGTACGAATTTCAGGTTAATATTGCAATCCAATATGGCCGCCGCACCACCGTTGTAAAATTTCATGTTGGTTATCGTATAAGGAGGTTTTTGGTATGCTGAGTACGAATTTCAGGTTAATTTTGCAATCCAAAATGGCTGCCGTGCCACTGTTGAGAAATTTCATATTGGATATCGTATAAGGGGTTTTTTGGTATGCTGAGTACGAATTTTGGGTTAATTTTGCAAGCAAAAAAGGCCGCCGTGCCACTGTTGTGAAATTTTATATTGGATACCGTTTAAGGGGTTTTTGGTATGCTGAGTACGAATTTCGGGTTAATTTTGCAATCCAAAATGCTCACCGTGCCACTGTTGTGAAATTTCATGTTGGATATCGTTTAAGGGGTTTTTTGGTATACTGAGTACGAATTTCAGGTTAATTTTGCAATCCAATATGGCCGCCGCGCCGTAATCACAAAATTTCATGATGGGTATCGTTTATGAGCTTTTTTAGGCTGAGTACTATTTTAATGTAATAATAATAATAATAACACTACCATAGTCAGCAGATATTTTTTCAACTAAAATATTTTTATTAAATTTTATTCATAAAACAGCGAATATTTACTATAAATATTTCAGAAAATCAAGAATAGAAGTAATAGAACCTATTATTTCAATATTCAATGGAAATACTATGGAAATTTTGGAAAAATACTACAATATTGTAATGACATGACAGATGCAAATGTCAATTGAAAAATAACATGAAAATGGATACAAATTAAATGGAAAAATCATGTTGACTAGGGTCAAAAGCAGACAAAATGCACTCATACCATCCCCGGACTCGTCAGGCGGCTCCACTTCGCACCCTAAGGATACTGCTTTACCTGCCTGCGAAATGTCGAGCTCCACCAGTAGCAGTGACGAGTATTTCTCCCCACCGACGTCGCCACTACCTGTACGTCGGCAGGGGAGAGGCCGGCCGCCAGCTAGCTTGGGACCCCGAGGCCCACCGGCCTCGAATAGGGCCCCCGCTGCGGGTGGTAATGTGCACCGCATAAAGTGGACTAAAGAAATTAATGAAAACGTCATGCGGGCATATTTTGCGGCTTCAGAGCTAGGTGCTAACCTCACTGCGTACCGTGGCCGTTTACTTTCTGTGTTTCTGGAACTTGAACCAGCTGTCAACGTGTCAGCACAGCGGTTATCGGATCAGGTGCGGGCTATCCAGCGTTGTAATAAGCTTGATAGTCCGACACTTGAGAGGCTACTACTTCGTCGCAAGTTGTGTGTACCTCGTCACAAATTCGTACACCACCAGTTAGTACACCTGTAGTTGCTGAGGAAGTTGTTGATGAGGAGACTATATCCGTAAGTACCCAATGTGAGAATCGATTAAGGAGTGCTTTGGAAGATGCGATTGTGGAATATCGGTTTGCAAGTGCAGATTGTAGACCACGTCTTCCTCGTATGCCCATGCATAAAAGAAATCGGGCTCTGGTGTGTGCCCTGGATTCACTATTGCACCAATATCTGGACAATAGTGAAGATCTTAGTGATACGCACTCAATCCTGTACTGTGCGGCGGTTGCAGCTTGTCGAGTAGCTAAGGTTAAATTTTACACAAATGAAACTGCTACTCGACCTAGGTCTGCAAAACCTACTTGGCAGTGTAGGATTGAGAGGCGTATTTCCGAGGCCAGGGCACTCATCGGGAAACTTATATGTTTCAGGTCGGGTAATACCCGTCCGAAGGTGATGCGCTTTGTGAAACAAGCGTTCTTTGGGACTAACATAAGTCCTCAAAGATACGCATCATGTGTCACAGAGCGCATCGATCTTCTGAAACAAAAGGTTTATGCATGGGCAAATCGCGTTAGACGCTACAAAGTGCGAGTAGATCGATTTAACCAGAATCGTATGTTCCAAAAAAACGAGAAGTGGGTTTACAGGAACTGGGAAACCCCATATCTTCCAGAGGTTAATGACGTAACTCACCCAGATGATGATACTAGTAATGCATTTTGGAGGAACCTCTGGTCAAGACCTGTTGATCACACTGAGGGTGATTGGATGAGAGATGTTGAACGGTCATGTGAGAATATAACGGATATGGAACCAGTTTATATAGATGCAGAAGATGTTGCTTGTGCAGTTCGTTCGCTCCCGAATTGGAAATCAGCGGGACCGGACGGACTGCATAGTTTCTGGTTAAAATGGTTCCGCAGCTCACATGGCCGTTTAGCATCACAATTTCAATCATCCCTAGATATGGGTTCACTACCCGATTTTATGACTACTGGTTTAACTCACCTCCTCTACAAATCTGGTAGTGCTACGGATCCCAAAAATTATAAACCCATTACATGTTTACCAACTGTTTATAGTCCAATCTTGCCCGATCTGGCAATAATGTAAACATGTCATGTTTTGACAAGCGTTCTCTAAGACAGATGAGTAGAAAAATATAGTGTGACAAAACATTATTTCTTTTAATATCCTGAATAAGGTATTTTAAATGAAAATAAACTATCATATAGAAGTTATTTGGTGTCAAAATGATTGTAAAAACACTGTATGACTCTTGGATACTGGAATACTCAATTGCAAGTAACTATGGATTTATAGGATCAAATGTGTTTGTTTACATTTTTGCGCAAAGCTATTGAAATACAGTATATAAACTTTTAACATCCATTTTGAGAGTCAAAATTACTAAACACATAGAAAAACATTCGATAATATCAATCTCTCAAAATGGATGTAAAAGTGGGGCCCGTGGCACTAAGCAACTCCTTTTAATCGATATGACCATCAGCCAACAGGTGCGTCGTAATCGCAAAAATCTGGCAACATGTTGGATGGATTATAAGAAGGCCTTTGATTCAGTGCCACATACATGGCTTCTGAAGGTACTTGAGCTGTATAAAACTGATACAACTCTGTGTACTTTCTTGAGGGCATGTATGGGGCAGTGGAAAACAGTCCTTTGCTATCCAGGGTGTCGTCGGTTTTGCAATAATGGTGCACCAATTAGTATCAAGCGGGGAATATTTCAAGGGGACAGTCTGAGTCCGTTGTGGTTTTGTCTAGCTCTAAATCCTCTCAGTACTATGCTAGAGAGTTCTGGGTTAGGCTATCGGTTGCGCAAAAATGGTGGGGTTATATCGCACCTCCTTTACATGGATGACCTCAAATTATTTGCCCACACTAAATTGCAACTGATGGATTTGCTGGGAGTAACAGAAACTTTCAGTAGAGCCATCAGGATGGAATTTGGGGTGGACAAGTGTGCAGTCATGCATGTTAAAAGAGGTGTGATAGTGGAATCTGATGGGGTAGAACTTTCAGATTCCACTAAGCTAAACTGTCTTTCTGCAACCGAAACTTACAAATATCTGGGTATATCACAAGCATTAGGAATTTGTGATACTGGCATGAAAGAGACATTACAGGAGCGTTTCTTTGGCCGCCTGAAAAAAGTAATAAAAAGACTTTTATCAGGCGGTAACAAGCTGCACGCCTTTAATGGGTGGGTCATGCCAGTCCTAATGTACTCTTTTGGTATACTCAGATGGACTCAGACTGAACTCAATAAAATTGATAGAAGAGTAAGAACACTGTTGACTGCATTCCGGATGCATCATCCCCGATCATCTGTAATGAGGTACAACCTCATTACAGATGATCGGGGAAATGTGGGGGTCGAGGCTTTTTAAATGCTAAGACCCTCAGAATTCTTTCTGAAAACAGACACCAATATGCACCGTAATGTGGTCGCAGTGGACACGGGACTCACTCCGCTTGCTATGGGCAGAGAGAACTGGAGCAAACTGTAGTATTTTTTTATTTTTATTTTTTTTTTTATTTAAAACTTCAGCACTGAGTACAAGGCGGACTTAATGCCTTAGGCATTTTCTACCAGTCAACCTGGGTGATGCAGAGATAATGATTTAAGTAGGTGCTCCAAAATCTCACGGAAAATATTGAATAATGGAATATTCCTAAATTATAATATTTAAGTAATTAATCAATACATAACACATTACCTATATATACATACATATCAATACATTACACACACACACATATATATATATTATAAAAATATTCCTAGACATAAATACATGGATACATAGACATACATATATAAATAAATATATACTTATATTAATACCAATCATCATCTATGACAGTAGACTATAAGAACTATTATAGTTCTCATTACGGTACACTATAGAGCTGCCGTACTTTCTCCTTGAAAGAATCACGACTAGTGGACTTCCTAACTTCAAGAGGAAGTGCATTCCAGAAAAAAATAGATTGCACCACGAAAGAGGAACGTATGAAATTAGAACTGTGAGTAGGACAGCGAAGAAGAAGATTATTAGAAGAACGTAAGTTTCTGTCATGATTGGAACAGAGAAGTTGAAAATTAGTAGTTAAGTAAGTAGGGGCGTTAGGAGAGTTTAAGATTGTATAGACCATAGTCACCGCTCGCAGACTACGACGGCGACGTATGGGCAACCAACCCAGTTCATCCCGATAAGCGGAAACGTGATCATATTTTCTGAGGTTGAAAACGAATCGAATGCAATTATTGAGAAGTCGATCAAGTTTATTGAGCAGATCTGCATTCAGGTCGAAATAGCACACATCAGTAGTTACTTAGTTAGTTGCGATCTTCAGTACTTAGTACTGAAGATCGCAAAGAGGTATGGAAAAGCAAGCAGCTACATGGACGTTTTTATCGGGCCTTAAATGGACCTGACATTGATTTAAAAGCGTCCGTATCTTGGCTACACTTCGGTAATCTTTTCGGAGAAACCGAAGGTTTTGTCTTTGCCATAATGGACGAAGTTGTTATGACGAAGAACTACCGGAAACATATTCTGAAGGATGGTACAATTGACATCTGTCGGGCATGTCATTGTCCCGGAGAATCACTTAGTGCGAGGCAGCATTTGCGTTTTTCCGCGGCGGTTTCTAACCTCAAAATGTCATCAAACTGTCAAAATCAATGAAATCAAGTCAAAGTTTTGATATTTTGAGGTTAGAAACCGCCGCGATAACCGCAAGTGCGGCCTCGCCCTCAGACATATAGTTTCTGGTTGTTCTCGGCTTGCCAATGGAGAATAGTATCATGTTTGTTTGCATCGAATAGGCTCCGGAACTACTGGACCGATTTGAAAAATTCTTTCACTGTTGGGAAGCTACACTCTTTGCGGTGAACAAAGGCTATATTTTATTCCCGCATTCCCATGGGAACTGGAAATACGCGGGTAAAACCGCGTGACGTCCGCTAGTAATTAATAAAATAATGTAGGGTTCAATCGGTACCAAGAACCCAGTTCATTGACTGAAACATACATGTCCGTATTTGTTTGTAGTAATGTATGGAAATGTCATATTTTTTACTATTATTATTACTTCGCCGCCACTTTGGGTGGTAATACTATTAGGTATATTACCTTTGGTAGCATGACGATACACAGCACTTTTAGCGAGCGATCATTGAGAGTTTGAGAGCGACTGCAGACTTTATATAATTAATCACAGCAACATAACAAAACCCACAGCAAATATTCTCTGTGTTAAAGACATAGAAAAGCTCGTTTAAGTAAAATATATTATGAGCATTTACAATATTTACTTATCTCGAACAAGTTTACCTACCGTTCTTTGCATATTTAAAAATCTTTGCTTATAGTAATCGTTCAATCAATCTACGTCAGACTTTTCTTGTATACCTCATAATATGTAATTACCTGATCTTCGCGTAAAATGAAAACGAAATTTCATATACCTATTGGAGAAATCAACAAACATAAATGACCAATAAATTGGATACATTAGTGTTAGAGAAAAAAAGAGAGCTACAGAATGAAAGTCTATTTTTTTAATTACACACACAACTCGAACTTGATTGAAAGGCTGCAAAAGCATCATTGTTAATTGGATATTTAGAGATATGTGATCTCACTGCTAACAGTTTTTCAATCATGGTAACCGCTTTCTATTTCGTATTTAGCCTTGTGATGTCTGTCATCCATTACTTTATGTGTTGTGGTAGTTAAAATACAAACCTCTTTAGTCCATATTGTCTGTGATTCATTGTCAAAGTCCCATGACATTTCAAATGCCAAATTGCTCTTTTGTTATTGCCATTTTTACTGATGTTATTTGTATCTATTTTCCTACACTGGAGATCGGCGGAATCGTTGATAAACGAAAGGCCATTCATTTAAGGCCGCGTGGGTCAGATTTTGAGTTTTTTGAAACAATCCTAAACTACGATTTTTAATTCGAGTCAGTAAAATGACAATTGCAACTGTCACTGATACGAAAAAGGGTGACCCGCTACAATAGTGATGTTCGACAATCAATAGACTTAGACATTTTAGTCATTCTTTATTTTATTAGGTATGAAAGCATTTTTTTTTATTGTAAATTTGTAATAGATTAAATAATTCGAGAAATATGGACCTTACCAGCATATTAAAATTGTTTACTATAACATTATTATAAAAGCTGGGAAAAAATGTCTAAAAAGATCACGTCATGGAACGACCTGCCCGCACACGTGCTTCCCTCATCTTACAATCCCGGGTTCTTCAAGAGGAGCGTGAAGAGGCACATCACAGGGCCGCTAACTTGAGGACCACTATCAGAAGTGGCCCCCAATCGCTAGATGCACCACGGCTTCTTTCCATCAGGCTGGTGGCGACGTCAATATGGCGAGCTAAATAAAATAAAAGATTCAGAGAAATTAAGTAAAACAATTCAAGTAGTTTTTAACCGACTTCAAAAAAGGAGAAGGTTACTCAATTCGACCGTACATAATTTTTTAACCGACTTCAAAAAAGGAGGAGGTTACTCAATTCGACCGTATATAATTTTTTTTTAAATGTTTTTTCGCGAAGAACTCCGTCCGTCGTTTATTAATCGATTTGAAAAAAAAATTTTTCGTTCGAAAATAGATACTCCCAAGGTGGTCCCATTTTAAGGAAGTTAGGATCTGATGATGGCATCTTGGAGAAATCGAAGGGAACTTTTAAAATTGCAGGGACATCTAGGGCGTTTGTAATTTTTTCGATTAAGGGCTTTAAAGTAGTACAACTTAATGAAAATCTGAAGTCGATCTGATGATGGAGACGAAAGACAGAAGAGAGAATTCCCTAACGATATACAGCAGTTACCTTGTGTTTGGGCTTGATTAATTTGTACTTTCGAGAACTTTACACCTAGGTAGATAGATTTTCAGTATACACGTCACTAAAAAAAAAAAAAAAAATTTAACAAAATAACAACTTAACGTTAACCAAAACAACAAATGTAACAAAACTCAACAAAAAAACAACAAGAACACAAGAAATTGCAGAGGACACTAAGCACTTCTGACACCGTCGGAATTCAGGAGCAGAATGAAAAACAAAATGGCGTCTATAGTGTCTCAAGTGATGACTATAGTGCTGACCATCAGTCAAAAAGATAGTCAGAAATCATTTTGACGAGTCCTCTAATACCATGTCAATACAATGAGATATTTAACTTAATATAAAACAGTTTAATTATTCATATATAACAGTTTAAATCGTAAGAATGTCGGTATTTATAGTATTTTTCATATGATTGTAGGACTTACCGATGTTTTTTTCGGACTTTAGATGTATGTATTTCATACTCTTTTTTTTATATTGACGTCGCCAACAGACTGATGGAAAGCCGTGACGCATCTAGCGATTGGGGTTCACTTCTGACAGTGGTCCTCCAGTTGGCGGCCCTGTGATGTTCCTCTTCACGCTCCTCTTGGAGAAACCGGGATTCCCTCCCGCACACGTTTCCATGATTTCACAGATGAGGAAAACACGTGTGCGAGCAGGTCGTTCCATGTTTTTATACTTCGACAGAGGAATGATCTATTGAAAAAATTGAAATAATAAGTATGTACTTATCACCGTTAATGTCCCCGCGGTTTGAGAACCCCAAATTATACGGAAGGATGGTAAGCGACCCGACGGGATGCCTTTAGAACCCTGGAGAATGGGACGTGCGTTAGTGTGGAATGCCACTTGCACTGACACTCTTGCGGCGTCCTACCTCCCGGCTACTAGCAAAAGAGCGGTGGGCCGGCTAATGCTCGCGAGTGGTTAAAGATCGGCAAGTATAGTTGTCTCGGTGCCAATATGAATTCGTTCCATTTGGTGTCGAGACACTGGGTCCACGGTGTCGCGGTGCACATGGTCTTTTCACGGCTCTGAGTAAGCGTCTGAGGGAAGAAACGCGTGATCCCCGCGCTGGTAGCTATTTCGCGCAAAGGCTTTCCATAGCTATCCAGCGTGGGAATGCTGCCTGCGTCATAGGTAGGAAGGGACCCAATTTGTATATTGATAGGTAGTTAGTTAGTTTTTATTTTAAGAGTTTTTATTTTAAGTTTAGTGTAATGATATAACTTTTAATTGGTTTTATTATTATTGTTTATGAATGAATTAACTTATTATTTCTAGTACTTACCTATGTACTTATAAAAAAGTTTCTTGCTATTTCGATGATTTTTAATAATTTACAGAGATGTTTTTTCTAATGTAAATTATTTTGTACATGTCACACGTGTCATTTAATGAAGTGAGTTCTTAAATATTTCCAAAGTCCAAAGTGTCTTTTCGTGTATTTAACGGACGGGCCCCTTAATCTCAAGGTAAATTGGTGTGAAATGTTTGTATAAGACAAACTACGGTTCCTTGAAAAGTGATGATGATCGGGATTGATATTTTAGTGTAAATAATTATGGGGCAATCGAGGTCCAAATTGTTTGTTTACTACATTATTTGAATGAGTTAAAATACGGTATAGGTGGTTTTATGCAATATTTAATTACTGTTTGATATCGAATAAAAAAATATAATCTCGACTAACTTTTAATCGTAAAACTCGATTCAACCACATCACTATTTATTTGTGACAAAAAACCCGCCACACTGAAAATGTCATTTTACTGACTCGAATTAAAAATCGTAGTATAGTCAAAAAGTAAAGGGTTTTTAAATCTGAAAAATATATATATAATAGTTAAGGATATAAGCTAAACATATTCCGAGCCCGTTACACGATCCAATAAATTTCCCTAGATAGAAAAAAATCCCAAAGTTGACTCTCTCAGAAAAGTTTTTTCAAAACTGTGGCTAAACTATTAACATTTTATATATTTTTTTTTGCACTCAATTAAAGGTATTAATTTTTTATACACATAAAAAAAAAGAAAAAAAAAATTTGCACAGACATAACTAAGTGGCCAAGATTATACATCAGCAGCTGATATAGTGGTGATAGATTGATTGGAACGCCTCGCAATAATTATCGATATCAGCATTCCTCATGATGACAACCTCTTTAAAGCAGAAAAGGAAAAAGAAATGAAATATTTGGATTTGGCTCATGAAGTTGTTGACATGTGGCATGTTGATTCGGCAATTATTGTTCCAATTATCGTTTCTGTCCACGGTTTAATGGCAAAGAGCCTCGATAACCATCTGAAGAGGCTCTCGTTAGACGGCTGGTTCAAGGGCCTGATACAGAAGGCAGTACTTCTTGACACGGCACGCATTTTGAGGAGGTTCCTGTCTCTGAAGCCCTAACCACCGGTAGCTTGGTCCCTGCACCCGATGCCGGTGGGACACTATTTTTTTATATTTTTAAATAGATTTTTATTTTTGTAAGCATTATTTATTTAAAAATGTAAGACAATATGTTAAGAATAAAAAATAAATGGAATAATAATAATAAATCTTTATTTTCAAGCAATATTAGAGACAGTTACAGATATTTTTAACTTACTCTACGGCTCATAGATACATACCTTAGGCAGCGCGATTGTGGTGCCTCTGGTGTTGCGAACCGCCATAGGCTGCCTTGACCACCGGTACATCTGGGGGGGCTGTATGCTTGTCTACCACTCTAGTGGTATAAAAAAAACTTTAATACTAAAAATATATATACATATAACTTAACCTAATTGACACGCACTGACGTCGACGTGTCGCGGGGCGGGGTGTCCCGTGTCAGCAGACGTCCTCTGAAGCGCCGATACTTCACCCCTCTCGGCCAGAAGTCAGCAGCCATGAAGGTGGTGATGCGGTCTGTAGTAGGAAGGTTTAATGTAATAGACCTTAATTTTACAATTAGGACCTTTTGTCATAGTATTTTCGCATTGCTAGTTTAGAAAGCCTAAACTTAATAAGCAAATTATTAAAATTTACTAGTTAGGCGAAAATGGTACTCAGCATTTCAAAAAATCCCTTTAACGATACTCATCATGAAATGTTGTGATTACGGCGCGGCGGCCATATTGGATTGCAAAATTAACCTGAAATTCGTACTCAGCATTCCAAAAAACCTTTTATACGATATCCAACATGAAATTTTACAACAGTGGCAAGGCGGCCATTTTGTATTGCAAAATTAACCCAAAATTCGTACTCAGCATACGAAAAAAACCCCTTATACGATATACAACATGAAATTTTACAACAGTGGCAAGGCGGCCATTTTGTATTGCAAAATTAACCCAAAATTCGTACTCAGCATACGAAAAAACCCCTTATACGATATCCAACATGAAATTTTACAACAGTGGCAAGGCGGCCATTTTGGATTGCAAAATAACCCAAAATTCGTACTCAGCATACCAAAAAACCCCTTACACGATAACCAACATGAAATTTTACAGCAGTGGCACGGTGGCCATTTTGGATTGCAAAATTAACCTGAAATTCGTACTCAGCATACCAAAAAACCCCTTACACGATATCCAACATGAATTTTCACAACAGTGGCACGGTGGCCATTTTGGATTGCAAAATTAACCCAAAATTCGTACTCAGCATACCAAAACACCCCTTATACGGTATCCAACATGAATTTTCACAACAGTGGCACGGTGGCCATTTTGGATTGCAAAATTAACCCAAAATTCGTACTCAGCATACCAAAACACCCCTTATACGGTATCCAATATGAAATTTTACAACGGTGGTGTGGCGGCCATCTTGGATTGCAAAATTAACCCAAAATTCGTACTCAGCATACCAAAAAGCCTCAGAAAAATATCCAACATGACATTATATCTGCTAAGTCACTAGGTCACGTGGATCATTTGTTCAAAGTTAGAAATAAAACAAAAATAACAACGTCAATCGGATTGAATACTTTAACGTTTTAGATAGGGGCCGTCGGGTTACACCGGCTCACGGCTTCTACCTATCCAAAAAAAAAATTCCCAATAGCATTTGACATCTTAGGTCGTATGTCGACTTAATTAATTAATAAATTTAAAATCCGGACCAGTGTGCGGCCGGCCAGCCGCAAATAAAAAAAGTTGTATCAAAACATTACACATTGTATCATTACCAGGTGCGCATAGCGCATTAATGTTACAAGTTGTATCAAAACATTACACACTAGCGGACATCACGCGGTTTCAACCGCGTAGTTCCCGTTTCCGTGGGAATAGGTACGGGAATAAAATATGCCTATGCCCATGTTTACCGCAAAGAGTGTAGCTTCCCAACAGTGAAAGAATTTTTCAAAGTAGTTCCGGAGCCTATTCGGTGCAAACAAACAAACAGACAATCAAATCTTTCCTCTTTATAATATTAGTAAAGATTGTATCATTACAAGGCGCGCATTGTAATGCTTCGTTCTCCTCCTTCACTGATATAACCTCGTCTTTTATCATTACAAGTTGCGCATTGCAATGCTCGGTTCTCCTCCATCACCGCTGTAATGCTCGACGCTGTAATGATACATTACATGCGAATGGTCTTGGTGAGGGACATACATCAGACAGGACAGGACAGAGAGGGTACATAAAAACACGATGCTCCGGAGATCTCTGGGGAATCACCGGAGTTCGCAAAATCACCGGTGAATTTCACCGTAGCTCAAGATTCCGCTCCGATGCAAACTACTAGCGAATAGGGCCAAAAGGCAAGTGTGCGAGCCACACTTGACGGCACCTTCAATGGGCGTCAAGTATTGTCAATTCATCCTTCAAGTGAGATCTCAATCACGTAAAGGCAAGGCAAGGCATGACAATAAAAATTGATCGTCTCGGGGGCCTCTTACAATCTTACCAGGGCACCGATTCTCGCTTCACACGACATGAATGCGTGGACGGAAATCGGCGGGTGAAGCGTCGCCTGTCTCATATTTAGGAACGGCGAACATGAGACGGACGACGTTTCACCCGTAAATTTGCGTCCACGCATTCACGTCGTGTGGTCGAGAATCGGCGCCCTGTTATTTTGATTTCATGACTCGAGCATTAACCTTCTTTCTTGGAGTACAACCTCCAAATCTCGCGTATCATCGTGATTGTCGCGACAGGGGTGTTAACCGTTCGCTTATTATAGTTAAAAGAAAACCTCTACTCGGATAGGTTAGGTTAGAAGCCAATTAATTATATTGCCAATTAATTCCATTAAGTTTGCCAATTAATCGTGTCGGGGTCGGTTAATTGGCAATTGTCAAGCACGTTAAATATCATGTGTACATATACGTCGATACACACACACATGCAAAGAAATCACGCACACTGAAGCAACTTCCATTCATATTTAACGTGATTGACTATTGCAAGAGATGATCATGTCGGGAGCCCACAAAGGGGTCCCGACACGATCAATTGGCAATTGTCATGTCTCGTCAATATCATGTGTACATACACATGCATATACACATGCAAAGAAATCACGCACACTGAAACATTTTCCATTCATAAATATCAGACTTGACTCAATTTATTGACCCGTGTCGGGAGCACATGTCGCGAGCCAATTAATGGCCTCCAGACTCGATCATGCCTTGCAATTGTCAAGCACGTTAAATATGAATGTAAGTTGCTTCAGTGTGCGTGATTTCTTTGCATGTTTTTGTGCATCGACGTGTAGGTGCACATGATAATATTGTATGTGCTTGACAATTGCAGTTTGACCGTGTCGGGACCCCTTAAAATTTAGTAAATTGTGAACGCATTTAAAATGTGACGTAGTCAAATGTCAATACATTGTTTGCCAATTGCCACCAATAGATGTCTCTTTATTAAATTACATACAAATACAAACAGAAATGAATACGATTTATATAGAGTATTGCTTATAATTTGCTACTTTTACTTATTATTATAACTTACTATTTACAATAAGTCATCCATGGATGCGAATTATGGAAAGTTAAATAGTAACTGTATGGCGCAGGCGGGCGCGGGTTTGCGCAGGTTTCATCATTATTATGTCATTAAAAGCCTAGTAAATTGTAGAGGCTCGGCAGTGTTGGAAGTGCAGTAACAATTTGGGGTTTTTAATTTTGAAGGCTTTTACATCATTTCGTAATCTTGTTAGTCCAATTTCAACCTTAAGTCTACCGCATGTGTTCTTTCAGCTGAGTGGAGCCGTGGTCGTTGCGGTCAATCTGAACCGGATTGATTCCTCGTGTTGTGATGGCTCTCGGTAGTGAAGTGAATGATAACTCTTCAAAAAATACTACTCCTAAAGTGAAAAAATGTCCTACGAACAATACGGTGACAGACAAAAGTAGTAGCGGTAATGTTAACAATGGTAAGTATTAAATGGTCATGCCCTCCAGTTATGTAACATTGAAAATAGTTATAAGCTACTATCTATCAGTATTTCACCAAGATAATTATTTCCAACAAGTGCATTTGGGTCATGTGATTACCATCGATAAATCATGTGATCTGACCCCTATGAGAACCTCATGCACTGTTTCTTTAATAAAAATATGCGTAATAATTACATGTTTTTCCAAAAGTGAAATTTTAATGTTATTTTAATAATACTCGATCACACACAGTTTCAGACTTGTGACTTGGTTAATTAAAAATGTAAATTATTACACAACTTCTAGCAGTGTTACAAATACATTAAGTATTAATGTATTTTTTTTATAAATTTGTTGGTCTAAATCTGACTAAATTACTTATATGTTTTTATCAGTAGTTATAATTTGGCCCCTACTCAGTACAAGCAGGAAGCAGTCTACTAATAATTTCAGGTGGCTGACTTATTTCTAACGCCATGTACATTTACAATAGTTTTATTCTAAAGGTACATAATTTACGCTTTGGAATATACTACCTCCACTCTAATTGTTTATTTTTGTCTGCTTGACTATGAATATAATTTTAGATGTTTAGTGGCTACTTAGCTCAATAATTATGTAGGTACATACACACTCTGCAATGGGGTAGACAGAGAAAGTACTTACCTAGCTGGATTTTTACTATTTCATGAGACCACAATAGGTTTTCTTTCAGAGTTATTAGGAGAAATAATAAGATTTCACTGAAAGAAGTTGTACCATTTTTTTTTGTGGTTCTAATAACTTCAAACATTAACTGTTTTATTTTTTCTGATTGGACCAGTTTAATGTTAAATATAATCTAATTATGGTTATAATTTAAAATGTTTAAATCCATGTATCTGTTTAGGTATATCAAACAATTTTATAAAATTCCGCTTGCCATTTCGTAATAATGCAGTGAACTTCAAATCATCTTCTTTATTTTACACTTATTAAATGTTGGGAGACGTATGATGTAAATATGGGTATGAATGAGGTACACACTCTGGAAGTTCCATATTATGTGCTTTCTAAACCTTGTCACATTGATGGGCAAAGGTCTCTCCCCGTAGACTCACAAGTGTTCCTATCTGATGCCTTGTTGTAAGTACCTATTATAAAAAAAACCTCATACGATAATTTCAAACACCTCTGAATTATATTTTAGAATTTAAAGTTACAAGTCTATTGCATCAGACCTTAGTATAATTGAGTACACAGATAAAATTAAACACAACTTGTATTAAGTTATGTACAGTTGAAAAGTAAAGTTATTGACCTCACCCGGTTCTATAATAGACAGGGTTATCTTGTTATTTACATATGCTCACTGTTTATGAAACTTAGGCTAATAGTACAAACCTATTTAACATGTGAGGTCATTAAAGTGAATGGATAACAAAATGCAAGCTCTTATTCGACTAAGTATCTTTTTCTCATAATCAGTATTTCATTAAACACAATAGGTATTCAAAAGCACAAACTTATTTATGTATTTATAATTACTTAAAAAAAAGTTATGTGTTTGCTACATTTTGTAAGAAATACTAATCTAAATTGACCTACATTCTTGGCAACATTTATCTTTTGTGTAAATGAACACCCTTATCTATGAGCAATCTTCTAGATGACATATGGCTGTATTGTATTCATACTCATACAGAAACTGAATCTACCTGTAAGTTCAAGTACCTTGACTATAGTTATACCACTGAGAGAATAAATTCCTGTATGTGCCTATAACACATTAATTTATAAGAAAGATTGATGGTTGGCCTACATTAAATTAAACTACCTTGGTCATCTCCTGCAAGGGCAGTAGAGGTGACGCGGCGATTGTGGCACTACTCGTCAGCAAACTGGGACGGACTGCGAGAATACTATGCAGCCGTCCCGTGGAGTCAGCGCTGCTTTGCAGGGAGGGCTGCATCGGAAAGCGCGGTTCTGCGGTTGCGGTGAGACTACATTAGGTATGGAATACTACAATCCGTACACTGATGTCGCCAGCATCCGCAAAGCCCGCTCCTGGTTCGGGCGTAAGTCCGCCTTAGCTGTTCAACCAAAACAGGCGGCGTACCGCGCCTGGGTCAGGGCTCGGGCTGTGCGCGGTCAGTGGTCCTGATGACATTCCGGCAGTGGTGCTGAGGAAGTGTGCAGCTGAATTATCTCCAACGCTAACACGCCTGTATCGCCTTTCCTATTCGTCGGGAGAAGTGCCGGAGGCTTGGAGGCTTGGAGGCGAACGTCTAGCCGATCCCCAAGAAAGGGGATCAGTCGGATCCGGCCTACTATCACCCCATAGCCGTAACCACTGTCATCTGCAAGGTTTTCGATCTAATCATCAACAAACAGCTCATGCGCTATCTGGAGGATCACTCGTTAATTAGCGATCGTCAATATGGCTTTAGGCCGAAACGATCAACGGGTGACCTCCTAGCGTACATAACACACACCCGGTGTGAGGCTATGGAGAGGCATGGCGAATCTCTGGCTATTGGCCTAGTCATCGCTAAGCCTTTGATAGGGTATGGCATGCTTCGCTTTTTTCCAAGCTATGGTTTATCGCCCCAGTTGTGCCGCTGGTTGGCCAGCTTCCTGCACGGGCGACGTATACGGGTTCTCTGTGATGGTCAGGCTTCCTGCTTTTGCAGGTAAATGCCGGAGTACCACAGGGATCGGTATTGTCCCCAACTCTCTTTCTTCTGCATATCAATGACATGTTGTCCCTTGGGTGCATTCATTGTTATGCGGATGATGGTACTCTGCATGGGAGCTATTCTGGCCGTCCAGCGGAGAGGCGTGATGACGTGGAGGAAAAGAGACGGCAACTCGTGACGGATCTCGACCGGGACCTTGGTCACATTGTCTAATGGGGTTCAGAGTCAACCTGGTCGAGTTTAATGCCGGGAAAACACAGGCGTGTGCGTTTACAGCTAAGAAGTCCCCATTCCTACCCCTACGCTCTCTTCAGAGCATTACGGTTCCACTAAAGGACAATCTGGATATCCTCGGTATAGACATCCGGCGTGAGCTCAATCACACAAAACTACATAGAGAGCTGTATTGGGCTGACCTCGCGGAAACTAGGAATCCTGAATAAGGTGAGACGGTATTTCACGCCACATCAGAGATATCTAATATACAAGACGCAGATGCGCCCCTGCGTCGAATACTGTTCTCACCTTTGGGATGACTCCGCGAGGTAGTTACTAGACGCGGTTGACGCTATGCAGAGACGTGCTATCCGAATAATTGGTTGTCCTGAGGGGAGGCCTTGATCCGTTAGCGCAGCGAAGAACCATATCGTCCTTGGCTGCCTTCTACCGAATGTATCACGGTGAATGTTCTGAAGAGCTCTTCAACCTGATCCCACCCCTCTACTTTCCGGTTCCGAACAACGCGTGCCGGGCAGAGATGCCACTCATACACAGTGGAGAGAATCTTCGCCAGAGCTGAGCGTTTCAAAAGATCGTTCCTCTGTCGAACTATAAAAACATGGAACGACCTGCCGCACACGTGTTTCCCACATCTTACAATCCCGGGTTCTTTAGCTTAGCTTTTACTGCCATAACGAAATATTGCCGACTATTAGAATAAATACTTAATGCTTTTCTGAAGGCCAAATGGGGCAACTGAGCATAAAACCCACATCAGTCTTCGTTTTCGTGAAATCTTGGGAAAACCGAGGCAGGGCGATCATTCCACAATTCAAGTGTTCGCGAAAATAAGTCGCTGTCGGACCTTACCGTGCTCGAACGCTCTCCGGACGCAAGGTGTGAGAATGAACACCCTGTCTGGGGCGAGCGGTGCGATGATAGAACCTAACCGTAGATATCATAATATCAAACAATTCCTCAAAGCACAAACCATTGTACAGGCGATTAAACACGGGAGGCAAAGTCTCTCCTATCGCTAAAGGACTCCACGCCGCCTGTGAGTATGGAATCGTTAGTTCGTCAAATAGACGGAGCTGATATTTAGGTGCCCCAGCCCAAAGCTGACTGTAGTACTCATAATGCGGCCGCACTTGCGACTTATAAAGTTGCAGTGTTTGCGCCACAATAACGTAACGCCGCGCCCTCTTCAGCACTTCGAACTTTTTGGAGCTGAACTTAGGTTGGCCTTGTCCTCCAAATGACTACTAAACTGAACGTCACAGCAGATGTTAACACTAAGGCTCATTATACTGTTGGAGTTAGAGAGAGATGTACCCTGGAATTGCGGCATCTCAACAAATGGGGGTTTATTAGCGGTTAATTCACAAACTTGTGTCTTAGTGACAAGGTTTCGTCTAACCCAATAGAACACCCTTGCTAGAAGTGTCTCGATTTGAGACACAGATGGGTATGTAGTCGGAACAGTTGCCATCAACGACAGCAGCTGTTTCGACCGTTTCGCGGCCGGTAAAAGCATCAAACTTCTACCAGTCGGAAAACTGGATACCCATCCACAAAACCCATCGACCTGTCCAAAGGAGCGCAATTTCGTAAGAAGACCACGGTGCCAGCCCCGTTCAAAGGCTTTAGAGCTATCGATGCTCACTGCTAGAGCCTCGCCTTTACACGAGAAGATCGCAAGTCGAGCGACCGTGGCAGAAACCATACTGGCATCCGAGCAGGTTGTGATCATCAAGGTACCTCAAGAGCTGTGTGTTAATAGCACGCTCCATCACCTTTAATAAAGGGGGAGAGAAGGGCAGGCTTATATACCCTTCTTGGGCACAGGATGCACATGCGCGGTCTTCTACGAAGTCGGGCCCTTGTTTCATTGAATATTTTCATATTCCATGAAACAAGTGGGCTTCGTGAAGGATCGCGGACGTGAAAAGCGTGAAAAGACGTGTAAGTACCGGACACAACTCAGGATCACAGGCCATGCCGTCTGGCCACATTCGACTTATGAACGTCAAGGGATTAAAGCTCCCGACTGACGTCCCGTTGCTTGAATTTCATTTCTGGCATCCCCTCGTGTGGCACACACGAGGGGATGCCAGGCGGAGAAGTACCTGCATCGTCCATGGTCAAGTCGGAGAAAACCCAGAAGATCAGCCTTGTCCATGACACTCCCAGACTACCATGCGGTTTATGTAGGGATGGTAAACCCGACCGACAAAAGTTTCCCTCTGAAGCTTTGGCAAACAGCCAGAATTCACTATTCCCAGAAGGGTAGCCAGCCGGTCGCTCACCAATTCGGCCGACGAAATCGAACTTAGCCCCGGAAATTGCTCTTTTACCGGCCCTCGAGACGGCATTTAGTTTGCGTTTCACTTCATGTTAGGGTCTGAATTTGTGCGAGCCGTAACTCAAGCTTCTCAGCAAAGACACAGTCGCTTTTTTGCCCCTGCAGGGATCTAGTGGTGGTTGATAAAGATTACTTTCAGCCTTCAATTTTCCGGCCACTACTCCGACTATGATTGATCCAGAGGTTCTGAACATCGCTATGACTTTCTTTCATCGTGCGGGCGGCATAACTTTTGTGAGATAAGGCACATGCTTCGGGTACTTTCTAAAGTGTACTTTTTTTTTTTTTTTTTTTTTTTTTTTTATACCACTAAGGTGGCTTTGTATCTAAATTGCTTATAAGGCAACAATTTCAGTAGAATCTATGTAGGAGACTGACCGAAGGCGAAGACACTCCAATGACTTAACAAAAGTTGGACTACAGACATTCTTCTGGCCGTTATGCGGTCTCTTTTTTTGATCGGTTCGTTTTTTTCATATGATGTAAATTTCCGGCATGTGCTTGCTGTGTCACATGGTTCGAAGCTGTGGATTTTTTGCGCCGTGGGTCGAACTGCCAGACTTCAGACATACCATTAAAAAAAGTAAATTATATTATGTTGCATTGAATTAATGAACAATTAATTCTCACTAATGCGTTTTTGTGTTAACTTACTTATATTATTTATTTGAAGACTCCCGGATTCACCATTCTTTTATTTACTCCGATTGGTCGATGTCTATAATAATAATTAAATTATTCAAAGTATATTTTTACCGTGTTTCTCAATGTCATCCGTGTGCGTCACTGCCTGACCCTACTTGTATAATGCAGATCAGTAATGGTGTTTATGTCTATGTCATTTAACTGTTGTTCTAAAGCGAAAAATTCTAAATCTATGGTTCTAACGGATCTGAAAATAAGTATTATAAATTTACCTTGAGTCCTTCTGTAGACTATAATCTGGAAATTTATATTCTTATGCTTTTTTTTTTTTTTTTTTTGTTTAACGCGAGGGAAAATCCTCATGGATGTTATGCCGGACTCCTACCGACTAAAAAACCTCACGTCACGCCCAACAGTCTATGGTTGGGAGCCCCGGGTAAACCCTCGGAAGGATGTCCCAGGACTCCCAACAGACCCACGGCCGCTACTGCGGCCTCGCCCAGGGGGTGGTTCGGGTGGTATCCCGCGTCTTTGGGGGGGTTTCGGGTGTGATCCCGCTTCTAAGGGGGGGCGTGCGTGAATTGTCTCACTCACATCACGCTGCCGTCATGGGCCTGCTTCTGTAAGGACGGTGAGCCGCCCTGTCACCGTCCTCAGGCCCCCGGTCATGGTGGCCGATAGTCCTCGGCGAATATTCTTATGCTTTATTTGGATTTAAGAGTTAGACAGAAGACCTGGAAAACACGAGATGGACAAGGAGAGGGACTAGTCTTTCCCTGTGACGTTTTCGCAGAACCGGGTATTGTGGCATAATTTGAGAGAGGCCTACGCCCAGGAGTGGACTGCCATAGGCTGATTTGATTGGTTGCTTTGTTTCTTACACTTCCGCCTGAGCGTGATAGTGAGGGCATCTCTCTTTGAGCTTCATAACAGGTGCCTTGATAATTATATTTTCGCTTTGTCGTATCGTAGATAGCGATCAATTGAATTATTCATGCGTAGTTCTATAAAGAGTCGAGGCATCGTCAATTAATTCAACGTTTCGATTCATACGTTTTGTTATATCTACGAGTATGGGTACAGGAGTACGTATGTAGGTGTGTAGTATGTTATCTTTAAATACCTACGTAAAAAGCAAGTGTGGAGTATGTATCTATGGTTGATCTACTTGTACCTACGTATCAGACGTTGCGATAACGTTTTATGTGATGTGATTTCGGTACGAGTGATAAGAATACTCGTTACCGCCTGTTGCTGCTATGCGGTCGTATTTATTACGTACATGTTTCGTAATAATAACATGGAATTTCTATACGAGGTTCAAGATGTAAATCAATTTATCCACCGTGGTTTCTGAATGAATATGAAATGAATGGACGTATTAGCATGAAAAATGTATTAATAACGTGGTTTATATTTTGAGGAAATATTCTAAGCTTCAGTCTTCAGCAATTCTACATTGACTGTTACATTCCATCTAAGACTACTCCATTAGTGTTGCCTACGTTCTTGCATCATGCACGTAACGTAACAAGTACTTCAATCCAGGATGAACCGATACCCCTCTCCTGATATTTCATGTTTTTCAATCTAAAATAACGGATGTTATAATTTTTGGGCGAATGTGGCTTGTCTCCAAGTTATAGACCTCGTCATGAAACCTGAAAGAAAACAATTTGACCCCCGCCCGCCTGGGCCGTATCGGCGTATCCGTATCAAGTGTTAGTTGCTAAATGGGGTAACGTCTCAGACATCACGTGACCTTCTCCCAAAACCACGTTCCGTGAGACCTCTCGCTATTTCACTTTCATACATGCATCTGCCAACGTATGAAACACTTCCATATCCAAACATTATTGAGGACGTTGGCTTACACCATACGAAACTTGCCAAAGCAGCCATGCCCGACAAGCAGTAACGTCATTCAGTGCGAAGACCATAGAATAGAATGCGCTTATTCTGAAATCATGACTTTTCTTTCAAATGACGTGTCTAATCTCGCCTATTGCGACATGCTCTATGCTCGGGTGCTTAAGTTGTTCCTCTCATTTTTCTATGAGTATCTAACTCTCTAGTGGATCTTCAAACGATTGCTCGGAGAGATAAAAACGGTTCGCCGACCTTGATCAGCATCCGCAGCGGACATGGTAGATTTGTAACTACCAACGTCACAAATCTACGACGTCACGCGGGTCACACCGATCTATTGTCCCCGCCTTCCCTTAATACAAACATACATACATATCATCACGCCTGTCTCCCATCGGGGTAGGCAGAGACTATGGCTTTCCACTTGCTACGATCCTGGCATACCACTTTCGCTTCTTCTACTTTCATAAGTGCTTTCATACATTCTCGTCGGTTAAGGGTACTCTTGACCTGGCCTTTTTCCAACAGGTCTTTGATCTGGTCATCATGTGTACGCCGAGGTCGACCCCTACCAGTTTGCCCATTCATTCTCGCCTTATAAATCTGTTTAGTCAGTCTACTTTCATCCATCCTCTCGACATGTCCGAACCATCTAAGCATCCCTTTTTCCATCTTCGTCACTACATCTTCAGTTATACCACATTGTTTTCTAATCACGCTATTCCTTTCTTTGTCCATCAATTTCACTCCAGCTATACTTCGCAGACTTCTCATTTCCACTGCATTAATTTTACTTTCATGCTTCTTCTGCCACACCCAACTTTCACTACCATACATAAGTGTAGGGATAAGCAGACCTCTATGCACAGCCACCCTTGCCTTACACACGTTTTGATCGCCCCATTCACTTGGTTACCTGCCAAAACTCTTCTCTCAATATCATAATCACACTTTCCATCTCTTGCAAATTTTGAACCCAAGTATACAAATTCTTTCAGCTGTTCCACTCTTTGCCCTTCAATAATGATGGGGCAATTCGTCATACATTCTTCTCTTTCAAACACCATTACTTTGGTCTTGCTTACATTAACTTTCATCCCTTTACCTCTTAGAGCCTCATCCATAATATTAACCATCAACTGCAACTCCTCCGCCGTGAAGCTAAGATCACCTGATCGTCAGCATATAAGAGGCACTTGATGGTCATCTCATTCAGTTTTAATCCATACGCACTCTCTTGCAATTCTTTCAAACAACTGTCCATGTACAGGTTAAACAGCCACGGTGACGCTACACAACCCTGTATCACACCCCTTTCTATATGAAAGAAGTCCGTGCAAGCACCGTTGATCCTGACACAAGCACTAGAGCCCTCATAAAGAGATTTCAGTGCTCGTATCAAGCTGCTGCTCACCCTGTACATGGACAATGTTGACCATAGCTCATTCCTCACCACTTTATCATAGGCCTTCTCCAGATCTACAAATATGCAATAGACCTTTTGACTTTTCGCCAAAACTTTTTCAGCTATGCATCGTAAGGAGAAGACCTGATCCGTGCATCCCCTTCCTTTCATAAATCCTGCTTGAACATCCCACATGTTTCCTTCACTTTCATCCATCACTCTTTTTATCAACACTTTCGCATACAATTTACCGACAATGCTGAGCAGGCTTATGCCGCGGTAATTTCGGCACTCTTGCTGCGACCCTTTTCCTTTGTACAGCGGTACAATGACAGCTTTGGACCATTCCTTTGCTACACTGCCGCTCCGCAAGCAAAGGTTAAACAGGCGGTACAGCTGATAAATTACCAGGCCACGTCCAGCTTTCAGCATCTCAACCCCCATCAATCCCAGCAGCCTTTCCTAGTTTCATACTGTTCAGTGCTTTCAATTTCTTCCAATTCAATTTCTTCAATTTCTTCCATACTTATCTCGCTTTCATTCCCATTTTCGTTCATTTCACAAAAACGAGTTTGCACTTGTGTATCCTCTTTATCAAATAAACTTTCAAAATACTCCTTCCATATTTTTAGCACACACTCTTCTCCTCTAACAAAACTTCCGTCCTGGTTTCTGATATTATTGAGCGACGACGTGGTCTTTGGACCCCTTACAGCTCTTATGCCTACAGCCTTCCCTTAATATAGTTATTATATTATACGCATATGCTAAAACGAAACAAATTAAAAGAACATTTTGCCATATGTAATCGTATCTACGTCTATTTTGTGTGAAATTAATAGCTAACCAGGAAGTGGCATGACAAATGACGAATCTGTTGGGAAGATGAATTTAGTACGGCCCTCTCTATGCTGAATGTAGCTATGTTTTTTTAAATATTCTATTTTAGAATCACCGTTCAGCTACGAGTCGGTCGGCAGAAACTACATTGTTATTATAACCATCCACCTGAACCCTACTAGCTGCCGTGGTACAATGTACCTAAGTAATTAAGGATATATTTGACCGAGCAACAGTAGCCAGTTTGTCATAATTCATATCCGGTTACGGAATTTGTTAGTGACTGTACACGTCGTGAGCGACCAATTTGAACAAATATGTTACTTAATTAATATCTACGCGGTCACAACTTTGTGGGTACAATACTGACTGATTTCTCAACGCCCTTCGAACACTTTGCCGAACTAGTGGATCCATTACAATGAAATTGTGGGCCGGAAATATTAGCGCTCACGAAAATAGGTCAAAGCTGTTGAAATATCCAGTTCAAATCACATCTAACAAGTCAATCAGTCTAAAGATGTTTGAAAATGGCAAGTAAAATGCATCCGTAGAATTTTAGCTACCTATGCGAATTTGCAGTGAAAAGTGACTTTAATACTGGTCGATGTTTTTGGAATAGTTATGACATGTCGTGTATACCTACTTAAAACGAACAATAACAAAAAGAATGATATTCGAGATTTTAAGACAGAGCTATTGTTGAAAATGAGTAATTTCTAATCCAAGAAAATTATAGTCATAAAATAAAAGGAAATCAATGCGTGCCAAATCTCTTAACAAACCGTTTCTGCTTCTTTGGAGTAAAAGACATTGGATTTCACACTTTCCAAATTAAAACCTATGACAAGTTTATGCGTACATATTTATTTTGTATGCTCTTACTATTAAATAATTTTAAATTCTCAGGGATTTTACATAGGGATTAAACACGGAACAGAAAATCTGTTCAGATGGATTAAATAACGTCGAGATTAACTTTTGTAATTGATTGTACCTAGATAACATAATACCTGCTTAGTTAAACAAATCAAACTGGGACGTTACACATTGATTGCTTGTAAAACGTCATAGTATATTTTGTACAGATAGTATGTCAAAATCATTTACAGTATCAAAAACTATGTATTGATGTATAAATTCTTATAAAATTAGTGTTTATCACGCATGTTTCTAACGTAACACGTGTATGCTTAGAGATCGTCTGATATTTGATGCATTTTACAAAGCAAGGTAAGGTCACAAAATAATCAGTGATCTATAGGTTAAATATTCAGCAAACGTGTCGGTACGTTGCGCGCTGGCAGGCTGACTTCTGTTTGCATAATTCATTGATTGATTCAGTCCCCTGACTAAACTGTATCAAACAAACGATGTTTAACTGAATTTGAAATACATTCTCGACTCCGCTCTGCCTTGACGTCAATCTGCCACTAAACCTATATCGATACCTTAATTTGCAAACCTAATAACTCCACTTTTTCATGAAAATTACATTTTGATACCGGCAGAAACTAGATTTTTTGCTCTATTTTTTTGAAATACTAATAACTCCATGATTCCCAACCGCATTGGTGTGAAACGCCATTTGAAAATCAAACAACTCCGCGTTAAACGAAATGCATCGATTTTGACAAAATAATCTAATAACTCCCGCGCAATCGGCAATTTTGTATGGCGTCACAGAAGCGTACTAAATATTTTCATCAAATGGTTAAATTGTGTTTTATCGCCGTTTGAAGCTTAAAAACCGTAGAAGATATATTAAGGTTAGTGTATTTATGATACTATTACGCTATTGAATAGAACAGGGGCACCAAAGTCTTAGCCCAGCAGTTTGGTAGACCCCATCTAACGAAACATAAAACAGCGGGTGGCAAAACCGTGACCTCAGGGTCCGAGATTCTCGAGGAAATTGAGTACTATATATAGACCTCTATGCATCACGAACCTCGGCGGCTCTCGAGCAACTGAAACCCAATAAATCTCCTGGAGAGGACGGAATTACGACTGAGCTCCTGAAAGCGGGTGGGACTCCGATCCTTAGATACCTTACGAGCATATTTAATTCCGTCCTCTAACAAGGGTCAGACAACCAAAGCGTAGAGCGGGAGTGCGGTGGCGCTGTTCTTCAAAAAGGGTGACAAATCCTTACTGAAGAACTACAGACCCATCTCTCTCCTGAGCCATGTCTCCAAGTTGTTCTCGAGAATAATCTCAAACCGCCTCGCTGGGAAACTCCACAATTTCCAGCCAAAGGAGCAAGCCGGGTTTTGAAAAGGCTTTAGCACCGTGGACCACATCTATACTATTTGGCAGATTGTACAGAAGACAAAAGAGTACAATCAGCCGCTGTGTGACTATGGCTTTCGTGGACTACGAGAAAGCCTTCGACTCGATCGAAACCTGGGCAGTTCTAGAAGCTCTGCAGTGGTGTCGTATTGATTGCCGATTTATCGAGGTGTTGAAGTGTTTATATGATACTGCTACAACTACCGCCCGATAAGAAAACCAATCCCATAGCGCTGCGCAGAGGTGTGAGACAGGGAGATGTTATGTCGCCTAAGCTCGTCACTAATGCGGTTGAGGACGTCTTCAAGTCGTTGGACTGGAATGGATGGGGCGTGAATATAATCGGTGAATGTATCTCACACCTTCGGTTTGCCGACGACATTGTTTTAGTAGCGGAAACGCTGGGACAGTTGAGCGGGATGCTGCATAGTCTAAGTGAAAAGTCTAGACATGTTGGGCTTTGCATGAACTTGGACAAAACCAAGCTCATGTTCAATGAGCATGTCGTGCCGGGACCAACATTCGTTGAAGGATCGAGGCTTGAGGTTGATGAGTAGACCTGCCTTGGGCAGGTTATCAGATTTGAAACGAGTAACCTGGATAAGGAAATAGCCAGAAGGATTCGCTTGGGCTTGGCAGCGTTCAGCAAACTGCGTCGGGTTTTCTACTCGCCAATACCGCAATGCCTGAAGACGAAAGTCTTCAACCAGTGCGTTCTACCAATGTGTACTTACGGTGCCAAGACGTGGACACTCACAGTGTGGCTAGTCCATGCCCTGGTTGCGCAACGAGCAATGGAACGAGCTATGCTTGGGATGTCTTTGAGGGATAGGATCCGAAACGATGTTATCCTTGCATAGACACAACCAAGTGGCAAGGATTGTCCAACAGCAACTAGCACTACAATATAAACTTGTTGATTCGGATGTACCGTATTACAGGTATGTGCCCGACCCAGTTCTAGATAATAAAGTATTGGAATCGATCTATTATCACTGACAGGACTATTGTAGCCAATAAGCCTGATATAGTGGTAATAGATCAATCAGAACGCCTCGCCATAATCGTTGACATAACCGTCCCACATGACGAAAATCTCGTGAGATCTAAAAAGGAAAAACAAATAAAATATTTGTATATGGCTCACGAGATTACTGACATGTGGGATGTTGATTCAGCGGTTATTGTTTCGATAGTCGTATCAGCACATGGTCTGATTGCCAAGTGCCTCGATCAACATCTCCAGAGGCTCGCGTTAGGTAGTTGGGTCAAGGGCCAGATGCAAAAGGCGGTACTCCTAGACACGGCACGTATCGTCAAGAGGTTCCAGTCTCTGCAGCCCTATTGGTCCCTGTACCCGATGCCGGTGGGACGCTATTTTTATATTTTTGGTTTTTTAGTATGTATTTAAAAATTTATATTAATAAGTTTATAAATGTAAATCAGGGGAATAATAATATATTTCTGGTCATATTACACACACATTATCAGCAAACAATTCATTAATATTACACCTCAATAATTGTTTGTACGATTGTAGTCTTCTTAAAGTTTAAGATAAAAACAAACAACTCCACTTTAAGTTTCAAATATTGCTTAAACCAAATCTAACAACTCCTTTTTTCATTATAAAACTCAATGGTTATAAAAAAAAAAGTCGATTTTTAAGTGTTTTTAGATAAATAAAAAGCATAATTTCCAACGGGATTTTTGGTTTTCTTCATTGTGTTAAATAAAATTTATTATGACGTTTTAAGTCTCTCCTGTAAAATTTGCTCAAGAGGAGTTAGTAGGTTTGCAAATTAGGGTATCGATATGTAAAACACATCTCGCGTTGATGTAATACGTGGCAACTCGTACTTACGTTTAAAATACTATTTAGGTCTGTTTAGAAAAATAATGTTCAAGTGTGAGGTAATTCATGATAAACGCGTTTCTCTTTCACAACAAACTATGGATGTTGTTTCCTCCGTACAGGTTACGGGGATTACTCTTCTATTAGGCTTTTCTTATCGCCCTCTTTGGACTTCTGTCTACGTTCTATTAACTAAGGGGATTTACCTACTCAAATAGATTGTATGAGGACCGAAATAAACATTTAAATAGCCTGCAATCACCTTATTTTCAATTAGCGTCCTAGACCGGTCACGTAGACACCGTTTACACAGTACCAAAAAAAAAAAAATTCCATTCCCAGCAGTTGTAATATATTCTCCCTTTAGAGCCAATCACCATACCATTTATAAAACCGTTTTTCCATAACCGTAGGAATTCAGTTCTTCATACAAATGCTTTTCTGGCTTCACAAAGAGGTCCATGGCAATGAGGCCGTATTGTTAGTACAGACTCTTCGTGTACCAACGCACGGTACAGTTGGTTCTTTGAGTCGTTGCTCTCCCAATACTCTTCTACTTTTTAGGCATAGTACAAGATATCCCAAATTTACATTGGTTCAGTCAGGTTACTACTCGTACCTAAAACAATTTCCTACGTTAACGGGATGCCAATTGACTCTAATCGCGACTAAGTTTTAGACCGTGATTAGAATAAAGATAGTTGAACATACAGTATTTAATACGCAACTTTCTGTATCACGATCCTAAAAACTCCTTGGCGTTTTACTTTACTACCAAATCAAATGTTACAAACCCCACCAATTATTTGCAATCAATGGCGGAATGGCCTTTGCTACTCGGCCTTTCCTACTTGTTTATCATTCATAAGGTATTGATTCTTTTCTATCATTGCGAAGAGAATCCGCTACGTCTGTTGTCACCCGTCTTGTGGGGCACATAGACCTATAATAGAATAGAATAAAAATTTGTTTGCACACCATGTTATACTTTACAGAAATAAATAATTGCAGATATTGTACAAAGTGCGGCCTTATCGCTAAATAGCAATTTCTGTCAGGCAACCTTGGGATGGACAGCGAAAGATATTAAGTAGATTGTTTAGCATAATTGTTTAAGTAAACAGTAGTATTAAGTCCCTGGTGAGATCACACCTGATAGTATCTGAATATAGAATTGATTCAATACTACAACCGAAACGGACTTCTTATCGTGACATGCACTTTGAGCTTGATATTAGATATCTATATCAGATAAAAACTGCGAATTCATTCCCTTGAATCCATAGATATTCTGTTTAATAATGAGGTTCTCTCAATAGCATTCTTTCTGTTGTACAAATACTCAACATGTTGATGCGTCTGGATATATTAAGACACAGTTTTCAATGGATATGTCACGACGGCGACGATTACAATATTCTAAGCGTTACAATGTACATTTGCTATTCACTTGTAACCGTTAAGTTACCACGCGACACTTGTTTGTACGCACGCATGGAATATTGGGCAGATGTAGGTGTGCGATAGTAGGATACGAAAGAAATTGTGTCAACAGCAGTTTATCAAAAATTTTGATTTACCGCTTATCTAAGTCCCAGGCACTGTTTGCTATCTTGTTTGGTAAAGGTGAGGGAAAGATAACATCGAAAATTTCGTTGTGATAATTTTTATCTCCTCATTCTCATATGAATAACATTTTTCTACGTAGATACTTTAAATATACAATTTAGGTTACGTTATATCCTCCTAGGATTATCTTCTGTAGTTTTTTAATTCGACGCATTGATAAAGGGTACATACTTATCAAATTTTTGATTAGCTATCTTCTATTTGTGAATATTAAGTTCATATACTACGTAAATGCGTCACTTAGAACTAGACCAAGTGATAATAGGATTAGAAGTGACTACAATGATCGGTTCTTAAGAATGTAATAAATTTGATGGTTCTTGTCGTTCGTGAATGTAACATTTTAGTGGTTGAATATCGAATGTACGCGTGTAAACTGTGTTGCGTAGAGTATGGACAACACCGATGGCGTCTATTGTTGGCGGCATCCCGCTGCCATCTATTATTGACTCAACGCTGGAGATAGTTGGCGGCTTGCCAGCCCAGACCACGTGTTTGTCCATCACGGGATGAGAGATGTGCGTTCGAGTTCGACAATCGCGCCCCCTGCGCGCACGTCTGGCTCCCATGCGCGTTACAAACACTGTTAGCCCAAAAAACCTGTTACGAACTAAGCCGGCAGTTTTTATTTATAGAAATAAAACAAATGTTTAAGAAGTTATTAAGATAGCAGTAATCAAATACAGGAGCATGGAGTAAAGTTAATGTATTTTAGTTGCGTTGTAACGTAAATGTGATTATGTTTATCAATGCAATAATTTCCTTGTTATAGTGGAAAAACAATCTGCAAAAATGAAGAGTAATAACAAGGAAGTATGCGTTAAACCGGTGGTATGTAGTAATGGGGTGTCGAGTACACCGAACGGGCGGGCAGACGACGAGGGTGGCGGCGGGACCGTGACTGCTCCACCACGCGTGTCGTACGCTGCAGCGGCGCGCAAACCATCCTCACCACAGATCAACAACAGCCCCACAA
Source organism: Miltochrista miniata (assembly GCA_933228765.1). NCBI lineage: Eukaryota > Metazoa > Arthropoda > Insecta > Lepidoptera > Erebidae > Miltochrista > Miltochrista miniata. The sequence goes on along the minus strand of OW121757.1, from coordinate 17,140,152 downwards.
CCTGTCCCCTCAATGCAGGTTACTATTCGTTTATCATTCCTCACTTCTCTTCTATGCTAGTTCAAATCTGATGGTAGTCTACTAGCTTAGCAATATTTCAAGGATGGTTTGATTTAAGATTAATTTAACTGTTGCAGAATCCCAAAAAGCTAAAGTTAACGGTAAGTCTTCACAATCGAAACCCGGCGTATGTACAATAAAAGTGAATGGAGAAGGATCAATACTAAAGGATAAAACATGTACCAAAGATGCAATAGTAAATGGCACAGAAACCCCTTCTGATACCGTCGTAAATGGCGACTCGAAAAAAGAATCAGATTGTGATATTAGTAGTAGTGATAATGCTAACGTAGTCTCTAATGGAATTAACAGTGACTCTGATGATCTTAAATCGAATAAGTCTGATGATAAACTTGAGGTTATAATGGCTTATCCCAGCAAGACTACAGAGGGTAAGCAAACTGTAGATAAAAAGAAGGAAAAGAAAAACAAAACGACTGATAAGAGTAATGATTCTGAAAAGAAAAAAGAAACTATAGAAAACAATAAGGAAAAGAACGTTGAAGAAAAGAAAATCGATGAAAAGAAAATTGATGAAAATAAATTGGTGGAAAGTACTGAAAAAATGAACGGTGAAAGTAGTACTACTGTTAATGGAGACGGAGATAGGGAATCATCTCCCAGCGAAGATGGCGACGAAAAGAAGAGAGATGCAGAAGTTGTGTTCATTCAGGATATGGGTTTCACTGTCAAAATAGTGAGCCCTGGAGCTGAACCTTTAGATATACAGGTAAATTATTGATGACTACAATGAAATTCGTGTGATCATATCGGTCTATGCAGAATACAATTTAACAAAAAAATGTTTTCAACAGGTATCTAGTATGGAGTTGGTACAAGAAATTCACCAAGTACTGATGGATCGCGAAGACACATGTCATAGGACATGCTTTTCTTTACAACTAGATGGAATAACATTAGATAATTTCGCTGAGCTCAAAAATATCGAGGGATTGAAAGAAGGATCCGTCATAAAAGTATGTTAATGCCCTTTCAGAATATTTGTGAGCATTTTTCAAAGGTTATCGGTTTCTAATTGTTTGTGTTACTTTGTAGGTTGTGGAAGAAAATTATACTATGCGTGAGGCTCGCATACACGTTCGTCATGTCCGTGATCTACTTAAGTCAATTGATTACACTGATGCCTATGCTGGCCAGGAGTGCAGTTCTTTGGCCTTTCTTAATGTCGTTACACAAGGAGATATTCTAGGCAAGTATAACTATTTTGGCAAACTCTATGGTGTTCCTAAAATATGGTCATGTACTAACAGTGTAATGATATTGTTCTATAGAGAAGAAAAAGTCTCGCCCAGAGAGTGTAGATTGTACGCCACCCGACTTTATAATGCCGGGAAGCACTGAACGACCTCTCTTGCCTCTTCATCCGGTACTCGCTAAGGATAGCAAGTTTCCTCCATGTCTAAAGGTAAGAAACTTAAACATTTGGGAAAAATCTGGAGTAAATTATTTTGACTTATTACTATCACTGTTTACATTTGTAAGTATCTATTATATTGAACTGGTGACCCTTGACATTTCGAAGATTTATGACATTCTATTTACTTTTTTGTCACTGGTCTATTTACAATTTTATCTATTAATATGCTGTATACGTACAGCGACTAACTATTTGATCAAACATTACCAGAACTTTTGCATAAATAAGTAGTTACCTACTTAAAATGCTAAAACCGAACTTCGGGCTACAAAATTTGTAAATGAGACATGGAAGTCAAGGAACATTGTTATCTTAATAACTTTGCATTTTCGTGTCGTACACTTTGACAACTATAATTATCTTACCAAAAAGACATTTTAAAAGATACAAAGAATGGCAATATTTTCTGTCAATATGTTTTTACCAACGCCAGGTTTTAACCACATCGGGATGGAACCCGCCGCCTGGACCTCGCAAGATGTGTGGCGATCTCCTGTACCTACACGTAGTCACACTCGAAGACCGCCATTTTCACATCACGGCGTGTCCCAGGGGATTCTACCTTAACCAGTAATATACCTTTTTTGTATACTGATAATTTGAGAAGAAAATTGATACGATTTTCAGTGGTTTCGTTTTTGTGAAAAATTGTCTACAACTTTGTCTGCCATCTCAAAAAAAAGTCCACATTTTTCATGAATAGTCAACTATAATATCAAGAATTGTTTCAGTTCGAATGAACTACACCGCAACAAAACAAAATTGAATGCTTTTTAAGCTCAATCTATTATATCAATGTCGCCCCGTAGTCAAATTCACCCCGTGTATGTACTTATTAATGTTCACTAACTTCATTCAACAACAAGGAACCCATCCTGATAAGAGGGCAAGATGCGGAAGTTTTATCTCCTCGTTATTATTATTATTATTCACCTCGTTAAGCAATTATAATTATCGGCGACTGAACTAGGCAATGTAAATTTGAACAAAGTTTATGTTTCATACATAGAAGCTGTGGTGACGAATGAGTATGAAATTCTTTAACTTAAAGTTTTCATCTTAAGTTAGTATTGTCGTAATTATCATCAGTTATCTACAGAAAATGACTGTGATCCCTTTTTCTCTTTTATTTAACTTACATCTTAAACACGATTTTCAAGCAGCTAATTTTGTAGTTATTATTTTTTACAATAAACACGAAACCAACTGTAATGCTTTCTTATCATTACACCATTTAATGTAAATTGTGTATTGTTACTTCTGACTATTAAATTAAGAAGTGTTACTAAAACAATAATAATGTGTCATTTTAGTCTGAAAAGATTTTAATTACTTGCCTAAGCGTCATCAAAACTAGTAATTAGGAACTACAATGAATAGGTATGATTGATGTTTAACACCAAATTATTTTACATTGTATTTTTATATTCTTTATAAATGTTTTAATTATGAAAATAAATTAGGTACTTTACTTATGCATGTATTCGTAAGCATGAATATTATGTGTCTTGGGTAATAACGCCCAGTGTGTGGACTGTTTGAAGAGGGTGTGATTGATAATGTACTTACTACCTAAGTAAATTCTGGAACTACACGAAATTCAAAGCCACATTACTCGAACGAAATAGGCCCACATAAAGCGGCATACGCAGTGCGACCAAAATACGCCTGCAATCGGCGTAACCTGGCATACTGGAAATTCAGTCCACGAAGCGTATTACAAGTTCTTATGTGCGTCTATGCAGCTACCCAATTGGTGCTTCTGATGGTGAAATAATAGATTTCTCCTCCTATAGTCGCCTCGCTGTAACAAGGTGCGTATGACAGTTGGCAGTATGACGTTGATATCTATCAGTACCACATTACTAGGGATGTGTCGATATGCAATTCATGTTTAGAATCCTACGATAAACGAGATAAATCACGTTCTGTTTATTATTATTATGAAAATTATTGCTATATTTATTTTTGAATTAACTAAACAGCTTAAAAAACCGGCCAAGTGAGCAGAGGTCTGCGTACCGAAAAACGACAAAAAATACGTTTGTTGTATGGGAGCCCCCTTAAATATTATATTTTTTTTGTTTTTAGTATTTGTTATTATAGCGGTAACAAAAACACATAATCTGTAAAAATTTCATCTCTCTAGCTATGACCGTTCATAAGGTACAGCCTATCAAAAGACCGGGTAACTTCGCAAGACAAAAAGAAGGTAACCGAGAAGAGGAAAAATATTAATAATGTTTAATTTTATATACAACAGTGATTAACGATTTAATATATTATGAATGGGATGTAGCTGAAATACTAAGTTCATAATTGTAATTCACGGCAACTTTCAAGAGTGAAACGAAACGCGATCGACAACTGTCATACGCACCATGCTACACCGAGATGACTATAGTGAAGGTCTGCAAAATAAAATCTATATAACGTACCAAAATATATCAAAACTCTTTCAGTGATTTAAACCCTTAAAAATTGACGTAATGTATTATATTCCTACTAGAGTCAAGATAATTTTAGACACAACTATTAACATTACTCCATATTAAACCAGGTGTACAGCAGAGGTGTTCAACCCGCAACCGGCGACTCCGTCCTTGCTATGCCATTCGTTGATCGAACTACTGAGCATCGTGTCCCCTGCATTCAAACGCAACTTCGCCGTGGTACAAAAGAAGCGTATGCAGAAGCATCCCTTCGAGAGAGTGGCAACACCATACCAAGTGTACCAGTGGGCTTCACCTATGCTTGACCATACAGTCGACGCTATTAGGGCGGAAGATAGTAAGTGCTTTGTACGTTTGTCTATCTAGTTTTTTTAAATGGGGAATAATTATTCGCTTCCTGTTTAAATCGTATAATGACAATGAATGTTATTTCCTCTGTAGCCTCTAATTTATAGAGGAATTTGCGAAGGGACTAGGATGCTCCTGAAATGTGACATGGTTTTAGTCTATTTTTAGACGTCAATAAAAGGTCTTGATATGTCACACGTTCAAGTCTTTTCTAAGCTCAGTTGCCCCTTTCAATATTAATAAAAAAAATAAGAAAAAGTTGGCATAAATAGGTATTTCATTGCTGTATAAAATTTGAGTCAAACATAGACAATGTTCATTGAAATGCTTGTTAGCAGCAGCCTGTAAGAAGCATTTTAAAATCTGCTAAATAATTTACCTATATAAATGTACTCACAACAGGTCGAAATATTACATAGTATTGGCGAAAGATTTCTAAGAGTATACAAACATAAGTAATTTGACTTGTAAATACAACAGAATAAGTTATAACAATAAAGAACAAAGATGCCAATATGAACGTCAAACGTATTTCATCTACTTTATGAAAATGACATTGTACTTTTAGGAATTGCGCGATAGAGGCATGAACTTTGTGCCGTTAACGAGTGTGAGCATTGAGCGCGCATTATGCAACGCGTTTTAATCCACGCTAATAATAGATAATATTTGACTGACTACTTTATGTCTGATACAAAAGATCGTTTTTCTGTCGAATCATAAAAACTTGGAACGACCTGGCAGCGCACGTGTTTCCCTCCTCTTACAACCCCGGTTCTTTAAACGGAGCGTGAAGAGGCACATCATTGGGCCGCCAAATCAAGGACCGCTGTCAATAGTCTTGTAGACTGTGAGAGCGGCTCCCAAAAACTAGATGTTGCTTTCCGTCAGTTGGGCGGAACCAGTTTGAGGAGCAAAGTATAAAAACCGGCCAAGTGCGTTTATTTATTGTATGGGAGTCCCCTTATTCCTCCTGTTTTTTTTCTGATTTTAGTATTTGTTGTTATAGCGGCAACAGAAATACATCATCTGTGAAAATTTCAGCTCTCTAGCTATCACGATTCCTGAGATGCAGTCTCGTGACGGACAGACGGACGGCGAAGTCGGAACCCCAAAAAACAGTAATTTTTAAAATCGTTACGGAATATTTCGAACTAACGGGGTTTTGGAAGGCCAGAAGAATTATGGAAATCAGTATGGGAGTGGACTAAACTTCATGTATTGAATGTATATTTGCAGTTTTCTCATCAAAACTTGGCTATGAGGAACATATTCCCGGTCAAACCCGCGACTGGAATGAAGAGTTACAGACCACACGAGAACTGCCCCGCTCTACCCTACCGGAACGGTTGTTGCGTGAGCGAGCTATATTCAAGGTCGGTGCCACTTTTTTGTTTTATAAATTACCTATATTATTACTGGTTTTTTTTGCATGCGTGAGCTACTGATTCGCAGAGTTAATGATCTTAGAATTTCTTGGTCTTAAAAAGTGCAGCGGTAACTGTTTTGCATCTTCTCCTAAATCACCTCGTTTACTGCCGTGATCTGGAACAGCAAAAGTGCCAGGACCTGGCGGCCGTTTCTCTATTGTCTGCTTCATAGTTGGGGAGGGTATTTGGCCTTACTGTACCACGCTGGCCAGACTGGTTGCCCTGGTTGGTAGGTACAGGGGTTTGATTCCAATTTTCCTTTTCTGTGCGCCATGACCTCGTCCGTGATTCAGCAGGCGTACTACTCGCAGGTCAGCTGGCTAGAGCCCTGACGTTCAAGGTTGCCAACTGCGCCCAGCTTCTTTCAGCTTTCTTTCTTTCGTCAACAATTTTAGTACGTAGTTCCTTGATGACAAGCCTTTATATGCCAATGCTCTTATTTATTTGACGGTTAGACTACTGCCTCGACGGTTCATCATTTTCGGATGCCTAGTAACAAAAGAAGAGGGTTCTGGATTCAGCTATTTTCTTTTTTCATGTTTGTCACGTCTGAACTCCCGGTTAGGTTAAGAAGCATTGAAGTCTCTCATAAATTTCCATGAAAATAGGACCATGCCGAGTTGTGTGGTGTTGTACTGTCATTACAATATAAAATTTACAACTACAAAATGAAGGTTGCTTAAGTATGCATTTATGTTAATTTTATGTATATTAGCGTTGCAACTGACTACGGATGATCGGTCGTTGACTAACTTTCGTAGATAGTTTTACCTGTAATTGTTTAAGCATAAAATATTATTCACTTTAACCATGTTGACGAATTTTAAATTTAAATAAATCATCAGTTATTTTTAAATTGTTGGCTACTATTGCATAAATGAATGTACCCAAATAATTAATTATATTGATGAATTCGTTATGGTTTATTGTAAGTTTGAACGTTTTGTTGCTTTACTGGCACGCCCTCGTTGAATAGGTACTGATTCCGGTCACGTTGCCCTCGGTAGGAACATTTTATTACAGTGAAAATTCCTCCATAAACTTTTGTAAGAGTATATTTATTCATCCTCACAAACTTTCTTATTCCCTCATAGTGGATGGCTTGTTGAGCTAAATTCGTTCAGCGATTTGAGTTGTGCGTCGATAGTGCAGTCATTCAGGATATTTTTATATACCTAGGAAATACTGTTTACAAATTGGTTATCCCCACCACATAAGTATGTTTTTTTAGGTCTAAGACACTATTTTAGACTGTGAATGGATCTCTATTTTTGAAATACACGGCAGTCCATTGATTCCTTAAGATGTAATGTGAAGAAACTTAGAAGCTTTCACAGCTTCAAACGACTAGATCTAAGTATATGGTTTTAATTTCAATCTGATACCTTCAGGAGCTCGCGAAATAAGTGTATTGATCACAGAGCAACGCGCGCCTTAAGTTCGCGTTGCTCCATGGTCTTGATAGACTGACTGCCAGACGGATAGACAACAAAGTGATTCTAGAAATGTTCCGTTTTTCCTTTTGAGTTACAAAACTCTAAAAAGGACAAACATACTTTCCTTATTTCCTGATTGTATGTATACAATTAGGAAATAAAGTTTTAAGGTATAAAGTTAACTCCTTTTCTGTCCCCGTAGGTGCACAGTGACTTCGTGGCGGCGGCAACTCGCGGCGCGATGGCCGTCGTCGATGGCAACGTGATGGCGATCAATCCCGGAGAAGAAGCCAAGATGCAAATGTTCATATGGAATAACATATTCTTTTCCCTCGGATTTGATGTCCGCGATCACTACAAGGACTTGGGAGGTGATGCAGCTGCTTTCGTTGCTCCGGTGAGTACATATTATGATATTACACATAGTCACGCCTGTTTTCGCGAAGGGGTAAGTAGAGACAAAGTATACGTTCACATTTCACCAGTCTGGTGACAGCAAAATTATCATTAACTTTGAGCAATGTATATGTTAAGTATTATGCCGTTTTTTCGTTGCATGAGACTCGTTTTCGAATTCATATACTAACAGATTCAAAAGTAAAGTCCGTGAATATTATATATCTACACTATAAAACGATTTATGTATTTATTAAGTATATGTACATAATGTTTATTATACGTACATATTTATACCTGTCAATAATTAATGACATTTATATATTTTTTCATTAATTTTGTATGTAAATTAATTAACATATTCCTTCATTTACACACTTTTGAAAGTTCTTTTACTTCTTCATGTTCTCCTTTCGCTGGTCTGCTGGTAGATATTTCTTATAGAATTAAGCAGTACCACTGCACCTATCTTTCTTTATGTCGTGGTTTTTATATTTCTTATGTGGACATAAATAAATCAATAAAAATAAATAAAATATGATTGTTCGGTTGAAAGAAAGCCATGGTAATATCTAGCAAATTGAGGGTAGTTCTTACAGTCAGCACAAATTAGAGATAGTACAGATGGAAACCTACATACTAAATTCGCTGAGGCTACGCACACATAGACAACTCATTCACAGATACGAGGTCAGGTGGTCTCAACCGAATTTTCGATACTGATTTGTGCGCGAGTGTGCGTGGCAGAGGGTAGGCATGTATTACATACATGAGTTTTACATCTGTACTATCTCTAATTTGTGCAGTCAGTGGCCCTCAAGTTGACGAACCAGTGACGTAGCCCTTCACACTCTGCTTGAAAAACACAACCCAAGGGTTGTAAGAGAAGAGAAATACGGCGGGGCAGTGCGTTTTAACTTTCTATGTATCGACCGAGAAACATTGCACCAAATATTTTAAAAGAACTAAATGCATACAATACATGCTGTCTGAAGTTCATTGTCTGTAGAATATTGCCCCAACTACACGTAAATGCTACCTATAGACGGTATACCGTCACAATACCAGAAATTATAATGCCTTAACTCAAAATATCGTAGCCCAAAATACCCGAAATCGAAATATCAATATTCAAAAGGCAAATATTTATAATATAAATTATTTAAAATGCCTTACGGTCGAATAACCGAAACCCAAAAAATAAATTTATCAAATACCTTATCCTAAAATGTTCAAACACAAAATACCTTTTTTTAACATGATTTAAATCCTACATGGATGCTATATGCTGTTAATGGTTAACACCCCGACTCAGAGAATCCCGACTCGGATAGGTTAGGTTAGAAGACTAAGGCGGGAGCGAAGCTCCCGCCTTAGCCTTCGTGGTTATTTTTTTTTTGATTTTTCGTTAGCCCACTGTAGTACTTGTGTAACTCTGAATCAAAGTGTTTTAACATGAGGTAAATCCTACATGGAGACTATGCCTGACTCCTACCGACTAAAAACCACACGTATCCTACATAACAGCCTACAGTTGGGAGCCCCGGGTAAGCCCTCAGAAGGATACCCAAGGACCAACAGACCTACGGCTACAACTGCAGCTTCACTTAGGTGGGAGGGGGGGGGGGGGGTTAATATGTTAAAGCCAAATAACAATACGTGTGAGTGACAGTGACATATTGTATTCTATTTTCGGCATTTTAAATTAAGGATATTTGAAAATTTGTATTTTGAATTCTGATATAATAATTATTTGTATTTTAAATTTAGGCATTTTACGGTAAGGTGTACTGAAATAAGGTATTTTGAATGTTAAGGTATTTCGAATTCGGGTATTTTGGTCTAATGCATTTTAAGTAAAGGCATTTTGATTTCTGGTATTTTAATATATAACCCTATAGACACAATTAATGTGAACGTATACATTACAATACATTAAGCCAATCAGTAACCGATTGAAACATTATGGGGCCTTCACATCGTCATACCAATGTACTCCTATAGCTAATTGTACTGTTTAATGAGACCAGCCTGCGCTGCCACCTGTGTTTAATAAAGTTCTCGGTCTGAACTCCTGTAGTGAATATTGAGTAAAATCTAAAGTACATTTAGGTTATAGAAGTCCATACACGCTTCATGTTTAAAACGTGACTTTTCTCTTCTTCTTTTAATTGAATGACCCTCCATTTATCAACGATTCTGCCAATCTCCAGTAGGAAAACAGATACAAATAAAATTAGTAAGAAAATGACGGTACGCCAGTCTCAAGTCGTGACTTTTCTCATCTGAGTGTACATTTTTATGGGTTTGCTTTGATTAACTACTTTGCAGCTGTTGTTTTTTTAATATTATAAATATTTATTTAAATATTATATTTGATCAAAAGCTAACATAATATGCGGCAGATAAACATACGGTCTAAAGATAGAAATTAGTGTCAAATTTGAACAATCCGTTATCCACTGGTTTCAGCTGTGCGTTGATATATCAGTAAGGGTGCCTTTCCACCAGGATGTTCTATACTACGTTACTATAGATGCGTTCCACTGATGCTACATAGCCTATCATTAGTGGAAATGGTCACATAATTTCAAAACTTAGCTTTTAAATTCTCATAGCATAGCTGAGTTAGCTAAAAGACACCCTTAATCTCGATTTTCCTGATAAATATAATATACTAGCGGACGTCAAGTGGTTTCACCCGCGTAGTTTCCGTTCCCGTGGGAATACGGGAATAAAATATAGCCTATGTTCACCGCAAAGAGTGGCTTCCCAACAGTGAAAGATTTTTTCAAATCGGTCAAGTAGTTCCGGAGCCTATTCGTTACAAACAAACAAACAAAAAAACAAATCTTTCCTCTTTATAATATTAGATTAATAATATTTATGACATATTTCACAGCGCAACGACCTCCAAGGCGTCCGGGTATACAGCGCAGTCGACACCCCAGGGCTACACACACTCGGCACTGTAGTTGTGGACTACAGAGGCTACCGAGTCACGGCCCAGTCGATCATACCCGGTATACTGGAGAAGGAACAGGAACAGAGCGTCGTTTACGGCAGCATTGATTTTGGTACTACGGTGTTGTCGCATCCGAAGTATATGGAATTGGTGAGTAGATTTTATAGTGTTGTACAATCCTACTTCCTACTAATATTATAAATGTGAAAGTTTGTAAAGATGTTTGGATGTTTGGATGTTTAGATGTTTGGATGTTTAGATGTTTGGATGTTTGTTACTCAATCACGCTCTAACGGCTGAACGAATAAGGCTGAAATTTGGTACAGAGATAGCTTATAGTCTGGAATAACACATAGGCTACTTTTCCTCCCGGGAATATGTTCTCACGGGAAGCGGAAACGGGATCCGAATTTCACGCGGGTGAAGCAGCGAGCATCATCTAGTTTTTATTAAGATACCTAATTTAGAAATAGATTCATATTTATAGGAAAGTTAAATGTGCAAATCTTCTTAAAGTCCGTTTATATTTAAATATTTGTCATATATTTGATTGACGTAACGTAATCGAGGAAGAAGGAGGGGGGGGGGGGTTGTGTCCTTGTGTCCAGTGGTAGCCGTAGAGATCTGTTGGGGAGTCCTGGGGTCATCCTTCCGAGGGCTTACCCGGTAGGAGTGGGTGCTGTGAAATGTTACGATGAGTTACAGGGCGGGAGGGGTATTGGATAAGCGTACAAAAGAAGTTTCAGTATGTTACTTGGGAGAGGAGGGAGTGCCTAAAATCTTCAGAAATTGAGTCACTTTATCTCGGTAGGAGTGGGTGCTGTGAAATGTTACGATGAGTTACAGGGCGGGAGGGGTATTGGATAAGCGTACAAAAGAAGTTTCAGTATGTTACTTGGGAGAGGAGGGAGTGCCTAAAATCTTCAGAAATTGAGTCACTTTATCTTATTGATTTTTTACATTTTATACAGGGTGAATTTTTCAAAAGGGATTCGATGGCCAAATCCGAAACTATAAGAAATAGCGAAAAATGCTCAAAGGAGTCACGAGGCCGATTTTGATGAAACTTAAAACCTCAGCATTAGATTTTTGAAAAACCAATAATCCTAGCTGGGAATCGAGCCCATTGATTTTGAAAAAAATAAAACATCCTATATTATTACAGCGTACGATAGTTGCTATTAACGAGGTTTTAAGTATTATTAAAATCGGGCTCGTGAGTCCTTTGAGCATTTTTAGCTATTTCTTATAGTTTCGGATTTGGCCATCCAAGCCCTTTTTAAAAATTCACCTGTATAATCAACCATTCGCTAAAACAAGCGTCTGTATTCGAATGTAAGTACGAATGTAATAGAAAAAGAACTAATGATTTCCATCAACAATAAACTTATTGTTCTGTACCACAAACCATAAACAAACAAAAGTTCACATCATTGTGAAAAATAATGAAGTAGGCATTACAGCAGCACGATACTCGTTCTATTGCACCGACGAATTGAAATTAAATGACAAAACACAATCGTAAGGCCTACTCCAGCTCCCGATACAATAATGAAGAATAGTTTGACTAATTCATAGCCTATTAAACGAATAACTTGTGGATGGAAAAGTCGAAAGCAGAAACTTTGACTTAGGAACTTTGTTTGGACTAGTTAGGAGATATATTCAAACGAATATACAAATATAACGAAAATAACAAATAATATACATTCAAACAAACTAAAAGGCCAGACCCCTCGGAGGTGAACCCGAGGGGGAGGGGAGCGGGACAAAGAAGGTCCCGTTTTTTGGTTTTTGCTTACTTCTGGAAAACGGTGCTTTGTACGAAATTGTGCTGTACGACATAATAAAAGCTAATTAACTTCTCTAGAGCTTTGTCTCTTGCACTTTGTATCTATCTCCAATCATTGCCTAGCTATGAGCTTCTAAAGGTGGTTCCGATTTTCAAAGCGCACATTGTAACAGTGCAAATTTACCAAAATCATTTCTTACAAGTTCCTAAGTCAAAGTTTCTGCTGTCGACTTTTCCATCCATAGCCCCCTTGTGAGCATTCATTGACTAGACTTTTCAATCTATGGTCCTATATTTGGTTGTTTGCGTAATATGTTGAGGTTTATAATACACTAGCTGACCCGCGCAACTTCGTTTGCGCCACATAAGAGAGAGTATTACCTGTTCCCGTCGCATTTACTCCTCCATCCTCCTCCCTCCATAATCCTCCTCCTCCACCACCTCCAAAAAAAAACCTTCATAAAAAAAAGAAAAAGACCTTCATTTTTTTTACGTGAGGGAAAATCCTAATGTTATGCCGACTCTTACCGACTCTTACCGACTAAAAAACCTCACGTAACGCCCAACAGCCTATGGTTGTGAACCCCGCAGTGGCGAATTGTCCATAGAAGCCCATTCCTTGTGGCTTCCCTTTTCAGATCGGGCAGTGACATGTAATATTTACTCATAACTAATAAACACAATTATATATTCTCGAACACTCATTCAAATATAAAAATATTTGCAAATTTACATGGTAAGTCGGCATTTTCGTCTCAACCCCTGCTACAAAAGTCATAGCAATAAATTTTCGAGTCAAAGTTCAAAGACCCTATCTCTGACATCACGCGGTAAGCCCGGCTTCCTGATCATTTTGCGTCTGCTTCGTTAGTACTACGCAAATGTATATATGCGTCCTATTCTCTCACATTTTTTCAAGATTTGATTCGTGGATTTTCGCCTAAAGTAAGCCATGAGTTCGTGGCTTACACCTGAGACAGTGATATTAATAGAAAAGGACAACGTATTTGACTTGAAAACTCGACCAATTTAAATGCACCTAACGCACGTCGAAACGTTTTGCATCGAAGTGTGTTTTTAATTTGATGTGTTGTTATTACTTCATTTCACATGCGTTTCCCGTGAATAATAATAAAACATAACATAGTTTCAATTGACTTTATAAAGTATTGTGCTGTTTATTAGTTAATTATAAATAATTATCTACTTCAAGTACTAAATACATCGTGAAAGTGTGTAAAATTGTGTTTTGTGTTCTGTATTTTGTTGTGATTTCTGTACACATGATTATTGTTTTGGAGTCACATAATGCTCACTGATGGACGTAGGCCTTCGGTATTACGGGTTCGATAAAAAATAAAGGTCAGTGTTTTTTTTATATTTATCAAGTAGGTATCTCAGAATACGCTAGTGATATTAGTTCAATGGCTTGGGATACCTAATAATCTTTATTTTGGCTGAATGTTTCATTAATAGTTTATAACATAATAAAGCAGTTTTGTTCCATAGAATCACGTCAGATATTTTTGAAAAAATAGATAAGAAGTATGTTTTTATTTCAATTTTGTATTGTAAAATATCGCGGTTTTTAATACTCTATAGGTACTTGAAATCTTACTAATATTATAAATGTGAAAGTTTGTGAGTGTGAATGTGGATGTTTGTTACTCTTTCAGGCTCGAACGGCTGAACGGATCGGGCTGAAATTTGATACAGATATCCATTATAGTCTGGAATAACACATAGGCTACTGTTTATCCCGGGAGTAACTTCCCACGGGAACTTATTTTACGCGGGTGAAACTGCGGGCATTAGCTAGTACATGCATATTATTAAAAACATTAGAAGTACCTATACCTATTTCGCGTCTAAGTCCCAAATTTATGAATTATTTTCAATTAACTTCAATCGAGACAATTTGAAATAGGTAGGTATGAGCTTGCAGAGAGTAGTAGAATAATTTCAAAACATGGTTAGTGTTCAAGTCAGGTTTTAGTTCAAAATATGTAACTAGATGGCATCACTTTTTTGTATATAGTATCTAGATCGCGGTATGGTTTCGTTACCTGAGCAGACATATATAGCTGTGAATATTATTTTAATAAAAAAAATCTTAGTACAAGGATATACAGTCTATTATTTACACCTAAGGTCGGTTAAGACCTTTTCAGTTAGTGTAAATTTGAATATCTTTTTAGTCATCAGTAGATAATTTATGATACTTTTTTATAAGCCAATTTATCATGCACGTAAGACATTGTTTTGAATTAAATACATGGATCTTACGAGTATAGTACAGGTGGCAAACAAAACACAAAAGGCATTACACAGCCGCGCGCCACCATTTAATAAATACGCAAAATACCTACACTACAGGTGTGATCAACTGGATATTATTTTTTTCACCGGCTTTCCTTTTGAAAAAATTCAGCCTTCGCCGCTGGAACCCCGGGTAAGCCCTCGGAAGGATGTCCCAGGACTCCCAACAGACCTACGGCCGCCTCTGCGGCCTCGCCCAGGGGGTGGTTCAGGTGCTAACCCGCGTCTTTGGGGGGTTTCGGGTGTGATCCCGCTTCTAAGGAAGGGCTTGCGTGAGTAAAAAAAACTACTAACGCCCAACATGCCCCTACAATTTTTAAAAGTTCCCTTCGGTTTCTCCAGGATGCCATCATCAGATCCTGACTTTCTGAAAATGGGACCACCTTGGGAGTATCTATTTTCGAACGAAACAAAAATTTTCAAATCGGTCCATAAACGACGGAGTTCTGCACGAACAAACATAAAAAAAAAATTAAAAAAAATAAACGGTTGAATTGAGTAACCTCCTCCTTGTTTGAAGTCGGTTAAATAGTATTAGTCACGCAGCACACGCAACGAAGCTCTCAAAATCGAATAACTTTTCCCCCGTTTTTGAAACATTTACTATTACTGCTCCGCTCCAATTCGTTGTAGCGTGATGCCTATGACACTCCACAATAACGTAGCTTTCTATTGGTGAAAGAATTTTTAAAATCGATTCAGTAGATCCCGAGATTACCCCTTACAATTTAACAAATATACAAACACACAAAATTTATCTCTTTATAATATTAGTATAGATATCTGATAAATCAGAATATACTAACTTTGTGCTAAGTAAATTTTATTTTTCAGTTTTTAGTTTTGTTTGAAGTCGGTGTCTTTTTTGTTAAAATTATTTTTTTCACTATTTTAAGTGTCGTGTGGACTGAAAATCTATCTATCTAGGTGTAAAGTTCTCGACAGTGCAAATTAATCAAACCCAAAGACAAAGTAACTGCTGTATATCGTTAGGGAATTCTCTCTACTGTCTTTCGTCTCCATCATCAGATCGACTCCAGACCTTCATTATGTTGTACTACTTTAAAGCCCTTAATAAAAAAAGTAACAAACGTCATAGATGCCCCTACAATTTTTAAAAGTTCCCTTCGATTTATCCAGTATGCCATAATCAGATTCTGGCTTCCGTAAAGTGGGACCACCTTGGGAGTATCTAATTTCGAACGAAACAAAAATTTCAAATCGGTTCATAAACGACGGAGTTCTGCGCAAACAAACATAAAAAAAAATTTTACGGTTGAATTGAGTAACCTCCTCCTTGTTTGAAGTCGGTTAAATAATAATAGTCACGCAGCACACGCAACGAAGCTTTCAAAAGGAATAACTTTTCCCCCGTTTTTGAAACATTTACTATTACTGCTGCGCTCCTATTCAATGTAGCGTGATTCTATATAGCCTATGGCACTCCACAATAACGTAGCTTTCTATTGGTAAAAGAATTTTTAAAATCGGTTTAGTAGATCCCGAGATTACCCCTTACAATTTAACAAATATACAAACACACAAACTTTACCTCTTTATAATATTATTATTAGTATTCCATTTATGCTTTATTCTTAACATATTGTCTTACATTTTTAAATAAATAATACTTACAAAAATAAAAATCTATTTAAAAATATAAAAAAATAGTGTCCCACCGGCATCGGGTGCAGGGACCAAGCTACCGGTGGTTAGGGCTTCAGAGACAGGAACCTCCTCACAATGCGTGCCGTGTCAAGAAGTACTGCCTTCTGTATCAGGCCCTTGATCCAGCCGTCTAACGAGAGCCTCTTCAGATGGTTATCGAGGCTCTTTGCCATCAAGCCGTGGACCGAAACGATAATTGGAACAATAATTGCCGAATCAACATGCCACATGTCAACAACCTCATGAGCCAAATCCAAATATTTAATTTCTTTTTCCTTTTCTGCTTTAAAGAGGTTGTTATTAGTATTATTATTAGTATTAGTATAGATTAGCAAAAGTCACGCGGTTTCTCCCACGTAGTTCCCGTGGGAATGCGGGAATTAAGTATGGCCTATGTTCACCGGGGTTAATGTATCTTCCCAAGACCAAGAGTGAAAGGTTTTTTTTAAATCGGTACATTAGTTTCGGTAATGCAAACAAACGAACAATCATAATTATATTTCCTCTTTATAATATTAGTATACATAAAAATACAAGCGATTTTCTTGAATTTAGACATTCCCCATTTGAATACAGTTAGATAAATAAGTGTTTAAAAACAATAATAAAAGAGGTATGAGAATTGAATGAGTGAATTATCAATTAATCAGATTGAATTAATTGATAATTCACAAACAATAGAACTGTGTGGGTAAAGGAAATGAGGAAAAATATAAACTCGTATCGAGAATTTAGAAATAAAGACCAAAGATCATATCATAATTTTCTGGCGTTTAAAATAAGGCCAGAGAGAACTAGAAAAAATATTATAAGGAAACTTTTTGCACCCGTAGTAAAAGACCTCTCGAATGCCGGTATAAACAAGCATGAACTCGGTGTGGCGCGCATATGCTAGCTTTCGAGAACCTACACGAAGTGAGTTCACGCACGATAAGCACTTTTCGCGTATCGTTTCACCTAGCTACCACCATTTTATGATGTCTTCGTCCTTACTACGGATAGTGTAATGTTCCCTCCTGATTAGACTAGATAAATGACTTTCTGCTATAAGGCCATGTGATAGTAATTCCTGGGGTATCCTTTCGAGTCCAACCGTAGGCTGTTGGGCAGGTACATGGGGTTTTTTAGTCGGTAGGAGTCCGACATAGCATCCATGTAGGATTTTCCCTCATGTAAAAAAAGGCCATCTGATATTTGGACGTTTTGCTACAAGGAAATATTGCTAATTAGATTCACTGTTTAGTAGACGGTTTGCGCTATGGGATATTTTGCTACTTAGATATTCTAGTCAGGAAGCATCGTGCGTGCGTGGTTATCATATTTAGTGCTTACGATTTATACTCTTAAACACTCACTTCTTTGCTAGTTTGATGCATAATTCTAAACTGTGAAGGTCGTTGGGACCTGGCACCGCCGAAAACCTTAAATAGTAATGCTTGGCACAATAACCATTATTACATTAAGTGCAATGTGTTTTATCTTTACGTTACCGTGCTTCGGAAGGTACGTTAAGCCGTCGGTCCCGGTTGCCAGTAAAATGGCAGTCGTTAAGCCAAGTTGAAGGACTTTACGCGCTGCTTGAAAATTTCAACAGCGGGCAGTCTAAACCCCTGCGCCCGTCCAATTCAACACGGGAATACGGCTCACTATTTATTACGTGGGACAATATCTAAAGGTGAAATGTGGGGATAGAATATGCCTCTGCCTACCCCTTCGAGGATAAAAGGCGTGACCATTATGTATGTATTAGATCTCCACATAGAACAATATCGGAATGATTCATAGATAATTGTTGTGCTATTAAAGGCCTGCAGTAATTTAGATAATGGGGCCTTACCCTGATACTGCACAGGAATATTTTATCGTAACACTTTTACTACCATTATCAGTTTAACTTGCATTATACTAAACCTTTTAATGATATCAAAATTGAGAAAAATACGAGTATACAATTTACATTTGGAACGTCTGTACTGAATTTAGTTGATAATAAATTACATCAATGCTTTTCAATTTTATCAAATTGTATAATGAAAAGAAACCTTGAACAGTTGAACTCGTTTATTTTATTCTTATACATGCTCAACAAAACAATTCAATGTAAATAATTCCTATACATGAGACCGAATTATAAAACGAAACAATTGTTACATTTAGTCAGTCCTTTATCTCCGAAGGAGTGAGAGGAGGTGTACTATACTGTATACACCCACATTTTCATCGTTTGTTTTGCTCCACGTAATAGCCTATTGCCGCCATAGACATTTTTGTCTTCTTTTTACGCATAGAACCGTACACGGTCTTAACTGTACCGGAATTAACTGTGAGATGGACATTCGAATTCGGTGCGCTGGACCGTCGCATCACACCTGAAAGCACATGGTACTCGGTCACAGTTGACTACGGAAATTCCTCTAATTCTGATTAATCTTGGCCCCGCCAAACAACCCCATCCCTTTTGAAGTAAATAAATATCTCTTGTGTCTGTGGTGCGACGGAATTCTACCAAGATCTTCGATTACTAAGCCTGTCACATGTGTATGTGAGTGCACCTGTTGACGATCAGACGAAGTCATTGCGATTAGAAAACGAACTCGAAACGAAATTATGGACCAACTTGTTACGACTGTCAAACAGGTGATGGATGATTGATTGACTCATTTCCTACTATTCAGTATATCGAAGAAATTTCATGAAATGCTTAGATTATGTCCTTTTTCTTCAGTTAAGCAAAGCGGGCCAGCAACTCAAAATAATGCCGCACTCAGTGACCAGTGCTAACGGCGACACTGTAGAGCTGTGCTCCAGCGTCGAATGTAAGGGTATCGTGGGCAACGACGGCAGACACTACATTCTGGACCTGCTGCGGACCTTCCCGCCGGACGTCAATTTCTTACAATGTAAGTTTGTCTTATCCATACTAGTGTATCTCAATACAATGCCGCACTCAGTGACCGATGCCAACGGCGACACAGTAGAGCAGTGCTCCAGCGTCGAATGTAAGGGTATCGTGGGGAACGACGGCAGACACTACATTCTGGACCTGCTGCGGACCTTCCCGCCGGACGTCAATTTCTTACAATGTAAGTTTGTCTTATCCATACTAGTCTATCTCAATACAATGCCGCACTCGGTGACCTTTGCTAACGGCGACACAGTAGAGCTGTGCTCCATGTCGAATGTATATCGTGGGCAACGATGGCAGACACTACATTCTGGACCTGCTGCGGACCTCGCCGAACGTCAATTTCTTACAATGTAAGTTTGTCTTATCCATATTAGTCTAATCTCAATACAGTGCCGCATTCAGTGACCGGTGCCTACGGCGACACAGTAGAGCTGTGCTCCAGCGTCGAATGTAAGGGTATCGTGGGCAAGACGGCCGGCACTGCATACTGGACCTGCAGCGGACCTTCCCGCCGGACTTCAATTTCTTACAATGTAAGTTTGTCTTATCCATACCCGTCTAACTAAAGAATAGTTTCATATAGGTTCTTAAACATTATAAACGCGTAAGTTTGTTACTGTTTTACGCTCTAACGGCTGAATGGTTAAGGTTGAAATTTGATACAAGAATCATATATCAGCTGGAATAACACATGTCATATCACACTTATTATTCCTGTTATACCTCCGTATGGTCCCATGGAACAGGAACATAAACAGCACCTGGTCGAAGGCCCTGGCACCATCTAGTGCTTTATAATATACGAGTTCTCTTTATTGTTCTCAGTGGAAGATGACGAATTAAGAGAGGATATCAAGACAATGGGATTCCCAATAATCCATAAGCACAAGCTGTGTTGCCTCAGACAAGAATTGGTCGATAGTTTTGTTGAGTAAGTACATTATCTTTTTACGGTCGCTATACTCAGTAGATGTTTTCAATACCAGAAGAGTGTAGTGCTCACGTTGCCGAATCAAATTTCAAGTATTCGCCATATTGAGGCATAAGCCCGGTTTCCGCTGTGTGCTTATTCATAGACTAAGGTAATGCTAAATATCAACAGTCAATGGAAGCTATTTTTGTAATAAAATATACCTATTTCACTGTTGAATGAACATTTTGTAAAATGTCTTCGCCATAATAGATATAAAAAAAATAGATAATGTGATATCTGTAAAAATTAAATTTGTGGACCAAAACTGTCTAAAGGACTTGGAAATGTGTTTAATTTTATCTGTTATTTTACTTACAGGGCCCGATATTTCATGTTCATTCGCTATGCTGCTTTCCATTTACAACAATTAAGTGCTAAGCGGCAACGCGATTCTAACGAACAAAAATCTCTTGAAGCCAATAAGGAAACTGACGTAAAAGACACCACATCTGAGGTAGACACTAAAGAACAAAAAAGGGATACTAAAAGCCAAGAAAAAGATAAAGATACAAAGCAAAAGAAAGATACGGAAGATAGTGCCAAAAAAGAAAACGAAGTGGAGACTAAGAATGATAAAGGCAAAGATGATGAGTTGCTATTGAATGAAAATTATTCAGACATTGATACGGATGTTGCCAAAAAGATTGTTGAGAGCATAACGGATTCTATCTGCAGTGGAGATAAGCAGGAGAGTGATTGTAAGTATTTTGCTTTTCTTATAAGAGAACTAATCTTGTAACAGACTTTGAAGACAAAGTAAAAAGCTGCTGGTTAGAACATATGTTCATACAAAGCCTTGTTCAATGCCTTATTTAGGGTGAACTTTTTTCTTTTTTTTTTCAAAATCTTTATTGCATAAACATAAGTAAATAACATGTAACAACTCCAGTGTAAGTTAGATTATAGAGGTTAACAAATTGAATAGTTACATTGCTCAAAGCTACAAGGCTTTATAAGAATTTATAGACATAAAGATTTATAGGTCGGTAAGATCATAAACATAATGAGGTATTTATACTATTAGATACGTGTAAGTATATGCAAGCTTTAGTATAGCATTACATTTGTTGCATACCTACTTAAATTACTACTAAACAAACAAAACAATTATAGCTAATAAACGCTATCTTGATAAATAAAATAATAATTCAAGCAACCATAAAATAATATGCAGGTATTAACATAAAAAGTTTAAAAATTATTCGATTGACAATGCAACAGGCACAAAAGACTGGTCATTAAAAAACAAACAAGTTTATCAATAGGTGCGCATAGCAGAGGCGGCGCGCCCGGCCATAACGGTCTGTATTCCGAAGTAGTATTTAGGGTGTACTGAGCTACCACCAATATACATAGACTTGGCTCGTCGGATACCCCCCGTGGTGGAGACAAGAGCACAAGTTACTAGTAGCCTTAGCTCCTCAAGTCGGGGGTGATAAGGCACCATTGATTATAACGATTTTTATAGCGTACGCGACACCATTTTCTTTAAAGTCTTAGTTCGTTGTGTGCGCTTCTAAAACTCAAAAGTTCTGCATCGATTGAGCTCAATTTTTTAACAGAATATACAACCTACCTCGGAGATGGTTTCAGGCTACATTTTATCCCTGTATTCCCACGGGAACGGAAATTACGTGGATAAAACAGCGGGATGTGCACTATTTTCATACAACTAACACAAATATATATCTCCTCAGCTGGCGAAAGGTCCCGAGCCGTAGTCGCATCGGCCGCCAGAGCGGTAGCTTCACTCAAAGAGTCGGAATTCGACGTCCGTTTCAACCCGGATGTGTACTCTGCCGGAATCAAACACGCGGCCACTCCGGAACAGCTGTCGAAACAACGCCACTTGGTCAAGGAGGCTGCGGCTTTCTTGCTTACTACACAAATACCGGCTTTTGTGAGTATTTTTTTTTTATATTAGCTCGCCAAATTGACGTCGCCACTAGCCTGGTGGAAAGCCGTGGCGCTTCTAGCGACTGGGGGCCACTTCTGACAGTGGTCCCCAAATTGGCGGCCTTGTAAAGTGCCTCTTCACGCTCCTCTTAAAAACCCGGGATTGTAAGATGAGGTCAACACGTGTGCGGGCAGGTCGTTCCAGGTTTTTATAGTTCGACAGAGGAACGATGTTTTTTGATTTGAGATTGAGGGTAGTTTTTATTTAAGGTCGTCCAAATGCCCACAAAAAACTTCGCGTGGTTGCAAGGTACTTAACAGTGGTCTCAAGTTTTTTGAAGAATCCTAGTTTTTAAGCAAAAGGAACAGGTCACTTCTTGTGCCTGTATAGAGTTATATTATGTTTTTTTATGGCTGTAAAGAAAGACTTCAGTGATTTTTTTGGTTCGGGATAGGATCACAGTTTCTATACGTAGATCAGTGTTTCTTTACGTGATATTTATCTCTACTTTTATTTGAGTTAAATTGTGTGCATCTCTGTGATAGAATGATAGTCTGTTGGTCGGCGGGTTAAAGACAGTTATAAATAACCACATCAGTAGTATCTGTAGCCAGCATGTATTTAAGAAACGCTCCTGATAGTGGTAGAAACTTAGGTCTCAAACTGGATGTCAGCGGCGAGCGGGGCGATCGTGACAGCGGCGACTAGAGCGCGGCGCCAGAGTATAAGAGAGTATACAGCTTCGAAAAAACGCATCCAGCGCGGTTTGCTTGTGTGCGAGCGCAATGCCAATGGGCGGGACGAGCCACTTCACGCACGCTTTGACCACATTTATAAATTTGGTCAAAGTGCGCGGGGCTCGACTCGCTCGGTGCGTTTGTTATCTCTTCTACTCTGGCGCCGCGCTCTAGCCGCCGCTATCACGGTCGCCGCGCTAGCCGCTGTCGCGGTCGCCCCGCTCGCCGCTGTCACGGTCGCCCGCTTACATCCACTTTGAGACCGTATAGTAATCAACCTTCACTGACGATTTCCGTTTCAAATATTTTGGTTGATAGGCAAGAGGACTCTTTTAAAATGTTTTTAATAACATCCACAGGTACGCGAGTGCCTAGAACACACATCCGCTCCCATGGACGGCGCGGGCCTGACTGAAGCCCTCCACGCGCGCGGCATCAACGTGCGTTACTTGGGCAAAGTGGCGGCAGCGCTCAAGCCTCACGCGCACCTCTCGTACCTACACGCCATCGCGGTGGGGGAACTCGTGCTGAGGGCTGCCAAACATGTTTATACTGCATATCTACAGGTAGGTGGAAAGCCTTATAAATATGCGGGTCAAAACAATATTAACTAGTGTCTAGAACACACGTTCGCCTACTCTGAATGGACGGCGCGGGCCTATAAAAATGCCTATGTAACGAATTTGATTTTTCATTTAAGCACTGAAGGAATCTCGAAGTTTCTTTCAGCGGAATTATGTCGTGGGTAGACTTTCAACTACGGGTACTGATGACGTTATTATAAAGACAGTGGAAAACTGCTAGATGTCAGCAACATAGTGCCGAAAGTTGTCGAGACCGCTATCTAAGATTTATGCTCAGCAATGGTTGTCAATTGACTAGAGATAATGATTTTAATTTTTCTTTTGTACAATATTGCGATAGGCTGATACAAGATGACGCCCGCGGCTTCGCCCGCGTGAAATTCGGTAGCCGTTCCCCCTGCCCGCAGGAACATATTCCCGGGATGAGAAGTGGCCTTTGTGTTATTCCAGACTATAAGCTATCTCTGTACCAAATTTCAACCCGATCGTCTGAACGGATCGGGCTGAAATTTGGTACAGAGAAAAAACCGTTTAGATGTTTGGCTGTTAACCAACAAGTTATGTTGGTATAGAAAACCCGTTTAGATGTTTGGATGAGACACAAATTTTGACATTTATAATATTACTAGGATAGGTAATAGGATGAATTAAAAATAATGAAATCTGGGTGTGTAGTATTCCTTTGCCTACAAAGACGTAAAATCTAGGTATTTACCTTTTCGCAGGGTTGTGAAGCAATGTGCATCGGAGCAGCCGTAGCCCACTTCCTAAACTGCCTACTAGGCGGTTGTGCGAACCCCTCCCTGACCGTGCCCGATGGTCCGGTAGCCGCTAGGGGTCCTCCCAGAGGCGGTCGCAGTCGCAGAGCCCGAAGGCACGGGTATGCAGCCGCACCCCCCAGTCCGAACCCGGACTGGCAGAATCTGACGCCGAGGTTGCTGTTTGTGCAGATTAAGCAGGAATTGAAGGTAAGTTACTGGGAGCTGCCAAGGGTTATTATTTTAAATTTTCTTTTCATGTATAATTTCATTTTAAATTATATTTTAAATCGGTCTATCGCAGTCTTCTACTGAATGTAGTAGTTTTTGAAGTTAAAGTATTTAGGAATATAGGTTTACTAATGTTTGCCATAATTTAAAATGTCATAATTTCATATGCCATACTGGTATTTGCCATAATTTCATTAGAAATAACGCTTCAGTTGCCATAATCGTGAAATGACATAAAATGACTTTCAATAATTCCATTGGTCATAATCGATCAAGTGTCATAATTAATTAAAATCCATAAATGTATTCGCCATAATATTCGTTTTCCATAATGCTATTTTCCATAACTTTTATTCACCATAATATAAATAAAGATAATTTATACGACACAGATTTTTTATTAACAATTAAACCTTAAACTAAACGTCATTATGGCGTCTCTAGCTAACTATAAGCTCGACGGAGCCCCGCTCCGCGGGGCTGCTACTTCTGGGTGGTTTAAAAAAAGCCACGAAGACTAAGGCGGGAGCTCCGCTTCGCTTCGCTCCCGCCTTAGTCTTCTAACCTAACCTATCCGAGTCGGATTGCACTGAGTTGGGGTGTTAACGATAATTAATTTCGACCTTACAATATTATGCATTATTTTCATAATTATATCAAATTTTGATTATGTCAAGGGTCGATTATGAGATGTGTTACTTATGGAAACTAATTATTATGAGAAATGTTGTTATAGAAAGTCATTTTATGGCAAATACAAGTTATGACTGTTGAGTTGTTAAGGCAAACGTTATTAGTATAAATGATAATAGTGCAAGTAAATATTATGATCGGGGATGATTATCCTTTGTAATATAATAACCTTTGTAATAACCTTTGTAAAATAATCGGCAAACAATAATAGTGCAAATGAATTTATGGAAAGCGAGAGAAGACCAGGAATATAATTAGATTTTTGTCTTATCTTTTTAGTGATGAAATGTCCAAAAACTTTTAACTGACTTTCTTGTGTTTTATGAATGTAGCAAGCTAAATTCATACAATGTTGATGACTGAGCCCAATCCATTAAGAAATCGCTCCTAACTTCTCCCTATTTCATCCCTTTGGGGTGAAATTTTAAAACTTTTCATAGCGAGTGTTTACATTATAAGGGAAAAATCGTCTAACAGTAATGATTGTTTTATTTTCTAGGCCTACTGGGGTTACGATCTCAGCGCTGAGAACATGGACACTATTATAGAACGACATGGTGTGCAAAAAATATCTCTCCTAAGGTAAGTTATGAAATCATAATAAAATAACGAATTAAGAGAAAGCATGCAAATCTGGTGAAGGGGACTATTTGTACAGACGTACCAAAGCTCTATCTCTAGGGACCGCTCGTCAAAGACTTCTATTAAACTGAGGTAGACATGCCCTACGCACCGATTTTTGAAACCTATAAACTGAGCTAATTAGCATCGTTGCTCGCACTGTAGTGAGTCAAAACTTCGAGAGTACTCGGCTTGCAATCGGAGTCCATACGCCTTCTCTTTTACTCTTGTTCTTTTCGTATATTGCTATTGTGGTGACAATTACGTAAATAGTATTTATAAGTGAGTGCAGTCTTAGCAATGTGTGTGTTTGAGGATTACTTTTGAAATCTCGTTTGTTAGAGTACGGCCTGTCTACCTCAGTTTATATAGAAGTCTTTGCCGCTCGTAACCCCGCTGACTCTGTGTTCTGTAAACGATCAATGCAGTAAGCATCTAATGATATGGCAGGTCCTCAGATGAGTGACCACTTGGTGAAATTATTTACTGCTCGGTTACGCCGACGGTATGTCTGCCTTGCGGAGGTCGCGGAATCCTAATCCCGGGTCGGACGAAATATTTGCGTGATCCGCAAATGTTGGTTTCAGAGTTTGAATGTTTTCTATGTTTTAAAAATATAACTAGGTTTATCATTGTCTGGATCTTTTTTTTTTGGTAATTTTTTTAGTTTACTTAATTGTGGCTATAATAATATGGTGTGTTGCACAAAATATTTATTCATTTAATTCTTCCGTGAATACTTTCGTTACTACCTCAAATAAGTAGGTACTTGAAGAAATATGATGTTGTAATAATAAGAATGTAAAATTATAATTTCGGAAAAGAACACAAATATAATTAGTATGTTCAAGTTAAATAATATAACGTATAGTAATGATTGATTTATTTCCAGATCATTTGCTCTCAAAGTCGGCCTTCAACTGTTGTTGCGTGAATTCGATTTCGACAACAAGAATAGGGGACCCTTCATGGCATCTGATATTATGAACATTTTCCCCGTCGTCAAACATATCAATCCACGAGTAAGTGCATTCATATTAATATTAATTACCTATACCGCCTTAGCTTTAGCCTCATGGCACGGCAACGACCAGGAGAATAAACTGGAAAATGCGAAAATATTAACAGATAAATTTCCATTGCCGTTTCTAGAGTTTTTTGCCTATCTGTAGATGGCCCCGGAAACATTGCCCTGCTATATTTATTACTAGCTGATGCCCGCAGCTTAGTGGGAACCTATTCCCGGGATAAAAAGTAGCCTATGTGTTATTCCAGACTATAATGTATATCTGTACCAAATTTCATCCCGATCCGTTTAGCCGTTTGAGCGTGAAAGAGTAACAAACATCCACACTCACAAACTTTCGCTTTTATGATATTAGTAAGATTAGTAAGAAGTACCTAAGATTAAAGAAATATTCATACAAAAATACTAAAATAGTGATCGAATACGGATTCGGTGTAGGATGGCGAGAGAAATTCTTTACAATGTGTTCTCATACCTAACAAAAATAAAAAAAGCGGCAAACTGCGAATCGGACTCGGTTTAACGTTTACTCCCACCTTTTCTGGTGAGTAGTTCTGTTAACAGAACTACTAGTAGTTTTTTGCCAATAGTTCTGTCCACAGAAGAAATTATAATGCAATTCCCACCTGTTCTGTTCACAGAACTACAGGTAATTTTTCATTGCTGAAAATCATCAGGAGTAACTTAAATTAACTTAAATTGAATTATCATTTGTTAATTAATTAATCGAATTACCATTTTCTGTGAACAGAACTAATTGGAAAAAATTACCAGTAGTTCTGTTAGCATAAATGCTCAACAGAACAGGTGGGAGTAGACGGACGGCCCTCTAAGGGTTCGGAACATACGTATGTCCCTGCATATGCCAGTCAAGGGACCGTTTTCCTTTTGAGGCACGAAGACCTAAAAAGACTAACATCGACCGAGCCATTTTGAAAAAGCGCGATTACAAACACTATGAAACCTGAGAAATATCACTATTATAACTACTCAATAGAATGAAACTTAATATACATCTTGTTTTCAGGCTTCAGACGCTTACAACTTTTACACGACCGGGCAAAACAAGATTCAAGCAGGTGCCGTTTCTGAAGGCCACGAGCTAATCGCGGAGGCGCTCAATCTTCTCAACAACGTATACGGCGCGATGCACGGAGAAATTGCACAGGTTTGTCACTAAATATATGCGATGCACGAAGAAATTGCACAGGTTTGTCACTAAATATATGCGATGCACGGAAAATTGCACAGGTTTGTCACTAAATATATGCGATCCACGAAGAAATTGCACAGGTTTGTCACTAAATATATGCGATGCACGTAGAAATTGCACAGGTTTGTCACTAAATATATGCGATGCACGGAGAAATTGCACAGGTTTGTCACTAAATATATGCGATGCACGGAGAAATTGCACAGGTTTGTCACTAAATATATGCGATGCACGGAGAAATTGCACAGGTTTGTCACTAAATATATGCGATGCACGGAGTAATTGCACAGGTTTGTCACTAAATATATAGGAAAAGGTTATAAGATATAACTGTGCCTGTCCTGTCTATTTCAACACAGCAATACAGCTTACCATAATTATATTCAAATTCGTAAATTCTATAAAGGTAAAATGTGGTCATATAATATACCTCTGCCAACCCCTTCGGGCCCTTCGGGGGTAAAGGCGTGACTATATAATATGTCTCAAGAAGCTTAAGCTTTTTATTTTCTAAATGACAATACTGCCTGGCAATGAAAAGAATTGCACTTTTCTACATATCGAGATAAATTTTGTAAAAAAGCTGGACTGAGTTTCTTGAGAAGTTCTTCTTGGTCTCGTTCTCGTTGCAGTTATTGTTAGCTCAGCATTCTATGAATTCACCGTGTTACAGAGGGAAACACCGTCTGGTACTTTAAGACCGATTTAGGTAGGTTCAGGGTGGCCACTTTATGAAGCGTCAGCGCTCACATTCAACCTTAAGGTTGAGCTTGTCGCTATTTTGTCCATACAAACTTCGGGAGGATATTACTCAACTGTTTGAAACCCTACATACATAGTCATACATTTTCCTGTTATGCCTCATCATAAACTTTGTCTGTACCGTTCAAAAAATGGAAATTAAAAAACTATTAAAAAGATAGAAGCCATTAAAAATTCGATTTTTCTGCCAAATTTTTAGACAACTTTCTGTGTAAATAAACAATAAAAGGAGTATAAAAACTCAAAATGTAAGTCCGTTCCCGCAAAGTTCACTTCTCAAAGAGTTCAAAAATCTTTATTCTAAGTTGATACATGAGTACTTTTTTCATAACACCCTTCCTACCAAAGGACCTTTGAATGAATGCATTATCGCAGCTTCTCGCTCTCACTATGTGATGTGAGGTGAAACAGCATGCTTATTTGGCCGAGTTCGAGCGACCGACTAGTGCCGCCTTAACCTTTAAAACCCTCAGTAGAGTCACGACAATTTTGAAAAACATAGAAATTATCAAAAATTTCAGATATTTTATTTATTTTCAGTGTCTACGTATGGTGGCAAGATTGTGTTACGTGACCGGCGAACATAGAGACGCGATGGCGTACCAACAGAAGGCAGTACTGATGTCTGAACGAGTGAACGGGATTGATCACCCGTATACTATTACTGAATATGTGAGTATTATGTTGAATCATACTTACGTTTCTTCTGTAGATATCCATAAACTCTACTCATATGAGCCGTTTGATGATAGATACCTTGGGCTCATGGGCCCCTATTGCAACGCAGTTAATCGATACTTCTCAGAGAGAAGCATTGCCCTACAGTATCAAAGATAACATAATAGTATTACATACAGATCGGCAACTCCCTGCCGCGCCACAGCTGTCAGTAGAGTTGACGGGACATTTGCTTAGAATTATTGGTCACACGCACACATTTAAGCTGGAGTTTCCGCCCTGTGACAGTATTGTAGGTACATAGTACGAGATGACTGCAAGAGCTGATAGCGTATTACCAGTACTGGGATAGTGTGCTGCCTACATTTTAAGTACCTACCAGCTGATGCCAGTCTCATTATATTAATAGGGGACATTGCTAACGATAAGCGCCCAAACTATCTAACGTTTTTAGGGTTCGATACTAAAATGGTAAAATCGAGACCCTATTTATGACTTTGCCGTTCTTCCGTCTGTCCGTCGCGAGCCTGTATCTCAGAACCACGTTGAACTGAAAACTTCACAGATGATGTATTTCTGTTGACACTGTAACAAGATTTACTAAAATCAGAAAAAAATGGGGCTCGCATACAACAAACATTTGTTACCGCATTTTTATACGGAGCTATCTGTCCGCGAGTCCGACTCGCACTTGGCCGGTTGTTTAATGTGTTTTACTGACATGCATAATACGATAAAATTTTTTGTTTAATATACATGTTTGGTTATACTTTCAGTCGCACTTGGCGTTGTACTGCTTCGCGAACGGTCAAGTGAGCACCGCGCTGAAGCTGTTGTACCGGGCGCGCTATCTAGCGCTACTCGTGTGCGGGGAGAATCATCCCGAGATGGCTCTGCTTGATGTAAGTATAACATATTCTACGTTTACAGTACTATTGCTAAGATTGTCTGGCTATCATTGGCCAATTATATCTTATTTTGTGTGTAAAGTATGTTATTAAAGTCGCTTTTCTTTATGATTAAGTATTTTAGGTAAATAAGACGGCAATTATGTTAACATAGCTATAAAATGCGAAAACTATCAATGGTTGTCAGATATTGTTTAAGTTATAAATTAGTCATGTATAACTGTTGTTTTCCGAATAAAATAAAATAAAATAAAATAAAATTGTGAAGATTTTTTGTGAGTAAATTAAGGGGAAAGTAATAAACTGACTATAAAAAATTCTACTGAAACGAAAATATAAGCGGGGAGAGAGAGAAACGCACCAGAAACCATCCACCCTTTGGTCGTATTGTACAACATTGAAGGGCCTCTTAGAACCCCGGGTTCTTCAAGCGGAACGTGAAAGAGGCACATCATAGGGCCAAATTGAGGACCATTGCCTATAGTCTTGTAGACTGTGTCTCACAGTGAGAGGGACGAGAGTGATCTCTAATCAATAGAAGTCGCAATGACTTTCCATCAGGCGCAAAAAAAAACAGGAACGTTGAATCAAATTCTTCTAGTAAAGGCATTTCATCACAGTGAAACTATCCTCGTGATAAACTAAAGAATACTTCGGCAATCGTGTAAAAAAATAATAACATCTTTTACAGAGCAACATAGCCCTTATCCTCCACGCAGTCGGGGAATACGAACTGTCCCTACGGTTCGCGGAACGTGCTCTGGCCGTCACCAGTTCTTCTCATGGAGCACGTTCCTTGAAGGCAGCAGTCGCCCGCCATCTTCTAGCAAGGACACTCTCCTGTCTGGGAGACTTCCGAGCGGCTTTGCAACATGAGAAGGAGACTTATTCGATATATAAGCAGCTGGTATGTTGGATGTTTTGTTTGTTAGTTTGTGTTTTACAGATGAGGGATGTTAAATTTTAAGAATAGGACTTCGACGAATTTAATGTGACGAGCTAAGATTTTCTACTACTGTAATTAATCAGATTCCAAAAAGTTCCCATCCGGAGACAATCGATTCGACTCAACAAGTCTCATGTGTACATTGATGCACACACAAGTGCAAAGAAAGCACGCACACTTGAAGCTACTTTCCGCCATATTTCAACAAACTAGTCAAGTCGCATTGGTCGTCTCCCTAGTCTACTAATTTGCCATGGTAACCAGTTACTTAGAACAGTAAGAAATAGTCATCTTAGGTACAATTTGAGAATAGAAGACATTTTTAACCGACTTCCAAAAAATGAGGTGGTTCTCAATTCGTCTGTATTTTTTTTAAGACAACAGACTCACCACACCACCTATTACGCGGAACAAAAATCCTAATGGCGTAATGTGGGCGTA
Source organism: Miltochrista miniata (assembly GCA_933228765.1). Lineage (NCBI taxonomy): Eukaryota > Metazoa > Arthropoda > Insecta > Lepidoptera > Erebidae > Miltochrista > Miltochrista miniata. The sequence goes on along the minus strand of OW121757.1, from coordinate 17,108,470 downwards.
AAGTATGCCTCTGCCTACCCCTTCAGGTATAAAGGCAGGACTAGTATGTGTGTGTAAAACATTTCAAACGGTTTTTTTCTGGGATTTTGCCAAGTTCGAATTTAGTTTTTTTGTAGGTCTTGGCCACAGCAGTGTAAATAGTCCTAATAGGTAGTTTGTGTGATGCGATTTGAAATTGACCTTTTAGACGTAATAATTTTGTTGTTGTCATAAGAAGGAATGTCAAAACAAGTCTAGAATTAGGTTTGCATAAATGTATTAACGCAACCCGATGTCACGATTAACTGATGGCGATTGCTGCTTTTGTTGTAACATTTAAAGCATTTTTCTATACAAATTCTAGTAATATTCTGCGCTCAGAGCCATTCTGACTACGTGGTGTTAACGACTACTGTGTTGAGCACCTTACACTTACTGTATTTCAGATGGAATGACCACGTTCTAGCATTTCCATTTACGAGTATTTCCGTGCGGCGGAAACCACGTTAATCCGTTAGTCCCGGTTGTCAGTAAGGCAGTTTGCAGACGACGGGGCGGGCAGGTCTTTTTGACCGCGTCTGCCCGTCGATGCCCACGACTGCCCTCACCGCAAAAATGAGTGTCCGACGCGCACCAGCGGCGCGGTCTTTTTGCCCTTCATGTGCGTTGGTGGTGTAGGATTCCCTTAGCGCTATCGTTCGCGGTAAAATTGACCGGCCCGGTTCGACGTTTTTCAAAGCGCCTAACATGGCAGTCGTTAAATCAAGTTAAGGCCTAATGACGTCCACGCTCTTAAATTAGTGTATTATACCTTGACTGAACCATAGTCGAACACTGTCTCATATGACACAGGGTTATCCTAGTATATGAGGCAGGGTTAATGTTTGTGCAACTAATCGTTCACTATAGTCATCTCGGTGTAGCATGGTGCGTATGACAGTTGTCGATCGCGTTTCGTTTCACTCTTGAAAGTTGCCGTGAATAACAATTATGAACTTAGTATTTCAGCTACATCGCATTCATAATATATTAAATCGTTAATCACTGTTGTATATAAAATTAAACTCAACCAGAATATTGTAGTCTACAAATAAAATGAATTTCGAAGAAAAATTTAACAAATTGTTGAGTATAACGTAACACCAAAGATGTCTTTAGTGATGGGATTAAATACATCTACGATGGATAGTCGATGTTTTGATAAAACAAAACGCATATTGTCCGTAGTTCCAACTTTTATTGTAAAATGTATATTATTGAGTTATTATTTATTATATAAAAATAAGTCGGGTTTTCCTTCCTGACGCTATAACTCCAGAACGCACAAACCGATTTCTACGGTTTTGCATTCGTTGGAAAGGTCTCGGGCTCCGTGAGGTTTATAGCAAAGAAAATTCAGGGAAAACCGCCATCGCGGGCGAAGCTGCGGGCATCAGCTAGTTATTAATATTTTTCCTCTTCTCGGTTACATTCTTTTTTTTCTTGCGGAGTTACCCGGTCTTTTGATAGGCTGTACCTTATGAACGGTGATAGCTAGAGAGACGAAATTTTCACAGATTATGTGTTTTTGTTACCGCTATAAAAACAAATACTAAAAACAAAAAAATATAATATTTAAGGGGGCTCCCATACAACAAAAGTATTTTTTGTCGTTTTTCGGTACGGAGACCTCTGCTCACTTGGCCGGTTTTTTAAGCTGTTTAGTTAATTCAAAAATTAATATAGCAATAATTTTCATAACAATAACAAACAGAACGTGATTTATCTCGTTTATCGTAGGATTCTAAACATGAATTGCATATCGACACATCCCTAGTAATGTGGTACTGATAGATATCAACGTCATACTGCCAACTGTCATACGCACCTTGTTACAGCGAGGCGACTATAGAAGTAGGTAGATAATGTAGACTATTGTTCTTTATTCTATTTATTTTGTATCAAGTCATTGAACTATAGTTAAACGCACTTATTCAATAAGTAACGGAGTTTCTTAGTACATATTATTTTTGTCAAAATTAGTGTTACTTGCATGCTATTATCATAAAGTACTTGTATCTTAACCCTATGAAACCTATATATTGTAATGTTGTATCACTTTGTTTGAATAAAGCATTATTATTATTATTATTATTATTAAATATACAGACACGGTAATGATACAAAGTGATGTAAATAAAAAAAAATGTAAATGTAATGACCGGTTGACTGGAACACTCCGGCAGCTAACCTTTCTGTGACGGTACAATTGATTTCACTCCCTTGCCAATATAGACATTTCACATAAAAAATTGCATTCCAGTTGGGCGAGAAACACGAGAAAACCCGCGAGTCATCAGAATGCCTCCGCCACCTGACGCAACAGGCGGTGGTGCTACAGAAGCGTCTGGCGGAGGCGTACGCTCGCTCGCCACATTCTACCCCGCAGGTGCCGCCGCCGCTGCACATCCAGCCGCCCGGCATGGCCTCCGTCATCGATATGCTCAACCTTATCAATGGGATACTGTTTGTACAGATCAGGTTCGTATAGTCCGTTTAGAGTTTTTTTAGCTGTGTGGTTGGCTTCTTTGATTTTCGTGTTACCATAATAAGTTTTAGCCCCACTCTATAAAATAGAGTGCAGAGGGACTTATGGCGAGACTTTGTCTGTAGCTGTGACTCTGTCGCATTAAACTACGTCACTAGCCCCCAGTTTCCGAAAGGCTGATCAACGCTAAAATTAACTAATCGGCTGTTAAGGGCGGCCCCTCACAGAAGATCCAAAATGGAACGCCAATTCCTGCGATCAGCGAAAACTTTTCTTGCTATCCCGCCGCGTTCCACCGACACGCTCCAACCGATCCACATTGATCCGCCTAAGTATTGTACAGTTGAACTTTCGGTCGCTATGGAGTCACATGTGCAGCAACGACGTCGAATCACTTTTGTAGCAAAAACCTACATTCTTCTTAAATATTTACGAAGCATTTATGTTCCTTCTAAATGGATTTTCATTTTTTAGTTAATTTTAGCGTTGATCAGCCTTTCGGAAACTGGGGGTAGGTCACGTGGATCATCTGTTCAAAGTTTGAAATAAAACAAAAATGACAACGTCAATCGGATTGAACTTTCACAATAAACGTGTTAGAGAGGGGCGGTCCAGTGAGAACAATCTCACGGCTTACTTGTTTGTTCCTCTCATGTAATTCTACCTTAAATTGAAACTTATTTTCTTCTTTTGCTGCCGTTTTTTCGGGCGTGGAAATAATATGAGATGTAGAAGTAGCAACTTCGCCATCCTTGGCGATGGTGATGAGTGTCGTTTTTGAATACTTATACATAATATATATATTTATTGGGTAAATAAAAATGAAACTTTACTAAAATCGTATCAGTACTGACGCACCAGGCAGTACTACCAGGAAGCGTCTGGTGGAGGCGTTTGTGCGCAGCTCGAACGTGGCCTGATAACCCAATTTGTAGCAAAATATAAAATGCTAGACTAGTTGATGCCCGCGACTTCGCCCGCATGGAATTCTGTTCACGATCCCGCACCTCCTTAGAACTTATTTTGAGGATAAAAAGGATAGCATTTTCCAAACTATAATCTTAACCTGTACCAAAAGGCCAGATCCGTGAACCATCCAAACTTACGAATTAGTAAGGATTTACAGTTTCACCTTATATTTCATGTGACTGTCTGCCTCTGTGGCGTAGTTGGTAGTGATGCCGCTGCGGCGCTGGAGGTCCTGGGTTCGATTTCTGGGTCGGTCCAAATATTTGTGTGATCCACAAATGTTTGTTTCGGAGTTTGGGTGTTTTCTATGTATAATATGTATGTATTTAGAAATATATAAGTATGTATATCAGTCGTCTAGATCCCATAGCACAAGCTTATATTAGCTTAATTTGGGCTAGAATAATTCTATTTTATTCTAGCCCAAATTAAGTTATTCGCTTAAGTTATTCGCGCCCAAATTAAATTATTCACACACAATATCATCTAGCCGCTAGATGATGTTGTGTGTGAATGTCCACAAATATTAATTTATTTATTCAATTTTCTTGCAGTCCTCAAGACATCGAGCAGTTTAAAGCCGAGATCGAAAAGCGACAGCTAAAGGATCTGCCTCTGCCCGAGCTCGGAGATGAAAAGGGAGAAGCCGCCAGCAAGCCGGACGGCGCTAAGGGCGAGAGTTGAAGCCAAACGTTGGCCGCCACACATATATTTGTTCCAATATTGGACGATTAATATACACATTGTTACTTTTAATATAACATTATTGATTGATGATATTGTTCCTTATCTATGAATGTATGCGGTAGTGAATAGTGTGCTAAGGTTTGATGTAGATTTTTTGTTAGTCAATTTTGAGGATATTATTTTGATCAAATAATTAAGTGTTATATCGAATGAATTCTTGCTGAGTGCAAATGTTGATGCATGTGTGTGTTTCGCTCAAATCGCGCAGTTCGAGTTTTTATTTTATGCTTCCGAAAGATCACAATTTTATGGAAACCCAAAGTAGTGCAATTCATAGTAGTGATAATAGCAATAAGTTTTGGTTGTGATCCCTAGACCACTTGTGTCGCTATAATGCGGTAACCGGTGCTACTGCCAACTTGTCCTATATATTATTATAATGGTTTTATGAATTGTTGTCGAGTATTATTTTTTTTAAACTAGTACGGGAGTATATCGTTGCAACACACGTAGCAGTAGAAATTCAGTTATATTGTAATTGAAATGTAACGTCACTTGGATAGCCTTCATGAGGCTGGCAAGTTAACAGGTTGATTTTTTAACTGCATGCAATATTTAGAAGAAGTAAACGAAGAAAATTGTTGGGATATGTCTGTTCCGTTTATTACACTGCCTTAAATGTTACACTGTAGCTTCAGGATTTAGTTGTTAGTGCCATATGTATGTAGTGATAGTAAGTCTTGTGTAATGTTTTAGTTAGTCTGTGATACAGCATGTTCGTCATCGAATCGCTTGCCTTAGATGAGCAATAAATACACTGGTTGTATGAATTCAGTTCCTTTTTGGTGTTAGTATAGGGCCTATTGAATCGGCAAAGCATCGGATGTAATATATAACGACATACCTTTTAAGGTATGTGCTATAATGTATTCATGTTATACTACTACTTAGAACGATTATTCTTGAAATGGTTTTGGTGCCTGAACGAATGTTGAACGTTTTGAAAAGAAAACATGTATTATAAGAATACATACTTGTATTAGGTATGTCAACAGTGTTGCTACATATCCGAATATTTTAAATGGATTCTCATGTGTTCACAGGGAGTTCAGACTGCATAAATGAGACAGCTCAAAAAAATTGCACAAATAGCTTAAAATGGATTTGCAAAATGTTTTCCTTCATTTCATAAACTAGCAATTAGTTTAGCTGAGTTAAAACAGTTGTATACGAGCTGAATGCCCTGTAAATCTATGAGCAACTATTTTTAAATACCGTTTTATATGACACGTTCTTTTGACAATAACGTATTGAACAATTTTAATGCAATTTTCATCTCATCGATAAACGCCTCATAATCTCGTTTGGTTTACCGATACCGCTTGGCATTCAAGAAAAAGAAAACTAAAGCCGATGATAGTGTTCATAAGTACCGACCGTACTTAATCGACCTAACGACCAAATAGTCATTGCGAATAATTACGAACAAAACTAGTTGTCATAAAAAGCGGGGAAGAGATGAAAGATGTACTTTACGTATGTAAAAACAAATACAATTAGAGCGCAGATTCTCGATTCATACATGTATATGTGTGGACGGAAAGGACATCATTCATTTTGGACCAAAAACTGAAAGTGCCGGCCAGAAAAAGAAAATGTGATATTCGCATAGAACACACAATTTCTAGCAAAAAATACTACTACATTAACCCTGTGCGTGCTATGGTTTTTTAGTTACATGCTTTTAAAATTCGTGAAAAATGTTATATCGAAGGTGTCATTCTACTTGATATGAGCAGTTGAATAGTGATTTATTTTATTAATTATGTCTTTCAGCACACATATAAGCACACATACATATAATTAAACCTGTTTCTCCGAAGTGTGAGGCAGACGCAGAAGCATATTTTATGCCCAATTTTGATTTCTCGTTCCTACATAAAGAAGCATGTAAAATAAAGATAAAGAGTATTTTATTTCGACAGAGTCAAAGGCCTTCTCGTAGTCCGCAAAAGCCATACACAGCGGCTGATTGTACTCGTTTGTTTTCTGCACAATCTGCCGTACAGTATGGATGTGGTCCACGGTTCTGAAGCCTTTTCGAAATCCGGCTTGCTCCTTTAGCTGAAACTCGTCGAGCCTTCCGGCGAGGCGGTTTGTGACTACTCTCAAGAACAACTTGTAAACATGGCTCAGGAGTGAGATGGGTCTGTAATTCCTCAGCAAGGTCTTATCACCTTTCTTGAAGAACAGAGCCACGCTTCAGGTGTTTGTCCCTGTTGGAGGACGGTATTAAACAAACTCATCAGCTCGCTGAGAACCGGAGCCCCCCCCCCCGCCTTCAGTAGTTCAGTTGTAATTCCGTCCTCCCCAGGGGACTTGTTGTTTTTAAGTTGCCCGAGAGCCGCCCTCACCTCGCCCTGATCGATGTCCGAAATGTCCTCGCTATAGTGGCGCGATAGTGGGACTCGGTGGTCACAATCAGTAGGGTCCTACTCGTCGGCCTTTTTGTCCGTGATGCATAAAGGTCTCTGTAAAAGCTCTTTATTTCCTCGAGAATCTCGAACCTTCAGGTCACAGTTCTGCCATCCGCTGTCTTCAGTTTCATCAGACGGGGTCTTCCAAGCTGTTGGGCAATTTCTTTGGTACCCCTGTTCTGCTCGATCGCTGCCTCGACGATGCTGGTGTTATAGCGTCTAAGGTCGCGTCGTATCAGCTTTCGTGTTCTGAGATTTAGATCCCGCTGGTCTGACGAAGACGAGTGCGTAGATGGCGCTTCCCGTCTTATTCTCATAAGTTCGAGAGTCTCGGGCGAGAGCTTAGAGCACCTGTTATTGCTTTTTCCGAACAAAAACCTTCGGGACACTTGCTGTAACGTCCTGACCACATTGTCGGCCTTATCGTGAATATTGCCAGTGGTTTCCAGATCAAAACGATTTTGAAGTTCTAACTGGAACTTCTCAGCCCCTGAGGCTAACTGGAGCGCGGTAGGTCGTAGAGTAGGCTTCATCATACGGGCTCTTTCAGCTCGGAAGTCCAAATTCAGAGATGCTCGTACAAGTCGGTGATCACCACCGGTATTAAACCTGTTAACCACAGAAACATCTCTAAATATAGACTGCCTGTCCGTCATGATGAAGTCTATCTCGTTCCTTGTGACCTTGTCGGGACATCGCCAAGTCCATTTTCTGTGGGGCTTCTTCTTAAAGATAGAGTTCATCAAGAAGAGCCTCTGAGACCAAGAAAACTGACAAGCATATGGCCCCGGTCATTTCAGCGCCCTACACCAAAGGGGCCGATATTCGTTTCGCCGCCTTCTTGAACTCCCACTTTGGCATTGAAGTCCTCCATCACAACGCTGTAGTGAGTCTTGGCAGTACCATGTAGTGCTTTTGCTATGTCCTCATACACGGTCTCAACTGCCTCGACAGTGCTTTTCTAGGTCGGAGCGTACACTTGTATCACCTTCAGGGTGTACCTGTTGGTGAGTCTCAGTATTGAGTACGCTACCCGATGGGAAACACTGCTGATCTCCACAAAACTGCAAACGAGGTCCTTTTTCACCATAAAGCCAATCCCGCCCTCGAAAGAATGTCTTCCGTCACCTTCCCGAAAGTAAAACAGGTCGCCTGATGCAAGGGTTAGCGTGTCCTCCCCCTTCTTCGGACCTCGCACAATACTGGATGTGCCAGTTAATACGACCTAGTTCTACCTCGAGTTCGGTGAGCCTCTCGTCCAGGCGCAGAGTAATTCCATTAAACGTAGCCAGGGTCAGTTTTGTATGGCAGCCTCCCGTAACCCGGAGATTCTTAGCACCCCCCCTCCCGCCGTCACTCCGACCGCTGCCGTGATCGGGAACAGCGGGAGTGCCGTGAACTGGGGGCTGTTGTTTTGTTGTGTGTATCATAGGAGGATATTTGGCCTTACTGTATCACGCTGGCCAGACGGGTTGGTTTGGTACAGGGTTTAGTTTCGAATTTTCCTTTTTTGTGCGCCATGACCTCGTCCGTTTATCAGCAGGTGCACCACTCGCAGGTGAGGCTGGCTTGGACCCCGGGGTTGGTGGTAGGGCCCCATCGCACCCATCGGGCGTCGGAAGGTGGCGGGGTGATTCGCCAGGTACCTGTCGCTTGAGTCTGGGCGGTTGCGCGCGCGGCACCTTTGTCACAGTATACAGGGTGGAATTTAAAGACGGTAGTTGGAGGTAAAGTACCCTTAATATTGATAATGGCAAGTTTTGCTGAAAGGAAACATTCCTTTATTTTCAAAAGTAAGTAAAACTGCATTTAAAGATTTTTGAAAAATCACCTGCTTGAGCCGGGAATCGAATCTAGGAGATGTGAAAAAAAAAACATCCTGTATTTTATGATACCAACCGAAAGAGTCTTTCATAAGGAACAATTTCTTTGAAACAACATAGTATCTTAAATTAAAGGAAGACCAAGTAAAATATGTTTTTATTGTAAAGCTTACTCACTATCTAAAGAAAAAAAACAGTCTTATTGAGATTCTTTTCCTTTTTTTTGAAGTTGGTTAAAAAAATGTTTTAGTTTCTGTGAATGGGAATATTCGTTCTGGTCACTTAAACAAACAACTTAAACAAAAAAAATAGGAGTTTCTAAATTAGATGTTTTTTTTTCTCCAGATGAGTGAGCTTTACAATAAAAACATATTTTACTTGATCTTTCTTTATTTTAAGATACTATGTTGTTTCAAAGAAATTGTTTCTTATTAAAGACTATTTCGGTTGGTATCATAAAATATAGGATGTTTTTTATTCACATTTCCCAGGTTCGATTCCCGGCTCAAGCTGGTCATTTTTCAAAAATCTTTGAATGCAGTTTTACTTACTTTTGAAAATAAAGGAATGTTTCCTTTCAGCAAAACTTGCCATTTTCAATATTAAGGGTACTTTCCCTCCAACTACCGTCTTTAAATTCCACCCTGTATATATGTTTGTAGTATGCCTTTGTCTAAGTTTTTTGAAACAAGTTTGGATTTGTTGTGAATCGTTAGGTACGTTTTGTTTGTGCGTAGGTACGTAGATAATTATAAAATGATAATTCTTTCTTATTACAATAGAATAACGTAAAAACAAATCACTATTCAAGTGATAAAATGTATCAAAATACATTATCAAAATAACATTTTTCTCGTATTTTAAAAGCATGTAACAACAAAACCATAGCACGCACAGGGTTAATGTGATAGTATTTTTTGCTAGAAATTGTGTGTTCTATCCGAATATTAGATTTTTTTTTTCTGGCCGGCACTTTCAAAATTGGCCCAAAAATGTATGAAACGTGAATGATCTCCTTTACGAGAGAAACGTCGTCATAAAATCGTGTCTTTATTTTAGGAACGAACGAAACATGAGATTTCGCCCGTAAATTTCCATCCACGTATTCACGTCGTGTGTTTGAGAATTGGCGCCTTATTGTGTTTTATTTGGTTGCGGGGTCGATATATTTGTTCGTTATGTTGGCTACTCTTTGCATGCAATAAGCCAACATGAAGGCAGGGTTCTTTTTATTAAAGCGGTCTGTAGGCAGTTGCTGGAGTCGATACAAGCTGAAAGCAAACCTACGTTTAGGGCCGGCGCCCATTATCGGCATCGGCAAGGAAAAGGATCCTTCAGCATCCTACATGCAAGCGCACACTATCGGCAATTATGCTTTGGCATGCTGCAACGTTCTTAGGGATGACGAGGCGGCCTTAAGGATGCCGCACCGTCCTGTAGCTTGCCGAAGCGTCTCAACATCGTATTTCTCGTCATAACAGTCTCAAGAGTTGTTACAAGCTAGTTGTCTGAATTGTATTTAATATGGTGGACTGGGATCTAGTGTTCATAGCAACTCTTGCTGAAGAAGAAGATAAATCTAATCAACCGGTACACACAGCGATTACCTCAATTGTGTTATGTGAGTCAAATGATGCAAATGGCGGATGCCTCCCCTCGCCTCGGCGCCGGCGGCGTACTGAAGGATGCCGAAGCATCCCGAAGCATTCTCAAGGCTGCCGATACAGCAGCCTCAAGCATACCGAAGCGGTATTTTTGTTATTACGACCACATACGAGTATCACGGAAATTTCTACTTTATTGCCATTATTTTATAGTATATTGCTATTTGCCATCAAAAAATCCTTTTCCTTGCCGATGCCGATAATGGGCGCGGGCCCGTCTACAAGTTAACCTTAGCATTTCGCTAGGATAACTTAAAAGGAGCATTATTCTTTCGAAATAAGGTTAAAATTGCGTTTTTAGCTTGAATCGACTCATATTGTACTAACTGTATTCTATGCCTATACAAAATCATTTTCCGAATATCATATACTTACATAAAGATATGTATGTATGTATGTATCGCCGAAGTGAGCGACGCGTCTCGAGTGCTATAGTTAGCTAAATATATAAGTGTTGTTCGATGAACTACGTGCCTAAGCAATAATCAATCGTTGTTGTTACATTTCTTTAACAATATGGTGACCATGTAAATACGGCGCTGTTCGTAGTATGATAATAAAGAAAAATCGTTTTTATAAAATTGTTTTATTTCACAGAATATAATGCAGTCTCAATAAAGTACATACGTGATACTTTAGTGGGAGAAATGTATCACAAAAAGCTTACCATAAAGATACAACAATCAAGATCAAATGATTTCAAACTTGTATTACTATAGTGAAAGCCGTACTTCCTTTGTGATAAATGCGATATATTGCACGTATTGATCAAAACAGTGAATTTAAGGGAGTGATTACGCATGAACCCACTGAACTACAGCAGCAAACTCGAGGTTTTGGTTTTAGCGTAAACTCAGGATAAAATTTAGGTCATGCTCAAACTGTCATGCCGAGGAATTTACATTGAATTCACGATTCACTGAATAGTTCTTAACACTTCAGTGAATCGTGATTTTCCTCCGTTTCTGCCGTAGTGCTGAAACCCTTTAAACACTGGTCCAGAACGATGAGAAGTACACCGAAACAATTGATAGTAGGCGCGGCGATGAAGAACAAGTTCATTGGGTCCTTTCCGTAATGGGAGCTGACCTTTACCGTAGTAAAAGAGAAGAAAGTTACCTCTGTACGAGTGCACCAAGTGAGGATTGCATGTGTACAAGCGCAGTTCCATGCAAAGGTGTGCGTACTCCTGGCGGAAAAGTGTCGATTTTTTAAATTCTAGATATGCAGAAAATTAGCGTAAGAGTCCGTGTAAATGTGTATCGTAAATAGAAATTTGTGTATCCAGCCATTGTGAAGATATTCTTGAAAAACTGATTCCGCCAGGAGTACGTTCGAAACGTCCGCCCAGCGGAACTTTTTCTTTTTTTGCAAAAAGAAAAGGCTCATTAGGTTGCTTGGTGCGAGCTGTAAATGTGTATGTATAAATGAAATTTGTGTATCATGATATCACGGAGTAATTCAGGTTTCCGCTGGGAGTACGTTTGACGATATCGTAATTATCATATACAGAGACTTGGTACAGTGTTGAGTTTACTCATGTACGTTGCTATGAATTTGCTTATAATCTGTGTAAAAGCAGAAATTGAAAATAATATCCCACTCAAAAGATATAGACATATAGGTGAAATCAGGTTATTAACCTCTAGTGCCTAAAATAGGAACCTTACAGCCAAACTTGTAACGTTAATTTGTATCTAATCAAAGTCTACACTCTTCAACAGAGTTTCATTAATATCTCCTTAGTAATTACAGAGTAATCACAAAATTTGTCGCAATCAGCCCATTGTTTTATATGACCTTTGTTGTCAATGTTCTTAGAAAATAAACACAACAAACTATATTGCAATATTTTGTGTATTTATTCAACTACTCAAATTTAAAAATTCAGCTCATTACATTCAGTATTTAACAAAATATAAGAAAAATACCATCTACAGCCGGAATCGATGGAAAACACGGGTAAACCAACCAAATTGAAATTACGTCAAAAAGCGGCCGCGCAGTACAAGAAGGTACATTTCTAAATTTGTAGCATAGCATCAGTTTTAATTTAGTACAGGTAGATACAAAAGTCTTGTAAAATATTAGTATTTTTTTATTAAGTAGGTAGGTACTAATGATTCGTACATAATATATACACATCTTCATCATCTCAGACTCTTTGACACTCGCTTGCTGACTAGGCCTGGCTTCCGCCATAGCTGCAATTTTACTGAAAACAGGACCAAACGGCTTAACCTGCTTTCCGAAGCACGGAGACTCACGTAAATGAAATAAATAGCTTTACATGAGACAGACGGTGTCATTTTAAGTCAACTACAATTTGATACGGTTATCTTTTATGTAATGTACGGGTACTGTATTTGAATAATACTAGCTGACACAACTTCGTGTTAGAAAATACCAATACTGAGACTATTTATTTCCGTAATCAAGGCTTTGCTAGACGGGTCCTGTAGTTTAATGGTCTAAGGTTTTATGTTGTATCGAACCCTAACATTATTATTTGGAATTGTACATCATTGCTAAGTTACCTAGTTTTGAATAACCTTGTGGAATTAAATGGTATTGTCTATTGAGCAGCTTCTGTGTGAGATTATTGTGAGCTCTCTTCATTCATACTGATCGCTTAGCTAGGGTGTAACTCTGCTCAAATAAATTCAGATGTAAAAGTTATATTGCAAGTTTTATTTTATTTTTAAAATGTAGGTACTACCTATTTAACAATTTGTTAACGTCACATGAAAGCGAGAGAGAGGTTTGGTAGTTATATTTTAATATAATTTATTTCATAGCAAGTACATAAAACACAAACGCCAGAACATTTGTGTATCACACACAAATATTTGTTCTGACCCAGGAATCGAACCTAGGACCGAGGACCGAGAGGAGGAATTATTTTATTCCGTACCATTCGATTGCATAGCTTGAACTGATACTATGCGTCCAACGGAAGGATCGTCAATGGTAGGTTCTGGGTCTTTCTAGGTGCGTTTTTATTTGGAACTATCTGACCCTCGCAACTTCGTTTACGCCACATAAGGTGTATGAAAGGACAGGTATTTTTTCAACAGACTCAAGGGAGCGTATGAAACTGCCCTGTTTGCTTAATCATAAAAGAGCTTAAAGATTAAGTCCATTCTAAAACACTAACCACAACTTGGAACTATCTGACCCTCGCAACTTCGTTTACGCCACATAAGGTGTATGAAAGGACAGGTATTTTTTCATTGAGAATTGTTTTAGAATAGCCTTAATCATTAAGCTCTTTTATGATTAAGCCAACACGCCAGTTTAGATTTACCCTCACATTCAAAGAAATCCTTGAATTTGAAAAGATGAGATGCCTCTAATTTCTGCACTACGAAACTCTCAATAGTGAAACTTGTGTGGAACAATGTTAAAAACATTCCCTTTCTGACACTAAAAAAATATTTGAAATCGGACCACGCGGTGAGAACTTACAGCTGAAAAACCATTTTATCTTTCATCCCCTCTCCCGCAGGAACCGCGCAAAATATCGGGATCAAAAGTATTCAAGAACCTTTCTCGGACTATAAGCTCGGAATGTACCAAGTATCATTCAAATCGGTTCAGTAGTTTCGGCGTGGTACTTATTCGGGATACAGACAGACAGACAGACAGACAGACATGAAAATTTTAAATTACATATTCGGCTTCAGAATCGATTATAGAACGCCCTACAATTGAAATTTTCAAAATATCTTCCATGTACAGACTCTCGACCCTCAACAGTTTTATTATAAGTATAGATAAAACCGCAGTAACTGCAAGTGCGGCCTCAGCCTTAGTCTGTAAGACTTTTTTGAAGAAAGTCATTACCTAAGTGTCTTCTAGATTACAAACCTTATTTATACTGTTGATTGATGGCTGTTGGTAAAACTGGCCACACAGTTTTTAGGGTTCCGAACCCAAATTATAAAAACGGGACCCTATTTATGAGACTTCGCCGTCCGCCTGTCTGTCTGTCTGTCTGTCCGACATGAGGCTTTCTCGGGAACCGTGACAACTAGAGAGCTGAAATTTTCACAGATGATGTATTTTGGTTGACGCTATAACAACAAATACTTAAATCCTATCTCGGGAACTTTGACGATTAGAGAGCTGAAATTTCAACAGATGATATATTTTTGTTGACGCTATAACAACAAATACTTAAATCCTATCTCGGGAACCGTGACAACTAGAGAGCTGAAATTTTCACAGATGATGTATTTTGGTTGACGCTATAACAACAAATACTTAAATCCTATCTCGGGAACCGTGACAACTAGAAAGCTGAAATTTTCACAGATGATGTATTTTGGTTGACGCTATAACAACAAATACTTAAATCCTATCTCGGGAACTTTGACAATTAGAGAGCTGAAATTTCAACAGATGATATATTTTTGTTGACGCTATAACAACAAATACTTAAATCCTATCTCGGGAACCGTGACAACTAGAGAGCTGAAATTTTCACAGATGATGTATTTTGGTTGACGCTATAACAACAAATACTTAAATTAAATTAGACAAAAGGGGGATTAAGGGGGGCTACCATAAAAAAAAACGTGTTTTTTGCTGTTTTTTTAGTACGGAACCCTCCAAGCGCGAGTTCGAGTCGTACTTGACCTGTTTTTATATAAGTAAATAAAAATTCTGGAACATGTTAATTTAAAAACCCGTTTCTTTTAGTCTCTAGTCTCAATATGTCAAAATGTGGATTTGAATATATATCCTTAAGATGTCATTTTTGTTAAAAAGTGAAAATCCCAAGAAATGGCGATTACTGCAAGTACGAAGCAGTGCAGATGTGTAGGTACCTACTCGTAGGCCTAATTGTGTATTCAGTGCGTCCATTTTAAAACGTCAAAGAGTTTGTTTTCTTGCTCTTTCTTATTTAAATGTCGATTATTTATAAAAGTAATAATTGTAATAGAAAGTTATTATGGGAATTGTATATTCTCTAAGCTATTTTTTAAGCGATAGTACACGATGTCAAACCAAATAAACGTACAATACTGGCAATTTAAAGACGTAGCTCTATGTACTACGAGGCCGCTTTTTGACGTCATTTCAATTTGGTTGGTTTACTCGTGTTATTCATCAATTCCGGCTGTAGATGATATTTTTCTTATATTTTGTTAAATACTGAATGTAATGAGCTGAATTTTTAAATTTGAGTAGTTGAATAAATACACAAAATATTGCAATATAGTTTGTTGTGTTTATTTTCTAAGAACATTGACAACGAAGGTCATATAAAACAATGGGCTGATTGCGACAAATTTTGTGATTACTCTGTAATTACTAAGGAGATATTAATGAAACTCTGTTGAAGAGTGTAGACTTTGATTAGATACAAATTAACGTTACAAGTTTGGCTGTAAGGTTTCTATTTTAGGCACTAGAGGTTAATAACCTGATTTTACCTATATGTCTATATCTTTTGAGTGGGATATTATTTTCAATTTCTGCTTTTACACAGATTATAAGCAAATTCATAGCAACGTACATGAGTAAACTCAACACTGTACCAAGTCTCTGTATATGATAATTACGATATCGTCAAACGTACTCCCAGCGGAAACCTGAATTACTCCGTGATATCATGATACACAAATTTCATTTATACATACACATTTACAGCTCGCACCAAGCAACCTAATGAGCCTTTTCTTTTTGCAAAAAAAGAAAAAGTTCCGCTGGGCGGACGTTTCGAACGTACTCCTGGCGGAATCAGTTTTTCAAGAATATCTTTACAATGGCTGGATACACAAATTTCTATTTACGATACACATTTACAAGGACTCTTACGCTAATTTTCTGCATATCTAGAATTTAAAAAATCAACACTTTTCCGCCAGGAGTACGCACACATGCAAAGGCAGTAACTTGGACAGCACAGTTGATGGGAATAGTTTATGAAAGTCAGGTGTAAAGCATAGTCACAGAACTAATGGGAAGACACATCGTGAAACACTTGATACTACGCAAACTAATATTCTTCTTTAAAAAACAAGCGATTGTTTAAGCCGAGAGAGGCAGTTTAGAAATTTTGGGTTCAGTCATTTCGTTACCAGTAGTTCTGCCAACAGAACAGGTGGGAGTAGATGAAAATGTGGATGCCCCGTTCAACTACGCAATGGAACTACTGGGATACGCCGGTTCGTAGGCATTGCGTTCGTACACATGCAAAGCGCGCTCCGTGAGTTTGTTCGAAGGTAACTTTCTCCCTTTTTGCTATGCATTTACCGATTAATGCTAAGTGTGTCCATTTGAATTAGCTTCGCGACAGCGCCATCTAGCGGTAGAATATGTCTCGATGCTTTACGTATTCGCATTTCACGGCGAATCGTTATGGTCGCTCCCAAGAACTCGGGATTAAAATTCGCGCAGTGATGAGAATGGGATATTTGGAACTAAGATGCGTACGCGGTCCTTCGGACCGCCAGCAGGCGAAGCTAACTGTTTTCTGTACCCGTGGAATTACTTTGGCAAGATTCGATCCCACGGTAGGGGTCGACCTTGATAATTTCGATCAAATCAAAGACCTCTTGGGGAAAGGCCAGCTCAAGAGTACCTTTAACCAGCGTGCATGTATGAAATAATTTGCCAGAATCGTAGCAAGTGGAAAGTCATAGTATCTGCCTACCCCGATGGGAGACACGCATGATGATATCAACTAATTTCACATACATTTTTAGGATTCCGTACAAAAAAGGGTAAAAACGGAACTTTATTACTGAGACTGCTGTCCGCCTGTATGTCATTAGGCTGTATCTCGTATGTATGTAAGATTCCATCCCATTCTCATTCCACGCTTATGCTTAAACACGAGTGATCAAAGTCACTTCCGAGCACGGGGTCTAGGTCGCGGTCTAGCCCTAGGTCTGGGTCTAGGTCGCCTCCGTCTCGCGCGGGCCGAACGCCCCCTCTCTAGCTGAGCGGCTACTAGTTCGGCGAGAGCTCCTCTTTCAGCTAACATGGAAATGAACGTGCAGATGAATTCGTCGTAGTTGTGTGTGCGACGGCAGTCGTCCACCTGGAAAGAAAATGTGATATTAGTTAAATGGCGGTCTAGTGTCGTGAAAGAGTAGCTGTAATAATATTGAGTTGGTTTATACAAGACAAAGCACATATATATGTCTTTCAAATCAGCCATTACTATACTGCTCGTTCGCTCTAACTTTGCCGCTCGGCTCCATACTAAAGTCGATTTTTTAATTAGACGAAGTAAATTGACAGCAAGTAATGTCACTTCTTCATACAATGTTGCCTATTTTCTATGACGAAGTGACATTAGCTACTGTCAATTGACTTCGTCTAATTAACAATTCGGGTATACGCCTCTACGCCAGCGGCAAAGTTAGAGTGAACGGGTAGTACTTAAAAATCCCGTAACTTCAATCAACATGCCCAAGTGGGCACAGAATCTTAAAAAGAATTTTCGAGTGAAGTCAAAGTGTCAGCAATAGACTTCGCTGTCTGTCTGCCTCTAGGCTGTATCTCATGGACCGTGATAGCTAGATAGCTGATGTTTTCATAAATGATTTATATCTGTTGCCGCTATAACAACAAGTACGCTATAATAGGTGTTGTTTTTTGGTAGGGAACTAGTCCAACTCGCACTCGGCTGGTTTCTTATTCGAATAACTATAAAGGAGAACGCCCAGAGATCGTTTCTTTTTGAAAAACCTTAATAAAAAGTGTATGGCCATCTAAGTAAATTGGTAAATCATGTAATATTTTTTTAACAATCTTTTAATTCAATCGATCAAAATCTTTTGTGGCGTTTTAACTTTGATAATAATTCGTGGTTGTATCGTTTGTACGCGCCGCGGACTGACCAAATGAATGGTACTGACGTGACGAAGATGGCCGCCAATCGCAAATATCAATGTGTGAGGCCTACATTTCGGGGTTCATGCAACAATGTCGTTGAGATCATAGATTTAGTATCGATAAATTCTAAATCTATGGTTGAGTTGGAAGTAGGTTCTATTAATAGCAGATTATTGTATTTTTTATATAAAATAGCATTCTAACCATAGATTTAGAATGTGATTTGAGAGTAGCGAAAAATCCTAAATCTATGATTCTAACTATAGTAAAAATCTAGGCTGGTGATATATTATTCACCGTGTTGCGAGCATATTAGACATTTGAACGAAATACGAACTGTCAAAAATTGAAAAGTTTTTAACAAAACGTCTTTTCGGTACTTGACTTTGAGTGTCCTAAGAGGACGAGGACCGAGAAAAATGACATAAACAGCTGAATTTAAATAATACAAGAATTGGCAGTATGGTTTTAAATACCTTTGCCTGTCCTTTGGACGAATAAAGCAGCAACAACAACAACAAGGAAAAATGACAGTTTAAAATGTTTATCACCGAAGGATTTTTCATGAAATTATTTTATATAAATCGGTGTGAAATGTTTATATAAAACAATGTACGGTTCCATACAAAGTGATTATGATCAGGATTGATATTTAAATGGTAAGTAATTAAGGAACAATCGAGATCCAATTTGTTTATTTACTACATTATCCCAATAAGTTGATATGTGGTAAGTAAATACATTTTCAGGGTTTTTTATAAGAGTGATGGAACTATTACTTTTATCTTTTTTGAATTAAATCCATGTTCATCAATGTAACGATTACACTTTTTGGACAAATTGATTTGACGGATTGATGGACATTTGCTTCAAAACTAACCTCTAATTTGAACAGCAAAACGAAGAATGATAGAAAACCCTACAAAATAATAGAATATTTTTTATTTCCTATGAAAGTACGATATCCATTCAATTCAATCTCCGATTTTCGCTGTCATACTAAATTATTTGTTATGAAACGGCGGTCCATTGAAAGACGGGCAATCGCCTTTGGAGTAAAATACTGTTGTTGGTTTTTTAACTACAATTTTGGTGGTGGTATTCATAAAGCAACTGCTTCGATTCACCCATAAACTTTTTTAGTCATACACATATCCTTATTTTACTACTGGCGAAGTGTCGCTGTCTACCACTTAAGGTTGCGCTAGTCGCAATTTTATCCATACAAACTTCGGGAGGATTTATTACTCAACCGTTTGATACCCTACATACAAAGATTTTACTGTTTTGCCTCATCATAAACTTTGTCTGTACCGTCAAAAAATGGGAATTAAAAAACTATTAAAGAGATAGAAGTAATTAAAAATTTGATTATTCTGCCAATTTAGACAATTTTCTGTGTAAATAAACAATAAAAAGAGTATAAAAACTGAAAATCTAAGTCCATTCCGACAAAGTTCATTTCTCAAAGAGTTCAGAAATCTTTATTCTAAGTTGATACATGAAGTACTTTTTTCAAAACACCCTTCCTACCAAAGGACCTTTGAATGAATGCATTATCGCAGCTTCTCGCTCTCCTTTCGGTCTCTTAGGTCCAGTTCCTACGTACGTCTAGCGTGTTTGTTACGACTATTTCTGCGAAAGTCTATTTATTTAAAAGTCCATTATTGCGAATGTCCATTTCTTTGTACGTCCATTTATTTGAACGTCCATTATATGACGATATTGCTGAAATTTAGATCCTATAATACTTATTTATCTGAAAAAGGGATGTAACCCTTTGTCCACTAAAATCCATTAAAAAGATTCATCATGGATCTTTGTGGACATATCATGTCCACTTTAATACCTTCAATTATTTTTTATGAAAAATGGATCTTTTAGGACATGCGAGTGGAACGAGATCCATTATAGGTTGTGGTATACAAAGAACATCTAAAAGTCAAAATTTATAAAGTAATTGAATCATTTTCAAAACAAATGAAGATCGGTAAAATAAATGAAGATCGATCAAACAAATGAAGATCAACGAAACAAATGAAGATCGGTAAAACAAATGAACATCGGTAAAACAAATGAAGGTCGACGAAACAAATGAACATCAATGAAACAAATGAAGACCGATCAAACAAATGAAGATCGAAAAAACAAATGAAGATCGACGAAACAAGTGAAGGTCAGTAAAACAAATGAATATCGACAAAATAAATGAAGTTTTGTAAGACAAAAGAAGATCGGTATAACAAATGAAGATCGGCAAACCAATGAAGATCGAAAAAACAAATGAAGATCGAAAAAATAAATGAAGACCGGTAAAACATATGCAGATCAATAAAACAAAATACTATAAGCAAGTTGATAAGGTCAAAAACTAATCGCAGCCATATTTGGTAATCTAGATGCGATTGCTAATCAAAAAAAATAGGTGCAAGCGATTCTCGACCTTAATGACACTTATCTAAAAATGTGCTTTTAGGCGTTTATAGACATCACTGATCACGAATATACGAAAAAATAAATAGATATTATGCATGCTCATAAGGTCAAAATTTACTTGGACCCATTTTTTGTAATCTAGTTGCGATAAACATTAAATAGGTGCAAGCAATTCTCAACCTTATGAACATGCATAATATTTATTTATTTTTTACATATTCATGATCACTGATGTCTATAAACGCCAAAAAGCACATTTTTAGATAAGTGTCATTAAGGTCGAGAATTGCTTGCACCTATTTTTTTTTGATTAGCAATCGCATCTAGATTACCAAATATGGCTGCGATTAGTTTTTGACCTTATCAACTTGCTTATAGTATTTTGTTTTATTGATCTGCATATGTTTTACCGGTCTTCATTTATTTTTTCGATCTTAATTTGTTTCGCCGATCTTTATTTGTTTTACCGATCTTCTTTTGTTTTACCGAACTTTATTTATTTTGTTGATCTTCATTAATTTTGTCGATCTTCATTTGTTTTATCGATCTTCACTTGTTTCGTTGATCTTCATTTGTTTTGTTGATCTTCATTTGTAAATAAAAATAGAATACTGAAGGACGTTCAACATTGCTAATAGATCTGCAAAAGAAAAAAAAGCGTCGTGACTTCTAGAGAGGTGACGATCAGGAGCAGTGAATAAATTCGGAAATAAGCAGTTTCTGAAACTAGACATTCACGGAATGGACGTTCCAGAAAGATAGACCTTCGCGGAAATAGACGTTTCTGAAGTTAGACATTGACGGAATGGACGTTCGAAGAAATAGACTAAAGAGGTAACTGGGCATGACAGGAACTGGACCTAAGAGACCGAAAGGCTCGCTCTCACTATGCGATGTGAGGTGAAACAGCATGCTTATTTGGCCGAGTTCGAGCGACTGACTAGCGCCGCCTTGAAGTATGTAGGCGTGATTACACGTTGGTATGTTTGAAACATCACAATATGCACATACCTTATACATATCCCGTTTATCATTCTCATCGTTGAGCGCTTGCTGACACAACTGCACTTCGCTCACTATCGCGCTCATAAGCGCATTGAGCTCTGAGTGAGTGAGCAGTAACTTCCTCAGTTTGATAGGATGCTCCGGTTCAGGCTGGCTACACACTAGCACTGGGGCGTCGTTACTCTTCACTAGAGCTGTTACAGACGTTGGGTATAGCTGAAATATTGTTGGAGTTTTGAAAATCATGTGATCTATACTAATATTATAAAGAGGAAAGATTTGATTGTGTGTTTGCGTCGAATAGGCTCCGAAACTACTGAACCGATTTGAAAAATTCTTTCACTGTTGGACAGCTACACTATCCCTGAGTGACATAGGCTATATTTTATTCTCGTTCTCGTATTCCCACGGGAATGGGAGCTATGCGGTTGAAACCGCGTGACGTCCGCTAGTGTTATATACAACTAGCTGACCCGCGCAACTTCGTTTGCGTGATAAATGAAGAACCGCTCGACCGATTTTGTGCAAACTTCACTTAAACCATCTACTAAATAGTTCGAACAAACCCTCAACATTTGGTTTGGATAGGTGAGCCCGTTCTTGTGTTATAAAATTACAACGAAAAGTGGCATTGATTTTTATATATATAGATTAGTTAAACTTTACTACAGCTAACTGTCAGCTGGTCTACAAAGTCAAACCACGACCTTTTGACCTATTTCCAACTTTGCAAACAATTATTACTTCAATAATGATGTAAAAGAATATCAAAGTATTGTTTCTTTTTAAATGAAGATAAGAATGTGATACTTACGTCTCCTACGATCTGATTGTCTCTATTTATTGTAATGATCTTAACGACCGCACCAGGCTCAACAGGATCCACTGTAAAAAATAAGTATAGGTTTAACGAATCGACACTTAACTGTAACCTGTTTAGGTCTATTATAGGATTTATTTATTAAAATATATGGGAGGCATACCGATATGGTAAAATTCAAGTAACATAAATAAATAAATAAATATTCACGGACATCTCACACAACGCTATCTGATCCCAAAGTAAGCTAGGAATAACCTGCTTGTGTTATGGGTATCAGACCACGGATACTAATACTTATATACTTTTAAATACATACATATTATACATAGAAACACCCAGACTCTTGAGACAAACATTTATGGGCCACGCAAATATTTGTCTCCGGTGGGAATCGAACCGACGACCTCCAGCGCCGCAGGCGGTATTATTACCGGCTGCGCCACAGAGGCAGTCAAACATGTAGCTATGTTTTTAATAACTGCAAAGTGACATAAATATTGTAGCTTCTTATTATGATAGCAGGTTGCGAGCGTGCTGGTGACCTATAAGTACAGACATAAATTGTTGTGTCTAGTTTAGGCACCAGTCTCACAAGTACAAAACATTTTATAGGCAATTAGTATATTCTAAGACTAACAAACACGTAACTGTTATTTTCATTTAAAATTTGCACCTAATGGTATGAGAAAAATTAATAATTTATTTAATATAGGCATTATATACATATCTATTATAGAAATACTGGGAGATATCGGATCGAAATTGATTAAAGATCTCTTGAGTGGGTAAATGTATTGGCTGGTTGAGTGGAATAATGTGCTTTTATTTGTAAGTACCTACCATTTACAAATGTCTGACTTTACATTCTCGTAATCCTCGTAGCCCCGCTAAGTCAGTATTCTGTATTTAATCACTATAGTAAGCATCTTTTGGCTGGCTCTTAGGATGGGTGTCACTTAGGAATATTTCATTTGCGAGCGTCTCAGTGCTTTCCAAGGCGCGTTTAGCTGTTAGGCCTGGTTGCTAGTAATATGGCAGTCAATAAACCAATTTAATAAATAAATCTATTGTAACATAGAGAAGAAAGATTTGATTATTTGTTGCTCCGAAACTACAGAACCGATTTGAAATTATCCACGGCTATATTTTATTCCCGTTTTCCCAAGGGAAGTACGCGGTTTCATCCGAAGTTCGAATCTGCTAGTAATCAATCAAAAAAAAATTCTTTCACTGTTGGGAAGCTACACTCTTTGCGGTGAACATAGGCTATATTTCATTCCCGTATTCCCACGGGAAGGAGAACTACGCGAGTGAAACCGCGTGACGTCCGCTACTAAATAAACTACTGGTAGATGATACACACCTAAAATTATACTGCTATCCTGTTGCGGATGATCGTTCGCACCGATTTCTATAGTAATTGGACGAGTAAAATCTATATCAAACAACTGCAGCTGCGATGATTCCAATGCAGTTAATATTGTCTCTTCACTTATTTGAACCATACTATCATTTAGCGAGTTGTCATTGCTGCCTTCTGATATTGAATCTCCATTTTCTGAAAATATATTTTATATTTGTGGACATTTACACAAAAAATCATCTAGCCCAAATTAAACTAATAAAAGCCTGTGCTATGGGATCTAGACGACTGATATACATACTTATATATTTCTAAATACATACATATTATACATAGAAAACTCCCAAACTCCGAAAAAAACATTTGTGGATCACACAAATATTTGGAGCGACCCAGGACCTCCAGCGCCGCAGTCTACCGACTACGCCACAGAGGCAGAGCAGAAAAATATTATATTTCATAACAGTTTGAATAGGATGAGGGGCAATGAGGGCATATTGTAGAAATATTCGCTTTAAAATACTACTACTACTACGAACTACTTTTGTACGCCAACTTTACGCCGAATTGGCTAGAATGTAGGGATTAAGCGTCTATTTAAATCGTCATAGAAATCGTCGCCTACAACAGTCGTTTTCGTAAGTTGCGTATGCCGTAATAGAATAAAACTTACCAGTGATTTCCCTACGTTTAGACAGTAAATGTCTTATATGTTTCCCAATCTTTGAGATTGCTTCTTTTATCCTTTTCTGATTAAGTTCTAGCGCACCAAGCCTTTGTGTCAAAGCTAATCTTCTATCAGGCACTACTGCCATCAAATTGAACCTGGAATATAAGTTACATGAAATGTTTCGAAGTCGTGTTAGGAAGTTAAACAATATATTTCAAGTGCCCTCATGGGCTTATGCAGCTTTCTTTATGAGATCGGCAAAAAAAGTGGCCGCGTTACGAAATTAGATGATATTTTTTCGAGCGCCCTCATAGGCAGCTTTTTTACGAGGTCCGTTAAAAAGGTCGTCAGTTAAAGTGGGCATACTCTTCTTATTTCATTTAGAACGCAACTAGTGCCTTTTCATCTTAACATTTTCTTGTGGTGTCTTCAGTGTTTCTGCTGCTTTGTTATCAAAAGGAAGCAAATTATGGAAAGAAAGTAGTTTTACATAAGCTCTTCTTATCGAATAGCTGCTTATAGGCATAATATGTACTTCTGGTTCCAATTAGCAAATTAGTCAACCAAAAAAAACTAACCCATAGTTTCGTGTTTGTTAGGTATATGCCAGGGATATGAGATAGGGCAAAGCTCGACTTTTAAATGACGTCATCATAAACAGGTACCTTTAAAAAGTTTTGTTAAATGTATGGTAAAATATAGGAGGGCGTCTACTAGTCAATGAATGTGAGTGCTGATGCATTTTAAAGAGTAGGTACAGCCTTTTATGGACCCAGGGTCCACATGGTAGTTCTATGAAAAGCCAGGAAATGGTAAATATGAAGTACTACCACTTCTCAGTTTATGTAATACTAGCCTGTTAGCCGCCAGACGGGGCTTCCGTCTACTCCCACCTGTTCTTTTGACAAGTTCTGTCGGCAGAACTACTGGTAATTTTTTTCCCATTAGCTCTGTGACTTATAAGACTATGCTTTACACCTGACTTTCGTAAGCTATTCCCATCACCTGTTCTGTTGGCAGAACTACTGGTAATTTTTGTTCCCATTAGTTCTGTGACTCATAAGACTACGATTTTACACATGACTTGTCTCTCAACTATTCCCACTAGTTCTGTTACTTAGTATTACTTTAGTTGGAAAGTTTATTGATTAGGTATGTAATTGTAGTTATACTAACGCAGTAAGTTTCTGTGCTTTGGAAGGCATGTTAAGCCGTTGGTCACGGTTGCCAGTAAAATGGCATTTTTAAGCCAAGTTGAAGGCCTTTGCCTTTAAGATAGGCGGCTTGAAATATTTCAACAGATAGCAGTCACAATCTGCGCCTGTCCAAATCAACACGGGAATACGCGTCGAATCACCACCATGGGTCGTGGGCATATAATATGTCTCTGCCTACCCCTTGGAGCTCTGGGGAGAGACACCCATCTGTCTCCCCCAAATTTGCAGGGTGCCTCTAGCCAGCTCGACGTGAATAGTCCTTTTCATTCCTTCGACCCGGTTATAAAGTGAGGAAGAACACCGCGGGGTTTAGTGGACAGGACGGTTTCTTTCCGGGGCCAGAGCCCCACACCGGTGTGTGGGGCTCTGGCCCCGGCGCGGCTGGTCCGGCGCGGGGGTAGCTGACACGGTTGTCAGCTACCCCCGCGGCTGGGAACGGCACGTAAACGCATTACGCGCGTTCTTTGGACAGAACTAATGGGACATAAAATACCATTAGTTCTGCTAACAGAACTACTCAGCAAAACAGGTGGGAATTGAATTACCATTTGTTCTGTGGATAGAACTAATGGGACAAAAAATACCAGTAGTTCTGTTAACAGAACTACTCAACAGAACAGGTGGGAGTAGACGGCGGCGTCGACCGCGTAGAAGTCGGTTATCGCATAAAATCATAACCCTCCTTATGCGCAGTCGGTTAAAAAGTAGCCTATGTCCTTCCCAGGGCCTCGAACTATCTCTATACCAAATTTCATCTCGATTGCTCCAGCCGTTAAGGCGTGAAAGCGTAACAGACAAACAAACAGAGTTAATTTCGCATTTATAATATTAGTAGGGATTTAGGGAAGTAGGGATTAGTACATTCCTAGTTCATCATGGAATGACTATTTTAACAAACACCTCATTAAGTACCTTTCAACAAGTGTATACATTATGACATTGGCTTGTTACTAGCCGATCTAGGTTAGGGTCTTGAATCTTCTGGTGAATGACCAACTCAGTAAAATTCTTTATCTTCACTATAATATTGTAAAAGAGGAAAGATTTGCTTGTTTGTTTCTTTGTTTGCATCGAATAGGCTCCGAAACGACTGAAACGATTTGAAACATTCTTTTACTGTTGAGAAGCTACACTATCCCCGGTGAACATAAGCTATATTTTATTCCCGTATTCCCACGAGAACGGGAACTACGCGGATAAAACCGCGTGACGTTCTATTTACCTGATATCATGGACCTGTTCCCCTGCATCTCTGCCAAGTCTCTCAGCCATGACTCTCCTAAACTTGTCTGTCCAGTCCTCATCAGCTGCCCATGGGCCGTGGTCAGTTGGGAACGGTTTAAGCCCATCCAACTCAAACAAGTGTCCATTAATTGGCACAAAACTTACAAAATGATATGCTTCACCTGTAATTTATAATGACTTAATGTACTGTTAGTTTTATATACTATACTTAAATGAAGCGTTTGTGGCCCCGCGGACTCAGTGTTCTGTAAACGATCACTGTAGTAAGCAACATTTACTATGGCCGGTTATGGATGGGCGACCATCAAGTGAACACTTTGTGACATTTATTTGTGAGCGTTTCCGTGCTTCGGAGGACATTAAGCCATTGGTTTTGGTTGCCAATAAAATGGCAGCTGTTAAGCCGAATTAAAGGCCTTTCTAGGCGGTTTATTTTTTGAACTGAACTGAAATTTGAACAGCGGGCAGGCACAACCTGCGCTATGATGAAATGCCTACCCCTTCGCGGATGAAAGGCGTGATCCCGTTATTATGTAGGTATTTACAATTTTGAAAAATTTCATTTTAATGTATAAATGATTGTCAAATAAGTAAGGTATTCATCGAAAATAACTAGAAAACATATTGTTAAAGCAATTAATGTCTGCTAACTTTTTTTATAAAGTGAAAATTGACAACTTAGTTCAGACAGGACTGGAACCAGTTGTTTGGAATTAGGCAAAAAGGTCACAACTTAAGTCCCCTTTTAAAAGTTTAGGAATTTTTTTATTAAATTTTGCATTTCTTCCGTTTTTCATAGAAATATAGACAGGCAGTGTCTGACCTATTGGTGGTATAATGTAAACTTCATGAATTTGGTGGAATATGCAATGCACATACAGCACACTTTTTTCACATAAGATCTTTGGCAATGTACACAATTAGATTAACTGAGAATAATTTACCAATGAGACTACAATATCAAATTCAGTTTGAAATAAAAAAAATAGTTTAAAAACATTACACACCAGTGAAGCGTCCAGTTGAAACTCCAGCATTTTTATCAGTCTTTTTTCTAGCTTGTGGGATCGCATGAGAGTTATGAGCACAAGCAAGTTCAGGAGTGTTGCCAATTGCCCAGCCTTTGTTTTCTGGGTTCATACCCAGTGTGTGATGCTGAGAAGAATGATATAGAATAAGTAGGTACATTTTTGCTAAAGATTTATAACAGGGTTGCTGGAGGTTGTGGGTTTGATTCCCACCGGAGACAAATATTTGTGTGACCCATAAATGTTTGTCTCAAGAGTCTGGGTGTTTCTATGTATAATATGTATGTATTTAAAGAGACCGTATTCTTAGCATTCCATGGATTCTCCATGCGGGCGCCGGGTCCATAGCGTGGCACAGGGGGGAACACCCCGATGGCGTCTGGGACTTGCGACCCATTCGAGTAGGTTTAGGGTGGCCACCTACCCTAAAAAGTAGAGAAGTACCCTAAGAAGTAAAAGTAAGTATTAATATCCGTGGTCTGATACCCATAACACAATCAGGTTATTTCTAACTTACATTGGGATCAGATAGCGTTGTCTGAAATGTCCATGAATAATATATAAAAAAACGGGTGGGCTTTAGAATCGTGCCAATCGATTTTAGGGTTTTTAGGGGTTGCGTTGGATAGGGGTGGGTCTCCCCTTCTCAAAAATACCCCTCCCCCAGTGAGGAGATGCATGGTTTTTTTTTAGGGCTGTTTAAAGTTGCGTGAAATGGAATGAAAAAATGCGTAATAAAACGCTATATTATTATTTATATTATTATATATGTTATAAATATAGTTTATATATTATAAGTATAGATTAATGATTTTACTATTTGAATATATATTAACGTCTGTATAATTTAAAATTGCAATAAATGATAAAAAACAACCTTAAAGTTTCCGGTAACGGGACTAAGTAATGCGTAATAAAACGCTATATTATTATTTTATACATATAAATATAGTTAATTTTAATAATTTTACTATTTGAATATATTTTAGCGCTTGTATTATTTAATAATGCAATAATTAATAAAAACAATAAAGTGATATACCTAGTACAACCACCATGTAGTGCAGTATACACCTCGCGCGATTTGTAAGAGTGGGTGGGTTTTGTGAGAGTGGGTGTCTGTAAGGATTTTTTTTTCCCAACGGACTCCACGTACTTGGCAAGCCCTTGTACATGAAATTATCTTCAATTCCCAACGGACCCCGTGTTGTGGGGACAGATACTCGGGGTTCGTTGGTAATAAATTGCATCCAGGCCAGGCCCCACTTAGGTTGATAATGGTTAGCGAGTAGGTACATAGGGGTGGGGGAGTAGATAAAAGGGGGCTAGGGAGTAGGTATAAGAAACTTACGTAGCCTTCAAAAATATACTTTTAGGTTAGTTTATGAAAATGTCCATAACATAAAAACTAAGCGTTTCCGCAGGGGGGGAGTTGCTGGGGGGGGTACTCCCCTCCCCCCTGCCCCCTCCCACCCCTCTCCCCCCTTAATTCGATTGGCACGATTCTAAAGCAATCCCAAAAAAACTCCAATCCCATTGACTTTATCAGTAGGTTTTAACCCTTAAATGCATGACGATGCATATATACATCAGTATTCTTTTCCTTACATAATTTGTAAACGGTAACTCTAACACAGTAATTTTTGCTTTTATTAGGTGCTAAAAATTTATATTTTAGTTTTTGAACGCAAGCTTTCATGATATGGCAGTTCAATTGTCTAAATGTCATAATTTGACAGCTTGGCGCACCACTAACAACTAACCGCTTTCGCGGCAAATTTGTGATTTTATTTTAGTGGATACCAAATAGCATAACTACGTGTTAAAAATAATTTACGAGAGGATAAAGGTAAGCAGAACACATAACATTGTTTTTTTTTATATCAATAACAGTTTTTTTGTAAATATCAGCGTTAAAAAAGTGTTGTAGAAATACATCAGTATGCAAAATCGGTAAGAAATAGTTTTACTGTAGGTATAATATTTTATTTTTATTTTTAACTTATTTGTTATAGATACGTAATTTATTCATACGAATTTTATAATTATTTTTCCAGAATGTCCCGTAAAGTGGCAGATAGAGACATAGAACAACTTCGGGCGGCCACACAGTATGGGCGGAGAACCTGACGGCCAGCAATGTGGCTAGATTACTGAGCCCGCAGAAGGCGATGGCCGTCAGGGTGATTAGGGGATACCGCACGATCTCAGGTGAGGCGACATGTCTTCTAACCGGGACTCCTCCATGGGACCTGGAATCGAGAGCCCTTGCGTCACTATTTACACGTCGCAAGGAGGCGCTAGAGCGGGGCCATAGGCCTTCGTCTCGAGAATTCGAGGCCCAGCGGTCCCTGCTCCACCAGGAAACCAGGGAGACATGGAAGGTGCGACTTGAGCAACCAAAGGGGGGATTCGCCACAATCGCGGCCGTCAGGCCGGTCATGGACGAGTGGCTGGAGAGGAGACACGGTGCTCTCTCCTACCGGTTGTCACAGATACTAATAACCGGGCATGGTAGCTTCGGGAGATGTCTGTGGCGAAGACACCGGGAAACCGCGGCTGAATGTCAGCACTGCGAGGATCGCAGCGATGACACGGCGCTCCACACGCTGTTGGAGTGCACAGCATGGGCGCAACAGCGGCAGGTCCTCGTAGCGGGTCTGGGCGTGGACACTCTCTCGCTCGAGATCATGGTGCGAGTCATGATCTCCAGCGGGAGTAAGTGGGACTGCGCCGCCTCTTTCTGCGAGCAGGTCATGCTCGTGAAGGAGGCGGTAGGGCGGGTACGGGAGAGAACTCTCCCACCCGAGTTCCGCAGTCGGCGGCCTGGGCGCCACCGACGTGTCTTCGCCGAGGACTATCGACCCCCATGACCGGGGGTCTGAGGACGGTGAGAGGGTCGCTCACTGTCCTTACAGAAATAGGCCCATGACGGCAGCGTGACGTGAGGAACTCACGCACGCCCCCCCTTAGAAGCGGGATCACACCCGAAACCCCCCAAAGACGCGGGATAGCAAGGATTTTCCCTCACGTTAAAAAAAAAGGGCACCAGGCAGTGGTCATGTACCAAATGTAATGTACCGTTGTGACTAAATCAGAGAAATAACTGTTTCAAAGATTTTCATACAGTGCAGTAAGCCTAATTCAAAGACAATCGTTTAATAGAATAGTACATATCTTACATTATTAAAAGTAACCGTAATGCATACTGATGTAGATCTACATCAGTAATTTTTTTTTATAAATCTATAAATAAAAGAAATAAATAATTTTTTGTTTATTTTTCCCTGAATATAGGTGTGTTTAATTTTCTACCTGTTTCAATTTATGGTATTTAAAAAGGAAAAATCATGCATTTAAGGGTTAATAAATAGCAATATTGTTGTTTCTGCACTGTAGTTGCAATTATCCATAGGCTAAAATGAGCACTATAGTCATCTCGGTGTAGCATGGTGCGTATGACAGGTCAGTGTGCGTATGACAGTTGTCGATCGCGTTTCGTTTCACTCTTGAAAGTTGCCGTGAATTACAATTATGAACTTAGTATTTCAGCTACATCCCATTCATAATATATTAAATCGTTAATCACTGTTGTATATAAAATTAAACTCAACCAGAATATTCTAGTCTACTCGGAAAGTTCTGGTTAATGCGGGCCCGGTATCCTTCACGACAGTGGGGGAGCCGGACACGTCTTGCCAAGAGCCAGCCCTTCTTCCCGGGCTACCGAGCGGGTGGGCAGGTTGCGGATAGCCTACCCCGCACAGCGCACCACCGTTATGGGAGGTGCAATGTGCGGGGAATGTCCCCATTGGGGGCCCCGGACAATGGGAAGGGCAGTGCCCACTGAATCCAGGTGTGTACTGTCTACTCCCCTACCCCAATCCTATGATCCCATAGCTCCTGTCCTTCCCACACCCTACCTCTGGGTAACACACGGCACCCCACATGGGTCTCCCAGATGTTGGGCGGGGCTATATGCTCCGCCCCGCTGGGAAAAACATTGGGCGGGCTGTGGTTGTCTACTCCCCTGCCTCTCCTCCCACCTTCCCCTCCTGACTTCTGACGGACTGAAGACAGACACCGACTGACGCGACAATGACTGGACTAAGAGACTACTAGACAACCACCGGGCCACCGTATTAGTAGGCGATATGGTGGTCTATATAGGCCTACCTGCACTTAGGTCCTGTGCAGTCGATCGCCGTACGCTGGGATGCAGGAATCCTGGAGGGCTGAGCCGTAACGGGGTCGGGTTAGTTACCCCGGGAGGCAACACTCCCTCTTTGGTCCGAATTTCCAGCTAAACGGTAGCCTCGCATAGAGCCAATGCGGGGTAATGGACAAACGGTCGCTTCACGACCGTAGGCTAGATGGGGTAGGGAAGGGGACTGGCCACGCTGACGGTGCAAGGGCTGTGCGGGTTGGTCGCCTGTACAGTCTGTAGCACCCGATGTCGCGCTTAGGAACCACCTACTTCATCGAAATCTCCTGTGGTAGTCCTGGGGTTTGTAAAACCTCCCCAGTTGCGGGCTCCGTGGAGGGTGGGAAGCCACGGGAGATTAAAATTTTAAACAAATTATGGAAACAACAAATTTACCCAAACCCAATCCTAAAACCTCCTCCTCTTCAGAGGCGGGCACGGAGAACACGGATCAAACCGTGGGCCCGAGAACGCCCCTGATTCAGGAGATGACCAACCCAGCCCCTAGCCAGGTTGAAACAGGATGGACTATTGTCCCTCCAAGAAAAAAGGTGTCGGCGCCGGCCCGGAAACGGACGGCGACCACCGAAAACATGCTAAACATCCAAACACGCGATGCTACCTCTCCTAACTCCACAGGAATTAGCAGGAAGCGGAACAACAGGCGCAAGAAAGCCAAGGCGAGACGGCAAGAGACCAGCGGCCACCCCACTCCGGGACCGTCAGGGCTGGGCCAGGCATCGGGGGGGGCTGCGGGGTCTGCTGACCATCGGCAGGCCGCGCACCCCCCACCGGTGATGGACCGGCCCGGCTTGGATCCCCGGAGGCGAGTGGAGGCCGCCTCCCGCCCTCCCTCAGACACAACGACCTCCGCGGAGCACCCCAGGGCTCAACCGACGGCCAAAAGGGGGCGCCTCGATGAGACTATATCTCCTCGGGGCGAACCCAAAAAGCTCAGGTTAGACAGCTCGGGACGGCTCTACGCAGACGTGGCGAAAAGTGAGCTGATGGTGGCCATAACATCGGCCACCGGTGCACAGCTCACACCTAAACACATGCAGGACATCATGGCGCGGCTGGAGGCACGGCTAGAGCAGGTGGCCTTCAACCAAGCGCACAACACCTTCGGACCCACACTCCAAGGTAAGCCAATTCACACTAATGGCGTAATAAAGCTATGGTGTGAAAACACAGAGACTGTGGAGTGGCTCCACAAAAATCTACGTGAAGTCTCACAGGATACAGGTATCGGGCTGTTGCTAAAGCGACAGAACGAAATTCCAAGACGAATACGCTGCGGAATCCTTTTACCGGGCATCAGGACAGACGCGAGATCGGTGGGGTGCACGCTGAAGCTGCAGAACAAATGGGCTGCAGTGGACCGCTGGCTGTTGCACAAGCTGATCCCACAGCCGACAAAGGAGCAAACCTTCGTTATCATCAGCATTCCGGAGGACCTAGTGCCGATTCTGGAGCAGCGCGAACGCCGCCTTGCATTTATGTTTGGGTCAGTATACGTGTTGTTCCAGGGCCCGGGGGGAAAGTTCATTAGGACTCCCCCGGGGCCCCCCGGGATGCTGGTGGCCACGGAGGTGGCCCCAGTCCCATCAACCTCGGCCGCAGCGGTGGAGGTAAGCACGGTCGTGTCAAACGCGGCCGACAACAACAACCAGCCCTCGACGTCATCGCCCCGACCCCATCAACCAACCCTGGGTGATGAAGCCGCACTCCTGGGGCCCCCTGAAGACGGCGAGACTTTCATCGAGGGGCTAGGTAATCTGGACATAGGGGAGGATGTGGGGTCTGACAGCGATGGCGTCCCCTTCCCTATGTCCAATTAAAATAATACAGGCCAACCTCCAGCACTGTACTGCTGCTACGGCTCAATTGCGCAAATGGCTGGAGGTAAACGAAGACGCCGTAGCTCTGATCCAAGAGCCGTGGGTCAGAAAAGGCAACATATGCGGCCTACAAAGCTTAAACGGTAAGATGTTCGCACACCGTGGCCCGGACCATCCCCGAGCCTGTATATACATAGGTAAAAACATTAGAGCCCACGCACTTACTAGTTTCTGTTGCAGAGATGTATGTGCGGTGAGGCTGTCTAACGAACAGGGCGCCAACACATCCGGCGCAGTCCTGGCCTCCGTCTACATGCACGGTGCTGACGCCCCGCCACCACACAATATGGCGCGGTTGGTGTCGCACTGCGAGGTGGAAGGCCTTCAACTGCTCATCGGCACGGACTCAAATGCCCATCACACATTATGGGGTATGAGAAATTGCAACGACAGAGGTAAGGAACTCTTTGACTACCTTATAACTACAAAACTTACAGTTGTGAACCACGGCTCAGAGCCAACATTCGTAACTAGAGTTGCTAGAACTATAATTGATCTAACACTAGCCACAGAGGAGGTAGCAGGAGCTATCACGGACTGGCACGTGTCCGGTGAGGCCTCCTGCTCGGACCATAGGTGGTTAAGATATAATCTAGTAGCAGAATTGCACTACGCACAGCCGCGTCGAAACCCTCGTAAGACGGACGCGAAGCAATACTCGCATCACCTACAACAACGATTAAGAACCCAGGTAATACCGGACATAATCGAAAGTACAGAACAAATTGATTTACACGTAAAGGAACTGACAGACAACATCATACATAGCTATCACATGGCCTGTCCCCAAACCGAACCCACCAACGCGAGGGATAAAAGCTCTAGCTGGTGGGGCCCCGAACTAGAAAGGCTCAGGAAGAACATGAGGCGGCTGTTCAACAGAGCAATGAACACTTGTGCAGACCAAGATTGGGACTGCTACAAAGCCGCCAAAGCAAAATACAAGAAACGACTGAGATACAGAAGTACCAAGTCGTGGAGAAATTTCTGTAGTAGTATTGAAAACTGCACACAAGCTAATAGAGTCAGACTATTACTGGCCAAACGAGGAACAGAATTATCTGGATCTATTAAGAAACCTGACGGCAGCCTGACAAACACCCGAGAAGAGGCAGAGAGTATTTTAATACAGACGCACTTCCCAGGATGCCAAATGCTGCAGACACTCGAGTGGCCGGTGGAAAATACAACCACAGAAGAAGTCCACTGGGAGCTGGCAAGGCAGGTAGTCAACCAAAAAAAAACTGAATGGGCAATTAACAGCTTCAAGTCCTTCAAATCCCCAGGACTGGACGGAATCTTCCCCGCACTGTTAAAATGGGGAGGACACCAGTTGACAAGGTCACTAACCATCATCCTAGTAGCATGTCTGGCGCACAGATACGTACCCAGACTGTGGAGAGAGGTCAAAGTGATTTTTATACCAAAACCCGGAAAAGGGGACTACTCAGACCCCAGATCATACAGGCCGATAAGCCTCACGTCTTTCCTCTTAAAAACTCTGGAAAGATTGTGCGATAGAGACATTCGAGGAACGGCCCTTCAAAATAACCCACTGCATCCCAACCAGCACGCATATGCCCCCGGCAAGTCTACGGACTCAGCACTACATGCAGTGGTACACAAAATAGAAGAGGCCATCCAAAATAAATCAATGTGCCTTGGCACGTTTATAGACATAGAAGGGGCTTTCGACAGAACTAGCTTCCGTAGCATAACCACAGCACTGGCAAGACATGAAGTGAACATGGCTGTCAGTGACTGGATAGAAAACATGCTGAGCAAACGCATAATAAGGCTACAAACAAGCGGAAACCAGTGCGCAATCGTGGCAAAAGGATGCCCACAAGGGGGCGTCGTCTCACCGTTGCTATGGAATCTTGTTGTAAATGACCTAATAACCAAACTAAACGCAAATCATCACTACACTGTGGGATATGCAGACGACATAACAGTACTGACAATGGGAAATTTCACCAGCACGGTGTGTGATGTCACACAGACGGCACTTAAGATCGTGGAACGTTGGTGCACGGCCAACGAGCTATCGGTGAACCCAGGTAAGACGGAGCTGGTACTGTTCACAAACAAAAGGACTCTCGGAAACTATCGGGTGCCACGTCTATATGGCACCGAATTACAACTCGCTAAAGAGGTCAAGTACCTTGGGGTACTTCTTGACAGCAAACTAAACTGGAGTAACCATCTCGAAAACAAAATAAATAAAGCAACAATCACTTTCTGGCAATGCCGCAGAATGGTAGGTAGCAAATGGGGGTTGAGCCCGAAGATCACCCTCTGGTTATACGAATCGATAATCAGACCCATTGTCGCCTACGGGGCTGTGGTATGGTGGCCACGCTCAAGCCTAACCACAGTCGAGAACATCCTGGAAAAATTTCAAAGACTAGCCTGCATGGCAACCACCGGTGGGATGAGAACTACGCCCACCGCCGCCATGGAGGCGATGCTGGGTCTCCCGCCACTACACGTCTTCATTAAACAAGAAGCCGCGGCTACGGCTATCAGACTCAAAAGTCTAGGACTTTGGAAACCAGCCAAGGTACCACATACGAAGATTTACAAGAACTTGGTGGATTCGGAACCACTAACTGAAGCGATCACCGACACAATACCAAAGCAGTTTGTGTTCGACAAAAAATATAAAATACAACTACAAGAGTGCCCCCAAGAGGGACTCAATACTAGGGAGCTGAGGATATTTACAGACGGATCCAAGACGAGGAAAGGTACCGGAGCAGGAACCTTCTCGGAAGACCTGAACATAAATATCGCAACACCACTAGGCACCCATAGCACTGTATACCAAGCGGAGTGCATGGGCATTATTAAGGCAACTGAGGCCATCAAGGCTAGAACCGTACAGAATCAGTATATACGAATACTAACTGATAGCAGATCGGTTCTGCAGGCGTTACAGAGCCATACAATAACATCTGGCCTTATCATGGAGTGTCACATGGGCCTCATGGATATATGCGAAAAGAATAATGTTACCCTACAATGGATAAAAGGACACAGTGGCTCACGAGGTAACGACGCAGCGGATGAGCTGGCAAGAAGAGGCTCTTCGCTGACAGCAATGGGCCCTGAACCTATCCTGCCCCTCCCATCTGGATGGGTACGTAATCGGCTGAAACAGCACACAAGGAGCCAACACCAGGAGTACTGGACCGGCCTCGATACATGCAGACAGGCGAGAGAGGCACTGCCGACAATCGACGCCAGATTCTCTCGCAAATTCCTGCATCTAAACAGGACCAAGATAAGTATAGTACCAGGTATAGTTACAGGTCACAGTCCACTCAACAAACATCTTTTTAATTTAGGTGTCACAGACAGCCCCATTTGCAGAGCCTGCATGGAGACGGACGAAACACCCAGTCACATCCTTATGGAATGCCCAGAACTGGTAAGATACAGGGCTAAACACCTCGGGACACCGAGGTCGCTTCAGGAAGTCGTCGGCAATGTGAAGAGTCTGCTAGACTTCTTGGAGGAACTGGGATGGCAATAGCCGTACCACATCCCCCCACGCAAAATAGGCGCAATCAAAGACGTCGAGTTGCGGAAACCAGCCCGTGTAAACCTAGAACCTAGAACCTAGAACCTATTCTAGTCTACAAATAAAATGAATTAGGAAGAAAAAATTAACAAATTGTTGAGTATAACGTAACACCAAAGATGTCTTTAGTGATGGGACTATATACATCTACGATGGATAGTCGATATTTTGATAAAACAAAACGTATATTGTCCGTAGTTCCACCTTTTATTGTAAAAAGTATATTATTGAGTTATTATTACTAATATTTTTCCTCTTCTCGGTTACCTTCTTTTTTTCTTGCGAAGTTACCCGGTCTTTTGATAGGCTGTACCTTATGAACGGTGATAGCTAGAGAGATGAAATTTTTACAGATTATGTGTTTTTGTTACCGCTATAATAACAAATACTAAAACATAAAAATTATAATATTTAAGGGGC
Organism: Miltochrista miniata; assembly: GCA_933228765.1. Lineage (NCBI taxonomy): Eukaryota > Metazoa > Arthropoda > Insecta > Lepidoptera > Erebidae > Miltochrista > Miltochrista miniata. The sequence continues at coordinate 17,070,592 of OW121757.1, read as the reverse complement.
TCCCATACAACAAACGTATTTTTGTCGTTTTTCGGTACGGAGACCTCTGCTCACTTGGCCGGTTTCTTAAGCTGTTTAGTTAATTCAAAAATAAATATAGCAATAATTTTCATAACAATAATAAACAGAACGTGATTTATCTCGTTTATCGTAGGATTCTAAACATGAATTGCATATCGACACATCCCTAGTAATGTGGTACTGATAGATATCAACGTCATACTGCCAACTGTCATACGCACCTTGTTACAGCGAGGCGACTATAACAATCGGCTAAGACGTATGTAACTATTACGTTCAAGTCAGGACTATCACATAAAAACCAATAACAAAGCTTTGAAAAATTTAAATCTAAGTGTACATTATTTACCTTTAACCTGCTTAGTGTTTCGCCTAAATGGAGATTAGGATAGTTCAGTAATATTGATAGCAAGGCATGAGTGGCACAACTATTTGGAACCATCTGCTGAGCAAAAAATATATTGTTTATAGTTTCCTCATCACGAACAAAACTCTCAATTTGTTCGACGAATTTTCTTCTAGATCTCCTCTCTTCTATCCATCGAAACAAGAAAATAAAACCATAAACGGGGCTTTCTAGAGGTTTATGGAGGTCATAAATCTCTTCTACTTGAACCCCCTTTACTCCAAAATCTTCCAACAAGAGTGTAAACAATCCTGGATCACTTTCTAACTCTAGCCATCCTTCGGTGAGGCTATTCAGCTCCACTGGCATTTTTTTCATAGATAGTGATTGTAATATCGTCAGTTTGAAGATTTTTAAATATATTTTGTGTTTTCTGACTTTAATAAATAAATAAATATTATATTGTTCAATACAAATATTAATTCTGTACGACGAATCCGAAAATGTTCCGGTTCCGATGCCGAGACCCACAGAACACTTTTATCCGAGACCAAACAATTATTTATTTGACACTGACACTTGACACAATTGACATGTCAGTTGCTTTTTTTATTTATTTCACCTTAAACAGGCTAAGCTCAGAAACCATGCTGTCTAGTTACTAGTAGTATCATAAGTGTAAATACTACAAGTCTGGTTATCTGTTCTCTGCACTGGACTGTTTTTTAAAATCTATACATGGCAATATTTTTGAACTGTCATGTCACTGTCAAACGGATTGTCCGGTTTTTTCAATCAATATTCTTTTGAAATTATTGACAAATAATGCCGAAAGCTATCAAAGGCGTAGTTAGAAAGTTGATATTGACCATGATCGGCAAGTATCAAGACATAAAACTTGATAATGAACGAATCCAGAACAAAAAAAATACATCGCTTAGACGAAATCCTTACAGCTGCTGGTAAGTAGTCTTGATCTAGTTGGCTTGATATTTATGTCCGAGTATCATGTGAATACTATTTACTGTTTTGTTTTTCTGGTATCCTGGACATGATCATTATTTGCATGATGAGCAAGCATGCATGTTAACTTTATGTGTAAGTTGAAAATATATTTTTAATAAAAGCATACTAGCAACTGAAATTACTAGTATCAAACTGCTTGTGTGGGTTCATACCGGTAGTGCAATGACTGGGGATCGAAACTGCAATCTCAACATTGTACGTCCAACGCCATAACCATTAGGCTACAGTCACCGTTAATTCATAAATACCGGAGTGGAAGTTTGGGCCGCAAACGGGACTAAACGCTATGATGATGATAACTAAGCTAATTTTAAAGTTTGTGCAGCTTATCAGACTCAGTTTGTTATATAATATGTACAGGTATGATAACACGTAATAAATAAAAATGAATAAAATAACTTTAATTGAATATAAAAAATAATAGTATCAAACGCATTTTTTCTGTCTATAGTCGGTGTTGTCACCCCTTGTTTTTTTGAATTTACCGCTCTTTTCTTGTGCAAAGAACCGATGCGATGGCCAGACTTCTAATAGTGGTTCAACTCGGCCGTTTGGCGGAGCAACGATGCGGTGCGGTAGGTCGGAGAGCGGCGTCGCCCCCCTTACCGCGATGCCTGAGGTGCGCCCGCTGGTAATGTATGGAGTTTGTGGTACGCCCGTTCCGGAGTGTCAAAATAAGAGACGAACATCGAAAATACAAAAATTAAATAGAATGTACCTTGGTATATAATAATAATATAATATGATGATGTTATATAGTCTATAAATAAAGAATAACACTCGCCTCGCGGAAATAATCAATGATGTAGTGTTATTTCATAACTATTTTGTGAAATAAAAAATCAAGTCGACATCAAAATGTCAAAATGTAGGTACGAAATCATTATGAAAGGTATTTTAAAAAGTTGTTCAGACAAACACTGTAGCTGATTGTGAACTGAGATTTTAGTCCAGTAAAACTAAGTGTTTTAAGTAGTGTCCGACCGAAACTGGTTTTTCAGCCGAAACCGAAACCGAACTTTCGGCCCCAGGGTCAGTTTCGGCCGAAACCGAAACCGAAACCGAAACTCACGTGTTCATATTGAAAAAAAAAAAACGTTCCGTGACTGAATATAGGTATACGTTTATTGTGTGTGGATTTTTTTTTTAAGATTTGACCAACATACGTACTTACATACATATGGTCACACCCTTATCCCAAAGGGGTAGGCAGAGGCATATTTTATGACCACAATTCACCTTTTTTAGAATTTGTCCCACGTAATAGTTGCGTGAAACGCTCAAATAAATGTCACAAAGTGGTCAAATGGATGGTCACTCATCCAAGGACTGGCCAGAAAGCTGTTTACTGCAGTGATCGTCCGCGGGGCCATGAGCGCTTCCGATGTTAGTAGGTATTTTTTGTTATGGCGGCAACAGAACAGGGTGAGGTGGTGGTGGCAGTGTCTCTTGACATCACCAATACCTTCAATACCTTGCCCTGGAGCTGCGTTAGGGAGGCGCTTTTTTACCATGGAATGCATCCCTGCCTCCGTCGAACTGTTCGTCCGGGCCTATCTTGCCGAGAGGACTATAACTTACCCGAGCTGGCTAGGGCAGGGTCGGCGAGTTGTGTCGTTCGGTATTTCCCAGGGATCGGTCTTAGGACCGCTTCTGTGAAACATTGGTCACTAATGAGTGCTGTGTGGTCCTTTACTCAGAGGTGTCAGCGTAACGTATTATGCCCGATGACACAACCTCGTTACAGCGCGCAACGCACCGATTCGCAGCCCTAAAGGCTACGGCAGGGGTTGCTCAAGTCGTTGGTCGAAAACGGCGGCTGGGTCTTGAGGTTGCCCTTCACATATCTGAGGACCTGTGCTTTCACGGATCTTGGAACCTGTGGGATCCAATTTATAGGTAGGGAGCGTCAGCATCAGCATCGAGCCCTCGATGACGTATCTGGGGCTCGTACTCAATAGCCGGTGAATCTTCTGATAACAATTCCGAAGCTTGATCCCAAAACTAAGGGGGGCCGCATTTTCGCGGTTGGGGACGCATCAAGGGACTGTACCTTGGGATCTTGCGGAGCATGGCCTTATACGGTGCCCCCGTATGGGCGGAGACCCTGCCGGCCATGCAATGCGGCTAGATTGCTTAGTCCGCAGAATGCGATGCCCGTCAGCGTGATAGGAGATACAGCACGATATCAGTTTAGTCGGGATGTCTCCTAGCCGGACCCCTCCATGACACCTGGAAGCGAGAGCCCTTGCGTCATTATTTAAATGGCGTAAGGTTGCGCTGGAGTAGGGCCATAGGCCTGCGTCTCGAGAAATCGAGGAGGAAACCAAGAAGACCTGGAAGGTGCCACTTGAGCAACCAAGAGGGGGAATCGACACAATCGAGGCAGTCAGACCGATCATGGACACGGACGCTCGTCCCTCTCCAAGTACTCACTTGGAGAGGAGCCATAGCGCTCTCTCTTACCGGTTGTCACAGATCCTTAGTAGAAGGGTGTTTCAGGATTCCCGACAGACTTTGACTACCACTGCCGTCTCGCAATGATTGAATGGTAGGCCACCTCTAGTACTGTTATTTTGTCTGTTTTTATTATTTGTTGTTTTAGTAGCAACAGAAATACATCATCTGTAAAATTTTTAACTGTCTAACTATCACAGTGCATGAGTTACAGTCTGCTGACAGACAACCAACGAAGTCTTAGTAATGGGGCCCTATTTTTACCCTTTTTGTACGGAACCGACTACAAAAGGGGTAGGTTCATGTAATGTCCTAGATCACCTTTTAGGATTCTGTAACCAAAGATAAAAAACGGGACCCAAAAAAGATACATAACACGGGGTAACTGTCCAAAACTTCTCAATGATTGTAATTGCTTGGAGTTTGAATAAAATTGTTATATTGTAACTATTGATTGGAAGTCGTTTGTAAATATCTAAATCTTAGGTTAGTAACATATTAACTGGTTGGGCTGATCCCAACCACGTCACAAGTAGAGCCAGGCACTCAAAATCCACGAACACGTGAGTTTCGGCCCGGCCGAAAGTTTCGGCCCATTTTGGCCGAAACCGAAACTGCGGCCGAAACTCGATTTTTTGGCCGAAACTGGCCGAAACCGAAACCGAAACCGAAACTTCGGTCGGTCACTAGTTTTAAGGTTCAAAAGTTCCTATAATTCTAAAGTTGTTTTTTTTTTACAGTGTGTCAGGTAGGTATATATAATGCTACTGTAGCGTTTTCTAACAGATCTGAGGTCGAGGCTAGGTATAGTTTAGGTATTTGTACGTCAATTCTATAACTGAAAGGATATTGAATTAGAGATAAAAATCTTTGCGCTATGGTGTTAAGCTAATAATTGCCGATATATATTTACATTTTCTAACAATTTCACCCACGGGTTTACCCGTAAATTACAAGAAATGATTTTTAGGGCCTAGCTCAGTGACAAAAATATTACAGTCTATAAAACAAACGTATTGTAACGTGGAATTCATAAATAAATGCACGAAACGAAATTCTAACAAATTACTCCACATACTTTTTTGTTTTCATTAATCTTATCTTTTATAATCGATTACTGCTTAAATAAAATATTAGAGATATTAGAGTTTGTCGCTACTCTTCCTTAAATTCTAACACATTAGTCAAGAAATATGTATAATAACAAAAACTTTAAATTGGCGCGAACATAATTCAAAACGGCGCGAGAGACATCGACGCGGCGGCGCGCAGCCGTGGTACGCATGCGCAGTCGACGGTCTCTCGTCGGTTATTATTATTCGATCGATCGATTCCGATTCCACTTGAGACTGCACAATGAAATGATAATGTATTTACGATCTCAGTTCTTCAAATTGGCACGTATAGTAGCGATATCGACGCTGGAAAGGCTAATTGCATTAACGACCATTAAATGAATTGTTCAGGAGAGGCATTTAAAGTTTCATATTTTGCAAAAAAAAATCATAACTAATTAACCACTTGAGTAATCCCATTGTAAATCAGAATGGTTATTATAAAATAACGTTTACTATGAAATGTATATAAATAAAAAAATGTATGTATCCTCCTTCCTAATATATTGGAGATAATACAATGCACAACATAATTTTGGTAAGGTAAAAATGACTTAAGTTACTGTAACATCCTCATTGCGGTTCTCTAAAGACGTTTGAATGATCAAATAGCTGTATAAAACGAACTAGATAAATGTTTTATATTCTGTTCAGCATAGTTTCACATCAAAGTAAAATGTTTTATCGGGCTGAATCAAGTCAAACGATGACAGCCAGATTATCTTATCCGGCATTAAACGTTAAGTCACTCCTAGACTTTTAGTATTATCTCCCAATATGAATGACTTATGGAAGTGATCGGTAAAATAATCTTCAAATTACATTATATTTGTATACAGATTTTTCTTAAAAATCAAGAGCGTAACTTTATGGATTATCATAAAAATAAAACTACACGATTCTGAAATGAATCCCTGTTATTAAAATGGAAAAGCTTTATTTTGTGCGTGTAACACCACACAATCAGTGTCCCCAGACTTCCCCTAAAGATGAGTATGAGTATTCCAGTAGTTTTCACGGCGTCTGGTCAAATTCTCGTTTATTAACAGGATCGTACTATCTGACCCATCCAGATACTGGAAATTTTCTTGGTTTTTTCTTGTCGTACCTATAATCTTAGATCTGCTAATTGAAATTATTTTATACTCAGCCATAAGTTGAGACTGGTCTCCAGCAGGAGCATATCGGTCGTGAGGGGTAATCCATCACTCTTAACCTGTACTGTCAAGTACTATTCAGGCTACAATGTCCTGTAATTATCTCTGTAACTAGCCTCATATTTCCTCTTGTTAGCTTTGACTATCTCATTCCCGTTGAAAATCTCAATCTAAGATTAAACTTCTCGTTGTCATTATGCTCCTGCTGATAACGCCCTTGGTGATTTTATGAGCGATGGGAAGTTCAGTCTTAGGTTCAACCAAGCATTCATCTGGTCCCTCTGGGGCTAGATTATCTACTGTTTCGTCACCCGAAATTCCCTAGGTTCCAGGTACCCAATCTATGTACGTATACTTCGGTCTTTTCCTCCAACATGTCAAGTGACTTTCTATATTCCTTCACGATTGCTGATGTTATTATTTTCTTACTTAAATTTCAATGCCACTTCACTGTCGCTGTATATGGTTGCCTTTCCCGGGTTTGTTTGGTAGTAAATTATTTGCGAGCTCTCAGTGATTGCGGTGATTTCACACATTGACACCATTTCTTTTATTATTTGGACCACTTCCAGAGCGTTGTTGTTCAGTCTCACTGGTTCAGCACTGCTTTGCATTATCTTAATTTAGGTTCGTCTCTTTGCTTTACACATTGTGCCAGAGCCTTCTTCAGAGAGAACAAAGAGTTCCCCAAAGTCGGAATATACCTATGTGTATATTATTATGAGCATCCTCTTAATTTTATTATTATTCATCTTATTACCAGACATCACATAAGTAGCGATAGGTATCCTCCCTTACTCACTTGTATCGTGCAAGTTACGGCTGCCATCTCTGACTCCATCAGCCGGTGTCTCAGCATTTTCTGTTTCACCCATTTTTATGTCTTTGTCACTCTTTTCGCAGTTTAGGGTAGTTTCTATTAATACCGGAGAATTGAAGATTCCTTGACGTCAAAGAAGTACCCTAACGCGAACTGCTTTGGTATTATGCCTAACAGCCTACGGTTGGGAGCCCCGGGTAAGCCCTCGAAAGGATACCCCAGGACTCCCAACAAATCTACGGCTACTACTGCGGCCTCATTTAGGGGGCGGGGGGTTTGAGTGCTATCCCGCATCTTTGGCGGCGTGCATGAATCTCTCACATCATGCTGTCGTCTAGGGCCTGCTTCTGTAAGGACAGTGAGCAAGCAAAGAGGCAGCGCAGTCCCACTTACTCCCGCTGGAGATCATGGCTCGTACCATCGTCTCCAGCAAGAGAGTGTCCACGTCCAGACCTGCCACGAGAACCTGGCGCTATTGCGCCCACACCGTGCATTCCACCAATGTGTAAAGCGCTGTGTCCTCGCTGCGCTCCTTGCAGTGCTGGCACTCGGCCGTGGTTTTCCGGTGTATTCGCCACAGATACTTACCGAAGCTCCCGTGGCCGGTAAGTATCTGTGACAACCGGCAGGAGAGAGCACCATGGCTCTTCTCCAGCAACTTGTCCATGACCGGTCTGACCGCCGCGATTGCGGCGAATCCCCCTTCGGTTGCTCAAGTCGCACCTTCCAGGTCTCCATGGTTTCCTGGTGGAGCTGGGACCGCTGAGCCTCGATTTCTCGAGACGCAGGCCTGTGGCCCTGCTCCAGCGCCTCCTTGCGCCATTTGATCCGGCTGTTTTGCAGGGCTAGAAATACTGGATATTGCATCGTAGGTTTTCTACTTTAATGATTGCGGTTTTTTATATTAACCAGATCGTAAGACGCTACGCTATGTTTGCAGATGTTAACCTTAAAAACGTCTTATAGGTCTTGCTGCGTGTGGCTGCTTTTTAGCCCCACGAAGAACGTCCGCAATCTACTTTCATTTCTGTATTCGTCTTTGAATGTGTTTATTTCTTCTTATCTTTATATTGTTTGTTATTTTTCTTTGAACACATCTATGGTATTTATGAACCGATTCAGTGGACTAAAATGTTTCATGCCGTGAAAATTTCTAAAAATGGAATGGCTAAATGTTTTAAAATAATGATTTTTTAAATCATGTGCAGGCTAAATGACTTATCAGTATTTAGCTGCTGTCATGGGCGCTTTATGAACCAAAATCAAAAATTGAGTGGATTTAAAACACAAAAATATACTACAATATCGAAAATCACCGGTGTCTGAACGACCACCAAAGTGCTCAGATTAAATCGTTACCTAGACCATTCGAAAGAGAAAAATCAGGCGATTCTAACGATATATATAACTCATATTCGACCAAATTGGCTGTTAATGCAGTTTGCCTTTCCAGCGTCTCAACAGTAAAATAAAGTCGGGCTAAGAGACACTATACTTAAGAGATACTTTATACTAGGAGTAGTCCAATTTCGGCATTAGTAGACAAGTTATCCCTGAAATTTTCCCAAGCATAGCATAGTCAGATGACAACTAGTTTTAAAAAATGGTTTATTATAATAATAATTCGAAAGAATCAAGACTGGACTGTTAAATATAAAAAACCACGCCGCAAAAAAGTTTAACCAGGTAAGTATCTTCTGTTATCATAAAACCTATTTTTCACGCATAATGACCGTCTCAAGTGGAAAGGAAAATCGGAAAATCAAACAACAACGCAGAGTTAAAGTGGGGGCAATAAATTCCCAATACGCACTTGATGGCAAATGGGAATTTTATTCCCAATTGCCACCTGGTAGCAATCTATGTGTAGGTAGGCGAATGGGAAGATACAGTTGATGTCAGTTTTCCAGTGGGATAGACAGTAATAGTTTTTAAAGTCGTCAATTTTGTACGGAACCTTTAGTGCGTGAGTCCCAGTCGCACTTGACTGTTTTATTACTAGAAAGTTAAAATATTTGTGGTCACCTGACCGCTGCGCCACAAGCTGCGCCTAGCAGTTAATTAGTTACACCACTGCAACGTCATTATAAAAACAAACAAATAACAAACAATTTATTATGTAAATAGTTTGCATAAAATTTTACTGGTTCTTATAATAGTTTCATCGCATATTTTTTAAATTCTACTAACAAAGTGTACAAAATTGTAACAGTGTGCGGCGTGAAAAGAAACTGGCGGCGCGCAACAATACGATACCTACTTAGACGATACGACTGGGTTATACTTGATCCTAGCGACTGGCACTGCGAACCCCCTCCCTACCCGCGCAGACTGCGGGGATAATATTTTATAGAAAACTCTTTTTATTTTTTAATTCACTGACTAATGTGTTAGATTTTTTTGTATTATTCTTGTTAGATATTTAAGGAACAGTAGCAACAAACTCTAATATCTCTAATATTTTATTTAAGCAGTAATCGATTAAAAAAGATAAGATTAATGAAAACAAAAAAGTATGTGGAGTAATTTGTTAGAATTTCGTTTCGTGCATTTATTTATGAATTCCACGTTACAATACGTTTGTTTTATAGACTGTAATATTTTTGTCACTGAGCTAGGCCCTAAAAATCATTTCTTGTAATTTACGGGTAAACCCGTGGGTGAAATTGTTAGAAAATGTAAATATATATCGGCAATTATTAGCTTAACACCATAGCGCAAAGATTTTTATCTCTAATTCAATATCCTTTCAGTTATAGAATTGACTTACAAATACCTAAACTATACCTAGCCTCGACCTCAGATCTGTTAGAAAACGCTACAGTAGCATTATATATACCTACCTGACACACTGTAAAAAAAATAACAACTTTAGAATTATAGGAACTTTATAACTTTCTCGTACCGGACTATTTATTTCGTTAGTCTTAATCATCACAGACTTACAATAAGTACTTATTGTACGTCTGTGTTAATCATATAAATTATCTATAAATATAAAAAAATTAATCCATATTTCCTTGGTGACGACATGACGCGTGAACAGCTAGACCGATTTCGCTTATTCATTTTTAGATGTGTGTGTTTTTGTCAGGAGAGCGTTTTCATGGAAAAATAATAATAAAAATGCGTGAAAAAATAGAATATTTGCAATTTAACTGTTACTGGCTCGAACTGTTCAAGGAAATGGTATCTATTGCAATTTTGGATCGGGTCTTGGGAGTTCCAAGACCCTATCCAAAAAGCGTCAAAATGGGAACCGGGAACGGAAAAACGAACTGGGAAATGTAAACCAGGAATTGGGAACTCGGTACCAGTAACCGGGAACTCAGAACTCGGGATACCGATTTCCATATTCATAGTTATGGCAGGACAACGTCTGTCTGCTCAGCTAGTAGGTATCTTATAATTTGATATAGGTACGTAGTCGCGTGGGTACCATTAGGTACTTGAACTGTGTAAGGTTCAACATGATACATATGTATATTACTAACTAGCTGACCCGCACAACTTCGTTTGCGTTACAAGAGAGAGAACGAAAGCGGTGTGGTATGATGTTAAGTAATTATAATGATCACCGCCGCATATACTCCCGTCACGTCGCTTATATTCATTAGACGTAACCCAGGCAAATTCGTTATTTATAAAACACCCCTCTTTCTCTTAAGTGACGACATAATAGAAAGAGAGAGTCGTTGTATTAATATATTAATATGATGTTTTCTGTCGCATTTACGACCGTTGCGTCGCTAATATTTTAGTAACTAAAAGGTTATTGTAAGCGAACCTTGATAGACATACGCTGTTGAGGACTTTATTTTCGAACTTTATATAGGAACAATTTTGTACTTACCACACATTTTTTACGTAACGTTAATCAGTTACGCAGCGCACGTAACGGAAGCTCACAATAAAAATAAACCTAATAAAGATAGATAGATTATAGTGACATGAGTACCTACTATTTTATTTACTTACCTACAATTACACAAACTCTTAGTTAATCAACGAAAGTATTTTTGTGACAACCCTAGCATATTTTATGCCGAGATAGCGTTGTAGGTATTGTACGATTTAACAATGGAGATGATTCACTATTAGTTTTTACACGTATGGTAGTATTAAAGTTTTCATAATTAAGAGTCAAAGTCCTATTTCTTTACGTCCCATTCAACTACAACACTGAGTTAGGCGCTTATCAGACGACGGGGCGGGCCGGTGTTTTTGTCTGTGATGTAATAAAGACCGCGTCTGCCCGTCGATACCCGCGACTGCCCTCACCGCGAACACAAAGCATACGAGTGACGGAGGCAGTTAATTAATTCAACTGCCGTAGCTGCCGTGTGCGTTACTTCATACAAACTGGTTTGTGTGATCCATGGCGGGTATCCACGGACAGTCGGACATGCCGCGTCGCCAGTGCCCAGCGGGCACCTGCGGTCCGAAGAAGTTTGCAGAGTAACAAAAAAAAAAAATCATTTCGCTGCGAAATGTCACTGACTTTTACTTATTGCACATTGTCAAACTTTTATGTACAAAATTCTCATTTTTTTTGTTACCAGTTTTGTATCTCATGGACCGTGACAGCTATTTATGCAGTTACACAGATTTCGTATGACGAGCTAAACACAAGTTGCTGGTTGGGAGTCCTGGGGTCATCCTTCCGAGGGCTTACCCACGGCTCCCAACCGTATGCATTAGGTAGGTAGGTAACATGTGGTTTTGTTTTTAAACAGTAGGACTAGTCGGCATAGCATCCCTGTAGGATTCTTCACACGTTAAGAAAAACACAAGTTTCTATGTCTTGAAATATTTCTAGGCCTACAACGCTATCTGTGGCATCGACATTTAGACACTACTAGCTGACCCGCGCAACTTCGTTTGCGTGATAAATGAAGAACCGCTCGACCGATTTTGTGCAAACTTCCCATTAACCATCTACAAAATAATCCAAACAAAGCCTAAACATTTGGTTTGGATAGGTGAGCCTGTTCTTGAGTTATAAAATTACAACTAAAAGTGGCATTGATTTTTATATATATAGATAGATAGATGTTGTCTACGTTTCCTACATTTTGAATAGATATCATTAGTTCACTATTTATATGATGAAGGAATTTAACCAAAATCACATGAAAAATTTACTGCTTCGTTGGTTTAGAGGTCGATATCCATAGATTTTAAATATGGTAGGAATAATAAACAACTGATTATTTGATGGTATTTCCACGACATGGTAACCTGTAAGTTTCTGCTGCATCAAGTAGTCTGCAGGATAACTCACTTTTCAGAAAATATCCGCACACGATTTTCATGCGGTATTCAGTGCATCCTACAGATGCTCTAATTTCTTAATCCGACGATTTGGAATTATTAACATAAGCTCGCATCGAATGATTTAGGGCACCTACTATATCATGGGCTGATTCTGGGCTGGAGATAGGTACATTTCAATATGTAGGTAAGGCTCCTCCCACATCGTAATCTCTCGACACTCGACACTACTAAACTACACAAATCCGTTAAAGGGTTTCCCTAACATTATGGAATACTCACTAGAGTCACAGTATATATATGTTCTAGAGTCTACTGAATTGACACTAGCTAGACATAATATCGGACGTCACGCGGTTTCACCCGCGTAGTTCCTGTTCCTCTGGGAATACCGAAATAAAATATAGCCAATGACACCAGGGCTATCCCCTACAGTAGCTTCCCAACAAACGGTGAAGAAATTTTCAAATCGGTTTAGTACTTGGTGTACCTATATAGTAGAAGCACTGTATACTGTAGTTTGACTCGGCCGGATTTTAGAAATAAATGCCTACAGCCGCGCGGTACGTAAGCATGCGATAGGGCTGCCCACCTACAGCATTTTAATAATATGTGTCTACTTTGACTTTCTATTAATACTGCAGTACACGCGCCCCTAATTTGACCATGAGCGCACGCGCGGGGCACAGGTGTAGCCCATTAACAAAGAAGTAAATTATAAATACATATAAAAAATCTAATATTTAAACACAGTGTATATTTTAAACATGTTTATTTTTATTATAATAGTTTATAAAACTAGGTAAATTTAACTTATTAACTGTAATTTTGGACAAAAATAGAAAGTTCTTAAAAATCAACATGTATTTGGCAGGCTTGAGATCACTAGGTCATATTATCAATTAGGAACGTAACAATCAGTAGAAAATTATGTTGGACCTATTGGGCCCGGTGGACGAGCTAAATGGCATCTTGTTCTTGAAGTAGGCAGGTAGTGGACACTTACTCCACTTGGTTCCATTTCAAGATTGGTAGGAAACCAATGTCGACAAAAGCACGTCGTCGTCTTCCTCATCGCCGCCGATTGGTATGTGTCAGAATGATGAGGTGATCCCAGTGCGTCACTTGGTCTTGCAATTTCTTCCTCTTTTTCTTCGCTTTTGGTCAAAATATCTTCACCTTCACTAACTTCATCAAGCCATCGTTCGATTTGTTCGGACACCGCCATCTGCGTAAAATAAACAAATACCAACAGTAAATAATGCATACTTACTATTAATATGTTTTAATTCACAGACATATAAGAATAAGCAGACCAAGCATAGGCGGCAAAAATCGTAACCATTACGCACACATAGACATTAGAACAAATCCAGGGTCGAATCCACTGACATATAAGTAAAAATGTCTGTGGATATGACTCTACTTTTGCAGAAATTATTTCACTGAAACATATTTTGTGATTATTTTAAAATTATTGTTTTTCTTTTCAAGTTTAATTTTATATATTAGGTCTTTACTTATGAAATTGCCGTTATGTATGAAAAAAAATTAAACGATATTTTTTCATGTATTTTTTATTTGTATTAATCGAAGTAATCACCTATATCCAGCTCCATTTTTCATCGAGGCGATGATTTTTTGACGGATATATTACTACAGACATAAAAGTATACCCGACATTAAGGGATAAAAACGTAACCAATACACACACAAAAGACAGTAAGTTGGCACCGAATCAAGTATTTCTGTATGTTGCTTTTTCACTCTAAAGGCGGCTGAACAGATGAGATTTGGAACATGGATTAGATTATATTTTAAAATAAGCCAAGTGCAAGTCGGGTTCGCGTACGGAGGGTTTCGTACCAAACAACGACTAATATCACGTTTGTTGCAGAGACCCTAATTATTACTATTTTTTTCATGTTTTTAGTAAGTAAGTATTTATTGTTGTTGCGGCAACAGAACTACGTCATCTGCGAGAATTTCAAATTTCTCGCTATCGCGGTTCATGAGATACAGTCTTGTGACGGACAGACTGACATCAGAGTAATACTGTGCCGTTTTTGCCCTTTGGGTTCGAAGCCCTAAAAATCACCACGAACTTTTTATTGACTTAAATATTTATGATATTTAAAAATGAAAATATGTACTTAAATAAAATAAACTGACACCAAAGTAAACCCGCACTGACCCCTCTCGGTGCAAAAGTGACCATTACACTTGCTTGTAAATATGTACTTACTACATAATACCTAGTTAACAAGTAAAATACCCTGTTTCTAAGTAAAAAAATTAAATAGAATTCGTAGTCATTTTAGACGAAATATTTGGGCACAGTTTTGATTACTAACCGACTATAAAAGTGTTGAATAGTAAAACACAAAATACATTTTTTAAATAAAACGGCCTCCGAACTGAGTTCGTCCCCGTATGGAATAATAGTACCTGGCATGTCATTATCAGTGCAAAGTGTACGTAAATTAAGGATATCTTAGTTCTGGGTAACGACGGTAACCAAACGATATTTGGAAAATGTTAATAACATTCATTAACAACTTTTTCACGTGTTTACCAAGGAACTTTTAACATTTTGAATAAATATCGCAGACTAATATATCGTATTCGAACTACAACATAAATTACCTGTGAAAAGTTATTCCTGGTGATATTTTGTGACCAAAACTTTCACAATTGTTTACACAACACTTAACCACTTTTATTTTTAACCTTACTTCCCTTTTTAATACAAATATCAATTATATTTTTACTTTTGAACTATTCGTACATTTTGATCAATCACAGATACCGCCATGTTGTTTTCAAAACTTGTCTCAAGTCGACGTTCTGTGTCAAAGTGTGAGTTAGATGTTGCTACACAGAAAACAAAGATAGCGCTATACAATAATTAGAAGAAATGAAAAGGACAAGGTATTGCTATACTTCCGTACCTATAGCTAGAAAAATATGTTTCGTCATATATATCATAATATGTATAATTATATAATATAATTATGTTACAATAGAGTACATTTACCTTAATTTTGTCGCTTGTACGCTTTCACGATATTATTCCTCGAACGCACGCGCGGGGCACAGGTGTAGCCCAGCAACATTAAGGACGTATATTTTAAAGGTCTGTGCGCCGCAAGTGGCGACGCACTATGGTGTGTGTGCAGGGGGTAGTAGTCGAGGAATACACGAGACGATAGATCTATAGCGCGCCCAGGTACGATAATATACGGCAATATTGCACGCTGGGCTACATATGTAACCCGCGCGTGCACTCTAGTATTAAGAGGACGTATGACGCCAAATAGACTATTATCTTGATCTAGATCTCAGGACTCCTGAGGTCCAATGAACTAACATTACAACACAAGCAACTTCAGTTCATGAACAAAAGATCTACTAGCCTGAAAACACGATTACTAAAGAAAACCTCGATACTTTTAATTTTTGAAAACACCTCGCTTTAGTTAAACTTTAGGCTGGATCTCTATAATTATCTATTATTTAGATATTATTTTTAATGTATAAGAAAGACAATACTAAAAACTTCTTTTACACTAGTCGGTTTTTTTAATATTTATAATAGTTTTCTTTTTATCTGTAATTATCTGATTTTTAGCTTTCACATCATTTCGCTAAACGCGCTCCAAACCTTCTCTCTCTTTCTTTCCTCGCGAAATCTGTATACGCTATCCTTTACCGATTACGTTTAGTCTGGCTGCGCGCCTTGTAGGAAGCGGACCTATGCCCGATTGCGTCACACAACGCTCAATTACGACATCGACAGATCGATTAAAAAGCTTTTGAATTCCTGAAGTTGGGGGGGGGGGGGGGGGGGCTGTAGGTGCATAAAATCTTAATTTGTGTAAATAATAAATGGCACTATGTATAAAAGTTATACATATAAACGAACGAACATAAAAAACGTTTTTCGCTCGTAGAATGAAAGAAATAATAAGCTAAGAACCGTATTGATTGTTTACTATCCGATATAAATTTTCTTCATCTTACTTAGTTTCTTCACGATGGCTTGTAGAAACTGGGGTGTTACTTTTGAACCTAGGTCGGTATGATTTGGCATATTATCTTCTCGATATTGTTGCCACCGAGAATCATCCGAGTTCTCAATGGCGTTACGGAATGCCTGTACCAGGACCCCGTTCGTTGGTCAGCACCTGCACTGCTTCAAGTGACGTCGGCTTGGGCCTAGAAGATCTTCATGGGGCCCAGACCTTTTCTGCATAATTAGCATCTGCCCAGCTGCCTTCAAGCCCAACCAGATTTCAAACCCGACGCAGCTTTTATTGGCTGCCAGGAGCAGCAGCTATGAATTGAATTTTCATCCCCATTGGCGAAGTTGAGAGCGACTGCTTACCTCCCCAAGTCCGATAAGTTGCCTAATTGAACTGGACGCTTTCTAGGAACAATAATAATAAACCGGCCAAGTGAGAGTTGAACTCGCCCATGAAGGGTTCCGTAGCAGCAAGTAACATAATATAAAAGTTCGTGTGGTTCGTTGTAACTTTCATTGATGTTCGCAGTGGTAGTGATTTTTCTCGGCGAAAATTGCGGTATATGACGTTCAAAAAAAAAAGAACTACCATCTTGATTTCGTTCAAACCAATATTCTTTGGTAGATTTTATGACAATGTACATTATATATATTTTTTAGATTTATCATTCTCTTAGTTTAGAAGTTAGAGGGGGGGGGGGGGGGGACACATTTTTCTACTTTGGAAGTGTCGCTTGCGCAAACTGTTCACTTTAGAAAAAAAAATGTTATAAACCTCAATAGCATTTTTGGGGACCTATCTATTGATACCCCACACGTATGGGTTTGATGAAAAAAAAAAAATTGAGTTTCAGTTCTGAGTATGGGGACCCCAAAATTAACTGCTTTTTTTCTCGTTTTATACAAAACTCTTGATGCGGTTCACAGAATACATCTACTTACCAAGTTTCAACAGCATAGGCCTTATAGTTTCGGAGAAAAGTGGCTGTGACACACGGACGGACAGACAGACATGACGAATCTATAAGGGTTCCGTTTTTGCCATTTGGCTACGGAACCCTAAAAATGTCATACAAAACCCAGAAACCGCCACTACTTCCTAGTAGTGGCGGCACTCCTGTGCGAGCGAGTCGGTGCCGGAAGTAATTGCACGGAACATAAAACAATGGAGTCGGCTAATTCAAGTACAAATTTAAAGACAGTGTAAGTATTTTTAAAAATCTTTAAAAAATAACACTGTCTTTAGGCTTTCGATTTAATAGTAGAAAATTGCCGGTGATATTTTCAAAACAAATTTATTGTTTAAAAATACTTGTTGATTCACATAAAAGAATAATCATTTTATTGAAGGTACTAATGAAAGAAAAATGAGTTTTTACTGAATGATGATGCTGTTGGGCGCAACAGCGCCAGGTCCTTGTGGTGGGTCTGGACGTGGACACTCTCTCGCTCGAGACCATGATGCGAGCCATGCTCTCCAGCGGGAGTAAGTGGGACTGCGCCGCCTCTCTCTGCGAGCAGGTTATGCTCTTGAAAGAGGCGGTGGGGCGGGTACGGGAGAAAACTTTCCCACCCGAGTTCCGCAGTTGGTGCCTAGGCATCGGCGATATGTCTTCGCCGAAGACTATCGGCCTCCATGACCGTGGGCCTGAGGACGGCGAAAGGGCTACTCACTGTCCTTACAGAAGCAGGCCCATGACGGCAGCGTGACGTGAGAAGTTCACGCATGCCCTTAGAAGCGGGATCACACCCGAAACTCCCCAAAGACGCGGTATATAGCACCCGAACCGCCCCCTGGGCGAGGCCGCAATTGTGGCCGTAGGTCTGTTAGAAGTCCTGGAACATCCTTCCGGGGGCTTACCCGGGGCTCCCAACCATAGGCTGTTGGGCGTTACGTGAGGTTTTTTAGTCGGTAGGAGTCCGGCATAGCACTCATGATGGATTATATCTCACGTTAAAAAAATAGTATTATTAGTATCTTTTTCTGCATTCAGTCTTTTCAAGAAGTGGAGGCACTGGCGAGTGCGTGTCCCTCTCGGAGACTTTGAAAGGATACAGAGTGAAAAACTGGAAGATGAAAGCGTAAGGAGTATGTATGTAGGCTTAGTCAGTGAAAGGCTTGCAAACTCGAGCCTTTCCGACTTAGATGTGGATGAATGCTGGAATATTATGAAAGAAAGTATAGTGAATAGTGCAAAAGAAGCATGTGGGAGTGCAAAGAGACATGAACATTCGAAAGGTGATGCTTGGTGGGATGCAGACGTTCAATCCTGCGTAGCAAGAAAGAAGAAAGCGTGTTTGGATTACGTCTCATCTCATCATCTTGTCAGGATTTGGGATTGATGGTGCGCTGCTTCGTGCTGTGTAGTCTACATATGTGGGATGTACGGCATGTGTGCGGGTGGGCGGCAGCCTGTCTCCCTGGTCACGTCAACATTGGCGTCAGAGAGGGTTGTGTGCTGTCAGCCCTGCTGTTTGTCCTGTACCTGGACGATTGTCTTAAGAGAGTAAGATCGATGAATGTTGGATTGCGAATGGGTGACTTACTTGTGAATGTGAACTGTTTGCTGTATGCAGATGATGCCGTGCTCATAGCCGAATCGCCATTAGAACTACAGTCTCTTGTCACAGCGATGAAAGATGATAGTCTAATGCGCGACTAAAACGAAAGTGATGGTATTCGAAAGAGAAGAGGACAGAACGAATGCCAGGATAATTGTAAATGATGTAGTGCTGGAACAGGTGGATAAGTTTGTATATCTTGAATGTGCATTAAGCAGGGATGGACGGTACACCACTGATGTAGAAAGGAGGGTAACTGCGGGAAATAGAGTGAACGGAGCGTTAGGCAAACTTTTGGGTACCAAAACCCTAAGTCAAAAGGCCCAGCTCGCAGTACACAGTGCGGTGCTGATACCTACGCTAATGTATGGAAGCGAGAGTTAGGTATGGCAGGAAACGCATTAAAGTAGAATATACGCGGTCGAGATGCGTGCGACGCAAAATCTGCGGAGTAACGCTCGCAGATCGCGTTCGCAATGAAGATGTAAGAGAGTTGGTCTGGAAGAGAGTGTGTGTTAAAGTAAGGAAGGACATGCTACGATGGTTCGGGCATGTGGAGCGAAAGGGAGATGAAAGAATGACAAAACAGATATACAACGCGAAAGTGGATGGACGTAGGAGTCGGGGAAGGCCACGACACACCTACCACGACCAAATTAATCGTGTGTTAGATGAAGGTGGTGTCAAGAGCCGAAGGAACCGACGTGCATGCATGAAAAGAAAAATGAAAGTTGAAGAAGCAAGTGAGGTGTGTATGGACCGTGCCGTGTGGCGCTCGGTTCTTTCTGCCTACCCCGCAAGGGACTTGGCGTGAAGGTAGATAGATAGATAGTATCTTTTTCATCATTGTTCTTTTACAGTAAAAAAGGATTATTCGTTCTTCATAATTCGCCTCGGTGCGGTGGTGCATTCGGTAGTATATCCGATGGCCGCGCTGAGGCCCTGATTTTATTCTGGGGTCGGGCCGAATATTTGTGTGATCCACAAAATGATGTTTCGGAGTTTGGGTGCTCGATAGTCCGTTTGTCGAGGATGGTTTATAACATTACTCTTCAACGAATAGGAGCAACTATAAATAAAGTTTCGAAAACGGGAAAATTTATTTACTTTTAAAAGAATACGTCGCGTGCGCTGAGTAAATATAATTAAAGTTAAGTACATAAAAATTGGGTATTGCGAAATTGTTCATTTTAAAGTTCTATAAAAATCTCCTCCTATTTTTAGGCATAAGTAGTATAATACGGTCAATTTAAAAAAAAAGTAAAACTATAAAACTAAAAACCGAGTAAAACTATTCACACAAATATCTACTCCATTCTATTCATTGTTCGCCAGTGCGTTGTGATCCGCCCCTACTTGCGTTACTATCGTAATCTGTCACCGCTGCGTGAATATGGCGCGCGATCTGTAGCAGAGGGGCGCGGGGGTAGCGGCAGTGAATCATGCGATTTGGTTAGGGTCAGACAAGCTCTTAAGTATTGCGATTGTAAATATGTACATACATACATTCATATAGTCACGCCTTTATCCCTGAAGGTGTAGGCAGAGGCATAGTATACGCCCACATTTTACCTTATAGTTTTACGTACGCGTAATAGATAGTGAGCCTAATGCAGTTGATTTTTTTCAATCCGCCCACAAGGCCTTCAATTTGTATTAAGGATTGTTGTTTTACTGACAACCGGCTTTCATTTCGATTAAATATGTACCTTTTTTATTTAAACAAAAAAATACTTTGTGAGTAATAATATAATATCCCCGCAACGGCTGGCGGCGCGGGGCGGCGGCGCCGGCGTGGCGGCGCAGCGCCCGTTATCTACTAACGATTGAGTGAGACGGGTATAGAAATTTGAAAACGAGTAAGCGGCGTAGACAATAATAATCGGCTCATCACATGTTTCGTCAGTGATAGAATCACGGAATTCTAGTCTTTATAATCATTGCGTTAAATTTTTGATTTACAAAATTAAAACTATTTTACGATTTGAAAGTACTAGTCAGTCTCTAAGTACACTAGTACTTTTCGTACATTGTCAAGTTGTGTTAAACTTTAGAAGTTCATATTTGTCTCTATGCGTGTAATAAAAATCAAAGGTAACAAAAATGCTGTCAATTTTTTTTTTTTATTCACGGACATTTCACACAACGCTTTCTGATCCCAAAGTAAGCTAGGAATAACCTGCTTGTGTTATGGGTATCAGACCACGGATATTAATATTAATATACTTTTTAAATACATACATATTATACATAGAAACAACTAGACTCTTAAGACAAACATTTATGGGTCACACAAATATTTGTCTCGGGTGGGAATCGAACCCACGACTTCCAGCGCCGCAGGCGGTATCAATACCGACCGCGCCACAGAGGCAGTCATACGGTGCTAAGTGTACTGTAACATCGGTCATCCACAAAGAAATGAATACTCTTGAAACATACCTAAATCATTGCTCTCAATTAAATAACTACGAACTGACAACGGAACTAAATGTACTACCTACACGTACTAGAGTTCTGAACTAGTTTTTTTTTTGGATATTGTACTATATTGGATCGCACCGTTCACTGACTGAGCAAGCACAAGTCTAGTTTTAAACACAAACATACCTACTTCATGTAACTACCTAGTTCACTCGTGTCAATCACTTTGTTTAACTTTAGTCTTTAGTCAACTAGTAGTACAGTACCAATTAGTACTTAAGTAAAATCAATTTATAGTCTTACCTTTCGGAGTTTCCAGGTAATCTAAAAAACGTTATCTCTGGGTGCGTTATTGACGAATGCATGCAACCAAAACAAGCACAATAGACTCAAGTTGTCATATTAAATATTTTTAGTAAATAAAACACGCGCGGTTACTATTTAAAAAACGACACACCGTCCATTCGTCTACTGGGCACAATCGCGACTGCGGACGCTGCTTGCGTGCTGAAAGGCCTGCCGAAAACTAGAATCGTAGGTATAGCTTGCGCTTCGTCCCCGTTTGTAGGGAGCTGTTAAACAACATATATTTATGCTGTGGTAGAAGGTACCTACTAATATTTACTCTAAGATTCAGTAGTTTTGGAGCCTATTCAATGCAAACAAACAAACATTCAAATCTTTCCTCTTTGTAATACATATTAGTATAGATTTAATATGCATTTGAAACACAAAACCTAATTATTAATTGGGTTCTTATTGTTTTAACGTAAGAATAACATCATATTAGATGACGCTGCCATTATCAGGGAAATATATTTTTGTGTCGATATCATAGATAAGATTATGGAGTGCAGTCTGTCTCGCTAACCTAGCACCACACTAGCACTTGACAGGTGATGTGATAACGATTGCATTTTATGATAATGCGCTTGCTGTTATGCGTTCCAAAGGTGCCCCCGTGTTCTATATTGACTGCGACGGTGGCGTAGTAGTAAGCGAATTCGACTACCGTGATGGCGTCTTGGGTTCGAATCTAGGGTCGGAACAAATAGTTGTGTAGGTATCTAATAGATTTCTCCCCGGCTTCGCCGGCGTGGATTTAATACTTATTCCCGGTTAAAAAAGTAGCATATTATTATGTAGAGAGTCCTGGGACATCCTTCCGAGGGCTTACCCGGAGTTCCTAACCATAGGCTGTCGGGTGTTGCGTGAGGTTTTTTAGTCGGTAGAAGTCCACGAGGATTTTCCCTCACGTTAAAAAAAATAAGCATATTATTAGGTATGGGTTATCCAAGACTTTAATGTATTCCTGTACTAAATTTCAGCTAGACCCCTTGAGCAGTTAGAGTGTAAAGGAGTAACACACATCCACACATTCATCATAAGACTACTATAGATAAACTTTTGAATCGCGTGTAAATGTCGTCTTTTGAGATGTTATGCTATTCAGCAAAAGAAGTTGTTTGTATATCCAATATAGCCAATCATATAGCTGGTGCAATTAAATTTAGACAGATTACATACCTAATTTGATGCAAGATGGCGTTTTGTGAGAATTTTCCAATAACATTCATATTTCTTTTTATAGTTAGCTGACATAAAACTCTTTCGTTCGGAGCACTCCAGGGTTTTTTCTAATTCTATACAGTTCATTTATGTATTGGACGTCTTACAAAACAGCATTAATAGCCCACATGAGTAGCTTCCATGTTCTCTGCATCTGTCTGACTTCAGGAGATATTCCCTAGTAGCCTGTCAGTGAGACATTCACACTGACAGGCTACTAGGGAATATTGTGGGTGATATCGTGTATGTGGGTGTTTCGGTGCTCTTGAAAGCAAGTGTAGCGTTGATCCCGGCTGCATGGGTGGTTTGAAAAATGAAGCCATATCCATGTTGCAACGGACAGAGCGGTCCGTTTTAACACGGATATAGAACTATATCTTAGATCTTCATTTTATTAGCTGGTGAAATGTGGACGTATACCTACTATACCTCTGTTAACCCACTTTGGAAAAAATACGTTCAAATAAAACGAAAATTGCTTTAACAACATTTATTTTTCTTTTAATATTTACACTCTTTTTACCTCCGAACTTTGTACAATGTACAAATAATAAATGCACAACTTCAGCATTGTAAAATCCTCAGAAAGACTTGCAGGCACGCGTTATTAGTATCATAAGCACACGATTTTAGTAATTAAAAGTAAGGTATTGGTCCCATTAGATATTCTTTGAAAGCACACGCTTGAATATGATGATCATTAATGGTTATTCTGTATAGATTTTATACAATATACATCTATTTCTAAGCGTTTCGTCACGAGATCCTTGGTGAATGACATTCTCGAGTTTTACAAATTCTATCCCTACTGGATTCGTTAGACTCCGCAATTCAATAATGTCGGGTTAAATTCAGTTCACCTTCGAATTAGATACGCCTAGCCTGATATTTTGTCTGCATATTAACTTCAAATCAACTGCAATTGGCATGTTGAATGAAATCCAACACTACTATAACTTGTTTCGATGTTTTGCATACGGTATGTTGACTAGCATTAGCTGCGCAGGGTCTAATGACAGTATTAATTGCGCAAAATTGCAATGAATTCTATTAAAGACTAACCAATTTATGTACTCAGAGGTACCTACTTGATCTTCAAGTTGTGCAATCAGAATTATGTACAAATTACAAAAATTATTATGCATGATTCAACGGTCTAAAACGCCGTCGCACACATTTGTCCGCGGTCAGTATTCTGAGTTTCTGACAGTAGCATTCTGATGGTCACTGGATGTGAGTATGCTATAGAGCCTTGTATTGCACCTTCTTTGGAAGTACCAATACTTTAAAAATAAAAAGGTAGAAAGCTATTATGTACATTCTACAGCAATATTAAAAGTTCATAGAATTTGTAGAAGATAAAAATGTATCCTTTATGATTGAATAATACAAGAACTACCTATAGAAAATGTCAATACAAATGCTTCGGTAGAAATAATATTAGGAATGAAGCTAGTTCTACTACAAAACGCAACTGCAGGCAGGACGCTGACCGAAGGTTTTGTGTGCGATCGCTAACGGATTAAGTATTTTGATAAATACATAAGTATTATGAAGACTAGAATTGACAAATCGGAGCTGGCAACTATAAAATACTTGTAAAATAACATAAACTCAAAAGTTTAACTTTTATTATAAAACGGTACTAACGGTCATCACAACGACAAGCTAACAACGATTTGACATCAAACCCTCTAATGCAAACGGTTCTAAAATTGTTCAGGTGAGAAATTCATAATATACATAATATCGTGATGTGTACAAATATATTTAATCAACGTGATAATAGTGCCTTATTTATTAGAGGTTCATGAGCAAAAGTTATAGGAAATAATTGCAGTCATATGACGAATTCCATGTACTTATCAGTTACTCAAACAGTAAGAAGAACATTATGAGGATTTCTTATCGATGGCACTGTAAAACGTAGGAGCACAACTACTGCATTTATATAGCTTCTATAATTGATAACAGATATGTACGATGTTTCTTGACTGTACGCTTTCTGGCGACAGACGACTTAAAAATCCTAGTTTACAATTATTTGGAACCACACAGGTGCTCTGCCCGGAACACAAATCATTAAATAATATTGGAAGAGTTTTTTCCTATCCACCTAACTATAGTTACATATGTTTTTTACATTTTATTACTATATAGTAACTATATACAGAGCAGGAAATAAGTAACTAATCATAACTTTTCTATTATCACATAATAAGTACGCAACGCTTCATACGACAACCTACTTAAAACAAAAACAATAAGTTTACGGTAGGGTATGTACGTACAATATAAATATAATACCGTATCATTGTTGTAAAAACAACAATTTGGACTAATCACTATAATTATAATGAGTCTCATCACATGAAACAGCAGTCGATTTAAAGTGACAACTTAACGGCCGAGCTTTCATCTGATGGCGTGCGTAGGGTTATATGGTGGAGGTGGCGTTTTCGGGATTTGTGATCTGTGTACGGGCGCGATGGCTGTGAGCGGGCTCGGGGGTGTGTCGTCGGGTTGGCCAGGAATGATGGCTGCATCGGTAAGGAGATGCATGTCAGGTCTGGCGCTGCTACTGGCTGGCAGCAATCTCGCGGGGTTCAGTTTTATCGCGTCGTCGTATGTCGGCGGTGCCCCCGCAACTGTGTCGTAGTCTGGAGGTTTCTGTTGCATTGTTTCTTCGTCTGGCATTGATATTACGTGGATGGGGTCGTCGATCTGGAAAGGAGAAAGTTTTAGGTTATCATCCATTAGCATCTTTGCATAATGATAATCTTAATGGACAATCTAGCTTTTGTATGGTACTAATTATATTCACGTCCATAACTGCTAAATAATGGACAGGTGCATTGAATTCTGTCGCGTTAATGACGCAAATGGTGCAATACTTTCTTCACGAATATACCTACTACAGTCGACAGTAATGACCTGACTGGGAAAATACGCAGATGACGCCTCTTATGGTTCTAAATAGTTAAATGACAATGGCTGTCGACAACACCCGTAATAATTGCCAATTAGAATAATACTTTGGATGCAATAGGTACGCTCACAGAAATCAGAATTCTCTTTTTCTGATATCAGTGGGTAAGCTGGAATGGAATGCAATGAAGTGAGAGTGTGTGAGTCGTTCCTTTAGTGTTGCAAACGGCCACTAGGCTACGATTATCACTTTCTATCGGATAGGCCATTATGCTTTTCACCTTTGTGGCATTAAAAAAACAACCAAAAACTGTGTCAAGAAGACTGTATAGGTATATACTCTATTGTTATTTATCAAGTGTCACGATAGGAAAATGAAAACATAGTGCAGATACCTAACTACTTGTATCGTCACTTAAGTAAGTACTTAAAGTCCATTAGAAAGTTGGGCAACTTTACAATTTTTCGTTTAAGTCAATTTAGTGTCCAATGAGTTTAAAATGTGCTGACTGTGACAACGGTTTAACTTTTTTATAGTCACTCTCTCATTTAAACATGAATCCCATAGTGCGTAAGTTATAATTTGATGTTACTCATGCCCAGTCTGTGAAATTTAGCTTTATCCGAACTCCTTTTGAATTTGTGGTTGAAATTTAGATTCAGAATACAGAGGTTCAAACAAAGAATAACTTTACTTAACTTTCTTATTTTACGTAAAGTTCATTTTGTTTACGTCAAATGCAACTGTCACAGAGATCAATCTATACTTTACAGACTG
Organism: Miltochrista miniata; assembly: GCA_933228765.1. NCBI lineage: Eukaryota > Metazoa > Arthropoda > Insecta > Lepidoptera > Erebidae > Miltochrista > Miltochrista miniata. The sequence goes on along the minus strand of OW121757.1, from coordinate 17,044,091 downwards.
TAGTTTGGTTTTCTGTCCCTAAAGCCTTTACAAGCCAAGCCAGTGAGTAAGCGATCAGCTTGTAAATTCCCTCCGCGTTTTCAAGCTTTTAAAAATCTGCTTTTAATTATCCCAAATTTCAAATGTAAAAGAATAATTATGTCGGTCGAGAGTAGTGTCTCGGTGGTCCAACGGTTAGGGCGTCTGGTCTGGCAAACCAGGAGAAGTAGGTTGAGTTCCTGCTCGAGATCAATTTTTTTCAGATTTCATTTGTCATAGTAAAAACAAATTTTGGTTAGCTTTTAAACTAGCCAATTTGCAGCGTTTAAATCGCTTCGCGCCATCGTGGCTTACCTAAGCATCAGTTTTAGTAAAGATTCTGGTACGACGTTTTCACAAACTTACTTGATGTGTGTCAGGTGACGCCCGATCTGTTTGAGGCTGCCTCGCGGGTGACTGCAGCCAGCAACACATAGCAGCGCATATGAGTAGCGCTCCAGCGACGATACACGCGACGCCCACGTAACGCACAGGCTCTGCGTAGTCTTCAGCTAGACCCAGCCAGTTGATCAGTGCTCCGGCGCACAGTAGCACCATGCCATATCGGTAAGGTCTCTGTGACTGCCTGCCTTCGTCAAGTGACATGCCTGCAATAGATGAAAAAAAAAACTGTTTAGTACATTTTACTTTATGTATCTCCGAATTTCTTTGGGTGTTTCTTTTCAGTTGGAATTTTCTATATAAATAAACATTTGATGGAGTTATGGAGATTTTCACGTACAAAGACACTTGGATTACTAGGCTATTAGTGAGATTGCCGTTTTCAAATTATTTACATGGATATCTTTAGACTTTAGCTAATCTAAATGAACACCAGACTTTAAGGATGCAATTTCAGAATCAAGTGTGAGTAAAGTCCTCCGCATTTTGAGAGATCGTAACCTTAAAGTCCCCTAGTCGCACAGATGATGAAGAAAATATAATTATGAAGTACCGTAATGATGTATAGTTTATACTACCGTATAGCGGGCCCAAACTACAAGTAATGAAGGTCAGTGAACAAGTTTAGATTCAGCTAATGTCATTACTGTTGGCAGTGCAATTTGTTACAAACGTTGGCATTAGGTACCTACAGGGATACAAAATACATTACAATAGTATTAATGGTAGAGACTCCGCATATAGGTAATACGGATTTCTATGAGTCGGGGTTCTTTATAACCTAACTAAAGAAATGTAGTGTCAGCATAAATGCAAGGTCAAAATTAAAACATACACCTACATTTTCTTACAAATCATTCCGTGAATTGCAACTTTGCGTACAGTTTAGTCGGTTACGGGAATTGGCATCACAGTTCCGGGAGCTTATAGTTATAGCGGTTTCATCAATTGCGGAAAGTGTAATGTCACGTAGTTTGTTGGACCAATGACACGGCACAACGTGATAACGGGATTGTAAATTCACAAACTGGCGCTCAAAAAGAAAGTTGGGAAAGTTCTAATTCAATTGCACAAAAGTGGATTGTTCCGTAAAACAAGTAGGTTGTTTATATCCGTGATTATGGAAAGGTTGTTGGTTGAACAATAGTTTTTTTTTAAGATAGGCGTCGAGGAAAACTTTATTAGAGGTAATTGCGAAGTGCACTGACGCTGATCGAGGTTGTGAGCGAAGACAATGGTCTCTTAAATGTGGGTCAAGTTCGCGACGTGCGGTCGAGCGGAGCCTAGAAGTATTACAATCTGCTCACGAGCATCTCATTCAACTGTGGATTTAAAGTAAAATTTCTGGTTGCAAGCAAGAAAGAGTTAAGGTTGATAAGAAGAAATGGCTGGCCACTTGGTTAGTGGCAAGCAGGGCTTATTATTTGCTGGAATTTGTTCTGCCACGAGCAATGTTTTAAAACACTCTTTGTAGGAGAAGAAAACTTTGTACTTGTAAGTAGGCTCCACGTGAATATATAGAAATCCCGCATGTCTGTACGTATCGAAAACAAGGTAGGTAATAAGGGAAGTTTTTGCTATAGTTTAAGATCAAAATCGAGATGTTGCTTGAACGTTTTCTTTTGCTTTAGAGAAGACGAGAGAACAATTTTAGAAATATGGCATAGTTGGAGCGGTCTTCTGGCGCAACTTTACCAGAGTATTTCTACTATGAGTACATTCCGCTGCTTACATTAATACGATATTAAATAGCGACACAAATCCGTACACGTATGTGTGAGTAAATGTAGTTTTTATGGGCTAAGTATATACTATTATGTGAGAAGTTCATTGCACGAATTGAGTTCTTGTCGGGTATCGACTATTTATACAACTTTTCTCTGTCATTAGAAAGCTGCGTCGCTTAAAAAATGTTCGTAAAGGTCAATAAGTTCAAATTGCCGTATTATATTAAATTTCATATAACTGTAAACTGTTCTGATATGTAATTATATGGAATATTATATGTTTCAATCAGCAACTCGATTTTTTTTTGCACTTACAACAAAAAAAAATAAGTGCCTATCTTACCAACTGAATTTATTAGATATCTATCTACTGTTTTTACAGTTATGTAAACTGTATTTATTATATTCGTAATTAATTTTGGGGTTATTCAGGTTTAAAAGACCGTGATTTTTAGGCGTTCTGTGGTCTTTCAGGAGTAGACCTGTCTAGGTCTTCAGTCTTCAATGCAGACTTAAACACTTATAAGTACCTATATATATATTACTTTTCATGATCGTCTCAGGGTCTGAAGGTCAATTCTCTTAATAATTAAACCCTTTCCATTATTATGTCGGTATATTTTATTGAAAAACGTAGTCGAAATAGGTAAAAAAAATCAGTAGGTAAGTACAAATAGTGGTTCACAGATCACTTTCTTTTAACAAATTTCATTTTCAAATTAATCTCCAGAATTTAGTGTCTATGCATTTGCCTGGTCCCTTCGAGTGTCGAGAGACCGGGATCCGAGATCTGGTGTACACAATGCACAAGGGTCCGGAGTCCAGAGACGAAGGAAAGTCGATTGTTCACTATATTACATGAGGTTGTCAACGATATGAAATGCTTGAAAAAAATGTTTCAAAAGAATCTTTTAAATACCTATTCTATATATCCAGTGGAATAGTCTATGGTTCACGCACACGTACATGTATCTATTCATTGACATACTTTTGCAGAGACTTAGGAAGTCATTAAAGGTGTACAATTTATTATTGTCACTTACATACAATATTGTAATACTGGCATCAATTCATCATTCATATGGTAACCGTTATCGGCAACCAATCAATCGTGTATGCTAAAAACACGCTGTACACTGTACAGCATGTTTTTAGTATTACAAATCTATATAAAAAATTGAATTAAAGCGACTGTTTGTAATGTCCAAATAACAGTTATTATACTCTATTTATTAAATAAGAAGGTACCTACATTTGAATGTATACTTACTTACGATACTAATCAAAAGTAATTTAAAATATTTATGTCGCGCTATTTCTTGTTTATGGTTATCTCCCTAAAGGAATAGGTAATACCTAGGTGGATTGATTTTGACGGGACTTTCACTGATAAATAGAAGAATTAAGATTACCTAGGAATACTGAAACTGGAGACTGGCGTGTCGACATTTTTTACTAATTTTATTTATATCTATTTTCCTTCTGGAGTCTGGCAGAATCGTTGATAAACGAAGGGCTATTCATTAAGAGAAGAAGATTACCTATGCGCTAAAAAAAACATATTAAAATATCCATGGGGTCCCAATGCGCAAAAAAATTTCAAGAATTTGAAAAAGCGCCTTGTGGAGTCGACTAGTGGCCCAAGGGCTGGCAGTTTTCTCGCTCAGCGAATAGGTATTGCTTTTCAAAGGGGGAATGCTGCTAGTCTTTTGGGCACAATGCCGAGGGGGCCTTATTTAGGTTTAGTTTAGATAGTAATAATGTTAATAAGTATATAGAAATGTAATAATTATGTTTCTCTGTAATTTTTAACCATAAATGTATAATATCCTATGCGCTATAAATATAGAACCTAAATATACGAAAGAACACGTAAGTCATGGGTGTAAGCAAGTTCATGTTTAACAACGATAAGATTGATTGCTTTATGGATATGTTATTGAGTTCCCAATTATCAACACCATGGGTGACCGTGGCTGACTTTAATATAGTAAAACGGTTGCTTTGAAAACATTCGGTGGAATGTCTTGAGATAAGATGCGATTTTACTGCAAAATGTACGTACTCTTTCTTAAAATAAGGTTGGTATGATGCTATCTTATGATTGATCGATGATGTTCGGTCATTCTCCTTCTCATATCGTCGCGTTACAGTTGCATACAAAACAAAAATACTGATTTTGGCCTCTCTGAACCCCTCAGACTTGAGGTCTTTTTGCGGCCATTTTTCGTAATTCCACATGCCTACTTAGTACAAACATTTTTTTCTCTCACATAAAATCTTTACCCTACACATTCTCATCCTTTTCGGTAAACGGTTGTCTTCCTGATCTCCCGCTTTGCAAAGGAGGGAAATGAAGTACTTTCTTCCTATTCTCTAAATTCTCCATGTAATTAATTACAATGTGGATTCTAATGCAAGATATTAACTTCTCTTGAGATTTTACTGAGATCGGGTTTGTTGTAACTTTTCTATTTTAGTCATTGTTCTGGATTCCGGTTATTTGGTATAATGCCTTTAAAAAAAAGTTTGTAACAGTCTGTCCCTGAACAAAGACGCATTTTGGCTCCGATTTCATTCGCTACGTCTGACACCTAATACTAATAACGGTAATGGATCAAAGTTCAGCGATGAGCTCAACTAATGGTTTTATTCTGATTTGAACATGATATCATCATTATATTGCCCGATATTAAATAGTATTACAGTGCTAAAACATGTTCGCCATCTTTATGAGTTTGAAGGTATTGCACTCAGCAATAATATATATAATTGCACTAAGTGAAAACCCATCAGTAGATATGGAGCCCATGTCTGAAATTTCTATATTATCAGAATGTAAATCGAGCTCAATTAAAAAAGAAGGCTACTGTACAATTTCTTAGTTTATTCAGCAACGACTACGACTCTATTCTGCCACAATTTAAATAGCAAATTGGAGCAACAGGCCTGTATTCGATAAGACATATTTTTGTAATAAGAACAGAAAATTCGAGGTTTGTCAGTTTTTGGTGGCTTGGCACGGTGCGAGATGCATTAATACACAGAACTAGATAGCCTTGGAGAGATGCCTTAAATTGTCAATAGTCAACTATTTATCCATTCGCATATATTTTGAGCTCAAAAGAGCGACACAGTATCATCATACGATGGAGGAATGACCTTATTAAAGATTAAGATGGGAGACTGGATGCGGAAAGAAGCAGGACCTTAGGTTATGGTCAAGACAATTTGTTTGATTGACAGATTAATGATCATATTAATAAAAGTGGAGAAAGAAGCAGAATCAGTCAGCCATCGTATAACGATGCATGCCATATTGGGCGCCCGTTCTGGCGGCACCTGAGAAGAACTCCTTAGTAGAAGCCAATAGTAGAACAATATGGCACTTACGGATCAGTAGGTAGGTACTAGTGTTGAGATACTGGGAACAATTTCAGTACTTTTTTTTATATACACATACATATAATCACGCCTTTATCCCCGAAGGCAGAGGCAAAGTGCAAGGCTCAGTTTGAGGTACTGTGATTTACAAATATACGCTATTCTTCTGTTTATTATTGGAAAAGAGAGGGACGAAGGAAGATACTAGAAAACTGGCAAGAAAAATGTTGGGGAACCCGGGGCCCTTCTGAGGGCTTACCGAGGACTCCAGGCCTTAGACAGTTGTAAGAAATCGTGTGGTTTTAGTCGGTAGGAGTCCGGCATAGCATCCATGTAGTATTTCCACACGAAAAAAAAAAGTAGGTATACATATTCAGGCTTGTTCTTCTCTCTACTTCACATAATGTGAACAACTAATTATACATAAGATTCAATAAAAGCTTGTAAGTACTAAGATTCACTGGGACTGCCTCTGTGGCGTAGTAGGTAGTGATACCGCCTGCGGCGCTGGACGTCCTGGGTTCGATACCTGGGTCGGTCCAAATATTTGTGTGATCCACATATGTTTGTTTCAGAGTTTGGGTGTTTTCGATGTATGTAAGTATGTATATCAGTCGTCTAGATCCCATAGCACAAGCTTATATTAGCTTAATTTGGGCTAGACGATGTTGTGTGAGATTATCCACAAATATTTATTTATTTATTTAATTATTTATCTATTTATTTATTTATTTATTCACTCACGTAGTGGCCGTTCTCTTGATTCCCTATAGGCGTAGGCAACACAGGGACCATTGTAAGCGTAAAACATATTTTAGTCCACGGAATACAAAACTTGAACTATTCTATAGACACAAACAGGTGAACAATCACTTTACACTAAACATCACTGAAAAATTTGATAACTGGATGTTTTTCTCAACTCGGTTTATCAGATACTACAGTACGAAAATCATAAATACTCAAGCAAAAATATAATCTTATCAGTTACATGAATAGACTTCAGCAGATCTTGGCCTGTATCCGATAAAAGGGCTAAATCCTATAAAAGCACTCGTAGTCCCGCTTGCTCAGTGAACTGTGTTAAGCATCTTCCGATATCGTCAGTTTTCAGATGGGTGGCCGTTTGTAGCATTTACGAACGTTTTCGTGCTTAGAAAGGCACGTTAAGCCGTTGTGATCCTGGCTGCCAATAAATGAATACGAAACAACACTAACATTGGTCAAATTATGGACGGCTCGATGAATCAAAGTAGCCTAGACCTGCCTTTATCCATTTGAATTTCTGAGTATATTAAGATAAGTAAATAATGTTCAATGCCATTTTTCTCTTACAAATTCCGATTACGTTTTTACCATGACTAAAACACACAATGATACAATAAGTCAGCTACATACGTTTCGCATCGTGATTGACCATTGTATGAGCGGGTATAAATTATTGCTATGACTTAATGCAAATGACAGCGACGACCGTATTCAATGAGAATATTTTTATATTGCTAATTGAGCAATAATTCAGATTCAAGGTCCCCGAAAGTCGATACATCATTAATTCATGCCTTAAATGCACATACAATGACAGAATCACCACTCCAACCAAGCAACTATACAGCGATTTTCCTGCAGAGCTATAGAATCTTGGAATTCTTAACCCGCATAATTGTTTCACTTCTTTTGCAAGCCTGGGGTCACCAAGTTATGTCATCAACTTGAGGGTCATTGTTAATGACCTTTCCGGCTGTGATCTTGATCTTTAATTTATGGATGGCACGATTACTTTCCATCGGGTGGGTGACATCATTTTAATGAGCAAATATGTAAAAAAATATGTTCATCGTAAGGTTTAAAATTTGCATGATATATTATAATTATCTTTAGGTCAAAAACATTGTCCAATTACCTACTGCAGTAAAGGAACACTTGTAAGCGGTCTTTTCGCTCACTCGTATCAAAATATGGCTTCATATCGAGGCGGCGGCGCCGATGGTTTCGTTACAGCGATAATATTGGTTAAATGGATTACGATTACGCAATAACTGTTCATTTCTATAACTGTGACTAGGTTTTAGTGATATTATTGCCTAGAATATAATTTCCCGAATACAGCAAAACTACCAGCAAAGTAGCGTCGGAAATGGAATAGGAGAGAGATCTCCTTCCTGAGTTTGGTTCTACAGTCTGAGGTGAAGGCACCACAAACTTGTCAACTCCCGAAAATACCAGCCTCCATTAATGGGAACCCGGGAACAACTGCAGGTTGCTTGCTGTCTTTTTGGAAGCAAAAAATGATGGCGTTGTGATGTGAGTGTTCCACACACGTTTCTCTTAAAAGTGAGATATACAATATACCTGAACCTCATAAGAAGCGGGATTATACCCGAACGCAGAGGCGATGCTGAGGTGGTAGCCAAGCTGCTGAGAACACTGGGATTATCCTTTCAAGAGCTTACCCGGGTGTCCAGTTCTAAAGAGCTCGGAAGAACTCAATGTGGTTTTGTCGTCTCTAGTCCAGGATGACACGCAGCAAGAGAATTCCTCACGATATAAAAAGGCTGTGTGAAGTAGTGCTGTCTACTCTAAGTAGAGCAATCATTTTTAATGTGGTGTATTTGATGTCAAATGAAAGGCCCTAATTAAAAAAAAATATTATGTTAATAATGTGTTAATAGCTGTCTTTTTACTTTATTTGTTTTCTTTCGTTTTAGTATTTTATTAGGTTGTTGAACTTTTTTAATGTTATAAATTAAAATAAAATCTATGCAATAAAAACGAATGGTTGTGTTTGGAATCAGTAGAAAACCGATGTTAGAAATTGGGTGAGATCCGACTCCATAATCTTCTTCCATAGTGATCGTAACAAAACTTTCTAAAATAAACTATTCAGAAAGATTCCTCTGTTTACGTTCGGGTCTTATTAACTCTGATAAGTTTCCACCTGTGCCTCTATAAACGAGTAAAAATGAATAACATAGGGAGATCTTAGACCGTTTATACGTATATACCTCTGAAAAGTTAAAAAATAGGATTTTTTTTATAATTGCTACGTGTGTTTTTACTAAATATTTTCGTTGTACAGAAATAGCAAGCATAAACGGCTTTCTGGAATTTATATCTATATTTACGACCGACCGTCATATGAGTAAAATATTTATGTACATAATTGCATATGCATACATAACAGTCAATACCTTATCTTATCCTTTTTATGTCCAGAATGCACGACCAAGACATCATTCAGAGGTTGTTAAGATTCCAGACGTTCACCGATAAGACACACTTAGTTATTCCAAGCACAAAGGTAAAATCTATTTCTGATTGTGATGTAGGCTCCAGGAAAGAAAAAAATATAGTCGATGGTCAAGCAAAATACATACTTACACGTGCATGTCGACTACTCTTATATAAAAGCTGTGATTGAGAGCGTCGAATGCTTTACATAGTTCGACGATCATTGTATGATAGTCCTATCCGTTTTCAAATATCTGAATACCCGTATCGTATAGCCTTGTATTATTGGGGTTTACAATCAAAATGCATCAGAATTATATACAAATGGTTAGAGGAATTATACTAACATGGAACAAGAAGGAAGATTTGGTAGTTAGTAATTTGTAATGAATAATTTTGCATAACAAATGACTATTGTGGCACTAGTCCACTGCAAACTTTTTAACCTATGGAAACCTACTTTATGTTCAAGAGTAATGATGAAAAAAGTAATTTTATTTCATTAATTATGTATAAGGTCAATTGGAAAAAAATATGTGTTAGTAACGAACATAACAATATAACTTGGGAATTCCAAGCAATAACAATCAAGGCTTTCCCGCGAACGTCATGATAATAAATCTGTTATAAATATGTAAGCACCTACTCTTGTTTTCTATTTAAAAAATATAAAGTATCTACCAAGTTAAATAAAATTGTAATATTAGCAAATGATTAAAATCCGACGAATGCAATTTTTTGAGTTGCCAACAAGCTTATATTACTTTAGTTGGACTTAAAGGCGTCGTGTAAAAACTGTCCCACAATATTCTCTTATTATGGAAACAGAGATTTACCTATTGTGCTTATTGCAGAGTTGATAAACTAACCTTTGCAGATTTTGATAACAACAATGTGTGCAAGTGTAAGGGAACAAAAGCATCTTACAAAGAATAAAAGGTCACACTTTGACCTTATAAAGGACTATTCATACACTCACTTTTAGTAATGCTGGTATTTTAGGATCGCCTACACGACTGTAGTTCTGTCAATGAAAAAATATTTTTAGACATTTAGACACGGCCGTCAAATGTACATTAAGTTTATTTTAGCTTGTGCTATAGGATTTAAATAACAAGAAGATACTTCTAAATATTTCATACATTCAGATAAATGACACTTAAATAAAAAAAAAAACAAATCAAGGAACACAGGGCGTGAACTGAAACCACGACCTTTGGTTTCGGAGTCAGGTATCTCCAACCACTAGACCAAGATGCAATGGAGTACACATGGACATTTTGCTACTCCAACTTCTGATCAGGACGGCATTAAGTACCTATACTTATCTACTAGTCATGTGAAAATCAGTAATTCATTTATGTTGAAAAGTCCTCGATAAAGTACAATTTTAATGGATGTGAACTATTTTGTTAAATAGTGCCCGATAAAGTACCATTTTAATGGATATGACCCATTCGTGAGCCACGTGGATTTATAAAAGTGATACGGTGGAAATACATTAAAAGCAATCGGTGATAATAGCTATCGATCGTGGTAACGATACACGACATGTCGAGACACCTAGTTGTTTAATATTCATAATGCTTATATAATATTATAACACTGATGATAAGAATCAGTCGAAAAGTCCGTGTAAAGGATTTTCTAACAATAATTTAAGTTTTTGGTAAATAGTATGCACACCTAAACGAGTACATATTAGGTATCTTGTCATGTCAGTCTTGATCTTTTATCTATAAGAATATTAAAAGAAAGCCGTGCTTCGGAAGGCACATAATGCGATTGGTTCAGGTTGCCAATACTTATACGTGATACATGACTTTGGGCAAGCCAAGTTCAAGGCCTAATGGGCGGACGCCGGCCGGGAAAAACATTTTAACAGCAAGTAGTCACAACAATATTCATTGGCTTTCTTTCTTGTTTAGTGCCCTACATTCTTTCGTTAGAAATGTAAACAAAAACTCAATCAATGTGCCTATATTCGGCTTTAAATATAGCCAGGAAAACTAGTATTGATTGTTTTGTGGTGGGTTGTTGTGTAGGAGTTAAACTAACAACAGGGCATACATTCGGAATGTAATTGTACGTTAGCACCAACGCGGCACGCTACCAATGTTACAAGTTTATATTATATATACTTACCTGCTCAAACAAACAGTAACAAAATTGAACATAAATGTGAAAACTAAATCGATTAATCAAATAAGGGATACGTACGTATGTATGTATATTTTCAATTGAAACCATTCATTTTGTTAGCTTTTGCTCGCGACGCTACGTATGTAAGTCTACTTACTTCATTTCACAATTCATTCACCGGGACCGGGGACTTTCCAAAAATAGTTTAACACGTCTGTTATGCAAAATTGATTGCAATATATTTCAGTGATTTGTTAAATCAGTTTATTGAACGCTTTGATCAGCAAAACCAGTATTGCCCCTGTTTATAACGGCCCCCATTCCCTGCCTTCTTGTATTCTGTTTATGGTTGTCTTGTACACGTAGCTCCCAAACAGTTGGACCGATTTAGGAACTTGACACCTACAGCATATTGTTCAGGTCAATTAGGAAAGGTGCAATGTTGTGATGACATAGCAACAAATGCTTAGTTAGTTACTGTTGCTTCATTTATAACAGGATCGACGAAGAGGATTTGATACCCATTATTATGCAACCTTCAAAGGTGTCTGTCGAAATTGGATACTTAAATAGACACCCAGTTTCTACATGGTATTTTGTAGTCAGCGAAACACGATTATGCTACGACTGTGGACTATGATGACCTATTTCTGCGATCATGGAGGACTTGCAAATGTTTTCCTGGGTAATCATTTACTTTCTAGTTCTTACTAGTCATCCTCCAAGGAAAGTTACCGACTTGATTTTTGCGGGGTCCACTGCCACTTACTTAAATAACAACATAATTTATGCTCGCATATCAGAGATCTTTCTTAAATTTAAGTTTGAAGAGTCAAATGGATTTTATTATCAAATTATAAAATCAAGTCGTTTTATCATTTATATCTATCTTGTACCTAGAAGTTTACAAAGAATGAATGAAATATAATTTAAATATAAGATAAGGCGAAATATAAGGATTAATTTGTGGATTATTTGAATCTTAAATGTCAAAACAAAGGCGCCCAAACAGCGGTATCTAATCTTTCGACTTTATTTTAAAATGGCATTTCTGTCAACGATTTTGCCTTTTTCTCCTATATCTTTAAAAAAGGTGGTTCTATATGTATACCTATGTACCTGCACGAATTTCTTAAAAACTGTTCATTTAATTTAGATGGGGATCTTATTATTCAATTTGTAATATCTGTTTTGAGAAGATAAATTTAATAAACAATTTAACAAAAAAAAAAACAACATTAAACAGCTTTGTATACCTACACAAGACATCAGACTATATTTTATGGTTTAGCTAGATTAAAACTTTGGTTAAAGAAATTTCAAGAATCAGGAAGTCAGATATGTTTTCTAAGAACAATATTCATTTGTCACTAAGGTTAACTATGGAAACTCCAGCTTGAATGTGTGTGTGTGATCAATAAAATGTAAGCAAATTGTCCGTCAACGCACACGTCAACTCTACTGACAGCTGTGGCGCGACAGGGAGTTGCCGATCTGTATGTACATAATACTATTATATTATCTTTGCTATATGTTTATTTGGCGTTGGACCTATTTGGGGCAAATTTGGTAAGTATCAAGTCGTGTCCTACTGTAGGGTCAATAAAAAAGAGATACTTCAAGGTGCTGGGTCTAATGCTAGGTATGTGTATTTAGAACTTAACATATTATTACCTACCTATAATTATGTTAAAATCTACTAAGTGTTACTAACCTACTTGTCCAGAATCAGCTAAATATTACTAGTTCTAGACTAAAACAGGTTTAAAAGTCACATGCTTCCAATACTTGAAAACTACTCAACTTGTATGGATCGTACCACAGAATAATTAGTGCTTGGTAGACTTGGTAGGTTCTACGTATTCTTCCTAATCTGTTAATAAGCAGAAACGACTGAAATGTGTACCTAATTAGTAGTTTTAGCCAACTAGACTTACTAGACCATCCAGTACTAATAAGACTACATTTACGGATTTCAATTTGTCGATTCGGGATAATATGATGCTGTCTTCTGAATGCATGTTGTGTCAGTCACAGTAATTAATGTGTCCTTTTGCTAGCCAACTGGGCTAAACTTTGAGGACATATTCAGCTAAAAAATATAAAGAATTTCAAAGTTCAGTAAATACTTCTTTTTGTTATAGTTCAATCAAAGAGTTTGACCTCGAAGATCTCGTTTAAAAAAAAAAAAAGGCGCGGGAAAGCGTGCTTGTGAAAATTTTAATTTAATTATTATTTTAGTGAAATAGTGTGAGAACTGTGAAATAAAATAACACTTTTATTTAATAAGCGGTAACTTCAACTTATTTTAATGTAATCCAGGCTCTAAAAGGGTTTTTTTTGCGAAAAAAGCCAGCGCGTCGCTCGTCAGCCGGTCGGCTGCGGGCGCAATGAATAATGAGACGTATGTTGTGAGCGATATAGTTGAAGATGGCTTATCTGGTGACGAAATAAATATTGATGCAGTTGTGGAAAATAGTGAGGAATGCAGATCAAGGATGCAAACGGAGGAAGAGATATTTAGCAGGAAAAGACCAATGACTAGGGAAGATTCTTCTTCCGAGGAAGGTTGGCAGCGAGTTTCTAGAAGGCACAAGGTGGCTTGTACTCGGGAATCCGGTAGTGCGGAGCAGGAAAACATACAAGTATGTGTTACATGTAGTTCCATTTTGCCTAAACAGTTTGCTTTAGCCAAATTATTTAAAGAAAATAACGTCAGTGGGGTAATTCGTGTTAAATTTATCCATCAATTCAAAATTATTGTTACTTTCGACCAAGAATGCAATGCCGACCGATTTATTTCATGTAAGGCTTTTAGAGATCTTGAATGGAAAAGTCAGAAAACATCTGAGGTCGGAGTTTCATACGGTGTTATCAAGGACATTGACTTAAATATTTCTGAGGAAGATATTATTACTAGCTTATTTTCTGATATTGAGATAATTGCAGCAAAAAGGTTAAACAAGCGAGATTATCACCAGGAATCGTCTTCTGGTTGGGTTAAATGTGAAGCCGTACGTATTTCATTTAAAGGCCCTTCACTCCCCGCTTACGTATACATCTATAACATGAGAGTAAGCGTGTTGCCTTATATCTTCCCTGTTACGCAATGTTCGCGGTGTTGGAAGTACGGTCACACTAGACTAGTGTGTCCTTCGAAGAAGATTATATGCCCTAAGTGTACTAAAAATCACGAAAATTGTGAAACTACCTCATTTCGCTGTATTAATTGCACTGGCAACCATATGGCGCTACAGAAGATTTGTCCAGTGTTCAAAAAAGAGAAAAGGATTAGGGAACTTATGTCTGAATTTAACTGCACCTACAGAAAAGCCCTCACTATGTATGTACCACCGTCTCCGCCTCCAGAAAGATATTCATCACATGGTTTGACTGAAGTTGAAACGCCTAAGTTAGATTCACAGCAAATATACCCTGATCTTCCATACGAAAATACCAACCAACCACCAACTAAGCAGAAACTCATGTCTCAATTGTTCAACACTCCACAACAATCTAATACCAAAAAGGCTCAAGGACACAAACTGAAAAAGCCTCGAAAACAGCTTCCTCGTGCTTCTCCATACCCGTCACGTGCTTCTTCACCGGCGAGAACGGAGAGAGCAGAGGAGGTCCTATATTCCGAAAGCTCTGGAGGCTACGTGGGAGTTAATAGTGAAACCAGCAACAAAGCACAGAAATCCAAAGACATTAGTTTTTTTAGTGTATTATATAGGCTTTATAGATTAATAATGGAGAAGGGTTCTTTAGAGGATAAAATACACGAAGTTATCAAAATTTGCACGGAGTGGATTCTATCTAAAGTAATGCAAGGAATGTCGGTGAGTTCTTTTTTCAATACTTTCTCTAATGATGGATAGTGGTTTCATCGATATCAATTTAAATATTATACAATGGAACTGTCAAAGCTTGCGACCGAAGTCACTATCTTTAGAGGCCCTTCTTTCACAAAATAACATACATATAGCCGTTCTGAATGAAACTTGGCTTGAACCGGACAGTTATTATAACATTAGGAATTATAATATTTTCAGATCTGATCGTAGTGACGGCTATGGTGGCTTAGCCATCCTCATACATAGCTCTATTAGAAGTAGTATAAGTATGTCACGTAGCTCTAACTCAGGTATAGAGCTTTTACATGTTAAGATACATAATTGTCGGTATATTGAGAACATATTTTCACTGTATTGCGCTTCAACTGTAAACACCGTCCAAAACGACTGGGATCATCTGTTTTCTCTCGCAAGTTCCAAATCATTAATTTTAGGTGATTTTAATGGTCACCACTTGAATTGGTCGTACAAAACTGACCCGAGAGGATTACAAATATTTGATTCCATGATTGATTTTAATTATATTTATTTAAATAATGGTGATCCGACTCGAATACAATTAGTGAATGGTGTATTGAAAAAATCCTCCCCTGATATATCTTTCGTCACGTCTGATTTGGCTACGTTATTTAGGTGGAAAGTGTGTAGTGAATCGCTCGGCAGCGATCACCTTATTATACAGTTGTCGGCCATGATTCATGTCCCCCGTGTCATATTAAAAAGACGTAAATATAAAAACAGTGACTGGCAATCATACAGCTCTTACATAGAAATTTCACTAAAGGATTATATCGTTCCCTCTGATTCCCAAGAATTTTATGATGTCTTTGAACGTACTTTACAGACTGCCGGCAATAAGTATATCCCCTTCACTAAGGTTCCCCAGTACCCCTGCAATAAATTTAAACCAAAACCATATTGGAACACAGAACTTTCAAAAGTTGTGGCGGAACGCCGATTAGCGTTGTCCAAGTTCAGAAGATGCCCTTCTCCTACTAATTTAGAGATATTGAAAGAGAAGGTACGTACTGCTCAAAGACTCATCAGATTAGCTAAGAATAGTTCTTGGCACGGGTTTTGTGATTCCATAGATGCTACTACTTCCCCCTCTGAAATGTGGAACCAAATGAGATGGGTAAAAGGACATCGAACGAACACTCGTAATCACTATATAGACAAAGATAATGCCTTGCAATTGCTGAATTCCTTAACTCCCGATTTTACGTGTCCTCCTATCCCCCATTTTAATTCAGTTAACACTTCTTTAGAATCTGAAATTAGTATTCAGGAACTGGAAAACTGTATCAAAAAAACTGATACAGCTCCCGGCAGGGACGACATATCATTTTCTATGATAGCACATCTGCCACCGACTGCAAAATTTTTGTTAATTAAATTATATAATACTTTTTTAACTTCTGGGTTCGTTCCTGTACAATGGCGCGAGGTAAAAATAGTCCCCATTCCTAAACCGGGCAGAGAACCTAACTCTCACCACTCACTTCGGCCTATAGCATTAATTTCATGTTTATGTAAAATTTTCCATAGTATTATAAACAAAAGATTAGAGTGGCATTTTGAAAAAAGTAAGCTTTTACCCGAGTATATGGTCGGTTTCCGCAAAACTCGTTCATGCTTAGATAATTTATTTAGCTTAGTCTCCCAAATTCAAATTGGGTTTTCTAGGGATCAGCCAACCGCGGCTTGTTTTATAGATATCGACAATGCTTACAACAATGTTAACGTTACTTGCCTAGTAAACACTTTAGACTCGTTTGGTGTAGGTTCTAAAATATGCTTTTATCTCTGGTCCTTTTTAACTAACAGACAGCTACTAGTTGCGGTTGATGGTCAAAATTTGGCCAGAACTACCGGTCAGGGTTTGGCGCAAGGAGACCCATTATCTCCCCTTCTGTTTAATATTGTAACAATCAATGTTTGTAAAAATATCACAAATGTACATATTTCTCAATATGCCGACGACTATGTATTATATGCTACACATGATAATATTGATGTCGCCCTTTTGAATCTTCAACATGGCTGTGAAAAATTGAGCCGCATAATGTTTAATTTAGGCCTGTCTATATCTCCTACAAAATGTAAATTGTGTATATTTAAGAAAGGGAGTTTCAGACGTTCCATTGATTTTAGAATTAACGAACAACCAATACCTGTTGTTAAGCACGTTAAATATCTGGGCTTGTGGCTGGATAGTTCACTGAGGTGGGGAAAGCATATTAACGAAACAGTTCAAAAAGTAAGCAAACACATAAATTTGTTAAAAGTATTATCAGGTCCTGGGTGGGGTATTCATCAAAAACACTTGAGATGCTTATATATTGCTATTATACGTAACAAAATCGACTACGCAAGCTTTCTCTATGACAATAGCTGTAAAACCAATTTACTAAAGTTAGACAAAACTCAAAATCAGGCCTTACGAGTAATTGGTGGTTTTATTAGGAGCACCCCAATACACACTATGGAAAATGATTTATGCCTTCCCCCCCTTCAGTTTCGCAGAAGATTTTTGGCAGGTAAATTTTTGCTAAAATCAAAGTCAGTTGCTAATATTAAGTTATTTATTCTAGTGATCTGCTGAATATATTAACATCTGTTTGTGACAATAGCTACTGGACTAATAAGAAAATACCTATGCTAGTCAATATCAATCGTTGTATAGACACAGGGTCAATTCACTGCAGTAATTTGCTAGAAATGTTTTCTTTAGAGACTTGGGTGAGTAATATCCCAGTGCACCGATTCATTGCAAGCTCTATTCCGCTGATTGATAAAGCTAAACAAAATTACTCCTGTCGCCAGTTGAACTCGATTTGTACAAATTTCATTGAAGAAAAATACAGTAATTGTTACAAAATTTTTACCGATGGTTCTAAAGATAAAAGTAGCGCGGGGTCAGCTGTTTACGATCCACAGTCAGCTTGTTTTGTAAAACTTAGGATTGATTCTAATATATCAATTATGCACATTGAATTAATTGCAATTTCAAAAGCTTTATCTTATATTGATTCAGTGAATTTTGATCAATTTGTCATATTGACGGACTCAAAAAGCGCTTTACAACATCTGGCTCGCTGTACCTCTCCCGTGAGAGGCATACCGATTGCCTATAAAATATTAGAATCAATCTTAGGTCTACAAGCTCGACAGAAAACGGTCACCCTTCAATGGATCCCATCCCATATCCAACTTGAACCTAATGACATTGCAGACATGCTAGCTAAACAGGCCTCAGTGGATGGAATTCCTTATGCAGTTTTACCACTATTTTCGGACAAGGTAAGACATGTTAAACAGCATTGCCTGGATGTTTGGCAAGAGTATTTTGATGAGCGCGCAAAAGAAAAGGGTATATGGTACCGAACTATCCAACCACACATATTAACGTTCCCATGGATAGCCTCGATTCGACTAAACAGAGAAGATTTAAAAACCATTCTCAGGCTACGTTCCGGACACATTCCATCTAGAAAGTTTGGATATTTAATGAAAAAAATGACATCACCTAATTGCATCGATTGCGGTGTAATTGAAGACGTGTATCACATCTTGATGGAGTGTGTCAGGAATGAACATTTCAGGGCAACTTGTTTTGTTGGCGAATCGAGGATGTTTGTGGGGCAGGTGAACAGCGCCTTGTCTGAGCCAGGCTCACAAAAAGCCCAAGAATTGATCCAATTAATTATTTTAGGTCTAAGCGATTCCTAGTTTATTATTTTAGTTGGTAATATTGTATTTTAGTTGGTAATTTTGTATTTTAGTTGGTTTCTAATTATTTTAGTTAGTTTATGTTTATTTAATGGTCGTAATTTTGTCGTTTGTCTTTACGGGACGATGTAATCGCTCAGCGATATAGTCCTTTTTCAATAAATTAAAAAAAAAAAAAAAAAAAGAAGAGTTCTCTGCGAAGAGAGGTGGATGCGACCGGGATTACCGGCTCATATGGTAATCATTATTATGTAATAGGCAGGTATATTATCGTGTGAGTATATAAAACCTAAATGTGTCTTTGCAACCGATGCCAAGCAGTTATAGCTAGACACATTCAAGTTTATTATCAATTCAATTTTTTTTATTTTTAGACTAAAAACGTTACATAACAAATTCTCACGGCTCTAAAGAATCAGATAGCATAATATATTAAGGACAGCTCTCAATGCCAAAATAACAAGTTCTGGTTATCGTAACATTCATAATAAACTTTATTTATCCTAAGAATGATACTCTCAAAACATTCAATAGATCATCTTTTCGTTAGATCCTCTTTTTGACGGATTCGTTATTTGGTGGGACTGCGAATACTGCTTCTGTATTTCCTGACTCTTAGAATCTTGATTCGTATCACAGAGTGGATAGGAGATTTTCTACCATACAAGTACAAGAGTACTTGTAAAAGACAGTACTCAAGAGTTTGGTTTGTTCCATCAAGAGATGGAACAAACCAAACTCCTGAGTACTGTCTTTAGAAATCTGGGTGTTTAATTTACCTCTGCCGCTCCCTCAAGGATATATTCTTATTATATTCTTTCCTTGTGAGAAATTTTGTACATTTCAGCCACCTTGATAAGCGATCATCGGTAATGAAAGATCAGTAAACTTGCCACTAATGACAATATAGTAGTTTTCGATACAAGTGTGGGATTTCTGTTATTACAACGAGTTACGACAGGTGTTGACCCGAGCCGAAGGCGAGGGTAGACAGTCGGAACGAGTTTAAATAACAGTCCCACACGTTGTATTGAACAACTATTTTTAATACAGTTGCGAAAAAATTAAGCAGTTTTATAAAATAATAAAAACACAATAAACCTGAATATCCAAAATGGCGCCAACCGTAAAAGAATATATACCTTCCTAAGCAGAGACTATGGCAGTGCACTTCATACAGCCAACTTGTTTTATATTTATAAATTTAATTTGGCCGATACTTATATTAATTTATGCCTAAATTGTAATTAAAATTACTTTTAATCTGATATTCAAACAAGTTAGTATCTTTTTTAGAAATATTTGCATGAATCACAGACATTATTTTGACAATTGGGAAAGCAAACGGACGAGTACGGGAATAGTAAAGAAAAAGCACGAGTGTGTAATAGCCCACATCCCGAACGCTATACGTCCCTGTAATACACCACTTTTTGAGCAACTGTATTAAAAAATAATTTCCTGGAATAGAAATTTCCCGGAGCTAGACGGTGACCGCAGAGTTCACTGAACCAGAACCAATACAAAACACTCGCAACTATTTTAAAACGCAACCTACTCAAACACTTGTATTTGTGCTTGTATTCTGCCGCAGTTATAGTTCAACGTTTCAATAACAATCCCTGATATATCGTTGCTTTATATAAATGACCCCACATAACATTTGTTTTTAAAGAGATTTTTCTATACGATAGCTGTGTGAATTTCTTTTTTCATACATCTAAAACTGAATTCGAAAAATACGAATGATGAATTTAAAGTCAATTTGAAAATTCTGTTTCTGTGTTTATGTTAAACATATATTTATTTCATGTAAATACGAGTATGTATTTCAAAAAGTTGATGACTACGGAGGATAATTTGTTTATACATTTATTTCAAACAAAAACTGAAAACAAGTACATATTTCCACAATGAAATGCTACAATAATGTTGGTATGTCTGCAGAAACAGGTAACGACAATCTTAACAAATGGATTCAAGTTTGCTGGACCGCAAGGGCTCATTCACCGTCGAGCGTTATTCAGGATACCTTTTATATGGCTGAAATATTTGTCAAGAATTTGCAGGGTCAAAAGTAATTAAAATGGTTGAAGAGTTTAATGAAGAATACAACTGTGGTTATTATTTCGTTGGGTTTGTTTTCAACAATCTTTCTTTTCTAAATCTCTTCATCAACTCAGCTACTGTTGGGTATTTTTTGAGCAATTATATACTAATTGCTCTGAAAAATTGCAAAAAGACGACTAGATCAGACAGGAAAATTTTCACTTTAAATGTCATCACCACGAGTTTGTTTTAACGACGTCTTGTGACAGTGTGACAAACAGAAACTAGGGGTAACTTTAACTAATGGAAACAGTGATATTGTTGCGGTTATGTTGCATACCTTATTTTTTTCTTGTGGAAATCCTCATAGATGCCATACCGGAGTTCTACCAACTAAACTACACGGTAACTTGCCATCTGTCTAAGGCCAGGAGTCCCCGGGTAAGCCCTCGGAAGGATAACCCCCACACATACTTTTTCCACTATCGCGTTCTACCCCTATGGGTTTGGGTACTAACCCACTTCTATAAGGGGTGAATAGACACGCCACCGTCTTGGCCTGCTTCTGTAAAAACGGTGAGTAGTCAAACCGCCGTTCTCAGGCCCTCGGTCATGGAGGCCGGTAGTCGTATGTTTGCATACCTTTCTTGTACATTTCCCGAAGTTTCGCTCAAGTTTCGCTACTAGTTGTGGTAAGAAGGTTGATTACTAATACTTAGTTAATGAACGGGAGAGTTTAAGACTGATGTACACCTCTAAGTTTAAGAAGACCGCGATCTTTTTACGTGATACTTACATCCTTCGTATTGTAATTGTAACTCGCGTGTGGATTAGTCAGTTTCATGCTGAGATATTAATTTCATGGTCAGATTACCTGCGGTTAACTGGTTACCGAGACTTGTAAAGCTGATACGTAACGTAGGATTAACTCAAGTGTAGTCATGAAATCTATTTGCAAGGAGGGCTTGAAATTCCTAATTATGTTTCGCGATGTTTGATTTAAAGCTTTTTAATTCTCTTATTTTCTAACTTTCTGTTTACCCCGTGTCATGTGTAGTTCAAACGCCTTATAGCCTGTCGGAAACTAAAGCACGTCATTTATTCACGCACAATTCTTAAAAAGGTTAGCTACAAAATTTTTGCTTTACGCATTAATATATTAGGTATATAGATACTGTACAACAATCTTCCACAAATTGAGTGTAATTCAATACTATAAATAACAATAGTAAAACAGATACGAATAGGTACTTAGCACTGATTGTTCTGTCTCGGGATTAAACCAAGCGTCGTCGCGTCGTTGAACTGTCTAGCGTATTGCACTCCAATATAGATTTAAAACTAGTGTTACTAAAATATGTACATACTTTGTAATTTCAGTATTGAAATCGACTGTACACACATAGGTGCATTCGCTATACGCCCATACACACCGGTTGTAGGTTTATTGTATTGTTTAAACATACAGGATGGGGGGGGGGGGGGGGGGGTGTAAGGAAAGTCAGCGTCGGTTGAATATTTTCAGGTCCTCCGACTTAACACGACTTTGGAAAACCTCCACATTGACTTCACCGAACGATACCAGGACATTTTGAACTTGGAAATACCAGACTGGGTGTTGGATCCGTTTTTCAAATGTTAACACAGCAATGTCACCTCAGCTGGAAGAAGAACTTATAGAATTGACAACAAACGAGGAAATATAAATCAAGTTCAAAAATGGTTACCAAGAATTTTGGCTTCAAAAACCGATCCCTCAATTGTACCATGGATTGTGGTCAATCGTTCGACGATTCTTGATAGCATTCCCATCGTCATATTTGTGTGAACGTGGATTTAGTGCTGTGACAACACTGCTTACTAAAAAGAGAAATCGTTTGCTTGTTACCGAACATGGCGACTTGCGACTGTTCTTGAGTAAATTGGAACCTGATATCAACAAACTTATTAAGCAGCATCAGATTCATCCTTCACATCAGTTTTTATATAAGGATTGATTATTTTAGTTATATTTTTAATAAAAGATACTCTGTTTTAATACTATAAAGTTGCGTTTCAATAATCATTCGTATTGGCAGGTAGAGCCCGTAAGAGTTAACTTGCGACCTAAGCGCCGTTGTATGTTACTTACTGCGCTCAGGTTTCAAGTTGCGGGTTATAGTAAAAGTTTCGTTTAGAATTCTCCGTTAATATACATAATATACATTTTTTTTTTACACAACATCACATATATAGGTCACATAATTAATTCATTTAATTTGAAGTTATAGTGGTTTTTAAATAGGTGAAAAAATGGGGGCGCTAAAAAAATATTTATTCTCAAAGTGGGCAGTAGACAAAATAAGTTTGGGAACCACTGATCTACATTGTTACATACAAATGTTGTGGAACAGTACAAGTACCGTTATTCCATAAATCTCTACTAATATTATAAATGCGAATGTAACTCTGTCTGTATGTTATGTTTTCACGCCTAAACCGCCGACCCGATTTTGATGAAATTTGGTTTAGAGATAGTTTGAGTCCATAGGCTACTTTTTAACTGACTGCGCAAAGGGAGGGTAATGATTTAACGCGATAACGACTTCTACGCGGACGAAGCCGCGGGGAACAGCTAGTATGCTATAATCTATTCCTGTACCTAATTTCAGCCAGATCTAATTAGGGGCTAAAACCACACAGGGCCTGCCAGTGGCCAGGAGTACCGAGTGCGCTTTCGAAATTATTACCCCAGGGTTTCAATAATATATTCAATGTAGATTGGTGGTTACCCTTAGTTATTCAATACTACGTCCTACAAGGGTAGGTTACCCTTCTCCTTCTATTATGGCACGACTAGCACTTTGCGTTACTACATCAGCCTTACAATATCTAGACTAGAGCTACTAATGTGGCGAAAGTTGAAAAGAATAAACATAAAAGGAACTTCTATTATAATTTACTAGCTCATGCCCGCAGCTTCGCCTGCGTAAAATTTGTTCCCGCGAAACTTATTCCCGGGATAAAAAGTAGCCTATGTGTTATTCCAGACTATAATGTATGTCTGTACCAAATTTCAGCCTGATCCGTTCAGCGGTTTAAGCGTGAAAGAGTAACAAACATCCACACTCACAAACTTTCGCATTTATAATATTATAAGTTAGAAGTAAGATTCTGTAGTAGCACTCTACTAGTGTACCGAACAGGGATTTCAATAATATGAGCATTCTGATACTAATTTAAACGTGATAAATTAGTTTTGCCTTATAGAATTGCATTTATAAGCGTTTCTAGAGTTTTGATGAGAGACGTTCAGTGTTAAAGTCCTAAATTGTTGACTGCCCGGTTGGCAGTCAATATTAAAGTTTCATAAAGGACAGTTTCCACTGCTAACTGAGCGGACTCATCAATGAATCGGTACTCACAACAGTAAACTCTTGTGCATTGACGGGAAATATGCAGTTTACTGTTGTGTGTGAGTCAAGCGGATTCATTAAAATAAGTCCTGCACAGCTCGCGGTTGAAACCGGTCTTAATATTTGTTCCACTAAACAAATTATTAAACTTGAATATTGACCCCCAAAACGGCCTCTATTTACATTAAATATGCATAATATAATAAGTAAATAGGTAGCTGTTAACATTGACAATGTTATAAAATGCGCAGGCAGCTTATTAATTTTAATAATAGATACGCATTATTAGCGTGAATAGTTTGACGTCAACAACTCAGTAATCTTCAGTGCACACTGTAACTTATTTTTTCTTGATAAGATATCGCAAAAGTATGTTAATATTAATGTAAATAAATACTTTGCACAAACAGGTAGAACAAAAGCACCTGAAAACACATAAACAAACACGAACAAATTAAGAAGCACATTGGTGTTAATAGGTACTCTTAATAGAAAACTGTTGACACTTAATATAGCCGTGTTATTGATAGCCTTTGTTCAACTTTGCTATTAGGAGACAGATATAAGTGCCAATATACAGGAAGGAGCCCCTTTCTTTCCCTTGGGGTACAACTAATGTGACCATACAATTATTCTGAGATCGGGACCTCTTGTAATTATTATAACAATAAAAAGCAAATCTGTACATAATTATAACTTGTGTTCTTGGAAATGTGATGCAGCGAACAAGTATAATAGATGTCGAATTTACATATACTCTTCGAAGCAACTAGTAGAATATTTTTGATCTTTTCTGACGAATTAGACTAGTCGTAGTTCATCGCTACACAGTTCTATTACGAAGGCGGGATATACCTATTGTTATACGTATATGTTACCGTGGTATTAAATAGCTTACAATCCTGAGTCTAAGCAATTTAATACCCGTAAAAAAATACTGTGCCGCTTAAAGTCATCTTGAAATGTGAATTAGCATGGCGATATGCGTTCAGGGGTCTTGAGGACATATTTGTTTGCAGCTTATAGAATAGTTGAGCGTTGGTAAAAACTTAGTTAATAGACAGACAGTGGAAAGACAGAACTGTACTCCCTACGGTGGGACGAGTGGTCACATTAGCACCGAACGTTGCGCATTGTTTCAGATTTTGGGCTCCTCTGCAATAGCCTTGGCAAATTTTCATTACGTCCTATAGACATTGTATATTATACCTATACTCAACTTCTTTATAAACTTAGTCATTACAACAGTATCGTTACACAATAATGATAAGTTTATATAGCAGTTGAATGTTAGCATTAGCAAAAAATATTCAGACAACCGAAAAATGGGATTGTGCCTCCCATAGTGGGATGCGGGGACACATTAGCTACGATCGTTGCGCATAGTTTCAGATTTTGGGTCTCTCTGCAATAGCCTTTGAAATTTTCATAACGTACTATAACCGTAAAACGTTATTATAATGGCTAAGTTGATATTCTTTCCCATGAATCATTTCCAGCTTTCTCGCTTTCTAAATATTTGTTTCGTTACGCGGGGTATTTACTGTGTATGTATATGTATATGTATATTTCTGAAACGCTAATGTTGTCCATTATTAACTGCCATTTTCTTAAATGCGTTTTAAGATCTTATGTTTCGAAATATGACGGTCTATTTATTAATATTGTGTAACCTCCATTGTGATTTGAAAACGAAAGTGAACCACGGAATCTCGGAATTGTTTCTGGGATATTTTTAAAGATTGCTCTATTATGTTCTTTATATCTCCTTGCGTGTTCAAAATGTCCTCAATCATGCCATTTTGGTGGACATTATTGTCACATTAGTATGTAGGTAAATCCAGGTAACTATTGTTCCGTGATACCGGAACTAAGCTTATATTTTTTTATTGAAAATGGCGTCAGTGTTTAAAGTAGGTACAGCTCATTGAACTTTGAATTTGAATCATTTTAAGGTTTGTAATACACATGCAATAATACATATAAAAAGATAGTTTTAAATTACTAACTCAAAATAACTATTGATGAAACTCTGTTCTGAAAACTTTTGTAGTTTCTAGTAGATTTCTGTTCGTTTATTATTTTTTTACTGTTTAATAGATTTTTTTAGAATAAAGCTGCTTGTTGTTAATACTGAAACAACTACTTCACATTTCATGAGAACCATTTGACCGGAAATCGAAAACATAGATAGTGTTTGAACTCTTTTTTTTCTACTATGTTTTAGTTTCTACTATGACACAGATCTAAATTTGTTGTCATATATCATCTATGTTAAACACTGTGGAATAACAAATAGAGAAACTGAAATGTACATTACGTAGTTTCTGTGGGTTTGAACACACGGGCAGGTTCTTAAATATAATTGTCACCTTACCTATACAATTGAATTGAATTTTATTTTTGAAGTTACAATTGGGTAGGTTATGAATTTAGACTCATTAGATCAGAATGTTCGTAAATGTGTGAGCAAATTTACATAATATATAGCCTTACGCTTTTTTTCAGCTGAGCTAATTTATAGAACTGAATTTTGAATTCCAGTATTGTATGCGATTGCGCAACTATGAGATCAATATTACACGCTTACGTACCTATACGGAAGTCATTCAGTACTAGTAGTTTTGGTGTAATGACCGGACCGGTTCGACATTCATTGAAAAAAAAAACTGTCAAGTGCGAGTCGGGCTCGCGACAGAGGGTTCCGTACCAAAATACTGGCACAAATATCGCGTCTGTTGTATGGGATTCTTTTGAGACATTCTCCCGACGGCTTACCCGGGGCTCCCGACCGTGGGGAGTGGTAGGGCAGGTGTGGTTTTAATCTATAAGAGTTCGGCATAACATCCATGAGGAATTTTCATACGTAAAATAGTCCCTATTGCTTTATTTTTTCCATTTATTATAGCGGCAAAAGAAATACATCACATATGAAAATTTCACCTATCTAGATTATCACGGTTTATGAGATACAACCTGGAGACAGATAGATAGCCAAGTCACAGCAAACCGTTTTTAACCTTTAGGTACGGACGCTTAGAATTACCCTTCAAACTACCATTGTACCATGGTACAAGTAGTTGAACACTTCTAAAACAACATAATTTTACCAATGTAAGTAGGTGCCACCTACTGCGTATTAATAATATTTGACCTTCTAAAGAGTACGGAAAAAATAGGTTTTATTGAAAGATCATAGACCTTCTTTGTGGCTTTGGTAGGTGAGTTATGTAGATACCAGTGGCCTTCTAACTACCTATATTAATCGAATTATTGGGTGACTCATCTGTCTACCAATATCCAGCCGAAATTCTGGGACTTATGTAGAAACTAAAAGTTTTAAAATATGCTGCCCATCAATTGTAGGGGTGTTTAGAGTCCTGGGATATCCTTCTGAGGGCTTATCTGGGGATCCCAACCGTAGGCTGTTAGGCAGGACACGTGAGGTGTTTTAGTCGGTAGGAGTCTGGCATAGCATCCATGAGGATATTCCCTCACGTAAAACAAAAAAAGGGTTTTGATAAGTATCGTACCTGGGTATCTACTAATATCACATGGTCCCTAACCATCCTACCTATCCGCCTAGCGTCAGACAGATGGTACATATTTTGTTTCACGGCAACTATTGTTCATTAAAATGACGCATTCGCCGGATACTGACTTTCTTTTACTCACCAATGCCTTACAAAAGTAGGTAAGTATGTTAAAACGTCATCCAGTTCATTTTAGGAACGACTGCAACAGTCTCATGATGCTTACCTGCAACAAAGGAACATAGCAATTTCAGTATTTCGTTATGAGTTGCGCAAGATTTCTTAAAATGAGATGAAATAAGATGGTTAGTGTCACGGCATGTTGTTTTATACAATAGCATAAACAATTATATTAAACACAGGATCTATATACCTTTACACAGAAATCATTCTAGTTTTGTGAACCCAAATGCAGGATAGACAACTAGACGATGTCATATAATCTATATATATAAAAATCAATGCCACTTTTCTTTGTAATTTTATAACTCGAGAACGGGCTCACCTATCCAAACCAAATGTTTAGGCTTTGTTCGGACTATTTAGTAGATGGTTTATGTGAAGTTTGCACAAAATCGGTTGAGCGGTTCTTCATTTATCACGCAAACGAAGTTGCGCGGGGCAGCTAGTTTATTATATTTCTTGATCAAAAAATTTACATAACAAGATACCTAAATAATAAGCATACAACCCATTAATATTAATAACATAACATATTCCTAACACATAATATATAAATATATACACAAATATTAAAATACATATATACACTCACATAAATACATACCTACATACATATACAGTTACACATGAGTACATAAATATAAACAATATGTAGAAAGCTAAAGCTTCGGTAACATGAGGAAATATAGAACTACTAAAGTGGGCACCGTAGCCTATGAACATTTGCAGCACCAGAGGCGATACACTTGCACCATGCCGACCCTGCAAAAACCTTTTAAGATCTCTTATGAAGAACCCTATACTGTAGACGTTTGGGAAAACTGAGGCAGACAATCTAAGCGTGTGCGAATAAAGCCCCTATCGGACCTTACCGTGCCTGAACGCTTCGGACACAAGTAAAATGATGAGCACACAGTTTAGAAGAAGCTATGCTTATTCTTACAATAGTTTAGACATTATAGCGCAACAGTTTTGACACAATCAAATCAATAAGTCCGCTGTTGCACGTAGGCCTGTGCCAATCATTTTGTGAAGGTGATTAGCCTTACTCATTAGTTTTGGCATACAAGTTCTATCTAACTTTTTTTATTGTGAACAGCATTACACATGGGCCAATTTATGCGGCCTCTGCTGTTTGAAGGTACTATTTGCGGTCACAGCATGACTGTGCATGAGGCGTGAAAATATAACGGTACAATGTGCAGCCTCTGTGACGTGGTTTCAGTCGCTAAGCAAAAGCTTGATATCCATCGCTGTAATTCGAGTTACTACATAGGAAGGTAGGTACTTGCTTTGTTGAACTGTCGTGAGAATGTTAATAGATTTATTTGTACCAGAATATCCTTGTGAACACCAGGAAATAATAAATAGTAACACTCTGTAAGTAGGCGTTTGTTATGTTTTTTTTTTTAAGCTATTGCATAGCTTCTATCGCGGGCCTTGCGTGGAGACCGAATCCAGAAATTGTGTCACGAAAACGAGTCACACTCTCGGCTACCTTCGGCCACGTTCGTGTATCTAGTCTAGCAATTCATAATTTTTTTGTTTACGTCAATTATGAACTCTGCAGTCGTTATATATTATTATTATTATGTCAAATAATCCAAAAATTGATGCTTGTACCCAGAATCGATCTTGCGCCTTCTGCGTACCGATCCGCGTCTTAACCACTCGACCAAAGTTGAATTAAGAGTGTTGGTCGAATTTAGAGTTCTTAATGTGAAATGACAATTTCGATGCTGTCAATTACATTAGTTGCTGTCAATTTACTTCGTCTAAATAAAAATTCGACTATAGGTGTATAGGTATTCATCATCTATGTACAACAGTGAACTGTACTCGTATAATTTGTGTAAAAAGTGTTTTAAATATAAATAAACAAAGTGCATTTATTAATGTAGAAAGTCACGAAAAATAGTGAAAGAAAATGAGTGAGTACTCTATATACATACATTTTATTATTATTATCACCAATGCAGTATCATTTTTTGTTTTGTTAATTTATATATAATACTGCTATAAAGATAACCAAACCCGGGAGTACGTTCCCATGGGAAGCGGGAAGAAAATTTCACGCTGACGTAGCCGCGAGCGCCATCTATCCCATACCTATGTACTTTAAACGTGTCATAAAAGTCACGACAATACCATACATTCATATTTCAAAGAATGTCTATTATTACCATAAAATTTGTAAAAATAGTTTTTAAGTAGAAAGAAGAAACCTATTGTTTTATCTTTTAACTAGCTGACCCTCGCAACTTTGTTTACGTCACACAAGGTCTATGAAATTAGAGGTATTTATTAATCATACTCATCAAGTAGCGTGTAAATCTGTCCTGTATGCTATATCAAAATAGAGCTTAATGGTTAAAACTATTCCTCAGTATAGAATTTTCCTCAATATAAACAATTTACATACAAACACCGGCGTGTTAGAATTTTATTACATGTATCAATGTAGTAGACGTAACGTGTATAAAATGACATCAATCAAATGTCATCAATATTCTGAAAAAGAAATTAAAAATAGAGTTCACAAACTCTTTTGAAAATACATACTGTACTTACCTTAGAGGATCGTTATGAAGATAACAGGATAGTTAACAACCATCCATAGAAAATAGATGGTATAATGCTGAATACCGCAAAGAACAATCGGCGCGGCATAGAATGGGGCCTATACTGATATCCTGGAGGATATTAATGATGCCGATGTCCTGTGCCTGCTGAGGCACACACACGCCGTCATGCATGTCTGCAGGACAACGTGCAGGACAACGAGCAGGATGAGGCAGCGAATGGCTGGACTGAAATTAAAATCGACAGACGCAAGAGATGTGGTGGAGGCACTTATTCACGTACCTCGGGAGTGTCGTGTCAGAAACTGATGGAATAGAAGAGTACCCTACATCATTTCGAGTCTCGCCAAGGCCAGAATAACCTTTACACAGCTGCGCCCCGTAGGCAGTTGCGAAAATAGACACGAAGAGTGAAACTCAAAACAAAGTAAACGTTAAAACTGTACTGCTAACTGCTATACGGATGCGAGACATGGAAGGTCACTAAAGTAAAGACATTTCGCACCAGCTACCAGCTATAAGTCTTCGTCAAACGCTGCCTCCAATGGATCCTCGGTACATATGGGCCCGAGAACATCACGAACGTAAGACTATTGGAACGCTGCAGTGAGACCCCAACAGATCAAACGTCGGAAGTGTAGCTGCTGCGCTGGATTGGACACACGCTGCAAAGGGACCATGAATCACATCATACCAAGGCAAGCCTTACTGAAACTACTGGTAGGCTTTCAAAAACTGTTCGATAGTAAGTAGGTACATTTTTTGATAGTGGCTATAGGCTACATAACATAATGCGAAGATTAATAGGAGTGGTGCAGCAATGAGGAATGTTTCGAAAACGGAAAACATTTAATCATTATAAGAGTATCCGTTGCGCCTCTGCGTAAATGGTTGAAGTTACATAAAAATAATTTATTACAAAATAATTGTTCTTAAAAAGTTCTAAAACAAAATTCCAAAAGCCCAAATGTCCACAGTCAAGTAGGCACTTGGTACTTTACTTTGTTGAACATAGGCCTTAAAATCTTACTTCTTACTAATATTATAAATGCGACAGTTTGTGAGTGTGGATGTTTATTACTCTTTCACGCTCAAACCGCTGAACGGATCGGGCTGAAATTTGGTACGGAGATACATTATAGTCTGGAATAACACATAGGCTACCTTTTATCCCGGGAATAACTTCCCGCGGTAACAAATTTTACGCAGGCGAAGCTGCGGGCATCAGCTAGTATTGTTATATAGAAATAATTATACTAGCATAGTTGGTAAAAAATGCTATGTAATAGCTTTACCGCGGCAGTCCCCGAGTGCCACACGTCTTTTTTTTTTTTTTTTTTTTTAAACAAATGACATTTTACCATAAAATTTCTGTACACGTTTTTCAGTCGTATGATTGAGGATTTGCGTCCTAACTGGATCGTTCATCTGGATGTTGACGTTTTTATATTTCGGTAAGATAATAAACGAATGTCCTGCTATTTGAACCTTTCCTTCTTTAATAAGTATTATATATAAGGCTCTACAAATAATAAATCTAGACATGCAGATCATGACTCTGAAGTAGGCACTGAGGTTTTTTCAAGGCAGTACCTGCCCTGCATAGTTACATATCTATATAATATTGCACCAGTGAGCGTCTAAGTTGCAACATCTTACTTTCATCGTTTATTTAAGTAAAGGTAATTTACCTATTCGATTTAGTACCGATAGATATTGATTTAAGTGCAATCAAACGTCAGGAAAAACATCTTCAAGGTGACCACTCGGGTTTTCCTTTTACAAATGATACTTAATAATCAAACTTCTTTTTTTAAGTAACAGAAAAAACAATATGAATCATTGTTATTTTGATAAGGAACCATAAAAAGTATGCATGTGACGTTACAAGTTACAACTCGTATGATTGCAGGCAGTAAAATTCATGTACGAAAGCAGTATACCTACGTAAAAGTAATTTAACTACAAACGCAATACGGAACGTATTTTTTTTTATATCGATGATTTGACCGTGTTATGAGTTGCTTACGTGATAGAAGGTGTGTCGAGACGTTGACCTTACGACCCGGAAATGGCGTATACTGCCTACTACCTTAACCTTCACTGTGATCGCAAGCTCCACTGACTGGCTTGCCTTTTACTGCACGGAACATGCACACAGAACGCCCAAACCATAGACTTGATTGTTTAGTTTTAAATTGTAGGGGAACTAAACGACATGAGCTATCTGCTACAGATTAAAATATGTAATTGTTACCGACATGTTGAAAAAATAAAGACTTTATCTAACAGTCAATGTGTGTAGTCTTTTAGAAGACTTTAATGGCGACTAGCGTAAGGAAAATACTCATTGAATGTTACAAATTGGATATTTTTCTGTAGGTAACGGTAGGCGACATTATAAAATTATCTACGAATCATAAAATTTGAAGGTATATACAGATATAATGACGGTTTGTGTTGTAAACCATTATAGTAGTTACGCTGGCAAAGTGAAAATCAAGGCATGTAGGTGTAGGTTGCTTTATAAATCAACTAGCTGACCCGCGCAACTTCGTTTGCGCCAAGAGAGAGTATTACATCTTCGCATCGCATTTACTCCCGTCGCGTTGCGTTTACTCCCGTAGCGTCTCGTCGTTAAGAGAAACAATTTTGTTGTACATATTTTTTACATAACTTTAAATATTTACGCAGCACACGCAACGAAGCTCTCAAAAGGAATAACTTTTCCTCCGTTTTTGAAACATTTACTGTTACTGCTCCGCTCCTATTCGTTGTAGCGTGATGCTATATAGCCTATGACACTCCACAATAACGTAGCTTTCTATAGGTGAAAGAATTTTTAAAATCGGTTCAGTAGATCCCGAGATTACCCCCTTACAATTTAACAAACACACAAACTTTACTTCTTTATAATATTAGTATAGAAGTATAGACAAGTGCTAGTCGGACTCACGCACAGAGGTGTCCGTAGCCGTACCCTAAAACGTCAAAAAAATCGCGTTTGTTGTAATTTTAGCTCTCTAGCTATCACGGTTCCTGAGATACAATCTCGTGACGGACAGACAGTCAGACAGACAGACGGACAGCGAAGTCTCATGAAGAGAGTCTCGTTTTACTCTGGATACGGAACCCTAAAAATTAAAGACATAATTCATGGTTTTCGTAACTTTGACACTTTCTCCGCCACAAATGTGATGAGTATCTAGGAAAAGGCAAGAAGTGGTTGAGAAACAGCACTAAAGCGTAGGCAGTGGTTATGCGACAACTTACATATCTTATAATGGCCACGGGCACTCCACTTTCAGGTTCCGTAGAGAATATCAATGGCGTCATAAGCATAATGGATTTAGTCTTCTGCACGCGTCTCAGGTACTTAAATGGGGTCCCACTTTCACTTGAAATAATATGCCCTCCTTTGAAGGACACGTGACATGCGAATATTGCTAGAAATGTTTTATTGTATTGCCGTTAAAACGTGTGAAATTTAACAACTTTTGGGGTCAGTGGGCTTTCAGAGTAGAACAATTAAAATTTGTTGACGAAAGTGCTAGAATTCTTTCATGTCGAGATTATAATGGTAGACACTTGTCATGCGAGAACATAACGGTCTACTTTTTAGAAAAGTTTACACGATTACGAATACCTACAACTGTAACTACAAGAATGTCAAATTAATAAATTGCCTAGTATGGCACTGTACCAATTGTAACGATAAGCATGGCGTAGTTTGAAATTTGTTAGAAGTAGACAAGTCTATCGTAAAAAAAAAAATAAGTCCATCGTAATTCGATTTAAGAGGGGTATTGTCGTTACGGTAGGTACCACGTGGTCGGGTTGGTACAGGATTTTATTTCCAGTATTTTTTCGCTTCGCCCTGAACTCGTCCTTTTGTTAGCAGATGCACTACTTCCAGTCGAGACTGGCTTGGATTTCAAATATCTTAGTAGACCACTTACCACTCTTAGATTCCACTGTAGGTATGCCAGTCATATCTACACTAATATTATAAAGAGGAAAAAATCGTATTTTGGTCTATGTGTATGTTTGTAATGAATAAAGTCAAAAAATACTGGGCCGATTTCAAAAATTCTTTCACCATTGGAAAGCTACGTTCACCTTGAGTAACATAGACTATATTTTATTCCCATATTCCCACGGGAACAGGAGCTACACTGGTAAAACCGCGTGACATCTGCTAGTAAATAATATAGAAATATATGTCACACTCTTCAAAAAGTAGACAAAAATATAATAGTCTGAAACGTTTCAGGAATAGACAATCTAGCTTTAGACATGATATCTATAAATTCAGGCAACCTTGAAACCTCGACTGTTTATTTTTGCGACACTCTTTAACTAGCTACTTAGTTAAACAATCTATAAGTGTTAGGCGACTATTTGGTAACTTCTGTTTGCGACAAAAACTGCAGTTAAGATATTGATTAGCACAAAAACACGTCGAGTTTCTGTTAATAGAAGATTAAAAAATAGAATAAATCAATTGGGTTGTAGTTTTTGTAGAGTCGATTACATTGGAGGTGTGAAAAGTACTTTGATTGACGAAGTGTTGTACCAAATAATTGATTTTATATCCTTTACTGTAAGATCATAATCTTGCACTACTCTTTAGAGGATTCGTAATCAATATGAAAAACATAAAAAATACATATTGTTTCTACATGTCTCGTTTGTCTGTCTGCCTGGCTTATTGACCTTAAGTACCTGTTACAGCCTTCTGAGGACTTATCCGGTTGCTTAGCTTAGCGGTAGCTCCTTTTATTTTTATTTGACAAACTGTACTTTTGAGAAAAATCTTTTTTGAACGTGTTCCGGACCCCAGGCTGCCAGACATTTATAACAATACTTAGGACTTTACGCTCAGTTGAAGAAAACTGAAGTAGCATAATTATTTGATTACGTGAAATGCGTCATTTATGACATTATTATATTATTTCCCTATAGCGTAATACGTTTTTACACCGTAATTCCTCTTGATTGTTACGCGAGGACATTGCCTCGTAATGCGTCGGAAATAATAAACTGAATTAATTACACTAGCCAGGACCACACGTCTGTACTAATTAAATGGATTTATTTAGGTTGGTTTAGGCGTCTAAACCTTGACGTTTCTCTCGTCTGAATATGTCATTTGTAATGTTACTTACACATATTTTCTCAAAATTTGTTCCACCGTTATTTTCTGAGGCTCTTGCGTCCGAAGTTATTTAAGACTCGTCTTTCGAATTTAACATTTTGAAATTTTTCATTTAAGGTGAAACGGGATACGTCACATTTCACCTTAAATGAAAAATCTTGATTGATTATTTGATGAGTTGAATCTTCAGATTTAACATCAATCAGTCAAATCAACAGTCCACAATCTTCGCCTAACTTACAGTCCTGTGTCTTCCTCATCAGTCCTTACCTGTTCTATCTACCTACATACTATTAATTATTTATTATAGAGGATAAGATCATCAAGTAATAGTATCGCATCTTATGCAAAGACATAGTGTCTGTTTACCCCAAATGGGTAAGAAGCGTGACTATGAAAGTAATAATCGTCGCTTCTTCACTTCCTCGGTGAATAATAACTTTACAGCTCATATTTTTATTACTTTTTCAACATATTTCAGTGCTGTGGAGAAAGTAGCTACAGTTATAGGTACCTACCTACGTCTTTTATTTAACTATGGTAATGGACTTATTCAAGAATTCACGCTCATGTAATGCAAAACCCTGGCGGGTTGCTAGTTTATCTAGCTAGCTAGTATTTTACGATATTGACACCATTATTTACCAATACGTAGGAATCGTTGGAAAACTTTGGCAGCATTTTTTTAAATTACATTAATTCTTCTTTAAAATGCAAATCATATTCATCGATACACAGGTTACCTACTTAGGTTACTTATTATTTATTAATAAAATCCAGATATGTTGACCCAGTTTTTGACAATGGTCGTGTCACATTGTATAGGGATCGACCCATCATTACTGACAGGACTATTGTTGCCAATAAACCTGATATAGTGGTGACAAATCGAACTCGTCGTCGCGTGGCTGAATTACGATACGACAAAAATCTCTTGAAAACTGAAAAGAAACAAATATTTTGGACTTGACATACGAGGTTGTCGACATGTGGAACTGTGGATTCGGCGGTCATTGTTCCAATAGTTGTATCGGTACTGATTGCCAAGAGTCTCGAAGATATTTATATTTTTACACATATTATATGACGTGGCTGTAAAACTTCAGAAAAATCCTTCTGACTTCGTAGTGTCGCAATCAGTTGGAGCACTCCGGACATCGTACACCCAAAGACTTCTATATAAACTGAGGTAGACGCGCCATACTCTAACAAACGAGATTTCAAAAGCAATCCTCAAACACACACATTACTAAGACTACACTCACTTATAAATAATGTTTACGTAATTGTCAAGTTTAGTATTAGTTTAAAGCATCATGCTACCTAATTTGATGTTTGAGGATAAATTTAGGTAGTTGTAGACCACCGTTTGGTTTTAGGAATCCGGAATAGCAGCCATGAGGATTTCCACACGGCACACATATAAAAGGAAAGAAAACAAGAACCCGTGTAATGTAGACTGTTAGCAAGAATCCAGGGGCATCCTTCCGAGGGCTCCCGACCATGGGCAGTGGTAGGGAACGTTTGGTTTTAGTCGTTAAGAGTCCGGTATAGAATCCATGAGAGATTTCCACAAGAAAAACAAGAAAGCCGTGAGATTGTTTCTCACCAGACTGCCCCTCTCTAACACGTTTATTGTGAAAGTTCAATCCGATTGACGTTGTCATTTGTGTTTTATTTCAAACTTTGAACAGATGATCCACGTGACCTCGTGACGTAGTTTAATGCAACAGAGTCACAGACTACAGACTTAAGTCTCGCCAAAAACCCCTCTGCAATCTATTAGGTATATATAAAGGGGCTAAAAGGCAGTTAACAAGAACGGGTTTTTCATTCAAACTTCTACTGTGAGTGAATGAATAAATAACATGGGATAACTAAATTTAATTTGAGCAGAGCCGCGGGTATCCACTAGTCAATTATGAACAGTTGGTATTCTCCTCAAAACATAGCAATTGGCTCATGTACGCTCACGTGTTTACTTACATTAACGCATTTTTGTTTTAATTCAGTAAATGTGTACGTCATGCGTTGCATTAGGGCAACAGCCGGGACGGCTCGCAATATATCCGGCTACACGCCCAAGGTAAACTTTCATTAATTGATATAAATGTCGACATCACAGCTGATTTTAACACTAAACATCAATAGTATCTTCAATTTTATAAATAGTTATACTTATAGTTGTAGACGTCCTCATGAAAATTTGCTGTCCCAAAGAAACTTCCGAATTATAAACAACCACTCAATTGATTTCGATGAAAGTGCAAAAGTATTTAAGCTGATGCCGGGGCCACATTAAAGAAAACGTCAATGCCCATCATCGCGATAAATATTGCGCTAATTATGGCGTTAATTCTTAACGTCACCATTTGAGTAGTGTGGCCCCTTCATCGTAATAATTCTCGCGTGAATGCCCATTCTTGGCGTTAAAATTGACGTTAAGTGTGACCGAATTAAATTTTACAAAAATACCTTAGCTCCTTAAAAATATACTGAAATGTATCTATATATAATACTGGCACAGAGAAAATATACCGATAAAAATACCGATTATCAAAACGTGTTTATTCTTTAATTTACTACCTTATTTTTATAAAAGAAGAACCTAGAATTTACATTTAACATTTTATTTGAAGGATTGAATTCAACGTCCTTCACCTGCAACACGCTTCGTAAAAAAAATACCGAATGTTATTACAACAAACCCTACAAAGAAAAAAATCATTGCGATGAGGAATTGGGTTTTTATTTTTTCAGGTCCTTAGCGAGCTCCGGGGGAACCTCCCATCTTGCTCCCCCGAGGAGAGCCGCCGAACCATAGTAGACCGAACGGTTCTCGACGGGAATAATCTTTGGAAATTCTTTGGCTTTTTCCCGGCTTTCCGGATTCCCGGCTATAGGAAGGAGGAATACCACCAGGTTTAATGGGTAGGACGGCCCGGTTCCGGGACCGGGAGCCCCACACCCAGCTGTTTTACATGATAATTTTGCAATCCAATATGGCCGCCGCGCCGAAATCACAAAATTTCATGATGGGTATCGTTTAAGAGGGTTTTTGGTATGCTGAGTACGAATTTCGGGTTAATTTAGAGATCCAATATAACCGCCGCGCCGAAATCACAAAATTTCATGATGTGTATCGTTTAAGGGGTTTTTTGGTATGCTGAATACGAATTTCGGGTTAATTTAGAGATCCAATATGGCCGCCGCGCCGTTATCACTAAATTTCATGATGGGTATCGTTTAAGGGGTTTTTTGGTAGGCTGAGTACGAATTTAAGGTCAATTTTGCAATCCAAGATGGCCGCCGCGCCACCGTTGTAAAATTTCATGTTGGATACCGTTTAAGGGGTTTTTTGATATGCTGAGTACGAATTTCGGGTCAATTTAGAGATCCAATATGGCCGCCGCGCCGTTATCACAAAATTTCATGATGGGTAACGTTTAAGGGGTTTTTTGGTAGGCTGAGTACGAATTTAAGGTCAATTTTGCAATCCAAGATGGCCGCCTTACACCTTTGTAAAATTTCATGCTGTATATCGTATGAGGGGTTTTTTGGTATGCTGAGTACGAATTTCAGGTTAACGTTTGCCATCCAAAATGGCCGCCGTGCCACTGTTGTGAAATTTCATGTTGTATATAGTTTATGGGGTTTTTTGGTATGCCAAATTCGAATTTTAGGTAAATTTTGCTATCCAATATGGCTGCCTCGCCACCGTTGTAAAATTTCATGTAGCATATCGTATAAATGGAATTTTGATATGCTGAGTACGAATTTAGGGTTAATTTTGCAAAATTATCTTGAAATTCGTACTCAGCATACCAAAAAACCCCTTAAACGATACCCATCATGAAATTTTGTGATTTCGGCTCGGCGGCCATATTGGATTGCAAAAATTATCATAAAATTCGTACTCAGCATACCGAAGAACCCCTTAAACGATACCCATCATGAAATTTTGTTATAATGGCGCGGCGGCCATATTGGATCTCTAAATTGACCCGAAATTCGTACTCAGCATATCAAAAAACCCCTTAAACGATACCCATCATGAAATTTTGTGATAACGGCGCCGCGGCCATATTGGATCCCTTAATTAACCCGAAATTCTTATTCAGCATACTAAAAAACCCCTTAAACGATATCCATCATGAAATTTTGTGAATTCGGCGCGGCGGCCATATTGGATCTCTAAATTAACCTGAAATTCGTACTCAGCATACCAAAAAACCCCTTAAACGATACCTATCATGAAATTTTGTAATAGTGGCGCGGCGGCCATTTTGGATTGCAAAATTATCATAAATTTCGTACTCAGCATACCAAAAAACCCCTTAAACGATACCCATCATGAAATTTTGTGATTTCGGCGCGGCGGCCATATTGGATCTCTAAATTAACCCGAAATTCGTACTCAGCATACCAAAAACCCCCTTAAACGATACCCATCATGAAATTTTGTGATTTCGGCGCGGCGGCCATATTGGATTGCAAAATTATCATGTAGTCACACAGAGATAGATTATAGTCTGAAATGATACAAGTTTTATCCCGGGAATAAGTTCCCATGAGACGCGGAGAAGAGAACAAAATTTCACGCAGGCGAAGCTGCGGGCATCAGCTAGTCTATAATAAATGTTACATTACACGCGAATGCTCGTGTCGGTCAGGGAGGTAGCATCGTAACGTAATGCTCGAGTCGAATCTATAAATATTACATTACACGCGAACGCTCGTCGGTCAGGGAGGCAGGCCGTAACGTAATGCTCAAAGTCGAATCTAATTTGTTACATTACAGGCGAATGCTCCCGGTGAGGGAGCACCTTTACCCTAACCTTTTATTCAAAATATACCCAAAAATACTGACTTTTACCAATATACCCATTAATATACTGATATCGAAAAAAGTCAATAAAATATACCGAAAAGGTATTAAAATACTGAAAACGGTCACACTCTCACGGTGCGCACTGACACACGTAGTGTGGCCGCTTCAACGTAAAAATTCTCGCGTTAATCTCTTTGATGTGCCGCCACTTGAGCTATCGCCTAACGTCAAACGGCAATGTGAATGCCGTTGTCGAATTATCGCGATAATTCGGTGGCTACACTAACGTTTAACGTTCATCGACGCCATTATTAATGGCATTTCCCCTTAGTGTGGCCCGAACATGACAAATACAATTAATCCTAATACCGAGACCATTTCAATAAATTCCCTATACCTACCTATATATTGCATCAACCCTCTCATGACAAGAACAAGATACGAAGAAAACACAGATAAAGTTACCTAATACTCAGAATTATCGTTGGTTAGTTCATTATGGCACTCGCAGGGATACATCATTTTGTAAGATTAAACTAGTACATTTCATTGTAGTCGACTGTACCTACTATGACTGATCTTGTGAACACTTGAAAACATTGTAGTAGGTACCAAACAGAATATTAGACCTACAACGTCATTTAAGTAAAACAACAAACACAATAAGGTAAACATCTAAAAACAAATATTTGTCCCAATTCGGGGATGAATCAGACTTCTGAACACGAAATACAAGCGCATATAGATCGGCACAATATTCTTTACGCTACAGATGCCTTAGATCTTGATATCTTTAACAACACACAAAATTATATCCATAAGGAAGATAATAGGTATAATACTTAATGATTGCAACGATGACACAGCCTAAGTCAGATCATAGATCGAGATTGACATTGATTTACCTAGTGCCATAATCATCGACAGAACGATTTATTTATAAGCATTTCACGGTCAAAGCGTTTCAAACATGGACGTCCTCAACTTAGCCGTCAAGATATTAGCAAAGAAACTTTCAACTCCAAACTAGTATTTATATTCATGTTCAGCATCTTAGGTATTTAAATAATGTTATGGATGGAAATCTTTATAACCAAGTTAATATTACCAGTTTGGTTTCTCAAACTCTTAGATGTTATATAACTTATGGTATAAATATAGCTTGACCTTCACGAATTCATTGTGAAACTAGAATTCTTTTAATTCTGCAGTATTTTAAACAGTTTAAGATTGTTATTGTCTACCGACATATAAAGGATGTTTTTTTAGAGGTATAGAACTTTGAAATGGAATAAAACGAAGGTGATTGTTTTTATTGATATGAAAATGACTTTATTCGAAAGGAAATCTTCTGGCATTATAATTAAAATATGATTTCTGGCAAATAACCGCCACGGCTGGCTCGGACGTAGTCTAATCTAGAGGTCCAATTTTCGATGACTTTCCCAACATTTTTGGCCGTATATCGACAATAACGCGCCGAATGTTGTCCTCCAAGTGGTCAATCGTTTCGGGCTTATCGGCGTAGACGAGCGACTTCAATCTCCACAGAAAATAGTCAAGTGGCGTAAAATCGCACGACCCTGGAGGCCAATCCACTTGTCCAAAACGCGAAACTATGCGGTAACCAAACGTTTCCTTCAATAAATCAATTGTGGCACGAGCTATGTGACATGTTGTGCCGTCTTGTTGAAACCACTACTACAGCACATCATGGTTGTTCAATTGATGAACAAAAAAGTCAGTAATCATCGCTCTATAGCAGTCACAATTGACTGTAACGTTCTGGTCAGCATCGTTTCTAAAGAAGTACGGACCAATTATTTCACCAGCCTATAAAGCACACCACACAGTCAGTTTTTCTGGATGTAACGGTGTCTCAACATACACTTGAGGATCATCTTCACCCCAAATATGGCAGTTTTGTTTATTGACGTATCCATTCAACCAAAAGTGAGCGGCACCGCTAAACAAAATTCGCTTATGAAAATCACGATACGCATTACAGACAGACCAATATTTTCAAAATAAATTTGCACAATTTGGAAGCGTTGTTCAGGCTTCAGTCTATTCATGTTGAAATGCCCAACCAAACTAAACATAAATCACTTTACAGCTGATAATAATACCACCAGTTAAAACAGTTATGCCAACTTAAAGTTCTATACCTCTAAAAAAAACACCCGTTACATATCTAAAAAAATACTAGTACCAAGAACAATTTAAATAGTTTTTCATATATCAATTTCCATAAAAAATAATTTTACAGTAAGATTATTTTTGAAAAGCAATTCGTATGCTAACTGATCATAAATTTTAAATACGGAAAAAGAGAATTGGTTTCGAGCAGGATTCGAACCTGCGTTTTCTTGCAAACCGTGCGGACGCCTTAACCTCCGGCCACCGAAACCTATTCGGAACCAACCAAATTTTCCACCTTATATGCGTCTTGGGGCGACGTAGTCACCATCTGCCGGCCATCATCACCATCATAATTATTATGATTAAAAAATTTATAATTTTACAGTACTTAAATTAAATCTCTACGTCCTGAGATGGTAAATAAATAGCCTGTATGAATTAATGTCCCTAACAAACAACAGCAGGTTTAAACAAATAAGTTGGTACAGTTTCTTCACGTCTATGATATTTTTAGAGGGATTTAGATAATATAATTTTAAAATAAGTACCAATTCGTAATTATTCTTATAAATTAATGTTAGTTCAAACAAGGTGCTAAAAATTGGTATTTGATTGTATTTTATAAGTTACATGGCTATGGTGATAAGACCAAAATCTTTCAAGGCATGACTCCAATGTATACTAATATTATAAAGAGAAAAGATTTGTTCTTTTGTTTGTTTGTAACGAATAGGCTCCGGAACTACTGGACCGATTTGAAAAATTCTTTCACTGTTGGGAAGCTACACTCTTTGCGGTGAACATAGGCTATATTTTATTCCCGTATTCTTAAAGGGAGGGGCAACTACGCGGGAGAAAGCACGTGATACGCTAGTGATTGAATAAAAGAATAAATAGCAAAAGCTTTTGCACATTGTTTTGTATGTCAAACTAATCTAAACCTTATTCATATCCTGTCCTTCTGTACCATACAGTTCATGGCAGATTGTATGCACCCACCTTATCAAGGTTATTGTGCGGTAAGCAAACAGACAGTAAGGAAAAAAGGTCTATGTGATTGACCGAGACCTAATTGCGCAATACGTCTCGAAAAACATTACCGAGTTCAATGTTAAGAAGATTAGGACTTGCGAGTTTACAATCAAATTATTTTCCTGTATAGCCTTCGAGATAAATTTGTATTAGATTATATAAGCATAAAGTCATTGTAGCGGCAGACAGCGGAATAAACTGGATTGTGCTTTTTATATGAACATAATTATGACAAAAAATATAGTTAATCGATTTGAAATTTTGTACGCATATTTAA
This sequence comes from Miltochrista miniata, assembly GCA_933228765.1. Taxonomy (NCBI): domain Eukaryota; kingdom Metazoa; phylum Arthropoda; class Insecta; order Lepidoptera; family Erebidae; genus Miltochrista; species Miltochrista miniata. The sequence continues at coordinate 17,000,416 of OW121757.1, read as the reverse complement.
CCCTTAAATGCATATTGTTGCCAAAAGTCTACAAACTACTTTTGTACTTTTAAAAAGTGACACATGTGACAAGTGTTTCTGAATATATGTTTATGTCATAGCTAATAACATATTGAAACAAAAAAGCATGACAGAGAATTGTTAGAAATTAAGATTACCACGCAATTTGAAATCATGAAAGCGAAAGGGGAAAAAGTTGATTGTGTGATAATTAGTGATTTCTGAATTGAGATTTACTGAGAAGTTATTGCTGAAATGAGTTAAAAAAATAAGAAATACATTAGACGTAAGGTAAGAAACCACTATTATAACGGGTTTCTTGGCAATTTATCCTGGATGTGTCTGTAGCTTGATTTTTATGTATGTTGCCAAATGTCTACATCATGCGTTTGTTTTATTTTGCCTATTTGGGTATAGTTTTGGTGTTTTGGTTATTTCTCTTTTCTTTTCAGCATGAAGGGCTCGCTGGCAGAAAAGGAAATTGAGACAGCTCTTGCTGCTTTTCATGATGGTAATGTCTCCGAAGATGATGAAGATTTCGATGATGATAATATCGATTATTATTCAAATTTAGGGGACTTATTGCATGTACTGGAAGATCAACCCTTGAACAACAACGAAGACCCTCCCATATTCTATGAAGAGGAGCACTTGTCAGGTGGTGCAACCACGGCGGAACCTGTGGCGGAAACCTTATCTCAAAAATACCATACTTTGCCCAAAAATCATAAAGGACTACAGTGCCTATATGGGCGGAGTAGACCTAATTGACAGTTTCTTAGGAAGGTAAAGGATCAGAAAGTCGAAAATGGTACCTTCGGCTTTCCAGAAGGTAGGTTATAAGTTCTTGGGTGTTGTATAAGACTCCTATGAACTAAAACCGCACCATGCCTTACAACAGTATATGATCGGGAGGCCCGGGTAGGCCCTCGGAAGGATGTCCCAAGGTTCTTGGCAGACTACCACCGCGGCCTCGCCTAGATGGTTCGGGTACTATCCCGCGTCTGGGGATCCCCCCCCAGACGCGGGATGGTACCCGAACTATTTAATTGGGTGCTATCCCACTACTATTAGTGGCGAAGAGACATTCCACCGTCTTGGCCTGCTTCTGTAAGAACGACGAGCAGCCGACTCGCAGTTCTCAGGCCCTCGGTCATGGAGGCCGGTAGTCCTGGGCGTAAAGCAACCGGCGACGGCCCCGTCGCCGACTGCGGAACTCAGGAAGGAGATTTCTCTCCCGCTCCCTCCCCACTGCCTCTTTCTCGAGCATAACTTGCTCGCAGAAAGACATAGCAGCGTCCCACTTTCCCCCGCTGGAGACCATGGCCCTCACCATGGTCTCCAGCGTGAGAATGCAGAATATGATGCTAAACATCACTGAGGACCTATGAAGCCTGTTCCACCTAAAGATTTTAGAACTGACGGGGTAGATCACAATAAGAGAAGGTGTGATACAAGAAATAGGTGCAAATTACCAGGATGTAAGGTGTTTTCACGAATAGAATGTATCAAGTGTCAGATGGCCCTTCGTCTTACTAAACACAGAAATTGTTTTGCTGCGTTACATACATAAATAACCCCTAAGATTATACGTTATTAGATTACGATCTCACCTACCGCATTGATAATTTGAAATTTGTTTTTCCCTAGACGCATAATGTAGCCAAATGTCTACATACTGTATTTTTTCAAAAATATACTTTTTAATCAAACCAAGATTTTTTTTATTATTTTTCCCTTTATTTGTGACTCAAAATCTATACTGAAATATTTATTTCATAACTAAATAAAAAATCATGCATTTAAGGGTTAAAAACGGTCATTGTCGAATACTTTGTAGGTATATTAGCACGTCATCAAAACGGCATCTAGTAAATGTGTGTGGATTTTGAAAATAATTATGCCAATTATTATTTTTTCAAAATCAGATAAGCATTAATATTATACTTGGGTTTACATTTTCATTAGCATGTGAAGCGAAAATAATATATGTGGTTTTAAACATAAATAGAACGCAAAGAATTCTGTAATTTTAAATAGATTTTAATCTAAGGATTGATGTAATGATATGAGAAACGTGATGATAGCAAAAAATATTATCGCTACTCTGCAAGGGGTGAAAATAGTATGGGTTATAATCGCCTCCACCCAAGTCACAGTTATTATTTTAAATGGGCTCATAAATTCTTAAACATAATGACAGATACCAATTGCGTTTGAAAAAATCAGGGGGTGAAAATTATAGGGGTTGAAGGGTAGTTATTGATAAATCATAGTGCCGTGCATTGAATTGCAATTGATAAGCATTTAAACCACAATAAAATTCTGCTTGAAAAATTGGGGTGGCCATAAATTGGGATTTGAATTTTTTTTATTCCCGTGATAGTGTCGAATATAATAGTTACAATTTATTGTTTCTTTTAAATGAATCATGCAATTGGAATCGACCATTGTACAACCTGCCATAAAGTCGTTTTTACTCGTACTACTACTCTCTAGGTATGATTACAAATTATTGCGTAAGGAGGATGTACGTTGACATTCTGAATTGCTCCAACTTGGGAAGTACGTTTTACTCACAGAAAGCAATAAAAACAATAATACATGTGCAGTGTCATGTTCACCACTAAACAGTGAGTAACGTATTTTGATGTTGGAGCTGTGTACCTATTTCTTTGGTGGTAGTTGGTCGTGTATTTTTTCAAATAATAATTTGCCTCTGGTAAACGTCACATATACTCGTCCGTATATTATATAGATATTGGCACCAAGATCTCCGGAGTCTAAGCGACCTCACCTACAAGCGGTGCACTTGTGGGACCAAAAGACGCAGACTTGGCGACGTCTCAGGCAATTGCATAATAATATGGCAATTGCCTGAGACGTCGCCAGAGTTAGAAGGTCTGGATGCAATTACTACGCCAAAATAAAACAGTTAAACAGCCAAACTATAGCTGCTCTTGACAGTCAATAAAAGCGAACCCCTTGTCTCCATATTCAGATAGGATCGGGGCTCAGATCAAAAGAGAGTATCGTCAAAGACAATTGAATAGTGATCCACAAGTTCATGCTGTGGTTGAACTTGGGGTTATGGAGGCTTATGGGGACGTCCCCACACTATCAGTAATAAAGTCATGATTACTGATAGCGTCTATTGTCAATGATATGAAGAAATGATGCAATATTTACATCATCATCATCATTCCCGTCGCCACACTCACACTCACTTTATTATAGATATCTCAAGTATCCCGTCCCACGTATCTATTATATTTACTGTCTCGGTAGCAAAGTCGGTAGTGTAAACGACTGCCTCGCCGAGGTCATGGGTTCGATTCCTGGGTCGAACCAAATATTTGTATGACACACAATTCTTTGTTTTGGAGTTAAAGTGTTTTTCTATTTATTATATGTAGGTATTAAGAAATAATATTAGGTATAGATATCTATCAGTTGTAAAGATCTCATAGCATAATCATAAATTACCTTAATTTAGAATAGATGATGTTGTGTGAGAATGTTCAACAACAACAACAATATCAACCTATTGGTTTAGGCACAACGGCACAATCCCGTGGGACAAATTTTATCAGTGAAGTGTGTGACAAACACCTTTGAGAATGCTATAAAGCGAAACCGGTCATGTATTGTTAATTATATTAAATTTTGTTATTTATAATAAAAGTTGTGGAAAAGTACAAGTGTTTATTTTCATTATGAAGTGTAGACGTTTTAGCCTATGCTTTCGGGGAAAAGGCCACGATTATCTTAAGTGAATTTGCCTGTAATGTTATTAATTCTGGTTTAATTTAGAATGTCATTGTCAATGTTGAGGCGTGGGTTTTCTAATTCATCCATTTAGGATAATACATTCTTTGTGGGTGTTTCTTTGACGCACATACTATTAGTAAATAAGTGTATTCTTTTCACCTATAGCTTTGAAATGAATGTTACTTTTTAAATTTATTTACATTAATGAAAAGTGAAACGAAAGTGATATTGTCTTTTCTAACACTTTCTCTTTCGAACAAGACATTGGCGATTGGTGTTTAAAATTAAATATTTTAGATACACCTTTTATACAGTCCTTGTCGGTAGTGATTCGGTGCAAAGCGGAACAACACCAAGGTAATTTACTGAGAAGTCTGACCCCAGTTTAGCCCGGGCCTAAAATGGCAACATTGTGCGTTTCTTAATATGAAACATACAATTCATATAATTTGAAATACAAATCATACAACACATACAAATCATTTTACGTTTTACAATTATAGACTTTATACCATGTCTGCATTTGTAAGTATGTAATTGATATTTCGGCCCTTGCGACAGTTATGATCCTTATGGAACAGAGACACTCCGGTTGAATTAATTCTTGCTAACACATTTTGTATTATAATATACACTTAAGAAGGGAAAATTCTATATAATTCTCATATACAGGGTGAATTTTTCAAAAGGGATTGGATGACCAAATCCGAAACTATAAGGAATAGCGAAAAATGCTCAAAGGAGTCACGAGCCCGATTTTGATGAAACTTAAAACCTCATCATTAGATTTTTGAAAAACCCATAATCCTAGCTGGGAATCGAATCCATTGATTTTGAAAAAAAAAACACACCCTTTATTATTACACCATACGATAGTGTTGCTATTAAGGATCATATTCTGAGAAGTAATGATATACGGCAAACTACAGGAAAGAGCTCATCTTTAACAAAATACATTTTATTTTTCTTACGTTAACTGATGTTCAAAATCTTTGCAATACATAGCTGGATTCGAAACCTCAAGGAATAACTAAGGAATATTATTGATTCCGTTGAGAATATTCTCTAAAAAATCATTCTGAGCATAATTTAAAACACGGAATAGTTACGATCTTTTCTGGGATTTCCAACGAAACAAACTATGATACAAAATTTAGGTACATGAAATATGCATTCTATTAAAATTCCAAATGTTCCTTAAATTTGGCGTATATCATTACTTTGCAAAATTTGATCCTTAACAGCGACTCTATCGTATGGTGTAATAATAAAGGATGTGTTTTTTTTTTCAAAATCAATGGATTCGATTCCCAGCTAGGATTATGGGTTTTTCGAAAATCTAATGATGAGGTTTTAAGTTTCATCAAAATCGGGCTCGTGACTCCTTTCAGCGTTTTTGGCTATTCCTTATAGTTTCGGATTTGGCCATCCAATCCCTTTTCAAAAATTCATCCTGTATACAATCGGACATGGTAAATTTTTCAACATCTTTATTAAAGTTATGTGAACGACCATGACAGTTTATAATTTAAAATGTTAGATGATTGATATTTGATTACCTATAGAACAGAGACACTCCGGTTGAATTAATTCTTGCTAACACATTTTGTATTATAATAAACACTTAAGAAGGGAAAATTCTATATAATTCTCATATATACAATCGGACATGGTAAATTTTTGAACATCTTTATTAAAGTTATGTGAACAACCATGACAGTTTATAATTTAAAATGTTAGATGATTGATATTTGATTACCTATAGAACAGAGACACTCCGGTTGAATTAATTCTTGCTAACACATTTTGTATTATAATATACACTTAAGAAGGGAAAATTCTATATAATTCTCATATATACAATCGGACATGGTAAATTTTTCAACATCTTTATTAAAGTTATGTGAACGACCATGACAGTTAATAATTTAAAATGTTAGATGATTGATATTTGATTACCTATATAATCCTCAGTTTACGAAATTAGTACAGCGAAAATGACATGATAGTCGACGATTTTACTAATTTGCTTATGATTATTGTCTAGCTAGACCATGAAAATAATATTCTAATTATGGTTTAGAAGGCAGTCCCATCGTATAATGATACCAGTTTACTTGTGATTGCATTGGACGCTTCTTCTGAAAATTGCAGTAAAAAGAGCTGGCTCATAGTGGGTGCTATAGTTTTTAATGACTTCAAAAATAAACCCTTTTGTTTTGAATTAATTGAAAATAAAATCACAGGCCAAATACGAGTATATTACGTAAATTCCCATAACGTTATGAACTGATGAGTGTTTTAATATCCATTGAACCTTGTGAACTGCGAATAAAAAAAACGAAAATTAAAAATAAATAATATCGATTTTTTTAGTAAGTGCCTATTTGAATTCGTAATGTGTCTTTAGGCACAGCACTTATTATGTGGGACAAAAAGTATAACCTGAAATTGGCAAGGGAAAGCCAAACGAAAATGTCCAGAGATCTACTCTCTCATAGTCAATAACATACGGCCTACGCTTTTCACACAAGCCCACTGTTTCAAATAAAGTTTCCTATGCAAGTGATTGTATTTAATTTTAACAAATAAATGGCTGTTTATTTTTTTGTTTCACTTTTTATTCACATTCCATCCATGTAACTTCCTTAGGTGTTGTTTTTCTTAGAATGTTACTTTTAATACAATAATACGAGTAGGGTATACCTATTTCAGAAAATTTAAAATATTTTTCATTTTGAGCTATTGTTTCAGAAGTTCAAGACTTTGGCTTCGTGCCTTATCGTTAACCATACACAATATGCGTGCGTTTTGTTGCATAAGCACTGAACAATAAATTGTAAGCAAGTTATTGTGTAACCTGAGATTTTGTTTTCCTTTTCGCGACAGAGCGCTTGACGCGACGTTTATTTTATAGCTCTATGAGCAGCATAGCAAATGCAAAACATTCAAATTAAGAATATCCATTTTGGGCACACATTAAAATATGTATGTGTAAACGCAAACATGTAGGATGGTGTTATCCTGTAAATTTATGACGAATTTGTTTACACCGGGTGTTAATTTGAAACAATGTGATAATTTTTGACAATTCAATTTAAAATCTAGCCAGTCGCTAGGTAGTTTGAGTTAAAACTGGTTATGCAAGATTCGTTTTATATTCATAACTTAGAATGTTATATAAAAACTTAGCGGTTGACGGATTTAAAAAAAGTACATTTGCTTAATTACTTAAATAGGAATATCGTTTTCTAAGATAAGTTAATAAGGAATAAAAATATAGTATATGTAAATTCTGATTCTATTTGGTACGTCACCTGCTGGGGCTCTTTCTTGATATACCTGCTAATATTTATTTCCTACCTAGAGTCTAATCAATTTTCTTTTATAGCAACTCTTTGTTAACCTAATCATAGTTAAAAAAATGGGATGAAAATTTACTACGCTTAAAGGTAGTTACTCTGTCAATATCAATCTCATGGCAAAATTCACAGAAGAAGGCTTATAACTGATACTCTATTTTGATATGCTTTACACAGACAAAAGGTTAGACACAAAGTATGGCGGTGCGGCCTTATTTATGGATGTTTAGAAGTGTTAGATTGTTATCGTACCTAAAAAATGATTAACGAATTGAAAAATAATTAACTACGATATCTCCAAATAGAAAAATACTCATCAGTGTGCTCATTCATTTGTCATCATCATAAACATTACCAACATTAAAGAAATAAAAAAGGCCATGCTCAATAAAAGGTTGTAATAGTGACGTCACTTAACCGTTATTTAAATAAATAGTTGCCGGTAGCCGACGTTAGACTTTGTGAAAGATTATTATGAATCACAACATTTCCAAGAATAACATATTATGCAGAATCATCGGAAACATTATAGCTACATGTTTTCGCGTAAAATATACAAAGTACCTATAACTTGTAGCGAAACCCCATTATATAAACGTGTTATCTATTAGGTATAAATTAAGCGACGCCTTCGAGAACTGTCGTAGACTAATTTAAAAATACGTACTTGAATAATGTCTATATTTTGGTGTTACTTAGAGTATTAATGAGGCGTCTGACCCGCTATCAGGTGTTAAGGGTTGGCACTACAGCCATAATACCTACGTGAACCTCCTCGTACTACTGACCTTCGTGTTAGGTCAGGTAGGCAATTAAGTACAATTGACCGGTAAATGAAAATACTAGGAAATGCAGTTGCTAGTATTTTTTAAAACAAGTACGAAGTAGCATTATCGACCTACATAAAAATACAATCAAGAAAACTAATTTTCTTTAGGGGGTACGTGTGTACGATATGTTGGGAGCCTCGGGATTATCCTTCCCAAGCCGTACCCGGGAATCACGACTGTAGACGTCAACGCGTGATTTTCGTCGGGATGATTCAGGCATAGCATCTACACGTTAAAAAGGGAGTATGTCAAGACCGCTCAAACTAAGCCGGTTATTGGATCTTGCAGTATGGGGGTTAGAAAATTTGGTTATTATGAATGCCTGTGTTGCACCACGATATGATTAATCAAAATTCAATATAAATTAAGAGCAGTGAAAAATGTGTTCATTGAGAAGATTTCATGTAGAAAATGATTAAAAGTCATACAATAAAACAGTGTGTAGAAAGTTAATGTCACTAGAGCTTCAATAACGCCCAGATTTCAAAGTAGGACAAGATAATATTGACCGTCAAATATGTTATTCGTAGTATTCAGAAATTGGTTTACAAATATTTCTGCATCAGAATAGTATCTATGTATATTGTATAGTAGGTCTGCCATAATTACTGGAGCAGGAAATAATATGCTATAAAAATATCTTGTTCTACTTTGATCCTTGCGACCTTCTGTTGAATTCTTTAAGTAAGCAGTTGTTGCATATCAAACATATTTTTTTAAATGTTGATTTTCTAAGGATGGAAAGAAACTACATACTTTTCTATTCACCAACTATCCGTATGGAGCCTTTATTCGACTTAAGGTAACTTTAACGTTACAACTTGATAGTCTCTTAAATTTTATAGAAAGAAACTAAAAACACCTGTGCTATTATATTACTCAAGTATATACACAATTATATTTGCATTAAGTATAATAAGTTAATATAATAAGTATTAGTTAAAAAGAAAAAACCAGTTGGTTTAAAAAACTACTGCCTACTGCCCAACCTATTAAATTAAAAGAAAAAACTGCATAAATTTACCTGTTGCTAGTTAGAAAACTGCGATATCCGATACCGGTAACTGGTTTCACACACACACAGACACAAACAACACTAAAATAACACAATAAACTCAGTTAATGAATTAAATTGCACTCAAAATATTTGTGAGTGTTTATATTATTAACTTTAGTAAGCACTTATGTTGTTGATATCGGTTATAGGTATAGCTGATAATGACAGCGACTGGTTGTGACGAAGAGCGGTTTACGTATGAAGGTGTGTGGCATCCTCCACTACGTTTTGTAGCGCGGCCCGAGTTGACGGTTGACAGCCGGCTGTGACGTAGTTTTGTCCCACATATGACATGACGCATGCTCACCCCAATAAACTTTAGTTTTCATTGCGTCACATTTTTGGTAGTGTACAATCAAAAATTTTATTAAGTTTACGCAAATGATATGAAAGTAGTATTAATACAGCTGTAAAATAAATTATATTTTTCCGCATTTGTTACGTATTTTTAACCGACTTCAGAAAAAGGAGGAGGTTCTCAATTCGTCTGTATGTATTTTTTTTTATGTATGTCAAGCGATATTTCCGTCAATTATAGACGGATTTCAAAATTTCTTTTTTTGTTGAATAGGGTTTACTTCTGAGGAGGTCCCATTTTCACCAGGTCAGGATCTGATGATGGGATCCAGGAGAAAACGAGGGCAACCACCGAAAATTGTAGGGACAACTAGTGCGTTTGTTAATTTTTTAATTAAGTGCTTTAATGTTCTACACTTTAATGAAGGTCTGGAGTCGACCTGATGATAGAGTCGAAAGACAGACGAGGGCATTCCTTAACAATTTACAGCAGTTACCTTGTGTTTGGGCTTGATTGACTTGTATTGATGAGAACTTTAGGTACACCTAGATTTATAGATCCGACTTTTAAAAAAAAGGAAGTTGTATTTTTTTTTATGGATGTTCACCGATATTTCTTCAATTATAGACGAATTTCAAATCTGCTTTTTGTTGGATAGAGTTCACTTATGAGGGGGTCCCAATTTCACCAGGTCAGGATCTGATGATGGGATTCACGAGAAATCGAGGGCAACCACCGAAAATTGTAGGGACAACTTGAGTGCGTTCTTTAACTTTTTAATTCAGTGCTTTAATGTACTATACAATTTAATGAATGTCTGGAGTCGATCTGATGATGGAACCGAAAGACAGTCGAGGGAATTCCTTAATGATTTACAGCAGCTACCTTGTGTTTGGGCTTGATTGATTTGTATTGATGAGAACTTTCACCTAGATAGATATATTTTTCAGTATACCCGTCACTTAAAATAATGAAAAAAAAATTTTCAATAAAAATAAAACCGACTTCAAACAAATCCTGAAAAATAAAATTTACAAAGCACAAAGTAATATGTATTTTGATTTATTATATTTTATTCAAAATATTGAAGTTGGTGCCATGAATAATACCTACATAAAACTATGGGTTTACTTGGCGCCGACTTCAATATGATATTGAATAAAATCTGATAAAATCAAAATACATATTACTTTGTGCTATGTAAATTTTATTTTTCAGGATTTGTTTGAAGTCGGTTTTATTTTTATTGAATTTTTTTTTTATATTAAGTTATGGTGATTTATATTGAGATTCGTTTCAGTGTAAATATATGTACAATTGTACATGAAAATAATTTATGTGTTATTTATTGCTTAAATAATTTATTATTCTTTTTCATTTAAAGAACTAAAGATCGAAGGAGTAGGTTTCTAAGTTTCTAACTACACTGTTTTTATTCGGTGGTTTGTTTTTGTTTATCTTCTTATTTTGTCTGAGCTGTTTTAACTAATTAGACATAATTCGGAAGTGACTTCTGAAATACATACATACATATACTCACGCCTTTATCCCCGAAGGGGTAGGCAGAGGCCTATACCGGCCCACATTTCACCGTGTACAATTCGGTCCCACGTAACAGGTGGTGAGCCCATCGCCGTGTTGAAATGGACCGCCGACGTCAGAGCCTCGTCCGTTGTTCAGCAGGTGCACGAGCTTGCACGTGAGGTTGACTTGGGCCCGGAGGTGTTGGTAGGGCCCCACTACACCACACTTCTGAAATAGCTATTTATTATACCTATTCTACTGTTATGACTTTACACAGTAATACAATAATATGTAATAAAATATTACGATATGACACAAGCTAGATTAATTATCCAAGGGGACTTACAGCTTCCATATGTTAAGAGATAATGAAGTTCATGAAGGTCAAAGACTTTGAAGAATTTGGGAATTTGTAGAAATGTTATTAGTATCATTATCGGAGCTGGAAAAGATCGCAATCAGGAACTGGATGCGGAAAGTTCAGGTCAGAGGCCTACGTCCAGCAGTGGACTGCTTTATGTTGACTTGATTGATTGATTTTTTATCATTAGAAACAAGAAGCCGTGAGACGCTCTCACCCGACTGCCTTCTTACGTTTATTGTGAAAGTGAAAGCTCAATCCGATTGACGTTGTCATTTTTGTTTTATTTCAAACTTTGAACAGATGATCCACGTGACCTAGTGACGTAATTTAATGCAACAGAGTCACAAGACTACAGACACAAGTCTAGCCATAAGCCCCTCTGTAATCTATTTTATAGAGAGGGGCTAAAAGTAATACGTTTTTTAACTTACACTATTTGTCGGTATAACTCTGGGGTCTGCTACACACTCTCGACATTTGCAATAACGAAAAATAAAAAATATTAATTAATCGCGATAAGATTCGAAAACCATAACGAAATAGAAATATGTTTTACCCAATAAAATAGGCGTTTGTAATACATACATATCATCACGCCTGTTTCCCATTGGGGTAGGCAGAGACTGGCTTTCCACTTGCCACGATCCTGGCATACCACTTTCGCTTCTTCTACTTTCATAAGTGCTTTCATACACGCTCGTCGGTTAAGGCTACTCTTGACATGGCCTCTTTTCAACAGGTCATTAATTTGTAATACGATTAGTGAAAACTTAATAAGTATTGAAGCAATGTCATGAATTTTTACATTACATAACGTAAACATTGAAATATGTCACTGAAGGATTAGAGAGTTCATGATCTATTCGTAAATACCGGTGATGCTCTAAATAATGGTTGTTACGTATATGTATGAAGTATCTAGATATCCATCCAATAGGCCTTTTCGTTTAATGCTGCTTAGCGTCTAAGACTTCTTACACACACTTAGCTTGTGTTGGTTCGATACCTATGAGACCTCACATTTGTGATGAGAACGACGACACAGAATAATTAATAGCACTAGACGACACAATAAGTCTCAAACAGGTGTTGTTATTTTTTTTTTAAATATACAATCGTCAACCCCTTTGCCCACGAAGGGCTAGGTATAGAAAAGGCCTCTGAAAACTATTTTTCGGATTGAATAGAATGTTTGAGCTGTAACTATAGAAAATAAAAAGTGTTAGAAGACATTATTAGATGAAGCTATGCTTTGCATCTCTCAAAATGAAAGACAAATGGGAGGTAAAGGTTATCTCTGGGGGTATAATTTCTAGGTTTGACCTGGAGCCTACCTACCAGATGGTAGGTCACCGTGTGGTTTAAGCCAGTAGGAATCGGGCATAACATCCATGAGAAAATGTCATTATTATGACGTTGTGTGAAAATTACCAAAAATATGAGACGCTTCGTAAACTTTATTTCTTTTTCTCTAGTAGTGACGTCAACAGCCCTAGCATTCTCCATCACCTCAAGACACGACATCTATGTACTTTGACACGATGTTTTTGAAGTAAAACTTCTTTAGGCGCGAGGAGGACTAGGGAGTAGGTAACTAAGGTTTTTTTTCTGACGGAAGTAACACTACTGTTTGAATTTTGAATAGCGGAACTACGTTGCCGCTATTCAAATTTCGAATGAATGATAATAATATAACATTTGATGCCGTCAATGGCACAGAAGTTTTACTTCAATCGCGCGTAAAGGTTACACGCACACACTTTTTTTAATTTCCTACCTATTATGTTATAGCTTAGGTAGCGCAGAGAGAGTACAAAATTGGAAGTTCAAAATGCCTCCAAATGAAGTACATATAATTACGATTGTGATTGTGACGTTCTCTGGCTGACTCATTTTTAGTGCTTCTACATTTTATTTTAAACCAATTTACTAGTTATCTATGTCACCTGTACGTCATATATGATGAGGGTTTGATTAGTGTCTGCGTCACAAGTAGCTACTACTAATGATAACTACGACATTAGTTAAAGGGATTCTTCTGAATGTTGATTTGTTTTATCTCCGGCTACGTAACTCGTTTACATAGTTTATGTTACTTAGTCACGTATTGTTGTATACTAGCTGATACCAACGGCTTGGTATGTACCTATTACACTTCGCACCATATAAAAATCAAAATCAATAAATCAAAGCAATCTGTGGCAGCTCTGCTGGACGTAGGCCCCTCCAAATTTACGCCACAACACGCGTTCTGCACATTTTTCAGGTCGTTGGTATTACTAGGCGATACTGTGGTGCATTTAAAATGTATTATCTAATTCTAACTCTAATACTTTTCCTCATATAAAAGTGGGTCAAGTTACTCTCTGTAACATCACCGATCTACCAGCGAAAGCCCCGTGAAAACTGATGCAGTAGTTCAGAAGGTTACCTGGAACAAACATAGACACAAAATTTAATATCATTGCTTTTTGAGTATTATAATTGTATTTAGAAGAAAGCTGTTATTTGGACTTTACAAACAGACACACCTAATTTTATTTGTTTGTATAGATGTATAGTTACACTGTTGCATAGGATGATGATTCCTTGATAATGTAAATAGGTATTTACTAGTACTTTGTGCGTCTTATTATTGTGCAGGTTACACGAATGTACCTATTACGTTGTAGCTTTTGTAAAACAGCAGTTACCTAAATACTCAAAAATATTGTGTTTTTCAAAAAATATATGAATAAGCCAACTACAATATAATCTAAACTAAAATTAAAACTAATCTGCCTAAAATGTATCCACGAAAAATACATTCTCTCAAAATTTAGTAATTTGAATATTTCTTGTTTTATTTTCATAGCAAACAAAAAGAAATACTGAGCAATTCAGAAAAAGAAAATAAAGGAAAAACCAAAACAAAACCGAAAGATGTGTATGCAATTGAAGTTTATGGTTGGAAAATTTTGAATGGTACGATCAACCTTGCCATATTTATCATAAGTCAAATATGTATTTAAAGAGTATTGAAATACGTGCATATATATTATAGGAAGATTACTAGACACTTAATAGAACAAGCGAGGGAAATTTTTTCGATTTTTTCCATTAATTGTTTTCTCGGTATTTAAAACTTTATAATGACTTTTAAAATTTTAGCATATTTCTTGTTAATGGAAATGGGTATATGCAAATGTATTAATGGTTCTTACATTTAATATATAAAAATGCATTAGGTATTGCGTCATTTTAATGCGTAATGCGGTTCATAAATTATCATCGAGATATTTTTTTTTAACGGAAGGAGACTTTTTTATGAAGCATCCTCCAGCACTAACCAGGCACGGGAGATATTAAGCAGAGACATTAAGCAAGTGTGGGTTTCTCACACGCTACAATCTTCCGTGTAATAGGTATTTTCTGTGACTTTTTGCGATAGACGTCAGGTATACTGGACGTCGTCGTTTCATGGCTGAGATAGACTTACCTTATCACAGGGCTTCCTACATTATGCGGGGAGAACCTTGTTACTGGCACCCAAGTCGACGACAATTATTAGAATACCTACATAAAAATTTTGACGCTGATAACAATGAAATACATTTATTCATTGTTGTGCCTATACTAAATTAATATCGTCTATAATTTAATGTGGAAATCAGTTTAAAGAAATTCACACAGGTGTGGGAACTTCCTTCAATTACTAATCCAAGGAATCACTTAACTTCTCTAAATTTTCCAACCACGCATTAATTTATGTATGTACGTATTTTTCCCTACATTAAATTATCTACATAAACGATAATTTAATGTTTGAATTATTTCTATCTTACTTAGCGGACGTCACGCGACTTCACCCGCCTAGCTCCCGTTCCCGTGGGAATACGGGAATAAAATATAGCCTATATTCACCGGGGATAGTGTAGCTACCCAACATTGAAATAATTTTTCAAATCGGTCCATTAGTTTCGGAGCCTATTCAATGCAAACAAACCAACAATCAAATCTTTCCTCATTATAATATTAATTATTAGTATTGGTATGATTATCATCTGGTGATGTAACGTAACGAAACAGTACGTACGGTGGAGACGCAGTGCGCGCTGTTCGCTGGTATTGTTTATAAAAGGTTTAACTATTGTTTTATTGTTAAGTACACACCTTTATAATATTTTCCGGTGTTTACTTAAACTAAGTTATCTCTCTCTAGATATTATAATGAGAAAAAATTGTATTCTTGTGTGGATGTTTGCATTGAATAAACTTAAAAACAACTGTGCCGATTTCAAAAGTTCTTTCACCATAGGAAAGCTAAGTTTTTATTTATTTATTGTACACACAAACATTATATTCAGAAAATACAAAAGAAGGCCACCGTGAGTAACATATGCTATATTTTATTCCCGTATTCCCACGGGAACGGGAGCTACGCGGGTGAAACCGGGTGACGTACATTAGACAATTATAAAGCTGTCTCTTATGATACAGGTCTACCCTAGTACCTAATCGTAGACAGGGTTCTTTTGTTGGTGGGGTGCTTTGTGGTGGGTGCCTCTAGCCTATATGTATATACATACATATGAACACTCCTTTCATCTCCGAAGGGGTAGGCAGAGGCATAATATATGCCACATTTCACCTTTTTAGAAATTCACCCACGTAATAAGTGGTGAACCGTATTGCCGTGCTGATATGGACCGGCGCAGGTTGTGACTGCCTGCAGTTGAAATTTTTTAAGCCACCCATAATAGCCTTCAACTTGGCGTAACGACTACCATTTTACTGACAACTGGGACTAACGGCTTAACGTGCCTTCTAAAGCACGGAAATGCTCAAATAAAGGTCACATAGTGGCCATGTGATGGTCACCCATCCATAACCAGCCATAGTAAATGTTGCTTACTACAGTAATCGTTTACAGAACACCAAGTCCGCGGGGCCATGAGCGCTTCTATGTACCTATGTATGTAATTGTGGGTATTTACAAAACTGTGATAATCTAGTATTCGTGCTAATAGCATATTACCATTGTGTTATTAGAAGTTTCCGAAGTGTTCGATACTAATGCTAGTGACCATTAATGCCATTAAACTATAACAACTAGTATTATTAACTACAATGAACTTGTTATACCTATTTCAAATTTCCATGCGGAAAATATACTTTTGGAATTTCATGAAATTATAATTAAGGAGGAAAAGATTAACTAATCATACTTGTTCACGCGTATACTATCGATAGTTTTACAAACCGGTATAAACATCGCATCACTATTTATTATAATTTTCCTTGTTTAGTGTTGCGTCAGGCTCAGGTAGGTACAGCACTGGTCTGTTTCAACAAATAATTATTAAAATAATTTACACTGTATTCAACAATAACAAAATATTTATTATTGTTTAATTTTAAGAGTTTAATGTAGGTAAGTAGACACCTATAATAATATTTTTCTTACTACTGTTTTCCCCATGTTTATCTACACTAATATTATAAAGAGGAAAAATGGTATTGTGTGTGTGTTGTGTATGTGTGTGTGTGTGTGTGTGTGTGTGTGTGTGTGTGTGTGTGTGTGTGTGTGTGTGTGTGTGTGTGTATGTGTGTATGTGTGTATGTCTGTATGCGTGTGTGTTTTTCTATACTAATATTATAAAGAGGAAAGATTTGTTTTTTTGTTTGTTTGTAACGAATAGGCTCCGGAACTACTGGACCGATTTGAAAAATTCTTTTACTGTTGGGAAGCTATACTGTTTGCGGTGAACATAGGCTATATTTTATTCCCGTATTCCCACGGGAACGGGAACCACGCGGGTGAAACCGCGTGACGTCCGCTAGTAATGAATAAACTCAAAAACTACTGTGTCGATTTCAAAATTCTTTCGCCATTAGAAAGCGTTATTCACCCTGAGTACCATAGGCTATTTTTAATCCCATGTTCCCACTGGAACGGGAGCTACGCGGGTGAAACCACGTGACGTCCGCTCGTTTCAATAATAAAAATAAATAGTAATACATTATATACGTACATATAATCAAACATTTTCCTATCACACACATTTTTCATTTCCATCAAAAACAGCTCTTGACAAAGTTTCATTTTAAATAAAAGAACAAGTGTCCCAAGTTTGGTGACAATTGGTCAAGAAATGCGTTCTCTAGACCGTAACTATACACACAGGCATACGGGCGAAAGCAAAATCGTCCATACTTTCGAATCGGTGACTCTCGTTCGCTTCGCTCGCTCGGTAAAATACTTCCCGAGATGCATTGAGTCCTTTATAGTCTAAATATATGTAATACATTCCTTATTGTAGTACTTAGCTGTAAAATTTTCAGTTTATACAAAAAATATTTGAGCAGATTTGTTGGTAATTATTTCATCAAAGCATTTCCGAGCTCAAATACTACTAAAATTATTAGTCTCTAAAAAAGTCAACAAAAGGATTTTAATCTCTGTACTTGTGATGAATGTCGTAATTTCGTATATTTTAAATCAAATGTATGCATAATGTATTGTATTACATCAAATTGTTATTAAAAATAAAATTTTAAGTACCTACGTACCATTCTATTTTCGCGTTTATCTCATTTATATTATGTAATCGTATAATGAATATTTCTATGGTTCCCAGGCTACTCTAACCTTGTATAAAACCAAGGAGTATGTGAGTACCTTCTAGAAAAAAATTCTTGTAAATTTCAGTGCTAAAAGAATAACAGTTTTAAAACATTCTATAGTTGACAGTCTGACTGTAATCACGGACTGTGCATCGTAGATCTCAATTTTGCGTTTCATGTAAGAGTGAGACATTGTATTCGAGAGCCTTTTTCTGAAATCTCTACTTCAGTCTAAAACGACGCCAAATGAGTCTCTACCCGTTTCCCGAAGTTAGGTATCCTGAAGACTTAATGCAGAAGCAAGTTTCGTGTCTTAGAAATACCATCAATGTAAAATATAATTATATAGGTACTTTCTAGATTAATTGAACCATTAAATTCTAGTGAGGTCCTTTTATCAAATAGGAAGTAAACTGATAATAATTAAAATTTATTCATTTTTAGGGTTTCGTAGCCAAATGGCAAAAACGGAACCCTTATAGATTCGTCATGTCTGTCTGTCTGTCTGTCTGTCTGTCCGTCCGTGTGTCACAGCCACTTTTCTCCAAAACTATAGGCGTATGCTATTGAAACTTGGTAACTAGATGTATTCTGTGAACCGCATTAAGATTCTTATATAAAACTAGAAAAAAAACAGTATATTTTGAGGGTCCCCATACTCACAACTGAAACTCAAAATTTTTTTTTTCATCAAGGCCATACGTGTGGGGTATCTATAGATGGGTCTTCAAAAATGCTATTGAGGTTCCTAAAATCATTTTTTCCTTAAGTGAATAGTTTGCGCAAGAGACACTTCCAAAGTGGAAAAATGTGTGTCCCCCCCCCCCTCTAACTTCTAAACTAAGCGAATGATAAACCTAAAAAATATATATGATGTACATTGCCATATAAACTACCAACGAAAATTGGTTTGAACGAGATAGAGCTGGTAGTTTTTTTTAAATACGTCATAAACCGCAATTTTCGGTTAGAAAAATCACTATCACTGCGAACGTGTTAAAACATCAATCAAAGTTACAACGAACTATAAGAACTTTTATATTATGTTACTTGCTGCTCCGAAACCCTTCATGGGCGAGTCCAACTCGCACTTGGCCGGTTTTTTTTTACGTGAGGGAAAATCCTGAGAGAATGTTATGCCGGACTCTTACCGACTAAAAAACCTCACGTTACGCCCAACAGCCTGTGGTTGGGAGCCCCAGGTAAGCCCTCGGAAGGATGTCCCGGGACTCACAACAGACAAACTTAAAAACCAGCTTTTTAGTCGGGGCTTATAATAGCCTTTTTTAACCGACTTCAGAAAAAGGAGGAGGTTCTCAATTCGTCTGTATGTATTTTTTTTTATGTATGTCAAGCGATATTTCCGTCAATTATAGACCGATTTCAAAATTTCTTTTTTTGTTGAATAGGGTTTACTTCTGAGGTGGTCCCATTTTCACCAGGTCAATATCTGATGATGGGAACCAGGAGAAAACGAGGGCAACCACCGAAAATTGTAGGGACAACTAGTGCGTTTGTTAACTTTTTAATTAAGTGCTTTAATGTTCTACAGTTCAATGAAGGTCTGGAGTCGACCTGATGATAGAGTCGAAAGACAGACGAGGGCATTCCTTAACAATTTACAGCAGTTACCTTGTGTTTGGGCTTGATTGATTTGTATTGATGAGAACTTTACACCTAGATTTATAGATCTGACTTTAAAAAAAAAAGGAAGTTGTCAATGTTTTATGTATGTTCACCGATATTTCGTCAATTATAGACGAATTTCAAATCTGCTTTTTGTTGGATAGAGTTCACTTATGAGGGGGTCCCAATTTCACCAGGTCAGGATCTGATGATGGGATTCAGGAGAAATCGAGGGCAATCACCGAAAATTGTAGGGACAACTAGAGTGCGTTTGTTAACTTTTTAATTCAGTGCTTTAATGTACTACAATTTAATGAATGTCTGGAGTCGATCTGATGATGGAACCGAAAGACAGTCGAGGGAATTCCTTAATGATTTACAGCAGCTACCTTGTGTTTGGGCTTGATTGATTTGTATTGATGAGAACTTTTACCTAGATAGATATATTTTTCGGTTGACCCGTCACTTAAAATAATGAAAAAAAAATTTTTCAATAAAAAATAAAACCGACTTCAAACAAATCCTCAAATAATAAAATTTACAAAGCACAAAGTAATATGTATTTTGATTTATTAGATTTTATTCAATATAATATTGAAGTTGGTGCCATGAATAATACCTACATAAAACTATGGGTTTACTTGGCGCCGACTTCAATATGATATTGAATAAAATCTGATAAAATCAAAACACATATTACTTTGTGCTTTGTTAATTTTATTATTTGAGGATTTGTTTGAAGTCGGTTTTATTTTTTATTGAAAAATTTTTTTTACCATTTTCACTCTAAAACTGTGAGCATGTATTTTGAGAATTCATCGATTTTCTCAAAGATATGCTGGATTTTCAGTGACTTACGTCAACAAATAGCAGAATTGTGGTGTCCATTTCGATTGCTCGGCCAATATTTCGTAGAAAAAAGAAACTTATGTCAGCATTTCGAAGGAATTCGTAGAAAACGAACAGTGAAAACCGCAAATTCGAAGAGTCAATATTTAGAAAGTTATAAGGGTTTAACCGTGGCCGCGCAGTCCGCATGAATTCAACTGCGCGGCCACCAGTTCTCTTGAACGGAGCTACGTACAAGTCTAATTCTTTTTGCTAATCACTGACACGATTTCGAAGAAAATGTAGATTATAAAAATAAAGCCCTACTATTTGAACTTCACAACATACGGCACTCCAAAGTTATGGCCGCGCAGTCCGCACAATGCGAACCGCGCGGCCACGGTTTTTCTTAAATGGAGCTTAAACGGAGCTTAGTAGAAGTCCCATTCTTTTTGCTAATTACAGATACCATTTCGAAGAATATGTAGACAGTATGAATAAAGCCTCAAATTAAGAACTAAATGACGTATAGAACTTAAAACCAATAATCGAAGGAAAAAATAGGGTGACCAAGATTTATAGTGTGTGAATCCAGGCTTTTTACTATTTTAATATCATAGTGTAAATATATTTATATAGCAAGTAGCTTTTCTTGTAAAAAGAGCTACTGATTGTTTCAATTGAATTCTAATTCAATTCAATTGAGAATTAGTGATTCGAATTAGTCTTACGAAAATGTGCTTGTAAGCTTTTAAGTAAAATAGGTTTATTAAAAAGAAAACATATTTGCTGGCGATTGGCAATCATTCATTCTACATGGCGCTGTGTGAAATAGATATTCCACTACATTTAATATTGGTTTTTGGTGCAGGACCTCATCACTCCCACAGTTCAACAATCCCAACCACAGCAACCACCAAAAGGAAACAAACCTTAGCAAATCACCACGACGATAACGAACTGCCCAACCCAAAGAAGACAAATGGACGGGACGATAATTCGCCTGATGGCGTTTGTAACTTTTTCTAAGATGAAGCGGTCCACAACTATTCTGAGCATTTTCCGTACTTATTTATATAAGGTGTTATTTACTAACTAGAAGTATTCTTCTATAAATGTAGGTATTAAAATGTCGTTTATAAAAAAAGTAAAGTAAGTAGGTACATATAAGTAAAGTATTGACTTTCGATTACATTACATTAATTAAGTACTATACGTAAAAACACCATACAGTACCTCATTACCTACCAACTTAAATATTGGGTAAAAAATATTAGTATTGCGGAAATACCTTACTTGATATTGTTATTGTACAGACTACCAACGTTATAGGTTAATATTACTTGAATAGTGGTATTTAGATTCAATTTACGTAAAACTAAAGCATTTGAAATTAAATCAGCAATTAAAAATGGTCGAAAACCAGGACGTATCATAGCTATACACATCGACATCGCGACTTTAAAAAACAAATAAACTTTTATAAATTTGAAAAAAGGAATTCTATAAATTATCTGTAGTAGCATGCACGAAGTAAACATATTTGCTGGCGAAAGAAAAAAAGTCAATATCAGAGGAACGTGGAGTAAAAAGGAAACTTGAATTTCACTTACTCAGACATATGATTACCTACTTAATGTGTTTACGGGTAAAAAGTAATAATTAAATTTATAAAATGTTAGTGCTGTTTATTGGATTAGTAATTACTGGCGTAATTTAAGTCATAAAATCAAACTATAACAATACCATTAAGAAACATCTATTTAATAAGTAATAATTCAGTACATAATAAGTAATCAAAATATTTTTAATTTCAATCATTTTAATAAATAAATTGACCCATAAATGTTTGTCTCAAGAGTCTGGGTGTATCTATGTATAATATGTATGTATTTAAAAGTATATAAGTATTAATATCCGTGGTGGATCGTGGATACCCATAACACAAGCAGGTTATTCCTAGCTTACTTTGAGATCAGATAGCGTTGTGTGAGATGTCCGTGAATATTTATTTATTTATATCCTAGAAGTAAACTTCTCTATTCAAATTCAAACCAAGGGACTACAACTATTTGCTTTTTACGATTAAAAGTATAGCAATATACGTGACATTAAAAAGTCTTATTAATCGACTTCAAAAAAGAAGAGGTTCTCAATTCGTACGCTATGTTTTTTTTATGTATAAGTATTACGCGATAGCGGCGCCGATTTTGATTTTTTTTCTTTGAATGAGGTTACTTCTGAGGTGGTCCCATATCCAGGGTATCAAGATCTGATGCTGGGATCCAGGAGAAATCGAGGGCAACCACCGAAAATTGTTGGGACAACTAGTGCGTTTGCTAACTTTTTGATTAAGTGCTTTAATAAGTAAGTATACCTACTACAATTTAATAAAGGTCTGGAGTCGATATGATGATGGAACCGAAAGACAGTTGAGGGAATTTCTTAACGATTTACAGCAGTTACCTTGTGTTTCGGCTTGATTGATTTGTGTTGATGAGAACTTTACACCTAGATAGATATACTTATCGGTCTACCCGTCACTTAAAATAATAATAAAAAAATAATTAAACTATAGAACCGACTTCATACAAATCCTTAAAAATAAAATATACCTAGCACATAGTGATATGTATTTTGATTTATCAGATTTTATTCAATTTAATATGGAAGTTGTTGCCATTAATAATACCTACCTACCTATACCTATGGGTTTACTTGGCGCCGACTTCAATATGATATTGAATAAAATCTGGTAAATCAAAATAATAACTTTGTGCTAGGTAAATATTTTAAAGGTTTAGGTAAATTTGTATGAATTCGGTTCAATTTTTTTTTGGGAATATCTCGTCGACGCAACGTAAATCATGGTCACCCTTCTTTTAACTCGAGTTACAGGGTTTAAGTTCTGTAACTCGTGATTTTCAAGCATTAGAACTTCATTCATGATATCTACATATTCTTCGAAATCGTATCAATGATTAGCAAAAATAATGAGACCTCTACCAAATTCTGTTTAAGCTCCACTTTAAGAAACACGTGGCCGCGCGGTTCGCCCTTACGTAAGTGCTGTAGAACGAGAAGTTCAAACTTTAGGGCTATATTTTTCAAATCTACTTTTTCTTCGAAATCGTATCAGTGATTAGCAAAAAGAATTAGACTTCTACAATGCTCCGTTAATGAGAACTGGTGGCCGCGCGGTTCGCTTTATGCGGACTGCGCGGCCATAACTTTGGAGTGCCGTATGTCGTGAAGTTCAAATAGTAGGGCTTTATTTTTATAATCTACATTTTCTTCGAAATGTATCAGTGATTAGCAAAAAGAATTAGACTTGTACGTAGCTCCGTTCAAGAGAACTGGTGGCCGCGCAGTTGAATTCATGCGGACTGCGCGGCCACGGTTAAACCCTTATAACTTTCTAAATATTGACTCTTCGAATTTGCGGTTTTCACTGTTCGTTTTCTACGAATTCCTTCGAAATGCTGACATAAGTTTCTTTTTTCTACGACATATTGGCCGAGCAATCGAAATGGACACGAATTGTGGCCCTGTTCGAAACGTCAGCATACTAATAAAGGTTATAGTAAGTATTTATGACAAGTTTGTTAGTAGACACACTTTTGTTAAGAACTTGTTTATTTAATTACGGTATAGTTAAGCCGTTCGCAAACTGGTTGTGATTCTCGTCTCACGCGGTATTATTGTTAAAAGAGATAGCATTATTTGATATTTGACGATATCTAAATGAGTTTACTTTAGTATATAGGCTATGGCGATGAATAAACCAGTTCTTTACTGTCACGAGTAAGAAAATCAGCGCACAAGTCGTTAGTTGTATGTAATGGAATCTGCTAAGCTACGTACGTATTTAGTCAAAAGAAACTACGTATAACGCCTACCAGTATACCCTTTGTGTACGGAACCCTAATAAATGCAAACATACACTCAATAACTATTAGTGCTCATCACAAAACGATTACCCTTACTAAGGTAAACCAGTAGACCTGACCAAAAGCAGGTACGCCTTTTTTTGTCAACCTATTTTGTATTCTAGGTGCCTAAAATTCTGTGTGCGTCTGTGTGCGTCCACCTCGCCACTATTTCTGAATCTAAAGAGGCATTCTACTTTACGAAATGATACTCCATCCTTATAGACGCCTAGGTATTAAGAAACGTCAAGTTTTCGCTTAAACAACTACCTTAAAATACATACATACTCGTAGTCTCCTTAGAATATCCCTACTAATAATAAAAATGCGAAAGTAACTCTGTCGGTCTGTGTCTTTGTCTGTTACGCTTTCTCGCCTAAACGGCTGGAGCGATTGAGACGAAATTAAGTATAGGGATAGTTCGAGGCTCTGGGAAGGACATAGGCTACTTTTAAGGCGAAGTGCAATTGTGTCTCAAGCGATTCGGAGGGGGTGAAGCAGACGCAAGATGTTCGGGACGCTCCATGCGTCGGAAACGTTTTCGCGCGTTAACCCGTTCACTACGCAATTGAAATCATTGACAGAAGTACAAGTTTACATAACAATTTTTTTCGCCCTGTTTAGATAAACCTTTTTAGATCTTCTACTCGTAATTGATTTTGATGCATTTTTTGTCACTAACATGTAATGAAATTCATTTTCATAATAAGAATAGAACATAATATATTTAAGAAGTACTTCAATTTATTTTTTTACCTGTGACGATTTTTGCCAGGTTTATTGAAAAAGTAAGAATCTGCTGCCCCTATCCTTTGTTTATATTTGGTACTTCCTTAAAAGAAAAACGGAGGGTTCTGTACAAAAAAAGACTGAAAAATATACCTGTATGGGAGCCCTCCTTAATTTTTTTTTCTGTTCTTAGGAGTCGTTAATTTCAAATGCCTAGCTATTGCAGTGTTGCATAAGATGACAGATAGATAGTCTCAGTAATAGGGTCGCGTTATTACAGATTATTTATACTGTTGGCACTTGGTGGAACCTGCAGCGCATATTGAATAACCACCACTTGTACTGTTCTACAGCATTTATTTACTCTACACCTGACCGCTTTTGCCTCTTAGCATTTTCAAAGGCAATACTTTCTCCTCGTTCCATTTTTACCCTTTGGATACGGAACTGTAAAAACGGCCGAGGTTCAAGTTGGACTGGCACACTGATGAGGATTTCGTAACAAAAAAAAGCGCCAGAAGATTACGTTGTATGGGAGTAACTTTATTTTTTTCTTTATCTAGTGTTATTATAGTCGTTACAGCGGTAGCAGAAACATATCTTTGAAATGTATTACTGCCTAGTTCATGAGATACAGATGAATAAACGGACTTCAAAGTCTCAGTAATAGGGTCCCGTTTTTTTCTAAGAAAACGAAGAATATACAAAAACGAATATTACTATTTGCATATATGCAAGGGTGTAAAGGAATAGATTTCGATACTAGTTATTTAAACTAGACTAGGCTTTAGTCCTGTCCAAATTATTACCATTTCCTAAATTAAACATTCTACGTTTCACTTCGCATAGCTATTGCCCGCAGCTCCAGCTGTGTAGAATTCTGATTGCGTTCCCTACTACCATTGGGTCATATCCAGGGATAAAATAGCCTTTATGCTATTTTCTAAATTATCTTAATTCTTACTTAATATTATAAATGCGAAAGTTTGTGAGTGTAGCTGTTTGTTACTCTTTCACGCTCTAACGGCTAAACGGATCTAGCTGAAATTTAGTAGGTACACGGGTAGATATAGGCCTGGAATAACACATAGGTCACTTTTTATCCCGGCAATCAGTTCCCACGGAAAGCGGAAACGGGAACAAAACTAGACGCGGGCAGAGCTGCGGGCGTCAGCTAGTGTATAATATGTCCAGGAATACATTGCAGTCTGGAAAAGCATAAAATAATTATAATAGGCCACCAATTACAGCAAGATCTGCTCAACCGTTGGAACGTGATTTTGTCACTAACATCTTCACAGACTTTCATATATCATAATTAAATAATTCGTAAGTCATATTAAATCATCAGGCCTTTTCAGTAACATATATTCACAAAATCATCTTCTAGCGCTTAACATATAGGTACCACTATCCATTGAACATTGAATTACTATTTTACATTATGGCTTAAAAACAAAGTTAGGGTTGTATTGACTGTATCGGGTTGTATGTAAGCTGTTTATTTTCAGTTCACTGTTGGTTAAAATTCAAACTGAGGTGACGGGAGGCCTCGAACAGTTTTGGCGCCGCGAAGAACCATAGCGTCCTTGGCTGCCTTCTATTGAATGTATCACGGCGAATGTTCTGAAGAGCTCTTCAACCTGATCCCACCCTCTTCTTTCCGATCCCGAACAACACGTGCCGGGCAAAGATGACACTCACACACAGTGGAGAGAATCTTCGCCAGAACTGAACGTTTCAAAAGATCGTTCCTCTGTCTAACTATAAAAACATGGAACGACCTGCGCGCACACGTGTTTCCCTCATCTTACAATCCCAGGTTCTTCAAGAGGAGCGTGAAGAGGCACATCACAGGGCCGCCAACTTGAGGACCACTGTCAGAAGTGGCCCCCAATCGCTAGATGCGCCACGGCTTTTCATCAGGCTGGTGGCGACGTCAATTTGGCGAGCTAAATATAAAAAAAAAGAAACTCATACTTACAACTTCAAATTCAATACCTACCTACATCAACTACGACGTACGAGTAATAAAGTAAGACTACGAGAATATCAACAATACGCAATACGTGCCTTGAAAGCTGTAATTTTGGATAGAAGTTTAACTTATTATATACTCAATTAAGGTTTATTCCTACTGTTATATTGTAAATTTAGGAGAATTGACCCACTGATTTATCAGTCATTAGTATTATACTCGTTATGACATTGATTTTACTTAAATATTAATTTAAATAATGTACATGTTATACGCTCGGTCAGGGCGTCACATACATGAGCGCATTTATAGGTGAATCTTCTGGACTTATCTATTATGTGGCATCAGGCAAACTTTGCATTGGAAAGTATGAAAACGTTACTATCCTACTATCCTACTATCCTACTAATATTATAAATGTGAAAGTTTGTGAAGATGTTTGGATGTTTGGATGTTTGGATGTTTGTTACTCAATCACGCTCTAACGGCTGAATGGATCTGGCTGAAATTTGGTACAGGGATAGAGTATAGTCTGGAATAACACATAGGCTACTTTTTATTCCGGGAAAATGTTCCTACGGTAAGCGGGAACGGGAACCAAATTTCACGCGGGCGAAGCCGCGCGCATCAGCTAGTAACTTATATAATACACCAAAGAAACTTCCCCAAACAGATGCGATATTTTTACGCTCTTGAGCTTAAGCCTTGAATACTTCCTTTTTTGGTTTTTTTATTACCTATTTTCGTTACTACGGCAGCGAATTACGTCAGCGGGCGTGACAAAGTTGTATACGGGTGTCCTCAACGAAGCCTGTCGGCTGACTGAGCGGGCTCTGTGAGGTGGCTGATAGCGGCAAAAAGCACTCCCGCTCAACAAAACGTTTTTTTTTATTAAAGCAATATGTTTTTAAATAATTTAATAACATGGAAATAAAAATATAGTGTGGTACATTATATAACTACTGAATGAAATTGATTATAGTCAAGGCGGTCACAGGTAAATTTACAGATTCGAGGGAACTTTGGGATTATTTTCTATCGAGCCGAATTTACTCAATCGTGTTTTGGAGAGCTGACATCCCTGGTCAATATACTTAATAATAATTATCCATTTAAAAAATTGTGAAATCTTTGTTAACACCGTTTCAAAATTGGTTCGAAATATGTCAATATTATGTATTTCGAGTCCCACTTCACCTTAAACCGACTGCGCAAAAGGAGGGTTATGATTTTATGATATAACGACTCTTACGCGATAACGACTTCTATGCGGTCGAAGCCGCGGGGAACAGCTAGTACGTCCATATTCTAAGAAAACTCCGAGTTTTTCTTACGTTATGAGAAACGTTCTTAATTTGACTGAGATTGCTTTCTGTTTATTATTATTTTGTCGATTGACTCTATGGAGTCCTCGGACTATTGTCTATTATTCACTTCCTCATCTATAGAAGCGAGCCTGTACTTAAAGTGGCAAAGGTAATGCAAGTATAAAGCCTATTCCTTTAAATAGGGACACATTTACAGATTTGCTGTATTAATACCTACGTGAGACACGCCTTCAGTCTGTCTGTGTGCGTCCACCTCGCCACTATTTCTGAGCCAAGTTAATGACTTCATACAGATGCCAGTTGACATTTAGGTCAATCTATTAGTGGCTACCGTTGTTTTTTTGTTTAAAATCGTTTGAGGTTAAAGCCCTGTACTATATTTACTTGTATGTCAAAGTCAATATTTCTTGAGGAATTATTTTAAAATAAATAAATATTCACTCACTTTAGTTTTTAGGATATCGTTTAAAAGAGGGAAGACTCGCAGCGTTTTTTCTATAAAAATGTATTCCCTTACTTTATTTCTGAATAATGCCTTTAGAAGATTTTTTTTAGTTTATTAAAATCACGATTATGCTGTATACCTACATGGTCCTATCACTTTTTTTCGACAAATAATCTATACTTATAATAAATCTGTAGAAGTGAAAATTCTGTACATTGAAAATATAAAAAAAAAATAGCAGGGGGTGTTACTAGACCGACACCGAACCCAAAAATGTGATTAAAAAAATTTTTGTCTGTCTGTCTGTCTGTCTGTCTGTCTGTCTGTCTGTCTGTTTGTTCAGGCATCACGCAAAAACTACCGGTTCGATTACGATGAAACTTGGTATAATCATACTTTAATATCCTGGGCACCACACTGGGTACTTTTTATCCCGGAAAAGTATACTTATTATAAAATAAAAAACGAACTTAAGTTGTATAAAGTTATTATCAATTATTGCTTAAACGGTTAATGGTACGATGATGAAATTCAGCATGAGCGTTGTTTGTTACAATTTGAAATAAGTAATTTTACCATTTTTGCAAATTCCACCTCCAAAGGTATAAAAAAGGAGGGTCAAGTTTGTATGGGACTACGCGATTCCTTGGTCCGATCTGCTTAAAATTTGGCATATAGCATTATTAGCATAACTGATGGAAGACGTGTTCCTTATTTTATTGAAATTTATACATTATCGACCTAAAAAGGGAATGTAAATTATTTTGGAGCTGATTTTTTCCGGAGTTGATATCAATACTCCTTAAATACTCTTATTTTTGATTGAAATTACTTTTTATTTTGACACTTTTGTGGAAGTTCAATCAGAATGACATTGTCATACTCATGATTTTGCTTTAAAGTACTATCGTAAATATTGTTATTAATTTTTTACATTTTTTTACAAAAAATAAATAAGTATGTGAAAGTAGAAGAAAATTCGAAGAAGCCAGGAATAATGAAAGACCATGCTTCAGGTAGTGTCCACTGTGCATTAGAATGAAAGATTGTCAGCAATCCTAAGCGACTGGTCATGGAAGGTATGAACTTTATTCTACAGTTCTGGCTGCATTCGGTGCAGGACACAGACTCACTAAGTCTTTGTAAAATACGGGAATGGCCTCTACGAAGATCACATTTGACAAGTAAAAAGAGCCATTAAAATGAACATGAACGCCAAGCAGATGAAATTTACATGGTTATTAAGTTAACAGGTCTTGGTTGGACTATCTGTATTATGAGGACAAAGTCTACCGTAGTTCGGTTTTCCCAAACGTTGTAGGCTTACAGTATGACTGGGGCTACCTGAAGAAGGAACTAAGTTACGATGTCAATTGCTTAGAAGAGAATTTGAGTCAAGTAGTAGTCTAGCCAATGAATTAAGAAATGTATTTAATAAATAAATTTACATAACTCATATACCTAATATGTTTTATGAATTTTGTTAATCAGAACAACTATTATAAATATGCGAATGTTTGTGAGTGTGAATGTTCGTTACTCTTTCACGCTGTAACGGCTGAACGGATCTGGCTGAAATTTGGTACCTACAAAGATAGGTTAGAGACAGTGTAGGAACTAAATTTCACGCAAGCGAAGCTGCGGGCATCAGCTAGTAATAAATAAAAAATTACACTTTAAAAAGGGTTGGAGGACTACTAGATGCATTTAAAAAGATTTTAACTGAAAACGAAAGTAATAGGACCCTAAAGACAATATATTCTTTCTTAAAAAACGATGACCAAAATATTTAAATTGGTTCAGTTTTAGGGAAAAAATAGGGGAATACCTGTAATTGATTTTGACCAAATAAAATCGGCCTGAACTAAAGCTATTCTTGTTGCACTGTATGACATTGACCAGATGCAGAGCGCTGGGAACAGCTAAATTCAAATACCTATTTCGCAAATTCCTCGCAGAGATTATTCCCTCTTTATGCTCTCATTACTCTATTTTCCTTACAAATAACAGTGACGCCGAAGAAATTGTTATTCTCGCGTGTCCGGCTTTATATTTCCTTACCTTGTTTACAGGAAGACACGAAGATCACCTCATCAGCTACAGGTAAGTAGGTAAAAAATATACAGGTCCCTATAATTGCTATCTAATAACGGTAATTGACGCAGATACTTTCCTTGTACCAAGGCTACTTCCTCCTGAACATTCTATAGAATGGATAGACTAGTAATTATGAATATTATTTCCATAATAATTACATAGATTATAGAAGTAACGGCAGATATCGCTTACTGAACAAGAACAAGAAGCCCCGACATCGGTCTCACCAGACTGCCCCTCTCTAACACGTCTTCAAAAACCACGTGACTTATTGTTTTGAAATTTTGTATACTCCCTCAAAATGACCAGCTATTTTAGTATTGAAATTCACTTGATTTTGAAGTAATGAGTTTAATGCAACAGAAACACAGACTACAGACAAAATCTGGACATCCCTCTGCACTCTATTTTATAGAGAGGGGCTAAAGTGAGACCAAGAAAGCAAATACTAATGCCAAAAGTGAGATCTGTTTCTCGAGAAATGAATACGATGCCGTCACTTTTGGAATTAGCCCGGACAAGAAAGTGAAGCAAGAAAGCTAACAGCTTTCTTGCTTCACTTTCTTGTCCGGTAAGCGACATCTGCCCTTAGTTGTTTTAATCTGTGAGTAAATTTATAAAGTTTTGTGATTCTACGAATGCCGCGCGTCGACGTCGTAGAAACTCGCGCCATCTATCGAAAGTAAACTGACCAAATATGGAACTCACTAATTAACTGATTAATGCATAGCGATTTGGACATTCTGCTTTAATTGATATTTATGTGCACACATATTTCAGCAATGGCCTATTTATCGAACACCTTTTATAAGTAGTGATTGTCCCAATTGTGTTATATTGATTCTCAGTTTTATACCACCATTGCCCAATTTACAAAAGAAAATGGTTTCTGAAAAATATTGTTCATCAATCCTCAGGTAAAATCCGATCCTTAGGACATCATTCCCAGAAATTATCGGGTGTGTTTGGCGCTAGGCGGATAGGTAGGGACCGTGTACCTAGTTTTTAGTCGGTTTGAGTCAGTAGCATCCCTGGGGATTGTCACGAGTTAAGAAAACCATACTCTTCCTCTGTGTGTTATTTCAGGTTGCTATGGATACCCACGGTCTAGTTTTTGACGTTCATACCCATGGTTTATTGTCCAAATGTTCACAACAAACAAACAAAGTAGGTAAGTAACCTAAAGTGATTGAAATCTAGAACAGCAACCTTTTAACCGGCATAAACAAATTTGTATTAAACGTCGAAGGGACAGACCTAATAAAATTCAAAGGTGTGCCAGTATAGATTTATTGTCAATGGAAAGGGTTGTTCAAAATGTAACTGAAAACGATAGGTACTTATCTATATCTATACTAATATTATAAAGAGGAAAGATTTGTTTTTTTGTTTGTTTGTTTGTTTGTTTGTTTGTTTGTTTGTAACGAATAGGCTTCGGAACTACTGGACCGATTTGAAAAATTCTTTCACTGTTGGAAAGCTACACTCTTTGCGGGTAACATAGGCTATATTTTATTCCCGTATTCCCACGGGAACGGGAACTACGCGGGTGAAACCGCGTGACGTCTGCTAGTCTATACTAATATTATAAACAGGGAAGATTTGATTGTTTGTTTGCATCGAATAAGCTCCGAAACTACTGAACAAATTTGAAGAAATCTTTCACTGCTGGATAGGCTAAATTTTATTCCCGTATTTCCGTGACTATACCATTGTAAATCACTTGCTAGAACTCGCCAACTAGCAGCTTGCTCATTTCTTGACATCAAGACTTTATAAAAGACGGAACTAGAAAGTTTAAGTGGCCAACACATCTAACTTAACTATAAGCACATAATAACTTTTAAAAGTTTTCATTGTCCAAAAAAAAACAGCTAACGGTTACCTTTCCATTGAAAGTTTTTCGTAAGCCTGGCCTAGTCGAGGTAGGAAGTTTTAAAAAAAGTGTAATAAAAAAAATCTTCTACAATATTGCCAATAACATGAAGATAGACGTATCATTGTCGATCGATGTTAGCAAGCGATCATACTTAATAAAAAATTGAAATGAATTTCTGTACAAGCAAAAAAGGTTGTAAATACAGTTTTCTGTGCGAAGGTTCCGTTGATCTTTTAATATTATAGTAATGTAAAATTGTTGGAATAAATTTTGATCGTCAAGTATTGGTCTACACGGCATAAAGCTCTTTGAATGTGAGACACGGGGTCAATCGATGGAGTCTCTCATCAAATATGCATTCTAAAGTGAAGTACGTAATCGATTATCGTTAGCTCCTGACTTGACATATTATTATGGCCACCTCAATCGATATGTCTACAAAAAGTATGTAGATACTTATATTGAATTGACTTTGCCTTAGATACTTAGGGCTACGCGTGTTACATAAAACCCCGTAGCACTCATTCATTGTAGCAAAACTTGCCCGCTTTCTTAATGGGTCAAGCAAATTTGAGAAGATTTTTTTCAGATTTGTTTCTTTTTAAGGAATGTTTACTTTCAGTCAGTCATTAATATTGCCTAATTTTAAATGATTCAAGGTAGTTCCCCTTCCAGGGCCCGTATGCTCTTTCCACCCTGTATAACATTGATATTTTTCGATATACCTACCTACCTATATTATTTCTATAAAGGAACGTCATAATCGAATTCTGTTTTCGGGACTCGATATTGTTGCATTTTTGTAAAGACAGGGAATTTACGTTGATTTTACTTCCTGCTGATACTATAACTGCGAAAGTTTGTGAGTGTGGATGTATCTTACTCTTTCATCTCTAACGGCTGAACGTATCTGGCTGAAACTTCGTATTGGGATAGATTATAGTAATTTTTATTACCGGGATAACTAAGTTCCCCGCGCGCGGAGCCGCAGAAGCCACCTTGTATTCCGCAAATTAATGTAGCAGTAAAGTGTTCAATTTCATGACAGCATGTTATGTAGTGATGTCAGTCAATCTGTGACTTAATCAATGTATTCAAGTTTAACGATGATTTGTCATTGTACTTAAATTACCGTTTAGCAATTATTTTTTGCGATGTGCATGTTCATTTTTAGGGTTTCGTAGCCAAATGGCAAAAACGGAACCCTTATAGATTCGTCATGTCTGTCTGTCTGTCTGTCCGTCCGTGTGTCACAGCCACTTTTCTCCGAAACTATAAGGTCTATGCTATTGAAACTTGGTAGCTAGATGTATTCTGTGAACCGCATTAGGATTCTTATATAAAACTAGAAAAAAGCAGTAAATTTTGGGGGTCCCCATACTCAGAACTGAAACTCTAAATTTTTTTTTTCATCAAACCCCTACGTGTGGGGTATCTATAGATAGGTCTTCAAAAATGCTATGGAGGTTTCTAAGATCATTTCTTTCTAAAGTGAATAGTTTGCGCAAGAGACACTTCCAAAGTGGAAAAATGTGTGTCCCCCCCCCCTCTAACTTCTAAACTAAGAGAATGATAAATCTAAAAAAAATATATGATGTAGGGTAAACCACCCAATTATTGGCACTTTTAGAATGAATTATTGGCACTTTAGTTAAGAGTATATTTCGAAAAATAAGGGAAACCTAGTTTATTTCAGTTCGGTGTTGCCCATTATGTAGTTGTAGGTATGCATTAAAAAGTAAAATAGCATT
The DNA here is from genome assembly GCA_933228765.1 of Miltochrista miniata. Taxonomy (NCBI): domain Eukaryota; kingdom Metazoa; phylum Arthropoda; class Insecta; order Lepidoptera; family Erebidae; genus Miltochrista; species Miltochrista miniata. The sequence continues at coordinate 16,966,014 of OW121757.1, read as the reverse complement.
CTTTTTCTGTTAGAAATGGGCAAAATTACCTAAAGTGCCAATAATTGGAGGAGTGCCAACGATTGGGTGGTTTACCCTACATTGCCATAAAAACTACCAACGAAAATTAGTTTGAACGCGATAGAACTGGTAGTTTTTTTTTAATACGTCATAAACCACAATTTCTGGTTAGTGAAATCACTACCACTGCGAACGTGTTAAAACATCAGTCAAAGTTACAACGAACTATAAGAACTTTTATATTATGTTACTTGCTGCTACGAAACCCTTCATGGGCGAGTCCAACTCGCACTAGGCCGGTTTATTAAGATTCCGTACCCAAAGGGCAAATACGAGACCCTATTACCGAAGCTCCGTTTTTCATCTATCAGGCTGTTTTTCATGAACCGTGATAGATATACATACATATGGTCACGCCTTTATCCCCGACGGGGTAGGCAGAGGCATATGATATACTCACATTCCACCTTTTTTTAAAATTTGTCCGACGTAATAGGTGGTGAGCCGTATTGCCGTGTTGAAATGATAAATTTTCAAGCCGCCTAAAAAGGCCTTCAACTTGGCTTAATGACTGTCATTTTTACTGACAACTGGAACCAACGGCTTAACGTGCCTTCCAAAGCATGGAAGCGCTCAAATAAATGTCACAAAGTGGTCACTTGGATGGTTACCCATCCAAGGAACGGCCATAGTGAAAGTTGCTTACTGCAGTGATCGTTTACAGAACACTGAGTCCGCGGAGCCACGAGCAATTCCGTTGACATTTGAAATTTTAAAAGTTAATGTATAAATCATTCTGTTGCAACTAACAACAAACGTTATTCTTTTCCGATTTTGCTACGGAACCCTCGGAAAAGTTACTGGCACTTGACTGGGTTTTTGCTCAGCTCTTGTTCAGTTGTATGTTGCAATGCTCAGACGCGCTGCTACAGGATTTTAAACATGAACACTATAACAAGTTCTGTTTTTCTTGTTGCTGTATATTTCTGCTTCTGTACGTATGTCTTCACATAGTATAAAAATAAAACGCCTTTTCTGTCTGTGCGCTTTAAACGGTTTTTAATGCATTTTTTTTGTAATAGATAGTGTTATTCAAGAGAATGGTTTATACATAAAAGTTTAGTGAAGAAAAGTCAAGCTCGTAACGTCGCCATATGTGAGGTCGCAGTGGTAATAGGTCTGTTGGGAGTCCTAGGGTATACTTCCGAGGGCTTACACGGCGCTTCCAACCGTAGGCTGTTACGAGTAGGTAGGATACGTGTGGTTTTTAGTCGGTAGGAGTCCAGCGTATCATCCATGAGGATTTTCCCTCACGTTAAACAAAACAAAAAGAAACAAAAAGCCGTAGGTCTGTTGGGAGTCCCGGAGTATCCATCCGAGGGCTTACCCGGCGCTCCTAACCATAGGCTGTTAAATGAGATACGGGTTTTTAGTCGATAGGAGTCCGGCGTATCATCCCTATAGGATTTTCTTCACGTCAAAAAAATACGTAACGTGAATTATGTCCTACTACCACAGATTATATAATATATTCTATCTACTACTGTGGTTTTTGTCTTGTCATATGTACAGAGTTAACTATAGCAGGTCGAGGGCAGATATTTTACTTTCACAAACTTAAATCTCCACTAAAAATTACAAAGACTAAACCAAAAGAAAACGGTAATTAGACATGACTATGTGTCGCGCCTCCCCATGAAAATATGAGATGTTACCTAGATATTCTGGTGTTGAGTGACAGGAATTACTGTTTTTAAAATAAGGGATTAATACGGCAATTTGTCATTGTTTGAATTTATAAAATATTTTTCAACAACAATATCACAGGAAACAAAAATAGTTAAAAAGAAGTTACTTAGTACAAAGCTACAATGTATTCTAATTTAGTTAATCAGAAATGGAATAAATAAGTACCTAGGTAGTATTTTTAAAAAAGTAAAATATTGAAATTTTAAAATGAAATAAAAAATAAATCTACAAATAGTATCTACAAATATAAATGGACTAATTATTTTCAATAACATGAAATGTGGGCGTATACTGTGCCTCTGCCTGCCCCTTTGGGGAAAAGACGTAATTATATGTTTGTAGGTACCTCTCTATTATATAAATTCTTAAAACGTCAAAATATATCTTTCTAATCATTGTTACGTTTATATTTCAGCTTACTATGCAACAAATGGCCAAAATTCTGACTTTCCTAATCGATTCTTTGTACCGATAACGTTTGATTATAAAATACGAGCTAACTATAATGTTTCCGAATGTTTAGACGAAATGTTGACTTGTTGGGAATTGGTCAGGTAAATTAAAACTATATTGCTTCTTATCTGCCTCTGCATCTGCCCCGTGTGACGACAGATCCCGTGTTGCGACGGGTAAGCCCCTTTTCACACGTACCGGTTGCCGGGTAGCCGGTGCCGGGTACCCGGCGGCAAATGTATGGCATTACCGGGCAAATCACGCCAGTACGTGTGAAAGCTATAGTACATGGCCATACACTTCGCCGCCTGCCGGATACCCGGCAACTGGTACGTGTGAAAAGGGGCTAAGAGTACAAAATATCGTCTGCCCAATACATTCCGAGGGTGTCGTAAGAGGCGACTAAGAGAACACTTTCGCAAAAAGATCCATTGCGTAGAAAAGGAAAACTCGAAATGAAACCCGGTTGTCAGTAAAATGACAATTTTTATGGCTTGAAAACTTTAAGCTGCGGGTCGCGGTGAGGTGCGCCTGTCCATTTCAACACGGCATTAGGCTCACGGCTCACCACCTATTACGTGGGACATAAATTTATAAGGTGAAATGTGGACGTATACTATGCCTTTGCCTACCCATTCGGGGATAAAGGCGTGGATATATGTATGTATGTATGCTTCTTATCTTACTAATATAACAAATGCAAGTGTTTGTGAGTAGGTATGTATGTTAGTACGTGTGGATGTTTGTTCCTATTTCACGCTTTAACGGCTGAACGGATCTAGCTAAAATTATGTACAGAGACAGTCTGAAATGAAACATAGGGGCGGGCGTCCACTTGTATTACCAGTGACCTTGTTTGTTGATTTTAACGTGTAAGGAATCATTGGATTGGCAAGATTTTTAAACTGGAGGCAGATGAAAGAACTTCTGAGGTCTGAGGTGACATAAGACTACTTTTAATCCTTAAAAATATAACAAATCTTATCTCCAATTTTCATACAAGAAAAGCGGAGTTTCAATCCCAAAAAATAACTGTAAACATAAAAATGTTGACAGGCCATTCCGCGTCTGCAGCACAAACAGAATGAAAGAATCAATCTGTTCGACCATGAGGGAATTATGTCACGATGAACATGGTGATATGCCTGGTAAGTAGGGACAGGTACTATATTAAGTTTATGTAGAATAGCTTATGGCTTATAGGACAACGACACCCAATGGTCTATCTATAGGTACGCTGCGCGCTGGGCAAACGAGATAAGTATATGTATAGGGCGGCCCTATGTTGGGAGTCCTGGGACATCCTTCCGAGGGCTTACCTGGAGCTCCCAGCCATAGGCTGTTGGGCGTTACGTGGAATATATATATATATAGGCAGAAGGAGTCCGGCATAGCATCAAGGATGGATTTTCCCTCACGTTAAAAAAAAAGTATAGCGAATTTCACAAGAAAGTGTATTGAAGATTTCTGAAAACAATAAAATGTATACTTATCTAATTTGCCCATTGTACCTATCGGTAATTAAATTAGCCTCACACAATCCAATGTTCATCGACCTCTGTCTCACCTCACACCTTCCTTACAGGGTTCACAACCTTCACTACCGAATTGATCTTAGGGTACTATTGGCTCCCTGACATAAGGCATAGGAGAGCCGTCTGGTTATCAACTCCATAGTAGTAACAGACTGTATGCTCACGATTATATAGTAAGAACCTACCGAACCCAAACGTACCCAGCAAGCCAGTTCCTACTGAACCCTAAGGTGCCTAATTACCCTAAGGCCCTATTCTACCACATAACGTAATTGCAACCATAACGTACCTAATACCCTAAGACCCTAACCTATCATATACCTAGTGCGGTTAATAGATATATAAATAGATAAATTCAGGATACCTGCACCTGCTTAGGTCGCATGGACCTAAGCAGGTGAGCAGACGGATGGTAGATGGGATGCACAGGATGCGGGAAGATCACTCACTGCCAGTCGCACAGACTCACACGACTGATCAAAGATGGCTAAAGGTGTCTTGGCCACAGTAATGCCCGCTTTCCACTGCGAGCGAGTCGGACCCATTACGGACTCCGCTATACTCGTAAAGATGATTTTCGATACATGTCATGTCCGCTTTGGTGGAAGGACATGTATGAAAATCGTCGTTACGAGTATAGCGGAGTCCGTAATGGGTCCGACTCGCTCGCAGTGGAAGGCGGGCATTAGGGGTTGGAAGGGTAAAGAGTCAGCTACCAAAACAGCGTATCGATATTCTTGAAAATCAATTCAACAAAAAAAATATTTTCATATTACAATGAATTGTTTATTTTGCAGTATCCTGGTTCCGTTTCGATTTGACTGAGCAGATGTGTCGCACCTATGCAAATAATAATCAAACATAATACGAAGATAATATGTAGGTATATTGTAATGAAGTTAATTGGTCTAGAAACTTAAGCTAAAGTAGCTTAAGCATCATCTTACTTAGCTTAATTTAGGTATAAGAGGAAGCCCTACTGTATTAAAGAGGCTTAGATACGTGAAAGTGGGATATCAATAGTGTTTTAATTTTAAGTTTAGTTTTATACCCAATGCAATCGTATTATACAGCTTACCACCGGGAATGTGGACTAATAGATGAATGTGTTTTTATTTTGCTATTGTCATTCCAGTCACGGGGGTAGCTGGGACAGTGGAACATCCAACCCCGGAATGGAACCGTCCTACCCACCAAACACCGTTTTTTAGAGTTTCGTAGCCAAATGGCAAAAACGGAACCCTTATAGATTCGTCATGTCTGTCTGTCCGTCCGTGTGTCACAGCCATTTTTCTCCGAAACTATAAGGCCTATGCAATTGAAACTTGGTAACTAGATGTATTCTGTGAACCGCATTAAGATTCTTAGATAAAACTAGAAAAAACGTAGTAAATTTTGGGGGTCCCCATACTCAGAACTGAAACTCAAAATTGTCCAAATCGCACTTGACCGGGTTTTTTACGTTTGGCAATCCCTCATGGATCCCACACGAACCTCTACTACCTACGGTCAGGAGCTCCGGGTATTTTTTACTTTTTATTTTTAATATATTTTTAGTACACTGTAAGTGATGTTTCTTCTGACTTCTTTCTCACTACTTCAGAGATGATAAAATACAATAAGTATATTGGTGATATAGTTTAGGCAGTAGCGGATCACAATAAAACAAAGTCACTTCTTGTCAGTGTTAATAGTTTTCATTAAAGGTAAAGCCTTCTTCGATGCTCGAATGGATGTCGTCACGACTGCTATTAGTTCAGACCAGGTGCAATCGGTTGCAGTTGATCGGTTCATTCGAAATCGTCACCGAGAATGATTACTTCGACACGCCGCCCGCCGAGCCAGCTATAATCATCGTGACACAGCGGGCCGTCTGTATATCTTACTACTTATAATAAATCTGTAGACTTTATTTCTGATAAATACTGACATAGACCATGTCTATTTTTGGCTGTTATTTCTGTTTAGAACATCACATCGTGCAATGCTACTTTCGCACCGTCTGCAACATTTTGTAATCACACAATCATGGCGTGGATGAGCAACATTGGATTACACGAGAAAATAATATCTACAGTTCAGCTAGTACCTAAACATTTTATAAGAAACTAAAGACATTAATGTGCTTCGAGTAAAAAAAAAACCAAATAAATTGACATTATTTACCTAAATGTATGTACTTAATGTAATGATGGGTAACATATTTGATAAGTAAAATGTTCGGTACTAACGTATTTAATTAAAAAAAAACACTTCTTATAGAAAGTAGCGACGTCAATTTGGCGAGCTTAATATAAGTATATATATTTAAAAAAAGTAAAACCAAACAGAATCAGGCGTTCTGGCGATAATCCTTCGTAGGACGATTATAAAGGAGAGGAACCCTCATTTCATCAATCCTACGCATATTAGTAAAAACATAGTCACATAAAGATTCTGTCAGTCTTATTAGGTAGAGCGCTGTCAGAGAGCATTGAGCGACTTATTGGGTGTCATGAACGAAGAACAGGTATAATGCAGCCCTAGAAACTCTGAATACAAGCAACATGTTGCAACTAGAGGCGGAATATAGGACATGCCTACATCGAAATCGAATCTCAGTAACAGGAATTGAAAAATGCGGTTCTTGACTGATGAAAAGCATCACTCATAACTTAGTCACATCGATCATCGGTGGGTGCTATGCACTATATACACCAGAGACTATACAGACTGAGACTGATAAGGTGATGTTATTCGCTTACATAGTAATTTGCTTACTTAAGGTTAGTTCAACTCTTTGCTTGTCTTATGTGAAATTTACCTAGGTCATCAGCATCATGTATTAACGTCCTTTGCTTATGTAAAGTACAGCGGCCGTTGACGACTCCTTAGGGTTCCCGTCCCCAAAGGGTATGAAACGGACCCCTATTCATAAGTCCGCCGTCCGTTTGTCTGTCTCTACCTGTATTTCGTCACGAGCCTGTATTTCAGAAATCGTGATAGTTAGAGCGCTGAAATTTTTACAGTTGACGAACTTTTGTTACCGATATAACAACAAATATTATAAAATGAGAAAAAAGGGGGGATTAAGGGACTCCCATACAAAAATCGTGATATTTTTCCGGTTTTTGGCACAAGACCCTCCGTGCGCGAGTCCATCTTGCACTTGGCCGATTTTATAAAAATATCAGTTGGTACATTCTGTCTGAAGGTTAGTTAGATAGGTTTTGGATGGTGTTGATGAACTAACCACCATATAAAGACTAGATAGAGGACAATGATGTCACCAGTTGCAGGCATGTGCTCCACTCAATGTCACATTAAGTACGATAAAATACCTAATATACTGCTGATAGATAGCACGAAGCCTTGGTATTTTAGGTAGGTACGTATGTAATTAACACACACCTTACTTTTAATTAGGTAATAGTACCTACCTTCACAAATTGTATTGTACTTTTAGGTATGTATGTAAATTTACTCCTCCAAGTACCGCATTGTACAATTTTGTAGTGAGAAGTAGGTATATTATACCATTTTATTTTACTTATACGTATTTGAAAACCGTATCGAAATGTGTGGCTCGAGTATTAATGTAGCAATAGTCATAAATAGCACTAATCAGTGACTTTATTTGTGCTGGTATAATATACCTCAGCACCTAGGTGCACTTCAGCCCGCAGGTAGCCATTAGGTAGTCCAAACTAGCTGATGCCCACCCGCGTTGTACCGGTTTTCCATACCCTATTCCCAAATAAACGTTTTCTGGGTTAAAAAAAGGACGTGTTCTATCTCAAACTGTATTCTATCTCTGTACTGAACTTCATCAAAATCAGTTCTGCAGTTCAGGCAGCGATGAGGGACATGAACTTCAACTACAAGCTGCTCACCATTATAGCAACTTAAGGCAAAGAAAATGCTTTTCAGGTTTCACGCAATAGGGGTGCAAGCATATTACCGTCATTGGCACTTAAACAGGAGATGAATTCTGTTATTCGAACCAAAATCCCTACAACCAGAACTGATTTTACACATCCAGTTTCCAATTAAGTTTTACAGTCATCTTTACAGTCCGAGCACAAATATATTGCCTTGTACACATCAATATGGTATCTAAAGTCACCGCTTCTATATTATTTTGTAATGGTATGTGAATATGATGTAACAGGTACGTTAGTAAATTAATGTACAAGCGATTCGCATGTAATACATTGTTAGAGAATCAAACGAAGTTAATTGATTCTGAGCACGTCCAGTCCCCTGACAATATGTACATTTTTATGCCTTTAGGCTTCCGTCCATGACGAACAACATTAAGCCTGCCAAGACTAACATGGACAATTGGACATTATCTAAATAAAAAAAATTAAACCACAAAGTAATCGTATGCGACAAATTTTGGAGATATGCATTCACATTAATTAGGTTCACAAAAATACAACTGCATGGGTTTTAATGAAAATTTATGTCACACGTCATAATTTTCATCTTTTCCTTTGAGAAACGACACTACGAGTATATCATTCACTTTCTGCGACTCTGGCACATAACTTCAACTTATCAATAACTGGCTGTTCCCCGCGGCTTCGACCGCGTAGAAGTCGTTATCGCGTAAAATCATAACCGTTATTCGTCAAATCCTATTCTGTTGGTTAGTCTTTCAGAAAGTACGGTACAACTTTTTCCAAATACATGCTGTTGAAAATGGACCTCATAATGCTATTCACAGTCACCAAGAGAGTTTATAACCTAGATTTGTAAATGAATGACAAGCAGTATTATATCATCTATTGGCGACTTTTGCCTATTGATTTAAATGTCTGATTTTTCACTGATCCTAATTGCAAAATTTGAATCAAATCTATTAAGTACAATTCGAGATCCTTCCGGACAAAGCAAAGCAAATAAACGAACAGACAAACAGACAAAAAAGTTTTTCGCTTTGTTATCTTATGTTGAACACCCAGCGAGTATTTTTTTTTTATATTTTCAATTACAGTTTTGACTTTTCTTTCATTTTATTATGTCTTGTGCATTCCACTTCTCTAGAAAAAGAACCTTAACAGCTTGACTAACTGACAATAAAGTTATCTTCCAGACGTTCTGCTTTTCGGAACCTAAAAGAAAGTTGAACATTCAAGAGTCGTTACAATGTTTGCATTTTTTATTAATTTGTAAATATTTAAGTATAAATTATAAATAAGTTGGCTTTAGAGGTAAGTTTAACATTAACCTTGATTAATTATAATGCGTAGATATACTGTTAGACAATAATCTAGCTAGACAATGGTTCATTAATTGCATTATACATAGATTTGATATGTGAATTACCGTGAGAACTTTCATATTGCGATGTAGGACCAAGTAGCTCACAAGATTTGTTTACCACATAGGTACAGACATAATTTATCTATTTAATTTTAGTATTCCACAACCCCAAATTTTAGTAATCCCGTAAGGTAGCAAATATTTGAACTAACCCTTAGTAAGCAAGATAAATATGCTGCTTTAACAAAGCAATATATATTTTCTCCCTTCGCCGTAGAGACGATGGGCAGTTGGGATGCAGACGCAAAGAATCTAGTTAAGGAATTGGGAAAGTTAAGACAGGAGACTCTCGCTCCAGATCGTATCTGGTGCAAAGGTTGGCCATCGCGATCCAGCGTGGCAATGCCGCCAGTTTAATGGGCACCTTTGCACCGGATACGGTAAGGTATGTAATTAGAATTTAGTAGTTTAAGTTTTGACAAATTGTGAATGACATGTATTTAAATAAAATAAAACGCAAGATAATATTTAAATGATTTAATATCACCATATCAGTCTCTTTTCACGAATGTTCTTTAGTGGCTTAAAGATCTAGTATCAATCCAGAACTATTTAAAAAAGCATATTTCTTTATTCAAGACTATTTTTTATCTATATGTATATTGGAGAATAATCAACATTTTCTTTAAGTTGGAGATATTTGTAACGTAATATTAAAAATGAATTGCTTTAGCTAAGTACTACTTAAATAACAGGAGTATGGACTTATTCGTTATCAGTAATATATATAATTCCTATATTAGTATACAAGCCTTTAGGCTGTGATGACAATGAATCGCTTTTTTATTAGTTGTACTCCAGCATAACTTCTTAGGTGCAATCTCGGTACAGTAGTACCCAGCGATTTCTACAAGTACACATCGTTATATATATCAGATTTTTTTCTCAATCTGTGTCAATAAAACACGCATCAATTTAAACAGTTTAATGATAGAAGATAGACTTGATTGCGAAACAGAGTACGTGTTTGATTCTCGATACAATTGAAAACGATTCAATTAGTTTATAGATAGTAGAACAGAGGCATTAAAGATAATCGAGTGTAAAATTTGGAAAGTCCCTATAAAATTTCAAATCTTTTGTATTGATTACAACTTCGTTCGCGTGAAAATTGTGATGTGATGGAAATTTGAATTGCTTTCTACCTGGCCCTTAGGCAAAGTAGCGAGATAAAGTAAGTAAGCCTATAAGGAGACCGTCTTTTGTTAATATATTCTTACAAAAAATGGAATTTAATGTATTCAATAGTTTTTGCATTTATTCCGGACGTTTTAAACAGACAAAACTGCTATAAAATTCTTTTTTTTTGCTTCAGTAGAACACAAAGCAACTATTATTTTAAAAATATATTTATAGTTCATTTTATGCAAACTTATTTACCATTTTATTATACCAACATTTTATAGAACAGATTTTACAAACTTATCGAATATGCACCCATTCTAAGTACCTACTTTATGTATTGTGTCCGTATAAAGTTAAAGCATTATTTATAGTTGATTAACGAATCGGCATCTTATGATCCGAAGAAAATTTCGCATCTTACAATCTATACTAATATTATAAAGAGGAAAGATTTTTTTTTGTTTGGGCTTGAATAGGCTCCGGAACTACTGGACCGATTTGAAAAATTCTTTCACTGTTGGGAAGCTACACTCTTTGCGGTGAACATACCGCGTGACGTCCGCTAGTATCTTATAAGATTTTGAAATACATAATATTCGAAATACATTGTTTCAAAATAAATAGAAGCAAAGAAGCTGAGCGGACATATAAACATGTTTTTCATTTTTTCCTGAACAGTGAAGGTTATTAACTTTTTTTAAGAAAGAAATATATTACCAAAACTCTGTTTCTTCAATTCTTGCTTGTTCTGTGATTTATGTGGTCTTCCTGAAACTGTTGGCCAGTTTGATTGAATCGTAAATTTACTTTTGACAGAAATATTCACACAACAATATTTGAAGTAGTTAAACATATTTGCCAAACTATATTGGCAAATATGTCAGTTTATATTTGTGTTTCTGCTACTTCTAATAATACCTAATGTTTGAATATTTCTGTCAAAACTATGCGGCAAAAATAAACACACGACTGATGGTAAATGGGGTAAAGTGATTTCAGCCGGTTTCCGCTTGCAAAACAAATATTTTATTTGAAAACAAGCGGACGTCACGCGGTTTCACTCACATAGTTCCCGTTTCCGTGAGAATACGGGAATAAAAACGGTCCAGTAGTTTCGGAGCCTATTCGATGCAAACAAACAAACAATCAAATCTTTCCTCTTTATAATATTAGTATAGATACGTCTTCAAACATAGCTGTGGGCACGGCGCGGCGTAGCGCCGGCGTTTCGGTGTGAACTGACCCTTTACATAAATCTTTCGCTACCTCAGATCATAACCATAACATTTACCGTCATATGAAACGGCTGCACTATAAATTTAATTTAATGTTATTTTACCGCACAGCCCGATTTTAAATAGGGTCGCCACATGATTTCTATTACACGATATTGTAAAATGAAATGTAGTGTAATATATATAATAATGAGTGTGGAGGAAAGGTTAGGAATGTTCCTCCAACACACAAAGGGAGGATCCTCCGGCCAGGCTAGGTGATCGCGCCTGGCGGGCCGAAGCCCAACGGTTGATGTTGGACTGTTAGTTATATCATTCATCGCATTATAATGTTGATAATAACAAATACAGTGGTTCCGAGAGCTCAGAGAAGACTTCAGTGGATTTTGTGAAGGATACGCAAAATGGAAGAGCTATGGGAGTGGCTTTAGGTGTTCTTGCCCTACTGTATAACTCAGACCAAAATAGTCAGGGCATTATCAGGGTCAAATTCTCGTAGCTACGACGACATATGAAACGGCTGCACTATAAATTTAATTTTATGTTATTTTACCGCACAGCCCCGATTTCGAATAGGGTCGCCACATGATTTCTATTACACGATATTGTAAAATTCAATGTAGTGTATGTAATATAAATAATAATGAGTATGGATGGATAAAATGCTTTTAGACAAATAGCGACAAAACAACTATACATTATGTAGCATTATAATGTTGATAATAACAAATACAGTGGTTCCGAGAGCTCAGAGAACACTTCAGTAGATTTTGTAAAGGATACGCAAAATGGAAGAGCTATGGGATTGGCTTTAGGTATTCTTGCCCTACTGTATAACTCAGACCAAAATAGTTAGGGCACTGTCAGGGCCAAATTCTCGTAGCTGCGACGACATATGAAACGGCTGCACTATAAATTTAATTTAATGTTATTTTACCGCACAGCCCCGATTTCGAATAGGGTCGCCACATGACTTCTATTACACGATATTGTAAAATTCAATGTAGTGTAATATAAATAATAATGAGTATGGATGGATAAAATGCTTTATAGACAAATAGCGATAAAATAACTATATATTATGTAGCAATAGAATGTTGATAATAACTACAGTGGTTTCAAGAGCTCAGAGAAGACCTTCAGTCCTTGTTTTTTGAAGAATAAGCCAGATTGAAGACCTTTCGTAGAAGATTTAGGTATTCTTGCCCAACTTTATGACTAAAAAAGTCAGGTCAGGGCCAAAATCTCGTAGCTGCGACGACGGACATCGTCACGTCATCGTAGCTACGAGTTTCTGGTCTGACCCACGTCACAACACATCATAAGCACATGCTTGTAGTGTGTTGTGACGTGCAAACATAGCAAGAAGCGAATGATGAAGAACAGATGATGATGATGCCGCTACTGTGTATCTCGATTGCTTTGGCTACTTCCCAAAAATACACTTACTATAAAACTAGGTCAATGACCACAAAAGTAGGTACAAAAATCAAAGAAAAGGTAATAGTTATGAAGACCACTATGTTTTATTTTCTTATCTGCAAAAAAAGAAAAACATTTTTACAAGAACCAATTCCCCACTACTAAAATGAATATTATCACAAAACACTAATCTTAAAATAGTTCTCTCTCGTGGTCCCACTAGAGTGGGATAAAATAGTGGGAACTAGGAGAAAATAGCGGTACTAACAACCTATTGAGAAAATACACTTTAAATTTGTAAAAGATTAAGTTTCGTGAACTAAAAATCTGTAAATGAAACCTTCCATTTGTAACGGCTACACAAATACCGTTATTTTCTCTCAGTACCCTATAACTTTGTTCTATTTAGGTGTCATCCCAATAAACATTAAATCACAATGGCGGCATGTGCCCTTGAGAGCTTCTAATAAAAGTGCCCGAATCCCTTTAAGTTAAACACAACTCCAACGGAATGAGCGAAGTTGAACAAATGACCGTTGGTAACCAACGGTCATTTGTATGTATAATATTAGATATGTATCTAGGTACTTTGAATTAAGTTTTGAAGCTTTTTAAAATGCAAGCAAAACAGGTTTGTATTTAAATTCTGATATAAAACAGTTATTTCATGTCAATCGGTTGAAATCGGTTCATAAACAAAAAAGTTATATCACTTTAAAGATTCATACATAGACATGAATCTAAAAATGGGTAAATCTAAACTGGCGCTGGCGTGTTGGCTTAATCATAAAAGAGCTTAATGATTAAGGCTATTTTAAAACAATTCAGTATTAAACATGGACTGATTTTTTTTAGAATAGACTAATGTACAATGCCATTCATAGTAGAAAAAAAATATGCTAAGACTGAGACAAATTATGTCGAAAATAAACACTCTTAATTACGTTGAAATCCTTCAAAATGTACTGTGACAACTCACACAGACATACTTGTCGTACATTTGCTTTCCCACGTGTTCATATAAGGTTTCAATAGCAATGCTGTATTCAAATCAAAAGCTTCATCTTGAAGCTAAAGTTCACTTCCATCGGCTACTAAGTTTGACACCAGATCGAAGGCAATCACTTTAGCCTGAATGTTTGCAACACCAGACACTCTGCATACACTCGCCCTGCACATCCTAAAACGACTTCTCTGGCTCCTTATGAAGAACTATATCAAAACCGCGGTAGGGGGTTTATCCACTTAGTCATACTATTAGTTATACGATATAACAAAATGCACTGAAAATGTCCAAATAGTTATACTGCCCAGTATAACTATTTGGAGTCGATTAATTTGGCTTATTTTAGTCCAAATAGTTATACTGCTCAGTATAACAACATGGATTCGACTAATTTTGATCGGATTCATCCATTTGGTTATATTCGTAAATAAACAAGCACTTTATAATATATCTATTAGGTATTTTATGTTCCCACTGGCACTGTTTCTAGAAATGAGTAAGGAGGTTGAAAGTCAAAGATATCTCTGGCTTTAATTACTGGCTAGTAGCAAATTGACGGATTAGTTATTAAATGTCAGTTGCAAATGCTGCTAGATAAGAATGTTATAATCCGGATTTGCTTTTGTATTTGTGATTTTAAAATGGAAGGTATTCCTGGACCGTCCCGAAGCCTCGAAGAAAAACCACTATTTATCAAAAGAGGACGAGGTTTAGTATTATTTTTTAACGGACATCAATATTATAAAAATCGACGGTACAGCGATGGTGCGTTTATCTGGAGATGTTCATCTAAAGATAAGTCTGGTAAACAATATTGCACGGGGTCGCTGACCGTTAAAGTAAGTGTTTATTTATTTGTTAAGTTTTTCTTAATCAATTTATGTGCCAGAAATGTCTAGCCAGTATAGTTTATAGTCTAACACGTATGAGATAGCGAAAATAAATTATAGTGATAGTATATAGTAAAATATATATAAAGAACTTGGATGAAATGTAAAAAGAGAGTATTTTTTCCAGAATGAAGAAATTACAAAATCAGTCACGCACAGTAAAGACTGTGAACCTAATTATGCCAAGAATGAAGTAGAGTTAAAGCTGATTGAATGCCAAAAAAAGGCTTCTACCGACTTCACTAGTTCGGTTCCTAATATTTATAAGCAGACAAGAAGAGAAATTAAGTCTTTAGGATATCATTTGGTTACTAAGATACCAAAATATAAGAATGTAAAAAGTACATTATATAAAAAAAGGAATGAAGCAGCAGGAGTGCATAAATTGCATTGCGAAAGACCAGAAGAAGTAACTGTACCTAGACAATATTCATCACTAGTCTTAGGTGATTACATTTCTGATGGGAGACGAATTTTGGTATTTTGTTCGCCATATATGAGACAGCACTTAACGGATGTAAAAGAATATTACGGCGACGGAACTTTTAAAAGTTGTCCGAAACCTTTCGCCCAAATCTATTCTCTGCATGGTGACTTCTCCAGTACTCAGACGGAGTCGCGTATTTTGCCTATGGTCTATGCTCTGATGTCGGACATGTCAACTGAATCGTACATAATCTTGTTCAGAATAATTTTGTCACAAATTTCAAATTGGAAACCAAATAAGTTTATGTTCGACTTTGAGAAAGCGTCATGTAAAGCCGCGTCGATAGTATTCCCAAATGTTCAGATAAAAGGATGTTATACGCATTATTCCGATTGTATTTGGAGAAAAGCTAAACAATTAGATATAATTAAAAAAAGAGACAAATGGCCAAAAAAAATTGTAGGGCTTTGTACTGTGTTGCCACTTCTCCCAAATATCCAAATTCGCGTAGGATGGGACTATATTAAAGATAAGACTGCAAAAATACAAACAATATTAAAAAATAAAAAAATTAATACCTTTATGAATTACTTTGAAAATTACTGGCTCAAGAGTGATGAATTCATAAAATCGTGGTGTGTGTTTGGAGAGAGGCATCGCAGTACTAACCAAGTTGAGGCGTGGCATATGAACTTAAACCAAGCATGCAAAACCAGGAAACATGTAAGCATTATGCAATTTTTGAAAGCGATTCTTGAAGATGCCGAAGATGTTAATATCGATATTGAGCAAAGTAAAGAGAACCGACAAAAAAGCAGTTTAGTCAATGACATGATGATCATGGAAGCACAAATGCAATTAGTTAACGGTGATATCACAATAGGCACTTTTTTAGAAACAGTGCGATAGCATTTTAATGCTATCGCACTGTTTCTAAAAAAGTGTCTCACTATTTACTTTTCTATAATGCTTGGAACATAAAATACCTAATAGATATATTATAAAGTGCTTGTTTATTTACGAATATAACCAAATGGATGAATACGATCAAAATTAGTCGAATCCATGTTGTTATACTGAGCAGTATAACTATTTGGACTAAAATAAGCCAAATTAATCGACTCCAAATAGTTATACTGGGCAGTATAACTATTTGGACATTTTCAGTGCATTTTGTTATATCGTATAACTAATAGTATGACTAAGTGGATAAACCCGCGGTAGGGAGCTTGTTTCACATACCCTAAAGTTACCTTTTTGGTTTCTTTTTACGTGAGGAAAATTTTACATTGATGCTATGCCGGACTCCTATCGACTAAAAAACACGTATTCTGCCTAACAGCCTACGGTTGGGAGTCCCGGGTAAGCCCTCGGAAGGATATCCCACGTGGAAAGAAGCTCCTATCAAACGTTTTTGTATGACTTTCTTCGGTAGGTACTGTTGGACGCTATTGCTGCTGACCTCATAGTACCTACCTCTAAGATTACCTACGCCAAGTTCTCGACCGTCTATTAGCAGATGCAATACTAACATACAGGTAGAATTGTGTCACTTAACACCTTTGATGCCAGCTAAACCCAACTTGGATGGACAAACGATAACATACTTAAACTTCTGCTACACGATTATATTGTAAACCAGCAGGGGTGAGCTTTGATTGGTCCCATCACAACTGATCGAGGTCCGAAACTATTGTGACCATATTTCTCAGGAATAGAAATTCTATGATGGATGGGATTTTTGGTCCCAGTAGTTCCATCATTGAACTGGACAATGGAACTACTGGGATATGGCGGTATGGGTCTGACGTCTACATGAATAGCAACAAGTTAGGTCACTCTGGTTGAGGACGCTGATTACAACAACCGTTCCGGTACGTAGTACTATTAGTTATTCTATTGTACCGGTTCAAAATAATATTCATAATATTCCACTTTAAATTACAAGAAGCATGTGAAAAAAGTAAATGTTCACTCGTTAGTTTAAATTATTTTATTTTATTCAGTAAAACAGCAAAAAATCATCATTCGTAAGGTCGAGTCGACGTACTTCGTTCTCGATCCCGATGGCTGCCCAAGCGAAACCGCGGAGGAAGCCTGTATACAATATTGCTCAAAAACTAATCTTGACCTTACTTTCATGATAAGTACAAAGCCAGTATTAACATACCTACGCGACTATTTCTATGGCAACGAAACACCCAACATTCGAGGCGATTTAAATGCGTGTATTATTTTTATTACAAAAATTAATATAGCTGAGCATGTGTGTGTTTGTGTAAAATATACTTAAGTTTTATACACATAGATACTACTTACTAATGGGCTGGTAACAGTGGTAACCCTTATTTTTGACCGAGAAAACATAATCAAAGAATAGTAACTATTTTTAAAAATTCCCACCTTTTTATATCTTCGAAGACCTTCGTCTAACTATGACGTAGGTATTTAATGTATTTGGCCTTTAGAGTTTTTTTGAGAATTTACTTAGTTCAAAATGAGTAACATTTTTTTTTCTTAACGGTACCAAGCATTAATGGACGAATTCATTATCTTATGACATAAAATCCCTACTAATATTATAAAATGAGAAAGTAACTCTGTCTGTCTGTTACGCTTTCACGCCTAAACGGCTGGAGCGATTGAGATGAAATTTGGTATAGGGATAGTTCGAGGCCCTGGGAAGGAGATAGATTACTTTTTAACCGACTGCGCTAAAGGAGGGTTATGATTTTACGATATAACGACACTTACGCGATAACGACTTCTACGCGGTCGAAGCCGCGGGGATCAGCTAGTACATGATAAACCGTATATTGTGTAACTGGATTCCACAAAAAGTGTCTAAATAATTAACGCTTCTAAGCGTAATGATATTAAGTTCTAATTGGATTGTTCGCGTTCGAATAATCCCACGCATATAGTCTGACTAAATTAGAATTGGGACAGTTCCAGTCAATATAGTATGGTAGTATCCACCAACATTATTTTGTATAATTTATCAACGTGGCAACGTACCGACTGTACGATAATATGAATTTACCATCATATCAAGTGTTCCGAACCTTGAAAGATTTTAAAAATAGAAATCAATGAGAGTGCAAAAAAATACGTTGAGCCATGCGGTTTGGCAAACAAAAGTCGACGCCAGCACACTACACTATGTTGTTTGGAACATTTGCTTCCTGGTTTTCACGGGGCGTGAGAAAAGCTCTGTTTAAAGTCGTATATAGAGCTTTTCAGCTATGATAATTGCCATCGATCTCAAGACCTCATCACTACCATCAGGCAGGCGACATAAATTTGTTGAAGAAGATTGTTATTCAGATACTTGAAACCTCTATCTAAGTACTTAGTTCCTTTATAATCAATTGTATTTTTAAATTTTGCATTTGTATGTCATGCACATTATTATAATCGTAGATTTAGGCGAAAATTTTCTAAATCTATGATTAAAATAGTCTTTTAATACTTGTAATCCGTCTTTAAACCTGACATGTCCACCATAAAATGTAACTTTTACCACACCTGATTTTCCGCTTTAGACCTTTATCCTAAACTCAACAAAATTCAACGTGGAAGGAAAAATTTGATCTCAATTGCCTACTTTTTCTATAGCTATTTGACGTTTATTAACTTTATTCTCAGAAATCTTTTGAATATATTCCAAAAAGTAGTTTTAAGAGTTTTTTTTTGCCACAGATATGTGTATGTTTGCCAAAATAGTGTTAATAAAATAACATTTTTAATGAGGCTATTTCTCTTTGTCTCCGAATTCTGTATCTCTTCTGTATACCAGAATTTACACCCCTGAAAAATCTCGATGAGTTGGCATATACAAAATTTGACATCTCACAAAAAATACAGACTTTCTTTAGTGATCTCATTGCTAAAACATGTACATGTAGCTCAAACTCAGCATAGTCCCAGCAAAAGTTTATTATGCAAAGGTCCTACTTATTTTCAAAACTATCTCCAATTCATTTAGTATTTGACGTATACTAATTAAATAACTGCATATTACTTTTATATGATAATATATTTAAAACAAAATGCAACAAGATTGTGACAAGAGATTGATTAATTATACAAAAAAATGTCCTTGTTTATATTTGCGAAAGGTACATTTATAACAAATCATGAAAAAGAAATAGCACGTCTTCCGTTACTTAATCTGTTTCAGGGTCAGTCAGGGTTTTATTGTAAAAGCTTAGCAGATATTAATATTCTGAACTAGCTAGCTAACACGAAAGGAAAACCCTTCTATGTATGCGCGACCCATTCAAAAGGAAAGATGAGTTGAGTCCAATTTAGAACTAAAAGTTGTTGTTTGGCTCCACCAAGATCTTTGGGTCCTATCCCAAACTCACCTGTAAGCTATGCGCGTGCTGACCAATGGGCAAGCATATCGCGCGAATCGCTTTACGAAGTTTTTAGGTGTGGCTCTCAACAAAAACGAAAATAAATAAGCAAATAATAGCTACTCCTAGCAGTCATAGTCGAATCCCAGACTTCAAATTCAAGAAGTTTGGAAGCGAAAAGACCATCGAACCCAGTGGTATAGGGGTATAGGTTTCATTTCAGGAGCAAGCTCGGATTAAATTTTGTATTAAAACCATGCATAGTTAGGGTACAGTAGGGTCGATTTAGACCCACTTCTGATTGGGATTTCAAAACCGGTTGAGTTAGCTCATAACCATGTTTGGACCTATTCAAAACCCCTGTCAAGTATCGTTCTGATTGGTCAAACGGTTTGGCCAGGTTGTAGGAACATATAATATGAAATGTAGAAGTAGTGTATGGTATGTTTATCAGTTGTCTAGATACCATAATTAAAGATAATATTTATTACCTTAATATGGAAAGATTTCGCCGTGAAAAAAGTGTCAAAATTGTTACTATAATGAATGACGTGGTTTGGAGCTTTTGAGATTATTTTGATGGCCATGATTATACGGCATATCACAGTGGGTATAAAATTTTTATACATTCAAATACAATGTTCTTTAATCCTGTCTATTGTTTGTGTTACGACACCTACAAAGGCCGTAATATAATATTGTAATATCATACTGGATAACCACTCTGAAGGCTAGCTGTCAAGGTGTTAAGCGGTAGAATAGACTAGGTATGATCTTGAAAACCAGTTGTACTGAACTGGTTGACAACATATGAGACGATAACCAGATCTTTGGTGGTTCGTGACGTTGACAACCTTGATAGTACATTCTCTTCAATAAATCCTTCTGAACACCCGGATATGAAGCCAACTTACAATAGTATTTTTATCGATGGTTGAAGAACTATTGAGAGTTGTTTTGATTTGTAATTCTTTCTTGAGGGCTCTCATATGTTTATCGTCGCACTCAAAAGTGTAGAAGTCATTGTGGATCATTATTATGATACATTGTGTACTGACTGTAATAATGTTATTGTTTGGATGTTAGTTTGTTTATTTGGTGCTGATGTCCTCATCGTTATTGCATTGTAAACAATTGTTTAAACAGATCTTGGTATATTTATACATAGGTAAATATCGTTCCTTCTTTATCCAGGAAGGGGTATGCCAAACGCTTATATTTCCCTAGTTACATTTTTATCTCACGTAGGTAGTGAGCCTATTACCATGTTAAAATGGTGAAAGGGAGGTTGTGGCTTCTTGCTATAGAAAATTTTCAAGCTGCCTATCAAGGACTTCAACTTGGCTAAGGGACTGCTATGTTACTGGTAACCAGACCCTAAGCTTAACGAGCCTTTCAAATCATAAAAAAGCTTGCAAATGGAATTGTCACAAACCGGAAGTCATCTGAGAACTAGACGTAGCAAAAGGTGCTTAAATCATTGATCGTTACCGATTACAAATTACTTGAGCTAGAGGAGCTACGAGCGTTTTGAGTATTTGGTTCACGTTTGTGTAAAAATGTATTATTATGCAAATCGATGACAGATGCACTAATAATTACAGAATGCTGCGGGTATTTATTATTTACTTTATCGCTCATAGACCGGAGCCTGAGAGTGGTGCTATTGTGTAAATACTTAACTAGTGCATTCTGCATTGTTCTTTATTCGCATCACTTGTATACATACATGTAATATGTTGTATACTTATGTAATTATATCACTTACGGTTGTTTTTGTTTTATATATTGACTGACAGTAACGGTAGCTGCGTGAAATAGATAAATATACTACGACAGTTTATTTATAAGCTAGATACCCCACAACATAGATTGATACCATACGAGCTAAGTGGCGAAGTCCAACCAAAATTTAATAAAGTACACAAGTACATTGGCGTCAATTAATTCAATCAGTGCCCATCTCAGAACTCGTCATCATCCGATTGTAGTTTCTTGATTCGATTTCACTTCACAGCACCTACAACTTTAGCTACAGAACATTGTACTAGTTTAGAAAGGAACAGTGTTCAAGTACCTAATCCTAGAACGCCGGCAGACAGGCGGTTAGAAAGTCACCCAAGGATATCTCACCTGCTCCACACGAGTTCTTCCAGAAGTCGCAAAACTTGCTGCACGAACACATCTTGACTGAACGTCACTTCGCACTAGTGCCAATGTATTTTTAAACTTCACTTGTATAGTTTCGCAATCCTTCAGCCGGTACGCATTCACACAATCGCATTAATGTCGACAGCTGCGAAAAACTTTATTCATCCTATAGTAAACAGTGATGGTGTAAACATATCAGCCTAACGGCTTAGATCGCGGTCGGTTTTGTACCGTTGGAGCGTAGAAAGCGGGTCTGCTTCCACTGGCTAAGGACAGTCATCATCGTACACGAGTTCGCGAGGTACGTGAGCACTGACGCGTAGTGGAGAGGGAGCTAGTGGCGCGCGACGTGCAACCGGAGTGGACGCCCTCGTGCGACTGCCGACGAACGAACGCCGGTCGACGATGTACCAAAGTGCCGCGTCGACCCTACGCACTGACCTGTAATAGTATCTGGACTGGTGATCGGTTTCATAAAAGTGTGCCTAATTGAAAATCGCCATTTGGCGCTGACGGCAGCTAGCGAATGTACTTGGAACTAATACTAGTGATGTACAACACCTGTCTTGGTGTCGATAAAAACTTTACCAGATATCGACTACAATGTTAATTTTATTTTTGTACCAATGATGTTTACATAATATGAATGACTACTTTAAAGTACCTAAGTAGGCTAACCATTAGGCTCGCGAATTCAGTTTGGCGAGCTTAATATAAAAAAAAGTGTTTGCTTAAACAGTGGTCGCAGGTATGTTGCCAAAGTAGTGTTACTATTGTAAATCGGCTGAAAAATGACACCGGACACAGCCCACACAGTCATTGGTTGTCTTTAATCATAATTGGGTCATGTTAGAACTTAAAGCTGGGCGTCTAATAGGCGGATGGGCTGGGCCGGGCCGCAACGCAAAAATCCGCATGCCATACGTTTTTAATGAAACTGCGTTTCGTTGCGGCCCGCCTCTAGTAAGGGCGGCCCGGTCCGCCTGGTGGACGCCTCGCTTAACGTGAGCCGTGCGAGCGTGCTCCCCGAAGCAGCCAATGCCAACTTGCTATTCCGCCTCAATGGCAACTATTTCCCATTTACTTCCCGAAGCAGCCGTGCCCAGAGTGGAATTTTGTTAAGTGACAGGTTAATTAGGATTAGGATTTATTGTAGTTTTGTTTGTTTGCAGTAGGTAAGTACAGAGGAGGGTAGGTATTTAAAAAAAATATGAAATCACACATTTATTACGGTATATTTTTAAATGCACATCTGTATAATTTTTAAAAGGAAATTATCTATATAAATATATCACATATTTTAAAAAGATTGAATAACAAAGTAGATTCTCTTAAAATAGGCTTGTGTTCACTAAGAATAAATCTGATTGATGTGTGTTTCTAACGACTATGTCCAATATATAAATAACAAAAAGTAATATACATTGGTACACAAATTAAGGATCAGGTACTATTATTTTTAGAAAATAAGATTGGAATAAATAGGCATTCCGTCACGTCACATCAAATACCTCTATCAGAAAGTGTGACGTAACAGTTTGCTACTTTGACGTTTGACGCACTCTGGCAGTCATAATATAAAAACATAAACAAAACTATATATTTCACACGCTAGTTAGTTACTGTTTCGATTATCAACTACAATTTTAAGTGTTTATTAATAATTTTAATATGTTCAATAAATTATTAAAGAACTTTTACCATGCCTCTTGTTTTTTAAACTACGAATTTTGGCATTGGACAGAAAATTATCGATATACATTTTGACATCCCTATTAATCATTATCTATATATATAAAAATCAATGCCACTTTTCGTTATAATTTTATAACTCAAGAACGGGCTCACCTATCCAAACCAAATGTTTAGGCTTTGTTCGGACTATGCAGTAGATGGTTTATGTTAAGTTTGTACAAAATCGGTCGAGCGGTTCCTCATTTATCACGCAAACGAAGTTGCGCGGGTCAGCTAGTAGGTTATAAAAATATTCGTAAAATCCCCGAAACTCGAAGGGTATTCGCTTATGATAGTAAAAAAAAACCTAAATTATGGTTTTATAATAATTGTTTAAAAATTAGATTCTTAGATTTACTTACTTGTGAAAAGAGACGCCACAGCCCTTCTCGTATCTTGTTTTACAATATACACACGATCTCATGCTAAATATCTACTTAATTACACAATGAACTAAATTTATACATCAAAACACTTCAAATTTATACCAATCACAGTAATAACTTAAAAATATTCGAAATTTCACACATAAACTCTTTCTGAAATAAACAAACAACGGCCATTTGCAAACTAATTTAGTTCTCAGTGCACTCGGCAGAGGCGCTTTGAATCGGCCCAAAAAAGTAGCTGTCATTTTGTATGGAATAGCCAGTCCAGCGATTATTATTACAGGTCAGTGACCCTACGATACGCGAAAAGTCGAGGAAACGCACAGATCTCGCCGTGCCTGTTAGCACTAAAGAATTGCCTGATATCTAAATACTCCAGGCAGGTGACGTGAAAAGCGGAATGAAAACGTCACATGCTACGTAGCTTCACATACCTATCGTAACGAATTTCCGTACACAATTTTTGATACAATACCTGAAAAAAATTTTAAGTACGTTCAGCCATTAGTTCAAATTAACAGTAGAAAAAATTAAAATGTATTATAATTTTTTAAAGTTAGATTAATAATAACAGCGAATATTATTTCTTATAAAAATAATTCCCAAAAATTGACGTACAAAAGAGTTCAACGCTCTATGAATGTTAATATTACGTGAGCCTGGAAGCGTGAACAAAATAACTAATATACCTATATTAGGTGCTTTAAAATCTCATTATGTATTTAATATATGATATTCATTCAGCTTTGGCAGATCATACTGTTATAAAACGCAAGACTGGGCTGGTGCAGTTATTTAACTCGAATCATCAATTCAAATGATGTTGAATTTTGTGTCTGTTGAATTATTTATTCCCTTAAAAGATAGAAAATGTACTGCACAGCTATGGCACACACTGTATATTATTTATAATCAATAAGGATGGACCAATTTATACTGATATTATAAAGAGGAAAGATATTTTTATTGTAATCGTGAAGCTCTGAAATTTATGACCTGATTTTAAAATTTAGTTTCGTTGTTTGAAAGTCAACTATTCTCGAGTAAACCTATTATGTAGTTAACATTTAAAGAGGAAGAGGCTATGTATCATAATATCCAATAGATCCAAGGGAGCGTAGCAGTAATAATAAATGTCAAAAAATAAGCATACCTACCTACTTCCATACGTAAAATAATTCTTATAAACGGGTTCATTATGGTATAATTTTGTTTAAACATTTATTAACTACGAAAATCCTATTCTTACATAATTGTTGCTACAATGTTATTAGTGTGTCACAGACTACACACAGCTAGTAGGCATATTAATAAACAGAACTGAAATTCCCAAACAATCATAAACAGTGGTTTAAACAAACAGGAAAAAGGTTGCAGTATATCTTTCGCCGTAGGTCGGTTGAGAGTCCTGGGACATCCTTCCGAGGGCCTACCCGGGGCTCCAACCATAGGCTGTTGGGCGTTACGTGAGGTTTTTTAGTCGGTAGGAGTCCGGCATATCAAAAAAAGTAGGTATCTTTCTATAGGGAACAGCTAAAAAGGTAAAATAAAATATCTATGTAAATAAAATTTTGAAAATTTGAAAATTTGGACATTCGCACACAAAATCATTTAGCGCAAATGAAACTAAATATAAACTTGTGCCATGAGATCAAGACAAGTGATAAACATATTTATATATTTAAGCGAATTCTACGTGAATATTAATGTTAAACTTATTCTAATATATAGATATTTTGTTTTAAAGTGAAAAGAATATTCTTGGTTGAAACGGATCTTCGACCTACTTCTTTGCCTAACTAGGGCAACAATATGTCACTAAGTTACGGCACCGTACCGAAACAACCTGAAATTCTCCACTATTAGTATAAACTTACTTATTAAGTCAGAGCCATCTATCGACAACAGTAGTAGCCGTAGGTCTGTTGGGAGTCCTGGGACATCCTTCCGAGGGTTTACCCGGGGCTCCAACCATAGGCTGTTGGGCGTTACGTGAGGTTTTTTAGTCGGTAGGAGTCCGGCATAGCATCCATGATGGATTTTCCCTCACGTTAAAAAAAGCCAGCTTTCAAGCTGAATAGCTACTTTGATATCAATTAATTCTATCCTACTCATCCTACTAATAATATAAATGTAAAATTTTGTGAAGATGTTTGTATGTTTGTTTTGACACGTTCTAACGGCTGAACTTGTAGTCTGGAGTAACGTATTATTCTACTTTTTACACCAATAACATGTTCCCATGGGAAGCGGGCGAAGTCCGAGCATCATCTACGAGTAATGAATAAAAATCGTATCAATGAATGGGGGAGTCCTATTAATAGACTTTGTCCTAATTAGAGACGATTACACTATACATTCGGTGCGACCATATCCGTGCAATCTGTTTTCCATTCATATTGAATTTTTAAAAACATTGGAAAATGTGCGCGATAATATAAAGCACGCTATGGAATGAAACAAACAATACGCGAGCGTGCCTCAACTTATTGTGCACACGTTGTACTTATATTACAGTAGAACTGGGACTGACGCCTTGATAATGATGATGGGAGTGTGCGACGAAGTAAGTTTGTCGATAAAAAGATCCATTTTTAGAATAATGAGCTTTGACATATTAACTTGCGTAATTTAAAATATCATTATGTACATTTTAAATCCTGAGAATTTCTGAAGACAAAACCGATGGCACAAATATAACTAATACTATAAATACCTAATTCTGTAATTAACGTTTAAAGAGGACTAGTTTTGTACCGTGACTTTGCCCACCACATATCGTTAACTTAACGAGATATCGTTGTATTTGTATACCATGTATATACCAATTATACCTATAATTGGTATATACATGGTATACAAATACAACGATATCTCGTCAAATTATAATACCAATAAAAAAGTTTTTGTAGTCGATTATAATACCGATCGACGATCGACGACCGAGTCGACTATAACTGCATAGGTATATACTATTATTTATTCGTGTATTGTGGCGTAAATTGGTAGAGGCTCACGTCCAGCTGTGGACTGCTATAGACTGATTAGATTGATTAAAAGTGCCAGACAACTCACGGCCCTACTGATGGAAATTGCTGACTGAGGTCTTTTCAAGTACCCCATACTGTACGTGCAATGTAAATACCAAAACAATATGAATGTGATCATCAAATGTTTGTTTCGGAGTATCAATGTTTTCTATTTATATTAAGAAACATACATATTAGTATGTTTATCAACTGACTAGATCCCACATAGCATCAGTTTTAAAAAATAAAATGCGTTATAAAGTGGCGTCATTTTAATAAATTGACGTCTGTCAGTATTATCTTCATAATGAGAATGATGAATGAGAAAGTGAATGAACCGATACGAATTTGAAAGATATGTGAATTTCTAAAATCATCAGGCGAATCCCTGTCCCATTATTTTTCTTTCGTAAATTTAAGGATCAAAATAAGACAAGTATCTACATAATTTGATTGTCAAATGATCGTGAAATCGAATTGTCAAATGTTACCTATTAAAATGACTCCACTTTAGTTAGACGCGCAGCCAACTTTACAAACCGTTTTTTTTTTTTTTTTTTGTTTAACGTGAGGGAAAATCCTCATGGATGTTATGTATGCCGGACTCCTACCGACTAAAAAACCTCACGTCACGCCCAACAGTCTATGGTTGGGAGCCCCGGGTAAACCCTCGGAAGGATGTCCCAGGACTCCCAACAGACCCACGGCCGCTACTGCGGCCTCGCCCAGGGGGTGGTTCGGGTGCTATCCCGCGTCTTTGGGGGGTTTCGGGTGTGATCCCGCTTCTAAGGGGGGGGGCGTGCGTGAATTGTCTCACTCACGTCACGCTGCCGTCATGGGCCTGCTTCTGTAAGGACGGTGAGCCGCCCTGTCACCGTCCTCAGGCCCCCGGTCATGGTGGCCGATAGTCCTCGGCGAAGACACGTCGGCGGCGTCCAGGCCGCCGACTGCGGAACTCGGGTGGGAGAGTTCTCTCCCGTACCCGTCCCGCCGCCTCCTTCACGAGCATGACCTGCTCGCAGAAGGAGGCGGCGCAGTCCCACTTACTCCCGCTGGAGAGCATGGCTCGCACCATGGTCTCGAGCGAGAGAGTGTCCACGTCCAGACCCACTACGAGGACCTGGCGCTGTTGCGCCCACGCCGTGCACTCCACCAGTGTGTGGAGCGCCGTGTCATCGCTGCGGTCCTCGCAGTGCTGACACTCGGCCGTGGTACTTTACAAACCGTACTGCTCATTCGCTCTAACTTTGCCGCTCTGCTCCATACTAAAGTCGAATATTTAATTAGACGAAGTAAATTAACAGCAACTAATGTCACTTCTTCATACAATGTTGCCTATTTTCTATGACAAAGTGACATTAGCTACTGTCAATTTACTTCATCTAATTAACAATTCGGGTATACGCCTCTACGCCAGCGGCAAAGTTAGAGCGAACGGGTAGTACACGGAACCAATCTATTATTTACACCTAAACAAAAATATATTCGTTCATACTACCTACTTTATTTTACTAATATCTTCATAACAAATATCGCGGTAGTGTTGATAAACGAAGTCACATTAACAAGTTAAATTATGAAGTGCCTGTATGCAAAATGTATACATGTCTACGTAGGCATACGATGAAGGTCAAACGGCCTCTTATAGAAATCGGGAAGTGTTCTCAACTGACGTAGACCGTTTAACGACTGCTTTATAACTGGTTATTCATACCTAGATTTATAAAGCGGTGATATAACATAGGCACGCCAATAAAGCTATTCATAATTCCTGAATATGTTTGCATCACAGGCAGATTGGATCTATGCTGCCAACATCTATAAGACTATGGTGACCATTTTCTACTACTATTACGAGTACCGATTGTCTGCCCCCTTAGTGATATAAAAATGAGAGATATTTAAAAAGAATAAAGTATTGACATAACTATTGAATTTGCTAGTCGTCACATTGGACGGATATTAAAAAAATGCTTTCCCTTCGCCATGACATCATTCGAAGGTCAGCAGGTGCATCACTAGCACGTGTGGCTCCCTCCTTCCAAAGATGCCTTTTTTACGTGAGGGAAAATCCTCATGGATGTTATGCCGGACTCCTACCGACTAAAAAACCTCACGTAAAAATAAAAAAAACAGCCTGTGGTTGGAAGCCCCGGGTAAGCCCTCGGAAAACCCAAAGATGCCTAGCTTGTAGATGCTTGTAGGCACTGCGGCAAACACATGCAAACGTTTGCGTTTGTACGAAGATAATTTACATCTCTCAGTTTAGTATGATTTGGGCGGATACTATTGGGTACATTTTAGTAAGGGTCGAATAGCTTATTACCTGTGGTACAGTTTAGCTATACCTACGTATAGGAAATACACGGTATTAAAAATCGGGAGGACAATTTGACCTATATGCAAAGCCGCACTGTATATTGACATATTAATCGTATTTAGAATGCAAAAGATCTTATCGATAGGTATTTAAATGTGAAAAAAAAATGGCAACACAAGTAAACAGGAAGTCAAATAAGCCGACAGGACAAAGACGATGATTTATTTAAAGTGCTGTCGAATGTAGGCAGGTATTGACACCATATACTTTTTTGGTGTTAGTAAGGTTTTTAGATAATTAATACAGTGATGTCACGTAAGGCTTTTATTTTAGACATAATTTTAAAGTCTTCGTAGGATATGAAGATTCTGACACATTCTGACATTCACATTCTGACAGATGTTTGTGTTCTATCGTGTCTATGTATTTGTGTACTTAGAAATCTATGAGCAGATTACTAAGAACACAAATACATAGATTATATACACAAATACACCAATACATAGATTAAAGCTCACAACTGTAGTAGTTGTGAGCTTTAAAAGACAGGCCGATTTGGTTGGAAGCATTCGGGATTTTTTTTTTATAATAAGTGTATATAAATTCACTTTTGAACATTACAATCTAGCTTATGGGCTAATAAGTAATTTTACTTTGACTTAAACTTCTAAAATGAAAATACTTATTCTAAGAAGATAATCCATTGAGTTTTCTTAGTCTGATAAGTTTATGTACTTTCGGGATAATACCAGTCGGATATAGATGTCGATGATATACTTATTTGCACATTTTTTATTCTTATAACTGAGTATGTACTTTTCATTTTTATAATCCCTACTAAATTATAAATGCTAAAGTAACTCTGTCTGTCTGTCTGTTACGCTTTCACGCCTAAACCGCTGGAGCGATTTAGATGAAATTTCATATGGAGATATTTTGAGTCCCTGGAAAGGACATAGGCTACTTTTTAACCGACTACGCCAAAATAGGGTAAGGATTTTACGCGACAACGACTACTACGTGGACGAAGCCGCGGGGAACAGCTAGTAACTTATAAATATAATAAATCTAAATAAATGTTTAATGCCAGAGACAGAGGTAGGTATACTACTTAGCTACTAAAATAAAATAATTACCTCTATTACGACTGGATAATTGCTATCATTATCTATCCAATGGTATAGATAATTATAATATTAGTTTAGTACTATTATTACAAAACTATTTGATAACTACCAAAGAAACTCTTTATTATAGACTAGCTTACGCCCTATGGTAGGTGTAGGTACACCCGATGTGAGTTTTCAAAAATCCTTTCAAAAGCCTCGATGACACGGAGCGAGTGAAGAAGCTGCTAGTTGGCGAGTTTAAAAACTAGCGAAAGAGTGACAACGGGGTGGTTAAAAAGCTAATTGCAATTAAACACAGGCCAAGTGCGAGTCGGAATCGCGCACGGAGGGTTCAGTACCAAAAAACGACAAAATGTCACGTTTGTTGTATGGGAACCCCCCTTAAATGTCTATTTTGTTTAAATTTAATAATTTATATTTAATGAAAATACACAGCTTGATATTCTGTAAGTATTTCAAGCGTCTACTTGTTGTCTCCTTATTAATATTTAAAATAAAATAGCAAAAAAATCACGTTTGCTGTATGGGAGCCCTCCTTAAATATTATAATTTTTTTAGTATTTGTTTTCATAGCGGCAATAGAAACACATAATCTGTGAAAATTTCAGCACTCTAGCTATCACGGTTCCTGATATACAGTCTCGTGATGGACAGACAGACGGACAGACAGACAGACGGACGGCGAAGTCTCATGAATAGGGTCCCGTTTTTTACCCTTTGGGTACGGAACCTTAAAAAGCTCGATGACAACGAGTGAGTTTACTAACTGCTCGCGAACTCGATGGCTTGCAGCTTGTAAACTAGCTCCGTGAAATCGAGACTTTAATGTTTACTCCCTACTCTTAATATACTAAGGCTGGATTCGACCAAAATCGGAGTAAGGCTATACTAGGGAATAGCTCGTACATATACTAAAAGTAAAGTGAAAGCAAAGTCACTACCAAGAACTAACAAGCGCAATGTAACTATGGTAACTCATGTCCCATACTGAAGTACTCTATCATGTAGGGTTACCATAGTTACGTTATGCTATTAGTTGTTGATAAAAATAGAAAGTCACTTTACTTTTAGAAGAGGTATAAGTTATTCTGCAGTATAGTCTTACTCCGACTTTGGTCGAATCCAGCCTTAAGCTATTTTATATGCCCAAGTTACTAATATAAACACCCGTTTGATATACATAGTTTTAAATGTTGCCAGTGGCATGCAGAAATACCTCATTCTAGTTTCCTGTGCCTCGTTCAATTTTAATATTAATGATAGGCCGCAATTTTAATATTTTTTTTATAATTTTTTTTCAACAGCAAATGCTCAAGACTTCCGTCCGCATTCATCTAATCCAGTTGGTTAGGGTACTTATCCCACTATACCCTTCGCTTAGTTGTCCAAATCCCTACTTTCATGGTATCGTCGTTCGAGAGGTATCCTGGGATACCCGTTCGAGGGCTTACCCGGGGCCCCCGACCTTAGACACTGGTAGGGCAAACGTGCGGTTTTTATTGCGAACAGTTAGGCATGGCATCCATGAGGAATTTACATACATAAACAAGAAAGCCGTGAGATCGTTCTCACCAGACTGCCCCTCTCTAACACGTTTATTGTGAAAGTGAAAGTTCAATCCGATTGACGTTGTCATTTTTGTTTTGTTTCAAACTTTGAACAGATGATCCATATGACCTAGTGACGTAGTTTAATGCAACAGAATCACACACTACAGACACAAGTCTCGCCATAAGCCCCTCTGCAATCTATTTTATAGAGAGGGGCTAAAAGGTGGCAGAACCGGGACTACTCTGCCCCTTGCGCTATTGACAAGTTCCATGCGTTCCATGGAGACAAAAAGAAACAATACATTAAAATTAATAATTAAACAAAGTCTTTATTTATTCAAATTTATAAAACTGATAACATCTTAAGGGGCGGTTAACCCGCACAAGTAGGCATTTGGCGCTCCCCTCGCCCCGGGCGCAAGACACACCGCGCGCCGGCAGCGGCAGTCAACTCTCATGCCACAGTATACAGTATAGTAGAAAGAAACAGCATGCTAACTTTGTTTGACGTAGTAAATGCATCTAACTTTATTAAGTGTAGTGATTTATTAGTTTCGTAAATAAAAATAAATGAGTTAATCGTAAATAAATTATGTATATTATACTATTATTTTTAAGCTAAAGAGTTTGTTTGTTTGTTTAGTTGTTCTAACTCTAGAGTCTAAGAGACTGCTAGGTGAATTTCAAGAGTTTCTTAACAGAATGTCCATTTTTTAAAAATACCAAAATATATAACATCACGCTAAGGCGAATAAGAGCTTAGCAGCAACGAAACATTTTTCGACAACTAGGATATTTCATTTCTTTTGAGAGTTTCCGTTGCGTACGTTTGCTACAGTTGCATAAAAAATGTAAATTACATAAGAGCTGGTCATAAAAACATCTAAAGTTTTCTAAAGTTGGTATGCTAAGTATGAATCACGGGATCATTGTGCAATCTAAAATGGCCGCCGCGGTGTAATCACAAAATTTCATGATGGGTGTCGTTTAAAGGGTTTTTTGGTATGCTGAGTACGAATCACGTACTAATTTTGCAATCCAATATGGCCACCGCGCCGTAATCACACAATTTCATGATGGGTATAGTTGAAGGGAATTCTTGGTATGCTAAGTATGAATCACATGATAATTTTGCAATTCAATATGGGCGCCGCGCCGTAATCACAAAATTTCATGATGGGTATCGTTTAAAGGGTTTTTGGTATGCTGAGTACGAATTACGTGATAATTTTGCAATACAATATGGCCGCCGCGCCGTAATCACAAAATATCATGATGGGTATCGTTTAAGGGGTGTATTGGTATGATGAGTACGAATCCTGTGATAATTTTGAAATGCAATATGGCCGCCGCGCCGTAATTGCAAAAATCCATGATGGTTATCGTTTAAGGGGTTTTTTGGTATGCTGAGTACGAATAACATAATCATTTTGGAATTCAATTTGGCCGCCTAAGCTATTTAGGCCCACTTGCGCGAAGAGTCGAGTTAAATATATAAATATAGAGTTAGTAAGCTCTGAGTTAAATAAATAACTTCTTAACTCTGACCACGTCTTGCACAATTGCAAATTGGCACGCGGTTAACTAACTCACAGTAAACCGAACAAGTTTTTTTAGTCTGTGTCGTTCCATGCAATCCAACCACACACAAATGTTAGAACGAAGAATGGAACATGTGTCTCTATCTCTTTTACACTACAGTTTGCTACGTATGATTTACGATACTACCATTTACGATACCAATCATAAAATTTTCTGATTACGGCGCGGCGGGCATATTGGATTGCAAAATTATCACGTGATTCGTACTCAGCATACCAAAAAACCCCTTAAACGATACCCATCATGAAATTTTGTGATTATGGCACGGCGGCCATATTGGATTGCAAAATTATCACGTGATTCGTACTCAGCATACCAAAAACCCCCTTAAACGATACCCATCATGAAATTTTGTGATTACGGCGCGGCGGCCATCTTGTATTGCAAAATTAGTACGCGATTCGTACTCAGCATACCAAAAAACCCCTTAAACGATACCCATCATAAAATTTTCTGATTACGGCGCGGCGGGCATATTGGATTGCAAAATTATCACGTGATTCGTACTCAGCATACCAAAAAACCCCTTAAACGATACCCATCATGAAATTTTGTGATTATGGCACGGCGGCCATATTGGATTGCAAAATTATCACGTGATTCGTACTCAGCATACCAAAAAACCCCTTAAACGATACCCATCATGAAATTTTGTGATTACGGCGCGGCGGCCATCTTGTATTGCAAAATTAGTACGCGATTCGTACTCAGCATACCAAAAAACCCCTTAAACGATACCCATCATGAAATTTTGTGATTAAGGCGCGGCGGCTATATTCGATTGCAAAAATATCACGTGATTCGTACTCAGCATACCAAAAAACCCCTTAAACGATACCCATCATGAAATTTTGTGATTACGGCGCGGCGACCATATTGGATTGCAAAATTATCACGTACTTCGTACTCAGCATACCAAAAAACCCCTTAAACGATACCCATCATGAAATTTTGTGATTACGGCGTGGCCGCCATGTTGGATTGCGAAATTATCATGTAATTCGTAGACATTTTAATGCATTAGGTAGCTGGTTACCATGTCGTGAAAACACTTAAAAAGTAAAAGATCACCACATTTTTACCATGAGTCGCGTATGTATTTGTAACGGTTAATCTAATTACATTTTGCCCATTACTGATATTTTTATACTGTGGCGCGATTTCAACGTAATTTGGCATAATAATTACGAAATAGTTGCGAAAAAAACTGACACAGGTCCTGCCTCCACAAGCGCCAGGGCGAGACTGATCGGCCGTCAGCGGCGCAATTCTATTGCGTTTGGTAGATATTCGTACATGATAACTATGTAAATAGTTGTTTATAGAAAAACGCTCGGAAAATGTGTATAAAAACTTAATACCTTTAATTGAGTGCAAAAAAAATATATAAAATGTTAATAGTTTAGCCACAGTATTGAAAAAACTTTTCTGAGAGAGTCAACTTTGGGACTTTTTTCTATCTAGTGAAATTTATTGCATCGTGTAACGGGCTCGGAATATGTTTAGCTTATATCCTTAACTATTATATTATATATATTTTTCAGATTTAAGAACCCTTTACTTTTTGACTAGGATTGTTTCAAAAAACTCAAAATCTGACCCACGCGGCCTTAATTAATGCTTTACATAAAATTGTGCCCGTTTTGAACAGATTTTATTCGAATTAAATAAAGGCTTTAAAACAACGGTATAAATTATGTTGAACCCTTGAAAAACAATAAAATGAATGACGTCATAGATCAAGTCACCAAGTCTATTAAATTCCCAACCCAATAAATAACCCGGTACAGATAACACAATAACTTGTGTTTAAGATACCTATTTCGCAAATACCTCGCAGAGATACTACCCATCTCTGCAAGGTATTTGCGAAATAGGTATTTAAATTTAAGTATTGCCATCGCACTGAATCTGGTCAACTCCGTACAGTGCGACAAGGATAGCCTTAGTTCAGACTTCAGACAGTATTTAGTTCAATGGTTCAGACCGATTTTATTTCGAGAAAATCGATGATTCGTATTCTCCGGTTTTCTCCATAAAACTGAATCCATTTAAATATTTTGCACTTGGAAAATGAGTGTTCTGACTTTTTTAAAAGTTAAAAGTTCATATTTGTCTAGTTCCTGCAAACAATGCCGATAAAACGAGTAATGTTTGTGTCATTTTTTCTTTATTTATTATTTGCCGAAAAAATAGAAATGATAGGGACATGTATACAGCAGATCTTTATGTTGAACAAAAAATTTTGTAGGGGTATTATTCAGGAATAAAATAGGGGAATACGTTTGTATGAAAAAAGCGATTCTGCCTGCAATAGCGTACAGAAGCTTCAGAATTCGTGGCCAGGTTAATTAATCAAAATAATACTTATATCAAGCTTTCCGGAGATTATAAATTATGTAAGTATTATGTATGAATAAGTAGGTAGAACATTTCCTGTTATAATATGTAGGTCATAACTCATGTTGCACATTCCCATACATGCCTACTATAAGTACTTTATCACATTGCTACTGCATAATGTCTTCTACTTTCTCGATAACAAGGAGATTGCAATACAAG
The DNA here is from genome assembly GCA_933228765.1 of Miltochrista miniata. NCBI lineage: Eukaryota > Metazoa > Arthropoda > Insecta > Lepidoptera > Erebidae > Miltochrista > Miltochrista miniata. Next base: position 16,930,034 of record OW121757.1, on the reverse strand, counting down.
ACATATCAATAAAAACTGATGACACTGAACTTGCGTATCGTGAGGTTATCAGCAACCAGTGGCCTCAGAGTACTAGTAATTACTACCATTGACATTTCAAACCAAATACTTAGTCATGGCCTATTGGTTAAACATAGGTATACAGTACAGTACAGTTTTATCCAACAAAATAGTAGTTTTCGATACAAGTGTGGGATTTCTGTTATTACAACGAGTTTCGACAGGTGTTGACCCGAGCCGAAGGCGAGGGTAGACAGTCGGAACGAGTTTAAATGACAGTCCCACACGTTGTATTGAACAACTATTTTTAATACAGTTGCGAAAAAAATAAGCAATTTAATAAAATAATAATAACACAATAAACCTGAATATCCAAAATGGCGCCAACCGCAAAATAATAAATACCTACCTAAGCAGAGGCTATGGCAGTGCACTTCATACAGCCAACTTTTTTTATCGTTATAAATTTTATTTGGCCGATACTTATATTAATTTATGTTTAAATTTTAATTAAAATTACTTTTAATCTGATATTTAAACAAGTTAGTATCGTTTTTGAAATATTTGCATGAATCACAGACATTATTTTGACAGTTGGGAAAGAAAACGCACGAGTGCGGGAATGGTAAAGCAAAAAGCACGAGTGTGTAATATCCCTCATCCCGAACGCTATACGTCCCTGTAATACGCCACTTTTTGAGCAACTGTATTAAAAATATATTTTCTTTATAATATTAGAAATCGGCAATAGGCTCACCACCTATTACGTGGGACATAAAACTATAAGGTGAAATATGCGCGCATACTATGCCTCTGCCTACCTCTTCGGGGATAAAGGCGTGACTATATGTATGTAATATTAGAAATGCGAAAGTTTGTGGGTGCGGAACTGTGGATGTCAGGGTGTGGCTACTTTTTATCCCGAGAATAAGTTCTTAAAGGAAGCGGGAATGGAAAAGCCGCTGGCGGCATTTGTCTTATATGAAACTAATAGCTGTGTGTTATGGTCTTTTTATACGTGTGAATATTCTCGTGGATATAATTCCGGACTCCATGACATACTGTCTAAAGCCATACGGTGCAATACCATCTGCTTCCTTCCGAAAGTCCCGGGTGCGGCCTCAGATGCATAACCTCAGCGTTCCTATGGCTTCACAAGTCCGTTCATGCCTGTAGTATATTAAGTTCATAATAATTTCTTTATCTGACTTCGCATGGCAGGTGACATAAATGCCTACTGATAAATACCTAAGTACGGCCACGTAAGCACAAATCTCAGATTTGATTTGCCTGTAAGAGATTGCCTTGTGCGATAAGGCCGCCAATTGTAATGCCGAGAAGTGTGATTTTAACTGTTTTGCTCAAATGTTATTCCTGGTGTACAATAAAGAGTTTTTTACGTTCACAAAAAAAAAAGATGTATGAAAGTCAGTCTGATTTTTGACAGTAAAGATTGCTGCTCCACTTATTTGGCTATTAGCGTGATGTGATAACACATAGCTTTATTTGATAAATAGGGTATTCAACACTTGAAAGAGTTTTTCAAATCGAGTCAGATTTTTCTGAGGTTAGCGCGTATCAACCGTATCAACAATCAAAGTCTTTAACTCAATAGAGATTTTCTTCAGAATCGTCAAAAAAATTGTTTTTCATCGCTCTACCGCTCACCAAAAAAAAATGCGATGTAAGCGAGTTACTGTTTGGAAAATTCATTCATAAGACGTCGGCTTTCTTCAAAATAACAGAAACTTACCGAGACATGCTGCTATTAGTCCTGATAGGTTTTCTTAATAAAATTTATGTTAAAACTCGGCTTTTGTGTACGATCTAGATATCTTTTGCAGAAAAGTGCATTAGAATCTGTTTACCACGGTTGACCGAAATTCATTTGATCATTTGACGTGTGACCGAAAAAACATTATGCCATTCTACTACTGATCGAATGAACAATTGACCAAAAAAGTTTTTATCGAACAAACATTTGGCATTTTTACTACTGATCGAATGAACGTTTGGTCGAAAAACGGTTGACTAAAGAATTATTTTAACAGAGGCTGTATCAAAATGGCTAGGTTAGGTTAGGTTAGAACTGCGACCACAACGCACGAGCCGAGCGAGCGAAGCGAGCGTGCCGCGGCAGCGGCCGGCGAGTGCCAGTGCCGAATTCTACTTATTTCGCTTTTGTTTGTTAAAATATTCTTGAGTCAATTTTTTTTCGACCAAACGTTCATTCGATCAGTAGTAAAAATACCAAATGTTTGTTCAATAAAAACTCTTTTGGTCAATTGTTCATTCGATCAAAAGTAGAATGACCTAATGTTTTTTCGGTCACACGTCAAATGATCAAATTAATTTCGGTCAACAGTGGTAAACCCCATTAGAATCCGTTAAGTGCTTTAAAAATCTAAGAGCACAGGCAGAAAAAGCGTTTTTATTCTACCTATGTAATACGAAACCCTTAGAAAAAAGATAAGGAAAAGAGCAAAGTTTGTATACAGAACTATATGCAAGCTTTTGGTCGACAGTTCCCGTGACCAGAAGGCTGGCGTGTACTTGGGCCAGCGACTCAGTATTGCCATTCAACGTGGCAATGCCGCCAGCGTTTTGGGCACAGTTGTGGTCGACAGCGCCGTGGAAGAATTTTTCAAATCAAATTTTTTGTTTGCGTAAAAATAAGCAAACAAAAAATTTGATTTGAAAAATTTTGTTTTTTTTGTTTATTTTGTTTGTTTGAAATTTAGGTATCCTTAGTTCCTTTTCTTATGTGAAAGGGTATAATAGTAAATATAAGTTGTATTTATGTATAAATTAAATATAAAATATGGAAAAGAAGATAATGTACTTCATTGATTCAGTGGTTTGCGCTATGCATAACTACAATATAATTTTTAGTAAATCAGTCAGTCACAGTTGCCTTTTATACATAAGCCTAGCAGAAGACAAGGCTAACTAGTGTTGACAATTGAGGCTATACATTTTAAAATACAGCATTTAGTTTAGCACGCTACATATTATAATGTATCAGGTATCATTCGCCAACCTTGTACCACTTGCCTATCATTCAAAATCGTCTAAGTGTTAAATATGTTAATATTGTATAATTTACATAAACTGTATAAAAATGTTAGCTAAAATACAAAACCAATGCATTAACCGAATTTATTAAATTTTGATATATGTATTAATCACATACGTCTTGTTTGACATTCTTTTCTGACTTGACAGCCTTGGTGGAGCAGTGGTTGTATAAATGACTGCTACTGCTAAGGTTTCGGTTTCGATTCCTGGGCCGAGATAAATATTTGTGCTATCTGCAAATATTTCTGCACTGTTTAAGTGATTTATGTCTTTAGAAATTTTTGATGTGAATTTGATTTCACCCAATTAAATATGAATGACTTTTAATTGCATCAGGTTGAAACGCTGCACGCTTTATTCGGCCATATCGGAGTCCTACCGGTTAGCCTTACGGCCGTAAGTATGTCCCTGGACTCACGGCATACTTTGGTTACACACCGCGGCAAAAGCTTAGCACTCTTACCAACACTAATAATACTACAAACACTATGAGCTGGTCCCCTAAAGATAGTGAAAAAAAAAAATACTAATTATTATAGACCCAAAAGTTTGTGAGTGTGGATGTCTGGATGTTTGTTACTCTTTCAAGCTGTAACGGCTGAACGGATTTAACATAAAAGTGGTGGGCAAACTTTGTTAATGGGGGGCCAGAAAAATTAAGAAATTTCAGGGGAGGGCCAGAATTATAGGAAAACGGATTTTGTGCTGAAACTTTTAATCAATAAAAACTTTACAGTACCAACTTACACACTTGCACAAACGTTACATACATACCTAGATACATTTATAGTTACGCCTTTATCCCCAAAGGGGTAGGCAGAGGCCATAGTATACGCCCAGATTACACCATATAGTTTTATGTCCCACATAATAGGTGGTGAAGTCTATTGCCGTTAAAAATTAGAATTTAACTGTAATTCGAAGGTTTGAAAAAGTCTGTTCACTTCACCTATGCGTCTATTGCTCAACTAAGTAGAATCTTCTATATAATACTTCTGGAGCTTCAAAATATAATTATCGCGGGTCATTTACTAGGTTGGTATTCATGTCAAAGGATCGTCGGTGGGCCAGATTAAATACTTCCGCGGGCCGGAGGTGGCCCGCGGGCCCTACTTTGCCCATCACATTAGTAGCCTATAGTCTTTAATAACACAGAGACTACTAATTGTCCCAGGAAATAGTTCCGATTGGAAGTGAAAACGGAATCACATTAATATTCCACGCAGAATGAGCAGCATCTTGTTTAAAAATACCTAATAATTTCAGTAGTTTATCATTGAGTAGAATACAAAGAATAAAATGTGTACACTAAATTGTCTGTAGTGGGTGCTCATTCGTTTTTTTTAAACTACGAAATTATAAGGTATACTGTTTGCATTTTAATTAATAAAATTAATAATGCTGAAAATATATTCTACAAAGGTATTTTTTATATTTTAGCTCACGAGTTTTAATGGCCACTCGTTTAAAAATTCTAATGTAATAATTACTACCGTTAAGTTCCGGTAGTATTCACAATGTATCAGGTTTTTACCACTGGATAGACGGATTGAAGAGTCTGGTTTTAAAATACATATTTTTGCAGAAATAAGTAGTGCCTATGTACCTACTTTACGCTCTCTTTTATTTCCTTTTCATGTTCTTTGTGTAAACGTACATAAATAATTAGTACAAATAAATTACCTACACAGCACAGGTGCAAAGCCAAGGTTGACAAACAGTTTAACACAATTTTGTTGTAATTATTCAAATTTGTTTAGAGCGATTGTCTTCAAAGCTTTTGAACACTAAAAAACTTGTCAAGTGCGAGTCGGACTCGTGCACGGAGGGTTCCGAACCAATAAAAATAAAACACGTCAATGATGTATGGGAGCCCCCCTTAAATACCAATGATTTTTTTTTCAGTTTTTAGCACATACTTGTATTTGTTGCTACAGCGGCAATAAAAACATTTACTACTATCAAAAATCCTACTAATATTATAAATGTGAAAGTTTGTGAAGATGTTTGAATGTTTGGATATTTGTTACTCAATCACGGCTAAACGGATTACGCTGAAATTTGGTGCAGGGATAGCTTAGTTTCGAATAACACATAGACTACTTTTCATCCCGGCAATTTGTTCCCACGGGAAGCGGGAACGGGCACCGAATTCAACGCGGGCGAAGTCGCGACCATCATCTAGTCTTAAAATAAAGAGTAAATTTAGTTTACGGGAAATCGGCACTGAATGGCTTGGACGGTGTTAATGAATTAGAACTTAAATTAAATTAAACAACTATCTCAGAGTTGTTGTTGCTTCATTGTGTGTTTCCGCGCAAAAAAAAAGAACTTTATGACAAGCTCGCGAAACATCCGCATTGATGTCATCGACAGATAATGTTCGACTGTGCAGAAAATGACATTTAAGGATACAAAGAAGATATTTCCGTGAATGATTACAATTCATTTATATCGTAAGTGTGTGTCTATTTATTTTATTTCCATTAGGGATCTTAAAAAGGGACTAGTACATCATTTTCACAGGGTTACCACTGCAAGTGCTGCTATTTTAAGGCTATGGTGTCCACCGGGTACCAAATTTGCTTGTTTGCAGCTAAGTTGTATAAAAACCGATCAAGTGCGAGTCGGGTTCGCACACAACACCACATGTTGCTTATAAGTACCTACAATGAAGTGAGTCTTGGTAAATAGTGTTCCGTTTCTAAAAACAGACGAAACGGGCTACGCTAAGGCTACTAGCGTAACTTAATAAGGTTATAGTTTTTTTTTTTAATAAGGTAACTTAGACGACATGACTAAGGTGATGGAAAATTGTCGCAGTAGCCCGAGAAAGTTTGTATACACGCGTTGCCGACTCTGAACATTTTTATACCTGTGGGATACCATCTGGATGCTATACCGGACTCCTACCGGCTAAAATCACACGGTGTCATGCAACTGTCTTTTATAGTTGGAAGCCCCGTGTAAGCCGAAAGGATGTACCAGGAAACGCCAGGATATAGATATAAACGTAGTCCGACAAGAAAGTACACAATACATACATACATACATATAGTCACCTCTTTATCCCCGAAAGGGTAGGCAGAGGCATAGCATACGCCCACATTTTACCTTATAGTTTTATGTCCCACGTAATAGGTGGTGAGCCTATTGCCGTGTTGAAATAGACAGACTTAGGTCGCTGCGACGCGCAGTTGAAATTTTCCAAGCCGCCCATAAGGCCTTCAACTTGGCTTAACGATTGTCATTTTACTGACAACCGGGTTTCATTTCGAGTTTTCCTTCTCTACGCAATGGATCTTTTTGCGAAAGTGTTCCCTTAGTCGTCTCTTAGGACACCCTCGGGATGTATTATATTTGTACTATTTTAACCGTCGCAACACAAGACCCCGTCGCCGCGTCGCCACACGGGGCAATAGCTGTTACATTATGTCTCACTGAGGGCAAGAAAGGCCAATCGCCTTCCCAAAATTACTCGAGAGGTTTACGTCCAGCAGTGGGTTGCCATAGGCCTATTAGATTAAATCCTAGTACGTTACTGACACGCAAAGCCTGACAAATGGTTTTGTACCTCAGTGAAATGACCTCAGTCAAGTATATTTTGACTATAACATCGTTCAAATGAAGGGCATTTTACGTGGACCCTACGAAACGTTATAGCTCGCGTGCTACCCTGACTCGCTATAAGTACCGTGATTAATGAAATCTGATGGAACACAGCGGTCAAGGCAGGAGGTTATTTCGTTTAACGAAAACGTTTTGTATAGTACGTAGGTACCTATAAGGTGAAAGGTCAATAGTTATACCTACTATAGTTATAGCATTTACTTCGTGCTGAAAAGCAGCCTAGGGTTAATCTATCTTACTAATATTATAAATGCGAAAGTTTGTGAGTGTGGATGTTTGTTACTCTTTCACGCTCAAACCGCTGAACGGATCGGGCTGAAATTTGGTACAGAGATACATTATAGTCTGGAATAACACATAGGCTACCTTTTATCCCGAGAATAACTTCCCGCGGGAACAAATTTTACGCGGGCGAAGCTGCGGGCATCAGCTAGTATTTTATATATGTTAATCAATATCAAACTAACCAGTATATTTGAACTTTCAACTTAAAAAGTCTACAATGCCAGCCCAAATTAAACTGCTCTAGACCATTGATGAAATATCTAATTCTATATTTTGATTGATGGATTCGTACTCGAGAACTCAGTAACGGCAATTGCTTACAATAACACTGGACTCACAACAGACCTACGGCCACCACTGCGGCCTCGCCTGTATATGATAATTTGTATTTAAAAGTATACAAGTATTAATATCCGTAATCTGATACCCATGACAGGCAGGTTATTTCTAACTTACTTAGGGATCATAAAGCGTAGTGTGAAAATGTCGGTGAATATTTATTTATTTATTATTAAAATTGTGTTGTCAAGCCGGTCAAGTAATTTTAACTCATTACATTAGATATTTACTGCTTGTACCATTTCAGAATGGCCTTCCAAGTAACTACTTCTACTAAATTTACTCTTCCGCATAGTAAGTACGGGAAGCATAGGCCTGCGTTATTATGATTGGACCTCAAAATACCATTCTCCTTTGTATTTTTATTTTATTTTATTATCTGGTCTGCATTACTCAGCGATTGCACTATCGTTTCTATTGTATGATGTATTGTAATACTCGTAGTTTTCTTGAGAAAAACTTTATTAGATCAGGCGATGTTTAGTAATAATTATGTTGCATACAAGTAATGCTTTTTTTTATTTACGTGAGGGAAAATCCTCATGGATATTATGGACTTCTACCGACCAAATAACCTCACGTATACTGCTAACAGATTACGATTGGGCAAGCCCTCGGAAAGATACCTCGGACATACAAGTAATGCTTGGACTGCAATTACTGCAAAGATAGTATATTTGTAGATGTGTAATTTTATTTCTCTTTTCATACCACTGAGGTGGCAGACAAGCGTGCGGCGACTGGTGGTCACCGTAGCCTATGAACGTTTGTAATACCAGACCCCTTTGAAGAAACCCATACTGTAGGCGTTTGGGAAAACCGAGGCTTATTGGAATTTTGGTTTGGTCAGACATTATGCTTAACTACTCTATATTAAGTGGATGGTCAACAATACTACTGACAAAGTGTGCGGTGTATAATTTACATTTGCTTACCCCCTTGGGGATATAAGCCTGATTGTGTATGTAATGTGAATACCATTGAAAGTGTGTCAGTTGGAATGTCATTTAGTAAAAATATTTACTGAAAGAAAATGTAAAAATTACGGTACCTACCTATTATTGATAAATTGCGTTACTTAAAAAACCCATATAGCTGCCTTAAAATACATACATTAAATAAATAAATAAATATTCACGGACATTTCACACAACGCTATCTGATCCCAAAATAAGCTAGGAATAACCTGCTTGTGTTAAGGGTATCAGACCACCACGGATATTAATACTTATATACTTTTTAAATCCATACATATTATACATAGAAACACCCAGACTCTTGAGACAAACATTTATGGGTCACACAAATATTTGTCTCCGGTGGGAATCGTACCCACGACCTCCAGCGCCGCAGGCGGTATCACTACCGACTGCGCCACAGAGACATTATGGTCACGCCTTTATGCCCGAAGGGATAGGCAGGTCATTTTAGAATTAATCCCACGTAATAATTCGTAAGCCTTATTGTCGTGTTGAACAAGCCGCCAATAAGGCCATCAACTTTGCTAAACGACTGCCTTAAAAATTCAAGAAATGTTTAAAATTAAATAATATTATGTCTAGATAACATACTTACCGAAAAAATACATGTTACAGTTTGTCTATAAAGTCGTGAAATTAAATGAGGGCGCTGCTGAATGCATGTATGCAACCCTATATAGTACGACCAAAATGATTTTGATACGAGGAGTTCGTTCCGAGTAAAATCTTCTTAATATTATAAATGCGACAGTTTGTGAGTGTGGATGTTTATTACTCTTACACGCTCGAACGGTTAAAGGGATCTGGCTGAAATTTGGTACAGGGATACATTATAATCTGGAATAACCATGGCTACTTTTTATTCCGGGAATAAGTTCTTACGGGAAGCGGGAACGGGAACAATACAAATATTATAAATGCGAAAGCTTATGAGTGTGGATGTGAGACTCTTTCACGCTCGAACAGTTGAACTGATCTGGCTGAAATTTGGTACAGGGATACATTATAGTCTGGAATAACACATAGGCTACTTTTCATCCCGGGAATAAGTTCCTACGGGAAGCGGGAACGAGAACAAATTCGACACGGGCAAAGCTGCGGGCATCAGCTAGTGAGTTAATAAATAAAACACATTATACATGTTTAATTTTGTTTCTGTTTTATTGAATCAGATCCAGAATAAAGTTATTGAACCAGATCCAGAAGTCCCGGTCTAATAGCGTCTTACAACCCACGAGCAGGTGCCTAGCAGTCCCAATTGCTTCGCCAAAATCATGTAATTACATGTTTTATCTGTAACTTTCCCCCATCTGACAAGGATTTTTTTGGCGCAGTGCACAAATATTAAAATCGTCTATTTCTTTCTTTGCCAACATTTCTGTGTTTCCCAGGAGTTTCAAACTTTCCTTCATTATTAAAACCTTCGTTAAATATTCGCCTAACTGTACTCTCTGATTTTCCTGAAAAGAGTAAAAAAAGAAAATTAATTACCTAATGGAAACAAACTATTGACATGAAGCAATTAATTCAAAATAAAAAAATGGTAGAAAACCAGTTTGAACTGAGTATCAAAAATGTAGGTCGTACTATAAAAATTACCTACTAACAATGTTATTCTAACCACTGACTTACATATAGATTGTAAGGTTGTGATTCTAACCTAAAAATATGCTAATGCCTTTTTTTGTCTCCAAATCGTAAATTCAGTAAATTTGTAACTTCAGACAGATTCAAAACAAACAATAACACGATTACATACCCACCAAAGATGCTGTTCGCTCATAAACATCCTCAAAATCCCACAACAATTGTCCAGCTTGGTATACTCCGCGAAACATCACTGGAAAACTTTAAAAATCACTTCCTGCGCACCACTCCGATTTTCTTTACTCATTTTGAGAAATGAGTAAAGAAAATCGGACCGGACCTTTATGCGTAGTTTGGTCTCAATTTGTTGCAGTTTAATCCAAACATTAAAGTTACGTGAGAGAATAAACGAAATTCGACGATAGCATTGACAACTGACGTACAATTATGTTTCTTGTTGCCTGTGTTGCCACACACATAACTATTTTTAGTTCCTCAAACATTCATTTCACGACTTTATAGACAAACTGTACGTATTTTTGTGGACTCGGAGCCAATTATTCGTATTAAATACTTGCTTTATTTGCGTTTTTATAATGTGGTTCAGTTATTTATAATTTATGCATTGTAAACAAAGAAAATTAATGTAAGTTTAGATACGGTGTGTAAATCTGTACACAATTGGCAATTTTGAGAATTTTTACGAAAATTCGCATGTTTATAGAAAATGTTGTTATAGATAATTCAACTCATCAGTGCGCGCGGCGCTATGTGTGCGTGCGCTAGTAATTATATAGCTTTAATTTGTGTGGCAGTGATGCGGCCGTCTTCACAGAGTACATTTTTATATTATGAGGTAGAGACGTAACTCGACTTATTGACGACACCAGCGGTGCCAAGCAGTCTTTGCAGGAAACGCTCTGCGTGGCCGCGAAATAAACATCATATTTATACAAAAAGCATACAGCGCCATCTACCACGTTTGTAGGCAACTCTTACGTTATAATGAAACGAAATCAAATATCATGACAAGTCTCAATGTAACTGCAACGTTGAGATCCTGTGTAACTTGGTCACATTATAATTCATTACATAGTGTTCTTAGTGATAATACCATGGGTACAGTCGTTAAAGAAAATGTCTAATTCTTCACGGAGAAAATGTTTAAGAAGTCAGGTAAATATTTTTTATGTGTCAATTCTCTCTGAAACAAAGTCCCCGCCGCGTCTGTCTGTTCACGATAAACTTAAAAAATACTGCATAGATTTTTATGCTGAGATCACCAATGATTCTTGGGAAAGGTTAACGTATATAATTTGTTGAGTTTTTGTATACATTGACAAAAATATAATGATATTAGTTGGAGATGTCGGAAAAAAATAAGGTGTCTGGGAGCTTTTAACGAAAACGCTGCCTAAACCCTTCGAGGCATAACAAAATAATGTATGGTAGAATTGCAATGATGTTATAGTAAAAAAGAGGTAGATATCGCATTACCGCTCAAAAACTGTTGCGGACAAAGTCACACAATTGTTATAATTCCATTGAGTCGGCTAATAGCTGCGAGCAAAACAAGTCGTGTTGTGGTCGGCTGCTGTGTGCAAAACGACACAGATAGCTATCCCTCTCTGTTTTAAATGTTTTGTATTCTCTATCGCATTCATAGAGAAAATCTATTAGGTACCGATAGGTAAGCACGTGAAATTATAACTCAACAATAACGTAATGCTGTTTTGTATGAAGGTAGCATATCTTTACTTAAATATCATTGTAGAATTGTGTAACTTATAAAGGCCTACAAAAAAGTCATAAATGATAGAGCTCCAAATTCTAATGCAATAAAAATAGAAATGCAGAGATGGTCGACGGAAAAAACATTGCTTATACTGCAAATATGACAAAAATTGAACTGCATAACTTGATTTAAAAAATAAAAAAAAACCATATCGATACATCTAAAAAAAACTGTTGAGGGTCGAGAGTCTGTACATGGAAGATAATTTGAAAATTTTAATTGTAGGGCGTTCTCTAATCGATACTGAAGCTGAAAATGTAATTAGAAATTTTGAATCTCTAATTACATTTTCAGCCTGTCTGTATCCTGATTATGAATTGATTTAAATGAAACTTGGTACAATCTGAGCTTATGATCCGAGGAAGGTTCTAGGATACTTTTGTTCCCGATATATTGTGCGGTTCCTTTGGAAGAGGGCAGGGCAGTTTCACACGCTTTTCGCACACCTTATGTATCAGCTAGTTTGTTATAAGATTAATGACATACTTCAGCCATATGGCTTAAAAGTTCTTTGCTTCGCTTTATGCTTCGCATAAAATCGAACAAAATGTGATGGAAATAATGAAATTAATAAACGAACGTTTAAGTAAATTGATGAAGAGATGTGGAGTTATACTTGTCGACACGCCAAAGAAGAAGAATACTATCGACATTTTGATTGAATTTATAATGAACCTTGGAGAGAGCAGCGAATTCTAAAATGCCTCAATTTTATGCTTCAAACAGCGATACACCCATTGATTTTTATTTTAGTTAAACTAGTGTTTTTGTATTTTGTACTTCACTGTACCTCATGTCACACATACGAAGTCACTGTGTTTAGACGAGGCTTACCCACACATAGTGCCGCGCGCACAGATGAGTTGAACTTACTATAGTAATTTTAGTGCAAAAGAATATTTTTTCAAGATTATTAACTAGTAGGAACACAGCGATAGCGTTTGAATGTAGAAATGACCACCAGCATTCAGCCCTTAGATCTTGTAGGGCAAATTTTACCTACTTATCTATAGCTACACATCACATATAAACATGCATACAGAACCTCCTATTGAAAAAGATGGTTAAAAAGAACAATGATACAAATCAGTTGGAACGCCCGAAGGAAACTCGTAATGAAAATTTCATTAATTCTTTTAACAGATAAACATTTTTGCGATAAGCTGTATATTTTAAATTACAGATAGACATTTGAATCCTACATACCAATTTGGCCGATGTGGTACCGTGCCGAAGATGTCATGGCGCTTGCATCTATAGGCACTTCACTATAATTGTTTCTCCACACTCCATCACTTACCTAGAACAAAATAATACGCCATAAATACTTAAAATACCAGTTTCCGATCTTCCCTCTTTAGTCTATACAAAGTCATAGATACAATTCTAGCACAATCAAATCTAAACTTGCTAAATAAAGAAAATAAATGCCAGTAATTATTATTTTAAACCATCATTTTGATGATAAGGTACTTCAGGATACCTTATTCTAAAGAAAACGGAATGCTGAAGATTACTAGATGATAATAAGTATACGTGTGTAAAGTAGTACGTAGTGTAGTAGGGAAGTAGGTGTTATCCCTAATAGTATTATAAATGCGAAAGTAACTTTGTCTGTCCGTCTGTCTGTTACGGTTTCACTCCTAAGCGGCCGGAGCGATTGAGATTAATTCGGTGTAGGGATAGTTCGAGGCCCTAAAAAGACATAGGCTACTTTTTAACCGACTGCGCAAAAGGATGGTTATAATTTTACGCGATAACGACTTCTATGCGGTCGAAGCCGCTGGGAACAGCTAGTAGGATAATACGGTTATAATAGGGATTCCGTTCTAAGAGTAAGACAAATTTCTAATACCTAGGATTTCGAAATGCTCGTTGATGATATTTTAATTAGTAAACTCGATGTTATTGAATACCTATACAAGTACGGAAGAAATTTCGTTCTTAGAGTAACACCAATTTCTAATAGGCTTCCGCGATGCTCGTTGAACTACAAATTTTGCATCATGGGCTCCCCCGTCCATTACAGACATTTTCAACACAAGATACCTAGTGCTAGCTGCCGACCTTAAAACCTAATCTAAGCTCATTAATTTCTTCAGTAAGGTTTCAGATTGTATGTTAATACTTGATAAGCCTTGAAGTTGTATAAGGAGTGCTAGATTTCGGACCTATACCTATTGGCATATAATGTAAGTCTATTAGACTAATCGATCTGATGTTAAATCTAAAGACCCGTGGTTGGCCATCGAAATACGACAGTGATGCATTGAAAACGTTACGTAGGTACTGAAAATGGCAATAAATCACGTTTGATGTACTGGGAATCTCACATTATTTGTTGTATTCTGTTTTAGTATTTGTTATCAACAGAAATACAAGTAAGTATGTTTCATTTGTGAAAATTTTCCCCTTCGGCCAGATTGGAAACCAAAGTTTGGAAACCGGTTTCGAAAAAAGAATTATTTTTCTTTTAACGAAACCTGGTTTCCAATAAAGAAAAATAATTCTGTTTTCGAAACTGGTTTCCAAAACAGAAAGTTAGATCTTCTTTCAAAACCCTTCCAATATAACTTTAGAACTCTGTTCGGCAAGATATAATTTCTTGGCCACTTACAAGTATCGTTATGTATAAAAACAAGACGTTATCCACAAACCATCATAAGGCATACATTGGCGGTTGACAGCCCAAACCGAATAATATGAGAAGCAAAAAAAACATAGAAATTGATAACAGAAACAAGGCTTCCATAAAACTGCTCAAGGAAGGAAAGATTACAGTAGGACACTGTAAGTATAGAAATTATTTCTCCATTTCTTTTTCTAATATACGTTGGTACATACTTAATATGATTTCACTAAGTTTAACTTACCATTTTACGTGAAGTTTATTATTATTGATATGAAATATTATTGATAATAAAGAATAGATAGGTACCAATTTCAGTTGAATATGTATTTTGTAACTGTACGCATAAATAAACAGCTAGAAAGAAGAGTTTTAAAAGAAGATCGAACTTTCTGTTTGAGTTTCGAAAGAAGATCTAACTTTCTGTTTTGGAAACCAGTTTCGAAAACAGAATTATTTTTCTTTATTGGAAACCAGGTTTCGTTAAAAGAAAAATAATTCTCCCGGTTTCCAAACTTTGGTTTCCAATCTGGCCGAAGGGAAATTTTCATGAAATACGGCCTGGTGACTAACAGAGGTGTTTTAGTAATATCACAGGGCAGAAACTCCAGCTTGAATGTGTGCGTGTGATCAATAAAATGTAAGCAAATTGTACGTCAACGCGCACGTCAACTCTACTGACAGCTTTGGCGCGACAGGGAGTTGCCGATCTGTATGTAATACTATTATATTATCTTTGGTAATATGATGGTCCCTTACGATTTTATCCTTCAGGGACGGAACCCCAAAAACAATCATTGCAATCAATCAATATCAATACATATAATAAAATCGTAACAGGTCGCTGGCTGTACATGGAAGATAAATAATAAAAAAATTTATAGGGGGGCTTTATGAACGCCATTGAACCCAAAACAATGATTTTTAGAATTTTTGTCTGTTTGTCTGTACGGTTGTGCACGCTAATCTCAGTAACCGCTCAACCGATTGCAATGCGGTTTTTTTTTATTGTGTTGAGGTTTGCTCCAGTTAACATTTAGCGCTTGTTTTATGTAAATCGGTTTAGAAATAAAAGATTTATAACACTTTTAAGAATCAGATATTTTGAAAATTTTAATTGTAGGGGTTTCTTTGAATGTGAGTGAACCTAAACTGGCGTGTTGGCTTAATCATAAAAGAGCTTAATGATTAAGACTATTTTTAAACAATTCAGTCAGGACTGAATTGTTTTAAAATAGACTTAATCATTAAGCTCTTTTATGATTAAGCAAACAGGGCAGTTTCAGACGCTGCTTGATGACTCTGATGAAGAAATACCTTTCCTTTCATACACCTTATGTGACGTAAACGAAGTTGCGGGCTCAGCTAGTAAAACCATATAATTGAGGAACAACCTCATGAACATTCTTTATGAATAACGATCGAATCAGCGATTAACCGGGAATGTTTATTTTTGGATCGTGTAACACAGATGCGTTTCATTCGGCTGCAGTATAAGAACCTTGACTCACTCCCTAAATAGATAACTGAACTCATAAACTTTCATAGAAGCGTATCTGCTAGCTATTAACGTCGAAGATACGATTTATACACACATCTACTTATAAACTTATACAAATAAGTACCTACTGCTGGGTGTGAATGGAGACACGTTCAAGCGTTTTCCTGAGAAAAACGTAAAACTATGTAGTACATACTATCACAGATAATTTATTATGTTTTTTTTAACGTGAGGAAAATCCTAGATGAATGCTATGACTCTTACCGACGAAAAACCACACGTATTCTACCTAACAGCCTACGGTTGGGAGCCCCGGGTAAGTCCTCCGAAGGATACCCCAGGGCTCGCAACAGATCTACAGTTACCACTGCGGCCTCACCTAGGGGGCGGGGGAGAGATCTCTCCCACTCTTTCCCCGCCGCGCCGTCTCCTTTACGAGTATGACCTGCTCACAGAAAAGGCAGCGGAGTCTCACTTACTCCCGCTGGAGATCATGGCGAGAGAATATCCACGTCCAGACCTATGTACCGACTATTATATTATCTTCGGTAGAACCCTTGGACCTTGGGCTTTTCCTCTCTTTCCTACCAGTCTACTATATACACTGACAGAGACGCAAGAGCAAGTAACTAACTAGCAACTTGCCTCTGTTTCACTTCAGTAGTAAACATTAATCTTTGATGTTTGCAGGCGGGAACATTTAGCTATTTTGTAAACCACCACTCGCTTGACACAGCTTATTCCCGCCTGCAACTGTCGCCGACAAGTAGCTGAAAAAGTCACAAAAGAAATTTACAGCTTGTTTTTTTGCTTTTCAGTTGTATTTTTACTTTGAAGTCGGATTTTTTGTATTCTTAATAATTAAGTTTATTATTTATACTTAGTAAAATAACTTATCAACTTTTTACTACATTTTAACATTAATAAGCGGATAAAACAGTATTGTTTCATTGAAATATTTCTAAGGCAAGGTTCACAGACGCAAGGCTGTATACCGATAGCCGGCTGTTGACGTCGCTTTTTTGGGGCGAATTTTAAAAATTCCTCCAAGTGCGAGTCGGACCCGCGCACAGAGGGTTCCTTCCGTACCAAAAAACCGGCAACAAATCACGTTGGTTGTATGGGAGCCCCCCCTTCATCCCTCCTTTTTTTCTGATTTTAGTATTTGTTACAGAAAAACATCTTCTGTGAAAATTTCAAATAAAAAAGTTAAGATAACAAGTGAGTTGAATTCCTACAAATAAATAAATATTGTGATACATTCAAACACAACGCCATCTGGCCCAAACTAAGCTAATTTATGCTTTTGCTTTGGAATCTACAACTGATACACACATACCTACATAGAAACAGCCAATCTTCGAAACAAACGTTTGTGGATCACACAAATGTTTGCTCCGACCCGGGAATTGAACCCAGGTCCTCAACGCCCCAGTCGGTTACACTACCGCCTCCGCCACTGAGACAGTCCCTTGCCACTTATTACTATTTTTATTACCAAGGTGGCAGTCAAGTAGACGGTTCCACCTTATGAAAGGCGGCTAGAGTAGTCTTTGGACGTTTGCAACACCAGAGGTGCTACATTTAAATCCTTCTAAACCCTTTTTAAGAGTCCGTATTACCTACGCTAAATGGACTGTTACCTTGATCTAGATCTCAGAACTTGTGGAGTCTAATGAATTAACGTTATAAACAAAAGTAACTTCAGTTCATGAACTAAAAATGGTTTAGACCAAAAACACGTTTACTGATAAAATTCTCGATAGTCTTTTTTAAATAGGTACATCGATTTCGTGAAATTTTGATCTGGAATCTCATGAGTTTGAAGTTAGTTTTATAATATAATTTATTAATAAGAAAGACATGGTAAAATCTTCATTTGCACTAGACCACTTTTTTCCTATTGGTTATAATTCTTTTACAATTAATTTATTTCGTTAAAAACGCACAAAAACCCATCGCATCTCTATCTTTCTTGCACGCTAAAATGTACCTTTATCTTCTATCTTGTTTCAACCGATTAGAGTCATATGGACTCTTAATTACAGAGCAAGAAGTGTGAGGTACCAAGACTTCAAGAGCAAGGAGCGTACTCTAGATATATATGTAGAAGTGTGCACTATGGAGTACCTATCTAATGGACTTCGGAAAATTTTGAAGCGCATCGTTAAATAGCTATTAAGTAGCGATTACAATGTCGCCACAGAAACTTACTGTAGATACTAAATAGAAATTAATTCCTCATAAAAAACATAAAATAGCTTTCAGTGCAATTTTTACTAACCAATTTGCAATGTAAGATGCAACAATGCGTTCATCGTAGCTCTCAATCTCAACCAAATGCTCGATAATAATGTGTTTTTTTAATGCTATCATAATTTGAGATGCTTCATAACCATAGTTAAAGTATAATTCTAAAGAACACCTTTTCTATTTACCTAATTGAGTTATCTACCTAAGTTTCACTCATTCTATTGATTGTCTTACTGTTTAGAATTCCGTAAATCAATAAAATCGAAAACCTTATAAAATTATGGTTCTACTTCTGTAACTACGGAACTTCTATAGTATACGGGTTCCGCTTTAAATGCTACACAGTAATTCATCTCAAGACCGACCATAGAATAAAGTACTAGTACTTAAATAAGTAATTGTTTACAAAAGACTAAACAAGTGAGGCTAGGAGCGCTTCAAAAATATTGAATTGAAAGAATAACTTGCACTGTTCGTATAGCAATAATTCACAATGAACTCTGACTACGACAGACAACAATACCAAAATATTACGGATAATACTGGGTCAGTCAACCTACATAAAACAAAAATACAACAAACAACGGCATCGAAAACCTCCCTCAGTAAAGTGACTCCTCACAAATGCAAAAACATCAGGCAAATGAAATAACAGACGCTATTGTTGTTAAAAGGTTTGATTGGTGTCAACCCTTTCGTGCGTAACCCGGGCGTCATTTGCCCCGTCGGGGGTAACGTACGTACCTACTGACCTGGTTACTTTTAACTGGACTGCAGGCAGTCCGTTCTCACGTTAACATGATAGCATCTCTCGAATAAAAACGTACCTATATAACTGTATTTATTCCATTTACTGATAACATTGAGGAAACTTAAAGGTTTTTTATTACAAATAGCATGGAAATGAAGAGCGCGAAAAGGAAATGAAAGGTACCTAGCCGGCGTTGATGGGTAAGTAATGAAAAAATGGCGACGGTGTTGTATGATATTATTTTTTAAGTATTGGCGTTTGCTTCCGAAATGGGAGTCTAATTATAGGTACTGCGGACCAGAAATATAGTTGCAGATATTCGATAAGTAAAAGTTCGTTACAAATAGCTTTTTGCACGTTATAAACTTTAACTGTGTGAAATATTATGTTCATACGAGGAGGGGGTCTTAAAAAGGAGTATAAAAGTTCCGAGATATCATGATAAAGATAGAGTAGTTATATCATAATGCCTGTATACATATAGGAATAGGTTTCTATATTGGGGCAATTGACTCAAACCTATTATATAGGACGAAATACAAAAGGTTAAATTGTGGACATTTAGGTATTCTTTTGCCTACCTCTAACTGAATAAACATTATACAGTACAGTAATACACTTTTTCGTTTTTAAACTTCGTTTAGATATTAAGATATACCGATATAATCTTATTCCAAGACGAAAAGTGTTATAAGTGTAACGAGAAAACAGTTACTTTATGGGTATGAATATAAGTAAGTAGCTTTGTAGCTCACGGGCTTGTGAACTGACCCTAATTTATTTATTGCCTGTGATGTCGAGTGTGTTATAAAAATCTGTTAAGCCATGGATTGTTTGACAGAGCGTCTGTTGAGAATAAGTAGATAAGTACCTATGTTATGTTATTATCAGACTTCAGCGTGTTTGAACATTATTGGTAGTGACCGTGTTGTTTGGAACTCTGTATCAAATAGCGTAACACGACATTTAAAAATTAATTTTGGTAACATTGGAAACCAAAAAATCTCCGTGATATCGCTGGCCAAAAAAAAATCTGAATGGTAGGAAACAGGCTTAAGGCGGTCTTCGGGTGTCGTGGAAATAACGCTTTGATAATAAAGTTTACGTTACATTAAATGAAATCGGGTTGTCTGTTTATATATCCTCTTATATCGTTAAAACTACTTAACGAATTTATGTGCAGTTTTGGATTCAGTGCAGATTGGTTCAAGAGGAAAGGTTTACCTATATGTATTATAGGTACGTCGTTGTAAATTGCGCGGGTCAGCTAGTGAATAATATTATTGTTTTCTCGTTATGGTATCCATTGTAATCTTAGAATTGTAATCAAATTTCTATTCAATGAAAGACATTATGAAAACACCTGGTCGCTTGTTAGTGTTCACGCACACTAAACAAACAATAACATATTATTTCAATGTCTATATATTTACTTAAGTATAATAAAACTGTAACGGTATGAAAAACTGTACATTGATTTTTTGTAGGGCGTTCTTTGTCAGTTGTTAAACGTTATCTGGACGTTGTGCCCCAGCACATCAAGTTTATAGATTAGAAATTATTTGTTAAAATTTCATTATGTAAGGAAGGATTATCAAGGAACGTAAGAAAGGTACTCATGTCACTCATGAATAAATTCTCAGGCTCCCTCCTTTGAACTTTCCTAGTCGTTATATTCACGTTAAGTATGACATTTTTGTAGTGGTAGTCATTAAGCAAAGTCAAAATGTTATGTGTTACTTGAAAATTTTCAACAGCGGGCAGTTACAGCCAATATCTTTTACTTAAAAGCAGTGCATTTATTTACGTATAACTCCACGTGAACGAAGTCATGGGGCCAACTAATAGTTCTATGTCAGAATAGTAGACAAACAAAATTTTAATTGTTTCATAATTTCCGCAAATAAATTATGTTTTTATTATACTTTGAATGGACTCATCGCCTTGCAGTCACCAAGGTTAACTGGTCGTCAAGGCAATATAAAAATAAATACTAAGTAGTTACTTTATGAAAGTAAAAAAAAAATGTAGAGTAGGACAAATCTAACTTTCAATGATAGACAATGTACGTGCACTGTGCACTGTTGATCACAAAGCGTATTGTTGGTAATAAGATTGCCCCCAATGTATGAGAGTGGGGCAAAGTTAATGCACACATTTTAGACATAGTAGTGGGGGTTAGCTTTGGAATGTATTATATTATTGCTTACATATTATTTTAGCTTAATTTCGGCTAGATGATGCTGTGTGAAACTGTGAAATTGCCCACAAATATTTATTTTATGTTATACTGATTGCTTTTTAAAATTATCTATACTAATATTATAAAGAGGAAAGATTTGTTTTTTTGTTTGTCTGTTTGTAACGAATAGGCTCCGGAACTACTGGACCGATTTGAAAAAATCTTTGACTGTTGGGAAGCTACACTCTTTGCCGTGAACATAAGCTATATTTTATTCCCGTATTGCCACGGGAACGGGAACTACGCGGGTGAAACCGCGTGACGTCCGCTAGTCTCTAATAAATCAGGGTAGCATTTTAGTGATTCCCCTAACAGTAAAGTACCTGTTTATTACACGTGTTTAGTTGTATAATCTATGTCCATATTATTAGATAAGATGACAATGGGTGAATATTATTATGAAATACTATTACATAAGTTATTCCTTTGTATTAACATGTATGGTACAAATATGTGTCGTGCGGTAATATTTAATTTATTACATTAACATGAGTTGATGCTCGTGATGACCGTTTTACTAAACGAAGTGGTTTGAAGTGACTTATATATTACCTAAGCACTTATATATAAAACCACAGAATATAAAACTGTTAGAGAATGATAGCTAGCAGAGAAACACATTGAAGTGGTAATTATTGACTTTCCCACATCAGTAAGAGCAGACAAGTTTAAAAGTAAAGACCGTTGTTCATGTAGTTTAAGATGTACGTCCCGCCTGTATTTATGTATGTCGTATACTACTTTATTTTATTTTTAATCTTATTTTATTATTGATATAATGTATATTATAAATGAATCGTTGAATGTGTTACTAAACAGAAATCTCGAGAAAAATTACTTTAGTTTGTCAGCCAAGAAAGATTTTAAAAGAGAAAAAAGATTTAAATCACACAAGACAGAGTTCAATAAAAGCGACCGGAAAACAATATAATTATTATTGTAACATGAATAAATAACGGGCAACGGAGAGCTACGGGGCGGGGGCTGGAACAAAATAAAATGAATTCCTATTTTCGCCTATTGTTTGGAGGTAAAGTTTTAAGAAGACAAATATATACAGGACGATGCTACGCCTAGTCCCAAAATAAAGACTCTCACCGCGTTTATATTTCCGAAAATACGCAAAGACTACTAAACCAAATTTTTACCCGATTTTCACTTCAATGGATTGACGGGTTCACAAGGAAAGGACATGGGAAAGTCGCGGTCGATCGCTAGTCAGCCGACTTGACTACAATTTTCGCTTCACCGCAGTTCCAAAACAGGACCTTTTCTAAAATTATCCCAGCGACCAATCGATATGACCCGGCTTCCCTTTACCGTCTAGACAGACGCATACATTCCTGGCTCTCTATGTATATACACAACTGCAGACTGGAAATCTTCTATAATAACCTCAACAGATTGAGCTCCGAATGGTATTGGTATTACATGATTTGCGCGGAGTATTGCAAATGTAAGGAAGATTTCGTCACAAGGGTAGGTACAGTTTTTATTTTATTATCGTTTTTTCTATATTTGTGGTTCAAGAGGATATTTCTTGCCAATTTTAGTGTATAGTTCTAGGTTAACGAGAACTTACCCTATTAATTTTGATTCTTTTGAGAGTGTCGAAATGCACGTTTTTGTTGACATAAACGACCGTAACTCTTTCCTGCGTTAACTTAGACGTTTAATTTTTCTACAGCTTCAAGGGACTATAGACCTTAATAGATGGTATTAATTTTATCTCGATACCATCACGCGTTCACGAGATAAAGGGTCTTGACAGACAGACAGACGGACGGACTGATGTCAAAGTGATCATTATAAGGGTTCCGCATTTTGCTTTGAGGTACGGAACCGTAAAAATGTCTATGACTTCGTGATACAGATACAATGTATTTTTTTCCACAAGCCTATGGATATTTTCAATAATAAATTTGCGTTACACTCACCCTGCAAGAATTACGAAGGTCCCTTTTGTGTTCATATAGCTAATTAGAATGAAGTAAACAGTTGTGTTTTGTGATTTATGTGATAAATTATGGATATGATAACTATGATAACTACATCTACATCGAATTAAGTATAACTGATTTCAAAACAGTAAATAAAATTAACTTAAAAGTAGTACGTGCCTATCTACTGATGTACTCGTACTTGAATCCGTTACTTGAAATCTTAATTCGCTCGTAAATGCTTAACGGTGTAACGAATATATTCTTGTTGTTTGTTTTTTCCGTTGGATGTTGAAAGATCCCATCTTTCAACATCCAACGGAAAATGACTAACATCCTGACATCCACAAGTACGATATTGGAGTATTTACCATAACCATTCTTTTAATTATTTATTTTCATTCGAGTTTTGAGAAATAAGAAATAAGTTTTTGAGAAAACTCATATGACTAACAATTTAACATCTAATGTTATGTACAGAAACAAATATTTTTGTACATAACATTATTAGGTAAATGTGTAAGTAGGCGTGTGGATATTTTTAGGTTTATTACCTCAAAGAAAAAAACGAAACCCTTATAGGATTACTTTGTTTTCCCTCCATCTGTCAGTCCGTCTGTATGTCAAGAATTTTTATCTCGTGAAGGTGTGAAGGTATCCAGTTGAATTAATACCGTATATTTAGGTCTATGGTCTCTTGAAGCTGTAAAAATCAAACTTTTAAGTTACCGCAGAAAATAGTTTCAGCTGATAATGTCGTCAAAAACGTGTTTTCGACACTTTCAAGGATATCAAAGTTCATAGGTTCATAGGTTCATAGTTCCCTTTAACCTAGAATTATGAAATTTGGGAAGTAATATCCTCTTATACCAGGAACACAGAAAAGTGCATTTGTAACGAAATCATAAAAAAAAATTATGTTTAAAGAACGTGCTTATTCAAAAACTATGGAAACGACACCTTTTTCCGCGTCAGCTTAGAGGTTTGATTTTTAACAACTTCTAGGGATCATACACCTTATTAAATGGTTTTAATTTCAACTTTATACTTTTATTTATTTTTATTTATTATACACTTTATTGTACGCCGGATACATAGTTGCAGATGACATATATTATATACGGGTAGCAATACAATGGGCGGCCTTATCACTAAAAGCGATCTCTACCAGGCAACCTTTGGATGGAGAAAGTTTGTAAGGAACTGAGTGGTAGTTGTTTGGCGTACCTACTTATATACTTAACATACTTACATACAATAGATAGAAATATCAGTGATCACATTACCTAAAAAAATATCTATATTATCTTTAAATAAACATACATACATAAACCCATAAATACATACATACATACATTAATACATACATACATAAATACATACATACATACATACAAATACCTACATATCCTACATAGACAAATAGTGTTCCTTTACCATAGTTTTAAATCTGGCTAAAGTTTGTGCTCGTCTTATCTCGACAGGAAGTTTATTCCATAGTCGTACCGCAGTGACCGTAAACGATTTGTCAAAGAACGTGGAAGAGTGAGATGGCATCTTTAACCTCAGGTTTTTTGACGACCTTAGACATTTCGAATGCGTGTCATGAAGGAACTCAAACCGTCCCTTAAGATAGGAAGGAGAAGAAGGGCTAAATAATATATTATATAGTAGCGAAAGAACGTGAGCATCCCGGCGAAGTCTTATTGATAACCACCCGAGCTGAGTTCTGAACTGCGAGACATGTTCATATTTGCGTAAGCCAAAAATGAACCTTATACATACATTTTGAAGACGCTCAAGTTTGTCTAACTGGTTTTCGGTGAGATCAACGTAGCTGACATCTGCATAATCAAGTATGGATAACAGTAATGCGTTTGCAAGCGCAATTTTGGTAGTCATTGGCAAAAGATTTTGGAGCTTCCTTAAAGAGCCCGCAGATGCGAACAATTTACGACTAACCTCTGTTATCTGTGGATCCCAAGATAAACTAGAGTCAATATATACACCCAGAGTCTTAACTCTATCACAGATAGGTATTATTGTGTGGTCAAAAGTAACCGGGGGAATATCATTCAACTCAATTTTCGATGCAAGTCTGGAGCTGCCCAAGATTGCTACCTGTGTTTTCGTAGGATTCACCTTAAGGCCATAGGCCCTACTCCAGTTGCATATGTGGTTCAGATCTCTGTTTATACATTCGATAGCTTCTGTTATCGAAAACTTTTACGCATTCACAAGATAAAGGGCCTTGATAGACGGACACAGGGAGGAACGGGCAGACGGACGGAAGTAGGGAACCCTCGGTGAGCGAGTCCTACTCGCACTTGGAGGGTTTTTTATTTTAGTTAAGTATCACATATTTAAAACATGTAGGTAAACAGTAGGTCAGTATATCATTTGTTTAGATAAGCGATATTAATTTATCTACAATATTGTAAACTATTATTTTAATAAGTTAACGTTACCATTATGTGCGGTTAAGTAATCGTTTCCATAATTTTATCATGAACATTGACCCTGAACTGCTAAATAAGTTAACCTTTACTTTTCCTTCCGTAACATGTTTCATGGTGTTACTAAATACTTTTAACTATACCTACTTTAAATAGATCTACGCTATTTGATTATTTATTTTATACTGTTTTGATGGACTAAGTAGAATGTGCTGCACATATTGAAACACACCATTTGTACAGACCAATATTAATTTACGTTGCATCTGACCGGTTCCGCAATAAATATGGCTTTTTCAAAAGCATTTAGAACTGCCCATGACGGCAGCGTGACGTGAGGAATTAACGCACGCTCCCCCCCCCCCCCCCTTGGAAGTGGGTTCACACCTTAAACCCCCCGAAGACGCGGGATAGCACCCGAACCACCCACTAGGCGAGGCCGCAGCGGCGGCCGTGGGTCTGTTGGGAGTCCTGGGACTTCCTTCCGAGGGCTTACCCGGGACCCCCAACCATAGGCTGTTGGGCGTAACGTCAGGATTTTTAGTGGGTAGGAGTCCGGCATAACATCCATGAGAATTTTCCCTAACGTTAAAAAAAAGGCATTTAGAACTATGCAACAACTCGAGGTAGTACCACACTGGGTACTACCTCGAGACCTATCGAGAAGCACTTGTATGCGAGTACTATTACGATTATTTACGAGTCTCGTGTTCAGTACAACGTGAGGGTCGCAGATGTCTTAGAATACATCACATAGTAGTTTGAGAGTCGAAAAGCTGCACTCTCATCATAACGTGAGCTTCAACTCGTTCTTTGTGACTTTTGTGAGGGTGCCTACAGACCGCATCAACACCTTATTGGATCCAGATCCAGGAAACCAGTTGGAAAGTTGCATTTAATTCACTGTTTTCGCTAAAATGTTCTACATTATTTTTCAACTTCATTTACATATTCAATGACAGGCTATAACTACATACTCACTCTACAATAAAAGTAATTCGGCAATTTGTGTTTTCGCGCAAGAGTTTTTATTTAAATATGCTCAAGAAGACCGTTACCTAAACTACGAATACTAAGCAACTATGTAAATATTTCGAATTTCTTTGTAGTTACTGTTAATTTGTTACCTAAACTTATTGTCAGTGTCAGAAGCACTGGAGTTATCCTCCCCAGGGTGTTCCCGGGACTCCCAACCATAAGCAGGGCACAGAGAGGTTTAGTCGGTAGTCCATGAGGATTACCATACGTAAAAAAAACAACTTATTATTATTTATTTATTTATTTATTAAGAGTTATGGATGTACTCCACATACTCGTATAAATACAGCATCTACAAATTTAGAGAAGGAAAACTCGAAATGAAACCCGGTTGACAGTAAAATGACAATCGTTAAGCCAAGTGGAAGGCTTTATGGGCGGCTTGATAAATTTCAACTGCGAGGCGCGGAGACCTGCGCCTGACCCTTTCAACACGGCAATAGGCTCACCACCAATTACGTGGGAGATAAAACTATAAGGAAATGTGGGCGTATTCTATGCCTATGCCTACCCCTTCGGGGATAAAGGCGTGATTACATGTATTTATGTATGTATCTACAACTTATTACTATGGAAGTTGCTTACCATGAAGTCGTCTGTCAGATAAAGTATCCTCTTCATCCCACCACGGCTGGTCCAATATCCGGCGCGCCGGTGGACGATCGAAATTCCCATAATATTGAAACTCCATTCTTGTTAATAGTATCACAAACGAAATTTTGATTTAAGTAATAAATTTCTTAAAACACAACGCACACTGAAAACTTTCATAAACAACACAACACTTTCAACGCTGAAGTGATACTGTTAATTACTAAGTTTTCACGACCAGACATAAATGAGATAAATGTATGACGCTCAATATAAACAACAAATCATAGGGTCATTATTGTTGATAATAATAAAATAAACCGTTCACTTGAACTACGAGTATTGTCGAGATTAAATTTACTCAGCCAATGTTCCCTTAGCTTCGGAAATATTTGCATCCCAAGTGTGAACAAGACTTTGTAAACACAATCGTACGCTTACTCAAATAACGGTAACATTGGCTGTCTCCCCGTTCGCTTTATCCGACATTTTATTTCAGTGCGGAAACAAGGATCTCGATACTTTGAAATTACATTGTCAACTGAATATGTTAAGTATATTTTTATGTCTGATAAGCGTGCCTAATTAGTCAGTGCTCCTATCTTGAATGCCCTCCATTGCAAACTTAAAACGTCAAAATGATAAAGCGGTCTTAAGAAATTTAGAGCATTTTTTGAGCACAGTTTACAGAGTTTATTCAAACTAGATATTAAATGTTTGATATCTTTATGTTGATATGAATGAAGAACTATTTATATTTATTAAATAAAAAACTGCCTAATGTCTTTTTTCGTGACTAGGTAGGTATATTTTATTTTAGAGTAAATCCAATCACTCCCAAAATTAAAATAGGAAACGCCAATGTCCATCAGTAAACTATAATATTGAACATAATATTAAAGTAAGAATTTTAATGACTACTTCATCAACAAGTACCTAGAGTCCTAGACGAAACCGCCGAACGCAGTATGACAAAATTTGGTCAGTAGATTATTTTTGTTACGTAGGCAACCACAAAAAAAAATTGTAAGTTCTCAGAATTTGAAAGAATTGTTCATATTGCCGTTAACCCATCCACGTACCTACTAAACAAAATAAATTGTTAGTGGGCCGAGATGAAAGTGAGGCTACGTGAAACACAAATCTATTCAATACTTTAATTACTAGACTATGAAAAGAATCCTGGATATATCCTTCCGAGGGCTTATCCGGGGCTCCCACCCGTAGGTAGGCAGCTAGGCAGTAGGTAGGGAACGTTTGGTTTTTAGAAAGAAAAAAAAAACTATGAGAATTGACAGCGTTCCCTCATTGAGCATGTGTTACTAACCGTCCAGAGGCAATGCCTTCCAAATTCATAGGGCCAGTCTGCTATTGTTTTGAGTCAGAACCGAATTCGTAGTTCGTTATAAAGTCGACGCGTAAGGCTACGGTACAATTTGACAGTTTTCGTAGCTATTGAGCTACGATTTTTAATGATATTTAAGACCCAGTTAATGAAATAATTCTTATTACTGCTCAGCTCCTTTTCGCCGTAGTTGATTTAAAATTCTTCTTCAATTAAACTATAAAACTGAAGAAGATTATGTTTGTAAATTGTAAAGTGTACAGGTACTTTGCTAGGATACCTATTTGTAACTACGGGTTGGATTCCAAAAATAAATCAATTGTAAATTAAGATTGTTCTGACACAATCTAAATAGCAAACTTAGGCCTCTAGTGCCTGGCCGTAAACAGAAGTAATTTATTTATTTATTTATTTATTTTACACTTTATTGCACGCCAGGTAAAAAACTAAAGATAAGAACATTTATTCAAAAAGCAATACAATCGGCGGCCTTATCGCTAAAAGCGAGCTCTACCAGGCAACTTGGATGGAAAAACTTGGTTGCAGGTAAAGAGTGGTAGTTGTTTGGCGTAGGTACTTCTAATTCCGGTATTTTATTACGTTTCGTACATCATATGTATTTCCTTGCTATACCTAACATATAAAAACGACATAATAATCTGGTGGACATAGTAATCTGGTGTTTAAACTCACAAACCATATAAAAATACACTGCATTGTTTAGTCGGTGCACCTTGCCATAGTTCGCAGCTATTAAGTCAGTAAGGATGAGAGAACTCTGTTTAGAATAAATCAAGTCATTCATAAAGAAGCTGAATCTGAAAACGACCTAATGCGTTGTCATGGCGGTATTGCTTGCTTTCATGTGCATTTTGGTTTTGTGTCAAAACAATACCCAATTCCGGTTGTCCAAACTCTAATCGGGAGTATATTTCGCACATACCTACTATCCAACGCATACCTATATCAAAAAATGCTCTGTTATGTATGACTAAAACGCGAAGAGGAGACAACTGATAAACATATTTTTTGGGTCTCTCATCATATATTTATCAACAAAGAAAACTCCGAAACAACCGTATGTGACATCACAAATAATATTGCTGAAACCTCAAGCACAGCGATCGCATACTCTCACCACTAGGCCATCGAGTCAGTCACTACTGAAAGTTTCCATCCTGTATAGATTAGTTGGTCATTAATACCTATAATTATTCACTTCCTGAAAGCCTCTTGAAATTGTATATTTTCCTACTCTATTGAGTACACTAGTTTATAACTCTTATCTATTACAAACTACACTACCTACTTGTCAAACAAAAGTACCTACTAGGTGGCCAGTAGCCACTATCCTTACTAATATTTATACTTCCTTAATAAAGGCGAGACAGTTTGTATATGTTTGTTACTCTTTCACGTTCTTACAGCTGAGCGGATCTGGTTGAAATTTGGAACAGGTTAAAGTTCCCATAGAAAGCGGGAACCATCGCGGACACCAACTAATATTATACTTAGGTACTCTTATGGTGGCAGGATAGATTACATTGTGATCGCAGAGCAATGATATCGTAAAAGGTGACTACTAATTACATACATACATACATACATATGGTCACGCCTTTATCCCCGAAGGGGTAGGCAGAGGCATATTATATGCCCACATTTCACCTTTGTATAATTTGTCCCACGTAATAGGTGGTGAGCCGTATTGCCGTGTTTAAATGGACAGGTGCAGGTTGTGACTGCCTGCTGTTGAAATAAAGCCTTCAACTTAGCTTAACGACTGCCATTTTACTGGCAACCGGGACCAACGGCTTAACGTGCCTTCCGAAGCACGAAGCACTAATTACATACAGAGAGAAAACTCGAGTTATAGCCCCATTCTAACTGGTAAGGTTAGGCCTAAACCTCTCAAAATGAATGATTTGATCTAAGTATATCCACAAGAATCAAACTCATTTTTGATCTATGCTCAACAATGAGCGTCAATCGCCTGAGATCGATTTGATTGTAGGTAGTAGGTAGGTACTATACCAACGATTCATTAAGATTATTATATTTGACCTTCAATTGATAGGGTCACCACCTATTACTTATTTACAATGCTGGGTACTTCTAGTGGCTTCTCGCGGAACTGACTTTAATTGAATTAAAATCATTATGCAAAGATATTTATGATATCATTCCATATGAGAGAAGTTTGACATTGACTTTGGAGTCACTGACAGTAGCTACATAATTATATCAGAATCACACAACACCAATTATAGACGAAAGTAAATAAATTTTGAGCTAGTCACTTACCACTTTTGTATGTTGTACCTCCTACCTGAGTCAATACGATTGCAATTTTATGGAAAAAGGCGGAAAACCAAGAATTGATCGCCAATAAATACCTCACCAGAGTTGCCCAAGTCGAGGTTAAGAAAAAATATTCATTCATAGCTGATTTCCACAGCAGTGTAGTATCTATTATAGGAAGAATCCACAATGGTGGACAAAGTTTGTGTTGGGAGCCCTGGAGTTATCCTTTCGAAGGCTTGCCCGGGACTCTAGCCTCAGACAGGTGGCAAGGTACCGACTAAAGGCAGTCGGTAGAAGTTCGGCAGGCGTTCATGAGGACACGGAGAACAAAAAGTGTGTGCGTGTAACGTTTACGCGAGATTGAAGTAAAACTTCTTTGCCATTGACGGCATCAAGTGTCATATTAATATCATTCATTCGAATTTTCAAAAAAAAATCAAATAGTAAGCGTTACTTCCGTCAGAAAAAAAAATCTGAGTTACACCCTAGTCGAAGTTTTACTTCAAAAAAGCGTAGTAGCTTCCTATTAGGTTCTGTTAAACCACATCGGAGCAAGTCCTCTATGCTCATGACTTTGCAGTTTGCACGAGTGTTGCATATGCTTTGATGTTGCCTAATTTTAATCAATTGGACTGTATGCATGTCTGTCACCTCAATGGTATAAAAAGAACTATGAATAAATGTAAATGTCTTGTCTAATAGTTTGTATAAAGTTAAACAAAGGAAAACAAAGACCTCAAAATAGTGACTACACGTCTTATTTTAGAACTATCTTTAACAGAGTTGCAAATTGGTATGATTTGCATATACGTGTTAACTGCATACACATGTACTACGACATTTTGTTGACACTACAAATTTTACCTACGAAATGTCAATAATACGTAAAGAACACCGTGTACTTATGAAATTTACCGTAATTGGAATGTAATTTGTGACTCCTGTTTACAATAGAACCTATGAGAGATTGCCACGTTTGTTATGAAGAGTCGACGTACTACCCGTTCGCTCTAACTTTGCCGCTGGCGTAGAGGCATACCTATACCCGAATTGTTAATTAGACGAAGTAAATTGACAGTAGCTAATGTCACTTCGTCATAGAAAATACGCAACATTGTATGAAGAAGTGACATTAGTTGTTGTCAATTTACTTCGTCTAATTAAAATTCGACTTTAGTATGGAGCCAGGCGGCAAAGTTAGAGCGAACGAGCAGTAGACTGCTTATTCCAGCTGCTGATATAAAATATGCCTGCTTTGGCCTGCACTGCCCAGGTGGCGCAGTGGTAAACATATGCAACAGGTCTCATTAGATTTCCGCATCTAATCAAATATCCCCAAATGTTTGTGTCTGAATTTGGGATTTATCCATGTAAAATATGTGTGTTTATAAAATGTATTAGGTTTGTCAATTGAATAGATTGATTTCATAGACGATGTGAAAATATTTAAAAGAAAATATTAGTGTGAATCAGGAAACTGCGTAGCAGGATATAAATATGACGAATCTTTTGAATCTAGATTCGTCGCTGGGACATCCTTCCGAGGGCTGACCCGAGGCTCCCGACCATTGGCTGTTAGGCGGGATACGTGAGGTTTTTTAGTCGGTAGGATTCCGGCATAGCATTCATGTAGGATTTTCCTCATGTAAAAAAAAAGCAACGTGTGGTTTTAGTCAGTAGGAGTCCGACATAACATCCATGTAGGATTTCTACACGCAAAAAGAAAGGTATAAGCATTGTACATACCATCATAAAGCCGATCCGGCAACAAAACAATATTTACGCTCCATACCGACAATCTGGGCCTCGCTCTATAACTCATAAGTCACAGGTCATTGGTTTTTGTTCTAGCTATCAATCACTTGACACTTTCCGTGTTTATCAAACGGTTCGTTCAACTAAAGAGACATGGAACAAATATGTGATCTAGCGATTAAAATACAGCGGGAACGTTATCATTACCCTGTTTTACAAACTTTTATTATATATTTGCATGTTTCTTAACATTTGTTTCAATGTATACCTTTCAAAAACAATGCTAATTAACGAGTAAAAGATAAGACACTTATCTTTTTTAACATAATTTGACGTATTTCGGTCATGCGGTTTTTATTATGTATAATGTATGTATACCTGGTATTAAAGAAGATACATAAAGAAATTACATTATGTTAAGAACATTTATAACAAGAGCACGAAACTGAAATCAGGTTATTCATTAAATAACCAAAGGCAAAAGGCAATATCTGACTATAGTCCAATCCTGCCCGATCTGGCAATAATGTAAACATGTCATGTTTTGACAATCGTTGTCTAAGACAGATGAGTAGAAAAATACACTATGTCATTGAATTTTTTAATATCCTGAGTAGGTATTTTAAATGAAAATAAACTATCATAAAGAACTAATGCCCGTTTTCACCAACCAAGCATAAGTCATCTCCTAACTAGGGGCCGCCTACCGTAGGTAGCCCCTAAATACAACCCCTTATCTAATTTCGTTTTCACCATGCTAAGTGACACCTAACTAAGGGTCTCCTATTTTGTAGTGATTTCCAAAACCGTAAATTTGTGCAAGTGTTTATCGATTGTCTTATTTTTGCAATATCAGATTATTAAGTTGTTTAATATTACTTAGTAAGAAACTTATATATCAAATTAATTTTTTTTTGTATATTTAAACATTAAATTACCATTTTTTTCTAATTGGTGGCTGAATAGATAAAAAAAATAGTTAAGAATTAATATGTAAATGTAATTTTTCAATGATTTTATTAATCTAGAAATAAAATAAATAAATAAATAATCATTTATTGCACGAAACATAGTTAGGTAGACTCTGATATTATTTTAATAAAGTTTTAGATATTTACCTGGCGACTGTATTTTAATGTGTGTACAATCTATACAACCCAATATATTGGGGAAGTGCGCTATCTTGAAAAATTCTGACTTTACTGTAACTTGCTCCTGTTCCGTGTCTGGAAATACTATAAATTCCTTGTATAAGGTTACAATAGCTTCAGACACTCTCTTTATAATAGGGCTGCAAGTACTGATACTGATGCCGCCCATATCAGATACTGTTTGTAAATGACAACCTGTACTTAGGGCACACAATAACTGTTTTATAGGTGGCACCGATTTGTTTCTATAAAACAAAAACTCGATCTCGTTCAAACCAATTTTCGTTGGTAGATCTTATAGCTATGTACATCATTAATATTTTTTAGATTTATCATTCACTTAGTTTAGAAGTTAGAGGGGGGGGGGGGGACACATTTTTCGACTTTGGAAGTGTCTCTTGCGCAAACTATTCACTTTAGAAAAAAATGATGTCAGAAACCTCAATAGCATTTTTGAAGACATCTATAGATACCCCACATGAATGGGTTTGATGAAAAAAAAATTTTAAGTTTCAGTTCTGAGTATGGGGACCCACAAAATTAAATGCTTTTTTTCTAGTTTTATACAAAAATCTTAATGCGGTTCACGGAATACATCTAGTAACCAAGTTTCAACAGCATAGGGCTTATAGTTTCAGAGAAAAATGGCTGTGACACACGGACGGACAGACAGACAGACAGACAGACATGATGAATCTACAAGGGTTCCGTTTTTGCCATTTGGCTACGGAACCCTAAAAATGTAGAGATTTCAATAACTAGGTACACCAGGTAAAGCTTTGGGAAACAGTTGAATCGGGGCAGGTACTAGGTACCATTCTTTTAAGCGAAATAAAAGTCTCGCCAGGTTTTCCTAACGTCCAAACTTATTGAGGTAGGTATTATAAATATAAAATCTTATCAAAGAACTTAAAATAATTTTGTATCACTTACCTGTCATCGGGATATTCTAATATTTGTTCAATTTTATTTAACAAAAAATTAACAGTCTCCTTAGTAAACCTAAATCTTGTAGAAAAATCTTTATCGTCGTATTTAGAAAATAAATCTGGTCTCTCGCGGTAAATTCTCGGTCTATTGTGTAAATTATGATTATTTATCGTCTCTAAAACCTCCACAGCGTCGAAAAAATCCCACAAATCCTCCATTTCAATAATTTCAAACAAAATATGTGTCCAGTACCGCTTTCACTTTGCTAGGGGTTAGTTAGGTGGTCAACAATCGAGCCCCTAAATTTTAAGAGACACCTAAGCACTTAAGTGTCCCCTAAAGGTTGGTGAAAACGAAAAGGTCACTAAGAGGTACCTAACTTTTCTTAGGTGGCCCCTAAATTTTAGGGGACGTTGGTGAAAACGGGCATAAGAATACTAACTACTTAACACATCTCTGATAAAGAAGTTATTTGGTGTCGAAATGATTGCAAGAACACTGTATGACTCCTGGATACTGGAATATAATCAGGGTGAATACTCAATAGCAAGTAACTATGGAAATATTGGATCAAATGTGTTTGTTTACATTTTTGCGCTAAGCTATTGAAATACAGTATACGAACCAATGGCCGCTGGAGCAGACGAGTTCTGGAGTAGCGACATATTAAACGTAAGGTAGAGTAAATTAAAGTGCAGAACTGAAGATGTCGAAAATCGGAAGAGGCCTGTATCGAGCAATGTCGGAAGCCCTGGAGTTATTCTTCCGAGGACCCGGGACTCCCAGCCGCAGGCAGATCGAAGATTACCGTGTGGTAATCTAACTAAAACCACACGGTTTTTGTCGGTAGAAGTCCGGCAAGCATCGATGAGAATTTCCACAAGAAAAAAGCCTATTTAGCCATATTTGGGGAAAAACTCTTAATAGTGACAACCATGTTTATTTTTGTATACCCACATGCACAAATGGTTAAAAAGTATCATTTCTTATGTCAAAAGTTAGTGTAAACACCTTTGAGAATGCTATAATAGCCAAACCGGTCAGGTATCAAAATAAAAGTAAAAGTTGTGGAAAACTCACTCACTTGTACTATACAAGTGAGTGAGTTTTCATAATGTATTATAACAAGTTCCATCAATTGCCAACAATCAAAAGTATAAAGGAAAAAGCAGTAGGTTCGAGCAGTAGGCCTCGACGATAAAATCTTCGTTGGACAGTCGAAATTATAAAGAATAATAAATACGTACACTTCAAATTAAAAAGCACTTAGCTTGAACGTTATTCGAAATGCGTAGTGTCACTTTACTTGAGTTATAACAGCAGTTTTCTGGGAAAGACAATTTGGAAAATTTCAAATCCAAATTAAAGTTAAGTTCTTTGTTGATCCTTATAAAAGTTGCATGCATCACCGCAGACTAATGTATTTGTAATCGCTTTTGTAAAAAACATGTTTAAAAACCGAGATGAATCTAAAATATGTTTTTAACGCATAATATTCCCCTCGACGCATAATGACTTATTTTACGAACGCGAAATGTCCTATACCCTAATAACAAGAAAGCCGTGAGATCGTTCTCACCAGGCTGCCCCTCTCTAACACGTTTATTGTGAAAGACGTTGTCATTTCTGTTTATTTCAAACTTTGAACAGATGATCCACGTGACCTAGTGACGTATTTTAATACGACAGAGTCACAGACTACAGACAAAGTCTCAACATAAGCCCCTCTGCACTCTATTTTATAGAGAGGGGCTAAAACTGTAGAGGGTCGGGAATCTGTAATACATGGAACATATTTAGAAAATTTAATTTGAGGGCATTCTCTAATCAAAACTGATGCTGAAAATGTAATTTTAAAATATTTTGTCTGTCTGTCTGTCTATCTGTCTGTATCACGCCGAAACTATTGAATCTATTTAAATGATACTTGGCACAAGAGCAACATTAACTATGGCCGGTCCTTAGATGGGTGACCACCATTTGTGACATTCATTTGCGAGCGTTTTCGTGCTTCGGAATGCACGTTAAACCGTTGGTCCCAGTTGCCAGAAAAATGACAGTCGTAAAGCCAAGTTGAAGGCCTTTATGAAAAATTTTAACTGCGGGAAGTCACAGCCTGCGTCTGTCACCTGACTACGTGGGACAAATTCTAAGAATCTTCTGCCTACCCTTTCGGGAATAAAAGTATACGTGACCATATGTATGAATGTATTTTTCGCAGTTCTTTTGGAAGAGGAATGACAGACAAAATGGTTTTTCATTTGTAATTTCTCAACGCGCGGTCCAAAACGTGGTGTCACAAAGAGAGTAGTTTAAGGATTGTTCTACACAAGTTTCAATTTTTTGTTGTATAGAAATTAGAGACATCTCAACTTTCGCTAAACCTAAAATTCAAGGGTTTCTTTTAATTTAAGGGTCATTCTAAACTGGCGTCTTATTTTGGTAGTGAGCATATGGCCTGGTCGAAATGGACAGTCCTAACCACGCCTGTCCATTTCAACACGGCAATATAATCGCCACCAAAATACGTGGGACATAAAATTATAATGTGTAATATTGGCGTATAATAAGCTACTGCCTACCTCTTTGGGGATAAAGGCGTGACTGTATTTGTGTATGTAAATGAAAGAAGGAGGCTTTCTTCCGCGGACGCTTAGGTTGTGGAATGACCTCCCTGCCTCGGTTTTCCCAAACGCCTACAGTATGGCGTTCTTCAAAAGGGGTCTTAGAAGGTTTTTAAAGAGTCGGCAGCGCGATTGTGCCGCTTCTGGTGTTGCAAACGTCCATAGGCTGCGGTGAACACCGGTACATCTGGTGGGCCGTATGCTTGTCTGCCACTCTAGTCGTTTAAAAAAACATCACGAAGGCGTAGCTACATTTTTAATAAGATAGATATAGAATTTCAAGGAGGCGCTGGAGCGGGACCACAGACCTGAGTCTAGAGAAATAGAGGCTCAGCGATCCCTGCTCCGCCAGGAGCTCATGGAAACATGGAAGTTACGACTTGAACAACCAAAATGGGGGCTCACCACTATTGAGGCGGTAAAGCCGGTCATGGAGGAGTGGCTCGAGAGACGTCATGGTAGCCTCACCTATCGGGTGTCACAGATGCTTACCGGACACGGGTGTTTCGGTAAGTATCTGTGGCGCATACATAGGGAGGTAACACCCGAGTGTCAGCACTGCGGTGACTGCAGCGAGGACACGGCGCTGCATACTCTGGTGGAGTGCTCAGCATGGGCGCTACAGCGCCGAGACCTCGTTGTGGGCCTGGGCGTCGACATTCTCACACTGGAGACCATGGTGAAAGCTATGGTCTCTAGCGGAAGCAAGTGGGATGCCGCTGCATCTTTTTGCGAGCAAGTTATGCTTCAAAAAGAGGTGGCGGGGAGGGACCGTAAGAGGGATCTCCCTCCCGAGTTCCGCAGTCGGCGGCGAGGTCGTCGCAGGCTGCTATACGCCCAAGACTACGGACCTCCATGACCGGGGGCCTGAGAACGGTGGGCTGGCTGCTCGCCGTTCGTACAGAAGCAGGCCAAGACAATGGCGAATATCTCTTTGCCCCTCATAGTGGTGATAGTGGTGGGACAGTACCCAAATCCCCCCCCTTCCCCTAGTAGCGGGTTAACACCCGAACCAACTACCCAGACGCGGGATAGCACGCCAAAGTCTGCCGAGAGCCCTGGGACATCCTTCCGAGGGCTTACCCGGGACTCCCGGCCGTAGACAGTTGTAGGGCATCGTGGGGTTTTAGTCGGTAGGAGTCCGGCATAGCATCCATGTAGGATTTCCACATGTAAAAAAAAAAAGATATAGACTTTCAGTTCGAAGCAAACTATTAACCTCATAGTATCATTATAGTATTGACTAGGTATAAAATCGAATAACAAAGGGATTAAACCTATTACTTTATCACCGTTTGTTTGACGTCAGAACTCGTTGGGAAATCTTTTGTTAACCGTACTACCTATTTCACGAGTTTATAGCAAACTACAGTAGGCCACGCGGTTTCATCCGCTTCGTTTCCGTTCCCGTGGGAATACGAGGATAGCGTAGCTACCCAACAGTGAAAGATTGCTATAAATCGGCTTAGTAGTATCAGAGTCTATTCAATGCAAACAAACAATCAAATCTTTCCTCTTTATAGAACTGTATTAGTATAATAGACTGTCCTGGAACATCCTTCCGAGGGCTTACCCGGAGTTCCCAACCATAGGTTGTTGGGCGTTACGTGAGGTTTTTTAGTCGGTAGGAGTCATAGCATCCATGTTGGATTTTACCTCACGTTAAAAAAAAAGTAAAATAGACTAGCAGACGTCACGCGGTTTCACCCGCGTAGTTCCCATTCCTGTGGAAATAGGGAAATAAAATATAGCCTATGTTTACAGGGAATAGTGTACCTTTCCAACAGTGAAAGAATTTTAAAACCGGTTCAGTAAATTCGGAGCCTACTTGATGCAAACAAACAAGCAATCAAATCTTTCCTCTTTATAATATTAGTACTTATAGATAAGTACCTATTTAATTAAAGG
Organism: Miltochrista miniata; assembly: GCA_933228765.1. Lineage (NCBI taxonomy): Eukaryota > Metazoa > Arthropoda > Insecta > Lepidoptera > Erebidae > Miltochrista > Miltochrista miniata. The sequence goes on along the minus strand of OW121757.1, from coordinate 16,890,922 downwards.
TAATATTGATATCAAACTTAATTACGGTCTCAGGTTCGTTGGATAGGTAGATGAACTGTACAAAGTATGTTTTCTTTATACCACTAAGGTGGCAGACGAGCGCACGGCCCACCAGACGGACTTGTGATCACCGTAGCCTGTGAACGTTTGCAACACCAAAGGCGCTACACTTGCGCTGCCGACCCTGCAAGTACCTTTGCCTCGGTTAGCCCAAACGCCTAACAGTATGGGGTTGTTCCAAAGGGGTCTTAGAAGGTTTTTACAGGGTCGGCAGCGCGAGTGTAGCGCCTCTGGTGTTGCAAACGTCCATAGGCTGCGGTAACCACTGGTCCTTCTGGTGTGCCGTATGCTTGTCTCCCACCTTAGTGGTAAAAGAAAAAACCTTCTAAGACCAGGGGGTCTTGAAGGACCCCATATTATTATATTTTGTCTTTTTACGGAGTTATGATAACGGATGAAGTGTTTTTACAGCATCAACTAAACTAGTGGAATACCGCTCGTGTTATGAATAAACGTCAATTTTATTGGGTTTGGGGGGTCTACAATATTTATAAATTACTAGATGAAGCGCGCGGCTTGCCCGCGTGGTATTCTGTTCCCGTGGGAAATTTTTCCCGGTATAAATAGTAGCATATGTGTTATTCCAGACTATACTCTATCCCTGTACCAAATTTTAGCCAGATCCATTCAGTCGTTAGAGCGTTATTGACAGCCCCGGATCTAGGGGGGGGCAAGCCGGGGCCCGTGCCCCGGGCGGCAAAATCAGGGGGGCGGCAAATCAGAGGGCGACAAATTCAAACTTTGCAAACAAATGCACTAATCATCAGTACTCGTACCTTGACGATAGTAGATTACCTACCTATATAATTAACACTCCAACTTATTCAACTCTCTTTTCACAAGAAACAATTATACTCAAATTATATCAGAAATTAACTATAGATATCTCCCAGATGCCTGAAAGGAAGCAAACGTTCCCATGCAAGCATCACTTCTTTACAAACTTGCAGCATGTTGTGGAGGCGGCCAACGCAGGGGCGGCGGCGACCACAGCTCGTTCGCTCTAACTTTGCCGCTCGGCTCCATACTAAAGTCGAATTTTTATTATGATGAAGTAAATTGACAGCAACTAGCAGCACTTCTTCATACAATGTTGCTTATTTTCTATGACGAAGTGACATTAGCTACTGTCAATTTACTTCGTCTAATTAACAATTCGGGTATACGTCTCTACGCCAGCGGCAAAGTTAGAGCGAACGGGTAGTAGGTAATTTGTTGTGTTGTTCTTAAAATATCTCTTGTTGCGCCTTATGTCAACGGACAGCATTATAAAATCAATTCACTAATATTATAAGAAAACTCAATTATGCCGCTGGTTACTCAATAACTTATTGAGTAACAAAATCCAAACGTCTTCACAAACTTTGACATTTATAATATTAGTAGAATCTGTATAAAAAGTATTGTGTACTTGCGCATGTGTTTATGCAGTATTATCATAGCCTGAAAATGTACCTTTAGGTACTTACTATCCCGAAAAATAAATGAACACCCACAAAAAAGTGAGGTACAACATTTAGTATCAAAAATAATGTTTACCTTGCTGCTTCGTAATTATATGTAGATTAAATTAGTTTTTATAGCATTGGATTAAATACATTTTTCTATCCTCGTACTATTTTGACTGACAGAGATAATTCTTAGGTCGGTCGTAATTTGGCGTCGCCCGTAATTTGTTCCTATAATGATACAATCTGTTATCTTACGAGTAATGACACTTTTAAACTGTATGTAGAAAAGAGATTATTTATTTATTTTAATCAAAAGAAGTACTTACAACAGCGATTCTTAAGAAGCCGGACATTCCGTCACTACGATAAGGCACAAAACACAATGATTGTCGGCTCACGACTCACACAAACGCTATCCTTTGCTCAGAGCATATTAACAACTGTAGCGACTACGGAATAACCGAGTATGTCTCTTCTTATACATTAAAACAAAAAAGTAATTTGCTTCGTGATCCATTAAAGATAATCTTTCTAGCAACAACATTATTGATTATCTAGGCTCATCCGAAAATTTAGCTTAAAATACTTTTAAATTACATATATTTTCTTTTTTTAGGAATCTATCTCTACCTTATTCATGAAACTATTTTTATTATTAGTTTATTTTAATTTGAATTTCTTTACTGGGGACTTGATATCCAGTTGCCAAAAAAAAATATTGAAAAAACTCTTTGCTGAAAATTACTGGACAGCTACATATCTGCAGCTTTTTTTTTAAATAATAAAAAGTAAATCCGCTCCTCGATTAGCAAGAACGTTTCGCGGCAAGCGTTCATACTATCAGTCTATCAGTTTATTAATTACTCACTTAGTATAAACTCAAATAATCTATACTAATATTATAAAGAGGAAAGATTTGTTTTTTTGTTTGTTTGTTTGTTTGTTTGTAACGAATAGGCTCCGGAACTACTGGACCGATTTGAAAAATTCTTTCACTGTTGGAAATCTACACTCTCTGCGGTTAACATAGGCTATATTTTATTCCCGTATTCCCACGGGAACGGGAACTACGCGGGTGAAACCGCGTGACGTCCGCTAGTCAATTATAAAAACAATAGTTAACTTTCAAGAAGTCTCGCCATTCTGCACCTGGGTAAGCAATACAGTTTTTAAAAAATTTGTAAATTTAAACTGTGATTAAGAAAAAATAAATTACTAGAAAACGATGCATGACACATGAATAGGGAAATAACTGTTTTCAATGCACATCTTTATTACAAAATTTCCTTGTTATTGTTTCAATTTGATAGCATTGTTTTACCATCTAATCTACGTGCGGAATATCCAAGTGAATATATTTTTATTGATTAGGTACTACTAGGTACTACGAGTATAAGTTTAAGTTTGCATAAATATTTTATTAGCTAAGCTTTATAATAAATAGCACAGCCTACAGAATCTTTTTTTTTTCTTTTTATGCTGTGATAAGAAATAGTACCTACGTGAAGTCGTAAAGTAATTACCTATTTTGAAGAAATTGCCAATGAAAAAAACTCCCTTAAACATCTTGAATTTCGATAGACTAAGTTAACATGGGGAAAAACTGCATAAAGCTATTTTCAATGAATTACTGTGGAATTTCGACGATCGACAGGTTTCTAGTAGGTAAATACTAGACCTGTATACGAATAGCTATTCGTATTTTGCTCTTTAAAACCTGCGGCAAATTGAATGTTCATCATGTTATAATCTCGTCATATAGATTACAGAGCGAAGAGTGAGTTTGGTACACTACACACTAGGAACACGAGCAAGAATCAAATAAGTTTTGTTACTGAGATAAGAAAAAGTACATACATAAAGGGTGTTTTTTTTAGAGGTATAGAACTTTGAAATGGAATAAAACGAAGGTGATTGTTTTTATTGATATGAAAATGACTTTATTCGAAAGGAAATCTTCTGGCATTATAATTAAAATATGATTTCTGGCAAATAACCGCCACGGCTGGCTCGGACGTAGTCTAATCTAGAGGTCCAATTTTCGATGACTTTCCCAACATTTTTGGCCGTATATCGACAATAACGCGACGAATGTTGTCCTCCAAGTGGTCAATCGTTTCGGGCTTATCGGCGTAGACGAGCGACTTCACATATCTCCACAGAAAATAGTCAAGTGGCGTAAAATCGCACGACCCTGGAGGCCAATCCACTTGTCCAAAACGCGAAACTATGCGGTAACCAAACGTTTCCTTCAATAAATCAATTGTGGCACGAGCTATGTGACATGTTGTGCCGTCTTGTTGAAACCACTACTACAGCACATCATGGTTGTTCAATTGATGAACAAAAAAGTCAGTAATCATCGCTCTATAGCAGTCACAATTGACTGTAACGTTCTGGTCAGCATCGTTTCTAAAGAAGTACGGACCAATTATTTCACCAGCCTATAAAGCACACCACACAGTCAGTTTTTCTGGATGTAACGGTGTCTCAACATACACTTGAGGATCATCTTCACCCCAAATATGGCAGTTTTGTTTATTGACGTATCCATTCAACCAAAAGTGAGCGGCACCGCTAAACAAAATTCGCTTATGAAAATCACGATACGCATTACGGACAGAACCAATATTTTCAAAATAAATTTGCACAATTTGGAAGCGTTGTTCAGGCTTCAGTCTATTAATGTTGAAATGCCCAACCAAACTAAACATAAATCACTTTACAGCTGATAATAATACCGCCAGTTAAAACAGTTATGCCAACTTAAAGTTCTATACCTCTAAAAAAAACACCCGTTACATAATGGTCACGCCTTTATCCCCGAAGGAGTAAGCAAAGGCATATCATATGCCCACATTTCACCTTTTTAGAATTTGTGCCACGTAATAGGTGGTGAGCCGTATTGCCGTTTTGAGATGGACAGGTTGTGTCTGCCTGCTGTAAAAATTTTTCAAGCCACCTGAAAGGCTTTTAACTTGGTTTAACGACTGTCATTTTATTGACAACCGGGACCCACGGCTTAACGTGCCTTCCGAAGCACGGAATATATAGCAAAGGTATTATGTAGGTAGTAAACCCCTAATGATGATGATGCTACGAGTATTAATATTATTTCAGTTAAAACCACGGTCAACGTTACGATTATACATATAGGTATGCGACTCTACAAGAACACGCGATCCCCCTGCCTCACCACTTTTATTTCTAGTTTTTACTAGTGTGGATGTGTGAATCTATACTAAAACTAGCTGATGCCCGCGGCTCCACCCGCGTGGAAGGTTATACCCGGTCACTTAGGGGTATGAAAAATAGATGTTGGCCGATTCTCAGACCTACTCAATATGCTCACAAATTTTCATGAGAATCGGTCAAGCCGTTTCGGAGGAGTACGGGAACGAACATTGTGACACGAGAATTTTATATAAAAGACTAGCTGATGCCCGCGGCTCCGCCCGTGTGGAATGATATTCCCGGTTCCCGGTCACTTAGGGGCATGAAAAATAGATGTTGGCCGATTCTCAGACCTGCTCAATATGCTCACAAAATTTCATGAGAATCGGTCAAGCCGTTTCGGAGGAGTACGGAAACGAAAACGTCACAGTTTATAATCCGACGAGAATTTTATATATCTTACTATAATATTATAAATGCGAAAGTTTGTGAGTGTGGATGTTTGTTACTCTTTCACGCTCACACCGCTGAACGGATCGGGCTGAAATTTGGTACAGAGATACATTATAGTCTGGAATAACACATAGGCTACCTTTTGTCCCGGGAATAACTTCCCGCGGTAACAAATTTTACGCGGGCGAAGCTGCGGGCATCAGCTAGTTAGATTATAAAGAGGAAAGATTTGATTGATTGTTTGTTTATTTGTTTGCATCGAATGGGCTCTGAAACTACTGGTCCGATTTGAAAATTTCTTTTACTGTTGGGAAGCTACACTCCCATTCAGCCCCGGATCTAGGGGGGGGGGGGGGGGGGGGGCAAGCCGTATCCTATGCCCCGGGCGGCAAAATCAGGGGGGCGGCAAATCAGAGGGCGACAAATTCAAACTTTTCAGACCATTGCACAAATCATCAGTTAATAACCTTGACGATAGTAGATTGCCTACCTAATAATAACCACTTCAACTTATTCAACTCTTCACAAGAAATAATTATGGTATTTGCTCAAATTACGTCAGAAATTAACTATAGACATAATTATGCCAGATGCTTGAAAGGAAAAAAAAAATAAAAAATATTTTCTTTCTTTCTTTCTAATTCCAAATTGCAAGCACCACTTTTTTACAAACTTGCAGCATGTTGTGGGGGCGGCCACGGTATTTCATATTTTGATTTTTGCACCGTACGTCAACGGATACGGTTATAAAGTTTCCTTTGACTCTTTTCTTTTTTAACCCCCTACGGAAACCCGGACGGGGTGTTATAAGTTTGACGTGTGTGTGGGTGTGTGTGTGTGTGTGTGTGTGTGTGTGTGTGTGTGTGTGTGTGTTTGTAAGTCTGTCTGTGGCATCGTAGCTCCCAAACGGATGAACCGATTTTGATTCTGTTTCTTTTGTTTGAAAGATGGGTTAAGGGAGAGTGTTCTTAGCTTGTTTGTTATGTTTTATAAAAATCGGATAAGCCATTTCAAAGATATGAGGGGTGAAAATGATGAAAATGAATGTGTTCAAATATACCCGTGTTGGGTATCAAATGAAAGGTCATGACTTACCCATAACACAAGCAGGTTATTCCTAGCTTACTTTGGGATCAGATAGCGTTGTGTGTAATGTCCGTGAATATTTATTTATTTTATTATTTATTATACATCACGAATTCACGATGCCACAAGTTTTATGAAAATCGGTTTAGCCGTTCGAAAGAAATGAGGAGTGGAATGTATTTTTTTTTATACCACTAAGGTGGCAGACAAGCATACGGCCCACCAGAAGGACCGGTGGTCACCGCAGCATATGAACGTTTGCAACACCAGAGGTGCCACACTCGCGCTGCCGACCCTGCAAAAACCTTCTAAGACCCCTTTTGAAGAACCCCATACTGTAGGCGTTTGGGAAAACCGAGGCAGGGAGGTCATTCCACAACCTGAGCGTGCGCGGAAGAAAACACCTATCGGATCTAACCGTGCTGGAACGCACCGGACGCAGAGTGTGAGGATGAACTCCCTGTCTGTGGCCAGCGGTGCGATGATAGAACGTAGCCGTGGGCATCATATCAAACAATTCCTCAGAGCACATACCATTGTACAGGCGGTAGAACACGCATAAGGAGGCAAAGTCTCTCCTGTCGCAAAGAGGTTCCACACCAGCTGTAAGTGCAGGATCGTTGACAACTCTTACAGCTCGTCTTTGCACCGAGTCAAATGGACGAAGCTGATATTCAGGTGCTCCCGCCCAGAGGTGACAGCAGTACTCCATATGCGGCCGCACTTGCGACTTATAGAGAAGCAGTGTTTGCGCCGCAGTGAAGTACCGCCGCGCCCTGTTGAGCACACCCAGCTTCTTGGACGCCAACTTAGCCTTGCCCTCCAAATGACTACGGAACTGAACGTCACTGGAGATGTCAACGCCAAGGATCCCTATACTTTTGGAGATGGAAAGAGATGTGCCCTGAAATTGCGGAGCTACAGTAATTGGGGTTTGCTTAGCGGTGAAAAAACAAGCTTGTGTCTTGGAGGGGTTGAACTGGACAAGATTTTGTCCACCCCAATCGGACACTCTAGTAAGAGTAGCCTCGATTTCAGACACAAGCTGTTGGCTAGTGTGTAAATATGATAAATGCGAAAATTTGTGAGTGTAGATGTCTGGATGTTTATTAATATAATATAAATAATATAAATAAATATTCACGAACATATAACACAACGCTATCTGATCCCAAAGTAAGCTAGGAATAACCTGCTTGTGTTATGGGTATCAGACCACGGATATTAATACTTATATCCTTTTTTTTCGTAAATACATACATATTATATCTACATATTTTTTTGTCACTCAATCACGCTCTGAAGGCTGGACGGATCTGTCTGAAATTTGGTACTATAGGATAGACTATAGTCTGGAATGACACATAGGCATTTGTCTCCATTGAATATGTTCCCGTATGATGCGGGAACGGGGACAGACCTCCACAAATTTCCTTCTTGTTTTTGTTCTATGTAAGCACTCTACGTCTAGTCTGTACTAATGTTAGAGGAAAAATTTGTATTTTTGTATGTTACGAATAAACTCAAAAACTACTGGACCGATTTTAAAAATTCTTTAACTGTTAGAAAGCTCAGTTATCCAGGAGTAACATAGGCTATGTTTTATCCTAGTATTCTCACGGGAACGGGCACTACGAAGGTGAAACCGCGGCGTGTCCGCTAGTGCCAAAATAAAGTAATGTGAAAATGAAGTCATATCTTCTATTATATATTTGACATGATGCCTACGGCTGCATTCTATCATCGCACCGCTCGCCATAGACAGGGTGTTCATCGAGCATGGTGAGATCCAATAGAGGCTTTCTTCCGCGTACGCTTAGGTTGTGGAATGATGAGAGATCATGCTTTGGTTTTCCCAGACGCCTACAGTATGGGGTTCTTCAAAAGGGGACTTAGAAGGTTTTTAAAGAGTCGACAGCGCGATTGTGGCGCCTCTGGTGTTGCAAACGTCCATAGGCTGCGATGACCACCGGTACATCTGGTGGGGCCGTATGCTTGTCTGCCACTCTAGTGGTATAAAAAAAATGTAGGTAAACAACTGATTTTATAGTCCTTTTTATTTCCAAGACATAAAACCAGACTTAAATATTTATATTTACCTATTTAGATTACATTTTATCAGGAAAAGCGAACATGGTAGAATTAATTTTTGCGTCATTTGATATTCTTAAGTATTGCAAATATGTGTATATCAGAAACAAGTAAAGGATTGAATATAATCACAGTTTCAACAATGTTTCGCCGTGTGCTTTGATAAGAACCAATTGAAATGATACCGCATCCTGAGTGGTATTTGCTAATTTAATGAAGTATTTATTTAGAAAGATTTCTCTGCTCGCCTTTACATTTTATGTCGAGATTTCGCTCTCTCATATTGCGAGTCACAACTTAAAATATCGGCAAGATACCATTTATAAGTTAAATTATTAATTATTTATTTGATTGACTGACAATACTAATAATTTACTTAAATATATTTGATTGATTTCAACATATCATATCATATTATTTTTATAAAGAAGACTTCGTCCCCAATTTTTCATGAATTATTTAGAAACTCACAACAACAATAAATGTTTGTTCGGAAACAGGTTTAAAACATGTAAGTATGTCACTTACAAATTGAAATAATTGTCACTAAAATGTTTATACCTATAATTATGTTTTTTTTTTAAATTTGCATGCATAAATTGGCATTCTTACGGATAAGTGTTTCTTGTGCTCACAATTATTTGCCACCTTTAATGTACATTTTACGCAAATAAATTTCAATATATTCTACTTATTTAAACTTTTCATAGTCTCCCAGAGCGATTTCGAAGAAGGAATCTTGTTAAATGTCAGGAAGCTACTTAGCAAGTGCCATTTCTAAAAATCTCGAATCTCATATTCATTTTTTGCACACCACGTCACGCGGTTTCACCCGCGTAGTTCCCGTCCCCGGGGGAATATGGGAATAAAATATAGCCTATGTTCACCGCAACGAGTGTAGCTTTCCAACAGTGAAAGAACTTTTCAAATCGGTCCAGTAGTTCCGGAGCCTATTCATTACAAACAAACAAACAAACAAAAAAACGAAAAACAAATCTTTCCTCTTTATAATATTAGTATAGATAGAAGAGGGCAGGAAGTAATTATCATTTATGTTTATACATATAAGGCGTACTGTAAATTATTACTGGTATAGAATAGATACTTTATCAAAAAGTTTTCTCAATTAATCCCAAATCTCATAATTTTTATACCATTGAGATGACAGACCTACGTACAAATACCTATGGCATGGACTGCGTTGAGAACATTCGATCAGAAGCCCGATTCTATATCATACGAAACGTGAATGCGTGGATGGAAATTTACTGGTGAAACGTCCTCTGTCTCATATTTAGCAACGTCAAAATATCAAAGAAATCGCACACGTCCGCGTATTCAAGTCGGATGATCGAGAATCAGGCTGCTGCTGATCGACAGTTGTCATCACAGCATAAGGACGTTTGCAACACCAGAAGTTGTTACACCTGCGCTGCCGACCCTGCATTAATCTAAGACCCGAATCTAGAACCCTGAAATTTCCTTCAATGGTTGAATTGAACACCAATATCTAATATTATATACGTATACTAGCAACAATAAAATAGATTATTAAAATGCTTAATGAATATTGTTATGACTTCCTTAATGAGTTAATAAACGCAACGTGTCTGTTGTAAACTACGCTATAATAATTCTTAATGCAGATAAACTTTGAAGTACCTAAGTACTCGTAGGTACTTGGGTAATACCACCGCCATCTTTGATCGATGGAAGAAGATTGCCGCCATTGTTATGCTTAAGTTTCACACCTCAAAGGTTATTCTTATTGTCATCGATGGACTTTGCTTATAGGTCGATTGGTTATTTTATTAGATTTTTAGATTAGGTTACTTTCTATCATTAGTGTGTAAAAGAAAATTACTTAGTTCAATTAATACATGTTAGTCACGCCTTTATACCCAAAGTGGCACGAAGTGGTAGGCAGAGGCGTTCATACTATACGCTAGGTTGTGAGCCTATTGCCTTTTTTTATAATGTGTGGAAAATCTTACATGGATGCTATGCCGGACTCTCACCGACTAAAAACCATACGTATCCTACCTAACAGGCTACGGTTGGATGCCCAGGGAAGCCAGCCAAGCCCTCGGAAGGATACCCCAGGACTGAGCCTAATGCCTGCTGTTGAAATGTTAAAGCCGCCTTGGTTTAACGACGACCATGTTACTGCCGTTACTGGCAACCGGCACCAAGGACTTATCATGTCGTTCGATGCACGGAAATGCTCCTGAATGGAAGTGCCACAATGTGGTCAATAGCATTTCATTGAGCTTGAGTTTGGACGTAGAAAAAAAAAGACTTCCGCTTTGAATTTATACGGCTACTCGTCGATTAATTCGAGTATGTACCTACTCGTATATGGTGTTAATTTCAACCACGCGTTCACGAGATAAAAGGTCTTGAGTTCTTAACAGACAGATGGACGGACGGACAACAAAGTGATCCTATAAGGGTTCCGTTTTTTTTTCCTTTTGATGTACGGAATCCTAAAAATAACCATTAAAATTACTAAGTATATGGTTTAATAGAATTTATTAGGTTCAAGGTCAAGAAACATCCTTCTTACCTATCTTAGCTACGGTTAACGCGACCATAATCTTGTTAGTATAAGCCCAAAACAATTATATGGTAAAGGTAGATTCTAATAACGAACTTAAAGGTGTTAGAGTGTGACCACGCTAAGTCCATATTACATCACAGTCACGACGAACGACGTGTTTATAGTTGCGCAACCCTAAACTTTAACCTAATTACGGAAGTGTGTCACTGCTTTATTGGCGACAATAAAGCGTCGCTCGCTTAACATGGGTTTAGGAGATGTGTCGACGCTCTTGGAACTTACTTTTACCACAGCATGAAAATGAATCTTATGTTTAAAAATGATTTGCTGTTCGTTTCTCTCATTGAAATTCGGGAATAACCGGGAATGTATTTTGGTTTTGATACGTCTGTGGAAGTACAAGAAAGAGTTAGATACATTTAGATAAGTATCTACCTACTGAACATTATGATACTGGGACGTTATGAAGGTCGGCGGGTCAGTTAGTAACTTTTTAAATTTATTGATTGACTGGAGATCGTGAAATGAATTCACTGGGTGTAGTAGTCTAGATTCCATAAGAGACAGATTCTCATACTCGCTTAATTTGGCTAGGTTGTAGTGTGTAAAAAGGGCATTAAAATATCGTTTAAATTATTATGATAAAGCCATAAAAATTGCACACGAAAACCTATCTATGTTAAAATACAGAGGAGAAAAAGTGACCAGTGTTGCTGTTAATTCTCTGTGTGCAAGTTAGTCCCGTGGCATCCCAAAGACACACCTAGTAGGTATGTTAGGGTATATTTATGTATATTACCTAGGTATGTTAGGGTATATATATGTATATTTAATGGTTTCAGTAGTATATTTAGCGATAAATATTCAACCATTAAATCATCTTTGGGAAGAATGATATGCCAACCAAGATTAGCTGGTTACGTCATTTTACCATCAAAACTGAATTCGGAGTACGGGAGATTGAAACGTGAGAACAAATTATTGAAGTAAAACTTCTTTAGGCGCGGCTAGGGAGTAACTCAGACTTTTTTTCTGACGGAAGTAAGTAACGCCTACTATTTAAATTTTGAATATTCAAAATTCGAATGAAGTATATTACTATAACATTTGATGACGTCAATGGCAAAGAAGTTTTACTTCAATTGCGCATGAAGGTAACATGCATACACTTTTTTTCTGAATACATCGAGATACCTATTATGTCAACAAGTGTATGATTCAGCTGGTCTTAGCTGGCCAAAACGCAATAGCATAGCAGTCGTGCCAGACTGTCATGCGCTTTTGATTGTACGAGTAAGTATAATGGTTCTCTTCTAGACGATTGCGTAAGTAATGTGATAATATCCAGTGCTAATATGCTTAAAATAGATACAGTTCTCCCTCGTGGTCCCTTAATGGTAAATAATCATGGACTCACGATGAAATCAGCAGAGAAAGCCTGTAAAAAAAATTGCGTGTACTTAGTGTACCCACGTAAGAAGTGAAACTTCTTCATAAACTTAATTTTCACCTCACCTTAAATTAAGTCAAAAAGTACAAAAGTACAAAAGTACAAAAGTCCAAAAGTCCAAAAGTCCAAAAGTCCAAAAGTCCAAAAGTCCAAAAGTCCAAAAGTCCAAAGTCCAAAGTCCAAAAGTCCAAAAGGCCAAAAGTCCAAAAGTCCCAAAGTCCTAAAGTCCCAAGGTCTCAAGGTCCCAAAGTCCCAAAGTCCCAAAGTTCCAAAGTCCCAAAGTCCCAAAGTCCCAAAGTCCCAAAGTTCCAAAGTCCCAAAGACCCAAAGTACCAAGGTCCCATCTAAAAGTCCAAAAGTCCCAAAGGCCAAAAGTCCCAAAGTCCCAAAGTCCCAAAGTCCCAAAGTCCCAAAGTCCCAAAGTCCCAAAGTCCCAAAGTCCCAAAGCCCCAAAGTCCCAAAGTCCCAAAGTCCCAAAGGCCAAAAGTCCCAAAGTCCCAAAGTCCCAAAGTCCCAAAGTCCCAAAGACCCAAAGTCCCAAAGTCCCAAAGTCCCAAAGTCCCAAAGTCCCAAAGTCCCAAAGTCCCAAAGTCCCAAAGTCCCAAAGTCCCAAAGTCCCAAAGTCTAAAAGTCTAAAAGTCTAAAAGTCCAAAAGTCCAAAAGTCCAAAAGTCCAAAAGTCCAAAAGTCCCAAAGTACCAAGGTCCCATCCAAAAGTCCAAAAGCCCAAAAGTCCAAAAGTCCCAAAGTCCCAAAGTCCCAAAGTTCCAAAGTCCCAAAGACCCAAAGTACCAAGATCCCATCCAAAAGTCCAAAAGTCCCAAAGTCCCAAAGGCCAAAAGTCCAAAAGTCCCAAGGTCCCATCCAAAAGTTCAAAAGTTCAAAAGTCCCGAAGTCTCAAAGTTCCAAAGTCCCAAAGACCCAAAGTACCAATGTCCCATCCAAAAGTCCAAAAGTCCAAAAACCCTTAAATGACATGCTATCCCTGGATAAAGTACTCTTAATTCGAATCCACCGTGGTGGGGAACAGAACAAAGATGGCGCGTAACCAAAAATCGTGACGTGACGTGACGTGACGTGACGCAAATTTTTTTCCAACGCCGATAAAGAAGTTTCACTTCAAAAAGTCTTTACCAACACATCTGAAAATGGAGTCAATCATAAAAGGCCCAAAAATCCCTAAATAAAATTGCTAGGCTCTGGTTTGCGTATTGAACAAATTCTGATACTGAAAATGAACAAAATATCTACATTTCGCTTTTGGTTCACAATATTTTTTAAACTTTCTTCTATAGAGGTAGGTACCCTTACATTATTATTGAAGTGAAACTTCTTTATCGGCGTTGGAAAAAAATTTGCGTCACGTCACGTCACGATTTTTGGTTACGCGCCATCTTTGTTCTGTTCCCCACCACGGTGGATTCGAATTAAGAGTACTTTATCCAGGGATAGCATGTCATTTAAGGGTTTTTGGACTTTTGGGCTTTTGGACTTTTGGCCTTTGGGACTTTGGGACTTTGGGACTTTGGGACTTTTGGACTTTTTGCCTTTGGGACTTTGGGACTTTGGGACTTTGGGACTTTGGGACTTTGGGACTTTGGGACTCTGGGACTTTCGGACTTTCGGACTTTGGGACTTGGGACTTTGGGACTTTGGGACTTTGGGACTTTGAGACTTTGGGACTTTGGGACTTTGGGACTTTGGGACTTTGGGACTTTGGGACTTTGGGACTTTGGGACTTTGGGACTTTGGGACTTTGGGACTTTGAGACTTTGGGACTTTGGGACTTTGGGACTTTGGGACTTTGGGACTTTGGGACTTTGGGACTTTGGGACTTTGGGACTTTGGGACTTTGGGACTTTGGGACTTTGGGACTTTGGGACTTTGGGACTTTGGGACTTTGGGACTTTGGGACTTTGGGACTTTGGGACTTTGGGACTTTGGGACTTTGGGACTTTGGGACTTTGGGACTTTGGGACTTTGGGACTTTGGGACTTTGGGACTTTGGGACTTTGGGACTTTGGGACTTTGGGACTTTGGGACTTTTGGCCTTTGGGACTTTTGGACTTTTAGATGGGACCTTGGTACTTTGGGACTTTGGGACTTTGGGACTTTGGGACTTTGGGACTTTTGGACTTTTGGACTTTTGTCCTTTGGGACTTTGGTACTTTGGGACTTTGGGACTTTGGGACTTTGGGACTTTGGGACTTTGGGACTTTTGGACTTTTGGACTTTTGGCCTTTGGGACTTTGGGACTTTGGGACTTTGGGACTTTGGGACTTTGGTACTTTGGGACCTTGGGACTTTGGGACTTTGGGACTTTGGGACTTTGGGACTTTGGGACTTTGGGACTTTGGGACTTTGGGACTTTGGGACTTTGGGACTTTGGGACTTTGGGACTTTGGGACTTTGGGACTTTGGGACTTTGGGACTTTGGGACTTTGGGACTTTGGGACTTTGGGACTTTGGGACTTTGGGACTTTGGGACTTTGGGACTTTGGGACTTTGGGACTTTGGGACTTTGGGACTTTGGGACTTTGGGACTTTGGGACTTTGGGACTTTGGGACTTTGGGACTTTGGGACTTTGGGACTTTGGGACTTTGGGACTTTGGGACTTTGGGACTTTGGGACTTTGGGACTTTGGGACTTTGGGACTTTGGGACTTTGGGACTTTGGGACTTTGGGACTTTGGGACTTTGGGACTTTGGGACTTTGGGACTTTGGGACTTTGGGACTTTGGGACTTTGGGACTTTGGGACTTTGGGACTTTGGGACTTTGGGACTTTGGGACTTTGGGACTTTGGGACTTTGGGACTTTTGGCCTTTGGGACTTTTGGACTTTTAGATGGGACCTTGGTACTTTGGGTCTTTGGGAATTTGGAACTTTGGGACTTTCGGACTTTGGGACTTTTGAACTTTTGGCCTTTGGGACTTTGGGACTTTGGGACTTTGGGACTTTGGGACTTTGGGACTTTGGGACTTTGGGACTTTGGGACTTTGGAACTTTGGGACTTTGGGACCTTGAGACCTTGGGACTTTGGGACTTTGGGACTTTTGGACTTTTGGCCTTTTGGACTTTTGGACTTTGGACTATGGACTTTTGGACTTTTGGACTTTTGGACTGTTGGACTTTTGGACTTTTGGACTTTTGTACTTTTGTACTTTTTGACTTAATTTAAGGTGAGGTGAAAATTTAGTTTATGAAGAAGTTTCACTTCTTACGTGTGTACACTAAGTACACGCAATTTTTTTTCTTAAATGAGCTGAAACTGTTACTTCACGGGTATAGTATAGAAATGGTCCTTATAAATACAACCAAACTTTTAGTTCCTTATTTTGTCCATATCACCAATGCTACTTTCTGAACAATTTCGATTGGTATTTCGAGAGTGCCAGTCGGCGTCCTTAAGTCAGTCGTAGAGAGGCAATACTTGCGATACCATGCGTAATTTTGCAGTTGTAAGTAAATAGCTTTTAAACTTCACACTCGAGGTGGATGAAGAACAACCACTTCGTCGACCAGGTAAACTTCTGACTGACAGAAGGTTTACTCCATTGTTTACTTTGAAACTTTAAAAAAGGATTCCATAACGTTGTCTCGTGAAAATCATAGTTATTAAAGACGAGCCTTATTTAAAGGCAGGCAATACAGTGCTCGGCTTACAACAGTTTAAAGCACGGGTTCCAGACCACGGGTTTAAAAAGTTATGAATGCAATGCACAGGTTGACTCCGAAATTGAGCATTTCACAGTAAATGAAATCACGCGATCGTGATCTCGCAAACTACGTCATATTACGAAAAGAGCTATGAAACATCTTTAATAAACAGTTTTATGGAGGAATCCATCCTATTAAGCATCTAGTTTCAAAGTCTAATACGGAAAATAGGATGGCTAAACTCACACAAATGGAATTCAATTAGCAATATGATGTTATGCAAACTATATACAGACACGTTCTACATTATACATGTACAAATTTATACAAGTTAAAACTCACCTTCATCAAAATCTTTTCCACCGTTGCCGATCACGAAGGCACTTCTCAAGAGGTGACCCATTCTTCAAAATTAGGTTACAATGCTGACGTTGTGCAAAAGTTGAGTGTACTTCAAACGATTCAATTTTTACATCGAAGATAGTATAATAAAGATATATGCGATTATATAGGAATATATTACGATAATTTGATAATAAAATAATAAGAATAAAATAAGTAACTTTTTAAAAGATACCGCGCTAGTCGGTGAGGGCGATAAAGGGCTACATCTCTATAGATATAGAATCGATTTTCACTTGATAGTAGGATACTGTTCTATAGTAGCGTCACCGATCTACAAATGATGTAAACTGAGCATCAACCGAAATTATAGCTCGCGTTTAGAAAACGAGCAGAGGAAACACATGAGAGGCCTCGCGGCGTGCGTCATTGTTAAAACTTTTCTGAGATTACTTCCTTGGAAATAGGTAGATATCTAAAGTAGCTTTTATGAAACGTGAAATTTCACACAGATAAGTTTGAAATAGAGAACTTATAGAAAATTTACACAAATGTAATCTGTAATTAATAACTGTTCAATTTCAGGAGCCAACGGGTCTCTAGTATATTATAGATAGAGTTGGTGTAGTAAACTTCTTAAGTTGAACAAGTACTTCCTGGGGACATCATTCTGAGGCCTTCCCTGGGCTACCAATCGTAGGCAGGGAACATGTAGTTTTTGGTCAATAAGAATCCAGCATAGCATCCATGACGGATTTTCCACACGTTAACAAAAAAGGTATAAGTACCACGATTCATTTCTGCATGAATGCAGGTGTTTACTAAAAAATTTATTATTTTATTTGATGAAGCGTTTATTTATTGCGAGGCCGCAGTGGCGGCCGTAGGTCTGTTGTGAGTCCCGGGACATCCTTCCGAGGGCTTACCCGGGGCTCCCAACCACAGGCTGTTGCGCGTTGCGTGAGGTTTTTTAGTAGGTAAGAGTCCGGCATAACATCCTCTGAGGATTTTCCCTCACGTAAAAAAAAAAAAAAAAAATATTTGTTGATTTAACGTGAGGGAAAATCCTCATGGATGCTATGCCGAACTCCCGAACTCCTACCGATTAAAAAACTTCAGGTAACGCTCAACAGCCTATAGTTGGGAGCCCCGGGTAAGCTCTCGGAAGGATGTCCCAGAACTCCCAATTGATGAAGGGTTATAATAAATGGAGGTTTAACAACCATCTACGCTCCATACCTATGTAGACTTGATGTGACGTAGGAGATACTTTTTAGGCAAATATTTAGCCTTTATTATCATCGTTGAGTAACCATCACTTAAATTATAGAATTTAATGTAATTAGGAATAAATTTTCAGAAAATAATGACACAAATCTATTCTACGAGTCGTTGTTCTTGCGCACCATGTTGACACAAGCAAGGGAACAATGAAGCTATCTCTGCCTTGAAGCTACCGGAGCCGCGCATGCAAACATACGTCTTGTGTCAATTCTGAGGAGATAAGTTGCTGTGGAAAAATTATACAACAAAAGGTACAGATTGATTTAGAGTACTGCTTCATAGCTATAATAGATCCATAGATTTTCTTTAGTTAAGAACTGAGTATACCCTTACCCTATAAGGAGCTCTTTAGTCCTGTTCAATCTAAACTACCATTATCGCATTTAATTTTCGTCTCATGACCTGAGCGAGTGCAATATTCTGCTCATCTAGAGGCTTTACATAGTTAGGTATATAAAGTACAACAAGACTCAGAAAGCCCCCGCGTCGAATATTGCTAAGGCTACCTTTGATGGAATGACTACGCGAGGAACTTACTTACTAGACGCTCTCGACGCTACGCAGAGGCGTGTGCTATTCCCATTATCAATTGTCCTGAAGCGACAGGAAGTCTAGAAACGTTGCCTAAAACCTGTTTGGCTGCATTCTACTGGTAACTACTGCTATCACAGCGAGTGCTCTGAAGAGCTTTTCAACCTTATTTCATTCTCTCTTATTCGATTCTGAACAACGTGTAGCGGGTAGAAGTGTCATTTTTAGGAACTTATGAAGTGAAGAGAATCTTTTTCAGAACTGAGCGATGCCAACGATCCGTTCTCTGTCGAACTATAAAACCGGAATAATCCACCAGCACTCGTGTTTCTTGTTAGTTACAACAAACACCTAATTTAAGAAGTTTTAACGAACAAGAAATTCAGTATATTAATCTCACGCTTCAGCCACATTGCAGTTAAACTGGAAACCCGACCCCAACTTGGTTGGGAAAATGTAGTAATGTGCTATCAATGGCTTCAGTCTTGCATTAAATAGGTATGTAATATCTGTTCTCATGTGAAATAATCTGTAAATCTTAAATGAGAATAAAAATAATCTTAAGCCTGAAATTATCATGACAAGGCTAAAACATAGGCCGCGCCTATGACCTAATGCTCCTAGGTGCGTCAATACTTCATCAACTAGACATTATCGATACAAAGTAAGGGCCTACGTAACATTTCTATTAAATAATTTACTACTTACTGTAGTAAACCGAACCTTGTTCTATAAATTCTACTGCATATTTTATTGACGTAAGTTATTAAAAAACTGGCCAAGTGCGAGTCGGACTCGTACACGAAGAATTCCGTACAAAAAACTTGTACAAAAAAATTGCGTGTACTTAGTGTACACACGTAAGAAGTGAAACTTCTTCATAAACTTAATTTTCACCTCACCTTAAATTAAGTCAAAAAGTACAAAAGTCCAAAAGTCCAAAAGTCCAAAAGTCCAAAAGTCCAAAAGTCCAAAAGTCCAAAGTCCAAAGTCCAAAAGGCCAAAAGTCCAAAGTCCCAAAGTCCCAAGGTCTCAAGGTCCCAAAGTCCCAAAGTCCCAAAGTCCCAAAGTCCCAAAGTCCCAAAGTCCCAAAGTCCCAAAGTCCCAAAGGCCAAAAGTCCAAAAGTCCCAAAGTCCCAAACTCCCAAAGTCCCAAAGTCCCAAAGTCTAAAAGTCTAAAAGTCCAAAACTCCAAAAGTCCAAAAGTCCAAAAGTCCCAAAGACCCAAAGTACCAAGGTCCCATCCAAAAGTCCAAAAGCCCAAAAGTCCCAAAGTCCCAAAGTCCAAAAGTCCAAAAGTCCAAAAGTGAAAAATTCCAAAAGTCCAAAAGTCCAAAAGTCCAAAAGTCCAAAAGTCCAAAAGTCCAAAAGTCCAAAAGTCCAAAAGTCCAAAAGTCCCAAAGTCCCAAAGACCCAAAGTACCAAGGTCCCATCCAAAAGTCCAAAAGTCCAAAAGTCCCAAAGTCCCAAAGTCCCAAAGTTCCAAAGTCCCAAAGACCCAAAGTACCAAGGTCCCATCCAAAAGTCCAAAAGTCCAAAACTTCAAAAGTTCAAAAGTTCAAAAGTTCAAAAGTCCCAAAGTCTCAAAGTTCCAAAGTCCCAAAGACCCAAAGTACTAATGTCCCATCCAAAAGTCCAAAAGTTCAAAAGCCCAAAAGTCCAAAAACCCTTAAATGACATGCTATCCCTGGATAAAGTACTCTTAATTCGAATCCACCGTGGTGGGGAACAGAACAAAGATGGCGCGTAACCAAAAATCGTGACGTGACGTGACGTGACGTGACGCAAATTTTTTTCCAACGCCGATAAAGAAGTTTCACTTCAAAAAAATAAAAAGGATACCCCCCTTAAATGATATTTGTTCTCTTTTTAGTCTATACTAATATTATAAAAAGGAAAGATTTGTGTTTTTGTTTGTTTGTTTGTTAGTAATGCATAGGCTCCGGAGCTGCTGGACCGATTTGAAAAATTCTTTCACTGTTGGAAAGCTACACTCTTTGCCGTGAACATAGGCTATATTTTATTCCCGTATGACCACGGGAACGGGAACTACGCGGGTGAAACCGCGTGACGTTCGCTAGTATTTGATAAAAAGGTCCCTTGTGGCGACGGGGTTTCGTATTATGATAGGTACGAGTACAAAATGTCGCCACCCCAATACATCCCAAGGGTGTCGTAAGAGGCGACTTTTGCAAAAAGATCCATTGCGTAGAGAATGAAAACTCGAAATGAAACCCGGTTGTCAGTAAATTGACAATCGTTAGTTGAAGGCCTTATGGGCGGCTTGAAAAATTTCAACTGCGGGTCGCGGCGACCTGCGCCTGTCCATTTCACCACACCTATTACGTGGGACATAAAACTATGAGGTGAAATGTGGGCATATACTATGCCTCTGCCTACCCCTTCGGGGATAAAGGTGTGACTATATGTATTATTATTTGATGTTATAGCGGCTGCAAAAATACATCGTCTGTGAAAATTCAGCTTTCTATATATTACAGTTCATAAGATTCAGCCTGATGATAGACAGACAGGCTGTCAGCGGAGTCTCAGTAATAAGGTTCCGTTTTGATCCTATGCATACGGAACCCTGAAACAATTAATCATAATGTTATCTTCGTGATAGTGGAGGACACCAATCTGAGAGAGTTTGACCTTGGGAACGTTGTGATAATATATCTACCACAAGGCAAGTTGTAAATCATCGAGAAATGGAAATCTTGTTGTTGAGAATTTAATTGTGCGACTGCCATTGTGGGGAGTAAATAAATCTATACTTATCTGATAAAAAGAAAAGATTTCATTGTTTGTTTGTTTGCAACTCACAAAACAACAGGCACCGAAACTATTGAACCGATTGGAAAAATAATTTCACTGTTGGGAAGTTACACTATCCCCAGTGTATATAGGCTATATTTATTCCCGTATTCCCGCGGGAACGGGAGCTACATGGGTGAAACCGCTCAACTCTTGGTGTTGTAGTTGGAGTATGTGGATACTGCCTTAGTAGCGCATCCGGTAGTGTAACGGCCTGCCGCGCTGAGTCATGGGTTCGATATCGAGGTCGGTCCAAATATGTGGTGTGATCCACTGATGTTTGTTTCGGAGTTGCGCTTGTTCAGACACGGCGGGAACCGCGCAATTCTACAATCGCGCGGGTCTTATTTGTATGAGTTAGTTAGTAATCGTTCAGACATAACCGCGCGGTTGATCAAACCGCGCGGTTACCGCAATCCAACCGCCAGAAAATAGAATCGCGCTGCTCCCGCGCGTTTCTATTACTATGGAGTCTTTACTTCGCGTTCAGTTGCGTTGCGGCTACCGCGCGGTTATTACGTCACAGGTCGTGAGAAGTTGATGAAGTGCAGAAGAGACCTGCAATATGGGATCTTCAGTGTGAAGATTACTCAAATAAAATTATCAAGAACCAAGCTTGGCAAGAGTTGGTGGAGATATTTGGAAATTGTGAGGACATGTTGGAAAAAAAAATTAAGTAAGTAGGTTTAAGAGGGCTAACATATTTCGCGCCACATATTGCTCAGAAACCATACTTTTCATTGCATTTAAAGTCATTAAATATTTATCGTACAAACATGGTATTCACTTACATACTTAGTAAATTTAGCTCTCTAAACGTTTCATAAAACATATTTTACCTAACAACGGATTACATATGGTTAATATCAACGAAAGTGAAACAGGTTTTTCAAATCGTACGATTTGCATAGATTTCGATGCTTAAATTCATGTCAAATTACTGATAAATTTAATAATCAAGGGATACGAAGGAATTGCAAAGGGCGTTAGCTATCTGTTTGTAGAATAACCTGATATTAGGTAGGTTCCTTTTTTTAGAGAAAAATGACTGTAAAGTTTGCTCAAATAGTGAGAAATTTCACCAAAATAAAGTAGTCTTTTCACCAGCTTCTGTAGTTTAAATCATTATGATAATTATGTAATATTATGTCAGAACTTCTCCTTTGACAATATAAATATTTCTTTTTATGTAACTAGATACAGATTTTTTTTTACAAAGTATTTTGTGAACCCCTATAAATGCAGATACGCGAACAAATACGATTTAGTACCGCCGAGAGGCTCTCAGAGAGTGGTCATGTCGCTCGATGTTCCATTTTTGAATACGAAAAAATGAACAAAAATAGTCTAATTCTAGCGTGACCAAACAATCTTAGTACTTTGTGACGTATAATATCGACGGTAAAAAGGAAAAACACTTGAAGCGACATTTTTTGAATTTTACAGGAGAGCCAATCAAAGTTAATTTTTTTCGAAAAAATTCATAATAAATTCTAATTTGGAGTTACAAAAAGCAGCGAAAAAACCGTTTCTTAATTTTTTAAGTACTTTCTTTCATTAAACTTAAAAAAAATCCCTAAGCATAATAAGAGGAGTTATGAGTCGCTTCAGTTTTTTTCATTAAATACTGCTCAAGGAAAAACGCATTAACCACAGCACCAGTATCTTGACAAACGCAAGGAAAACCACATTAAGTGACCAGCAATGGGTGATCTAGCTTGGAGGAAAAACAACTGAAGCGCCATGCAGCCTAAGATACAAGGATGTGGAAAAACAAGTGTTCCAACAAAATCATAAAATATTAAGCAAAGGAAAAACCCAATAACCACTAGTCAATTATCATTAAATTTTGATTTTTTAACTGTAATCCCTCCTACGCTGTTGATAAATATCAAAATAAAACCAACAATGTAAGGATAAAATAATTAAAATAGTATCTTTATTGTTTTAACAGCTTACTGGTTTACAGTGTTGCACAAACAAAACCCATTCCAGGGACAAAACACAAATTTTCTTTTTAGAAAATAGTTAAAAAGAGTAAAAAAACATCTAAAATATTGTAGAGCAATAAGTACTTTATTTATACCCAGTTTCAACTCGCTGAGGTTATGAATGCATTCATAATTAAATTTCGATTTCTATGATGTACCTAACAAGTATCTGCAGCAAAAAGGCACCTGAGACTTGCCAAGGACCGACCTACACATACTACGTATTATAAATGTCGCAAAGTAACAGAAATACCTATTTCAAAAGATCACGCAATGCAATAATAAATATACCTTTTTTTTTAACGTGAGGGAAAATCCTTCATGGATGGTATGCCGGACTCCTACCGACTAAAAAACTTCACGTAACGCCCAACAGCCTATGGTCAGGAGCGCCGGGTAAGCCCTCGGAGGGATGTCCCAGGATAATAAATATACCTACTTATTAAGAACTTGACCAATTACTAGGTGTTATTTTTAAACTATCGCGGTTTTTTACACTCGTACTTATAGAACTCGGGACTTCCCACGAAATAGTTTGGGTCGCGGTGCAACTCACAGTCAAACTCACAGAGAAACGTCGGTGTGAAAATGTAAGTAAATGTATTTCGTGTGAAGTCCCGAGTTCTTTAAGCATGAACAATTACTAGGTGATTTAAATAAGGAAATCTCTACGCTTTCAATCAATCAATCAATCAATTTAGCCTATATCAGTTCACTGCTGGACATAGGCCTCTCCCGAATTTCGTCACAACACACGTTCCTGCACTTTGCGCATCCAGTCAATGCCTGCAACCTCCTTTAGGTCGTCGCTCCATCTGGCAGGGGGTTGTCCTACCCCACGTTTACCAAGTCGCGGTCTCCACTCAAGAACTCGCTCGCTCCATCGGCCATCAATTCTTCTACAGATGTGGCCAGCCCACTGCCACTTCAAAGGGCATACTCTGCAAGATATGTCAAGCAATCTTGTTCCCTGACGGATAACATCGTTTCGGATCGTATCCCTCAGGGACACCCCAAGCATACGTCGTTCCATCGCTCGTTGTGCAACTTTAAGTGCATGGACTAGCCCCACTGTAAGTGTCCACGTCTCGGCACCATAGGTCACAACTGGTAGAACCTTAGAGTATATATTAGAAGGTACCTTCTAATATATACTCTAAGGGTAGAACGCACTGGTTGAAAACTTCGTCTTCAGGCATTGCGGTATCGGCGTATAGAAAACCTGACGCAGTTTGCTAAATGCTGCCCAGCCCAAGCGAAACCTTCTGGCTATTTCTTAATCCAAGTTACTCGTTTCAAGTATGATAACCTGCCCAAGGTAGGTGTTTTTATGGACAACTTCAAGCCTCGATCCTTCAACGTAGATTGCTCCTGGCACGACATGCTCATTGAACATGACCTTGGTTTTTTCCAAGTTTATGTCGAGGCCTCCACTCGTAGAGACTCTTCGCTTAAACTATGCAGCATCCGAGCGTGGCGGTTTGTGACTGCTCTCGAGAACAACTTGTAAACATGGCTCAGGAGTGAGATGGGTCTATAATTCTTCAACAAGGTCTTGTCACCGTTTTTGAAAAACAGAGCCATCGCACTCCCGATCCACGCTTGAGGTGTTTGTCCCTGTAGGAGGAAGGAATTAAAGAGACTCGTCAGCTCTTTGAGAACTGGAGTCTCGCCAGCTTTAAGAAGCTCAGTCGTAATTCCGTCCTCTTCATTAGATTTGTTAGGTTTCAGTTGGTCGAGAGCCACCCTGACCTTGCCCTGGTCAATGTCCGGTATATCCTCCGTGTAGTGGCGTGTTAACGGGGCTCTGTGGTCATTCTTGCTTGGGCCCGTGGTTCTTTTGTGTCCGTGATGCATAGAGGTTTGTGTCAAAGTACTCAATTTTCTCGAGAATCTCGAACCTTGAGGTTTTGTCACTCGCTGTTTTAAGTTTCGTTAGACGGGGTCTCCTGAGGTGCTGGGCAAAGACCTTGGTGCTCCTATTCTGTTCAATTACGTCCTCGATAACAGTGGTGTTGTAGCGACGTAGGTCGCGTCTTACTAGCTCTCAAATTTTGACGTTCATGTTTCTCAGTTCTAACGAAGATGCTGTCGTAAATGGCGGTTCCCGTCTGATCCCCATAAGTTCGTGAGTCTCGAGCGAGAGATTTGAACACCTCTTTTTGCCTTTCCCGGACAAAAATTTCTGGGAAACTTGCTGCAGCGTTTTGACCATTGTGTCGGTTTTATCGTGAACGCAGTCAGTGGTTTCCAGCAAATCGAAACGATTTTGAAGTTCCGATTGGAACCTCCCGATCCGATCCCAAAGCCATCTGGAGCGCAGTAGGTCGGAGGTAAGGCTTCATCATCCGGGCCCTCTTCGCGCGGAAGTCTAAATTTAGAGATGCTAGGACAAGTCGGTGATCACTACTAGTATCAAACCTTATACATCTCTAAAATACACCTCCTGTCCGTTATGAAAAAGTCTGTCTCGTTCCTAGTGACCTTGTCAGGGCTTCGCCAAGTCCATTTCCTGTGGGGCTTCTTCTTAGAGAAGAAGTTTATCAAGAAGAGCCCCTGGGAGTTGATAAAAGTTGACAAGCATGTGCCCCGGTCATTTCTGCGCCCGAGGCCAAAAGGACCGATTTTCGTTTCGCGGCGTTCTTGTTTTTGGCGTTGAAGTCCCCCATAATAACGTTGTAGGCAGCCTTGGCAGTCCCGTCTCGTGCTTTGGCTATGTCCTCTTACACTGCTTCGGCAGTGCTCTTCGAGGTCGGGGCATACACTTGAATCACTTTCAGGGGGTACCTGTAGGTGAGCTTGAGTATGAGGAAAGCTACCCGACCCGAAACACCATCGACTTCCATAACGCTGCCAACAAGGTCCTTAAAACTGACACCGCCATCGGAAGGGCTCATTTCGTCACCCTTTCGAAAGTAGAACAGGTCGCCTGACGCAAAGGTTAGCATGTCCTCACCCTGTCTTCGGATCTCTACGCTGTAAAGAAACATTTATAGGTACTTACAATTTACGAACACAAGCACTGTCTTTGGCCGCTGTTTGCTGAGCGCCAAAACGTGACGAGTTTGACGAAAAACGATGGTTCACCGGTGAATGAAGCGCCACGTCGCGTGTCACTTCCTTATATAGGTTACGTAACTTCCACAAAAGAGACAAAAATACATTGCATGTAGCGATATGAATGGTTTTGAATACTTAACTTAAGTACACAATTTTAAAAACAATGTTTACTTTAAGCGACAATCGTCTTTATTTAGGTAGTCGACGAAATTAAATGAACCGACGTTATGGGAATAAAAGACGATGTCGGTTAATTTAAGAATTTCTGTAAAAAAATTGATTGTGTTACTTTAACCGGCACTATCGATTCACTCTGCAATTGCAAAACATACTGAAATCCATAATATGTCATAATGATCGTGGAGGCAAAACATATTAACTCCATCTTATAGATACAATAAAAGCAAGGAAATACGAATGTAGCAACTAGACACTAGTGATACAAGAGTGAGCCAAAACACCTGTAGTGCTTAACACCCCATTACTTATGACGGAGAAAAACGATTTTAGTGACTTAGGATATCCGAAACAGAAAAGGAAAAACACATCAAATAACAATCTTACTATGAAGTTGGTACTTTAAACGGTAATTTGACCAATTTCGCTACAATTTTGTGTCACTTCATTTAGCGTCTGAAAAAAATAAGCCTAAAAGTTCCATTACTTGAAGCGACACCAAAGTGGTCAGATCGCTACGAAACCAAGACCAATCGACGCGGAAAAATTCGCTGATTCCGAATATGTATATAACTCATTTTCGACCAAAGTGTCGCTTAAAGTGTTTTTCCTTTTTACCGTCGATATAATATATATTATGGTCGATATACAACGTGAACTTTTGTATAATGCAAAGCTCAGACACCCCGACTAGAGTTTCGCTTCGAAATACTGTATAAAAAAAATTAAATGAAACTAACGAAAACTGACCAAGTTATAATAAGCTTTTACAGTTGCACTATTTTCTTCACGAACAGCGTAGGTGTAGGTATTATACGCAAGGCAGGTAGTCACTATTCGTGTGGTATTGATAATAACACATTAACACACCATTTTCATAAGTGGTAATTATGGAACACCTGTGAGGAACCAGACCAGGATTGGGAAAAAACTAAAAAATTGGGAAAAAATAACGGCACAATAATTTAGAACAAGAGGCTTAATTTTCAGATAATAGTCAAACCAGAGTACAATGAGGTTCTATGGAGATCTTAAAAGTTCAAGACTCAAGTCAGCCTCATTTACATAGGGTGCATCTGCTTATCGACAAGGTCGGTACGAATAAAGGGAACCTCGAAACAATGCCCAGTTAAACTCACAAATCAAATTACACTTCCAGAAAGGGTTACCAAATATCTTTATAGTTAAGTCTCATTTGCCGATTTCATAATATTATAATTAGCCACAGTCTTTTAGTAAAGATGGTAGCACAGACTATATTATATATTCTATAATAGTAGCTTACTTTCAGCATCCTAATGAGATCTATCACCTGTCGATGGCATGTTGCAAAGAAGAGAACATACAGTGAAAAAATGGACTTCGGATCTCCAACTCATTAGCTACTAGGATTAACGCTTATATGATGATCAATGATAAGTGTGTTCATCTTTTTGATCTTATTATAACTGAAGACCCTGTTGGCTGTCGAAATTCGACAGAAGTATTTTAAAAAATATAACGTTAGGTATACCTACCTAGGTATACCTAACGTTATATTTTTTTAAATACTTCTGTCGAATTTTGGCAGCCAAAGTTTATTTTTTGAAGAAGTGTACCTACACTTCTTCAAAAAATAAACTTTGGCTGTTCAAAATTCACGTTCATCCGTTCGCGCAATTTTCTTAAAAAGGGTTAAGTTTTCGTTTCAAGGATCTATTAATTTATAGATAGAGATGATGGATAAATAATCTAATTTAACCTGCTCTTAAAACCTTTTTAAATTACGAGGAATCTCTCACATTCCCTTGCGTAAAATGAAAATGTCTGCTAAGCGAACGGTGCGATGCTTCAAATAGGAAAGTATTCGCAGGACGCATACCAATCTAAACGATATGATAAACTCATTTTCGTAGATAGAAATTTGTAGCCATGAAAATTTTCAAATACATCGTTTCGGAAATGTGCTTAGCAGAAAGTAAATTGAGCGTGAAATGACAGCGTGGCAACGCCTTCCTATACGAATTTAGGTCAATTTCCAACGGTGGCAGGGACACCTTGTAGCACAGAGCATCGCGCGCCTCTACAGAGGGAGGGGCCAAAGCTTTCAAACCCCCTCTGGCAATAATGTGACACATAATGTGACATATCGACGACAAAAAGTGCCCAGTTTCATACAAACTGAAGGAAGATTTCCCCCCGCCACCCGCAAAATATGACAGAAAATTTTGTACCGAGCAATCGTTCTATGCCGTCTCCCCTCAGACAGTTCGCGTTGCTCTATGCCTTGTAGGTACAGACGCCTATCCTTCCGCGTTCTATTTATGCTTGTTAATGTTGCAAGCCCAAAATAGCTGTTTTAATGACAGATGTGCACATTAATATCCGGCGACAGGTTGTTTAGTAACGTCAATTTTTGTAATGTTCCCCGTGATGAAGCGAATAAAATTTCGTTTAATGTAGCTTCATGTTTATAGGAACGAATTTTTTAAAGCATTATTTGGCAAAGGATAATCATAATAGGTACATAGTAACTTACCTAATGTCTTTATCAATTCCCATTTAAAGTCTTCATGATCAGCTTTGTGGACTGAGAGCGGGACATGACATAGCGATTCGCTTGCGCTACAGGCAGTTATTGGCCTGTAGCTCTGCCGATCCTACACAGATTGACATACTGATACGCTTCCGGGAAGTCCTTAGTGTTCCCAGGAGTTCCCAGGCGGTTCAGTAGTTTAGGTAAGGTAGGATAATTTGTCCTGGAGTCAATAACGCAACGATTTTATAATATTCAAAATTTATTGCACTTCTACAATATAACTTATATCTAACTTAAATCTAAGTACTCATCCAGATCCTGGGGATGGGACTTCCTTCTTCCAGTCCTATGCTTTTAATCCAATATTTGTGCGTAAGATCCCTTTGCCATAAAGGTACGGGCAGGGGTTTGTAAACCCAAAATTGGAAGCTCATTCTGAAAAGAACAAACATATTTTATACACACCCTCTTCAACCATAGATATCCCTAAACTTTCCCTTACTATTAATTTTTACTCCCCATTTTAAAACACTTAATATACAACAGAACGTTACCCCCTTTATAAATTTCATAAACGCCTGCCTAATAAAATAAATTTACTTAAAATATTCTTTTGTACACGATAATTACCCACACTTAATTGACTAAATAAAATTACGCAATTGATGCTTACCAGAGCTTCCGTTTTCAAATATATTAATTTATTTAAATACTTCGGCTATGTACGCCACCCACTGGTATTTCAGTGGAAATAATTTAAGGAATAATTAGGTACTTTAATATAAAATTACTTCGACAGCAAGAAGTAAAATAATTTTTAGTTAGTTCCTGATTTTCCCCTTCTACTATTGCGCACGCTTATATATAGCTTACATCCCACCATAATCTCCTTCCATCAACTACCCCCTCCTTGACACTAGCAAGGAACCACCCATCTAACTATCTATTTATAGCTACAAGCATAATAAATAATATGATTATAGCGCCTACCAAATATTAATAGCAATTCACTTGCGTGTAATGCTACAATACGTCCAATCTGCAGTGACCTAAGCCACTCTCCATCCAAGTAGAAACAGATCAGTTTTGCGTGAGTATTCAACTACGACGCCTTAAGTTTCTGGAATCGCAGGTAAGACGGTAAAGTATCATTGGATATGAAACGTAACATTGTTGCTGATAATTTACCCCTGACAGGTAGGTAGCCGCGTAGGACGTAGTCTCTCGTGACCTCGTAGACTTTGCCGTAGCCATGACATAATACACACCCACATGATGTGGAGTACCGTAGTGTAAACTAATGGATCTAATAACTACTGTAGCATATAATACGGGCGTAGACCGCCACCACAGATCTTGCCGTAGACCGACCCGCAATGGCGTAGACTCTACGTAGATCTTGTCTTAGCGTGAACTGACGAAGACCTTCACTACATGTACCTTACCGTAGCGTCTCGGACTAAGGTAGTCTTATGTAGATCTTGAGGTATCGTGATCTGAAATAGTACTTGCTGTAAACTGAACTGGCATGGACGTCTACCACATAGACCTTACCGTAGTCTCTCTCACTGGCGTAGTCTCTATGTAAATCTAAGCGTAGTGCGAAGTGAATATAATCCTTGCTGTAGGTAGAGTGTACTGGCGCAGACCCCATCTCATAGACATTGCCATTGCTCATTGGCGCAATCTCTATGTAGATTTAAGCGTGGCGCGAACTGATGTAGTTCTTGCATGTGTACTAGAATAGTCTCTAACTATGTAGGTACATCTTGCCGTAGCGTGAACTGACGTAGTCCTTGCTGTAGCGTATTCTGGCGTTGTAGAGACTCAAGTTGGCGTAGTCTCTTATTATGTAGATTTTGCCGTAGCGTGAACTGACGTAGTCCTTACTGTAGCGTGTTCTAGCGTAGTAGCGACTCGCGTTGGCGTAGCCTCTAATTATGTAGATCTTGCCGTAGCGTAACTGACGTAGTCCTTGCTGTAGCGTGTTCTGGCGTAGTAGCGAATCGAATTGACGTAGTTTTTTAATTATGTAGGTACGTCTTGTCGTAGCGTAACTGGTGTAGTCCTTGCTGTAGCGTGTTCTGGCGTAGTAGCGACTCGCATCGGCGTAGTCTCTAATTATGTAGATCTTGCCGCAGCATAACTAACGTAGTATTTGCTGTAGCGTGTTCTGCCGTAGTAGCTACCTACTCGCATTGGCGTAGTCTATAATTATGTTGATCTTGCAGTAGCGTTTTTGACGTACCTAGTCCTTGCTGTAGCGTGTTCTGGCGTAGTAGCGACTCGCATTGGCGTAGTCTTTAATTATGTAGATCTTGCCGTAGCGTTTTCGACGTAGTCCTTGCTGTAGCGTGTTCTGGCGTAGTAGCGACTCGCATTGGGGTAGTCTTTAATTATGTAGATCTTGCCGTAGCGTTTCCGACGTAGTCCTTGCTGTAGCGTGTTCTGGCGTAGTAGCGACTCGCATTGGCGTAGTCTTTAATTATGTAGATCTTGCCGTAGCGTTTCCGACGTAGTCCTTGCTGTAGCGTGTTCTAGCGTAGTAGCGACTCGCATTGGCGTAGTCTTTAATTATGTAGATCTTGCCGTAGCGTTTCCGACGTAGTCCTTGCTGTAGCGTGTTCTGGCGTAGTAGCGACTCGCATTGGCGTAGTCTTTAATTATGTAGATCTTGCCGTAGCGTTTCCGACGTAGTCCTTGCTGTAGCGTGTCCTGGCGTAGTAGCGACTCGCATTGGCGTAGTCCCTAATTATGTAGATCTTGCCGTAGCGTAACTGACGTAGGCCTACCCGACGTACACATACACACACACAGGCTTGCACTAATATTGGTCAATTACTGAATAATACCACTTACAGAATAGCGTGAACGCTAATAAAAAACGCATATCAAAGAGTGTTGATGGGATATTTAACATCTGCGTAGACGCAAAAGTCAGTAAAGTTCCATAGCGTTAGGGACTGAAAAGAGACTCGCTTCATTATCAGCGAAACCCGAGCGGGTTTCACTTTCCTAAACTTCAGTCTTGGCAACCCTTGTAGAGAAGCCAAATTGGCAAATATCAAGCTCCACTACGTCGAGGATTTTCCTACCTCTCTTGCTTGGCCTTGTATTTTTATTGGACGAGTATACACGGTACTGTTTCGCGGTGTCCAATTAGGGATCGAAACTTATGTACCTAATGTTTGACAAGCGTCGTCATGGCAACGTCTCAATGAACTCTATATCTCTATCTACTAGTTCCTAACTGATCGCTATGTAAATTAATGGAAATGTCGAAACACTTTATTATTAAACAGTGTAGGAATTTACGAAACTAACGGCTGGTGGTTACAAATTGTTAATCATTTTGTTTGTTAACAGGCAGTAATTCCGGGCCGTGTTGAATAATAAATGCCTTATTAGCAGTTATATCAAGAATCAGGCAGGACTCTCAAATTGTGTTTTAAAAAGTCTGCTGGACCAAAGAAGTGCAACAACCTGATCATTGTTTTTTTAATAAAGTCGGCCAACGAAGACGCCTAGACAGGTCAATTGTGTCATAGAGCAATTCGTTTTCCGCTGGCCCGCGTCACTTTATGGTGGTAAAAGATAGCCCTGTCTGTCTATTACGCTTTTACGCCTGAATCACTGACTCGATTCTGATAAAATTTGGTACAGTTGGCTAGTTTCGTATGTATCTGTCTGTTTATTTATTCGGGTTTGCACATGAAACACATCAAAATCGATTGAGTAAAATCAATACTGATTTACCTACTAATTTAATAGTGGTTGGTTTTTAGACACGAGGTCCCTGTAGGATAACTACTTTCGACGTGGGCCGCCACTAGTTTTTACTAAGGTGGCAGGCAAGCATACGGCCCACCAGGAAGACTAGTGGTCACCGCAACCTATGAACGTTGCAACACAAGAACCGACACACTCACACTGCCGACCCTGTAAAAACTTTCAAAGACCCCTTTTGAAGAACCCCTTACTGTAGGCGTTTGAGAAAACCGAGGCAGACCCTAAGGCACAACCTAAGCGTGTGCGAAAGAAAGCCCCTATCGAATATTATCGTGCTCAAACGCTCCGAACGTAGAGTGTGAGAACGAAACGCATAAGGAGGCAAAGTCTCTCATATCGCGAAGAGGTTCCGCACCGCCTGTAAGTATAGGATCGTTGACAACTCTCAAAGCTCGCCTTTGCACCGAGTCAAATGGACGAAGCTGATAGGTATTGAGGTGCCCCCGCCGGCGGTGACAGCAGTACAAGCAGTGTTTGCGGCGCAGTAAAGTAGGTAAGAGTAGAGTAGAAGTTTGTTATTTTGTACTTAACATTATTCATTCTTCATTGTTAGCTTGTTGAAGCGCTCGTAGCCCACGAATTCGGTGTTTTGTAAACGATCACTGCCATCTAAGCAACTTCGCTGTGGTTGCATGGTCTTCGGATGTCTGACCACTTTGTGAGATTTCGTTTGCTGGCGTTCCCGTGCTGCGAAAGGCACGGTAAGCCACTGGTCCCGGTTGTCTCATGGGC
Organism: Miltochrista miniata; assembly: GCA_933228765.1. Classification (NCBI taxonomy): domain Eukaryota; kingdom Metazoa; phylum Arthropoda; class Insecta; order Lepidoptera; family Erebidae; genus Miltochrista; species Miltochrista miniata. The sequence continues at coordinate 16,857,698 of OW121757.1, read as the reverse complement.
GGTTTGAAAATTTTCAACAACGGGCAGTCACAACCGCGCCTAACCATTTCAGCATGGCAATTGACTCACCACCAATTACAACTACGCTACGTACAACAAAAACCAAAGGTAAAATATGGCCTCTGCCCATCTCTTCGGAGATAAAGACGTTAGTCCTCTAAGGAATGGTACCCTTCTGTGTAGGGTCACCCGAATGCTATAAGAGATAACGGAAGAAGCAACAAGATTGTGTGACGGTTGGTAAATGGTAGGTTAGGTACCACTTTGTGATTTCGATCAACTTAGAAAACTAACTTGGTTCGACACATGCAGCCATGTTCAAGGGCTTTTGGAGCCAGAATCGACCCTTGATGTTTTGAACCACACCGGTTTCGTTCTTTAAACTGCAGTTACTTTAAGTTGCACCATAGTGATTTCAGATCAATAAAATTGTTGGTTTCCTAATCAGACATTGTACACAAACAGGTAGCAGTCATTGATGTACCAGTGTCGTACCTACACTGTGCAATTTAGTACCCATCTACTACTCGTACCTGTTTATTTTATGGAACTGTGTTATCAGAAATTGTATTTGTGGATATGGAACATTTTTTATTCGTTGGAATTTTGGTTCGTAGGTATTACAAAATGGTCTATAGGTATTACGTGTGTGTTACGACCTAGCCCGGCCACAACGCCAGAAAATGCCGTGGCAATGTCAGTAAGCAGTACGGATGCGTACTTTTCTGTACCCAAAAAGAAAAAAGAAGTACCACTTTATTACACCAGATATGGACATTTTTATGTGGCCGGGCTACAGCGTATGCGACCCAGCCCGGCCACGCTTCCATCTAAAAGAAATGGGGCCTTTATGATAATATTTAGGTATGGGGCACTCGTACGCATCGTGTACCATCCGAATCGAAGTAGATTTTCTTTTAAATCGGTAGTAAATACAGCTTACATAAGAATCAAACTTTATTATATGAAATGCCTTGTATAAATATTAGAGCAAAAGTTTAATTTGACATCATGTCGAGTTTTGTTACGCAGGCGCAATAACTCGACATGTCAAATTAAATTTTTGCACAACGCCAGAAAAGGCCGTGGCAATGTCAGTAAGCAGTACGGATGCGTACTTTTCTGTACCCAAAAAGAAAAAAGAAGTACCACTTTATTACACCAGATATGGACATTTTTATGTGGCCGGGCTACAGCGTAAGCGACCCAGCCCGGCCACGCTTCCATCTAAAAGAAATGGGGCCTTTATGATAATATTTAGGTATGGGGCACTCGTACGCATCGTGTACCATCCGAATCGAAGTAGATTTTCTTTTAAATCGGTAGTAAATACAGCTTACATAAGAATCAAACTTTATTATATGAAATGCCTTGTATAAATATTAGAGCAAAAGTTTAATTTGACATCATGTCGAGTTTTGTTACGCAGGCGCAATAACTCGACATGTCAAATTAAATTTTTGCACAACGCCAGAAAAGGCCGTGGCAATGTCAGTAAGCAGTACGGATGCGTACTTTTCTGTACTCAAAAAGAAAAAAGAAGTACCACTTTATTACACCAGATATGGACATTTTTATGTGGCCGGGCTAAAGCGTGTGCGACCCAGCCCGGCCACGCTTCCATCTAAAAGAAATGGGGCCTTTATGATAATATTTAGGTATGGGGCACTCGTACGCATCGTGTACCATCCGAATCGAAGTAGATTTTCTCTTAAATCGGTAGTAAATACAGCTTACATAAAAATCAAACTTTATTATATGAAATGCCTTGTATAAATATTAGAGCAAAAGTTAAATTTGACATCATGCCGAGTTTTGTTACGCAGGCGCACATTTTTCCTTTTTTATATTCATGATAATAAATTGTAAATGGTAATAAAGCGCTGCATTTTACATTAATTATGTATTTGAGAAACTGTTTTTTAACAGATATAAAATTGAACTTAAATAAAACTTAAGAATAGAGATAACTTGAAATAACTAAGTAGGTCTTGTCTTTTGAAGAGTGTAATGTAGTTATAAATGAAATATAAAAAAAACTAAGTACCTAAATAATCAAGATATTTATTTTACTAATATCTATTACGTCATAATTAACATTATTTTACTTACATAGTAAATTAAATGTACAATATTTTCGAAATAATTTGTTATCAACGAAAACGACCGTGAAGGTCAGAAAAAAAATTCATTATTTCATAAAAACACAATATATGAACTTCTATTACAATTAAGATTATTTTTGAAAAGCAATTAGTATGCTAATTGATCATAAATTTTAAATATGGAAAAATGGAGAAAGAATTGGTTTCGAGCAGGATTCGAACCTGCATCTTCTCGCATTCTGTGCAAGTCGCCCTAACACATATATATAAGGTGGAAAATTTGGTTGGTTCCTAGTAGATTTCGGTGGCTAAGTGGTTAAGCATATTGCACGGAATGCGAGAAGATGCAGGTTCGAATCATGCTCGAAACCAATTCTTTTTCCAAATTTAAAATAAAATTCTATTACAATAACATCGGTCTTCTCTCGTTTTCCATAAATTCATTTGCACTAATATTGTTTGCCATAATCATCCCCGATGCAGAATTATTTACAATATGCACAATTTTAATTCAAGCTCAAGTTTCACCTACTCCCTATTTTCTCTAATTTAATATATTTGAACTTGCACTATTATCGTAACGTTTGCACTTGCACTATTATAATAACGTTTGCTTTAACAACTTAACAGTGATAACTTTCATTTGCCATAAAATGACTTTCCATAACAACATATATCATAATAATTAGTTTCCATAAGTAACACATCTCATAATCTACTCTTGACATAATCAAAATTTGATCTAATTATGAAAATAATACATAATATTGTTAGGTCGAAATTAATTAATGTTAACACCCCGACTCAGTGCAATCCGACTCGGATAGGTTAGGTTAGAAGACTAGGGCGGGAGCAAAGCTCCCGCCTTAGTCTTCGTGGTTTTTTTTTTAAACCACCCAGAAGTATATTATGATGAGTAAAAGTTATGGAAAATGGCATTATTGAAAACGAAAATTATGGCAAATACATTTATGGATTTAAATTATTATGACACTTGATCGATTATGACCAATGGAATTAGTGAAAGTCATTTTATGTCATTCCACGATTATGGCAACTGAAGCGTTATTTCTAATGAAATTATGGCAAATACCAGTATGACATAATATATGAAATTATGGCATTTTAAATTATGGGAAACTTTAGTAAACCCAATAACATCATTACAGTGCAGAGTAAACAATACTATGAATAATACATATTTTTATATTTTGTAGAAAATATTTTAGACTCTAGGTCATCATAACGTCCCAACGATTGTCTAATCGCTTAAAATGAGCTGAAATAATTTGTTTCACAACGAAAACGACCATGAAGGTCGGAAAAAAACTGCCTTCATTTCCCGTGGTCCACCTCGTGGTTCACCCAGGTGAACCACAGGATTTTTTTTTTACCCGTGGTCCACCTGCATAGCCATATATGTTTATAACAGTAAATTACATAATAAAATTATGGATATACTTATGATCAAAAAAGTAAAAAATTACCAGTAGTACTACTAAGTGGTCCCAGTAGTACCACTGGTACTTAAATTTTACCCATGGTACTACTGGATCAAAAAAAAAAGAAGATCTGCAAAAACAAATGAAGATCGAAAAAACAAATGAAGATCGAAAAAACATATGAAGATCGGAAAAACAAATGAAGTTTGAAAAAACAAATGAAGATCAACAAAAACAAATGAAGATCGGCGAAACAAATGAAGATCGACAAAACAAATGAAGATCGGATAAACAAATGAAGATCGGAAAAACAAATGTAGTTTGAAAAAACAAATGAAGATCAACAAAAACAAATGAAGATCGGCGAAACAAATGAAGATCGACAAAACAAATGAAGATCGGCAAAACAAATGAAGATCAACAAAAACAAATGAAGATCGGCGAAACAAATGAAGATCGACAAAACAAATGAAGATCGGATAAACAAATGAAGATCGGAAAAACAAATGTAGTTTGAAAAAACAAATGAAGATCAACAAAAACAAATGAAGATCGGCGAAACAAATGAAGATCGACAAAACAAATGAAGATCGGCAAAACAAATGAAGATCGGCAAAACATGCAGATCAATAAAACAAACGTCTATAAGCAAGTTCATAAGGTCAAAAACTATTCGCAGCTATATTTTGTAATCTAGATGCGATTCAAAAAAATAGGTGCAAGTAATTCTCGACCTTAACGACACTTATTTAAAAATGTGCTTTTAGGCGTTTATAGACATCACTGATCACGAATATATAAAAAACTAGCTGACCCGCGCAACTTCGTTTGCGCCACATGGGAGAGAGTATTACCTGTTTCCGTCGTCCCCCGTTTTTGAAACATTTACTATTACTGCTCCACTCCTATTAGCTGTAGCGTGATACAATTATAGCCTATGACACTCCACAATAACGTAGCTTTCTATTGGTGAAAGAATTTTTAAAATCGATTCAGTAGATCCCGAGATTACCCCTTACAATTTAACAAACACACAAACTTTACTTCTTTATAATATTAGTATAGATAAATAAATATTATGCATGCTCCTAAGGTCGAAATTCGCTTGGACCCATTTTTGTAATCTAGATGCGATAAACATTCAAAAAAATAGGTGCAAGCAATTCTCGACCTTATAAACATGCATAATATTTATTGATTTTTTACATGTTCTTGATCAGTGATGTCTATAAACGCCACAGAGCACATTTTTTGAGATGTGTCATTAAGGTCGAGAGTTGCTTGCACCTATGTTTTTGAATGGCAATCGCATCTAGATTACAAAATATGGCTGCGAGTAGTTTTTGACCTTATAAACTTGCTTATAGTCTTTTGTTTTATTGATCTGCATATGTTTTATCGGTCTTCATTTGTTTTTTCGATCTTCATTTGTTTTGCCGATCATCATTTGTTTGTCGATCATAATTGGTTTCGCTGATCTTCATTTGTTTCGCCGATTTTCATTTGTTTCGCCGATCTTCATTTGTTTCGTTGATCTTCATTTGTTTCATTGACTTCATTTGTTTCGTCGATCTTCTTTTGTTTTGTTGATCTTCATTTGTTTTGAAAATTATTTCATTACTTTATACATTTTACCATTTAGATGTTCTTCGTATACCACAACCTATAATGGATCTTTTTCCACTGACATGTCCTAAAAGATCCATTTTTCATAAAAATACTTTAAGGTATTAAAGTGGACATGATATGTCCACAAAGATCCATGAAGAATCTTTTTAATGGATTTTAGTGGATGAAGGGCACTTGCATAAAAAGGTTACCATAGCTGTAAGTGTTGATAGAAGAGCGCTATATGTCAGGTGGACCACGGGTAAAAATTATTTCCCGTGGTACACCTAGGTGAACTACGGGTAATAAAAAAATTCCCGTGGTACACCAGGTGGACTACGGGTAAAAAAAAATTCCCGTGGTTCACCTGGGTGGACTACGAGGTGGACCACGGGAAATAAAGGAAAACTGCACCATTTTTAATAAAAACACAAAATATTAACTTCTATTACAATAACATCGTTACAGTGCAGAGTAATAACTCTATGTATGATTATATTTTTATATTTTGTAGAAAATACTTTAGACTCTAGGTCATCGTAACGTCCCAACGATTATCTAATCGCTTACAATGAGCCGAAATAATTTTGTTTCACAACGAAAACGACCATGAAGGTCAGAAAAAAAGTGCATCATTTTTATAAAAACACAATATAGGGTGTAACAAAATTGACTCTCCAAATTTCATGAGATGACTTGGCATCGGAAATCAAATACAAATATTTAATAAAAAAGGGGAGTAATTTTTTTTTAAATAATTATTTTTGTCCCACATTAAGAATTCGTTTTTTACCGCGGCAATTCGAGGTAACATGGTCGCCGTGGCAAAACAAATACGGAGCACCCGTCTGGCTGACGCCAATCTTTAGACGCCTATCTACCAACAAAAACAAAATAAATAACTTTATAATAACATTTTTATTTTAGTACATTATCTTCTAAATGGTGCAATTATTTTGAGAAATGTTCAAATACATAATTAATATAAAATGCAGCGCTTTATTACCAGTTACAATTTATTATCATGAATATAAAAAAGGAAAAATGTGCGCCTGCGTAACAAAACTCGACATGATGTCAAATTAAACTTTTGCTCTAATATTTATACAAGGCATTTCATATAATAAAGTTTGATTCTTATGTAAGCTGTATTTACTACCGATTTAAAAGAAAATCTACTTCGATTCGGATGGTACACGATGCGTACGAGTGCCCCATACCTAAATATTATCATAAAGGCCCCATTTCTTTTAGATGGAAGCGTGGCCGGGCTGGGTCGCATACGCTGTAGCCCGGCCACATAAAAATGTCCATATCTGGTGTAATAAAGTGGTACTTCTTTTTTCTTTTTGGGTACAGGAAAGTACGCATCCGTACTGCTTACTGACATTGCCACGGCATTTTCTGGCGTTGTGGCCGGGCTAGGTCGTAACACACGTATTACGTCTATAGGTATTCTCCAGAAATTGTGGGCGGTAACGCCGATAGATTTGTTTATTGTAATTCGCTGCTAGTTCTCCTCCGCCAACGCCCTCGGAGACAAAACTGTGATAGTGTGTTAATATGTAACGAACAATCCATTACCTTACAGACCCCACTGCATCCACTCCAACACTCCTATCACTTAAAAACAGATGAGACTCGCTCGGACAGAGAAGCGCACGTGGCCCTGCGGACTCAGTGTTCTATAAACGATCACTGCAGTAAGCAACATTTACTATGGCCTACTTTGTAACATTTATTTACGAGCGTTTTCGTGCTTCGGAAGGCACGTTCAGCAGTTGGTCCCGGTTGTCAGTAAAATGACAGTTGTTAAGCCAAGTTGTAGGTCAGGGCTTGAAAATTTTCATCTGTGGGTCGTCAACAGCCTGCGCCCGGGGCTGCAACGCGGGTGTAGCGCCTCTGGTGTTGCAAACGTACGTAGGCTACGGTAACCAACATTTCGGTAGGCCGTAAGTTTGTCTTCAGATTATTGATACCGTGTATTGATGGCACTTGATGCAACTGGCTACACAAACTAACAAGTGAAGTTTTTCAAGATATGGAAGTAGGGGTACCTAAGCCTGTCCTGCCACCTAAGTGTCTAAAGGAAAAAAGAGACGGCCGCTTAGGGCCTAGGGTGCTGTTTCAATACTGACCCGAGAATGGAAAATAAAAACGGATGCTGTCTACGACTTGGTACCTACGGAATATTTAAGCACCGGTGGGGCATTATGTACTTACATCTGCTCTAAGTAGAATCCGTAGCAATCTTAACGAAAAAAAGGTGTTATCCCCATTATTGATTGTCCTGCAGTGGCGGAGTCTTGAGCCTTTGACGGTATGTTAGACAATAGCATTATTGACTGCATTCTGCCGAGGCTATCACGGCGAGTGTTCTGATGAGCTTGTCAACTTAATTCTACTCTCTCCTAGTTTCGATCCCGAACAACGCATGTCGGGCTGAGGTGCCACTATACAGTGGATAGTATTGCGCCTCAAAATATAGTTTCTCCGTCGAATCATAAATACTTGGAATGGTCCGCCAGGACAGGTTTTTTCCTCGATATGCCCCAAAAAGAAAATAATAATATCCCGCGGGCGAAACCGCAAGCATCACCTGGTAATGGAATCATCCCCCGAAATAAATATTGAATAAAAAATATATTGTCCTTCTATATCAAAACGTGGCACGCAGGAATTGTTTGTGACGCAGCTGGATACGATGCAAAGGCCCTGTGAACCTCCCGGCGAATATTCAAATGTCACTTTTGCACAATGCCACTAACACTTAGATTATCACTCAGACAAGGATGAATAAGTACTATAACCATAAAAATCTTAATAAAAGAAATGGCAAAATAGACCTACAGGAGGTACCTTTATTTGGAAGCGTGTTGTATACCTATCCCATCCCCTTTTACAAACTATATTTTTTGTAGTATAGCACATTCCTTATTTAAAAAAGGCAATTTGTTACTTTAAAGTTACAATAAAGACTCTTGTTACTTTCCGGGGGTTTAAGTCACAGTACAACAAAACTAGACTAGGAGATTTTTATGAGGCTGACTTGGTGGTCAATGTCAATAAAAAAAGTTCTCTTATTTCATTTAGTATTGAGAAAGCAGTCTTATGTTGCTAAAACTTAATTAATTAATATATAAATAATGCTAATATTGTAAGCTACGTTTGGTTTGTATGTCATCTAACAGTATTCTAAGTTCTTCATCCTCGAACCTGCCCTCCAACGATGGTATTAACGCTTTAGCTTCTTCCGGTGTCTCTGGGCATAAGTTTGCTAGACTTGCTACTTCAAATTTGTGGAGTTTCTTAGATTGAAGAAGGCTGAAATAACAAATATATTCATTAATGTAGTAGAGTAGTATGTATTGAAATTTAGGTTAGTATCAACAGAACAGTACAAGAAAAAATCATCACATGACAGTTGTAGAGCCAGGTTGAAACCCATAAGGCGCAGCTTGAAAAATTTCAACAGTGGGATGTCACAGCGAAAAATTATATATCTATGGTTGTCACAACATCCATCTCAACACTGCAATCAATTTGGGTGTAAACCATGCCTCTGCCTGCCCCTTTGGAGACAAAGACGTGATTTTATGTATGTATATGTATACGAAAGGCAAGGTCCCTTGTATTTCATGGAAGTTGTCTTTTTTTAACCTGAGGAAAATCCTACATTGATGCTATGCAGGACTCCTACCAACTAAAACCACACATATCCAACTAAACAGATTATGGTTGGGAGTCCCAGGTAAGCCCTCGGGAGGAATACCCCACGACTCTGTATTTCATAGGGTAGATCAAAGCATAGTTGAAATTACCAAGTGTCTGACAGATAGGCTAGAGTTTGCTGGACACTGAGACACATGAGCCCGTCCAAACCGCTCTATTTCATCAATCAGGTAGTGAATCCAGGTGAGATGACTACATACAGGAAATTGAAAAATTTGATTGAGTTACTGTCAGTGGGAAATGGATGAAGTAGACAGCAATAAAGATGGTTGGATTATTTGCTCAGCTAATATGTATCAAGTGCTAATATGTAATATTATGTATGAAGCTAAATATGTATGAAGTGTAACTGCCTGCCACATTCAAGGTTCTGGATTCTGGGTCAATTCAAATATTTATGTGATCCACACATGTTTGTCTTGGAGTCTGGGTGTCTTCTATGTATTTAAAATTATATAAGTAACTAGCTGAGCCCGCAACTTCGTTTACGTCACATAAGGTGTATGAAAGGAAAGGTATTTCTTCATCAGAGTCATCAAGCAGCGTCTGAAACTGCCCTGTTTGCTTAATCATAAAAGAGCTTAATGATTAAGCTCTTTTATGATTATGCCAACACGCCAGTTTAGGTTCACTCACATTCAAAGAAACGCCTACAATTAAAATTTTCAAAATATCTGATTCTTAAAAGTGTTATAACTCTTTTATTTCTAAACCGATTTACATAAAACAAACGCTAAATGTTAACTGGAGCAAACTTCAACACAATAAAAAACCGCATTGCAATCGGTTAAGCGGTTACTGAGATTAGCGTGCACAACCGTACAGACAAACAGATATACAGACATACAGACAAAAATTCTAAAAATCATTGTTTTGGGTTCTATTGCGTTCATAAAGCCCCCCTATAATATTTTTTCTTATTTATCTTCCATGTACAGACAGCGACCTGTTACGATTTTATTATATGTATTAATTGATTGATAAGTACCTATTCTATCAGTTATCTAAATCCCATAGCACAAGCTCATATTAGCTGAATTTGGGCTATACGATCTTGTGTGAGAATGTCTAGAAACATTTCTATTTAAATTAATCCTGTAAGTAGTACCTACATACTACCTAGTTCTGAAATAAATATTATGAGAATCCATCAATAAAAACTTACTTGCGAACAGCAGCAATAGTTTCTTTGTTTTTAAATTTTTTGAACATATTAGTGTATGTGAGCGTTTTCATGAAGACTTCTGAGAATTCTTGTTCCTCTTCTGCTGACTCATTTTGAGCCTTTCGATGCTCTAGCAGCATGTCAACTTCAGAAATCAATAACGTCTCAGCATTTTCGAATTCTAAAGGGCATGGAAATGTTATTAATAAGAACCTGATGTACATTTAATGAGTCTACTCGTGACGACGGCTATTGTAACATAGCCGTAACGTCGAGAGGTGAGCGAAGTTTGAAATGTTTAAGCAAAAAAGACCCGCAATCAATATAATGTACATTTAAGTCATACATAGATGTCTTAAACAGAATTTGAGGTAGGGCTAGATTTTTTTTTTTTTTTACTACTTAGGTGGCAGACAAGCTTACGGCCCACCAGAAGGTTGGTAACCGTAGCCTATAGACGTTTGCAACACCAGAGGCGCTACACACGCGCTGCCGACCCGGGCGCAGGTTGTGACAACCCACAGTTGAAATTTTTTAAGCCGCCCATAAGGCCTTCAACTTGGCTTAACGACTGTCATTTTACTGACAACCGGGACCAACGGCTTATCGTGCCTTCCGAAGCACGGAAACGCTCGTAAATAAATGTCACAAAGTGGTCCACGTGGTGGTCACCCATCCATATCCGGCCATAGTAAATGTTGCTTACTGCAGTGATCGTTTACAGAACACTGAGTCCGCGGGGCCACGATCGCTTCGAATGAGATGTTAAATGTCCATGACTGCTAAGTCACAGGTTTTGAGGTGTACCTTATTTATCTTATTTTTTATTATTTAAGGCTTTACTAAACTAGTATTATAAAGAGGAAAGATTTCATTGCTTATTTGTTTGCATCGAATAGGCTCCGGAACTACAGAACCGATTTGAAAAATTCTTTCACTGTTGGGAAGCTACACGCTTTGCGGTGAAAATAGACTATATTTTATTCCGATATTTCCATGGGAACTACGCGGGTGAAACCACGTGACATCCGCTAGTCTAAATATAAAGTAGTGCTTGTGTCCCGCGGACTCTGTGTTCTGTAAACGATCACTGTAATAAGCAACATTTACTATGGCCTCCCTGTGACCACTTTGTAACATATATTTGCGAGTGTTTCTGTGCTTCAGAAGACATGTTAAACTGTTGGTCCTGGTTGCCAGTAAAATGGCAGTTGTTAAGCCAAGTTGTAGGCCTTCAGTTGTGGTTTGAAAAATTTCTACAGTATGCAGTCACAACCAGTGCATCATCACGGCAATATGCCTCTGGGGTGGGCTTTAGAATCGTGCCAATCGATTTTAGGGTTTTTAGGGGTTGCGTTGGATAGGGGTGGGTCTCCCCTTCTCAAAAATACCCCTCCCCCAGTGAGGAGATGCATGGTTTTTTTTTAGGGCTGTTTAAAGTTGCGTGAAATGGAATGAAAAAATGCGTAATTAAACGCTATTATTATTTATATACGTTATAAATATAGTGTATTTTAATAATTTTACTATTTGAATATATATTAACGTCTGTATTATTTAAAATTGCAATAAATGATAAAAAACAACCTTAAAGTTTTCGGTAACGGGACTAAGTAATGCGTAATAAAACGCTATATTATTATTTTTATACATTATAAATATAGTTAATTTTAATAATTTTACTATTTTTTTACTATTTGAATATATTTTAGCGCTTGTATTATTTAATAATGCAGTAATTAATAAAAAACAATAAAGTGATATACCTAGTACAACCACCATGTAGTGCAGTATACACCTCGCGCAATCCGCAATTTTTTGTAGCAACCTAAACAATTTTTATTATTAGCAGGGTGGAGAGTGGGTGTCTGTAAGGATTTTTTTTTTCCCAACGGACCCCACGTACTTGGCAAGCCCTTGTACATGTAATTATCTTCAATTCCCAACGGACCCCGTGTGGGGACAGATACTCGGGGTTCGTTGGTAATAAATTGCATCCAGGCCAAGCCCAACTTAGGTTGATAATGGTTAGGGAGTAGGTACATAGGGGTAGGGGAGTAGGTAAATGGGGGCTAGGGAGTAGGTATAAGAAACTTACTTAGCCTTCAAAAATATACTTAGGTTAGTTTATGAAAATGTTCATAACTTAAAAACTGAGCGTTTCCGCAGGGGGGGAGTTGCTGGGGAGGACTCCCCCCTCCCCCCTACCCCCTCCCCCCTACCCCCTCCCACCCCTTAATTCGATTGGCACGATTCTAAAGCAATCCCTGCCTCTGCCTACCCTTTTGGGGGATAAGACGTGATCAAATCTATGTATCTAAATATAAAGAGTATCCAGACCCTGAATAGGTGTTCATCTATTATCATTTCCTGTTAGTTTCATTTGCAGAGGCTTACTGAATATGTATATGACTGGCATGCCTCTGAATATGTATATGATTGGCATCATGATTGACATCTGTTACAAAGTTGATACCTAGTTAATATTAGAAAAAGAAAAGTGTGGAGTTAGCTCTACTAATCGTAACATAAAATTACCCAGGTGCATACTAATCTCCACCAATGTACCTGGGGCGCCTTTCATATCATACGTGAATACAAATGTTGGAAGTTACCAGATGCAGATGTTCCACATTGAGGTGTAACTATGGAAATGAATGTGTTTCTCCTACCTTTTGGGAACTGTAAATCAGCTGCATCTTCTTCCACGACGTCTTGTATAGGTCCAGACATGTTATTAGGTTTTTATAAATAAAATCTGATTCGTCTATAGAGCAGAATCACCATACAAACAATAACGAAGACAAGTCTAGAAGTTCACTCGAACTAGAATCAACCACTGGGATTATTATATAAACTGGGCAAGTATGTATTATTAAATCTAGTTCATTCTCTTGCGTGTTCCTCTACTAAACTTAAAATTGTTTTTGTATTGTGCACAAACAAAACATCACTAATAAACATGTTCTGTTTGTTCGACGACCAATTCAATCAATTTCATTTCAATTCAATCATCCGATCCAAACCAAATCCTTCCAATCCAAACTGACATTGTTTTGACAATGCCATTAACTATGACATTTTTTTTTTCAATTAATTGATACTGGCTTTGGTTACTTAGACCATATGCCAAATCTAGATTCCTGATGATTTCCCCAAAAATCTAAAAAATCATAAAATAAATCTAATAAATCATGAAGCCGTAGATAAACATCTTCAAGATAAAACCGGCCAAGTGCGATTCAGCCTCGTCCATGAAGGGTTTCGTAGCAGCAAGTAACTTAATATAAAAGTTCTTGCAGTTCGTTGTAACTTCCATTGATGTTAAATTGTGTTATAGATCTCTTAGATACCAATTTCCGGTGGAAGTTTGCATGACAATGTACCTACATCATTTTTTTTTCAGATTTATCATTCTCTTATTATAGAATTTAGAGGAGGAAGATCACACACATTTTTCCACTTTGGAAGTGTCTCTCGCGGAAACTATTCAGTTTAGAAAAAACAAACGTTACAAAATTCAATAGCATTTTTGAAGACCTATCTATAGATACCCCACACGTATGAGTTTGATGAAAAAGAAATTGAGTTTCAGTTCTAAGTATGGGGACCCCATAAAATTTATTTATTTTATTTATTTATTTTACTCTTTATTGTACGCCAGATAAAAAACAATAATGTACATAAAATCTGAAAAAAGAGGCCTTATCACTAAAAGTGATTTCTACCAGGCAACCTTTGGATGGAGAATGCTCCCTCCACATTACTCGCGAAGTTGAACGAAGTTCGTCGGCGAAGTTGCCCGAGTCAAAGAAAATTTTTGACGAAGTAGGCCGAGGAGCCCCTCCACACTATCGTACTCGTCCAACTTTGTTCAACTTCGCGAGGAGTGTGGAGGAAGCATCAGAGTATTGATTTCGATTTTATAATCTTTGTACTATAGTATTATATCAGAGTAGATCACTGATCTGTATTATTACAGATCAGTGGAGTAGATAAACAAATAAAACTGGTTGGTAGCAATTATATAAAAACTATAAATACGTTATAGACACTAGAAAATGGCAACACGTAAAGTAGTTAATTACCGGAAAAATCTGTGATGCGGCTGTAGGGTTAGCGAAAGTTCTATTAGCACTGTTTTAAATTCTGTTAGTAAAGAGACTCGAAAAAAAAACATGCCTTCATGTATCTTCAGAGGATGTTCAAACTACTGCTCGTTCGCTCTAACTTTGCCGCTCGGCTCCATACTAAAGTCGAATTTTTAATTAGACGAAGTAAATTAACAGCAACTAATGTCACTTCTTCATACAATGTTGCTTAATCTATAGGACGAAGTGACATTAGCTACTGTCAATTTACTTCGTCTAATTAACAATTCGGGTATACGCCTCTACGCCAGCGGCAAAGTTAGAGCGAATGAGTAGTACACAGCAACTGTTCAATTTATAAACGTGTCGTTTCAGTCATTCCATTCGTACAACAGAAATAATAAAATTATTTTATTTTCTGGCGCCTAAAATGGCACCTACCTTATTGCACAAGGAAAGGAAAATGTACTCTGTAGTCTGTGGTTTGGCGCGACGCATAATGGGCTCCCGACACGATCATGCCTTGCAATTGTCAATCACGTTGAATATGAATGGAAATTGCTTCAGTGTGCGTGATTTCTTTGCATGTGTGTGCATCGACTTCTACGTGCACATGAAATTGTACGTGCTTGACAATTGCCAGTTGATCGTGTCGGGACCCTTTAAGGCGATGTTGGGGAACTAATGTTTTATTTTTCCATTATTTTTTTTGGAACGAAGTTCCTTATCGCGCATTGTGAAAGGGGGCTAGACCGAAAAAATTCTCACGAAAAGTTGTAACGACACTATTTTGCAACGAAGTACCTTATTTCTATAGTATGGAGGGTAGAGGTACCGAACCGAGAGGGGGGATGAGAGGGGAGGGGGGAGTGGGGAGGGGGAGGGGGTGAAGGGTTGAAGGGGGGAAGGGAGGGGGTAATAAAATGTGGGTTAATAATAAAAAAATATTATTATTAATTAAAAAAAATAAAATTTTATTACAATTCCTTCACTAATTAATCGAAAGGAACTTCGAACTTCCCTTGACACCTCTCAAGTTTTTTTTTTGTTTTATATAATTATATTTTTATAAAAATTAAATAAAACAAAATAATAATAAATTAAGATTATAAAGTGAGAGAAGTCCGCCTACGTACATTGTGCGTGAAGTTTAAATAAATAATAAAACGGTAGATTCACGAAAATCTGTACTTACGTGGAAGATATTTTGAAAATTTTAATTGTTGTCGCGGTGCGACTTTTGGAGAAGCACTTGTGGCCTCAGTGTTCTCAGTGTAAAACTTTCACTGCAGTAAGCAACTTTTATTATGGTCAGTCCTTGGATGGGTGACCATCCTTGTAACCACTTTGTGACATTTATATGAGCGCTTTCGTGCTTCAGAAGGCACGTTAAGCCGTTGGTCTCGGTTGCCAGTGAACTGGCGGTCTTTAAACCAAGTTGAAGGCATTTATGTGGCGGCTTGAAAAATTTCAACAGCAGGCCATCACAACCTGCGCCTGTCCATTTCAACACGACAATACGGCTTACCACCTATTACGTGAGACAAAATCTTAAAAGGTGAAATGTGGGCATATACTTACTATGCCTCTGTCTACCCCTTCGGGGATGAAGGCGTGACCATAGGTATGCGACTTTCGGCGATCAAAAATACACCTCACCTCTTGCCGGTCCGGGTTTAACCCTAGGCATCGCCACATCGTAGATTTGCGATAATAGCTCTCTTGAATCACTCGATCTCTGCATCAGCATTGGCAGGCCTGTCCCCTGCCAGAATTCCTGGGCCTGGCCCGAAGAGAGACTCTTTATTCAGTATCAAGCTCTTGTGTCATACAATTTACAAAGAGCGCCGTTCTTAAAATGTTTCTTTAATAATAA
This sequence comes from Miltochrista miniata, assembly GCA_933228765.1. Lineage (NCBI taxonomy): Eukaryota > Metazoa > Arthropoda > Insecta > Lepidoptera > Erebidae > Miltochrista > Miltochrista miniata. The sequence continues at coordinate 16,841,679 of OW121757.1, read as the reverse complement.
TAATTTTACCTTAATGAGTTCGAGATACCTATATGAAATTTGCCTATTATGAGAGGTCCTTTTATAGGTACTGATACTGGATAAGCTGATAATGTGGTGTCTGTACCTACCTACTTAATATTTTACTACATCGCTGATAGTCGAATTTTAAATTTTGTTTATCTCAATTTGTGTACCTATCTCAATATTTTCCGATAGAAGGTACTATTTTCCCATCTATCGTCAACTATTCTCGGGCTCAGTCCGACCCTGGAACTCGCAGTGCCGCAGTTTAGGAAGCACTGCACTGGTTATACGTTGGTATGTTGGTATACTTTACGTAGGTACCTAGTAGATACACGCAGGTCTCAAATCTCTACTGTGAAGCACTGTGTGCAGACGTGGCAAGCACAGTCTGTGCTTACCACGTCTGCCTAATATTTCGCGAGCTAGGTGACACGTAGTACAAAATAATAAGGTACAGAACACAATTTATAATAGACTAGCTGACTTCGTTTGCGTGATAAATGAAGAACCGCTACACCGATTTTGTGCAAACTCCACATAAACCATCCACTAAATAGTCCGAACAAAGCCTAAACATTTGGTTTGGATAGGTGAGCCCGTTGTTGAGTTATAAAATTACAACGAAAAGTGGCATTGGTTTTTATATATCTAAAGAAGAAGAAGATAAATAGATTTCCTTCTGTACTTATTATTGAAGTAAAACTTCAACTCGGATTTTTTTCTGACGGAAGTAACGCTATTTGAATTTTGAATAGCGGAAACGTAGTTTCGGCTATTCAAAATTCGAATGAATGATAATAATACGAGTTTATCATTTGATGCCGTCAATGGCAAAGAAGTTTTACTTCAATCGCGCGTAAAGGTTACACGCACACACTTTTTTTTTGTGCAAGCAGCGTTGACGTAGGTACGCAGTGAAAGGAAATGACTAGGTACTAGCAGGCACGCCACGGTTCTAGCCCTTTGTAGTAGGTAGGTACACAATGAAGCAGCGTTTACATTTGTAGGTAACATTTTACCGCAATAGGATCCTACTTATAAAAGGTGTTTACAAAAGGCACTTAAAAAAACACAGTTTGTAAAAAGTAGGTAGGTCTATTAATGAAAATTAAAATCAAATTTTCAATATCAAAAGAGTTAATCCAACTTCAAACAATGGCAGGGTGACAAAGCTAAAAGTGCTAACTACTTTTATTTTAGGCAGATTCTGTCAAATCACAATTACTGCTTATAAACAATAATTGAGGCAATTCAATGGCTGTAAGGCGAGTCCGCCTTTCATTTAATGTCAGACCAGCCTTCGAAAATATACGCTCGCATGATACGGACGTAGCAGCGATGTTCAGTCGTTTGAGCATGTATTTATATAGCCGAGGATACATAGCTTTACGCCCATCCCACCACGCTAATGGATTTTCCGTTCTTTTAATCATCGGTTCTGCCATATATTCATCGAACTCGTTATGGCCCGCCGCAGTTGCATTTTGAGGATCACGAGTTGCAAGTTCAGTTTCAAATTCTTCCCAAACATAGCTAGATTCACCAGACCATGCGGATTGTCGCCGTCGAGCTGACGTATTTTGACCTGTCTCCTTTTGCGCGGCGATCCTTGATTTTATTGCTGATGATGCCCTCGAGAAACTCTCGACATTGTTAAATCCAGTTTTTTTAAACCGCGGATCTAATATGGTCGCCTCGCTAAGTAGAACATTACTTTCAATATCTCGGAACTTGATATACATTTGCGATTGAAGTGAGATACGCAGGCGTTCTATTTGTTCAATATTGTTGGACGAATATTTACTGAGCATCCGGTTTATTATTTTACAAAATACTATGTATTTGGACGCAGACACGTAATTTTCACTACAAAGTTCAAAGGTGATTTCGTCAAAGATTTTTAAAAGTTCTGTGGCTTTTTCAATCGTTAACCAATCGTCTTCAGATAAGCTTAGGTCGGGTTGCATTAATGCAAGCGTGGTGATAAGATCATCTTTTCCTCTTAAAAAGCTTATGAGCATATTGTAGGTAGAGTTCCACCGTGTTGTGTCGTCTCTTTTGAGTTTTAAGTGCGAGATATTCATTTGTTCTCTAACCTGCTCTATGTCCGGACTTCGGTTAAAATATTCTACTACAGCCCTTACTTTATTTACTATCTCTGATATTTCGGGCATGCTTGCTTGCACAACTAAATTAATAGTGTGCGCAAAGCAAGTAATTGAGCGCCAGCCACCACTGCGAACAGCTCTTAATACATTTGCGGAATTGTCAGTGACTATAGCGTTCACGCGATGGTGTATATGCCATTCATTAAACTTCTGTTCAAGGAAAAGTTTAAGGTTCTCACTTGTAAGTTTCTCCTCAAATTCGACACATCCAATCATTACTGCGCATAACTTGTGGGTGTCTGTGTTAATAAAGTGTGCAGTTATTGCAATATAACCGTCATTCGCAATAGAAGTCCAGGCGTCTGTCGTTATACAAATAGCTGCCGCTTTTGCTACTAAATTTTCAGCAGACTCTAAAACCTTATGGTATACTTTGGGAAGCAGGCTTTCAGAGAGAGTTTTCCGTGTCGGTAGGGTATATCCAGGATTTAACAACTCTACAAACTTTCGAAACTCAACTTCGTCAGCTATACGAAGGGTATGATAACCTTTGGCTATCATTTTCACAAATTGGTCGTCAAGCTGTTGCACTTGGTCCGTCGTTACAAAATTGGCTACAACAGCTACCTGTATAACCGGAGATTTTTTTGGAGGTCGTTTGCGTTTTGGCTTCACATCCGCTAAATTAGCACTGGCTGAGGGAAAGTCCAGTTCTTCGTCGGTGTTGCCATCAGTTTTAGGCTTTCTGGGGCATTTCGCTTCTATAGTGGGATGCACACACCTCAAATGCCGTCTCAGAGTTCCTATTGAACTCGCAGTAATTGCCAGGATCCGCAAGCAATAACGACATTTGGCCCTTTTATTCACAGTCACCTCGTCGAAGTGATTCCACAGCGGGCTAACTCTTCTTTTAGACGTCATTCTTCGTTTTAGTTTTTAGTTTAAGCGTCGCCTTTGAAGCTAGTTCACAAATACAGCTAAATTAATTTATTTACACGCACACAAGTGTGTGAGTGTGTAAATAAATTTTATCCTTGTAGGTAGGCAAGTACCTACCTAGGTATACCTATTTTATTTCCAGTGTACCTACGGATAACAAAACATAAATACATACTATAATCCGCGCGCCGCGCGCAGTGACAAGGACGAGGAACCTTGCCAAAGAAAATGTAATGCCAGATTTCAAGTACAGCGTTAGCAAAAAAGTTTGGATTATAATATGTGAAAATTTGTGAAGATATTTGTTTATATATCGTGTTTTTAGATATGGATTCCCTTCATTTAGTGATAATTATATGGAAAAGATATTGAAATCAATAACTGAACATAATTTAACTAGCATCCATAAGTAAAAACCTTCGCGTTTGAATTAGATTAATTATAAATAAATGAAATGTAGGTACTTATGTCAAAAGATAATAAAATTCTCACTGAACTTCCTCTAGCTCTGACGAGATACGATGTCAGAATGGATGCTATCTTTTGGAACTGAGACGCTCGCAACTGGTGGTGTCAGTCAACTCGTGTCGAAACTGACGATGCTAGTTGTGTTTTCTGTACAAATGGATTTCTGCTCAAGTTTTATTTTAAATGCGATATTTGTATATTTTTGTAGGATTATTTAATAACCAGTTTATTGGTAGAGATGAATTAGTCTTGCAATCAATAGACATTTCTACGAATTCGGTGTTCTAAGGCATTAAAAATTATGACACAGTTAGATCTTGATAATGAGTTTAGTGATTCAGGAATTATATTGTAAACTGTTCGTTTTGATGAAGTTATATGGGATCGCTCAAAAATACAAAAAATAAGACAAAAAACAATTGAGTTATTGCTATCACAGGGCACACAGGAACAACTAAAGAGAGAACTTCCCTTTATGGTAGAACATTTTATGCCATAATTTTATTGTGCATAACAGCGACTAACAGTATTCGCTATTCGCACGAATTCGTCTGGCAAACAATCACTTAGCAATACTTAGCATACATTCAAAACTCATAATTTTCTATCTAAAGCATCAAATCCGAGGAAGTTGTCAGTAAGTATCGTCTTTTGACGTACAGTTCATTTTCTTAACCTTAATCTTAATAACCTAATTAAAACGCGAAGGTTTGTAAGTGTCAATGTATGGATGTTCGATATACAGTGGTGGTCAACTAATTAGGGACAGTGATAAAATAGCAGTAACATTTTTTTGGTATTTACCCTAAATTCTGTTTAATCGAAATTGTGTAACTTTTTTATATATTGATATAACGTGAAACTAATGTCTTATTATATGGGTTAGTAATTATGGGAATGGAATATGTAAGTAAAATAATATCCATACAAATGAAACTTTACTTCTCTTTTAATCAGAGCCCTGGACAACTAATAAGGGCACTTACATAAACATTAGAAAATCAAAAACAGAGTGTAATAAAAAAGGAAAATTAGTATTTATGAATAAATTAAACTAAATTTAATTTTTTCTACACAAATTTAATATTCAATGCCTTTGGCATGGTATCGACGCTATTAAATGGTCACAGTTTCTTTAAGGATGTTGATCCAGAGGTCTTTGGAAGTGTTAAACAGGTGTTTTATATTGCCTGTTCGTTTAGTGGTGAACTTTTTACTCACATCGTACCACGGATGTTCCAAAGGATTCAGGACTGGGTTATTGGCAGGTCAATTCAAAATATACCAAGTTCCTCGCCAGTCGCCGAAAAATGATCTGACTGACAGTGCAGAATGTTTTGGATCGTAGTCGTTTTGAATTGTTCATGTAACAAGAACGGTTTCTTCAGCGTACGGCAGCATCGTTTTACGTGATATTTAAATAAAAATAAAAATAAATATTCAAAAAAAAAAAAAATAAAAAAAAAATAAAAAAAAAAAAAACTAGTTTTCTGGTGTCTTTCGAACACGTTTCTTAATATTTAAGACACCGTAAATATAATACTAATAAACAGTAAAATGTATTTAACTAGGTCGTCTGTAAACTTTCAACTTTGATTGACATAGAACTATCATCTGTCCCTAATTAGTTGACCACCACCACTGTTTAATGTTCAGTCAGTTATGGTTTCATTTTATTTCCCATAATATTTATCACTATCCTTCCTGAGGGCTTATCCGGGGCTCTCAACCATAGGCTGTTGGGCGTGGCGTGAGGTTTTTTAGTCGGTAAGAGTCCGGCATAACATCCTATGAGGATTTTCCCTCACGTTAAACAAAAAAAAAAAAGATACCGGATTATAGGCATTTACATGACCAGACCCGGTCAAAGGCCTTCGAGATGTCGAGGCTCACTGCTAGAGCCTTGCCCTTAGTCTCGATAGCCGTCGCCCAGCGGTGTGTGAGGTTCACAAGAAGATCGCCCGTCGAGCGATCGTGACGGAAACGGTACTGCTGGCGGTGGATCACGTTGATGTTTGAGTGCATTTCTCTGATGTTGCAAAAGTCCACATTTAGTGTGGACGACGAGGAAACCGCTGTGGAAACCTTTTTTCTTATTTGACCCTTTGCCATGATATTATATGAAAGGGGATAGAAGAAGGTAGGTGGTGCCTGTGTATCGGTGACGCAAGAGACTAAGCGAGGCTTCAATTCTCAGTAGTGCGGTATTATTGGCACGGCGTACGGAAGGGCCCCCGGTCCCCCCCTAATGCAGTAGCCGGTCCACTCCGGTATCCTCTTCCGGCACGACCACAGCACTAGGGACTTTACACAGGCTGCTGGTTCAGCCTCCTGGGGCGGAGATTAAGTAATCCCCAGGTTCGGGTCCCGTACAGCCTGCGGGTGGTCAGCGGTCAACCGTTTCACCGGGTCTCCCTGACCGCCGTACCAATATTCCGAGCCTATACTAGCTAATGGAGACAGATGAGCCTCTGGTCTCACCGTCACCGGCACAAAGTCACCCCAATGAGCACTGGTACCCTGCTAACAGACGGGGAACATAACCCAGCACGAAGCCAGGTTACTATTACCGCAGCCCGCGTCTTCTGCAGGGTGTAGGTACTGCCCCAGGCGGGCTGCTCACCGAACGGGGTTCCGTTATGCCTTTCCTCCTAATGAAAAGCCTCTGCCCAATTCTGCCATATTTCCCGCATATTTTAAGCGTTTTTTTACCCACTGTAAAGGAAAGGTTGCGGACGCCCCCCGCCCTTTTTGAGACACGATTTTTTTAGTATTCTAACCTAACTTTTGTATTTTCTTGTATTGACATCGATTTTTTAAATTGGAAATTGTTATATAGGACACCTTTGGCGCTAGGCGGCCGCTGCCGCGGCACGCTCGCCTTCGCGCGTCAATGGTCACAGTTCCAACCTAACCTAACCATATTATGTGCATAGAGATAATCAACTTAATCGCTTAGCTCCCTCACTAACCTAACCCCAACATCCCCTTCGAACCTAACCTGTTCGAGCCGCGGTGCCCCAAGTCTCAGACATAGGCTTCTTTTTTTTTTTTTTTTTTTCTTCTCCGTCATATCTTGCGATCGGTTTAACAAACCATTAACAGATTTGTTGTAGGATGGTTTGGCAGGTGAAGTTTGTTCTTCCAATGAAGAATCTACCTCTCTTTAATTTATTTCCTTCTATTTTGTCACTGCGACAAGGTCCCATATATGATTTCGTTTGAGCCTTTTCTTTTGTGGTAGTTTGCCTAAAGCTGAGGCTAAGCTGTTTTCGTGTGCCTCAATTCGGTTTCTGTAAGTCTTTATTCTGTGCTCTATCTCTTCCTTTACAGTATTTACCTGTAGGTGCTCATGTAATTCCGAGATTTTGATAAACCACGGGGCGTTTGAAAGGGTTTTTAGGGCTTTATTTTGAAACCGTTGCAGGATTTCCACATTTGAGTTCTTTGCTGAGCCCCACAGTTCAATACCGTACGACCAAACAGGCTTTAATACTGCTTTATATATCAGCAGCTTGTTTTCTAGGGATACTGGCGATGATCCTCCCAAGAGCCACTTGAGTTTACCGAGTTGTATGTTAAGCTCGTCGCGCTTTTTCATGATGTGATATCTCCATGTTTGAGTTCTGTCAAGGTGCATGCCCAGATACTTAACTGTGACAGCATGTGGAAGTGTATCTTGCCCGAGTCTGACAGGAGGGCAGTCTAGTTTTCTCAATGAGAATGTTATATGCGTCGATTTGTTAGCACTGGCTTTTATTCTCCATGCTTTCATCCATGCATCCACCCTGTTCAGATGTTTTTGTAGCATTGTTGAAGCTTTATGAGGATCCCTGTCATTGCACAAGACAGCTGTGTCATCCGCGTAGGTGGCAGAGAGCACCCCTCTGGTTGTTGGTAGATCTGATGTGTAAATTAGGTACAGAGTTGGTCCTAATACCGAACCCTGGGGTACTCCAGCCTTTACATCATAGAATTTGGAGTATGAGTCATTTATTTTTACTCGAAATATTCTGTTCTCTATGTATGACTTTAAAAGGACGTACAAGTTATGTGGAAGTAGCTTCTTCATCTTATACAACAGACCCTGATGCCAGACCTTGTCGAATGCCTGCTGCACGTCCAGGAAAACAGCCGAGCAGTACTCTTGACTGTCCAGTGCATCACGTATTTTATTCACGACTCTGTGAACCTGTTCCACAGTTGAATGTCCCGCTCTGAACCCAAACTGATGTTGTGGTATCAAATTGCCATCTCTGAGTATAGAGTTTAATCTCTGTGAGACAACTTTCTCAAACAGCTTTGACATAACAGGCAAGAGGCTTATTGGCCTGTACGATGACACTGAATGTGGAGGTTTTCCAGGTTTCAGGATCATGATAATTTCCGAGACCTTCCATATACCCGGGAAATGGCCGGTCCTTAATATTCCATTAAAGAGTTGTGAAATAAAAACTAAAGCTTTTTTAGGCAATTGTCGCAGGATTTCGACCGTTAGCAAGCAATATCCAGGAGCCTTATTTAATTCCAGACTTCTTATGATTTTCCATATTTCGTTCGGCGAGCAGCTCCTCAATGGCGGACTAAGTTGTAGATCTGTCTCAAGATATTTACGAATGTCGTCTTCATTAGGTGCGTCTGCAGCGTTAGGAGTGAATACTTCAGCCAGGAAGGATCCGAACGCTTCAGCGCGTTCTTCGTCTTTTCTAGCCCATTGGCTAGAGTCCAGTTTTAGAGGGTGCTGTGCCAGTTGTGGTGCATTTTTGCTGGTTTTCACAGTTTTCCAGAGCGAGTATTCGTTTCTTGCCGTCGCATCAAGATTCTCCAATCTGTCCCTCAAGGTTTCATTTTCTATTTTCTTAATGTGTAATTTCAGATCCGCAGCCGCTCTATTAAAGTCTCGCTTATCAGAGGAATGACGAGTGTTGTGCCATACTCTCCTAAGTCGCCTCTTTTCCCGAACCATGTCCTTTATATTTTTAGGAATATTTTTCTTCGTTGGCTTTTCAGATGTTGGTGTACACAGCCATGCCGCGGTCTGTATGAGATTGGTAATACACAAAGCAGCCTTATCAATATCATCGTTTGATTTTAGTGCCACTTGTAGGTTAACGTTCGCCTCGAGATAATGTCTGAACTCTTCCCAATCTGTTCTGCTGCTGTAAAGCTTATCTTTGTGTGGTTTTTGTAGAAGGATAGTACTCACTGTTGCTATCACTGGTGTGTGATCTGAACTGCCATCCAAACATCCTTTAACACTCAGATACATATTGGAGAATCCCTTATACACAAAGAAGTCTAGTAAGTCTGGTCGCTTAAACCGGTTAGTTGGCCATGATGTGGGTTGTCCTGTACTCAAAAAGTGGAGTTTATTTTTGTCTAAGCTCTTTTTCAGTTCTCTACCTCTAGGTGATATTAATCGTGAGCCCCAGTGGACATTTTTTGCATTCCAGTCCCCTCCACATATAAATCTCTGTCCGAGAGTTCTGAAGAATTTTGTAAATCTCTCTTCCTTTACGATGTGTCTAGGTGGGCAATATATGGAGGATAGTGTCAGCGAGCCCAGTTTGTCCTGTACCATGATAGTAGTGGCCTGTAATTCATTTGTTTTCGAGTCTGGCATGGCCACATGTTTGATGTGTTTCTTAATGAGGATAGCTGTCCCAGCATGCGCACTGCCATCAGGGTGGGATGTTGAGTACAAGCTATAGTTTTTCAGTGCGCACAAATGGTTTGGTTTCAAATGTGATTCAGAGACCAGAAGCACATCAATATCATGTTGTGTTAGGAATATCTCTACTTCATGTTTATGCTTGATCAATCCATTCACGTTCCAGGTCGCCACTCGGAGTGTGAACATGTTATCGGACAAGCTTGTTGATGACTGTTGTGAGCAGATTCATCATTATTGACATCTGGTCCAATAGTTTGTCTAGCTTTTCAGCTTGTTGTGTGAGTAATGTTTCTAGTGTCGGTTGAATTTTGACTACTTCCGAATACATTGGTGTGTTTCTGTCCTGAACAACATGGTGACTTGGCAGCTTATCTGACTCTTTCGAATTTCGGTTTTTACCAGATAAATGTTTTGGTGGTAATGGTGCTGTACTTCTGTTGCCTATTTTCCTGAGCAGGATTTCTCTGTATACAGCGCATCCTTTGTAGTTTGCAGGATGTGAACCTTCACATAAGGCGCACTTCGCCGGTGTAGTGCGATCTTTTTTTGGACAGTCAGATGTTTTGTGAGCTTCTGCGCATTTCACACAACGATAGGGTCTCATACAATAATTTTTTGAGTGCCCGTACTGTTGGCATCGTTGACATTGAGGCACAGTGTTTCGTCTTTTTGGTTCTTCAATTACAATCGACTGATGATGAATATATTTTATAGCCTTAACGGCAATGTTGTTTGGATTCGGAACTAGGTTGACAAAGAATGTAGAGGTAGGCTTCTTATCAGGTCCAAATTTTACATTTATGATTTCGCCATATACCTTATTTTCAGTTTTTTCAATCTCTTCCACTATAGCACTATGTGGAGTTGTGTGATGGAGATTTTTAATCACTAATCGGTAACATCGTTGGTCTTTTCTGTTGAATGTATGGCCGATGAGACCCTTTTCTCGAACGAGGCTGATAATGTTCTTATAAGCTTCAACATCTGTACTGTTGATTTTTAATTGGTTTCGATTTATTATTTTAAACATAAAATCTTCTTTGTTGGCAACTGTGCTCAACAGTTCCGACAACTTGTTCACGTCCTCAACCCCATATAAGATAATCGGTGGTGGTTTGCTTGGGCGCTTTTGTTTAATTTCGTTGTCTTCCTCGGTGAGATCTATTTGTAGACCACTGAACTTGTTCGAAGTTTTGACCGCCTCAGGTGAGGGTGAATGTGAGGGCTTCTTACGTTTACGCATGGGGACTCTTTGCCATTCAGGGGGGCGGGATATATTGGAGGCACAAGCTGATGTTGATGATGTGTTTGGTGCCTCAATCGTTTGTTTAATGGAAGATTGTAAGGTTCCTGTGCTTGACGCAGGAGTTGTTGTTGGTTTGCTACCTAGGGAGCTACATCTAGGTCTAGCTACAAACAAGCTAGGGTGGAAAGCTTGCTGCACATATTTTTTGCTTCCATAGACATAGGCTTCTAACCTAACCATAATGAATCCGCCCTAGCAGGATTATAATTATATTTTAGACTGAAGCCAAAAAGCCGTAAAATAAATATTTAAAAAAAATTAAATGTCTGACAGTATATACAGTGACAGCACGTGTCGACCTTAGGGCGAGGCCGCACTTGCGGTTATCGCGGCGGTTTCTAACCTCAAAATGTCAAAACATTGACTTGATTTCATTGATTTTGCTTGCAACCGCCGCGGACAAACGCAGATGCGGCCTCGCACTAGATGCGAGGCCGCATTTGCGCTTTTCCGCGGCGGTTTCTAACCTCAAAATGTCATCAAACTGTCAAAATCAATGAAATCAAGTCAATGTTTTGACATTTTGACATTTTGAGGTTAGAAACCGCCGCGGAAAAGCGCAAATGCGGCCTCGGCCTTACGTTTAGTTACATAACGGCAATAGTCGGTAAATTATTGTCAGTATACATTTAACAGCATTCATTTATATCAGCGAAATATACGTACTACCCGTTCGCTCTAACTTTGCCGTTGGCGTAGAGGCGTTTACCCGAATTTTTAATTACACGAAGTAAATTAACAGTAGCTAATGTCACTTCGTCATAGATATGCAACATTGTATGAAGAAGTGACATTAGTTGCTGTAAATTTACTTCGTCTAATTAAAAATTCGACTTTAGTATGGAGCCAAACGGCAAAGTTAGAGCGAACGAGCAGTAATATAGTAATACATGCATAAAAATTAACTTAGTCACTAAAAATATACCTATTTGTTTAATTAAATACATATTAAATTATGAAGTAAAACATTTTAGTGCGTAAACCTTACGTAAAACGAAACGTTTGACGAGACGAGAAACGTCAAAAGTGTATGTATGTATATTCTGTGGTCAAAAGTGACAAAATATTGGTAAATTTCTATGATTTTAATTTTTTTTTGTCTCGTGAACCATTGAACTCCGCAACTTGAAACTTTGCGTGGAGGCTTCTAATAATATTAGCTTTGTGTAAGGAAATATGGACGGCGGACGGACGGACAAACTCGACGGCGGACAATCTAAAGTTAAGCCCAAACATCTTCACAGACTATCACATTTTATGATTTAAACCTTTTTGCTGACGCTATACTTGAAAACTGTTATTTATTTATGATTTCGTTTGAAGTTACGCATCCTTGTCGTTGCGCGCGGATTATAATACCCGTTCGCTCTAAGGCCCTTCGTACACTAGGCTACGCAAATCTTTGATACCCAACGATTTTGGTCTCTAAGCGACTACCGCAATACAAATTCAAAGAGGTTCGTACACAGACATGCGTCGCCGACATTTTGTTCATTCGTCGCAGACGCCAATCGCGCGCTACCTGCCGGTCGAGATCGTCGCTACTGGCGTCGCTGCGATTTCCAAGATGGCAGAGCAATTGTTGAATATTCAATTTGCATTTAGTATCTGTTTGTTGTAATTATTCTTTTGCAGCTTTTTTTTTTACGTGAGGGAAAGTCCTCATGGATGCTATTCCGGACTCCTACCGACTAAAAACCTCAGGTAACGCCCAACAGCCTATGGTTGTGAGCCCCGGGTAAGCCCTCGGAAGGATGTCCCAGGACTCTTTTGCAGCTACAAACAGTCTACACTTTACATTTTTTTCTATTTATGGATGAACCCAGTATTTCCTATTACGACGATTTCTTTGCTTTCGGTAAAGATAGTAAGCCAAAATCATAGTTTCATCGTCACTTGTGTCAGACATTTCGTAAATTAAATTAGTCTGAGACGTATTGTCGCTATGTCTACAGTGGCAGAATAGACAAAATCGCGTCTTGAGATAGCTCGTGTGTACGGTTCGTGCGCTACCAAATATTCACGACATAAGTTGACAACATTAGTACCGAAGATTTGCGTAGCCTTGTGTACGAAGGGCCTTAGTTTACAGGTCGCCTCCCATACTACACCTCTACGCCAGCGGCAAACTTACAAATCAATAAAATGGTCCGTATGAGAATAAAATTTAAATGTCCGTATGTATAATAATAAAATCTTGACCGCTAGGTTAACACGTGCTATACACAACACAACGATTACCGCCACGAGACGTAATGTTTACTGTAATGCGTGTGTCATGTTAAATTTTGCCGGGTAATATGTGGCTACGTTATCAGTCTCGGTCACACTACGCAATATTTACAGAAACCGAATGTCACTGCGATTATTTCACTCACACTGTTGCACGTTGTCCCAACTTTTAAACCGAAGTTATCACAATTGTTACACATACAACAAGATTAATGCACTCTTAATACACGACAATAGTAGCGTCGGCCATTCATCACATCACACATCAAATCAAAACAAACTCATAATAGCTAGCCAATCACATGCATTCTTCCACAGAGTATGACAGTACTGCCCCGCCATTCCCCACTCTTTTCTATCGAGCTACCAACATGACGTGATGATTTATTGTGTCATGTGTCATGCAAAATTTAGCCGAGTAATACGTTTAGTTTACTGACAACTGTGACATTACCGTGATTGTGGTGATTCAAAAATAATCAATCGAAATAATATTCCTTGAAGACTTGAGACTGGCGTATCGCCATTTTTTACTGATTTTATTTGTATCTATTAATTTTACTGCAGACTGGCAAAATCGTTAATAAACGGAGGGCCATTAATTAAAAGAAGAAGAAGAATCGAAATAATTATTATTACAATTGAAATAAAAACAAATAAAACTTCATCATGTCCAAAACACCTACGAAATTGGATACACATAAATTCCGACCTAGAGGTGAGGTGCCAATTTACGTTTTCAAAAGTTTATAGTTTCACTTTTGATTTATTGTAGTAAATGTAGGCTCAGAGTAGGGCTTACGGGTTAAGGTTATGAGCCATTATCACAACTAGATTATTGTGAAACATTTTTTCAGAGACAGCTCTATTCAGCTATTCAGCTAGCGTATGCCATGGTATCTTGACAATTTAAGGGCAGGAGCCACTATCAATACTAAAATATTGTTAAACTTTTTTCAGAGACAGCTCTATTAACCACAAATTCAGCTAGCTTGTGCTATGGTATCTCGTCAATCGATACTATACTCATACTTTTATAATCCTGGCAAATATTTGCTCTGACTCTGAACCTAAGATCAGCAATGGTAGATGCCTACGCTTCCAACGAAGGCAGCTGTCCACTGCTTGTAGCATTGATGACATTCAAATCAATGTTAAAAATAGTTAGTCACCTAGCAAATATAACATGATTTCACAGGATGCTCATACCTTTTAAAATTTTGTTTTACAGAAATTCCCACGCCTAATAAAGATCAACAAGAAATATCAAAGACGGTGTATTCTCATGTGTCAAATATGCAAAGGCTACTATTTGATTGGTTGAAAATTAAAGACAGGGGTAGCCGGTTATTTAGGTCGGTGTCTGCTTTAAAATTACATGAATGTTTGGATGATTACTATCCAAGTCATCTGAAAAGTCTAATGGAGGATTTGTTGGAACAGTTACACATGTTAAAGAATATAAGGAGTGGTATGTAAAATTCAGTTTTAGCAAAGATAATATAGTATTACATACAGATGTCATAGTTGGTGGGTGTTTTGAGGGAAGATTTGCTTGGCTTTATTTATCACACACATATTCAAGCTCTGTATAAACACATAGCCAGATTTTTGGTGTAGGTGACATAATTGAAAACGAATCATTTGTCCCATGGTTTTAGGTAGGCACTAGCAGATGCTTATGTTGAAATATTCATTGTAAATATTCATCAATTTAAACAATTCCAAGCAGGTGGTAATAACTCGGAAAACCTGTTCAACAATAATTTTAACATGTTCATACCATGAACATTTTCATATGAACACTAGCTGATGCCCGCAGCTTCGCCCGCGATGGCGCTGTATGTGAAAAATGATTTTCCCGCTTTTCTGTTGAAATTTTTCCTGAATTTTCTTTGCTATAAACCTCACGGAGCCCGAGACCTATCCAACGAATGCAAAACCGTGGAAATTGGTTCGTGCGTTCTGGAGATATAGCATCAGGAAGGAAAACCCGACTTATTTTTACATAATGGATTTTGCTCATATGAAAGCATATATGTTCATACACACACTACCTATATCTATTAACATGATATTTACCATGCGTTATTTGTTATATTGAGTTTCCGATGTTCATCCGTGATCATGGCACTTGCAACAGTGCAAAAATATCTGAAACTCTATGAAACAATAACAGTCATGGTAAATATCCCGTTAATGGTTAATAGTGTATGGAGAGGAAATTTTATTTTACAATTTACTAGGAGGGGGAAGGAACGGATTCTTCAAAAGAGATCTTAGAAGTTTTTCATGGTGTTGTAGCTTGAGTGTAGCACCTGTGACCACTTTCTATCAACTATAAATATGCCTCACTCCTTTACAGCATTTAGAATAATTGACAGACAACTACAGGCTTTAGCAAAGTTGCAGCCGTACGATGAACCTGCTATATCTACTTGGTCCGTCACTCAAATTGCTAAACAAGCTTCAGAAACAATTGCATCACTGGAAAAGGAATATGAGCTTAAAAAAATCATCATTGGTAAGCCTATAATTGTTATTACAGACTATTATACCTCGCAAAATCTTTTGTGTCAGTTAGTTCTGCTTTATCTCTGGAACAGCTGAACTGATTTTCACTGACATCTAGGGCGGCAGATGACTTACCAACATTTTAGCTAAATGATTCAGAAATAACAATGATTTGTTTTATTTTTTATTTGATAATTGATTATCATGCATCTTTACAGAGATCTCATCTCATAATGTCCTTTACTCGAAATGTCCTTATCTCGAAATGTCCTTTCTCAAAATGTCCTTTTCTGAAAATGTCCTTTTAGCGAAATGTCCTTTTCTCAAAATGTCCTTTTCGCGAAATGTCCTTTCTCATAATGTCCTTTTCATCCATTAAATTAACTAAATCCTAGATTCCCGCTTTCTTTGGGAACTTATCCCTGGTACAAAACTAATGAACTGCTTGTTTTCAGAAAATGTAGCACACTGCAGGGACGAGCCTATGCTCGAAGTCTACATCACATCTTGGGACCATGATGTGTATCTCAACATTGACTCGTTTGCATACTTGTCTGCCGAAGTTGGCCTTCCTGGACTGTATGAACGGCAACAAGTATCGTCCCTCAAGTGAAAAAGTGCAACTGCAGCAGCACTTGTAATTGACATGGGAAGAGATGATTGTTGCCGTTGTTTGGTGTATGTTTACAAAGAGTTGCATCTAGCTCTGTGATAGGCAAAATGCGGCCCGCAAATTCCTCTTCAAGTATGACATATTTCGTCAATCAGGTTTTAAGTTTCCGTCATATGAAGAAGCATCATGGATATCATTACAGAAGACGAAAGTTATACAGAATCAGCTAAAACTTTGAACGAAGTATGGTTAAGTAGCTTTGTTGTAATAAATTTGAGTACAATACTTATACATTGTTTTAGTTATTATGACCGAATGCCCCGATAATCGAGCCAAAGGGACCATCGTAATTTTCCTGGTCCACAGACTGATATTTTAAAGTCGTTAGTCCGATCCACATCTCGACACAGGATATATACCTAGGAGGATATAAGAGTCAAGTATATGGGCACTACTTATTGCCAAAGAAATTTCTTCAGTAAAAATAATGTGTTCCGACTTCAGTGTATTACCCTTTTAACTTACTGGCTGTTCTCCCCGGATTCGTCAGCGTAGAAGTAATTATCGCGTAATATCACTACCCTCCTTTTACGCACAGGGAAAAATATTCCCCGTGCAGCCACCAGTGGGGCACAGCGGTGAGACCACGGGTAAGGGGACTCAAACGTATCTCTATACCAAATTTCTCATCAAAATCGGTTTAGCTGTTTAGCACATTTCACCTCATTTTGTCCCACGTAAAAGGTGGTGAGCCGTATTTCCGTGTTGATATTTACAGGCGTAGACTGCCCGCTCTGTTAAAATTTTTCAAGCCGCAGGCCATCAATTTTGCTGAACGACTGCCATTTTGCTGACAACCGGGAACAATGACTTAACGTACCTTCTGAAGCACGCTAACGCTCACAAATAAATGCCACAAAGTGGTCACGTCGCGTGGTCACCGGTCAAGGATCGTCCATAGTAAATGTTGCTTACTTCAGTGATCGTTTACAGAACACTGATTCCGTGGGCCCACGAGGTCTTTAGTTCAGTGTCACGAATCAGACGTTAGGAATAGTTTCGAGAACGGGACGTTGCCAAACTTTCCGAAGTTCGTGTCTCAGGTCGTAGAATAAGACGTCTTTTGTATTTTAAAAAGAAATAAAAGTCATGAAATTAAATCAGTCTGTATATTGGATATGTCTGCAATACAGCAAGATACATTATAGTGAAAACAGATAAGTGATAAAATATTGGAAACAAAAATAGTAATTAGAATTTCTTCTCTGAAACAAAACTATAATAAAACCATTCTTATTTATTACTTAAAGTAGATACTATTACATAATAATTATTGATGTTAAATAATGCCTCTAACTAAACAAGCCTTTTGCTAAACATTATTCGTACAAAAACTAAAGGGATTTTTTTTATCAATAAACCTCAACAATTTAGATAATTTAAACTCAACAACCCTTGCGATAATTTCTTATTTTCTAATTTTGTTTGCCTAAACATTATTCATTAACAAAATGTTGAACAAAAGGCTCGCTTGAATTATAACCTTATTTCAATGGGCACTTTTGGTTTAGTTTAAATGTTAGTATTTAATCTAATATTGTATCAATAAAAATTACAAACTCATCGTCTAAAAGCAAAAATATTAAAATAATATTAACCATCTATAAAAGAACTATCAAATCTAAGGTCCTAGCCAAGTTACTTTTATGGTACAAATCACCTTCCATACATACTTGTGAACATATAAAAATATTTTTATGTACTTTAAAACATTCAAGTTCTTTAATAAAGGTGCAACGGTTTTACACAATGAAGTAAACACCTTTTTAAAGAACCATCGTGTCCACTATTCAGTGGGGCTACTTTAAATTAAACTGTAAGGTCTTATAGCACACATTTATTAACAGCTAATAATTTTAGGGTTCATTTCTAAAATGTACTAAACGTTAAATTAGGTAACGCGGCATTGGGAGAAGCTTATATCAATCCTATATTACAACCTGGACCTGTGGCATACGACTATTATTAGTTTTAAGCATAATTTCCAAGTGTGGGGAGTCTAGAAGCGATATTTAACACTGAAGCGTTGCGAACACAATGATAAAGCTTACGAATAACACAAGACTGGTAGAAAAATAGTCGAGCATTTTTTGTACAAGAATACACATAAATACCAACTTTAATCTCAAACGATTTAAGTTGGAAATGGCATAGCAATAATCTATAGATTGAAACATGAATAATTTTAGACAAAGACAGCGCTATACCCTGTCTCTGTCATACAGACGCGGGAACAGTCTTTGGACTGGACTAAGTAGAACGTCCGAAAGTGTCTTCTAACTAGCTGATAATCCATTTTCAACTCTATTCCTATCTCCGTAAGGTGAATATTGAGTTATATAATTGGAGAAGTGGAGGGTGTAGTGGGGCCCTACCAACACCTCCGGGCCCAAGTCAACCTCACGTGCAAGCTCGTGCACCTGCTGAACAACGGACGGACGAGGCTCTGACGTCGGCGGTCCATTTCAACACGGCGATGGGCTCACCACCTGTTACGTGGGACCGAATTGTACACGGTGAAATGTGGGCCGGTATAGGCCTCTGCCTACCCCTTCGGGGATAAAGGCGTGAGTATATGTATGTATGTATGTATGTATAATTGGAGAAATGCTTGCTCGTCCATATTCTGCCAGTTTTGTGTTCCTTTACAGAAATGAGATTCCACGACATCGATCGAGCAACTAAACATGGTTGGGAGACGATATTACTAACAACATAGAATACGTTTATTTCACGACAGTTTTATTTTATTAGAAATTACTGCTACATATTGCACAATATACACAGAAATCCGGATTTTTAATTTATTGGCTCGGCTTTTCTTTTCGTACTTCTTTGCATTTTATTTTAGTTATTTGGTACAGTACTTGGCAATAAATAATGCACATAGGTATAAACTTTTGAAGGAGACATCCAATAGTTTCGCTTTAATATTTCGCACGATACGCTAAGGGCTGTATTACAGAACGTATCTTAGGGCTCAAATAATGCTTGAACGTAGTTTTATAAAATGCTATGCTTCGATGCTATGGATGCGTTTGTAATCCACCAAGCACATTCTTCATTCGCACAATTTTAGAAATCAATTTCATCAATCAATCAATCAATACATATAATAAAATCGTAACTGTCTGTTTGTCTGTACGTTTGTGCACTCAATCTCAGCAAAAGCTCAACCAATTGCAATGCAGTTTTCTTTATTGCTTTGCGGTTTGCTCAACTTAACATTAAGTGTTTGTTTTATGTCAATCGGTTCATAAGTAAAAGTTATATCAATCTAAAGAATCCCATATAAAATGCAGCGTACGAAGTCGCAGGCAACAAAGTTTTAGAATATAAACGGTTAACGTTACTTGTGGACCGACGACGTCGCGACGTCCATATTAACGTAGCGAAGTGGACACCCTTATTATTGCATACATACAATATACGCTATACCAAACCGAAACTTACAAATGCCTCTTTCTAAAGCATAACGCTGGGGTACTAATACTGCAAATGTAAAATCATCTATGACTGAAGTCGTTCATACAACAGCCCCCTTAGACAAGTGGCACAAGCTCTTCGCCGGCGTACGACACGCGCGCCGCGACGGGATCACGAGCTTGGGTGTGATTGGTCGATATATTCTATTCCTTTCGTTTGCGATTTACGCTTGTGCCACTTGTCTAAGGGAGCAGTACGTACACACAATGACGAAAAATGATGAATTCGTGGATAAAAAGTGTTCTGTAAATTAGCGATGTCTTATCAAAATCTGTTTTTTTTTCTACCACATACACAACATCAAATTGTTCAATATAATCGCATCTCTATCTCCCTGTCACAAGTCGATTAGTCCGTACACGTTTACCTATAGTCACTATACAGCACCTTCAATAATCTACACAACTTTCTAATACTGCTGTTTGTGCATCACAAACATCAGTATCAGTAGTTGCCAAGACACAATCATCATTCGTATTCGACCCATCCCCCCTACAATTATCACATTATATTTACTGAATAACTATTATGAATATGTAATAATTTCAAGCATTTGGATATTACAAAGTACAATTTCGAATTCGGCATACATCAAACTGTGGCTCTTAATAATGTTTATCTTTTTGAGCAAGGATATGATAAAAATACTATATTATTCCAAACGTGAGCCATTCATAAAATATATATTTTGCCATCGAATATAATAAAACGGTTTAAAAACAATTGCGTTATGTCCAAAAGCAGATCTAACTATGTCCATGTGCGAGTTGTCAACATACTACATTATCAGTCTCGATGAGAAAAAAATGCATTTTGGCCAAAATGAGTAATCCAACGAGTGCGGTTCTGCCCTAACCCCTTGCCCAGAAGAGGGGTTATACGCGTGTCCACTCACGTGTATCTCTCAAAACGCGACAGCATTTGAGGGGCAAGTGCGAGTTCCAGCGAGCGCCTGTCGACATTCACGGGTGAGCGCGTTATCGTCGATTTGTATGGAATCGAGACAAGTTCCCGCGTTTACAGCTAGGTGGCGGGGTCTCGATTCTTCTCGAATTGGCGCGCCGTGAATGTCGACAAGCTCACGCAAAAACTCGCACGCCCCTCTGGACGCAATTCATGTGACTCAAGTTTCTCGACTACGGGCGAGTAACGTCTACACGAAACGCCGCGCCGACGCAACTACGCGTAAACGCCTTATCTGGTCATGGGAGTAAATGAACGTCAAACAAATAACTCAAGTACCTGATACAGATATTAACATAACTTATTAACCATAGACAAGAACTAAGAGAAAGATTATGAAAAAAATAATGCTTCCAAAGCTTAAACAAATTACGATAAGTCCATAATAATAGGCACTTTATAGTAAACTATGCTACATACCAAATAAAGTCGAGTTACCTGTATCAAAGTATGAGTAAATTTTAAAAAGTCAGTCTATTTTCGTACTTACATGTTTCTTTTATCAAATCCCACAAGTTCTTTTGCATTAGAAAATCGTTCTATTAACCGATATTATTATCCGTAACAGATGATCTGGCCTTATCAGAATTTTGGTCCGTATATTCATTCAATGGTTTAAGTGAAAAAAAAAAGCAACTTATTTATGATGAAAATTACAAATCACTTATACTATAACACTTTAAAATTATACGCTTGAAAATGGAGTGTTATGTACACAGTTTTAAAATAACACATAAAATGAGATCAAATATATATCCAGTCACATAAACAAATTAAGCTGGAGAAATGAGTGCTAAGGGCCGTATTACAGAACAAAACTCCGAAATGCTTTATGAGCCTTTACTGAAAGGCGTAATAACCTCAAGAATTGTATGTTGTTCAAATATCGGCCCTTATGTATTGCAAAAATGATATTGAATATCATTTTACAATACTAACGTAAGGGCCGTTACACTTTTTGAGAGTATTTTATATGGCGAAAAGTAACCTCAAGCGCTTCTAGAGTATTAAGTATCATTTTGCACTACGGCCCTAAACGTACCATTTAGAAAAATAGCATCCTCATTCCGTGCATACAAAAATAAAATTATATAGGCAAACTAATACATGTCATATTAACGTTACAATACTCGTAAGTAATAAGAATAAGGAATATGCATTTTTTTAACATTGGTTCTCTATACTTGTAAAATTAGATAGGTTTAATCACAGATTATATATAACTAAAAACAGAAGACGCTATAGTACTCGCTTTTGATTTAGTATTTGTTTTCTTGGCCTCACTTTCTCGTTCGGCATTCGTCATCTGCCTTTAGGGCCCGTTTAAGGAGACGCGGGGCGCCGAGCTTCACGTGCGGCGTGGCTTGCCGCGGCACGTCGAGCGATTTGACCGTTTATAGTGAGGCGGCGCGTGAAGCGTCCCGCGTCGTATCACGCGCAAACTCAAACATATAGAAATGCAGGAGCTCATTTAAGGAAACGCGGGGTGCCGAGCGACGCGAGCGGCGTGGCTCCGCACGGCGCTGCGTCCGCTGCGCGCTACGCAGCTTTGTATACGGCGTCGTTCAGTGCGACTCTCGCAACTTATTGCCATCCTACCAGTCTTGTTGGACTAGTTACAAAGAGCAAACGACATTACCATCGCATAACCCACACCTCTCCCAACCCTTCCTTGCCACGTCCTCCGCTTCATCCGCCGCGTTCCCCCATTGCGAAACTGGCTGGTTTGCCCGCCGCGTCCTCCGCGGCGTCCCCTGTCGCTTCATTTGCCACGTCCGACGCGGCGCCGCTCGTCCCTTGGGCAGCTACAACTCAAACAAACGCTTGCAAAAACGCTTCTCCTTGAACGCTCCAAACATTGCCGTATGTTTGTGTTTTTCGCAGCCCGCTTCGCGGACCGCACCGCTCGACGCGCCGCACCTCCTTAAACGAGCCCTTAGTTTTCTAATCTGTGGGCTTAATACTATATCAAAGTTCGTGCAGACAAGGAGATCTGTCCTGTACAATGACGTCACGAAGTAGATACCTCACGTTCATGACAAATGTGGCTTTGGGAAAGAGATCTATAAATTGCCACTTTAATTTTTGCCTTGGAAAATCTAGCGCGGGTCTATGCATATTCCCTATTTTTGTTGCGATCTGTTTGGTATAGTTAGTGAGTCTAACGGGGTGGTAAATGCTTTGGTAGCTCGCTTTTCAATGCATACAAATTGTGCACACCGGTTTCGTTTTAAAATTAGACGTTTTTTGTTATTATTCCATTGGAATATTGATGGTAAATGACAAACAAAGATAATTAATCCACATACATTTTCGTCATATTTTTTTAAAGAGTGTTATTATTGTCATAACAGATTAAAATCATGTACTTATTTACAACTATCTCCATAAGTTTCTGACCGCTCTGAATATAGCCGCGTCTTCACATTATAAAAAGTGATATGACGGCGTTTTTCTTTACCTGCAGTATAGAAGTCTCGGTGGTCCAACGGTTAGGGCGTCTAATTCGACAATCCAGAAGACGCAGGTTCGGAGACCGTAGTCTATATTCTGTACTAATATTATACCGAGGAAAGATTTGATTGTTTGTTTGTTTGTTTGTTTGTTTGTGTGTGTGTGTGTGTGTGTGTGTGTGTGTGTGTGTGTGTGTGTGTGTGTGTGTGTGTGTTTGCATCGAATAGGCTCCGAAACTACTGGACCTTTGTGGTGAACATAGACTGTCTTTTATTCCCGTATTCCCACGGGAATACGGAGTAAGTTGGTGAGTAACTTACTAGCTAATAAAGTGGTAACAAAAATGGCCTTTTTTGTTGGCAAAAATGGTCTGCCTGTATACCGTAGCGTATACGGTAGTGTGACCGCATGCCATGCTGAAGTCCCGGTTCGGTTCAAATATTTGTGTGAGCCACAAATGTTTGATTCGAAATTTGGGTGTTTTCTATTTAGAAATAAATAAGTATGTCTATCAGTTGTCTAGCTCAAGCTTATGCTAAGCTTAATTTGGGCTAGACGATGTCGTGTTAGAATGTCCACCAATATTTATTTATTTATCTTCATAAGCATTACGTTCTCGATTGGACATCGCAATTGCAAATTCGCAGTTATATTCAGAGCGGTCATGGAGGTAGTTGTATGCAAGTGATAAAACTTTGGTTGTCACTAACATGTTATCAGTTAAAATATATAGAATTTACGCTGTACTATGGCCTACCAAACTAATTAGTTACAAAATAATCAAAATTATCAATAAAGTTTCCGTAATATTCACGTACGGTGTGATCAAACATATTATTTGTAGAAATTATTGTATTTCAAATACAATAGAGGAGAGAGTAATGTAAAAGAATTGTCCAGAAAGTATTTAATACGTGACGTCATGAAATAAGACTATGATACAGACAAACTATGTAAGAATATCAGATTATACAATGTCATAGAAATAATTCATAAATAACGCTATGATGTTTTTAAATTTAACACTCTAAGCTTAATCCTTTCTGGATAATTCAAGTTTTTTGCGAAATAGGAAGTACAAATCGTCATGGGAGTAAATGAACGTCAAACAAATAACTCAAGTACCTGATACAGATATTAACATAACTTATTAACCATAGACAAGAACTAAGAGAAAGATTATGAAAAAAATAATGCTTCCAAAGCTTAAACAAATTACGATAAGTCCATAATAATAGGCACTTTATAGTAAACTATGCTACATACCAAATAAAGTCGAGTTACCTGTATCAAAGTATGAGTAAATTTTAAAAAGTCAGTCTATTTTCGTACTTACATGTTTCTTTTATCAAATCCCACAAGTTCTTTTGCATTAGAAAATCGTTCTATTAACCGATATTATTATCCGTAACAGATGATCTGGCCTTATCAGAATTTTGGTCCGTATATTCATTCAATGGTTTAAGTGAAAAAAAAAAGCAACTTATTTATGATGAAAATTACAAATCACTTATACTATAACACTTTAAAATTATACGCTTGAAAATGGAGTGTTATGTACACAGTTTTAAAATAACACATAAAATGAGATCAAATATATATCCAGTCACATAAACAAATTAAGCTGGAGAAATGAGTGCTAAGGGCCGTATTACAGAACAAAACTCCGAAATGCTTTATGAGCCTTTACTGAAAGGCGTAATAACCTCAAGAATTGTATGTTGTTCAAATATCGGCCCTTATGTATTGCAAAAATGATATTGAATATCATTTTACAATACTAACGTAAGGGCCGTTACACTTTTTGAGAGTATTTTATATGGCGAAAAGTAACCTCAAGCGCTTCTAGAGTATTAAGTATCATTTTGCACTACGGCCCTAAACGTACCATTTAGAAAAATAGCATCCTCATTCCGTGCATACAAAAATAAAATTATATAGGCAAACTAATACATGTCATATTAACGTTACAATACTCGTAAGTAATAAGAATAAGGAATATGCATTTTTTTAACATTGGTTCTCTATACTTGTAAAATTAGATAGGTTTAATCACAGATTATATATAACTAAAAACAGAAGACGCTATAGTACTCGCTTTTGATTTAGTATTTGTTTTCTTGGCCTCACTTTCTCGTTCGGCATTCGTCATCTGCCTTTAGGGCCCGTTTAAGGAGACGCGGGGCGCCGAGCTTCACGTGCGGCGTGGCTTGCCGCGGCACGTCGAGCGATTTGACCGTTTATAGTGAGGCGGCGCGTGAAGCGTCCCGCGTCGTATCACGCGCAAACTCAAACATATAGAAATGCAGGAGCTCATTTAAGGAAACGCGGGGTGCCGAGCGACGCGAGCGGCGTGGCTCCGCACGGCGCTGCGTCCGCTGCGCGCTACGCAGCTTTGTATACGGCGTCGTTCAGTGCGACTCTCGCAACTTATTGCCATCCTACCAGTCTTGTTGGACTAGTTACAAAGAGCAAACGACATTACCATCGCATAACCCACACCTCTCCCAACCCTTCCTTGCCACGTCCTCCGCTTCATCCGCCGCGTTCCCCCATTGCGAAACTGGCTGGTTTGCCCGCCGCGTCCTCCGCGGCGTCCCCTGTCGCTTCATTTGCCACGTCCGACGCGGCGCCGCTCGTCCCTTGGGCAGCTACAACTCAAACAAACGCTTGCAAAAACGCTTATCCTTGAACGCTCCAAACATTGCCGTATGTTTGTGTTTTTCGCAGCCCGCTTCGCGGACCGCACCGCTCGACGCGCCGCACCTCCTTAAACGAGCCCTTAGTTTTCTAATCTGTGGGCTTAATACTATATCAAAGTTCGTGCAGACAAGGAGATCTGTCCTGTACAATGACGTCACGAAGTAGATACCTCACGTTCATGACAAATGTGGCTTTGGGAAAGAGATCTATAAATTGCCACTTTAATTTTTGCCTTGGAAAATCTAGCGCGGGTCTATGCATATTCCCTATTTTTGTTGCGATCTGTTTGGTATAGTTAGTGAGTCTAACGGGGTGGTAAATGCTTTGGTAGCTCGCTTTTCAATGCATACAAATTGTGCACACCGGTTTCGTTTTAAAATTAGACGTTTTTTGTTATTATTCCATTGGAATATTGATGGTAAATGACAAACAAAGATAATTAATCCACATACATTTTCGTCATATTTTTTTAAAGAGTGTTATTATTGTCATAACAGATTAAAATCATGTACTTATTTACAACTATCTCCATAAGTTTCTGACCGCTCTGAATATAGCCGCGTCTTCACATTATAAAAAGTGATATGACGGCGTTTTTCTTTACCTGCAGTATAGAAGTCT
This sequence comes from Miltochrista miniata, assembly GCA_933228765.1. NCBI lineage: Eukaryota > Metazoa > Arthropoda > Insecta > Lepidoptera > Erebidae > Miltochrista > Miltochrista miniata. The sequence goes on along the minus strand of OW121757.1, from coordinate 16,815,532 downwards.
CGGTGGTCCAACGGTTAGGGCGTCTAATTCGACAATCCAGAAGACGCAGGTTCGGAGACCGTAGTCTATATTCTGTACTAATATTATACCGAGGAAAGATTTGATTGTTTGTTTGTTTGTTTGTTTGTTTGTGTGTGTGTGTGTGTGTGTGTGTGTGTGTGTGTGTGTGTGTGTGTGTGTGTGTGTGTGTGTGTGTGTGTGTGTTTGCATCGAATAGGCTCCGAAACTACTGGACCTTTGTGGTGAACATAGACTGTCTTTTATTCCCGTATTCCCACGGGAACGAGAATTACGCGGGCTAAACCGCGTGATTTCCGTTAGTGAGGTGATGTACGCGTATTCACTCGGACGATATATCAAACGCGCAAAAGCATCTGGACGCGATATTATAAATGTGACTCAATTATCTCGAGTACGTGCTTGTATGTACGCACGAAACGCGTTACCTGGGCAGTGTCGCAAACTGATGACTGAAACTAATAAATCTGACTGCCTCGGACGGCGAATTTATAAATATATGTGTGTACACCTCTCTCTGCATTGTTTTCGTTAGAGCCCTAGCCTACCCTTGCACACACACTGGAAACTCTGCAGTAAGGCGCCCTGGGAAAGAGTCCTCTGCAAGCTCCCTCTGAGTAAGTTGGTGAGTAACTTACTAGCTAATAAAGTGGTAACAAAAATGGCCTTTTTTGTTGGCAAAAATGGTCTGCCTGTATACCGTAGCGTATACGGTAGTGTGACCGCATGCCATGCTGAAGTCCCGGTTCGGTTCAAATATTTGTGTGAGCCACAAATGTTTGATTCGAAATTTGGGTGTTTTCTATTTAGAAATAAATAAGTATGTCTATCAGTTGTCTAGCTCAAGCTTATGCTAAGCTTAATTTGGGCTAGACGATGTCGTGTTAGAATGTCCACCAATATTTATTTATTTATCTTCATAAGCATTACGTTCTCGATTGGACATCGCAATTGCAAATTCGCAGTTATATTCAGAGCGGTCATGGAGGTAGTTGTATGCAAGTGATAAAACTTTGGTTGTCACTAACATGTTATCAGTTAAAATATATAGAATTTACGCTGTACTATGGCCTACCAAACTAATTAGTTACAAAATAATCAAAATTATCAATAAAGTTTCCGTAATATTCACGTACGGTGTGATCAAACATATTATTTGTAGAAATTATTGTATTTCAAATACAATAGAGGAGAGAGTAATGTAAAAGAATTGTCCAGAAAGTATTTAATACGTGACGTCATGAAATAAGACTATGATACAGACAAACTATGTAAGAATATCAGATTATACAATGTCATAGAAATAATTCATAAATAACGCTATGATGTTTTTAAATTTAACACTCTAAGCTTAATCCTTTCTGGATAATTCAAGTTTTTTGCGAAATAGGAAGTACAAATCGTCGTGTACTCTGTAATCTGTATAAGCAAGGTGAATATTTCGGGCGGCGAGTTAAGGTAGCTTCAGACTACGCTATAATATCGTATATGCAAAACGTTTACACTCAGCGGTACTATAAATTATAGCTTACCACTCAGATTATAGAACTAAAGGCAGATGACGCTTATCGAACAAGAAAGTGAGGCGAAACAAGCAAATACTAAATCCAAATGGTGACTACTGCGTACTCTCTAGAAGTGAATACGTGAATGATGCCGTCATAATCTTACTAATATTATAAAATATGCAAAAGTTTGTGAGTGTGGATATGTTACTCTTTCACGCCAGTATGACTGAACGGATCTGGCTGAAATTTAATACAGAGATAGATTATAGTCTGGAAACACATAGGCTTGCACCTTTTATTCTTGAAATAAGGTTCCATGAGAAGAGGGAATGACACAGCATTATCCACGATAAATGAGATATCACTCGTTACGTGTGAAGTGTTTAGCAATTCCACGTCACAGTAATCACTTTTTAATTTAGTATTTGCTTTCTTGGCCTCATTTTCTTATTCGGTAAGCGCCATCTGCCTTCAGTTCTATAACCTGAGGCTTGCCATACGTTAGTCTGTACTTGCTATACCTACTTTATAGCACAATAGTACAGCGTAGTATGAAGTCACCTTTAGGGAGGTTGAAACAAATCAATGTGGGGAGATTGGAGAATTCCGGGAGGTCGGAGAAGCGGGAGGTGGAGTGTGGAAAGGTGGGGAGTGGAAAGGTGGGGAATGGAGGTGGTGGGCGGGTTGGAGAGGTTGGAAGGCAGAGCCTTGTGAAGGTCGCAGTGTGAACCCTGGGATAGTCGGTTTTACTGTTGTCACTTGTTCCGTGTGTAAGCCGTCTCCGGCTTTCAGATTTACCTGGAAATTGGACAAACATTGCAGCATGATTATTGATATTATAGAAACGCAATATACACACTCAGCGTCTATTAGAAATTAACACACATCTCTCCAATTTACGTCTTTAAAAACCAATCTATGTAACAGGCGTAAGAACGAGATTGTATTTCTTTCATCAGAACTTATACTCTTTACAACTTACAATTTGGGGGAAAAATATCAGGTGTATTATGTATGGGGAAATCATTTGTACCGTTTGCGCCCAAAGTTACAATAAATCCAAAAAATCAACGTCTATTCACTGGGTAATTCAGCAAGCTCGTGTAATAATATTGTTCTAGTAGTTGTGTTGTTGCCCATTGGTTGTAATCGAATAGTTTGGAAAAATCATACGAAAACTAGATTCACTTTCAAGAAAAAAATCTAAGATCCTTATGATGGGATACATTCATACAAGATGGATAGATTTCATATTGAAGGGCCGTGTGCCCTTGCTTGTAGAATGCGAGCTGTACAAGATCTAACGTTAACTATCAAATGCTGATTTATACTAATATTATAAACGTGAAAGGTTGTGAAGATACTTGGATCAGAAAAAATATTGCACTGTTAGGAAGCTACACTATCGGTGAACAAAGGCACAGACAACACAGCGTAAATATCTGCGAACCTGGCTCGTGACGTCATGTAAACTGTACGGCATAATCCGCGTGCAACGAGAATGTGCGGAATCTTGTCAAATACCATACCATTCAATCGCGTGCAGGTTATACTAAATAGGCAAAAACGGGGTCAGGTGCGGGGAAGCGCGAGGGGAAGCCAGGTTCGCGTGACGTCCGCTAGTCTAGTATAACAATAAAGCTCTTATCGATGAAGTTTCAAAACAATCTTAAACATACCTTTTCACAGCCATCAGGAGGTTCGCGAGCTAAGAAGCGATTGATCTGCGGCGAAGTGCCCAATCTAGAGCCGTCTAAATCTGGCGACGAACATACGCTGCCACCTGCGATTATAACAATATTGTATGTAAGAAAACTGTAATGTTTGAGGGACACACGGACAAATAGCGTTTACTATACTTATATAATAATTTTAACCACATTTATTTACTTTACACCTGATCGGTCTCAAAGGTTAAAAACATCATGCAAATACATCTAAACCTTTGAGAATGCCGAGAGGCGAAACCGGTCTGGTTTAAAGTAAATAAATGTTGTGGAACAGCAAGTACTAGTGGTGTTGTTCAATGTGTTTATATTTTATTGTACTAATTTAATTTTACTAGGCTATGGTATATGATGAAGAAAATACAGTACCTACATAAAGAGCAAGATATGCGAACGACAGAAAAAGAGTGGAGTGGTTTAATTTGAATATATTGCCCCTAGGGGGACTATTTACCCTCACTAAAGGTCATGTATCCTATTATTTTAAAGAAAGTTTTGTGGTATTTTCTACTTAATGGTATGAAAAGACCAATAACAAAGTCAAAAATGTTGTAAGTAAATCAAGATTTTTTTACATGATGTCTCCAAAACAAACTAGGGAGACATATTACCACCTGAACCTTTAATATTGAAATACTTGAAAAATCTTTAACCCTAAAAAGGTATAACCAGAGATCAAAGTATTAGCCAATAAACGCACATTATGATCCCGAGGTTTCGGGAGCCCTGAGGTTATACTTCCCAGGGCATACCAGAGACTCCCATGGCCATAGGTAGATGGCAGTGCATCATGTGGTTTTAGTCGGTAGACGTCCGGCATGACATAAAAAAAAATTCACGAGTTTTGTATTCTGACGAGGACTTATTGCATAGCATCTACGTACTAAATTTACACCATTCTCTTCTACAGTAGTTTCAATATCTACATATTTAATATTGGACTGCATCTATTTACGAAAACAATCTTAAAAGCAAAATAAAAAAAACATGCATTTCCAGCATTAACGAGAAGTATCGATGCCGATTATTGGGCTCTTACATTATGTACGTATAAAAAAAAAGCCGAGTTGCTATCAACTAACAACTATCGATACAGATTTCATTCCATTCCCTGTACGTTTTAATAGTATTGTTGCAAAACATTCAAACTTACATGGTCACATTAGTAGTAGCACATGAGTTAATAAACGGAATAGAGGCAAAGCTCTATACAACAGCGCGAATCGGTTGCGCTACTACAAGCACGCCGGGCATGTGTGTGCGTATCAACTGGCCGCTCGTCGTCCGTCCGCGTACATGACGAGCGGACAGTTGACACGCGCACATATTCCCGGTGTGCTTGTAGTGGTGCAATAGATTCGCCAACCGATTTGCGCTGTTTTATAGAGCTTAGTTTCTGTTCTGTTTATTTACTCATGTGGTATGTATTAGTGTTGATGGGATATTAATTATATATTATTGTATTTTTCTGATATTTGGGCACGGTATGCGCGGAACAGCTACTCCGTGACGATAACGAAACATAGCAAAATATCAGAAACACTCAATAACATAACACTTCAAATATCCCGTTAACTATTATACTTCAGAGGACACATTTATCGATGGCCTTTTAATTTTTGCTGCATTGCTATCTTTTTCTTACGCCTTGAAACATCAGTTATGAGAGCGAGATAGACATATGAGACGAAGGTATGCGTTCGCTGTGTATCTCGCTTTGATTGCTAATGTTTCAAGATAGAAATACGGCAAAAGTGTAAGACCAATAAATCTGATGTGTGTTGACCTCACTGTTGAGTCTACATGATAGCATTTTGTGCAGGATCATTCAACTATTTGATTGCGGGGGTCGTCTAAAAGCTGTAAGAGAGTTATAGACCTGGGATATGGAGTTCTGCTGACCCAAGGCTGGAGATTGACCCCGGGGAAGGTGGACCTATACCCACAAATATTATTGAGAACAATTCATTCGGAGAGTAAATTGAATATGAGTAAAACCTTCCAAGAATAAAATAACATGCTGTTTTTTTGACTCATTAATGGTTCAGCGTCGGCGCCGAAGGAGTGTCGGCGCAGAAACAATTTACATTCAACCATATTAGCTTTATTATTCGACTGTATTTGTAACAACGAAATATTTGACGAGAGACTCGAAGCGCCGCGACTCGGAGACAAATACAGTCGTATATTGAAGCAATTTAAATTTGGCGACACTTCTTCTCAGTCGACGCTGATGACGCTTATACTTCTTGTTACATATTTGTTGTGATGAAGAAAGAAATATCGGAAATGGATTGAAATGGTTCGAAAAAATATGGTACGGCCGTGCCGATGTTGCTCGTCTTGGCGGTTGCACCGACGTGCCCCCAGATTAGGTACAGTCAGCCTCATAAGTAGATAAACATTATTGAAATTTACGAACTAGATTCATCAATGAAAAGTTACAGTCAGTACTTGTTTGGAACAATACTGTTATAAATACATACATACATACATATCATCACGCCTGTTTCCCATCGGGGTAGGCAGAGACTATGGCTTTCCACTTGCTACGATCCTGGCATACCACTTTCGCTTCTTCTACTTTCATAAGTGCTTTCATACACGCTCGCCGGTTAAGGGTACTCTTGACCTGGCCTTTTTCCAGCAGGTCATCAATTTGGTTACCATGCGTACGCCGAGGATGACCCCTACCAGCTTGCCCATTCATTATCGCCTTATAGATCTGTTTAGTCAGTCTATTTTCATCCATCCTCTCAACATGTCCAAACCATCTAAGCATCCCTTTTTCTATCTTTGTCACTACATCTTCAGTTATACCACATTGTTTTCTAATCACGCTATTCCTTTCTTTGTCCATCAATTTCACTCCAGCTATACTTCGCAGACTTCTCATTTCCACTGCATTAATTTTACTTAAATAGAGTGTTTACTTATAGAATTTTTTCATTCATGAATCTAGTTCGTAAATTTCAATAGTGTTTATCTACTCATGAGGCTGACTGTACGTCACCTAAGAATCTTTATTCAGTTTCGTTCCAATAAGTCAATCAACCAGTTTAGGAGCTAAGAGATTGCTCTCTTACAAACTTTTACATTTGTAATATTACTATGGAAGTGTCAAGATTCCATCATGATTATGTATTAAAAGGATCTGCCACCAAATAATCTCTTAAATAAAGCAACAACGGTACCTGATGAATGAGCCGTATGACTTAAATCGTGCGGAGTCTGAGTGTTGACAGAGCGCCTCAGCAATTCAGCGAGCGGAGCACGGTGTCCTTCCGGTGTCACCTGGAAGCCATTTACATGACACGTACTTTTTGAGAAAAAGAAAAAAATTGTACAGCTTTTGGTACCAATATATTGATATTTGAAATGAGATTTCATATGCGCGGAAGTCATGAGATGAGACCCGACGCACCTTTTTGCCGGCAAATGTAAATGCATTTTCGATCAACTCTGTATAATCTTGGTAGGCAGGTCTATTAGCTGCATAATCAATAGCTTCCGAGAAATGACATGTATCAAACTATACTAATGCTATAAAATACCAATGACTAGAGTAAGTTCGGGTAATATGGCACGCCATAAGCCTTTTTGGGAATAAAACAAATTTGTTTTGAGATCGATCAGTTTTTATTTTACAATTCAGTCTTAAAACTTATAAAGAATAAATAATTAGAATTTCAAAACAATCAACATTAAGAAATAATTTACAAAAAACAAAATCTGAACCTTCAACAATTGTCAAATTTTAATAATGGAAGGGCAATATGGCCTGGGGCCATATTAGCCACAAATCAGGTGAGCTATATTGCCCTCCAGAAATATAACAGTCACTAATAAACTTTGTGTTACTTTGCAGAGCATATTTGTCATTTTATTTGTGAATGTAGTTTCCGCGAAGCCATTATCTAAAAAGAAAAACATAATAGAAACAATATAAAATTATGTGGGCAATATGGCCTGGTACCATTTTAGCCATCCATCTGGTGAGCCATATTGGCCGCGGGAACGTTTTTAATAGGTAAAAGTCTAGCCTAAAAATGAGCAAGAAATATGTTTAAAATCTATCACAATACTACACATGAATAGCTAATCTACAAACCTGTGTAGTACCAATGTAAAAATAACTACAATTTCAAGAAATATAATGAGTAAAACTTACCAAAAAATTAGATCACTTTAGGTAATATTCGATCGAGCGCCCGCACGGGACGCACATGCACACTTCGTCTCGCACGAGTTGACTGAGGAAGTGAGGGGAAGGGGTGCGTTGCTATGCCGAGTCAAGCGGTCGCAAGTGTTCATTCATTTCAGAGAAATCGCAGTAGGCCATATTGACCGACCAGGCCATATTACCCGAAATTACTCTACTATTTTAAAATATAATCAGTGCATCTGGTGGTTCGTAGGTATGCTTGTATGAAAAAAATACAATATCAGAATTTTCTCGCCAGTTTTATATCAATAAAAATATGAAAGATACTCTCTATTTAAGAGTTCAGCAATCACTTTGATCAACTGCATGGAAACATTATGATTTGGACATTTTTAACATCCTTGAGAGTGATATTGCCTGACCATTCCAATCCTTTATAGGCCTTGTTATCATTCATTCATTTCATTATGCGGTTCATAGAGAAACTAACTTAATAAAACCAATATGCAGTAACAAACACTTACTTTATCTCTTAGCCGATCAAGGTGTGGTGTTTGGGTGCCGCTAGCTGGATACAACACAAGCCTCTCGATCTCTTGGTTAAGCCCTTCCACAGATGACCGCGCCGCTCTTAATGGGACACCGCCACTTCCGAAACGGGACCCTGGCGATCAATGTCAATATTATTATTGATGGTTGGACCATTCCCACACGCAAACTTGTCATAGTGCTCCAAAGAAATTAGAAATGCATGCAAAGTGCTGAGTCGAATTCATGCACTTATGTAGCCACCATCAACACTTAGTTGTTAGTGGTTCGAAATAGTACCTTTGTTGTCGCGACGCTCGGAATTTATTTCATAGAAATACATGCAAGCTGCTGCACCGCTGCGATCGACTGCACGCAGTCGCTGCACATGCAGTGTGCAGTTGCAGTCTGCAGTGTGGTTTGGAATTGTACCTTAAGATGAAATGTTTGACGTATGAATAATCAAAACCGGTCTACGAGTTCATTTTATTTGTAGATAGATTAGATTCCTTGTGACTAAAATATTTACAAAATACACTTACATAAAGCTGTACTCATAGAATGTGATGAACTATCTCCAGAACCACAGGACTTGTGAGGTCTCTGAAGGCGGCTACGAAGAAAGCGATCAAGTTTGTCATCGTCAGATCCTCGAGAAGAACGACCAGAAGTTCCACTGCCGTCATCAGTCTGTAAAAAAGTACAGTCAAAAAGTAGGTGCAATTTTCTTTTTTAAATCTTCTCTGAAATTTTCAGGAAAGGGTGTTCTGTTGGGAACTACACTTTGAACCTTATCAATGCTCACACCTCATCTACTTATAGTTTTAGGACTTCACAAGATTAATAAAAACCATAAAAGTCTCTTGATTAAACTCCCACAGCAGATATGACCAAGCTTATTGATACTAACAGTTGAACTTACACCAGAATACAATATATTCAGTATCAGAAAAAAAAATAAGTGAGGAATTCATCTTTATTATTTGTTGAAAATGTTGTTGAGATGAAATGCTAGCATGGACATGTAAGATGTATCAATGAGGTTCATGATGAGAACTTATGTTGTCTGGTTTGACTTAAGTGACCTTACAGAGGCCAAGGGGTTTTAGTTTAACATTTCGAGTGCCAATGGTCTCACTATACTTGACGATAGTCTCCTAAAATGTTTGGGTTTAATCAGAAAAGACTCTTAATGACAATGTGAAATCATTAGCATCAATGTGTAAAAGAGAAATATTGATAGGACATATTTTGGATAACCTTGAGTGAAAGCAAATGGGCAAATTACTTCACACTGTAAGGCGTAAAGCCGGGCAATTTGACCGCGCACGATAGCACTATGGGAATCCTATACTATCAACGCTCACGAAGGGCAAAAATACCGCACCGCAGTTGTCTGCCGGTCAGTGGCGATCACACAAACCAGTTTGTATGAAGTAACGCAGACGGCGGCGCGGGGCGGGCCGGGGCGGCTAGCTCAGTCTCTTCGCTAGAACGAACGTCGTGAACTAACTGCCTCTGCCCGTCGTGTGCGTTGCGTTCGCGGGGCGGGCCGTCGCGGGCATCGGCGGACAGACGCGGTCTTTATTACGTCGCGGGCAAAAAGTCCGGCCCGCCCCGTCGTCTGCCTAGCGTCTTATTGGTACACTAGCTGAGCCCGCAACTTCGTTTACGTCACATAAGGTGTATGAAAGGAGAGGTACTTTACATAAGGTGTATGAAAGGAGAGGTACTTCTTCATCAGACTCGTCCAGCAGCGTGTGAAACTGCCCTGTTGGCTTAATCATAAAAGAGCTTAAAGATTAAGTCTATTCTATAACAATTCCCTTAATTGTTTTAAAATAGCCTTAATCATTAAGCTCCTTTATGATTAAGCCAACACGCCAGTTTAGATTTACCCACTTTTAGATTCATAAGTCTATGTGTGATTCTTTAAAGTGATATAACTTTTTTATTTATAAACCGATTGACATGAAATAAACACTAAATGTTAAGCGGAGTTAACCTTACCACAATAAAGAAAACCGAATTGCAATCGGTTAAGCGGTTGCTGAGTTTAGCGTGCACAAACGTACAGACAAACAGACATACAGACAAGCAGACAAAAATTCTAAAAATCATTGTTTTGGGTTCTATTGCGTTCATAAAGCCCTCCTATAATATTTTTTCTCATTTATCTTTCATGTACAGACAGCGACCTGTTACGATTTTATTATATGTATTGATATTGATATTGATTTCACATGCAATAACCATATAAAGTGGATCCATTACATATTTCTTTAATATTTGCAGAAGTTTAAGACATTTTTAACATTTTAATTTCGATTCTCTTGCCTTCCAGATTTGTTTTAATCTAAGCAACACAGTTTCAATTTATTTTAATTTTTTGTAATAGTAGTTTATGACACTGTTGCATAATAAGGGTTCTTATAACACGAGTGTGTTTTAAAAAAACGAGCCGTAGGCGAGTTTTTTTATAGTATCACACGAGTGTTATAAGACCAAGTTATGTACAGTGTCATACACTACTTTATCTACTCTCATACTATAATACCTGATTTCATTTTGTTGTGATATATAGTTGCTCCTTGATTTCGCCGGTAACAGGTTCATGGTCATGTTTGACGCAGTTTCCAGAATGTCTGGTGGTGTACAATTACCACCATCCTCGCTTTAAGACATGTTTTTACACAAAAACTAATTTATTTTACAAACAAAACCAAACTTTGTTTAATTTAAATGTAAAATGTTGGCGCCAAGGCGCAAACATCGATTGCGCATGCGTGTTTCTTTTTTTTTTAGGCTGCGGAGACCATAGATTTAGGATTTTTCGCTACTCTGGAGACACAATTTTTTTTTAAAGTAGAGGTTCAAACTTCTTTTTCAGCTGGAGATTGTTTATGGTGTATCGTAATGATTAAAAAGTTTTATTATGATATAGGTGTCCATACAAGACCTGTATCGTAATAAAACTTTTTTTTGGCCTGTGCGTAATGTTTGTCATAATAGTATTGATTTCAATTTTATAATCTTTGTATTATAGTATCAGAGTAGATAAAATTTATTACACCTTACTGACATTAAAATAAAGATTATTCTTTTCTATTCAGCTCATAAAAACCATAGGACAAAAGAAAATTAAACCACAAAAATAATACTAAAACCTAAGACATAAAACATGCTGCACCCTTTGACAGGGCAATCTCATTTCCACTCAAAACTTTAAATGCAATTTACTTGAAATCTATAAATTCTCTTTGGTCAACCGCTCACAATATTTATGTTTTAATGTAACACTGAATAGGATTCTGTCATAGGATTCAAATAACAAAACAGTATAAGTAGATAAAAAACAGGTTTGAGTGTAAGAAGTTACAAATAAAAATATAGCCATAATTGAAATTAAATAACTCAATTGCCACTTAACTTTAGGCAGGTAAGACTGACTAACATAATTATTACAGACTAGCGGATGTCACGCTATTTCACCCGCTCCCGTTCCCGTGGGAATACCGGAATAAAATATAGCCTATGTTCACCGCAAAGACTGTAGCTTCCCAACAGTGAAAGAATTTTTCCAATCGGTCCAGTAGTTCCAGAGCATATTCTATGCAGACAAACAAACAAACAATCTAACCTTTCCTCTTTGTAATATTAGTAGTGTCCGACCGAAACTGGTTTTCCAGCCGAAACCGAAACCGAAACCGAACTTTCGGCCCCAGGGTCAGTTTCGGCCGAAACCGAAACCGAAACCGAAACTCACGTGTTCATATTGAAAAAAAAAAACAGCCTAGTGCGAGTCGGATTCCCGCACAGAGGGTGCCGTTACAAAAATTGGGTACATAAATTACGTTTGTTATGTGGATGTTTTTTCCAGATTTTAGTAGGTATTTTTTGTTATAGCGGCAACAGGGGTGAGGTGGTGGTGGCGGTGTCTCCTGAAATCGCCAACGCTTTCGACACCTTGCCCTGGAGCTGCGTTTGGGAGGCGCTTATTTACCATGGAATGCCTCTAAACCTCCGTCGAACTGTCGGGGCCTATCTTTCGGAGAGGGCCATAACTTACCCGAGCTGGCTGGGGCAGGGTCGATGAGATCTGTCATTCGGTGTTCCATGGGGATTGGTCTTAGGATCGCTTCTGTGGAACATCGGTTACGATTGGGTGCTGCGTGGTCCGTTGCTCAGAGGTGTCGGCGTAACGTGTTACGACGACACCCTCATTACAGCACCAGGAGCAACCCGAGACGCAGCCCTAAAGGCCACCTGCGGGATCCAGCTTACATATAGGGGGCGTCAGCATCGGCATCGAGCTCTCGATGACTTATCTGGGGCTCGTACTCGATAGCCGGTGGAACTTCGGATACCACTTCCGAAGTTTGGTCCCATAGCTGAGGGAGGGGGGCATCAGCCGCACTCTCGTGGTTGTTGCCCAATATTAGGAGCCCCAACGTTCCCTGCAGGAGACTGTACCTTAGGATCGTGCGGAGCATGGCCCTATACGGGGCCCCCGTATGGACGGAGATCCTGATAGCCAGCAATGCAGCTAGATTGCTTAGCCCGCAGAAGGCGACGGCTGTCAGCGTGATAAGGGGATGCGGCACGATCTCAGTTGAGGCGGCATGTCTTCTAGCTGGGATCCCTCTATGGGACCGAGAAAGCGAGGGCCCTTGCGTCATTGTTTGAATGGCGCAAGGAGGCGCTGGAGCGTGGCCATAGGCCTCTTCCTGTGAGCAGGTCATGCTTGTGAAAAGGGCGGTGGGGAGGAAGCGAGAGAGAACTCTCCCACCCGAGTTCCACAGTCTGCGGCGGCGCCCCATACTATCAGCCTCCATGACCGAGGAGTCTGAGGATGGTGACGGGGCTGCTCACCGTCCTTACAGAAGCAGGCCTTAGACGATAGCGTGACGCGAGAGATTCATCCACGCCCCCGTCGAGAAGTGGGATAACAACTGAACAACGCCCCAAAGATGCGGCCGCAGTATGCATCATTTCGAGGGCATACTCGGAGCTCCCAACCATAGGTAGGCTGGTAGGTAGGATACGCATGGTTTTTAGTCGGTAGGACTACTGTACAGTGAAAATTTTAGGCCTCTATCTGGCACAGTTCCAGCGATACAACCTCTAACAGACAGACGGACGACAGACTAACAGACAGGCGGACGACAGACTAACAGACAGACGGACGGCTAGGCCTCATGTCTCGTTTTTGGGTCCCGCTTTAACCCCTCCGTGCGAGAGTTCGACTCGCACTTAGCCGGTTATTTTTCCAACTGTGCACCTATTGGAAAAATAACCAAGTTCCACTAACAAAGCAAGTTCCACCAAGTGCCATCAATCAACGGTATAAATCTTTTCAAGTGTTCATTTTAGAAATATCTCCACTTAAAAATGAGTTTTTTCTTTATGTGTGCAATTACTCATAGATGCTTTTGCGAACTCCTACCGACTCGAACCAAACGGTGCCCTGCTACTAGCTCTTGGCTAGTTTTGGTTACATTCTAGAAGTATATAACTAAAACTGGACAACAAGTGAGCCGGACTAGCGCACGAAACAGTAGTAGTACAAAAAAGAACGGCAAAAATCACATATGTTGTATGGAAGGCCCCCTTGCCCCCTTTAATATTATTATTTTGTCTATTTCTATTATATTTTGCTATAGCGGCAACAGAAATACATCATCTGTAAAAATTTTAACTGTCTAACTATCACGGTGCATGAGTTACAGCCTGCTGACAGACAGGCGGACGGGACGACCAATAAAGTCAATGAAACCGACAACAAAGGGGTAATAGGGTTATGTAATGTCCTGGATCACCGTTTTAGGATTACGTAAAAATTGTAATATTAAAACTATTGATTGCAAGTCCTTTGCAAATCTGTAAATCTTTAGTTAGTTACATATTAACTGCTTGGGCTGACCCCAACCACGTCACAAGTAGAGCCAGGCACTCAAAATTCATGAACACGTGAGTTTCGGCCCGGCCGAAAGTTTCGGCCCATTTTGGCCGAAACCGAAACTGCGGCCGAAACTCGATTTTTTGGCCGAAACTGGCCGAAACCGAAACTTCGGTCGGTCACTAAATATTAGTATAGATTGCTGACACTTTATAATTTACTTCCCCACTTCTTTACTTTAATTTTTTGTTTATATTTACAAACAAAATCTTCTATAATAATTCTTGCCATCATTTTGCTTCTTGATAATATTATTAGAAGCTGGAGTTAGCTGGATTTGGATATTTATAGTTTTTTTTTATAACTAAGCGCAACTCTAAATGAAATGATTCAAATTGAAATAAGATTTTCACATGCAGCATTTTTGAGGACTGTTTTGAATAGTTGACATTCAGGAGGGATGTGGACATTGTACCAAGAAATACCTACTTTCCATGGAGAGTACACAAAACAAAATTTTGATTTGCTTATGTCTGCCAGGTCCTAAAGGATATTAATAACAATTCCTGTGTCATTAAAGTTAAGTGTTTACAACACAAGAACAGACTGGCTCAGGGCCTGATTAATCCCATAAACACAAGATGGCTAAAGAGATCTCACACCTGGGATAACATCTAAGCAACAAAAGCGGCAGACTACCAGTGGGGTGGCATGTCTGACATGCCAAAGCCTACTTTTATTGTAACTGCTTATGTTTTAACTGAGACTGATCGCATGTTGGAAATTAAATAAGAAAAAAAAGGTTGAGTGTTTAGCACCATTGCTGCACTACAGGCACGTGTATACAGAACTATAGGTAATGCCGCAATCTGGCTTTTTAGATGATGTTCATTAAAAATACTCCTAATAAGTTATTAGGAGTATTTTACAAAATTTTGACAGAGATATCTCAAGCATTATACAGACTATAACTTTTAAAAATTAATAGATATGAGCTCCAAAAGCTCACAAAATACTTACTTGTGTGGATTTATCAATTTGCAACTGCCCAGCATGGAGGTAATAATCTCTGGACCACTGCCCTTTGTGATACAAGTTGTCTAATGATGCGGTACGCCTGATGGTATTGGCACCAAATCTACCTTTGCCTGTAAGGGTTTTTAAATAATATTATATGCCTTTCAGGATCTGGCTGACTGATAGTTCTTTAGTTTCTACAATACAAGCAAAGGGTCACCAACCAAGTTACTTACAGTGACTCCAAATCAACAGGCAGTGTGTTCTCATCATAAAGAAAATATACCTCATACATAACAATGGATATTGACAGGAAGTGCAAATGCTGAAACCATCATTCAAGCAATATTTTTATACTTAGACATTCAAAAGAGTAATGAAGTGTTGTGTTTACCTTTGTAATTGACAGCTCCTGGGCTTCGTTGGCCAGAGAGAGCGTGATCAGGGGATATTCGACGCCATGCATTAGTAGGCGACAAAGTTGGACTGTTACCCGCGTTCTTCTTCTGTTTCATTACAGAAGACACCGGCAGGGTCGCCCTCATCGGTCCCTGTTTGGCCACAGGGCAATCCGACTGCTTCCTCATACGGCCAGACATCTTCTAACTTTCGCACTTCACAATTATAAAATTATTTCTTCATCAAACTTATCACCGAACTATCACTGCGCAAATATATCAGCCGCTGACGCGCCGCGCCAAAGTCAGTAAAGCTCTTTGTAGAGGGACTCTAATGAGTTGGGTATACGAGACCCTGTTGAGTTAGTACGATTGTTCGTATTGTGTAATACGATGGTAAACACTTTCTTTTAAGTACTGGCATACATTAAAAACTGTAACTAATAATCAACAATCAGAAAATCCCTAAAAACAAAATTACAAAGTGAACAAGTCACATTTTCTCTGCACAATGGATGAATGAATGAAGCTGACAGATGACAAGGGACATCGCGCCATTCCTTTTTTAATACAGTAAATTATAAAATACAATAACTCAAATAGCCCCATACGATATATTTTACTAAGAAAAAGCTTAAAATTGTATTTAACACGTAAATAATTAACACCTACAGAAATGAAAACACTATAATCGTTTGCATAGCAATTAACAGCTGATTACTCCGCCATGTCAAATTATGATACTTGTCGTTGTCTATGGTTATTTATGGTTGATTGATTGATTTTTTTTCTCATATTCTTGGGCTCTTTTGGCTTGAGACTATGCCAAAGTCAAGTTAAAATTCTAAGTGACAGAGACCTCCTGAGAGAGAACTTACTCACACTTTACAGAAATGTTGATGTCGTCGATCTATGTATGAACCTTGAAAATATAGTATAAATTTTGTCTAAACAATCATTTTCTTAAAAAGACAGGGATTATTTTTATTACCTTCTAAAATTAAAGTATATAGATTAGAATTAGAATTTCTTAAAACATATTAAAAATATGTTTTACGAAATTCTAGATACATAAGGAGTTTTCATCTTAGAATCCCGGGTTCTTTAAGAGGAGCGTGAAGAGGCACATCACAGGGCCGCCAACTTGAGGACCACTGTAAAAGGGTCCCGACACGATCATGCCTTGCAATTGTCAATCACGTTAATTATGAATGGAAGTTGCTTCAGTGTGCGTTATTGCTTTGCATGTGTGTGTGCATCGACGTATACGTGCACATGAAATTCTACGTGCTTGACAATTGCCAATTGATCATGTCGGGACCCCTTTAGAAGTGGCCCCCAATCGCTATAAACCACGGCTTTCCATCATCGCGTCAATTTGGCGAGCCGAATATATATAAAAAAACCTACTTTTATTTCCAAGCATTTACTTTCAAGCTTTGTGCATTTACTTGCAAGTTACCGGGAACAAAGGTCAATGGCTTAACATGCCTTTAAAAGCACAATATTAGTTTAATCCGAGATGTGAAAAAAGTTTTTTTTATACCGCCAAAGTGGCAGACTAGCATACGGCCCACCACAAGAACTGGTGGTCACCGCAGCTGACGATGACGTTTGCGACACTAGAAGCGCCACATTCGAGCGGCCAACCCTGTAAAAAACCACATACCATAGTAGAATTATATATAGTAGGGTATCTCCGACCCTGACCGCACGATACTTCCCTATAGTATCAGGGCTGTCACTTTTAGTTAATTCAATCGTCGCAAATGACGGGTTAGGTTAAACAATTGGACAATCTCATACAACATCATCTAATCCAAATTCTAGAATATTTTAGCTTTTCCTTAATTCATACACTAAACACTATTTGCATTCTTTTGAAGGTTCTATATTCGTTTGAAGTGCCATAAAGTTTCGATTATCAGACAGTCAATGTTCACTGACTTCATACATACTTATAGTCACGCCCCTATCCCAAAAGGGGTAGTCAGAGGCGTAGTATACCTACGCCCACATCTCACCTTATAGTTTTATGTCTAACGAAATAGGTGGTGTGCCTATTGCCGTGTTGAAATGGACGGGTAGTGTTCTGTTGAAAGATACTAAAGATACTTCAAACTTCTAGTTTTATCCACAAAGAAATTATAAGGGGTCGAAAATGAACTGAGTGGGTTCGAAGCAGTGGGAGTAGAACTCGCGCACCGAGGAGGGAGAAAAATTACTGTTGAGGCATCCAAAAACACAGCAATATCGTCTTTACTTCTTTATAGGCATTGTCATATTTATCTAATATTAATATACCTGTGTGGCGACGAGGTTCCGTGTTGCGACAGGTAAAAGTACAAAATGTCGCCACCCCAATACATCCCAAGGGTGTCGTAAGAGGCGACTAAGGGAGCACCTTCGCAAAAAGATCCATTGCGTAGAGAAGAAAAACTCAAAATGAAACCCGGTTGTCAGTGCAATGACAATCGTTAAACCAAGTTGAAGGCCTTATGTTTGGCTTGAAAATTTTCAACTGCGGGTCGCGGCGACCTGCGCCTGTTCATTCCAACACGGCAATAGGCTCACCACCTATTTATTACGTGGGACATAAAACTAAAATGTGAAATGGGAGCGTATACTATGCCTCTGTCTACTCCTTCGGGTATAAAGGCGTAAATATATGTATGTATGTAAGTAAAGATAGCGGGCATATGACACATACGTTTTACGTAATCACGCGCACGCGGTTCGCGGCAACACTGATTGAACGCTTGGTTTACCAGCTGGGAGCTTTCCGACTAGTACTGATTTTTCGGGTTTCGTAGCCAAATGGCAAAAACGGAACCCTTATAGATTCGTCATGTCTGTCTGTCTGTCTGTCCGTCCGTGTGTCACAGCCACTTTTCTCCGAAACTATACGGCCTATGCTATTGAAACTTGGTAAATAGATGTATTCTGTGAACCGCATTAAGATTCTTATATAACACTAGAAAAAATACAGTAAATTTTGGGGGTCCCCATACTCAGAACTGAAACTCAAAATTTTTATTTTCATCAAACCCATACGTGTGGGGTATCTATAGATAGGTCTTCCAAAATGCTTTTGAGGTTTCTAACATCATTTTTTTCTAAAGTGAATAGTTTGCGCAAGAGGGACTTCCAAAGTGGAAAAATGAGTGTCCCCCCCCCTCTAACTTCTAAACTAAGAGAGTGATAAATCTAAAAAAAATATATGATGTGCATTGCCATAAAAACTACCAACGAAAATTGTTCTGAACGAGATAGAGCCGGTAGTTTTTTTTTAATACGTCATAAACCGCAATTTTCGGTTAGAAAAATAACTACCACTGCGAACGTGTTAAAACATCAATCAAAGTTACAACGAACTATAAGAACTTTTATATTATGTTACTTGCTGTTGCTGCTACGAAACCCTTCATGGGCGAGTCCAACTCGCACTTGGCCGGTTTATTAAATGTGTGCGTGACGCGCGGCTTGTTCCGACGCGACGCGCCCGTCACTACGCGCGCACACAAGTATACCGCGCTCGGTACCTTTTATTTTATTTTTATTGGAGATGCCTAACTCTATTAAACTCTGCACATACTGTATGCTTGTGCGGAGATGTGAAAATAAAGAAATATGATTGGCTATCAAAATACCACTCCTCATCGCTATGATGGACACCGGACCACGCCCCGCTTGTGTCGAGGTGCAAGTCAGTAGAAACCGGTGTGTAATGACTAGGTGACGTCACGTGGTGTCACCCGCGTAGTCTTCGTTCCCGTGGGAATACGGGAATATAATGTAGCTTTTGTCACCGTGGGTAGTGTAGCTAGCTATCAGTGAAATATTAGGTACTACCTACTACTACTCTAAATTTTTTTTAAATCGGTACAGTAGTTATGGACCCTATTCAATGCAAACAAACAAATAGGTAGGTAATCAAATCTTTATATTATTAGAGGACGTCCGCCCAATGTACCAAAGCAAGAAAAATTGGTGTAACTCTGACGTTGATCATGAATAACTTGGTCAATCGGCTAAGTACGGCAAAAATATTACGTTTGTTGTGCGAGTCGCCCTTAATGATTATTTTTCTGTTTTCGGTAGGTACCTATCTGTGGTTATAATAGCGACAACAGAAATGCATAATTTTAGCTCTCTAGCTATCATGGTTCGCAAGATATAGACGGACAGACAGACAGACGGACGGCGAAGTCTCATTAATAGGGTCCTGTTTTTACCCTTTCGTTACGGAACCCTAAAAAGTAATATATAGTTAGGTACTTAAAAAAAACTTCCGAAAAGCGCATACCGCTGTTCAATCTGAAATTTTGTGTAATGATGTATTTTACCCTCTTAATCACGAATATCATAACGAAAATTGGCGCAAACGACAAAGCAAAAAAAAAATTAGCCACAGAGTCGGGGTGTACACACACACACACGCTCTCTATCACGGTTTCTGAGATAAAGCTTCGTGACGGACAGACAGACAGACAGACGGACGGCTAAGTCTCATGAATAGGGTCCCGTTTTCACCCTTTAGGTACGGAACTCTAAAAAGCTGGTGTTTAAAGACACGTCACGTACGAGCTTATGTAAATATACGTATAAACGCACACAAAACACGCGCATATTCATCAAATCAAAAATATTTTATTAATTTCTCAAAGTATCTACTTTCCATAAGTCACATTACGAACTACGCTACTTACGCGTACTGAATATGACATGAAGCGCTCGTAGCCAGCTGTTTCACTGTTCTGTAAGGGTTGGTTCACGGCAGAACACTTTGTTTCGTGCTTCGTAAGGCACGTTAAGACGGTGATCACAGTTGTAAATAACATGGCAGTCGACACTTGCTAAGCCAAATTAAGGGTCCGGGCGGCTTGAAACATTTCAACAGCGGGGTAGTCACACACAACCTGCGCTTGTCCATTTCAACCCGGTAATAGGTTTACCACCTACTATTATTACGTGGTACAAGGGCTATAGGTGAAACGTGGGATGAAGGCGTGTAATAGACGGCATATTTCCAATAAATTCATTTTGCTTATATGTATCATATCAGTATTAGTATAAAGTGGTTTACTAATGTTTGCCATAATTTCATATGCCATACTGGTATTTGCCATAATTTAATTAGAAATAACGCTTCAGTTGCCATAATCGTGAAATGACATTCACTAATTACATTGGTCATAATAATAAATTATTATGACACTTAATAGTGTCCTAATAATTTAAATTCATAAATGTATTTGCCATAATTTTCGTTTTTAATAATGCCATTTTCCATAACTTTTATTCACCATAATATAAATAAAGATAATTTATACGACACAGATTTTTTATTCACAATTAAACCTAAAACTAAACCTTATATGGCGTCTACTAACTAAGCTCGACGGAGACCCGCTTCGAGGGGCTCCTACTTCTGGGTGGTTTAAAAAAAACCACGAAGTCTAAGGCGGGAGCTCCGCTTCGCTTCGCTCCCGCATTAGTCTTCTAACCTAACCCATCCGAGTCGGATTGCACTGAGTCGGGGTGTTAACGATAATTAATTTCGACCTATCAATATTATCCTTCATTCCCAGTAGTTCCGCGGCAGTAGTTCCGCGACGGAACTAGTGAGACTTTTTGTCCCAATAGTTCCGTGGCGGAACTAGTGAGACTTTTTTTTCCCAGTAGTTCCGCACCACGGAACTACTGGGACATTTTTATTCTCAGTAGTTCCGTGGCGGAACTAGTGAGAATTTTCTATTCTCAGTAGTTCCGTAGCGGAACTACTGAGACTTTTCCATTTCCAATAGTTCCGTAGCGGAACTACTGAGACTTTTCCATTCCCAATAGTTCCGTAGCAGAACTAGTGAGACTATTTTATTCCCAGTAGTAAAAAAACAAAGATCGAAGATCGGTAAAACAAATGAAGATCAACGAAACAAATGAAGATCGATCAAACAAATGAAGATCAACAAAACAAAGGACTATTAGCAAGTTGATAAGGTCAAAAATTACTTGCAGCCATATTTTGTAATCTAGATGAGATTAACATTCAAAAAAATAGGTGCAAGCTATTCTCGACCTTAATGACACTTCTCTAAAAATGTGCTTTTAGGCGTTTATGAACATCACTGATCACGAATATGTAAAAAATAAATAAATATTATGCATGTTCATAAGGTCGAGAATTGCTTCCACCTATTTTTTTAAATGTGTATCGCATCTAGATTGCAAAAAATAGGTCCAAGCAAATTTCGACCTTATGAGCATGCATAACATCAATTATTTTTTATATATTCGTGATCAGCGATGTCTATAATCGCCTATAAGCACATTTTTAGATAAGTGTCATTAAGGTCGAGAATTGCTTGCACCTATTTTTTTGAATAGGTATTGCATCTAGATTACCAAAAATAGGTCCAAGCAAATTTCGACCTTATGAGCATGCATAATATCAATTATTTTTTTATATATTCGTGATGAGCGATGTTTATAATCGCCTAAAAGCACATTTTAGATAAGTGTCATTAAGGTCGAGAATTGCTCGCACCTATTTTTTGAATGTTAATCGCATTTAGTTTACAAAATATGGCTGCAAGTAATTTTTGACCTTATCAACTTGCTTATAGTTCTTTGTTTTGCTGATCTGCATATGTTTTTTCGATCTTCATTTGTTTATTCAACCGTCATTTATTTTGCCGATCTTCATTTGCTAGCCGATTTTCACCGATGTTCTTTGTTTCATTGATCTTCATTTGTTTCGTCGATCTTCATTTGTTTTACCGATCTTCATTTGTTTAGTTGATCTTCATTTGTTTCATTGATTTTCATTTGTTTCGTCGATCTTCATTTGTTTTACCGATCTTCATTTGTTTTGTTAATTTTCATTTTTTAGATCGATCTTCATTTGTTTTACCGATTTTCATTTTTTTTGTCGATCTTCATTTGTATTCTTTTTAATTGTATTAGTTAATAGCCGTAAGACACCGTAGGGAACTAATGGGAATATAAATATTCGTGTGTAAGTGATGCTTTCTCCCGCGGGACTACTGGGACTTGATTTATTAGTTTTTAATTTATGTTTTGTTCCGCGGAACTACTGGGACTTAATTTATTAGTTTTTATTTTATGCTTTGTTCCGCGGAACTATTGGGAATGAAATTATTAGTATTTCATTTATACTTTGTTCCGCGGAACTAATGGGAACAGAATTATTGATGCTTTGTTCCGCGGAACAACTGGGAAAAAAAGTCTCACTAGTTCCGCCACGGAACTACTTCAACGGAACAACTGGGAATAATCGAATATTATTTATTATTTTCATAATTACCTACTTATATCAAATTTTGATTATGTCAAGAGTCGATTATGAGATGTGTTACTTATGGAAACTAATTATTATGATATATATTGTTATAGAAAGTCATTTTATGGCAAATAAAAGTTATCACTGTTGAGTTGTTAAGGCAAACGTTATTAGTATAAATGATAATAGTGCAAGTAAATATTATGATCGGGGATGATTTAGGCAAACAATATTAGCGTAAATGAATTTATGGAAAACGAGAAGAACGAGAGAAGACCGTATTATGTGATATAAAAATGAAATATCAAGGAATATTTTAATAATAATTATCTAATTTTCATCATATTAAATTATACAATGAACATAGTAATTTATCACAACATAGGATAGGCTGGCACTATACCGCGTGTTTCAAATGTTATCCCATTTCTTCACACAGCTGATAATACTCCCTAACAGAAATGTAGCCCCACCCACAGAATATGGATTTTCAAAGAAAAAAAATCACTTTTCGAACAAAATAAATGGAATAAAAATAGTTGCATATTAAAACAGCGTTACTTTTTGCGAACAATGACGAAAATGAAACGTTGATTAAATAAGAACGGCAACGTCTCATCTCAGACAGCACGAGTCAAAGGTCAATGGCTCTTTTGTTCAAAACATATGATCAAATTAGAGTGTAAAATACGTAAACAAACGAAAGCTAATTCCGGCTAAACTGATTATTATTTTAGGTTTGTGGGGGGGTATATTTGTTATACATACCTATTCCTACGAGCCTTTTGAAAAAATGTGATAACATAAATTACACTCGGTATAAAACAACTTAATATAAACTCACTGGAAGGAAACTTGCACCAAAAGGAATAGAAACTATGTTGGAATATATAGAAGAAATAAATCACATCAGCATATCACATATCAATTGATATGTACTTACCAAAACTTATGCATTATAAATTATTCAAATAATATGGACCTATAGATGGGGAGCCGTAGAAGGGATTTCTGTAGTTACTCGACCGTGTCAGATTGGCTGGACTTAGTGTTGCGCTGACCGTCGGCGCTGACAGCCGAAATGTACGAACTTGTAGCAAGCATTTAAAATAACGCGTAGCTATCAGTGCGTGTTGGTCAGCGCCGACAGCGACGCGCGACGCGTACGGACGCTGACCCGTCAGCGCTGACCCGTCAGCGCTGACCAACGCACGCGTGATAGCTACGATTTTTCTAAAATGCTTCCTAGAAGTTTATACACTTTACTCAGGCTGTCAGCGCCGACGGTCAGCGCGACTCTAAAACCAGCCTAAGGGAGGTACATCATTTCCCCCACCACTAAAAATGGTGACTCTAGAGGACTCACTTTCTCCCTATCATCTAATCTACCAATTGTAGTAGGTTTCCACGACGCTCTAGTAACTACTAATTTAGCATGATAGGCTCCCAATGACTCTTCGCAGGCTACACAGAGAAAAAAAACCTGATTTAGCTATATATTTGTAGTATCTTTGTGAAAATTCATAAGCGACTTCCGCTGCTGTTCTGCTATGAAATATCTTCCGTGGATTGCTACACGATGTGGCTAGCTTCAAAAGGCAAACTTCAACTTTTGGTTTCTGGCATTTGTGGAGGTGTTGAAAGGTATTTCATAAAAGCCAGTAGTAGTGTTGCTCAGGCGAAATGCTTGGCAGGTGAATATTTCGTACACGTACGACACAAACGATTTTACTACGCCATACGAACTTTTTTAAATACTGTCCTGTCACAAAAACTGGGATAACTCGTTGAATCCACTATGCAAATACCAGCTAACACCAGGAACCACTGTATAAGCTTCAGCATCTTTATGTATAGTATGGCTTGATACAAAATATAGTTTTGAGGTTTCATTCCTAAACCTACAAATTGGGTCGCAAGTTCCGCGTTATGGACCCCGCAACCGCACTGTGAATCCATGGAATGCTAAGAATAAGGTCTCCTTTTGAGATGCAATGGCTTTACCGACAATTTTGGAGCTCTAATACTCAATAGCCGGATCCAAACTGCGCGGCAGTAGCGCGCACTTCTTGCCGCGAGCGATCCGTCACTTATCGGTTTTTGTTACTAGCACACAGGTGCCTCGGTCTTTTGCCCGCTTTCCACTGCGAGCGAGTCGGACCCATTACGGACTCCGCTATACTCGTAACGATGATTTTCGATAAATGTCATGTCCGCTTTGGTGGAAGGACATGTATGAAAATCGTCGTTACGAGTATAGCGGAGTCCGTAATGGGTCCGACTCGCTCGCAGTGGAAGGCGGGCATTTAGGTGCGGTGGAGACGAAGGTGTCTGGAGCGCGCGATCATAGCGTCCGAAACTTCAACTGTGCTATACTTAGGCGGATCAGTGTGGATCGCTTGGAGCGTGTCGGTGCGACGCGGCGGGATCGCAAGAAAAGTTAAGTTCGTCCAGACGACACGATCCGTGATCCATACCTCATGCTCCCGGAATGCGGATCGCAGGATCGGCGATCCAAAATGGATCGTCTGGTGGGGAGACGCCTATTTACAGTTGAAACAGCAGTACAGAGTAGAACAGTACAACAGTAAATTAATAAGAATTGGTAGGCTTATGTCCATCCTGGGTTTATTCTTCCGAGGGCATACCTGAGACTTCATGCCATAGGCAAATCGTGGAGCATCGTGTGGTTTTAGCCGGTAGAAGTCCGACATAACATCCATGAGGATTTCCAAACGAGAAAAAAAGGCCTACGTCCATTGGTGGATTCCGATGCGCTGATTTGATTTAGATCAACAGCTTCTTATTACAAAAACCTATCAGTTTCTCAATGTAGCCTGCACTTTACGGAATACAAAACGATAAAAGAGGTATATTCAACTTTACCCGATACAAAGACACATACATACACAAGACAAGACAAGTATCAAATATTTCTTTAAGGGGTCCCGACACGATCAATTGGCCATTGTCAAGCACGTTAAATATCATATGTGTACATATACGTCGATGCACACACACATGCAAAGAAATCACGCACACTGAAGCAACTTTCATTCATATTTAACTTGATTGACAATTGCAAGGCATGATCATGTCGGGAGCCCACTAGTAAATCACGTTTAACTAACCTAACGTATACTAGATAGATAGCTAGTACAAACATACAAAATACAGTTATATTTATACTTCAGCCATTACTGACGGTGTCTTGAACAATATTTCGCTTTTGTTCCGCGATCCAAGCGTGAATCCTTTCCTTGAGTTCCGTGTTTGATTTCACTTGGTCCATAGATAATGGTGAACGATTGAATGGGTCAGATTGGTCGCTTAGAAGATGGCTGAAACAATAATAAATAAAACGTTAAATGAGTGAATTTTAATTTGTGGTGTGGTGACAAGCCATTTAGAGAACCAAGAAAAAATACATCTTGCCAGATAGCAGGATCTTTTCTTAGTATTGGAAGAACATTACATAATATACAGAGAGATAGATGCGTCAAAAGCCGAACGCTGAGGCCGATCGTGCCTCTCTATCGCTTGTTCCGCGCTCTCGCTTGCACACTCAGCCCAGTCGTAACGTGACACTTTTCCGTGCGTGCAGCCGGCGTTCATCGATTTATTTTGGATAGTCGTTACAGCTTATCAAAGAAGATATAGCGCTCTATGGTTGGGACGTTGCAAGCAATTAGGCTTTTACAATGAAAATGTAAGATTTTATATGGCATTGTATGAATAATATTCCTTACCGAGCAATAGTAGTCCTATCAACAGTAGTCCTAGAACTCGGCAGCAAAACTGGGTCCATCATTAGCGTGCTCATGATAGGGTCTAGGAACTCTTCAGGGGCATTTGCGAGGATTTCTTCGTCACGTTGACGCAACACTGCGAGGGTTTCAATGCGACTGGCGACTTCACGAAGTAAACCTATTAGACACCCGCCGCCGATGCGTACTGAAGGAATAGAAGAGAATAGAATAAACTTTATTTATACACCAAGATGAAAACAAGTTTACGATTTTAACAGAATGTTGTACAAAAGGCGACCTCATCGCTGTAAAGCAATTTCTGACAACAAACCTTGGGATGGACAGAAAATATGTTAATTATAAGTAAGATGGGTCGTTTAGGTGTAGAAATATTTTGCAACAGGTACAATATGTGCAGTAAATACTATAAAGACTTTTAAATTACATAAACAAATAATTAAAGAGGAAGAGAAGAAGAAGAAGTAAAAGTACATTATTGAAACACACACTTGCACTTACATTCCACAATTTAATATGATTTAATAAAACCTGACCGGTTTCGGTTTATAGCATTCTCTAAGGTATTATAGATATTTCAACTCATCAGTGCGCGCGGCGCTATGTGTGCGTGCGCTACACAGTGTTTTATAATCGCTCAGTAGCGGTCACTCTTTTTTTATGGCCAATAACGATAGATATAAACGTAGTACAGCATAATATGACACACCAAAAATTGAAAAAAAAAATTAGTTTTGAAATTATGAAGCTTTTCTTAAAAGGTCATTGAACTTTGACAAAAACATTTTTACAGATTTTGCTCGAAATAATCAAAATTTATGGTGGTTAAAATTAGCAATGAATGGAGGAATATATTCGTAATGATGTGTAGAAATTACAAGCCTGCACCTGCCCTAGCATATGAAATAAAAATTAATTTTCAAATTTTAGAAAAATAAATATAAAAACTTTTCTAGTGAACGGTCGCATTTTTTTCCACTATCTAACTAATGTCCAGTTATGTAGCTTCCTACTCATAAATTTTTAATTTTTTTCAATGCAGGACAGCTGAGATAAGACGTTTCTAAGTTTTTTATAATTTTCTATGGAAATAGGGTTGTCACAAAAAATTTAGATGTCTGAAATTTATAATATTTAGAATTATGATACAATTGAGATATAATTGAAATGAAATTAAATTTTGGCTTGAAAGTTTTGGAATGGGTTAGTGATATTGTAGGTAACAATTAATATGAAAAGTGTACTCGTTTATTTTAGCGAGATTTTTAAAATTATATCTTTTTTTTTCATAGGAATTCCTTGACGGCCGCATTTTTTAAAAATGTTTTTTGTTAACTGCGCTGATGAGTACTACCACAAAAAAAAAAATTACGCGCTACAAGCACAGGACAGCTGCGATATTCAGTTTTTAAGATTTGAGTTAGTGTTGTATCTCAAGTCAATGGTATTGTTCAGTTGTGGTCTTTATACTTTTATGTGTTAGGAATCAAAAAGAAATCCAAATTTATTCATTGATATTACACTTATCTTCTTGCGATATGGCAAACTGAACTATACCATAGAAATGAGTGACAACCCTTACCCCTCAAAACTTTAAAATTGAATTTCAGAGCTATCCTGGGCTTACAAAAAAAAAATTAGACGCTACAATTGTAGCGTCTAATTTTTTTTTGTAGTAGTACTATCCACAATTAACAATTCGGCATCTAAAAAAAATGCGACCGTCAAGGGATACCCCTAGAAAAAAATAAATAAAATATTTACAAAAAAAAATATTCTCGCTAAACTAGACAACATTCGTTCATTTTTTTTTATAAATCGATGCCAAGACTATAACTTAATCATGGAAAAATGAAACAACGAAAATAATACGAATAACAAAGGAGATGAAGGGTTTCTATGGACTTTTCTCGATTTCTTAAATTTTTCTAAAACTATGGGTGATAAACATTTTGGAGTTTAACTATCTGCTTAGTTTGGCTATTATCCATCATAAAACATAAAAAGAAGAGAGTGACCGCTACTGAGCGATTATAAGACACTGTGCGCTAGTAACTATACAGCTTTAATTTGTGTGGCAGTGACGCGGCCCTCTTTACAGAGTACATTTGTATATTATGAGATCGAGACGTAACTCGTCTTATTGACGACACCAGCGGTGCCAAGCAGTCTTTGCAGGAAACTCTCTGCGTGGCCGCGAAATAAAAATCATAATAAACAAAAAGCATACAGCGTCATCTACCACGTTTTGAAGGCAACTCTTATGTTATAATAAAACGAAAGTTGGTTACATTATAATTCATTACACAGTGTTCTAAGTGATCATACCGTGGGTACAGTCGTTAAAGAAAATGTCTAGTTCTTCACGGAGAAAATGTTTAAGAAGTCAGATAAATATTTTTGATGTGTCAATTCGATGTAATTAATATTTTTTATCACTACATATTATTATAAAACGAAGTCCTCGCCGCGTCTGTCTGTTCACGATAAACTTAAAAACTACCGCATGGATTTTCATACTGAGATCACCAATGATTCTTGAGAACGGTTTGCGTATATAATTTGTTGAGTTTCTTTGACATTGACTAAAATATAACGATATTAGTTGGAGATGTCGGAAAAAAATAAGGAGTCTGGGAGCTTTTAACGAAAACGCTGCCTAAGCCCTTCGAGGCATAACAAAATAATGTATGGTAGAACTGTGTAACTTATAAAGGCCTA
The DNA here is from genome assembly GCA_933228765.1 of Miltochrista miniata. Lineage (NCBI taxonomy): Eukaryota > Metazoa > Arthropoda > Insecta > Lepidoptera > Erebidae > Miltochrista > Miltochrista miniata. The sequence goes on along the minus strand of OW121757.1, from coordinate 16,786,481 downwards.
CAGAATAGTTAAAAATGATAGAGCTCCAAATTCTAATGCAAAAAAAAAAAATAGAAATGCAGAGATGGTCGACAGAAAAAAATATTGCTTATACCGCAAATATGAGAAATATTTAACTGTATGACTTGATTTAAAAATAAAAAGACCATACTCTATACATCTAAAAAACTGTTGAAGGTCGAGAGTCTGTACATGGAAAATAATTTGAAAATTTTAATTATAGGGCGTTCTCTAATCGATACTGAAGCCGAAAACCGAAAATGTAATTAAAATGGTCATGTCTGGCTGTCTGTATCCCGAATAAGTATCACGCTGAAACTACTGAATTGATTGAAATGAAACTTGGTACAATCTGAGCTTATGGTCCGAAGAAGGTTCTGGGGATACTTTTGATCCCGACATTTTGCGCGGTTACTTTGGGAGAGGGCAGGGCAGTTTTACACGCTGCTTGATGAATCTGATGAAGAAATACCTCTCCTTTCGTACACCTTCTGTGACGTAAACGAAGTTGCAAGGGTCAGCTAGTATGTTATAAGATTGATGACATACTTCAGCCATATGGCTTAAAAGTTTTTTGGCTACCACCGTATCATCCTGAACTAAACCCAATCGAAAATGTAGGGGGAATTTTTAAAAAAATATAATGCTTCGCATAACAAAATGTCATGGGAATAATGAAATATTTTTTTTTTTTTTTTTTTTTTTTTTTTTTTTTATGAGATAACACAAATGTCATCTCATAACAATTACAATCTAGCCTTGAGGCTAATAAGTAATTTAGATTTAACTTATTTTACTAAAGCTTACAGAGTAAAGAATGTGTCCATCGGCACTTTTCTTATTGTCTCTAATTATAATAGAAAGTCACTTTGTTCTTGTGTTCTTCAAGTATAGCACTCACTGCACTACTTTACACTAATTTCACTAAACTAGATCAAAAGGCTTAGTCCTTTTCAGTCTCCTTAAAATGTCCGTGGTGTCAAGAAGCTGGATTGCCTCGACATTCACATGTTTTAGAAGTCTTTGTTCGTGAGCTTCGGCATATTTTTTTATAACCTTTGTAACAAGGTCCACTCCTAAGTCCCGGTGGATGTCCTTATTTCTAATGTACCAGGGAGCATTTATTATACTCCGAAGTACTTTATTTTGGAATCTTTGAATTATCTCAACATTGGTGCGTTTTGTACAGCCCCAAAGCTGAATACCATATGCCCATACAGGCATAAGTACTTGTTTGTACAGAAGTACCTTGTTGTACACTGATAATGTTGAGTGTCTGCCGAGTAGCCAGTACATTTTCCTGAAGCGTAAATCTAACTCCTGGCGTTTCTTTTTGACGTGTGCCTTCCAGCGTAGTTTTGCGTCAAGCGTCATACCCAGGTATTTTGCCGTATTTTCATATGGTACTATTTTACCGTTAATGTTTACCGGTGTATAGTTAGGTTTTTTGTTTGTGAAGTCTATGTGAGTCGATTTGGACTCATTTAGTTTAATTCTCCATTTTTTTGTCCAAGCAGTGATGGTGTTGACGGCCGATTGAAGTTTCTCAATGGCTTTTTTGTGAGTGGCACCTGTTGCCATGATGGCTGTGTCATCTGCGAAGGTTGCAATAACATTGTTTTTTATTTCTGGAATATCGCAGGTGTACAATAGGTACAAGATAGGGCCAAGTACACTTCCCTGTGGTACTCCAGCTTTTATTTGTTTGAGACTAGAATAAGCTTCTTCTTGTCTTACTCTGTATGTCCTCTCTGTTAGGTATGATTCTAAAATACCTGCAAATTGTTTTGGTAGCAGTTTCCTGAGCTTATGAATAAGGCCTCTATGCCACACCTTATCAAATGCCTGTGCTATGTCTAGGAATACTGTAGAACAGACTTTTTTTTCCTCTAGTGCTTTTTCAATGACGTTGGTGATTCTGTGAACTTGGTCTATGGTGGAGTGTTTTTCTCTAAAGCCAAATTGATAATTGGGAATAAGTTTTCTTTCTTCTATTATAGGCTTAAGACGTCTCAGAAGAAGCTTTTCAAATAGTTTTGAAATGATTGGCAGCAGTGATATTGGTCTGTATGATGATACATTTTGAGGAGACTTTCCTGGTTTGGGGATCATTATAACTTCAGCAATTTTCCAGATACTAGGCACATGTTTTAGCCGGAATGTGGCGTTTATAAGGGTAGTAAGTTTAACTATGGCTTTACGAGGAAGGTTTTGAAGGACTTCGCCAGTGATAAGATCATATCCGGGCGATTTCTTTTTAGCCAACTTTTTGATAATATTATTGACTTCTTTTGGAGTAACTAGTTTTATTTCCAAGTAATCGTGGCAAATGACATCGGATGTTATGTTATCAGAGCTTCCCTCGTCGTTAGTTCGAAATATTTGTTGTAGGTGTTCTGCAAATATAGTTGCTTTCTGCTCATTACTCCTGGCCCAGTTGCCATCTATTTTTTTTATGGGTGAGGCATGAACAATAGGCTTTTTTAAACTTTTAGTGACTTTCCATAGTGAATATTCGGTTTTTTCACTATTTGTTAATTGACTAAGGTAGTCTTTTGTAGCATCATCATGATAGTTTTGTATCGCTTTACTCAATCTTTTTGTAAGTCTGTTCAATATTGTTTTGTCATACGGATATCTAGATTTTTGCCATTTTTGTCTCTGAATTCTCTTAATGGCAATGAGATTTCTTATTTCTACTGGATATCTGTGGCTTGCAACTTTTGTTTTCAAGACTGGTGTATTTTTCCAGCTGCAGTTTTGGATGTCGGTCACAAATTTTGACACTTCTTTATCTAATTGCTGTTTATTTTTTAAAGGTACTTTGAGATCAATAATGTTGTCTAAATCAAATTTGAAACTCTCCCAGTCAGTGTTTTTATTTACCAACATTGGATTGCTCTTTTTTTGAATTACTGTTTCGCTTAAGGTTAATATAATAGGGGAATGATCGGAATTCATATCCAGTCCTTCTTGTATATTGAGAAATGTGACTGATAGGTTCTTGTAAATGAAGAAGTCGATCAGATCTGGAGTTCTTTGCTTATCTGTAGGCCAGTAAGTGGGTTTTCCTGTTGAAATTGCATTGCACTTGATTTCTCTCATAGCACTTAACAGTTCCTTACCTTTACTGTTGGTTAATCGGGATCCCCAATATGTATTTTTTGCGTTGAAGTCACCTCCTAATATAAATGTGTTACCAAGAATTTTAAGTAGGTTTCTGTACTGCTCTATTTTCAGAGCATGCTTTGGTGGGCAGTATATAGCTGCTACGGTAATTTGATGAAATTTAGTTTGGACCCTTACGGCTACAGTTTGTATGAATTCTTCTTCATATGTATGTTCTAGGTAATGGTAGATGTTCTCTTTTATTATGACGGTGCTTCCCCCTCTCGCAGTGTTGACAGGATGCAGTGCATGATATATTTTATAGCCAGTAATATGGATATATGATTCTTTAGTGAAGTGTGACTCAGAAATGAGGCAAACATCAATTTCTTCTGTGGCAAGAACAGCCTGCAACTCGTTTCGATGTTTTAGGAGTCCGTTTGCATTCCATGCCATAATTTTTAGTGTGTTCTTCATTTTTGCGTTATATAAGGTAGTTTGGTAGCACTACTTTCTAGGTTCTTCAACCTTTGATCAAAAGAGGTTAAAATATTTAATATTTTGTTTATATTTTCGCTCGTCTCGGAGTCTCCTGACATGAGAGGCTGCGGACCATGTACCAGTGGTTGTAGAGGTTGCTGCTGTGCTGTCATCATTTGGGCATAAGTCACATTATTTTGAGTAAAACGTAATGCCTCTTTTTTTTTACTACTAGGGACCTGAACGATAGCTGTAGTTACTTTTTTTTTAATTGCTTTGTTTTTTAGCTCTTGCAATTCTCTTGCTACCATGCACCCTCTGTAGTTCGCCGGGTGTGGCTGACCACAGTGTACACATTTGGGTTTTTCTGCTATTGATTTAGTGCAGTCTTTGGTCAGATGTTTACCAATACATTTCACACATCTAGGTTCCTTGGAACAATATTTCTGTGTATGGCCATATGCTTGGCATCTTTTACACTGAGGTATTAGTTTCGATGATTTTAAAGGCTGCACTTCAACCTTACAGCCTAGTATAGTCTTAATACCATAGATCTGATTTATGTTTTCGTCTTTTTCAAAGGAAAGCATAAACATATTTAGAGGTTCCTTAGTCCTCCAACTTAATTTGTTTATGGCTTCCTGGATTTTAAAGCCTTTGGAATCCAGATCTTCCACTATTCTGATTGGCAAACAAGAAGAGGGTAAATTTTTAACGATGACTCTAATCGGCCTATCTTGTTTGTTCTCATACGAGTGCCAGAGACAATTATTTTGTAATAATAAATTAGTTATTGCCCTGTAGGAGTCTTCGTCCCTGGCATTTACTTTGACGGTGTTCCCACTCATCATTTTCACCATGAAGGAGTCCTTATTTGAGCATGTCAATAAAAGGTCATAAAACTTCTGGTAGTTTTTAATGTCTTCTACTATGACTGGAGGGGGTGGGGGTGCCTTTTTTGCTTTTGGTTTCTCAGGTTCTACACTAGCCTGAGATTCAATAGCGCTTACTCCTTGCGATGGAGGAGATAGTGAGGTGTTCAACTTCCTCTTCTTCCTACTTTTCACACGAACCCACTCAGTTTCTCTGGCAAGTTCCTCTTCGTCAGTCTGATATTCGACAGTTTTCTGGGGCTCATTATTTGCAGAATGTTCCGTCTGAACAGTTACATTCCTTTGTTCCTGAATTACTTTCAGCTGTTGTTGCAGTGATTCGATTTGGCTACTGAGGTCTTTCACTAGCTGTTGCAGTTCTAGACGCTCATTTTGTTCCTCTTTGTACCGGGAGTACAATTGATGTTCGAGTTCAGTTTTGAGAACTACTTTGTTTGGAGTTGTCATGATTAAAATCAAGTTATAATTATAAAACTATAACTTACCGCAAATCCGCACAATTATGCATGATTCACTTACGACTGTATGTAGGTCATCGCGACGGCCGTGACGGCAGTGCACGTTTGAGTAGGCTGCTGCGTCAGCACTTGTACACGAGCGCGCACTTATGCAAGAAAGTGTGTGACTCGACCGTTCTCGCTAGAAGTCGATCGACCACTGATGAAATTAATAAACGAACGTTTAGGTCAAATAGATGAAGAGATGTGGCGTTATACAAAGAAGAAGAATACTATGGATATTTTGAAATGGAATCTGAATTTATAATTAACCTTGTATAGAGTAGCAAATCCTAAAATTCCTCAATTTTGTTCTTCTAGCAGCGATACATATTATAGTAGTTTATGACACTGTTGCATAATAACGGTTCTTATAACACGAGTGCGTTTTAAAAAAACGAGCCGTAGGCGAGTTTTTTTATAGTACCACACGAGTGTTATAAGACCAAGTTATGTACAGTGTCATACACTACTTTATCTACTCTCATACTATAATACCTGATTTCATTTTGTGAATTATAGTTGCTCCTTGATTTCGCCGGTAACAGGTTCATGGTCATGTTTGACGCAGTTTCCAGAATGTCTGGTGGTGTACAATTACCACCATCCTCGCTTTAAGACGTTTTTACACAAAAACTAATTTATTTTACAAACAAAACCAAACTTTGTTTAATTTAAATGTAAAATTTTGGCGCCAAGGCGCAAACATCGATTGCGCATGCGTGTTTCTTTTTTTTTTCAGGCTGCCGAGGCCCATTTTTTTTTAAAGTAGCGGTTCAAACTTCTTTTTCCAGCTGGAGGTTGTTTATGGTGTATCGTAATTATTAAAAAGTTTTATTATGATATAGGTGTCCATACAAGACCTGTATCGTAATAAAACTTTTTTTTGGCCTGTGCGTAATGTTTGTCATAAGAGTATTGACTTCAATTTTATAATCTTTGTATTATAGTATCAGAGTAGATAAATATGTTTATCTACTCTGATACTATAATACAAAGATTATAAAATTGAAATCAATACTATTATGACAAACATTACGCACAGGCCAAAAAAAAAGTTTTATTACGATACAGGTCTTGTATGGACACCTATATCATAATAAAACTTTTTAATCATTACGATACACCATAAACAATCTCCAACTGAAAAAGAAGTTTGAACCTCTACTTTAAAAAAAAATTGTGTCTCCAGAGTAGCGAAAAATCCTAAATCTATGGTCGCCGCAGCCTAAAAAAAAAAGAAACACGCATGCGCAATCGATGTTTGCGCCTTGGCGGCAACATTTTACATTTAAATTAAACTAAGTTTGGTTTTGTTTGTAAAATAAATTAGTTTTTGTGTAAAAACATGTCTTAAAGCGAGGATGGTGGTAATTGTACACCACCAGACATTCTGGAAACTGCGTCAAACATGACCATGAACCTGTTACCGGCGAAATCAAGGAGCAACTATATATCACAACAAAATGAAATCAGGTATTATAGTATGAGAGTAGATAAAGTAGTGTATGACACTGTACATAACTTGGTCTTATAACACTCGTGTGATACTATAAAAAAACTCGCCTACGGCTCGTTTTTTTAAAACACACTCGTGATATAAGAACCCATATTATGCAACAGTGTCATAAACTACTATTATCTTCTCTGATACTATAATATAAATAACATTACGCTCAGGCCAAAAAAAAAGTTTTATTACGATACAGGTCTTGTATGGACACCTATATCATAATAAAACTTTTTAATCATTACGATACACCATAAACAATCTCCAGCTGAAAAAGAAGTTTGAACCTCTACTTTAAAAAAAAATTGTGTCTCCAGAGTAGCGAAAAATCCTAAATCTATGGTCTCCGCAGCCTAAAAAAAAAAGAAACACGCATGCGCAATCGATGTTTGCGCCTTGGCACCAACATTTTACATTTAAATTAAACAAAGTTTAGTTTTGTTTGTAAAATAAATTAGTTTTTGTTTAAAAACATGTCTTAAAGCGAGGATGGTGGTACACCACCAGACATTCTGGAAACTGCGTCAAACATGACCATGAACCTGTTACCGGCGAAATCAAGGAGCAACTATATATCACAACAAAATTAAATCAGGTATTATAGTATGAGAGTAGATAAAGTAGTGTATGACACTGTACATAACTTGGTCTTATAACACTCGTGTGATACTATAAAAAAACTCGCCTACGGCTCGTTTTTTTAAAACACACTCGTGTTATAAGAACCCTTATTATGCAACAGTGTCATAAACTACTATTATCATACATTTCACCCATTACGTTTTTATTTTTTATTTTAGTTAAACAAGTGTTTTTGTATTTTGTACTTCACTGTGCCTCGTGTCACGCACACGAAGTCACTGTGTTTATACGAGGTTTAACCACACATAGGGCCGCGCGCAAAGATGAGTTGAACTTACGATATAATGTTTTGATCTGACACTGTTACTTCTTCTGTGTTAGAAGTAATAGTGTCAGAACATTCACACTATTACTTTTAACACTTCTGTGTTAGAAGTAATAGCAGGCCTCCGTCACTCGCTACAAGTCGTGAGCACCTACACAAGCACCTACTCCTAAGTATTATGTAGCAGAACTAACGTGGCCGACCGGCAGAGGGCTGCCACACGCCTGACCGAGTGAAGTACGCACAGCCAATGTACATTTCCCGCGTAAAATAATATTTCACTTTATTTAGTCTTGCTTTTTTTTTCATCTTACTTCTTACTAATATTCTAAAATTAAATGCGAAAGTGTTTGAGGGCGGATGTGTAGATGTGTGGATGTTTGTTACTCTTTCACGCTCTAACGGCTTAACGGGTCTGGCTGAAATTTGATACAGGGATAGATTGGTAGTCTGGAATAACACATAGGTTACTTTTTATCCAGGGAATAAGTTGCCATTGGAAGCGGGAAAAAGGAACAAACTTTTACGCGGGCTAAGCTGCGTGCATCAGCTAGTTATATGTAATATAATTCTTATATACAGAAGAAGAAGTTATAAAATATAATAAAGTATTTTTTCAGACACTGTGTTTATTGTTTTTTTTTGTAGTTATATGTATTTTTGTTCCGTGTTTACAAACCCTAATGTTGTCAATAGTTGTCACTTGATGACGCAATCATACGGTGTGCGCCCGAATCTCGACTCTCGGAATACGTCGTAGAGAATGTTTTCCACTGTAGCGATATGTTATAGCTTATATTTTTGAGGTTAAGTATGGGAGTGATGTATCTGTTACGTAGTAACTATTATTTAATCTGTGGTAATAGTGTCAGAACATTATAATACCTTTGAGAATGCTATAAAGCGAAACCGGTCAGGTGTTATTAAATCATATTAAATTGTGGAATGTAAGTGCAAGTGTGCGTTTCAATAATGTATTACAACAAGTTCCATCAAGTGCCGACAATTGAGAGTATAAATGAAGAAGTAAAAGGTTTTGGGGATAAGTATTAAGTACTGGTTTCTATATAAAATTATAACGAGGAGAGATTTGATTGTTTGTATGTTTGCATTGATTACGATTGAAAAAATAATGAACGTTCCGGAGAAACTTGAAGTTTTCAAATGTTCACGCCATAATCCTTACCAGGGTACGACTATTTTGTGACTATTTTTTAGCGTTGTCAAAATTAGTTTTCATTGAGATTTCAAATATGAGGATTACAGCTTGAAGCACACTTAATATTACAATTAACTAGTTAAAAATAAGCAATAATTTACCCAGCACAGTCTCAGCTAGCGTGAACAGTTGCGCCGAATACGATCGTCCGTCATCGGATACAGCGGCGCAGAATCTCTCGTTTGAACCGAGCTCTACGTACATGCGACAAATGTCCAGTACTGTGGTGGCCGGGTCGAATTCGTATTCTTTCATGTCTTTTACCTGGAAATGAATGGGGATGTCTGTATTAATAAAATTACTGGGTTACTGCCGAGCCGAAGCCGGTGGTCTTATAAACTGAATATTTTCAGCGTAAGTTATCTGTAAAAGGCACCCAGCAATATGAGAGGAAAATACCAAATTACACCTTGGAAGTGGTTAAAAGTTACCGGAGTATGTCACTGACCCAGTTACTGATAAATATACCGCATTACATATAATATTATAACAATAACCATTTTCCTCGCAATGGGCTCACATCACGTGGGACATAAAACTATATGTTGAAATGTGAGTGTTTGCTATGCCTCTGTCTACCCCTTCGAGTATAAAGGCGTGACTATATGTATGTATGTATGTAACCATTTTCTTGATGCTGCATTCCCAGGCAGCTATTATGTGGAGAGACTTATTCAAAGTCTTTACGAGGCTGTAACTTTCGCACAGGTGGACTGTACGCTTGTTTGCCACCTTAGTAGTATAAAAAGTGATCACACACCGTGAATTAGGGTGTTCAATGTGTTCATCCTCATATTTTGCGTCCATATATAAGTTCCGTCAGGAGCTTTTTCCGCGCCCTCTTGAAACGTGTAATGAACTCCCTGCTTCGCTTTACCCAAATGGCTACAGTATAGGATTATTCAAGGGGTCTTTGCTGGTTTTTGCGGGGTCGGCAGTGCAACTATAGCGTCTCTGCCGTTGCAAACATAGACTACTTTCGATCAAGTATGTATACTAGTCCAAGTCCTATAAATCAAAATATTGAAATGTAAAAAAATACGTTAAAAAAGTTTAACCAAACTAACCTTAAAATTCTTTTTATTCGGCCCAACCAAGTGCAGTAAGAAGTAGTTCAGCATAGACGCAATACGTTCGACCAAAGTCGGGTGACAGAACACGTATGGTGCGTGCGCCGACAGACGAACTAGCGTGTGAATCGTATCGCGTCCTAGAATGTTGTCGAATCGCGCCAGCATGCCGATGTGGGACAGGTTGGAGAGATTCTGTGTGCGTTCTTGGCTTGTTAAGTTTGACCAGCCGTCTGATTCTCTGCAAGAAAAATAAGCCAATCGATAAATGGATTTGACTGCTCCGTAACCGCCTGCCCCGCTTGAGCTCTTGGGTTTGATTCCTGGGTTGGTCCAAATATTTGTGTGATCAGCAAATGTTTGTTTCGGAGATTGGGTGTTTTCTATGTATAATATGTAAGTGTTTGGAAGTATGTCTATCAGTCGTCTAGATACCATAGCACAAGCATATATTAGCTTAATTTGGGATAGATGATGTTGTGATTTTGTTGTCAACAAATATTTATTTTATTTATTTATTTTTTTTTGGAAGCGCTCGTGGCCCCGCGGACTCAGTGTTCTGTAAACGATCACTGCAGTAAGCAACTTTCACTATGGCCGGTCCATGGATGGGTGACCATCCATGTGATCACTTTGTGACATTTATTTGAGCGTTTCCGTGCTTCGGAAGGCACGTTAAGCCGTTGGTCCCGGTTGCCAGTAAAATGGCAGTCGTTAAGCCAAGTTGAAGGATTTATTTCAACAGCAGGCAGTCACAACCTGCGCCTGTCCATTTAAACACGGCAATACGGCTCACAACGTATTACGTGGGACAAATTATACAAAGGTGAAATGTGGGCATATAATATGCCTCTGCCTACCCCTTCGGGGATAAAGGCGTGACCATATGTATGTATGTAATGTATGTATTTATTTTGCGATATTCATTCTTCTATCTATGGTAATATTACAAAGAGGGAAGATTTGATTATTTGCATTTAATAGACTTCGGAAATATTAAACCGATATGAAAAATTCTTTCATTGGTAAGAAGCTTTAGGTACTATCCCCATATGGCAAATGCTATATTTTATCCATGTATTCCCACGGGTACAGGAACTAAGCCGGTGATACTGAGTGACATCCGCTAGTGTATAATACATTCATAACCTACGGTAACCACTATTCCACCAGGTGGGCCCTATGCTTGTCTGCCATCTTTGATTTAAAAAAGCCCGACAAGTGTTGAATAATTTCAACGAGTTAAAATTAATAAATCAAATACATTGACGCGTTCACAAGATAAACTTCTAAACTAATTAGAAGATATCAATAATCAAGATATCTTGTAATTAGTTTAGTAGTTTCGAAGCTTATTTGATGCACACAAACATATGCACAATCAAAATCTTTCCTCTTTATAATAAATATATAGATTACTAGCGGACGTCACGCGGTTTAACCCGCGTAATTCCCGTTCCCGTGGGAATACGGGAATGAAATATAGCCTATGTTCACCGCAAAGAGTGTAGCTTCCCAACAGTGAAAGATTTTTCTAATCGGACCAGTAGTTACGGAGCCTATTCAGAAAGAAAGAAAGAAAAATTATTTATTCGGAAACATAATGGGGTACACAAACAATATAGGAAGAAAACTTAATCCTAGGCTTATTTTTACAAACAAACAAACAAACAAAAACACAAAAAAAGCAAAATCCTCTTTATAATATCAGTATAGAATAAACTATAGATTATAAATATGGGCATGTATAGCCTAAAGGTAGTAGTCATACAGAGTTTGTAGCACATCACAGGTCAAACCGTGGGGCGCAGCTAGCTAGAGATACATAGTTGTATATACTTACTGTAAAGTTTGTAGCGTGCGTATCTGCGCCATGTTTCCGAGAGCTTCGTCCAACAAGAAAATGCCGTCGTTTATTAGAAGATTCACAAACCGCAGGAACAACGGTGGGTGGACTGCTTCCATATTGGCTTCTGCATCCCTTGCCAGTCGCCTGTAATATTGAAATTATTTTAATATAAGTACCAGCGGACGTCACGCGGTTTCACCCGTGTAGTTCCCGTTCCCGTGGGAATATGGGAATAAAATATAGCCTATGGCACCCGGACATAGTGTAGCTGCCAACAGAGAAAGATTGTATAAATCGGTTCAGTAGTTTAGGAGCCTATTCGATGCAAACAAACAATCAAATATTCCCTCTATATAAAATTGAAGACGTGAGTGAATGAAGGGGTTATGTAACATTTTTTGAAAAATTTTTTTTTTCTTTGAATGAAGGTAATAGATGCTAATAAACTATATTAAACCTTAAACTGACGTGAATTAGGCTCAGTTTTAGAATAAATAATTCATGAAGGGGCTATGTACCAATATAAAATAATAATCGCACTGAATGAAAGTGATATGGGCACTTAACATATTTTTAATCTAAACATTTTAAATTTAAAGGACTTTCGTGCGTGGATGAATGAGCCAAGTGCCAGCAAAAGCGCGGGCGCTTCGCGTTATGGTGGATGAAGGTGTTATGTGATGCACTTGCCCCTTTCTTCCATTTTGCGTCGTGTTTAATCTCGCTGCAGTGCCGTGTAATTTGAATGTAGGAGCTATGTGATCTACTTGTCTCTTTCTTAAATTTCGGCTCGTGTATATTTGTCTTTTTCTTTCATTTCATGTCATGTTTAATTGCGCTAAAACACGGGCCACGGACGCATGTCACGAGTGTGATTTTTTCTTTACGTGAGGGAAAATCCTCATGGATGTTATGCCGGACTCCTGCCGAGTAAAAGACCTCACGTAACGCCCAAAAGCCTATGGTTGTGAACCCCGGGTAAGCCCTCGGAAGGATGTCCCAGGACTCCCAACAGACCCACGGCGCAGTCCCACTTATTCCCGCTGGAGATCAGGGCTCGCACCATGATCTCAAGCGAGAGAATGTCCACGTCCAGACCCACTACCAGAACCTGGCGCTCTTGCGCCCACGCCGTGCACTCCACTAGCGTGTGGAGCGCTGTGTCATCGCTGCGGTCCTCAAAGTGCTGAAATTCAGCCGTGGTTTCCCGGTGTCTTCGCCGCAGATACCTACCGAAGCTACCGTGCCCGGTAAGTATCTGTGACAACCGGTAGGAGAGAGCACCGTGTCTCCTCTCCAGCCACTCTTCCATGACCGGTCTTACGGCCGCGATTGTGGCGAATCTCCCCTTTGGTTGCTTAAGTCGCACCTTCCATGTCTCCACGGTTTCCTGGTGGATTAGGAACCAATGGGGCCTCGATTTCTCGAGACGCAGGCTTTTAGCCCCGCTCCAGCACCTCCTTGCGCCATCTGAACAGTGACGCAAGGGCTTTCGCTTCCAGGTCCCATGGTGGGGTTCGGGCTTGGAGACATACCGTCGCACCGGTGATCTTGCGGTATCCTCTTATCACCCTGACTGCCATCGCTCTCTACGGGCTCAGCAATCTTGCCACATTGCTGGCCGTCAGGGTCTCCGTCCATATGGGGGCCCCGTATAGGGTCATGCTTCGCACGCTCCCCAGGTACAGTCTCCTGTAGGGAGCGTTGATGGGTCTGATGTTGTGGCTTGGAGACATGCCGCCTCACCGGTGATCTTGCGGTATCCTCTTATCACCCTGACGGCCATCGCTCTCTGCGGGCTCAGCAATCTTGCCACATTGCTGGCCGTCAGGGTCTCCGTCCATATGGGGGCCCCGTATAGGGTCATGCTTCGCACGCTCCCCAGGTACAGTCTCCTGTAGGGAGCGTTGATGGGTCCGCTGATGTTGTGGCTTGGAGACATGCCGCCTTACCGGTGATCTTGTGGTATCCTCTTATCACCCTGACGGCCATCGCTCTCTGTGGGCTCGGCAATCTTGCCACATTGCTGGCCGTCAGGGTCTCCGTCCCGTATAGGGTCAAGCTTCGCACGCTCCACAGTTACAGTCTCCTGTAGGGAGCGTTGATGGGTCCGCTGATGTTGGGCATCAGCCGCGCGAATACGGCTGATGCTCCCCTCAGTTTTGGGACCAAACTTCGGAAGTGATGTCCGAAGTTCCACCGGCCATCGAGTACGAGCCCCAGATACTTCATCGAGGGCTCGATGCCGATGCTGACGCCCCCTACTTGTAGGCTGGATCCCGCAGGTGGCCCCATCCGAGGTCCGTGGAAGCACAGAGCCTCGAATTTATGAAGTGCGACCTCGGGACCCAGCCGCTGAATCCGACCCACAAATTGACACGGATTCTACTCGTAGTAAGATTGTAGTACACAACATTCAAATGAGCAAAATAAGCAGAAGGTAAATTTCAGGGATGGTATTAAATGGATAAGGGTAGAGGAATTCGGTGCATTTTTATAGATATAAAGTTTTTATGAGATGGCGCCGCCGTTTAGAAAAGTAGATATATTTAAAAAAGAGGACAAGTAGAAGACTTTGTAGTGGAACGGGTTCAAGAAAAATATGGTACAATTTCAGAAAAAAAGAAAGCTAATATTAAAGAACAGTTAAAATTTGTTAAACCGGAATATCGGTATTATTATGAAACTATTTTAGGGTAAGATTAAGAATTGATTATGTAGTTGACCCATTCATCTTTTATTTTCGTATGCAACTTCTATTTTAAGAGATGAATGAAGGGGTTATGTACGGTTTTTTTTAATAAATACAAATCCTTACACGTAACGAAATTTGAAACCCATTTTCTCAAATTTTACAAATTTTATTATATCTCCTTCATCCACTCGTGTCTTCAATTAGTATAGATAATAAACGTGTGACCGTAAGTTTCTATTGCCAGGTTCTTTTCTCACAGGCTTTACTTATTGCGTTATGAAACTGGCAGTAAACGTAGAAGCAATAAAATTTTTGCCCTCCATGAATAAAAATATTTTCATTTTATACCGGGTGTAACAAAATTACCTCTCCACATGAGATGACTTGGCATCGGAAATCAAATACAAATCTGTATACTCGTCGTATATAAAAATCAATGCCACTTTTCGTTGTAATTTTATAACTCGAGATGGGGCTCACCTATCCAAACCAAATGTTTAGGCTTTTAGTAGATGGTTTATGTGAAGTTTGCACAAAATTGGTCAAGCGGTTCTTGATTTATCACGCAAACGAAGTTGCGCGGGTCAGCTAGTATTTAATAAAAAAGGGGGGTTAATTTTTTCATTTTTTTTTGTCGCACATTAAGAATTCGTTTTTTACCGCGGCAATTCGAGGTAACATGGTCGCCGTGGCAAAACAAACACGGAGCACCTGTCTGGCTGTCGTTGTCGCTTTCTACTGCCGCTCAGTAGCGATAGAAAGAGTGAAAATTAAAATTTATAGGACCTTTAAAACGGATTTACGGTTAAAGTATTCATGTGATTTTTTTTCTTCTTTTGTTATACCACTAAGGTGGCAGACAAGCATACGGCCCACCAGAAGGACCGGTGGTCACCGCAGCCTATGAACGTTTGCAACACCAGAGGCGCCACACTCGCGCTGCCGACCCTGTAAAAACCTTCTAAGACCCCCTTTGAAGAACCCCATACTGTAGGCGTTTGGGAAAACCGAGGCAGGGAGATCATTCCACAACCTAAGCGTGCGCGGAAGAACACCCCTATCGGATCTAACCGTGCTGGAACGCTCCGGACGCAGAGTGTGAGGATGAACTCCCTGGCTGTGGCGAGCGGTGCGATGATAGAAGAAAATCTTATTGATGATGTGGCATCAGTCAAGAAACATTACAAAAATGTAATATTATAATATTAAACTTTTGTAATGTTTCTTGACTGATGCCACGTCACGTGACGAAATTTGGAGAGTCAATTTTGTTACACCCAATATAGTTGGCAACTACAGTATGTAAAACAGGGAACCGGCGAGGCGGCGACAGCACTCTGGGAGTGCCGACTGAAGTGGAAACACGTGTAAGTATCTATTTGATGGCCTATTTATTTTTAAAAATCGGGCTTGTGTTTTCCGAGATCCATTCAAAATAGCAGTTTCCATTTCGAGCTGGTTACACACTGTAACCTTCCCACTGGAAGGTGACGATTTCGAGGTGTCGGTAAGCGTGGCGTTCACGTTTTCAAGTATTTGGCCACTACAAAAATGCCTAACGCGCCCTAAGTTTTCACCTAAAAAAAATTGTGGCAAGATGGGAGTGCCGACAGAAGTGAATACTTAAACAATTACCAGAGTATTTTTTGCTGATGTCCAACCGCGGCAACGTGTCTGAAACGTCGATGCATGTAAGTAAAACGTATTTCGCGTTAAGTTCCGAATTTTATAAGTACCTACCTATGTGTATTTTTTGAATCGTCTATTTTTTTGAAATCGGTAGTAACAACAGCAAGCTGAACAGTGTCGCGGGTTTAATTGATTGCTTCCAGTATAAAAATGCCTCCAGACGAGGCAACACATACTTTTCTTTTCAAAAAAGGTGATACTTACGTAAAAGCGTCTTTATGTTCATCCAATTGCCACAAAAAGTCCATGACGAGGTACATAGGCCGTCGATAGTTGAACTTCTGTTCGAACTGGACACTCTGGCCCGTCATTTCTATGCCCACAAACACGTCCAGGAGACATGGTACTAACTGTAATAGAATTAATAGTCTTTAAAGAAACGCTTAATGTGTTGCCAAGCGAAATATTTGAGAATGAGAGGTTTCTGATTATATTTGCTTTTGAAATTTCGCTGCAATCTGGGGAAAGTATTTATTTTCAGGGACGACCAACCAGTTTCTGCTATAACACACGGTATTGCAATTTTCGCATCCTTCGCATCATCCCACACGAACTACACCATCTAGCCCTAATTAAGCTTGACAACTGGATCTAGACAACTATTGGACACACTTCGACTGCCTCTGTGGCGCAGTCGGTAGTGATACCGCTGGAGGTCGTGGGTTCGATTCCCACCGGAGACAAATATTTGTCCACTAAATGTATGTCTTAAGAGGCTGGGTGTTTCTATGTATAATATGTATGTATTTTAAAAGTACATAAGTATTAATATCCGTGGTCTGATACCCATAACACAAGCAGGTTATTCCTAGCTTACTTTGGGATCAGATAGCGTTGTGTGAGATGTCCGTGAATATTTACTTATTTATTTATTATAATATGTAGTTATTAAAGAAAATAACCATTTGCGGATCACAAAAATATCAGATACAACTGTGGCACTGCGTATGTGGGAATATAGCACTTTAGATATTGCAGTTGACAATGCAAATGTAACACATCTAGTATTGAATACGTGTTTGCTCCCGTAGTCGTATAAAAACGTAATAAATAAATAAATAAATATTTACGGACTTTTTACACAACGCTATCTGATCCCAAAGTAAGCTAGGAATAACCTGCTTGTGTTATGGGTATCAGACTACGGATATTAATACTTATATACTTTTAAATACATACATATTATACATAGAAACACCCAGACTCTTGAGACAAACATTTATGGGTCACACAAATATTTGTCTTCGGTGGGAATCGAACCCACGACCTCCAGCGCCGCAGGCGGTATCACTACCGACCGCGCCACAGAGCCAGTCATACTAACTACTAGTAGTAATAGCAACTCCTTTCCCTATCTTGAGAGTGAAATATTACATCAATATTCTCTAGCCTGTTTGAAAAATTTTAAAAGCTGTTTTTAAGTTATACCTGTAGTCTATGTGGATGTTCTTTGAACAGCTGTTCGCGATAGAACGAAGCTAAATTGCTCAAAGGTACTTCATCATCGCCGCGGTTCGGTAACATGCCCTCGAGACATTCGGCCAAACGTGCCCTGTAATATTACAAATAATTAATTTAAAATTTTGAACAGTTCCAATAGATTCAAAGTCAAAAGTGATGAAATATTTGAGAGAGAGAGACAGAGAAAGAGAGAGAGAAATAGAGAGAGAGAGAGAGAGAGAGAGAGAGAATCTTCATTACAAATGGGACCACCTCAACAAATTGTTACGCAATCGCTTAGCGATTAAAAAAGAACAAATATTTAATCTCATGATATCATTAATTACGAGTACATGAAGTAAATAAATAAATTATTGTACGAAATTTTACTGAAACAGAAAATACAATGGCACATTAAATATTTTCTATTTTTTATATGCTCAGGATTTTGTCTTGAAGAAGTGTAACATTATTATTGAATTATTAATTACAATCAAGTATTTTTTCAAATCATCCCAATGGTGAGAGCAGTTGCATCCTGTCATGACATCAAAATTCAGAAACATAATGATATTAAATAGTAAACTTACCTCAAATGCGGATTGTAAGTTCTAGAAGAATCTCCCATGAACGTCAGCACGAGGGTAAGTGCGGGTTTTAGCAGACCATTTATGTCTCCGTCCTCGTTGATTGCAGCCGCTGTCCTACGTGCCATGGTTATGAGCACCACTACGTTTTCTAACACGAATTCTGGGACGCATCTGCAGATAGACAAGTTTATTTTTATACCAGACCGAATGGGCCTACCTGATCGGACATTTTTTTTATACCACTACGGTGGCAGACAACCATACGGCCCACCAGAAGGACTAGTGGTCACTGCAGCCTATGAACGTGAGAAAACGTCAAAGTGTAAGCATTTCTAACCTTCAAAGTACAATCGTGAAACAGTGGTAAAGTTTTCAATAAATAGATTTCTATGTAAAGCAAAGTCATATCACACTCTGCTGGCTCACACATGAAGCTTATTACGCGATTTTCGATGAAGATAAACATAAATTGTTATAGGGTTTTACTGCTTTAGCCCCCAGTGGTGTAACTGCTGACTAACGGACGAAGTTATGGCGAAAAGATCCGTTACCAAACTTTCTGGCCGGCGTGGTACAAAGACCAATAACCCTCCTAATTGTTTGAAGTAGAGTACTGGTTTATAAAATCTTAAATTATTAAATAAATAATTTAATTTATTTCATCACATTGCGCTGCACTTTAATTGGTATAGGAATACACATATCCTATATCTCCTTTGGTAGACACAGTTAACTAGTTGTCCTTCGTAAATATTAAATTTAAATTAATACACAAGAATGTGAATAGAAATCAATTCAGTAAGAGTCATAACAAACGGTCCTGAGTCTTTCGCCCCGTTCCTTCTGCGACCATTTTCAGGTCATCGGTCCATTTGGCGGTTGGACATCCTACGAGTACCTTACGTTATTGAGATAGTTGGGAGAGGCCTACGTATGTATAGGCTGATATGATTGTAGTACTAACCTTAGCGTATCAGGCGGTGGGCTAGTGATGGGCATGATAATGTGTGTCAAGGTCTTTGGCGCGTAATTCGTCACCGGCACTTCTGGGTTCGGTTTCACAGCGACTTGGACCAACCAAGTGCAAGTGGTCGCTTGCAAACGGCTTAGATTCGCCAGCATGTTGTGTTCGAGTAAAGCGCAGCGTAGGCTGTAGAATCTGTGGGAAAAACTACTGTTAGAAATGAGGCTAATCACAAAATTTCAACAATAATAGGGAAGAAAAACCGGTCATATGTGAGTCGGACTTGCGCACGCAGAGTTCAGTATAAAATAAACAGCAAAAAAATTACGTTTGTTGTATAGGAGCCACCTTAAATATTATATTTTTCTGTTTTAGTATTATATTGTTATAGTGGCAACAGAAATACATCTGTGAAAATTTCAGCTCTGTGGTTACAGTCTGAGATACAGTCTTGTGACGGACGGACTGGTTCTCCTTCAGAAATCTTTGCCGACCAGAAGATACAATATCATCACTACTTGTTATTATTCTATGTGTTATGATTCTAGGCTAAGTACAACTTTCACTTCTTCAACTTTCGTAAGTATTTATATGCTCGCCACTTAAAAACATAATTCATAATTCACTTTATTTTTGCATAACATTGCCACTGTACATAGAAAATTTTCTTCATTACACTAAATACTTACATTTTGTTGCAAAAACATGATAAAACAGTACTTACTTAGACATGAGAGTTTGATTACGTTCCCTCACAGCGTCTAGCAGACGGTGGTTCGCTGACGTCATATCCGCCAATGCCCGCTGCACTTGACTGAGCTCTTGTCCTGTACGCCACAACTTGTCGGCGCAAACGCGAATCCCTAATCAACAATACTAATATTATAAAGAAGGCATACATACATATAGTCGCGCCTTTATCCCCGATAGGATAGGCAGGGGAGTAGTACGCACGTAATAGATGATATGTCTATTGCCGTGTCGAAACGGACAGGCGCAGGTTGTGACGATTCACTGTTAAACATTTTCAAGCTGCCCATAAGGCTTCTAGTACACACGTAATGGATGATATGTCTATTGCCGTGTCGAAATGGACAGGCGCAGGTTGTGACGATTCACTGTTAAACATTTTCAAGCTGCCCATAAGGCTTCTAGTACACACGTAATGGATGATATGTCTATTGCCGTGTCGAAATGGACAGGCGCAGGTTGTGACGATTCACTGTTAAACATTTTCAAGCTGCCCATAAGGCTTCTAGTACACACGTAATGGATGATATGTCTATTGCCGTGTCGAAATGGACAGGCGCAGGTTGTGACGATTCACTGTTAAACATTTTCAAGCTGCCCATAAGGCTTCTAGTACACACGTAATGGATGATATGTCTATTGCCGTGTCGAAATGGACAGGCGCAGGTTGTGACGATTCACTGTTATAAAATTTTCAAGCTGCCCATAAGGCTTCTAGTACACACGTAATGGATGATATGTCTATTGCCGTGTCGAAATGGACAGGCGCAGGTTGTGACGATTCACTGTTATAAAATTTTCAAGCTGCCCATAAGGCCTTCTACTTGGCTTAACGGATGTCATGTTACTGAGAACTGGGACTTAAAGTGCCTCCCGAAGCACAGGAATGCTCGCAAATAAATGTAACAAGGACCGGCCACAGGGAAAGTTGCTTACTGCAGATACTATTCAGAGAAAACTGAATTCTTTCAATTTGTTAGTAAAATAAGGAAAATTATAATATACGCACCTAAGTCAATAGATCTTTGAGTCATGAAGAAGCATTCCGTGACAAAACTGAATGTGTCAGCCGTATCCCGTTTCAATGCTTGATCATCCTGGTTCACTCGCGGTGGTAATAAACATGTCTCGTTGTGTAGATTGAATAAGTGTACTGATTTTGCTTCACATTCTTCGGGCTGTAATGGTATTAATAATTTATTATACTCGTAGTTTAAAATTTAATAAAATACTAGCGGACGTCACGCGGTTTCACCCGCGTAGTTCCCGTTCCCGTGGGAATACGGGAATAAAATATAGCCTATGTTCACCGTAAAGTGTGTAACTTCATGTCAGTGAAAGAATTTTCCAAATCGGTCCAGTAGTTCCGGAGCCTATTCGATGCAAACAAACAAACAATCAAATCTCTCCTCTATAATATTAGTAGATGATTGGAGAACTTTTGCCTACCTTGAAGGTGATGGAATAAAGAGCTGAACTGGAGTCATCATAATGTGATGAAATAATCATGAATCTTATAAACCAATCTTTCAAACCAGCCTATCAGAGCAGAGTCCACTGCTGGACAGAGATTCTCCGTAACAGTAGACGCATACACAACATATCTATGCAGTGTCGAGGCAGTCAAAAGCCTGAAGCAGCCGGGACGATTACGACAGAAACTAAATATGTCATGATGAAAAAATAATAAATTTCGTCGTTCACATTCTACAAATGTATGAATCGCCTAATCTACAGTTCTCAGTTCCGAGATGTTTTCACTCTGAATTGGCACTGGTGGGGATATAGCCACACCAAGATTACCCCTCGGCTATAGTAATTTAATATCAAAATAACATTAGTGTTGATTTAGCTCCTTTAGAATTACTTACCAGAACAGCACAATAAGTGGGGTCGATCTTCAAAGCTTTAGGATCATCAGCTGAATTACAAAATGGTTGACACAGATGAAGTAGCACTGCGGATAGATTTAGCATGAAGCCATCCGATACACATAGTGAGGACACCGACATTTCAGCTCCCTGAAATTAAAATATTTTTGTCACAAGTACTTAATCGGATTCAGAGCTAGGAACTGTAACTTGAAAATTGACAGAAGACAAATGAGTATAATTTCGTAGAGTTATAACAAGTGAAAAATTTGAATGCTTGCAAACTTTTCACTTGTAGCATTTTGATTTGCTTATTTCACTTATTTCAAGCATCACATTGTATATTGATTTTAAATAGGTATTGATTGCGTAGAACGACTACTATTACAATTACTTCCTCCCTATCAGAACACCGTGAAAAAAATCTGTGGGTTCTGGCTGGCTATCAACAAAATCTATGTACAATTATCTTCATTTACATTACATGACTCATTTAAGGTATACTGTAACTTAAAAATTGACAGAGGACAAATGAAATGAGTATAACAAGTGGAAAATTTGAATGCAACATTCAAACTTTTCACTTGTAGCATTTTGATTTGCTTATTTCACTTATTTCGAGCATCACATTGTATATTGATTTTAAACAGGTATTGATCGTGTAGAACGACTATTATTACAATTACTTCCTCCCTATCAGATTCAGAACACTGTGAAAAAAAAATCTGTGGGTTCTGGCTGGCTATCAACGAGTTCTATCTAGAATTATCTTCATTTACATTACATAACTCATTCAAGGTAAAGTAGTATGTAGGATATGATGAATGAAGTTCTATGAAGTCGCAACATAATATTTCCTAAAACAAATGACTCACCTGTATGCTCCATAGTTTTCCTCTTACAGAATTTGTTTTCAAACACCTTCCGATCCATGATAGTAGCTGTTTCTTTAATCGAGGGCCACTCTTTAGTAGAATGAGGAATATTCTGTGCATATTATTAGTGAGGTGGGATATTGCGTTCTCTAGTGACGTCTGTACGAGTGATGTGGCAGTCTGAAAATGAGAAGTAGGATTAACTCCATACAGTATGGTAACCTGAAATACAGGTCTTGAACCTAGCTTAGGCACTAGTCTCCCACAGTATGTAATATAATATATGTTCGAAAATGTATTATAAAACTTGTATTATGGCGAAGAATAAAATATGATAACTACACTAACTAAATAAACGATCAAGTTTTCTGCATCCATAGAAGAATAAAAAAAAATAGGATTTTAAAATGAGAGTAGCTCGAACATGTCACCAAGTTCTTCTATTATTAATATCTTTTTCTTGGAGGTTTATAACAGGGTGGGGGCTATCCTTCCCGCCTTTATTATTGTTATACAATGAATTTCCGCCATGTAACACCTAATCCCATTAGCTATGTGCTCATTAACCCAGGCACTAATTTTCAGCTGTTTTTTTTTATACCACTAAGGTGGCAGACAAGCATACGGCCCACCAGATCTACCAGTGGTCACCGCAGCCTATGGACGTTTGCAACACCAGAGGCGCCACACATGTAGAATATTGTTAGCAGGTTGTCACCCTGATAGTGATCTTTATCCCAGACGAGTAGTTTTTTTATAATAAATATTTATGGACAATCTCACACTGCATGATCTAGCCCAAATTAAGCTAATATAAGTCTGTGCTATGCGATCTAGACAACTGATAAACATACTTATATATTTGTAAATACATACATATTTTACATAGAAAACACCCAAACTCCGAGACAAACATTTGTGGATCACACAAATATTTGGACCAACCCAGGAGTCGAACCCAGAACCTCCAGCCAGTCAGTCAAGGCTGGCAGTCAAGTCAATTGATATGGTGGGATTTTCAGATTTACTAAGATTTGAACAGAATGAAGGGTACCTCTATAAAAGAGAGGGGGTTTTATGGGAGTGATTTCATCCCACTACTGATCTGTGGTAAGTCTAGTTGGAAATAGTACCTGATCACCGGGGTTGTCAAAGAATTCCGGGAAAGCCGTAATAGATTTGGGCAGTACTGATAAGGCAAGTAATCCTCCGATCACATTGTTCTGGAACACTCTTCCATTCTTTTCAGTTGGTTTTACTTCACAGCTATCTAGTAAAATAGGTGCTAAATACTGATTACCTGTAAAATTAATACAAAAGAATCAGCACTACATCTTACTCCAATGCCTTTAGTCCATATTCTTAACTATGTTTCTTAACTATCTATGAAACAAGAATTTTTATTCGCTTTTTCTTAACTGGTTAAGGAATAAGAATATTTTATCCATTTTCCTAACTGGTTAAGAAAACCAGTTAGGAAAATGGATAAAATATTCTTATTCCTTAACCAGTTAGGAAAGTAGACCAAAAAATCTTATTTCCTAACCAATTATGATAGAGTAAATAAAAAGTCCATATTCATAGATATTAAATTGAAAATTATTTTTTCATGTAAATGTATACAACAACATTTTCAGTGAAAAGAAGAAAAAATTGAAAAAAAAAAAGAATTTCCTAAAAACTATAAGAAGCAATAATCTCTAGACAATGCCCAACAGTTATAATATTCGCATTCATGTCCTCAATTGCAGAGGTAATTTCCAAGTCAATTGTCTCATAGTTTTTTGATTTAATCTTATTTCTATAGAAATGAACCTTTGTTTCTTTAACAAAAAGTTCTAACACTTGTGCCAGAGACGGATTTTTACGTCCTAAATATTTATTTATTCTAGCATGCCACCCTTCAAGATCATTGGTGGTTCTTATCACTTCTTGATAGCAACATGAATGCGAATATTATAACTGTTGGGCATTGTCTAGAGATTATTGCTCCTTATAGTTTTTAGGAAATTCTTTTTTTTTTTTTCAATTTTTTGTTCTTTTCACTGAAAATGTTGTTGTATACATTTACATGAAAAAATAATTTACAATTTAATATCTATGAATATGGACTTTTTATTTACTCTATCATAATTGGTTAGGAAATAAGATTTTTTGGTCTACTTTCCTAACTGGTTAAGGAATAGGAATATTTTATCCATTTTCCTAACTGGTTAAGAAAACCAGTTAGGAAAATGGATAAAATATTTTTATTTCTTAACCAGTTAAGAAAAAGCGAATAAAAATTCTTGTTTCATAGATAGTTAAGAAACATAGTTAAGAATATGGACTAAGGGTTTTTAAATAGTAACAATAACAATAGACTCGCCCACCCATTACATGGAACAAAAACTATATGGTGAAATGTGGGCGTAGACTATGCCTCTGTCTACCCTCTCAGGGATAAACGCTTAACTATTTTTTTTGTTAATTATTTTTTTTTGTTATGTAATGATTTTTATTTCCAAAAATAAAGGTAAGAATACAAATTGCTAAACATAAAACTATAGTAAATTAAGTACATACACATCAAATATGCGATAGCAACCCTTGCTAAACAAGGTGTGAAATCTGTATTTCAGCTAACGGCGCCACATCACAGCAATCAGATACAATATTATATTGTATCTGATTGCTGTAATGCTGTGGACTAGTGTAAATTTTACACAGTAGAAATAAGTGAGTATGTTTAAATAATAGTTCATAATTTTTTTTTAGTTGTGTCCAAGACCCATGATCCCATAATTCAGAGTTGGAATTCTGTAGATATATTATAAATGGATTGTTAGACTACCCTTACAAACTAACTTTGGTTTCTTAAAGCAGATACAGGACTAGTGTTCAAAATTCAGTCTACAAATATTAGTGGGATATTGAACCCAATAGTCTTCTAATACTATCGGGTACTGAAGTATTCTTTCATCTGTAGCTCTGAAATAATATTAATAAAATTTATTACCACTGATCATACTTACTTGCAAACAGATGTACAGACTTAAGTATATAAATAGGCAAATTTATTATATTAGATTTTTCTATGTCTGCGTAAATTAATCTTATTACTGGTAACATTATTTCTTTCAACTGTTCATGGCTTCCTTCTTCACCTGAAATGTGGCAATGAAATACGTATGAAAAATAAAATGTGAGCCATCACGGGATCATGGCAGATAAAACATCAAAATTATTTTGTAAAACTGAAATACTGAGTTCCGATTCATTGGCAGGTTTGTTGCACCACACTGACCCATGTTAGATACTGACAGCATTGCCACCAGTGGCAATTATGATGCTTGGCAAAAATCTGTTTATACCTGGATTATAGATTTTCACAACAAAAATGTCTGAATATTTACATATATTATTTTTTGTAACATTAACATTGGTGCAATGAATACTTTCTAACTTTCTTCACTCCGAATTCATTATTTCCTGTTTACAATTTTTTTATGATTTCAGAACAATATATTAAGTAATGCTGTTGCATAGGTATATCGGAAAGCGAACTAAGTACCTTTAAGTATTGAAATCTTATGGAGCTTTGTATGTTGGCCCTACCTACGCTCATATAGGTAAGGCCAACGGTCGCATAGTCAAAAAGACTTTACTTTTCAAATAAACATCACAGTGGAACATACAAGAGCATCTTAAACCAGTGTATTCTGCTAGAGTTAATCAATGGAGTAACTTGACTCCTCATTAAAAACTGTATCTATGAGATACAAGTGGTCAAGCGAGGGTTAAAAAGGAAACATTGTAAGCAAATTATTATTATTACGAGAGAAGTCTCAATGTCAAAAAGCATGAACTTATACCGTATTTACGACCTGTGAGACAAAATATAAACAACATTTTATTACTTTTCACACTAAACTAAATATAGAGGGTTGTTGAAGATGCCTATCTATATAATTTTATTTTACTTTCACATTTTTATCTCGATCACGTTACATTTTTCGCCCCACTCAGCTAAAAAAGTTTGACAGCTACTGTTATCTTTTTTTATGTTTTGTCTCCCAAATAAATATAGTCTTTAAGTGACTGTAGGTTTATTTTGTATACTTAAATAAGTTCATGAGGATGGCTTTATAGATGTTTGTTA
The DNA here is from genome assembly GCA_933228765.1 of Miltochrista miniata. NCBI lineage: Eukaryota > Metazoa > Arthropoda > Insecta > Lepidoptera > Erebidae > Miltochrista > Miltochrista miniata. The sequence continues at coordinate 16,759,933 of OW121757.1, read as the reverse complement.
CTTTTTCAAACTCAACTTGAACAGATATGGCTGAAATTAAGAACAACAATAGATTAAAAGATAGGCCAATTTTTTCGAGGGTATTAGTTCTCATGGGAATTAAAATTTCACGAGTTAGGAGTTGCTAGTGCCATCTAGTAAAAATAAAATAAGAGTTCCATTCAATGTGCACTATTCTAAATTCTACTTCCCTGCCATCCTTGAAAGTGAGACAAAAGAAAGAGAGATACTTTTTAGAAATAAGCAGTGCCATTGTACCTATCTTTCTTTTTGTCATGCTTATTTTATTTCTTGTGTGTAAATAAATAAATAAAATATAAAAAACACAAGCCAGTTATTCTCTACAGTGTCAGTTCAGATTACGATACACAATTACAAACAAAAATATGCTTACCTTCCAACATAAATGCATTGACAATGTCTAAGAAGAATTTATGGCTTTGAGGGTCAACATGTTGTAATAAATCTGTAAGCTGCATGGCAAAGTTTTGTCCTTCAAATAAAGCTGGCTGTTTTAAAGCTGTTACTGCATTTCTAAATATTAGTTCTTTCATTTTCTGCAAAGCATCCATCACACTAGGAGCATTAGAAAGTTCATAACCTTGCATATTCTGGAGTGAACTAAACAAATAGGGAAAAACCTGTTTTATCACTACATGTTCCTTATAATTTTTACAAGATTTAGGTATTACACTTGCTTCTACATCAGTAAGAAGTAATCTTTCAAACAAAGCCTGTTCTAATGCTTCTAAATCTATATGAGTTCGTGGCTTGGTTGCTTCAGCAAGTTCTTCCAAATATACTAGCTGTCGTACTCCCGTGGAAGCGTTAGGATTGATAGTGAAGTGAAATACATTTTCCACTATGTTATTTATGGATACCAAGTTTTCAGCTTCTGATAATTTCTCACGAGGGTTTTGAGATGGTGCATTGTCCTCATGAGGGGATGAAGCTGCCGGGGGTGCCACTTCCGACACCCCCAAAAGACCAGCAAAAGGATTGTTTGGCTCCGACATCTTATCGAAAATATATCACTTTGAAGTTTGATTCAATAAAAGGCTGATATTCCTGTCCTAATAGTATTCGTCAACATTTTGTCTCCACGAAACACAAATCTGTTGAAAATATATTTGTATTCTTCAATAAATAATTATATCAATCTTCATTTCCAATAGTTTCTTTAGAAAAATGCTGACTTACTCACATAGTTGATTACTGAATGATGAATGACATCTCGAAATTTTGATTGACTTGACTTGACAATTTTGACATAGACATCTTCTATCTACTCTATTGAGAAATGTAACGGAACGTTCCTCACCCTATTTTAATAATATTAAAACGATCATTTAATTTTAATTAAGATAAAAACTTTCATCTATTAAGTTTTTTGATTGAAAATAAAACTTCTGACAAATATTTCAATTTAAATTGATTGAAATGCTTTTAAAAAATAAAATAAATTAACACCGCATGGTAAATTTATTGATGGCAACTATTGGCAACATTAGTTTTTACATTGAGCTTCTTATAATAAATAAATTATGGTAATAACATAAAAACAAATTGATTTTGTATAAAATATTAGTGAAACAAGTTCATAATTATTATGCATTTAAATTAAGTTTTGATTAATATTTTTTTAGGTAACAGAAATAATTTCTACGACCGGATATCTGCTATGCTCACGCCACCATTTACGCAGTGATTGAATTCAGAACTACTTTTTTTATTCCATGTTTCGCTGCAGTCGCCGTTCGATACCATTATAGCGTACATTCTCGAATTGTTTCGTCTTTATGCAGCAATGCTATGAAAGATTCCATTTTATATGGCGTATAGTAGTCGCACATAGTGATTCGTTCATTAATGTAAGATTGGTAACAATTAATATTATTTACCGGTTAGGCCATTCTATGAATGCGTGTCCCCCTATTACATGAAGTGCTTGATCAGCTAAGGAATTACCATACACGTGAAACATTATCTACGCCACACTTATCGTTTTTTTATGCGCGTTCTGTCTCGAGGAAACAAAAGTATTAAGCTATACAAATCGGTAATAGTATATTGAACAATCTATTATTGCCCAGGCCAAAATGGCGGCTGTAAAATAAATGCAGTATCTGTACTGAACTGCGATTTATAATATACACCTACTTGTGCTCAGTACTTTGCTGTGCCTAACTTAAAGCCTATTTCGTAAAATTAACATTGTTTATAGTTGTGCATGATATTTCAATCTAGATTACTTAATTTACTTGCATAATACCTATTTTTTTATTTGCCTTTGTAGGAATATTATTGGTGTTGGTTATATGTGTATAGTATATTATCCTATTTTGTACAGAGCAGTAGAGTAGGTACTATAATCCATTAAGTATATATTTTTTGTAAAATTTAAATTAAATATAATGATGTAACTTTTAGAAGCGCGTTTGCACCTACTTTTTGGTGACACGCCATATTTACCTACACATGTACTAAACGATAAAATATGTACGATTTCGTGTTAGTGTGTGTAAGCGTAATATGCCTCGTGACCTCAATTGCACGGAAACACACAGATAACTTGCCGTTCTAGAAGGCTGACGTGACGTCATTCCAATCGTGGCGAGAGAGCGCAGCGCGCACAAGATATTGTGAAATGTGAACGGCCACCCACTGCTTGCTTGGCGGCTGTATCTACCTAAAAATTACTCTTGAAAGTAGTGGCTATGAACAGTTACAGTACTGACTTCTGCCATACATGTCGAATTTCTATCTGCGCAGCACCTAAGTAATTATAGTGAATCTTGGATATCATTCCCAATGCTTATTGTTTCTACGAACATTAGGTATAGTATCTACAAGAAAACCCGAGACTTTGTCTCTAAATTACAATAATTAACACACTTAATCATCAATCTATTAGTATTTTCTGTTTCATATTTTACACAGTTCGCTTTGTAAAATATGGGAGACGTGTCATGCGTTGTTAATATTGCTAGAAGTTTGTGTCTTTGACAGGTTTATTGAGCTAATTTCTTTACATGTCGTTATTTAATTTGTATTTTGCAATTCAATTCAATTGAGCTTTGAATATCTAAATTTAGTAACAATAGACCACGTGATTTAGTCGCGTTATGCTCAATTCAAAATGGCTACCATGACTTGAAAGACAAAGAATAAACATTTATGTATGACGCATGTCTCGTTCAGTTCTTGAACAGCATTATTAGCAGTATTTCTGTCCTTGTCCAACTCATGTAAAGTGAATAAGCGGTCGCGTAGTAAATAAAATAGGGCGTTGCGTTCTGAAGCTTTGTTTGGTTATGACGTCATGTTTCGAGTACCTATTTTGAGGCATTGATCACAATAGAAACATTTGGGGACCGATCTTGTTGCTCTTTGTTTCTAGCCATTATTTCGTTGAAAAAAATATTTATTTCGGTCACATTCACAGGGTTTCCTTAGCATTAAATGAGAGGGCGCTACGTAGGAGCTGCTTTATTTATATAATAATGGCGTACCTAGGTATCATTATGCCTACATACTCTCTATAAGTACCTATTCCAGATTTAACTTCTTTTAATTATCACTATCTTGAACAAGTTTTTAGGTTACCTAGTAAAATATCACATTCATGGTTCAAGGACAAGATGGCTTCATTATATAGTGATTAATGCATAGTTTTAGCAAGGGCGTAAACTCTTCATTTTTTTTTGTCTCATAGAGCATTAATTTATTGTTTCACAGGGTCATTGCGATAGTGAGTACCTACATACGTAGTTTTTTTAAAAAGAAACCTTAATATCTCCTTCAGGCGCGAATGATTCGCTACCAAAATTCATTTGGTAGTTATTAGGAGGCAACAGATCGATTAAAAGATCAATTATTGCAAGGCTATGCAAAGAGAGCTCACTTCCTTGTCGTGGACCTCAATGTAAAGTCTTAAGATGCCTCCATATACAGTATAAGGTGGTGGCCGCATGTTGCCGTGAAATCTCAAAAGTTCACTTCGGCAATCAAAGACAAGTACGCCGTAGTATACGGATCGGACTGATGACATAACTTGCAACGTCATCAGGTTTGTTGAAAGTATAGGTGGGCTCATTGGTGACTCTAAAATGCTCGTTGAGCTCAAGTGTCAGGTCTAGGAGAACCTTGTCGATGAGCTAGAATAAGGATCATAAACATATTGCAGTGGAAATCGGGGCCTCCCGCATGGCGAAAACTTTCGTGTTAGGGACATCGGTGATGAGCTACATGAGAGTTTCCTTCGCCAGTATGGTCACCTGTGGTGTGGTATTCCCCATGCATCCTTCACCAGTTCGGGTAGAACAAAAAGCCTTCGTTTGACTTTGAGGACTCACTATCGGAGTGATGAAGACTGTGACGGCGGTGAATATATGCTCCCTGAATACAACGCAAAGATTTCGGGTGCAACCGGGTTTAAAGCTCATATTCGAGATTTATATACAAGTCATGTAATAAGCAACGTGAAAGCGCAAAATGCCCTTCATTTTACGTAGCTGATTAGGATCGGGCCCTATTGTTTTCAGAATTTTATGTTTCAGTTCAGTTTAGACCATTATCTTTCTTGTGCATTGATCGCCATACGTGCATGTTATCAAAGTGATGTGTAAATAAGCATTCACATAAAACCTATCAAATGATAATGTTATCTTACTACTATCTAAGTTTATCATAAAAAAACAAAGGCTAACGGGACGATTTATTTAATTCCAGAGACTCTTTTAACATGACGGAGTCCTTACCGAATGCAGAAATGGAAGACTTAGAAGATGGAGAGATTGAGAGTGAAGGTGAAGATGCAGCAGAGATTCAAACTGAAGATAAAAGTGGGGAAATAGTACCAACACTGGGCGAAAAACTTACATTGGAAAAAGTGGAAGATTTTTACTATCCGAAATCAGGTAAGAAAAAGAAATCGAAATCAAATAAAGGGGATCAAAAAAAAGATAAAGGTAAGAAGAATAGGAAGTATTCTAGTCCTACTGAAGATGATTTCGCTGGTAGTATTGAAAAGGCGATTAGAAAAGCTATGAATAAGAATGATAGTAGTGAAGTCTTTAATGAAGATGACGTGGATGAACGGCGTCGACATAAGAAAAGAAAGAAACATGATAGCAAGGAAGGTGCAAGTAAAAAACGTAAAAAGCAAGAATATTCAGATGAGGTAGACGAAAGTGAGATGATGTGTGTGAGGGGTGCATCTCCAGTACAAAGACAGTCACCGGCTGAGACATATGCTGAAGACGAGAGAGATTCATACGCATCTGACAGTAGTCATGAATCTAGAGATCAGCAACATCAACGTCATCAAAGACAGAGTAGGTCACAACGCGATCGTAATAAAAATAGTAAAAGTGATCGAAGAAGAGGCACACATCCTATGCAAGATCCGGATGGCGTATGTTTATATTATATGCAAGGCAAATGTCATAAGGGTGACGATTGCATTTATTCTCATGATGCTCAACCGCCACGTAAAATGGAATTATGTAAATTTTATTTGATGGATTGTTGTGCTAAAAGAGACAAATGTCTATACATGCACGCTGATTTTCCGTGTAAATATTATCATACTGGTCTTCCGTGTATATATAAAGATGATTGTAAGTTTGCACATGGAAAACCATTAACAGATGGGTTAAAGATTATACTTTTAAAGCACATAGAATCAGCTCCTAAAGAAATTTTAGGTGATTTTCCCAGGCTCAATAGAGAAGGGGCATTAAAAATGATACAAACGACGCAAAATAAGTTGGTGCAGCAATATTCTGAAAGCCCTGAAGTTCAAGAAAAATCCATTCCATCACTATTCGAACTAAATATACCTATCCCTCAGAATACTTCAGAGTCATTACAAAATAATCAATACATGAATGACCGCCAAAGTAAAACATCCCCTAAAGTACGACAATCTCGATGGCAAAATGATGCGTCTAATCAGAATTTTAACGTCAATGCATCACAAAGCGGTACGCAGACTACAACAAGTATATTAAGCATCAAAAATTTAACTGGAGTATTGACCCCTCGTCAAATTTCCGATCTTACTAAAATGGGAATAGAAAATTTAGATCAACTTGGGCAACTAACAGTACTACAGCTTAACAGCATAGGGTTATCCCTCAAACAAATCACTGAAATACAACTCAACACCATGAATATACAAAAGTTAGGACTAATAACCAACAACGAACCTCAACAATTTGTAGGTCAAGCTGCTACTGCTGCAAAAGACTTAGATTTAAGAGTACCACCTGTAGCAGTGTCTAATAGTGTAACAGTGGCGACTGATTTACCCGGTCAAGATGTAGATATGCGGTTTCACCCGTCAGCAATGTTGCCGACAACCGATGATTCTTCTGTAAGTAACCAGAAAGATTTACCAACAAATAAGGACCCTAACATAATTGACATCGACCAATATACTAAAGACGCTTTGAAATTTGCATCGAAAGATAAGGAAAATATAGACATATCAAATGAGTCTTTTGAAATCGAAAAACCCGTAATTTCAAATGAGTCAAAAGATGTAGACCACAGAGTTCTTCCTTTTTCGGATGAGGGACCTAGAATTATGCACGTTATAGAAAACAATAGTTTAGGAAAAGAATGTGATACAGATATACGATTTCTGCAACCAGAACCCATGTTTAAGAATCCTGAGAAGAGGCATCGACTATCCACAACTGACGATGAGGATAACAACTTACTTATCGATGAAAAATGGTACTCTAGTGATGAAGAAAAAGGTATGAAGAAGAAATCTCCAACTTCATCACCCAAACAAACTCCTCCTTCTCCGCAAGCTCCTGTTCCTCACGTCATAGAAGCGTCTAATGTACTAAGTAGGCTCGGAGATCTCTCTAAAATTGATATAAGTGAGGAAGTCACAAAATTACTGAATACCATGAAAAATAATTTACATGAAAACAAAGTGGAAACTAAACCTGAAGGCGCAGTTTCACCGCCGAGGCCAAGGGATCCAAGGTCTAAACGTTCTCCAGAAAAAGTAAGTGAACCCATTAAACCTGTTACTAAGAAGCCTCCCAAAGTGTCAATTTATGAGTGTGTAAATGGTGAGCCAACAGACGGGCGGCGAAGAACTGATGTCGATTTGCGAAAGACGGATTTTAACCTTCCATCTTTTGGTGATACAGACCTTCGTCAAAGTAGTGGTGATATAGATTTTAGATTAGGTTTGCCTTTTAAACCTATTCCAAACTATACTCCCGCATCTGAAATAAATGGGTCAATTAACAGCCACCCACCAATCCAATATAAATTAGTTCAAATACATATACCTCGACCTGATTACACAGACATTAGAAATAGTACTGCAAAGTCACAAGCTTTGGTTGATCCTAGGTTACGAAAAGTGTTTAGATTATCTGTTGAGGAATCTAATAGTGATACTGAAAAGCCGGCCAAAGCACCCATTGCTCCTGCAGCGCCAAGAGTCGACCCAAGAAGGAAGCCAAAAGATACAGTTGAGTCAATTAATCAAGAACAAAAGTCGAATTCCCTGGAATTACAAACAATTTTACAAAATTCCAATTGGTATAAAGACTTAAGTTCTACTCAAAAAATATTTGTTAACCAACATCTAGCACCAGTGACTCAAATGATTAAGCAATATCAGCAAGAAAAGATGCCAGGGAAGAAATTTGATCTAGCATTTATTCAAGGTAATAGCGTATTATGTAGCATATTTACAAATTTAGGTATCTCTCTCGGAGACAATGGTGAGTATTCCTACTTACCAAAACCTAAAGAAGCGTTACTTAAAACGCCGTCTAATTTTAATCAAGGTCAATTTGGTTTGAATAGTAATATGTCTGTACCACCAAATTCAATAGATGGTAGTAACATGAATATGATGAATATGCAACCGATGGGTATTGGAGGTATGACTAATATGAATTTAGGTAACAACCATGGTTTTAATCTACCTATGGCTGATCCTCGCGGAGGGCCAACTCCCGGCCTGTTAGGAATCGCTCCAAACATCCCACATAATTATAATAATAAATTTGTTGGGCCAAATAATTTTGGAAATATGCCATATAATGGTCCAGGCCAAGGAAACGATTTTAACTTTATGGACGGTGAACCAAATTATCCTAGATTTCCTAACAGAGGAGGCCATCGGGGCCGTGGCAATGATCGTTGGAATCGTGGTTCAGTCAGAGGTCATAGAGAGCGTAGAGGTAACTGGAAGAACGATAGAAATTAGGTTGCTTTAATTATATAAAGTTAACGTAATAAATTATTTTAGAATGTAGATACTTCTTCCACACGCAGCAAAGTGATCAAGGTTCATAAATACGCTGTATTTTAATGTTTAAGTATAGGTTACGTGTATACAAGCTCCCATTTATTGTAAATAGATATGTTTTTATTAGGTGGTTGATCAATATTTCAGTATAATTGTCTTTGTAAACGAAATATATGGAATACTGAACTAAGTTTAATAGAAAATTACTCATCATAAGAGCCAAATGTTTTAAGACTGAGTGCGTGCGTTGTAATTTGGTTATTTTTCAACATGACAGCATTATTGTTTCAAATCGTGATAAAAATTTCTGTTTAGATCAAAAGGTATTTCAGTTTGTATTATGCCTATCGTATAGATTACTAAGTGTCGCGCTTATTCTAAAAGCAATAATGACAAAGTCCTAAATTTTGGAATGTGATTTGTAGGTAATGATTTTTATAAAATTGTAATATTACGATGAGCAGTAAGAGGGGCCTACTCACTTTAAAATAAATTCATGTTTATATTTTCACATGTCTTGATTTTATACCTTTCTCTTGATACTAATTATATTTAGGTACCTACTTATTAAGATTCATCTTCATATTTCGTAACGGTAGATATTATTTAATTGAAAAATGTTAATTATCTAATGATCGCTGATTACTTCCAACTGTCGTTTGATAATATAGTTTGCAATTTTCTAATGCTGGGATACTAAGTGAAATAAAGCTCCTATTATAATATTACACGATTAGAGACTATGTACTGTATTAGGTACACGTAGTTCTCAAGAGTGGGGTCACCTTAGTCATAGATAAACAGAAGCTTATTGTTTCCTAGCCTTTAGCTAGGTACATTTTCTGTCAAATCTCAAAATTGAGTCAGTGATTTGGTCGTAAAACAGATAAGTAGGTACATAAGTACTTTCATAAAATTGGTACCTATGAATGACATCGATTCCCATACCTTGTTTCTGTTGATATACATTTGCATACTATCAACTATCATCAGACAGTTGACAAAATTTATGAAGAAATGCAGTAAAAATTAAGATACTGTTTATTTTGTCTTATCAGCAAATATTGGATGAGTATGACCACCTACATGTTTAGCTTTATGAAATGCAGGAGCCATATGCCACAAGTCATCAGTCTATGAATGGATGTTTTTTAGTGTACATCGGATGAAAGACGTAAGTAAATGCATTATGAAGAAAAAGCCAGACATCATCGTGAAAGTTCTTATCAGTTGACTTTATTTAATGATTGTAAAACAGAAGTGATATAATTTGAAAAATCTATCTTTAACCGAGTTCCGCTTGTTTTCAAATTGATTGTCACTTGAGAGACTTTTGAGAAAGTGTGAGCTGTAAACAAAAGAAACAACAGCACAGTTTTAAAGTAGGTAGGTATGAACAATCAAAAAACGGAAGTCTGAGGATCTATCAATGATCTTACAGAGATTTAGCGAATCCATTTCGTCTTGATCGTTTGTGCAGTTGTAGAAGAACACGCATTGTTTGGCGGACAGTTTCTGCTGTGAAACGAAGTAGTTGTAAAGAAGTTCCATCTCCTTTGCCGCAGTATGTGCAGTGTTAGGTGAACACACAAGAATAACTCCTTGAACACCAAGCCGAAATGCAGGCCAACATGATTCGAATCTGCAAAATTATTATAAAATATTTACCTCCTACATATTTAAAAGTAGCAAATTGGTATGCAATAGAAAATCCAAGTCAGATGCTTATAAAATATTTGCAACAGCATGTTATGCAATATTTCTAACTTTCTACAACCAATTCCGCGATAAGCAGTCACGCTACTTCATAAATTTATTTTCTTTTAGATAACCAAATCAGTAGATAGACCTGCCTACTTGTGTTAGAAGTTAGATAAGCAAGTACCTACTTAGTATTTAGATCCATGTACCATACGAACTAATAGGTAGGTACCGCAAAATACAAAGGTTATTTAATTTTAAGGTACCTTAAAATTCTACTTTTATCTAACAGGCAATTCTTATGTAGATAGGTAATTACGAATTGCTGCAAAGAAGACAGGGTCAAGTAAACAAGACAACTAACACTGATATCTATGATACCTAACTCAATGAGTACATAAATGCTACTTGCAAAGTACAGTCTCATCAGTTGCCCATAAAAGTCGATGGATGGCGCTGTACTATCTTGAATAATAAGAATATATCTCGCTGTATAGCGGAACAGATACATTACAATTAAAGTGAACTTCATTATTACTGTTTCTTTCTTTCCGTAATGTACAGTACCATTATCCCAATTTACCATCGTAATGACCCTGGAGCAGATATGAATTTAATTTTTTTCAATGTTTATTGCTGATATCAGTCTTGTCAGCAATACAGGAAGGATATGGATGCCATTGAAAATAATGTTGTTTCTTTTCTACCTGTGGTCTCCGCTACAATCCCACAGCTCAATGTCTATGTTCGTAGTTTTTCCATTGACATTCAAATTAGAAAGCTCAAATTCAACAATCCTGACACCTTGTGTCGGTCTTAGAGCGTCTGCCTCATCTATGTTTATTGAATCCGATATGAAATTTGCTATTTGCGTTTTACCACTCTAAAAATATAAAGAATTTGAATTTTAGTGCCTTAGCCGACTAGTGGAATGTGGCCGTATTACATTATGATACCATATACAATCTTACTTCTTACTAATATTATAAATGCGAAAGTTTGTGAGTGTGGATGTTTGTTACTCTTTCACGCTCAAATGGCTGAACGGATCGGGCTGAAATTTGGTACAGACATACATGATAGTCTGGAATAACACATAGGCTACTTTTTATCCCGGGAATAAGTTCCCACGGGAAGAACAAATTTTACGCGGGCCAAGCTGCGGGCATCAGCTAGTAAGATATAATACTACAGAAACCCTTGTGGTTCGTTTATTATAAATAGATACTTTCACATGCATTCAAACCTTTCTTGAATCAAGAGTTTGGAAGACTTTTTCAAACACAGGTAGTACAATAGGTTTGTAGGTAGGTATCCTCTAAATCAGTCCCGACACCTTCAGTAATAATAATATCAAAATTATTGTCATTTGTTATTTTCTGATTAGGTACATTATTGACTGTAAACTTATTATTTACTGATAATATCAGACCATTTCAAATAAATAAGTGAAAATAATACCTCTGTTGGACCGATCATCAATATTTTTAACTTGTTAGGTTGCATTACTGATAAGAAGCGAAATAGTGTTCTATTACTTTATAATCAGTACAGGTTTTGTATTTTAGATAAACTTAAAAAGTTTATTTAAGTGATAGACGTGTATAAACTTTAATTGACAATGTTGTGTATATTCATTACCTAGGCAACGCCACTATCAAGGAGAACCGCTTAGAAAATATTTCCAGTAGTGTAACGGTTGATCAGCAGCAAAGATAATAATATTATTATGTAATATTATTTGTGTAGGGTGTAGTGGGGCCCTACCAACACCTCCGGGCCCAAGTCAACCTCACGTGCAAGCTCGTGCACCTGCTGAACAACGGACGAGGCTCTGACGTCGGCGGTCCATTTCAACACGGCGATGGGCTCACCACCTGTTACGTGGGACCGAATTGTACACGGTGAAATGTGGGCCGGTATAGGCCTCTGCCTACCCCTTCGGGGATAAAGGCGTGAGTATATGTATGTATGTATGTATGTAATATTATTTACTACAAGTCAACATTCTTATCTACTTAAAAAAATCTACATAGTATGCATTTACCATACACATATTTATTTTAAATCTATGGCATTTACTCGATATTGCAATATGCTATCATTTAGTAGGTTCCTAAGTACCTACCTATTGAGAGTTAGTTAGTAAGTATTTACTTTCCTAGGTATTAACCTAATTACAAACACATTTACTAACCTACATTATCAATAATTAATTATACCTAACTACATTATCAATAATTAATTATACCTAATATACAAGAAACATAATATGGCGTTCAGCGTGAGGCGTAGGTCGTGGGGCATGGGGCGTGTGGCGTGGAAAATAGGTCCTGGACGTTGGACACGGGCATTGGCCGTTGGGCTTAGGGCGTGGGGAGCGTTGTGCGAGTGCTTGAAGCGTTGTGCGGTCGGTAGGCGTGAGACTCGGAGCCTGGTGTGAAGGTGGTGGGCGTTGGACGTGGGGCGTAGGTCGTAGGCGTTGGACGGGGGATATTGGGCGTTGGGCGTTGGGCATAGGGCGTGGGGGGCGCTGTGCGAGTGGTTGAGGCGTTGTGCGGTAGGCATGGGACTCGGAGCCTGGTGTGCAGGTGGTGTGGGGCGATGGGCGTTGGGCGCTGGGAGCTGGGCGTTGGGCGTTGGGCGTTGGGCATCAGGAGTTGGGCGTGGCGCATATTGCGTTGGGCTTGGATCGTAAGGCGCGGGGCACTGGACGTTGGCCATAGGGACTGGGGGGACGTGAGACTTGAATCGTTGGGTTTAGGTGGTGGTGAAATGTTGGGGTCCCGATGTGGAATAAAAGGAAACAACCTTTACGTACGAGCGTGATTTATTCACTGTTTTAATTTCATATGAAGTACAAACGAGGTAAAAACATACAGTCAGCAGTTTAGAGTCAACGCTTAGTATTACGAGTATAAAGAACCGTACCTAATATGTCGGTGGTTGTTAAGGAGTTTACTCACACACTTCACCTCCCGGGGAAAGGTGAAAAAAAAAACAATGATGAACAATGATGACATTGTTTTTTTTTTCGTAAGAAATTACAAAATAGAAAAAAAAACTAAACATGTTAAAACAAAATAGCTTTTATAAAAAAAATACATGTAAACAATTCGAACTAAATTATTTATCATAACATGTTAGATTGTGTTAGATATACGAGATATTACAAGTTAATAACTATTACACTTTTATTATTAGATATTACAAATACACTTTAAGTACTATACACTGCAGTGAATATAGTTATTGGTAAAAGAGCTTAGTTCTATTCTTATGTACTATATCTATTTTATTGTTTTTACTAATCTTAACATTACACCCTAAATCTTCTACGACAATATAAGGGCCTTCAAAAAGAGGGTCTAATTTTCGACCTGTCTCACTTTTTAACAAAATTAAATCATCTTTATTGTACTTAATAGCATTCATAGTTTTGTCATACACATCTTTTCTTTTATATTTATTACGTAATAAGTTTTTCTTTGCATCGGCGTGCGCTAGTTGTAACCTGTACTTTAATTGCAATGGATAATTATCATGATTATACAAGGGTTCTACCTCCTCAATAATATTACTAGGTATACGACAGAGTTTCCCAAAGACTAGTTCATGTGGCGTATAATTTGTTTCAGAATGAACGGTATTATTAAAACTAAAAGACCAGAAAGGTAACCAATAGCTCCACGTATCAGTGTAGTTCTCACATTGAATTCTCAAAAATGCACCTAACGTCTTATGCGCATTCTCAAGAGCTCCAATCGATTGGTGATGGTATGCTGTAGAGGAAAGCTTTTCAATATTTAGAATTTTACAAACCTGTTCCATAGTAGTGGAAATAAACTCTGTCCCTCGATCTGTAGCTATGACTGCTGGAATACCAAATCTTAAAATAAACTGTCTTACAAATGCATCTGCAATGGACACGGTTTCCTTATTTTTAAGTGGAATAGCTTGAACAAATTTAGTCAACTCACACTGTATGGTCAATATATAACAATTACCATCAATATCCCTATCTAACGGACCTACTACGTCTAAATAAATTTTGTCAAATGCCGAAGAAGCCGTTGTGGTGATTTCCATTGGCTCTTTAATGTAACGAAAATATTTCGAACTTTGACATTTTACACATCTTTTAACAAATTGCTGAACGTCTTTCTCAATACCTGGCCAATAATACCTTTTTTTGATTGTATTAATCATTCGTCGCACTCCTGCATGCCCACTAGATGGCAGTAAGTGGAAGTCATTCATGATAATAGTCTTTTCTTTAGTATCCGTAATTCTTTTTACTCCTTTTAATATGCATATTCGTGGTCCGGACCATTCTTTTAATGACGTTATCTCTTTACACATAGACTCCACAAAATCAATATTATCTTTATTTTTAATAACACAAACTTCGTCAATATGCATTATTTTGCAAAAATAATTCAACTTCTGCACAAATTCGGCTCGCGAGAAATGTGCCTTGAAATCGTAATTAATATATAACGTCAATCTACTTGAAATATATGCAAAACATTCAACTTCTTTATCGACCATATTCTTGCTACGTAAGGTACTTAGTTCCTTGCTACTAATAAAAGTCATTTCTACTGTTGTACACGGTTTTCTCAATATGTCTACAACGCGTGGTTGATCAGGCCACTTGTCAATAGAATTACTAAGATCCGTCTTATCATTATCTTTCTTTGGAAGACTTTTTTCACTTGCCATTTTCTTCTGAGCTCTAGTTATTACGAACATACATTGCTCATGCATACCTTTAAGATCATCAGATGTAATACACACTCTGGAAAGAGCATCTGCAACAACATTATCTTTTCCTTTGACGTAAATTATTTTAAAGTTATATTCCTCTAAAACTAACCGAAATTTAAGTAATCTACTTGAAGGATCTCTCATGCTAAATAAGTATACTAAAGGTTTATGATCCGTCATTATGGTGAATTTTGTACCATATAAATAGGGTCTAAAGTATTTGACTGCCCATACTATTGCAAGAAGTTCATTTTGGATGGTTGGGTAGTTCTTTTCCGCCTTATTTAAGGGTCTACTGGCATAAGCCACTGGTCTTAAGTCTTTGTTGCGTAAGACTGCACCTAATGCTATACCCGAAGCATCCGTTTGAAGTATAAATTCACTGTTATTAGAAAAATCTGGATATTGTAGAACAGGTGAAGATATTAAAGCATTTTTTAAATATTCGAATGCATTATTACATTCCTCAGTCCAAATAAATGGTTCATTTTTTCTACTTAATTTATTTAATGGTACAGCTATTTCTGAAAATGATTTAATAAATTTTCTATAATAATTACAGAAAGCTACAAAACGCTTTACTTCGTCAGAATTTCTGGGTACTGGATAATTACTTAAAATTTTAGTTTTTTCTGGATCGGGCTCAACACCCTTTTCCGAAACGATATGACCTAAGTACAGAATTTCTTTCTTCAAAAACTCACATTTTTGAGGGTTTAATTTCAAATTTACTTTCCTTAACCTCTCCATGACAGAAATTAAATTAGAATTATGTGAAATTAGGTTACGGCCTGCTACAATTAAGTCGTCCTGATATACCAGACACTTGTCGTATGTCAACCCAGACAGTGCTACTGACATCATCCGGCTAAAAGCACTTGCACTTGTCTTTAGGCCTACGGCTAAGCGTTTCATTTGGTACTGGCCTGAATTGGTTGTAAAAGCAGTTAATTTACGACTACTAGGCTCCAAAGGTACCTGATAGTAACCTTGGTGAAGGTCAAGATGGGTAAAGTAAACAGAACCGGTCAAAGAGTCCAAAATTTCATTAATATTTGGTAGGGGAAACTTATCGTCACAAATAGATTCATTTAATTTTCTATAATCTACAACTAGTCGCCATTTTTTGTCTCCATTTTTATTTTTCTTTGGCACTAGCAAAATAGGACTAGACCATTCGCTATTAGACTCCTCGATGATATCATTTTCTAACATTTTATTTACCTGTTTAATAATTTCCGGTTTTAACGCTTGAGGTAGTCTATATGGCTTCACATAAACAGCACTAGTATTTGGTTTTACTGTTATAGATGTTTCATAAATATTAGTCGTACCTAATTTATCGCCATCAATATAAAAAATATCTGAGTATTTGGCACAAATAGCTTCTATTGACTGTCTCTCTTCAGTATTTAAATAGTCTAACTGTAACTCATTTAATAACTTTTGCACTCGGTCAACATTATGGTTAGAATCATTAAATTCACAAATACTGAAATCACTTAAAGGCAATAAATCAGGGGTAAATGAGGGTAAAATTACCTCCTTCTCACTAACATTTAGTATTTTCACTGGTATTCTATTGTTACGTACAGTTGCTATACTATTTGCTAAAAACACATCATTCCCTAACTGTTTACCACATATAATGACGTCAGAGTTAATATTTCCATTTATTAAAATATAATGTATAGATTCTGATCGTGCTGGAATAATGAACTCATTCTTAACCCTATCGCAATCATCAACAAAATTTAAATAAAATTGTTCTCCCTTAATATTTAACGTTAAAATATTTGTGTTTATATCCTGGCAGGGTCGCCATGAAATGTTGGGGTCCCGATGTGGAATAAAAGGAAACAACCTTTACGTACGAGCGTGATTTATTCACTGTTTTAATTTCATATGAAGTACAAACGAGGTAAAAACATACAGTCAGCAGTTTAGAGTCAACGCTTAGTATTACGAGTATAAAGAACCGTACCTAATATGTCGGTGGTTGTTAAGGAGTTTACTCACACACTTCAGTGGGCATGGGGCGGTAGATGTGGTGCGTGGGTCGTGTGGAGTAGGGCGTTGGGCTTTGAGCGTTAGGCGTTGGGCGTGGGGCGTAGATCGTGGGCGGTGGACGTGGGGCGTTGGGCGTAGGGAGGAGAGGAGTTGGGCGTGGTGCGTGGATCGTGTGGAGAGGGGTGTGAAAGGGCGTGAACGTTGAATGTTGGATGTGGGTCGTAGGGCGTAGGACGTGGCTCCTTCGGCATAGGTTTGTTCGTTCTGGTATGACGTGCTATCACAACATGATTTTGATAAACCATAACCAATATTTCCAGTTCATGCCGAGGTCACGCCGAGACGCTCCACTTAGACGGTGCAGCGTCTTGCTCAACTGTTCCAGCGATGTCATCAGCATATCGAAGGTGTAAGATGCTTTCACCGTTTATACTCACGCCCTATACATCCAAGAACAGCGACTAAAGACGTCCTCAACCGCATTGATGAAGGATTTTTTTTTAACTTTGCCAGTAGTTTATATTTATACTAACTACTAAGGTGGCAGACAAGCTTTTATGACCCACGAGATATAAAGTGGTTACCGTAGCCTGTGGACGTTTGCAACATCAGCGGCATCCACACACGCATCCGAAAATTGGATACAATTGGTTAGGTTCCAGGACATAGTGGGCATGTCTATAGTGCTCTCACTTCTCACCAGGAAGATATCCTATCTATAGCATGGCCACCAATGCAGGAGAAAATTGTTAACCATTCTGTAATCTCAACCAATATTCCAACAGCCAGGACAGCTTTATGTTACACATGATCTATTCAAATATATTCATTTAAAAAAAATTGGTTAGGATTTAACAAAAAAAAAAAGAATTCCTAATTAGTAGGTACTACTTGGGATCGTAACATTGGCATCTTATTTAGTTAGTATCTTGATTAGAATCTCGATTAGTATCTTGACAGTTTCTTGAATAAAAAAATACTACTGAATGTTTTTTAATAAACTATCAGTTTATTACGAAATGCAAAACGTTGGTAAAGAATAAACAAACTACAGAGAGTTTATTATGCAACTAATCAGGCCACCGACTTTCGTAAAGAACGCAAAAATATTACTATTTCATCACAATTCAGTACTTATAATGAGATCATAGTGAGTCTAATGAACAGTTTATTATGCATGTAAAAAAAATTAAAATTAAAATTTTTGAAAAGACCCACGACTGTTAAAAGTAATTGAAAAAAGAATAAAATAATTTAAAAACGCCCCCGACTTCAAATTTTAAAAACCCCCGACATGAAAAATTCCTTCAAAAAGTTATAATAGCGTTGTCGTGTCGTTAAATAAAAAGATGCACCAATCAAACCTGAACCCATAACTGAAACCTGTATTAAAATCCGCCTAGTAGTTTTGGAGAAAAATGGCAATATGTGTTTGCACAAACAAACAAAGAAACATCGTCATCACCCAAATGCATATACCGTCTCCGTTTCGTCGTGGGTAATTAAAAAGAAAGGTCCCACCGAGATTTGAACTCGGATCGCTGGATTCAGAGTCCAGAGTGCTAACCATTACACCATGGGACCGTCGATATTTCACTTCAAAATTGAGTCTCGCATCGAGTAGTGTGCCAAATTTAGCACCTGAAAATATCTATCTAAAATAGAAAAGTACCTACAGTGTGTCGGTATGTCTACAGCATGTTCTATTTATTTCTTTTTCAGATTTTAAAATTGGGTCCTGTATCGTCTGGCGTACTAAATTTAGCCTCCGAAAATATCTATCTACTTATCTAAAATAGAAAAGTACAGTGTCGTTGTGTCGTACAACTAGAGTACCTACCTAAGTACCTACAACAAGTTCAACAATATGTTCTATTATTTATTTTTGAGTGCTGCGTCTACTAATGAAAAAATATTTTTATAAATAAAAATGAATCTCTATTTTTTTTGTCACGGCATCATCTTGGTTTAGAAGGTGTAAAAAATTGGGTGGATAATTTTAAATAACTGTAACCCGCTTGAACTGTTAGAAGAAATGGTTTCTATTGCGATTTTGGATCGGGTCTTAGAACTGGAAACTCCGAAATGGGAACCGGGAACAGAAAGGCAGGGAACTGGAACCCGGTAACTGAAAACTAGGAACCGGGAACTCTGAACTCGAAACCGGGAACCCAGAATCTGAAACCGGGAACTCTGAACTCGAAACCGGGAACCCAGAATCTGAAACCGGGAATCGAAACAGGGGACCGGGAACTCAATCTGAAACCGGGAACAGGAAATCGGGAACGGGAACAGGGGACCGGCTACTCAGAACTCGGAATACCGATTTTTCATAGTTAAGGCAGGACAACGTCTGTCGGGTCATCTAGTTTTCTTATATAAATAGGTAGGTCCATTATTTACTAAGTAGGTATAATAATATTCTTTATGTTTAGGTAGGTACCTACTAGCAAAACGAAACTTTTCGCAGTCTATGAAGCGCCTGATATGGATAATGCTACGGCAAAGCTCATTTAGTCGGAATGCTCATTCTTTTTCATTACTCATACTCGGAAAGTAGTGTTGTTTTGATCTCATTATTGGGTGGAAAATGCTGCCTAGAGAGGAAAAACTCATACAAATTACTTCCCACCTAACTTTAAAAATATAACTGCTGTCAGCTGTGAAGAGGTTTAAACGCACTGATCTTTATTCAGTGCCGCGCGCCCTAGGCTAGCTATGAATATGCGCACCCAGCTGCAACTAATTAAATTACAAATACTACCTACAAAAGAGACTTTACGTAAGCTGATCCTACGTTCCTAATCGTTATTCTTTGTTTATTTGAAAATAAAGTAAAACCCGATCCTGAGACTTCATATGAAGTTATGTTTTATGAGTAGTTGGGTATTCTGCAGACTACTTGATGCATCAGCTAGTAAAAGCAAGAGAAAAATACCATCAAAGTACCTAACAGTACCTCGGTACATCCAGTTTCCGATAAATCGAACCAGTGAATCTTAGTGAAATTCCTTCATAACTCAGGAAGTGAGCTGATGATATGCAAAATTTATAGCTAAGAACGGCTCGAAGCCGCTGTGCTGAGGATGGCCCCGGCATATTGACTTTCAAGCATAGAAAACCGCAAAATTGGCTTATCTGTTGGGCTACTACGATGCCACAGACAGACACACACATACACAGATACACAGGTCAAACTTATAACACTTCTCGTTTTTCGGCGGGGTTAATTAAATCGTCAGTAATTAAGTAGATGAAATACGAAAGGTACCAAATAAGGTACTAGAGCTAAGCTGAATCCTTGGTATAAGCTGAAAGTAACGGCTCGATCCGGGTGATTACCATGCGGACATTTCGATATAAAACAAGAGATCTGTTCTTTTTCCGGTAATCACATCGATTTCTTCTTCCAAAAACCTTTTCTGACTGTCACAAAATAAAAGAAAACTACAAACAGTCCTTCTGCTTTAACCTTGTGGTGTCCCCGATATGATGGGACATTACTGATCACTTCCGGCAATTTGGACTAAACTGGACTAAACCCGAATTCCCCCAAGAAATCAGATAAAACCCAAACCCACGGGAGGAACTGCGATGGCGGACAAAGTCTACAAAACAGACTTTGTACGCCATCGCAGTTCCTCCAGTGGATTTGGGTTTTATCTGATTTCTTGGGGGGATTCGGGTGTATCGGGGAGAGGAAATAGGTACTATCCTATTTCTTTGAGGAGTGAAGAGTCACGCCATCTTCCTGATCTGCTTCTGTAAGAATGGCAAGATGACAACACGCCGTTCTCAGGCCCTCCGTGATGGAGGCGGGTAGTCCTGAGCGTATTTCAGTGTGCGTCAAACCCGCCGTCGACTACGGAACTTGGGAGGGAGTTCCTCTCCCGCTGTCTCTTTCGCAAACATGACTTGCTCGCAAAAAGACTCAGTGGCGTCCAATTTTCTCCCATTGAAGACCATGGCTCTCACCACGGTCTCCAGCGTGAGAACATCTACGCCCAGACTCGCAACGAGGTTGCAGTGCAATAAGCTGAGCGTATCCTCGCTGCAGTCACCGTAGTGCTGACACTCGGATGTTAACTTCCGCCGCAGATACTTACTGATGCACTCGTGGACACGAGTGCATCAGTAAGTATCTGCCACAGCTACCTCATCAGCCTCACCTACCGAAAGCAGAGTGGGGGACAACACTGAGCCTTGTGGTACTCCAGCGTTTATGGCCATACATTCAGGACAGCTGGTCGACGACGGCCCTGATGCTTCTATCGGCCAAAAAGCTGGACACCCTTTCACTTTGATTCCTGGTACCTTGAACGCGACACGGGTGGAGCTGTCGTATTTACTACCACGCTGCCAGGGTGATAGGCTCAGGAATTTAATTTTAACGCACGTATTATTTGTATTTTCACTAAATTACCAAATATTATTATGTACTTTGGTGTTACAAAATGTTAACTAACAATTTTAAACACGTTGTTATGAGTTGTTACAATCTGTTAAAAATTGCAAGATGTTTTGTGTGCACCTTTTTTGGAGCACCGTAAGTCACAGCCCAGCGCCGAGCCTAACGCCAGGCGCCCCTTGATCCTGGCGCCCTAGGCTTAAGCCTAGTTAGCTTATGGGTAAATCAGGCCTTGTCTTTATTATTATCACACAATCCACTGTTTGATTTAGGCATCTCCCAAGTCACGCTATAACACAGTCTCGTACCTTCTACGCCCAGACATTTTTGTAATACGCAAATTGTAAAAGCTATACCGGCTCCTTCTCAATGAGTGTCGTGTGTCGGCGAGGTGTGCCCGCAGCTCTTCATAAAACAGATCAGTCGGTTTATGTAACAAAAACTATTTGAAAGAAATGCTGCGGCCATGTGACTAAACAACCAGTGTGAACTTAGCGCAAACTTCTTTGAGCGGAATAAGCTGCAACAACTACGGAGTGAGTTCCATATTTAAAATTTAAAAAGTCGACATAGTAACATATAATTTCACGAATAATGTCATCGTTTGACAATTAATTTTAAATAGGGTCCATTGAAATGTTACATGAGCTTTGCATTTATTAGAGGACGCAATTTTATTTCGGGTTATAGAAGCTTAACCTCAAGTTTGTGGGGTCGACACCCTTGTCCCCCGGCCGCCATCTTGAAAAGAGGGGGGAAAAAACCCTTTTTTCGTAATATTTCGGAAACTATGAGTCTTACAAAAAAAATGTAGAGGCATAATTTGTAGCATATTGTTTTGCCTACAAATGTGTATATAACTTAACAAAAAATTTTCCTTTTTGATCTATAACTTTTTTTTTACATTTTATAAAAAAAAATACCTCAGACTAATCTTGTAGATGATCTTTTAAGAGAAATTAAAAAAAAAAGAAAGCAAAAAAGAAAATTTTTATAATTTTTTTTTCAATTTTTTGTTTATAAATTCTTTAATTTTTAATTTAGGGCAAAAATTGGTTAAACATATTTGTAGGCAAAACAATTTGCTACAAATTATGATTTTACAATTTTTTTGTAAGACTCATAGTTTCCGAGATATTGGGAAAAAGTGTTTTCACCCCTTTTTAAGATAGCGGCCGGGGGACAAGGGTGGCCACCCCACAAACTTGAGGTTAAGCTTCTATTGACCCCCCACACATGTCCCAAAAATAAAATTGCGTCCTATAAGAAATGCAATATTCGGTCCTTAAATTGTAACATTTCAATGGACTATAACTACTAATATAGTCTATTATATAATACTTAGTATCAATAAATAGTTTAGATGTTTAGATAAACAACTAGTTTTATTTTCCTCATATTCGAAATGAAAACGTTTGTGTTCCAATTTACCAAGGCAGTGTTAAGGCTAAATTGAATATATGTTCGATTTGACATTTTGAACAGCCAGTGGCCATACTATTATTAGAGTTAACGGGATATTTACCATGTACTATTGAGTATTTCCGATATTTCGGCGCTGTTGTAAGCCCTGTTGCAAGCAAGTTGCAAGTTGCAAGTGGCCATATATCTGCGCCTGTTCATCTCAACACAGCAAAAGGCTCACAATCTATTACGTGGGTAAGACAAATGGCGAAATTAAGGCGTATAGTAGGTATGCCTCTGTCTTCTCATATCTATATATATAAACAATTTACAATGAAAAATCGCGCACTTTAGTCGGTGAAAATAGAACCTTTGTACTATAGACTATATACATGTAGACTTTTGTGCTATCGAGACTGCGGCGCACACGCTTGCCTTAAGTTAGAAAATGCTGACTTATGTTAGAAAATTCTATCTAGATGTCGCTTATCGGCTGTTACCCGGAGTAGTCAATCACAATATTGTTTACCTATAATTTACCCGATAACTGTGTGTTTTGTATTATATCAATCCCTAAAATTATGAAATGAGATTGAACAGCATACTTTATTAAATTTGGAATCTTAAATGTTATTGATGTTATTGTCTAATCAGCAGCTCCTGGGAGAAAATTTATAAAAAGGCGAGTATACATTCAGCCAATGTATTCTGAAGAACCTAACCTAACTTAATCCAATAACCTATGTATCGTCATGTAATAACAATGAAAATGTCAACAAACCTACTAGATATCGGCTAGGGCCGGGTCGACGGGATGTGTCGTGCGGTGTTCCACAGGGATCGTTTTTAGGGCCGCTCTTGTGGAATATCGGTTAGGACTGGGTGCTGCGTGGTCCGTTGCTCAGATGACACCCTTGTTACGGCGCGGGGAATAACGCACCGTGACGCAGCACTGAAGGCCACGGCAGGGTTTGCTCAAGTCCTGGGTCGGATTCGGCGGCTGGGTTTTGAGGTCGCCCTTCACAAATCCGAGGCTCTGTGCTTTCACGGACCTCGGATTTGTGACGGGCCACAGCATCGGCATTGAGCCCTCGATGAAGTATCTGGGGCTCGTACTCGATGGCCGGTGGAACTTCAGACATCACTTCCGAAGTTTGGTCCCAAAACTGAGGGGGGCATCAGCTGCACTAGCGCGGCTAATGCCCAACATCAGGGGACCCAACGCTCCCTACAGGAGACTGTACCTGGGGATCGTGCGAAGTATGGCCCTATACGGGGCCCCCGTATGGGCGGAGACCCTGACGGCTAGCAATGTGGCTAGTGATAAGGGGATACCGCACGATCTCAGGTGAAGTGGCATGTCTCCTAGCCGGAACCCCTCCATGGGACCTGAAAGCGAGAGCTCTTGCATCACTGTTTAGATGGCGCAAGGAGGCGCTGGAGCGGGGCCAAGTGCCTGCGTCTCGAGAAATCGAGGCCCAGCGGTCCCAGCTTCACCAGAAACCGTGGAGACATGGAAGGTGCGACTTGTGCAACCAAAGGGGGGATTCACTACAACCGCGGCCGTCAGACCGGTCATAGACGAGTGGCTGGAGAGGAGACACGGTGCTCTCTCCTACCGGTTGTCACAGATACTTACCGGGCACGGTAGCTTCGGTAGGTATCTGTGGCGAAGACACCGGGAAACCACGGCCGAGTGTCAGCACTGTGAGGACCGCAGCGATGACACAACGCTCCACACGCTAGTGGAGTGCAACAGCGCTAGGTCCTCGTGGTGGGTCTGGACGTGGACACTCTCTCGCTCGAGACCATGGTGCGAGTGATCACCAGTGGGAGTAAGTGGGACTGCGACGCCTCTTTCTGCGAGCAGGTCATGTTTGTGAAAGAGGCGGCGGGGCGGGAACGGGAGAGAACTCTCCCACCCGAGTTACGCAGTCGGCAGCTTGGGTGCCGCCGACCTGTCTTCGCCGAAGACTATCTACCTCCATGACCGCGGTCCTGAGGACGGTGAGGGGGCTGCTCATCGTCCTTACAGAAGCAGGCCCATGACGGCAGCGTGACGTGAGGAATGTGCGTGAATTCTTCAGAAGCGGGATCACACCCGAAACCCCCCAAAGACGCGGGATAGCACCCGAACCACCCCCTGGGTGAGGCCGCAGTGGCGGCCGTAGGTCTGTTGGGAGTCCTGGGACATCCTTCCGAGGGCTTACCCGGGGCTCCAAATCATAGGCTATTGGGCGTTATGTGAGGTTTTTTAGTCGGTAGGAGTCCTGCATAGCATCCATGATGGATTTTCCCTCACGTTAAAAAAAAAAGGTTGCTACGGGCTTTCGTAGTACGTGTAAGAAAATGCTACCCATACTACCTAGATGGCGCTTATCAGCTGTTGTCAGGCGGGCATAGTCAACACTATTATTGTATAATTTACCTGACAACTGTGTATTTTGTATTATATCGAACCCCAAAATTATTAAATGAGATTATACAACTTATCCCTACTAATATTATAAATGCGAAAGTAACTCGTCTGTCTGTCTGTCTGTCTATCTGTTACGCTTTCTCGCCTAAACGGCTGGAGCGATTGAGTTGAAATTTGGTATAGGGATAGGTCCTGGTAAGGACATAGGCTACTTTTTAACCGACTGCGCAAAAGGGTTATGATTTTACGCGATGACGACTTCTACGCGGTCGAAGCCGCGGGGAACAGCTAGTTAACCATAAATTGGAATATTGAATGTTATTATTTCATTAGCAGCTATTGGGAGAAAATGTATTAAAGGGAGGGTAAACATTGTAAGCTCTCTTTAAATTATACTCACATGTTGAAATGGAATTTGCTGAGATTTATTTAAAACTAGCTGACCCTCGCAACTTGTTTACGCCACATAAGGTGTGGAGAGGTATTTTACATCAGACTCATGGGAGCGTATTACATTGGACTGAATGGTAATGTATATTAATGAATTGTTTGACAATAGCCTTAATCATTAAGCTCTTTTATGATGAGGCCAACACGCCAGTTTAGATTTACCCCCACAATCAAAGAAACCCTTGAATTCTAGGTTTAGCGAAAGTTGAGATGCCTCTAATTTCTGAACTACGAAACTCTCAATAATGGAACTTATGTGGAACAATGCTAAAAGCATTCCCTTTCTGACACTAAAAAAATATTTGAAATCGGACCACGCGGTGAGAACTTACAGCTGAAAAACCAATTTATCTTTCATCCCCTCTCCCGCAGGAACGCTTTCCTCGGACTATAAGCTCGGAATGTACCAAGTACCTATTATTCAAATCGGTTCAGTAGTTTCGGCGTGATACTTATTCGGGATACAGACAGACAGACGGACAGACATGAAAATTTTAAATTACATATTCGGCTTCAGAATCGATTATAGAACGCCCAACAATTGAAATTTTCAAAATATCTTCCACGTACAGACTCTCGACCCTCAACAGTTTCACTATAAGTATAGAAGGAGATTTTACATACGTCACAGACGAAACCGCAGGCCACAACTAGTATAAAATATTTATCTCCAGGTAGTTACATAACGGTATCCGACCTTGCGGTCCGCCGTCACTCAAAGAAAGCTTACCAGAGCTTTGCATAATCCTGTTGCATAAGGCACTATCATTATATACCGTTATAATGGAACCTATGTTTAGACTTCCTACCTTCA
Source organism: Miltochrista miniata (assembly GCA_933228765.1). Taxonomy (NCBI): domain Eukaryota; kingdom Metazoa; phylum Arthropoda; class Insecta; order Lepidoptera; family Erebidae; genus Miltochrista; species Miltochrista miniata. The sequence continues at coordinate 16,733,664 of OW121757.1, read as the reverse complement.
TATTAGTAACGGAATTTTCTAGAAGCTTCATTTCTTTATTTAAAAATGCTTTCTGCTGACTGAACTGTAGGTGCAGTCATCCTGTTAATCGTTAACCTTGTTGACGGCCGCTTGAATGCAAATTTGACAGCCTTATTCGGGTTCCGTACCCAAAGGGTAAAAACGGTATAAGATTTCATTGTAGGCCTGTCTGTCTGTTTGTCTGCCTGTCTGTCCGTCATGTGGCTGTATTTCAGGAACCGTGATAGCTAGAGAGCTGAAATTTTTACAGATGATATATTTTTTTCGCCGCTTTATCATCAAATACTAAAATCAGAAAAATGGGGGGGAATTAAGGGGGTTTTTTACTTGAGTAAATAAAACCACATGGTGCTCGATGATTGTGCCACATGATTCGATGGAAAAACAATCAAATCTTTCCTCTTCATAACATTAGTATAGATATGGACTAGCTGGTGCCTGAAGCTACGCCCGCGAAAAATTTTGTTCCCATTCCCTCTTCCCATGGGAACTTATTCCAGGGATAAGCGTACCTTATGTGTTCCAGCCTATAATCTATTATTCTACCGAATTTCTGACGTTAGACCGTGAGAGCGTAACAAACATCCACATATCTACACATCTACTCGGATGACTCGGTGCAAAGGCGAGCTACGAGTATGAGAGTTGTCAGCGATCCCATACTTGGAACCTCTTAGTAGGTGATGTAGAACCTCTTTGTTACAGGAGAGACTTTGCTTCTCTGTGTGTATTTTACCGGCTGTATAGGTAACGGTTTGTGCTCTGAGGAATTGTTTGACATGATGCCTACGGCTACATTCTGTCATCGCACCACTCGCCACTGACAGGGTGTTCATCCTCACATGTTGCATCCGGAGCGCTCGAGCACGGTTAGATCCGATAGGGGCTTTCTACCGCGCACGCTTAGTACTTAGGTTGTGAAATGATCTCCCTGCCTCGTTTTTCCCAAACGCCTAGAGTTTGGGGTTCTTCAAGAGGGGTCTTAGAAGGTTTTTACAGGGTCGGCAGCACGAGTCTAGCGCCTCTGGTGTTGCAAACGCACATAGGCTGCGGTGACCACCGGTACATTTGGTGGGTTTGCCACCTTAGTGGTATAAAAAAAAGGAAAAAATCTACACTCACAAACCTTCGCATTTAAAATATTAGTAAGATCTGACTTGCGTACCTATAGGAAACCTCTGAAGACATAAACCTGTAGCTCAAACATTATAAATTACTAGACTCAGCCAATAAAGGCTTCTATTTCACTCAAAGCTATAGCAGCCCGCGTTCCCTCATGAATGTTTTGTATCGCTTCTTTTGAAGATTAATGTAAAGCCATATGATTTCGTATACTAAAAACCGGCTATGTGCGCGTCGAACTCGCACACAGAGGGTTCCGTATTAAAAAAGGGCAAAATATCACGTCGTTTTAGTATTTGTTGTTATAGCGGCAACTGAAATAGGTAGGTAGGTAGGTACATCATCTCTAAAAATTTCAGCTCTCTAGCTGTCACGGATCCTGAGATACAGCCTCGCAACGGACAGACAGACAGACAGAGAGACTGTCAGACCGACAAACAGACCACAGAGCATCGCGCGCCTTAGACAGTTCGCGTTGCTCTATGCAAACAGACGGACAGCGAGGTCTCATTAATAGGCTCTCGTTTTTTACCCTTGGGTACGGAATCCTAAAAAGGTAGATATCCCACTTATAAAAAAAATACAAAGTAAGTACATTATGTTTTACTAGACGGCGCCCTCAGCTCCACCTGGGTGGATTTATCCCGGTATCAAAAGTAGTTTATTATTCCAGAGTAAAATCTATACCCGAAATTTTAGACCATTACAACTATAGACCTCACAGGGCTTCGGTGAAAAGGCCTCAAACATAAAAAAAATAACGTGCTGGCTTTGGAAATAACTAAGATGAAGAACTAATAAATAATGTGAACGATGAAAGTACTGGGTATTGACACTCACGCCATGAAACAGGTCGTAAATAAAGTGCAAGTGGCCACAACGGCTACGAAAGTTAGGTATATCGAAATTTTATTACTTTTCTCATCAAGTCTATCGATTTATAGTACTCCTTTCAAATTACATGACTATACATATAAGGCAAAGAGCACATTAGCCATTATAGAGAGATATGTGGATTGAGTGAAATATTTTGACGACTATTCACATTAATGTAATATACACGGTTGAAAAAGATGATTACCTTTAGCTATTACTCTGTAAGTAAGTACTTATATTTACTTTTGTGATATGTGTGGTCTTCCCAATACATATAACAGACCACTGCTGAACGTGGGCTCTCCCAAATTAACGCCATAACACACGATCCTGGACCTTCCGTGTCCAATCTCTTCCTGCGTTTTTTCCCAGGTCACCTCAGTACTACCTCTCGTTAAACCAGAATTCATTTTCTCCATCGGCCATCGGTTGTTCTTCATGTGTGGCCAGCCGCTTTTGCCACTCTCTGTGAGCGATGTAGAGAGAGTGGAGTGGTCCTCTCCCATTAAAAAAAGAATTAAGATGGTTTCGGAGAGGACAGGACTCAGAGGACTCAGAGACACACCGAGCATAGCCATGGAGCGAAGATGACTCGATGCGCAACTTTCATAGCATGAGTTAGCCCCAAGAGTCCAAGTCTTGGCACCGTAATTCATACCTAACTGGTAAAACGTTTTCGTATCAGGTTATTATAAAACAGCAAATTCTCGACATTCTATTACAAATAAATGACCTAGTGTTAGTCTGTATCCATCTTTAGGCAGCCAGAGGCAATGACTGAGGAATATTTATTCATAGGCACCTTTTATGACGTGCAGTCTGCTACATAAGTTATGGCGGATAACTGTTAGGGCTACCAAGCGCTTCCTGGTGTCAGTCTATCTAAGCGCACGGTAGTGCGCAGGCCAAGTTCCAGCAACAGGCCGAGCGCATACCCTTTTTAGGCGAACAATTAGCCCATAGGAACTTGGCCTCCTTTTCAACAGGGATGTTTTCGGTGGGATAACCATTACGCAATTCTACTGGTGAAATTATTTATTTGGTTTCGATTAGTATCTACCACTTTTTCTGGAAAAGATTGCGGGCTGGGACTGGATATGGAAGGCGCAGTATGTTGTGGCGTAAATTCGGCGAGGCCTACGTCCAGGAGTGAACTGTCATAGGCTGGTTTGATTAATTGATTGTTCTAATTTACATAATCTAGAATCTTATAAAAGGAAGAAGAAAAAGGATCATAAATGTTGAGAATCCAGAACAGCAAGAAGACCATTCCTGGCAAATGGTGTAAACCTCAAACACGGTTCATGATCGAGGATTGTAATTGAACCGATGGCGATGTCGTGCGACCTGAGCAAACCTTTACCATAAAAACTAAATTATACGCACCTACATTATTCTGTATAAGAAATCTGATTTATTTAAAGTCAATCTGGCCGCCATAACAATAAATCATAGTACAAATGCCATTAATGTAATGATGGTAATTTCACGTCGGACCGTAACCGGCGCGGGCGCCTCTGGAGAAAACCAATATAGTAGTTTTTGAAATAATCTAGGGACTATTATAATAATATTGGGCGTCAATGCCCTAGTGTCTTTAGAAATTGGTATGGTACAAATAAGACAATGCATAGGTACCATTACCACCGACAAATTGGACCAGTTTTGCTTATGTATAGAACATTTTCATTTGATATTATGAATGAAACGCTGACGCTGAAGTAATAAAATGCCTATGTCCCTGAGGGGCTTTTGAGATGTGAATTACACACCCACACTCTTCCAATAGTTTTGTGCATACCAATTGGCGATACCGGGCCCTGTAATATGAGAAAATCGGCATAGCATCAGAAACAAATTAAATAACTATTACCATAGTATTAGAAATTAAAGAAATCCGGAATGATTTTCGTTTTCTTTCAACTTAAAATGATAGAGGAGAGTGAAGGAGATCTCGTGGTGTGCGTGTAGGTACTTTTAGGTTTCTTTAGCGACATCAGGAATTCGGGAGTGATTCTCGACTTCGCTCAAGAGATGAGCCTTGATCGGTAACGGTAAGGGATTGGTGTGCCCCCTAGGTGAGGCCGCAGTGGTAGCTGTAGGCCAGTTGGGAGTCCTGACGACATCCTTCCGAGGGCTTACCCAGGGCTCCCAACCGTAGGCTGTTAAGTAGGATACGTTTAGGTTTTTGTTGGCAGGAGTCTGGAATAGCATCCCTGTAGTATTTTTCCCACGTTGAAAAAATGAAGAAGAAGCGCTCGTGGCCCCGCGGACTCAGTGTTCTGTAAACGATCACTGCAGTAAGCAACTTTCACTATGGCCGGTCCATGGATGGGTGACCATCCATGTGATCACTTTGTGACATTTATTTGAGCGTTTCCGTGCTTCGGAAGGCACGTTAAGCAGTTGGTCCCGGTTGCCAGTAAAATGGCAGTCGTTAAGCCAAGTTGAAGGCTTTATTTCAACAGCAGGCAGTCACAACCTGCGCCTGTCCATTTAAACACGGCAATACGGCTCACAACGTATTACGTGGGACAAATTATAAAAAAAGGTGAAATGTGGGCATATAATAATTATGCCTCTGCCTACCCCTTCGGGGATAAAGGCGTGATGATGAACCTTAAAAAAATAAAGAGACTGATGAGCAGAAATTTGAAAGTTAGAATGTGATAACAGTATATTTCAAATGATTGATTGGTTTCCAAGGCGATACATTTTAGAAACATATTATGGTAATACTCGTATTGTGATGTTTTTGTTGAACATAAACATAATGTCCACATAAATTGATTCAACGGTTTTCTATATGATATTCGATTAACACCCAATAAATAATATAGTAATCGATATTTAAATTATCCAATATTGTTTTATGATTTTAATAATAGCGAGATAGATTGAAATTGATATTGTATTCTTCGATATGCGTGACCATGAATATGTGATTTCTTTGGGGCGTGTCGGAACAGTTAACTGTGATGCCATTTAGACATATTTATGGCAAAATTTATGACACCTTATCGTGTAATTTAATAGATTCAATGTTAAATTGATTTTTACGTTGATTTTTAGTTTGATTTTCAATGGAATTTGTTTTTTAAATGTTATTTTTATACAAAAAAATATTGCTTGACATTAATGGCATTTGCTGTTTCAGTACATTTTTGGCATTTTTAGGGTTCCGTACCCAAAGGGTAACAAACGGCATACATACTATTCATGAGACTTCGCTGTCCGTCTGTCTGTCTGTCTGACGTCACTACCGGTCTGTCGCGGGCGGGGCGAGATTTCAATGCCGCGCAGCAGTGCTGCATTGCAGCCGTGACACTGTTGCTGAGTTCGGAATGTATTCCTATACAGAATGTACTAGGACCAGTGGTTCTGTTGCAGCATAGCTGCGGCATCAGTGCTGCGTGCCGCCGAGTTTGGAATCATAGCTTTATTCTATTTCAGCCAGATCCGTTTAGTTATTAGGAGGCTAAAGAGAAAGAGTAACAAACATCCACACAACTTGACTTATAAACAGTCGTATTTATAATATTAATAAGAAGTAAGATGCTAAGTGTGGGCTAGCTATAGTATCTAAACATCCCACATTATGGAAATCTATTTCCGTAGGGCTTGATTATAGTAATATGCAATTGCACATACTTTGGAACAGTATGTAACTAGTAATAAATGCAAAAAGCGTCCGGGTTCGTCGTACGATCTGGCCGGTGCAGCGCTTCTAAACTGTACCTACCGACCTAGGTATCCTAACGCGGTTCCCAGGTCGCCGACCCTTGCTTAGCTCGGAGGCGGTAGATTCGCAGGATACGATAAATTTCAATAGTGCATCGACTGGATGTTCCTGCTAAGTTTATTCTGGATACAATGCGTTTGGGCGTTATTGCATGCAAACTACGAGGAAGTTTAAATATTTGGTTTATGAAGGTACAGCGATGTGTGCCAGCCGTTTCAACGACCAGTATTAATATGTATTGCCTTTGTATAGGCCCCGAGACTTCAATAATATTGCCTATACATCCTAATTTAATCTATAAAACCAGCCTATTGCTATCTATCGAACTCTGATCCTAAATTCCATCCATAAATCACTACAGTTAAGTAGTTTCACTTGTAATTTTTGTCTAAACATATTATAGAAAACAAGTAAGGATTGTTTTTATCACATTAGCTGGTATCAGAATACCATACCATCAATTACTCGTATTTTTATGTAACTTATCGTTCAATTCCTTTCATGAACAGTAACAAGGTACGATTGCGAAAAAAACATAGAACAGAAAAACGTTGCGTGGATAAAGATATATTTATTAAGATTGAAAACCGGCCAAGTGCGAGTCGGATTTAAGAACAGAGCGTTCCGTACCAAAAAATATAAGTATATTCCTGAATTTAGTTTATTTGGAGCGGCGGCAACAGAAATACACCAGCTGTGAAAATTTCAGCTCTTTAGCTATTACGGGTACAGCTTCATGACAGACATACAGACATTGAAATCTCAGTAATAGGGTCCCATTTTAAGATTTGTGTACAGAACCCTAAAAACCAGCATGTATAGTGCGAGACAAGAAAATAGGTCCTAATATTTATGTTAAGGTACAGTGTTTTATACTTAAAGTCTGCAAACATTCATGCGGAGTTTACAATTGTGCTAATTGTTTAATGAACCGTTTACGTTCCTTTAAATAGCATAAAAGCACTTACACTTTACACGATCCGTGGATAATTGCGGAAATGTTTTAGTAAGAATAAGGTCTTGGCGGGTTTGTATGTTCGAAGATAAATCATAGAAGGCTGTCACTTTATAGGTGTACCATATTTTTTATATTCAGCTCGCCAAAATGATGCTGCCGCCTGATGGAAAGTCACAGCGACATCTAGCGATTGGGGGCCACTGTCACAGTCTGTAAGACTATAGACAGTGATCCTCAAGTTGGCGGCTCTATGATGTGCCTCTTCACGCTCCGCTTGAAGAACCCAGGACTGTACTTAGAGTAAAAATACAAACAGTGATAATATTAGAGTAACTAACTACTGACAACTTTATTACATTGTCAATTTGCTTTAGTCGAAAAAGGGACAAACTCGGAAAAAAATATAAGTAACCTAGCAATTTTCCTTCATTTTTAATGGTGAGTATAATTTCTTTTTTCGAGGTATTCCATCTATTCAATTTCGTGGAAGATTAAGGCCTCTTAAGTAAACATAATTTTCACAAGGTAGGCACATGTGGGATTTAAGCTTCTGATTCTGAACCAGGGTTCCTTTTTCAAATCTGCAGATCCAAGTGACTTGTAGTTATGGTTCGTTCACAGCTATTTTACCTCTAGCGGTGAGGTTGCCTACTTCGATTTTCCTTACCTATTAAGTTTTGGTTTCTCCCGTGTACTCCAACATTTAGCTGAAACCTACTACATATAACAATAATAAATAATAACCAATAATAATACCCCTCGTGGACAGTCGTTATCTTATCATGGGATTAATGCAACTCTATGAGGGCATAGTAGATTTGTTTTTTTAATCATCTGCTTTCTGAGATCAACAAAAAAATGTCTCACAAGGTTATAGAAAAGCACACATCCGCAGGGCAGCTTGTGGCGAGCTGAAAGTGCGTGGCTACACATCGGTCCCGATTCCTCAGAGTTTTGTTGTGCTTTGTCACCGGTTAGCATTTAATGGGCTAATGGGAGGGCGCTACTCCCGGAAGTGCAGCAAATCTCAACTCTGGCTTGCCTTAATTGGCCGATCAGAGGGAGGAAGCCAGAGCTTTTTGCTCGGGGGTGGAAGTGTCATTTTCACGGGCATAACTACTAGGAAACCCGCTCCGGGTCTGACCCGCGATGGCGAAACCGGCGCCGCACCGCTCGACACCCCTAGCCGCTCAAACCGGTGTTGCTCTCTGTCGCCTCACAGGCTTGCATGCCTATGGCGATTGTATAGGGGGCCCATCTAGTGAGCTGGCGAGTCATCGTCTGCCAATATTTTGATAGAATAATCATTGAAAATGGCAGACGCCGTCTTCATCCATAAAACTAATGACCCAGTCCATTTTAACCCCCAATTCAATAGCCCATTTTGTAGTTAGCATATTTTACAATAGTTTAGCTCCCATGCATCGTCGGCAGTCCATTGCCGTTCTTCTACATAAGGCGGACGTGAATTGTCTGCAGTGGGGTCCCATTTCCCAATACATTAAAAATCTCAAAGGGCCTCTGCGTGTTTGACCAATATGTTCCCATGTAAGCCTACCGAAAGACCGGATATCTTCGTTAAAAGAAGATACCCGAGTAGAGGAAAGAGACATAAATAATAATAATAAATAAATAAATATTCACGGACATTTCACACAACGCTATCTGATCCCAAAGTAAGCTAGGAATAACCTGCTTGTGTTATGGGTATCAGACCACGGATATTAATACTTAAATACTTTTAAATACATACATATTATACATAGAAACACCCAGACTCTTGAGATAAACAATTATGGGTCACGGAAATCGAACCCCAGCGCCGCAGGCGGTGACACTACCGACTGCGCCACAGAGGCAGTCATACCTTCTTTTACTTTTACATATCTTCTTTTGCTGGCGTTTTTCCGGCGTGGTCATTAATTTGAGATGTGGAACATTGTGGAAACAGCGACTTTGCCTTCGTTGGTGTCAGTACTGAATGCTTTTTTCAGATATTAATAAAAATAAAATATAAACTTATTTATAGTTGCAAATTGACAGGAGCACTTTTTTAGTAAAGTTAAGTTAGTATATTTTATGAATAACAAAACATTTAGTGCTAACAGTTGGATTTTATAAGAAAAATGTCTTCTTTGGCACTCATAGGGTGACTTTACTGCAATACCAACACAGAAAAGGATTTGTCAGAGGTAAAATAACTGTGAACGGAGTACGAGTATATTGGTAACTAAATTACGCTGTAAACTTTTATGCTAGTAGTGTCTGCACTGGAACAAGCATTTTTCAGTGCTAGCCTCTTGGCTCAATATACCTTAAAATCAATACTTGTTTTACAGATAATTTTAGAGGCTAAATTTATTATGTAGCTTTTTAATGATACACCACAGTAAATCACCTGTGACAACGGTGTATTTAGGAGTGATGCCTAACAACGAGCACTACAATAAAATATAATTTAATGTTGACTCTCGCTCTGAATGTTAAGGGCCACTAAAAGTTTATTTATATGAGAAAGTGTCTTTTGTTTTATGTTGTGTAATGTTTTTACACGTGTGCTACTTAAAGTTAATTGTTACTCCACCCCGCTGGACGCAATTAGCGTTATTATTTAAAACATGCTGTCTATTCTAATTAAGCTAAGTTGCACTCGAAAGGGTTATCGAAGGGGCTATTTGTTTTAGGATTTACGAAAGCATCTTCTAACTCTGATCTAACCTTGATTAAATTGTATTCTATTACGATAAAATATTGATATAAGTAATTTAAAAAAAAAATACGGCCATCATCATGGACTGTGACTGCCCAGCACACAGAACTACATTTTAGAAAATTGCATAAAGGTACATTTCATTTAACTCACTACACTATTATAATTATAGCCAATCAAAACCAAATCAATCGTTCCTCTTTATAATATTAGTGTAGAAAGAGAAGGAAAGATTGAGAGAAGGAGAGAGAGAGAGAGGTAACTAACAACTTTACTACCTATCGCTATCCCCATGCAGACCCTCCCTGATATTTTCCAGGTTGTCCGTCCGTCCAGTGGATGTCGTCCTTAGGTTTGTGGAGCCGCAGTCTTCACTGCAGAAACAGTTTGCTCCATAGACCATAAGTGCTTCTACAATGTCATCAACCTTTTGGCACTTTAACGTGCTTACTCTGTGAGCTCTGTATGCTACTATAATTTATCTGCTTTTTACTCCTCAAAATACTCTAAGTATAGTTCGAGCATAGAGGGATATAGCAGCCAGTATATCATCACAATACTCAATGTGGTTCAGCTACGAAATGTACCTAAATCTAAATCTTCACAAATTCTTCCGCCATTTTACAGTAAAGTTAGAACTTTTCTCAAAGAAAAACCTCTTTTGAGTAAGCGCACATTCCTGCCTAATATTTTACTCAAGAGTCTGGGTGTTTCTATGTATAATATGTATGTATTTAACAGTATATAAGTATTAATATCCGTGGTCTGATACCCATAACACAAGCAGGTTATTCCTAGCTTACTTTGGGATCAGATAATGTTCAGATATCGTTGTGTGAAATGTCCGTGAATATTTATTTATTTATTTATTTAATATTGAAAATTTGAATTCTAGGCTATAAACCTAAAAAACAGATCTACGGAAAATAATACTAAATCGGTCCGCTGCTGGACGTAGGCCTCTCCCAAATTGCGCCACAATACACGGTTCTGCGCCTTCCACATTCAGTCAGTCCCTGCGACTTTCTTCAGTGGCAGTGGGCTGGCCACATCTGTAGGAGAACCGATGGCCGGTGGAGCAAACGAGTTCTGGAGTGGAGACCGCAACTTGGTACTGTTGGGGTAGGATGACCCCCGCCAGATGGACCGACGACGACCTGAATACTAAATGAAGCATGAAAATAACTACTTTTTTTTTGTTTAAATAAAATGGTACAATAATGACGATGGTCGCGATCAATATGTAGGTAGGTTTAAATTTCAATCCTTCGTGCATTGGGAACCTACATTAAGTTTAAGTAGACAGGCTTGTCCATCAGAGATTATTAACATATTGTGAAATTCATACTCCTTTTCCATGTAAGGTAAGTGCTGATTGCAATTATGTTATTATATAAATTACTGGGTAGAATGAGGATGGACTTGTGAGTTCTGAGTAAGTATTACAATCTAGAGTTGACAATTTGGTACATAGAGCAACACGGCCTATGCCTTTTATAGCGAGTGGAGGTGCCATACGGAGGGGTTTACCCGTGTTGACCGAAATTCATTTGATCATTTGACGTGTGACCGAAAAAACATTAGGCCATTCTATTACTGATCGAATGAACAATTGACCAAAAGAGTTTTTATCGAACCAACATTTGATATTTTTACTACTAATCGAATTAACGTTTAGTCGAAAAACAGTTGACTCAAAAATATTGCGAAATAAGTAGAATTCGGTACTGGCACTCGCCGGCCGCTGCCGTGGCACACTCGCTTCGCTCGCTCGGCTCGTGCGTTGTGATCGCAGTTCTAACCTAACCTAACCTAGCCATTTTGATTCAGCTCCTGTTAAAATATTCTTTAGTTAGATGTTTTTCAACAAAATGGTAGTAAAAATACCAAACGTTTGTACGATAAAATCTCTTTTGGTCAGTTAATAAATAAATAAATAAATATTCCCGGACATTTCACAAAACGTTATCTGATCCCAAAGTAAGCTAGGAATAACCTGCTTGTGTTGTGGGTATCAGACCACGGATATTAATGCTTATATACGTTTAAATACATACATATTATACATAGAAACACCCAGACTCTTGAAACAAACATTTATGGGTCACACAAATATTTGTCTCTGGTGGTAATCGAACCCACGACCTCCACGACGACGATCGAATTGTTCATTCGATCAGTAGTAGAAAGGCCTAATGTTTTTTTGGTCACACGTCAAATGATGAAATGAATTTCTGTCACCAGTGGTAAACCGCATACGGAGACTTCACCCCTGTCAAAGCGTACTCTAAAGGAGTACGCTTACACACACACACATTTATAAGAAACTAGCTGACCGGCGCAACTTCGTTTGCGTGATAAATGAAGAACCGCTCGACCGATTTTGTGCAAACTTTACATAAACCATCTACTAAATAGTCCCAACAAACCCTAAATATTTGGTTTGGATAGGTGAGCCCGTTCTTGAGTTATAAAATTACAACGAAAAGTGGCATTGATTTTTATATATATAGATATATACATATATCTGTGTGTGTCTGAAATAATGAGTGTATTGTTTTGTGCAAGTTCCGTAGTGACAGCCGATTGCTTTTGAAGTGGTGTTTAAGAATACGATTTTACCCCGCAACATATGACACACAGATATGTTTAGAGCAAACATGCCTTGTCTACTCTCCTTGTACTGGTCGTGTTGCTCTATGATTTGGTAGCGCGTGTTGGTAATGCGTGCGTGGTTTCGTCGCCTCCGCAATGGCGCGCCTCAGCTCTTGTTAACGTTTTTGCGTTAATCATGTCTGCTGCCAGTTCGCCACTTAAATGAATTAAGTTAAATTATGCAAATAGTCATAATTGACAGTTTTGAGATGTGTTCAGTTTAGTTGCTGATAGAGAAGTGTAAAATAAGAACAGGGTTATTTTTCTAATAGAGTCTCTTACAGAACATACCTATAAAATATTTCATTTTTTTACATAAATTTACTGGGAAAAGGGAGGAAGGAAGAACACTGTTTTTCTAAATTTCTTTAAAGTGTATTATTATGAATACAAAATGTTGTTTTAATTTATCAAGAAAAGGTTTAAGAGCATTCAAGTGCATTTTATGTATGTCAACGACACAAATGATAGAAAATTCAAAGTCGTAGAACCTACAGATGTGACTTTTTTTTAACGTGAGGGAAAATCGTTTATGGATGCTATGCCGGACTCCTACCGACTAAAAAACCTCACGTATTCTGCCCAACAGTCTGCGGTTGGAAGCCCTGGGTAAGCCCTCGGAAGGATGTCCCAGGACTCCCGAGACAGATGCGGCTTGTAAGAAGTTATAGTCTAATACAAATAACCCCAGCAAAAGGCATGCAGACATGCCTTTTTCATACATAAATTACCATAACATACAAGTATTGTTATACCTACCAATAAGTAATTGTATTGCGGTACTCTAGTTGAGAAGTTCATTCTAAACGCACGTTCTACGTCTCAGTATTGCATTCGGTAGTGTAACCGACTGCCGCGCTGATGTCCTGGGTTCGATTCCCGAGTCCGTCCAAATAACTATTTGTGTTATCCACAAATGTTTGTTTCGGAGTTAGGGTGTTCCTATGTATAATACCTAATGTTTGTAGGTATTTAGAAATATTATGGTACAAGTACAAACTTATATAAGGTGTTATAAGGGTGGACGCTTAAAAATTAAAACTTTTTGCGTGTTAGTCCAAATGCTAATAGGTCAATATGCGAGTGTGTCAAATTGCGAGTTGGTCAGTATGCGAGTTTATTTGGTATTGGTCATTATGCGTATTGGTCGTTTTGCTTAGGCGTCATTATACGTGTTGGTTGTTATGCGTGTGTGTCAATATTCGTATTACCTGTTGGTCATTGTGCGTATTGGTCATTGTGCGTCTAAAGGTTAAATTTGGGCTAGATGATGATGTGTGAGAATGTCCAATAATATTTATTTGTCTGTTCTAGCTTTATCGATAACTATTTTCACGTAGGTACCTGACTATATAAAGGCTAAGTATTAAACATTTGGTATTCAGCGCGATAGAACGAGCATCCCGTCAATAGTATACTGATGATGCATTGCGATATGACAGACTAAGTTTGCATATTTAATACAGGAGGATGTTATGCGTCAATGGGTGGGTTCCTAACCTACAAAAATGTTCTTGATGGTGGTCTTGAGAAGGATGATTTTGCTTTGTTGTTTAAGTCATTCATCAAGAAGACTAACAGTCGATTAAGTACTGTTGCTAGAACTTTAATCACGTCCATAATGTTTATTTTAGATAATGAACATTAGGCAAATGATCGCGTTATCTGTAATGGTACAATGAAAATGGGTAGATTGACACGAGTTCAAATGACGCGGTTATGAACCAATACGAATAAGTTGATGTGTCTATTTGTAATGTCGAAAATAACAGCTTCCTCTAAATACACGTACATAAATGTATACGAAGTGCTAACACAAAATACGTTACAATATTTCGTCGGTTTGTTATAGAAACTATTTAAAAGCTTGTACTTGCTATAGAATATTGACAGCTGCTGAACATTGTATTTTCAAATTACATACCTACGTATTAAATACTAGCTGATGCCTGCAGCTTCGCCCGCGTGAAATTTGTTCCCGTTCCCGCTTCCCGTGAAAACTTATTCCCGGGATAAGTAGCCTAAGTTACTCCTTATTACATAAGTTATCTGCCAGTGAAAGTCCCGTCCAAATCGGTCCAGCCGTCCCAGAGATTAGCCGGAACAAACAGACAGACAGACAAAAATTTAAAAAATATATATTTTGGTATGTGTACCGTATATACATTCATATGCATGTAGTAGAAAGCGGTTATTTTAATATTACAAACAGACACTTCAATTTTATTTATTTGTATAGATATAGGTATAGATAGAAATCGTCCAAACTATCGTATATAAACAAATGCGGTAGCAAATATTTATTTCATCTCCGAACTCAAACCTAAAACCTCAACTTGGACAATCGCATACACGTCTACTGACCCACTGAGACATGTATTTATGGTCGCCACTGTTCAGGTGTAATCTGATCGTATAGTGAGTGAGACGATGGTATCGACCACACAATGAGTCTTGTTTTGTTATTGATGGTTATCATTCGTTTGTGCTTAATTGATCCGCGAAGTTTTATTGTAATTTGCTCCAAAACATCGATGAAACAAAATGCATTGTTTATACATTATGCGTTCACGCAATGTATTTTATAGCCTAGTAACAGTCAGTCAAATAGTCAACAGGTGTAGGTACGCCTTCCCGGCGGTGTTCTGGTGCATTAGACAGATCCCAGAACACCCTCACATGGGCAGATCGGTGTCAAGGAGTTTTAGTGAGTATTCCCAGTGCTATCGTGATCAGGTACTGGGCGACCCTCACACGAGCCCATGCCTCGCCAGCATGGGTAGTCCGTAAGCGGAGCTCTCCTTGTAAAAAAAAAAGGTACGGCGCATAGGGCGGTGGGTACTGGCGATCGCTTCTGGATGTTTGAGATTGCCTTAAACACCCCCACTTTCAAGAACCCCGTACTCTAGTCTGTAGAGGATGCAATGCAATCAAACTAACATCTTCAGGGCCTGTTTCTTCAGACTAAAGGAATAAGCGTATGTGAAGACAAGAAATAGATTGATTTCATTGATGCATTGTATAGCATATTTAGACACGTAACGTCCAGATATAGTGTTTTTTCCAATCTCTGATATCGAGGGCGATCAATTTGAACGTAAAAAAATTCTTCGATAGTCTGGTACAAAAATGTTGTTAGACTACCAACGTTGTGTACTATTTTGTTTAACACTTTTAACCGGAATGGATAGCTGTGAAGTAAAGTAAAAGTCCTAAATAAACGAACTCCATTGAATTATCATACATCAGCGTCAGTCCCAGTTGCAACCGACGCACTGCTTGTTTGCTTCTGTTACATTTCAAGGTCTCATGGTCCTTAGTATCCTGGTCGTACCTACCATACAGGTTCGACCACCAATGTAATATCATAGGTGTTGTAAAAGTCTATAGGCTATAGTGACTACTCAATGGAACAGTATTGATGGGAATAGTTTACGAAGGTCAGGTGTAAAGCATAGTCTTATAAGTCACAGAACTAATGGGAAAAAAATTACCAGTAGTTCTGCCAACAGAACTAGTCAACAGAACAGGTGGGAGTAGACGACAATTTCGATCGATCGATGGAAAATTAAAAAATAAATAAAAGTAAAATCAGAATTGAATCGATCGATGGGTGGTATGAAACCATACCCCATATCACTACGTCCTCGCAAAAGGTGGCGGCTAAGTTCTTCGAATTCCTGTTCACTCAGCACAACATGTTCTATTATAGCACGTTCCTTCCTGTGTCTTGTTGCAGTAAAATTTATAATAAGTAATTTTTTTTTTCTCGTACCAAGCAAATCTGCTATAATTGGACATTAACAGTAAAAAGAAAGATTGGTTTGGGAATGTCCTAAAAACTATAGAATATTACTTATTTTACAGGCTATCTATAAAGTATTTAATTTTCACAGGGCGTCAGCAATAAAAATGTGACGCTATTCAATAGAAGCTGTTCGGTAGACTATCAGTAAGTAATTGATTACTGCACGGAACACGAGATTGGTATATCGGTCCATCGGTACGTACGCACAATGTCCAATAAACTAGCCGATGTTATCTGTCGCTGTAAATGAATCGATGTTGGCGACTCACATCGAAACTTTACACGGAGGACGTGATTCGGAACTTGATATGTTTGTACGCTGATTTTGTTGATAAACTACGCAGCACGTGGATATTTTATAGAAATAAAAAGTAAGTACGTGCAGATTTCTGTGCATATGTAGAGCAAAATGCATGAATCGATAATAGGACCTGTCGTACTGCATGGTTCCGAATGTTGGGCGCGTTAAGAAAATAGATGAATAAAGATTGCATGAAGCGAAATTGAGATTGTTATAGTGGATGTGCAATAAATAAAAAAAAATCAATAAAAAATAAAACCGACTTCAAACAAATCCTGAAAAATAAAAATTTACAAAGTACAAAGTAATATGTATTTTGATTTTATCAGATATTATTCAATATCATATTGAAGTCGGCGCCAAGTAAACCCATAGTTTTATGTAGGTATTATTCATGGCACCAACTTCAATATTTGAATAAAATCTAATGAATCAAAATACATTTTACTTTACGCTTTGTAAATTTTTATTTTTCAGGATTTGTTTGAAGTCGGTTTTATTTTTTATTGAAAAATTTTTTTTCATTATTTTAAGTGACAGGTGAACCGAAAAATATATCTATCTAGGTGAAAGTTCTTATCAATACAAATCAATCAAGCCCAAACACAAGGTAGCTGCTGTAAATCATTAAGGAATTCCCTCGACTGTCTTTCGGTTCCATCATCAGATCGACTCCAGACATTCATTAAATTGTAGTACATTAAAGCACTGAATTAAAAAGTTAACAAACGCACTCTAGTTGTCCCTACAAATTTCGGTGGTTGCCCTCGATTTCTCCTGAATCCCATCATCAGATCCTGACCTGGTGAAATTCGGACCCCCTCATAAGTGAACTCTATCCAACAAAAAGCAGATTTGAAATTCGTCTATAATTGACGAAATATCGGTGAACATACATGAAACATTGACAACTTCCTTTTTTTTAAAAGTCGGATCTATAAATCTAGGTGTAAAGTTCTCATCAATACAAATCAATCAAGCCCAAACACAAGGTAACTGCTGTAAATTGTTAAGGAATGCCCTCGTCTGACTTTCGACTCTATCATCAGGTCGACTCCAGACCTTCATTAAAGTGTAGAACATTAAAGCACTTAATTAAAAAGTTAACAAACGCACTAGTTGTCCCTACAATTTTCGGTGGTTGCCCTCGTTTTCTCCTGGATCCCATCATCAGATCCTGACCTGGTGAAAATGGGACCACCTCAGAAGTAAACCCTATTCAACAAAAAAAGAAATTTTGGAAATCCCTCTATAATTGACGGAAATATCGCTTAACATACATAAAAAAAATACATACAGACGAATTGAGAACCTCCTCCTTTTTCTGAAGTCGGTTAAAAATAAGAAATGAGTATATCAGTTGGAGTTAGAAAGTGAAACCAGTGACTGAAAAAATAAGAGATAACCGTCTGTCGTAGTATGGGCATGTAATCAGAAAGACATTCAACCAAAAGAACGATGAATTTGAAGTGTTGAGAGATAGAGAGCCTGAGGAAAGCCAAAGAAAATTATAAACTAAGCGTGTTAAGCATGATATGAATGTGAAAGGAATGAATGATGAGACGACGGCGACGGCGATGGGTAATAGAGAAGAAAGGAAAAAGAAGGCATGTTACGCTGACCCTAAATAGATTAGAAGCGCTCGTGGTCCCGCGGACTCAGTGTTCTGTAAACAATCACTGCAGGAAGCAACTTTCACAATGGCTGTTCCTTGGTTGCCAGTAAAATGGCAGTCGTTGAACCAAGTTGAAGGCCTTTATAGGCGGTGGCTTGAAAAATTCCAACAACAGGCAGTTACAACCTGCGCCTGTTCATTTCAACACGGCAATACCGCCACTACCTATTACGTGGGACAAGTTCTAAATAGGTGAACAGTGGGCATATAATATGCCTATGCCTACCCTTTCGGGGATAGAGGCGTAACCGTGTGTGTATGCTACATAGATTAGGATAGGGGCAGGAAAATGATAAATGACGTACCTATAGAGTTACGTAGATATTGCTTGCAGTTTGAAAGCAGACTATGAATAGTTGTGTCTGGTATGCGTTAGTTTGTCGTAAGAACTTATAACTATAATCGGAAAGGTTCAAGAACCGTTCTTAGCTATACTTACTTGCGGTAGTCCGCCAGCCCGTCACGCGTTGTTCTGGAACAAACTTCTGGACCTTTTAAGAGTTAGAACTTCAGCAGCACACTAATGTTTATTGAAATATGTGCTATGGTAATACCTATTCCTTAATTATACCTGATAATTTACCTTTATTGCCGAGTATGACAGTTTTAAATTCATATAAGCAACTTCTTCGTCTTCTATAGCATTTTGAAGAAAAATTCAAGCCACTCTACATACTACCCGTTCGCTCTAACTTTGCCGCTGGCGTAGAGGTGTATACCCGAATTGTTAATTACACGAAGTAAATTGACAGTAGCTAATGTCACTTCGTCATAGAAAATAAGCTACATTGTATGAAGAAGTGACATTAGTTGTTGTCAATTTACTTCGTCTAATTAAAAATTCGACTTTAGTATGGAGCCGAGCGGCAAAGTTAGAGCGAACGAGCAGTATGTCACTTTGTTCATGTTGCAATAATGCATAACACAGTCAATGTTTTAGATGTGCACGTGGATGAAAAAAATACTGACTATCATTTTGGAGTAAAAAATGACAGCAAAAAGCTCAGGCACGTTACATAATTTTACTATCATTATAACAGCTGATTAATGCTTAGACAGATGTGAGAGGAATTTTATCATATATGTTATCCCACATGTAAGTGTCTGCCGTAAGTCAGAAACTTATTCCTAAATTATACGTGTTCTAAGAACATAAACCAGAGAACCGGATCCACTAAAATATGGCAGTTTATTGTGTTTGTTCGTCATTTATATCCTTCGTAGACCTACAATTCTAAGAAGCAATTTCAAAATGTCTGTACTCGCCTAAGATAAAACAATGCTGCAAATTCAACAAAATGTAAACCAGAAAGGTTAGAGTTAGTTGTACTCATACTAGAACTAGTACTTAGCAATAGAGAATATTTTTCGTCCATTTATATTTTTGTAACATAAATGGACGAAAACAAACATACTTACCTAATCGAATAACCTAGCCTATCTTACACAGCATGACAGCAATCTCTGGTTTAGTAAGGAATTGGGAACTTTTCTTAAATCTACATGTAATCATATCAGAACAGAACAATTTTAAAAGGTCGTATCTCGAACAGTAGCAAGTGTTTCCCTTTTCTTACCACTGCAGCTTCTTCTTGAAAAGCGTGCGGGAAGACACATAATATATAATTGAGCTATTAGCTTGAGGACCACTGTCAGTGATACTGGCTCCAATCATCAAGCGGGCGGTGACATTTTGGTTAGCTAAATATTTGAAAATCTAAGTAAAGAATTGTTGAAGGTTTTAGGTATGAATACGAAATACAAAATGAATGTAAAGTACGGTGCAATAATGTAGAATAGTCATAAATAGGTAATAAGACAGTGTGGTGACGACATTACCGATTTATTTCGTTCCACACGATTAATCTCAAATGTGTCTTTTTGCGTTCGTTTATGTGAACGTTAAACATGCACGGTATGAGCAATTGTCAGATGTAAACGCGAAATTATAGCAATTGGCTCCAGGCGGCGAATTATTTGATAGAAAGCGATTTGCATTATTTCGATATCGCTGACTTTTATTCAAAGCGTTCTATTTGTATACTTGCAATCTGCGATCTTAAGAATACTGACAGCATGTACCTATTATAGTACTGTACCGTACAAATACGTTTAAACGGATACAGTAAAGCTGGTTTTGTTCTATTGCTGTTAATCTTTAGAATATTTACGACATTTCAGACGAATGTCAAAAGCTTACTATCCATTTTCTACGATATCAACAGGCAGGTTCCATAAATATAGCAAGATTGATGAATACCTTTATAGGCTATTTAAATATTTATAAAGGACTAGTGCCCCCGGCCAGCCACGTGGCTTCACTTTTATAGTACTTTAAAGTTTATTTTACCTTTTGTACAGAGATTCAGCGCAGTACTTTGCATAATGCATGCATTTAGTCGTGTCGAGTTTAGTGCTTATACACATTTAAAATATATACAAATATGTACAAAAATGCGTCCCTTATGCGTTTAAATGGTTTTATATTCACCTTATGCCACGGAATATTATGGTATGCACTTGTATTTATTACCATAAGTTGTTATTTACTATTTGTGGGGGCGTTATTGCATACTTTAGTTTCAGTTAGTCACAGGTCACAGACTGCCCTCTACTTCAAACGGTAATAAAGTCAGCAGAGTGAGTGTAACAACGTGCATAGCAACGGTGACTACTTCCGATTAGGTAGTTCGATGTGTTATACCGATCTTCATTTGTTTCACTGATCTTCATTTGTTTTACCGATCTTCATTTATTTTATCGACCTTCATTTGTTTTTCCGATCTTCATTCGTTTCACAGTTCTTCATTTGTCTTACCGATCTTTTATTTTATCGATCTTCATTTGTTTTAACGATCGTCATCATGAGACTACGAGAGAATATCGTTACGTCTCTATTAATGGTATCATAGAAAACTTGTAGCAGAGTAAAAAACTATTTTCGGTGGTTCCACAGCCAATGGAACTACGGTTAAATGACTTTTTTCCATCGTCCCATTAATGGAACGTCCCATGGAACTACGGAAAAGAAGGGGTCTATCACTCGTATTGTAAAAACCTGTACTTATTTAAAATTACATAACTTACCTACAACGATAATAAAAATGTAATTTTCTTTTTAGGATTGTTAGCTGCTCCTGCCAATGCAACACTGCCGACTTAAGTCAAACTTGTGGATAGATTTTATAAATTTGACTTATTAATTCGTAAACTTATATGGGTGTGTTTCTGGCACCATTCCTCCCAATGTACCCACAATACTAAACAATCATGATCAGGTGCATTTTCTTGCTCAACATTTCTAACATCCACTGAAAAAAATATTGTATCGAGGGGTTTATAGAAAAGCAACAAATCAAATTAAAACAACCTCAAGACCTTTTCAAACGTTGTTTATTGGTATGCAGATGGTACTAGCCAAGGCTTCAGTGAGACGGCGTCGTAGGCGTAATGCGGTCGTGTCGATGCGCGCGCGCCGCCCGTACTGCGCGCACTCCTCGAAGATTGTCGTGTTGCACGACTCCTGCAACGTGAACAGAACGTCACACGATGCCCTTATTTATTAGAGAAATATTTGAAAGCGTGACCTAAGTATCGCTAGATATTATGCGGGACTAAATTTAGCTTTGAAACGTGGCGTGGGTATTAAAGTTTGTACTTTACATAATACGGGTTAACTGTTTAAGACTGTAATTTGAAGCTGGTTGAATTATAGTATGCAACTTTTGTTATAGCAAAATACATGACGTTTAATCTAGATTCATGGTATTAAGTAATAAGTAATATTTTAGCAGTAGTTTTATTCGCTATGGGAATACTTTTGAAAGGGAGTGAGATAAAGAAAGTAAATTAATAAAGAAATTAAGAAGCACTTCTTTTTTATTTACTTTCTTCATCCCACTCCCTCTAAAGCAGAATAGCATTTTGTTGAATCTCTAACTTAAGAATATCGTACAAATATTTCTACATCTAACAAGTCCAGAAGTGGATTGCCATTGGCTGATCTTATTTGATGGATGGATATTAGGTACGTGGCGTATGAACATACATATTCATTGGATGAACGCATGGAATCCAGAAGTGAACTCCCTAATCAATCATGTAATTGTTCTAAGTTATGAGAATATAATATTAAGATTATTTTTGAAAAGCAATTAATAGGCTAACTGATCATAAATATTAAATATTATGGAAAAAGAATTGCTTTCGAGCAGGATTCGAACCTGCATCTTGTCGCATTCCGTGCAAGATGCTTAACCACTTAGCCACCGAATCCTGCTCGAAACTAATTCTTTTTCCATATTTAATATTTATGATAATTTAGCATAATAATTGCTTTTCAAAAATAATCTTAATGTTCGGGCTGGTTTCATCACAAATCGAATGAATATAGATGCAATTCTGTACATTCGTGCCGTGTAACTTTCTAAAAAGTACCGGTAGATGGCGCCTATGTCGCCCCAAGACGTATATAAGGTGGAAAATATAATATTGTCTCAAAAATATAAGATACCTTGTAGTGATTGAGCTGCACTTCGTCAACGGGCGCTGACCACCCTAAATCTGACTCAACCATACCAATGCTCGCCAGCGGGTAATGATTGAATGCTGTTAACACCTTTTTGGTCGCCATCCAACTCTTGCTGTACATTCCGAATGGACTTATCTTTGCTGAACTCACCACGTGCCTCACAAGTTTAGGCGTAGGCAATTCTCTTCCACATCTCATTTCGTATTTTGACTTTACATCTACATCTACTTCATTAAATATATCATTTACAACTTCTTGATATGAATTAGAGTCATCTACTAATTTTATATCACCTATATCTAAGTAAGAAGGCGTTTTTATCCGTACATCATCACGTTTGATATATGTATTGTCTTTTAAGCCTACGGAGTTATCAGTAACACTTTTGTATTTGTGAAGATCTTGCATAAAGTCAAAGAAAAATACATTCCTGATTAAAATAGACGAATAATGTGATGTATTCCAACCCAGCCGTTTTAATCGAGGCAATAATTTTGGCCAAGTATCAACAACTTTCGGTAATATAATTTCGTCTACATCTAGAGGTACAATAAAATCTGATTGCTCTAAGTTTCTATACAAACAATCATTATATGTTACAGCATGGTCTCTTCTTCTTTGCCACAAAGTTCTGTTTACATTATCTTTAATAGGAACATGAAACAATCTAACATAACCTTCCCTTTCATAGTAAAATAGTACCTTCTCTGTTGCTTTCGTTATTTTATTTACATACACATCTATCATATCTACACCTAGTATTTTATTGATTTCAATCCACTCTATTAAGTTTTTAGAGATATCTTTGCCAAATTCCATATCCTTTACACAAATTATGAACTTTTTCTTTTTAGTATGTTCTTTAGTTGGTATCAGTTCAAATGCATTGATAGGGTCATCGCAAGGCTGCATCACTACTGCTACAACTGACGGTCCATATAGAGGTTCTGTTAAAGGGCATGAGAGTAGTAATGGTGTTTCCACTTCTAGGTTTTCTTCGTCCCACGGGTCGTACCAAATTTCCAAAGGTTTTGCAGCTACTACTTCAACGGAATCGTTGAAAGGGTTTGATGATCGAGTCTGGCAGAATAATGTGTGTTGTGAAGAAAAATTACGACCTGTAACAACAAAAGTTATATTAATAGAAAATTCAAGCTTTTACTGAGGAATGGATAACAATGACACGATGTCTAAGAGTATAAGTCAAGCAAACGGAGTGCTCCACGTTCCAATTACCTCACTCACACATACTCGATTCATATAGAGAATCTCTATTACTTCAACCTCTATGATAGTAATTTGCTGAAATAATTTCCCGGGTACATGACATGGCACGGTTCCGCAAGGAACTGTCATTATAAAACCGAACGGTGCTTCAATTACATAGTCCCGTCAAGACTTGAATTCCTACGGGTACGTAGAATCAATTTCCTTTTTAACCGACTTCAAAAAAAGGAGGAGGTTCTCAATTCGTCTGTATGTATTTTTTTTTATGTATGTCAAGCGATAATTCCATCAATTATAGACGGATTTCAAAATTTTTTTTTTTGTTGAATAGGGGTTACTTCTGAGGTGGTCCCATTATAACCAGGTTAGGATCTGATGATGGGATCCTGGAGAAATCGAGGGCAACCACCGAAAATTATAGGCACAACGAGTGCGTTTGTTAACTTTTTAATTCAGTGCTTTAATGTACTACCATTAATAAAGGCCTGGGTCGATCTGCTGATGGAACCAAAAATTGATTCGAGGGAATTCCTTAACGATTTACAGCAGCTACCTTGTGTTAGGGCTTGATTAATTTGTATTGATGAGAACTTTCACCTAGATAGATATATTTTTCGGTTCACCCGTCACTTAAAATAATGAAAAAAAATTTTTCAAAAAAAATACAACCGACTTCCAAGAAATCCTGAAAAATAAAATTTATTTAGCACAAAGTAATATGTAGTTGATTTATCAGATTTTATTCAATATAATATTGAAGTTGGTGCCATGAATAATACCTCCCTAAACCTATGAATTTACTTGGCGCCGACTTCAATATAATATTGAATAAAAAATCTGATAAATCAACTACATATTACTTTGTGCTAAATAAATTTTATTTTTCAGGATTTCTTGGAAGTCGGTTGTATTTTTTTTGAAAATTTTTTTTTGTTCCACTGCTTTTAGATGTGAGTAGCTGTAATATTATTTTATTGTGTAACTTTTTGCTTGGACTCGTGTGCTGTCTCGATGGAATTATAAAGTGACGTGTTGATAATAAATCAATGATTTGAAAATAGAAAGATGATTCAGTACTAAGCTTTTTATGCGTGACTTTCTAAGTAAAAAGATTTAGGCTATTTAAAGTGGTAGAAGATATTTAATTTGAAACACAACACAAATCGTAGAAAAGAGGATTCCCATCTGTGGAAATGCTACGATGAGTAAGAAGTATCTACAAGTAGATAATTACTTTGTTTGGTTCCAAGATATTAAAGTATTTTTGAACTTCAGGACAAAATTATATTATAGCCCCCAGCTCGGCTCACCGCCTATTCCGTAGCTGCGTTGGACAAAATATAGCTGGCAGAAAGAGGGCGTTTAAATCCGACCTCGAAGTTGGTTTAATAATATTCAATCTGCAAAAATTATAACCTAACTAAAGCAAAACATTATAGTAAAAGGATTGAGAAAGCCAGTGTTTAATCCGTCTCCCATTCTTCACCACAACATAGGAGTTGGGTGGGTTTATCTCGGTCGGAAAGGAATTTACACGACGCGTACGCTCGCCTACAGTGACAAATGAGTGTGCGCTTATCGGATCTCACGCGTTGTCGCCGTCCAACCACTTTATGCACTTTTTTGTTAGTTCAAAGCATTTAAGGGGCCTGTTATAGAAAATGACGATAAAGAGGTGCAAGTGAAATCAGTTTAAGTCGGAATAAGTAGACGAAAAAAGATAGCCAAAAGTAGATTTTTAATCTACAAGATGTGTGTGGAAAAATATGCTGTTTTTAATAATTGTATAATAATTTACATAATGATTAAAAAGACCATAGAATAAGCCCCAAACTTCTTTTTTATTGACGTGAAAGAAAAATGCCAATATCATGAAGGAAACCTAAACCTATAATTAAGATTTTTTTTTCGCTTTTGAATCAGTAGGTATGAGTATTAACTTATTACAACTACGAGTACTTTAAGCTACAAACTTCTACATTTCCTAGCTTGAAGGACGCGTGTTTAGTGTGGTCAAGGTCGTGAGCCCCATCAACGGCCTTAAGCATATGAAAATACTCGGATTTTTAACCTACACATATCCTAGTACATTTTAATGAGACTTTGTGGTGACTTACTGCACATTCGAAAAAGATTCCCTGTTGATTAAGACGCGAATGGTTCAGTTGATAAACAGGCGATAGGGCCTCACGATGGTAGTAATTATGGTGCCTTTTTATCAGTACTTGAGATTCTCTGATGTCTTTATTGGGCAAGATTATTTTCTTAACCAGGTACTTTTTTCCCTAGGCTGTAAAATTTCCTGTAAGCGGGTTGTTCGCGGCAATCTATGGGTATGACTTTAAATATATTTTGCCAGGATTATAACACGGTTTACGAGGAAAGGTTGTATAAATTTTGCTTAATCTTACATGTTAACATATAAGGCACGATTGTTTGAGGGTCGGCTGTCTCTTTTACTTTTTATAGTTTACACCGCTAGACTGAGCAGAAGTTGCCAGTATTTTTATGAAATTAATATAATCATCTATAAAGATAAGGGTTGCTATAAAACATAATTATGTTTGTAGACGACATGCGCCCTCGAGGCGATCCTCGCACACAAATAGTATTTTGTTGGAAATAAAGTTTTTACGCAACTAAATCTTGGAAACCAAGATCATTATGCACAATGCACATGCATGGTGGGTATAATAAGATGGTAGGTAATAATTGGTATAATGCTAAACCGATATCGATCGTACGTGAGTATTTTCAATCGATTTTATTTTATCGCGTGCTTGTTGCCTTGTTTGCTTAGTGTTCTGTAAACGATTTCTGCGTTAAGCATCTTATTAAAAGTTAGTCCTGAGATGGGAGACCTTTTTGATGAGAGGAAGGTATTTAAAATTTTATTCATCACTAGATGACGCTCGCATCTTCGCCTGCGTGGAGTTCAGTTTCCATTCCAGCTTACGTATAATACAGACAATATCTATACTGTGCCACAGCTAGCTAAATTCATTCGTTAGAGCGTGATTGAGTAACAAACATCCAAACATCTTCACAACTTTCACATAATAATATACCTAAGTAGGATTGGCTTTCTACCAGAGGCGTTTTAATGCCGTGGTCTCGACTGACACTAACATGGTAGTATTTAACGAATTAAAGACCTTGTGGGTGGACAGTCCCTGTCCACTTCAAGAAGGTTTAAGGTTCGCCACCTACAACATGTGGCAAATATGAATGTGTTCGTATATGTGCGCCCATGCCTGTCAACAAGGACCCTTGTGACTATTATGTACTAGATAGCGCCCGCGACTCTACGCGCATGAAATTTTGTTAACGTTCTTGCTTCCCATGGGAATTTATTAAGTTATTGCATAGCTTCTATCGCGGGCCTTGCGTGGAGACTGAATCCAGAAATTGTGTCACGAAAACGAATCACACTCTCGGCTACCTTCGGCCACGTTCGTGTATCTCGCACTTCATAAATTTTTTGTTTACGTCAATTATGAACTCTGCAGTCGTTATATTATATTATGTCAAATAATCCAAAAATTGATGCTTGTACCCAGAATCGATCTTGCACCTTCTGCGTACCGATCCGCGTCTTAACCACTCGACCAAAGTTGAATTAAGAGTGCTGGCCGAATTTAGAGTTCTTAATGTGAAATGACAATTTCGATGCTGTCAATTACATTAGTTGCTGTCAATTTACTTCGTCTAAACAAAAATTCGACTATAGGTGTACCGAGAGTAGCGAAAAATTCTAAATCTATGGGTGTACCTATAGGTATTCATCATCTATGTACAACAGTGAACTGTACTCGTATAATTTGTGTAAAAAGTGTTTTAAATATGAATAAACAAAGTGCATTTATTAATGAAGAAAGTCACGAAAAATAGTGAAAGATAATGAGTGAGTACTCTATATTCATACATTTTATTATTATTATCACCAATGCAGTATTATTTTTTGTTTTGTTAATTTATATATAATACTGCTATAAAGATAACCAAACCCGGAAGTACGTTCCCATGGGAAGCGGGAAGAAAATTTCACGCTGACGTAGCCGCGAGCGCCATCTATCCCATACGTATGTACTTTAAGCATGTCATAAAAGTCACAACAATACCATAAATGCACATTGCAAAGAATGTCTATTATTACCATAAAATTTGTAAAAATAGTTTTTAAGTAGATTAGAAGAAACCTATTGTTTTATCTTTTAACTAGCTGACCCTCGCAACTTTGTTTACGTCACACAAGGTCTATGAAATTAGAGGTATTTATTAATCATACTCATCAAGTAGCGTGTGAATCTGCCCTGTTTGCTTAATCAAAATAGAGCTTAATGGTTAAAGCTATTCCTCAGTATAGAATTTTCCTCAGTATAAACAATTTACATACAAACACCGACGTGTTAGAATTTTATAACATGTATCAATGTAGTAGACGTAACGTGTATAAAATGACATCAATCAAATGTCATCAATATTCTGAAAATGAAATAAAAAATAGAGTTCACAAACTCTTTTCAAAATACATACTGTACCTACCTTAGAGGATCGTTATGTTAACAACCATCCATAGAAAATAGATGGTATAATGCTGAATACCGCAATGAACAATCGGCGCGGCATAGAATGGGGCCTATACTGATATCCTGGAGGATTTAAATGATGCCGATGTCCTGTGCCTGCTGAGGCACAGGACATCGACACACACGCCGTCATGCATGTCTGCAGGACAACGTGCAGGACAACGAGCAGGATGAGGCAGCGAATGGCTGGACTGAAATTAAAATCGACAGACGCAAGAGATGTGGTGAAGGCACTAATTCACGTACCTCGGGAGTATCGTGTCAGAAACTGATGGGATAGAAGAGTACCCTACATCATTTCGAGTCTCGCCAAGGCCAGAACAACCTTTACACAGCTGCGCCCCGTAGGCAGTTGCGAAAATGGACACGAAGAGTGAAACTCAAAACAAAGTAAACGTTAAAACTGTACTGCTAACTGCTATACGGATGCGAGACATGGAAGGTCACTAAAGACATTTCGCACCAGCTACCAGCTATAAGTCTTCGTCAAACGCTGCCTCCAATGGATCCTCGGTACATACGGGCCCGAGAACATCACGAACGTAAGACTATTGGAACGCTGCAGTGAGACCCCTATCCACCAACAGATCAAACGTCGGAAGTGTAGCTGCTGCGCTGGATTGGACACACGCTGCAAAGGGACCATGATCACATCATACCAAGGCAAGCCTTACTGAAACTACTGGTAGGGTTTCAAAAACTGTTCGATAGTAAGTAGGTACATTTATTGATAGTGGCTATAGGCTATATATTAGGTGCTTACATATGAAATTGGCGTTTTGTATAGGAGGAACAAAAAGTCGAATATTATTAAATATAATATATTTAATTAATCAAAGTATGAACCATTGTTTTCTATGCATTTTTGCCATCTCATAGGTAGTTCATTGATCCCTTTACTAAAAAAACCAGTCGGACGGGAATCAATAAAATCTGTGAAGGCGATTTGGACTGCCCCATCAGAGTTGAATTTTTTCCCTTGCAAGAAGTTGTCCAAATTTCGAAAAAAAATGGTAATCTGTTGGAGCAAGATCCGGGGAGTACGGAGGATGTTTTAGACATTCCAATTGAAGCTCTTCTAATTTGGTAGCCGTCTGTTGTGCAGTGTGTGGTCTAGCGTTGTCGTGAAGCAGCAGTGGCGTGGAGCGATTGAACAGCCTAGGTTGTTTAGCCGCTAGCTTTTCCATCATGGTTTGCAATACACATCAGCCGTAATAGTCTGGCCAGATTTGAGAAAACTGTAATGAACAATACCGGCACTAGTCCACCAAACGCTTACAAGTAACTTTTTTGGGGTTAATTTTCGCTTGGGGCAGGATTTGGCTGGCTGGCCAGGATCCAACCATTGCGCTGAGCGCTTTCGATTATCGTAAAGAATCCATTTTTCGTCACAGGTAATGATTCGGTTTAAAATACCTTCATTATTGTGCCGGTTCAGTAATGTAACGCAGCAGTCGACGCGCTTTTGCCGGTTTGCTTCAGTCAATTCGTGAGGTACCCACCTTTCAAGCTTTTTTATCTTCCCAATTTGCTTCAAGTGAATTAAAACAGTTTTATTACTAACACCGCAGCCTGCAGCTAACTCGGACGTGGTTTGCGATGGATCCGCTTCCACAATAGCCTTCAATACTTCATTATCAACTTGAGTCTCAGGCCGTCCACGGGGCTTGATCTGCAGGTCGACATTTCCTGAACGAAAACGTTGGAACCAAAAACGAACTGTGTTTTCTTTTGCAACATGACCGCCATACACATCATTCACCCTTCTAGTCGTTTCCGCAGCACTAGTGCCACGGCGGAACTCGTACTTGTAAATAATGCGATATTTTAAGTTTTCCATTTTGTAAAATGAGTGACGCAAACAGAAAAAAACAGAAGAAAAAAACAAATGAATGACGGTCATCGAAGGATAAATACATGAGTAAATAGCTGGGAAAATTTGAATTTGGAATTCCTTACCAAAGAGGAGAAAATCGTAATTAAAGTGGCCAGTACGAAAAACGCCAATTTGATGTGTAAGCACCTAATATAATGCTAATATATAACATAATGCTAAGATTAATAGGAGCGGTGCAGCAATGAGGAATGTTTCGAAAACGGAAAACATTTAATCGTTATAAGAGTATCCATTGCGCCTCTGCGTAAATGGTTGAAGTTACATAAAAATAATTTATTACAAAATAATTGTTCTTCTTAAAAAGTTCTAAAACAAAATACCTATTAGGCTATTGCATAGCTTCTATCGCGGGCCTTGCGTGGAGACCGAATCCAGAAATTGTGTCACGAAAATAAATCACACTCTCGGCTACCTTCGGCCACGCTCGGCCACGTTCGTGTATCTCGCACTTCATATACCAACGTGTACACGTGAGCGTTTGCATAACGTGTACCTATGTATATGAAGTGAAGTAGGGTGAAGTGGGGTGGGCTGAGGTGTGAAGGGTGGGGTGAAGTGGGGTGGGCTGAGGTGTGAAGGGTGGGGTGAAGTGAAGTGGGGTGTGGTGAGGTGAATTGGTGTGAGGTGGGGTGGGGTGAGGTTAGGTGGAGTGGAATTTTGGCCTTTTGGACTTTGGCCTTTGGGACTTTTGGACTTTTGGCCTTTTGGCCTTTTGGACTTTAGGACTTTTGTGCTTTTGGACTTTTGGCCTTTTGGGCTTTTGGACTTTTGGACTTTTGGACTTTTGTTTTTTGGACTTTTGAACTTTTGGACTTTTGGACTTTTGGACTTTTGAACTTTTGGACTTTTGGACTTTTGGACTTTTGGACTTTTGGACTTTTGGACTTTTGGACTTTTGGACTTTTGGACTTTTGGACTTTTGGACTTTTGGACTTTTGGGACTTTTCGGTCTTTAAGGACTTTTGGGTCTTCTAGTCCAAAAGGCCAAAAGTCCAAAAGTCCAAAAGTCCAAAAGTTCAAAAGGCCAATAGGCCAAAAGTCCAAAAGTCCAAATGTCCACAGTCAAGTAGGTACTTGGTACTTTACTTTGTTGAACATAGGCCTTAAAATCTTACTTCTTACTAATATTATAAATGCGAAAGTTTGTGAGTGTGGATGTTTGTTACTCTTTCACGCTCAAACCGCTGAACGGATCGGGCTGAAATTTGGTACAGAGATACATTATAGTCTGGAATAACACATAGGCTACCTTTTATCCCGGGAATAACTTCCCGCGGTAACAAATTTTACGCGGGCGAAGCTGCGGGCATCAGCTAGTATTCTTATATAGAAATAATTATACTAGCATAGTTGGTAAAAATTAATATGTAATAGCTTTACCGCGGCAGTCCCCGAGTGCCACACGTCTTTTTTTTTTTGTGTGTGGGAATTTACCTATGTGTTATTATTCTCTGTACAAAATTTAGGCCAGATTCACTCAGCCGTTAGAGCGTGAAAGAGTAACGAATTCCAATTGTTTAAATAGTGAATGAAAAAAATTGTGATGTGGATATGTGGCAGAGTAGGATATGATAAATCAAAAATATCAGAATCGCACACGCTTCTTTGAGCCTGATGAATAAATACACCTTTCTATCCTCTCTCTCTCTCTCTACCATGTGACGTGAACGAAATTGCAAGGGTCAGCTAGTTTATAATAATTCAAAGGATTATGAAAAAGTTAAATGTATATTACTAGGAAACATGGCTAGAATACGGACGTATCGCTCCACTCGTCGTAGCACGCGGCGTAGAGATATGCGCGATCGTAGAACGCTCTTGGGCGTGCATTAAATTATTGTACACTATGCTTAATCCTAAAGAGCAAAAACGTCAGTTTTGCACACGCTTTTTTGAGGGTGATGAATAAATACTTCCTCTCTCCCCTATGTGACTTAAACGAAGTTACTGGGCTCAGCTATACTGGTAAGGGTTATGATAAAATTATATTTACCAGGAAACATAGCCAGAATACGGACGTATCGCTGCGCTGTACGTTCGTCGTAGTACGCAGCGTAGAGAGATACGCGCGTGCCTGCTACGCGCTGCCACTTCTGTTCACTGCTTTCGGAAGACCAGCTGCGATTCTGTGTACAAAATGAAATTATATATAAAAACTATAGACATACATTCTATTGGCTACTTTTTAGGGTTCCGTAGTCAAAGGATAAAACAGAGTCCTATTATTGACATTCCGCTTTTCGTCTGTCTGTTTGTCACCTGACATCCTTGCGAGGGCGTATCCGTATAGTTTTATGTCACACGTAATAGGTAGTGAGCCTATTACCGTGTTGAAATATACAGGTGCAGGTCGTGACGACCTGCAGTTGAAATTTTTCAAGTTGCCCATAAGGTCTTCAACTTGACATAACGATTGTAATTTCACTGACAACCAGGTTTCATTTCGAGGTTTCCTTCTCTACGCAATAGATCGTTTTGCGAAAGTGTTCCCTTAGTCGCCTCTTACTACTGATTACTATTACCACGACTACGTAGTAAACATTCCAGTAGACTTCCCAGACCTCTCATGGAGCCTCTGCTAAGTTTGAGCATGACATGAGCTTTGAAAAGCGTAAACGAAAAAAATTGTCAGTGTTTAATCCCACGTCTCGTTTCTATATACATAGTATAAGAGAAATGACATCACCAGTAAATTTAAGTATTCGCTTTCAAAACGTGTTGTTCAGAATTTTCCGTAAGTTAATGTATTTCAATAGTATTGCGCAAAAATGTAAACAAATACATTTGATCCTATATATATACAGTTACTTGCAATTGAATATTCACCCTGATTATATTCCAGTATCCAGAAGTCATACAGTGTTCTTACAATCATTTCGACACCAAATAACTTTTTTATGATAGTTTATTTTCATTTAAAATACCCACTAATGATAGTAAAAAAATCAATGATTTGTCATACTATATTTTTCTACTCATCTGTCTTAGACAACGATTGTCAAAACATGACATGTTCACATTATTGCCAGATCAGGCAGGATTGGACTATAGCTATATTCTAGTCATACAGTAGATTAGTACAAGTAGTTACCGAGAAGCAACGGTAGCGATAGTTAAGGCTAGATTTGCCTTTACATTGACCCCGACACGACGTAGAACTACCACAAAATGATAAGGTACAGAATGCAATCTCATGTATGTACTTTTTTTCACACCAACCCTCTGCTACGCACACTCGCGCACAAATCAGTACCGAAAACTACTATGAAAATCTTTGACCTCGTGTCTGTGACCTCTGTGAGCGGTGTCTGTGTGTGCGTAGCCTCAGCGAATTTAGTGGTTTACTAATGTTTCCCAAAAACGTTTCCCAAAGTGACACATGCCAAAGTATGTTTCCCAAATTTTCATTTGGCAAAAAAACATTTGGTACAACAAATTTTCCCAATTTTACAGTTAGCAATCCTATTTTTGGCAATTTATTGTTTAACAAATAATTATATGGCAAAGTTTTATTTTACCAAGTATTAGGTAGTCAAATATGGTTTGCCATAACATACTTTTCCCAAAATATTACATATCATATGATTTCCTTTGGATTCTAAATTCATTGCATTAAAAACTTGGCAAATTGCTATTATACGCACTTCACCGGACGCTGCCGCGGAACGCTCGCTTCGCTCGCTTGACTCGCGCTCTGTTGGGGTCACAGTTCTAACCTAACCTAACCGACTTTTACATCTGATTTTTTTATGTTTGAATTTTTTTTTCACCTATAGTAAAATCAAAATTTAAAAGAACTTACTTTTGGAATATAATTTTTTACGAAACAAAGCATTTGCTTAATGTACATTTGACTAAATAAAAATTGAGCAAGTAAACAGTTGCCAAATGAATATTTGACGAAGTGATTAAAATGCGAAATATGAATTTGCTGAAGATTCTTTTGGGAAATGAAACTATGCGAAAAGTTTTTTGGGAATTGAAATTTTACGAAACATATTTTGGGAAACGGCAGGACCCCGAATTTAGTATGTAGGTTTCCATCTGTACAACCGACAAAGTCTTATTAAGTAACATGGTTTAGCTGAAGGGGTAGGAATAGGAATATTATATTGGTAATGCGGTTACAAGAATTCTTTTGAAAAAATCCCTAACTCTATGCATATGCAGTAATCACTATTGAGTTGTCTAGTACCTTTTAATTAATTGCAGTTCTTGCCCCGAGCTTAATTATTTACTTGTTAATTGTATTTCAAAAGAAGTATATCGAAATTAGATGTTAACACTACCTTAGATAATATTTTAGTATTCACATGATTAAGGAACACTAGTACCTACATCCTAAGACGTGATAAGCAGGCGTGTTACCGGATATTAAGCATTCTCCACGGCGAGGATAATAGCACTGGAACTGATCGTAATTATTTCGTTGGCGTGCTCTCGACACGGCGCGCGTTGATGTCTAACGTATGCGAGCTTAATTAGCACGGTTGTGGATTATTCTGGTGACTGTTTCGCGAAGTGTTCCTTTAATTATAATATAACTAGATAGTGCCCGTGGCTACACTTACATGGAAAGTTTTTTCCCGTTCCCATTTTCTATAGAAACTTATTCCCGGTTTAAAAAGTAGACTATGTGTTATTATGGACTATAATCTATTCCTGTATCAAATTTTAGCCTGATCCATAGTTAAAGAGTAACGTAACAAAAATCCACACACCCAGACAGCTACACATCCATAATCACAAACTTTCGCATTTATAATAAAATGGTACATGAAAGAAAGCTTCAGAAAAATAATTGTACCAAGCAGTTCACTGGGGATAGCGTGGTCCAATTATTTTTAACACACTATGCCTATTATGAAACAATCCCTATTAGTCTCCAAGTCAAATATTCATACTCATAAATCAAGTAGCTCGCCATCAGTCGTAACAGTTTTATAATATTTTTAATAATAAAGATAAGCTTTTGAAAGGAGTAGACTAGTAATAAAATCCAGTGAACTCGTGTTTTTATCCAAATAATTGGAAGTTGTTATTAAAAGATCTCATGGGTATAAAAATAAAGAAAACCGGCCTAGTGCGAGATGGACTCGCTCACGGAGGGTTTCGTATCAAAAAACGGCAAGAATAAATAAATAAATAAATATTCACGGACATTTCACACAACGCTATCCGATCCCAAAGTAAGCTAGGAATAACCTGCTTGTGTTATGGGAGAAGTCACACTTTCTGTTATAGCGGCAACATAAATACATCTTCTGTAAAAATTTCAGCAATTTAAGCGAGATGGCTCTTGAAGCTTTCGTTTTGAACTTCGGGGTCAGCTGTTATTAATAAGCGGCTGTTTTGAACCTCACATACTTGAGAGTTCTCCATGTTATAAGTAGGTCTGCATTCGCTTTAAAGTTTAGACTCGAAAAACCTTATTAGTTACTGTTAAGAGTCTAAACAGTAATAAATAAGGTTGTTAGAGTCTCAAAAATAGTTTGAAGTCTTATTTCAACTTTTGAAAAAGTTTTATTTCAAAATTTTATGTAAGTCACTCATAATGTTGTTTCTTTAACTTCATAATTAACAAAGTCATCTAAGCCGTTATAGTTTTCCTTCAATGATTACATAAATTTCAGTTGCTTCTGAAGTTTGTTTGTACACCAAAGCTATATTCGCTTTATCAAAATGACACTTCAAATATTTTTAAACAAAAATAAAGCACGAACTTTACTGATACCCACAACATTTTATATCTCTTTGCCATTTGAATAACAAATTTTCACCTCCATAATTCACACTCCTATGCGTAATTCAGTATTAGCTGTACAGACATCTTCTCAGCAAAGATTTCTGTAAAAATAATAAACAAAATTCCACATATGTGTGAACACCGCTATAAAATCGGTTTGAGTGAGCAATTACACCGTATCTATAGCCCGTACACTAATAAGGCAATCCACACGGAGACGTATAAATATTAATGGCACCCAGGCTTAAAACGTTTGAAATGCGAAGGAGTGTAAATATTTCACAACGCCGAAGTATGTGAGTCATATAATTTGTATTGTGATTATTTTATAGTATTGAGGTGAAATATGTCACGTTTGAGGTGAAAGGTTTCACGTGCTTTTTAGGGTTCCGTACCCAAAGGGTAAAGAACGGGACCCTATTCATGAGACTTCGCTGTCTGTCTGTCTGTCTGTCTGTCTGTCCGTCAGGAGGCTGTATCTCATGAACGGTGATAGCTAGAGAGTTTAAATTTTCACAGATTATGTGTTTTTGTTGCCGCTATAACAACAAATACTGAAAACAAAAACATAATAATATTTAAGAGGGGCTTCCATACAACAAACGTGTTTTTTAGCGATTTTGTCTTATATATTCGGTAATAAGGTATCCTTCTCAATTTAAATACGTTAGCTAATTTGAACATTTCATCAAGATCATTCATTCCCTTTACACCATGCAAATTAAATGAATACTTTAGGAGGTATAGCACAATCAAATGTTGCCCAATGAAATTAATTTCGTGTCGCCATGATTGAACATTATACGGGTCACATACTAACTTATTTTGCGACTTTCATCGTAAATATTTTTTCTTTAAAAAGTGAACAACGCTTTCAGCAGATTACTTTAGGTAGGTGTAATATTTCAAAGATAGCTATTTCATAGTAAATAGTAAACAAATAGTCCATATTTTAGATTTTTCTCCAGTATAAACAATTTACGTACAAACACACAATTTATGTTGTAGACGTAGATATCGTGTTTATAATGTCATCATTCAAATGTCATCAATATTCTGAAAAAGAAATTAAACATAGAGTTCAAAAACTCTTTTTTTTTTCTTTTTCTTCTTGCTCTTGGGCTTTCTCGGTTTGAGAGTATGCCAAAGTCAAGTTTTCATTGTGAAAATATAAATCATTTTCATATTATGATTCTTCTTATGAGCAGCGTATTCATGTATGTCCAAGTTTGGACTAAGTTCTACTCTAGTAAGGCGGTGGTACCTTACTAGGGCTTGCTGTGGAATTCGTCGACAAACCTAAAAACTCGCGTTTCACTGCGCTTTATCACTTTCCAACACTTTTGCACGTTGTCGAACCTTTATGTTTAATAATCCACCATAAATCACACATAAACACTCAAAATTACACTAGTTTAAAAATTAATAAAACACAAGGTAATGCTTGTCTGAAAGTTTCCCGCCGAAATCCCAAACTCTTTTTGAAATATTTATGTACCGTACCTACCGTAGAGGATCTATACAAGGATAGTTAACACTATAGAGCAACGCGAACTGTCTAAAGACGCGCGGTGTATAACACTATAGAGCAACGCGAGCTGTCTAAAGACGCGCGTTGTATAACACTATAGAGCAACGCGAACTGTCTAAAGACGCGCGATGTATAACACTATGGAGCAACGCGAACTGTCTAGGTAAGGCGCGCGTTGCTCTGTGTTAATAGGTAATGTGGGCATCCAGTAGACGCTTGAAATACTCACAGAATATCGAGCAGTGTATTTTCATAAAAAAATAATAATTAAAACAAAATGGACCTTTACTGGGACACCTTTCGAGAGCTTACCCGGGACTCCCAACCGTAGGCTGTTGGCCGTTACGTGGGGTTTTTTAGTCTGTAGGAGTCCGGCATATCATCCATTAAGGATTTTCCATCTCGTTAAATAAAAAGAAAAAAGGGGGGCTCCCATGCAACAAATAGGTACGACTTTTTGTTGTTTTTTGGTACGGAACCCTCCGTGCGGGAGTCCGACTCGCACTTGGCCGGTTATTATAATTCTATGTTTCTGCCAGCAGGATGCCACATGATTGCGAAACCAACGTTTGTTCTACCTACCTACAGGGTTCACTTTGTGTTTTTAAATAATTCAGGAACCTATCAAAATATGCACAGATATTTTGTCGTAAATCAAGTCCTAAAATCAAAAATTATTAGAATTATTTAAATTAAAACAGCACTTTAAGTATTTTCGAATAAATACAGCACGAATTAATCACAATTTCGTCGTACGTGTTTGTCATTTGAAATACTAATTTTCACCTCAATAATTGTAAGTCTCGTAATATATCCGTTTCGTTGATTACTTTTTCCTGTTCTAATATTTATTGAATTTTAATTGGTCAATTTGTAAATACTTGGAAGCGCTTGATGGGAACCCATGAGAATATCTCCATTCAGCCTCTCTCAGAGTCCAGAACTGATGACGTTAAAATGATGTTCTTCTTGACGTTTCCTTTAAAGATCCAGGGCTTGCAAGAGAGAGATGGTTGAGCATTATGAGAAATATTGTTTTGTATCGTTTGGTACTGATGAAGATTCTCTCCGTTGTTTGAGAATGCCACCTCTGCCCTGTACGCGTTATTCAGGATTAAATGGGTGTGTTACGACCTAGCCAAAAAATAACTGAATAGCTACCTCCTAGTGTAACCAGAATTTGTATTTCATTTCAATCAATCAAGTATACGGCAGAGGCGGCGCAGTCCCACTTACTCCCGCTGGAGATCATGGCTCGAGCGAGAGAGTGTCCACGTCTAGACCCACCACGAGGACCTGGCGCTGTTGCACCCACGCTGTGCACTCCACCTGCGTGTGGAGCGCCGTGTCATCGCTGCGGTCCTCGCAGTGCTGACACTGATTTGGTTATCGGTCTATCTGGCGGGTGAACGTCCTTCCCTACGTTAACCTATTCACGGTCTCCACTCCAGAACTTCGTTCTACAGTTGTGGCCAGCCCATTGCCACTTCTAAACGCATATAATGTTGTGACTAATGGAACAAAGACCTCGTATGAATAATTCATTTTTAAACCAAAACTTGAAATATGTTTCTACATAAAACGTTGTTCAGTCACAGTTGTTAAAAACCGCTAAAATCTGTAATCAATTTTGGCAAAAACAATAATGCTTTCTCACGTCTAAGATTTTTGCATAGAAAGAATGTTATTCAAAATTATCAATTACACGGTGAGGTCATTGCCTTCGAATAAATAGTTATGATTGTAAATATGAAGAAAGATGGATTTAGACAGTATTTATTATTATCATACGTTATAATTATTCACACTTTTTTTTCAGATGGACTAGGCAGAAGTATAGTACGACCATACGTCAGCTGTGTTTGCTAAATACAATACCATGTTGAAGGGGACAGGTTATGAGTCTCTGCTGTGTATTAGCTAAACTGATGGTTTTTAATGTAATACACAATACATATAGTTAGGACTTTAAATAAAAGTTCGTAGGCTATAGGTACTAATATTATAAAGAGGAAAGAATGCCTCTGTGGCGCAGTCGGTAGTGATACCGCCTGCGGCGCCGGAGGTTGTGGGTTCGATTGCCACCGGAGACAAATATTTGAGTGACCCATAAATGTTTGTCTCAAGAGTCTGGGTGTTTCTATGTATAATATGTATGTATTTAAAAATATATAAGTATTAATATCCGCGGTCTGATACCCAAAAGTCATAACACAAGCAGGTTATTCCTAGCTTACTTTGGGATCAGATAGCGTTGTGAGAAATGTCGGTGAATATTTATTTATTTTGATTATTTGTAAGTGTGTTTGTGGGCATTGAATAGCCTCCGAAACTACTCAACCGATTTGAAAAATTATTTTACTGCTGGGAAGCTTTATTATCCCGGGATGACATAGGCTGTATTTTATTCCCGTATTCCCACAAAGACGGGAATTATGCAGGTGAAACCGCGTGAGGTCCACTAGTGGTTAGATAAACAGAGAGCAGGCTTGAATGATACTCCACAAACACAAGTTGAATTTGAACACAATTAGAAGTGTGTTCAGAATGTAGACAAGTGCTTTCCTAACAACACTAGTGTCAATGGTATTCAAATCTATAGACTGCATGTACGTACAGATAAAAAACAGTGCATAAAAGTGACATTGTTTTTTTTTCTTCTTGTTCTTGGGCTTTCTCGGTATGAGAGTATGCCAAAGTCAAGTTTTCATTGTGAAAATATAAATCATTTTCATATTATGATTCTTCTTATGAGCAGTGTATTCATGTATGTCCAAGTTTGGACTAAGTTCTACTCTAGTAAGGCGGTGGTACCTTACTAGGGCTTGCTGTGGAATTCGTCGACAAACCTAAAAACTCGCGTTTCACTGCGCTTTATCACTTTCCAACACTTTTGCACGTTGTCGAACCTTTATGTTTTATAATCCACCATAAATAACACATAAACACTCAAAATTACACTAGTTTTGAAAAATTATTAAAACACAATGTAATGCTTGTCTGCAAGTTTCCCACCGAATCCCAAAAAGTGACTTTGTTAGAACACATTCTTTAGAGCAACATATACATTCAACAACAAAATTAAACTTCTTTGTCAACTTCGTGGTTATATGCGAGTCCCCATTCAATTTTTTTTTCTGAATTTAGTGTCTGTTGTAATAGCGGCAAAAGAAATACATCATAAGAAAATTTTCAGCGCTCTAGTTTCAGTAACATGGTCCCGTTTTCCCCTTTGGCAGCTTTGACTCTAAAGGCAGATAAAGAGAATTAAATAATTAAGTTTTAGCCCCTCTCTATAAAATTGATTGCAGAGGGGCTTATGGCGAGACTTGTGTCTGTAGTCTGTGACTCTGTTGCGTAAAATAAAACAAAAATGACAACGTCAATTGGATTGAACTTACACTTTCACAATAAACGTTAGAGGGGCAATCGGGTTATTTGGCCACTATGTTTATTGTTCAACACTAACAATCTTAGACTGAATGATAATAAAACTAAATGTATTAAGTTTACCTTGCCGAATGTAACACAGTCAGACACCAATGTTCAACTTAATGGTCGAGAGTTGGAACTTGTGGAATCAACGACGTTCCTAGGGTTAACGGTCGATGATGGTTTACAATGGGGTCCACATATTGTAAAACTAGCTAGTAGATTAAGTTCAGCAGCATTTGCTGTGCAAAAAATAAGGCACTTGACTGATGTAGATACGGCTAGAATAGTTTATTTCAGTTACTTTCACAGTATAATGTCTTACGGTATTCTACTGTGGGGCAATGCCGCAGATATAAATTCTATTTTTATTTTACAAAAGCGAGCCATAAGAGCTATATATAGATTAGGTCCAAGGATCTCTCTGCGCGAAACATTCAAAGAGGTTAATATTCTTACAGTAGCATCTCAATACATTTTTGAAAATCTTATGTATGTACAAAGAAATTTACTTAGTTTCCATAAGTTAAGTGATAGACACAATGTCAACACTAGAAATAAAAGTAACCTCGCTGTTTATCATAGCAGATTGCATAAAATCAGTAATTCTTTCAGGGGTAACTGTATACGCTTTTACAACAGGTTACCTAACGAAATTAAGAGTATGTCCCTAAATAAATTCAAAAAGTTTGTTAAAGTTAAATTATACAGCAAGGGCTACTATACGGTTGGTGATTACTTGATGGATAAGGAAGCCTGGAAATGACCTGCTCTGCTAGATTCTCAAAAAACTGTTAAAATTCATAGTTTTTAGATTCATTAATAAAGTTGTAAATAGAGTAGTTAAAAGAATAACCCGCTGAGTTTCTTGCCAGTTCTTCTCAGGTGGGTCGCGTTGTGAACTGGTGGTAACTTTTTGGTTTATATAAGTGACGTTTACAAGTGCATTTGTATGCCTAAGTAAATAAATGATATTTGATTTTGATTTTGATTTTGATTTTGTTCTTTGTAGTTACAACCCTAATGCTGTCACTCGATGATACAATCACGCAGTGTACGCGCGAATCTCTATTCTCGGAATGCGTCGTTGTAGAGAAGTTTTACACTGTAGCGATATTTTGTACGATAATAAAGCGTAAATATTTAAACTATAGCATAGGAGTACTGTATCTATTACATAGTAACTACTATTAAATACTAGGTGGCAAAACCGTTCCCGCTTCCTACTGGAACTTAATCCCGGAATGAAAAGTAATCTATGTGTTATTCCAGACTATATAATCTATTTCTTTGCTAAAAGTCTTCACATAAGAGATTAGAATAACAGGACGTGCAGTATTGAGTATTGTTTGTGAGCTCCAGAAGGGGAGGGGGGGATATTTTGGTACGAGTACGAAGTCAGCCCCAATGGGGGGAAATCAAGCTGGGGATGGAAATGATTAGCAGGGAGACAAGAAAAGCACCTTCGTAGAATAGTTGACTGCAACGGGCGCTCCCCTTGATTTGGTCAGTATGCCACGAGGCAGAAATGACCATGGGAGATAGGGCTTATATGACTTCACCAAATTTCAGCCTTAACCGAGCGTGAAAGATTAACAAACATCCACTCATACAGATATCCAGACCTCTTCATCCACAAATTCTAACTCAAACTAAAAAAAAACATTTATTTCGCATAAACCTAATACATAGGCACTTGCGACACGTCAATGAATACAAAAAAAAATTTCAATAAAAAATAAAACCGACTTCCAACAAACCCTGAAAAATAAAATTTACTTAGCACAAAGTAAAATGTATTTTGATTTATCTGATTTTATTCTATATCATATTGAAGTCGGCGCCAAGTAAACCCATAGGTTTATGTAGGTATTATTCATGGCACCAACTTCAATACTATATTGAATAAAATGATAAATGATGAATGATAAATCAAAATACATTTTACTTTGTGCTAAGCAAATTTTATTTTTCAGGATTTGTTGGAAGTCGGTTTTATTTTTTATTGACATTTTTTTTTTATTATTTTAAGTGACGGGCGAACCGAAAAATATATCTATCTAGGTAAAAGTTTTCATCAATACAAATCAATCAAGCCCAAACACAAGGTAGCTGCTGTAAATCGGTAAGGATTTCCCTCGACTGTCTTTCGGTTCCACAATCAGATCGACTCCAGATATTCATTAAATTGTAGTACATTAAAGCACTGAATTAAAAAGTTAACAAATGCACTGGTTGTCCCTACAATTTTCGGTGGTTGCCCTCGATTTCTCCTGGATCCCATCATCAGATCCTGACCTGATTAAAATAGGACCACCTCAGAAGTAAACCCTATTCAAGAAAGAAAACAATTATTTAAATCCGTTTATAATTGACGAAAATATCGGTGAACATACATAAAACATTGAGAACTTCCTTTTTTTTGAAGGCGGATCTATCAATCTAGGTGCAAAGTTCTCATCAATACAAATCAATCAAGCCCAAACATAAGGTAACTGCTGTAAATTGTTAAGGAATGCCCTCGACTGTCTTTCGACTCTATCATCAGGTCGACTCCAGGCCTTCATTAAAGTGTAGAACATTAAAGCACTTAATTAAAAAGTTAACAAGTGCACTAGTTGTCCCTACAATTTTCGGTGGTTGCCCTCGTTTTCTCCTGGATTCCATCATCAGATCCTGACCTGGTGAAAATGGGACCACCTCAGAAGTAAACCCTATTCAACAAAAAAATAAATTTTGAAATCCGTCCATAATTGACGGAAATATCGCTTGACATACATAAAAAAAATACATACAGACGAATTGAGAACCTCCTCCTTTTTTTGAAGTCGGTTAACAAAGTCACTACCACCGGTTCGGAACGCGGCCCGCTTTAGAAGAACTGGCAAGAAACTCGACGGGCTTTTCTTTTTGGGCTCTATTTACAAATTTTAAACGAAAAATCACAAACTATTGCTTGAGAATGCAGTAGAGTAAGCAGATCATTTCCAGGCATCCTTGTCAAGCAAATAATCGTCAATTGTATATTAGCCCTTGCAGTACAATTTACTTTTTATTCACTTTTTAAACTTATTTAAGGGCATACTTTTTAGGGTTTCGTAGCCAAATGGCAAAAACGGAACCCTTATAGATTCGTCATGTCTGTCTGTCTGTCTGTCTGTCTGTCCGTCCGTGTGTCACAGCCACTTTTCGCCGAAACTATAAGACCTATGCTATTGAAACTTGGTAACTAGATGTATTCTGTGAACCGTATTAAGATTCTTATATAAAACTAGAAATAAAGCAGTAAATTTTGGGGGTCCTCATACTCAGAACTGAAACTCTAAATTTTTATTTTCATCAAACCCCTACGTGTGGGATATCTATAGTTAGGTCTTCAAAAATGCTATTGAGGTTCCTAAAATCATTTTTTCCTTAAGTGAATAGTTTGCGCAGGAGACACTTCCAAAGTGGAAAAATGTGTGTCCCCCCCCCTCTAACTTCTAAACTAAGAGACTGATAAATCTAAAAAAAATATATGATGTACATTGCCATAAAAACTACCAACGAAAATTGGTTTGAACGAGATAGAGCTGGTAGTTTTTTTTTAATACGTCATAAACCGCAATTTTCGGTTAGAAAAATCACTACCACTGCGAACGTGTTTAAACATCAATCAAAGTTACAACGAACTATAACAACTTTTATATTATGTTACTTGCTGCTACGAAACCCTTCATGGGCGAGTCCAACTCGCACTTGGCCGGTTTTATTATTTCATTTGGAAGCATCTCCAGACTCATAAAAGTTTGCATTTGTAACAATAGTAAGATAGTAATACGTGGTAATATACAGTCACGTACATGGGTCGAGATGTCTATCAGACCTTGCCATGACAAAGTAATACTTAGTAGTACTAGTACTTAGTACTAGGGAGTTAGGTACCTTATTTATCTGTGGTTAGCGTTGCTCGTCATGCTTTTGCCTACCTACTTACTTATTAGTCTCAACACGTTTCTTGCTATCTGATTGAATTTACCTTTTACTTGAGTATAAAAAAATTATATCAGTTGGTTTTGTTTGAAATATTTGTG
The DNA here is from genome assembly GCA_933228765.1 of Miltochrista miniata. Lineage (NCBI taxonomy): Eukaryota > Metazoa > Arthropoda > Insecta > Lepidoptera > Erebidae > Miltochrista > Miltochrista miniata. The sequence goes on along the minus strand of OW121757.1, from coordinate 16,688,770 downwards.
TTTCGGATCTAAGAGACTCGGTGGAAGTTGATGTCCGATAATTCATAGAAATTGTATTGTAAAATTACAAAAACAAAAATAAAATTACTGGCGGGCTAATGACTAAAAGCATGGGGTGCATTGTATGATTGTAAGTTTAAAAACTTATATTAAACTTACTCATATTACTTTAACTCATCTATTTTATTCTTATGTTAAGAATATTTTTTTACTTTTTGGTTTGATTAACTCCAAAAGTGTGTTTTTATAAATTGTAATTTATTTTAAAATTTTTCGTTCTTTTTTTTATTACGAAATTACTAGCTGATGCCCGCGGCTCCGCCCGCGTGGAATGTTATTCCCGCTTCCCGGTCACTTAGGGGTATGAAAAATAGATGTTGGCCGATTCTCAGACCTACTCAATATGCTCACAAAATTTCATGAGAATCGGTCAAGCCGTTTCGGAGGAGTATGGCAACGAAAACTGTGACACGAGAATTTTATATATTAGATTGCATTGTCATCCCATCCGTCTTTGACAGGTGTGTTTAAAATTTACATAATATCGAATAGCTTAAAATAGGACAAATTCTGCCCAAAACGTCGGTAGCAAATAAATAAACATACATACATACATACATACATATCATCACGCCTGTTTCCCATCGGGGTAGGCAGAGACTATGGCTTTCCACTTGCTACGATCCTGGCATACCACTTTCGCTTCTTCTACTTTCATAAGTGCTTTCATACACGCTCGCCGGTTAAGGGTACTCTTGACCTGGCCTTTTTCCAGCAGGTCATCAATTTGGTTACCATGCGTACGCCGAGGATGACCCCTACCAGCTTGCCCATTCATTCTCGCCTTATAGATCTGTTTAGTCAGTCTATTTTCATCCATCCTCTCAACATGTCCAAACCATCTAAGCATCCCTTTTTCTATCTTTGTCACTACATCTTCAGTTATACCACATTGTTTTCTAATCACGCTATTCCTTTTTTTGTCCATCAATTTCACTCCAGCTATACTTCGCAGACTTCTCATTTCCACTGCATTAATTTTACTTTCATGCTTCTTCTGCCACACCCAACTTTCACTACCATACATAAGTGTGGGGATAAGCACACCCCTATGCACAGCCACTCTTGCCTTCTTAGACACGTTTTGACTGCTCATAAAGGTATGCATCGCCCCATTCACTTGATTTCCTGCCAAAACTCTTCTCTCAATATTCTGGTCACACTTTCCATCCCTCGTAAATTTTGAACCCAGGTATACAAATTCTTTCACCTGTTCCACTCTTTGCCCTTCGATAATAATAGGGCAATTCGTCATACATTTCTCTCTTTCAAAAACCATTACTTTAGTCTTACTTACATTCACTTTCATTCCTCTACCTTTCAGCGCCTCATGCATAAAATTAACCATCAACTGCAACTCCTCCGCCGATGCAGCTAAGATCACCTGATCGTCAGCATATAGGAGGCATTTGATGGTCAGCTCGTTCAGTTTTATACCACACGCACTCTCTTGCAATTCTTTCAAACAACTGTCCATGTACAGGTTAAACAGCCACGGTGACGCTACACAACCCTGTCTCACACCCCTTTCTATGTTAAAGAAGTCCGTGCAAGCTCCGTTGATCCTGACACAAGCACTCGAGCCCTCATAAAGAGATTTCAGTGCTCGTATCAAGCTGCTGCTCACCCCGTACAAAGACAATGTTGACCATAGTTCATTCCTCACCACTTTGTCATAGGCCTTCTCCAGATCCAGAAGAACATCCCACATTTTTCCTTCACTTTCATTCATCACTCTTTTTATTAACACTTTCGCATACAGTTTACCGACGATGCTGAGCAGGCTTATGCCGCGGTAATTTTTGCACTCTTGCTGCGACCCTTTTCCTTTGTACAGCGGCACAATGACGGCTTTGGACCATTCTTTTGGTACGCTGCCACTCCTCCAGCACAGATTAAAAAGGCGGTACAGCTGGTCAATTACCACGCCACGTCCTGCTTTCAGCATCTCAACGGAAACCCTGTCAATCCCAGCAGCCTTGCCTAGCTTCATACTATTTAATGCTTCCACTATTTCTTCCATACTAATGTCGTTTTCATTGCCAATTTCATTCATTTCACAAAAATGAGTTTGCACTTGCGTATCCTCTTTATCAAATAGACTTTCAAAATACTCCTTCCATATTTTTAGCACACACTCTTCTCCTCCCACAAAACTTCCATCCTGGTTTCTGATCTTATTAAGCGGTGATGTGGTCTGTGGACTCCTCACCGCTTTTATGGACTTCCAAAAGAATTTTATATTCTGTTGGAAGTCACCAGATAACCTTTTATCAAATTCATCTCTATCATTCTCCTTCTTTCTTACTAACACCTCTTTTGCCACACGCTTATACCTTTTATACTCATCGTTGGCCATTCGTACATCCTCATCCGTTGCCTTCTGCATTCTTTGATTGGCCTTTGTGGCCAGCCAGTCCAACCATGCTTTCTTCTTCTCAGACAACGCTTTCAGAACTTCCGTGGTCATTCTTTTTAACTTACTTCCTTGGCTTCTCTTGCTCACACCACACACTTCAATCGCAACTTCCACGAGTCCTTCCTTAATCGGCTTCCATAATTCTTCAATCTCACATACTTCATCTAAATTATCAAACTTTTTGCTTAGTTTGCTCACAAATTCCTCTTTTATACCTATCTCTTGCAAATTCTCAACTTTTATGCGTTCTAGTACACTAACAGGTTCACGCACACGGTGCCTCCACCGCTGAAACAGATCTCTTACTCGGCTGACAACCAAGAAGTGGTCTGTGTCAATCCCAGCACCGCGGTAGGCTCGAGTGTCTAGTACTTTCTTTCTCATCCTTGCGTCAACAATCACAAAGTCAATCATGCTCCTCTTACTTCCTTCTTGTCTCATAACCAAGTGGATATCTTTGTGGTGAAACATGGTGTTAGTCACCACAAGATTCTTCTCCAAACATACTTCAAGCAAACTTTCTCCATTTTCATTCACTCGCTCATCACCAAACTTTCCCAATACTCTTTCATACCCATCACGCTTGACTCCAACCCACCCATTAAAATCGCCTAACATTACTATCCTCTCATTTTGTTTGCACTTACTCAAAACATCACTCATGCTCTCCCAAAATGCCTGCCTCTCACTTTGGTCTCGTAAAGATCGGCGCCACCGCGCATCTTGTGGAGCATATACTCCTAAAACAAAGATGCGGGTAAGTCCAACCTTCAGCCTCAACCAAAGGAGTCTTGGGCTTACACATTCATATTCTGTGACACATTCATTCATTCTCGCAGACAGTACTACACCAACGCCCTGACACGCTTTACTGGTTTTAGGCACACCCGACCAGTAGGCAGTGTAGGGTGCCCAAAGCGACAGAAGTTCACCGTGGAACACTTGGGTGAACCAGGGATCCAAACACCGACCCCATGTTAAATTCAGGTGGACGAACGTGAAATAAGTTAAAAGTGGAACACCTATGTATCCATCTAGGTGTTCCATGAGACACGTAGGGTTTTGAGAATTTGCCTTTCGGAGAATAAAGAAAAGCAACCAATAATCACATACAATTAGATTAGTAATCTCCTCAATTTGAAGTCGGTTAAATGAGACATGATTATCCAACTTTATGCGATAAATGCACTAAAGGAGCAACATAAAAAGATAATGCTTAAAATAAAGCCTAATAACACAGCACACAAAATACGTGTCTCTGTTTCACACGAACGAAGTAACCACCATCTGTGTAATCTCATTCCACAACGGTAATAATATATAATCAAATTCTATATCACATTGGCATTGTGGGTTGCACAATACTTTAAGAAAAAATATTTGCTGAGATGTTCACATGAAATTTTTCTACAAACAAAACATAAATGGTTAATTTTATAGTAATTTTGGTTAGACTGTACCTACCATTACGTAAGGATAATATTAAAAACAAGTTGCATGAATTATTTGAAAGGTGTTTAAGCTCTTTTAAGATAAAGTAAATACGCCAGTTTAGAATTACCATTAAATTCAAAGAAACCCTTGAATTTTGGTTCTTGAAGGGAAGAATGAAATTTCTCTAATTTGTAAATTACTAAATCCTTATTACTGATACTATTCCTAAAGTACTCCTTTTCTAACGCCAAAAAAGTTTTAAAAATTTTAGTCAAAACCCAAACTGACCAATACGTAGAGCAAAAACTATAACCCCTTCGGAGATAAAGGCGTGACTATTTATGTAAATCTACTCATCTTGGAAAGGTATACGCAAATAATTGCTACTCACATATTACATACCTTCGATCAAGTTCAGTAATTCGTATAACTATTGAATTTAAAGTAGTTTTTTTTCCTTCCGTCTTATGGAAGTAAACATTATTAATAGTTCATGTTAATGGGAATATGCTTTTAGAGTCATTAACTTTAATTAAAAGGTTTTGGAGTGTGTATATAACCAGCTGCTTAAATTATATTTGTTTAGTCAGATAAACTGGACACCCGTGGCTTAACTCGTTTGAAATTTAGGTGTCCCATTTCAAATTTCTATATCTAGATATTTGTAACTCTTTCACGCTTTAACGGCTGAATGATTCAGAACAGGGATAGACTATAGCCTGGAGTAACCTTTAGGTCACTTTTTGACTGCTTCTTCACGGGAACCAAAACTCCAAGCTGGTAGATTGCGGGCCGCATTTAGATAATAATTTTAGTAGAGATTATCCTTCCGAGGGCATACCCGGGACTCCCGAACATAGGCAGTGCACCATGTGAATATAGTCGTTAGAAGTCCGGCATGAAATCCAGGATAATACTCTTTTTCGCAAAAGCATCTGTTATGTAAGACGTCACTGACTTCAAACAATAAACAGAAAGAAAAGGAAGAAAGTTCTTATGATAATGTATTGGCACAAAAGTATTATACCACACACAAAATAATATATCTAACTAAATCGAAAGAACGCAAATCACAGTGCAATTCCATAATACCTGTTCATATCGAATATAAAATAGCAGTAGCCGTCGGCGGCGAACTCCGTCCTATTAGAAATACCGAGAGAGGAAATTGATTTCGATTTATTTTCCATTCGTGACTAGCGTCGCAATAGAATATGGCTATACAAAACGGACGGAAAAAGAACATTGAAGCTCGCGCTGTGCGGATGCTATCGCGTTTGTGCGATACCAATACCACACGATTCTTATCGACTATAATTTGTTTATTGCATTTTGTTTAGATGATACGAGAAATAAGAAATCATGATAGGTATGTTTTATGATTCTATGGTTTTTCTAATTTATCGTCATAAGTCACATTGAATAAAAAGCTGGAGCCCCGGTAGTTATTGATTTCAGTAAATATGTAAATTTGTACGTCAATTACGTTCTTTGACCGTAGTTAAAAGGTCTAAAACTCGCAGAATTTATTTTAACAATTAAAGTACTCTCATAACAAATTTGTTTTTGACTTTCGTAAATATAAACTACATACATCGGAATGCAGTTCAAAGTTGATTTAGCCAAAGTGAGGAGAGAAGATCTTGAATGAATTTGAAAAAGATTGAAATGTATCGATTTAATATTAAAATGAAAGTTTAGATAGAGACTGAGATTTTAGTAATCATAGTGAGTATGGGCATTATACCGTTTGGTACGAATTGTTAAGGAAAGAGGATATCTGATATTGGGATCTGGTGCAATCACCGCTAGATCCAGCAGTTGATCCCACTGGTTGATGCAGTGGAGAATGTCATGTGTGGTGGTTCTCACTACGAGTCTATGGGATCCTGGATTCCGTGTAAAGCGAAAGAATGAATAAATAAAAATAGATAGAATGTAAATTTTAGGTCTTTCCAACAAGAAAACATTATTATACAATATTTAGAGAATTGTTGTACCTTGTACAAACAAGCAAATCTCTTTACCGATCTGGTTGAATGATTTAGCGGCTATAGGTTCGCATGTATCGATCGAGGTTTACGGTAAACTCTAACTGCCTGAGGTGAGAGCGCAAGAGCGCAGCAGGAAGCAAATAAATTTACATTATGTACTAACCAGACATGACAATACATCGTATTTTCTTTGATATGTGCTTTCCCGTTCATTATAGTCAGGAATATTTGCATATGCACGCCATATGACATACTATGAAGCTTATGTTAACAAGGTTTTAACGGTATTTTAAATCAATATGAACAATCAACTTATAAAATACTTAAAGAAGAAAATTTGTGTTTGTAATAACTGTAGTCTTTTTGCTGATTTGATTGACAGTTTTGTCAAGAAGAGTTTCTAAAGTTTATCATCTAATGTAGTTTTCACTCTTTCTTAAACTTTAACGTTTCCGAGGGCTTACCCGGGGCTCCAACCGTAGGCTGTTGGGCAGGATACGTGAGGTTTTTTAGTCGGTAGGACTCCGGCACAGCATCTATGAGGATTTTCCCTCACGTAAAAAAAATCTAAACAATTCTCAAATATAGCGAGTTTATCTCCAACGTATTTACCGGTAACATCCATCAGATCAAATTATACACCTAATATAAATGACAATCAATATTTTGACACGAAAATCCATTCAATAGTCTTTGAAAGTATCGCAAAAAACAAGACACTGTTTCATACCAATGCAGCAATGTAAGGATAAGTAAAATATTTATACAAATAAAAATACAGTAACTGTAGATAATCAGGACGCCATTATATCATTATGTTAGGAACAATTTGCAAACACGATAAGTGCGTGAGGAAATTATATAGTAATTGCATAGTACTCATATTGGCACTCTAGTTCGTAGTAAGTGCAAGAGTCGTAGTGCGGTAATAATACATTAAAATACAAAGTCTGGAAAAGTTACTGTCATCGCCGATACTAAGTTTATTCACTAGCATGTCCTGCGGCTTCTCCAGCTATTAGTAAAGGGCTTTTTTTAAAATTTGTGGTTCAGTAGTTTCGGAAACAGCAAAGGATGATGACTTTTTAAAAGCTTGAGATCTATTTACTTAATATTCTTATCAAAACAAGGTAAGGGGCATTGCACTTAAGAATTTACATTTCGGACTGATAATTTTTTTTAGGTATGAGTGCTTCAAATGTGTATTTTGAGAAAAGGAATGTGATATTTAGTCGTCAAGTTTAAAGATACCAGTCAAAGTATGGACTATATTATTCCCAGAGATAATAATATATTATTAACATAAAAAAAATATTATTTCGGACCTCTCTATTCTCTTTACAAAACACATTAATGTTAATGATCGCATTTTAAATCAATTCCAAATCGGTTGTTTGTAGGATACAAATACTTTTTTTTTAAATAGGAATAGTTTGTTGAGAAAGGTTACTCTTTTGTTCCAAAAAACATTTTAGTTACAAGGACAAATAGATTTGGTTTGTGGCATAACAGCGGGCGTCATATAATAAGTTATTTATATTATATAATTAACATGAAGTACTTGAGAAGCATACTGTTAGCTTAGACCGGGATCAAACCAGTTTACGGGCTTATCGCTCATAAATATAGAATCACTTCCTGCAGCAATACATTAACTGCATCGTATTAAATTAGTTTACGACAGTAATTGATCGCGCAATGTACTCCGGTATGTTATTTCCTTCGTTACAGCTGCTTTTAAACCACATTTCGAGCCCAGAGTTGACTTCTCTTATAACTTTGACCATTTTAGTGTACGCAAAAAGTTAGGTACATAGTAGATAAGATTAATATGCCTCTATGCCATTGGGGTGATAATCTTAATAAAATGATCCAGCTGATGATGCCCGTGACCTCACCCGCTTTATTTGTTTCAAATTCCTCTTTTGAGTTACATTTTTTCCGGGATATACATATAGTATTCAATTTACACTTTCCTACATTTTGTACGGCCTTTTTTCGATGAGGCCGATTCCGCCCTCAAAATATCTATTCCTAGCGTCATGGTAATCGGGAGCAGTGGGACTACTGGGGCGGGGAACGTCGGTTTGGTACCATTTTAATCTGGGAAACGAGTAACCTTAAGGTTTGCCGCAGGTCTGTCGCAGCGGCAAGGCGACAGTGCCGCACAGCAGTGCTGTCGCTGCAGTCGTGAATGTATTCATATATAAATTAGTCTATACAGAATGTTTGGGCACCTGTGGTGCTGTCGCGGCACTGCAGCGAAGGCAGTGCTGCCTGCTGTCGAGTTCGAACTCATACCTTTACTGTTCTACGCTGCCTAGAAGGATCAGTAAATATGACCACTTTTCACATTCCACAACGCATCATAAGAAGCTTATCTAAGCTGCGGTCTGAGACCGATGCAGTCGTGAGACTTTTTTTTTGAGTGATCAAAAAAAAATATGATACAATAATTTATGGCTACTACAAACAATGTTTAGTCATCAATGACTTTTTATACTACAGAGGTAGGAGACAAGCATACAGCATTCATGAAAATGGTTACTGTAGCTTATGATCGTTTTCAACGCTTGCCAATTCTATTGCGGTTTTGAGACGGGCAACGACATAACAAGAAACAAAACTGAGTGACCTTCGTTGCTACGAACTAACTACCTTTTTGATATTTTCTCATGTATAAATAAGAATATATTATAATATTTAGTTACAGTCTACGCCTTTCGGGAGTTTGTACGTCTGTCATCGTCTATTTATATCGCCAATAAAATAATTTCCATATTATGACATCAAGTTACTACCAATCAGACAACACAATAGACTTAATTTATTGCAAAAATATTTAAATTAACCATTAAATATAAAGGGGCCCTATCAAGATCTAAGGGACTTGAGACAATTAATTCATCTGTCAGACGAGTAATTGTTGACTAAAAGTGGACCCGACACTTGGCATTGATATCCTTACAGGTCTAAGTCAACCTAACTTGCAAGTGGTTCACCTGGTGATAAATGGATGAGGTCATGACTAAGAGTAGAAGGAAAATTTTATTATTATTTTCTTTAACGTAAGGAAAATCCTACATGTATGCTATGCTGGACTCGTACCGACTAAAATCCACACGTATCCTACCTAACAGCCTACGTTTGGAAGCCCCGGGTAAGCCCTCGGAAGTATAACCAAGGCCAAATTTTATTATTCTACAAATTAGTATTTAAAGTTTGTGAAAACGTTTGGGTATTTGGATGTTTTAATGTTTGTTAGGGATGGATAATCCGGTGGGTCATCAATATATCTAGCATTATTTTTTTCAAATTTCTTCAGCATTGGTACCATTCTAACCACTTCTCTCTCACCAGTATTAATATTACTTAAATAACTGTGTTACTGTTGGTTTAGGTATTACGACACCTACCACTTGCACAGAAAAATAAATCACAATTCGCCTGTTTCACGCGACAATTACTGGTATAGGCGTATAGCATGAGCCTGCCTACCCTTTCAGTGAAAAAGGCCTGATTTTAAGTACTTATTGAGTCATACTATCATCATAATTTTGATCTTAAGGTCGAATGCACCATGATGCCGTCTATATAAATATCATGTAAACACACACTATGACTCATACAAGAAACTTTACGTCAGTTAAAAAGCTTGGTTGCAAGCTTTTTAACTAGTGCTAGTCCAAAAGTATTAGAGTGAAATTCAATCAAGGACATTTTGTGTTAAGGAAATCATTTAAATAATTTCGTATGTTCTTGCATGCAATTAAATTTAAAAGAAATACTAACAAAATGTGCAACTTTTGGGAAAACCGGTAGCCTGTCACAGGAGACTGTCGTGGGCCGATCCATCTCTGCTTGCTTCTTCTCCGAATACCCTATTATAGTCCTCATGGTAGACATACTCCGTACCAGATCACCTCTCTTGCTACTCCATCGCACCCCAGTATGCCACTCGCTAACACTAGCCATCCAGCTGACGCAAAAAATCGTCACACCGGCCAATAAAAACTTCACAATCCGTACAAACGTCCTACCGTTTCCCGGCATTTTGTTGATTAAGTCATTAGTTTAATTCATTAATTACTTCCGAAGAGTCTTAGAATCATTAAAGGTGAACGCGTGCGTTGTCGGTCGCGAAGCAGCGCGACGCGCATGCGCCTTCGACGCGCTACCATAGCGAACTGCGCCGGATCAGCTGATACCATATCAACAATCCCTTGCAACTTGCTTCTAATCCTTCTAAACATACGTGGAAATCTAGTTTTCTATACCCGTTTATAGTTAAAGCTTTTCTTGCCCGCTTAGGGGATGTGAACGCACTTATATACGAGTTCTGTCTATAAAAAGATAAGATTATACCGATGTTGTAGGAACAAGAAATATTATGGCTTCTCTTAGACCAAGTTTGTGTATGTGACCGTTTGGTTAATTGCGTTAGATCGATTAAATAGGTGGTTCGCTCTATAATTATGGTCTGACTTACGTAATATAATTCAGGTAGGCGTGGGATCGTGTGCTGTGTATCTATCTAGTGATGAATATGTCATTAAACTAAGTGCCACCTCTTACACAAGCTTGTTTTATTTACTAGTTAAAGCTCAAAGCTATTAGTAGGGATAGAGATATAATTCAATTTGTTAAAAAAGGTAGATAGGTTATCGTCCACCTCATCGACACTAATCACTTTAGCGTATGGACTATTTAGGGGAGGTCAGCTCAAAGCGGCCACCTTATCTTTGAATTAAAAAACTTTTGAACAAACTTCTATTGCAATAGTTAGAAAATTTATTTAAGAATCTATATAATCGTTCTAAATATACTGAAATTTAAAATAAACAATTTTTTTTTTCGAAATACGAACCTTGTTGAAAAACCGCTTTGCCCGAGTGGTCGCCTAAAGCGGCCATAGGGGTAACGGCAATGTAGCCAACCCTAAGTTTACAAGAAGTATGGGTAAGGGCAATGTGGGCCACCCCTAATGTATCTTCGCTCCATGCTGCCTGGCCAGTCTTTCTTATGTAGTTCTTAACCACCTAAACAAAAATAATTAAAGTATTATCCACAAAATTATAATGTTAGGAACAAGGGCAAAGTGGCCATGGGGCCTTTTTGCCCGGGCCGCTTTGCCTTTTTCCGATGTTATGTGTTAAAAGTGAACTACACGTAAGTTATTAGTTATAATTCAGAAATAATAAATCACAAGTAATACCAAATACATAAGACAAAATATACGTACAACAAAGCTACTGAAATATTAGTAGATTTTATCAAAACAAGTTGAACTTACCTCGCTTTTTTGACGTGACAACGTCTTATAATTCGATGTAGCCGGTTGCACGAACGAAAAAAGATGACGCAATATGTCGTTACCTCCCTCGCGTTACCTCGCTCTGTGGCGTTCCATTTATTTTAGTAATGTTTTCAACAGATGGCACTGTAATCAATTGATGTGTTTTATATTTCTTTTTGTTTTGTAATGTTATTTTTACTATTATTTTTGTTTGTATTTTTATTTTTATTTTTACTTTCATTTTTATTTTCTTATGACGTTGTCACGTTCAACCATCGTCAGTAAACCGACTTTATAGCCAACCGATTTTTTTTAACAAAACACGTTTATAAATATTTTTATTTACTACAGCCTTGCGCTCGCTCACTTCGCCACCGCGCTACGAATCGGTGCGGGGAGGGATGTCTGCTCTGAGCGTCATTATCGCTGTATCGTTTTATTTATCCAAATAATAAAGCATGGGCTCTTTGCCCTCTATGGCCGCTTTGAGCTGAGATCCCCTATGCAATACCTGAAACAAACAAGGATAAACCTGCAGTTGATATCAATCAATCAATCAATACATATACTAAAATCGTAACAGGTCTGTCTGTGCATGAAAGATAAATACGAAAAAATATTTTAGGGGGGCTTTATGAACGCAATAGAACCCAAAACAATAATTTTTAGAGATTTTGTCTGTTTGTCTTTGCATGTCTGTATATCTGTCTGTCTGTACGTTTCTGCACGCTAATCTCAGTAACCGCTTAACCGATTGCAATGCGGTTTTCTTTAAGGTTTGCTCCACTTGACATTTAGTGTTTATTTCGTGTCAATTGGTTTATAAATAGGACTTATAAATCTAAAAATGGGTAAACCTAAACTGGCTATTTTAAAACCATTCTGTCGCCAAAGGCGTGGACTGAATTGTAGGCAGTTTCACACGCTGCTTGATGAGTCTGATGAAGAAATACCTCTCCTTTCATACACCTTATGTGACGTAAACGAAGTTGCGGGGTCCGCTAGTTTTTAATAAGTAAGTATAAGTAGTAATAAAGCATTTAATTTCATGACTATTATCTTGGTGAAGTCTTAATTTCCTTGGCCAATAAAGTCTGGAAACATTTAAACGTGTGAAACTTTTAATGTACTTTTAAATAACCTTTGTGCCATGAGGAATCCAATTATTTTCTATATGTACTTAAAAATCTTAAGTTCGAATTCCATAGCCTATTGCTTTTACGGTGGTGTATAAAAATGCGATTTCCCCCCGCAACAATATTACAGACAGTTATGTAGGTATTGAGTAATTGAGTAAACAATAATTTAGGTATGTATGTATGTATTTATTATGTAGGTATTTATAGTAGTAAACATTATGTATTTGTGTATTTATGTGTGCGTGTATGTATGTATGTACACAATTATTTTAATTTAGATAAGTTTATTTATTTATATTGCACTTCAAACTGCCCTATAGATTTCCCACCCTCCGATTCCATCCAAAGGTTGCCTCTAAAAGATCGCCTTGTGCGATAAGGCCGCCAATTGTTATACCAACAAGTTCACTTTTAATATGTTTGATGTATTTACTGGTGTGCAATAAAGAGTTTTTGTATTGTATTGCATTGTAAACATTTTATGGGGTTTCCCTTTATTGGAGGTCGTGTTGATCTATGACTCCAATACTATTGCAGTCCATTTAAGTATCGGTATACGGCATGGAGCAAATAGTATACGGTGTTGGAACTTCATCAAGTTGAACAAGAGAAAGAGAAGCATCATCCAACCTGCTTGGTTTTTGACTGCTACCGATAATCATAACCTGAATCTTATTAGGACAGGAGAGACTTTGCCTTCTTATGCGTGATCTACCGCCTGTACAATGGTATATGCTATGAGGAATGTTTAATATGATGTCCACGGCTATGTTCTATCATCTCACCACTCGCCACTGACAGGGAGTTCATCCTCACATTCACGTCCGTAGCGTTCGAGTTCTTCTTCCGCGCACGCATATGTTGAGGAATGATCTCCCTGCCTCGGTTTTCCCAAACGCCTACAGTATGGGGTTCTTCAAAAGGGGTCTTAGAAGGATTTTACAGGATCGGCAGCGCGAGTATGGCGCCTCTGGTGTTGCAAACGTTCATAGGCTGCGGTGACCATGAGTCCTTCTGGTGGGCCGTATGTTTGTATTTTGGCCATCCTAGTGGCATAAAGAAAAGGAAAATCTGTGACCTTAGTCACTACACGATCGTGATTAATTTCGACTGTCTCGGTGGTGCATTCAGTAGTGTAACCAACTGACGCGCAGAGGTTCTGGCTTCGATTCCTGGGTCGGTCCAAATATTTGAGTAATCCACAAATGTTTGTTTCGGAGTTTGGGTGTTTTCTACGTATTATATGTATGAATTAAGAAATTTACAAGTATTTTTATTAGGTAGTCGTCTAGGTCCCATAGCACAAGCTTATGCTAGATAACGTTGTGTGAGAATGTCTAATAATTCATTGCTGCAATGAGGCATCTGTAATACGTTAGGTAAAGTGACGATATAGCTCCAGAATGTATGTATAAAAAATAATAAATAAATAATAATGATAAATCACATTTATAGGCCAAAGGGGATTTGGGGGTTCAAATGCAAATTTTGGATGAAATTTAGATTTCACGTCTAAAAGAGACAAAGTAATAGTATACATTGTAAAGGTAACTAACCAATCATTTGACATTCAGTGAATGAAGACAGTCTACTGCTGAACATTAATTTCTTCCAATCAGCCACGTAACAAACACATTGTTGGCTTTTTTTACGCTTGGAAATCCTACATGGATGCTATGCCGGACTCCTAACGACTAAAATCACACGATGCCTTGTCTACGGCCGGGAGTCCCGGGTAAGCCCTCGGAAGGAAGTGCCAGGGCTCTCGGCAGACTTCGGCGACCACTTCAGCCTCGCCTATGGGGTTCGGGTGCTATCCTGCGTTTGGGGAGTTGGTTCGGGTGTCATCCCGCTACTTGGGGAAGGAGAAAGTTGGGTACTGTCCCGCCACTATGAGGGGCAAAGTGATATTCTGTAAGAACGGCGAGAAGCGAACTCACCGTTCTCAGGCCCTCGGACACATTGAGGGCTGCATTAATCTCTTTATGAGTAAATTTTTCTAGTTCATTCATGCACCTCAGTTCTACGTTCTACCACATTCTTTACAAATCACAACTTTCATACCTTACACTCACTAAATATAAATTACAAAAACTAAAAAGCCACGAACACAGCAGTTCTCTATTGAAACTCGTAAATAACATCGACAATTTAATAAAAACATCAGGTTTTTAATGTTTTTTCAATAGCTTGAGATTATATCTGTAGGTACGTATTAATTTGACATGTTACGTCGCTACCGATTATCGCTGTAATTGTAGATGGCGCGTAGCTATCTCATTCGGTCGTATAAATATGAGTGCAGAACTAGTAATTAGCCGGCGCGGCGCAGTAATATCATTAAATGTCTTATTTTTTACTTTAGCTGTGTGAATATAAACCTAGTTTGTTCATTGGTTGTCAAAGAGCAAATAGAGATATTTAATATTTTATTAACTGTCCGTTATTAACTTTAATCGAAATTCCGAACTTTATGTCGGTAGAGCACCTTTAAGTTTCAAGCCTTTTATAGAAACTCATAAAATATGGAGTAAATAAAAATATTTATAAGTGCTTTAATTTTTTATAGTCTTTATTTCTCTGTTATTTTATTTAAACATAAAAATTGGTAGTAATCTCGTGAAATTTTACTGCCAGACTAATAATATATATGTATACCCTGACGGCCAGCCATGTGGTTAGATTGCTGAGCCCGCAAAGATCGATGGCCGTCATGGTGACGGCAGGTCTCCTAGCCGGGACCCCTCCATAGGACCTGGAAGCGAGAGCACTTGCGTCACCGTTTAGATGGAGCAAGAAGGCGCTGGATCAGGGCCAAAGGCCTGCATCTCGAGAAATCGAGGCCCTAAAAAAGAAGACTAATTAATATAATATAGTCATAGACGAAAAAACGCAAAGGTATTTAAGATTTTTCTTACTTATGGATTACTCTGGCGTCCGTCTGTCCATGTGCCTGTCTGTACGTTGGCGTCGGTATGTTTGTCACCACGCTGTATCTCATAAAAAATGATAGTTTAAATTTTGAAAGATAGGTAATGTGTTTCTGAATTATGTGCTAAAGACAGAAAAGAATACACATTGGGTATGTGTAAAGAAATAATCCCACCTAAAACATTCTGTAAAAACTAGCCAAGGCACGATGGTCCAGCTGCTTGTTTATCTCTAAAAAGTAATGAAATCTAGACAAAGTCGTGCCAAGTCTATGGTTAAACGCAGTTTTTTTTTCTTTTCAGGAGTAGTTTTTTAATTATTACAAATCTTTTTTCTTTTTTTTTGGTTCTGATTCTTGTACAGTAGCAACTTTTTGTATTGCCCATTCGCGTTCATGCATTATATTTTGACCAAATTTTCTGCGAAATTAATATTTTAGTGTGATTTGTTAATTTAATTATTGAGTAGAATAAAGATAATCGTTCGACTATTAATAGTAGAAGGGTTCATTACCATATCTCTAACACAGCTGAGACCAGCTGAGGGTTCTTCATCAGATACTTCAGACCTTCGATTTTTGACATTAAATAAAGCGGCCCACCAAGTTGAATATTTTTTGTAAAGACGGTATGTCGATCTCTAAATTATACCGATGGGTTCTTGTGTTTTCTAATCAGGGTCACCAGGTACTCCAGATCTTCGATTATCCTACTTTTTATAGTTTTCTCTTTATTTGGTCATTAAACCCTAACTCTGTACCAAATTTCAGCTCTCTGAGTTTATAGGAAGTACTAGTTCTATTTTGATGATCATGAGTGAATGAGTGTCATAAATGCGAAACTTTGCTTTCGCTGAACTTCGGAACTAAATGAGCTACAGACTTGAAATTTTGGATTTTAAGTATGTGATTATAGCTTACTGGATGATAAAAATTTCTGCGTTCTGGTCTTATCCAGAGGTTCTCAAATAGGGGCTTAAAATGCGGCGAAATGGTTCCAGTAAAGGATGGTACGGCAGTGTTTGCTTCGCGCTCGCCTTGGCTTGGGGGCACTGCCGTGCCCCCAAATAATAAGCACCAAAGATTTCATAATAAATCCAGGGAGCTGAAAAATAAGCTGTTTAGAATTAGATTGCATAACTAGTATACTTAGGTACTTAGTACGTACATACATACTTGGTATGATCCTTTGGTTCTTCCACTTTCATAAGTATTTTCATACATGCTCGTCGGTTAAGGGACGACAAGGCCAAACTGGCGTTCAAGAAGCTCGGAGTGCTCAACATGGCGCGGCGGTACTTTACTGCGGCACAAACACTGCTTCTCTGTAAGTGTCTCACAAGTGCCGCACATGGAGTACTGCTGTCACCTCTGGGCGGGGGCACCTGAATATCAGCTTCGTCCATTTGACTCGGTGGAAAGGCAAGCTATGAGGGGTCAACGAGTCCGTGTATGCAGGTGGCGTGGAACCTCAGGAGAGACTTTGCCTTCTTATGCGTGTTCTACCGGCTGTACAATGGCATGTGCTCTGAGGAATTGTTTGATATGATGCCCACGGCTACACTCTATCATCGTACCGCTCGCCACAGACAGGGTGTTCACCTCATACGTCGCGTTCGGAGCGCTTGAGCACGGTTAGATCCGATACGGGTTTTCTTCCGCGCGCGCTTAGGTTGTGGAATGAGTTTCCTGCCTCGGTTTTCCCAAACGCCTACAGTATGGGATTCTGCAAAAGTGTTTTTTTTTTTATTTTCATACTCAGCTCGCCAAATTGATGTCGCCACCAGCCTGATGGAAAGCCGTGGTGCATCTAGCGATTGGGGGCCACTTCTGACAGTGGTCCTCAAGTTGGCGACCCTGTGATGTGCCTCTTCACGCTCCTCTTAAAGAACCCGGGATTGTAAGATGAGGGAAACACGTGTGCGGGCAAGTCGTTCCAAGTTTTTATAGTTCGACAGAGGAACGATCTTTTGAAACGCTCAGCTCTGGCGAAGATTCTCTCCACTGTGTATGAGTGGCATCTCTGCCCGGCACGCGTTGTTCGGGATCGGAAAGGAGATGGTGGGAACTGGTTGAAGAAGATTGGTCTTAGAAGATTTTTACACGGTCGGCAGCACGAGTGTATTAGTTATTCTGTGATTTAAGTACTGAGTATAAATTGTGTAATGATGTTATTGCCCTGGCATTACGGATTTACCGATGCCTCACTTAGCAGAGGTAATTGGTTTCTATTTAAAACCATTGAAATTTACGGCTATTCCATTTCCTTTTTAACAGAAAGTTAGCATGTCATGCCTTGACCCACGAAGCTTACTGTTATGTAACCATTAGCTGTGCCCCCGGCTTCTCCCTTGACATACTTTAATATGATAAATTCAATCCCCAATTTTATTTCCTTGGGGACGAAATTTTGAAAAATTCTTTCTTAGTTGGAGCCTATATCATGGATGCTATGCCGGACTTCTACTATTAAAAGGTTTCGCTTTGCATTTTATTTTAGTATTTTACTTACATAATATTAATAGGCTAAGGCCGCTCTGCGGTTGGTATTTAACGGTTTCTAACCTCAAAATGTCAAAACCACTGAAACCTCAAACTCGATTTAAGGCGGCTACTCACATACCTGCCGCAGGGGCAATCTAGTGTCCATGGCGGTCGGGGCAATATCGGGAGTTTCTCTACACATTTGCCTGCCGTGCAGTATTGGAGAGTAGGTTGAGATGAGTACACGTGTTGAAAATGGTACCCGTATTATCGAATACGGATATTTGTACCTACGCGTATTTTCTGCCGCCTTAATTGTTATGTGTGTAGGCAAGCAGGGGCAATTTTCTAGATTGGCCCTGCTGCAGGGCGGCAGGAGCGCGAGACTATCCTTGGTCCCTAAGTCGCCCCTGCCGTTGCCGTGTGTGTAGCGCGATTGGGACAATTTCCTAGTTAGTTTGTTGTTACCTGCCACACGGAGTGCACGCGTGTCAATCAATATGGCGGCCGACAACGGATGTGAAGTTAGGATGCGAGTTATAGATATTTATAAAGACCGACCTCACATCAGGGATAAAAAACATGAACAGTATTTTAACCGTGACATGAGGCAGCAAACTTTTAGCCTAATGTTTTAATTAGTAAAAAGAATATGGATGTCAGCTTACCAAAAAAATATTGAAAATATGCGTACAAATATCCGTATTCGATAATACGGGTACCATTTTCAACACGTGTACTCAGCTCAGCTTACTCACGAATACTGCACGGCAGGCAAATGTGTAGAGAAACACCCGATATCGCCCCGACCGCCATGCACCCTAGATTGCCCCTGCGGCAGGTGTGTGAGTTTATCAATTGTGTGGCTTTATCAATTTTTGGAATTTCGAAGTTACAATTTGACATTTTGAGGTTAGAAGGCAGCCCACAGCCTTAAAGCCATAAGGCAAACAATATCCTTAAAACAAGGTTATTGGCCAAAATAAAATTTTGGTATAAATATTTCCCACGCAATGTTCTTACATTTATTAAGCAATAAGACTGTAAGAGCTGAGTGAAGGATATTATTTTGTGATGTTACCCTTTGTAATCACGTGAAGCATAAAACGATTTCCTGTGAGACGGCAAACGAGTTCAGCCTGTTATACCACACGATATTGGAACCTTTACTCTAAATCGTATCGTCACGTATCGTAATCGTCATAAATGAAATCCGTGAAAGAGACAAGTATGGTCCCTTAGGGGTCGTCCATTAATCGCCTGAGGTTTTTTTGGTCATTTTTTGGACAACCTCCCCCTCCCCCTAGGTGATACTTGGTGAGGTTGCAGACTAACCCTTCCCCCCCCTGGGCCGAATCACGTGTATTTTTAGTAACTACAAAGATTTTTTTTTAATTTTATAGAATCCTTATTGTAACCTATCCATATTCCTATACGAATACTAGCTGATCTGCGCAAATTCGTTTGCGTCACATAATAGAGAGAGATATGGTATTAATATTTTAATATATTTCCCGTCGCATTTACTCCCGTCGTGTTGGTTATAATATTCATTATTTTGGAACTAATTAAGAAGGTGTCAGTTTGTCAAGCTTAAAATCTTACGTTTGTTTGATCGCAGTTGGCTAAATAGGAGCGAAGTTATGGACAAAAGTAGAATAATCACAGGGTCGGAACCGCGAGAGTGGCGCCTCTGGTGTTGCAAACGTTCATAGGCTGCGGTGACCGCCAGTCCTTCTGGTGGGCCGTATGCTTGTCTGCCACCTTAGTGGTATTTAAAAAAATAAAGGTTGAATTTCCATGCGATCATTATGCTTTTGGTCACGACCATCGATATCCACGTGGACAAAGCTGCTTTTTTTTTATCACGGGGGGAATGCGGTTGGGCACAGCCATCCCAGCTACGGGGGCAGCCGACGGTATGTGGGGCTCCCGGTCCCGGAAAGGGACCGCCCTATCCACTTAACCCCGCAGTTCCTCCTCATTCTATAGCCGTGCCGAAGGATATTCAAAGATTATTCACGTCGGCCCGGCCGGGGGCTCCCCGCGCTTCCGGGGCTCTCCTCGGGGGAGCAAGATGGGTGGTTCCCACGCAGCTGTCTGTGCAGCTGACAAAAACCCAACCCCGCATCGCACCGCTCTCGAGCGGCGCCTCTCTGGAAGCAGAGAGGGCAGAGAGCGGGTTTGGCGCTGAAGGCACCTCCGGAACACGGAGAGGGGCCTTAATTATCATAGTTGGATGGGTCCCACGACCTCCGCCTACCAGTGGACAGAGCTGTGTGCTAGTCTAGTATATATAAATTTTAATAAGGCTATAGAGTCGAAAATCTGTACATCGAATATATTTGATAATTATTTTCCAAGATTTTTTTACTGGATATTCTATGTAACTTCCATAACGTCCGGTACTGAAGCTAAAATTGTTTATTTTTTTGTATGTCTTTCTGTATCACGCCAAAACTATAGTACCATTTTAAATAATACTGACATAATTTGAGATAATTATTGATCGGATTAATGCCAATATTCTGCGCGGTTCCTTTGGGAGACACGACGAAAGACAAATTGATTTTGATGATCAACGCATAGTTATTCCGATCCCAATTAATTTCTGATGTAAGAAAGGAATTAAGTGCTTCATGAATTATTCCAAACAAGTTTTAATACTTTAGGTTTTGTTGTACAGAAATTAGAGAGATCGCAAATTCAGGGTCGTAAAGTTGTTGTTCCTCCACCCCCCTGGTGATGTTTCGTGATTTTTGTCTGACCCCTCTCCCCCCCCTTTTGAGCCTCACGTGATTGATGGACGACCCCTTATTAAGCTGATTAAATGCTTCCAATGATTGTTTAGAAGAAATACGAAATCACAAAAAACCGACCAAGTGCGAGTCAAAAAGTCAAAAAACAGCGAAAACACGTTTGTTGTATGGGAGCTCCTCATAATCCCCCTTTATTCTGTTTTTTTTAATTCGGCAGCTGAAATACTGGTAATGGTACCAAACATACAGCTTTTTAACGGACAGATAGACAGACAGATAAACTGACGGACGGCGCAGTTTCATGAATAGGGTGCCGTTTTTACCATTTGGGTACGGTACCCTAAAAAGCACTACTTTTAGAAATTTTTAATAATTCTGCTTTATTCCGCTAGCATGATTATATTTGTGGACTAGCTTTTGACCTGTCCAATGTATAGGGCTTCTAGTAAAACATGGGTCAAGCTGTATTATCTTTCCCTCTGAACCGATTTTAACCGACTTCCAAAAAAGGAGGAGGTTCTCAATTCGTCTGTATTTTTTTTATGTTTGTTACCGGCAAATCGCTTGAAAGAGTTAACCGATTTTGATGATTCTTTTTTTATTTGAAAACTAGTGCTTCCCATGTGGTCCCATATACAGGAAGTCAGAATCTGATGATGGGATCCTTGAGAAATCGAAGAAATCCCTCGAATCGAGGGAATTTCTTAACGATTTACAAAATTACCTTGTGTTTGGGCTTGATTAATTTGTTTTGGGGAGAACATTACTGTAATACTGAAGTCGGTGCCAATATTTCTATGAGAGATTAATAATACCTACCCAAACCTATAGTTTTATTTGGCGCCGATTTCAGTATTAGGTACATGCAATAATATCGGATAAATCTAAATATTACCTATCACTTTGTGCTAAATTATTTGGTTTTTCAATTTTTAGTTTTTGTTTGAAGTCGGTTTTTTAGTTAATTTTTTTTTTGATGAAACATACAGCATTATTTAAGTTGAAAATCTACGTACCAAATCGTAAAAGTATGATTATGATCGAGTGACTGAAATTTCTCAAACCCCGAACAAATAAACAAACAAACAAACAGACACGAAGAAAAAAAATCTTAGATTTGGACTCAGAAGCCTTAAATTAGTCCATTACAGTTATTTGTTTTAATGTACCATCACATGGAGACGTCAGTCACCCAGATAGTTGGCGATTACATAGGTTTCGTACATCACCTCTTCTTACCCCTTCGAAATGTAGGCGTGATTGTATTTACCTATAAATTCCTCTTAATATACAATACAATACAGATCAAATTGAACACAAAAGTTGCAATTACTAAATCAATATATAGTCGCACTGACACAGGTTATCGGGTCATTTATCGTGTAGTGTAATAGGATCTTTATTAGTTTCTGTTCGGCCGCAACAAGCGGACTATTGTACTTCGCAAAAAGTTAATTTTGCATTTTGTGGTTGCGATTGAAGTGTAAAATTCTAAACCAATAAATATCAAACATATTATTAGCTAGGACTATAATTGTATACGCACTCAACCAGGTAGTATAATCTTCTGGCTTATTATAATAACATAATTATTTATACTTTTAAATGGGTTTTGAAGAAGGCAGATCAAGCATGTCTGTTTTAGTAATTTTATGTGATCAATTCTAGTAAATATGTACATAATTAACACACGTAATGTACTCTGTCCCAAAATCATAAAGTGTATAAATTTTAGAAACTTTTACACCTAATTATTATTGAACGTACCTATTTGATAACAGTCGACTTAGAAAACTTTCTTACACGTTGCCAATCTTCTACATTATACCCGATTATGCCCGAAAATCTTATAAGAAGTGCGTACCAGTAAAAAGTCATAGGTCACGTTGTTCTATGTTTTTTTTGTGCATAAATTTACACATTGGTCTACAATATATCTTGTTATGCAAGAGAAGTCAGGATGCGCTAAAAATCTCATGTCCATATTTCCTAACAAGCAGCATACAATTTTACACAACAACAATAAAATATCAAACCATGCTGAGTGCAAGTGTCGCATCGCGCAATACCTCGCGCTCTACCACGCATGCGCTATTGAAATACGCCCTTTATCATAGCATGCGCATCTAGTTCGTTAGACCTTAAACTGGATGTTAGTGAGGAGCGGAGCGACAACGATTACGGCTAGAGCACGGCGCCAGAGTACAAGAGAGTAGGCAATTTCGAACTCATTGCACTGGCCATTACGTCTGGGGATTACCTGACGCACACTGAGGTAATCCTCCACCAGCGCGGCAGCTCAGCAAGGCTGAGTAGCCCATTAGTGGTTTGGTCAAGTAAACAGGTCCTTAACCACTTCTGTTAGGGCAGTACGGTGTCCAGTTCCATTTCCAGTGCCAACAAGATCAGGTGCTGGGCAGTCCTTACGCGGTTCTACGCCTCGCCAGCGTAGTTCGTCTGTAAGTAAATCACTCCTGGCAACCTGTGCCTGGAAGAAATCCCACTTAGCGATATGGCCGCCTATTGTACATTTTAAACCATGTATTCCATATACATGTACCTATATGTTAATTAGTGTACAATAAAGCATATTCTATTCTATTCCTTGTAAAAAAAAGGCAACTTCGAACAAACGATATCATATGCACGGGACGTGGTTTGCTTGTGTGCGAGCGCAGTGCCACCTTACTCTCTTGTACTCTGGCGTCACGCTCTTGCCGGAATCGCCATCGCTCCGCTAACCGCTCTCATCCAGTTTGAGGCCTTAGACGAGCTTGCGCAGGCAATCCAGACACGTCTATTGAACCCAGTATCGGCGTTAGAATGCCAATAACCACTACGACTTCAACATATATTTCACTTGCAAATTGCAAAAGATGTTCGAACTTTAACGTGTAAACTATAATTAAGATTTCTCATTAGACCTTACCTTTTTAGCACGTGCGAATGTCCTTAGGGAGTTTCGTTATTTTGCGAAATGCATTTCAACTTTACTATTCAAATATTTTATGGTCATGTTTATGTTAATGTGGAATATGTGAGGTTATTTTAGTTTTAGTAGTGTGAAAATAAATAGCTGGCTACGCAGAACTCAGTTCTGATATTCATGAGGTCATATAAACGCTTTGTTAAGCATCTACCGCGGTTTTAAAGCATTTTGCTTTTAAATGGAATAGTCATAATTTATTTTAAAAAATATGTACAAAAGGGGGACTTAATGCCGTAGGCATTTTCTTTCAGTTAACCTTAGCGTATATAATGCAGAGATAAATAAGTTAAAGAAGGTGCTTAAGATAATCATGGAGATTAAGACATTTTGAAATGGTACTTGTCACATTTTACCTACCAATAATACATTATTAGATCTCATGCCCTAGTCCAACCTCCACCACACTCACCCAAGCATCGCTAAATCACCCAAGCATACCTAAACAATTTCTAAGGGCTATCGCAGTGATGTGTTACCAATCTGCTCAAAAATAATCAGACATAAACCAAATATTAAAGTCCATGCTAACGCTCTTCATTTACAAAATTACGTTTTAAACTTCACACTCGAAAATTATATTGTTCGTGCGCTCATGGTGTTAGTTTAAATAATAACGCAACATTTAATAGAAATTTCTAATCAAATATTTTGATTTAAATCCTATCTTTAATACGACCATAAACTAACTTAAGTGCCAGCTATGAAATACTTCAACAATGTAACTGAACAAAATAAATGTTGTTTATTACATATTTTATAGTGTTCTGTAGATTAAATGTTTAGTTAAAAGTGATATACTAGCCATAGAGGCCGTATGGTAAGAGTCAAGAGCCTTTGTTTAAATTTATTTATACTGTTGATGGATGGCACTTAGTAGAACATGCTGCACATATTGAAAACGACACTTGTGCTGTTCCACAATATTAATTAC
The DNA here is from genome assembly GCA_933228765.1 of Miltochrista miniata. NCBI lineage: Eukaryota > Metazoa > Arthropoda > Insecta > Lepidoptera > Erebidae > Miltochrista > Miltochrista miniata. The sequence continues at coordinate 16,664,336 of OW121757.1, read as the reverse complement.
TAGCTGACCCGCGCAACTTCGTTTGCGCCACTTAAGAGAGAGTATTACCTGTTCCCGTCGCATTTACTCCCGTCGCGTTCCGTTTAGGTACTCCCGTAGCGTCTCGTCGTTAAAATTTCCCCCGTTTTTGAAACATTTACTATTACTGCTCCGCTCCTATTCGTTGTAGCGTGATGCTATATAGCCTATGACACTCCACAATAACGTAGCTTTCTATTGGTGAAAGAATTTTTAAAATCGGTTCAGTAGATCCCGAGATTACCCCTTACAATTTAACAAACACACAAACTTTACCTCTTTTTTTTTTTTTTTTTTTTTTAACGTGAGTGAAAATCCTCGTAGGATGCTATGCCGGACTCTTACCGACTAAAAAACCTCACGTAACGCCCAACAGCCTATGGTTGAGAGCCCCGGGTAAGCCCTCAGGAAGGATGTCCCGTGACTCCCAACAGACCTACGGCCGCCAATGCGGCCTCGCCCAGGGGGTGGTTCGGGTGCAATCCCGCGTCTATGGGGGGTTTCGGGTGTGACCCCGCTTCTAAGGGGGGGCGTGCGTGAGTGCTCACGTCACGCTGCCGTCATGGGCCTGCTTCTGTAAGGACGGTGAGCGGCCCTCTCACCGTCCTCAGACCCCCGGTCATGGAGGCCGATAGTCCTCGGCGAAGACACGTCGGCGGCGCCAGGGGCGCCGACTGCGGAACTCGGGTGGGAGAGTTCTCTCCCGCACCCGGCCCGCCGCCTCCTTCGCGAGCATGACCTGCTCGCAGAAAGAGGCGGCGCAGTCCCACTTACTCCCGCTGGAGAGCATGGCTCGCACCATGGCCTCAAGCGAGAGAGTGTCCACGCCCAGACCCACTACGAGGACCTGTCGCTGTTGTGCCCACGCCGTGCACTCCACCAGCGTGTGGAGCGCCGTGTCATCGCTGCGGTCCTCGCAGTGCTGACACTCGGCCGTGGTTTCCCGGTGTTTTCGCCACAGATACCTACCGAAGCTACCGTGCCCGGCAAGCATCTGTGTCAACCGGTAGGAGAGAGCACCGTGTCTTCTCTCCAGCCACTCGTCCATGACCGGTCTGACGGCCGCGATTGTGGCGAATCCCCCCTTTGGTTGCTCAAGTCGCACCTTCCATGTCTCCACGGTTTCCTGGTGGAGCAGGGTCCGCTGGGCCTCGATTTCTCGAGACGCAGGCCTTTGGCCCCGCTCCAGCGCCTCCTTGCGCCATCTGAACAGTGACGCAAGGGCTCTCGCTTCCAGGTCCCATGGAGGGGTCCCGGCTAGGAGACATGCCGCCTCACCGGAGATCGTGCGGTATCCTCTTATCACCCTGACGGCCATCACTCTCTGCGGGCTCAGCAGTCTAGCCTCATTGCTGGCCGTCAGGGTCTCCGCCCATACGGGAGCCCCGTACAGGGCCATGCTTCGCACGATCCCCAGGTACAGCCTCCTGTAGGGAGCGTTGGGTCCCCTGATGTTGGGCATCAGCCGCGCGAGTGCGGCCGATGCTCCCCTCAGTTTTGGGACCAAACTTCGGAAGTGATGTCCGAAGTTCCACCGGCCATCGAGTACGAGCCCCAGATACTTCATCGAGGGCTCGATGCCGATGCTGACGCCCCCTACCTGTAGGCTGGATCCCGCAGGTGGCCCCATCCGAGGTCCGTGCCTCGGATTTGTGAAGGGCGACCTCGAGACCCAGCCGCCGAATCCAACCCACGACCTGAGCAACCCCTGCCGTGGCCTTAAGTGCTGCGGCACGGTGCGTTGCTCCCCGCGCCGTAACGAGGGTGTCGTCGGCGTAACACGTTACGCCGACCCCTCTGAGCAACGGACCACGCAGCACCCAGTCGTAACCGATGTTCCACAGGAGCGGCCCTAAAACCGATCCCTGTGGAACACCGCACGACACATCTCGCCGACCCGGCCCTAGCCAGCTCGGGTAAGTTATGGCTCTCTCGGAGAGATAAGCCCCGACAATTCGACGGAGGTAGGGAGGCACTCCATGATAGATAAGCGCCTCCCTGACGCAGCTCCAGGGCAAGGTGTTGAATGCGTTGGCGATGTCGAGAGACACCGCCACCACCACCTCACCCTGTGAGACTGCTTCCTCCGTCAGGCCTCTAATGCGCATGATCGCGTCCACGGTGGAGCGTCCCTGACGGAAGCCAAACTGGCTATCCGCCAGATCAGGCCCCACGCGTGTGAGGTGCCCGACGAGGCGTTGTGCAATAATGCGCTCAAAGAGCTTGCACACCTCGTCGAGCAACACGATCGGCCGGTACCCTGATGGGGAATTTGCCGGCCGCCCCGCCTTTCGAATCAAGACCAGTTTCCCTGTCTTCCAGACCTTGGGAAACTGGCCTTTTTCGAGGCATGCGCTATAAAGACCCATAAGTCGAGGCCCAAGCTCCTCGAGAGCCAGGACCCATGCACGGCCTGGAATGCCGTCGGGTCCAGGGGCGGTGTTTCTGCGGGATTTAAGCCGCAGGACAGCCGCCCCTAACTCACCCTCGGTGACTAAGGGCACGTCGTTCTCGCTGCCTTCCGCGTTGGGCGCCTGAGACGGAGCCATGCGCGGAGGAACGTGTTCCTCCGCTCTCGACGGGAACAAGGAGTCCAGGACCCCCTCCAGCCGCTCCGGCTGGAGACTCTGGGTTAGTGGGGGCGCCTTAGGGCGTAATTTGCCTCTTACCATGAGGTACGGGCGCCCCCACGGGTTCCGCTCCAGAGTCTCCATCAGCTCTTCGCGGCCCAATTTTTTGGACCGCTTGATGGCGGTCTGGAGGGCCCTCTTGGCCTCCTTGTACCCATCGTAGAGCTCCGTCTCTCGGGCTGCCGCATCGTCTGGGCGGCGACGCCTCCGGCGAAACCTGGTGTACCGGCGGCGCGCGGTAACGCAATCCACGCGCAACTGCGCGATTTCCGGCGTCCACCAGTACACCTGTTTCCTCGCCGGTCTGGGCCTAGCCCTGGGCATCGCCGTATCACAGATGTGCGACATGGCTCTCCCGAACCACTCCACCTCGGTATCAACATCGGCAGGCCTGTCCGCTGTCGGAATCCAGGCCTGCACGATGGCCGCCTCCAGGAGAGCCTCCCGATCAAGGCGATGGAGTGCCCAACGCGGTTCCGGGGGATTCGCAATTGCTGGCGGCAGGTTAGGTGGAGGGGAGACGTCAAACCGAATATATCGGTGATCTGATGACGTCTCCTCCTCCTCCACCACGCGCCATCCCTGGACACGGCGGGCGATCTCAGGGGTCGCAAACGAAACGTCTATGACCGAGCTGAGCCCCCGCCGCGTCCAGGTTGCGACATTCCCCCGGTTTAGGATGACTAGGCCACGTGTAGTGACCCAGTCCTCCAGTATCCTCCCCCTGTCTCTGGTTTCCCGGGAGCCCCAAGCCTGAGACCAGGCATTGAAGTCTCCCAAGACCAGGACAGGGCGAGGCCGGCATGCAGCGAGAACTTTACCTCTTTATAATATTAGTATAGATTATTATTAAACTGACCGGTGTCGCCTCACGACATTTACAAAGGTCTACATGAAAGGACAAGGTAGTACCTACAGTCTCAAAAACACGCAAACAATAACATTTTTGCGGTATAGGTATACGAACATCGGAGATTACCAGATTATAAAACTTAGTTTAAAAGTTTAAAAAGCATTTAATTGGCATGGTCTGTAGCAAATACTTAGTTTGCGCGTCGTGGGAATGTGGTAGAGGTCACGATACGTTTTGCAATAGCCATTTGAGCTTTGGATTTTGCAGATAGCTTCTGTAATTGTATTAGGTAGTATGGCATAGATAGCATTGTTGTTGTCTATAGAAGGTATTATTTATAATTGAATTTAGAAGTTGCAGCACTCAAGAAAACCGTTCTTTCAAGGAGACTTCTAAGGGTGTAGAATATGTGTACATATATTTAAACCAATGAGGCTGCAGACTATGTGCACCCTTCTGGTCAAAAAGTGGTCAATATGTCTATGGAAGTTTGCCACATTAGTAATACCACTAAGTAAGGAAAAGGGTTGAAATGGAATCTTTAATGAAATGTAAAGATGCGCAAATAGATGATGATAGGTATGATATGAGATATAATAGAATAGAATTGATAAGAGTAGAATATACTACCATTTATACGAATTATATCATCATTAAATTAGCACACTGGCTGGTCTTATCGCTCACAGCGATGTCTGCCCGATAACCATAAATGCTTATAAAGATAAAATTGAATTCAATACTCTCACTTACATCTATCTTCTTTTTCATTTCCTGATATCGATAAAACAGTTTAATAGCAAAACCAAAACAAAGCACAGGTACTTATTTGCACGCAATTCCGTAATAAATAGCTGCATACAGTGAGCCCGGAATATTATGTCCAGCTTGGCGGTGTTGAGAAAGATAATGCCCTGTGGTCAGCATAAATTTAGTTCACAATGCAGTATTGAGTGGTCGTTACGGTGATATGTGGGGCACATTGTTTTAAATACTGTTTAAAATAGTTCCTCTCGTACTAATGAAGTGCTGCCTTCAATTGGAGCTCTTTAAAAAAGATATAACAATCTGGAGGTAGGTACGTTTTAAAAAAGACGTAACTCTCAGGAGGGACATTAAATTAAAACATATTTCGTCGTGTAAAAAGTTATTGTAAACAAGAAACAACGGGGAGTCAAAGTGACTAAGATCTGGTTGGGTCATTAAAAATAACAATAAGTAATCTGGTGTGGATGTAGGCTAACGTATGTATGTTTTGTTGTTACGACTTATTGATGTCGTTATGATAATAGGTATAGATTCAATTTCAACTTTTTTTTTGATACTTTTAATTCAAATCTAATTTTTAACTTACATATCATAACAATGAAGAAGCTATGTTCTGGTTATTTTTAAAGCACTACAATATATTTTGGCAGGTATAATACACTCGAGAGCAATGAATCCGGGTCACTTAAAGAATCCTAAAAATCTCGGAAACTAAAAATGCTAGGTTAATGCAATAAATTGTATTTAATAGACAATGTAATACTCCTTAAATGAAGGTATTAAAACTTCTTAGTTATTGTAAAGTTATATCATAAAAAAATCAAATTTGAAAAAGGGCCACTTTCGAAGATGGAACTACGAAATTACAGCATTTGGTGTTGCTTTTGTTTGTAATCTGTCATTTATGTGGGTACATAAACCATGTTGATAGTGCTCTATATTCATTAATCAAGCTGAAATTATGTCGCTTACGCCTGAAGAATGCACCAGAATACTTACAATGCTGGAAACCGGCCGGAGTCAGCGCGATACAGCCAGGACTGTCGGTGTGTCGCTGTCAACAGTACAAAGAGTTCTCCGACGTTACGAAGAAACTGGTTCTAACCTACGCAGACCAGGAACGGGCAGAACCAGGTGTACCACAGCACGAGAAGACCGATACTTGGTGAACACCATGCTTCGAAATCGCTTTCTCACAGGAACTGAACTCACCAATCAGTTTCGACGCCTCGGAGGAAGTAACCCAAGTGCATGGACAGTAAGACGTCGGCTTGCTGAATCTAACTTAAAACCCCTTAGACCTGCAAACGGCCCTAAACTGGAGCGTGGGCATCGTATTTCGAGACTAAGGTATGCCCAGAGCCACGTAAATTGGAGTATTGAAGATTGGTCAAAAGTTATGTTCTCCGACGAATCAAAATTTATGCTCTACAAGCACGATGGAAGACACAGAGTGTATCGAAGACCAGGGGAAAGATTCAAGCTAGCATGCATCGAAGAAAAAGTAGCCTACGGTGGTGGGTCTGTACTTGTGTGGGCCGGAATTTCTTCTGAAAGTCGCACAGAGCTGGTGATCATAGAAAACGGCTCTTTAACTAGCGTAAGATATGTGGAAGAAATCCTCAATGATCACGTTGGTCCATTTATGGTCAATTTAGGTGAGGATGCTATATTTATGCATGACAATGCCCGACCTCATACAGGTAGGATTGTGAATGACTACCTTCAAGAGATGAACATTACTCGTATGGAGTGGCCAGCGCGCAGCCCGGATATCAACCCGATCGAGCATGCTTGGGACGAGCTAGGCAGATGCGTAAAACAACGAAACCCTCCCCCAATCACGCTTCGTGAGCTCAAAATTGCTCTCACAGAGGAATGGGAGAATATTCCCCAAAATCGTATAAGGAACTTGGTGTACAGCATGCCAAACCGCGTAAACGCAGTAATGGAAGCACGAGGAGGCAATACGAAGTATTAAAATTCAAGAAAATCGTAATAAAGTTCAAAAATTTCATGTTTCCTATTTTTGTTTTAAGGAGAGATCAGCAGTTTTTTCTTTATGTAATTTTGTGTTAATAAAATGTATGGTGACTCATATTTTTTTTACTTTCATTTAAGGAGTATTACATTGTCTATTAAATACAATTTATTGCATTAACCTATCATTTTTAGTTTCCGAGATTTTTAACATTCTTTAAGTGACCCGGATTCATTGCTCTCGAGTGTAGATCCAATATTAAAAGAGACGAAAGAATTTGATGAACAATGCAGTGAAATACCCGCCCGCATACAAAGGTTTCTAACATAAAGGTTTCACCTAGGTAGATAGATATATTTTTCGGTTCACCGGTCACTTAAAATAATGAAAAAAAATTTTTCAATAAAAAATACAACCGACTTCCAAGAAATCCTGAAAAATAAAATTTACTTAGCACAAAGTAATATGTAGTCGATTTATCAGATTTTATTCAATATAATATTGAAGTTGGTGCCATGAATAATACCTCCCTAAACCTATGAATTTACTTGGCACCGACTTCAATATGATATTGAATAAAAAATCAGATAAATCAAAATACATATTACTTTGTGCTAAGTAAATTTTATTTTTCAGGATTTCTTGGAAGTCGGTTGTATTTTTTATTGAAAAATTTTTTTATTTGCATGAGTGGGCGTAAATGTGCAAAAATATTGTAAGATTACGAAATGGTGTTCGTGATATCACCATATATCCATGTTTAAGGCGTAAGTATCTAAATGGAAGCGTAATATACATTTGAATACAGAATAAATTACACTCAGGAGGTACTTCTAAATGTTTCAAAATCATAAAGATAAACATGATATCGTATGGCCAATACGATAGTACTAAACCTTCTGGAAATAAGTGTATATGGGCATATACACATCAGAACACCGTCTAGGGATATTTCACATTTTCTCAATTTTCAGAAAATCTGTTAGGAATAATATGCAACAATGTTATATTCTTAGGAAGCCCATTTTTCAGACTATATTTTAAAATAAAATATAAATATATTTTCGACTTAGATAAAATTTTATTAAAATGAAAACAAAATGTAAAAAATGGTGCAACTAAAGATGAATGTGTCATTTACGAAAAAATAAAAAAATAAGTAATTTCTTTTCATTTTTTGCACTGATAGGAAAAAATCAGTAGTCAGTAAAACCACCCATGACGTTAACCACGGCCCTGCAACTGTTTTTCATGCTTTGAATTAAGTTATCAAAGTCTCGCTGCGGGATATTGTCCCAAGTTCTGCTAAGATGCAAAAAAAGTTGCTCTTCAGTCGCAATGTCTGCAGGAAAATTCTTATAAGCGCTTCTTTGGAGCATGTCCCACGCATGCTCGATGGGGTTTAAATCAGGCGATTGCGCCGGCCAGGGTAAAACCGAGACACGTCATGTTCCTGCAGCCAGCTGGTCACCGCTCGCGCTGTGTGCGCACGAGCGTTGTCATGCATGAGAGTAAATTCTTGACCCATTTGAATTCGATGAGGGTAGACAATGGGTTCAAGCAACTGGTCGCGGTATTTTTCAGCGGTCATGGTGTTTCTAATCTAAACGAGGTCCGTTCTTCCACCAAAACGAATTCCCGCCCAAACCATAATTGTCCCGCCCTTGTATGGATGGACTACCTGGGGGTGTTGCAGACGACTCTCACGACCAGGAACTCGACAAACGCGTACTCTTCGTGAATCGGGATGAAAACCGAATCGGGACTCATCTGTAAACAGTACTACAGACCACTGGTTATCTTCCCAAAGCAAATGTTCACAAGCCCACTCTAATCTTCGTCCACGATTTCCTCTGCGTAGTGCTGGAGTACGAAGTGGCCTGCGAGCATGAAGGTTAGCTTCATGCAGTCTCCTCCTCACAGTTTGGTCACTGACAAGCAATTGGTGTTCTGACTGGAGCCGTTGAACCAACTGCACGGCTGTAACGTTTGGCTGCATTCTCGCGGCAACTTGTAAAAATCGGTCTTGTCATTGGGTGGTTATGCGTCTCCCGCCACGGTGTCTTTCAGCCACTTCCCCGGTTGCACGATATCGTGACCACAATCTTGAAATAACGTTTTGCCTGGTTCCAATCTCCTCAGCAATACTCCGCTGAGTAGCCCCAGCTTGGAGCATGCCTACTGCCCTTAGCATTTCTTCTCTAGTTAAATGGCGTCGCTGCATGACTTACTCAATGAAATAAATTCGTAATTAATCAATAACTAGCTTTAAAACTTCAACTGGACAAAACAAATACCAATTAACTATCGTAGGTAAAATTAAAATTTTGAACTTCGCTATACTAATGCCGCGCAAATAATTTGTTTTAATATCTTTTTTTTAATTTCAAATTTGGAATCATTCAAATATACCTGCAAAATAAGATTCAATCAAAAGTTTTTAAAATCGGCCAGTATTTTTTGAGATGCAGAACTTTTTAAAAAATATCCCTAGACGGTGTTGATGTGTGTATTTGTTATATTGGCTGGTGTTTAGTATTACCATCTGAAATTATACGATATTATTGCATTGAATGGATTATGGACGGTTATTATATATCTAACTAGCGGTACCCTGCCACGCTTCGCTGTGACTTTTTTATAGTGGTTTTATGTACAGGCGAATTTGAGAATGCATGGTCAATCCGAAACGAAATTGCTTTGCACTGAGAAATGACGCCACCTATCGGATAACATTGGAAGTCAAGTTGCCGATTTTTTAATACCTCACACAGGAACGCCATTATTGTCAAAATAGCAACTCATTAATCTTTTGAGTAATGTAAATATGCCATCTAGTACATTTTTTGTGATTCTAAGGTGTCTATGCAATATTATATTCGAGTAAAGTTGCGCCATCTAGCGGAGTTTTTGTAGTTTGGACTCAAATGTGCATGGGGTTATAGATCTTAAGGGGCCCATGCAATATTGGAGGTGAGGGTGACTGTACCTATGAGAAATGAGTAACAATCTAAATGATAGGTACCTACATTTCAAAAACCAAATGTGTGCGTGTACTATTGTACACACGTAAGAAGTGCGACTTCTTCATGACCTTATTTTTCGAAAGAAATATCATGAAATATATATAGGAGTTAGTAGGTAGTGCAAAAGTCCAAAAGTTCAAAAGTCTAAAGTCAAAAAGTCAAAATGTTCAAAAGTCCAATAGTCCAAAACTCCAATAGTCCAATAGTCCAAAAGTTCAAAGTCCAAAGTCCAAAAGTCCAAAACTACAAAGTCTAAAAGTCTAAAATTGTAAAAGTTCAAAACTCCAAAATTCCAATAGTCCAAAACTCCAAAATTCCAAATGTCCAAAAGTTCAAAACTCCAAAAGTATAAAAGTCCAAAAGTCCAAAGTCCAAAGTCCAAAACTCCAAAACGCCACAACTCCAAAACTACAAAACTCCAAAACTCCAAAACTCCAAAACTCCAAAACTCCAAAACTCCAAAACTCCAAAACTCCAAAACTCCAAAACTCCAAAACTCCAAAACTCCAAAACTCCAAAACTCCAAAACTCCAAAACTCCAAAACTCCAAAACTCCAAAACTCCAAAACTCCAAAACTCCAAAACTCCAAAACTCCAAAACTCCAAAACTCCAAAACTCCAAAACTCCAAAACTCCAAAACTCCAAAACTCCACAACTCCAAAACTTCAAAACTCCAAAACTCCAAAACTCCAAAACTCCAAAACTCCAAAACTCCAAAACTCCAAAACTCCAAAACTCCAAAACTCCAAAACTCCAAAACTCCAAAACTCCAAAACTCCAAAACTCCAAAACTCCAAAACTCCAACACTCCAAAACTCCAAAACTCCAAAACTCCAAAACTCCAAAACTCCAAAACTCCAAAACTCCAAAATTCCAAAACTCCAAAACTCCAGAACTCCAGAACTCCAAAACTCCAAAACTCCAAAACTCCAAAACTCCAAAACTCCAAAACTCCAAAACTCCAAAACTCCAAAACTCCAAAACTCCAAAACTCCAAAACTCCAAAACTCCAAAACTCCAAAATTCCAAAACTCCAAAACTCCAGAACTCCAGAACTCCAGAACTCCAAAACTCCAAAACTCCAAAACTCCAAAACTCCAAAACTCCAAAACTCCAAAACTCCAAAACTCCAAAACTCCAAAACTCCAAAACTCCAAAACTCCAAAACTCCAAAACTCCAAAACTCCAAAACTCCAAAACTCCAAAACTCCAAAACTCCAAAACTCCAAAACTCCAAAACTCCAAAATTCCAAAATTCCAAAAGTCCAAAACTCCATAAGTATAAAAGTCCAAAGTCCAAAAGTTCAAAGCTCCAAGAGTCCAAAGTCCAAAACTCCAAAGCTCTACAACTCCAAAACTCCAACTCCAAAAGGTCAAAAGCTCAAAACTCCAAAAGTCCAAAAGTATAAATGTCCAAAAGTCCAATAGTCCAAAAGTCCATGAGTCCAAAGTCCAAAAGTCCAAAACTCCAAAGTCTAAAAGTCTAAAAATCTAAAAGTCCATTAGTCCAAAAGGCCAAAACTCCATAACCCCATAACTCCATAACTCCATAACTCCAAAACTCCAAAATTCTATAAGTCTAAAGTCCAAAACTCCAACATTCCAAAAGTCCAAAACGTTTAAAAATAACATGCAAAACATATCTGACCTCTTTATTAGGTAAGTACTCTCTTTTATTATTCTGAATACAAGGAGGCCGCAATCAAACTTCTCTTAAAAAACATCAATCTGGTAGGTACCTTCTAAATAGGTTGTTTATAATATTTTGTTCTGAAGCTGGCAGAATATCATTTAAAAAAAAAAACGACCAGTGCCATCTATTGGTAAAATCACTTTATAAAGCTATTTTATTCTTATTGCTGATATGATAAAAGTGTATAAAGTAGCCTAAAACCATCTCTGAATCCTATTGTATATCGTGTCCAATTTTGAGCTCAGTCGATTCAGTAAATTTTGAGTTTTTAATAGATACTTAAACGCACACAACATTTTTATATATATAGATATACCTATGCTGAGTGTACAAATAAAATTGTTGTTACAGTAGTTTGAGAAAGTATTGACTGATTTTAAGATACTAAGTACTAAGCTGGTAAAAATCTGATAACAGAGGACGAGGACGTGGAAGCGGTTTCCTAAATGTGGTCCAACTGCGGAACTCCACATAGGTATAGGTACATTTCTTTTTTACTTGGCACATCGCGGTATCTTCATTCTCGTCACACGCAGCTTGTTCAAGCTCATATTCAGTTTAAGGAATATTATCTAAATCGACAATGTTAATTACAGCACAATTAAGGTAATCACATTGCAATGTTGTCTGCATCGCGCCATTGTTATTTACATGAGAATATAGTTAATCACATTGCAATATTGTCTGCATCGCGATATTGTTTATTTTCAGTATACTATGGTCCCATTTTACCCTTTGGGCAGGGAACCCTAAAATGTATGAACCTAAGTCAATATTGCACGTGAGCATGTGTCTAATTGAGCCGATTCATTTTGTCAATTTTGGGTGCTACATTGAAATTGTGTGAATCGCGATATTGATTTTTTTATGTATGGTATATAAGTCAGCAATTTAATTAAATAATTCAAGTACTCTCTCAGATTGTTTTATTCAATCTCGTGGCGCGTACACAGCTTGTGTCGTACATCTTGAGACCGTAAATTCGTTGTTTTCTGCTACAGTTTTTAAATAGTGGTAAAATGTGTAAAAAAATCTGTGAAGAAAAATACAAAAATTGATTTGAGCATTCTTTTCATGACATTGAATTGGGTTGCCGCTGGTAGCCACACTTTAAATTCATCGAGTATTCATCATCCTTCCCTCACTCTTGCCGATTCGTGGTGAGGAAGGTCAACTACTCAAATTCAAAGACATGCTCAGGCGTCACTAACAATTCAGTGAGGCTTTAGCAGTCATTTCATTAGACATTGAGTCATCGCGCTTAGAGAAGTAAACTCTTTAATACGGCGGCAATGGAAGGTTTTTTTTTGTTTAACGTGAGGGAAAATCCTCATGGATGTTATGCCAGACTCCTAACGACTAAAAAACCTCACGTAACGCCCAACAGCCTATGGTTGGGAGCCCTGGGTAAGCCCTCGGAAGGATGTCCCAGGACGGTAATAGAAGGTACTCATGCGAAAAGAAAAGAGTGGGTCTGCTACCAACTAGTTTGTTTATCTATACATACAATAAATTCGTAAACTGTAGGAGTGTAGGCCAAATGACATCTTTATATAAACTTTTAGGAAATCAAACACTAGCTTGAATTCGATAAGCGCCATCTGTTGGTTTTTTTTTGTACTGAAATCTTAAAATTATTTTTTTAAAATTCATGATTAATCAAGTATTTGTTTACACGATTGTATGTAAAAAAAATCAAAATAATTTACCCAATTAACTGGAAATTAAATATTAAAAACTATAAAAATCATCAATTTCTATGTTTTTATGTTCTAACTATCCACCTATTTTAACGATCTTTCCCAAATAAGTATCACGCCGAAACTACTGAACCAAATTGAATGATACTTAGTACATTCTGAGGTTATAGTCCGAGGAAGGTTCTAGGATACTTTTGATCCCGATATTTTGCGCGGTTGTCCCGGGAGAGGGAATGAAAGACAAAATGGGTTTTCAGTTGTAAGTTGTCAACGCGTGGTCCGATTTCAAATATTTTTTTAGTGTTATAAAGGGAGTACTATACGGATTGTTCCACACAAGTTTCAATATTGAAAGTTACCTATGTAGTTCAGAAATTAGAGACATCTCAACTTTCGCTAAACCTATTATTCAAGGATTCTTTTGAATGTAAGAGTCATTCTAAAATGGCGTGATTACTTAGTCATAAAAGAACTTAAAGATTAACGGTAGGTATTGTAAAATAATTCAGTTTTTAGAATAGACTGAATCTTAAGTTCTTTTCTGATTAAGCAAACAGGGCAGTTTCACACGCTCCTAGGCGTCTGATGAAGAAATACCTCTCCTTTCATAGACCTTATGTGACGTAAACGAAGTTGCGAGGGTCAGCTAGTTATTAATATAGACGTCAGCTGATCTATATAGCAACTTAACATAGTGTGGGAGTGTTAACTGTAGTATTATTGTGTCTCGTTTCCTTTAGGTTACACAGTTACTTAGACATACTTTCACAGTGTTTACATAAATAATGTGCTAAACTGTTGACACCGCTTACGAGTAGTTATTACCTATTGTCTACCTCGTTTTTATCTGTTTGGGCTTTAAATACAGCGTAAGTATGAGCAGAGTTTATTTCCCAGCTGCTTTAGAAACTGCATAAAGTTTGAACTGAAGTAGTTAGTATTATTCAAAAATGTTGGTTTAATGGTATATTCTACATGCTCAATTTTAAGACTCGTAACAGTAATCCTGCGTTAATACGATAAGCTTAGGTCAACATTATATCGGAGTCTCCATGTAAAGGGGTCAATGTCAAAACTAGAAGCTGGAACCACGAACGGAAAGAAAGTGCGAGAGCTGCCAGTTAAGCATGTGGCCATAGCGTGTCCGGGCCAAGGGACTCTTTGACTCTAGTCGGGTGGTTGGCACCTGTTTATTTACTGGGGTCACCTCCGAGCCCTCACTCACTGGCTCTCTGCCCCTCACATGCATTCAGAGGAGTCTTCGAAAGCGGTGCCACGCGGGCAAGTTGGTTCTAGTAAACCTTGCGGGATCACCATCTTCCTCCAAGTAGAGCCATATTTGAGGGGCCACTTTACTAAGACGACGCGGAAGACGATGATGGTTTAGTGAGTATATAACCTGGCCCTCCTTCAGAGCCAAGAATCCTGCACTAATATAGCCCGTTGTACCCAAAACACGTACTTACAAAAAAATACCACTCAATATTAAGTTGGTTCGTAAGTTTCAAACTTAACTCTACATAAGGTTGTAGATCAGCATATCTCAATCAACAACAGTCAATCAGCGCACCGTAGCTGATTGCCTGAATACAGGTAAGTAGCCAGTACTGGTACTCACTTCAAGATTAATGAATCAAAGAGTAATGTATAACAAAAAGTGATTTGAACCGCCTTAACATAATTAGATATGATCTTGATGGATGGTGTGAGAAAATAATGAATTAAAAAGAGACAAAAAATATTAGCATTGGTAAACTATTTTTTAAGGTTATTGATCCACAGTTCTGCCACAAGCAAATAGGATTGCCAACTGGCTTTTACTGGCTAACCTGAGTTAATTTGAGTGGATATGCAATTTGAAATATCATTATAGGTAATTGAAAATATAATGGAGGTTATTTACTGATATTATCTTAGATCAAAATATAATTTTCCGCATTAGAGATTTTACACTAGACTGAATGGCTTTGTTGTTTAAATTTATGTAAAGCAGTTATAATATTATACAGTAATAACCTCCTCCTATTTTGAAGTCGGTTAAAAAAGATGGAATTCATAAAGTTTGTCCATCTTAAGTTTTGTAAAACATCTTCTGGATCGAATGACCAAAGCAGGCAAAGCGTGCTGTGACCATTCTGGAAAATCAAGGACCCCTGAACAGATATTGGATTAAGATTTTCTTTTATCATTAGACCAGGCTATTTAAATCCATAAAATGAATAGGTAAACCCTCTTCAAACATATTTGTGATCAGAAATAATTGGATCGATTCATTTTTGGAGGTAAGAGCACAATAATGATGATCTCGTAATGTTTTTATTTTTATTACAAATCAGCCGGAAGCGCAATTGTCCCCATCACAATCTATTGCAGAAGGCGCGATGAGAGAAGGAGAAGACAATAGTTATTTATTTTTGTACACTTTTCTTCTTGTTGTTCTTCCAACATATGACATCTATTTCACAACATCTCATCATTCCCACATCTGAACGTAGATCGAAGAGTCATAGTTTGAAAAGCTGCTTTCAGATAAAAAATGTATCCGAAATTGATTTACAAGTATATTGGCTGCAATGCCACCGGTAGAGCAATCTCAGCTACTAGGTTTTATTTACCTGCATACATACGTATTAATTTACATGCGTACGATACGTATAACTCCCAACACGTTGGCGGTTAAAATAAGCAGTCATGTCCTCCGTGTATGAAATGTCATAACAAATTGCTTGGTCTTATCAGCACCTTGTATCGCACTTTACAGTGAGTCATAAAAGCTGAGTGCCTTTTGATTAGCAATGTCAACTTTTTGCGGAGTATACTTTTTACACATTATAATATTTACCTTGGTAGGCTTTTATTTTTTTATGTGATGGTAAAATATCTACATATCGAACCTGTTTGGTTATGGTTTAGTGAATCTGCTAGTGAATTAGAGGTAATGGAATATGAATATACTAAGTACGTATTCAGATCATCTTCCTGAATTTAAAACAGTATGGTTGACAACAGCCACTTCTATCCTTTCGTCAACTCCTTAAAGAAACCATTGTGCAATATTGCAATTGTAAATTACTTGCCTTAGAGTTTGGAAGTTAGCTATCATGACAGTGGGCATCAACTAATTTCATCAAATTCTACTCGAGTTGATGGCTTTATTATACTCCATACTCACAAGGCTTCTAGGCATCCAATCTTTATATCTGTTTTAAAATTTTCCCCTGTATCATTTACTATCTCCGAGATCATCAGAATATTTTGCTAAAATAAAATGTCCGCGCATTCTATATTTTATTTTCTTTATCTTTATTGATTTGAATTTATCAGTCTATTATTTCCTCGAGAGTTTGTATTGAGAAACAGTGCAATAAAGTGTATTCTAGATAGAAGGTGACATGCCGTGAACTCTCTGATAAAAAAAGAACGTCGGACAATGTTACTTGTGAATATATACCAAGCAATTGCTAAAACGTGAGCTTAGAAATCTCATTAGCACTTCAACATTGCTTAGCCTTTGAAATAGCGCTGGCAACTCAATTACAGGCAACGTTGACCCGCGGGTTATAAAGTACTTCCCTCTCAAGTAAAAGGACGAATCTTTAATTGGCGTTTGAGACGTTGAATGTTAATTATTTCGAAATTTTTTTTTTTATTTAACTTTGGCTGGGTATGCATACTTATTTGCCTGCTGTTTTACCCGCATTGTGGCGTTTCCCTGTACCTTTATCTATGTATCTATAGATATTTATCATCCGTTGATTCAACGTGACACCACCAAGTAACAGCCCAGAGTCACGAAGAATGAACACCTCCAGCCAGGGTGTCAGGTATATGTACCAAATTTCAACCAAATTGGTTTAGGGATTTGACAATGATTGTATTAAGCGACCCTTTGAATTGGTACATTGCAAGTATGCAGGGCTTGAAATTGGTAGCAAGTGCAAGACAAATTTAATTGTAATTATTTTGCTAGTTGAAGAAACTGGAACCAAACAAATACATAATGTTTAGGTTACACATTCACTGATCTCAACCGTATTGAAACATTTGTTTTTTAATTTCAATAACCAAATATCCTAAAAGAAGTGGTGTTCCGCAGAAAAGACTTTGGGCTGATGAAGTTCATTTTTAACCGACTTCAAAAAAAGGAGGAGGTTCTCAATTCGTCTGTATTTATTTTTTTATGTATGTCAAGCGATAATTCCGTCAATTATAGACGGATTTCTAAAATTTTTTTTTTGTTGAATAGGGGATACTTCTGAGGTGGTCCCATTTTCACCAGGTCAGGATCTGATGAAGGGATCTAGGAGAAAACGAGGGCAACCACCGAAAATTGTAGGGACAACTAGTGTGCTTGTTAACTTTTTAATTAAGTGCTTTAATGTTCTACACTTTAATGAAGGTATGGCGTCGATCTGATGATAGAGTCGAAAGACAGTCGAGGGCATTCCTTAACAATTTACAGCAGTTATCTTGTGTTTGGGCTTGATTGATTTGTATTGATGAGAACTTTACACCTAGATTGATGGATCCAATTTAAAAAAAAAAGAAAGATCTCAATGTTTTATGTATGGTCACCGTCAATTATAGACGGCTTTCAGTTTTTTTTTTGAATAGGGTTTACTTCCGATGTGGTCCCATTATAACCAGGTTAGGATCTGATGATGGGATCTTGGAGAAATCGAGGGCAACCACCGAAAATTATAGGCACAACTAGTGCGTTTGTTAACTTTTTAATTCAGTGCTTTAATGTACTACCATTAATAAAGGTCTGGAGTCGATCTGATGATGGAACCAAAAGAGATTCGAGGGAATTCCTTAAAAATTTACAGCAGCTACCTTGTGTTGGGGCTTGATTAATTTGTATTGATGAGCACTTTCACCTAGATAGATATATTTTTCGGTTCACCAGTCACTTATAATAATGAAAAAAAAAATTTCAATAAAAAATACAACCGACTTCCAAGAAAACCTGAAAAATAAAATTTACTTAGCACAAAGTAATATGTAGTTGATTTATCAGATTTTATTGAATATAATATTGAAGTTGGTGCCATGAATAATACCTCCCTAAACCTATGAATTTACTTGGCGCCGACTTCAATATGATATTGAATAAAAAATCAGATAAATCAAAATACATATTACTTTGTGCTAAGTAAATTTTTTACGTTTTTTTTTTACGTTTGGAAATCCTCCACGGATGCCATGCAGACTTCTACCGACTAAAACTACACGATGCCTTACAACTGTCTAAGGCCGGGAGTCCCGGGTTAGCCCTTGAAAGGATATTCCAGGGTACCTGATGAAGTTCTATCAAGTACTGTCTGGCTTGAAGTACCGGTTTTCAAAACCTCTTCAGTGCTTAACTCGAGCTATTGATTTTGCAAAAACCATTTAATACGAATTTAGGAATCCCTAAACTATAAACCTACGAGTATCGTAGCTCTGTAAAATTCATTCGAAATTTAATACCAGTAGGTACCTACCACTTTTTTAAAGTACCTTAAAAGCGAACCTTAAAAAAAGGCCTTCACCAACTCCTAGGCTCGGAACACCATTTATAATCAAAATTTATCTCCATTTAGGTATCCAGTATTTCATTCATGTCGTATTGCAGTCGCTACAGTTGCAATTTTATTTTCTTCCTCGCTCTTGTCGACGTTAATGTTACTTTATCGCGTGACATTTTCGATTGTAAGCTTGTTTTCGCCCACATGCGGACATTTAAAAAGCAAAGTTATGTTTTCTTTCTTAACGTGTAACAGCCTCTTCTTGAGGACGACATCTTGGTTTTGCGCATTGATTAGAATAAGTACCTACCTACTACGTAAAGGTCAGCCAACTTAACGTGTATACTTCGATGTGGTTACATTTTTTGCTACTTTTTGCTTTTTTGCAATGTTTCTCATTTTTCGAGAGCCATTTCGATCGAAAAAAGTATTCCTAATCGTGTTTTGATACGTTAAAAAAGCAAGAGTATCTAATAAATTACAATAATATAGTTTTATCAGATCAAATCGAAGAATATTTCCTAGTATAAAGTTCACGCCAAGATGAGTCTCTTTTGAACATACAAACTTTAAAAACATTTGATGCCGTCAATGGCAAAGAAATTTTACTTCAATCGCGCGTAAAGGTTACACGCACACACTTTTTTTGTTTCCTGGATAAATCACTAAATTAGAAACGATTGCAATTCCTTTACTTTAATGGAGATAACGCGGTTATTTTAATTTATCAAACCTGACTTTTGACCAGATTGTACTGGCTGTGGTCACAGCCTCACAAGCCGTAAAGTCAGTTACGATAATCATGTAACTTTAAAATGACATTGTCTATCTTTGGAATACTCACTTTTAAACTGAGAGAGTTATACATCTCAACGTTGAGGTTTACTAATGTTTGCCATAATTTAAAATGCCATAATTTCATATGCCATACTGGTATTTGCCATAATTTCATTAGATATAACGCTTCAGTTGCCATAATCGTGAAATGACATAAAATTACTTTCAATAATACCATTGGTCATAATCGATCAAGTGTCATAATAATTTAAACCCATAAATGTATTTGCCATAATTTTCGTTTTCAATAATGCCATTTTCCATAACTTTTATTCACCATAATATAAATAAAGATAATTATACGACACAGATTTTTTATTAACAATTAAACCTAAAACTAAACCTCATATGGCGTCTCTAGCTAATTAAGCTCGACGGAGCCCCGCTTTGCGGGGCTGCTACTTCTGGGTGGTTTAAAAAAAAAACCACGAAGACTAAAGCGGGAGCTCCGCTTTGCTTCGCTCCCGCCTTAGTCTTCTAACCTAACCTATCCGAGTCGGATTGCACTGAGTCGGGGTGTTAAAGATAATTAATTTCGACCTTACAATATTATGCATTATTTTCATAATTATATCAAATTTTGATTATGTCAAGAGTCGATTATGATATGTGTTACTTATGGAAACTAATTATTATGAGAAATGTTGTTATAGAAAGTCATTTTATGGCAAATAAAAGTTATGACTGTTGAGTTGTTAAGGCAAAAGTTATTAGTATAAATGATAATAGTGCAAGTAAATATTATGATCGGGGATGATTATGGCAAACAATAATAGTGCAAATGAATTTATGGAAAACGAGAGAAGACCCACGTTGAAGTCCGAGGGTGACTTATCGTCTGAAGCTGATTTGGGCCCAGTAGATGTTGGCGGGATTTATTTACATCCAAACCCAACGAACGAAGGTGTTACATTATATCGTTTGTATCAGAATAACTAATGAGGATAAAAGACTGGCAAAGCTTTACAAATGAGTCACTTTGCTTCAATGTATATTTATGTTTATACACTTCACTGCATTGAACAGTGGAGCGTGTCTCCCCATCAAAATTTATTATAACAGGCTATTTATAGGCTATTACAAAGTTTAATAGTTCATCAAAGTACATATTTCCCCTGAAGTTAATTATGTTTAAAGCATTTTTTTTCATGGATGCTATGCCGGACTCCTACCGCCTAAAACCACACGGTGCCCATCCATTTGGAGCCCCAGGTAGGCCTTCGAAAGGATGTCTGTAGTAGCGAAAAGCATCCACATTGCTTGTACGTCATTCTTGACGTTCTCTTTTTCCGTGTCATATAAATCTGTTTAAAAGCCAAGAGTGTCTGTAATAGGTGATTTTTTTGTAAAATTATTAGATGCATCATAACGTAAGTAATTCTTTCTAATATCGGTAAATCAAGGATTGCAGTAAAACCGTTTTAATTTGCAATTAACTCGGAAATAAATCCAACGATTTACTTTCGTGCTTTTCAGTGAACTGTAGAGCACTAATTCTACATACACATTATCATAGTAATATTGGTTATTACGACGACTGACTCAGGCTTTGGGTGTAAGGGGCCCCACCACCACCTAATTTTGGGGGCCCAAGCGACCTCACCTGCACGTGGTGCACCTGCCGAAAAACTAACGAGGCTCCGCGATTATCAGGTACCCCCATGGTGGCCTAGGCTCCCATGTGGGTGCCAGGTGGTACAAAGTGTTGGTCCGGGGGGGTACCACCGTGCAGCTGTGAAAAGCCCCCCAAGTAACCCAGCCTCGGTTGGGTTGCGTTCGGGGTTCAGCAGCTGCACAGCCGGGCCCGGGGCGATGTTTGATGCAGCAGGGGGGGACCAGTAGGCGCTAAGCGAATTCTAGTGTGGCTGACTGGGGTCGACACGCCGGCCAGGGAGACCCGTAGAAACGGTTTTCCCGCTGGCCGCCCGCGGCATAGTACAGGGGCCCAACTGGGACTAACCACCCTGGGGGGCTGCCCCACCAGGCCGCGCATAATCCCGATGTGGTTCGTCGTGCCGGATGGTGACCGGACCGAGACCCGGCGACCACACTCGAGGGGGGTACGGGGGCCCTAGATAAGTGTCATTCCGTTTGAGGTGGAGTTCACTAACATCCGCGGACTCCATGCCAACCTCAACGTCGTCCATCACCAACTGGAGACGGCACGGCCAGCTGTGATGTTCCTAACGGAGACGCAAATACTCCGCCCTGCCGATCAGTCGTACCTTAGTTACCCCGGCTATATCATCGAGGAACTATTTCGAGAAAAAGCTGGGGTGTGCGCGTTTGTTAGGGCGGATGTTTGCTGTCGCCGGCTGCGCTGCCTTGAGGACCCTTCCCTCTCCGTCCTTTGGCTGCACGTAGATCGCGGCTCCACGAGTCAGATCGGCGTGTGTGTCTATCGATCCCACTCAGGGACAGCTGGGATAACAAGGCTGTTTCAGCACCTCAGCGAGGGGGCTGACGACGCGCAGGTGCGGTTCCCGAACGCTGAATTGGTTTTTCTGGGGGACTTCAACGGTCACCACACTGAGTGGCTGGGGTCCCGCGTGACCGATCCAGCGGGACGGGCCGCCCACGCGTTTGCTCTCTCACATGGTCTGACCCAAGTGGTGCGCGGGATTACGCGCATACCGGACAGGTCAGACCATGAACCCTCCCTGCTGGACTTACTGCTGACGAGTTACCCAGCACAGTACAGTGTGTCGGTTAGCGCCCCACTGGGTACATCCGACCACTGTGTTGTGCGTGCCAGCCTGCAGGTGTCATCTCCTGCAAGGGCAGTAGAGGTGACGCGGCGACTGTGGCACTACTCGTCAGCAGACTGGGACGGACTACGAGAATACTTTGCAGCCGTCCCGTGGAGTCAGCGCTGCTTTGCAGGGAGGGCTTCATCGGAAAGCGCCTCTGCGGTTGCTGGTGAGATAGCTTTAGGTATGGAATACTATATTCCATACACTGATGTTGCCAGCATCCGCAAAGCCCGCCCCTGGTTCGGGCGTGAGTGCGCCGTAGCTGTTCAACAAAAACAGACGGCTTACCGCGCCTGGATCAGGGCTCGGGCTGTACGCGACCCGAATGTGGCCCAACTCAAGGCAGCGTACAACTGAGCCACTAGGTCCAGTAAGAGGGTCTTCAAGAGAGCGGACGCCCAGCGCGTCACGCGGCTTGGTCAGGAGCTCACGTCTCATCCGACGGGCAGCCGTGGATACTGGCAACTGGCCAAAGCCGTGCAGGCCAACTTTTGCAAGCCCTCGCTGCCGCCGCTACGCTATCCTGACGGATCACTGGCTCACAAGGCCCAAAAGAAAGCGGAAATGCTGGCCAATCTCTTTGCGGCTAATTCCCGGGTTGATGACTGTGGCAAGCCACCTCCCACTATCGCCAACTGTGGAACCACGATGCCGGATATTAAAATCCGGCAGTGCGATGTGCGAGCGGTGCTACAGTCACTCGACACGCGGAAAGCCAGTGGTCCTGATGGCATTCCGGCAGTGGTGCTGAAGAATTGTGCAGCTGAATTATCTCCAACGCTAACACGCCTGTATCGCCTTTCCTATTCCTCGGGAGAAGTGCCGGAGGCTTGGAAGGAGGCGAACGTCCAGCCGATCCCCAAGAAAGGGGATCGGTCGGATCCGGCCAACTATCGACCCATAGCCGTAACCACCGTCATCTGCAAGGTGTTCGAGCTAATCATCAACAAACAGCTCATGCGCTATCTGGAGGATCACTCTTTAATTAACGATCGCCAATATGGCTTTAGGCCGAAACGATCAACGGGTGACCTCCTAGCGTACGTAACGCACACCTGGGGTGAGGCTATGGAGAGGCACGGCGAATCTCTGGCTATTGGCCTAGACATCGCTAAAGCCTTTGATAGGGTATGGCATGCGTCGCTTCTTTCCAAGCTGCCGGCATATGGTTTATCGCCTCAGTTATGCCGCTGGTTGGCCAGCTTCCTGCACGGGCGACGTATACGGGTCCTCTGTGATGGTCAGGCTTCCTGCTTTTTGCAGGTAAATGCCGGGGTACCACAGGGATCGGTATTGTCCCCAACTCTCTTTCTTCTGCATATCAATGACATGCTGTCCCTTGGGTGCATTCATTGTTATGCGGATGACAGTACTCTGCATGGGAGCTATTCTGGCCGCCCAGCGGAGGGGCGTTGTGACGTGGACGAAAAGAGACGGCAACTCGTGGCGGATCTCGACCAGGACCTGGGTCGCATTGCCCAATGGGGTTCAGACAACCTGGTCGAGTTCAATGCCAGAAAAACGCAGGCGTGTGCGTTTACAGCTAAGAAGTCCCCATTCCTACCCCTACCCTCTCTTCAGAACATTACGGTTCCACTAAAGGACAACCTGGAGATTCTCGGTATAGACGTCCGGCGTGAGCTCAATCACAAAAACTACATAGAGTGTTGTATTAGGCTGGCCTCGCGGAAACTCGGAGTCCTAAATAAGGTGAGACGGTACTTCACGCCACATCAGAGATGTTTGCTGTACAAGACGCAGATTCGTCCCTGCGTCGAGTACTGTTCTCACCTCTGGGATGACTCCGCGAGGTACTTGTTGGACGCACTTGACGCTATGCAGAGACGTGCTGTCCGAATAATTGGTTGTCCTGAGGTGACGGGAGGCCTCGAACCGTTGGCGCAGCGAAGAACCGTAGCGTCCTTGGCTGCCTTCTATCGAATGTATCACGGCGAATGTTCTGAAGAGCTCTTCAATCTGATCCCACCATCACCTTTCCGATCCTGAACAACGCGTGCCGGGCAGAGATGCCACTCATACACAGTGGAGAGAATCTTCGCCAGAACCGAGCGTTTCAAAAGATCGTTCCTCTGTCGAACTATAAAAACTTGGAACGACCTGCCCGCACACGTGTTTCCCTCATCTTACAACCCCGGGTTCTTTAAGAGGAGCGTGAAGAGGCACATCACAGGGCCGCCAACTTGAGGACCGCTGTAAGAAGTGGCCCCCAATCGCAAGATGCGCCACGGCTATCCATCGTGGCGACGTCAATTTGGCGAGCTGAATATAAAAAAAAAAAAAAAAAAAAAGGCTGGGTTATTCATAGATCAGCCAGACGATTCAGAATTTCTTCTCGGTCCAGTACAATATCTTTTAACCCATAATTCAATACAATAACTATCAAATAGCATCTAAGATCTTTAATAGGTAGTTAAGTTCCAATTACCTTTCCGAAGGATCCCTGAATTACAAAACGGATAGAGCCTAAAACTCGAAACGCTCTAACACCGTTTTAACAAATATCCAGTACTTTTGTACATTTTCAAGTAAAGTGAACAGATCTCTAGATATGAACGGCTTGAGAACAACCGTGATTTGGACAGAAGTGCCCCGTGTGGTCATGGCAAAGACTACAAAATATCGCCACCCCAATTTATCCTGAGGGTGTCGTAAGAGGCGACTAAGGAACACTTTCGTTGTCGGTTGTCAGTAAAATGACAATCGTAAAGCCAAGTTGAAGGCCTTATTGGCGGCTTGAAAAATTTCAACTGTGGGTCGTCGTGGCGACCTGCACCTGTCTATTTCAACACGGCAATAGGCTCACCACCTATTACGTGGGACGTAAAACTATAAGGTGAAATGTGGGCGTATGCTATGCCTCTGGCTATTCTTTAGGGGATAAAGGCTAAAGGGGATAAAAGTGTAATAATAAGTTAATGAGTAATAAATTAAGCCATTGAACATGTCTCGGAAGATGGTTATGTCTACTGGATAGTGAAAGGGAACTCTATGTTGAACTTAGTTCCCCATGCCGCATCATTTAACAATATGAGCAACATGGCATTTTAATATGTATGGCTGGCAGGGCATAGGTAATGACACCTTAATGACTTGTTTTCATTTAAATAATGCCAGCTAGAGTTTAAACTGAGTTATTCTGTTCTTGAAGAGTCTGTCTCGAACAATATTGAAAAATTACACTGATATGTAATAGTTTCTTATAATATAAGTACTTGAAAGTGTAAACAATTTTCTAGTGTTTCATACTACTGAGATAGAAGCCATACATATCTACGGCTCGCCTTAGTCAACGTTTAGCCTATGAACGTGACCTGGGACATACTTCCGAGGGCTCACCCGGGGCTCACAACCATAGGCTGTTGGGCGTTACGTGAGGTTTTTTAGTCGGAGTCCGGCATGGCATCCATGAGGATTTTCCCTCACGTTCAAAAAAAAAAGATTGTTATCCTGGGATATTCTTTGTAGGGCTTACCCAGGACTCCCAGCCGTACACAATGGTAGAGCATAACTTTTTCTATGGTTTCAGTCGGTAAGAGTCCGGCATAGCAACCATAAAGTATTTCTACACGTGAAAAAATGTTTGCATTACTAGGGGTGTTGTTTGGACAGTGAGAGGGTCGCTCACTGTCCTTACAGAAGCAGGCCGGCAGGGTGAGGAATTCACGCACGCTGCCCCTTAGAAGCGTGATCACACCTGAAACAACCCAAAGACGTGTCTTTAGAGGGGTCGCCTACACTCGCCTAGGCGAGGCCGCAGTTGCGGCCGTGGGTCAGTTTTGGGAGTCCTGGGACATCCTTCCGAGGGCTTACCCGGGATTTTCAACCATAGGCTGTTGGGCGTAACGTGAGGTTTTTTAGTCCGGCATAGCATCCATGAGGATTTTCCCCACGTTAAAAGAAAGGGGTGTTGCTTTCTTCACGACGTCGACCACATTATTAAGTTTCAACGAACATATTCAAACAGAGTTATAATTCTATGATTCAAACAGACTGTGACTAGGTAGTCACAGTCTGTTCCAACATGTTTGTTGTTTATTATACGGTTGTTCAGCAGAGAACATTTTTACAGCAGATGCTGTAGAAATGTTTAAGGGCTTCGCTGTGGCTTAACGACTACAATTTTACTGGCAACCAGGACCAATAGCTTAGAGTGACTTTTAAAGCACGGAAACTATCGTTACTGGAAATGTCTTAAAATGGCACCCATCTGAGGAACTGCAGTGGTATTTACTTAATGCCGGTTCGAAGGACCAAAAGATGTTGGGGTCGTATTTGTGTTTTTCTTCAAACCACTTGTTAGATATAAAATGTTTATTTCTTTAAATAACCCTTACAGGTTTAGTTGTCTGTGTCGTACGTAATTGTTTTGTTACGGCAGTTTTAATGGTCGTACAGTGAGCGTATTCAGAACTCTGACCTAGCGACGCTAGGAGCACTAAGAGGAAAACGAGGCCGAGTAAATAATTCAATTATTGAAAGTGACACACTCAGATAACTATTAGCTCCGGAGGAAAGCGAAAATATCTTTATCGGAAGCTGTAGGGAAGTAACTTCATTTCAGTAGATGCCAATAAAATTTCGGTCAAAATCGTACTGTAAGCCCCTTTTCCCAAGCAACTACCCTTAGCCCCTTTTCACACGTACCGGTTGCCGGGTACGTGTGAAAAGGGGTTAAAGGGTAGTTGCTGAAAAGGAGTTGCGAATCTTGTCTATACTGGACTCGGTTACTTGTTTGTTTGCACTAAATAGGCTCCCAGACTACTAAACTGGTTTGAGAATTCTTCCACTATTCGGAAACTACATAATAGGCTATATTTTATGAACAGGAACTACGCGGATGAAACCACGTGATATCCGCTAGTATTACATAAAATGGCCATTAGCGTCATTAGCATAGCCCATCCATTTATACAAGAGAAGAACCGTTATCCCGTTTTTCTACAAGTTGAATCATTTTGCAAATTACGTAAGTCGTGAGTGACCGCGGGTGGTGTTCTCAACGACCTACCTTACATACCACAGTATAAAGAAGTAGCAATGATTTGCAGTATTACGTCAAAGTCGTATACTTGATTTTTTTAAATTAAAGCCCTTAATGTTTGTAAAGAACCTGAATGTATCATCAGTTTTGAAATGTTATATAATAATTTAATTTAATGATTTCAAATTATTATATGATTCTACAGTATGGACCATTTGCTTTCATCTTTACGTCTGTGAGTATGTCAGTTCCACAGAAGTATCTACTACATAAACCTCCAGAAAGTAATTTACAAATTTACAAATTTGAAACAAAATAGCAGCCCGAGCCTTATCAAGAGATCAGATTCAAGAGAAGAGATCAGATTGCCTGTCAGAAATAGCTATAAGAATAGCTATTTCTGACAGGCAACCTTATTGTGAATTCATACATCTACATTTATACTGGGTGTAACAAAATTACCTCTCCAAATTTCGTCACGTGACGTGGCATCAGTCAAGAAACATTACAAAAATGAAGAAAAATAAATCACATGAATACTTTAACCGTAAAGCCGTTTTAAAGGTCCTATAAATTCCCTTTTTAACCCTTTCTTTCGCTACTGAGCGGCAGTAGAAAGCGACAACTACAGCCAGACGGGTGCTCTGTGTTTGTTTTGCCACGGCGACCATGTTACCTCGAATTGCCGCGGTAAAAAATGAATTCTTAATGTGCGAAAAAAAAATAAAAAAAAATGAAAAAAATTACCCCCCTTTTTTATTAAATATTTGTATTTGATTTCCGATGCCAAGTCATCTCATGAAATTTGGAGAGGTAATTTTGTTACACACAGTATAGTACAGTACAATTAATTTTTTTTAGTACGTTACCCTGCGCTAATGAAGGACCGCTTTACAACTAGAGCAGTACGAAAAGTTGATTGATATTTTGGAACGTCTTCGTTTTGGGGCATTGTATGACGATAGAATACTATATTTTGTGCTTCAATCGACTGTACTGTGACAATATTGATACTAAATGCACATCAAAAGTATAAATCTTCACCGCACACACTAAAAGATTTACCTGACATCAATTCAATTACATCTTTCATTTTGTATGGATGTTGAATAAAAAGATTTTAATTGTTTCCGATCGTAATGTATCGGAATTGAAAGCAATTTTAATTAAATTGATTTCTTGTGTTATTAAAATGTCTTGAGGAAAGGTAATAAATTGTCATCTAGGCTACCACTGCGATATCTTGAAAATGTTCCATTTATTTGACTGCCTCTGAGCCGTAGTCGGTAGAGATACCGCCTGTGGCGCTGGAAGTACTGGGTTCGATTCCTGGGTCGTCGGTCCAAATATTTGTGTGATCCACAACTGTTTGTTTCGGAGTTTGGGTGTCTTCTATGTATAATACGTATGTATTTAGAAATATATAAGTATGTATATCAGTCTTCTATATCCCATAGCACAAGCTTATATTAGCTAATTTGCGCTAGACGATATTGTGTGTGAATGTCCACTTTATTCATTTATTTTTAGGGTTCCGTACCTCAAACCCTCGCTGTTCAGTTTTTATAATTGCGATTTTAGTTATTCTTTTTTTGAATGTGTAGATGACGGTCGAAAGGCAGCAAACTCCTTTTCAGTAAAGTACTCAAAGGTAAATTGAAAAAAAAAACGCAATGAAATACCTAATTGAATTAAAACCTATCTTGCGTGCTTTAAAGTGATTGTTTTAATTAAAGTTTTATGTGACGGGAATACAAAGTGACACGTACAACGTTTACCTATTTAAAGTTACACAGAAATGCTAATAAGAGCTATTCATTTTAGAATTTGCTTGGAAGTCTTTTGTGTATTTTGTCAGTTTACAATCACATGCATGAGTGAGCATCAATTGGAGTGATCGCTGCGCGCGCGCATCGTTCACTGCGTCTGTGTTCTAGAACTCTAGACAGCTACCATTTATTTACCAAGTGGTATGGAGAATCGACTATTCAAATGTCGCCGACTGATAAATTGCTCGCGATTTGCATATAAAAGAGAGATAAAAATAAATTCAAGTTCAAGTTCTAACTTTGCCTTTATTGAGTCCGTTTATGGTATGCCGATTGTTTCTTGTTTCTATTGTCATAAAGGAACTAACAAATAGCTAATTGATTTTAAATGGCATTCTTGCCGTTTTAGTACGATGCCGCGATGGTGAGATGTGACAGGCTTGAATGGACTTAATTCAATTCAATTCAAATGTTTTATTGCGAATATTGGCTGAATAAGTTGATGTTAAGTAAGTATTACATTGTTTCCTGCCATATTCCGCCGGAAGGCATGCAATAGACATTAAAATGACAATGAAATTAATAAAATATAATTATTATACAAGTCAAAATACTGAGCCAGTATTTTGACTTGTATAATAATTATATTAGCCAATGAACAGATTGTCACAAAAAATCATAGAAACTAAAAATCAATATAATGTCAATCTCATTATTAGGACCTAAATGAAGTCAATAACATAATACAAATATAACATACTTAAACCTCCACCTTGCTCCATCATGGCTCTATGTGGCCAAGGAACTGGATATATCCTTGAAAGGAAATCTCTGGGACCATGACCAGTCTAGGTCGCTATTCAAGGTGACTCCTGCTGAGTGTTTAATAACCTTTCCTCTATAGATTGCCTTTCATCTTCCACCTTAAAAGCGCATTTACCACTACTTTGCATTCAACATTGATCCTGTTTTGGTATGCAGTTAGATTGTTTTCTAGAAATTATGTATGACTATTAACATGGCTAATAGTTCTACGGTAGGCTGATCATTTACCCGTCTAACCCTTAGAAGGGATACTACTTTTTATGAAGGCTCTTGCGTAACTTGCCAGCAATGAGCTATTTTTTGTCCCGAGACATAACTGAACGGGTTCCTTGTCGTATATCATGACCAGTTACAGTTATTCCATATTGACCTTTAAAGCCTTTCAGAGGAAGGCTTAGATTTGTTTAGCTTTAAAGTATCTAATATTGTTTCTTACAGTAAAACACAACCGTTACGCAGTTCCTGGCAGAGGTTTAAAATGGTCATATGAGGGGTCGCTTATGCAAGTTTTTGTTTGTTTATCCTTCTCATCAACAACATACTAGGCATTATTCTTGTAATTGAATTGCAGTTTAGATTTGTAGTCGTTTATACACCTATAGAATTAATTATTCAGATAGTCTACATATTTACATTTAAAAGCTTTTAGCATTTCTTTTGAAAGCAGACTGGCTAAGGCTCTTCTGGTGGATTGGCTTTACTCTAGTTCTGGAGTTCTCGCACACCCTTTTGCAATGTTGCTTTGATGTACAAGAATGGGAAAGAGATAGGGGTAGGTTAAATAACAGTCCTCAATACCTAAGTCTAATGAAGGTGGACTATTTACAATTTGACACATGAAATTAAACCATTTTACGCAAGGAATTCGGCGAGTTCTAAAATGAAGGACGACATTGGGAGTCATATATTTCACTTCTCACTAAATGTTAGCCTCAAAATAAGACTGAAAATATATCTGGTTCAGAGTGCGATAATAAAAAACTATGACATTTGTATGCCCATTCTGCAATAAACAAGTTGTTAACAAAAGCAGTCGAACTAAAGATAAAAAATAATAATTGAAATATACTGTTTTAAAGTACATAATTTTCGTGAGGAGGTGGACGGAGGCGTATTCACAACGCTTCAGGCTAGAACGCAGCGCGGGCGCCGATGTCTGTTATTGAAATACGTTGCCATTGTGAAGCTGTGTTTGAATAAATATTTTAGTTACTATACCATACCACCCATCGCGGTGCTCACAAAGCTCACCACATTCTTGATTGATCTTTGAAGGGCTGAATTGTGTTTATAGATAAACCTCGTCGCATACATAATACGAGTATACGTTTGTATTTGCTTTTGTTTCAAGACTTTCAAGATGCAATAAATGATCGTTCACTGATTGAAGTCTCTGTTGTTTCATTTGTAGTGATTATTTTATTTTATTTTTTTCTATCTGAACTAAAGACTAACTTGTTCTATCAATAAAATAAAACACGTCTATTTCCATAAACGGGTAAGCTGATGATGTACAGGCCTACAATTCATAATGGTGTATTTTGGCCGACGTAATAGGTAGTGAGCATTTTGCCTAGTCTAGTGTTGGAATGAACAGGAGCAGGTTGTGGGACTACCTGCTGTTCAGGACTTTCAATCACTGCCACGTTTCTTCTGAAGCACGGCATGATTATGTATAGTTGGCATAAATTTAAAAATAAAAAGTTAAAAAATAATATAGTAATCTGCTAACTTCAAAAGGAATTAGTTGATCTCTAATTTTTGCCTATGTTCAGAGGCAAAACATCACAATAATATTACTAAGATCCTTATTGTGCTATTGAATCTTATAGTCCTATCCATAAAACATCTTTAAATCTATACTAATATTATAAAGAAGTAAAGTTTGTGTGTTTGTATATTTGTTAAATTGTAAGGGGTAATCTCGGGATCTACTGAACCGATTTTAAAAATTCTTTCACCAATAGAAAGCTACGTTATTGTAGAGTGTCATAGGCTATATAGCATCACGCTACAACTAATAGTAGCGGAGCAGTAATAGTAAATGTTTCAAAAACGGGGGAAAAGTTATTCCTTTTGAGAGCTTCGTTGCGTGTGCTGCGTAAATATTTATAGTTATGAAAAAAATATGTACTACAAAATTGTTTCTCTTAAAAAAGTTCTAAAAAATTTGCGCGATAGCATTTTCATTCAACTATTTCGTCTATGAAAGAGGTATCCCGTGGCATTCCAATTCGAATTAGACGATAGACACAATGTGTCTATCTTTGGGTTGGTGCACAATAACCATTTTAATGGCAATCAATTTTTTTCTAAAATAATGCCACGGGATACCTCTTTCATAGACGAAATAGTTCTTAAAAGTAATGCGACGGGAATACACGCGACGAGAAACCTTTCTCTCTCTCTCTCTCTTGCTCTTTCTCACGTAGTATTGAATATTAACGACGAGACGCTACGGGAGTAAACGCAACGTGACGGGAGTAAATGCGACGGGAACAGGTAATACTCTCTCTTATGTGGCGCAAACGAAGTTGCGCGGGTCAGCTAGTATTGTATAACTTGAATGACGTGCGTACGTACCTTCGATTCTATTATAAACGATCATCGATACTTGTAATATATGACTTGCGTATATCATTTCTTATTTTGTATTGCACATTTTACTTATGCATTGCTTTGTGTCCCATCCACTCCATTAATAAAGGATCAGATTTCTGCATATTGTATGCATTGGCTATACCAGAGGGTCTGGGTTGTCAATCACTATCGTTTTTGCCCCGGCTCCTGCAATAATTGCACGTCATAAATCCTCATTGTTGGCTCGCGATGATAAATGTAAATACGAGTATCGGCTAATGAACTGGAATCTCATATATGTAAATGCATTCACATTAGTATTTCCTATTGAATCTACTGCATATATTCATAGTCCAGATTTATCACAGTTTGTTTAAGAAATTTGACATGAAAACCTATCCTACTAATACTTTAAATGGAAAAATGTGTGAAGATTTTTGAATGAATAATGAGATTTAATGAAGATATATTGTATTCTTTGACTACCTTTGACACTATAAAATTTGAACATCTCGAAAGAAAGATTATCCTTCGTCATTTGAACGTAACAAACGATCAGAAAATGGTGCATTTAGAGTAATACAAAATTTTATAGTTTCCGATATACTAAACCCAGCGCTGACTGCAGTAGAGCGTTATTTAAGGTTTTTTTTTAGTTTAACGTGAGGGAAAATCCTTCATGGATGTTATATGCTGGACTCCTATCGACTAAAAAACCGCTCACATCGGTGTTGCCCTCACAGGCCTGAGGGCCTATTGCTATTGTATAGGGACCCATTTAGTGAGTTGGCGAGTTACCGTCTGGCAATAATATATCTAAGTACTGAAATGGCAGACGCCGTTTTCATCCATAGTCTAAGTTAACCAGACTATTTATCACCCTTCACAATAGCCCATTTTGTAGTTAACATGGTTTTTGCAATAGTTTAACTCCCATTGCAGACAGTCCATTGCCGTTCATCTATATAAGGTGGTTGTTAAGTGTCGGCAGTGGGGGCCCCATTTCCCAATACATTTCAAATCTCAACATTTATGTAGATACGAGTAGTATACACAAAGAATTCATGACATTTAGTTACTTTATATTGCATTTGACATTTGTTTTTTAATTATTATTGTACTAGCTGATGCCCGTAGCTTCGCCCGCGTAAAGTTGTTCCCACGGGAACTTATTTCCGGGATAAAAAGTAGCCTATGTGTTATTCCAGACTATAATGTATCTCTGTACCAAATTTCAGCCTGATCCGTTTAGCGGTTTGGAAGAGTAACAAACATCCACACTCACAAACTTTCGCAATTTATAATATTAGTAAGATAATGAATATGTTTCCAAAAAAAATATTTTCCCTATTTTTGGGGGTATATTTGGAATGTATTATGTAAGTACATTCTGTAATCTAAAAGTTTACTTAATTAAGTACTTATAATATTATTTTAGCAAAACATTAAAATTTGTATTATTTCTTATTTCTGGAGTAAATTTAGAACCTGGTAATTCTGTGATATGTGTATATATCTACACTATAAAAATGTTATTATTTCCTTACGCGCGATTGGTCCAATTCGCGATTGGTCCATTTCACCTTTTCGCGATTGGTCCAATTTCTTTGATAATATATAGAATCTTGTCATCTAAAAATGTAATTGTATTTCGATACAGTAAACCTTTGAGAATGCCATACGGCGAAACATAAATGTTGTGGAACAGTACAAGTGTCGTTTTTTGGAATAAGCATGTGCTATTGGTACACACTACATACTACTTATAAACTAACTAAAGTAAATACTAGGGTAGTTGGATGCGAGATGACTTTGTTGAGATCTTGAGAGCACAAACCCTTTTTTCAGCAAATAGTGCACCTACCTACTGCCTAAAAGAGGAGGAAAACTCGAAACAAATCCCTGTACCAAAACGTCTGACCATCGAGGTTCGGCATGTCTCATCATCCTCCCAAAATGAAATTGGGAAAGGCCCACATCTACCAGTGGAGTGCCGTAGACTGATTTCATAGAAAGTGCTACGACGCTAAAACAGATCTTGGTATCTTGTGAGTTGAAACCTAGTGATACACTTCCGAAGACCTATAATTCTATGGGAGCAAAAAAGCCTATTTGTAATTGCAAGAGTTCACACGACGTTCTCACACAGTTTGCTGTGAAATTGTTGTATCGCACAGTTTAATTTTTTACACTATCAAATCCTACTAATTATTCGATTGATTAATTAACAAAATAATACTAATAGTATGTAAGTACATAATAGTATTAATTTTTAGGATTATAAAAACCTAATATATGTTTGACAAGCTGATCGGTGCAATATGTTAAAAACTTAACAGCAAGCCACAATTAATAATGTCTTTTTCTATGAACGCCACGACGAATGTTAACGTATCTGCCTGTGATTACCTCATAGGTATAGTATAGGTATAGTATGAAAGGTTGTTCGTTTCATTTTATTTCAATAAGCAACTGCGCTCGTCAAAATCAATCGAAATATAGTCCTGGACGGTAAATATTCGTCTGCCCGAAGTCAAACACGACTTTATACAAGTGCTGACGATCCTGTGAAAGCCTAGAAGCCCCTTTTGTAGAATTCTATAATACGATTACAGTTTATTGCAGACGTTTGGAAAAATCTAAGCATGTTTTTTTTTTTTATACCACTAAGGTGGCAGACAAGCATA
Organism: Miltochrista miniata; assembly: GCA_933228765.1. Taxonomy (NCBI): domain Eukaryota; kingdom Metazoa; phylum Arthropoda; class Insecta; order Lepidoptera; family Erebidae; genus Miltochrista; species Miltochrista miniata. The sequence continues at coordinate 16,629,703 of OW121757.1, read as the reverse complement.
CCCTATAAGCCCACCAGAAGGACCGGTGGTCACCGCAGCCTATGAACGTTTGCAACACCAGAGGTGCAACACTCGCGCTGCCGACCCTGCAAAAACCTTCTAAGACCCCTTTTGAAGAACCCCATACTGTAGACGTTTGGGAAAACCGAGGCAGGGAGGTCATTCTACAACCTGAGCGTGCGCGGAAGAAAACACCTATCGGATCTAACCGTGCTGGACCGCACCGGATGCAGAGTCTGAGGATGAACTCCCTGTCTGTGGCGAGCGGTGCGATAATAGAACGTAGCCGTGGGCATCATATCAAACAATTCCTAAGAGCACATACCATTGTACAGGCGGTAGAACACGCATAAGGAGGCAAAGTCTCTCTAGAGGTTCCAAACCAGCTTAAAGTACAGGATCGTTGACAACTCTTACAGCTCGTCTTTGCACCGAGTCAAATGGACGAAGCTGATATTCAGGTGCTCCCGCCCAGAAGTGACAGCAGTACTCCATATGCGGCCGCACTTGCGACTTATAGAGAAGCAGTGTTTGCGCCGCAGTGAAGTACCGCCGCGCCCTGTTGAGCACACCCAGCTTCTTGGACGCCGGCTTAGCCTTGTCCTCCAAATGACTACGGAACTGAACGTCACTGGAGATGTCAACGCCAAGGATCCCTATACTTTTGGAGATGGAAAGAGATGTGCCCTGAAATTGCGGCGCTACAGCAATTGGGGTTTGCTTAGCGGTGAAAAAACAAGCATGTGTCTTGGAGGGGTTGAACTGGACAAGATTTTGTCCACCCCAATCGGACACTCTAGTAAGAGTAGCCTCGATTTCAGACACAAGCTGTTCACGGTTTTCCTCCACTGTGTCCCGAGAGATACCGGGGCGGCCCGTGTAACAAGTGTCCCCCGTACTGTCGTCCGCATAACAATGAATGCCGTCAATAGACAACATGTCATTGATATGCAGCAAAAACAGAGTAGGGGACAACACTGAGCCTTGCGGTACTCCAGCATTTATGGCCATGCAGTCTGAACAGCTGCCGTTAACGACGGCCCTGATGCTTCTACCGGCCAAGAAGCTGGACACCCATCCGCATAATCTCTCAGGTAGTCCATATGAGGGCAATTTCGTAAGAAGACCACGGTGCCAGACCCGGTCAAAGGCTTTAGAGATGTCGAGGCTCACTGCTAGAGCCTCACCCTTACTCTCGATAGCTGCCGCCCATCGGTGTGTTAGGTTTACAAGAAGATCGCCCGTCGAGCGACCGTGACGGAAGCCGTACTGCCGGTCACTGAGCAGGTCGTGTTCCTCAAGGTACCCTAGGAGCTGTGTATTAATAACACGCTCCATCACCTTGGATAAAAGGGAGGTGACGGCTATAGGCCTGTAATTGGCCGGGTCGGTCCTGTCACCCTTCTTGGGTACAGGATGTACATACGCAATCTTCCACGACGCCGGGACTTGTCGCATGTAATATGAAAGTGTGAAAAGACGTGTAAGTACCGGACACAACTCTGGACCACAGTGCTTAAGTACCACCGCGGGAATGCCGTCTGGCCCACTCGACTTATGAACGTCCAGGGATTGAAGCTCCCGTCGGACATTCCGCTGTGTAAATTTAACTTCCGGCATGGAAGTGCCACAACTCGGAATGCCCGGCGGTAAAGCACCCCCGTCGCTCATGGTCGAGTTAGAGGCAAAGAGATTACCCAAAAGGTCGGCTTACTCCTTGGCACTCTGGGCCAAACTACCCTCGGGTTTAAGCAAGGGTGGTAAACCTGACCGACAGAAGTTTCCCTCGGCAGCTTTGGCAAGCGACCAAAATTCACGACTTCCTGAAGGGTAGCCTGCTAGCCATTCGCCAATTCTGCCGACGAAATCGAACTTGGCCCTGACAATTGCTCTTTTACTGTACCTCTAGGCGGCATTTAATTTGCGTTTCACCTCAGAGATGTTTGGATCTGAATTTGCACGAGCCGTGGTCCAAGCTCTGTAGGCAGATTCTTTCTGTATTAGAGCTTCTCTGCAGAGCCGATTGAACCACGGTCGCTTTTTTGCACCTACAGGGATCCAGCGGTTGGGAATGTAGCATTCCATACCCTCCAAGATCCCCTCAGCGACTGCTACAGCACAAGAATCTAGATCCTCTGAGGCAAAACAAAGCCGCCACCACGGGTACGACGCATAGAACTCTCGCAGTCCATCCCAGTGTGCTGACTTGTAGTGCCACACATGTCGCCACTCCTTGGGCCTAGGTGGTTCAGGCCTTGCGAGAGGCACATGCGTCCGAACGACACAGTGGTCCGAAGATCCTAGCGAAGCATCCACTGAAACACTGTATCCGTCCGGACGCGTTGTCAGCAGGAGGTCCAGCAATGCACTATGCTCGTTCTTCTTGTCTGGTATCCTTGTATGGGATTTAACCAGCTGAGAGAACCCATAGGTCAAGGCAAATTCGTGAGCAGCTTTTCCCGCAAAGTCGGTGGTCCGGGAGCCCAACCAGTCAACATGGTGACCGTTGAAATCTCCCAAAATCACTATCTTCGCGGAGGGACACTGCTCAATCACCCTGTCAGTCGATTGCTGCAGGTGGTCATAAAGGCAAACTGTGTCTGTGTTACCGCTGTGAGACCTGTGCACGCACGCCTAGATACGAGTGTGGCCCCCGTGATCCACGCGCGCCCATAACGTAGACAGGTCCCTGTCTTCGAGGCTTGTAAGACGGCGACAGCAGACATCATTCCGGACGTACATACACACCCCGGCTTTCTTCCTGAAGTTGTACTCCAGCTTGTAGCCAGGGTACATTAAGTCAGATGTATCTTTCGAGCATGAGATCTGCGTCTCCGTCAAGAAAAAAAGGGTCAGCTTCGCAGTTTCAAGATGGTGGTAGACTGCGTTGATGTTCGTGCGCATGCCTCTGATGTTGCAAAAGTCCACTCGAAGTGTGGACGCCGATGCCGCTGTCGGAACACTTTACTATTTTTCTTTTTTTTAGCCATGTTTTTTTTTATAAAGGGGAATTAAGAAGGTTGAGGGGGCGCCTGTGTGCCGCTGGCGCAGCAGCTCCAACTCACCAGAGGTAGACAAAGGTAATGCGGAAGATTGGCTTGATGTAAGCAAGTAAGTAAGTAAGTAAAACTTTATTGTACACCAATAAGATTTGACAAATAAAAAAAGAAATAACATAAAATGTACAACGGCTTTATCGCTAAAAGCATTTTCTTTAGCAACCTTTGAATGGACAAATAACATTGGTAAAAAAATCAAGAAAAATAAAGACAAAAACTAAAAAAAATCCGGCCAAGTGCGAGTTGGACTTGCCCATGAAGGGTTTCGTAGCAGCTAGTAACATAAAATAAAAGTTCTTATAGTTCGTTGTAACTTTGATGTTTTAACACGTTCGCAGTGGTAGTCTAACCAAAAATTGCGGTATATGACTTATTAAAAAAAAACTACCAGCTCTATCTCGTTCAAACTAATTTTCGTTGGTAGTTTTTATGGCAATTTACATCATATAATTTCTTTAGATTTATCATTCTCTTAGTTTAGAAGTTAGAGGGGGGGGGACACACATTTTTCCACTTTGGAAGTGTCTCTTGCGCAAGCTATTCATTTTCGAAAAAAATGATGTTGGGAACCTCAATAGCATTTTTGAAGACCTATCTATGGATATACATACACGTATGGATTTCATGTAAAAAAATTTTTGAGTTTCAGCTCTGAGTATGGGGACCCCCAAAATTTACTACTTTTTTTCTAGTTTTATATAAGAATCTTAATGCGGTTCACAGAATACATCTAGTTACCAAGTTTCAATAGCATAGGCCTTATAGTTTCGGAGAAAAATGGCTGTGACACACGGACGGACAGACAGACGGACAGACAGACAGACATGACGAATCTATAAGGGTTCCGTTTTTGCCATTTGGCTACGAAACCCTAAAAAGAGAGGAAAGTTGCATGTGGGAAAATAAAACTTTTAGACCTGTGGTCAGAGATTTTTCTGCGAAGACACTAATAAGGAGTAAATACTTCGCACAGTCAGTCCAGTGTTACTATAAACATAAGCAAAAAATCTGCTATGTTCTATTGCTACCCGTGTACACACACACATTGATGGGCTTCGAAGAAATATGAGCTAAGTCTTACAATAATAATATATTCTGACATGAAGGTTGATGTAGAACCCTAGGATTTTATTGTAGACTTTATCTTTCGATTTCAGACCTTCAAATAAATCATAAGGTTTACTTATTGTCGTTCTCAAATCCGCCACTTATTCTGAATGAAGCGATGTTCAGATATTAAAGATTTATTGTGGAATGTTGCATGTGAACGAGTACGTATCCATTGTGGTGTACCGAGACTGGTAACATAAATATGATTTATGATACTGAAGTAATGTTGAATTATTATGCTAATCTAGCGCTTATGTTTATTTACTACACTATGCGGTGCCCGTACGGCGATGGTGTAGAGTATAAATGAGCTGGTCACCGCAAAAAGGCCTAACCCTCGATTTATAGGTACCGTATGGAAAACGGTCTGACCAACTTAGACTTTTTATATTTTAAACATAAAAAGAAAAGAAACTAAAGTAACTTAACAATGCTATCCATTGAAGGATTGCGAAACAAGAGATAATAATTTGCTGGTTTTGTATAAAACGTGTTCTACCACCTACCACCCCATTTTAGTCAGTGCCTCAATCAAATAAACTACGAGTACATTTGATCGAAGAGTGCGTGTGTGAAAGGATATGGCATTCTTTAACAAACACCTGTTGTAATAAGACTCAAAATAAAACCCCATATCAACGTGACTGGCATGACCAAAACGTGACATAGTAAGGTCAAAATTACCCCCTTGTGCTGAAAATTTGGAAGATGTCTATGCTTTAGTGGATATCATTCGACTGAGACTACTTACGTGATTGGCTGCGTGCTACCAAATCCTAAAAGTTTGTTATTAGAGTTTAGGAGGATATTATTGATGTATTTACTCAATATTTTGAATATTTCGGCACTGTTGCAAGAATCTCCACAGAGATTTTAGCTGTGTTGAGTCTGTTCCTCAGTGCTCATAAATATTTTTCATAAAAAATTGCCTTTGGAAACCTTTGATATATGTATCTATATTACTCTGTAACATAGCCATTTAAATGCATATCAGTAATATTATGATGGCATAATTCACAAAGAGCGATCACACGCAAATAAATCTTTCATTCGTGAAATTTCACGGTTACAACATGAGATATCACCTTGTTGTCGACAAGTGCACTTAATTTGACGTGCCTGACTTTCATATAGGTTATTTCACAATACTGACCAGGCAATGGCATTAATTTAAACTGACAGCTCAATTACCTCCATTTCGCACGAGTACGGCTGACTTTGATTTGTGCATTACAATAACCTATAGTTGTCTTCTTTACGTCACATGCTTATCATAAACGGCTGAATCGATTTGTATTTTCTTTATTTATTGCTTTTGTAATTTTATTGAGATTTGTTGTTATGAACTTAGATATGTTATTTACCTATAGATAGAGGATAGTTTTGAAGTCAACTACTTACTTTAGATACTTTGAGCTATTTTTGTCAGAACATAACCTTATGGGTTAGCGTCCCCCGCTGTTACCCTGGATTTCCAGCCTTGGAGAAGGGCCAGACTACTCATCAAATAACCACAGCGTTCTGCAACCCCTTTACCGAGTAGCATCAGGTACCTGCGTCATAGCGAAAGTATGTCCCGTAATGTGAGGCGTTCCTTGTACCGCAAGCACCCCTATAAGTGACTGGGATGAGAGTCAAAGGGTACTTTTTGGAGACGCAAAGGTTGTTTTAAGAATAAGTACGTACCTAGAAACTGTGGTTGTTAATCGAATCAGACGAAGAGTCCTGCTGGGTTTACGGACACATACTTATATACTTTTAAATACATAATTATCATACATAGGTATAAACACCAAAACTATCGAGATAGCTATTTATAATATGGATCACACAATTTTTTTCTCTCCGGTGGGAATCGAACCTACGACCTCATGATCCGCAGTCGCACATTTCGACCTCTAGATCAACTAGGCAGTCATCAATATTCAATTCTAGCTAATATTCGAAATATTACTCTTACTAGGTAATATTTATACCTAAATGCTAAAGTTTTACGATTGTAGATGTTTGTTACTCTTTAACAGCTGTACGTATCCAGCTAAAAACTAGTACAGGACTAGCTGATTATAGTTTGAAACAACATATAGGCTACTTTTTATCCCGGGAATACCTATGTTCCCATAAGCCACGGTCACAAAATTTAGTTAGGTACCTATTCAATATTTCACTTGTATCTACGCCAAAATGTTTCGCAAATGGCTGAATAAGATCACACGTTTTTGAAATTGATCGGCGCTTTTAATTTATTTAGGTACACTTATGTTTTTATTACATTCACATGTAGATAATAATATAACAAATATCAAAGAAATTATGTTGTTAGGCAGACGAAACATTAATTATGTTTGTGTGCGTTGGTCTTTCCATTCCGCTCGCTCTAAGGGGTTAGTGAATGCTGCTATCTCGTTTCTACACGTATAGCAACACTATACATGACAAGTTAAAAAAAATGACGTGCGCCTGGTTTTTGAAAGGTTTAAGCTGCCGATGCTGCAGTTTGACGTATTAGATACCTCTCATTAATGTAGGGGCCAAACTCAGGCACTTCTTTTCAAGATTAAATTTAATGCCAACATAAAAATAAGTGTGGCAAACTGTGATTCAGCATTTAATTAGTTCAGAATTGCATTTTAATATAATGCCTGTAATCTTCGATGATATTGTGTATACAATATATAAAAATGAAGCCCGATTTCCGTGGTCACGGTATCACGCGTGAAATGCGGGACCGATTTCGCTAATTCTTTTTTGTTGTTTGTTTCTGTCAGGAGAAGGTTTTAAAAAAATTGGTGCAAAACTATTAGCAGAAATGGTTTTTATTGCGATTTTGAATCGGATCATAGAACTGGAAACTCCGAAATGGAAACCGGGAACAGAAAGACTAAGAGATAATTTTGCAATCCAATATAGCCGCCGCGCCGAAATCACAAAATTTCATGATGGGTATCGTTTAAGGGGGATTTTGGTACGCTGAGTACGAATCTCATGATACTTTTGCAATCAAATATGGCCGCCGCCCCGAAATCACAAAATTTCATTATGGGTATTGTTTAAGGTGGATTTTGGTACGCTGAGTACGAATCTCATGATAATTTTGCAATCCAATATGGCCGCCGCACTGACATCACAAAATTTCATGATGGGTATTGCTTAAGGGGTTTCTTGGTATGCTGAGTACGAATCACGTGATAATTTTGCAATCCAATATGGGCGCCGCGCCGAAATCACAAAATTTTCGTGATGGGTATCGTTTAAGGGGTTTTTTTGGTATGGTGAGTACGAATCACATGATAATTTTGCAATCCAATATGGCGGCCGCGCCGAAATCACAAAATTTCATAATGGGTATCGTCTAAGGGGTTTTTTTGTATGCTGAGATCGAATCACATGATAATTTTGCAATCCAATATGGCCGCCACGCCGAAATCACAAAATTGCATGATGGGTATCGTTTAAGGGGTTTTTTGGTATGCTGAGTACGATACACATGATAATTTTGCAATCCAATTTGGCCGCCGCGCCGAAATCACAAAATTTCATGATGGGTATCGTCTAAGGGGTTTTTTGGTATGCTGAGTACGAATCACATGATAACTTTGTAATCAATTATGGCCGCTGCGCCGAAATCACAAAATTTCATGATGGGTATTGTTTAAGGGGGATTTTGGTACGCTGAGTACGAATCTCATGATAATTTTGCAATCCAATATGGCCGCCGCGCCGAAATCACAAAATTTCATGATGGGTATCGTTTAAGGGGAAATTTGGTACGCTGAGTACGAATCTCATGATAATTTTGCAATCCAATATGGCCGCCGCGCCAAAATCACAAAATTTTCGAGATGGGCAACGTTTAAGGGGTTTTTTGGTATACTGAGTACGAATCACATGATAATTTTGCAATCCAATATGGCGGCCGCACCGAAATCACAAAATTTCATGATGGGTATCGTCTAAGGGTTTTTTTTGGTATGCTGAGTACGAATCACATGATAATTTTGCAATCCAATATGGCCGCCGCGCCGAAATCACAAAATTTCATGATGGGTATCGTTTAAGGGTTTTTTTGGTAAGCTGAGTACGAATCACATGATAATTTTGCAATCCAATATGGCCGCCACGCCGAAATCACAAAATTTCATGATGGGTATCGTTTAAGGGTTTTTTTTGGTATGCTGAGTACGAATCACATGATAATTTTGTAATCCAATATGGCCGCCGCGCCGAAATCACAAAATTTCATGATGGGTATCGTTTAAGGGTTTTTTTGGTATGCTGAGTACGAATCACATGATAATTTTGCAATCCAATATGGCCGCCGCGCCGAAACCACAAAATTTCATGATGGGTATCGTTTAAGGGTTTTTTTGGTAAGCTGAGTACGAATCACATGATAATTTTGCAATCCAATATGGCCGCCACGCCGAAATCACAAAATTTCATGATGGGTATCGTTTAAGGGTTTTTTTTGGTATGCTGAGTACGAATCACATGATAATTTTGCAATCCAATATGGCCGCCACGCCGAAATCACAAAATGTCATGATGGGTATCGTTTAAGGGGGATTTTGGTACGCTGAGTACGAATCTCATGATACTTTTGCAATCCAATATGGCGGCCGCGCCGAAATCACAAAATTTCATAATGGGTATCGTCTAAGGGGTTTTTTTGTATGCTGAGTACGAATCACATGATAATTTTGCAATCCAATATGGCCGCCGCGCCGAAATCACAAAATTTCATGATGGGTATCGTTTAAGGGTTTTTTTGGTATGCTGAGTACGAATCACATGATAATTTTGCAATCCAATATGGCGGCCGCGCCGAAATCACAAAATTTCATAATGGGTATCGTCTAAGGGGTTTTTTTGTATGCTGAGATCGAATCACATGATAATTTTGCAATCCAATATGGCCGCCACGCCGAAATCACAAAATTTCATGATGGGTATCGTTTAAGGGTTTTTTTTTGGTATGCTGAGTACGAATCACATGATAATTTTGCAATCCAATATGGCCGCCGCGCCGAAATCACAAAATTTCATGACGGGTATCGTTTAAGGGTTTTTTTGGTATGCTGAGTACGAATCACATGATAATTTTGCAATCCAAAATGGCCGCCGCGCCGAAATCACAAAATTTCATGTTGGGTATTGTCTAAGGGGTTTTTTGGTATGCTGAGTACGAATCACATGATAATTTTGTAATCCAATATGGCCGCCGCGCCGAAATCACAAAATTTCATGATGGGTATCGTTTAAGGGGTTTTTTGGTATGCTGAGTACGAATCACATGATAATTCTGCAATACAATGTGGCCACTGCGCCGTAATCACAAAATATAATGATGGGTATCGTTTAAGGGGGATTTTGGTACGCTGAGTACGAATCTCATGATAATTTTGCAATCCAATATGGCCGCCGCGCCACCGTTGTTAAATTTCATGTTGGATATTGTTTATGGGGTTTTTCGGTATGCTGAGTAAGAATTTCAGGTTAATTTTGCAATCCAATATGGCCACCGTTGCGAGATTTCTGTCAGTATGCTGAGATACCAAAAAACCCCTTTCACGATATCCAAAATGAAATTTTACAACGGTGGTTCGGCGGCCATCTTGGATTGCAAAATTTACCTAAAATTCGTATTCAGTCTACCAAAAAAGCCCTTCTACGATATGCAACATGAAATTTTGCAACGCTGGCGTGACAGCCATCTTGGATTGTTAAATTAACCCAAAGTTCGTACTCGGCATACCAAAAAACCCCTTATACGATATCCAGTATGAAATTTTGTGATTTCGGCGTGGCGGCTATATTGGATTTCAAAACTATCATGTGATTCGTACTCAGCATACCAAAAAACCCCTTAAACGATACCCATCACGAAAATTTTGTGATTTCGGCGCGGCGGCCATATTGGATTGCAAAATTATCATGAGATTCGTACTCAGCATACCAAAAAACCTCTTAGACGATACCCATCATAAAATTTTGTGATTTCGGCGCGGCGGCCATATTGGATTGCAAAATTATCATGAGATTCGTACTCAGCGTACCAAAATCCTCCTTAAACGATACCCATCATGAAATTTTGTGAATTCGGCGCGGCGGCCATATTGGATTGCAAAATGAACCCAAAATTCGTACTCAGCATACCAAAAAACCCCTTATATGATATGCAACATGAAATTTTACAACGGTGGCGCGGTGGCCATATTGGATTGCAAATTTAACCTGAAATTCGTACTCAGCATACCAAAAAACCCCATAAACGATATCCAACATGAAATTTTACAATGGTGGCGCGGCGGCCATATTGGATTGCAAAATTAACCTGAAATTAGAACTCGTACTACTATTTTTTTCCCAAAAGCGTTTGACATCTTAGATCGTATGTCCACCTATTTATAATCCGGACCAGTGTGCGGCCGGCCAGCCGCAACAAAAAAAGCGCATTGATGTTATGAGTTGGATCAAAACGTTACACATTGTATCATTACAAGGCGCGCATTGCAATGCTCGGATCACCTGCTTCACTGCTGTAACCTCGTCTTGTATCATTACAAGGTGCGCATTGCAATGCTCGGTTCACCTCCCACACTGGCTGTAATTCTCGACTCGTAACATTACATTACGTGCGAATGCTCCCGGTGAGGGAGCACCTTTAGAAAAAAATGATGTTACAAAACATAATTTTTTGCTTTAGCCTCAATAGCATTTTTGAAGACCTATCTATGGATACCCCACACGTATGGGTTTGATGAAAAAAAAATCTATTCGTTTCAGTTCTGAGTATGGGGACCCCCAAAATTTACTGCTTTTTTCTAGTTATATTTAAAAATCTTAATGCGGTTCACAGAATACATCTACTTACCAAGTTTCAAGTGCATAGGTCTTATAGTTTCGAAGAAAAGTGGTTGTGACATTCGGACGGACAGACAGACAGACATGACGAATCTATAAGGGTTCCGTTTTTTGCCATTTGGCTACGGAACCTTAAAAGAGGTATTTTAAGATACTCTTATTTCATTAAAATAAATCTTATTGAACTTGGCGGCTAACTCCTTCCCTGTAGTTGCGTTAGTGTGTGTGGTTTTTATATGTGTTAGTTTTGGCGTACTTTTCAATCTCTAATGCTTTGTCTGTGTGGTTGTTAGTATTGAAAATTTAAAGAAGCGACATCTGACGGATTTTTGGAGAAACAAAATGAACCTAACTTCATAACGTGGGTGAGACTTCAGTACGTAATATACTTTTCTAACCGTTCGCTAGATGGCGCAATAATATAAATCGTACAGTTTTTAGAAAGAAAATCTAAGATGATCACATTTACGTCACTTACCCCAGGCCTAATTTTTCAATTCATTGACTTAAAATCCTATGTCCCCTAGATGGGGCAGAGGGCGTCCACAGTGATCTTCTATCGCGTTCGGTCTTGGGCTTCCCGTTTCATCTCGCTCCAGGTCTTTCCAACGTTCTTTGCCTCGTCCGCCACTGTGCGCTTCCAAGTTTGTTTGGGACGGCCACGCTTGCGCTTTTCTTGAGGGTTCCAATCCAGCGCCTGTTTTGGGATGTTATCGGAACCTCTTCGGAGGGTGTGGCCAGTCCAGTTCCAATTTATTACCAGGTATCAAGCTATTTTTCCTTGAGTAACTTCAGTTTGATAAGACGCTCAAAATTTCTCTAGCAAAAATTCTCGACTAAAGTAGCTAACAAGAGTAGTTAGACGAAATGTTTTGATTTGACTATTCTTCAAAATTGTATTACCTACTAGGATATAAATAATAACAAAGCAACAGTAAGATAATCTGCTTCTTAATAAAATCATTAATGGCCTCGATAATGATACCTACATGATGGAGGGAGAGAAGGATTCTTTGATAACTGAAAATGTCATGTTAGGTATTACCTTAAAATGAAAATAGTATATTTTCACATACCTGCCAATTTATATCTAGTCAAAATAAAACTATTTAAATAGTTCATTTAAAAAACGAGTTAGAAAATCTAGTCGACGCCATTCCCACAGCGCTTGGCTACATACCGAACATATTCATTACACAAGCTTAAACGCAGACAAATTGCAATCCCGCCAAGAGATGTGTTAATACTGGTCTTAGCTCTCGCCCTGGATGAAATGCATTGAACGATAAATGAGGACTCAAGATTAGAAATGAGCTACAATTTGTAATACAGTTTCCTAGAGGTGTAAGCGTCTGGTCTTTTCACCAGTGACTATTTAGGGTAAGAACTTTAGCTGACCGGAGTAATATTAAAGCCTCACAGAGTCTTAATACCTCTATGAATTCATGATAATATGCCTAATTCAGAAAATCTGGAATTCTATAGGTACCTACAATGTTAGTAATCATGTTTCACACATTCACAATTTTTTTTCAGAAGATGTTTTTTTCAAATTATCTGTTAGAGGCCAGGGATCAAAACTTTCTGAATGTAATGTTATGAATTCAGAGAGGTGTTCAGACTATGTGAGACCGGTCGACGACCAATAAAACAATTAAGTGAAGCTGCGGCTGTCACAAATTTTCAATGATTTTACATTAGCTCCATGCTTCTACAAGACTATGGCGGGTAGAGTCGCATGTGCTACAAAGTTTAAAACCATGTTGCTGCTGTGTGCACAGTGTAGACAAAAGTTTTAACCCACAATTCGCGTGACCTCTGAACTACCTTGGTTCCTAATAACATAGCTAATAATCTCAAAATTTAATGCATATTTACACGTAGTATAAAGCTTTTGTCACATTTTTTTTTGTCAGAAAATTAAAGATATTAACAGAGATTCATTTTATTTGCATTTTGCATTCCTCGCGTATATTATAAGTATCTACGTTAAAATAAGACACAACATGTTAGAGATATATAATATTCACAAACGACAGAAAAATACACATTCACAAAAATGAACACACATTAGATTCTGTGTCCAACAGGAATGCCCTGAAGCGGCTGTGGTATTCACAAACTCCGACGTTGAACGTTGCAAGCAAATCGATTACATCGCTCTGTGAGGCCGTGTTTTTAATTTTGCGGTTTTTCATTTCCAATTGCTGGATTCACCATTTGTAAGAGAAATGTTTGTTATTGTTGTTTTGAAATTTTGTTCACAAAAATTTGAACTATTGCGGGTTTAACGCCAACGGCGTTTTCTGCATCCCAAGCTTTGGGCATTTTACAAGTTACTTGTAAAATGTATAACGGTGCGAAAAACATACATTGATCATAAGAAAAAATATATGAGAAGAGCAGAAACTCACCACACAAACTCGATGATTAATGTGCCAACTTAACCTACTATAAGTGTTGTCTGTGACTTGGAGTTCAATAACCAATAAATTAATCGAGTCAACTTCTCACAGTATGTTGCTGGAGATAGGCCTCTCCATCTCTGTGTCCTTTCTTTGAATTTTTTAAGGTTTACTAAACCAAGTTGGCCACTCTGTCCACTTACCGTTTGAAGTATAGAATTGCTACAAAGTCGTTAACCATCTCAGGACCAACTATAGCGGAAGATGGTAGCAGTAGTAGTTTACACGACACCATTGTCGCTACGACCGCTTTATATTTAATTTAAACCTTTATAAATTACCTGTTGATCACAAGGAAAATGCAATATGAGTAGAAACCCACCACCGAAATTCCATAAAGGAATCACAACTTAACCTACTATTAGTGTTGTCTGTGGCTGAAGTTTGGTAGGGTGTTTAGTCTTTCTGTACCTACTAAGCTGGCTCCACTGAACACTTGCCTCGTGAAGCACGGAAACGCTTAATAGAAATGCTACAAAGTCGTTATCCATCGCAGAACCAGCCATTGCCTAAGATTTTTACAGCAGTGATCGTTTTCAGAACAAGGTGTTTCCGAGACTACGACCGCTTCATACATAATTAAAACCTTCATTAATTACCTAGCTCTGTGCGCAAGACACCTTATAAAACAGCTCATAATTATCTCGACGGACGGTGTGTTCTGTGTTTCATCATACTCACACAAAGAGGATGAATAATGATAAACCTTACACCACAATCATGCCGAGGTTAATTTCCCTAGTGGGGTTGATTGAGACAAAGGGAACTGAGACACTGATCCGACCTCGCTAGAATAGCAGGCTCTACAGACTCTACAGGCAATTTATTCTAAACCTGTCTTAGATTTCTGCTTAGAATAAGATTTACATCTCAACTAGTGACCCTTTTAGAGCTGCGTCCTTGTGGAAATCTGTTAACTACTATAGTTTGTTCGTGACACATCTTTGTCTATCGGACTAGCCATGACCCATAACTAATGAGGTAAGATGAGATCTAAAATTAGAAATTTTGGTTCATAGTGACTACTCCAAGGCAGATTTTCAAAATACTCACGTGTTCGTTTAAAATTAAAAAAGCAGTGATACTTTCTTATCTTGAACTTATGATAAGAATTCATACGTTATTAATTATTGTACTTCTTTGGCCCTAGAAATTGTTTTGTTGTCAATGTAAACACCGTAAGTTCATGTAGTCTCGGTCTGCCACATTCTGATTACTTAGGTATTACCTTTTATTTGACAAATAAATAAACATACACTCAATTATATCGAAACGCCTACGTGTAAAAGTGTAACAGCGAATTTGAGGCCATTTAATTATACACAGGGACCCGAATAATTCAAATGTCTGTCAGAGACCGGTTCCCTGTTAATAATTCATGAGGTGTTTGGGTTATACCACAGCTGCCACTCGAGTTTCAGATGTATAAAATTTAAGTAGAAGAAAGTGAGATGGTCTTTGATTCATTTTAGGCGCTCTACCGGACACGCTGCTTAATCTGATATCCTATATGAAAGGGTCGGTCGTACCAAAGGTTCTATACACCCTTCTCTTATCTGTTTTTATCAAGTATGAAGGTGAAATGTAGATTTATATGGAAATGAGTTCTGTGTCTATACTTAAAATAAAAGTAACGGGTAAAAATCTGTACGTAAAATTATTTAGATAGGTTATTATAAGATCGGTAAGTACTGAATAGATTTGTCTGAAACTTAGCATGACAATAGCTTTGAGTGCACACGCCGATTATACCTACTGATACCATTTATCCAGATATAAATACTGGTTCTCGCAGACAAATGGATTGAAATAACAACATAACATAGAACGTGATGTTAACTGGTAGGTATAATCTACGCTTTCCGTTGAATGTGTGGTTGATGATCGTAACTTACATAATAACTTACTAACTTTAATGCATTTCTGATTGCACTTTGAATTCAGCATTTGGCACCTTCAAAAGCAGCGTGTCTCTCATGTAGTCCAGCAAGCATTTCATACAAATTGTTGGAACTTACAAACTAAAACTGTACTTAGCCGTGTTTGCTCGTATAAAATGTAATTTAGTCTGTGATTGAGTGTTGAACATTGAACATCACCCCTTTAAAAAGTAAAAAGGCTGAGAAACAAAACTCTTCTCCTCCCAAATAGATAAGAAAATTGAAAAGAATGTTTGTACAGAAATCTAGTTTTCTGAAATAGCTGTTTCAAAGATTAAGATAGGTAAAAATCAGGTAGTCGTTAACGAGTCGAGTGCGTAGAAATATATATTTTCTTTCGGACTACATTCGCACATGGTTGGGTTATAAAATCTACATAAATTTTGTCGCACTGTTTCACTTTACCCAAGAGGGTATATATAAAGACACTTGGGTAATATGTAATGTGCCAAATATACGTACAATAACGGCAGTAAGTAATGTGTTATAGTTATGCTAATACAAATTTCCATCAGCTCTTCATCGTCACACCAAGTTATGTGATTTACATAGCTAGTTACGCTCTTATTGAATGTGATTTGAATATTATGTGTGAAGAGATGATCAGCATACAATCACGAAATAAATAGGTATTAGTCAGTCTTTTAATAAATCACTAAAAGTTTGTAAGGTCGACAATTTGTACCGTATGCTTGTGGTAATTATACCTAATAATCAGTTACCCTCGAAGGTCAAAACCCTAAATCTAAGTGAAGGCACCATTAAAGTAGCGTAATTCCGATTCAGGATTCAATCCCACATGCAACATGAAACGTACCAGTTAATCCACACACTTTGTACTTATGTTTAAATTTGAAGCTCTCAATTGCCGCGGAACTACTGGAAATGATTCACCTCAAGTTCTAAACTATTGATTTTTTCTATACAAAAGTTACACGTGAAACAGTATTAAATATTTTATTCTACAAATAAAATTTAAATAAATAAAATCAACTAAATTCAAACCTCAAAAGAAAACTGAAAATGCCCTTCGTACCACGAGCATACAAAACAAACACGCCCATTCCTGAATATCGGAACATGGCACCTACCTGCCTAGCTGCAAATTGGTATCAGGGCCAGTGGGCCAAGCCCCAACATTGAATAGAGCCGACAAACGGACAATCGTCCTGTGAACATGCCTTGGATTTGGGATTTCATTCTCGATGTTTAATAGTGTTGTATGGGAAAGTTTGTAAGTGCACAGTGTACAGCCCTTTCATTTCGTAGTTTGTTATGTTTGTGTTAACCGACTTCAAAGTAGGAGGAGGTTTCTCAATTCTAACGTGTAGTATATTTTTTATGCTTGTTCGAGGATAACTTCATCGTTTATAAACTGATTTTTATGATATTTATTATCATAAATGATACATTTTCAATGATTAAGAAATCAGGATCTCTTGATAAACAAAATCGAGTGTTTCTTTAGTTTTTCATTGAGTACTTTATCTAAAGCAAATAAAAAATGATAAAAAATGAAAGCCTGAAGTCTAACTCAACAATGATTTCATTTCTATTCAATTTGTAGATTTTTTAAAGGGCTCCGGATCCAAAGAGTTGATAGAGGACCCAATTACTGACACGTATTACTAAACATAGATATGCGTTTACGAAATATTTTACTATTAGGAGCATGTTTTTGTTGAAATAGATTTTACGGGATGTACACTGATGAATATTGACTTCCAAACAGATTTTCCAAAAACCTTTCCTTAACTTTATAATAAATACAAACGTAATAAACTCTCTAACGGTATTTCATATTTTAATGGTGGGATTTGAAGCATAAAATATGATTTCAAGCCTCCATTGTAGATTTTAATCTGTTAAATTTTTGTTTTGCACAAAAATTCTGTTTTGTAATCCTGAACGTGGCGGGGGATATTTCATAAAATAAATCTGCTAATATTATAAAACCAGCCAAGTGCGAGTCGGATTCGCACATGAAAGGTTCCGTACCAAAAAAACGGCAAAGAGAATAAATTACGCTAAAAGCTAGTTGTTGTATGGACAAACATTAATTTTATCTGAATCAGAATCAATCATCTGTAAAAATTCCAACTCTCTAGCCATCACGGTAATGGAATGTCAGGAACAAACAGACAGATGGACAAAAACAGAACCCTATTATTAAGACTATCCGTTTTTACCCTTTGGGTACGTAACCCTAATAAAACATCTATGGCTACAACACACAGAGTGACACGCCATATACAGTACGAGTTCCTCCATGTCTTCAACAATACATGTCAAAACTAAAAATGTTCAAAACTTTATCCCATGATTTAATGAACTTTTTATAGAAATTCTTTGGTCCAATTTTCTTAAAATATTCTCAGCTTGTTGTAGAATAAGTTTCGTAATAAGTGTGATCGAGTGCTTCAGTGAGGCAGACGCTTTGCGGCAGAGAGGGCCGTTTTCGCCTAGTTCTAATTAGTTCCAGGTCGGCGGTACATCAAAGTTGGGGATAAGTTCTTTCGTTAAATTGACCGTAAACTTGAGAAAGCGCGCATAGAATCTACTGGAAGAGTCGATAAGAGCAATATGTGAGAATAATACCTATATTAGTATCATATTTTAACTACTTTACGAGTTTTGTGAAACCCCTCATAATGTCAAGGAAATTATTGCATTATAGGCAAAACGGCTAGAGCTGGTAGGTGACACAATCTGGTCTGTCCTTTTATATTATGACTTTGAGGCATGTTTGTGTCATTTTCAATAAGCTATAGGAGACGGTTTTGCTAATAGAGTCATGGATGACTGGCGACAAATCGGTGATGGAAGTATAAAGAGTCTAGTTAAGCTTGTCGTTAAAAAGAGGAGCATTACTTGGGTTGCCAAGGCATTATCCCCTCATTGAGATAATGAAGAAGGGAAGTGGAAATATAAAGGAAAATGAACATATTATTTAAAAAGAAAATCGTAGCCTACATTCTAATGTTGTTCATGCTATGCCGGACTCCTACCGACTAAAAACCTCACGTATCCTGCCTAACAGCCGACGGTTGGGAGCCCCAAGTGAGGCCTCCGAAGGATACCCCAGGACTACCAACAAACCTACGGCTATCACCGCGGCCTCACCTAAGAGGGGTTTGGGTGCTATCCCGCATCTTTGGGGGAGTTTTTTGGGTGTTATCCCGCTTTTTAGGGGGTGAAGGTGGGGGGGAGGGGGGTGAACCCCTCACGTCGCGCTGTCGTCCAGAGCCTGCCTCTGTAACCTCCCTAGTCCTCAGGCCCCGGGGAAAATGAACCCTGAGTTTGGACGAGAGGGTTAACCACCTAACCGTTATTAACTCTAGTATATTTGGTACTCATATCCTAAAAAAGATACGCCAGCGTAATGTTCCTGCAATTTTAATCTATGCATTTTTAAAACATTGTCTAACAATACATTTAAAACAGAGTTGATCTAGAGGGAATTGTAGCATTTGTAGGTCTGTGTCAACATGAACGGAATTGTTCTATGGGAGCTAAACTCTTAGCCAATAGTTAAACTTAATGAGGCAGAGCGAATGTTGCCTGCTTTTGTATTTAGATTATTTCCGGTACAAGAGAAAAGTATTCTTCGAACGACTATGCAGTCCCGAACCAGATTAAATCTCTTAGATTTAGTGACTTCTTCTAATGGCATACATTTCTTGAGAGGTAGTAAAAGTATGACTATATAGTACATACTATTATATTATATTTGGTAGAAGCTATGACTAATATGTGACTGTATTATCTATGTCAAATTATAGCCTTCTCATAATCTCGGAGCTATAGTTAACTATACAGACGGACTAACTGTATAGATTCATTATTATTTTGTTACTTAAGAAACATTATTTCGAGGTAGTAATAAAAATTGGATAGACATTAGCTTATTTAAAACTTTACATGCGCATATAGAAATTTGGAACAAGTTTCAAAAGTGAATCAGACATTTTTTGTAATCTATCTATACTATAATAAGAGAGTAGAAATCGTGTGTCTGTACAATTGATAAAATTAAAAAAAAAGTAGCGGGGGCGGTATAAAAACACCAATAGAGCACAAAAATGATGTTTTTAAAATTCTTTTCTGTCTGTCTGTCTGTCTGTCTGTATGAGCGTCAGTATTTCCGAAGATACTGAACGGATTCATTTGCTGTTTACAAAAAAAGATTAAGCTAAACTCGGGGGAGGCTTTAGGCTATTTTTCATCAAAATCGAATCGCAAATGAAAGAACTATAGTCGTATAAAGTTATTATCAATTATTGCCTAAACGGTTCATGGTACGGTGATGAAACTCAGCACGAGCGTTCTTTGTTACAATTTGAAGAAAGTAATTTTACCATTTTTGCAAATTCCACCTCCAAGGGTATAAAAAAGAAGGGTAAAGTTTGTATGGGACAACGTGATTCCTTGGTTTGATCTACTTCAAATTAGGTTTATAGCATTAAAATCATTATTGATTAAAGATGTGTTTCGTATTTTATAAAAAAATTATACTATAACGAGCTAAAAAGGGAATGTAAGATAATTTGGGGAAAATTTTTTTCCGAATTGTTATCAATACTCCTTAAAAAACTTACTCATTATTTTTGATTTAAATTACTTTTAATAGTGACACATTTTTGAACGTTAAATCCGATTGACATTGTCATTCCTATTTGATGTCCAACAGAGATTGATTTTGTGTTATTGTAAATGTCTTCATGTTGATTAATTAAAGTTTAGTATAAAAAGTTGAACCGGTAGACTTAGACACAGGCTGTTCAGGAATAATTAACGAACTCGCTCTAAGTGTGTACGGTTCATACAAATAAAACCAACTATTATCAGGGTATTCATCCTTCGACTAAAGACTGTCAACATGATTCTCCAACCAAAGTTTTTCAGAAAATTTTGCTTGATTTGGACGAAAAACATTCAGGGTTCCGCATCCAAAGGGGTAAAAACGGAACCCTATTACTGAGACTCCGCTGCCCGTCTCTCTATCACCAGGCAGTACCTATCTCATAAGCCGTGAAGTCACGCTCGCATAGTTCCCATCCCACCACGTAGTTCCCGTTCCCGTGGTATATAGTAAGGGAATATAGCCTATGTGACCCGGGGATAGTGTAACTTCCCAGCAGTAAAATAGTTTTCAAATGAGTTCAGTAGTGGCGAAGCCTGCATACAATCAAATCTATAAATCTATTCTCTTTATAATATTAGATTTTTAACATGAAGAAAATCCTACAGGGATGCTATGCCGAACTCCTACTGACTAAAAACCACACATTTTCTAACTAATTCCTACGATTGGGACTCCGGGTAAGCACTCGGAAGGACGACCCCAGGACTCCCAACAGACCTCGGCTACCACTACGGCCTCGTCTATGGGTGGTTCGGGTGCTGTCCCGCATTTTGATACAATATTAGTTTAGATATATATACTATAGGGAAACATTATTTTACGGCGCAATATTCATGAGACTTCGCTGTCCATCAGTACGTACCTATCTCAGGCTGTCCACGCACGGTACTTATCTTAGGAACCGTGATAGCTAGAGAGTAGATATTTTCACAGATGATGTATTTCTGTTGCCGCTGTAACAGCAAATATTAAAATCAGAAAAGAAGGGGGATCAAGGGGGGCTACCATACAACAATCGTAACTGTTTTTTGCTGTTTTTAGTACCTACGGAACCACTCGCACTTTACCGATTTATTAGATTCACTAGCCGTTCGCGTTCTGAAATATGTCTATCTTATAAGTCAATGACGTATTTAGCTCCGTGTGGCGACGGGGTTCCGTGCTGCACTTATTGGCAGTTTGAAAAGAGTGGCCGTGAGATTTCTTGCCAGATTCTTACTCACAGGCTCTACCTATTGGTTTGCGAATCTGGCAGTAAATGTAAATGTAGAATCATTCATAAAGACGTTCATTGTATTACTATGAACCTACATGAATAAAGATGTGTTTGTTTCTTTGATTGTTTGATTTGAGTCGCCAAATTAATATCACCCTACCATGATAATGCTGTAATGGATTTCAGAGGTTCTTTACTGTATATCTGACTACCTCGGTGCTGCGTAAGCGACCGCCGTGTTTAGGCCTCTGGTTTCTAACCCTGGCTCTGGAGTTGGGATCTATGAATACTGGTTTCTATGCATAATAATGTATGTATGTATGGTAGAATACAAAATGATGTGATGAGCCGACGATGACGCGAGCGAAGCCGCGGGCACCAGCTAGTATATAATAAACATCTATAGTCCTTTTCTGGACAGCTCAGCAATCATGTAAACATCAGCAGTCATGTTTTGACAGAAGTTGTCTATGATCATAGTGTTGTAACTATACTGATTCTATGTAGGTATGTAAATAATCATTGAGTTATATCTAGTTCACCGTATATTCATTTACTTCGATATGTCAATTGCCACCTAGACACTACTTTGGTAAAGTATTAAAATGTAGGGTTTGAATTTGAATGATATAAAGTTTATATCATTCAAATTCAAACCCTACATTTTAATGGCCGGACGGCCCGGTCCGGAAAGGACCGTCCTACCCACCCGGGGGACAGCTCCTTATGGAGCTAAAAACCACGCCCGCACCTACACCGCTCTGGGGCGCTCCTTAGTAAGCAGAAGGAGTTGAAAGCGGTTTGCGCGGGTGTGCTCTAATGGGCACGCTCCGGAACACAGGGAGTCAACTGCTCTCGCCTCGGCCGGAATAAGCCAGAGTAGCACCGCTCCCCAACCGAGGATGGGAAAATCGGTTAACAAATGCGTCTTCTAGACCGAAACTGACATACACACACACACACGAAAGCAAAATCGTCTATACTTACTGTGGAATCGGAGACCCAAACTCAAAGAGCCTTTTCACACGTATCGGTTGCCGGGTAGCAGGTGCCAGGTAACCGGCGGCGATTGCAATCGGTTGCCGGGCAAATCACGCCGGTACGTGTGAAAGCTAACTATAGCTTTCACACGTACCGGCGTGATTTGGGTGTATGGCCGTGTACTAACACGGCCATACACCCGGGTACCCGGCAACCGGCAAACGGTACGTGTGAAAAGGGGCAAAGACTCGCACTCTTCGCTCGCTCGGTCAATCAGTTATATTATTAAAGTAAGTACATTTTTTCGAACTGACTGATTGATAAAACAATGACCTCCTTTTAAAATCAATTAGCCAGTACAACAGTTTTACAACACTATGGCAAAGACAAACAAGACTAAGAAAAAACAATTTAATGACAAGCAAAAATGACAGTTTTAAATTTTTACCATCCGAGTATTTTTCATGAAATTATTCTATAAACTAAAGGGAAATTAGTGTCGAAATGTCCGCAAAAATCTAACTAGATTTCCTTGAAACGACTATGGTCAGTATTGATAATTAAATGTAAGTAATTATGGAGCAGTCGAGATCCAATTTCTTTGTTTACTATATTATTTGAATCTGTTGAAATCCAGTATACTTAACAACACGAAAATCTGACAAAGACATCAGAGTATTAAATTTGCGTGAGACGGGAATACCTTTTATAAGGGGGAGAATTCTTTCAAAAGAGGCTTATACAAAGAAATCAAAATATCTGCCAGGATTTTTATGTCAGTCACGTCGTGGATTTCCCGCGTGTCGCAAGGAATTCCATTGTGGCAAACAAATCAACACAGATCACTTCGCTTTGCATAAAAAAATTGTTAGTCATAGTTTTCTTTGTTCTGAATATTATTTATTTTTACAGAGAGGCATGTACTGTTATAATACAGTATATAAATATAAAAAAGGTCAGTAGTGCTCTTCTTCTTCATGTATGAAATCGAAATCAATTTAGTAGCTCTTCGGTCGACGAGTAAAGTCAAAGTATAGAGCAACGCGAACTTGTAGAGGTGCACGTTACTCTGTGGGTCGAATGCAGAAAAATTCGTTCCCAATCCGTATAACAGCAGCGGGGTGCAGTTAGACCAATCACTTCCTAAAATGATTGGGAGAGACCTATGTTCAGGTGTGCATAAGTCGATGATTGTCGGAATGTACCTGCCTACTTACTGGAAAACATATCTTTGACTTAGGATAAACATGTTATTGTACTAAGCTTGGTGACTAGATCGGCTAAGCGTATTTTAAATCAAATCACGCGTGATATTATATAAGTAAACCTTTGTTTTTTCTTACCAAAATATCAAAGATTCTTGCCAAGGTACTTTATTGCCGTTAGCGTATGAACGTATTTCATAATAAAATAATGTGACGTCAGGGCGTGCGTAGCTGACATTCTTGGCAAACAATATCCTGCGGGAACTATTTCTTAGCTTAGCTGTTGTTTGTAACATAATGCGGGGAAAGATGAGATGATACCACACGTTTTGAGGTTAAACTCTCCGTTACTTTGTACTTAATCAATGTTTGCAGTTTCATGACCCTTCGCTTAGATTGTGTGTACTTAAGTTTCAAAGTAGGTACTCGTAAAGAGGCATTATTCGGAAATTAATAGAGAGCATGTAGCTCTACGCTGTTACTATTAATTCAGTTTCGAAGAAAAAGACAGTAATCAATATTCTAAAAACGAAATTTCTTATCAAATTTCAACTCATTTCTTGTTAAATTTATATGTAACAAACTAAATCTTAGAATCCAAGGCCAGAAGAGATATTAAGATAAATATAATTACCCAGTTAGTAACTTATTCAGTTCATACCTGTGATTGGACTCAGTAGGTAGGTTTAGCTCTCAAAGTATTGGCCAAGCAATAAACCTAAGTGTATTTACTTTTAATCGACTATTTCGTATAAAAAAACACAAAGTAACATGTATTTGGTTCATCAGATTTTATTATTGAACTCTAAGAACAACAAAACAATATCAAATACAACAATTTCTTCTTTGACTTCCTATAACAGAAGAAATTTCATAATGAAATTGATATTACTGTAGTATAATTTTGAAGCGCTCGTGGCCCCGCGGACTCAGTGTTCTGTTAACGATCACTGCAGTAAGCAACATTTACTATGGCCATATATGGATGGGTGACCACCACGTGGACCACTTTGTGACATTTATTTACGAGCGTTTCCGTGCTTCGGAAGGCACGATAAGCCGTTGGTCCCGGTTGTCGGTAAAATGACAGCCGTTATTTAATCCAAGTTGAAGGCCTTACGGGCGGCTTGAAAAATTTCAACTGTGGGTCGTCACAACCTGCGCCCGGGTCGGCAGCGCGTGTGTAGCGCCTCTGGTGTTGCAAACGTCTATAGGCTACGGTTACCAACCTTCCGGTGGGCCGTAAGCTTGTCTGCCACCTAAGTAGTATAAAAAAAAAATCGACGTATCTATGTAGGTATGTGTAATACATTAAGGTTCTAAAGAATTCTCCAGAGTCGCCTTAGAATTTCAATTGCGGGAGCTCTTCAAGTTTATTGCTTGTATGCTTTCTGTATTAGCTACGAAGTGTTATTACAGCACTTTGTGTACTCCCAAGGCGTGCCTCAGAAATGTCGTTTTGAGTGTGAATACTGTTTTTGAAATAATTCCGATTTATTGTGCACCTATACCGATACTGTTATGTACTGGTTCTCCCAGTACAGTATAGGTGCACATAACTTGTTTGATTTCACGTGGAATGTTTCGTCCTTAGAAATTTGTTAAAAATTTAATGTATCAATTGAAAAATAACGGGCCGAAACTGGCTTTCAATTTTTGTGCAGTTATTTTTTAAATATTTTATGGAATCCTGGCAATTTTGACTGCATCTAAATATAAAACAAAATTTTTCATCGGTGCATTATATAAGACATTAAAAGCAAAAACATATCAGTCGCATCTAGGAACTTCCTGTCTAAGGAACTTTGTAACTTCACAAGATCTGTAAACTCAAGAAGTTGAAAATGCTGACTGTCAAGTTTATAATTACCCCTTAGACAGTTAAAAAACTATATACGAGTACGATTTGAATTGAAGTTAGTTAAGACTCTAATAATTCTTGTAAAACTTTCGCAGATTGTTCCGTAGACTCGTAACTAAGTTCAGCAAGACCTTAAACGAGCTGTGGGCTTCACGGGCTATTAAACACGGAATTAGTTTCAGTTGGGCGGGATAAAAAGAGGTGCAATTGTGGCTAGATTGTAATAGCCAGATTGAATTTCAGAGCAAATATTGTTATAATGCTGTTAAAGGGAAGTGTTTAGGAAAAATAAATATAACTATAACTATAAAAAAACGTACAATTGAAGTTGAAATATTCTGGTTTATGAAACTTTGTTTTTGGTAAGTTGAGCAAATTTGGGTTTGACTTTTATTTTTCACTTTTAAAAACAAACAGTCGACTGCCGCGTCTGTTTGTTTTTAAATGAGCCTAGAAATTTTGCATATGACACTTTTTAAAATTGTGATATATTTATATTGTGATATATGTATATGACAGAATAATGATAACACACACCCAAAACAAACATAAGTGATCAAATTTTAAGCTCTTTAGTGACTATCATTTAAACTGTTAATGTATACACAACTTTTATCGTGTATCGTATAAACAAGCATAAAGCCTGTACTTACTCTAGATAACAATGTAAGTTTATGTATCTTCTCATGGAGACGAATATATTGCATCAGACAACTCAGAATACAGCCAACGGGAAACTATGTGGACGAAGCAGGAATTTGAAATTCTAAATCCCTACTTAAATATAACATTTCATGTTTCCAGATGCACGCATTTATGACGTGCTCTTAGAATGTACATAATACTGGGTTAAATTCCTTATTCTTATTCAATAAAATCTTATTGCACTCCACTGATTGACCTTGGTCTCACCTAATCATTTTGGGAGGGTAACTGGCCTTACCAATTGGAGACCAGATGGATTGGTACCTACAGGAGATGGTTTCGATTTTGGTTTTATTGACTTTTGCAGTACTTAAACTGGTTTAATTTTCCTTACCTGAATATACTGTTGGTAAGTGAGGAGCTTGAGCCCAGTTTGCTCAAGACTTCAAATGAGTGGCTGTTTTTGACATTGATATTAACAGCTTAAAGTTAAAAAGTTAACAGCGGATTTTGTTGGCCTCAAACTTCCCTGCGCCAGGCCATTTCAACAGTTAACACTTAGGCTGCCATCAGACGGACTGCATCGCAGCGACTACGCGCGGTCCATATATTTAACGGCATGCTGTTGCCATCCATGTTTTAAACCGTACGGACGACGCAACCAAAACGCGCGTTCTTCTCCTTGACTAACTGCACACTTGCTGTATGCGTTAGCGGTGGACAGCATGCGGCGACACTACACGACTTTAGCCAACCGCGCGAAGTTGAAGGCACGACTGTAAGCAGTTGAAATAGACTTTACACGACTGCGTGCAGTTAATATCATGACTGTATGAAGTCGAACATAAAACTGCATGCAGTTTAATATATCGACCGCACGCAGTCGCTGCGATGCAGTCCATGTGATGGCAGCCTTACCCTCCTACGAATGCTCAAATGTACCTATGCTTCTCATTCATACGTGTGTACATATGTAGATTCTATTGAATTCATTTCACTATAACGAAATTGTCTATAACATATCTGAATGTCTAATAAAGATAATGAGGAAATGGCTGTACTAGAAAAGAATCTTTATACCTATAAAGCAACCTCGTCAACAGACTTCCAACAAATGCCGACTCTACGAAATGGACATCTCTATGTTACCGTAGAGACAGGCGTACTTAATCTGATTGGGAAACCGTAAATCCGACCAATGACAGCGGACATTGCAGTCGTTGACTTTTGATGTGGGGCTGGGAACTTACGTCGAACGTAGCTGGACCTGGAGTGATTAGGGTAATGAAAATATCCTGTTATTTTAGAGGTTTTCCTTTACTTTTAGGTACAGACACATGTTGCTGTACTCTGAATAATAACGTATTATTTTAAGGGGACTGGTTGACAAAGTTTGCTAAAAAGAGATGCAAATGAAGACATCCTTCTCGGTATTAGTATACGAAAAATGATAGCCAAAAGTAGATTTGAAATCTAAAAGATGTGTGTCAAAAGATGGTTTTATCAGAAATTGTGTATTTATTATAAATAATTAGTAAAACATCATTGAAATAGCCCATAATTTTTTAGAAGAAGCTGTTGTATGACATCTATTTATTAATGAATGATAATAAAATTTATATCAGAGACTAAAGAAAACATAGACCTATAAAATGGTTTTCTTCAATTTTGAATTAGTATAAGTTTTAACTAATTATAACTAATAATGTATTCAAAGAATACATCACATTGCTTGCTTCCCCGCACTCGCCCGAAAATCTAGTGCGGGGGGAGTCGTGTTGCTAGACGGACGTGTGTCGCTCTGGTCTGCAAAATATTCTCGTTAAATGTTACATTTTCATTCATGTACAGAGTAATGCGTGTATCGGAGCCCGAGTTACACAATGCATATTGCATGACATGAGAATATAATGCATTTGAACTTATTTTATGTATTGTTTTATTAAATTACTTCGAAAGATAGTCATGCTAATATTGTAAGCGGTACTTAATCGTTTCAAAATATATAAATGAAGAAAAATTTTTGTGGACATTCCCGCACAACTTAACCCTTCAACACACTAAAAAAATATATCGAAAATCGGTAATCACGCGGACCTAGCTCCACCACCCTAAAAATGAAAAAAGATTTCCCATTTCCCAAAAAAAAATTTTTATCTCACTTACCAGACCAAATTTTTCAATTCTGCAAACAGCAACCGGATTATTGATAAATTGTTTATTTTACTGTGTATAATAATAAACAATAATGAAAACACATTATTTATAATAAAAAAATAAAACACACACGCACACTTGCACTTGGTACACACGCACTCAACAAAAAAAACATTGATTACTCTACCACCACACCATATTTTACGATCCTGTAAACACCAACCGGATTATTGATATATTGTTTATTTTACTGTGTATAATAATAAATAATAATGCAAACACATTATTTATAATAAAAACACGAAACACACACGTACTACACAAACGCACGCCATCCATGCGCAATCCACTCTCAACTTCCACTGTTCGATTTTTGTAAATAATTCTGGCCCATTGACGTCATTTTATAAGATTCCAAAAACAAGAAAATGTTATAAACTACACATGCAACAAACCTGTTCATAGAAAAGTAGGACGTAAGAAGGCTAAATTTAAGTTTAAAGTCGTCTGGGTAGGTGCGGCGACCGGTCGCCGCGCGGGGCTTTACGGAAAAACTTGATTATTATGCGCGGCGACCGGTCGCCGCGAGGAGCTCTAAGGGTAGCTATTATAACTTTGTGCTAAGGGATATACACAACTGATGAAAATACTTATATTACAGTTATTATTAACACACTGCTTTTTTTGAGACACTGCTCTCTCAACCGTCAATTTTTTCAGCTTATTACGTCTTGGGGCGACGTAGGCACCGTCTACCGGCAACTTGGTTAAGGTAATAAAGTGAAAAAGTTGACGGTCGAGAGCAGTGTCTCGTTGGTCCAATGGTGAGGCCGTCTGGTCCGGCAAACCAGAAGACGCAGGTTCGAATCCTGCTCGGGACCAAAAATTGTATGCAATTATTTGCTAGACAAGTAAGTTCTCTAGTACATTCACACGGTCAGCTTTTGGCGCCGGCTTTCTCACATCATGATTTAATTTATCTATCCTATATTCTTAAACCTCCTAAA
Source organism: Miltochrista miniata (assembly GCA_933228765.1). Classification (NCBI taxonomy): domain Eukaryota; kingdom Metazoa; phylum Arthropoda; class Insecta; order Lepidoptera; family Erebidae; genus Miltochrista; species Miltochrista miniata. The sequence continues at coordinate 16,600,548 of OW121757.1, read as the reverse complement.
CTTAAACCTAAAGTGCTGCATAGGCGTTGTTTTGGACGCATGGACGTCAATAAATTGTGTGCGGATGCTGCGGAAATAAACTGGGCGCCTTTGGAAGAGGCTACCACAGTTGATGACAAAGTTTTGCTCTTCAATGAAACTTTAAATAGCCTCTACGACACTCATGCTCCTGTTAGGAGGGTAACGATAAAGCATCCCCCGGCGCCGTGGCTAACAAATGAAGTTCGAATTGCAATGAAACGGAGAGATCGGGCTTTTCATAAATATAAAAAACATCGCACAGACATGCTTTGGAGCTCTTACAAGACTGCCAGGAATCGGTGCAATCAGGTGATACGGAACGCTAAACGCCGACACATCTTCGATAATATAACTTACACATCACCTGCGCAAGTATGGAAGTTCCTAGGGACACTGGGAATAGGTAAACCAAGGCAGATGGAGCTACCTAAGACGATTGAGTTAGATGCTATTAATCAGTATTTCTCCACCTCTCTCGCAATTGATGGCCTAACCAAGCGTCAAACGGTTGACTTCGTAGCCGGATTAACCATTCCTAGTTATTCACCCTTTCAGTTTTCTCCAGTCACGCCAGTTGAGATCAAAAGGACTATTTTGGCTATCACATCAAAAGCAGTGGGGTGCGACAACATTAGCCGTCGTATGATCATGTTTATCCATGATCTACTTCTTCCTGCTATCTCGCACATTATTAACTTTTCCCTTACTTCTGGTCAATTCCCAATCTTGTGGCGTAAAGCCTACGTTCGTCCCCTTCCCAAAATTTCTAATCCCTCTCTTCCAAAACACTTTCGGCCAATTTCAATCCTCCCTTTTTTATCGAAAGTGCTAGAGGCGTGCGTGCATAGACAGCTGTCCAACTTTATTCATGAAAATTCCATACTTAGTCCCTTACAATCAGGATTCAGACCAGGACATAGCACGACGACCGCACTCCTAAAAGTAACGGGTGACATTGGGGATGGGATGGAAAAAGGTAAGGCTACGGTGATGGTCTTAGTTGATTTCTCGAATGCGTTTAATTGTATTGACCACGACATACTTTTGTCCATCCTTGCCCACATTAAGATCTCTTCTGACGAGCTGGATTGGTTTTCCTCATATCTTCAGGGTCGTCAGCAGTCAGTTTGTGTCGACGAGATGTCATCGAGTTGGTGCAATCTTGGCTCTGGGGTCCCTCAAGGCGGTATATTATCTCCTCTTCTTTTTTCGATATTTATCAACATCTTAACCTCCGAACTTCAGTGTGCGTATCACCTGTATGCTGATGACCTGCAATTATATAGTCAAGCCTCTGTTGATAATATTGCAGAGGCGATAAATTGTGTAAATGCGGATTTGGACCTGATAGGTAGATGGTGTGGTAGGTTTGGGCTGGCTGTTAACCCTGACAAATGCCAGAGTATTATAATTGGCACTAATCACATGATCAATAAGTTGAAAGATGTGACTCTGGCACCGATAACTTTTAACACAAAGATTATTCCTGTAACTGTCAGTGTTAAGAATCTGGGCTTACACATTGATGAAACCTTGAGTTGGCGGGTTCAGGTCACTAACGTTAGCCAAAGGGTGACTGGCACTCTGCGGGCTCTTTATCGACTCAAAAATTTTCTACCAGTCAAAACCAAGACAATGCTTATGCAGACTTTAATTTTTCCCATTTTCGACTATGGTGATGTGTGCTATCTCGACCTGAATGCAGATCTGCTCAATAAACTCGACCGACTTCTCAATAATTGCATTCGATTCGTCTACAATCTTAGGAAGTATGACCACGTTTCGGCTTTTCGTGATGAGTTGGGTTGGTTACCTATTAGACGGCGGCGCAGTCTTCGAGCTGTCTGTTTACTTTTTTCACTCTTCAAATCTCCCAATGCCCCTACTTATTTAAAATCTCATCTTCATCTACTTGGCTCTAATCATGATAAATATTTACGCTCCTCTAATAATCTTCTACTGCACTGTCCAACTCACTCCTCAAATCTTGTCCATTCCTCTTTTCTAGTGCGATCCATTCTTCTCTGGAACGCCCTTCCTCTCGAAGTCAGGAAATTGACGAACCGTCTCACGTTCAAAAACAGGGTACGTCAACTTTATAAGGTCCCTTAAGCAGAACATTATTTTATTGGTAAGGATTTTCACATTTGTATTTATTTATACATATTATGTATTATATTATAATATCTATAAATAGTATTATATTACATATAAATATTTATCAATATTTATTTTATTTAAGTATCTACATTATATAATTTTCGTAGTATGTTATATTTATGTATGTAAGTAGTAACTAAGTTCTTATTTTTTTTCCCTTGTATAAATTTGTAGTTTGTACCAATTTATACAAACTTTTCGTCATTGTACTTTTAGCACCTGCTCTATCTTATCTCTGCATCACCCAAAGGTTGACTGGTAGAGAATGCCGTTGGCATTAAGTCCGCCTTTGTACATGTATTTGTGCAGAAAGTTGAAATAAATAAAAAAAATAAGTCTGGAAATGATCTGCTGGCTCTGTTGGATTCTCAAACAATTTGTTATGATTTTTTAAGTCTATATTATAGTAAGCAGAGCACTAAAAAGAATAGCCCGCCGAGTTTCTTGCTAATCTATATCTATTCATAACATTAAAACTGTTGAGGGTCGAGAGTCTGAACATGGAAGCTATTTAAAAAAAAAGAACGCGTGCTCTAATCGATACCTACTTAAGCCAAAATGAAATTTAAAATTTTCATGTCCGTCTGTATTCCGAATACGTATCACGCCGAAACTACTGATTTGAATAAAAATTGAGTTCAGGAGTTAGAGACATCTCAACTTCTCAAAACCAAGAATTCAAGAGTTCCTTTGAATGTGAGGGTAAATCAAAACCGGCGTGTTAGCTTTATCATTATATGAGCTTAATGATTAAGTCCAGTGTTAAATATTTCGTCCGTGCCGAAGGCGTGGACTGAAATAAATTATTTTAGAATAGATTCTAAAACGATTCTGTCCACGCCCTCAACGTGTAAGTTCTTTTATGATAAAGCAAACAGGGCCGTTTCACTCACCGCTTGCTGAGTCTGATGAAGAAATACCTCCCCTTTCATCGTAAACGAAGTTGTGAGGGTCAGCTAGTTGCATACATACATAAATATGGTCACGCCTTTATCCCCGAAGGGGTAGGCAAAGGCATATTATTATGTCCCCACATTTCACCTTTTTAGAATTTGTCCCACGTAATGGGCGGTGAGCTGTATTGCCGTGTTGAGATAGACAGGCGCAGGTTGTGACTGCCTGCTGTTAAAATTAATCAAGCCGCCAAAACGGCCTTCAACTTCGCTTAACGACTGCCATTTTACGGGCAACCAGGACCAACGGCTTAACGTGCCTTCCGAAACAGGGAAATGACGCTCAAATAACTGCCACAAAGTGGTCACATGGATGGTCACCCATCCAACCATGGCCATAGTGAATGAGCTTACTACAGTGATCGCTTACAGAACACTGAGTCCGCGGTGCCACGAGCGCTTCTTATTTATACATAACTAGCTGACCCTCGCAACTGCGTTTACGTCTATTTTTGTTTGTTTGTAATAATAAAATGAAATGAAATTTTGTTCCAAAAGTAACAAAAATTTTAAGCGAGTGGAAGACCCCCTTTCTGAATTTGTAATAATTTAAGTACAAAACAATGAATATATGAACATTCGTCTTCGTGAATTCGTCACATTTAAGTTTTACGTAATGATCAATCACATTTTTTGCAGTGTATTTTTACTACACTTAAAAACAAAGGAAAATTGAAATACAAACGTTCCTTTGTTTTTAATTTACTTTTCGCCTCTCTCTATAAAATAGAGTGCAGAGGGGCTTATGGCGAGACTTTGTCTGTAGTCTGTGACTCTGTTGCATTAAACTACGTCACTAGGTCACGTGGATCATCTGTTCAAAGTTTGAAATAAAACGAAAATGACAACGTCAATCGGATTGAACTCTCACAATAAACGTTTTAGAGAGGCGCAGTCGGGTGAGACTATCTCACATCTTCTTGTTTATTTGGTGAAGCGTGGAACGCATTTCCGCTACAATTTTCCTCTTCTTCCGTGGTTTTTTTACTCTGATGTCTCTGTAGTTGCGCTACTCTATGTTAGCGAGTCATATCGCCCATTTGCTCAAGGTCGTTAGCCCTGGGTATGGCCTTAAGAGTATTCTATTACTTTGTGGCTCAGTGTTACACTTGAGTTTGACCCTTTTTTTTACTAAAAACCACACGTTCCTTCTGTCTTCGTTTAGGAGCGCTGGGTCGTGAAAGAAAAAAAACAAGCTCTACATTTCTTTTGTGATTTTCTTTAGCTACTTACTGTTTTACTTTGTCGGCAACATTTGCAAGAGGGAACAAGCTATGTCAAGCGAGTGGTGGTTAACAAAACTACATGTGCCCATAGCTTGTTCCCTCTTGCAAATGTTGCCGACAAAGTAAAACAGTAAGAAGCTAAAGAAAATCACAAAAGAAATGTAGAGCTTGTTTTTTTTCTTTTCAGTTGTATGTTTACTTGGCAGTCGGGTTTTTTGTATTCTTAATAATTAAGTTTATTTTAACCTTTTTAGTTATGTTAGTATTATTATTATTATTATAACCTTTATTTTCCTTCAAGTACATTACTTATAATCTACAAAATCAGACTTAAATATTAATATCGGTTTCCTCGAGGAACTCAGTATGAGTAAAGGCCTCCTCCATGTCTTTCCAGTTGTCTCCATTTAACGCTTCAATTATCCAGTCTTTTCCTGCTATGTCTTTGACTTCATCTTCCCATCTTTCTGCCGGTCTGCCTCTGTTTCTTTTTCCTATTGGTCCCTTCCAAACCGTGGTAATTTTTGTCCATTTTTTTCCTGTCATTCTAGCTATGTGTCCAGCCCATTTCCATTTTAATTTTTTACAGTAATGTAGAGCGTCAATGACCTTGGTAATTTTCCTTATTTTTGTATTTCTTATTCTATGTTTTCTCTTTACATTAATTAGACTTCTTTCCATTGCTCTTTGTGTTATTGCTATTTTCCTACATGTATATTCATTAAAAATCCACGTTTGACATCCATAGGACAGACACGGTAGAAGGCAAGAATCCATTATTTTTTTCTTGAAGTGTGTACTCATGTTTGACTTGAGTATCTCTTTATAGGACCAGAATTTTTTCCATGTTAACTGGATTCTTCTCTCAATTTCATCACGATGTCTTGAGGGACTGAATGATATTTGTTTCCCTAAGTATACATAATTTTCAACATATTCTATTGTGGTGCCTTGTATTGTTATTGCCTTCTTAAGATGGTTAGTCATTATTCGAGTTTTTTCTTTGTTAAGCTCTAGGCCTATTTTTAAGCTACGGTTATACAGCTCAGTTAGCATTTTTTCAAGTTGTTGTGCCGAGTCAGAGAATACTACGATATCATCCGCAAATCTGAAGTTGCTTATGTAAGTGTTTTTAACAAATATTCCTTTTTTATTCCAGTCTAGATCTTTCATCATATATTGAAGTACAAGAATAAATATTCTCGGTGAGAGGGGGTCACCTTGCCTGGCCCCTCTGTTAATTTTTATTTCTTTTCCACTTCGATCTAGTCTGACTCTACTGACACTTTTCGCATATATTTCCTTAATGAGTTGTATTAACTCTAAAGGTACTCCATACTCTTGTAGAGCTGCCCACATACTGTCATGTGAAATAGAGTCGAACGCTTTCGCGTAATCAATGAATGCCAAATATAAGGGTCTATTATATTCATTATATTTCTCTATAATTTGATCCAAGGCATGTATGTGGTCAGTCGTGGAAAAGCCTTTTCTAAAACCTGCTTGCTCGAATGGTTGATGTTGGTCAGTTATTTTCGAGAGTCGTCGTTCAAGGCAGGTTGCAAGTATTTTATATAGAGATGGTTGTAGACTGATTGGCCTATAATTACTTATGTTAGTTGGGTCTCCTTTTTTATAGAGTAGAATGATATCGGATACTGCCAGGTCTACGGGAATTGTTTTTTCGTTTATTATTTTGTTGAAAAAACTTGTTAGCGGCACGGTAAGCAAATTTCTTCCGACTTTTAATATTTGGTTAGTAATTTTATCCGGTCCGCTACATTTGTCTTCTTTACATTTTTCCAGCTCTCTATAAACTTCCATCTCTGTCAATCTCTCTATCTTTTCGTATCTAACCGGGATCAAATTGTATAATGTTGGAAGCGAACTTCTTTTTTCGTAAAGATTTCTGTAAAATTCTGTTGCGCCCTCTATTATTTCTGATCTAGAGTAAGCAGATTTGTTTCTTTTTGTTATACAAGGGATCCAATTTTTTGACATATTAAGCTCTTTGTATGCTTTTTTCAGGCTTCCTTTTTGTAATAAATGTTTTTCAAACCTTTGAGTCCTGTATTCTTGACGTTCTTTTCTAATTTCTCTATAGATAGACTTGTATAAGGCTTTTAACTCTATTTTTTCTTCTTCATTGAGGAATTTTAAATTTTTTAGTTCGTGTCTTCTTTTGATTTTATTTTTAGTCGTATCTGATAAAATTGTATTTTTACGAATCTTTTCCTGACTTTTAGGGATACTATTTAGGATTCCGTACCTTATTTTTTTGTAGCTAGACTCTACATCATCCATATCTAATGGGCATAAGTTTTCAAAGTTTTGTTGAAGTTTCTCTAAGAATAATATTTCATCTTCTTTAGTTTTAAGTCGATGTTCTGTCATTGTATACTTTGCTCTACTTTGTTTTATTTTCTTTACGGTAAATGTACTTCGTATCATTCTGTGGTCGCTATCAAAAGCAAACTGGTTTAGAACTTCTATATTGGTAAATTTACCTCTTACATTTGACAATATGTAGTCTATTTGACTTTTCCTTTTATTCGGTGATAACCAGGTCCATAAGCTTTTCGTTTTCTTTTTAAACATACTATTTATGACTGAGAGATTATTTTCTAGGCAATATTGAATGAGCCTTTCTCCTCTATCGTCTCTTTTTCCATACCAAGTAGGACCCATTATCGTTTGTTCATTTTGTTTGCGTTGGCCGATACGAGCATTGAAATCTCCCATTAAAATAAAGTGCTTTTCAGTTCTATTATCTATGGTGTTTTGTAACAATTTGTAAAAAGATTCAATGTCTTGTTTAGATGCCTTGCAAGTTGGAAGATGAACCTGTATTATTGATAGACTAGACTGGTCGAACTGCATGTTTAGAACTGCGATTCGTTCTGTTATTCCAATAAAACTCTTGATGTATCTTTTCAAATACCTTTTTATGAAAAAGCCAATACCCAGACTACCTTTCGTTTCTCCATAATAGCAGAATATGTGTTCGGTATCCTCTATAATTTCGTATCCCAGTAGTCTTACCTCGCAAAGACCTATTATGTCATATCTTATGTCACAAATGGCTTGTTTGAACTCTAGTAATTTTTCGTCTGTTGAGAGAGATCTTGCATTATACGTACAGATGTATAATGATGTTGAGCGTGATTTTTCTTGACATGGAGGGTTTTGGTCTTGAACTCCCACGGCGACCACCCGAGTTGGGAGTTTTGAGAGTTGGGTGGCGTCGTTATTTAGTTTTTTGAATCGTTACGAAGGTAAGAGGTAATACTGCTTGTTTTATTCTTTTTTGGTATCTGTTTAACAAAAGAAGAAGCAGATGTAGAGCTTTGAATATTCTCAGGGGATACCGGCAGCTGCCTCTTTTGTATGCGTATAGAGTCTTCGTCTGTACTTTTTTTTGTATTATTTTTCAGTGTAATTATCTTGTCGTAACGAATGAAAGCTTTATATCCTGCCTCTCTTTTACGTTTCAGCTCTTCTTGTAATTGTTTTCGTTTTTCTAGGACATTTTTAGGAAGATCTTCTTTTATGTATATTGTAGAGCCATCTAATAACTTCTTTTTTTTTCAATATGTCTACTTTGCGAGCAAAACTGGTAACTGTCACCACGATGGGTCTAATCTTGCCTGTTTTCTGGCCTATTCTTCTCACCTCATCGATTTCTTCTCGTTGGCAATGTATTTTTAGAGATCCCGTGATAATTTTGAGTACCAGGTTGGATAGCTCGCTGTAACTATTCTCTGTCTCCTCTACTCCGAAAAATATTAAATTTTTCTTTTTCATTTGCCTCTCTAATTGATCTATTACAATTTGCTGTTTATCTATTTTATTTTCAAGCTCTCTTGTTTTCTCGTCAATCAGTGTAAATTTTCTGTTAATATTATTGTTAATTGACTCCTCTATATTTTTCATTTCCTGTTTCTGATCTTTTAAGTCAGTTTGAATCTGTTTTAAAATCTCCATAATAGACTCCATCTTTGATTTTTTTTTTTTTTTTTTTTTTTTTTTTTATTTGGCTGCCCTCTAGCGTTATACTTCGGTATCAAGTGAAACCAATAATAAAATAACAACAAACCTTGCTTCTACAGTTGATCACCAGCCTCCAATAGATGGCGCTGTTTATAGTTTTATATCAAATGGATCTGCAAAACTGTTTGCTGGTTCACTATTCTCACAAGAAATAATATTCTTAACATAGGTAGATTTGCTTTGAAAAATCTTCACCTTTGTTTATTTTATTTTCACTTTTTACTGCAAACTGGTTGAGAAATCAATCAATAGTCTCCAATAGATGGCGCTGTTCGTAATTTTGTTACGAATTGGATGTATTAACTATTTTTGATGTTTCATTATTTGCAGGTTATTTTACAGCTTAAGCGATTATAATTTAAAATATTCTTCACTTTAGTTCTTAATTCATCACTTATCACTTTAGTACGGTTAAAAATCGTCTTAAAACAAAGTTTGTTTGCGAGGTATTTAGTAAATTGTTCACTGTATGACAATGTCGTAATGGCTGAACATTTGTCTTTTTCTGTTTAACTATCGAAAATTAATCGCCACTAACACTTGTAGACATTCTTCTCGATTTATTTCACAATAACTTCACTATATTTCAACGAATTTAGCACTGTTTATATTTTAATTTCGAAAACCTTACGCAGCCGATGTAAACAAGACAGTGTTGCCACACCAATACACAAAAACAAATATGTTAGTATAGGAGTTATTAATTTTCATGTAGTGAAGAGACATCACCAAAATTCAACCTCAATAATTATATTTTTGGTCATATTTCCGATGCTACTCAACCGATTGCAATCAAACAAAAGTAAGATTTTAAGTCTGACCAAGACCTTATAAATACACAATGCCGCATTAAAATCGTTTCAGAAGTTTTTGCGTCCATCGCAGTCAAATAATCAAAACGCCAAAAATTTGCCATTTTGATTTACTAGGAATTTTATTTTACCTGGTGTCACTCACACAATCACGACGAATCAAATGACACCTCGCATGTCAAAATCCGTCAAGCCGTTCAGGCTGTAGGACGGAAGTGACAAAGAAATGGAAATACATACATACATACATAGTCTCGAAAAACATTACCCTTCTTTCTTCGGCAGTTCGGGTAATAAGGTGGGATTAAAAGTGCTCGCATACAACAAACGTGATTACGCAACATTCTGTGCGCGAGTCCGACTCTCACTTGGCCGGTTTTGTGGTGCGTTTTGGTGCGGAGCTCTAAGTGCACGAGTTCGCCTTGCACGTGGTTGGTTTTTAAGTTTTTTTTCATTTCAATTTAAAACTTTCCTTAATTATTTAAACATATCTAAATCACTATCTAGCTTCATAAAGATTTTAATTCAAAATATTCAAGCTTCAGATACAGAATAATTAATTCCGATATTACGAGGAATGCATTTGCTGCGGAGGGTTAAATCGAAACATGGCGGGATACAATGTCTGCGATGATGGGCATGTAGCAGTGGGAATCGAGGTCATTCCACGGTGGCACGTTCGGTGCTCCAGATTGCAATCTATCGTCACAGTCTACGTTGTTCCAATGCGAAACATATTTAGTTGTTCTTTATGTTTTGCTGTCTAATTTTTTAGATAGCAAAACATAAAGAAGTAGTTTTTAAATTCTAGGGTGACTTTTGTGCATAAGGCAGAGTCTGGATCGGGTTTCTAGCTGTCCGGATGAACACTGAAGATGGTAGCCGTGCGTGTTCATGCGTGCGTTTCTTTATAACATGGAAGAATTTACTCCAAAACAACTGGTAAGCGTCGCCAGGTGTTCAGAATCAAACCTGGGGAGGGTCCCATCGTTTTCGAAAGTTTCTCAGACAGTAGTGTTGGATATTTACATTTCACCATTAGCTTCGGTGAGGGAAAATCTGAGGTGGATATGTGTAACGGAGTGAGAGTGGGATTTGTGTAACCCTTGACTATCGGCAGTCACTCGTGAATTGCTATTTCTTAATTATTGTCCCTCGTTTTCCACCAGGATGTAGTATAAGATCTACGAAGATATCAGTGTCTAAAACATACCAGTTTCACCTACGAGTGGAATATCTACTGGAGTTACTTGGAGTCATCAAAGTCGAAGAATTGTATTTTGGAAGTTTTAAAAATGAGATTAAAATGATGGGTGTGGTGAGGACAGCCTAGGAATTGTACTAATTATATGATGCTGAAATCGCAATATCGTGCCAAATCTGTAACGATCAAATGAGTACAATTGTAGGAATAAGGATACAGCTATTATTTTTTCCTCGTCATAACGAAACATATACCTACATGATATTTGTCTCGATATTGATATGCCATTACGCTCAACAAAAACAGAACGACTCTCTTATGAAATCTTCAATCTTGTGTAAGAGTAATATCATTGCTTTCAACATTAATATTGACATCAATCATAGCATGATACGATAAGTAGTTTACATGAAGTCTTTCAGAAAGCCGGCCAAGTATGAGTCAGGCACGTGCATGAAGGGTTCCGTACCAAAAACTTAAATAAATCACGTTTTTTGTATGCGGCTTTAATCCTATTTTAATACAATATGTCATATTTATTATTACAGCAGCAACAGAAATACATCACCTGTGAAAATTCCAACTGATTGGCTATCTATAGTGTATCATGAGATACAGAATTGGTGATACACTGACAGTCAGACAGATAGACGGACATCTGAGTCACAGCAATAGGCTCTTGGTTTTACCTTTTGGATACGAAACCCTAAAAAGTAATAAAATTCTGAAAGCTATTACAGAAGCTTCTACGCCTCTATCTTGTCTTCCATTTTTATTGATTTTATATTAACTGCGATGCCTTTCAATGTGAGTTGAGTTCATAGAGTAAATAAGTATTGATAATAAGTTATTCAATTACAGAAAGAAACTGTAGCAAAGTGGGGTTTAAGCTCTTGCTGTATTTTTATCATATTTAGGCTTGGCAAAGACGCAGCGTGCTTAGTACTTACCAAAATTCAGTGAACACAAAGCTGATTGATCTACCTAATTTTGTATTCAATGCCAATCATCAAACTTGCTAGATGCTCTAGGTACCTGGCAATGTTAATTGTACTTAGATCAGTCCTAGAGGTTCCCTTTTGAGATATTTCTGAACAAGAGCGTTTTTCTGTGATAATTTTAAAGAGCCGCCTACAATTTTGAGAAAACATTGCACGCGGCACTAGATTTCATACCTACACATTCTTAATTTATGCCAGCTGAAACGGTAGCTTGTTTATGAAAGTTGGCTCGGCTAGAGGTAATGAAATTATAAAGTATACAGAGACTGGGCGCAGTAGTTACAACACGAGGTAGTACGGTACACAGGTACAAATTAAACGTCTAACACCTGGCTTTACCTAACTTTATTACCACCCCGTTTGTGTGCCCGTCTGAGGACTGCGTAAAATATTTTTCTCTGACGCTATCCTTTGATAGTGTGTCGTAAACTTAGACACGCCTCGTCTTTACGATAGGTCTTAGTACCGGCGAATGGTCACATGTTATTTTCACATGGCAACAAGTTGGTTTAAGATGGAGGGGTGACTTTGCAATTAGTATTATTTTTTACCACTTTAAAAAGATTACCTAATTCACATCGAAGTAACTTGCCATTTGATTATCAAACGATTTGAATTTTAATGATTTCTTTCCTTGATTTTAGAGCATTTTACTAGTTTTTCAACTCTAGTCATCAGATGCTCCCAATTGCGCAGTTACGCTGACTTTGGCCCTTAAGGAAGATGCCAACACTGCCCTATCGTACCCTCATGTGTTGGTTCACTGTACTCTAAATGGGTCATTTTGAATTCGAATCGTTTTGAAAATTCGATTTCAATATGTGTGATTTTCCGTTTAGAGCAGATTATTATTCGAATCGTGGTTTCCAACGCTTTTAGTTAGAATAATATTTTGCTTTATACTCCAACTAAAAGAAATAAAATGGTAATTTGGGTGATGATAGTTTAATACCCAAACCCGCAAAGCCGTATTCAACATTATTATAAACACACTCATTACCAAATGAACTGAGGTTCTAACAAACCTTCAAAGTATTCGGTACCTACCAGAAGGAAATAGAAATATGTTTACAAAAGAGGCTTTTCACAAAGAAGATAAAATTTCCATCAACGGATTTTCAAGTAAGTCGCGTCACAGATTACACAAGTATGTTCGAATTCCGCGTGGCGGCAAACAAATCAACACAGATTTAATCAAACGCGTCGTCAACCTTTTTATTAAAAGCTTGTTGATTATTCAGTAAAATTTGGTTCTTTGTTAAAGTGTAAATTACTTTAAAATAAATAATTTTTGGGATATTTTCGCAATAAAACCAAAACGAAGGTGAACAAGTGTATAGATTAACACATGTTCACCGTAACTAATGAATGTACCTACTTACATAGTTCAAGTACATACTTTACGTGCATTTTAATACCACAGCCTACAGATCATAGTAAGTTTTCTGTCTATACTGCAATGATAATACTTTGAAACACAGGCTGGACTTGGAATGGCTACCGGAGAGTTGGATCTATCCAATAAAAAAGGATCTGACAAACATAAATTAAAAAAAAATACCAACATTATGGGTATATGCCAACAGCATTGCCATGTTGAATGTAACTTAATAAACAATAGGTAAATCAGGATAGAGATTTATCCGACTTATCAGAGATTGTGCACGAAATATTCGGCCTCTATCGAACTAGCAAATACCTAACCAGTATGTTTGAAGTGCGGCTCCTCTGTAAACAGGTTGAAATTGATTTTGAAGCTTATCGAACTCTATTCGCTGCGGCGCACAACCACTATATGATGGAATTTTGTAATGCTGGGAACGCTTTGAGATATTTACGTCATTTTACTGTAAAAGGTTTTAGTGGTACTGCAATTCTACTAATAATAAAAATAAAGATACCAGCAGGCAAAACAGAAGCTAGAATTCGGAAAAATAATTTACATAGTCTAGAATATACTATCAATCCCATAAAAATCTACTAGTATTGAAGAAAAAAAGAACAAACTGTTTACCGTGTGAGAAATTGGTTAACGATGTGCAGAAGTATGAGTACCAGTCTGCAAGTTAGGTTAAGTAATTGGGAAAAATTAAGTAGGTAAACCACTTGATCCAACAAAACATTGAAATCATTCACCAGTTGGTGTGAACTTGTAATAACTGGATTGTACTTACTTGGGTACCGCTTAATTACTTCTAACTGTTTTGAGGAGGTGATGCAGTTTTCCTCATCCTCCGAGGATGATGAACCTATTTGAAATTCTCATCTCAAACTATAGGTACACTGACTGTTCACCTTCGAGACTTACCCGGCCTGCGTCGGTTTTTTCGAGACTCATCACGAATCTCGACGAAAACGTTTTTCAACTACTGAAAAGCACGAGACGGGATCGAATATTACTATTGATGAATTTTCAGTATCAAAACGTACGCTTTCTAACTACTTTGTGTAGTACATGTAGACTGTAATCAACCGTTTTAAGTAGCTTTACGACAGTTACTTTCCACATAATATCTAAATATTAACACACAGGTAACGTCTGTTGATGAGTTATACTTGACTGTGTTTACGGCGACGCACGCCTGGTTAGGTTTATTAAGCACGTTGTGTATTCAGCCCTTAGTTAAGATTGAAAGCTCGCATTTGCTGCTCCAGTGAAGCAGCATCGACAGTGTATGCGTACTTCTATAAATGTATAAGCAATTTTGAAGTTTCGTGAATATTAATTTTCTCTCCCTAAATTTCGTAATATAGAAGTAATTATACGACTACAGTATCTGATTGAACTGAGGTTTAGCTCTACTCCCTAGTAAATGTCATCTCTTTTTCCCCTTTGAATGTGTGAAAAAGAATACCAAAGTTACCTCATTTTACCTCGAAGGATTAGACATACTGTACACCATCATTTCGTCAAATGTGTTTCTGTCCCACTCAAAAGGTATCAGGAATAATAACGCATTGAAAGCTTGTTGCGTTAAAGATAAATTAAAAAAGTGTTCAAGCTAAGTGATACGTACAATACTTTTGGGTTGAGTGTTCAAGACTTTGAAAGAAGTTTCTTTCGTGAAGGTTGCTCAAGTTTCTGTTGATCGAATTCGTACACAAAGTTTCTAAAAAGATAAGTAAATGTAAAACTCTATATAGGGTATTTCCACAAAAAAAGCGCTACTAAGCTAACGTCTTTGATGGATACTAATCTATACTTATAATAAATCTGTAGAAGTGAAAATTCTGTACATTCAAAATATCAAAAAAAAAATAGCAGGGGGTGTTACTAGACCGACACCGAACCCAAAAATGTGATTAAAAAAATTTTTGTCTGTCTGTCTGTTTGTTCAAACTACCCGTTCGATTACGATGAAATTTGGTATAATTATTCTTTAATAGCCTGGGCACAACACTGGGTACTTTATATCCCGGAAAAGTATATAGAATTCAAACCAAACTTAATTTTGCAGTTCGATCCCTAGACCCAAAGTTATTTTATTATAAAGTGAAAAAAGACAACTTGGCCCAGACGGGACTTGAACCCGCAACCTTTGCCTAATCCAGGTCTCTACTCTTAAATAGCGGTTACAATAAGGTGAAGAATTTCAACTTGTATCAGTACGGCTCCCGTAGCTCAATTGGTTAGAGCATTGCCCTGGATTAGGCAAAGGTTGCGGGTTCAAGTCCCGTCTGGGCCAAGTTGTCTTTTTTCACTTTATAATAAAATATTATGAAAAAGTTAGCATACTAATTGCTTTAAATATTAAAAACCCAAAGTTATTATCAATTATTGCTTAAATGGTTAATGGAGCGATGACGAAACTAAGCATGAGCGTTGTTTGTTACAATTTGAAAAAAGTAATTTTAACATTTTTGCAAATTCCACCTCTAAAGGTATAAAAAAGGAGGGTAAAGTTTGTATGGGACAACGTGATTCCTTGGTCTGATCTACTTAAAATTTGGCATATAGCATTATTAACATAATTGATGGAAGACGTGTTTCGTATTTTATTGAAATTTATACTATAACGAGCTGAAAAGGGAATGTAAATTATTTTGGGGCTGATTTTCTCCGGAGTTGATATCAATAGTCCTTAAATTCTCTTCTTTTATACTTAACTTACTTTTTATTTTGACACATAATTTGTGAAAGCGTTGTCATTTATGTTATACTAGCTGAGCCCGCAACTTCGTTTACGTCACATAAGGTGTATGAAAGGAAAGGTATTTTTTCATCAGAGTCATCAAGCTTCGTCTGAAACTGCCCTGTTTGCTTAATCATAAAAGAGCTTAATGATTAAGACTATTTTTAAACAATTCAGTCCGCGCCGAAGGCGTGGACTGAATTAAGCTAACACGCCAGTTTAGGTTCACTCACATTCAAAGAAACCCCTACAATTAAAATTTTCAAAATATCTGATTCTTAAAAGTGTTATAACTCTTTTATTTCTAAACCGATTTACATAAAACAAACGCGTGCACAACCGTACAGACAAACAGATATACAGACATACAGACATACAGACATACAGACAAACAGACAAAAAATCTAAAAATCATTGTTTTGGGTTCTATTGCGTTCATAAAGCCCCCCTATAATATTTTTTCTTATTTATCTTCCATGTACAGACAGCGACCTGTTACGAATTTATTATATGTATTGATGTATTGATGGTTTTACTTCAGATTTCAAAGATATGATTTTACTACAAAGCCTAAATAAAAAGCGCTATTTTGGTATAATATTAACCAAATATGCTATACGGAAGTATTATTGCTAATTTATTCAAATTTTGTGTGACAAAAATACATTTGTGAAAAGAAGAAAATTCTAAGATGGCTAGCCAGAAAAAATGAAAGACCACGCTTCAGGTAGTATCCACTGGTCAATAAAATCCATCAGCGACTGGTCATGGGAGGCATGAACTTTATTCTACATTATAGTGCCGACTGCATTCTGTTATGAAACAGACTCACTAAGTCTTTGTAAAATACGGGAAAGGCCTCCACGTAGACTACATTCGACAGGACTGAAAAAAGCCATTACAATGAACATGAACGCTCAGCTGATGAAATTTACATTGTTATTACGTTACCAGGTCTTGGTTTGACCATCTGTATAAGGAGGACAAAGCCTACAGTTGTTCGGTTTGTTTAAACGTCATAGGCTGGGACTATCTGAAGAAGGAACTAAGTTACGATGTCAATTGCTTAGAAGAGAAGTTGTGTCAAGTAGTAGTATAGCCATTGAATTAAGAAATGTATTTAATAAATAAATTTACTTGGTTCATATATTATGCATTATGAATTGGTTAATCAGAAATCTATCTAACTAGGTATTATTATAAATGCGAATGTTTGTGAGTGTGGAGTGTGGATGTTTGTTACTCTTTTACGCTGCAACGGCTGAACGGATCTGGCTGAAATTTGGTGCCCACAGAGATATGTCATAGTCTAGGAACAAAATTTCACGCAGGCGAAGCTGCGGGCATCAATCAGCTAGTCTATGTGTACTAAAAGTGATTCTTTATGTATCTATCTAGACAGAATACAATTCTGTTGGGAATATTTTTCATTGCAGGGTAATTTTGACCTTTATTCTTACTGAAGTGTTTTTCTAATGGAAGGCTAAACTGGTTCAATTTTTATTTACCTTAAAAGAACCTCATACTTTTATACTTTTGGAGGCATCGATTATTCAATAGTTATTATGGGTCGATCGAATTTGGTACAATTTTGTTCGAGGTTAATTTTATAAAATACTCAATAAAATGGTTCCAAATCACGGAACTGAGCTCTCGTAAGCCCTTAAATGCTGCCCAGCGGTCCCTGCTCCACCAAGAAACCGTGGAGACATGGAAGGTGCGACTTGAGCAACCAAAGGGGGAATCGCCATAATCGCGGCCGTCAGACCGGTCATGGACGAGTGGCTGGAGAGGAGATACGGTGCTCTCTCCTACCGGTTGACACAGATGCTTGCCGGGCACGGTAGCTTCGTTAGGTATCTGTGGCGAAAACACCGGGAAACCATGGCCGAGTGTCAGCACTGCGAGGACCGCAGCGATGACATGGCGCTCCACACGCTAGTGGAGTGCACGGCGTGGGCGCAGCAGCGCCAGGTCCTCGTAGTGGGTCTGGGCGTGGACACCCTCTCGCTTGAGACCATGGTGCGAGCCATGCTCTCCAGCGGGAGTAAGTGGGTCTGCGCCGCCTCCATCTGCGAGCAGGTCATGCTCGTGAAGGAGGCGGCGGGCCGGGTGCGGGAGAGAGCTCTCCCCCCGAGTTCCGCAGTCGGCGGCCTGGACTCCGCCGACGTGTCTTCGCCGATGACTCCATGACCGGGGGTCTGAGAACGGTGAGAGGGTCGCTCACCGTCCTTACAGAAGCAGGCCCATGACGGCAGCGTGACGTGAGCAATTCACGCACGCCCCCCTTAGAAGCGGGATCACACCCGAAACCCCCTAAAGACGCGGGATAGCACCCGAACCACCCCTGGGCGAGGCAGCATCCCGGAACATCCTTCCGAGGGCTTACCCGGGGCTCCTAACCACAGGCTGTTGGGCGTTGCGTGAGGTTTTTTAGTCTGTAAGAGTCCGGCATAACATTCTCTGAGGATTTTTCCTCACGTAAAAAAAAAGCCCTTAAATGCTGACCCAGCAATAATACAAAGTTCCCACAGGTCATGAATATTGTAACGGGAAGAAATTGAGAGGGTCTTTGTACGTCACAGTGACCACGACAGCAACTTTGCTTTTACTGAAATCTTATGAATATATTATTTAAAATATTGTCAGGGGTCGACGCATAAAGGAACATGCATGTTTACATATAAATGAACTTATTTGAGGCGATAAAGTAAATTTTTGTTCCATTTTGTATACGTTTTTAATGGACAAATATCTTGCAAATCAATACATATAATAAAATCGTAACAGGTCGCTGTCTGTACATGGAAGATAAATAAGAAAAAATATTATAGGGGGGCTTTATGAACGCAATAGAACCCAAAACAATGACTTTTAAAATTTTTGTCTGTTTGTCTGTATGTCTGTATGTCTGTATATCTGTTTGTCTGTACGGTTGTGCACGCTAATCTCAGTAACCGCTCAACCGATTGCAATGCGGTTTTTTTTATTGTGTTGAGGTTTGCTCCAGTTAACATTTAGCTTTTGTTTTATGTAAATCGGTTTAGAAATAAAAGAGTTATAACACTTTTAAGAATCAGATATTTTGAAAATTTAATTGTAGGGGTTTCTTTGAATGTGAGTGGACCTAAACTGGCGTGTTGACTTAATCATAAAAGAGCTTAATGATTAAGACTATTTTTAAACAATTCAGTCCGTGCCGAAGGCGTGGACTGAATTGTTTTAAAATAGACTTAATCATTAAGCTCTTTTATGATTAAGCAAACAGGGCAGTTTCAGACGCTGCTTGATGACTCTGAAGAAGAAATACCTTTCCTTTCATACACCTTATGTGACGTAAACGAAGTTGCGGGCTCAGCAAGTATTACATATAAAGATTTTCTTTACAGAATGGCCTTGCACAACAAAAGAGATCTAACTATAAGTGGATGCTATATTTCCAAGTAACACTGTTTTGTCTGCTTAGTGTCTTGTCAAACGCCAACAGGAGAATACTGTCTAGAGTTTTGAAAGATATCTTTCGAATCTTTTTATCGAAAATTTGTACCTATTATCTGAATTCAGAGTTATAAATGTTAGTTATATCGCACTTTGTATCTTTGATATAGGTTGTTCAAGATTTTCAACTTATACATCAAATTCATTTTTCTTCAAACATTTACTTATCAAAAACATTTATGTGTGTTCTCCTTCCTACTACCAATATTTGTCATTCAAACTTTTGTGAAAGTGCTCATAACTTGAGCAATGCCGCACTACTTACGCAGTCTTAAAATGTGTGATGTAACTGGCCGTCTCCTTATTAAAAACTGATCTCCGTATCGAAGGTCCCAGTTCCAGGAGTATTCACAGAAAACTGTTGACTAACTGAACGTTGTCTTTGGTTTTTGGGAAGACCAAATCTATAGTAGCATCAGATGACTTTGCTGATTACCGATGTCAACCCACTGAAATGTAGTCACAAAAAACTGAAGAGTAAGTTAAGTAAGAAGAGTTGGTTAGTTTGTTTGAACGCTAGGGTGTCAGGAACTACTGGCTGAATTTCAATATTCTTACAGACTTACAGTTCGGTAGTCGATGTTTAAGATTATAAGGTTATACCTATGTTCGATATGGCATCACACTACGACGGATAATACGGAGCAGCGATAAAAAATGTTCCAAAATGGGAAAAATGTATTTCTTTCGAGAGGTGTACAATGTGTACATGCGACGGAAAATAATTATGTTGTTATGTAACGAAGTTGCACAGGTCAGCTAGTAATTTTAACCTTAAATGTCAGTAGTATCACTTACCAACACAAAATTTTGGCAAATGAAATGTTTACCGCAAATTGAGGAGAATCTATCAAACTGAAGGTAAATATGCTCGTGAAACTGGCCTGTAACCCAATTATCCCACATTCACTGTCACGTAAATCCGCATCGATATGTCACGTAACTTTCATTTAGATTTTCACCGCAACTAGCAATCTGTGTGTTGACTGTAAACTCATATGTACGGCGGCCACGAGATTTGATTTAAGTCCAGAGCGTTTGTATTTATATTCCATTCGAATTACTTTGAACTTTCAGAATTAGCACATTAAAATTTGTGTTTTTATAGGTAAGCAGTTGATAGAAAATAGCAGATTTTGTGCGTTTTTAATAAAATTAACTATAAAAGAGCTTTAACTATTAGGAAACATTGGGGTTAGGGTGCTTTTCCACCAGAAGTGTGCTATGCAGCTATGCTGCGAAGATGTGAAAGCTTCGCTACGAAAATATGTGACCGTTTCCACCAATACTACGCTATGCAGCTGGGAAAATGCGCTACGAAGATTTGCCGCTGCAAAGTAGCTGTGCGAGAGAGATGCGCATCTCGAACTCGAACTGTAGGTACTCTGCTCTGCACATAGCTACACCACACGCGATGGCCAATAGCAGGCATCCTATAGCACGCATCCTTCCATATAAAAAAAAACATAACTTAGTTGAATCCGTTTCCACCAGTGCCAAGCTATGTGCACCAATGAATATGATTGGTGGATATCAAACGCATCCATAGTAATATCACATCATATAGTATAGCACATCTCTGGTGGAAAAGAAGCCGAGCAAATAAAGATTTTACTATTGTCTTTCTTACAAATAAATTATATTGTAAAACCAACTTTAAACTTATGAGATGCAGCTTAAAATCCTCTTTCACTGTCGCCTGTCTTGTACTCGTGGGTATGTTCGAGTACATCCGTATAGCTAAAACTGAAAATTGAATTCTAGCATAAAACATGACAAATTAAGGCATTATTATACTCATTACAAATGAAGCTTGTTGCTATATGCTTACCTTACACAAAGGTTTCCATAAAAACAGTAACAAATCATCTACCTATAAAAGTGAAACAAACTTTAGTCCAAATTCGGTGTTAATCTGCCATTTCATTATGCACAGGTGTTACTTCAAAAGTTTTGAAATGGATAACGTTCATTGTACGTAGATTTACTACATAAGTAAAAACATATTATGTGCCTATGAGGGTGCCTAAATTCACATTGGCTTACAAACCATCTCTTAGAGCCAAGAGCTTCTTAAAAACCAACCAACCGTTCTCACTCACTCGTACAGTTTAACTGAATGCAACCGTTCGTTCATTTTCCACAATCGAAATACTAATGTGAATCCTTTACTATTCTAATTACCACCTAAATGTTGGAGAATCCTTTGTATTGAAATATTTAAAGGTCGATAACGAGGTCCGATTGCCTCTAAGAGGCCATCACTGTGGAAGCTATTCTTTGAGCAGCACTGTAAGTTTTGAAATGGATAACGTTCATTTTCCGTAGAATCGCTACATAAGTAAAATATATACCTAAGTTCCTAATGAGGGTGTCTTCATTGGCTTAAAACCATCTCTTTGAGCCAAGAGCTTAAAAACCAACCAATTTTTATTTAGGCAAACCATAAAAACCTGGAAAGACCTGCCAGCGCACGTGTTTCCCTACTCTTACATTCTTGGGTTCTTGGGTGAAAAGGCACATCATAGGGCCGCCAACTTGAGAACCATTATCTATAGTCTTATAGAGTGTCACAGTGGCCTCCAATCGCTAGATGTCTTAATGGCTTTCCACCAGGCGGCCGCAATTTTGGCGTGCCAAAAGAAAATTACTCCGCCCTTCCACTGTCTCTTTCTATTTGTCTTAACTCAAAAACCAACATAAATATTTTCAAGACAATAATGTTTCGGTAGGTATCCTCTAAAAAATTCTTTACAACGAATGATTCTTGAAAATTCAAAATACTAGCGTATCTAGTTCGCAAAAAGGAACTAATCAGATTTATCCGTACGTAAAGCAAAGTAAGGAAATCACTACACAGCATGTACTCCCAGTAGCTTCAAAAACAATCGGGACCCCGGCAAATAAACTATTGCTCGCGTTGAACAAAGTTGGCCAGCTTTGCAAGCGACAAAACAAACTTTGTCGACACTAGTTACTCGACGAACATTCCAGTAACAGCTCGTACTTCATATAATAAGCCGGTTGATCCCTAGTGCTATATAGTTCTTTCTTTAATTAAGCAAGCTCACTGCATTTGTTTGTTACTTTAGTTTCAATTTTACTCAAACAAATGTAAATGTTGACAATATTTTTATTTCTGTACTTGGTGGTGCAGGGATCAGAATATTCGACTGCCGACGATTACCGGGTCGAATCAAATAGTTTTAAGTTCGGCAAATGTTTGTTTCGGAGATAAGATTTTTTCTATGTATAATAACTATGTATTTAGAAATATCATCAGTTGCCTACATCTCATAGTATTTGGGTTAGAAAACTATCTCGATAATAATGTGAAAAAGAAAATATCAGTCTCTATCAATTACCTGTAATAAATCTTTATTTTATATATCAATTAGCATGTCCAGAAGCCGATTATAAATTCATATTCATATAAATAAATAAATTATATTGTCTCTACAACATATGCATAATCTCCAAATAAGTAGTTCGCGTTAAGAATGTTGTTGATTATTTATTTATTTATTTATTTATTTATTTTTGGGAGACCAACAGCTTATAATAGCACACAATAGCCTTATATAATAAATATCAGAGAGCCAATTACAGGTCTCCACGTATAAACGTTATCGACCTAGCTACTCCCCGTTACTAATCCAGTTCTATATTACTAAGTTTTCATAGATTTATAATTCATAAAAAAACCTATTCCTATTGAAAATTTCCTTCCACAACTAAATCCAGTTTACAGACTGAAAGGCAAAACGCGTAATACTTTGAAAGCGGAGATATGCCCGCCTTGTTCCGCAGGATTCCTTAGGTGCAATTGTTCCAATGGAGTTTTGACAAGCTTACGGCCAACCAGATGTACTGGTGATCACCGTAGCTTATGGACGTTTGCTACACCAGAGGCGCTACACTCGCACTGCGCACTTTATAAAAACTTTCTAAGACCTATGAAGTAACCTATACTGTAAGCTTTTGGGGAAATCAAGGCAGGCAGATAATTCTACGATCCAGATAGGCGCGAAAGAAAGTTGGCATCTTACAGTCTATTGCTGGTTATGTCTAAGCTGGAAACGCTTAATGGAAATGCCTCAAATCCGATACCATTTCAAGACAAACCATAGCGTAGGTGCTTACCACAGTGATCATTTACAAAACAATATACTAACCGTTCACACATAATATAAACCTTCATTAATTACCTACCCCTGTGCGCGAGACACCTTATAAAACAGCTCATAATTATCTCGACGGTGTGTTCTGTGTTTCATCATACTCACACAAAGAGGATGAATAATGATAACCCTTACAACACAATCATGCCGAGGTTAATTTCCCTAGTGAGGTTGATTGAGACAAAGGGAACTGAGACACTGATCCGACCTCGCTAGAATAACAGGCTCTACAGACTCTACAGGCAATTTATTCTAAACTTGTCTTAGATTTAAATTGAGTGTTGAACATCTAAAAGGGTCACTAGTTGAGATGTAAATCTCATTATAAGCAGAAGCTTATAATGAGATTTACATCTCAACTAGTGACCCTTAGTTTGTTCGTGACACATCTTTGTCTATCGGACTAGGCATGACCCATAACTAATGAGGTAAGATGAGATCTAAAATTAGAAATTTGGGTTCATAGTGACTACTCCAAGGCAGATTTTCAAAATACTCACATGTTCGTTTAAAAGTAAGAAAGCAGTGATACTTTCTTATCTTGAACTTATGATAAGATTTCATACATCATTAATTTTTGTACTTCTTTGGCCCTAGAAATTGTTTTGTCGTTAATGTAAACACCGTAGGTTCATGTAGTCTCGGTCTGCCACATTCTGATTACTTAGGTATTACCTTTTATGTGACAAATAAATAAACATACACTCAGTTATACCGAAAGGCCTACGTGTAAAAGTGTAACAGCGAATTTGAGGCCATATAATTATACACAGGGACCCGAATAATTGAAATGTCTGTCAGAGACAGGTTCCCTGTAAATAATTCATGAGGTGTTTGGGTAACAGCTGCCACTCGAGTTTCAGATGTATAAAATGTAAGTAGAAGATAGTGAGATGGTCTTTGATTCATTTAAGGCGCTCTACCGGACATGTTGCTTAATCTGATATCCTATATCAAAGGGTAGGTCGCTCCAAAGGTTCAATTCACCCTTCTCTTATCTGTTTTTTACCAAGTATGAAGGTGAAATGTAGATTTAAATGGAAATGAGTTCTGTATCTATACTTAAAATAAAACTAACGGGTGAAAATCTGTACATAATACTATTTAGATAGGTTATTATAAGATCGGTAAGTACTGAATTGATTTGTCTGAAACTTAGTATGACAATAGCTTTGAGTGCACACGCCGATTATACCTACTGACACCATTTATCCAGATATAAATACTGGTTCTCGCAGACAAATGGATTCAAATAACAACATAACATAGAACGTGATGTTAACTGGAAGGTATAATCTACGCTTTCCGTTGAATGTGTGGTTGATGATCGTAACTTACATAATAACTGACTTTAATGCATTTCTGATTGCACTTTGAATTCAACATTTGGCACCTTCAAAAGCAGCTTGTCATTTCATGTATTTCAGCAAGCATTACATACAAATTTTTGGAACTTACAAACTATGACTCTACTCAGCCGTATTTGCTCGTAGAAAAAGTAACTTAGTCTGTAATTGAGTTTTGAACATTGAACATAACCCCTTTTAAGCAGTAAAAAGGTTTAGAAAACAAAACTCTTCTCCTCCCAAATAAATAAGAAAATCGAACAGAATTTTTGTACAGAAAGCGATCTTTCTGGAATAGCTATTCCAAAGGTTAACCCCCAGTTTCCGAAAGGCTGATCAACGCTAAAATTAACTAATCGGCTGTTAAAGGCGGATCCTCACAGAAGATCCAAAATGAAAATCCATTTACAAGGAACATAAATGCTTCGTAAATATTTAAGAAGAATGTAGGTTGTTGCTACCAAAGCGATTCGACGTCGTTGCTGCACATGTGACTCCATAGCGACCGAAAGTTCAACTGTACTATACTTAGGCGGATCAGTGTGGATCGGTTGGACCGTGTCGGTGGAACGCGGCGGGATCGCAAGAAATGTTTTGTTCGTAGATCGCAGGAATTGGCGATCCATTTTGGATCTCTGTGAGGATTCACCTTTAACAGACGATTAGTTAATTTTAGCGTTGATCAGCCTTTCGGAAACTGGGGGTAAGATAGGTAAAAGTCAGGTAGTCGTTAACGAGTCGAGTGCGTAGAAATATATTTTCTTTGGACTATATTTGCACATGGTTGGGTTATAAAATCAACATAAATTTAGTCGCACTGTTTCACTTTACCCAAGAGGGTATAATGTAAATACACTTTGGTAATATGTAATATACATAATATACGTACAATTACGGCAGTAAGTACTGTGTTATAGTTATACTAATACAAATTTCCATCAGCTCTTCATCATCACATCAAGTTGTGTGATTTATATAACTTTCGTGACACGTTGAAAATGTGTATGTTCAACATACAATCACGAAATAAATAGGTATAGTCAGTCTTTCAATAGGTACCTACCTACATAACCAAAAGTTTGTAAGGTCGACAATTTGTACTATAAGCTTGTTGTAATTATAGGTACCTTTTTTTTTTTGTTTAACGTGAGGGAAAATCCTCATAGGATGTTATGCCGGACTCTTACCGACTAAAAAACCTCACGCCACGCCTAACAGCCTATGGTTGAGAGTCACGGGTAAGCCCTCAGGAAGGATGTCCCGTGACTCCCAACAGACCTACGGCCGCCAATGCGGCCTCGCCCAGTGGGTGGTTCGGGTGCAATCCCGCGTCTATGGGTGGTTTCGGGTGTGACCCCGCTTCTAAGGGGGGGGGGGGGGCGTGCGTGAGTTGCTCACGTCACGCTGCCGTCATGGGCCTGCTTCTGTACGGACGGTGAGCGGCCCTCACACCGTCCTCAGACCCCCGGTCATGGAGGCCGATAGTCCTCGGCGAAGACACGTCGGCGGCGCCCGGGGCGCCGACCGCGGAACTCGGGTGGGAGAGTTCTCTCCCGCACCCGGCCCGCGGTCTCCTTCGCGAGCATTACCTGCTCGCAGAAAGAGGCGGCGCAGTCCCACTTACTCCCGCTGGAGAGCATGGCTCGCATCATAGCCTCAAGCGAGAGAGTGTCCACGCCCAGACCCACTACGAGGACCTGGCGCGTGCCCACGCCGTGCACTCCACCAGCGTGTGGAGCGCTAATTATAGGTACCTACCAAATAATAGGCTGCCCGCGATGGTCAAAAGACTAAATCAAAGTACAATCATCATTAAAGGTCAAACTATTTCCGACTCCGGATTCAATACCTTATTCAACAGGAAGCGTAGGTACCTACTCTTTTTCTGATATCTGTGGCACACTATCTACACGCTCAGTATGTTTATACTTATAGGTACTTATTGGAAGCTGTCAATACATTTTTTTCGCTACTTCATCTACTTAAGGTGTAACGTTGTGCAACAAAGTGTGCATAAATTAATAAAATTAGTAAATTAAAAATGAAATTTTAGTGATAATAAATGAAAGCGCCATCTGCCGACAACTAGTCACATCAACACCAGCACTGACGTAACCAGAGTGACGTAGTACGTAGTGACGCTACTTGCCGCCAGAGGCGCTGTCCAATGCTATAAATAGGACTGCACGCGAAGTTTCGGAAACCATATCACAAATTTAAATTATACTGTCGCGAAGGTGTCTGTGCATCGGGAATTAATTGAATTAATTGAAAACTAATTATAATTTTATAGGGAGCGAAATTCTCCCTAAGTAAACAATTGTTTAGCTGCAAACGTCAAGTACCCCATCATTGGGTGAGTTAAATTATGTATAATGTAATCTAAATTTTAAACAGTGAAAATTAACGGCTGTCGGTCAACCCTGTTATAGGGGGGTAGTTAACAGGGGTGTGAAAAAACATCTCTGTAAAATTAGTGCTGTAAGCAGACATTGTAAGACTCCCGACTCCTGCAATGGTTAGCAAGGGTCGGCTGTCTTAGGGAATAGGCGGGAAAAAGGGTTCCAGCTAACCCCTTATCTGGAACATTCCAGGGTCCACCCTACGGGTTGCAGAAATCTACCCTACGGATTGTGAAAATCCACCCTTCGGGTTCCACGAAGGTGAAGACGCACCCTTCGGGTTCTACAAGCAACCATCCACCCTACGGGTTGAAAACACCGTGCCAGCCGAATTTGTGGACGGCACGGCTACCTCGCGGACTGCATCACCATCCAGGAGACCCAAGATAAGTCGAACCCTGCGAGGACTATCGGAAATCGCAAAGCCTCTTGCTGCCTGATCACGAACCACGACCCCGAGTTTTTAGTCTTTAATAAACCATCGTTGTAAATTCTAATTCTCATCTTCTTATTTATCTCTTCTCCTTTCCTGAAAGCCCGTAGCCTTTCAAAGGTTTCTGATCTTTTGATTTATTCTTAGTTAAAAGTTACAAATGAAACCCTATTAAATATTTTAGTCTACATACAAGTTAAATTTTAATACCAAAATCAACTAAATTCAAACCTCAAAAGAAAACTGAAAATGCCCTTCATACTACGAGCATACAAAACAAACACGCCCATTCCTGAGTATCGAAACATGGACGTAGGGCTGGTAGGTAGCTGCCTAGCTGCAAATTGGTATCAGGGCGAGTGGCCCAAGCCCCAACATTGAATAGAGCCGACAAACGGACAATCGTCCTGTGAACATGCCTTGGATTTGGGATTTCAACCTCGACGTTGAATAGTGTTGTATGGGAAAGTTTGTACGTGCACAGTGTACAGCCCTTTCCTTTCGTAGTTTGTTATGTTTGTCTTAACCGACTTTAAAGTAGGAGGAGGTTTCTCAATTCTAACGTATAATATTTTTATTATGTTTGTTCGAGGATAACTTTATCGTTTATAAACCGATTTTAATGATATTTTTATTACAAATGATATATTTCCAATGATTAAGAAATCCGGATCTCTTGATCAAAGTCGAGTGTTTCTTTAGTTTTGCATTGAGTGCTTTATCTAAAGCACTAGTTTTCAATGAAGGCCTGAAGTCTAACTACTCAATGATTTCAATTCTATTAAATTTTTTTGACTGCCTCTGTGGCGCAGTTGGTAGTGATACCGCCTGCGGCGCTGGAGGTCCGTGGGTTCGATTCCCACCGGCGACAAATTTATTTATGTGACCCATAAATGTTTGTTTCATGAGTCTGGGTGTTTCTATGTATAATATGTATATATTTAAAAGTATATAAGTATTAATATCCGTGGTCTGATACCCATAACACAAGCAGGTTATTCCTAGCTTACTTTGGGATCAGATAGCGTTGTGTGAAATGTCCGTGAATATTTATTATTATTAATTTCTTGATTGTTTATAAGGCTTCGCATCCAAAGGGTTAAAACAGGACCCAATAATTACTAAGACGTATTTTTAAACTTAGATGTGCGTTTACGAGATATTTTACTATTAGGAGCATGTTTTTGTTGCTATAGATAGTAAGTACACTGATAAATATTGACTTCCAAACAGATTTTCCAAAAATTTTATAATAAATACAAACGTAATGAACTCTCTAACGGTATTATATATTTGAATGGTGGGATTGGAAGCATGAAATATGGTTTCAAGCCTCCATTGTCTCTGGAAGTCATTATAGTGCCTTAATTAAGTAAATTTTAATCTGTTTTTGTTCTTTTGCACAAAAAATCTGTTTTGTAATCCTGAACGTGGCGGGGGATGCTTTATAGAATAAATCTGTTAATATTATGATCCAAGGCAAGTGCGAGTCGGATTCGCACATGAAAGGTTCCGTACCAAAAAAACGGCAAAGAGAAATTACGCTAAAAAATTATTGTTGTATGGCCATACATAGATTTTTTATCTGAATCAGAATCAATCATCTGTAAAAATTGCAACTCTCTAGCCATCACGGTTCCTGACACAAACAGACAGACGGACAAAAACTGAACCCTGTTATTAAGACTTCGCGTTTTAATAATAAGGTTCCGTTTTTACCCTTTGGGTACGTAACCCTAATAAAACATCTATGGCTACAACACACAGAGTGACACGCCTTATACAGTACGAGTTGCTCTGTCTCCAACAATACGTGGTAAAACTAAAAATGTTCAAAACTTTATTCCATGATTTAATCAATTATTTTTATAGAAATTCTTTAGTCCAATTTACTTAAAATATTCTCAGCTTGTTGTAGAATAAGTTTCGTAATAAGTGTGATCGAGTGCTTCAGTGAGGCAGACGCTTTGCGGCGAAGAGAGCCGTTTTCGCCTAGTTCTAATTACTTCTACATCAAAGTTGGGGATAAGTTCTTTCGTTAAATTGACCGTAAACTTGAGACAGCGCGCATAAAATCAGCTGGAAGAGACTGAGATGTATCGCTATTTATATAAGAGAAGTAGATTTTTTTTATATATAATATATTACAGATAAGAGCGTTAAGTGAGAAAAATACCTATTTTCATAATCATAATCATAATCATTTATTTGCATAAATATGGGTAGGTTACAGTAGATGAATACAAAAAAATTAAAGTATCGCCACATTTCGCCCTTAAGCATGCAAAGTACATTATAGAAAAATATTATCCATAGCTTTAGAATTTTATTATCATACTAGCTGACCCTCGCAACTTCCACATTCCGGACGGACACAGTGTTTCAGTGGATGCTCCGCTCGGATCGTCGGACCACTGTGTCGTTCGGGCGCATGTGCCTCTCGCAAGGCCTGAACCACCTCGGGCCAAGGAGTGGCGATATGTATGGCACTATAAGTCAGCAAACTGGGATGGACTGCGAGAGTTTTTCGCGTCGTACCCATGGAGGCGGCTTTGTTTTGCCTCAGAGGATCTGGATTCTTGCGCTGCAGCGGTCGCTGCGGGGATCTTGGAGGGCATGGAATGCTACATTCCTAACCGTTGGATCCCTGTAGGAGCAAAAAAGCGACCGTGGTTCAATCGGCTCTGCAGAGAAACTTTGATGTTGAAAGAATCTGCTTACAAGGCTTGGACCACGGCTCGTGCAAATTCAGATCCGAACATCACAGAGGTGAAACGCAAATTAAATGCCGCCTCTAGGGCCAGCGAAAGAGCAATTGTCAGGGCTAAGTTCGATTTCGTCGGCAGAATTGGTGAACGGCTAGCAGGCTACCCTTCAGGGAGTCGCGAATTCTGGTCGCTTGCCAAAGCTGCCGAGGGAAATTTTTGTCGGTCAGGTTTACCACCTTTACTTAAACCCGACGGTAATTTGGCCCAGAGCGCTAAGGAGAAAGCCGACCTTTTGGGTTTTCTCTTTGCCTCTAACTCGACCATGAGCGACGGGGGTGCTTTGCCGCCGGATATTCCGTGGTGTGGAACTTCCATGCCGGAAGTAAAATTTACACAGCGGAATGTCCGACGTGAGCTTCGATCCCTGGACGTTCATAAGTCGAGTGGGCCGGATGGTATACCCGCGGTGGTACTGAAGCAGTGTGGTCCAGAGTTGTGTCCGGTACTTACACGTCTTTTCACGCTTTCATATTCCAAGCAACAAGTCCCGGCGTCGTGGAAGATCGCGTATGTGCATCCTGTGCCCAAGAAAAGTGACAGGACCGACCCGGCCAACTACAGGCCTA
This sequence comes from Miltochrista miniata, assembly GCA_933228765.1. Lineage (NCBI taxonomy): Eukaryota > Metazoa > Arthropoda > Insecta > Lepidoptera > Erebidae > Miltochrista > Miltochrista miniata. Next base: position 16,569,794 of record OW121757.1, on the reverse strand, counting down.
TAGCCGTCACCTCCCTTTTATCTAAGGTGATGGAGCGTGTAATTAATACACAGCTCCTGAGGTACCTAGAGGAACACGACCTGCTCAGTGACCGGCAGTACGGTTTCCGTCACGGTCGCTCGACGGGCGATCTTCTGGTGTGCCTCACACACCGATGGGCGACGGCTATCGAGAGTAAGGGCGAGGCTCTAGCAGTGAGCCTCGACATCTCTAAGGCCTTTGACCGGGTCTGGCACCGTGGTCTTCTTACGAAATTGCCCTCATATGGACTGCCCGACAGATTATGCGGATGGGTGTCCAGCTTCCTGGCCGGTAGAAGCATCAGGGCCGTCGTTGACGGCAGCTGTTCAGACTGCATGGCCATAAACGCTGGAGTACCGCAAGGCTCAGTGTTGTCCCCTACTATGTTTCTGCTGCATATCAATGACATGTTGTCTATTGACGGCATTCATTGTTATGCGGACGACAGTACGGGGGACACCTGTTACACGGGCCGCCCCGGTATCTCTCGGGACACAGTGAAGGAAAATCGTGAACAGCTTGTGTCTGAAATCGAGGCTACTCTTACTAGAGTGTCCGATTGGGGTAGACAAAATCTTGTCCAGTTCAACCCTTCCAAGACACAAGCGTGTTTTTTCACCGCTAAGCAAACCTTTATGAAGCGCTCGTGGCCCCGCGGACTCAGTGTTCTGTAAACGATCACTGCAGTAAGCAACATTTACTATGGCCGGACATGGATGGGTGACCACCACGTGGACCACTTTGTGACATTTATTTACGAGCGTTTCCGTGCTTCGGAAGGCACGATAAGCCGTTGGTTCCGGTTGTCAGTAAAATGACAGTCGTTAAGCCAAGTTGAAGGCCTTACAGACGGCTTGAAAAATTTCAACTGTGGGTCGTCACAACCTGCGCCCGGGTCGGCAGCGCGTGTGTAGCGCCTCTGGTGTTGCAAACGTCTATAGGCTACGGTTACCAACCTTCCGGTGGGCCGTAAGCTTGTCTGCCACCTAAGTAGTATAAAAAAAAAACCCCAATTACTGCATCGCCGCAATTTCAGGGCACAACTCTTTCTATCTCTAAAAGTATAGGGATCCTTGGCGTTGACAGTGACGTTCAGTTCCGTAGACATTTGGAGGACAAGGCTAAGCTGGCGTCCAAGAAGCTAGGTGTGCTCAGCAGGGCGCGGCGGTACTTCACTGCTGCGCAAACACTGCTTCTGTATAAGTCGCAAGTGCGGCCGCACATGGAGTACTGCTGTCACCTTTGGGCGGGGAACCTGAATATCAGCTTCGTACATTTGACTCGGTGCAAAGACGTGCTGTAAGAGTTGTCGACGATCCTATACTTACAAGTGGTGTGGAACCTCTTCGCGACAGGAGAGACTTTGCCTCCTTATGCGTGTTCTACCGACTGTACAATGGTGTGTGTTCTGAGGAATTGTTTGATAATTATGATGCCCACGGCTACGTTCTATCACCGCACCGCTCGCCACAGACAGGGAGTTCACACTCTGCGTCCGGAGCGTTCCAGCACGGTTAGATACGATTGGGGTTTTCTTCCGCGCACGTTTAGGTTGTGGAATGATCTCCCTGCCGCGGTTTTCCCAAACGCCTACAGTATGGGGTTCTTCAAAAGGGGTCTTAGAAGGTTTTTACAGGGTCGGCAGCGCGAGTGTGGCGCCTCTGGTGTTGCAAACGTTCATAGGCTGCGGTGACCACCGGTCCTTCTGGTGGGCCGTATGCTTGTCTGCCACCTTAGTGGAATAAAAAAAAAAAACTTTGTTTACGTCACATAAGGTTTGCGAAAGGAGAGGTACTTCTTCATCCGACTCATCAAGCAGCGTGTGAAACGGTCCTGTTTGCTTAATCATAAAAGAGCTTAAAGATTAAGGCTATTCTAAAACAATTCAGTCCCCGCCTACGGCGCGTACTGAATTATTTTACAATAGCCTTAATCATTAAGCTCTTTTATGATTAAGCCAACACGCCCGTTTGGAATTACCCTTACAATGAAAGGAAAACTTGAATTTTAGGTTTTGCGAAAGTTGAGATGCCTCTAATTCCTGAACTACAAAACCCTTAACATTGAAACTTGTGTGAAACATATCTTAAAGTATTCCCGTTATATCACTGAAAAAAATTTTGGAATCGCATCACGCGTTGAGAAATTACAACTGAAAAACCATTTTATCTTTCATCCCCTCTCCCGCAGGAATCACGCAAAATATCGGGATCAAAAGTATTCTAGAACCTTCCTCGGACTATAAGCTCCAAGTGTACCAAGTATCATTCAAATCGGTTCAGTAGTTTCGGCGTGATACTTATTCGGGATACAGACAGACAGACAGACATGAAAAGTTTAAATTACATTTTCGGCTTCAGTATCGATAGAACTCCCTCCAATTAAAATTTTCAAAATATCTTCCATGTACAGACTCTCGACCCTCAACACTTTTATTATAAGTATAGATTTTCATTACTTTAAGAGTTTTGTGATACCCTTTTAGTGTAAAGGAAATAATTGCTTTATATGCAAAACGGGTAGAGCTGGTAGGCAACACAAATCTGATCTGTCCTTTTATGTTATGACTGAGGCATGTTTGCTATACGTTGAATTAGCTATAGGAGACATTTCTGCTAATAGTCATATATGACTGGCGACGAATCGGCGATGGAAGTATAAAGGAATTGTAGTATTTGTAGCATGTCGTTAAAAAGGGGAGAATGACTTGGGTTGCCAAGTCATTTGGGATATTGAAGAAGAGAAGTGGATATATAAAGGAAAACTAACCCTGAGTTTTCACGCGAGGGTTAACGCCCTAGCCGGTCTAGTATAACGGTACTCATATCCTAAAAAAGTAATTTTAATCTATGCATTTTTAAAACAGTGTCTAGAGGGAATTGTAGCATTTGTAGGTCTGTGTCAACATGAACGGAATTGTTCTGTGGGAGCTAAACCCTTAACCAATAGTTAAACTTAATGAGGCCGAGCGAATGTTGCCTGCTTTTGTATTTAGATTATTTCCGGTACAAGAGAAAATTATTCTTCGAACGACAATGCACTCCTGGGCGCCGATTCTCGACCACTCGACGTGAATGCGTGGACGCAAATTTACGGGTGAAACGTCGTCCGTCTCATGTTCGCCGTTCCTAAATATGAGACAGGCGACGCGTCACCCGCCGATTTCCGTCCACGCATTCATGTCGTGTGAAGCGAGAATCGGTGCCCAGAACCAAATTAAATCTCTTAGATTTAGTGACTTCTTCTAATGGCATACATTTTTTAAGAGGTAGTAAAAGTATGACTATGTCGTACATTATATTTGGTAGAAGCTATGACTAATATGTGACAGTATTATCTATGTCGAATTATAGCTTTCTCATAATCTCGGAGCTATATTAACCATACAGACGGACAAACTGTATAGATTCATTATTATTTTGTTACTTAAGAAACATTATCGACATATTTCCAACTTTAAATGCGCATATAGAAATTTGGAACAAGTTTCAAAAGTAAATGAGACATATTTTGGGATATAACATAAACATAAATACTTAACAACACGAAAATCTGACAAAGACATCAGAGTATTAAATTTGCGTGAAACGGGAATACCGATTATAAGGGGAGAATTCTTTCAAAAGAGGCTTATACAAAGAAATCAAAATTTCTGCCCGGATTTTCATGTCAATCACGTCGTGCTTTTACCGCGTGTCGCAAGGAATTTCATAGTGGCAAACAAATCAACACAGATCCAATCAAACGCGTCGTCGCGACGACGTCGTCGTGAACCACTTTGCTTTGCATTAAAAAAATGTTAGTCATACTTTTCTTTTTTCTGAATATTATTTATTTTTACAGAGAGGCATGTACTGTTATATTACAGTATTTATATAAAGAAAGGTCAGTAATGCTCTTCTTCTTTGTGTATGAAATCGAAATCAATTTAGTAGCGCTTCGGTCGACGAGTAATGTCAAAGTATAGAGCATCGCGTACTTGTAGAGGTGCGCGTCTCTGTGGGTCGAAAGCAGAAAAATCCGTTCCCAATCCGTATAATAGTAGCGTGGTGCAGACTGCAGTTAGACCAATCACTTCCTAAAATAATTGGGAGAGACCTATGTTCAGGTGTGAATAAGTCGATGATTGTCGGAATGTACCTGCCTACTTACTGGAAAACATATCTTTGACTCAGGATAAACATTTTTTTTAAACAATTCGGTCTACGCCTTCTGCGCGGACTGAATTAATAATATTCTTTATTTACTATAAATGGGTGGTACATTCAATATAATATAATATTAAACACGGTTGACATAATCTTTGTAGATATTATGAGTCCTGTCTCTCAAACTAGGTTATACTTAAAACATGTTATTGAACTAACCTTAGTGACTAGATTGGCTAAGTGTATTTTAAATAAAATCACGCGTGATTATTAGATAAGTAAACCTTTGTTTTTTTTCTTACCAAAATGTCAAAGATTTTTTCCAAGGTACTTTATTGCCGTTAGCGTATGAACGTATTTCATAATAAAATAATGTGACGTCAGGGCGTGCGTAGCTGACTTTCTTGGCAAACAATATCCTGCAAGAACAATTTCTTAGCTTAGCTGTTGTTTGTTAGCATAATACCTTTCGTAGACTTAATTCACCTGCATAATTCACCCAGGTGCATTAAGTCAACCAAATAGTGTTCTTTATTCACCCAGGGGCATTAACACAACCAAGTAGTGTACCTTATTTACCCAGGTACATTAACACAACCAAGTAGTGTACCTTATTGACCCAGGTGCATTAACACAACCAAATAGTGTACCTTATTCACCCAGGTGCATTAAGTACACTTATTTAGCCTCTTTAATTCACCTATGTAGGTTGGTTGATTTATTCAATACATGGGGATTGTGGCAGTGATATTCAGAATACCAATATTACACCTCTTATTTACGCATTGATGTCACATAAAGATTATAACTCCTACAATATTATGTTCAAAATGATAATCTCACAAATATCGGAATTATGAATACAGTACAATGAAAGCTATTTCATCATTGTTTTCCGATTGTATCGTGAAGGGCTTCTATTATAACTTTCGTGAAAGCTTAAGACTAAAAGGTAAATCTAATACATCGGCGATTATTTTTAGATAAGTCTAAAAATGATCGCCGATGTATTAGCTTGTGCTCCAACTTGGCATTACTACCAGAACAGCAAATTATTGAAGGATGGAATTAGGTATCTTGTACAACAATACGAAAATAGCAAGGAAGTACAATCCTTTCTCAATTATTTTAAGACCTACTGGATGAAATCCGCCTTTGCAAAGAAGTGGTGTGTCCTTGGCGAGCGACACTGAACAAATAAATAAATTGAGGGTTGGCACCTTTCGTTAAAAACTGCTTTCAACAAAACAATCAAAATTTATTACAGGTACTAAATGCATTCAAAAGAGATGCAAATATGATACGCAATCCTAGAAAACGCAGGAAGACTGGTCAGATTAACGATGAAATCATCCAAGAGGCTCAGTTAAGTTTATTTGACGAACGCATCACAGTAGGACTATAGGATTTTTTAGAGTTGTTGCGTTAAAGAAATCCGTTAATTACCTACCAGTTTTAATAGAAATAATTAATATTAAAATAGGTTACATAAATTTTATCCGACTATATTATTTCGTTAGGTCAATAAAGCAGCAGTCGCAATTTGTAGAATCTTAAAATAGGTTACATACATGGATGACCAACCTAGGTGAATTAAAGATGCTAAATAAGTGTACTTAATGCACCTGGGTGAATAAGGTACACTATTTGGTTGTGTTAATGCACCTGGGTCAATAAGGTACACTATTTGGTACTGTTAATGCACCTGGGTGAATAAGGTACACCATTTGGTTGTGTTAATGCACCTGGGTGAATAAGGTACACTATTTGGTTGACTTAATGCACCTGGGTGAATTATGCAGGTGAATTAAGTCTACGAAAGGACATAATACGGGTAAAGATGAGATGATACCACACGTTTTGAGGTTAAAGCTCTCCGTTACTTTGTACTTAATCAATGTTTGCAGTTTCATGACCTTTAGCTTAGATTGTGTGTACTTAAGTTAAAAAGGAGGTAAACAGGCATTTTTGTTAGGGTATTGATACAGAGCATGTAACTCTACGCTGTTACTATTCATTCGATTTCTAAGAAAACTAAGACAGTGAAAAATATTCTGAGAACGAAATTTCTTAACGTACATTTCATTTCTTGTTAAATTTATATGTAACAAACTAAATCTTAGGATACAAGGCCAGAAGAGATAGTAAGATAAATATGATTGCCCAGATAGTAACTTACGGCTCTCAAAGTATTGGCCAAGCAATAAACCTAAGTAAATACAATCGACTATTTCGTATAAAAGGAGTTATTATGATTTAGGAAACAATATACCTATTAGCTATTACGAAGTTAAACCGTACAAACCGTACGGTTTTAGGAATTGGGTCGAAATGGAAAAGAAATGTTAAGAATACAGTGAAAGATATTTACAAACTTTGGGCTTATAGCTAAATATTATAAACTCTCAATAAACATGTAAATAATAATCAAAGTCAAATAATGCATTATATGTAATCAATGTCAATAATGGCAACGATAATATTATAATAGTACCTACTACATCATGGTATGAGTACCTTGTGCTGAAAGTCGTAGTAGGTATACATAAATATTCTACATACGTCATTCAATTTTACCTCATTGTAGGTTTCTCAACCACCAACAAAACAATATCAAATACCTATAACAACGTTTTACACAAGAAATTTCTGAATAAAATGTGTTTGCAGAATAATTTCAACCATATCCATGTAGGTATGTGTAATACTTTAAGGTTCTAAAGAGTTCTCATGAGTCGCCTTAGAATTTCAACTGCGAAAGCTCTTCAAGTTTATTGCTTGTATGCTTTCTGTAATAGCAACGAAGTGTTATTACAGCTCTTGATGTACTCCCAAGGCGTGCCTCAGAAATTTCGTTTTGTGTGTGAATACTGTTTTTGAAATAATCCCATTTTATTGTGCAGCTATATACTGTACTAGGAGAGCCGACTTGATTGATTTCACTTGGAATATTTCGTCCGTAGAAATTCCTTAAAAATGTAATGTATAAATTTAGAATAACAGGCAGAAACCAGCTTTGAATTTTTATGCGGATTTTTTTGGAAGCCTGGCACCTTGGCAACCTTGACTGCATCTGAATATAAAACAGAAATTTTCATCGGTAGTAAGACATTTAAAGTAAAAACATATCAGTGGCATCTAGGAACTTCCTGCAAGAACTTTTTAACTTTACAAGATCTGTAAATTCAAGAAGTTGGAAATGCTGACTGTCAAGTTTATAATTACCCATTAGACAGTTAGAAAACTATATAGGTATGTTTTGAATTGAAGTTCGTTAAGACTAATAATTCTTGTAGGTATAACTTTCGCAGATTGTTCCGTAGACTCGTAACTAAGTTCAGCAAGACCTTAAACGAGCTGTGGGCTTCACGGGCTATTAAACACGGAATTAGCTTCAGTTGGACGGGATAAAAAGAGGTGCTATTGTGGCTAAATTGCAATAGCTAGATTGAATTTCAGAGCAAGTTTTGTTTTATACTGTTAATACGGTGTGTTTGAGAGAGTTTTTTGCGAATTATACGTACAAGTGAAGTTGAACTATTCTGGTTTATGGAATGTAAACTTTGTTTTTATTTTTAAGCTATTGCATAGCTTCTATCGCGGGCCTTGCGTGGAGACCGAATCCAGAAATTCTGTCACGATAATGAATCACACTCTCGGCTACCTTCGGCCACGTTCGTGTACCTCACACTTCAAATATAGTGGAATTCAACAGATTCAAACAATGTAGTAAACAAACAGATTGGATCTCGACTCTCCATAATTACTTACATTTAAATATCAATCCTGATCATATTCGTTTTAAGGAACCATAGTTAGATTTATGCGGCCATTTAGACACTAATTTACCTTTAGAATATAGAATAATTTCATGAAAAATACTTCAATGATAAAAATTTAAACCTGTCATTCTTGCTTGTCACTAAATTATTTTTTCTCAGTCTTGTTTGTCTTTGGCATATACTCGCTTATTGATTATGAAAAGAGGTTTAATCATAATCAGTTTGACAACAATTACCTAGTTTAACCCTAGAAAGCTAACGTTCGTCAAATTTACGAACATTGAAATTTAACTCTCTGTCGCTTTCCAACCGTTGCACTCACGCGCTCGCGCCTTTGCGCCAACTCAGTGACCGCTAAACCGCGTTGTGTGGCAGTCGTATTTAGTTTGTAAGTAGTTTTGTTTTTGAGATACCTACTATGTGTTCGTCATTTTTACGAATGGTGAGCTTATAAGTAACTTTTGTGACTGCTCTAATGTGTTGATATTGTCTTCTTTTTTGTAGTTATTACATTGAATGTCAAGAATGGCAGCAGGTTCGGTTCTCAGAGATAAATACATTATTCAGGCATTAGATAATGGAGCCCCGTGTGGCGACGGGGTCCTGTGTTGCGACGGGTAAGAGTACAAAATGTCGCCACCCCAATACATCCCGAGGGTGTCATAAGAGGCGGCTAAGGGAACACTTTCGCAAAAAGATCCATTGCGTCGAGAAAGAATACTCGAAATAAAACCAGGTTGTCAGTAAAATGCAATCGTTAAGCCAAGTTGAAGGCCTTATGGGCAGTTTGAAAAATTTCAACTGCGGGTCGCGGCACCCTACACCTGTCCATTTTAACACGGCAATAGGCTGACCACCTATAACGTAGGACATAAAACTATAAGGTGAAATGTAGGCATATACTATGCCTCTGCCTACCCCTTCGGGGATAAAGGCGTGAGTATGTGTATGTATGTAGATAATAAAGAGCGGAGCGAGGCAAATGCTATTTCTGATAGTGAAAATGAAGATGAATTATTGGTTGATGACGTAGAGTGACTATCATGATGAGCCTTCTGATAATGAGCAACTACAAGGAAGACGGAGAGAAAAGAAAAGGAAAAGCCGTAGTTTGTGTAATTACAAGAAAAGACGAATGACAAAAATTACTGCATAGTTGTAAGGAGCCTATTTGTGGAGAACATTCAGTTGACTTTTGTCCAACATGCGCTTTGAAAAAATAAATATTTATTAGTTTTTATTTAATTTTGGAGTTTATTCTTTAGGTTGCGAAAGAAAAAAAATAACTTTTCTAATTATGAGTTTCTAATATAGTCATTTATGTTTAAGTACCAAAATTATCTGAGAAATATAAGTGTCATGTGAAAGTTGTGATTTATTAATTATAAGTAAAATAAAAGTTATTTTTTTCTATAATTATATTTGATTTACATGCCAAATAACTTAAAACGCAATAAAACTAATTTAAATATCTTTATATTGCAATAAAATGTAAATATATAAAATTCATCGTCAATAAGTCGAATGGTTAGCTTTTCATGGATGTCGAGGAACGTTAGCTATCTAGGGTTAATAGTAAGTATAATAAATTATTTAAAAATGAACTTTAACTTTAAATAATTATAATCGGTAATCGTAAAACAGTACTGTGTGAGTGTGTATTGTTCTGAAGTTCTGCGAGGTTTTTCTATTATCTCTAATTAGGTATATCAATCACTTTGCTTCAAGTAGGTACTTTGGCTTTTGGACATTTTCTTTGCGATCTAATTAAAACTTTTTTATATATAAGGTATGCATACATACGGAGAATTTAAAACGGCAGTAACTGAGTGATTAAAACCAATGCAACACACACACACACCCACACACACACTCACACACACACACACTCAAAAATCAACTCACATAAACATACATGCAACAAACACACACACACACACACCCACACACACTCACACACACACACACACTCAAAAATCAACTCACATAAACATACATGCAACAAACACACACACACACACACACCCACCCACACACACACTCACACACTCACACACACACTCACTTACACACTCACACACACACTCACTCACACACACACACACACACACACACACACACACACACACACACACACACACACACACTCACACACACTCACGCACACTCACACACACACGCACACGCACACACACACTCACACACACTCACGCACACGCACACGCGCACACACACACACACACAGAGACACACACACACAGACACACGCACACAAGTCCAAAAGTTCTAAAGTCCAAAAGTCCAAAAGTCCAAAAGTCCAAAAGTCCAAAAGTACAAAAGTACAAAAGTCCAAAGTACAAAAGTCCGAAAGTCCAAAAGTCCAAAAGTCCAAAAGTCCAAAAGTCCAAAAGTCCGAAAGTCCGAAAGTCCGAAAGTCCGAAAGTCCAAAAGTCCAAAAGTCCAAAAGCCCAAAAGTACAAAAGTCCAACAGTCCAACAGTCCAAAAGTTCAAAAGTCCAAAAGTCCAACAGTCCAAAAGTCCAAAAGTCCAAAAGTCCAAAAGTCCAAAAGTCCAACAGTCCAAAAGTCCAAAAGTCCAAAAGTCCAAAAGTCCAACAGTCCAAAAGTCCAAAAGTCCAAAAGTCCAAAAGTCCAACAGTCCAAAAGTCCAAAAGTCCAAAAGTCCAAAAGTTCAAAAGTCCAAAAGTCCAAAAGTCCAAAAGTCCAAAAGTCCAAAAGTCCAATAGTCCAATAGTCCAAAAGTCCAAAAGTCCAAAAGTCAAAAAGGCCAAAAGTCCAACAGTCCAACAATCCAAAAGTCCAAAAGTCCAATAGCCCAAATGTCGACAGTCAAGTAGGTACTTGGTACTTTACTTTGTTGAACATGGGCCTTAAAATCTTACTTCTTACTAATATTATAAATGCGAAAGTTTGTGAATGTGGATGTTTGTTACTCTTTCACGCTCAAACCGCTGAACGGATCGGGCTGAAATTTGGTACAGAGATACATTATAGTCTGGAATAACACATAGGTAGGCTACCTTTTATCCCGGGAATAACTTCCCGCGGGAACAAATTTTACGCGGGCGAAGCTGCGGGCATCAGCTAGTATTCTTATATAGAAATAATTATACTAGCATAGTGGATAAAAAATGCTATGTAATAGCTTTACCGCGGCAGTCCCCGAGTGCCACACGTCTTTTTTTTTTTCACTTATGTTGGCCGTTCCAAGACTGACTATGTTTTTAAATTACCATAGCCTTTTTGGCTTTGATATTTATGAAATTGTGATCCATACAAGCATACTAATAAGACTTGCATTTTTACAGGAGGGATCAAGTTTTAAGCTCTTTAGGTACAATCAATTAAACTGTTTATGTATACACAACTTTTATCGTGTATCGTTTAAGTAAGCATAAAGTGTATACTCTAGATAACAATGTAAGTTTATGTATTTACTCATGAAGACGGATATATCGCATTAAACACTAACTCAGAATACAGCCAACGGAAAACTATGTGGACGAAGCAAGAATTTGGAATTCTAAATCCCCAGTTATATATTACATTTCATGTTTCCAGATGCATTTATGACGTGGTCGTAGAATGTACATATACTGGGTTAAAATCCTTATCCTTGTTCGATAAAATCTAAATCGACGTTGACCTTACTTTATCATATTGTGAGGGCGATTTATTAGTCTTACTAAACTACGATAACCAGATGAGTTGGTAGCAAAGATAATACGTTGGTAAGTACAGCAACTACGAGTATCTATAGAATTCATTCCAGTATTATAAATCTATATTATAGTAAAAATCCTAAATAAATATCATGAGAAAATGACTAAACCTACTATAAAGTAACCTCATCAACGGACTTCGAACAAATGCTACGACTCTATGAAATGGATATCTTTATGTTACCGTAGAGACAGGCGTACTTAATCTGATTGGGAAACCGTAAATCCGACCAATGACAGCGGACATTGCAGTCGTTGACTTTTGATGTGGGGCCGGAACTTACGTCGAACGTAGCTGGACCGGGAATGATTAGGGTAATGAAATTATCATGTTATTTTAGAAGTTCTCCTTTACTTTTAGGTACAGACACATGTTGCTGTGCTCTGAATAATGACGAACGACGAAATAACGACGCTATATTTTAAGAGTCCATCACGAGGCTATATTTTAAGAGTATTCTATTACTGTGGTTCAGTGTTACACTTGAGTTTGACCCTTTTTTTACTAAAAACCACACGTTCCTTCTGTCTTCGGTTAGGAGCGCTGGGTAGGTCCTCGGCAGAATATCCCCAGAGTGAGTTTGATCGCCGGTCATAAAATTATGCTCCGAACACCATAAAATGTAGGATCTAGGTTAGAGAGTCTGTTGCCAATTCCTGTCAGGCGGGCGCGTATTGAACTGGTTGTATATTATAGAAATGCATGCATTAAGAGTGTTAATATTCTAACGAACAAAAGCTCAGTGGTTATAGCTATAGGAAAACGATTAATTTCCAATGGAAATATAAATTATCCATGAAAATTCTGTTTAGCTATAACGATTTGTGAGATACAGCCTGGTGACGAAAAACCAGACAGACAAATAGATGAATAGCGGAGTGAGCCGAAAAGCGAAGGGTACGGAACACGAAACTCTATAACAACCCAACTTTTATCATTCTACCCAGTGCCACGCGAAAACTCGTCCATTAATAAACTACGATATTATTCTAACAACTTACTAACTCGAATTCTCGCTGGAGCCAAACTACAAACTAGATTACATTCTCATTATTTCCTCAGTGACAGCTGCTGAAAGAACAATTTCCACAGTGATGACCTCCTAGAGACAATCCGACCTCCTTGTCAACGACCTATAAACATTTCAGTTCGGAGTTTTCTCCAACATTTGCATGGCAATTAGAATAGGAACGGAGTCACATTAGCATTTCAATTGTGGAGAACGAACGAACGGCTGCATTCAGTTACGCCGCACGAGTGAAGGAAGATGATTTGCAGGTTTTTAAGCTCTTGGTTCATAGAGATGTATTTAAGCCAATGAGAATAAGGGCCTTTATTCGCCACTTCATTTTGATCTTGTTTTTGAATTATGAATATTTTCCTGTACAAAACTTTGTTGGGTAACACCTGTGCATGATAAAAGGCGGATTAGCTTTGTTCAAGTTTGAAATTTAAGTTTGTTTCTACTTCAAGGAATTAAGGAAGAAGCTTTGTTTGTCTGCATAAATGTTTTTTTCTGAGTTCGGGTGCTTTTTTAGTATAACTAGTGAATTCAATAGGTTTCACCCACGTAGTTCCCGTTCCCGTGGCAATACGGGAATAATATGTAGCCTACGTCACTCGATCATTGAGTAGCTTCCCAACAGTGAAATAATTTTTAAAATCGGATTAGTAGTTTTGGAGTCTATTCACTGCAAACACAAACAATCAAATCTTTCCTCTTTAATCTTAGAATGGACATGTTGTATGTATTTAGAAATAAATATTAGAATGGTTATCAGTTGTTGAGATTTAAGTAACAAGCGTGATTTTTAGGATTCCGCACACAAAGAATAAAAAACGGGGCCCACCTCACAAAGGCTATATCTTTGGAACCGTGATAGTTAGAAAGCTAAAATTTTCACAGATACTGGTGCTGCTATAATAGCATGTATTAAAACCACAAAAAAGAAGGGTTTAAAAGGACTCCCATACAACAAACGTGATTACGTAACATTATGTGCACGAGACCGACTCGCATTTGGCCGGTTTTGAGCTGTGTTTTGGTACGGAACTCTATGTGCAGGAGTTCGGCTTGCAAGTGGTTGGTTTTTTAGATTTTTTCATATCCGTTTCAAACATTTTTCAAAGATTTAAACAGATCTAAATCACTATCTAGGTTCCTATAGATTTTAATTCAAAATATTCAAACCATTCGGATACAAAATAATTCATTCCGATGTTACGAGAAATGCATTCGCTGCGGAGGGTTAAATCAAAACATGGCAGCTACAATGTCTGCGATGATGGGCATGTTGCAGTTGGAATCGAGGTCATTCCTCGGTGGCACGTTCGGTACTCCAGATTGCAATCTATCGTCACAGTCTACGTTGTGCCAATGCAAAACATTTTTAAGCTATTGCATAGCTTCTATCGCGGGCCTTGCGTGGAGACCGAATCCAGAAATTGTGTCACGAAAACGAATCACACTCTCGGCTACCTTCGGCCACGTTCGTGTATCTCGCACTTCATAAATTTTTTGTTTACGTCAATTATGAACTCTGCAGTCGTTATATATTATGTCAAATAATCCAAAAATTGATGCTCGTACCCAGAACCGATCTTGCGCCTTCTGCGTACCGATCCGCGTCTTAACCACTCGACCAAAGTTGAATTAAGAGTGCTGGTCGAATTTAGAGTTCTTAATGTGAAATGACAATTTTGATGCTGTCAATTACATTAGTTGCTGTCAATTTACTTCGTCTAAATAAAAGTTCGACTATAGGTGTATAGGTATTCATCATCTATGTACAACAGTGAACTGTACTCGTATAATTTGTGTAAAAAGTGTTTTAAATATGAATAAACAAAGTGCATTTAATAATGAAGAAAGTCACGAAAAATAGTGAAAGAAAATGAGTGAGTACTCTATATACATACATTTTATTATTATTATCACTAATGCAGTATTATTTTTTGTTTTGTTAATTTATATATAATACTGCTATAAAGATAACCAAACCCGGGAGTACGTTCCCATGGGAAGCGGGAAGAAAATTTCACGCTGACGTAGCCGCGAGCGCCATCTATCCCATACCTATGTACTTTAAACGTGTCATAAAAGTCACAACAAATACCATACATGCATATTTCAAAGAATGTCTATTATTACCATAAAATTTGTAAAAATAGTTTTTAAGTAGATAAGAAGAAACCTATTGTTTTATCTTTTAACTAGCTGACCCTCGCAACTTTGTTTACGTCACACAAGGTCTATGAAATTAGAGGTATGTATTTATCATACTCATCAAGTAGCGTGTGAATCTGCCCTGTTTGCTTAATCAAAATAGAGCTTAATGGTTAAAGCTATTCCTCAGTATAGAATTTTCCTCAGTATAAACAATTTACATACAAACACCGGCGTGTTAGAATTTTATTACATGTATCAATGTAGTAGACGTAACGTGTATAAAATGACATCAATCATATGTCATCAATATTCTGAAAAAGAAATTAAAAATAGAGTTCACAAACTCTTTTGAAAATACATACTGTACCTACCTTAAAGGATCGTTATGAAGATAACAGGATAGTTAACAACCATCCATAGAAAACAGATGGTATAATGCTGAATACCGCAAAGAACAATCGGTGCAGCATAGAATGGGGTCTATACTGATATCCTGGAGGATTTAAATGATGCCGATGTCCTGTGCCTGCTGAGGCACACACACGCCGTCATGCATGTGTGCAGGACAACGTGCAGGACAACGAGCAGGATGAGGCAGCGAATGGCTGGACTGAAATTAAAATCGACAGACGCAAGAGATGTGGTGGAGGCACTAATTCACGTACCTCGGGAGTGTCGTGTCAGAAACTGATGGGATAGAAGAGTACCCTACATCATTTCGAGTCTCGCCAAAGCCAGAACAACCTTTACACAGCTGCGCCCCGTAGGCAGTTGCGAAAATAGACATGAAGAGTGAAACTCAAAACAAAGTAAACGTTAAAACTGTACTGCTAACTGCTATACGGATGCGAGACATGGAAGGTCACTAAAGTAAAGACATTTCGCACCAGCTACCAGCTATAAGTCTTCGTCAAACGCTGCCTCCAATGGATCCTCGGTACATACGGGCCCGAGAACATCACGAACGTAAGACTATTGGAACGCTGCAGTGAGACCCCTATCCACCAACAGATCAAACGTCGGAAGTGTAGCTGCTGCGCTGGATTGGACACACGCTGCAAAGGGACCATGATCACATCATACCAAGGCAAGCCTTACTGAAACTACTGGTAGGGTTTCAAAAACTGTTCGATAGTAAGTAGGTACATTTATTGATAGTGGCTATAGGCTACATAACATAATACTAAGATTAATAGGAGTGGTGCAGCAATGAGGAATGTTTCGAAAACGGAAAACATTTAATCGTTATAAGAGTATCCGTTGCGCCTCTGCGTAAATGGTTGAAGTTACATAAAAATAATTTATTACAAAATAATTGTTCTTCTTAAAAAGTTCTAAAACAAAATACCTATTAAGCTATTGCATAGCTTCTATCGCGGGCCTTGCGTGGAGACCGAATCCAGAAATTGTGTCACGAAAATAAATCACCGTATAACATCATGACATCGAGAAGCATGCGTCGGGACTCCAATTTCAGAATACTGTAACGTTCCAATAATTGAGAGTATGGAACTTTTGAGCGAAAGCATCTATAATTCATAGAGCGTAGGAACTTCTTCTGTACCTTTTCAAGTATTAAACTGTATTCGACTGCCTCTGTGGCGCGGTCGGTAGTGATACCGCCTGCAGCGCTGGAGGTCCTGGGTTCGATTCCTGGGTCGGTCCAAATATTTGTGTGATCCACAAATGTTTGTTTCGGAGTTTGGGTGTTGTCTATGTATAATATGTATGTATTTAGAAATATATAAGTATGTATATCAGTCGTCTAGACCCCATAGCACAAGCTTTATAGCTTAGTTTGGGCTAGATGATGTTGTGTGAGAATGTCCAACAATATTTATTTTATTTTATTTATTTATTTGTCATAATAAGGATTCCAGATAGGAACGGCATATTTGTGTTGTTTGTGAGTGTGGATGTTTGTTACTCTTTCACGCTCAAACCGCTGAACGGATCGGGCTGAAATTTGGTACAGAGATACATTATAGTCTGGAATAACACATAGGCTACCTTTTATCCCGGGAATAACTTCCCGCGGTAACAAATTTTACGCGGGCGAAGCTGCGGGCATCAGCTAGTATTCTTATATAGAAATAATTATACTAGCATAGTTGGTAAAAAATGCTATGTAATAGCTTTACCGCGGCAGTCCCCGAGTGCCACACGTCTTTTTTTTATTTGTTCTTTATGTTTTGCTATCTAATTTTTTAAATTCTAGTGTGAATTTGGAGTTCAAAGACTTAAGGCCGCACCTAGATAGGAAAACTATCATATCGATGATCGCTCAAGATGGCGGCGTTACTTACTACCGTGTGTGGTTCTTTATAAAATGGGAAAGTAACACCGAAATATCTGGTAAGCGTCGTCAGGTGTTCAGGATCAAACTTAGGAAGATCCCAGTCCCAGTTTCGAGGGTTTTGAGAGTTTATTGCCATTTAAGAGTTAGAGAGCCATTTTTTAAGACTACACCTAAAGCACCGTGCAGATTTTGTCGGTTAGCTTCGGTGGTAGAAATACGGAGGTGAATCCACACATGAAAAATAAAAGGCCGCGTTCTAGAGCTAAGCGGCAATGAGCATTAGATTTGTACATCGGAGCGATAACCCTTGACTATCGACGGTCACTCGTGAATAGTTATTACTACATTCTTTCCCCTCGTTTTCGACCAGGACGTACTTAGCCTATACTCCTCGAAGATATCAAGGGCTCAAACGTACCTGATTCACCTACGAGTGGAATTTTTACTGATTGACGGTGCGTTTGAGTCGTTAGAGTAAAAGATTTGTTTTTGCAGGATTTAGAGACAAGATTAAAACATATTGGATTTGGTGAGGATAATCTAGGAATATTAGACTATTTAGTTCATCATCACGCCTTTATCCCCGAAGGGGTAGGCAGAGGCATATTATATGCCTACATTTCACCTTTTTATAACTTGTCCCACGTAATACGTTGTGAGCCGTATTGCCGTGTTTAAATGGACAGGCGCAGGTTGTGACTGCCTGCTGTTGAAATAAAGCCTTCAACTTGGCTTAACGACTGCCATTTTACTGGCAACCGGGACCAACGGCTTAACGTGCCTTCCGAAGCACGGAAACGCTCAAAAAATGTCACAAAGTGATCACATGGATGGTCACCCATCCATGGACCGGCCATAGTGAAAGTTGCTTACTGCAGTGATCGTTTACAGAACACTGAGTCCGCGGGGCCACGAGCGCTTCAGACTATTTAGTTGATGTAGAAATAGTAATATATCGTGCCAAATCTGCTACCATCAA
Source organism: Miltochrista miniata (assembly GCA_933228765.1). Lineage (NCBI taxonomy): Eukaryota > Metazoa > Arthropoda > Insecta > Lepidoptera > Erebidae > Miltochrista > Miltochrista miniata. The sequence continues at coordinate 16,551,652 of OW121757.1, read as the reverse complement.
ATGAGTACAATTGACGAAATAAGGATACATCTGCAACGTATAGAAATATCACATTATTTTCGTCTCGATATCGTTTTGCCATTACACTTAACAGAAACAGAACGATACTCTTATGAAATCTTCCATCTTGTCTATACTTATAATAAAACTGTAGAGGGTCGGGAGTCTGTACATGGAAGATGTTTTGAAAATTTTAAGTGTAGGGCGTTCTCTAATCGATACTGAAGCCGAAAATGTAATTTAAAATTTTCATGTCTGTCTGTCTGTCTGTCTGTCTGTCTGTCTGTCTGTCTGTATCCCGACTAAGTATCACGCCGAAACTACTGAACCGATTTGAATCATACTTTGTACGATCTAAGCTTATAGTCCGAGGAAGGTTCTTAGATACTTTTGATCCCGATATTTTGCGCGGTTCCTTCAGGAGAGGGGATGAAAGGCAAAATAGGTTTTTAGCTATAACTTCTCACTGCGTGGTTCGATTTCAAATATTTGTTTGGTGTCTGAAAGGGAGTACTTTAAGCATTATTCCATACAATTTTCAATATTGAGGGTTATGTAGTTCAGAAATTAGGGGCATCTCAACTTTCGGTAAATCTAGAATTCAACGTTTCTTTTGAAAGTGAGTCTAAACGGGCGTGTTGGCTTAATCATAAAAGAGCTTAATGATTAAGGCTATTGTAAAATAATTCAGTCCGCGCCGAAGGCGTGGACTGAATTGTTTTAGAATCGACTTAATCTTTAAGCTCTTTTATGATTAAGCAAACAGGGCCGTTTCACACGCTGCTTGATGAGTCTCATGAAGAAGTACTCCTCCATTCGTACACCTTATGTGACGTAAACGAAGTTGCGAGGGTCAGCTAGTGTAAGAATAATATCATTGCTTTTAACATTATTATTGACATTAATCATAGCATGATACGATAAGTGGTTCACATGAACCCTTTCAAAAAGCCAGCCAAGTACGAATAAGGCAGGTGCATGAAGGGTTCCGTACCAGAAACTGAAATAAATCACGTTTTAATGTGGGCTTCCTTTATATTTTAACTTACTATTAACTGACTATTATAGCGGTAACAATAACAAGTACATCATCTGTGAAATTTTCAACTGAATGGCTGCTATGAATCATGAGATACAGCCTGGTGAAATACAGACAGTCAGACAAATAGACGGACAGCGAAGTCACAGTAATAACTCCTGGTTTTACCTTTTGGGCATGGAACCCTAAAAATAAACACAGTAATAAAATTCTGAAAGCTATTACTGAAGCTTCTACGCCTCTATCTCGTCTTCCATTTTTATTGATTTTGTATTACCTACGATGCCTTTCAATGTGAGTTGATTTCAATGAGTAAATAAGTATTGATAATAAGTTATTCAATTACATAATGAAACTGTAGCAAAGTGGAGCTTAAGCTGTTGTTGTTTTATTATCATATTTAGGCTTGGCAAAGACGCAATGTGCTTAGTACTTACCAAATTTTAGTAAATAGGTACGAAGCTGATTGATCTACCTAATTTGGTTTTCAATGCCAATACTTCAAACTTGCTAGATGCACATAGATGTACATAGATCAGTCCTATTAGAGGTTCCCTTTTTTTTTTTTTTTTTTTTTTCTCTTGGCTGTATTTAGTCAGGAAACCTGGTGTACCCTCGAAAGGAAATCCCAGGGATCCTGACCAGCCCCAGTCGCTAGGTATTGGTGACCTCTGCTATTGTGGAGACCACGTGTTTTCCGTCGAAGAGGCGCGTGCTAGGTCATCACGCGCCACCACCTTGAGCCTGATTCTGCTAGGGCGACAACTAGCTCGTAATGTCGCCCACAGGCTCACGCTTATGGGGGACGGAGATCGTTCTGGGATCTCCGGCGCCCAGTGCGTCTTCTGCGGCACGGGAGAGAACTGTTTTTCTCCCGTTCCTTCTCCGCCACTTCTTTTGCGCCTATTAGAGGTTCCCTTTTGAAATACTTCTGAATAACAGCGTTTTTCTGTGATAATTTTATAGAGCCGCCTACAATTTTGAGAAAACAATACACGCGGCACAAGATTACATACACATTCTTAATTTATGCCAGCTGAAACGGTAGCTTGTTTATGAAAGTTGGCTCGGCCAGAGGTAATGAAATTATAAAGTATACAGAGACTGGGCGCAGTAGTAACAACACGAGGTAGTACGGAACACAGGTACAAATTAAACGTCTAACACCTGGCTTTACCTAACTTTGTTACCACCTCGTCTGTGTGCTCGTCTGACGACTGCGTAAAATATTTTTCTCTGACGCTATCCTTTGATTTTGGGTCGTAAACTTAGACATTTATGGCTTTAGATATGGCTTATGTACGCCTCGTCTATAAGGTTAGTGTTAGTCTTAGTGTCGGCGAATGGTCACATGTTATTTTTACATGGCAACAAGTTGGTTTAAGATGGAGGGGTAAATTTTACAAACGGTTTTATTATATACCTCTTTCTAAAGAGATTATCTAAAACAGAATGCAGTACGTTTCAATTATTTCTTTTATGACTACAGGTTTTTAGTTTTACGTATCGCCTTCCTTCATTTTATGAGCATTTTCTTAGTAGCTTCCAAACTCAATAACCTTTGTGATGATGGACACAAAGGCGTAATTTTATCTGCAACTTCTTCTAAATAGGTGCAATAAAAACAGGGCGGCAGAGTAGCTAAGTCCAATGATGGCCGTAAGCCTTTACGAGAGACAGATTATTGTTTTAAGTTTTCCTTCTCTTTACCTGACTTTGACCTTTACCCGACGTGACCTTATCCGCTAGCCATTCCATGCTCCAATTGCAAGTTTGGCTGATTTTGGCCCAGACAATGCCAACACGGCCTCATCGTACCTTCGAGTATTAGTTCACTGTACTTTTAAATAGGTCATTTTAAATTCGAATCGATGTGTAAACTCGATTCCAATATGTCTGATTTTCCGTTTAGAGCAGATTATCATTCGAATCGTGGTTTCCAACGCTTTTAGTTAGAGTATATTTTGCTTTATACTCCAACTTAAAGCATTAAAATGGTAATTTGGGTGATGATAGTTTAATATCCAAACCCGCAAAGCCGTTTTCAACATTATTATAAACACACTCATTACCAAATGAACTTAGGTTTTAAGGCCATACCCAGGGCTAACGGCCTTGAGCAAATGGGCGATATGACTCGCTAACATAGAGTAGCGCAACTACAGAGACATCAGAGTAAAAGAACCACGGAAGAAGAAGAAAAATAGTAGCGGAAATGCGTTCCTCGCTTCACCAAATAAACAAGAAGCTGTGAGATGGTCTCACCCGACTGCTCCTCTCTAAAACGTTTATTGTGAGAGTTCAATCCGATTGACGTTGTCATTTTTGTTTTATTTCAAACTTTGAACAGATGATCCACGTGACCTACTGTCGTAGTTTAATGCAACAGAGTCACAGACTACAGACAAAGTCTCGCCATAAGCCCCTCTGCACTCTATTTACTTATTTATTTTCCTTAACCTAACTTGCAGACTGTTACTCATACTTCTGCACATCGTTAATCAATTTTTCACACGGTAAACAGTTTGTTCTTTTTTCTTCAGTACTAGTAGATTTTTATGGGATTGACAGTTTAATCTAGACTAGGTAGATCTTATAAACTCCATAATCTAGACTACCTAGTCTAGATTAAACTGTCAATCCCATAAAAATCTACTAGTACTGAAGAAAAAAAAGAACAAACTGTTTACCGTGTGAAAAATTGGTTAACGATGTGCAGAAGTATGAGTAACAGTCTGCAAGTTAGGTTAAGGCGATAATAATTGGGAAAAATTAAGTAGGTATACCACTTGATCCAACAAAACATTGAAAACATTCACCGGTTGGTGTGTACTTACTCGGGTACCGCTTAATTATTTCTACTGTTTGGAGGAGGTGATTCAAAGTCTTCCTCATCCCGAAGATGATGAACACTGACTGATCAACTTCGAGACCTACCCGGCCTGCGTCGGTTTTTTCGGGACTCATCACGAATCACGACGAAAACGCTTTATAACTACTGAAAAGCACGACACGGGATCGAATATTACTATAATTGATGAATTCTTAGTATCAAAACGTACGCTTTCTAACTACTTCGCGTAGTACATGTAGACTGTAATTAAACGTTTTAAGTAGCTTTAATACAGTTACTTTCTACATAATATCTAAAAATTAACACACAGGTAACATCTGTTGATGAGTTATATTTGACTATGTTTACTGCGACGCACGCCTGGTTAGGTTTATTAAGCACGTTGTGTATCCAGCCCCTAGTTAAGATTGAAAGCTCGCATTTACTGCTCCAGTGAAGCAGCATCGACGGTGTATGCGTACTTCTATAAATGTATGAGCCATTTTGAAGTTTCGTGAATATTAATTTTCACTCCTTAAATTTCGTAATATGGAAGTAATTATACGACTACAGTATTTGATTAAACTGAAGTATAGCCCTACTCCCAAATACATGTCATCTCTTTTTCTCCTTTGAATATGTGAAAAAGAATACCAAAGTTACGTCATTTTACCCCGAAGGATTACACATAATGTACACCATAATTTCGTCAAAAGTGTTTCTGTCCCACTCAAAAGGTAGCAAGAATAAAAACGCATTAAAAGCTTGTTGCGAAAAAGATAAAATAAAAAAGTGTTCAAGCTAAGTGATACGTACAATATTTTTGTGTAGAGTGTTGAAGACTTTGAAAGAAGTGTCTTTCGTAAAGGTTGCTCAAGTTTCTGTTGATCGAATTCGTACACAAAGTTTCTAAAAAGATAAGTAAATGTAAAGCTCTATAAAGGGTGTTTCCACAAAAAAAAAGCGCTACTAAGCTAACATCTTTGATGGATACTGATCTATGTGTACTAAAAGTGATTTCTATGTATCTATCTAGATCTAGACAGAATACAATTCTGTTGGGAATATTTTTTATTGCAGGGTATTTTGACCTTTATTCTTACTGAAGTGTTTTTCTAATGGAAGACTAAACGGGCTCAATTTTCATTTACCTTAAAAGAACCTCGTAATTTTATGCCTTTGACGGCATTATTGGCAGTTGTACCTATATACTTGGTCAAATGTAGGAAAGAAATATTTGATGATTCAATAGTTATTATGGGTCTATCGAATTTGGTACAATTTTGTTCGAGGCTAATTTTATAAAATACTCAATAAAATGGTTCCAAATCACGGAACTGCTCTCGTAAGCCCTTAAATGCTGACCCAGCAATAATACAAAGTTCCCACAGGTCATGAATATTGTAATGGGAAAAAATTGAGAGGGTCTTTGTACGTCACAGTGACCACGTCAGCAACTTTACTTTTACTGAAATCTTATGAATATATTATTTAAAATATTGTCAGGGGTCGACGCATAAAGGAACATGCATGTTTACATATAAATGAACTTATTTGAGGTGATAAAGTAAATCTTTGTTCCATTTTGTATACGTTTTTAATAGACAAATATCTTGTATAAATACAAAAGGTGTTCTTTACAGAATGGCCTTACACTACAAGAGAGATCTAACTATAAGTGGATGCTATATTTCCAAGTAACACTGTTTTGTCTGCTTAGTGTCTTGTAAAACGCCAACAGGAGAATCCTGTCTGGAGTTTTGAAAAATATCTTACATGACACAATGTGTATATGCGACGGGAAATAATTTTGTTGTTATGTAACGAAGTTGCACAGGTCAGCAAGTAATTTTAACCTTAAACGCCAGTAGTATCACTTACCAAGACAACATTTTGGCAAATGAAATGTTTATCGAAAATTGAGGAGAATCTACCAAACTGAAGGTAAATATGCTCGTGAAACTGACCTGTAACCCAATTATCCTACATTCACTGTCACGTAAATCCACATCGATAGGTCACGTAACTTACATTTAGATTTTCACCGCAACTAGCAATCTGTGTGTTGACTGTAAACTCATACGTACGGCGGTCACGAGATTTGATTTAAGTCCAGAGCATTTGTATTTATGACCTCAACCATATTAACTATTCGAATTACTTTGAAATTTCTGAATTTGTGTTTTTGTAATCAGTTGATAGAAAATAGCAAATTTTGTGCGTTTTAATGAAATAAATTAATTATAAAAGAAAAGTTCTTTTACGAAAACTATTAAGAAACATTGGGGTTAGGGTGCTTTCCACCAAAGAGGTGAGCAGGTGAGAGGTGCAGCTATGCTGCGAAGATGTGTAATCTTCGCTCCGAAAATATGTGACCGTTTCCACCAATACTACGCTGTGCAGCTGTGCGAGGAAAATGCGCTACGAAGATTCGCCGCTGCAAAGTAGCTGTTCGAGGAAGATGCGCATCTTGAGCTCAAACTGTAGGTACTCTGCTCTGCACATAGCTATACCACTTGCGATGGCCCATAGCAGGCATCCTTCCATAAAAAAAACATAACTTAGTTGAATCCGATTCCACCAGTGCCAAGCTATGTGCACCAATGAATATGATTGGTGGATATCAAACGCATCCATAGCAACGTATATTCATACCACATCTCTGGTGAAAAAAAAAAGCCGAGCAAATAAAGATTTTTCTATTGTCTTTCTTACAAATAAATTATAATGTAAAACCAACTTTAAACTTATGAGATGCTGCTTAAAATCCTCTTTCACGGTCAGCTGTCTTGTACTCGTAGGTATGTTCGAGTACATCCGCATAACTAAAACTGAACATTGAATTCTAACATAAAACATGACAAATTAAGGCATTATTATTATATAGGTAAGTAGTCCATTATAATCACTACAAATAAGGCTTGTTGCTATTTCTTACCTTTACACAAAGGTTTTCATAAAAACAGTAATCATCTACCTATAAAAGTGAAACAAACTTTAGTCCAAATCCGGTTTTAATCCGCCATTTCATTATGCACAGGTGTTACTATGATACCGTAATCTAGTTTATGTTTTCATACATAATCTAATAATTATCTAATAATAAAGTCATCAAGACATAATTTTAAGAGCCAGTTAAAAGCTATTTTTATTTAGGCAAACCATAAAAGCCTGGAAAAACCTGCCAGCGCACGTGTTTCCCTCCTCTTACAATCCTGGGTTCTTCAAGCGGAGCGTGAAGAGGCACATTATAGGGCCGCCAACTTGAGGGCCCTTATCTATAGTCTTCTAGACTGTCACAGTGGCCTCCAATTGCTAGATGTCGTAATGGCTTTCCATCAGGCGGCCGCAATTTTGGTGTGCCAAAAGAAAAATACTCCCCCCTTCCACTGCCTCTTTCTATTTGTCTTAACGCCATAAACTCAAAAACCAAAATAAATATTTTCAAGACAATAACGGTTCGGTATCCTCTAAAAAATTCTTTACAACGAATGACCCTTAAAAATCCAAAATTCTAGCGTAGCTATTTCGCAAAAAGGAACTAATCAGATTTATCGGTACGTAAAGCAAAGTAAGAAAATCACTACACAGCATGTACTCCTAGTAGCTTCAAAAACAATAGGGACCTCGGCAAATAAACTATTGAAACGTTGAACAAAGTTGGCCAGCTTTGCCAAGCGACAAAACAAAGTTTGTCGACTCTAGTTTCTCGACGAACATTCCAGTAACAACTCGTACTTCATATTATAATAAGCCGGTTGATCCCTAGTGCTATATAGTTCTTTGTTTAATTAGGCAAGCTCACTGCATTTGTTTGTTACTTTAGTTTGAATTTTACTCAAACAAATGAAAATGTTGACTATATTTTTAATTCTCTGCTTGGTGGTGCAGGGACCAGAATATGCGACTGCCGTGCTGTGGGTGGGGAGGTACGATTACAGTCTAATCAAATAGTTTTGTGTTCGGCAAATGTTTGTTTCGGAGATTGGATTTTTTCTATGTATAATAACTATATATTTAGAAATATCATCAGTTGCCTACATCTAATAGGATTTGGGTTAGTAAATTTATAGGTTAAGGTAGGTATTATTCATGGCACCAACTTCAACATCATCTATCTATACTTACAATAAATCTGTAGAAGTGAAAATTCTGTACATTCAAAATATCAAACAAATAAATAGCAGGAGGTGTTACTAGGACGACACCGAACCCAAAAATGTGATTTAAAAACGTTTTGTGTGTTTGTCTGTCTGTCTGTCTGTCTGTTTGTTCAGGCATCACGCAAAAACTACCGGTTCGATTACATTGAAACTTAGTATAATTATTCTTTAATAGCCTGGGCACCACTCTGGGTACTTTTTATCCCGGAAAAGTACCTATATAGAATTCAAACCAAACTTAATTTCGCGGTTCGATCCCTAGACCCAAAGTAATTATCAATCATTGCTTAAACGGTTAATGGTACGATGATGAAACTAAGCATGAGTGTTGTTTGTTACAATTTGAACAAAGCAATTTTAACATTTTTGCAAATTCCAACTCCAAAGATATAAAAAAGGAGGGTAAAGTTTGTATGGGACAACGTGATTCCTTGGTCCGATCTACTTAAAATTTGGCATATAGCATTAATAACATAATTGATGGAAGACGTGTTCGTATTTTATTGAAATTGTATACTATAACGAGCTAAAAAGGGAATGTAAATTATTTTGGGGCTGATTTTCTCCGGAGTTGATATCAATACTCCTTAAATACTCTTATTTTATACTTGAATTACTTTTTATTTTGACACATAATTTGTCAAAGCGTTGTCATTTATGTTATGGTTTTATTTCAGATTTCAAAGATATGATTTTACTACAAAGTCATAAAGTTAAATAAAAAGCGCTATTTTGGTAAAATATTAACCAAATATGCTCTACGGAAGTATTATTGCTAATTTATTCAAATTTTGTGTGGCAATAATACATTTGTGAAAAAAAGAAGAAAATTCTAAGATGGCTAGGCCAGAAAAATTGAAAGACCACGCTACAGGTAGTATCCACTGGTAACTAAAATAACACCGCATGTTACCATCTACGCTCAATCCTTACGACAAAGATTGTCAGCAGACTGATCATGGAAGGCATGAACTTTATTCTATATACTAACTGAGCCCGCAACTTCGTTTACGTCACATAAGGTGTATGAAAGGAAAGGTATTTCTTCATCAGAGCCATCAAGCAGCGTCTGAAACTGCCCTGTTTGCTTAATCATAAAAGAGCTTAATGATTAAGCCAACACGCCGGTTTAGGTTCACTCACATTCAAAGAAACCCCTACAGTTAAAATTTTTAAAATATCTGATTCTTAAAAGTGTTATTAACTCTTTTATTTCTAAACCGATTTACATAAAACAAACGCTAAATGTTAACTGAAGCAAACCTCAACACAATAAAAAAACCGCATTCCAATCGGTTGAGCGGTTACTGAGATTCGCGTGCACAACCGTACAGACAAACAGATATACAGACATACAGACAAACAGACAAAAATTCTAAAAATCATTGTTTTGGGTTCTATTGCGTTCATAAAGCCCCCCTATAATATTTTTTTCTTATTTATCTTCCATGTACAGACAGCGACCTGTTACGATTTTATTATATGTATTGGTGATGATGATGATTGATATAGTGCTGACTGCACTCTGTCAGTAAACAGACTCACTAAGTCTTTGTAAAATACGGGAATGGCCTCTACGAAGACTACATTCGACAGGACTGAAAAGAGCCATTACAATGAACATGAACGCTCAGCTATTAGGAGGACAAAGCCTACAGTAGTTCGGTTTGTTTAAACGTCGTAGGCTGGGACTACCTGAAGAAGGAACTAAGTTACGATGTCAATTGCTTAGAAGAGAAGTTGTGTCAAGTAGTAGTTTAGCCATTGAATTAAGAAATGTATTTATTATGAATTTGTTAATCAGAAATCTATCTAACTAGGTAATATTATAAATGCGAATGTTTGTGAGTGTGGATGTTTATTAGTCTTTTAGGACTCCGTCCAACATGGAATCCGTCCTAATTGGCCAGAAGGGGCTGAACGGATCTGGCTGATATTTGGTGCCTACAGAGATAATTATGTTATAGTCTAGGAACAAAATTTCACGCAGGCGAAGCTGCGGGCATCAGCTAGTATTGAATAAAATCTGATAAATCAAAATACATAATTACTTTGTGCTAAGTAAATTTTCTTTTTCAGGATTACTTTGAAGTCTGTTATTTTTTTTATTAAAATTTTTTTTTTCATTGTTTTAAGTGACGGGTGAACCGAAAAATATATCTATCTAGGTGAAAGTTCTCATCAATACAAATTAATCAAGCCCCAACACAAGGTAGCTGCTGTAAATCATTAAGGAATTCCGTCGAATCTCTTTTGGCTCCATCATCAGATCAACTCCAGACCTTCATTAATTGTAGTACTTAGTTCGATATCCTGTCTATCAATACATATAATAAAATCGTAACAGGTCGCTGTCTGTACATGGAAGATAATTAAGAAAAAATATTATAGGGGGGCTTTATGAACGCAATAGAACCCAAAACAATGATTTTTAGAATTTTTGTCTGTTTGTCTGTTTGTCTGTATGTCTGTATGTCTGTATATCTGTTTGTCTGTACGGTTGTGCACGCTAATCTCAGTAACCGCTCAACCGATTGCAATGCGGTTTTTTTTATTGTGTTGAGGTTTGCTCCAGTTAACATTTAGCGTTTGTTTTATGTAAATCGGTTTAGAAATAAAAGAGTTATAACACTTTTAAGAATCAGATATTTTGAAAATTTTAATTGTAGGGGTTTCTTTGAATGTGAGTGAACCTAAACTGGCGTGTTGGCTTAATCATAAAAGAGCTTAATGATTAAGACTATTTTTAAACAATTCAGTCCGCGCCGAAGGCGTGGAATGAATTGTTTTAAAATAGACTTAATCATTAAGCTCTTTTATGATTAAGCAAACAGGGTAGTTTCAGACGCTGCTTGATGACTCTGATGAAGAAATACCTTTCCTTTCATACACCTTATGTGACGTAAACGAAGTTGCGGGCTCAGCTAGTTAAGTAATACTTTTAGGGTTTTTTATTTTATGTGCGTTGTGATCCTAAATAAACAATTTTTCTTTCTTTCTTTCTTTACATTAAAGCACTGAATTAAAAAGTTAACAAACTCACTAGTTGTCCCTATAATTTTCGGTGGTTGCCCTCGTTTTCTCCTGGATCCCATCATCAGATCCTGACTTGGTGAAAATGGGACGACCTCAGAAGTAAACCCTATTAAAAAAAAAAATTAAATCCGTCTATAATTGACGGAAATATCGCTTGACATACCTAAAAAAAAACATACAGACGAATTGAGAACCTCCTCCTTTTTTTAAAGTTAGTTAAAAAGAGAGATATGCCCGCCATGTTTCCGCAGGATTCCTTAAGCGCAGTTGTTACTGGTGATCTGGTAGCTTATGGACGTTTGCAACACCAGAGGCGCTACACTCGCACTGCGTTACAACCTCCTAAGACCTTTTTTGAAGTACCCCATATTGTAAGCGCTCGTGGCCCCGCGGACTCGGTGTTCTGTAATCGATCACTGCAGTAAGCAACTTTCACTGTGGCCGGTCCATGGATGGGTGACCATCCATGTGATCACTTTGTGACATTTATTTGAGCGTTTCCGTGCTTCGGAAGGCACGTTAAGCCGTTGGTCCCGGTTGCCAGTAAAATGGCAGTCCTTAAGCTAAGTTGAAGGCTTTATTTCAACAGCAGGCAGTCACAACCTGCGCCTGTCTATTTAAACACGGCAATACGGCTCACCACCTATTACGTGGGACAAATTATACAAAGGTGAAATGTGGGCATATAATATGCCTCTGCCTACCCCTTCGGGGATAAAGGCGTGACCATATTGTAAGCGTTTGGGCAAATCAAGGCAGGCAGATTATTCTACGATCCAGACCTACGCGGAAGAAAGTTGGCATCTAACAGTCTATTGCTGGTTACGTCCAAGGTGGAAACTCTTAATGGAAATGCCTCAAATCCGATACCATTTCAAGACAAACCATAGCGTAGGATGCTTACCACAGTGATCATTTAAGCCGGGGCCACATTAAAGAAAACGTCAATGCCCATCATCGCGATAAATATTGCGCTAATTATGGCGTTAATTCTTAACGTCACCATTTGAGTAGTGTGGCCGCTTCAACGTAATAATTCTCGCGTGAATGCCCATTCTTGGCGTTAAAATTGACGTTAAGTGTGACCGAATTAAATTTTACAAAAATACCTTAGCTCCTTAAAAATATACTGAAATGTATCTATATAATAATACTGGCACAGAGAAAATATACCGATAAAAATACCGATTATCAAAACGTGTTTATTCTTTAATTACTACCTTATTTTTATAAAAGAAGAACATAGAGCAACGCGAACTGTCTAAGGGGAGACGGCATAGAACGATTGCTCGGTACAAATTTGTCTGTCATATTTTGCGGGTGACGGGGGGAAATCTTCCTCACCCACACTTTCTTAGACTCGCACTACAATAGCAATCGACTGTCAATACGAAGCCTATATATACACTTTAAACAATACACTCATAAATTTTACACACACATGATACATTTTGTGTCATAATCACCCCAAGTCGCTCAACCAATCCATGTATTGATGTGACGTCCGGTAAAGTTGCTAAACAAATCTGAATATTATCTATAGGTTTAAATAGGTGTAAATAATAATAACTTGTTATAAAATTACTTACTTACACAAGATAATGCCATTTTTCTTCAGATTTCTTTAATGACATTTCTTTTTGTATTAATATCTAATTATTTCATCATTTTTATAAAACGACAATTCAACCGCTCACGCTGTCAACTAGACTTAGTCTAGTGAAAGAAACTTCAAAAAACAGTTTTTATGTAAGTGGGCACTTTTAGTCGTCAAAATGTCAAATTATTGCCAGAGGGGGTTTGCCAGCTTTGGCCTCTCCCTCTGTAAAGGCGCGCGATGCTCTGTGAAGAAGAACCTAGAATTTACATTTCACATTTTATTTGAAGGATTGAATTCAACGTCCTTCACCTGCAACACGCTTCGTAAAAAAAAATTACCGAATGTTATTCATTTTATTTGAAGGATTGAATTCAACGTCCTTCACCTGCAACACACTTCGTAAAAAAAATTACCGAATGTTATTGCAACAAACCCTACAAAGAAAAAAATCATTGCGATGAGGAATTGGGTTTTTATTTTTTCAGGTCCTTAGCGAGCTCCGGGGGAACCTCCCATTTTGCTCCCCCGAGGAGAGCCGCCGAACGGTTCTCGACGGGAATAATCTTTGGAAATTCTTTGACTTTCGGCCGAAAGATTTTTGTAGGTAGTTTTTATGGCAATGTACATCATATATTTTTATTAGATTTACCATTCTCTTAGTTTAGAAGTTAGGGGGGGCGGGACACTCATTTTTCCACTTTGGAAGTGTCTCTTGCTCAAACTATTTACTTTAGAAAAAAACTAAGTGAGGAATCTCAATAGCATTTTCAAAGACCTATCTATAGATACCCCACACGTGTGGGTTGGACAAAAAAAATATGGAGTTTCAGTTCTAAGTTTGGGGACCCCCAAAGTTTACTGCTTTTTTTCTAGTTTTAAATAAAAATCGTAATGCGGTTCACAGAATACATCTACTTACTTAGTTTCAATGGCATAGGCCTTATAGTTTCGAAGAAAAGTGGTTGTGTCATACGGACGGACAGACAGACAGACATGACGAATCTACAAGGGTTCCGTTTTTGCCATTTGGCTACGGAACCCTAAAAACGAACCCTGGGTTTGGAGGCGAGGGTTAACTCCTTAACCAGTAATAAGTGAAGGTACTCATCTCCTAAGTAAGAAACGCCTGCGACACTGTAATTTTAATCCACGCATTCTTGAAACATTGTCTAACAATACTTACACCTAAAACAAAGCTCATCTAGAGGAATTGTAGCATTAGTAGGTCTGTGTCAACATGAACGGAATAGTTCTAAAATAAAATAAAATAAAATAAAATTTATTCCCTTTGAAATTTTTAAAAAATCTACCAGGGGTTCGGAAATGCTACAGACTGAGAAGAACACCCCAAGAAACTCAGTCCGGTCCCTCTTATTCATCTTAGTATCTAATACAGTTTTTTTTTTAAATGTAGAAAGGAGCAATTCGTGTCACTGCCAGGCAGTCTCGTCTTCTAGAAAGTCTTTAATGCTATAATAAGCTTTCTGGCACAATTTAAGTTTTACTAGTTTTTTAAATTTATTAACTGACAAACCTGTTATGGCTGTCGGCAATGTATTGTACATTCGAATACAATTGCCCGCAAAAGAATTGCTTATTTTATTAAGCCTAAATCTAGGTACAGCCAATTTATTCTTATTTCTTAAGTTTAGGTTATGGATATCACTATTTTTAATAAATTTACTGTTATTTTTATGAGTATATAATAAGTTTTCATATATGTACTGTGAATACACAGTAAGGATGTTGATATCCTTAAACTTTTCTCTTAATGACTCCCGAAACCCCATACCATGGATAGCCCGGACAGCCCTTTTCTGCAACACAAAGATACATTCGATGTCGGCAGCGTTACCCCATAATAGTATGCCATAGGTCATGACACTGTGGAAATAGCTAAAGTAGACAAGACGCGCTGTTCTAATGTCTGTCAGTTGTCGGATCTTTTTAACGGCATAGGCTGCAGAGCTCAGTCTGCCCGAGACTTTCTCGATATGAGGCCCCCACTGCAAGTTGGAGTCTAACTTTATGCCCAGAAAGACAGTTTCATCGACCAATTCTACTTGATCATCCCTAATCTTAATACTGGTGTTAACGAGCCTAACATTTGGCAAGGTGAATCTAATACATTTTGTTTTAGTTTCGTTTAACAATAAATTATTAGCGTTAAACCAGTGGATTACCCTAGAGAGGGCATTGTTTACTTCGTCAAGATCGCGTTGTCCACGTTCAACTTTAAATATTAAAGATGTGTCATCAGCAAACAAAACTACCTCGTGATCGTCTCTTATAAGGTGAGGGAGATCATTTATGTACACTAAAAATAGAAAAGGTCCCAGAATTGAACCTTGAGGCACCCCCATTATTACAGCAGAACCATTTGACTGTTTACCATTTATAACTACTCTCTGTACTCTATCTCTAAGGTAAGAACTAATTAAATCCAAGGCCGTCCCCCGGATTCCATAATAATCAAGTTTTTTATTTAAAGTCTGATGCTGGACGCAATCGAAGGCCTTAGATAAGTCGCAGAATACACCATAAGCATCATACGACTCCTCCCAGGCCTCATATATACACTCTAACAATTTGATTCCAGCATCCGTGGTAGACTGACCGCGCGTGAAATCGAATTGTTTAGTATGGAATAGTTTATTTGTATTAAAATGATTTTGCATTTGATTAAGCATTACCTTTTCAAAGATTTTACTAAACGTGGGTAGTACAGAAATAGGACGAAAATTGGACGGATCTGAGGTGCTACCCGATTTAAACAGAGGAGTTATTTTACTAAACTTCATTAAGTCAGGAAACACACCACTATCAACACAATTATTAAATATTATTGATAATTCAGGGGCAACCATTTCAATTAACGAATTAACTAAATGTACAGAAATTCCCCAGAGATATCTAGATGAATTTTCCGAATCTGGCACACCTTCTATAAATGGAAGTGTGAACATTACAACTTGTATGGCATTTAAGTTTAAGATGTAATTCATGTATAGGGACAAATCATCATTGCTAATTTTGCCCCTGTTTGCACAGAAAATTATTATTTTACTGTTTGCGTCAAATTTATATTCTATTATCTTTTGCATAATATCACTTAATGAAGCACCCGGATAGCAATTATTAATAACCGTGTAATAACTTGAATTTAAGTTTTGTTTTAAAAATGAACTAAGATTGGTAGGTACCAATATTGTACGGGTTCCGTACAGTTATGCTACAAGATTAATAACCACTAAAATGATACTACTAATTGAATTGTAAAGGTAACTATCATTTATTGCTAAGTAATTAATTAATCTATAAAATATGATTTATTGCTAATGAGTACGTCGCCTTGCTGCTAGACGTGAACTGAACTAAGTATACGTAAATTAATAAATGTTAATAAAGTTTGCATTATTGCTGAGTGCTGACCGAGCAAATGTACGGTCATTAGCCCGTACAAATATCATCACTAAATACAATTAATTTAGTACAACTATTACTATTATTTACACTATCACACAATATATCCACTGATGTACTGGGTGAGCACATGGTAATGGGAGCTAGGGGCTCAGCGGTAACCGGTTCGCCCTGAGCCTCCACCGGCTCAATTGCTTTAGGGCAGTTAATATTGCATAAGTGGTCATTTAGGAAACAATTAAGGCGCTCAGTGTTATCATTTGATGTTTTGAGTACCTTATTTATTTATTTTATTTATTTATTCTTGTACACACTAGGGATGCAAAATACAAATAACAAGAGGAAACATAGGTACAATGGTACTGCTTATTTCTAAAAGAAATATCTACCAGCAGACCGGCGAGAGGAGAGCATAAAGTAGGATAAAACGAGTAAAAGTGTGTAATTTAAAGAACAGGATAGAATAGAAGTAACACACATGCAGAAGTATAAGTAAGTTATATATGCAAATAGTATACTGTATAAATATATAATAATAAATAATTATATATATATAAATAATATATACAAACAAATATCTTAAAATATATACATAAATATGGTTACACGAATAAATAAGTAACTTTACAGTGAAGACAAATAATAACCACGGACTTTCCTTTTAAAGGTAGTAATAGTTTTACTGTCTCTGATAACAGGCGGTAGTAAATTCCACAATCTAACCGCATGCACTGTGAAGGAATAGGAGTAGAATTCGGTTTTATGATTAGGAAATTTGAGAGTAGAGCGTAGATTTGAGCGACAGGGAGCATCAGGAGGGCGAAGAAATGAAAACCGCTCCCTCAGATAAGATGGAAAGGATGGATTGTGAAGGATATTGAAAAGGAGGCAGAGGATTCGAGTGTTCCGACGAAGACGAATTGGGAGCCACTTGAGTTCTTTGCGAAGGTGGGAAACATGATCAAATTTTCTAAGATTAAAGATGAAACGTATACATAAATTTTGCAATCTCTCAAGTTTGTCTAGTAGCTCCTCGTTGGCATCTAAATAGCAAGCGTCAGCGTAGTCAATAATGGGTTGAATAATAGTTTGAGCAAGAGTAATTTTCGTTTTCAGGGGCAGGAGGCTCTGGAGGCACTTCAGAGAATGAAAGGAAAAATGCACTTTCTTACTGACATCACTAATATGAGCCCTCCAAGATAGCGTAGTGTCCATAATAACACCCAGATTTCTCACAGTATCCGCGTACGGAATCTGAATACCGGCCAGAAGCACAGGATTCAGCTCAGACACTGGAAGAACGCCACATTGGTATTTACTGCCAATAACGATGGCTTGCGACTTTTTAGGGTTCATACGTAATCCAACCGAATCAGCCCAGTCACTCAGTCGATCCAAGTCTTGATTTATTGATGAAATCCCTGAAAAGGCATCAGTAGCCGAAAAATGACGGTACAGCTGCAGGTCATCAGCATAGAGATGGAAGTTACTGGAAATAAGACTTGTAGCAGAATTAATAAAGACAGAAAATAGAAGAGGAGATAGGACGCCACCCTGAGGAACACCCACAGATAGTCCGCACCACTCCGACGATGTCTGACCGATACGGACACACTGGGAGCGCCCTCGAAGATAAGAGTCAAACCAAGTGATAGCAGAAGGAGAGACATTTATAGACTTCAATGTACCAAGTAGTACATCAAAATCCACAGAGTTAAATGCGCTGCTGAAATCAAGTAAGACTAGAAGGGTTAACTCCTTTCGCTCCATAGCCCAGCGAATGTCATCCGTGACTTTGATAAGCGTAGTGACAGTGCTATGCCCTGAGCGGAAACCCGACTGGTAAGAGCGTAAGGAGCCAGAAGAGGATAGAAAGACGGAGAACTGTCGATGAACAATATGCTCAAGAACTTTGGAGAGAAAAGGAAGAATGGAGATAGGTCGGTAATCAGTGAACAAGCAGGGATTTGTTGTTTTAGGTAAAGGTATAACATACGCTGACTTCCAGACTTCGGGAAAGGTACCAGAGAATAATGAAAAATTGAATATATGAGTTATGACAGGAAGTATGATAGGGAGAATAGGAAGGATCATCCTTGAGCATATGCCATCGTTTCCTGAAGCTGATGAAGAAATGGACATTAGAGATCTCTTAACGTCTAGCTCCGTGACCGGCTGGAACTGAAAATCAGAGGTCTGAGGCACAGGCTTACCCATAAGCCTGAGTAAAGTGTCATATTTCACAGCTGTATCCAAAGAGACAGGTGGCCGTGAAAAGTGTTTGTTCAACGTGTTAATGTCAATATCCTTAGTGTTGGAAACTGGGGATTTGCCGATGCCAACAGACCTAAGAAACCTCCAGGTGTCAGCAGAATTCCGACAATTAAGAGACTCATAGAAGTGGCGTTTCCTTGCATCCCTACACATCCGACTGCAGCGGTTCCGTAAAGATTTATAAGTTACCAAGTTTTGTTCTGAGGGGCAATTCCTGAGGCGCCTTTTTGCTTTATCTCTAAGACCCATTAAGTTTTTGATAGTGGCATTCAACCAAGGAGCCGGGTAATGTTTGATGTGGACTCGTTTGACGGGGGCATGCTGGTCGTATAAGGAAATAACAGTTTTATTGAAATGGTTTACCATATCGCTAACATTCATGGAGTTAAACACCAACGACCAATCAGCAGAGCATGCATCAATTTGTAATGCCTCCAGATTCATACCCCTGAAATTTCGAAGAAAACAAATTTGACTTATCTATGGTTAAAGAACATTTAGTAAAGTCCTTAAGGGACCATTCATATTTTTTAGTCATATACTGTAGCTCAAATTGCAAACTTTGTATTTTTGATTCTAATTTTTGTGTGTCAGTGCAATAATTTGAATGGCTTTGTTCCAGCTCTAACATTGACAATTTAGCTTGTTCTCTAAATTTTAAACAAGAACCTATATTTTTACACTTCTTGATTAACATTTTATGGAATTTTAATTGCTTTTTTGATTTTTGTATGAACTTTTTAATTTTTTAATATTTTTTTTAGTTTATTTCTGCTGCAAAACAAAACCGACTTGTCCTGTTGATATGGACTGTCACCTGTAAGATCTATAGTAGTCAAGTCCAGGTTTTGAGAATTTGCAGAAGGAATAAACTGCGGGATACCACTCATTAACTCACTAAAAAGATTATCGGTTTATTGGGCAGTAACTTTCTCAGCAGCTTCTTCCAGGTGTGAGATCTGTCCCTGGGCATCCCTTAGCTCCTGTTCCAGAAAGGTAGTCCTCCTCAAGGTTTTCTCATACTCGTCACTGCACTCTTGGAACCTATCTACAATTGACTGAAGGTGGTCCCGGTCCGCAACAATGTCATCATAACTAACATGAAGTCTTGATAATTCGCATTTTAATTTTTTTGTGTCATTCAGAGCGTTTATCAATAGATTTTCGTTTTCCTCTCTTTCCTTTTCCAACTGTACACAGAGCTCCGTTTTAGATTTAAGCTCCAGCAACACCAACTGAAGTTTGGGCTCTTCCTGCTGGCGGCCGAGAGCTCTGCGACTACGGGTATTCATATTATTAATAAGTAATTATATGATGGAGCTCCTTGTACAGTTTATGGTAAGAAGTAACAAGGTTATGTACCGGCAATAAATTATACTTAATATTTTTATGTACTTTTATGTACATAAATATGTTCTGTGGGAGCTAAACCCTTAGCCAATAGTTAAACTTAATGAGGCCGAGCGAATGTTGCCTGCTTTTGTATTTAGATTATTTCCAGTACAAGAGAAAAGTATTCTACGAACGACAATGCAGTCTTGATTCAGATTAAATCTCTTAGATTTAGTGACTTCTTCTAATGGCATACATTTATTGAGATGCCGTAGAAGTACGACTATAATAAATAGTACATACTATTATATTATATTTGGTAGAAGCTATGACTAATATGTGAGAGTATATCTATGTCGAATTATAGCTTTCTCATAATCTCGGAGCTATAGTTAACTATACAGACAGACGGACAGGCTATATAGATTCATTATTATTTTGTTAGTTAAGAAACATTATTGCGAGCCAGTAATAAAAATAGGATTTACATTAGATTATTTCCAACTTTAAATGTGCATTTAGATATTTGGAACAAATTTCAAAAGTGAAGTCCATTGAAATGTTACATGAGCTTTGCATTTATTAGAGGACGTAATTTTATTTTCGGGACATGTGTGTGGGGTCAATAAAAGCTTAACCTCAAGTTTGTGGGGTTGCCACCCTTGTCCCCCGGCCGCCATCTTGAAAAGAGGGGGGAAAAAAACACTTTTTTTGCAATATTTCGGAAACTACGAGTCTTACAAAAAAATTGGTGAGGCATAATTTGTAGCATATTGTTTTGCCTACAAATGTGTATATAACTTAACAAAAATTTTTTAGAAATTTTTTATAAAAATTTTCTTTTTTGCTCTACTGGTAGAATTTATAGTCGTTCTCGACCCAAAAGGGGGTTACTCAGAATCAATCATGGAACAATTATGGGGGGTCAAAAGTGTTGTACAGGCTATAATAAAAAAAAACTTTTGTGTTATCATTTTCACTCGTTCGAGTTGAAACATTAGTAGCGCTTCGATTATTCATTGACATTCTTCATTGAATGAAACGCCGGAACATGTGATTAGTTCATTGACCGAAAGCATTCGATTCGATTAATAAAGGACTCCAATTTCTCTTCATACTCAACACGGGCGGCTTAGGGCCGTCGGAAATACTTTAGTATTGTGCTGTTTTTGCGGTTAAACGATAAATTAATAAGGTCTATGTACTAATAGGTAACGAAAATAAACGCGAACAAAATAATGAACTTAAATCTAGACCTACCTATTTACAGTTTATTTACGCTACCGAGTACCCCGGCGACTGCTCAAAATGGAGTCCAGAACTTATGACACATAAACGGGCACGTTTTATGTTATTGCCTTCACTCTTTCAAAGGCCAACAGTCAACAGTCCGGAAGGGTCCATTCTATCACACTGCGTAATTCGTAATTCATCACAAGTTTCCTACTTCAGGAGTACGAAACTCATGATGTGCAACAGCCGAACAACCCCCCAAAGAAGCGGGCTAGCATCCAAACCCCTACATGAAGCCGCAGTGGTAGCCAAGATTTGTTGGGAATCCTGGGAGTCATCCTTACGAGGGCTTACCCGGCGGGACTCCCAACCGTAGGCATTAGGTACGGAACGTGTGGTTTTTAGTCGGTAAGTGTCCGGCATAGCATCCATGTAGGATTTTCCTCACGTTAACTACTAAACACGCACTGTTCGTTTGATATTTCGCACTGAATGACGACGACTCATTTTCGAAAATCGTAACGAACGATCTGTCTGCGCGGGAGTCGCGGCGTTACTGCGCGCCGCCTCGCCGCGCCGCCGAGCGAGCGGCCGATTGCGTTACGTACCTACAAGACGTAACTAGTCGAGTACCTACGTTACTTGGCAACGGGTCCACGTGGACTGCGGTGGGATCATGCGTGTGATTGGTCGAATTTTCCCGACGCGGCAGCTCGTCTTAGTGATTGGAACATTAAACATTGAATGAAAAATTATAGTAGAAAATAGTAGTAAGCGTATTCCGTGAAATTTAAAGGAATAACCACAAGTTCTCATTTTGACTTCGACAAACGATATAAATTTTGACATTTTCGTAATTTTTTTTCGTTGATTTTCAAATTGACAGTGCCGATCGGTTCTGTTATCGAAACTGTGCCTAAACCTTTTCGTTCCAGAACGACTATAAATTCAACCGTATAACTTTTTTTTATTCATTTTACAAAAATAATACCTCAGACTAATCTTGTAGATGATCTTTTAAGAGAAATTAACAAAAACACCACAGAGCAAAAAAGAATTTTTTTATAATTTTATTTTCAATTTTTTGTTTATAACTTCTTTAATTTTTAATTTAGGGCAAAAATTTGTTCAACATATTTGTAGGCAAAACAATTTGCTACAAATTATGATTTCACAAATTTTTTGTAAGACTCATAGTTTCCGAGATATTGGGAAAAAAGTGTTTACGTGTCCCCTCAAGTTTGTGGGGTGGCGACCCCACAAACTTGAGGTTAAGCTTCTATTGACCCCCCACACATGTCCCAAAAATAAAATTGCGTCCTCTAAGAAATGCAATATTCGGTCCTTAAATTGTAACATTTCAATGGACTATGAGACATTTATGGGGATATAAAATAAACATCTACTTAACAACACGAAAATCTGACAAAGACAACAGAGTATTAAATTTGCGTGAAACCGGAATACCTATTATAAGAGGAAGAATTCTTTCAAAAGAGGCTTATACAAAAAAATCAAAATTTCTACCCGGATTTTCATGTCAGTCACGTCGTGGATTTCCCGCGTGTCGCAAGGAATTCCATTGTGGCAAACAAATCAACACAGATCCAATCAAACGCGTCGTGAACCACTTTGCTTTGCATAAAAAAATTGTTAGTCATACTTTTCTTGTTCTGAATATTATTTATTTTTACAGAGAGGCATGTACTGTTATAATACAGTATTTATATCAAAAACCGGCCAAGTGCGAGTTGGAATGAAGGGTTTCGTAGCAGCAAGTAACATAATATAAAAGTTCTTATAGTTCGTTGTAACTTTGACTGATGTTTTAACACGTTCGCAGTGGTAGTGATTTCACTAACCGGAAATTGCGGTTTATGACGTATTAAAAAAAACTACCAGCTCCATCTCGTTCAAACTAATTTTCGTTGGTAGTTTTTATGGCAATGTACATCATATATTTTTTTTAGATTTATCATTCTCTTAGTTTAGAAGTTAGAGGGGGAGGGGGGGGGGACACATTTTTCCACTTTGGAAGTGTCTCTTGCGCAAACTATTCACTTTAGAAAAAATGATATTAGAAACCTCCATAGCATTTTTGAAGACCTATCTATTGATAACCCACACGTATGGGTTTGATGAAAAAAAAAATTTTGAGTTTTAGTTCTGAGTATTGGGAACCCCAAAGTTTACTGCTTTTTTTCTAGTTTTATATAAGAATCTTAATGCGGAGAGAGGGTAGGCCAGGCCACGATACATATCAGCTCCGTGTTTACTGTGTATTATAAAATACTAGCGACCCGCCCCGGCTTCGCCCGGGTGCAATGCTGATACTAAATACACTAAGTACAGAAAAACTGTGAACTTTAAAGCATTGTGGATCCTAAACCCGCAGGGATACGCGGAAAATTTTTATGTTGTCGTATTAAAGACCATAGTTGCTTATCAAAATATAAGGTGCGACCTTTATACTTTTATACTGAACTGAGAAATTGAACCAAATAAATTTTCCCCCATACATTTTTTATTTTCATTATTTTTTAGGCATGAATGAGTCATTTTATGGAAAAGTTGTAGTACTAAATGTTAATTAGCACTATATTTTCTATCCAAAACAAATTAGACATTTTAGATCGTATGTCCACCTATTTTAAAATCCGGACCAGTGTGCGGCCGGCCGGTACGGCCGCAAACGCTACGTTCCGCAATTTTATATCTGTAATATCTTAGAAAATATTCATTTAAATCATATGCTGTAAATGGCCTATATAAAAGATCTATATTAAATAAACAATGTATTTAAGGTATTTAATTGGATAAGGATTAATGATGTATTGGTTAAAACCGCTTCGAAAATAAGCCATTATTTGTCGTAAAAAGTAAATGACTTAAAAATGTTATTGTGGGATATCCATAAGAGATAGAAATATGCCATCGCGGAGTTTTCTGTAGACCTTTACAATGTGTACAATACTTAGTACATTACTTTGATAAATCTCGTAGGATTCAGACTGCGTTTGTAATGTAAGTGGAAAAAATGTAATTATTTACGACATCACATTAGAAACCTCAAAAATAACAGTATTTCTCCACTATTTAATTTATGTTATTATACATATAAACCTTCTTCTTTAATCACTCTATCTATTAAAAAAAACCGCATCGAAATCCGTTGCGTAGTTTTGAAGATTTAAGCATACAAAGGGACATAGAGACAGAAAAAGCGACTTTGTTAATACGCTTTTATTAGGTCGTCGTGTATGTAACTAACAATTTAATGGAATCTAAGGAAACTAATTTAACCATCTTTCAAGGATCGTAGCGTCATGAAAATTGGCAGATGTATGTAGTTCTGATGACAATACAATAATATGGTACTGTCAAACTGATATGATGATGGAGCCGGAAGATAGGCACAGAAAACCAGTGGAATCTAAGGTAGCTAATTTAACCAGCTTCCAAGGATTGTAGGGTCATGAAAATTGGCAGCTGTATGTAGTTCTGATGACAATACAATAATATGGTACTGTCAAACTGATGTGATGATGGAGCCGGAAGATAGGCACTGAAACTTCGATGGAAAAAGTGGAATCTAAGGTAGCTAATTTAACCAGCTTCCAAGGATCGTAGCGTCATGAAAATTGGCAGATATATGTAGTTCTGATGACAATACAATAATATGGTACTGTCAAACTGATATGATGATGGAGCCGGAAGACAGGCACAGAAAACAAGTGGAATCTAAGGTAGCTAATTTAACCAGCTTCCAAGGATCGTAGGGTCATGAAAATTGGCAGCTGTATGTAGTTCTGATGACAATACTATAATATGGTACTGTCAAACTGAGATGATGATAGAGGCGGAAGATAAGCACTGAAACTTCGACGGAAAAAGTGGAATCTAAGGTTGCTAATTTAACCAGCTTCCAAGGATCGTAGCGTCATTAAAATTGGCAGTTGTATGTAGTTCTGATGACAATACAATAATATGGTACTGTCGAACTGATCTGATGATGAAGCCGGAAGATATGCACTGGAACTTCGTGATGGAATATCGTATTATATCTGTTTTTGGATTCGTCAGAAAAGTCTTTTAATGAACTTTGACTAGGCTTAGGTTTCAAGGTTATAACAAACCTTTTTTTAATTGACTTGTAAAACTATGCAATGGAATCTCAGGTAACTAATTTAAGCATCTTCCAAGGATCATAGCGTCATGAAAATTGGCAGATGTTTGTAGTTTTGAAACAGTACAATAATATGGTGCTGTCAAACTGATCTGATGATGGAGTCGTAAGATATGAACTGTAACTTCATGATTGAACATCGTATCACAGCTTTGTTTGGATTTGTTAGAAAAGTCGTGTAATGAACTTAGACCACGATTAGGGTTTAAGGTTATAACAAACCTGTTATATATTGAAATTAATATTGAGTGTATATATTGACATAGGTACCTGCATAAAATGTATATATGTATTAGAGTAATAATGAAATCTAATGTATTAGAGTAATGATGTAAGAAGTGGCCCCCAATCGCAAGATGCGCCACGGCTATCCATCGTGGCGACGTCAATTTGACGAGCTGAATATAAAAAAAAAAAAAAAAAAATCTTTTTACATTAGTCGAACTCAGACAAAACACCATGTAATACAGAAATCCCTACTAATATTATAAATGCGAAAGTAACTCTGTCTGTCTGTCTGTTACGTTTTCACGCCTAAACCACTGAACCGATTTTGATGAAATTTGTTATTATATAGTAGTTTGAGTTTAAGGGAAGGACATAGGCTACTTTTTAACTGACTGCGCGAACGGAGGGTAATGATTTTATGCGATAACGACTTCTACGCGGATGAAACCGCAGGGAACAGCTAGAAAAGGTATAAATGTTGTGACTAAAAAGTATAAAATAAATAAATGGTTTAAAAAACCCTAGAAAAATACGCTTTTATAATGCACGAAAAAAACAAAAATAAATTATGGATCGTTCAAGTTGCCCCTATTTCTGGGCTGAAGTGTAAACTATGTGCTTTTTGTTATAATATTTGATTGTAAAAGCGTGGGGCGCTAGAACAAGTAAGACTTTTTTGTAAGCAAATTCCTATTAATACTAATCTTGATATAATAAAAATCCTGGCGAAAGCTGCATGAGGTCGCACAAGAGCATAACGTTTATGCTGCCAAAGGGAACGCCTCTTCTTTCAGGCAATTAAGTAAATACATGAGGGGAATACGCAAACAGTGGCAAAATGTAGAGTTCTCGTTCGAGAACGAGATATCTTTGTTTATCGTTAAAAACCCGCTTGGGGATATATGCGTTTGTATTCTTATTACATGATTACTACATATTATACTAAATATCTCGGAATGCCGAAACTTTAAGGACCTACCTATGAATTATCTAATAGAGATCCGTAACGGTAATAGGTTTGCTCCTATTACGCGGGCGTCACGAAAAACTGGCAAAAGTGGGTGTTGAAAATGCGTAGGCGTGATTAACTACTTTACTTTACAAGTAAGTATGTTATGCATTTCAATTAAAGCCTATCATCGTTAATACATTTCCGAAATTTAAAATGATATTAATAATAGTAAAAGTCACAATAGATATATAAAAGTGTGACAGTGTAAATTAATAGTTTAAAAACACGAGAAAAACACACTTTTATAAATGTGACCTTATCCTTAATCTGACAAGACATCATGCAGCTTCCGCCAGGAAAGTCTTTCCTGTTCCAGCGCCCCACGCTTTTGCAATCAAATATTATAACAAAAAGCACATAGTTAACACTTCAGCCCAGAAATAGAGGCAAGTTGAACGATCCATAATTTATTTTTGTTTTTTTCGTGCATTATAAAAGCGTACACGTAAGCGTACACGGCAATACGGCTCACCACCTATTACGTGGGACAAATTATACAAAGGTGAAATGTGGGCATATAATATGCCTCTGCCTACCCCTTCGGGGATAAAGGCGTGACCATATGTATGTATGTATGTATAAAAGCGTATTTTTCTAGGGTTTTTTAAACCATTTATTTATTTTATAATATGTAGTGATGATAAAGAAGTGTTATTAAAGATACTTTTTAAGGGTAATGGAATCGTAAACAATTGCCGTTTAATATACAACATGAAATTTTGTATAGCGCAAACCTGAAAACACTTTGATCAGAATCAGTAACATTATCCAATGGACCCGATTTCAACTTATGTTAATTTTTTTCAAAACTTCACGAAAAAATTTAACGCGTTGAACACTCTAATAACGTAAAGTATGTATCATAATATAACATCACTACGCGTGATCAGAAGCGATCCGCCACCAGCCGATCCCGTGCCCTCGACCAGCCACCCCCGGCCGCGCCCCTGCGCCCGCGCCACCCGGGCTGGCCACCAGTCAGTGACCGATAACACGAGCGTGACGTCATACGTGTCGCCGATCCGCATCCCGTGACAGGTCGCTGTGCAAAATACGCTGTGTAACAACATGTCTTTAATTATACTTTTTTATACTACTAAGGTGACAGAAAAGCTTACAGCATACTTGATCGTTGCTAACCTTAGTCTAACGTTTGGAACACCAGAGGCACGACACACGGGCTGCGATACCAATATCGAAAGGTAGAAGGAATTACCGAAGGTGACTAGTGCAACGGGTGAACTTTAGTAAGTGGTGGCTAAAAAAGTAACAGTGTAAGTGTTTTGTGTACTTTTACGCGTAGAGGATTACATGATACTGATAATGCAGCCTATTGGCGCCATACTAATCCTCATTTACCCCGTCAGAACTCCTTCCGACACCGCTTGTCCAATGAATAGTCACGTAATCGTATTGACTACTATTCGTAAATGCCAGTATGTACATACTTGCAGTTCTAGGGTTCCGTAATCAATTGGTAACAGCTAGAAATTTATTTTTTTTATTCAGCCCTTGAACACATAGGTACCTACTTTCATAGGCTTTACAGCTTGATCCTTTTACTAAGACTCTAATGCTAGTGAACCTTACCATCGAAAAGGGTAAAAATGGGACCTTATTACTAAGACTCCACTGTATTTCTGTTGCCGCTATAATAATAAATACCGGCCAAATGCGAAACGGACTCACGCACAGACGGTTCCGTACTAAAAAATCGCGTGTGTCGTATGGGAATCCCTTTTAATCGCCCCCTTTTATCTGATTTTAGTATCTGTAACTAGCTCTAACTATCGCGGTTCCGATAGAATCTTGTTACGGAGAGACAGACGGATAACGAAGTCTTATGAACAGGGTCCCGTTTTTACCCTTTGGGTACAGAACCCTAAAAACAGATCAAAATAACATTTAAGTGGGCTCCCATACAATAAACGTGATTTTTGCCGTATTTTGGTACAGAACCCTACATGCGCGAGTCCGACTCGCACTTGGCCGGTTTCTGTCTTAAACACAGTTCCATAATTACCACTTATGAAAATGGTTTGTTAATGTTATTATCAATACCACACGAATAGTGACTAAGTGCCTTGCGTATAATACCTACACCTACGCTGTTCGCGGAAAAAATAGTGCAATTGTAAACAAAGGCTTATAACTTGGTCAGTTTTCGTTAGTTTAATTTAATATTTTTTATACGGTATTTTGAAGCGAAACTCTAGTTGGGGTGTCTGAGGTTTACGCTATACAAAAGTTCACGTTGTATATTGTGGACAAAACATCAAAACCAGTGAATTATTTTCCAAAGACACGTAAAAATTTGTGAAGTGAAAAATTGCAATAGTATCTACCTACATACAATTGTGACTTTCTCTGCATAGATTTGTTAGTCTACTCTGTGATATAGTATAAGAAGAATTACGCGACGTACAAAAGTGACATTATATAATAAAGTGAAAAAACATCGTATTACGTATCGTATCGTAAAGGAAAACCTCTTAGCTCGTCATACAACAAGGTATCGTTCCGCTCGCTAGTACTTAACCAAACCAACAGAGGGCAGCATAAGTACCAAAACAAAGTATTGCTTCTTGCACATTGCAAAATACCACTATTACCATGGAGGAAGTAATGAAAATGCTGCGAAATATACAACATGAACTCGATGAACAAAAATCTACAATTGTCTAATCAGCCGAAAGTGTTACAAAACAAGTTACGCAAAACCTAAATCTCTCATTAGATGAAATGTTCAAAGCGATGGACGAAAAATACGATAACCTCAAAGAAAAGCTGGTAAACCAAGAAAAAAGATTATACTTCCTAGAGAAACAGTCAAAACAACAAAACATTGTAATATTTGGCTTGGCAGAGACAGAAACATCCTATGAAAATTTAGAAAAAAATATAATAAATTTTATAAACCACTATTTTTCTATAAGGATAGAGAGTAGAGACCTACAGGAAACCAAGAGAATAGGGAAAAAAGGAGATAAACCTCGTCCAATCACTGTAACATTCACCACATTGGGAACAAAAATAAAAATTTTTAGGCAAAGAAAAATATTAAAAGATA
Organism: Miltochrista miniata; assembly: GCA_933228765.1. Taxonomy (NCBI): domain Eukaryota; kingdom Metazoa; phylum Arthropoda; class Insecta; order Lepidoptera; family Erebidae; genus Miltochrista; species Miltochrista miniata. Next base: position 16,522,223 of record OW121757.1, on the reverse strand, counting down.
CCGTTTACTATATCAAAGAAGATTTTCCACCGCATATTCTAGAAAAATGAAAAGAACTACCGGAACAAGTAAAAATTGAAATAGAAAAAGGAAACTACGCCACCATCAAATATGACAAACTGATAATACATCCCAAAAACACAGACACATCAGGCAACAATAAACGAACCTTACCTACATCACCAGACAATAATGATCATGCACTGACAAAGCAAAGAACACAAACCAATAAAAAGAACAAAATCCAAAAAGGCCCACAGAGATCGTCAAGCATATCAGAAGGAGTTATCAAACCAGGAATACTCGGTTTTTTATCCACTAAAAGCCATGGAAACCCACTCGGCGAACTCTTGGACAAAAGTAGTAAATCATAGCAACTACCGCCTCCCTCTCACATGAAAAACACTAAATATGCAATGAAAGAATAAAACACATCTTCCAAGCCGGCTGGTCACCGTGGAAGATCACGACCAAAACCCTCCAGAGAAAATTGAAACAAACTTTACAAAAAGTTCCTTTACCCTTTATATAGCAACATACAATGTCAATACCTTGTCTACCTACTCACGTTAGGCAGACGACATCACAAAAGTAGCAGATACTTGAGGTACTCAATGGCCAAGAGTGGCAAAGAAAAAGGAATCCTGGTCATCTCTGGAGGAGGCCTTTACCTTTCATTGAGAGGGTTCTTGCAAAGTTAATACAAACCTTGATTATATGTATTTCATTAAACGTATTTAATTCAACTAAATTAATGTGTTATTAGGATTATGGAATGTATTGTAATAAATATTGTTTTTCATATTTTTTTACTTAATCCTGCTATAATGACTCATAATTGTATTTTTATCTTGACTGCCTCTGTGGCGCAGTCGGTAGTGATACCGCCTGCGGCGCTGGAGGTCGTGGGTTCGATTCCCACCGGAGACAAATATTTGTGTGACCCATAAATGTCTGTCTCAAGAGTCTGGGTGTTTCTATGTATAATGTGTAAGTATTTAAAAGTATATAAGTATATTAATATTAATACCCGTGGTTTGATACCCATAACACAAGCAGGTTATTCCTAGCTTACTTTGGGATCAGATAGCGTTGTATGAAGTGTCCGAGAATATTTATTTTTTTATCTTCAAATTATATCAATAAAAAATAATAATATTAACAATGGTAATAATAATGTTATGTAATAATAATAGATAATATAGAAATAGGTATATGCTATAATGTACCAACTACATAGCTTTGTTATGGTACAATAATTATGTTATTCTGTCTAATGATGTATTAGTAGTTTATGACACTGTTGCATAATATGGGTTCTTATAACACGAGTGTGTTTTAAAAAAACGAGCCGTAGGCGAGTTTTTTTATAGTATCACACGAGTGTTATAAGACCAAGTTATGTACAGTGTCATACACTACTTTATCTACTCTCATACTATAATACCTGATTTCATTTTGTTGCGATATATAGTTGCTCCTTGATTTCGCCGGTAACAGGTTTGACGCAGTTTCCAGAATGTCTGGTGGTGTACAATTACCACCATCCTCGCTTTAAGACATGTTTTTACACAAAAACTAATTTATTTTACAAACAAAACCAAACTTTGTTTAATTTAAATGTAAAATGTTGGCGCCAAGGCGCAAACATCGATTGCGCATGCGTGTTTCTTTTTTTTTTAGGCTGCGGAGACCATAGATTTAGGATTTTTCGCTACTCTGGAGACACAAATTTTTTTTAAAGTAGAGGTTCAAACTTCTTTTTCAGCTGGAGATTGTTTATGGTGTATCGTAATGATTAAAAAGTTTTATTATGATATAGGTGTCCATACAAGACCTGTATCGTAATAAAACTTTTTTTTTGGCCTGTGCGTAATGTTTGTCATAATAGTATTGATTTCAATTATAAAATCTTTGTATTATAGTATCAGAGTAGATAAAATTAATTTATAGTCTAATATTTTTTAATTTTTTAATTTATAACTATGCGTGGATACTATATTGCTGAGTACTTACTAATTAATTTTTAGAATATTTCATATGCTCAAATTTATAGAAATTGGGACTTCACTTATTTCATATGAGTACCTATGTACGTACTATCATGTCTACAGAATATAACTAAGTATATGTACCACTTGCTATTTATAATAAGTAAACCAAATAAGGTTTACTTATTCATATAATTTTTCTGATTGTTTTTTAAATAAGTACATCAAAATTATAGAAAGATAAATGAATAATTTTGCATGCACTCTGTAATTTAAATTTTCTTATGAAATGTCACAAAAAGAAGGTTTACACATTGAATTTAAAGATCAAGTACCTTTGAATATAATGTATAAACTTTGGTTTACATAGGAATTGACTATATGTATTATAAAAATCTACCTACGTTTGATCACATTTTGTACTGACTCTTTTTAATTTGAAGAATCAGAAACAAATTGTAAATCTGTATAATTTTGCATGCATGATGAATGAATTTTCATTGTTATATAAGTATTTAATTTCCCAAAAATAAGCAAGAAATAAAAGGCTTTTTTATTTTTTTATTTATTTTATTTTTAATGCGGTTCACAGAATACATCTAGCTACCAAGTTTCAATAGCATAGACCTTATATAGTTTCGGAGAAAAGTGGCTGTGACACACGGACGGACAGATGGACAGACAGACAGACAGACATGACGCATCTATAAGGGTTCCGTTTTTGCCGTTTGGCTACGAAACCCTAAAAAGGTCAGTAATGCTCTTCTTCTTTATGTATGAAATCGAAATCAATTCAGTAGCGCTTCGGTCGACGAGTAATGTCAAAGCACAGAGCAACGCGTACCTACTTGTCGAGGTGCGCGTTACTCTGTGGGTCGAAAGCAGAAAAATCCGTTCCCAATCCGTATAATAGCAGCTTGGTGCAGTTAGACCAATCACTTCCTAAAATAATTGGGAGAGACCTATGTTCAGGTGTGAATAAGTCGATGATTGTCGGAATGTACCTGCCTACTTACTGGAAAACATATCTTTGACTCAGGATAAACATTTTTTTAAACAATTCAGTCTACGCCTTCGGCGCGGACTGAATTAATAATATTCTTTATTTACTATTAATGGGTGGTACATTCAATATAATACACACATCAACACCGTCTAGGGATTTTCACATTTTCTCAATTTTCAGAAAATCTGTTAGGAATAATATGCAACAATGTTATATTCTTAGGAAGCCCATTTTTCAGACTATATTTTAAAATAAAATAAAAATATTTTTTTTTTTTTTTCGACTTCTTAAAATTTTATTAAAATGAAAACAAAAAGTAAAAAAATGGTGCAACTAAAGATGAATGTGTCATTTACGAAAAAATAAAAAATAAGTAATTTCTTTTCAATTTTTTGCACTGATAGGAAAAATGTCATAATCATAATCATAATCATAATCTTTATTTGCCTTAAATGGGCTAAGTACATAAAAGGATGTTGAGTAGTTACATAGAACAAGCCCATTCAGCTATATTATACAGCATGCAAATTTAAAAATAAATTAAATGGTACCAACATAATATTACTTCATGGTTTACACAATTTATATATATTTATTTATATATATTTATATATGTCTGCAGGCAAATTCTTATAAGCCCTTCTTTGGAGCATGTCCCACGCATGCTCGATGGGGCTTAAATCAGGCGATTGCGCCGGCCAGGGTAAAACCGACACGTCATGGTCCTGCAGCCAGCTGGTCACCGCTCGCGCTGTGTGCGGACGGGCGTTGTCATGCATGAGAGTAAATTCTTGACCCATTTGAAGTCGATGAGGATAGACAATGGGTACAAGCACCTGGTCGCGGTATTTTCAGCGGTCATGGTGTTTCTAATCCAAACGAAGTCTGTTCTTCCACCAAAACGAATTCCCGCCCAAACCATAATTGTCACGCCCTTGTATGGATGGACTACCTGGGGGTGTTGCAGACGACTCTCACGACCAGGAACTCGCCAAACGCGTACTCTTCGTGAATCGGGATGAAAACCGAATCGGGACTCATCGGTAAACAGTACTACAGACCACTGGTTATCTTCCCAAAGCAAATGTTCACGAGCCCACTCTAATCTTCGTCCACGATTTCCTCAGCTGGAGTACGAAGTGGCCTGCGACCATGAAGGTTAGCTTCATGCAGTCTACTCCTCATAGTTTGGTCACTGACAAGAAATGGGTGTTCTGACTGGAGCCGTTGAACCAACTGCATGGCTGTAACGTTTGACTGCATTCTCGCGGCAACTTGTAAAAATCGGTCTTGTCGTTGGGTGGTTATGCGTCTCCTGCCGCGGTGTTTTTCAGCCACTTCCCCGGTTGCACGATAACGTGACCACAATCTTGAAATAACGTTTTGCCTGGTTCCAATCTCCTCAGCATTACTCCGCTTAGTAGCCCCAGCTTGGAGCATGCGTACTGCCCTTAGCATTTCTTCTCTAGTTAAATGGCGTCGCTGCATGACTTACACAATGAAATAAATTCGTAATTAATCAATAACTAGCTTTAAAACTTCAACTGGACAAAACAAATACCAATTAACTATCGTCAGTAAAATTAAAATTTCGAACTTCGCTAGGCTAGTATTTCCGAAATCGACCAAAATCGACCCATTTTGAAGCGATCTTTATACTAGGAAATATTCTTTGATTTGATCTGATAAAAATGTATTACTATAGTTTAATAGATGCTCTTGCTTCCTTTAATTTTTAAAACACGATTAATAAAACTTTATATGATAAAAATCGTTCTCGAAAAACTGGAAATGTGCAAAAATTTTAAAGATGAATGTTGTTATTGCTCAAAATATACTGGTTTATTTTATATAAACACATGTCTATATTAAAGATATTGATCTTATGAACAATATTCAAGCTATTATTTATTTTTTAAACACCTCAGATTTTAAAACAATGATAAAAAGTTTAGAATCTAGAACAATTAGGCATTTAGCGTACACTTCAATCACTTCATACGCCTGACAGGGCTGTTCTGGGTAGGACCTGTGTCGCTCTGTCATCCGTGACCCCCTACGTTCGCGCGAATCGATCGTTTTAATTAGAAGTAGTTGCAGAAATCTGTAAATATTATTTTGTTTTTATTTGTAAATATTAGGATAAGTACGTTATTGTGTATAAATAAATAAATATCGTGTAATATAGTGATTAGTGACTAGGTACTCAGTGAATATGGGTAAAAAAAAGCCAAGAGAAATAAAATGCCCAGATGTCAATTGCGGCTACTACGACGGCAAGTATGGTAAGTTCCTACAAGTATTGTTTTATCTTTATTATATTTATAAAAATACACAACCAAATAATTCACTGACGGGCATGATGAAATTATAAGGTTGATGCTGAGCGAAGCGACTGAAGCCAACAGCTGCCATTATTTTGCTACCTGCTGAAGAGGCAGTACAGTAGCTAAACGTACTCATATAGGCTTAGAGATCTCTCATTCCAGTCCTCTTCTACGTAGGTACAGGTAGGTGTCATTTAGCAAAGGCCAAGTAAGTTAGATCACGGCTGTTTTTGGTAATGAATGACTGTGAGAAATGAACTCGGTGCCCCAAAGTTGCTTGGGACCTTACGATAAGAAGAGGGATAGTATTTACCTAAACCACAGTAACTACTAGGTATAAAATATTCTCTTTTTACTATGCCTGAACAATCAACGTATTGCCCGTTCGCTCTAAGTTTGCATTTCGCCTCCCATACTACGCCTGTACACCATCCTGTCCGCCAGCGGCAACCTTAGCGCGAACGGGTAGTAAATAATATAATGTTTGACGCTTAGAGTATAATAGTAGATTCACGTTGTTATTGCTACACTGTATAAATTATAACAGTAGTACCTACCCACTACCGGTATAAAAGAATAAACGTGTAGTTTTATTTTTCGTTGTAGTCTAGCCGTTTCGTTGTTGTGTACCCTCAAAGTCTTTTTTTTTTCAGCTCATCGATTCCGAGATTGAACGGTGGTTCATTTGCAAAAAAAGATACACTTGAATCGTAAGTACCTAGTACTCGTAGGTACTTTCATACTTTAATTTTGAGTGTAATAATCGTTACTTTCTTAGTAAATATGAATGTATGAAAAAGTGGATAATTTTTAGGGTTCCGTAGGTACCCAAAGGTAAAAAAACGGGACCCTATTCATGAGACTTCGCTGTCCGTCTGTCTGTCTATCGGTCAGTCTGTCTGTCGGTCAGTCTGTCTGTTTGTCTGTCCGTCTGTCTATCTTTCTGTCTTTCCTTCACGAGGCTGTAGCTCATGAATGGACATAGCTAGAGATCTGAAATATTCACAGATAATGTGTTTCTGTTGCCGCCATAACAACAAATATTGAATTTTGCATGCCAATATTTCTATCAATAAGCTGATTCACCGAATTGACATACGAGAGCGAGACTTTGAGGACATGTACCTTTTTCATTCAACTTTGTAACAGCTTTATTTTTTGTAAGTAAGGGTTATAAACCCTTTTTTTTTTCTTTTTAACGTGAGAGAAAATCCTCATGGATGCTATGCCGGACTCCTACCGACTAAAAACCTCACGTTACGCTCAACAGCCTATGGTTGGGAGCCCAGGGTAAGCCCTCGGAAGGATGTCCTAGGACTCCCAACAGACCCACGGCCACCACTGCGGCCTCGCCTAGGGGTAGGTTCGGGTGCTATCCTGCGTCTTTGGGTGTTTCGGATGTGATCCCGCTTCTGAAGGGGGTATGCATAAATCCCTCACGTCACGCTGCCGTCATGGGCCTGCTTCTGTAAGGACGGTGAGCAGCCCCCTCACCGTCTTCAGGCCCTGGTTAAGGAGACCGATAGTCTTGGGCGAAGACACGTCTGCAGCGTTCATTTCAAGTGTGTACTTGTTGCCGTTATTAATAAAAAAAGGCAAAAAAAAATCACGTTTGTTGTATGGAAGTCCCCCATAAATATTTATTATTTTTCTGGTTTAAGTACTCAATTCAATCCTTTATTTTTGCAAACAAGGGTTTATATCCCTTGTGCTTCCACGGACCTCAGAAGGGGCCACCTGCGGGATCCAGCCTGCGGGAGACTAAGAATAGCTTTTTGAAAACTTTCTAGGCAACCTAAGTTCCTAGTCTATATACATATAATAAAAAGATCTAAAGTCAAAACTGTACATTAAACATATTTAAAAAAATACTCGCGGGGGGTTCTACACAGGATACCGAAGTCGAAAATGTAGTTAGAATTTTTTTGTCTGTTTGTCTTCTGTTTGTCTGTTAATTTTGCTTTGTCCGGAAGGATCTCGAAAAGTACTCAATATTTTTGATTAAAATTTTGCATAAATATTAACTAGGGGTAGGGTCTTCAAATAGACTTAAAATTGACTTAAAATTGACTGTGTTGGTGTAAGCGCCATCTATCATTGGTTGTATTTTGTAACACAGGTCTAAGCTGACATGCGGCGTGCGTGTTACTTGTCTTATTCATATTACAATGTAAAATAAATAAACGCATTATTTTACTCACAAGATGCATTCTATTATTTTTTGCTACTTATGTTATACCTATGCTTACCTCTTAGAAGACTGCTCGAATTGATTTCATAAATTATTGACGGACTTTTTTCTTACATATTATCTTTTCTCGGCTCGTCTCACAATTAAAATGATGATAAAAAAAAGTAGTAAAAAATAGAACCGACTTCAAACAAATCCTGAAAAATTAAATTTACTTGGCACATAGATAAATGTATTTTGATTTTTCATATTTTATTCAATATCATATTGAAGTCGGCGCCAAGTAAACCCATAGGTTGAGGTAGGTATTATTAATGGCACCAACTTCAATATCATATTGAATACAATCTGATAAATCAAAATACATATTATTACTTTGTGCTATGTAAATTTTATTTTTCAGGATTTTTTTGAAGTCAGTTCTATTTATTACTAAAAATTTTTTGATCATCATTTTAAGTGACGGGTGGACCGAAAAGTATATCTATCTAGGTGTAAAGTTCTTATCAATACAAATCAATCAAGCCCAAACACAAGGTACGTGCTGTAAATCGTTAAATAATTCCCTCGACTGTCTTTCGGTTCCATCATCAGATCGACTCCTGACCTTAATTAAATTGTAGTACATTAACAGTGGGCGCACACTAGGCGTCTTGTCACGGCGACAAGCTGTGGGCGCACATTTTGTTCTAAGCTCCGCACACTAGGCGACATGTCGCCGCGACTCCGAGACAAGCAAGGGGAGTCTTCGCGTCTGTCGCGCTATTGTCGCGGCGACACGGCGACAGTCGCCCAGCGACAGCTTTGGACAACGTGTTCCTTGCACAATGTCTGTCACGGCGTCAAGTCGCCCGATGCAGGCGCACACTGCGCGACAAGTCGCCGCGACAAGTCGCCTAGTGTGCGCCCCCTGTAAAGCACTTCATTAAAAAGTTACCAAACGCACTAGTTGTCCCTACAATTTTCGGTGGTTGCCCTCGATTTCTCCTGGATCCCATCATCAGATCCTGACCTGGTAAAAATGGAACTACCTCAGAAGTAAACCCTATTGAAGAAAAGAAAAAAGAATTAAATCCGTCTATAATTGACGGAAATATCAGTGAACATACATAAAAACATACAGACGAATGTAGAACCTCCTCCTTTTTTGAAGTCGGTTATAAATAAGGAAAGGTTTCTTACAACCGCATTTTGAATATACCTGCTAACAGGCACTTACTAAATAAAATGTCTTATAAAGGTTTGATAAACTTATACTTCTGTTGTAATTTATTTGGTGGTACAAAAAGTGCGGCATGAAATACAGCGTGTATTGTCAGCACCAACTGTCAACGTCCAATTGCACCAACTGGCAACGTCCAAACAAAGTGCTTGGGGTCAAATGAGTTCATGTCGATCGCATGCTACGGGGGTATCGCCCGCGGTGAGGTGAGGTGGTAAAAATTTTTTTAATTTCAAATTTGGAATCATTCAAATATACCTACAAAATAAGATTCAATCAAAAGTTTTTAAAATCGGCCAGTATTTTTTGAGATGCAGAACTTTTTAAAAAATATCCCTAGACGGTGTTGATGTGTGTATAATATTCACTGATCTGTATTATTACCACACTGGATAGGTGGCTGTCAAACTAAAGTTATGCCTTCATAATTCTCGCCATTGTGGCGCTGAAATCAGCAGCGCTGGTTCAGAGAACTAAAATTAGTGATGTGCCAAACTTTCTTGAACTGACGCGTATCGATAGATTTAATTTGAAATGAAAACATTTTTAGTATAATATATATTTTAAAATTAATTTTGTTTATTATTTGTTTTATATAAGAATATTACCAACCGAAATTACGAATATTCCCTTTAACTTCTCCAACTAAGCTAAATTCCTAGTGCTAGGAGTGGCCAGGATTCGAACCCGGGTCTTCTCGATCGCAAGACAGTCAGTCTTCTTAAACACTAAGCTATCGAAGCTTTAATGAATATTGCTCTTAATAAGGGTGGTTTAAGTTGGTGTCTAGTATACCTACCTAAATAAAATAATATTTACCTGCAATTTGACATACTCGTGACGCAAAATTGCAGGAAAATATTACTTTTGTTGAAGAGATTGAGAGAGGTATTAAGGCGCATCTCCACTTGAGCAGCCGCGGGGCGAGCTGCCTCAATCTGAGCGTGCCGCGTGCTAGAGAAATTACATGCATCTCCACTTGGGCCAAATTAATCAGCAACTCGGCAGCGTGCCTCAAGCTGAACAACGAATTTCTATAGTTTCTTACTAGCTACCATGGGTGACGTATGCCAATTCGCTGCAGCTTTAGTAATAATGAATCCCTACAAAAAGAATAAAAGGCAGACAGACAAAGATCATTGTGCAGTGAACGTGGATCCCATAAGTGTCTGTGGCTTTCATATACTTCAGTTAATTTGATGCATTTATCATTGTCCATTTCACCACGAAGTGAGCGTATATATATATTATATATATCATGCGCCATAGAAATTGAAAGGGAGTTATGTGTAGAAAAAAATAAAAATACGTGATTTTATTAATCATTTATTTATTTTACACTTTATTGTAAAACTATGGTACACCAGCGGACGGTATACTATTTATTAACCGGGAAGATCTTGTGTAATGCTTATAATAACATTTAACATCAAAATGATTAGAACACAGACGATCGCCAGATGTTGCCAAGCCATGCACTTCTGATTTTTGGATCAGTTGGAAATCTGCAATAAAATAAACATACATCAATAGAGTGAAAAACATTATGTAGTAAGTATTACCCACACAAGTTATTGTCAGAAAATAAGTGAAATAAATATTACTAATAAGATTTTGTTTGGTTGATACCATTATTATATATCGAAGCGCTCGTGGCCCCGCGGACTCAGTGTTCTGTAAATAATCACTGCAGTAAGCAACTTTCACTATGGCCAGTCCTTGGATGGGTGACCATTCTGGTGACCACTTTGTCACATTTATTTGAGCGTTTCCGTTCTTCGGAAGGCACGTTAATCAGTTGGTTCTGGTTGTCAGTAAAATGGCAGTCGTTAAGCCATGTTGAAGACCTTTTTGGGAGGCTTGAAAAATTTCTACAGCGGGCAGTCACAACCTGCGCCTGTCCATCTCAACACGGCAATACGGCTCATCAATTGTTACGTGGGACAAATTCTAAAATGGTGAAATGTGGGCATATAGTATGCCTCTGCCTACCCCTTCGGGGATGAAGGCGTGACCAAATGTAATGCAAAATGATACCACACACACATATCTATATCTATATATATAAAAACAAGAACTGACTGACTGACGATCAACGCACAGCCTAAACTGCTGGGTCTATAACCATGAAATTTCGCACAAATGCTCCTTATGTGACGTAGGCGAGCAATAAGAAGGGATTTTTGAAAATTCAACTCCTAAGGGGGTAAACAAGGGTTGCAAAGTTTGTATGGGACAACGTGATTCCTTGGTCCGATCTTCTTCAAATTTGGCATAAAACATCTTTAACTGAATTGATAGGGGACGTCTTTTGTATTTTATTGAAATTTGTCTTTTATCATGGTTAAAATGGGGTAGAAAAATATTTTGGGGAGAATTGCCCCATAGTTCATATTAATACTTCTTAGTCGGTACTTTTTGTTTTTTTTTGACACATGTTTGAAAGCTCAATTCGAATCAAAAAAGATGGTCTCACTTTCTGATAAGTAAATGTCAAAAAAATCAAATAATAATTTTAAAACTCTTCATTTATTGATTTTTGCCCTTCAATGTGCGGAATTGCCTTCATATTTTGTATGTCAAAAATTCATTTCTGAGAAGGAAAACCTGTACATATCTGGCTAGGAATTATGAAAGAACAAGTTCTAGGTAGGTGTACACGGTTCCGATTATCACAGACTATTTATTAAGTACCATCTTCGCTTACTTTCTTATTTTATACAGGGATAATACAAACGATCAGAGGCGTTAGATGAACATTTAGCAGATGAAACCTACAGTAAATGTCTGGTCACAAAGGTTGCCTCAGCCTCGAAAGTCTGAAGACTTACTCAATCCAGAAATACGAGAAAGAAAGAAGTTCAGATATCAATTCTTTAGCAAAAGCAGAGAATGCTCTCTAAATCAATCAACAAAGACATTAGGTATCGATTTTTACAAAAAAATAGATTTACTTAGCTCAAAGTACGTATTTTGATTTATTTAGTCAGAATTATATCTATACATTTAAAAACAGTAACTGTAAAGTGCCGCGGGATGGCCACAGAAGACGACGGCAGACGGAGCAAACGAGTTCCAATGTGGGCATCGCGACTTGGTCCACTCGCCAGATGAACCGAGGACCTACAAGAGGGCGCAGGCTGGGTGATGAAGGCGCAGGACGTAAATTAGGAGAGGCCTACGTCCAGGAGCGTACATGCTGATTTGATTCATATAAAAATAAAAACTGACTTAGATACCTGATCGAGATCTAGAACCTTGAAATTAGATTAATGGCATAGTTGCGCACAAAGAAACGATTTTTAGGGTTCGTGCCCTTAAACGGGACCCTATTTATGAGACTTCGCTGTCCGTCTGTCTGTCTATCTGTCCGTCATGAGGCTGTATCTCAGGAATCGTGATAGCTAGAGAGCTAAAATTTTCAGATTATATATTTCTGTAGCCACTATGACAACAAATACTAACGTCAGAAAAGGGGGGCGGGGATTAAGGGGGCTCCCGTCCAACAAACGTGATGCTTTGCTGATTTTTTGGTACGTAACCCTCTGTCTTTCCACTCCGACCAACTAAACCGGCCAACCATTGTTCGGAATGGAACTCATTAAGGGACTTTATTCCTATCTATACTTAATTCTTTATTTATTTCCTCTGTGCGCGAGTCCGCTTCGCACTTGACCAGTTTTTTATACTACTAAGATGGCAGATAAGCTTACGGTCCACCTGATCCTTTATTGAGTGGACTAATTTGCATAGTGAACGTTCACAACTCCAGTGGCGCTGCTGCATTTCGACCCATATTTCCCTTGGCATTCAGTAGAGTCACGGAAAAGTAAAATATCCCGTAACCCTACTGATAGTGCTTCGAATTAGGTTCGTTTACAACCAATTAATTAAAATCCAATTTGTGCCAAAATAATACAACGGGAATACACGCGACAGAAAACCACGCGATAAGAATAGAAGCGACGGGGGACCTTTCTGTTCTCTCTCTCTCTTACGCAAACGAAGTTGTGCGGGTCAGCTAGTAATTATATAAAAACAAGAACTGACTGACTGACGATCAACGCACAGCCTAAACCGCTGGGTCTAGAACCATGAAATTTCACACAAATGCTCCTTATATCACGTAGGCGAGCAATAAGAACGGATTTTTGAAAATTCAACTCCTAAGGGGGTAAACAAGGGTTGCAAAGTTTGTATGGGACTACGTGATTCCTTGGTCCGATTTTCTTCAAATTTGGCATAAAACATCTTTAACCGAATTGATGGGGGACGTGTATTTTATTTTATTTAAATTTATTATTTAACATGTTTTAAATGGGTTAGCAAAAAAATTTGGGGGCATTTGCCTCGTAGTTCATATTGATACTCCGTAGTCGGTACATTTTTAATTTTTTTTGACACATTGGCATTGTCATGTTTGACAGCTCAATTCGATTTAAAAAAGATGGTGGCTATTTTTGATAAATGTCAAAAAAATCTAATACATAATTATTTTATTAAAATTGCATATTTTTATTGATTTTTGCCCTTCCATATGCGAAATTGCCTTCATATTTTGTATACAAAAATACATTTGTGAGAATGAAAACCTGTACATGGCTGGCTAGGAATCATGAAAAAACAATTCTAGGTAAGGTGTACACGGTTCATCCGAATAATACAGAGTATTTAATAAGTAATATGTTAAGTAGGTAGTATATGTATTTGTTAAGTAGGTAGCCTGTATTCTTAGACTTTCTTATTATATACACTTATACAGGGATAATACAAACGATCAGAGGCGTTATAAATGAACATTTAGCACATGAAATCTACAGTAAATGACTGGTCACAATAGGAGAAATTGTATTAGTACGGGTTGCCTCAGCCTTAAGTCTGAAGACCTACACAATCCAGAAATACGAGAAAGAAAGAAGTTAAGATATCAATTCCTTAGCAAAAGCAGATAATGCTCTCTAAACCAATTAACAAAAACATTAGTAGATACGTATTTTGATTTATTTAGTCAGAATTATATCTATACATATAAAAGCAGTACTGTAAAGTGCCGCGGGCTGGCCACAGAAGAGGAAAGACGACGGCAGATGGAGCAAACGAGTTCCAAAGCGGGCATCGCGACTTGGTCCACCCGCTAGATGGACCAAAGACCTAGAAGAGGGCGCAGGCTGGATGCTGAAGGCGCAGGACGTAAATTAGGAGAGGCCTACGTCCAGGAGCGTACATGCTGATTTGATTGATATAAAAATGTAGTGGACTAATAAATTCGCATAGTGAACGTTTGCAACACCAGTGGCGCTGCTGCATGTCGGCTCATATATCCCTTGGCATCCAGTAGAGTCACGAGAAAGTAAAATATACCGTAACCCTTCTGATAGTGCTTCGAATTAGGTTCGTTTACAATAACCATTTTAATGAAAATCCATTTTGTGCCAAAATAATACAACGGGAATACACGCGACAGAAAACCACGCGATAAGAATAGAAGCTACGGGGGACCTTTCTATTTCTCTCTCTCTCTTACGCAAACGAAGTTGCGCGGGTCAGCTAGTTTCTTATAAAGAAAAGTTTTCGATCACATCAGACCATGATCAAGTTTATCGATACGATAACATGGACATCACTAAACGAAATTAAAATCCTATTTTTGTGCTTAAAAATAATTTAATCTCACCTATATATTATTCTTATACATATTTTGTAAATAATCAAGCATTTTACATGTAGGTCAGGCTGATTTAATGATAAAAATTACAAAATTCAACTTACCTGTGAAATCTAATGTTGCTTCCTTTTTTTAAGCTAATTTTGCAAAACACACATTTCACCATGTCTACTGCTTTTTTGTAACCGCACAAATCCTCACTAAACTGCACAAAAGTCCTTAAATTACAAAATAATTCGTAATTCCCGGCGCGATACGGGAAGTCATTTGCATCATACGTCAGATTTAGTTCCTTAAACCAACTCTAGAGGCGTTTCAAATCGGCACAAATAATTCGCTGTCATTTGTATGAGACAGCCAATCCAGTGGTAATAATACAGATCAGTGATAATATTAAACACGGTTGACATAATCTTTGTAGATATGAGTCCTGTCTCTCGAACTAGGTTATACCTAAAAACATGTTATTGAACTAACCTTAGTGACTAGATTGGCTAAGTGTATTTTAAATAAAATCACGCATGATATTATAAAGGGTGTTTTTTTTAGAGGTATAGAACTTTGAAATGGAATAAAACGAAGGTGATTGTTTTTATTGATATGAAAATGACTTTATTCGAAAGGAAATCTTCTGGCATTATAATTAAAATATGATTTCTGGCAAATAACCGCCACGGCTGGCTCGGACGTAGTCTAATCTAGAGGTCCAATTTTCGATGACTTTCCCAACATTTTTGGCCGTATATCGACAATAACGCGCCGAATGTTGTCCTCCAAGTGGTCAATCGTTTCGGGCTTATCGGCGTAGACGAGCGACTTCACATATCTCCACAGAAAATAGTCAAGTGGCGTAAAATCGCACGACCCTGGAGGCCAATCCACTTGTCCAAAACGCGAAACTATGCGGTAACCAAACGTTTCCTTCAATAAATCAATTGTGGCACGAGCTATGTGACATGTTGTGCCGTCTTGTTGAAACCACTACTACAGCACATCATGGTTGTTCAATTGATGAACAAAAAAGTCAGTAATCATCGCTCTATAGCAGTCACAATTGACTGTAACGTTCTGGTCAGCATCGTTTCTAAAGAAGTACGGACCAATTATTTCACCAGCCTATAAAGCACACCACACAGTCAGTTTTTCTGGATGTAACGGTGTCTCAACATACACTTGAGGATCATCTTCACCCCAAATATGGCAGTTTTGTTTATTGACGTATCCATTCAACCAAAAGTGAGCGGCACCGCTAAACAAAATTCGCTTATGAAAATCACGATACGCATTACGGACAGAACCAATATTTTCAAAATAAATTTGCACAATTTGGAAGCGTTGTTCAGGCTTCAGTCTATTCATGTTGAAATGCCCAACCAAACTAAACATAAATCACTTTACAGCTGATAATATTACCGCCAGTTAAAACAGTTATGCCAACTTAAAGTTCTATACCTCTAAAAAAAACACCCGTTATAAGTAAACCTTTGTTTTTTCTAACCAAAATATCAAAGATTCTTTTCTAGGTACTTTATTGCCGTTAACGCAAAGACGTATCATGAACATTGCGGCTTTCAAAAACAGCTAAACTTTTATAAATTTAAAAAAAGAATTCTATAAATTATCTGTGGTAGCAAGCATGAAGTCAATATAAGAGGAATGTGGGGAAAAAGGGAAACTTGAATTTCACTTACATACTGAGACATAATATGGTTAATGTATTTACGGGTAAAGTACGTAATATTTAAATTTATAAAATGTTAATGTAGTTTATCGGCTTAGTAATTATTAACGTAATTTAAGTCATAAAATAACAATATCATACAGAAAAAAATATTTAATAAGTAATAATTTAGTACCTAGTAAGTAATCCAAACATTTGTAATTTAAATCATTTTAATAATCTTAATATATTATTATTATGTTTCATTATTTTTTTAAAGAAATATAATTACCTAAATAAAAAAAATATTCAAATACCAAAATAAAACATTAGTACAAAATATCCCAGACATCCCCTTACGGGTCGCGGGCGCCAAACCGCAGACTATAGAGTACATTTTCTTTGTGCATTCAATAAGCTTGCCGCCATTTTATCGATCCGAGAAAATGAAATAATATTATTATTTCTATTGTACATACGCATCAAATGACACGTTTTTATATTAAACAGTTGCTGTGTAGCTTGTGCATCATCTGAAGATACATGAAGGCATGTTTTTTTCGAGTTTTCTTTACTAACAGAATTTAAAACAGTGCGTAATAGAACTTTCGCTAACCCTACAGCCGCGTCACAGATTTTCAAGTAATTACCTTCTTTACGTGTTGCCATTTTCAAGTGTCTATAACGTATCTATAGTTTTTATATCATTGCGTTAACGTATGAACGTATTTCATAATAAAATAATGTGACGTCAGGGCGTGCGTAGCTGACATTCTTGGCAAACAATATCCTGCGGGAACTATTTCTTAGCTTAGCTGTTGTTTGTTACATAATACGGGGAAAGATGAGATGATACCACACGTTTTGAGGTTAAAGTTCTCCGTTACTTTGTACTTAATCAATGTTTGCAGTTTCATGACCCTTAGCTTAGATTGTGTGTACTTAAGTTATAAAGTAGGTAAACAGGTATTTTAGTTCGGGTATTGATACAGAGCATGTAACTCTACGCTGTTACTTTTCATTCGATTTCGAAGAAATCTAAGACCATTAAGAATATTAATTTCTTAACGTATATTTAAATCATGTTGGATTGATATGTACCAAATTATATCTTAGAATCTAAGGTCAGAAGAGATATGGAAATAAATATGATTACCCAAATAGTAACTTATTCAGTTGATACCTAATTGGACTCAGTAGGTAAGTTAAGCTCTCAAAGTATTGGCCAAGCAATAAACCTAAGTAAATACAATCGACTATTTCGTATAAAAGGAGTTATTATGATTTAGGAAACAATATATTGACAATTTAAACTGTACAATTCGTAGAGTTTTAGGAATTGGGTCAAAATGGAATAGAAATGTTAAGAAAACAGTGCAAGAAAACAAAGTTAGGTCTTTTAGCTTAATATTACAAACTCTCTATAAACATGTAAATAATAATCAAAGTCTATTAATGTATTATATGTAATCAATGTCAATAATGGCAACCATAATATTATAATAGTACCTACCTACTTCATAATATTATATGGTATACATACATAAATATTCTACATAGGTACGTCATTCAATTTCATCACATTGTCTAGGACCAACAAAACAATATCAAATACCTACAACAACGTTTTACTCAAGAAATTTCTGAATGAAATGTGTTGTGATATAATTTTGACAATATCTATGTAGGTATGTAATACTTTAAGGTTCTAAAGAGTTTTCATAAGTCGCCTTAGTATTTCAACTGCGAAAGCTCTTCAAGTTTATTGCTTGTATGCTTTCTGTAATAGCTACGAAGTGTTATTATAGCACTTTATGTACTCCCAAGGCGTGCCTCAAGAAAATTTTGTTTTCGGTGTGAATGCTATTTTTGAAATAATTTCATTTTATTGTGCACCTATTGTACTGGGAGAGCCGACTTGTTTGATTTCACTTGGAATGTTTCGTGTATCAATTTAAATAACGGGCATAAACAGGCTTTCAATTTTTGTGCAGTTATTTTTTAAATATATTATGGAATCCTGGCAATTTTGACTGCATCTGAATATAAAACTAAATTTTCATCGGTCAAGACATTAAAAGCAAAAACATATCAGTCGCATCTAGGAACTTCCTGTCTAAGGAACTTTGTAACTTCACAAGATCTGTAAACTCAAGAAGTTGAAAATGCTGACTGTCAAGTTTATAATTACCCCTTAGACAGTTAAAAAACTATATACGAGTACGATTTGAATTGAAGTTAGTTAAGACTCTAATAATTCTTGTAAAACTATCGCAGATTGTTCCGTAGACTCGTAACTAAGTTCAGCATGACCTTAAACGAGCTGTGGGCTTCACGGGCTATTAAACACGGAATTAGTTTCAGTTGGGCGGGATAAAAAGAGGTGCAATTGTGGCTAGATTGTAATAGCCAGATTGAATTTCAGAGCAAATATTGTTATAATGCTGTTAAAGGGAAGTGTTTAGGAAAAATAAATATAACTATAACTATAAAAAAACGTACAATTGACGTTGAAATATTCTGGTTTATGAAACTTTGTTTTTGGTAAGTTGAGCAATTTTGGGTTTGACTTTTATTTTTCACTTTTAAAAACAAACAGTCGACTGCCGCGACTGTTTGTTTTTAAATGAGCCTAGCCATTTTGCATATGACACTTTTTAAAATTGTGATATATTTATATTGTGATATATGTATATGACAGAATAATAAATAAATAAATAAAATCATTTTATTTCAGACCATTAGATCCATAATGTTAGATAAGTACAATTTAACTTAAAAACTACATTAGTAATAGATAAAATTCATCAATTATACAATAATTACAACCAGAATTAAATCAAAATAACATACAAATTAATCAAAATACAATAAATAAAATTCAATCAACAAAATAAAATTCCATCAACAAAATAAAATTCAATCAATAAAATAAAATTCAATCAAC
Source organism: Miltochrista miniata (assembly GCA_933228765.1). Lineage (NCBI taxonomy): Eukaryota > Metazoa > Arthropoda > Insecta > Lepidoptera > Erebidae > Miltochrista > Miltochrista miniata. The sequence goes on along the minus strand of OW121757.1, from coordinate 16,503,214 downwards.
AAAATATAAATAAAAATCAGTCAATAAAATAAAATTCCCTACCTATGTGTGGAGTCCCACCCAGTGCTGTAACAGGGGGGAGTCCTACCGGTCCTTAAACACACTCAAGAGACTGTTGGAAGTGGAGCGGAGTCGTGCAAGTGCTGATGCCGAACGTTTTCTAATTATCGCATATAAATCGTCTGTACGCGCCTCCGCGAACATTCCCGACGCACTGCACCCCCGAGACAGCCCCAACAGCATCCTGAATGCGTTGTTGTATTGGACACGTAGGTCGCTGTAAGCCCGCCGCGTATAACGCGTCCACAGGCTGCACGTGTACAGCGACTGACAGAAAGCTTTGAACAGAGTAATTTTCACTGTATTTGCACAACGTGCAAACCTGCGCACCACCATGTTACACCTAACAGCCAACGACCTACGCTCCCTCTCCACATCCAAATCGTCTTTGAGCTCATTAGTGACCCAATGACCCAGGTACTTAAAGGAACTTACCCAATTCAATCGAGATCCGCAGAGCAGCACCTCAGGAACATCTGTGTAGTTAAAATTTAGTGAACCCGATTTGAACATAAGGAGCTCACTTTTCTTCACATTGTACCTGAGTCCATGAGACGCTGCATAAGCCTCACACAAGGCCACTAGTTTCCTAAGACCGCCGATCGATGGGCTCAGCAGCACCATGTCATCAGCATAGCTCATGTTATTCATGCTAACCCCACCGATGTGACATCCGACACGTGTGCCGCTGAGCCCACCGATCAAGCGGTTCATGTATAGGTTGAACAAACGGGGCGAGCTCAACCCCCCCTGCCTCACTCCACACTCCAGTCTGTACACCTCAGACTGAGCATCAGCCCACCTAACACTATTTTCCTGATTATTGTACCAGTATCGGAACAGAGACACCACATCACTAGGCACCGTCGTATCCATCAGGAGTTTACTCCACAGTGCCTCATAGGACACAAGATCGAACGCCCTCGACAGGTCCAAAAAACAGGCAAATACAGGTGTTTTTCTAGTTGTGTAGTATTGAACAGTTTGCTTGAGGCACAGAATGGCACTCTCCGTGGACAAACGGGGCTTGAAACCAAATTGAGCATCGTGCAGTTCAATGTGCTCAGCCAGCTGTTTATCAAGCAAACTGTCCAAGACCTTGGCGATTACTGTGGCCAATGAAATTGGCCTGTAGTTGGACATGTCGGAGGCATCCCCCGTCTTATCCTTGATAATAGGAACTACCATTGTGTACATAAGGTCCCGTGGTAGGTAGTGATGACTAAGACACAGGTTCAGCAGTGTAGCGAGTAGCCCACACAATTGGTGCCCTGCATGCTTTAAGTGTTCGACACTCAGGTCATCATGGCCGGGAGATTTTCCTCTCGTCATATTTTTGATCACAGTGGCAATTTGTTGAGCTGTGAACTCAATAGGCACCTCATCATGCCCCGTTCTACCTCCAACATTAACCCCTCTATGCTCAGCCTGTAATGGAGACTCCACCCTAAAATGATTAACAAACAAGTTGGCTATGCTTTTTTGGTCACTTAGACCAGCCACACTAACAGGAAGGCTCGGCTTCATTTTTAATTTATTTGTAGCTTTCCAAAATTTTCCAAACTGTTTTTTAGAGTGAGTTTCTGCCAAAATATCTAGTTGAATTTGCTGTTGATTATTCTGAACAAATTTTAATTTAGATTTGATTTTTTTCCTAGAATTATGCATTGCCTCAAACAATGTACCATAAGTAGGTGCACCATGACTAAGCCAATTTTTATAATGCAGTCGAGCCTCCCTATGAGTGCCACTCACATGTCTGTTCCAGCCCTTGACATGCTTTTTTCTCTTAAGTCCCCTTATAAGTAAACACAGCACCCTCTTGTAAAACCAATATTATGTCAGAATAAAATTTATCTATTTCTATCAAATGATTAGGTAGTATTATTACAAGTTTTTTGAAAACAGTCAGTACAAGGTATTTCTATTAATTTTAATTTATTATTACAAAATTCCTGATAGCATTTAATTTGATCATTATTTCTTTCGCCCCACCTAACTTTATTACTCAAAAAATTTCTTAATGGTTGTCTCTGAGTAATCTTACTCAAGTTACAATCAAATAAGACGGGGTAGTGATCTGAAGGATACACCCCATAAGAAACAGTCACATTATCAATTAAATCTTTGGCTGCACTAGTTATTAGGCAGTGATCTAGCCAGCGCAGTGATCCCCTAGCCTGACAAACATATGTATGTGTGTCTCTGGGAAGTAACTCATAGTCAACACAAGACCAAATCTGTTCATTACATACCGATAAAAGTTCACCGAAGAAGCGTGATCCTGGGTGAGCATTAAAATCACCCATTACCACAACACACTCAATGTTACAGCTCTCAACAACAGCCACTATCTCACCAAGACACTGCGTAAATCCAACTAAGCTGTCACTCTTGCCGTCATCAAAAGGCATGTAGATGGAGAATAGCAGCATAGGACGGTTCTCATATTCCACTGTTATTGCTACTAGACGATCACTTTTATACTTCACAACAGTCACAGATGAAAATACTGTCTTTCTCCACAGTAGTGCCACCCCACCATATGGTCTTCCTGTTATCACCTTCCCTGAGGTATCCATGGCCGACTTCCCAGTGTACGCAAAGTCATCATCCAGGTTTCCTAGAAAAGCTAAGTCATGCGGCCAAACCCAAGTTTCTTGCAGAGCGACTATGTCCGCCTTTCTACATAGTTCTCTCACACTATCCACAGATCTGTGCACTCCTTTACAATTAAATGTAGATAATGTTATATTAGCCATTTTTTATTGGAGTTTTGTTTACAGGCTGAGTCTTTTCTATCTTGTTAGACGGTTTAAAAAATATGAATTTTCTAAACCGAATTCCCTCAGGCCAAAGACTGTCATCCAAAAATGAATCAAGGTTAAGTTTGGAGACAAATACCTTGAACGCACTGTAGGGTCTGTCTGATTTCATAATCATTTTCTCCAACTTCACCGTCAAACCAGTCTTGGTTTTAATGTATTCAGAAATGTCTGCCTCCGACGCCCGCCTATCAACATTTGATATGAATAGCGGGATTTCAGAATCGGCAGCCCTAAAGCTTTGCGTAGAAGACGATTGGGCCGTACCCATTTTTCCAGCAAAGCGACTTCGCGTCTTTTTACGCTGCACATAAATCCACGGTCCATCCGCTTCTTTACTTTTCCACTCACCCCTGCAAGCGACCTCCGCCATAGTTGGTTGTTTTTGTTTACTTTTGCTGTCGCTGTCACGGCTGTCACTGCTGTCATTGACAATAACGTTTCTTTCCAACAAAGTTGAGTTGATACGAGGGAGTGGGACGTCACAATTCGTTTCCGTATTTGAGGGACAGAGAGAACGATACTGCATCAAATTGCTCCCTCCAATGTCGCTATCGTCCGCTGAGCGCATTTTTGCATCTGTGGAAGCATATGCTGCGGGAAGCGGTTGTTTCGGCGACGAGGGCGACGGCGACATCGATGATTCAGGAACATGCGGCAAGCCGATCGGTCCACTATCCATCAAGTACCCTCCTCTTCTTACATTCATATTTGAATGAAGCAACGAAATGGGAGTATTCAAAACATTTACCTCACTTTTTCGCGTATTATCAAACTCGATTTTCGTTACATAGTTTGACTTTATTTCATTTATTTCTTCACGTACGAGTAACAAGTCTTTTAATAACTTCGTAACGTCGACGTGGTCGAAGCAGATCGGTGGCAATTTCTCGAGGTTGTAGGCCACAAATATTGGTACCTGATCTGGTTCAGGTGTACGGACTGCATCGCAGCGACTACGCGCGGTCCATATATTTAACTGCATGCTGTTGCCATCCATGTTTTAAACCGTACTGACGACGCAACCAAAACGCGCGTTCTTCTCCTTGACTAACTGCACAATTGCTGTATGCATTAGCGGTGGACAGCATGCGGCGACACTACACGACTTTAGCCAACCGCGCGAAGTTGAAGGCACGACTGTAAGCAGTTGAAATAGACTTTACACGACTGCGTGCAGTTAATATCATGACTGTATGAAGTCGAACATAAAACTGCATGCAGTTTAATATATCGACCGCACGCAGTCGCTGCGATGCAGTCCGTGTGATGGCAGCCTTACCCTCCTACGAATGCTCAAATGTACCTATGCTTCTCATTCATACGTGTGTACATATGTAGATTCTATTGAATTCATTTCACTATAACGAAATTGTCTATGACATATCTGAATGTCTAATAAATATAATGAGGAAATGGCTGCACTAGAAAAGAATCTTTATACCTATACAGCAACCTCGTCAACAGACTTCCAACAAATGCTACGACTCTACGAAATGGACATCTAGGCGTACTTAATCTGATTGGGAAACCGTAAATCCGACCAATGACAGCGGACATTGCAGTCGTTGACTTTTGATGTGGGGCTGGGAACTTACGTCGAACGTAGCTGGACCGGGAGTGATTAGGGTAATGAAATTATCCTGTTATTTTAGAGGTTCTCCTTTACTTTTAGGTACAGACACATGTTGCTGTACTCTGAATAATAACGTATTATTTTAAGAGTATTCTATTACTTTGTGGCTCAGTGTTACACTTGAGTTTGACCCTTTTTTTTACTAAAAACCACACGTTCCTTCTGTCTTCGTTTAGGAGCGCTGGGTAGGTCCTCGGCAGAATATCCCCAGAGTGAGTTTGATCGCCGGTCATAAAATTATGCTCCGAACACCATAAAATGTAGGATCTAGGTTAGAGAGTCTGTTGCCAATTCCTGTCAGGCGGGCGCGTATTGAAATGGTTGTATATTATAGAAATGCATGCATTAAGAGTGTTAATATTCTAACGAACAAAAGCTCAGTGGTTATAGCTATAGGAAAACGATTAATTTCCAATGGAAATATAAATTATCCATGAAAATTCTGTTTAGCTACAACGATTTGTGAGATACAGCCTGGTGACGAAAAACCAGACAGACAAATAGATGAATAGCGGAGTGAGCCAAAAAGCGAAGGGTACGGAACACGAAACTCTATAACAACCCAACTTTTACTATTCAATCCAGTGCCGCGCGAAAACTCGTCCATTAATAAATTACAATATTCTAACAAGTTATGTACTAACTCGAATTCTCGCTGGAGCCAAACTACAAACTAGATTACATTCTCATTATTTCCTCAGTGACAGCTGCTGAAAGAACAATTTCCACAGTGATGATCTCCTAGGGGCAATCCGACCTCCTTGTCGACGACCTATAAACATTTCAGTACGGGGTTTTCTCCAACATTTGCATGGCAATTAGAATAGGAACGGAGTCATATTAGCATTTCAATCGTAGAGAACTAACGCCTGCATTTAGTTACACTGCACGAGTGAAGGAAGATGGTTTGCTGGTTTTTAAGCTCTTGGTTCAAAGAGATGTATTTACCAATGCCAATGAAAATTAGGGCCTTTATTCGCCACTTTATTTTGATCTCGTTTTTAAATAACAAAAATTTTCGTGTACAAAACTTTGTTGAGTAACGCCTGTGCATGATAAAAGGCAGATTAGCATTGTTCAAGTTTGAAATTCAAGTTTGTTTCAACTTCAAGGAATTAAGAAAGGAGCTTTGTTTGTGTTCTTGGATGTCCCGTCTAAATATATAGTTATAAATATAAATATGTTGACTGCCTCGAGGGTACAGTTGTAACCAACTGCCGCAAAGAGGTCCTGGGTTCAACTCCTGGATTGGACCAAATATTTGTGTAATTCACAAATGTTTGATTCGGAGTTCGGGTTCTTTTTTAGTATGACTAGAGAACGTCACGCGGTTTCAACCGTGTAGTTTCCGTTTCTGTGGCAATACGGGAATACAATTTAGCCTGTATTACATAACGATAATGTAGCTTCCCAACAGTGGAAAAAAAATTAAAATCGAAGTAATTTTGGAGCCTATAATTATTCAATGCAAACGAACAATGAAAAGTTTCCTCTTTATAAATTGGTATAGACGTGTTTGTATTTGGAAATGAATAAAAGAATGGTTATCAGTTGTTGAGTTTTAAGTAACAAGCGTGATTTTTAGGGTGTACTGAACCCTAACTAAAGGGCAAAAAACGGGACCCTATTCACCGTCAGTCCGTCTGTCCGTCACGAGGATATATCCCAGAAACCGTGATGCTTAAAAAGCTGAAATTTTCACAGATACTGTATTTCTGTTGCTGCTATAACAACAAGTCCTAAAATCACAAAAAAAAAAATTATTAAGAATACAAAAAACCCGACTGCCAAGTAAACATACAACTGAAAAGCAAAAAACAAGCTCTACATTTCTTTTGTCATTTTCTTTAGCTACTTACTTAGAGCTTGTTTTTTATCTTTTCAGTTGTATGTTTACTTGGCAGTCGGGTTTTTTGTATTCTTAATAATTAAGAATATTTTAACCTTTTTAGTTATGTTATTATAGGAGTTATTAATTTTCGTGTAGTGAAGAGACATCACCAAAATTCAACCTTAATTATTATATTTTTGGTCATATTTCCGATGCTACTCAACCGATTGCAATCAAACAAAAGTAAGATTTTAAGTCTGACCAAGACCTTACAAATTCACAATGCCGCATTAAAATCGGTTCAGAAGTTTTTGCGTCCATCGCAGTCAAATAATCAAAACGCCAAAAATTTGCCATTTTGATTTACTAGAAATTTTATTTTTCCTGGTATCACTCACACAATCGCCGTTCAGGCTGTAGAGCGTCCAAGAAAAATTTTCAAGGTTTACACTTTAGCGCCAAAAGCCTGCAATTTGGATTTTTTTGAAATTTTACGATACTTGGTGTCACTCACACAATCACGACGAATCAAATGACACTTCGCATGTCAAAATCCGTCCAGCCGTTCAGGCTGTAGGACGTGACAAAGAAATGGAAATACATACATACATAGTCTCGAAAAACATTACCCTCCTTTCTTCGGCAGTTCGGGTAATAAGGTGGGATTAAAAGTGCTCGCATACAACAAACGTGATTACGCAACATTCTGTGCGCGAGTCCGACTCTCACTTGGCCGGTTTTGTGGTGCGTTTTGGTGCGGAACTCTAAGTGCACGAGTTCGCCTTGCACGTGGTTGGTTTTTAAGTTTTTTTTCATTTCAATTTAAAACTTTCCATAATTATTTAAACATATCTAAATCACTATCTAGCTTCATAAAGATTTTAATTCAAAATATTCAAGCTTCAGATACAGAATAATTAATTCCGATATTACGAGGAATGCATTTGCTGCGGAGGGTTAAATCGAAACATGGCGGGATACAATGTCTGCGATGATGGGCATGTAGCAGTGGGAATCGAGGTCATTTCTCGGTGGCACGTTCGGTGCTCCAGATTGCAATCTATCGTCACAGTCTACGTTGTTCCAATGCGAAACATATTTAGTTGTTCTTTATGTTTTGCTGTCTAATTTTTTAGATAGCAAAACATAAAGAAGTAGTTTTTAAATTCTAGGGTGACTTTTGTGCATAAGGCAGAGTCTGGATCGGGTTTCTAGCTGTCCGGATGAACACTGAAGATGGTAGCCGTGCGTGTTTATGCGTGCGTTTCTTTATAATATGGAAGAATTTACTCCAAAACAACTGGTAAGCGTCGCCAGGTGTTCAGAATCAAACCTGGGGAGGGTCCCAACGTTTTCGAAAGTTTCTCAGACAGTAGTGTTGGATATTTACATTTCACCATTAGCTTCGGTGAGGGAAAATCTGAGGTGGATCTGTGTAACGGAGTGAGAGTGGGATTTGTGTAACCCTTGACTATCGGCAGTCACTCGCGAAGTGCTATTTCTTAATTCTTGTCCCTCGTTTTCCATCAGGATGTAGCATAAGATCTACGAAGATATCAGTGTCTAAAACATACCAGTTTCACCTACGAGTGGAATATCTACAGGAGTTATTTGGAGTCATCAAAGTCGAAGAATTGTATTTTGGAAGTTTTAAAAGTGAGATTAAAATGATGGGTGTGGTGAGGACAGCCTAGGAATTGTACTAATTATATGATGCTGAAATCGCAATATCGTGCCAAATCTGCAACGATCGTTATAATGTACCTCATCATCATACCTACATGATATTTGTCTCGATATCGATATGCCATTACGCTCAACAAAAACAGAACGACTCTCTTATGAAATCTTCAATATTGTGTAAGAGTAATATCACTGCTTGTAACATTAATATTGACATTAATCATAGCATGATATGATAAGTGGTTTACATGAAGCCTTTCAAAAAGCCGGGCAAGTAGTAGTCAGGCACGTGCATAAAGGGTTCTGTGCCAAAAACTGAAATAAACCACGTTATTTTGTATGGGGGCCTTAATTCTATTTTAATAAATATTTATTAATATAGCGACAACAAAAATACATCTTCTATGAAATTTTCAACTGACTGGCTATTATGAATCATGAGATACAACCTGGTGATGACCGTCTATCTGTAAGACATATAGTCTTACAGATAGACGGACAGTGGAGTCACACTTAAATTATAAACTCCTGGTTTTACCTTCTGGGCACAGAACCCTAAAAATAAACACAGTAATAAAATTCTGAAAGCTATTACTGAAGCTTCTACGCCTCTATCTCGTCTTCCATTTTTATTGATTTTGTATTACCTACGATGTCTTTCAATGTGAGTTGAGTTCTATGAGTAAATAAGTATTGATAATATGTTATTCTATTACTTAATGAAACTGTAGCAAAGTGGGGTTCAAGCAGTTGCTGTATTTTTATCATATTTGGGCTTGGCAAAGACGCAACGTACATACTTCTTCCTAATTTAGTTTTCACGGCCCATGCTTCAAACTTGCTAGATGCTCTAGGTGCATAGCATCGTTGATTGTACATAGATCAGTCCTAAAATAGAGGTGACAATTTGAGATATTTCTAAATACGAGTGTTTTTTGGTGACAATTTATACCACAATTTTGATAAAACAATACACGCGGCACAAGATTACATACCTACACATTCTTAATTATGCTGCAGAAACGGTAGCTTGTTTATGAAAGTTGGCTTGGCCAGAGGTCATGAAATTATAAAGTATACAGAGACTGAGCGCAATAGTTACAACACAAGGTACGTACTACCTTGTGTTACACAGGTACAAATTAAACGTCTAACACCTGGCTTTACCTAACTTTATTACCACCCCGTCTGTGTCGTCAGAGGACAACGTAAAATATTTTTCTCTGACGCTATCCTTTGGTAGTGAGTCGTAAACTTAAACATTTATTGCTTTAGATATGGCTTATGTACGCCTCGTCTTTACGGTTGGTGCTAGTCTTAGTGCCGGCGAATGGTCACATGCTATTTTCACATGGCAACAAGTTGTTTTAAGATGTTGGGGGTTCAATTTTCGTATGGTACAAATTATTATTTACCACTTTCTAAAGAGATGAAGCTTCCCAACCGTAGGCTGTTAGGTAGGATACGTGTTTTTTCAGTCGGTAGGAGTCCGGCTCGGCATCCCTGTAGGATTTTCTTCACCTGACGTGACCATGTCTGTTAATCATCAGATGCTCCAATTGCAAGTTAGGCTGACTTTGGCCCGGACGATGCCAACACGGCGCCATCGTACCCTTATGTATTGGTTCACTGCACATTAAAATAGGTCATTTTAAAATCGAATCGATGTGCAAATTCGATTCCAATATGTCTGAATTTCCGTTTTAAGCAGATTATCATTAGGATCGTGGTTTCCAACGCTTTCAGTTATAGTAAATTTTGCATTACATTATACTCTAACTGAAAGCATAAATATACTAATTTGAGTGACGATCGATTAATCCCCAAACCCGCAAAGCCGTATTCAACATTATTATAAACACACTCAATACCAAATTAACTTGTGTTCAACCATACCTTCAAAGTATTCAGCACCAAAAGGAAATAGAAATATGCTTTTAAAGGAGGCTTTTCACAAAGAAGATAAAATTTCCATTAACGGATTTTCATATTAGTCGCGTCGTAGATTACACAAGTACCATTCCGCGTGGCGGCAAACAAATCAACACAGATTCAATCAAACGCGTCGTCAACCTTTTAATTAAAAGCTTGTTGATTATATTATTCAGTAAAATATGGTTTTTGTTTAAGTGTATATTACTTTTAAATAAATAATTTTTGGGATATTTTCGCAATAAAACCAAAACGAAGGTGAACAAGTGTATAGATTAACACATGTTCACCGTAACTAATGAATGTACCTACTTACATAGTTCGCAGTACATACATTACGTGCATTATAATACCACAGCCTACAGATCATAGTAGGGTTTCTCATAGGAGATCATAGTAAGTTTTCTCTTTATATTGCAATGATAATACTTTGAAACACAGGCTGGAATGACTACCGGAGGGTTGGATCTATCCAATAAAAAAGGATCTGACAAACATAAATAAAAAAAAAACATAGGTACATTATGCCGACAGCATTGCCATGTTGAATGTAACTAAATAAACAAAAGGTAAATCAGGATAGAGATTCATCTGACTTATCAGAGATTGAGCACGAAATATTCGGCCTCTATAGAACTAGCAAATACCTAACCAGTATGTTTGAAGTGCGGCTCCGCTGTAAACAGGTTGAAATTGATTTTGAAGCTTATCGAACTCTATTCGCTGCGGCGCACAACCACTATATGATGGAATTTTGTATTGCTGGGAACACGCTTTGAGATATTTACGTCATTTTACTGTAAAAGGTTTTCGTGGTACTGCAATTCTACTAATAATATAAAGATACCAGAAGGCAAAACAGAAGCTAGAATTTGGAAAAATAATTTAAATAGTCTAGAATATACTGTCAATCCCATAAAAATCTACTAGTACTGAAGAAAAAAAGAAAAAAACTGTTAACCGTGTGAAAAATTGGTTAACGATGTGCAGAAGTATGAATACCAGTCTGCAAATTAGGTAAAGGCGATAATAATTGGGAAAAATTAAGTAGGTATACCACTCGAACTCGATCCATCAAAACATTGAAAACATTCACCGGTCGGTTGGTGTGAACTTGTAATAATTGAATTGTACTTACTCGGGTACCGCTTAATTATTTCTACTGTTTGGAGGGGGTGATTCAAAGTCTTTCTCATCCTCCGAGGACGATGAACCTATTTGAAATCCTCATCTCGAACTAGGGAGGGGACACTGACTGATCACCACCGAGACTTACCCGGCTTGCGTCGGTTTTTTCGGGACTCATCACGAATCACGACGAAAACGTTTTTAACTACTGAAAAGCACGACACGGATCGAATATTACTATTGATGAATTCTCAGTATCAAAACGCACGCTTCCTAACTACTTCGTGTAGTACATGTAGACTGTAATCGAACGTTTTAAGTAGCTTTATTACGGTTACTTTCTACGTAATATCGAAATAAATATATCTAAATATTAACACAAAGGTAACGTCTGTTGATGAGTTATATTTGACTATGTTTACGGCGACGCACGCCTGGTTAGGTTTATTAAGCACGTTGTGTATCCAGCCCCTAGTTAAGATTGAAAGCTCGCATTTACTGCTCCAGTGAAGCAGCATCGACGGCGTATGCGTACTTCTATAAATGTATGAGCCATTTTGAAGTTTCGTGAATATTAATTTTCTCTCCCAAAATTTCTTAATATGCAAGTAATTATACGACTACAGTATCTGATTGAACTGAAGTTTAGCTATACTCCCGAGTACATGTCATCTCTTTTTCTACTTTGAATGTGTGAAAAAGAATACCAAAGTTACGTAATTTTACCCCGAAGGATTAGACATACTGTACACCATCATTTCGTCAAATGTGTTTCTGTCCCACTTAAACGAAATGTATTTCTGTCCCACTTAAAAGGTAGCAAGAATAATAACGCATTGAAAGATTGTTGCGGGAAAGATAAAATAAAAAAGTGTTCAAGCTAAGTGATACGTACAATACTTTTGTGTAGAGTGTTCAAGACTTTGAAAGAAGTTTCTTTCGTGAAGGTTGCTCAAGTTTCTGTTGATCGAATTCGTACACACAGTTTCTAAAAAGATAAGTCAATGTAAAGCTCTATAAAGGGTATTTCCACAAAAAAAGCGCTACTAAGATAAAATCTTTGATGGATACTGATCTATGTGTACTAAAAGTGATTCTTTATGTATCTATCTAGACAGAATACAATTCTGTTGGGAATATTTTTCATTGCAGGGTAACTTGACCTTTTTTCTTACTGAAGTGTTTTTCTAATGGAAGACTAAACTGGCTCAATTTTTATTGACCTTAAAAGAACCTCATACTTTTATGCTTTTGACGACATTGTTGGTAGGTACCTATATACTTGGTCAAATGTAGGAAAGAAATATTTGATTATTCAATAGTTATTATGGGTCGATCGACTTTGGTACAATTTTATTTGAGGTTAATTTTATAAAATACTCAATAAAATGGTTTCAAATCACGGAACTGCTCTCGTAAGCCCTTAAATGCTGACCCAGCAATAATAAAAAGTTCCCACAGGTCATGAATATTGTAATGGGAAGAAATTGAGAGGGTCTTTGTACGTCACAGTGACCACGACAGCAACTTTGCTTTTACTGAAATCTTATGAATATATTATTTAAAATATTGTCAGGGGTCGACGCATAAAGGAACATGCATGTTTACATATAAATGAAGTAATTTGAGGTCTTAAAGTAAATTTTTGATCCATTTTGTCTAGGTTTTTTTTTGCAAATATTACACCGAAAGTTGTTCTTTACAGAATGGCCTTACACCACAAGAGAGATCTAACTATAAGTGGATGCCATATTTCCAAGTAACGCTGTTTGTCTGCTTAGTGTCTTGTAAAACGCCAACAGGAGAATACTGTCTGGAGTTTTGAAAAATATCTTACATGACACAATGTGTACATGCGACGGGAAATAATTATATTGTTATGTAACGAAGTTGCACAGGTCAGCAAGTAATTTTAACCTTAAACGCCAGTAGTATCACTTACCAAGACAACATTTTGTCAAATGAAATGTTTATCGAAAATTGAGGAGAATCTACCAAACTGAAGGTAAATATGCTCGTGAAACTGACCTGTAACCCAATTATCCTACATTCACTGTCACGTAAATCCACATCGATAGGTCACGTAACCTACATTTAGATTTTCACCGCAACTAGCAATCTGTTTGTTGACTGTAAACTCATATGTACGGCGGCCACGAGATTTGATTTAAGTCCAGAGCGTTTGTATTTATATTCCATTCGAATTATTTTGAACTTTCTGAATTAGCACATTACAATTTGTGTTTTTGTAAGCGGTTGATAGAAAATAGCAGAATTTGTGCGTATTTAATAAAATAAATTAACTATAAAAGAACTTTAACTATTAGGAAACATTGGGGTTAGGGTGCTTTTCCACCAGAGATGTGCTATTCAGCTATGTTGCGAAGATGTGTAATCTTCGCTCCGAAAATATGTGACCGTTTCCACCAATACTACGCTATGTAGCTGTGCGAGGAAAATGCGCTACGAAGATTCGCCGCTGCAAAGTAGCTGTTCGAGAAAGATGCGCATCTCAAGCTCGAACTGTAGGTACTCTGCTCTGCACATAGCTACACCACTCGCGATGGCCCATAGCAGGCATCCCATAGCACGCATCCTTCCATATAAAAAACATAACTTAGTTGAATCCGTTTCCACCAGTGCCAAGCTATGTGCACCAATGAATATTGGTGGATATCAAACGCATCCATAGCAACGTATTCCATAGCACATCTCTGGTGGAAAAGACGCCGAGCAAATAAAGATTTTACTATTGTCTTTCTTACAAATAAATTATATTTCAAAACCAACTTTAAACTTATGAGATGCAGCTTAAAATCCTCTTTCAGTTTCGGCTGTCTTGTACTCGTGGGTATGTTCGAGTACATCCGTATAGCTAAAACTGAAAATTGAATTCTAACATAAAACATGACAAATTAAGGCATTATTATACTCATTACAAATGAAGCTTGTTGCTATATGCTTACCTTACGCAAAGGTTTCCATGAAAACAGTAACAAATCATCTACCTATAAAGTGAAACAAACTTTAGTCCAAATCCAGTGTTAATCCGCCATTTTATTATGCACAGGTGTTACTTAAAAAGTTTTGAAATGGATAACGTTCATTGTACGTAGATTCACTACATAAGTAAAAACATATTATTATGTGCCTAATGAGGGTGCCTAAATTCACATTGGCTTACAAACCATCTCTTTGAGCCAAGAGCTTAAAATCCAACCTACCGTTCTCATTCACTCGTGCAGTGTAACTGAATTCAGCCGTTTGTTCATATTCCACAATTGAAATGCTAAATGTGACTCCGTTCATATTCTAATTATCATGTAAATATTGGAGAATCCTTTGTACTGAAGTATTTAAAGGTCGATAGCGAGGTCGAATTGCCTCTAAGAGGCCATCACTGTTGAAGTTATTTAGTACTGTAAGGGGAAATTAATGACAGCGTAATCTAGTTCCTTTGCGCTCGGTAAGACTAATTCGCAGTACGCCTAACTTGCGTTATGACTAGTCAAAAGGAGAAGTAGGCATAACGCGAATTAGACCTACTGCGATGTAGGCCAACAGCTAAATAGGTCAAAGAATAACTAGACCTACTGAGATTTAGTCTTAAGCCTCTTAAGTTGGGATAAATATCGATCGAGGTCAGCCCACCTGATGGCAGGCGGTCACCGTATTCTAGGGACATTTGCAACGCCAGAGTGAGATGAATTTTTACGCTTAATGTTCGCCGACGTAGGGGTGCGAGTGGCGTTACGTGAGGTTTTTTAGTCGGTAGGAGTCCAGCATAGCATCCATGATGGACTTTCCCTCACGTTAAGAATAAAAGTATAGACAACATGATACTGATATTATTCATTAAAAAGTCAAAATATCCTTACAGCTGCATGATAACGATAACGATTTCATCTATGTACAAATTAAGAATTCAACTCAATTAATATTTTAGGCATAACGCGATGTAGACCAACTAAGATTAAGGTATATGCCGAAGTAGTCCATATACGAAATAGACCAACTGCTTTATAGGCATACAGCTAACTAGGCTGAAAGCGAATTGTAAATGACATGTAGACGTAACGCGAGTTAGGCACACTACGAATTAGTCTTACCGAGCGCAAAGGCCCCACTGTCTCCCTCTAGTAATCCTATCATCATGAACTTAAAAAGTACCATGACAATTTTCAAGACAATAGTGATTCGGTATCCTCTAGAAATTTCAAATGACGAAATAGACCAACTGCTTTATAGGCATACAGCTAACTAGGCTGAAAGCGAATTGTAAATGACATGTAGACGTAACGCGAGTTAGGCACACTACGAATTAGTCTTACCGAGCGCAAAGGCCCCACTGTCTCCCTCTAGTAATCCTATCATCATGAACTTAAAAAGTACCATGACAATTTTCAAGACAATAGTGATTCGGTATCCTCTAGAAATTTCAAATGACCCTAGAAATTCTAACGTAAAATTCTAGCGTAGCAAGTGCGCAAACAGGAACTAATCAGGGTATCGGTCTATCGTTACGTAAAGTAAAGTAAGGAAATCACTACACAGCACGTACGGCTAGTAGCTTTAAAAACAATAGGGACCTCGGCAAATAAACTATTGCCCGCGTTGAACAAAGTTGGCCAGCTTTGCAAGCGACAAAACAAAGTTTGTCGACTGTAGTTACTCGACGAACATTCCAGCGCTCTAATATAGTTCTTTGTTTAATTAAGCAAACTCACTGCATTTGTTTGTTACTTTAGTTTAAATTTTACTTAAACAAATGTAATTTGTTTACTGCACTTTTAATTGCTTCGGTAGTGCAGGCTTAAGTGTGTGCAACTGCCGGGCTGAGGGTTCGGGTTCGATTCACGGATCGCATCAAATAGTTTTTTATCCCCAAATGTTTGTTTCGGAGATCGAATGTTTTCTTTGTTTAATAACTATGTTTTTAGAATATTTAAGTAAGTTTATCAGTTGCCTACATCTCATAGTATTTCGGCTAGAAAACAATGTGCATAAATGTTAAAAAAGTACTATATTGATAATAATGTGAAAAAGAAAATATCAGTCTATATAATCTTATCATAGTCTTAATAATATAGTTCGCGCTAAGAATGTTGTTGATTACCGACCTAGCTACACCCTGTTACTAATCTAGTTCTATAGTAGGTACTAAGTTTTAATAGATTTATAATTCGTAAAAAATCTATTCATGTTGAAAATTTCCTTCCACAACTAAATCCAGCTCTGTTTACTTTACAACATTCTCTTTAATCCCACTAGTCCCATTTATTTGAAAGAACGTTTTATGTTCCTTTGTGACACACATGTGAGAACTTTGAGGTCATCAGAGTCTTTGGAATTGGCGGTACCGAGGCATTCGACATCTTTCTACAACAGGTCGGTTACTGTGCAAGCTATACGGCTCTGGAATGCATTGCCCTTAACCATAAGAAAAGCAAAGTCGTTAAACATTTTTAAACGAATGGTGAAAGACCACTATTTAGAGTCTTAGTTTAACCATTCTCCAAGTACTTATATCCTTGTAACTGCTATATTAAGTAATCTATGAATATAATATTGTGTATGTATATAGGTTGGTATGTATGTATGTATGTATTTATGTATGTATGTATGTATGTATGTATGTATGTATGTATGTATGTATGTATGTATGTATGTATGTATGTATGTATGTATGTATCATATGTATGTATTTGTATGTATGTTTGTAGGTGTGTACATAGTTGTAAATACTGTTATTGACTAAATTTAAATTCTTCTACCTTTAATACACCTCCCAAATTACTACCCATCTTAATCTCTGACAATTATCTCCATCCAAAGGTTGCCTGGTAGAAATCGCACTTAGCGATAAGGCCGCCCATTGTACATTACAAGACCTTGTATTCCTTAACTATGTAAATATTTTTTTTGGTGTACAATAAAGAAGAAGAATATTTCTATTCTATTCTATTCTATTCCAGCTTACAGGCTGATAGGCAAAATGCGTAATACTTTGATAGCGGACGGATTTCATGCAGAGCGGCTAGATATTGAATGCATATACTACGAAAGAGAGATATGCCCGCCTTGTTCCGCAGGATTCCTTAAGTGCAATTGTTCCAATGGAGTTTTGACAAGCTTACGGCCAACCAGATGTACTGGTGATCACCGTAGCTTATGGACGTTTGCAACACCAGAGGCGCTACACTCGCACTGCCTGCCTTATTAAAACCTCCTAAGCCCTGTTTTGAAGTATCCTACACTGTAAGCGTTTGGGGAAATCAAGGCCAGCAGATAATTCTACGATCCAGATATGCGCGGAAAAAAGTTGGCATCTTACAGTCTATTGCTGGTTAAGTCTAAGCTGGAAACGCTTAATGGAAATGCCTCAAATCCGATACCATTTCAAGACAAAACCATAGCGTAGGTGCTTACCACAGTGATCGTTTACAAAACAATATACTAACCGTTCACACATAATATAAACCTTCATTAATTACCTACCCCTGTGCGCGAGACACCTTATAAAACAGCTCATAATTATCTCGACGGTGTGTTCTGTGTTTCATCATACTCACACAAAGAGGATGAATAATGATAACCCTTACAACACAATCATGCCGAGGTTAATTTCCCTAGTGAGGTTGATTGAGACAAAGGGAACTGAGACACTGATCCGACCTCGCTAGAATAACAGGCTCTACAGACTCTACAGGCAATTTATTCTAAACCCGTCTTAGATTTCTGCTTATAATGAGATTTACATCTCAACTAGTGACCCTTTTAGATGCGTTCTTGTGGAAATCTGTTAACTACTATAGTTTGTTCGTGACACATCTTTGTCTATCGGACTAGCCATGACCCATAACTAATGAGGTAAGATGAGATCTGAAATTAGAAATTTGGGTTCATAGTGACTACTCCAAGGCAGATTTTCAAAATACTCACATGTTCGTTTAAAAGTAAGAAAGCAGTGATACTTTCTTATCTTGAACTTATGATAAGAATTCATACATCATTAATTTTTGTACTTCTTTGGCCCTAGAAATTGTTTTGTCGTTAATGTAAACACCGTAAGTTCATGTAGTCTCGGTCTGCCACATTCTGATTACTTAGGTATTACCTTTTATTTGACAAATAAATAAACATACACTCAGTTATACCGAAAGGCCTACGTGTAAAAGTGTAACAGCGAATTTGAGGCCATTTAATTATACACAGGGACCCGAATAATTCAAATGTCTGTCAGAGACCGGTTTCCTGTAAATAATTCATGAGGTGTTTGGGTTATACCACAGCTGCCACTCGAGTTTCAGATGTATAAAATGTAAGTAGAAGATAGTGAGATGGTCTTTGATTCATTTAAGGCGCTCTACCGGACACGTTGCTTAATCTG
Organism: Miltochrista miniata; assembly: GCA_933228765.1. Lineage (NCBI taxonomy): Eukaryota > Metazoa > Arthropoda > Insecta > Lepidoptera > Erebidae > Miltochrista > Miltochrista miniata. The sequence goes on along the minus strand of OW121757.1, from coordinate 16,484,729 downwards.
ATATCAAAGGGTAGGTCGCTCCAAAGGTTCTATTCACCCTTCTCTTATCTGTTTTTTACCAAGTACCTATGAAGGTGAAATGTAGATTTATATGGATATGAGTTCTGTATCTACACTTAAAATAAAACTAACGGGTGGAAATCTGTGCAGTAAATTTTGATATGGGTAATTTTAAAGATCGGTAAGTACTGAAGAGATTTGTCTGAAACTTAGTATGACAATAGCTTTTAGTGCACACGCCGATTATACCTATTGACACCATTTATCCAGAGATAAATATTGGTTCTCGCTGACAAATGGATTCAAATAACAACATAACATAGAACGTGATGTTAACTGGTACGTATAATCTACGCTTTCCGTTGAATGTGTGGTTGATGATCGTAACTTACATAATAACTTACTAACTTTAATGCATTTCTGATTGCATTTTGAATTGAGCATTTGGCACCTTCAAAAGCTTGTCATTTCATGTATTCCAACAAGAATTTCATACAAATTGTTGGAAGTTACAAACTAAAACTGTACTTAGCCGTGTTTGCTCGTATAAAATGTAACTTAGTCTGTATTTGAGTATTGAACATTGAACATTGCCCCTTTTTAGTAGTAAACTGGTTTAGAAAACAAAATTCTTCTCCTCCCAATTAGATAAGAAAATCGAACAGAATATTTGTTCAGAAATCGAGTTTTCTGGAATAGCTGTTCCAAAGATTAAGATGGGTAAAAGTCAGGTAGTCGTTTACGAGTCGAGTGCGTAGAAATATATTTTCTTTTGGACTACATTCGCACATGGTTGAGTTATAAAATCAACATAAATTTTGTCGCTCTGTTTCACTTTACTCAGGAGGGTATAATGTAAAGACACTTGGGTAATATGTAATCAATCAATCAATATCAATCAATACATATAATAAAATTGTAACTGGTCGCTGTCTGTACATAGAAAATAAATAAGAAATATTACTATAGGGGGGCTTTATGAACGCAATAGAACCCAAAACAATGATTTTTAGAATTTTTGTCTGTTTGTCTGTATGTCTGTTTGTCTGTACGGTTGTGCACGCTGATCTCAATAACCGCTTAACCGATTACAATGCGGTTTTTTTTATTGTGTTGAAGTTTGCCTCACTTAAAGCATTAAAGACTTTCTAGAAGACAAGACTGCCTGGCAGTGACACGAATTGCTCCTTTCTACATTAAAAAAAAACTGTATTAGATACTAAGATGAATAAGAGGGACCGGACTGAGTTTCTTGGGGTATTCTTCTCATAATATTTTTACTAATATAAATCCCATTAAAAAATGTAAAGTGGACCCTGTAAAATCAGATCATCGCGGTCAGTTTGTTTCTTATCTGAGAAATAGTAGGGAAAATAAGAAAATAATTAGTTTTGTCCCAGTTAACACACATCGCTTGGAAACATTCAGAAGAAACTTAGTCAAGAAAATAACAGAATTGCCCAATTACACTAGTGTAGAAGAATCCTACTCTGATTTATTTAATTTGATACATGCTGTGTTTGGGAAAATCTTTACCCCTAAGACTTTATCAATCGGAGGCAGCTCTGCTTTCAGTGACTGGGCAACACCCGGAATTTATAAAAGTCGCCATAAACTATATGAACTGTATTCTGAAAAATCGCATAATTTCAACCCAGAGTTTCAGGAATATGTAAAAAAATATTCAAAGATATTTAAGCAAGCCTGTACCTTAGCCAAGTCTAATTTCATTAGAAATAAAATTTTAGATTCTGCGAATGTCATTAAAACTACTTGGAACATTATAAATGCGGAATGTGGTAGGTGTACAGCGAATGAAAGAAAGTTTCATTTAAAGATAGACAATCGCCACGTTTCGGGGGATATGGATGTGGCGACCGAGTTCAAAAAAAAATTCAGTAATGTACCTATAGAGATTACTAACACTCCGGTCGTCTTCCACCTCCGCCGAGCTTTTATTAGCAGAATCTGTAGCTGCCTGTGAGGGCGCGTTCGAATTTACAGTTGTCAACTGCAACGACATCTTAAAAGCATTTAGATCTATTAATGTTAAAAAAACCGCTGACCTTAATGGGCTATCAGTAAAATCCGTATCAAGTATTATAGATGTCATTGCACCCCACTTGGCAACTGTGTTTAACGATTGCGTCTCAAGTGGTGTATTTCCTGATTTGATGAAACACAGTAAAGTTATACCACTGTTCAAGGCTGGCAGTACTTCAGATCCGGGTAATTTCAGACCTATCTCGGTGTTGCCGACCTTGAGCAAGATATTTGAAAAACTAATACTAGAGCAGATGCTGATCTATTTTAATAGTCACAAATTGTTTCATGAGAAACAATTTGGCTTCACTAAAGGACGCTCGACTACCGATGCTGGTGTAGAGTTATTGAAATGTATTTACGAGGCCTGGGAGAATAAACAAGATGCAATTGGTGTGTTTTGCGATTTGTCTAAGGCATTTGATTGCGTCCAACATGAAACATTAATCAGGAAATTACACCATTATGGCATAAGAAACAAGGCTCTCGATCTTCTGACTTCATATTTGAACAATAGAATTCAGAGGGTTGATGTTAATGGTACACGCTCAGAGGGCTCTGTAGTTACTATGGGCGTCCCACAGGGTTCAATACTCGGACCATTTTTATTCCTTATATATTTTAATGACCTACCCTTTTACGTGGGGGACAAACAACAGGATTGTTTTGTTTGCAGATGATACTTCTTTGATTTTCAAAGTTAAAAGACAAATAGATAACTATGACGATGTCAACAACGCAATCTTAAAAGTGGTTCATTGGTTTAACACTAACAATCTTAGACTGAATGATATTAAAACTAAATGCATAAAATTTACCTTGCCTAATGTAACACAGTCAGAAACCAATGTTCAACTTAATGGTCGGGTGTTGGAACTTGTGGAATCAACGACGTTCCTAGGGTTAACGGTCGATGCTGGTTTACAATGGGGTCCACATATTGTCAAACTAGCAAATAGATTAAGTTCAGCAGCATTTGCTGTACAAAAGATAAGGCACTTGACGGATGTAGATACGGCTAGAATAGTCTATTTCAGTTACTTTCATAGCATAATGTCTTACGGTATTCTACTGTGGGGCAATGCTGCAGATATAGATAAAAATTTTATTTTACAAAAGCGGGCCATAAGAGCTATATATAGATTAGGTCCAAGGGTCTCTCTGCGCGAAAAATTCAAAGAGTTTAAAATTCTTACAGTAGCATCACAATATATTTTTGAGAATCTGATGTACGTACAAAGAAATTTACATAGTTTCGCTAAGTTAAGTGATAGACACAATGTCAACACTAGAAATAAAAGTCACCTTGCTGTTTATCATAGCAGATTGCACAAAATCAGCAATTCTTTCATGGGTAACTGTATACGCTTTTACAACAGGCTACCAGACGAAATTAAAAGTATGTCCCTTAATAAATTTAAAAAGGTTGTAACAAGTAAATTGTACTGCAGGGGCTACTATACAATTGGTGATTATTTGTTGGATGGAGAAGCCTGGAAATGACCTGCTCTACTGGATTCTCAAAAAAATTGTAAAAATGCATAGTTTTTAGATTCATTTTGTAAATAGAGCTCTAAAAAGAATAACCCGCTGAGTTTCTTGCCAGTTCTTCTCAGGTGGGTCGCGTTGTGAACTGGTGGTAGATTTTGATTTATATTCTGGACGTTTTACAAGAGCATCTGTATATGCCTATGTGAAATAAATTTATTTTTCTTTCTTTCTTTCTTTCAGTCTGTAGCATTTCCGAACCCCCGGTAGAGTCACAAAAATTTTGACAAACCTAAATAATTTTTTAAAAATTTCAAAGGGAATAAATTTTATTTTATTTTATTTTATTTACTTAACATTAAGCGTTTATTTCATATCGATTGGTTTAGAAATAAAAGAGTTATAACACTTTTAAGAATCAGATATTTTGAAAATTTTAATTGTAGGGGTTTCTTTGAATGTGAGTGTAAATCTAAACTGGCGTGTTGGCTTAATCAGCTTAATGATCAAGACTATTTTAAAACGCCTTCGGCGCGGACTGAATTGTTCAAAAATAGACTTAATCTTTAAGCTCTTTTGTGATTAAGCAAACAGGGCAGTTTCACACGCTGCTTGATGAGTCGGATGAAGAAATACATCTCCTTTCATACACCTTATGTGACGTAAACGAAGTTGCGGGGTCAGCTAGTATAAATAATATACGTACAATAACGGTAGTACATTACGTACTAATGCTAATACGTTATAGTTATGCTAATACGAATTTCCATCAGCTCTTCATCATCAGACCAAGTTGCGTAATTTATGTTATTTTCGTGACACATAAGTTACGCTCTTGTTGAATATGACTTGAATATGTGTGAAGAGATGTTCAACCATACAATCACGAAATTAATAGATATTAGTCAGTCTTTTAATAAATTACTAAAAGTTTGTAAGGTCGACAATTTGTACTGTATGGTTGTTGTAATAATCAGTTACCCTCGAAGGTCAAAACCCTAAATCTAAGTGAAAGCACCATTAAAGTAGTGTAATTGCGATTCAGGATTCAATCCCACATGCAACATGAAACGTACCCGTTAATCACCACACTTTGTACTTATGTTTATATTAGAAGCTCTCTATTGCCGCGGAACTGCTGGGAATGATTCACCTCAAGTTTCTGAACTATTGATTTTTTCTATACAAAAGTTACACGTGAAACAGTATTAAATATTTTAATTAACAAATAAAATTTTAATTAAAAAATCTACTAAATCCAAACATGAAAAGGAAACTGAAAATGCCCTTCATACTACGAGCATATAAAACAAAAACGCCCATTCCTGAATATCGGAACATGGTACCTACCTGCCTAGCTGCAAATTGGTATCAGGGCGAGTGACCCAAGCCCCAACATTGTATAGAGCCGACAAACGGACAATCGTCCTGTGAACATGCCTTGGATTTGGGATTTCAATCTCGATATTGAATAGTGTTGTATGGGAAAGTTTGTACGTGCACAGTGTACAGCCCTTTCATTTCGTAGTTTGTTATGTTTGTCTTAACCGACTTCAAAGTAGGAGGAGGTTTTTAAATTCTAATGTGTAGTATGTTTTTTAATGCTTGTTCAAGGATAACTTCATCGTTTATGAACCGATTTTTATTATATTTATTATTACAAATGATACATTTCCAATGATAAGGAAGTCAGGATCTCTTGATATACAAAATCGAGTGTTTCTTTCGTTTTTCATTGAGTACTTTATCTAAAGCACTACTATTCAATGAAGGCCTGAAGTCTAAGCCTCAATGGTTTCAATTCTATTCAATTTGTTGATTGTTTATAGGGCTCCGCATACAAAGGGTTGAAACAGGACCCAATTACTGACACGTATTTCTAACCTTAAATATGCGTTTACGAGATATTTACTATTAAGAGAATATTTTTGTTGAAATAGATTTTATAGTAGGTACACCGATAAATATTGACTTACAAACAGATTTTCCAAAAGCCTTTCCTTAACTTTATAATAAAAACAAACGTAATAAACTTTCTAACGGTATTTCATATTTGAATGGTAGGATTAGAAGCATGAAATATGGTTTCAAGCCTCCATTGTCTCTGGAAGTCATTATAACGCCTTAATTGAGTAGATTTTAATCTGTTTTTGTTGTTTTGTACAAAAATTCTGTTTTGTAATCCTGAACGTGGCGGGGGATGCTTTATAGAATAAATCTGTTAATATTATGATCCAAGGCAAGTGCGAGTCGGATTCGCACACGAAAAATTCCGTACACTAAAACTGCAAAGAGAAATTACGCTTATAACTTGTTGTCGTATGGCCAAACATTCATTTTTTATCTGAATCAGAATCAATCATCTGTAAAAATTGCAACTCTCTAGCCATCGAGGTTCCTGGCACAAACAGACAGACGGACAAGAACTGAACCCTATTATTAAGACTCCGCGTTTTAATAATAAGATTCCGATTTTTACCCTTTGGGTACGTAACCCTAATAAAACATCTATGGCTACAGCACACAACAGAGCGACACGCCATATACAGTACGAGTTGCTCTATGTCTCCAGCAATACGTGTTAAAACTAAAAATGTTCAAAACTTCATCCCATGATTTAATGAACTTTTTATAGAAATTCTTTGGTCCAATTTACTTAAAATATTCTCAGCTTTTTGGAGCATACGTTTCGTAATAAGTGTGATCGAGTGCTTCAGTGAGGCAGACGCTTTGAGGCAGAGAGGGCCGTTTTCGCCTAGTTCTAATTAGATCCTGGTCGGCGGTACATCAAAGTTGGGGATAAGTTCTTTCGTTAAATTGACCGTAAACTTAAGACAGCGTGCATAAAATCAGCTGGAAGAGCCTGAGATAAATCGCTATTTATAAAAGAGAAGTCGATAAGAGCGATACGTGAGAAAAATACCTATTTTATTATTATATTTTCATTACTTTAAGAGTTTTGTGATATCCCTTTTAGTGTAAAGGAAATAATTGCTTAATATGCAAAACGTGTAGAGCTGGTAGGCAACACAATCTGATCTGTCCTTTTATGTTATGAATGAGGCATGTTTGTTATACGTTGAATTAACTATAGGAGACATTTCTGCTAATAGAGTCATATATGACTGGCGACGAATCGGCGATGGAAGTATAAAGGAATTGTAGCATTTGTAGCATGTCGTTAAAAAGGAGAGAATGACTTGGGTTGATAAGTCATTTAGGATAATGATGAAGAGAAGTGGATATATAAAGGACGACTAACCCTGAGTTTTCCCGCGAGAGTTAACTCCCTAGCCGGTAATAAGTCTAGTATAACGGTACTCATATCCTAAAAAAGTAATTTTAATTTATGCATTTTTAAAACATTGTTTAACAATACATTTAAAACAGAGTTGATCTAGAGGGAATTGTAGCATTTGTAGGTCTGTGTCAACATGAACGGAATTGTTCTGTGGGAGCTAAACCCTTAGCCAATAGGTAAACTTAATGAGGCCGAGCGAGTGTTGCCTGCTTTTGTATTTAGATTATTTCCGGTACAAGAGAAAAGTATTCTTCGAACGACAATGCAGTCTTGATTCAGATTAAATCTCTTTGATTTAGTGACTTCTTCTAATGGCATACATTTCTTGAGAGGTAGTAAAAGTATGACTATAAAGTACATACTATTATATTATATTTGGTAGAAGCTATGACTAATAATGTGACAGTATTATCTATGTCGAATTATAGCTTTCTCATAATCTCGGAGCTATAATAACTATACAGACGGACAAACTGTATAGATTCACTATTATTTTGTTACATAAGAAACATTATTGCGACATATTTCCAACTTTAAATGCGCATATAGAAATTTGGAACAAGTTTCAAAAGTGAATGAGACATTTTTGGGGATATAAAATAAACATCTACTTAACAACACGAAAATCTGACAAAGACATCACAGCAGGTATTAAATTTGCGTAAAACGGGAATACCTAGGGGGAGAATTCTTTCAAAAGAGGCTTATACAAAGAAATCAAAATTTCTGCCAGGATTTTCATGTCAGTCACGTCGTGGATTTCCCGCGTGTCGCAAGGAATTCCATTGTGGCGAACAAATCAACATAGATCCAATCAAACGCGTCGTGAACCACTTTGCTTTGCATAAAAAAATTGTTAGTCATACTTTTCTTTGTTCTGAATGTTATGTATTTTTACAGAGAGGCAGTTGTATACACATACATACATATGTGTGTGCCTACCCCTTCGGGAATTTCTTTATTCCCGAAGGGGTAGGCAGAGGCATATTATATGCCCACATTTCACCTTTGTATAATTTCTCTCACGTAATAGGTGGTGAGCCGTATTGCCGTGTTTTAATGGACAGGCGCAGGTTGTGACTGTATGTATGTACTGTTATAATACAGTATTTATATGAAAGAGGTCAGTAATTACCCCTTAGACAGTTAGAAAACTTATAATTACCCTATACCCTAAACTATATACGAGTACGATTTGAATTGAAGTTAGTTAAGACTCTAATAATTCTTGTAAAACTTTCACAGATTGTTCCGTAGACTCGTAACTAAGTTCAGCAAGACCTTAAACGAGCTGTGGGCTTCACGGGCTATTAAACACGGAATTAGTTTCAGTTGGGCGGGATAAAAAGAGATGCAATTGTGGCTAGATTGTAATAGCCCGATTGAATTTTAGAGCAAATATTGTTAAAATGCTTTTAAAGGGAAGTGTTTAGGAAAAATAAATATAACTATAACTATAAAAAAACGTTCAACTGAAGTTGAAATATTCTGGTTTATGAAACTTTGTTTTTGGTAAGTTGAGCAATTTTGGGTTAGTCTTTTATTTTTCACTTTTAAATACAAACAGTCGACTGCCGCGACTGTTTGTTTTTAAATGAGCCTAGCCATTTTGCATATGACATTTTTTTAAATTGTGATATATATATATTGTGATTTATGTATATGACAGAATAATGATAACACACACACACAAAACTAACTTAAGTGATCAAATTTTAAGCTCTTTAGTAACTATCATTTAAACTGTTAATGTATACACAACTTTTATCGTGTATCGTATAAACAAGCATAAAGCCTATACTTACTCTAGATAACAATGTAAGTTTATGTATCTTCTCATGGAGACGGATATATCGCATCAGACAACTCAGAATACAGCCAACGGGAAACTATGTGGACGAAGCAGGAATTTAAAATTCTAAATCCCTAGTTATATATTACACTAGCTGATCCGCGCAACTTCGTTTGCGTCACATGAGAGTAAGAAAGAGAGAGGTATGGAATTAATATTTCGAGAATTAAAATGTTTCCTGTTGCATTAACCCCCGTCACGCTTATTCCCGTCGCGTCGCGTCGAACCGCATATCTTCGTTTGCGTCACATGAGAGTGAGAAGGAAAGAGGTGTTAAAGTGATATAATATTTTTTCGTTCGTTCGGTTTTTATCGTTAAGTTGACCGGCTGCCACTGCAAACCAAGTTTACTTCCGTCGCGTCGCTCATACTTTAAAACGGTTATTGTAACAGAACCTTAAAAGATAGGCATATGCTTTAACGGACTTTTTTTATAACTTTTTAAGAGGAACAGTTTTGTAATACACAATTTTTACGTAACTTTAACTATTTATGCAGCGTCCGTAATGGAAGCTCTCAAAAGAAAGAAATAATCCCCGTTCTCGAAACATTATTCATGACTGCTCCGCTCCTATTCGTCTTAGCATGATGTTATATCGCCATTAGCCAGCCTCAATAAACGGACTATTAAACTGTAAAATAATTTTTGAAATGAAACCAGTAGTTTCTGAGATCCTAGCACAAACAAACTCTTCAGTTTCATTATATCGTGAGCGAACCATAAGAGATAGACAAATTAGGTGTTTGTGAGAGAACCTTAAAAGATAGAAATATGCTGTCGCGGACTTTTTTTTATAACTTTTCAAGAGAAACAATTTTGTAACACACAATTTTTACCTGACTTTAACCATTTACGCAGCGTACGCCTCGGAAGCTCTCAGACGGTAAAAAATATTCCCCGTTTTCAAAACATTATTGATTGCTGCTCCGCTCCTATTCGTCTTATCGTGATGTTATATAGCCTATAGCCATTCTCGATAAATGGACTATCAAACTGTAAAAGAATTTTTGAAATCAAACCAGTAGTTCCTAAGATCCTAGTGTTCAAACAAACAAACAAACAAACTCTTCAGCTTTATAATATTAGTATGGATTTCATGTTTCCAGATGCACAGATTTATGACTTGCTTTTAGAAAGTACTTGTACTGTGTTAAATTCCTTATCCTTATTCAATAAAATCTGCTTATTGCACTCGACTGATCGACCTTGGTCTGATCTAATCATTTTGGATGGTTGACTGACCTTACTGCACCACTCGTGCCAGATGGATTGGTAGCTATTTACCTGAAGGAGATGGTTTCGATTTTGGTTTTATTGAATTTTGCAGTACTGAAACAGGTTTATTTTCTTTACCTGAATATACTGTTGGCAAGTATGAAGCTTGAACCCAGTTTGCTCTAGTCTTTAAATGAGTGGCTGTTTTTGACACCGATAGTAACTAGCTTAAAGTAAAAAAGTTAACAACGGATCATGATGGCCTCAAACTTGAAATGGCCTGGAGCAGAGAACTGCTCCAGGCCATTTCAACAGGGCGATAACCTCACCCTCCTACGAATGCTAAAATGTATGCTTCTCATTCATACGTGTGTACATACGTAGATTCTATTGAATTCATTCCACTATAACGAAATTGTCTATAAAATATCTGAATCAATACATATAATAAAATCGTAACAGGTCGCTGTCTGTACATGGAAGGTAAATAAGAAAAAATATTATAGGGGGGCTTTATGAACGCAATAGAACCCAAAACAATGATTTTTAGAATTTTTTTCTGTTTGTCTGTATGTCTGTATGTCTGTATATCTGTTTGTCTGTACGGTTGTGCACGCTAATCTCAGTAACCGCTCAACCGATTGCAATGCGGTTTTTTTTATTGTGTTGAGGTTTGCTCCAGTTAACATTTAGCGTTTGTTTTATGTAAATCGGTTTAGAAATAAAAGAGTTATAACACTTTTAAGAATCAGATATTTTGAAAATTTTAATTGTAGGGGTTTCTTTGAATGTGAGTGAACCTAAACAATTCAGTCCACGCCTTCGGCGCGGACTGAATTGTTTAAAAATAGTCTTAATCATTAAGCTCTTTTATGATTAAGCAAACAGGGCAGTTTCAGACGCTGCTTGATGACTCTGATGAAGAAATACCTTTCCTTTCATACACCTTATGTGACGTAAACGAAGTTGCGGGCTCAGCTAGTATCTAATAAATATAATGAGGAAATGGCTATACTAGAAACGAACCTTTAATACCTATAAAGCAACTTCGTCAACTGACTTCCAACAAATGCTACGACTCTACGAAATGAACATCTCTATGTTACCGTAGAGACAGGCGTACTTAATCTGATTGGTAAACCGTAAATCCGACCAATGACAGCGGACATTGCAGTCGTTGACTTTTGATGTGGGGCCGGGAACTTACGTCGATCGTAGCTGGACCGGGAGTGACTAGGGTAATTAAATTATCCTGTTATTTTAGAGGTTCTCCTTTACGGTTAGGAACACACATATGTTGCTGTACTCTGAATAATGACGTATTATATTAAGAGTATTCTATTACTTTTCAGACTTGTGGCTCAGTGTTACACTTGAGATTGACACCTTTTTTTTACTTGTAGAAAGTCCTATGCTATGCCGAACTCTTACCGACTTAAAATCACCACGTTCCCTACCTGCTGTCTACGTTTGGGAGCCCCGGGTAAACTCTCGGCAGGATATCCTCAGGGTAAATGTAATTCCTGGTCAAAAGATTATGCTCCGAACACCATAAAACATAGGAGCTTGTTACCAATTCTTCTCAGGCGGGCCGAGTTTTGAACTGCCTCTGTTTTGTAACTCTGACGTTTCGTAAGTGCCTGCATGTATATGTGAAAGTGTTTTTGACCTTGACCTTGACTTCGAGGAGGATATGCGAACGGTTACTAGCATTCTATAAAAAGTCTATAACGATTGCAAAACATAGATAGTACATACATTCATACATACATGATAATAGTACATTTAAGCATACGTGCATAGCGCGTAGTTCACTCTCATAAAAAAAAAGAAAAGTAACCCATACGTACCCAGTTGACAAATAAAAAATTTAGAGGTAAACTACCGTTTACATACTTTTTAGTCGAAAGTTCAAATCTAGAGTAAAATATTCTAAAGTTTATACCTATTTGTTTTGGTTTGTAGAGAAGAACAAAGTGATTTTTCAAACATTGCCTGAATAGAGAAAATTATATATTTTATTATTCCAAGTTTTCTACTTAAATTTTATGACTTGCATCCAAATCTATCCATTTACTTAATTTTATCATGATCCTCATAGTCCTTAGAGTTTAAAGGTCAACTAATATCCATACATACAACCTTTCGCGTTACAATATTCGCAAGGATTTATTTTTAGTAACAGCATGCCTTTCTTTCAACACTCTTTACCTTCAACAAAGTGCGTGAGGTGACGATCTGGTTTTGTGTCGACTGCATAATTTGTTTTGAATTTATCTGATGAAGACTTCTGAGAAATAGTTTTTAAGCATGTAAAGTTGCTAGGATGATGACAAAAACTACGGGAATTCTCTGTGATACTAGGTATGTAGTATAGAAATGCATGCATTAAGAGTGTTAATATTCTAACGAACAAAAGCTCAGTGAATATGGCTATTGAAAAACTATTATACTTTCCAATAGAAATATAAATAATCCATAAAAATTCTGACTGCTTAGCTATTGCGGCTTATGAGATACAGTCTAGTGACGAACAGACAGACAGACAAATATATGAATAGCGAAGTGAAACAAAAAGCGAGAGTACGAAACACGAAACTCTGATAACAACCAAACTTTTACTATTCAACCCAGTGTCGCGTGAAAACTCGTCCATTAATAAACTACGATATTATTCTAACAAGTTACTAACTCGAATTCTCGCTGGAGCCAAACTACAAACTAGATTACATTTTCATTATTTCCTTAGTGACAGCTGCTGAAAGAACAATTTCCACAGTGATGACCTCCTAGGGGCAATCCGACCTCCTTGTCGACGACCTATAAACATTTCAGTACGGAGTTTTCTCCAACATTTGCATGGCAATTAGAATAGGAACGGAGTGACATTAGCATTTCAATTGTGGAGAACGAACGAATGGCTGCATTCAGTTACACTGCACGAGTGAAGGAAGATGGTTTGCTGGTTTTTAAGCTCTTGGTTCACAGAGATGTATTTAAGCCAATGAGAATTAGCCTTTATTCGCCACTTTATTTTGATCTTGTTTTTGAATAATTAATGTTTTTCTGTACAAAACTTTGTTGAGTAACACCTGTGCATGATGAAAGTCGGATTAGCATTGTTCAAGTTTGAAATTTAAGTTTGTTTCTACTTCAAGAAATTAAGAAAGAAGCTTTGTTTGTCTGCATAAATGTTTTTTTCTGAGTTCGGATGCTTTTTTAGTATAACTAGTGAATTCACTAGGTTTCACCCGCGTAGTTCCCGTTCCCGTGGCAATACGGGAATAATATATAGCCTACGTCACTCAATTATAGAGTAGCTTCCCAACAGTGAAATATTTTTTTAAATCGGATAGGAGTTTTGGAGTCTATTCACTGTAAACACAAACAATCAAATCTTCCCTCTTTAATCTTGGTATGGACATGTTGTATGTATTTAGAAATGAATATAAGAATGGTTATCAGCTGTCGAGTATTAAGTAACAAGCGTGATTTTTTGGATTCCGTACCCAAAGGATAAAAAACGGGGCCCTACTCACAAAGGCTATATCTTTGGAACCGTGATAGTTAGAAAGCTGAAATTTTCACAGATAGGTACTGTCTTTCTGGTGCTGCTTTAACAACAAGAATTAAAATAACAAAAAAAGGAGGGATTAAAAGGAGTCCCATACAACAAACGTGATTACGTAACATTATGTGCACGAGTCCGACTCGCACTTGGCCGATTTGTGCTGTGTTTTGGTACGGAACTCTATGTGCAGGAGTTCGGCTTGCAAGTGGTTGATTTTTTAGATTTTTTCATATCCGTTTCAAACACTTTTCAAAGATTTAAACAGATCTAAATCAATATCTAGGTTCCTATAGATTTTAATTCAAAATATTTAAACCATTCGGATACAGAATAATTCATTCCGATGTTACGAGGAATGCATTCGCTGCGGAGGGTTAAATCGAAACATGGCAGATACAATGTCTGTGCGATGATGGGCATGTTGCAGTGGGAATCGAGGTCATTCCTCGGTGGCACGTTCGGTACTCCAGATTGCAATCTATCGTCACAGTCTACGTTGTGCCAATGCAAAACATATTTTATTTGTTCTTTATGTTTTGCTATCTAATTTTTTAAATTCTAGTGTGAATTTGGAGTTCAAAGACTTAAGGCCGCACCTAGATAGGAAAACTATCATATCGATGATCGCTCAAGATGGCGGCGTTACTTACTACCGAGTGTGGTTCTTTATAAAATGGGAAAGTAACACCGAAATATCTGGTAAGTGTCGTCAGGTGTTCAGGATCAAACTTGGGAAGATCCCAGTCCCAGTTTCGAGGGTTTTGAGAGTTTATTGCTATTTAAGAGTTAGAAAGCCATTTTTTAAGACTACACCTAAAGCACCGTGCAGATTTTGTCGGTTAGCTTCGGTGGTAGAAATACGGAGGTGAATCCACACATGAAAAATAAAAGGCCGCGTTCTAGAGCTAAGCGGCAATGAGCATTAGATTTGTACATCGGAGCGATAACCCTTGACTATCGACGGTCACTCGTGAATAGTTATTACTACATTCTTTCCCCTCGTTTTCGACCAGGACGTACTTAGCCTATACTCCTCGAAGATATCAAGGGCTCAAACGTACCTGATTCACCTACGAGTGGAATTTTTACTGATTGACGGTGCGTTTGAGTCGTTAGAGTAAAAGATTTGTTTTTGCAGGATTTAGAGACAAGATTAAAACATATTGGATTTGGTGAGGATAATCTAGGAATATTAGACTATTTAGTTCATCATCACGCCTTGATCCCCGAAGGGGTAGGCAGAGGCATATTATATACCCACATTTCGCCTTTTTATAATTTGTCCCACGTAATACGTTGTGAGCCGTATTGCCGTGTTTAAATGGACAGGCACAGGTTGTGACTGCCTGCTGTTGAAATAAAGCCTTCAACTTGGCTTAACGACTGCCATTTTACTGGCAACCGGGACCAACGGCTTAACGTGCCTTCCGAAGCACGGAAACGTTAAAAAAATGTCACAAAGTGATCACATGGATGGTCACCCATCCATGGACCGGCCATAGTGAAAGTTGCTTACTGCAGTGATCGTTTACAGAACACTGAGTCCGCGGGGCCACGAGCGCTTCAGACTATTTAGTTGATGTAGAAATAGTAATATATCGTGCCAAATCTGCTACCATCAAATGAGTACAATTGACGAAATAAGGATACATCTATTCATTTTTCGCAACGTATAGAAATATCACATTATTTTCGTCTCGATATCGTTTTGCCATTACACTTAACAAAAACAGAACGATACTCTTATGAAATCTTCCATCTTGTGTAAGAATAATATCATTGCTTTTAACATTAATATTGACATTAATCATAGCATGATACGATAAGTGGTTTACATGAACCCTTTTAAAAAGCCAGCCAAGTACGAATAAGGCACGTGCATGAAGGGTTCCGTACCTAAAACTGAAATAAATCACGTTTTTATGTGGGCTTCCTTTATATTTTAACTTACTATTAACTTACTATTATAGCGGTAACAAAAATAAGTACATCATCTGTGAAATTTCCAACTGAATGGCTGCTAGGAATTATGAGATACAGCCTGGTGAAATACAGACAGTCAGACAAATAGACGGACAGCGAAGTCACAGTAATAAACTCCTGGTTTTACCTTTTGGGCACGGAACTCTAAAAATAAACAGAGTAATAAAATTTCTGAAAGCTATTAGGTACAAAGCTATTAGGTACAGAAGGTAAGACAAGATAGAGGCGTTGAAGCCTCTATCTTGTCTTCCATTTTTATTGATTTCGTATTACCTGCGATGCCTTTCAATGTGAGTTGAGTTCAATGAGTAAATAAGTATTAATATTATGTTATTCTATTACATAATGAAACTGTAGCAAAATGGAGTTTAAGCTGTTGCTGTATTTTTATCATATTTGGGCTTGTAGTACTTACCAAAATTCGGTAAAAACGAAGCTAATTGATCTACCTAATTTGGTTTTCAATGCCAATACTTCAAACTTGCTAGATGCTCTAGGTACTTGGCAATGTCGATTGTACATTATAGATCATTCCTATTAGAGGTTCTCTTTTAAGATATTTCTGATTGAGAGCGTTTTTCAGTGATAATTTTATAGAGCCGCCTACAATTTTGAGAAAACAATACACGCGGCACAAGATTACATGACATACACATTCTTAATTTATGCCAGCTGAAACGGTAGCTTGTCTATGAAAGTTGGCTCGGCCAGAGGTAATGAAATTATAAAGTATACAGAGACTGGGCGCAGTAGTAACAACACGAGGTAGTACGGTACACAGGTACAAATTAAACGTCTAACACCTGGCTTTACCTAACTTTATTACCACCCCGTCTGTGTGCTCGTCTGACGACTGCGTAAAATATTTTTCTCTGATGCTATCCTTTGATAGTGGGTCGTAAACTTAGACATTTATGGCTTTAGATATGGCTTATGTACGCCTCGTCTTTACGGTTAGTGTTAGTCTTAGTGCCGGCGAATGGTCACATGTTATTTTCATATGGCAACAAGTTGGTTTAAGATGGAGGGGTAAATTTTGCAAACGGTTTTATTAAATTCTACTTTCTAAAGAGATGACGCTTCCCAACCGTAGGCTGTTAGGTAGGAAACGTGTAGTTTTCAGTCGGTAGGAGTCCGGCTCGGCATCCCTGTAGGATTTTCTTCACCATGAACTTCACCTGACGTGACCTTTTCTGTTAATCATCAGATGCTCCAATTGCAAGTTAGGCTGACTTTGGCCCGGACGATGCCAACACGGTGCCATCGTACTCTTATGTATTGGTTCACTGCACTTTTAAATAGGTCATTTTGAATTCGAATCGATGTGCAAATTCGATTCCAATATGTCTGAATTTCCGTATACAGCAGATTATCATTAGGATCGTGGTTTCCAACGCTTTCAGTTATAGTAAATTTTGCGCATGCATATTTATGCTTTCAGTTAGAGTATAATCTCTAACTGAAAGCATAAATATACTAATTTGAGTGACGATCGATTAATCCCCAAACCCGCAAAGCCGTATTCAACATTATTATAAACACATAACTATTCTATCATTATAAAATTAACTTGTGTTCAACCATACCTTCAAAGTATTCAGCACCAAAAGGAAATAGAAATATGCTTTTAAAGGAGGCTTTTCACAAAGAAGATAAAATTTCCATTAACGGATTTTCATATTAGTCGCGTCGTAGATTACACAAGTACCATTCCGCGTGGCGGCAAACAAATCAACACAGATTCAATATAAAAATATATAGCCTATTTTAAGACCCTACCCCTAGCTAATATTTGTTCAAAATTTGAACCAAATCCATTCAGTACTTCGAGATCCTTCCGGACAAAGCAAAGCAAACAGACAAACAGACAAACAGACAAACAGACAAACCGACAAACAGACAAAAAAAGTTCTTACTATATTTTCGGCTTCGGTATCTTATGTTGAACACCCAGCGAGTATTTTTTTTTTTAATATTTCCAATGTACAGTTTTGACTTTTCTATCATTTTATTATATGTAAAGATAAAGGTTTTCTTTACAGAATGGCCTTGCACAACAAAAGAGATCTAACTATAAGTGGATGCTATATTTCTAAGTAACACTGTTTTGTCTGTTTAGTGTCTTGTAAAACGCCAACAGGAGAATACTGTCTAGAGTTTTGAAAGATATCTTTCGAATCTTTTTATCGAACACTTGTACCTATTATATGAATTCAGAGTTATAAATGTTCGTTTTAACGCACTTTGTATCTTTGATATAGGTTGTTCAAGATTTTGGACTTATACATCAAGTTTATTTTTCTTCAAACATTTACTTATCAAAAACTCCTTCCTACTAACAATATTTGTCATTCAAACTTTTGTGAAAGTGCTCATAACATGAGCAATGCCGCACTACTTACGCAGTCTTAAAATGTGTGATGTAACTGGACGTCTCCTTATTAAAAACTGATCTACGTATCGAAGGTCCCAGTTCCAGGAGTATTCACAGAAAACTGTTGACTAACTGAACGTTGTCTTTGGTTTTTGGGAAGACCAAATCTATAGTAGCATCAGATGACTTTGCTGATTACCGATGTCAACCCACTGAAATGTAGTCACAAAAAACTGAAGAGTAAGTTAAGTAAGAAGAGTTGGTTAGTTTGTTTGAACGCTAGGGTGTCAGGAACTACTGGCTGAATTTCAATATTCTTACAGACTTACAGTTCGGTAGTCGATATTATTATAATTATAAAGGTTATACCTATGTTCGATATGGCATCACACTACGACGGATAATACGGAGCTGCGATAAAAAATGTTCCAAAATGTGAAAAATGTATTTGTTTCGAGAGGTGTACAAGGTGTAGGTACATGCGACGGGATATAATTATGTTGTTATGTAACGAAGTTGCACTGGTCAGCTAGTAATTTTAACCTTAAATGTCAGTGGTATGACTTACCAACACAACATTTTGGCAAATGAAATATTTACCGCAAATTGAGGAGAATCTATCAAACTGAAGGTAAATATGCTCGTGAAACTGGCCTGTAACCCAATTATCCCACATTCACTGTCACGTAAATCCGCATCGATAGGTCACGTAACTTACATTTAGATTTTCACCGCAACTAGCAATCTGTGTGTTGACTGTAAACTCATATGTACGGCGGCCACGAGATTTGATTTAAGTCCAGAGCGTTTGTATTTATATTCCATTCGAATTACTTTGAAATTTCAGAATTAGCACATTAAAATTTGTGTTTTTGTAAGCAGTTGATAGAAAATAGCAACTATGTGCGTTTTAAAAAAAAATTAACTATAAAAGAACTTTAACTATTAGGAAACATTGGGGTTAGGGTGCTTTTACACCAGAGATGTGCTATGCAGCTATGCTGCGAAGATGTGAAATCACCGCTACGAAAATATGTGACCGTTTCCACCAATACTACGCTATGTAGCTGTGCGAGAAAAATGCGCTACGAAGATTCGCCGCTGCAAAGAGCTGTTCGAGAAAGATGCGCATCTCGAGCTCAAACTGTAGTACTCTGCTCTGCACATAGCTACCCCACTTGCGATGGCTCATAGCAGGCATACCATAGCAGGCATCCTTCCATAAAAAAAAACATAACTTAGTTGAATCCGATTCCACAAGTGCCAAGCTATGTGCACCAATGAATATGATTGCTGGATATCAAACGCATCCATAGCAACGTATAGCATACCACATCTCTGGTGGAAAAAAATCCGAGCAAATAAAGATTTTACTATTGTCTTTCTTACAAAAAAATTATATTGTAAAAAAAACTTTAAACTTATGAGATGCAGCTTAAAATCCTCTTTCACTGTCGGCTTTCTTGTGCTCGTATGTATGTTCGAGTTCATCCGCATAGCTAAAACTGAACATTGAATTCTAACATAAAACATGACAAATTAAGGCATTATTATTTTATAGGTAAGTAGTCCAGTATAATCATTACAAATAAAGCTTGTTGCTATATGCTTACCTTTACACAAAGGTTTTCATAAAAACAGTAATCATCTACCTATAAAAGTGAAACAAACTTTAGTCCAAATCCGGTTTTAATCCGCCATTTCATTATGCACAGAGGGCCTAAAAAGGCAACATTGTATGTTTTATAATATGAAACGTAAAATGATGGGTATGCTTTATATGTAATGTATTTCAAATTATATGAATTGTATGTTTCATAATATGAAACATACAGTGTTGCCCTTTTAGGCCCGCAGGTGTTACTTTAAAAGTTTTGAAATGAATAACGTTCATTGTACGTAGATTCACTACATAAGTAAAAACATATGTGCCTAATGAGGGTGCCTAAATTCTCATTGGCTTACAAACCATCTCTTTGGGCCAAGAGCTTAAATACCAACCAACCGTTCTCACTCACTCGTGCAGTTTAACTGAATGCAACCGTTCGTTCATTTTCCACAATCGAAATGCTAACTGCGACTCCGTTACTATTCTAATTACCATGTAAATGTTGGAGAATCCTTTGTACTGAAATATTTAAAGTTCGATAACGAGGTCGAATCGCCTCTAAGAGGCCATCACTGTGAAATTTATTCTCTTAGCAGCACTGTAAGAGGAAATTAATGATACCGGAATCTAGTTTATGTTTTCGCTCAAGACATAATTTCAAGAGCTAGTTAAAGTTATTTTTATTTGGGCAAACCATAAAAACCTGGAAAGACCTGCCAGCGCACGTGTTTCCCTCCTCTTACAATCCTGGGTTCTTCAAGCGGAGCGTGAAAAAACACATCTTAGGGCCGCCAACTTGACGACCATTATCTATAGTGTTATAGACTGTCACAGTGGCCTCCAATCGCTAGATGTAACGGCTTTTCCATCAAGCGGCCGCAATTTTGGTGTGCCATAAGGAAAATAATCCCCCCTTTGACTGTTTCTTTCTATTTGTCTTAACGCCATAAACTCAAAAACCAACATAAATATGACAATAATGGTTCGGTATCCTCTAAAAAAATCTTTAGGTACAACGAAGGACCCTTGAAAATTCAAAATTCTAGCGTAGCTAGTTCGCAAGAAGGAACTAATCAGATTTATCGGTACGTAAAGCAAAGTAAGGAAATCACTACACAGCATGTAGCTTCAAAAACAATAGGGACCTCGGCAAATAAACTATTGCTTGCGTTGAACAAAGTTGGCCAGCTTTGCAAGCGACAAAACAAAGTTTGTCGACTGTAGTTACTCGACGAACATTCCAGTAACAGCTCGTACTTCATAATAATAAACCCGTCGATCCCTAGTGCTATATAGTTCTTTGTTTAATTAGGCAAGCTCACTGCATTTGTTTGTTACTTTAGTTTCAATTTTACTTAATCAAATGTAATTTGTTTACTGTATTTTTAATTGCCTTGGTGGTGACCTCCTCAGAATATGCGACTGTGGGCCGGGGTACGATTACCGGGTCGAATCAAATAGTTCTGTGTTCAGCAAATGTTTGTTTCGGAGATTGGATGTTTTCTATATGTGTTTTCTACTATGTATTTAGAAATATATTTATGTGTGTCAGTTGTCTATATCTCATAGCGAATTTGAGCTAGAAAACGATGTCTAAAAATTAAAAAAATATGTACTTTCTTGGTAATAATTTTAAAAAGAAAATATCAGTCTACATGATATAGTTCGCGCTAAGAATGTTATTGATTATCTACTTAGCTACTCCCCGTTACGAATCTAGTTCTATATTACTAAGTTTCCATAGATTTATAATTCGTAAACATTTGACCATCATCATCACCTATTCATGTTGGAAATTTCCTTCCACGTCTAAATCCAGCTTACCTACAGGCTGAAAGGCAAACTTTGATAGCGGACGGATTTCATGCAGAGGGGCTAGATATTGAATGCATATACTAACATTCTACAAAAGAGAGATATGCTCGCCATGTTTCCGCAGGATTCCGAATGCATTTTTGACAAACTTCCGGCCCACCACAATAGATGACCGTAGCGTACAGACGTTTGTAACAGTACAGGACCTACACTCGCGCTGCTCACCTTGTAAAGACCTTCTAAGACTCTTTTGAAGAACCCCATACTGTAGGCGTTTGGAGAAACCGAGGCACAGATGTAATTCCACAATCCAAGCATGCGTGTAAGAAAGCGCTTATCTGATCTGACAGTGCTCGAAC
The DNA here is from genome assembly GCA_933228765.1 of Miltochrista miniata. Classification (NCBI taxonomy): domain Eukaryota; kingdom Metazoa; phylum Arthropoda; class Insecta; order Lepidoptera; family Erebidae; genus Miltochrista; species Miltochrista miniata. Next base: position 16,463,118 of record OW121757.1, on the reverse strand, counting down.
GCACCGGGCGCAGAGTGTGAGAATGAACACCCTGTCTGTGGCGAGCGGTGCGATTATAGAATCATACTACAATAGAGAGATATATATTCGCCATGTTTCCGCAGAATTCCAATAGAAATACACATACATGCAATGTGCATCGCCATCGTAGCTTCGTAGTTTCCCGAACATACCGCTCGGTTCTCGACTAAATATTTCACACATGTTACCTCAGGGACAGGAGAAGTTATTGTTATTATCTTATTTGAATATTACCTAGTCTGACAAGTATTCTATCATGTGTACAGAAGCAAGCTGTGGATATAAATCTGGTTATTAGAAATTTAGTTTTGTTTTATCAGCAGCTGATTTACGTTTGTGAAACTTTAGCTGGGACTGGATGAAAAAGATTATGTAGAAAGTCTTATATTGTAGCCGAGAATAAGTGATGGATTTAGTGTATTTCTAAACCATATCATTGATGCATTACATTAAATGGTAAACGAATAGTACTTATGTAATTGTAATAATAAGTCAAAAGTAAAGTTTTGTAATTCTAAAGTATTAATTTATAGTAAGTTCTTATTTACAATGTGTAAATCCCTTTGTTTTTAGGGTTCCGTACTTAAAGGGTAAAAAACGGGACCCTATAATATTCATAAGACTTCACTGTCCGTCGGTTTGTCTGCCCGTCACGAGTATGTATCTCAGGAACCGTGATAGCTAGAGAGCTGAAATTATCACAGTTATCGTATTTCTGTTTTCGCTATAACATCAAATACTAAAAATAGAATAATAATAATATTTAAGGGGAGCTCCCATACAACAAACCTTTACCGTTTTTTTGGGGCGCGAGTCCGACTCGCACTTGACTTGTTTGTTTTTTCTACAACAACTTGTGCGGTGGCACCAATATTCTTCATGTTTCAGTCAATAATCATTAAGATCCGTTCCTAAATAACGCGACAACAATCTTTACCTTTTTTCTCCCCCATTTTTCCCCTTGTCAAAAAAAGTTCTCGACAAAAGTTGTTGAATCAAAAAACACGTGTGCCATGATTGGTGAAAATTGGTTAAGAAATGCGTCTGATAGATGTCAGGTACGGTCTAGCAGACCGTACCTGACATCCAGACATACGCCTCTGAAGCAAAATAAATTGTCCATACTGTCGAAACTGAGACTCGTTCGCTACTCTCACTCGGTCAATAAAAGCGTTATAATATAAAAGTAATATCGACTCTTATCCATTACTTACACAATATAGATATTAGATACTGAAAATTTATTACTGACCTACCAAGAATATATTTGCATCTTTCCTGCTTTTACGATGCATGAACTTACTCCAGTTTCTCGATTGAATTTTCGCTGACAGTATAAAATACACGTATTCATGTCTAGCCCACTTGAGTGCTGCAACCGAGCTATCTGAGAGCTTTATATGGCTTTATTGACGCTGGAGACCCATTCTTCAATAGTTATGTGACAAGAGAAGAATATTTTCCGTATGTTGTTTAAAAGTGAATAGGATACATAGTTACGATATCAATATGTGAAAGTATTATGCAAGATGAATTATAGTTGTTTTAGTGTAAATGATTTGGTAATTGGCATCAATAAAAAATAAACTATAACTTGAATTTACTGCCTCTGTGGCGCAGTCGGTAGTGATACCGCCTGCGGCGCTGGAGGTCGTGGGTTCGATTCCCACCGGAGACAAATATTTGTGTGACCCATAAATGTTTGTCTCAAGAGTCTGTGTTTCTATGTATAATATGTATGTATTTAAAAGTATATAAGATTATGATCCGTGGTCTGATACCCATAACACAAGCAGGTTATTCCTAGATTACTTTGGGATAAGATAGCGTTATGTGAAATGTCGGGGAAAAAAAATTGTTTTTAAATTTCAATGTGTCCGATCCAAAGATCTCTTCGCTCCAAATCAAATAGCTATGAATCATTCACGGAGTTAAATAATTCACTATAGAAGTTCAAATCCTGCTCACAAAAATGTACCTATTTAAAAAACCGTCTAACTGTGAGTCGTGTTCGCACATGGAGGGTTCAGTACCAAACAAGTCATAAAAATATGTATGTTGTGTTGTATTGCAGCATCCCTTATATTAGCGGCAACAGAAATACATCATCTGTAAAAATATCGACTATCACTGTTCTTGAAAAACAGCCTGGTGACAGAGTCAGGCAGACAGACGGAGAGCGAAGTCTCAGTAATTGAGTCCCGTTTTTGCTCTTTGGGTACGTATCCCTAATAAAAGGAGGTTACAAAAAATTAAACGAATCACGCCTTTATCCCCGAAGGAGTAGGCAGAGGCATATTATATGTCACACATTTCACCCTTTTAAAATTTGTCCCACGTAATAGATGGTGAGCTGTATTGCCGTGTCGAGATGGACAGGCGCAGGTTGAGACTATCTGCTGTTGAAATTTTCTCTCTAGCCACCTAAAAAGGCTCTAGATTTTACCATTTTACTGGCAATCGGACCAAAGGCTTATCATGCCTTCCGAATCACGGAAACGTTAAAATAAATGTCACAAAGTGGTCACATGGATGGTCACCTATCCAAGGACTGGCCATAGTGAAAGTTGCTAACTACAGTGATCATTTACAGAACACTGAGTCCGCGGGGCCACGAGCGCTTCATAAATAAATAACCACAATAAATAAGAATAAATAAATAACTACAATTTTGTTGTGTATTGGGGTCCTTTTTCATCTCAGAGCACAAGCCTTCAAGCTTCACAAACCTAATTAAGTGAAATAAGGCTTATCATCTTTAGAAATTAATGAGATTGCCAGGTGTCTACATTAAACTTAATATTATGTGCGAACATTCGTTATAGGAATATACCTCGAATGCCTATTTGCTTGTGCTCGTTTAAGTGGTTACCTAGAAAATGTAATAAATTACCACTGGCATATGTGTACTTTACAGATATGTAGACAGTTTCAATATGAGAGCTTGAATTAATTTTTAGAACATACAAAATTGGTGTCTAACTGTTCATTATAGTATTATTTAATACAGTTATTACAGTTATTAGAATGCCATCGTGGTTTCAACTTGTTTGGCTGTTTCTCAGCTGTTTTACTGTGCAGATTAGATGTGTTGCCAGGAAAAAAGTACCTAGCCTATTAAATAATAATAAATAAATAAATTTATTTTCTCAAAAATTGTTACATGATAAGGAACTAAAAGGTATGCCACTGTTTATTACACATAAAATTAGGGTAGGCACTCTGAATTCCAAACTAGGTAAAAACCTGTATTTTGGAATTCAATGTTGATTCAATACATTTTACAAGATTTGGTACACAAAATTTCATTTCATTCTATTATCTCTCTCAGACCTACAATAATTGCACCAATAATTATTACAAATAAACTAGAGGGCAGTTTTGTAACACTGGTACATATCGATGTTTACATATTCAGGGGATAAAAAGTAGTTTATGTGTTATTTAAAACTATAATGTAACCCTGTACTAAATTACAGCCCGATTCGTTCAGCCGTGCAAGCGTGAAAGAGTAACAAATATCCAAATATCCACACTTACAAACTTACGCATTTATAATAATAGTAAGATTGTTATGGAGCACGAACTTATCTTTATTGTATTGGAATATGCCTTAAATTTAAATGTGTTCCTTCTAAATAATATGTAGAAGGAACACATATATAACGCTCTCAAAAACTATTTCTGTCTCAATTTAAAACATTACATTTCTACAAGTGAAATAAATATTTAAACAAAGCACTGTCCTATTTATTTATCAGTATCTATAGACTAATAAGTAAGGACATCATCATACGACTCTGTCACAGTCCATGGCTTGACGTAGGCTTCTACCAATTTCATTTTGTGAAGATAATTGGTGCTTTCCAGTTGGTGCAGGGTTCGTCTCGAGTTTTTCTGAGCAGGAACACCGCTTGTAGGCGAGGCTAGCTCAGGCCCCGAAGATATTGGAAACTGTTACTTTGAGGGTATTTCAATGACATTGCAATCTGGAACTATATGATGCATCAAGTCTCTACACTGCAAAATATCCAACTACTGAGACAATTATTATACCATGTTTAGGTTTATTAGAACCAGAGTAAAGAAACAAATTTCGAAATTAATAATCTAATATAAAAATAAGTCGGGTTTTCCTTCCTGACGCTATAACTTTAGAACGCACGAACCGATTTCCACGGTTTTGCATTCGTTGGAAAGGTCTCGGGCTCCGTGAGGTTTATAGCAAAGAAAATTCAGCAAAATTTCACATACAGCGCCATCGCGGGCGAAGCTGCGGGCATCAGCTAGTTGTTAATAGTCTTCTTTACTGAACGTGAAACGTTTTCAACTTTACGATTTTATCATAAAAGACATTCTTTCAATACACGTTTAGAATCCTTTACTAACTGAAAAAAAAAATCTGTGTCCTATTGACCTAAACCTACTATTTACAAAACGTTTAGGTACGCTCAGCGATCAAAAGAAAACCCCTTTCGCTCACTTTGTTGGTATTCCCGAATAAACTTGAACAGTTGCTTTTATCCATCCTCTTTTGTAAATCCTTTGAAATGAGCTATTACATAAACGGCTAGTGGCCCTCACCGTAACGAATAAAAGAAAACGGCCTGCTCTTTTACCCACATTGTTCGCAATCCTACTAACTTAAATACTAAAATAATAAATGTGAAAGTTTGTGAAATTGTTTGGGTGTTTGTTAGGTACTCAACCACGTTCTAAGGTGGATCCAGTCGAAATTTAGTACAGGAATAGTCTGAAATAACACATAGCGTTACTTCTTTCGTACCCAAAGGGTAAAAGCGGGACCCTGTTCCTATAGACTGCCTCTGTGGCGCAGTCGGTAGTGATACCGCCTGCGGAGCTGGAGGTAGTGGGTTCGATTCCCACCGGAGACAAATATTTGTGTGACCCATAAATGTTTGTCTCAAGAGTCTGGGTGTTTCTATGTATAATATGTATGTATTTAAAAAGTATATAAGTATTAATATCCGTGGTCTGATACCCATAACACAAGCAGGTTATTCCTAGCTTACTTTGGGATCAGATAGCGTTGTGTAAGATGTCCGTGAATATTTATTTATTTATTTATTATTCGGGGGCTTCGCCGTCCGTCTGTATGACTGTAGGTCTGTCCATCACGAAGCTGCTGTATCTCAGGAACCGTTATAGCTAGAGAGCTAAAGTTTTCAAAGATGATGTATTTCTGATGCCGCTACAATCAGAAAAAGGGGGGGATTAAGGGTGTTCTCATACAACAAACATGATTTGGTTGCTGTTTTTTTTTGGTAAGGAACCCTAAGTGTGCGAGTCCGATTCGAATTTGGTCCCTTTTTTTACTAAAATAATAAACTAGCTTTAGCTCGCAAATAAGTTCGCGAGGTGATTTTAACTAATAATAAACTGAATTATTAAGAATACAAAAAACCCGACTGCAAAGTAAAAATACAACTGAAAAGCAAAAAACAAGCTCTACATTTCTTTTGTAATTTTCTTTAGCTACTTACTGTTTTACTTTGTCGGCAACATTTGCCAGCAGGAACAAGCTATGTCAAGCGAGTGGTGGTTTACAAAATAGCTAAATGTTTCCATATAATAGCTTGTTTCTGCCTGCAAATATTGCCGACCAAGTAAAAAAGTAAGTAGCTAAGAAAATTACAAAAGAAATGTAGAGCTTGTTTTTTGCTTTTCAGTCGTATTTTTACTTTTTAGTCGGGTTTTTTGTATTCTTAATAATTAAGTTTATTTAAAACTTTTTAGTTATGTTAGAAGTGAAGTTATTAATTTTCGTGTAGTGAAGGGACTTCACCGGAATTTAACCTTCATTAGGTATTATATTTTTGGTCATATTTCTGGTTCAACTCAACCGATTGCAATCAAACAAATGTAAGATTTTAAGTCTGACTAAGACCTTATAAACAAATAAAACCGCATCGAAATAGGTTCAGTAGTTTTTGCGTCCATCAATAGTTATAGCGCAAAAATCCGCCATTTTGATACTTCAGGAACTTTATTATACCTGGTGTCACTCACACAATCACGACAAGTCAAATGACACCCTTGCGTGTCAAAATCCGTAAAGCCGTTCAGGCTGTAGAGCGTGCAAGAAAACTTTTCAAGCTTTTCATTTTAGCGCCAAAAGTCTGCCATTATTTTTTTTTAAATTAGTATACCTGGTGTCACTCACACAATTACGACGAATCAAATGACATCTCGCATGTCAAAATCCGTAAAGACGTTCAGGCTGTAGAGCGTGCAAGAAAAATGTTCAAGGTTTTCATTTTAGCGCCAAAAGTCTGCCATTTCGTTTTTTTAAATTGTATACCTGGTGTCACTAACACAATTACGACAAATCAAATGACAACTCGTATTTCAAAATCCGTCAAGCCGTTCAGGCTGTAGGAAGTGACAAAGAATTGAACATACATACATACATACATACATACATAGTCTCGAAAAACATTACCCTCCTTTCTTCGGCAGTTCGGGTAAAAATAACCAATCGACTTTGACCTGTCCATGTCCAATGCATAGGGCTTCTAGTAAAACATAGGTCAAGCTGTATTATCATTTCCGCTAAACCGATTTTGATGAAACATACAGCGATATTTACATAATCCTAATAGTACAGATAAGATCAAGCTACTGAATTTTGCTTCAACCCCGAACAAATAAACAGACACTAAAGAAAAAAAAATGATTTGGACTCAAAAGCCTTAAATTAGCAGCGATGACAGCGCTGGTGGAGTGCACGGCGTGGGCGCAACAGCGCCAGGTTCTCGTGGTAGGTCTGGACGTGGACACTCTCTCGCTCGAGACCATGGTGCGAACCATGATCTCCAGCGGGAGTAAGTGGGACTGCGCCGCCTTTTTCGGCGAGCAGGTCATGCTCGTGAAAGAGGCAGCGGGGTGGGAACGGGAGAGAACTTTCCCACCCCAGTTCCACAGTCGGCGGCTTGGGCGCCGCCGACGTGTCTTCGCAGCAGACTATCGGCTTCCATGACCGGGGGCCTGAGGACGGTGAGAGGGTTGCTCACCGTCCTTACAGAAGCAGGCACATGACGGCAGCGTGACGTGAGGGATTCACGCTCGCCCCCTCTTAGAAGCGGGATCACACCCGGAACCCCCCAAAGGTGTCATACTCCGCAGCAGAACCACTTTGACTACATTATGTACAAATTACGGGATAAAATGTAGATAATGTCTATATTATTGTAGCTTAATATCAAAAATTGTATATTGTTAGTTTCTTGGGAAATATCAATTCAAAGTGGTCATGCTACAGAGCATACTCTCCAGCAGGACCACTTTAAAATAGCGGTTATTTCACGCTGATTGTGCACAGGTCATAATATAAACAAATGTATATTTATTGTATACTAGCTGACCCGCGCAACTTCGTTTGCGCCGCATAAGAGAGAGAGTTTACCTGTTCCCGTCGCATTTACTCCCGTCGCGCTGCGTTTACTCCCGTAGCGTCTCGTCGTTAATATTCAATACTACGTGAGAGAGAGAGAGAGAGAGAGAAAGGTTTCTCGTCGCGTGTATTCCAGTTGCATTATTTTTAAGAACAATTTCGTTTATGAAAGAGGTATCTCGTGGCATTATTGTAGAAAAAAATTGATTGCCATTAAAATGGTTATTGTGCACCAACCTAAAGATAGACACATGCTATCGCGCAAGTTTTATAGAACTTTTTAAAAAAAAACAATTTTGTAGTACATATTTTTACATAACTATAAATATTTACGCAGCACGCAACGACACTCTCAAAAGAAATAACTTATCCCCCGTTTTTGACACATTTACTATTACTGCTCCGCTCCTATTCGTTGTAGCGTGATGCTATATAGCCTATGACACTCCACAATAACGTAGCTTTCTATTGGTAAAAGAATTTTTAAAATCAGTTCAGTAGATCCCGAGATTACTCCTTACAATTTAACAAATATACAAACACACAAACTTTACTTCTTTATATTATTAGTATAGATCAAGATAACATCAACAATTTTAGATAAATACTTACTGATTTTTAGTAACATGTAAATATTTTATCGGAAAGCAACATAACATCTACCCGCATGCTATCTTGTTTTGTCGTGTCCCGTAGTAGTTCCATGACACGAATAAAAGTACAGTTATATAGTGAATTACTTATCATGTAGCAAATGGAGATCGATAAAAACTAATGAAGATCGGCAAAACAAATGAAGATCCACTTAACAAATGAAGATCGACTAAACAAATGAAGATGGACTAAACAAATGAAAATCGACAAAACAAATGACGGTCGAATGAAAAAATGATGCTCGGATAAAGAAATGAAGATCGGCAAAACAAATGAAGATCACTAAACAAATGACGGTCGGATAAACAAATGAAAATCGACAAAACAAATGAAAATCGACAATACAAATGACGGTTGGATAAACAAATGACGGTCGGATAAACAAATGACGATCAGCAAAACAAATGACGATAGAAAAACAAATGCAGATGAATAAAACAAAAGACTATAAGCAATTTGATAATATCAAAAAATACTTGCAGCCATATTTACTAATTTTTTGCGATTGCCATCAAAAAAATAGGTACAAGCAAACCTCGACCTTAATGACTTTTCTCTAAAAAATGTGCTTTTAGGCGTTTATAGACATCACTGATCACGAATATATAAAAAATTAATCAATATTATGCAAGCTCATAAGGTTGAAATTTGCTTGCACCCATTTTTTGTAATCTAGGTGCTATAACCATTCAAAAATTGATGCAAGCAAATCTCGACCTTAATGACACTTCCCTAAAAATGTGCTTTTAGGCGTTTATAGATCACTGATCACGAATATGTAAAAATTAAATAAATATAATGCATGTTCATAAGGTCGAGAATTGCTTGCACCTTTTTTTAAATGGTTATAGCATCTAGATTACAAAAAATGGGTGCAAGCATATTTCGACCTTATGAACATGCATAATATTGAGTTATTTTTTATTTATTCGTGATGTCTATAAACGCCTAAAAGCACAGGCTCACTCAGTCGTCACCGTCCTCAGGCCCCCGGTCATGGAGGCCGATAGTCTTCGGCGAAGACACGCGGAACTCGGGTGGAAGAGTTCTCGTTCCCACCCCGCCGCCTCTTTCACGAGCATTACCTTCTCGCAGAAAGAAGCGGCGCAGTCCCACTTACTCCCGCTGGATATCATGGCTCGCACCATGGTCTCGAGCGAGGGAGTGTCCACGTCCAGACCTACCACGATTTGTGTGCAGTATAGAAATAAATTAAATTAATAATAGTAAATTAATTGCAGATGTTGTTATCTTGATATACAAATTTTTATACAGTATTAATTTTGTTATTTGCTAACAAATTCATAGCAGGCGCTTTCCGATAATATATTTACATGTTACTAAAAATCAGTAAGTATTAATCTAAAATTATAGATGTTATCTTGATATACAATAAATATACATTTGTTTATATTATGACCTGTGCACAATCAGCGTGAAATAACCACTATTTAAAGTGGTCCTGCTGGAGAGTATGCTCTGTAGCATGACCACTTTGAATTGATATTTCCCAAGAAACTAACAATATACAATTTTTGATATTAAGCTACAATAATATAGACATTATCTACATTTTATCCTGAAACTTGTACATAATGTAGTCAAAGTGGTTCTGCTGCGGAGCATGACACCCCCAAAGACACGAAACTTTGTGAAGAAAATTTAATTTTTTTCACTTAATCACGATCTACGGCTGAACAGATCGGGCTGAAATATGGTAGGTAAAGGGATAGATTATAGTCTGTGAAAGTGCATAGGATTAAAATCTCGGGTGTGAGTTCCCACGGGATATGGGAACGGAAAGAAAATTTCACGCGGGCGAGGCTGCGAGCATCATCTAGTGCATTTTTAAATAAACCAGAGCTCGTCCTAAAATACTTATGGGCTCACATATTTGAGCACTAGAAATAGGTGAGGAAATTTCATAAAATAAAAGACAAGCACCAAATTCACGTTCTTTATTATTCCACTAATTGGTAACTGAAATATCACAAAACATAAATCACATGAAAATACAAAGTAAATATTTCAAAAATCAACAAAAAATAAGTTAAAACATTAAAATATACCTATCTACTACACGTGAGAGATAAGTTGCGGCACGATAAGGAAGAAACTCTTCTCAAGCATGATTCAACTCATCGCTCACGCGTAGTACCTTAGTATCATAATGTAGGTATAGAAGTCAAGCTCGATTGTGTGGTATTTCCTATATATGTTTTGTTAATGTAGGTACTTGTAGAAACTGATACTTTTTTCATTAATGTATCCATAATGAGAAGCTCATGTATCATTCTTGGTATTAGCCGAACGTAAAACTATTGCCGATTTCAATAACATAGACGAATCTACTTATAAATATTTATGAAATAAATTAAAATTGTAATACAAAAAAAAATTAAAATTATTTAAACTCTGCCTGTACATACCTACCTACTGCCTTTTTATTTTGTGCCTGTACTGACGGCAGATTCAACATTTAGTATAAAAATCGGCCATTAAAGATCATAATATTTTCAGCTAGCTTTCAGGATTTTTTATATTGTTGTATGGTTGCAGTCATTTTACATTTTAAACTTAGGGTTCATTATAACTTTTGGGTCTCTTTCAAGTCTTTGAATATTTAATTATATTTCAAACTTAGCTCACCTCTCGATGTTTCGGATATTTACTGACAAATATAAACGAATTATGGACTAGACGATTCTTGGAAGATTTTGTTGGAATAAAGTAGAGCTAATAGGTATTCCTGATAATAAATAACATAAAGTGTACCATTCTACAAATCAGCTTCAAATCACCGAGATAAATAATATATTGATAAGCGGAAGTTGGGCTGATATGTTGACATTTGTCATTACTGCTCTGCTATCTTAGATATAGCGTATTGATATACTTATAACTAAAGCCTTTCTCTAACTAATGCAATGTCGTGAAATTTTAGATTCCTGGAAATAATACCTACCTACGTTTAAAAAAAACAAACTATAATCTTTGCCCATTTGTATAAAATTGCCTATTTGCGAATCTGCTAGTTCAGTAACGTCCCAAATCCAAAAGATTAATAAGTGAATAGCCGGAGTAAAACTTTTGTATTTAAAACATTCAAAATTACATCCAATAGTTAATTTTTACACTTACTGGAATTCTATATATAAAATTGCAACACTGAACATTAAAAGACAATAATATTTAACCTAAGTAAATCTAACAAAGCTCAGTCTATTTTCTGTATTCAAAATCATTTCAAAATATTGTGATATGCAATTTTTTGTACAAAAAGTAACCATTTGCGTAACCATACGTGTCGTGGTTGTATATGAACGATTATTAATAACTAATCCTTTTGAATCTATTTAGATTTCGGGTTCTTTTCGCATTTACTAGAAATTAGCGGAACTTTGCTTACATGTAATTTCATAAAATTGCTTAAGTTTTATAAATATTGATTCGACGCAAAAATAAAAAAACCCGATGACTATAACGTGTTAAACAAAGTATAAATTTAAAGACTAATTTATATTAAGTCTTAAATTAAATTAAATTAGTCTTTGAATCATTGACGAATTTAGAAAATTAAATTAAACATTTTTGAGACGAATGTTGGTAAAGTTGGTTGAAAAGTACATCGACCACAAGACCGCTAGATAGGTATTATACGTACCTATAAACCACAAATTATACTGTTGCTCATTTAAAGACAAAAATAATCTGGCAACGATATTATATAGTTAAGATAAAGTATAAGAGCACGGAAATCCGTGTATAAAGGAAATAAAGTTATTAACTATCATCATCTGCATTCTATCGCCGATGAGTAAAATGATCTTAATAAGTCTTGCCAGAAATATTTATCACCCATAATTTCTTCTATTTGGTGGTGTGACCGATCGACGGCTGTTAAAGCTGTTTTTTTTTTTGTCAAATTCATCAATCATTGATTTTTGAGCTATGTTGCGGACTGTACCAATATCAATTATTCACTATTCCATTGCCTACGATTATAAAATACAATTTCGACTACAAATTATTCTTGATCAAAACAGGTTATATTCCGAATAGAACTTTTAAAATAGCAAACGATTAAAATCACATTTATCTAAAATTACGCCTAAAAATGACTGAATTTACGAGTTCAATCAAAATAGACATGCATGGTTCCATTAACTTGCGTCCGGCTAAAGTTGGTACGAATATTCTGGACACCATTAAAATGAAATGTGAAAATGTCGATACGATTTGTCTGCTGTTATAGCGTCCAATATTCGTACCAATTTTAGCCTAATACGAATTTCTATAACCTTATTACTGGTTTTATGAAAATACCTACAGATTTTCTTAGAACAAAGTCATTTTCATAAACGTCTTTTTATGATAGTATCATTTATTATTGTTTGATATAGGTGAATGTTGTATACTTGGTGTAGCTTATAGAATTGTATGAAAATAGAAATTAAACAGACATCAATATTTTATCTAAACAACTAATTATTTATTATTGAATACGCTCCTTCTAAAATAGTTAATCGCTTAAAGAGGATGGGAAATCAAAATGCAGTTTCAGACAGCAAGTTCAACAAAATTAAATAACTGTACTGCTTCACATAAATATGCTATACACAATCCTTACAGCATCATTTCATTATCAGCAAATGAAAATTTATTCATCTTTCTAAGTCTTCTGGACTTAGTTTTGGTCCCCCAATCTATAAAGTCATTACTTGAAACCAATCTACCCTTTGCGATTGATATATTTAATGTTATAGATATCAGTTTGCAATTACAAGAAAGATATAAAGGGCCTTATTAGGTTGTAAAGTAATAATAATGTAAGGAACTGCATGTTTTCTTTTGTTTTTGGATTCTCAATGGTATTCTGACTAGACGGGTGCCATGGTACAAGCGTTGATATCGCCAATGCTTTTGACTCGGCGGTGTCGTTTCTGTTTCACGACTTTCTCTGTGGTCTTAGATGGAAGAGGCGAGCTTACGCGATGAGCGTGGTCCGCTTTGGATCCGTACCTGTAAGAAAGGCGTTGATTAGATTTATCGTGTATTTTTTTTCCGAAATCTCCGTAGATTTTTGTGATCATTAATACATTATGAGGTTACAAAACTGCGCAGACGTCCTAAAAAGATTTCGAGCAGTATCAAGAGTAGTATATTACGAGACTTGGTCATATTCTCTTGAAATAGCAGGAGAGAAAAAATAACAGAAAATTATCACCGGATTCTAAGGAGATATAAAAGTTCGCTTGGTTAACTAATATACAATACACTCACTGATGACACAAAGGGGGTCCCTTTCAGAGGGGCTCTTGAGAGGGGTACGCTAGCAGAAATACTCTTAAAATGAGCTTGTGAAGTGCATTAGCGTTCATGCATTCCACCACGTAAAAATATAATAATAAAATAAATTCGCTAAAAAATTTGAAGTACAGTAGCATTGTTATGTGTATATCCACGTGGATGCAAACCGCAGGCATCTTGATAAATGCGAAAATGCTATGTACCCATCGTCAAGCAAGTCATACAATAAATTACCTGGCGAAAAGTGCTGAATCACTAAGCACAATTTGTAAAAAATTGTTTCTTCACGTACGTTTATTACTTCATCTAATAGAAAATTTATGCTGCGTATATTTACTACCTATAAAACTTTAAGACCTTTTTATATCGAAAAAAGCTTCTTCACAGTACAACATCTTATTTGGACTATTTAGTCTCGAGCTGGAGACAAATAACTTATGAACGTTTATAAATTCAAAAGTGCTAAACCTCACTAGCGTTGCCTACCCATAAAGTTCTCCATTTTCAGGTTTAATTACGAGAACATTCACTTACCTATGAGTAATACTAGAATTCTCATTGATATCATTGAGTCGCTGCAAGCTGTCTCTAGTCGACACACTGGACTGCGAGTATAGACTCAGTGGTGTGTATATTGGTTCATACTCTTGCAGTGTGGGTGGCGGTGCATACGTCATGCTCAGCTGTGACAGTGTGCGCACTGCTATCGGTGGAGAGTATGTCGAGTATGGCTGTGTCAAACTGAGGACGCTAGAACTCTCGCTTGAACTGGATGGTGAGGTCCTGTCATGCTTTGGTTTCAGAACGCCGAGTGCTCGAGTGATTGAGCCCTGTTGGAAAAAAGTGGTTTTGTTGTATTTTTTATATTGTACAATTTACGTCTCTTTCTTCAATCCTGAGGAACTTATACATAGATCAAATGATAGGCTTAGAAACTATAATGATCATTTGCCAAAAACACTATCAAAGTAAAAAACTGCATCCTAAATTCCCAAGGCTATTACCAGAGACAGGTGTAGCTTTTGTGGATTTTTTTGTGGAAAAATGTTTAATGTGAAATGTAAATGACAAAACATAAGGACTGACCCTAATGCTTACACAGTGATCGTTTACAAAACCGTGGACAAGCGGGGTTACAAGACTCTCAAAATTGTAAATTGTAATACATTCCAATTCCAGATTTCAACTGAAAATATGAACCATATATTAATTTTACACAACACTATTAATTCCTTAAGAGGAGAATTCCCAAGCGTACGGATTAAGATCCAATATAGCTGCGAATATGTCCACACTTCATAACTTCACAACGTTACATGTCAGACTATGTAGAGCTAACAAAGTCAATAGCGATTAGCAAGTAATAAGTAGCTTACCCTCAAACTATGCCGGCGGGAATCCCCGCTCAGATCGATACCCGGCAATCCAGTGGCTACCGACCGTGAGAACGGTCTGCCCAACATCCTGATTTGATGGCCAAATAAGTTTCTGAAAACCAATTATAATTTGATATTACTATACAATGTTGTTTGTACAAATTTGAGGTCACATTTAAGCCAGGCAGAGCGTCATTTGCTTTAGTATTAAATCGCTTTATATACTCTCAAATTTGCACTTTTTATCATGTTTATTATCTGCTAACACAAAAAGCTTGCTGTCATGCAAAGTTTTTTTATATCACGTCAATAAGAGCTTCAATAGCTTTTATTTTTAATCCTAGCAGGAACAAATGTTATTCAATGATGTTTTTCATAGAAATCTACAAAATGACATTTATAAAAAGTGTATTTAGATCTATATTTTGCATAGACATCAAAAGCGTGACGCATTTTGCAAAAAATCTTATAAGTACGAACCATGCTGTTTTTATACAAATATGGTTAAAGATGAAAGGATTAAACAAGTAAATATTTTAGGGTTTAACGACAGACAAAAGTACTGAATACCGCGTAGGTAAAACTTACAATACATTTAGAGATCGACAGTACTCTTCTCTGTACGCACGAATCAAAATAATACAAGAATTACAATGAAAATATTGAAAGAAAATCCATTAAGCACGAATTTCAATGTATTGGAAATGATTGATAAAATAATAGAAAAGTTACATGGAAGGAAAACACGTGGTAAAAGTCTGATAACATGTAAGTAGTGCGGTCTAATAATGATTATGACAGAGAGGCATTCATGACGTATCGATAAAATGATCGTTACCGTTCTCTCTCGATGCAAGGATCGCCATGTTAGGGATGATGAATAGTAAAAGAAATTGACTCGATGTCTTTATGTTCATCTTTTTCATCACGATTTATTCACATTTATATTTTAATCAATATTACAGGTGAGCCTAACATACAATGCTATCAACTTTACAGTATGAATGTATACAAGTCAAAAACATAGTTATCTTACAATAAGTAAACGCTATTATTGTTATTATCCTAAAGCTCTAACGAATGGTTCCGTTTTACACCTATGAATATTTGTTTTAAAATCTTCGATTATTACATTTATTTTAAAAATTCTCAGTAAAATGAAAGGAATTCTTATTAATTGATAAACGCTGGTATTGTGATGAAAGTCATCTTCTATGAATCAAAAGAAGCATTTCATGCTTATGTTAAAATACCAACTATTGTATACATTTACTAGATTTACCAAATTGATCAATTTCGAATAAACATTAACGTGACGAATCTAATCTACGGCAAGATCGGGGGACTCTAGGGGTCACAATGTCCAACATTGAATCTAACATTGACGAAGGCGAGGGTACAAAATATACTATTGTGAATGTGTCCGAT
Source organism: Miltochrista miniata (assembly GCA_933228765.1). NCBI lineage: Eukaryota > Metazoa > Arthropoda > Insecta > Lepidoptera > Erebidae > Miltochrista > Miltochrista miniata. The sequence continues at coordinate 16,446,915 of OW121757.1, read as the reverse complement.
CTCTCCAACTTGTCCATATTCTTCTGTTCACAAACCCTACGATAACTTATCAGTCTTCACCGCTCGTAACGACTTCCATCAAAAAGTTTCTCACAAATTATAATGTAGTTTTGAAGAAAGACATATAACTTTCTTTATTCTTCAGCAAAGAAAATATTTTGTGTAAAAATAGCGAATTTACAAATATTTGATACAGGAAACTTTACATAGATACAGATTTGGGCACCTAAGCGATAACTTTTACTTTTTAAATGAGAGCTTTTTTATTTTCGTAGGTTTATCTTTGTTTTGTGGACAACATGGATGCTCGGGCAGCCTCCACTTGCAGTTCTTCCACCTGGCAAAATATCGTATACCTGCAGGATTGCACCTCATATTATAATTAACTACAGCTTGCTCACCTACGGGGTGTGGACCCACTGACTAGCACTGGTGACGACTACGAGAACTCATACAGCTGGGTACATGCTTTGTGACTCTAATCATAGTCTTGTCAACTCGACAGAGCAAGTGCTACCATTCTTGTTGGGAAATAATAATGCATTTATGGAATATCCTTGTAAGTGATTCAATGTGCTTATTGTCACCAAAAATCTCATAATATACGGAATAGTGACTAATAAATGATTCAACAGATAGAAAATATAACATTTACATATATACATATGCAATCAATTCAAAAATATGTACTCTGCAGTTGATTTATGTGGTTGAGCGAGTAGAAATCAACGAATATTTGCAATTATTATGCGGTGCTTGGTAGGTAAATATTATATTTTCAGCGATTGATATGTAAATGTAATATGTTTGGTTTGATTTACCTTGCGGGTATAACGAGTGCATCAAATTCGGCTACCAAATGCCTCCTAATGATGCTCTTTGATGGAGGTATGCCGAGAGCTGTCGCCATTGTTTCTCCAGTGAAAGAAGGTTCTAGAACAACTAGTCCCCCGTGCACTCCGCTATCTGTATAAATCAAAAAGGGAACGAACGATATGACAAATATACATTGCAGCATCATGTTTTAATTCATAACGATTGAACACCGTTTCCGAAAGTAGCCTGTGTGATTTAGAGTCACACAAGAGTGCAAAGTAATTACCTACCTCCAGTTAACACACAATTTTGGACTCTAGACATTAAATTAGCAGCGATATTCCGAATATTAATTTAATAACCTTTATTAATAAATGACGACTTCTAAAGTGCAAAACAGGACTCAGCAATAAGATAGGACAGGACGTCCCCATGCCAGATTCATCTGGTCCAGATTCACAGCGATCTAGAAAAGGACGCGGGGAGGAACTGGATACGGTATTATCTTCTATATTAGGTATCAGCATCTCCTCTATTATGATAATATTCAGTATATTTCTATACAGGTACTTCTAACATTAAACAATAAAAAGGTCACAAGTAGGTAATTATAATAGTAAATCGTTCCGTACCTTTAAGATTCTCAGCAAATTCACCTAAGTCAATATTGTGCGCCCATCGCATAAACCTCTGATTGGTCCAGACTAGGGGGTCGGCATCCACATTCTCGCACTGATGTCGTCTAACAGCCAGAGCCTAAGAAACACATTGATATCCTAAAGATATAATCCAAAACTTCTTAGGGAAGATACTTGTGATACGCGCGCTGCTAGTTTTTAACCGACTTCAAAAAAAGGAGGAGGTTCTCAATTCGTCTGTATGTATTTTTTTTTATGTATGTCAAGCGATATTTCCGTCAATTATAGACGGATTTCAAAATTTCTTTTTTTGTTGAATAGGGGTTACTTCTGAGGTGGTCCCATTTTCACCAGGTCAGGATCTGATGAAGGGATCCAGGAGAAATCGAGGGCAACCACGGAAAATTGTAGGGACAACTAATGCGCATGTTAACTTTTTAATTAAGTGCTTTAATGTTCTACATTTTAATGAAGGTCTGGCGTCGATCTGATGATAGAGTCGAAAGACAGTCGAGGGCATTCCTTAACAATTTACAGCAGTTATCTTGTGTTTGGGCTTGCTTGATTTGTATTGATGAAAACTTTACACCTAGATTGATAGATCAGACTTAAAAAAAAAAGAAAGTTCTCAATGTTTTATGTATGTTCACCGATATTTCCGTCAATTATAGACGGATTAAATTTTTTTTTTGTTGAATAGGGTCTACTTCTGAGGTTTACTTCTTTTAGGTTTACTTTTTACTTTTTCTTTTCTTCTTTTAGGTTTACTTCTTTTTAACCAGGTTATGATCTGATTATGGGATCCTGGATAAATCGAGGGCAACCACCGATAATTATAGGGAAAACTAGTGCGTTTGTAAACTTTTTAATTCAGTGCTTTAATGTACTACAGTTAATGAAGGTCTGGAGTCAATCCGATGATGGAACCAAAAGCCAGTCGAGGAAATTCCTTGACGATTTACAGAGCAGCTACTTTGTATTAATGAGAACTTTTACCTAGATAGATATATTTTTCGGTTCACCCGTCACTTAAAATATTGAAAAAAAATTTTTCAATAAAAAATACAACCGACTTCGAACAAATCCTGAAAAATAAAATTTACTTAGCTCAAAGTAATATGTATTTTGATTTGTCAGATTTTATTCAATATAATATTGAAGTTGGTGCCATGAATAATACCTACCTAAACCTATGGATTTACTTGGCGCCGACTTCAATATGATATTGAATAAAAAATCTGATAAATCAAAATACATATTACTTTGTGCTAAGTAAATTTTATTTTTCAGGATTTGTTCGAAGTCGGTTGTATTTTTTATTGAAAAATTTTTTTTCAGTAGCTGTTCTGCAGGGGAATGTTGGAGTTTGGGGATATAATATTATACCACACTGCCCAGATGGGTTGTTACCAATGTTTACTTTTGCGAAAGTACGTTTACGCCTTTTACAACTTCCAAAGGGATGAATAGGGTGATGATATTTTGTTAGCAAGTAAGGGTAAGTTGTGAAAAACTTATAATTGATTAAGTTTTAGTGATTTATAACATTCCAAATATCAAAGTAAATAACAAATTAGAAGTAACAGGTCCCAAAATAGCTGTTGGTAAAGAAATATTCGTACACAATGATTAATGAGCGCACATTACGAGCACTGGATGGAACATTTTGTTACAATTCATTGGATAATCGTTCATTTGCTTGGTCGTTATCTCACGCCACTTATCGAAGGGGACTTTAGGGGAGCCATTTTTATTTACCTAGACAAATTTTTGATTATAACCTATAGCACAAACAAATTATAGGCAAATGTCATTTTAGTATTACATAGTTTCTAGCGTTGTTTGCAGAAATATTTGCTTTGATGCTTACTGAAATATGCTACTGTCTACGAGTCTGCGCCACCGAGGCACTCAATCGATTTAAAAGATCAATTTTTTGTATTTCGTGTAATTAAATCACATGTCTATGACATTGGAAAAAGACAAGTGTTCAATTCAACAACCTAGAGCTAAAATTTTAAAAAGAAATGGGAGTACGGCAGCTCACAGTAACGTTTTAAATGTAGGTGCGCGGGCTTCAGAGAACGACAACTGTCTAAAATTAAAATATATACTGTCCTCCTAAATCCATCCCGTAATGTGCATAATTTGACAAATTTGAATAACACTGACCTGTCTATCGTACTTCATGATTCTGAGCAGGTGTATACCATGCACAATAGATGCCTGGTGGAACTTTCTCGTCACGCCAAGGTACTTTTCCAATTCCTTCTTGCTGATTGTGTCCAACATCCGTGCATCCACCAAATTCGCCAAGAATGATTCAGCATACTGTTGTAAAATAATAATAACATTACGATATAAGACTATTTATTTAATACGATTTCAATAGAGATATAATATGTAGAAGATTTATTGCATAAACTGAGTGAAAAGCTTTTTACAAAGAGTTTAGTATCAAGATCGACCGTTTTCCTGCTAATATTATAAATGTGAAAGTTTGTGAAGATGTTTGGATGTTTGGATGTTTGTTACTCAATCACGCTCTAACGGCTAAATGGATCTGGCTGAAATTTTGTACAGAGTATAGTCTGGAATAAAACATAGGCTACTTTTATCCCGGAAAATGTTCCCACGGGAAGCGGGAACGGGAACCAAATTTCACGCTTGCGAAGTCGCGCGCATCAGCTATTAGATAAATATATACTTAAACATATAAGTTTCTACTGAAATATTTAAGGCTATGCTAAATTTTATTTATTGAGTTAAAAAAAATAGTTACCTGTGACAATCCCAAATCTGGCAACCATTCAGCCGCAACCCAAGCGTGCGTCAGTTGTCCAATAGTGGGGTTCCTCACGAGATCCGGTCTCCTTCGCTCCTCAATCGCCAGCCGCAGCTTCTTGCGATGCATCGGCTGCGAGATGCCCAGTCCAACCTCCAGATCCGCGTCTGACAACTCGAGCAGAACCTGCCCATTCAAAGCACGGATCTAGAACCAACCAGAACACAATATTTGACGCTTAATGCGCGTCTCTCGTTCTACTAAATCACGAATTCCCTGAATATTTTAATATTCACAGCATCAAATTTTGTTACCAACATTAATCTTTTTCATATTCGGCGGCATAGGTTATGCTCAAAAAGGCTGTGCTCAAAATCCTAATGTATGGAACGTTACATGAAATAAACAAATGCTACGACTTTATTTAGCAGTTGTATATCGGACTGATTTCCATATAAATGTAATAAAAGGAGCACATTCCGAATAATGAATGGGTTTAGGACTAATAAAAATGATTTTGTATTCAATTTTATGTACAAAAATAATCCACGTCGTCCATTCAAAGGTTACGAGCGGCCGAAATGTAAATTTATATGGGTAACTCGTCAAGTATTCAAAATTTCAAATGTCTATGGCAAAATATTATTTAAACACAATAATGTTCAACGTAATTTTTATTTCATAAACTATTATGACCATATGAGGTTTAACCTCTATACATAGTCAATATGTCTAATTATTATTATGTCCAATTGATTCAAAAGTTCACAGTAAATACTGTAACAGACAAAACTTTTACGTGTTTGTAATAGTGTGTATAACTCTAATGCATGAATAATTTAAAAAAATATGAAATGAAACTGAAACCTTATAAAACATAAAAAGAATGAAAATAAGACACAGTTAATAACCAGTCAGCTGCTCAACTTTGAAACGCTTTTTTAAAATAAACTGAAAAAGCGTTTATAAATAAATTGCTCAAAATACTGGGTGCTTCAAAAAAATGTATACACACTTTGAACTTCCATAGAAAATTTATTTACCGTTCTACAAAGTTAAATTTCATGAAAATAGAAAGCTGAAAGTACAATGTAAATGAAACATAAATAACAAATGTTAATACTGTTCAAATTGGTGACCTGCAGCATCAATACAATTCTGAGTACGAGTCACCACAGATTCTGTACATCGTATCAAAACGTCCAATGAGATTTCTCTACACACTGCTTGAATCTCATTCCAAAGAATGTCTAGGTTACGTGGTTTACGTTTGTACACCTCATCTTTTACTGTGCCCCACAAGAAGAAATCCAGTGGTGTAAGGTCTGGAGAGCGTGCTGGAAACTCGATTGGCCCCCTGCGTCCTATCCACTGGCCCGACAAATTTTGATCCAGGTAAGCTCATACGTCCCTGTGATAGTGCGGCGGAGCACCATCTTGTTGAAAATAAAAATCATCATTACCGTATAATGCACGAATGGCAGGAAATATGGAATCAGCAAGCATTGTTAGGTAATTAATACCAGTTACAGTGCCTTCAAATCGAAAAGATCCAATGAGTCCCCTTGAAGACAAACCGCACCACACATTTACACCAGGCAAATTTACAGCTTTTTCAATTGTAATGTGAGGATTTTCTTCACACCAAAAAAGACAATTGTGCCTATTGACAGTTCCATTAAGTTTGAATTGGGCTTCATCCGACCAAATGATGCTACCCATAAATCCCGGTTCACGTATCACCATCTCCTGAATCCATTGACAAAATTGCAACCTTCGATCTGGATCGTCGTCATTTAGCTGTTGCACCAGCCTTGGAATGTAAACACGATACTTGCCTCTCTTCAGAATGCGTAGCACGCTGCTAGCACTTACATCACTTTCACGTGCCCCTTGCCTTGAAGATTTGTTAGGAGAGCGTTGAAACAGTTCCAAGACTGCCGTTGATGACTCATCACTTGAAGCTGTTCGAGGCCGACCTGAATGACCTTTATGAATATATTATGAACTTCGAATTTGTCTCGTATGCGTGTAATTGTTAATCTTGAAGGTGGTTCTGTATCATATCCCTTCTCCACTGTCTTTGAACTTCATTTACATTCTCAAACTTCCAGTACCACTTAATAACCTGCTTACGTTCTTCAAAACTCAAACTTACGTCCCCCATGTTGATATTACAAATTCCAACTGATAATATAACATAGAGGGACGATTATGCTTGCACCTGGCGAAGAAATATAACATTAGCCTTGTAGAGCGGGAAAACTACAATAGTTTAAAGTGTGTATACATTTTTTTGAAGCACCCTGTAGATAGGTAGTTGTCGTGAAATATCTACAAGTACCTATTCCACTTATAAATATAAGCACCCAATAACATTTCAATCCGTTTTATCAAAGCGCCAACTTTGTTATTCTCTCATGTCCAATTTTAACTTATTTTTAACTTGGCATAATTACTTTACATGTTTCAATTTCACGCTGTATTCATAACTCAAACGGGATGTCAAAAAGTTCAGCACGAGTACGAATGAATGTGTTTGAATCGTTCCATAACACGCAATAACGAGTATAAAATTAAATGTAATGTATAATTCAGTATAATTTGTGAAATTTAAAATAGTATTTTTATTGTAATCCTCGATATCTATTATTGTATTTTCATTTTAACGAATCGCAACTATACCCCGAAGATATTATGTCATTATTTGTCAGCTCAAGTCTTAAACATCCAATATCATTATCCTAGAAAATAGGTTTATGAAAAAGTCAAACAAAACTTGACGTAATTATCTGTTTACTTAGTTCAAAAACCACAAAATTTATAAATACCTACCCAAGTTTCTTTACCTAATATATCAAATTTCTCACATAATATTTTTGTTTTAGCGGTTGTTTGTTTATATCTAGAACGTAGTTGTCATATAGGCGTATACTGGTCCATACTGTCTTGAGAATTCTATACTTATCTGTACACAACATTTAGACTGTCACACTTCCAATGATGCTATGAAGTAGGTTCCCAAATCCAATAAATGAATCGCTTGGTACACACTGTACTTTCATATACCATGGCTCGCTGTTTTAGTGTTGGCTCAGCTAAAGATGTTTTCTTCGCCGCTCGGGATCTCTAGCTGTTTCTAAAGTAGATGATATAACAAAGTTTAATTCATTGTACGCACCTTGCCACTCCTAACATTATCAGCCACTGCAGCAGCGTACTGTGGCATCCCTAACGCCAGTTCCAGCCAGGCGATGATAGCAGGGGCGCGCCATCGGGCTAGTGGCAACGAGGCGGCTTCACGTAGGGCTGCCTCACTGCCAAGAGGTGACCACGCTCGTGACCCGCTCCCTGAGTAGATGGGTTCTAGACAGTAAGCGTCTATTAGCTGTTTGATGATGTCATTTTATGATTTGATTAGGAGAAAAATAAAAACTATATGACGAAATATGTACGAATTTTTATGGACTTGTGCTCACTAGTTTAGTTATTTAGAGTCGGTAGTTCTGGAATTGCAAACGTTTGTAAACTAAGATGACCAATTTTGATCGGGCAAGCCGTACGCCATCCTGCGTAGTGGTATAAATGCTCTCTTCACTCAGAGATTCGTTAGAGCGTACAGAATTATAAATGTTCTTTTAATTTCAAGATTACTTGAATTCGCTTAACAAAACAAATTCGCTCTTAGAACTTTTAATCAAATACTAAAATGATTAGACATTATTTAAACATCTGATTTAGCAGTAGGTACTTAGCTAATTTTGTTGAATTAATTACACTGTCTGTAATGAATGGTAGTTTGTATAGAAGCTAATGGAATGATTAATAATAAAGCAAATCTAATGTCTGTTTTGCTAAAATTTTCCTTAACGGGTAAGTAACGTGTATTTTTGGGATAATAAAAATTAGCATGTCACTAATTAACCTAAAACCTTACATGCATTGTATAAAATTATCATCCATTGATTATTTGGGGCGTAATAGTAGGACTCAAACAAAAGCACACTTTCATAGTTACAATAAAGGAAATGATTAAGCTGTGATATTGTTATTGAAGTATAGGCTTGCGAATGTCACAATGCTCCAAGAATCGTGAATCTAGTCCTTGATAATGAAGCCAAAGTTACTTCTTATATCATCCGCTCGTCGCCAGCGCAACTGGTGTCAATTTCGAATCAACCATAATCCAAAGACTAGCGGGAAGAAACAAACAGATACAAATAATGAAATTTTTTTCGTACTTCAAACAGATAATTCAACATTATTTCGAAAAGAGTTTAAAAAATGAGGGCGAATTCTGTAGTAAAGATAAAATTATTTTCGACTCACCGCTCTCGTGTCCACTTGCAGCTGCACTACCCGACTTGGTACGATGCCTGGATCGGGCAAAAACGCGTGAAATGGAGCCCCATGCAGAGCCCCTACCGCGTGAACCCTTGCCACCAGGACCAGCGCGTCCACGTACTCCTCCAAGGAGAGCAGCCTCGCATTCTCCGGGACTTGATAGCTGTTCTACTGACCTGGTTTATCAAAAATTATGATTCGAATGACAATATTGAGTAAACCTAAATAATATTTATTTCATCGGCATAAAACTTTTGTGGTTCAAATACAGAGAGTGAAAACACCCCATGTGTTTTATTTCTCTGCATTTCAACCACAAAAGATTCCATAGTTCCATACTATGAATCATTTAATAAAATACCTTTGAATTGAAAGGACATTTTGTCTGCGTTAATAAATCTTTCACAAATATCAAATTATATTTTCCAGGCAGCAGGGTAATGTTTTATACGTCTATATTTGTGTGTGCCTATTAGTAGAGTTTCATTGTGATTTGATGTAGCCTAAATGCCTCAACTTGGACATAAATATTAAGATTAAAAAAAAGCAATTAAGACTTAGTCCGTCCACTTGAAAGAAACATTCAATGATAAAAATTTCAAAATAAACTCCATATTGGGTCAAAACTTTAGGATTGATGGCATAATCTACATAATTATGAGCACCATGAACTCCTTATCGGACCTGAAATATTGCAAGATGAAAGATATTGCAGGTAGCGAGCAAACGGTAATGGACTATGAAAAATTAATCTGGGAAATGAAATTTCGCTTTTTCTGTTACTGAATCGTAGGCTTCGCATATTATTGCCATTTGATAAAATTGCGAGGTGTAACAAAGTAGTCGCCACAAAATTAATAACATTTTTCTGATCTTATTAACTTTTAAATTAGTTAGTATATCTTCTATAGATCTATCCTATTTTATTTTATGAAATACTAGCTGACCCGCGCAACTTCGTATGCGTCACATAAGAGAGTAAATCACCCGTTCCCGTCGCATTTACTCCCGTCAGAATAATTTCGTTAACGATAGATGTTTCCCGTCGCATTATTGTAGAAATTGCTCATATTCATGCATGGATTACCGGTGTACGTCGCCAGCAGAACTATTCTGCTGGCGACGTACGAATCGACGGACACGACCAAAAAAAGCGAAAAAAAAAGCGAGGTCAAACGGGATAAAAAGTATCCTATGTCCGTCTCCTGGTTCTAAGCTACCTCCCCACCAATTTTCAGCCAAATCGGTACGGCCGTTCTTGAGTTGTAAATGTTGTAACAAACCCGTCTTTGTTTTATTTAAGATTAGATGGCTTCCAGACTATAATCAATTTCAACCAGATCCGTTAAGCCGTTAGAGCGGGAAAGAGTAACTAACAACCAGAGAGAGATCCACATCAATACATATATTAGCGTTATATTAGCAAACACCACGCGGATTCACTCGCGTAGTTCCCGTTTCCGTGGGAATACGGGAATAAAATACAGCTTATGTCATCTGGGGATTGTGTAGCTTACCAGAAGCGAAAGAATTTTTCAAATCGTTTCAGTAGTATAGTTTCGGGGCCTATTTAATGCAAACAAACATACAAATAAATAAACAATCGAATCTTGCCTGTTTATAATATTAGTATAGATTACCAATATTATTTGCAAATAGTAGGTACGTCGCGTCGTACCTAAAAGATAACTTTTCAGTTACAAATAGAATTTATAAAACAATTTCGCAAATTCATTGAATTCTCAACAAGAAACAATTTTGATGAAAAAAGTTTCAGTCTAACCTTTTTGCTGAAATTAGTGTAATGAAGGGAGGTACAAAATTGTTTGATTATAATGTGGGACAATTTGCGTGGGATGGGCTCTCATTTCTTCGGTAAATTGCCACTCGAATAATCTAGTTATTGCATTTCAATTATGATTACCCGCATTTTTCATTAATCTAAAAATGAACATTGGAAATATTCAGAACAAAATAGAGTACTTACGTAAAGCGTATAATATTCGTTCGACGATCAAAAAATACCTATTCGTATCAAAGACTTATATATAAACTGAGGTAGACATGCCGTACTCTAACAAACGAGATTTCAAAAGCAATCCTCAAACACACACATTGCTAAGACTACACTCACTTATAAATTCATAATATTTACGTAATTGTCACCACAATAGCAATGTACGAAAAGAACAAGAGTAAAAGAGAAGGCGTATGGACTCCGATTGCGAGCCGAGTACTCTCGAAGTTTTGACTCACTACATTACAGTGCTAGCAACGCTGCTAATTAGCTCAGTTTATAGGTTTCAAAAATCGGTGCGTAGGGCATGTCTACCTCAGTTTATATAGAAGTCTTTGATTCGTATTCGTACAATATTATTGTTCGACATTCAAAGAATAGTTTAGAAATGCCTCTCTCTTTCGACAGCAAGTCTGTCTTCCAGCATCATTTGATTGTGTTAAGTGGTTAGATACTTTGCTTTTCACAATTTTTCAATCTTACTTTAGATGTATACATAAAGCCTACATGTAGTAGGTAATTCAGGTATACGTATACTTACCTAGAAAGAGAGCCAGCATCGATGGAGCGTGCGAAGGGCGATGCATTGTTGTGAGGAGACAGAGTAGGGCTGCAGTCCCGAGGAGTGCTCACTGAGAAAGAACAACAACATTATTGAATATATCTTTACAACCATACTGGAAGTGCAAACAAAGTTAATTAGTTTCCAAATTGGTTCAAGGGTAAGGATGCGATTAAGATACAAAACATGGATATAATTTGATGGTACTGCTTTATGTGCATGCAGTAATGATAAATATTTTAATGGCAAATATTTACTTCAATGAAATCAGCTTATCATTTTAACGTAGGCCTTTCCCAATTTCATGTTAGGAGGATCATTGTTCCACCAAGCTGGACAGAAGGCTTGTTACAGAGTTTTGTTCAAGATTTCCGTCTCTTCATGGATGATATTGTCTGTTGGTACTATTTCTACCACTTGCAGGTGAGAGTGTCTTAGTCCTCTAAGGTTTCAATAGTGCAATATTTGCTTACATTGATAGATATGATGAGCAGAGGATACTAATGAAACGGCATCGGTGTCGTAAGCATCGATGGTGGGCGGCGCTCCCTCAGCAGTAGAATCAGACAAATTTCCACCACACACCGATGTCGCTCCGCCATCACTGCTGCCTGTTGGCAATTATACCATTTTCATTTCTAAGTACCTACAGTTGTTTATTGATGCATTTACATTAGTCAAATTAATTTATGCTTCCATTTATTATTAAGAAATATTCTTAAACTTGTGCATAGTCAAATAAATAAACAACAAAAAGAAAACCACAGAATACAGTGTGGATGGATCATCAAATGACTGCCACTTTGAAAATCAATGCATTCACATTATAATCACATTACATTCCATAAACGGTCAGGACCATAGATTTAGAATTTTTCGCTACTCTCAATAGATATACAAAGCGTGCGAGCGAGACCTCATTATCTATAGCGTGTGGTAATAATACAGATCAGTGTCTATAGCACTAAGCTCGAGAGGAAAAGAGAAAGCAAATTGTGTACTCATATGTCAGTATTTTGAATCGCTGAGTCCTGTGGGGTCCTATGGCGGCTCTATGTTATTCATAATATCCAATAATCCGTAGTGATCTTGCGATTAAAATAGAAAATTTTATATTTTCAACAATAGTGTCGTGTTTAGTGTGTGAATAGGATATTACAAAACGCAATTACACGAAGAAAGACTCGTTTAACAGGTCATTTGTGACTTCGTTCATTCCATTTTTGACGTGCACATTTAGCCAAATTTCACTGAAAGTCCAACTCATAACGTAGATTATGCATTTTCCTTCATACATAACACAATATTTAATGTGTAAATGCATTTTTGAAGGATATATAAGGCAGAAATAAAAAGGGCTGTTTACAGTAAAATAGTCATGGGCAGGTATCGATAAGGATGTCGATAGTTCATTATAGTGGCATTGCTACAAACAAACTTATCTGGATTTAATTTATTGTAAATATGATTGATTTTTACTCTAACTGTGTTATTTAACCTTTTTTTTAGGGTTTTGTGCCTATTTTAATATAATATTTCCAAAATTTGTGATCCATTTTGAGTTGAATTTTTATAATTTTACTTCACTTAAGGTACTCCACGCCACACCGGGATGTTTGCTGTGCAAGGCGCAGATTAGCCTCTGCGTCGAATACTGTTCTCACCTTTGGGATGCCTGTGCGAGGTACTTACTGGACGCGCTTGGCGCTATGCAGAGACGTGTTATCCGATTTCAATTATAGCTTGTCCTAAGATGACCGTAAGCCTCGAACCGTTAGCGCAGCAAAGGACCATAGCGTCCTTGGCTGCCTTCTACCGAATGTATCACGGCGAATGTTCTGAAGAGCTCTTCAACCTGATCCCACCATCTCTTTTCCGATTCCGAACAACACGTCGGGCAGAGGTGCCACTCATATATAGCGGAAAGAATCTTTGCCAGAACTGAGCGTTTCAAAAGATCGTTCCTCTGTCGAACTACGAAATCCTGGAACGACCTGCCCGCACATGTGTTTCCCTCATTTTACAATCCCGGGTTCTACAAGCGGAGCGTGAACAGGCACATCATAGGGCCGCCAACTTGAGGACTACTGTCAGAAGTCTTGTGTGCTGTTAGCATGGCCCCCATTCGCTAGATGCGCCACGGCTTTCCATTAGTTTCCATCAGTGGCGACGTCAATTTGGTGAGGTTAATATATTTAAAAAAATCTACGAATAATATATTTTATTGTTACTAGGGTTCAATAATAAATGAGTTCCTAGGTTTAGTATTACGATTTCAGTTGGATTTTCAGTAAAATTTCAAATTCAATTGGCAAAATATATTTGTACGGCAACAATGCAATGGTACGATGCCATAAATTACATGTTAAAAGTGTATTTTCACATTCACACACTGAATCAAAATTCGTAAGATCACTACAGAATTTCTAATATTACGAGTTACCCCATATAATCCCATTTTTACTTTTTCATAGTCGATTACATTCAAATTAACAATTTATTCCCCAAAACAAGAAGTTGGAGATGAAACTTCTAAGCACTTTGTGTGCTTATTAGTTTCATTTCCATTCCATCCATTTATACAGATACTTTTATCGATAACATAGGTGTGACCATTCAACAACTCTATTTAACTCACACATAGATCTTTCATTTTTGGTCTCGTCTTCAGTTTGACACTGTTCATCTTGTACATTCTAAATCTACGGTCAGGACACACGGGCAACGTCGTGAGCATAAGCTAGTTGTCAAGTATATAAAACAGAGGAACCAAAAAGCAGAAACCGGCCAAGCGCGAGTCCGAATTGCGCACGGAGGTTTCCGTGCCAAAAACGGCAGAATATCACGTTTGTTGTATGGGAGTCCCTCTTAATCCCCCTTTTATCTAATTTTAGTATTTTTTCTAATAGCGGCAACAGAAATATATCATCTGTGAATATTTCAGCTTTCTAGCTATCAGTGTTCCTGACATACAGCCTCGTGACGGACAGACAGACAGACAGACAGACGGACAGCGAAGTCTCATGAATAGGGTCCCGTTTTTTACCAACAATTTTGTTGAGCAAATAAATGATATAAAGGAGGACACATTTATTTAACCTTTATTGAGAATGATAAAGATTGATTCATGTTTACTATTTACGGTCAAAAATAAAGCTCCCCAGACGAATCAGATAAAATACAAAATAAACGTTAAGTTTTATTTGGTTTTCCAAGAATCAATCAGAGTTAGTATTTTTAGGTAGCAAAGCGATCTAAAGTAAATAGGTAGAAACATCACGAAGGGTTTTTGTGACAGATAAAATTTGTTGGTTGTTTGTCTATTTGAAAAATTACTAAACGAGAGTCGATGTTTATAAACTGATTGGAAATTATTTTATTTTATCTTGCGAAACCGAATATCTGATGTGGTTACATGACCTACGTCATCTACCATACCTAATGTCTGTGACGGACCAGATACTATCCCTACTAATATTATAAATGCGAAAGTAACTCCGTCTGTCTGTCTGTTACGCTTTCACGCCTAACACCGAGAGGCTTGCTCAAATACACTCAGAAAAAGCTAGAGTGTCTTGGAACCCACGTCCAAGTTAATCAGAAGATTCAACCAACAAATGGGAGATGGGTCGGGTCCTCGTCTGGGATACAACTTGTGTTGACACTTTGGCCCCGTCCCATCTTCCTAAAACAAAATTAAAAACCAGCAGCGAAAGCGGCTGTAAATATTAAAATTAATAAATATAAGCGTCTCGACTCATCGTATCATTTTTGTCCAGTCGGTGTCGAGACCCTAGGTCCATGGGGTCCCAATGCACAAAAATTTTTCAAGCATTTGAAAAAGCGCCTTGTGGAGTCAACTGGTGACCATGGCTGGCAGTTTTCTCGCTCAACGAATAGGTATTGCTATTCAAAGGGGGAATGCTGCTAGTCTTTTGTGCACAATGCCACGGCGGCCTTATTTATGTTTAGTTTAGATAGTAACAATGTAAATATACAGATATGTAATAATTATATTTCTCTGTATCAGAAGATAAATAGAGAAATTTTAAATGCGGGGACCTACACCTGTCCATATCAAAACGGCAATACACTCACCACCTAATACATGGGACATAGAAGTATAGGTGAAATGTGGGTGTATGCTCCTGCCTACTCCTTCGGGGATAAGGACGTGACTATATATATGTATTGTATGCAAATAGAGTAAGTTGTAAAGAGAGCAACTCGGCGTCGCGCATCATTTGCAAAGTCTAGCTTATACAATATAGCAATACCTAAGTATTTGCACAATTGAGATCAATAGAGCCAATAGTGTTGACTGCTAGTGACGTGCCTTTTTTTTACAAATAGTGTCAAACAATCATATGAAAGATGGAAAGTGACCACCGTAGTCTATTATTGTACAGTACAGCGTATTGTTTTATATTTACCTCTGACTCCAGAATCAGCGCTACAGCTCCCTCTGTCGCCAATTAAACCTGAAGGTCCTCCAAGCATCATGGGTGGCCCCATTCCAAGGGATGCAACGCTTTCTCCTTCTGATAAGCATCCTGCTGCTTGCAGCTGTCTTCTTGCCTAGATACAAAAACACTATTTTAGGTACTTTATTTATTCGAGAGCATATATTAAAATAATATGCATGAGTGTAGCTAATAAAACGACGTGTAATAAAGTAATAAGTGGGATACACACGGTTTTCAGGAATAAAACAAAATCTCTTTGGTATAGAACACTAACTCTCATAGTGGAAATTAAGCTTAATTTGGGCTGGATAGTGCTGTATAAAATGTCTCAATATACCTTATTATCTAAATAAAATACTTTTAACGTTGAGACATTTTATACAGCACTAATTAAACTTAATTACCACAATGAAATCTACGACCAATAAACATTTTAATATATTTTTAAATTCAGGTACAGTTTAACATTAATTACACCTACATACATAACAAATCACCGTGATCATAAAAATAAAACAAGGTTTTGTCTTGTGTGGCGACGGAACCAACTGCGGTGGTAGTTGGTTACAATTATTATATTTACCCTGGGCGGATTTCGTAATAAGGTACCCCTCTAATCAGTAGACCAAGAGGCCAGAAACATTGTTCTATAGAAAGTCTATTGGCATTTATATTGGATTTTCCAACTACAATTCCCTGACAACAAAGTCCTATTCCAACTACAAAATAAATTATTAGTTCCAAGAAGACAATTCAAAGACATAATTGGATAGTTTCAGAGAACAGACAGAGACGCGAGTCAATTGTATTATTAACTTTGGACACGGTGAATTCGAGTTATTGAGACTTATGGGATTTGAAAATGTCAATAAATGTAGCAAAGTGCATTCTGTAAAATGCGGTATGTCTTGCTACTTCCCAAACTCAGCAGAAAGTTCCGGTAAAGTTTTCATCAAAGTATAGAAATTTATCACACTTAGACATGACTACGCTGCTATTAGAATATACCATCTTCTTAAGAAAAGAAGATTTCTGTTTTTTGATGGAAATTCTAATAATATGAAGACTAAACAAAAAAAGTCAATAAGGTCGACTTTGCCATAATTTCAAAACAATCTTCTTCCAACTGTTAACCGATTTACTTTACTGTCCTCCCACTATCATACATCCATCACCTTTCCCAGTGTCTAAAGATTTTTCAAAAATTCAGAAAGTCAGTGCTGACCATAGAGCTTTTCTAACTATAAAAAAACCCGAAAAGACGAAAAACAATATGATTGGTGTTTTGTTGTATATATCGTCCATCGATTGTATGAATATTAATATTAGGTACATCTCTAGCGAGGATCAATCAAAATCAATCAAATAAGTAGGCCTCTCTTAGTTTACGCCACAATACATGGTCCTGCGCCTTCCGCATCCAGTCCCAACCTGCGACCTATACCAGGTCGTCTATCCATCTAGTGGGTGGACGCCCTACCGCACTTTTGCCGAGACGCGGTCACCATCGGCCGTCGATTCTTCTGCAGATATGGCCGGCCCACTGCCACTTCAATGTGCTTATTCTGCGAGCTACTCACAGCGACACTAGCGAGAATTCCCACAGATATTTTACAAAACAACATTATCAATTTCCTATTATTAGCATTCGAACACTGTAAATCGATCAAATTATCGACTGGGGAAATAAATTCTAACGGCCCAGCGGTTTCCAGTTACACAGGTAGTAATTTTATGCCTGTATAAATTTCCACTCAGGTTTAATGCCCGAATTAATTTCGACTGAGGGTTTAATTTGAACAGGATTTGGCCACTTGTACGGGACATCCCGTTTCGAGCCCGTATCAATGTAATGACATCGAACATTTTGCGGTCACGGGTAATATCCGGATTATATACAAAGTACATGCATAACTTTAATAGCCGAAATTTCGTGCAGGTACGGCTAACCGATTTTATTTATACGAGCTTGAAAATATTTGAAGGAATATAGGTTGAATTACTACAAAATTCCAAAATTCCCTGAAATATAATTATGTATATTTTAGGTTAGTTGACAATGGAAAGCGTTAGAAAAGTTATGAAATCTCTACTAACATTATAAATGCGAAAGTAACTCTGTCTGTCTGTATGTTACGCTTTTACGCCTAAACCGCTGAAGCGATTTAGATTAAATTTCGTATAGAGATAGTTTGAATCCCTGGGAAGGACATAGTAGGCTACTTTTTAAACGACTACGCGAAAAGAGGGTAATGATTTTACGCGATAACGAATTCTACGCGGTCGAAGCCACGGGGAACAGCTAGTAGCCTATAAAAGTCTATTAATGTTTCAATTTCAAACAATTTAATACAATGAGCACCATCACTATCTTCGTAAGTTAGGTACACGCTCCAGAAATATACGAAATTCGTCAGAGGTTAGGTGTTAAATAAATAAATGTTTTGGAACAATACGTACAAATGGTGTTCTTGAATTTATACGAAATATTTAGGAGGTATAAAAATGCATTTTTTGTACCACTAAGATGGCAGAGAAGCATACGGCCCTCCAGATGTACCGTTGATCACCGTAGTCTATAGAAGTTTGCAACACCAGAGGCGCTACACTGGCGCTGCCGACCCTTAACCTTATAAGACCTCTGTACTGTAATCGGGCCTCCATGACATAAGTTTTTGCGATATTCATTTTCTCTAATACACATGTTTTAAATAATTATAATAGAGGTGTCATGTGCATTAGTTCTGGCGTGTTTCGTCCTATACGAGAGCATGCATGTGCGTACCAATATTATCTTCTTATATAGATACAGAAGACTGGTTAGATCATTCAATCATAATAAGTTGCACCATTATAATATTAATAGGATAAGACGGATAACAGTGCGCAAAGAAAACGATTGCGTTTAATTTTCCAACCTATTTGGTTCAGCGGGAACATTTGAAATGGTAATTAGAAAGATATGGCGGTGATGGATCGTAGCTCGTTGGCGAACACCTATCACGCCATCTATTCATCATAATACACCCTGCCAATACACGTTAATTTATTATTTGTAGAAAGCACTTCATTATTCTGGTATAAAGGTCAAGGAAATTTCTTGTGGAAAAATACTATAAACAGAAACACATACATACATATGGTCACGCCTTTAGCCCCGAAGGGGTAGGCAGAGGCATATTATATACCCACGTTTCACCTTTGTATAATTTGTCCCACGTAATAGGTGGTGAGCCGTATTGCCGTGTTTATATGGACAGGCGCAGGTTGTGACTGCCTGCTGTTGAAATAAAGACTTCAACTTAGCTTAACGACTGCCATTTTACTGGCAACCGGGACCAACGGCTTAACGTGCCTTCCGAAGCACGGAAACGCTCAAATAAATTTCACAAAGTGATCACATGGATGGTCACCCATCCATGGACCGGCCATAGTGAAAATTGCTTACTGCATAATAATAATTACTGCATATAAACAGAAAGAATGGAACAAAACCAAAAACGGAGAAAGGTTAGTATTTTTACAGAAACTAGATACTTTATAAGAACCACTAAAAATATATACGCAACGGATAAAAAATGTAATCTATATATATAAAAATGTTGTGTGCGTTTAAGTACTCATTAAAAACTCAAAATTTACTGAGTGGACTGAGTTTAAAATTGGACACGATATACAATAGGATTCAGAGATGGTTTTAGATTACTTTATACACTTTTATCATAACAGCAAAAATAATAAAACAGCTTTAAAAGGTGAGTTTACCAATAGATGGCGTTGGTCGTTTTTTTTTAAATATATTCTGCCAGCTTCAGAACAAAATATTATAAACAACCTATTTAGAAGGTACCTACCAGATTGCTGTTTCTAGAGTTTCGTAGCCAAATGGCAAAAACGGAACCCTTATAGATTCGTCATGTCTGTCTGTCCGTCTGTCTGTCCGTCCGTGTGTCACAGCCACTTTTCTCCAAAACTATACGACCTATGCTATTGAAACTTGGTAACTAGATGTATTCTGTAAACTGCATTAAGATTCATATACAAAACTAGAAAAAACGCAGTATATTTTGGGGGTCCCCATACTCAGAACTGAAACTCAAATTTTTTTTTTTCATCAATACATACGTGTGACCTATCTATAGATAGGTCTTCAAAAATGCTATTGAGGTTTCTAACATCATTTTTGTTCTAAGGTGAATAGTTTGCGCAAGAGACACTTCCAAAGTGGAAAAATGTGTCCCCCCCCCCCCCCCCCTCTAACTTCTAAACTAAGAGAATGATAAATCTAAAAAGAATATATATGATGTACATTGTCATAAAAACTACCAACGAAAATTAGTTTGAACGAGATAGAGCTGGTAGTTTTTTTTAATACGTCGTAAACTGCAATTTTCGGAAAAATCACTACCACTGCGAACGTGTTAAATCATCAATCAAAGTTACAACAAACGACAAGAACTTTTATACTATGTTACTTGCTGCTACGAAACCCTTCATGGGCGAGTCCAACTCGCACTTGGCCGGTTTTATTTAAGAGAAGTTTGATTGCGGCCCCTTTGCATTCAGTATAATAAAAGAGAGTACTTACCTAATAAAGAGGTCAGATATGTTTTGCATGTTATTTTTGAAGTTACCGGCCCTATACACGTACAATAATATTGATCAATATAGCAATAAATTGACCGTGTATGGGTAATATCGAGGTTTGAACAGACTATATTTTCGGACGGAAATAAATATTGATGCAATGTTATTGAGTCAATAATATTGTACGTGTATAGGAGCCGGTTAGAGTTTTGGCGTACTAAGGAAATAATATTAGAGTGAATTTATTTATTTGAAGCTTGCGCACTATGTTTTAAAAACTGAACATTGATTAGTGGTTTATTTGGCTGTTAATTGGGTTTTCAGAAAGATTTATATTTTTTGTTACGGCTCAACATTATTATTTTTTGTAATGTACCCAACCCCATGGTTTGATACTCATTTCTCATAGGTACATAACATAAAACCACCATAAAAAAGTAACAGCGAAGCGTGGCAGGGTACCGCTAGTAGATAATAAATTTATTTGTCACAAAATACAATGCAATTTTGATGCGGTAATAACTTGATATAAGCTATTAAAAACGTTAAGCAGGTTGTTTGAGATGAACATCTCGTGTTGTTCGTTAATATTTTTCTTAACAGTTGGCAGTATTATAATGACATGTTGAGTTGTGTAAATAATTACAATTTGTAGGTATGTTTTAATATCTCAAGATGTCGCATTGTAAGAGAGTTATTAAAAATCACATGTATACTATGTGCGGTAAAACTGACCTATCGACTTAGTCATTTATTCACCCTATAAAAGAAGCAATCGTAATGCCTAATGTATTATACATTAAAAAAAATGTAAGTCGACTTATCAACCCATTCACGCCTGGTACGGATATTATGTATGCAAAATTTTGTTCGCATTAGATAGAGTTAATCAAGACAAAACTAAAATTGATTTTAAATAAATCGAGGATTGGTTCTTTTAAGAAAAGGTAGAAGAATTGTATGTAGGCAGGTGGTACCTTCTTAAAACGTTTAATAATATCATTAACAATCCCTTTCAATATTACCAAGCATATCGCAAAGTTACCAATTGCAATCAATCGCTTTAAAAAATGCCTAAAATGTAGGTCCTCTTAGTAACCAATCTCAATTAATGGAAGCCACCTGAGTGACGAGTTCAAGATGTTGAATATAACCAAGACTCGACGTTAAGACAAAGAAAAGTAAATAGTAAAAACGTACCTCAAATAATTGTTCTCTAGCATGTCTCAGTTGAGTGTCCCTAGCGCTTAAAGCGGCAGCTAACTGCAGCGAACGCTCGGCTTCATCTCGCGCGTGACGTAATAATGCAGCTCGCTCACGTTCCCGCTCAGCACGCTCAGCACCCAAAGCTGATGATGCACCTCCTCGGGATCGCATCTACATAATACAAAGTAAACGATTACGTTACGTGAAGATATTCCGAGTTCAATTTCAGTTCACAAATATTATGGTTCGTGACCGGAGACTTTTCAACATTATAAAATATTTTCTTATATTTCAGCGTGGTAAAAAGCATTCTTCCCATTTATTAATATTATATGAGTGCGACTGGGTTAGTATTATAATATTATAAAGAAATGGAATAGAAAAATAAAATTAAAATGTTTGAAAGAGCCCGGCCTGGAATTACACTATTACATGAAATAAATTATGGAAACTTATAATTTACGAAGAGTAATGTGTCTTGATACAACTGTATCCCTAGTATAGTATTGCACACAATCACCAACTGCTGGTGTGTATGAACGATTATTATTATATATTCATAAACCTATTTGTACAAAACATAGATCACTACCGTTTACCTGTTCATAGTTTCTGATAAAATCTCGGAGCTCTTTCTCTTTGTCTTCAAGCGTCGCATAGAGTTGTTTCATTTGGTTTAGTAAATCAAATTTCTCCGCCTTCAACCTCTTCTTGTCTGCTTTCAACGCTACGAACAATTTAAACTTGTTAGAAAGATAAAAGACACATGTTTTTGTAGTAAACAAACTTGGATAGTTATCCAAGTTCGAATAGATTTAGCGTTTAGCATTTTCTGGAGTAATTTTTTATTGTTTGTTAATATTTTTAAGTTTTTGTGAACTGCTATTCTATCAACCATTTTTTGAAAATTATAGAGTTAGTAGACTGCCCTAGGCAGTGCAGAGTTCGGAATCTGCCTTTACCAACATTTGACTTCACACGGCGTTTCCATAAGTTGAAGGTGAGCTTGCTTTTGCAGCTCTTTTAAAAGAGGCACTGAATCGCCTTGTACTAGTTTTTGTGTTAAAAAGATGCTAGGTGTGATTTCCACGCACAGGTGATTTTATTACAATTCAATAGAAAAATCGCACCACAAAACGTATTGGGTTCCTAAAGAAGGAAAATAGTCACTCATGGAATATATTTTAATCTGCTGATGAACCAGCTTGCAGGTAAGGAAATTTGGACATTAGAAATCATCTTCAAAAAAACTTACATGAAATCTCTTATGTTGGGAGTCCTGGGACATCCTCCCGAGGGCTTCCCCGGGGCTACCAACCATAGGCTGTTGGGGGTTACGTGAGGTTTTTTAGTCGATAGGAGTCCGGCATAACATCCATGAGGATTTTCCCTCACGTTAAACAAAAAAAAACCAGCTACTTTTCTGTCGATTTCAACCAGTGCAGATTGTGGGTGGCGAAGTTAATCCTTCATCAGCCTTCATTAGGTATTTCGAAGAAGGGTATTGTATAAGTAAACATACGACGTAATCATCCAAATATACCTAAGACCTTTTCCTTTTGCACATATTTACATGAGAACCTTAAAGTTTTAGATTCTGTTTACAGATTCATATAATAAAATTAGTGATAAGCTATCGATTTCGTAGATCCGTAGGCTTATTTGCATTGTTTTATAACTTTGCCTCTAAGTAGAATACATTCCTGAGCCTTTTAACTGACTATACACGTCAATTAAATGACAATAATAATTTTACTCGTAAGAAACATCCCAAGCAATTTGGGAGTTCTAGGGCTACGATACGATACGAATAGTACGCACGTACGTATTTTTTTTTAACGTGATGGAAGATCCTTCATGGATGCTATGCCGAACTCCTACCGACTAAAAACCTTACGTAACGCCCAACAGCCTACGGTTGGGAGGTCCGGGTAAGCCCTCGGAAGGATGTCCCAGGACTCCTAAAAGACAAATTAATAGCAAACCACAGTAATGCAATTTTGAAGCGCTCGTGGCCCCGCGGACTCAGTGTTCTGTAAACGATCACTGCAGTAAGCAAAATTTACTATGGCCGGATATGGATGGGTGACCACCACGTGGACCACTTTGTGACATTTATTTACGAGCGTTTCCGTGCTTCGGAAGGCACGATAAGCCGTTGGTCCCGGTTGTCAGTAAAATGACAGTCGTTAAGCCAAGTTGAAGGCCTTACGGGCGGCTTGAAAAATTTCAACTTTGGGTCGTCACAACCTGCGCCAGGGTCGGCAGCGCGTGTGTAGCGCCTCTGGTGTTGCAAACGTCTATAGGCTACGGTTACCAACCTTCCGGTGGGCCGTAAGCTTGTCTGCCACCTAAGTAGTATAAAAAAAAAAAATGCAATTACCATCCCAAAAAAGAATGAAATAAGAGTACCAACGTTAACATAATTATAATGATAGTAGCCTCATATAATAGCTTATCTTCCGCTTACGGAAATATCAAACGCTTAACATTAGTAGGTATGACCCACTTCCACATTACGGAGACCGTAAACGTGGATAATGGAAATCCGATATGGGCCAAGTAAAAATTCACGAACTGAATAGGATCTCAGCATCTGCGTTGACTCAGACAAATTGCTTGTAGTCGCTGCAGTGTTTAGAAAGATATTTTCTTTTTTTTGTGTTTGCTATCGTAGCTGTGTCATGTAGTGTTTAGAACTATTTTTTTATGGTTCTTTATTGTATTTTTTATCGACAAAAAAAATAAGTCCGTTAACTGAGGCGCACTGCGGTTTGCGGTAGCCGTCTAAAATCTCTAACTTTCCACAGAAATGAAATTACCATCCCACAAAAGGATCTTTAGAATAAAATAAGAGTACCAACTTCAACATATGTGATGATAGTAGCCTCACTAATGACTTATCTTCCGCTTACGGAAATATCAAACGCTTAACATTAGTAGGTATGACCCACTTCCACATTACGGAGACCGTAAACGTGGATAATGGAAATCCGATATGGGCCAAGTAAAAATTCACGAACTGAATAGGATCTCACCATCTGCGTTGACTTAGACAAATTGCTTGTAGTCGCTGCAGTGTTTAGAAAGATATTTTCTTTTTTTTAGTATTTTTCTATCGTAGCTGTGTCATGTAGTGTTTTAAAACTATATTTTAATGGTTCTCTATTATATTTTTAACCCCGTGGACCCACCAGTGGGGCGTAGCGGTGGGACCACGGGTAATACCCCTCGACATAAAAATAAGTCCGTTAGGCTGAGGTGCATTGCAGTTGGCGGTTGCAGTTTTTAATCTCGAAATGTCAAAACCAATGATGATAGATGAAGCCTCAGTCTTAATTTTATTGTGTGTTTGTTGCACAATCTTTTCTTATGATTTGATTTTAAAAAAATGTTTATTTCATTTTGGTAGGTATATCATGCTTCAGAAGCAGAATATCAATTTTATTGGTGTTGATTCTGTTTTTTTTGTTGTTAAAGAACTTATTAGGCAATAATGACTGTTTCAAAGTTAAATAGTAAAGTGAATATTTATTTTAAACGAGCTTTGTTACAAAAAATCATTGTATGTAGGTACATCAAGTATCTATTATTTTACAATACAATCCAACATTCACTAATAATGACGGATTATATTTGCCAGTTTGCAAACTAGTTTCGAACTAATCATAATAAAACGGGACGTGTCTACTAACATTATAGATTGCCGAGGACTGACTGACAAGTTTCGTTAGTGTAATGATATTAGCGAAAATGTCAGTCACTGTTGGGACTACTCCCCAAAAGGAACGTGACCGCCCTACAGATTTGGGCCTAAGGAACTGTACCTTGTGGTATATTATTTGTATAGTCGTAGTAAAAGAACTCGCTAAGCCTCATAAATAGTTGAATAAAAGATCTGTAAATAACCCTGGGTTGGCTGGGCTAGCAGATGAGTTTGCTGTGTTCAAATCTTTTGTGTTGGAGACTTTGAAATCCTTCCATCAACAGCTTGACACAATTTCGAACGAGGTTGACCAAATGGAGACACGCAGTCGCCGTAAGATGCTGTTGATCCATGGCATAGAAGAAAAGAAGGAAGAGAATACGCTCCAAGTTGTCACAGAAACAATAGCAAAACATCTAAACTGTGACACTTTTTCACTGGATGAGGTTAAGCAGTGTCACAGGATGGGTCGTCAGTCAACAGGTGCACGTCCAAGACCAGTTTTGATAAGGTTTCATTCTCTTTCAATGCGAGAAACTGTTTGGTCATCAAAAACAAAGTTTAAGGGCACTGGTGTTATGCTCACTGAGTTCTTGACGAGACGACGGCACGAAGTATTCAAGGCGGCCCGAGAACAATTCGGTATCACAAATAGTTGGACCAGGGAGGGCAGTGTATTTGTGGTTGGACCCAACGGCTCGCGTCATCGCATCACGTCTATAAGTGATTTATCCCGAATAAAGGTCCCAGCCGCCACAGAAAAGCCGGTTGTATCCAAATCTTCAGTTCCAAAACAAAAAAGACTAGCTTCCAAGAAGTGATGTGATGCTGTTATTGTTTTTTCATGTCATTGTTTCACTGTCTGAGTAGGTAATTATTTTCTTGGTTATGACCAAAGCATGTAAGTATTTTCTATTAAAATACAAACTCGCAACTACAACAGATTCTATTTAGCTAACAAAATATTATACTGAATTGTGCTGTATTGATAGTATGTAACGCATTCTTTCAATATTGATGTAATTTTTTCAACTTCTAAGTCATGGTGTTATCACTTAGAACTGAGCATTGAATTATAATGTAACCAACTTACGTAGGTTCTTAACGTTGCAGTTACATTGAGACTTGTCATGATATTTAATTTCGTTTCATTATAACGTAAGAGTTTCCAGAAACACGTGGTAGTTGGCGCTGTACGCAATATTAAAAAATCTAATATTTTAGTTAAAAATTCACAACTAGATGGCGCTGTGCCTTTTTTTAAATCGCGGTATGGTTTCGTTACATAGGGTCATATAAGTAAGACTACTTTTCTGCCCGAGGTAGTTTATTATTATTTTTTACGATCTTTAAACTAATTTTTCTAAAAGATTCAAGTTTATTTAAATATATTTGTTACACTCGATTTTTATTTCATGGCCACGCAGTCAGAAAGTTTCTTGTAATAGCTGCTTGGCACCGCTGGTGTCGTCACATAGTCGAGTGACGTCTCTATCTCATAATCTACAAATGTACTCTGTGTTCTAAGTCACTCATTTTGTTGTTTACAAGAATCACAGACAAGAGTATAGAAAGTGAAAGTATTCGTTTTTTTGATGAACCGAGGGTCGGGCGAAGGTGTTTTCAAGTATAAGTACCTATGCACAAATCGGGCGAACGTGTTTAGAACTATATTGCCTGCTTGGTACTGATTTTTGATTTATTTTGCGTTTTGTACTGCTCAATGCCAATTGTAGGTAAATTGATATTATATTGTCAGTAGAAACGTTTTAAACTATACCAGCCATGCATCTGTATACCTAATAACGCCAGCATAGTATTGAACTTTAACGTTATTTCTTTTAGAATGCCGATTGTAATGTAGGTAATGCTGATAATATACAATGACATGATCTAGGTATATAGTTTGGTAATGGAATCTGTATGTCATGTAATTGTTTATGATATAATGTTGTTGAAAGTGTATACCTAACCCGGACAGAAAGTGAAGTAAATGAAGTATTTATTATTTAATGCATGTACCTATTCCAGTTTTTTTTGTCTTCACTTACAATTCAGTTGTTTTAGTTATTTTTTTTTTTTTTATATCCAATGCTTTAACCGATTAGCACGCAACTGGCAGGTGAAATAGGTAAACTGTGCTTCTAATCTATTAAGTATCAATATTAATAACTATTAACTTTTATTTATTTATTTAAGTATTTATATTTTGTCATAGATATTCTTATATATTATATATCTATAGCATACATATTTATATTTTGGTTTATAACTACATTATAATTATGTCTGATGGTAGTAATAACAGATTTGTTTCATGCTCATCTTCATGTGCGACCAGTGGAAGCTGCGTTCGTGTGGGTGGTGATGATCGCTCCATACATTTACGTGATAAACTTAGTTCTGTGTTTTCTTGCTTTCCAAAATTTTTTAACATGGTTCATGTCAATGCTCAAAGCGTTCCGGCCCATTATTCCGATTTTCTTTCATCTTTCGACGCTGACCAGGTACATGCTGTACTAGTGTCTGAAAGCGTTTTCAAACCTGAATTACCTTCGATTCAATTTCCTCTACCGGGTTATAAACTTGTTCGCAATGACAGAACGGGCAAGGGATATGGAGGGGTGGCCATATATCTTCGTGGAGACATTCCGCACAGAGTGGTTGAGCAATCTCCAAGTGAATATTGCTCCTTCGCAGAACATCTTTTTATTGAACTGAATTTAAATAATAACAAAGTTCTCTTAGGCGTCTACTATAATCCCTCTAGTCAAATTGATTATTATTCATCGCTGGAGAGTAAATTGGAATACCTTAATTCAGTGTATGACCACGTCCTCTTACTTGGAGACCTTAACACGTGTCTGCTGAAGGATGATTCTCATAGTCATAAACTTCAGTCTCTTGTCCGTTCTGTCAACATGCACATCCTTCCCCTTGATGTTACTCACAGACAACCTGGTTGTAAGCCTTCCCTTATAGACTTAATTCTTGTGTCAGACTCTCACAAAGTGGCCACTCATGGTCAGCTTCCTGCTTCTTTTTCATATCATGACCTTATCTATCTGTCCTATAAAGTTCGTCCTCCTAAGCGCAAGAGCAAATTTCTTTATCTTCGTAGTTTTAAAAACATTAATCTGGAACGTTTGAGCGAGGATGCGAGTCGCGTAGATTGGTCGTCAGTATTTGACAGTAATGATCTGGATGACAAAGTTACTGCGTTTACTAGTATAGTTCTAGGATTGTTTGATGTGCATGCTCCACTTAAAAGGGTAAAGGTAAAGCATTTGCCGGCTCCATGGCTTACCATAGAAATTAAAAAACTTATGGCTAAGCGAGACAAGGCCAAACGTATTTATAATAAATCACCCACAACTGAAAACTGTGACAGATACAAAACTTTACGGAACCGCTGCGGGCGTATGTGTAGGAATGCCAAAAGACGCCACATTCATAATTCCCTTGAAAACCTCAACTCATCAAAAGTATGGCAATTCCTACGATCTCTGGGAATCGGTAAATCCTCACAAAGCAGTGACTTTCAAATTGATCTCAATGAACTTAATCGTCATTTCTCGAGGTCTCCTGTCACTATCCCTAGAGATACAAAATTTTCCACATTAGATTTTCTTTCTAAACTTTCTTTGCCATTGAATACTTCTTTCTCATTTCACCCAGTTGCTGAGGCGGATATTAGGAGGTGCTTCCAATCAATATCAACAAAGGCTGTTGGGTATGATGGTCTTCAATTACAAATGCTCCTTCCCATCCTTAATCATTTAATCCCTGTAATTACTCACCTTATTAATTATTCCCTCCAAAGCCATACGTTTCCTTCATCCTGGAAAAAAGCCTACGTTATACCTTTACCCAAAGTATCTAATCCTTCTATCTTATCCCACTATCGTCCCATATCTATCCTTCCATTACTGTCCAAGATCCTTGAAAGTATAGTTCAAAGTCAATTATCTTCTTATCTCTCCTCCAATGACCTGCTAAGTCCACACCAGTCTGGATTTCGTAGGGGGCACAGTACTGTCACTGCGTTAACCAAAATTACAGATGACATGCGGCTGGCTATGGAAAAGAAACAATCAACAATTCTGGTTCTATTGGACTTTAGCAGTGCCTTTAATTCTGTTGATTTTGATATCCTCCTGGGAATGTTAACCTCTCTTAATATTTCGTCTCCTGTTATTGGGTGGTTCAAGTCATATCTTCAGGGTCGCTCGCAGTCTGTTCGCTATGATGATTCCTCCTCGGAATGGTGTGATTTAGCTGCGGGTGTACCTCAAGGTGGCGTTCTGTCTCCTCTTCTCTTCTCCGTTTTTATTAACGCAATCACAAAAGTAATATCTTCTCATTGTCATCTTTACGCAGACGACCTGCAGCTATATCGTCACTTTCGAGTTGATGAAATTGATGAGGCTGTAACTGCTATCAACAATGATTTAAATAACATTAATATATGGGCAAAAGCACACGGACTTCTTGTTAACCCTGCGAAATCGCAGGCAGTCATTGTTGGTAGCAGATACATGTTAAATCAGTTGGGTAAGCATTCTCTCCCACAAATATCGTTTGACTCGGTTCCCATTGCATTTTCTCAACACGCTAAAAATCTTGGGGTTCATATAGATTCACGTCTCGACTGGGACGTGCAGGTCGCAGAGGTAAGCAAAAAAGTGTTCTACTCGTTTCAATCGATCAAACGTCTCCAGAAATTCCTGCCTTTCGAAACTAAAGTTACTCTTGCACAATCCCTCTTACTCCCGATTTTAGACTATGCTGACGTCTGTTACCTTGATGCAAAGGAGGAACACTTAAATAAACTAGAACGCCTGCAAAATCTGGGTATTCGCTTCATTTTTGGTCTGCGTAAATACGACCATGTTTCCGAATTCCGGGCAAGGTTGAGGTGGTTACCTATCCGGCAGCGCCGAAACTTTCATATTGTTTCGCTTCTATTCTCTATTCTACATAATGTAAATTCTCCTCCTTATCTTAAAGAACGCTTTGAGTTTCTTGTTCCAAGGGCCAAAACATGTCGCACTTCCCGTTCACTTCTTCTTCGTACTCCTGTGCATAGTTCTGGTGTATATGACAAATCTTTCACTATTCGTGCAGTGCGTTTATGGAATTCGCTGCCTCATACTGTACGCGATAGCTCCTCATTGAACGTTTTCAAGAGTAGAGTAAAGGAACTATATCTTTCCCAAATTACATAAGCTACTATTATGTATAGTAAATATTGTTATATATCTTATCTACTTGTATGTGCCTATATGTATTTATTTTTATATGTATGTTTATGTATATGTGTGTATGTATGTTTATGTATTTGTGTTTGTATGTATGTATGTATGTATATAGTTATTTATATGATTACAAGGTTTATTATTTCTTTAAAAAAAAAATTGTGCACTTTTTAACCCCTTCGTTGCGCATTTACTTAAGTAACCCCAAGGTTTGCTGGAAGAAAACTCAATTATGAGTTAAGCTCGCCTTTGTACAGCGTAATATTTGTACTGTATTTTGTGTTTATATTTCTATTATATTTTGATGTGCAATAAAGAATAAAAAAAAAAAAAAAAAAAAAAAAAAAAGGAGAGAAGTAAGTCATTTTTAAATAAACAAATAAACACACCGAGTGCGTGTGTATTATTTTCGAAGGCAATGCCTACGAGCACAAAATAATAAGTTTTCGGTGCTTCGGGCGCGCACTCTTTGACTAAAGTTCTGGACTGAAACCAGTGGTCCCGTGTACATCCTAATTACCGTAGATTCACCGTAATGAAATTATAGTCTACCGTTAAGGTAAAAATGTATTACCGTGAAATATGGTAACGATCAATTACTATTATTGTACTTCCTTCAAATTTGGTTCATATGGGCGAATGGTCATTTACGAGACGTACGTGCCCTTTTCGTAGATACGAGCATCTACGAAAGAGCACTTTAACAAAACTCTCGTAGATGCTCGTAGGCATTGAAGTCGCACACATACACACCGCGTTCGGTGTGTTTATTCAATGTTATCCTACTTCTCTCTTTTTACTGTGGTATAGTTTATCAAACTGGCGATTCACTACGGGCATTCGGTATTATGGCGGCACTCAACAAATTGGCCACTTTTGTGGGATCGAATCGGATTACCTACTGGGATGAGGCTTAGCGAGTTCATCTTTACGATTTATTAATATTTGTCTGGGGTATTTTATTGTTAGATCATATTCTTGGGTTCGTGAATTTCATTTCACCATTTTTATAACCATTTATTCTCAGTACTTGGAAAACTAACTTAGGTCATCAGTGTGTTCATCTTTGTCTATATTGGCATCTCTTTTAAATATTTATTTTGCCAAAACAACACTGCCTGCTTGATAGAAAGTTATAGCAACATCTTGGCGATTGAGGGACACTCACGCATCATCATAAGTCATAACACATAATGTATGTAGCAATTTAAGATGATTATTTTGCATTTAATAATTAAAATTGTATACTAAATGCTGTGGATAGGCCAAAGTTCATAATTATAATCTTTTCAACAAGTAAAAGGTTTGATGTATTGTCCAATGACTCATTAAATACCTACTGCAATATCTCTTGTTTCAGACGAGTTTAATGACAGCATTTCAAACTTTGAGAAGCTATTATCATAAAATTATAACGGCTGTTTAAGTGCTCTTCAGAATAAACGTCTGCCACTGCAGAACAACGATTATGAACTAGATACGGGTGTTTAACTGCAAACTGAACAATAAAAATATATATAAGAATGTCGAATCCATAGATTTAGAATTTTTCGCTACTCTCAATAGATATACAAAGCGTGCGAGCGAGACCTCATTATCCATAGCACTTAGCTCGAGAGGAAAAGAGAAAGCAAATTGTGTACTCATACGTCAGTATTTTGAATCGCTGAGCCCGCTGGGATCCTATGGCGGCTCTATGTTATTCATAATATCCAATAATCTGTAGTGATCTTACGATTAAAATAGAAAATTTTATATTTTCAACAATATTGTCGTGTTTAGTGTGTGAATAGGATATTACAAAACGCAATTATACGAAGAAAGACTCGTTTAACAGGTCATTTGTGACTTCGTTCATTCCATTTTTGACGTACATATTTTGCCAAATTGGATGTAAAATTTCACTGAAAGTTCAACTCATAACGTAGATTATGCATTTTACTTCATACATAACACAATATTTAATGTGTAAATGCATTTTTGGAGGATATATAAGGCAGAAATAGAAAGGGCTGTTTACAGTAAAATAGTCATGGGTAGGTATCGATAAGGATGTCGATAGTTCATTATAGTGACATTTGCTACAAACAAACTTATCTGGATTTAATTTACTATAAATATGATTGATTTTTACTCGAACTGTGTTATTTAACCTTTTTTTTAGGGTTTTTGTGCCTATTTTAATATAATATTTCCAAAATTTGTGATCCATTTTGAGTTGAATTTTTATAATTTTACTTCACTTAAGGTACTCCACGCCACACCGGGATGTTTGCTGTACAAGGCGCAGATTAGCCTCTGCGTCGAATACTGTTCTCACCTTTGGGATGACTGTGCGAGGTACTTACTGGACGCGCTTGGCGCTATGCAGAGACGTGTTATCCGATTTCAATTATAGGTTGTCCTAAGATGACGGTAAGCCTCGAGCCGTTAGCGCAGCAAAGAACCATAGCAACCTTGGCTGCCTTCTACTGAATGTATCACGGCGAATGTTCTGAAGAGCTCTTCAACCTGATCCCACCATCTCCTTTCCGATTCCGAACAACACGTCGGGCAGAGGTGCCACTCATATATAGCGGAGAGAATCTGCGCCAGAACTGAGCTTTTCAAAAGATCGTTCCTCTGTCGAACTACAAAATCCTGGAACGACCTGCCCGCACATGTGTTTCCCTCATTTTACAATCCCGGGTTCTACAAGCGGAGCGTGAAGAGGCACATCATAGGGTCGCCAACTTGAGGACTACTGTCAGAAGTCTTGTGTGCTGTAAGCATGGCCCCCATTCGCTAGATGCGCCACGGCTTTCCATTAGTTTCCATCAGTGGCGACGTCAATTTGGCGAGGTTAATATATTTAAAAAAATCTACGAGTAATATCTTTTATTGTTACTAGGGTTCAATAATAAATGAGTTTCTAGGTTTCGTATTACGATAAGAGTTGGATTTTTAGTAAAATTTCAAATTTAATTGGCAAAATATATATGTACGGCAACAATGCAATGTACGATGCCATAAATTACATGTTAAAAGTGTATTTTCACATTCACACACTGAATCAAAATTCGTAAAATCACTACAGAATTTCTAATATTACAAGTTACCCCATATAATCCCATTTTTACTTTTTCATAGTCGATTACATTCAAATTAACAATTTATTCCCCAAAACAAGAAGTTGGAGATGAAACTTCTAAGCACTTTGTGTGCTTATTAGTTTCATTTCCATTCCATCCATTTATACAGATACTTTTATCGATAACATAGGTGTGACCATTCAACAGCACTATTTAACCCACACATAGATCTTTCATTTTTGGTCTCGTCTTCAGTTTGACACTGTTCATCTTGTACATTCTAAATCTATGGTCGAATCACATATAGCTTGACAAAAAAGTCTAGAAACGGAACTAATATTTGCTACATTGTTAAAAAGCTGCCAATAACGTCACACATGTCTGTCAGTCAATGACGGTCCTATATAATTTGATTGGTGGGTGTTATTGACGGTTGTTGACAACCTGGATACTGATTGGTGGTTCTTTTTAACGGGTTGCCATATGAACAGCACAGTGGCTCCTCCACACTGATCTGTATTATTACCACTCCTCCATTACTTTCTTCTCTTTTTTGCCAAGCTGTAGGTACCCAAGTACAAGTCAGCCTACTTGCTGTCTTGGGTTCTGTAATTGTCATTTGGTACGAACTTTATAGATAAATTCATTTTTTTTGTGGATTAACTTCTGAATATTTAAGTCTACTTATGAGTGTGACAGTTTTGCTTTTTATTGAAGTAAAACTTCTTTAGGCGCGACTAGGCAGTAACTCAGATATCTTTTCTGACGGAAGTAACGCTTTTAACGGAGTCTACTCATGACCACGGCTATTGTAACATAGCCGAAACGTCAAGAGGTGAGCGAAGTTTGAAATGTTTACGCGAAAAAGACCCGCAATCAACATAATGGGAAGTAACGCTATTTGAATTTTGAATTGCGGAAGCTACGTTTCCGCTATTCAAATTTGAATTAATGACAACGAAAATATTAATAAAAACCGCCCAAATGCGAGTTGGATTTGTGCATGGTTGGTTCCATACCTTGAAACGGCTAAAAATCCGACGTTTATTGTATGGGAACACTTACGACAACAGAAAATATCATCTGTGAAAATTTTAGCTTTCTAGCTATGATGATCCATCAGATGCAGCCCTCGGCAGACAGATAGACGGTGAGCTTTAATACAGTCCCGGTCCAAATTTTACCCTTAGCTTACGGAACCCTAAGAATTATAACCGTAGCAATACTTACAGGTGACAGCTTCTCTCGCCAGAAGAAGTTCTTTTTCTAACTGCTGGGGGTCTAAAGGTACTGGTTCAGGACCACCTTCGGTTTTCGAACGTTCCAGCAGTACCGTGCCAGCTTCACCTCGTTCAGCAGCCGCCACCAGCAAACGACGGACTCTAGTTAATTCTGCCTGCAGAAGAAAGATATATACTTAAACATTTGTGATTCCTTTGCGCTTCTTATCGAAAAACCGGATAAAATGTTTTATTATAAGGTGGTATGTTGTAAAGAAATTTTTAGACGGTAATAGGCCCACCACCTATAGCGTAGGGCTAAATACATCTAGGGAAATGTGGGCGCACAATATGCCTCTGCTCACCCCTTTCGGGGGAAAAGTCGTGACTATATTTTTTTAGCATTTTTGTTTACTTAATTAAGTCCTTGTGTTTAACATTTTATAAATGTTTCTTTAGTGGTTAAATACCTGTTAAACAAATCACTATCGCAAATGAAACTACAATTTAATTGAAAATACTACTGTGTATTCGTTTAATGATACCTTATGAACTGACATTACTTAATAGTTTGTAAAGCTCATTTCAGCACACCCAACTTCATAGTTGTTTCGATTTTTTAATAAAAAGTGTTTTAGCCCCTCTATAAAATAGAGTGCAGAGGGGCTTATGGCAAGACTTTGTCTGTAGTCTGTGACTCTGTTGCATTAAACTACGTCACTAGATCACGTGGATCATCTGTTCAAAGTTTGAAATAAAACAAAAATGACAACGTCAATCGGATTGAACTTTCACTTTCACAATAAACGTGTCAGAGAGGGGCAGTCTGGTGAGAACGATCTCACGGCTTTCTTGTTTAACTTTTTATAGCGTCGACTATCGATAAAGAATGAATGTAATATTGCTCCTCCGAGACGCCATTACTGACAAGACAGTGACATAGCTCCATTCTTAGATCGTTATTTCGAAACTTGATATCGCAGCCTTTTATCGGAATAGTTTGACAGGCTGTTATAGATAGTTTTCAGTAGTTATTTGAGCTCAGCTAATATAAATTCTGACACATATTACATACTATATTATGCTCGCGACTTCCCGTGGGAACATTTTCCCGGGATGAAAAGTGTATGTGTTGTAAAGCCTATGTGTTATTCCAGACTATAAGCTATCTCTGTACCAAATTTCAGCCCAATCCGTTCAGCCGAACGTTCAAACATCCAAACATCTTCACAAACTTTCACATTTATAATATTAGTAGGATATGTAGGAAGTAGGACAGGAAAAAAATGTTATGAGATGACAGGCACGGTATTGGTTAACTACCTATTACGTGTGGAATAAAACACTAATAATGGAGAAAATTAGGCGTATTCCATGTCACTATCTACCCTTCGAGAATGGGGTGAAAATATGCACAGTCTGAATAGGGTAGGTATTAAATATACTTACCTAGCTAAATGTTTGTATGAATCACTCTATTAAATAAAGTAGGTAAATGTTATGCAAACGTTTTGACTCATGGAACTCATTCACTGGGTAAAAAGCACCTGTACATCTACAAAGTAGAACTATTGTACTTTACTGTACGTCAATTTAATATTTGTACACATGTTCTCGTACGTTCACAGAGCTTAATCAAACTGTTTTTGAAACAAAGGATCAAAAATGTAACGGAACAGAAAGGAGTAACAAAATTTCGGACGTACGAGAATGTATGATGACAGGTTATTTCTCATTTTTGTGCACTGGATTTGTATATAGATTTTGTATGCACCACTGTTTGATAACATCATCAGCGTCGCCTATTAACGTCCACTGCTGAGTATAGGCCACCCTCAAAAATAACTACAATGTTTGTGAAAAGAAATTTGAACATTTGAACAAACCTGTCGAAGTACTCACAGAGAAATTCTTAACTAAATTGTTTGACTTACGTATAACTGTATACATGCCTAATTATAAACAACTTCACGTCAAACTACACTATCGTAATTGGTAAGGGGTAGGTATACTCGTAAATGGACGTGTGACATCATTTTCGCCGAAACGACAAGGATATTGTTTGTTTGATATACGCTAGAGTTATATCGTATAAGCTTTTACCTAATAGTTAATGAAGGCCATGTTCTTAGCCTTCATTGAACTGTGTTAGTCACAGATAATATATTATTATTCTATTACTAATATTATGTAAGTACCTGTATTAATTTTAGAATTCAATACGTCATCCTACTTTTGATTAACTTGGTTTATAACATGCCTAAAAACTTCACAACGTGCTCAACAAAATCCTCTTGCGTCTTTTATATTAAATCCTCTTGAAGTAGGCACCTACCTGTAATCTTTCGTTTTCCATTCGAAGCCTCCTAGCCACTTGAGCTGCGGTGAGCATCCCAGGGGACGCCGGCACTTCGTCCTGTCGCGATCGGTCCGACCTTGCGCCAGGGGATGCCGCATCTAGCACAAACAGAAAATATTAGAATATTCATACAGAGGTACTGACAAATATTCAAGATCGATGTAGGCAATGTACAGTCGGCAATAAAACGCTTCGTCATCTAATATGATACAAATTTTATGGAGCACTTTTATGTCAAAACGAATATGTAAGGATAACCTATTTTTATTAAAAGCTATCATAGAATGATAATAAAACGATTAATAAAACAATTTTTAATACCATTTGTTGCATATCGCAATTAATAAAGTACTTAGTTTAAGTTGTAAATGACAACACAACCAATTCGCACGATTCATAGATACATTCTTATCAGTCTGTACCGGTGAGTTGCTGCTTTTGGAACGGACTACAACCAAACTGATTGACTAATTGAATCCTAATGCAATATGGCGAATAGCGCTTTTGGAATCGATTTTCAATATCAATCCCTCTACATTAATTTCAACCACATGCAAGACACTACAATTTAACTCAAAATTTATTGGACCATGTGAATCGCTATGGTGAAAATTAAAATGTGACTTGAGTGTCTGATGATATTACAATTTGCCTTTGCACTATGCCAAGTCACATTTAATTAATATCTTTTTTAAGTCCCGACGGAAAACGAGGGGTGTTATGACTTTAATCTTTGTATAAGTAACATAAATCATAGTTCTCGAAGGGATGCACCAATTCTAATCTGAAAGTTTTTATCTGAGAGCCCAAATGATAGACATGGTTCTTAACTATATCTAATTGTTTTGCACTAAAATGCGTAGATCCAATTGATCAAAATTTAAGTATTGTCATTGTATTTCCACAACGTGAAAACGAGTAACTTGGTCAGTAACGCTGCATTAAGTTCCTAGTCTGTTGGATACCCAAATGCTCAGAAAGTTACAGCACATACCTACAGTCTCAGTGTTCCAGATTTTATGTATATTCATAGAATAACATAAACCTCAATGTATAAAATTACTATCGAACATATATCTAGCCAAAAACCACAAAACATAGTTTCCATGACCAGCTTGTTTGTAAAACTACGTGTACAAAGTTGTTTCAAGGACTCACGTATTAACCCTCATTAAAAGCTACCACATCGTAATACGAAAAGTTTAGTAAACTATGATGTTACCTCATTCATGAAAATGGAATGGGTTATGACGATATAAACGTTGTAATAACATTTCCCCGAGTCACGGAAACCGCGGTACTGACCCTTCCAGACAAATCGATTTTGCATGTTCACGCGTCACGAACTGACACTTCAACTAGCCTTGCAGCGAACCAACGAAATTTTACTGGTTGCATGTCTCATATTCTGCAATTTCTAAATATATAAGACAAATGCAAATTCGTCAGTAAATTTCCGTCTATGCTTTTAAGTTGTTTGGTTGAGAAATGCTGTCCAGCGGCACTGTCTACCAAAATATATTGAACTCTCTTAGTCCTAAAACACATTAAATTCATTTGCAGATAATAAAACCTTTTTGATAATATATGTCATCATTATCTTCCAGAGTCCTACGAGTTTACGTAATTGAGTGAGAAAATGCCTTACTGCGAGGCACAACACTTAATAAATGTACGCTTGTCTTCGAAACGGAGAAAGGAAATAATTTGACAAATTAAATACAAACGAGCGCTGACAAAATAGTCGTTGAAAATTCACTCGTTTAAATCGCAATGTACAAATATATAGGTATGGACAGTTGGCAGATAAATCATGCCTCGCTGCATATTGTTTCGATGATCCTATTAGCCTGTTTGTTTTGATAAGACAAAATGGTGGAGCACTGCCCAATACAATTCAACACAGAATTTGTATTATTATTCATATTTGAATTTATAAAACTGAAATGGATGTAAACAGCGTAGAAAATAAGACCTATCTTCTCTATTTCTTGTATATAAATATAGTAAAGGCACGGAAAAGTATTAAATGAGAAATTACGTCATCAAGCAGAAATTTTCTTTCGAACTGAGTTAGCGGACTGTGCTGTGTGCAGTTAGTCGGCAAATGAGCTTATTCCCCAAGGCTGCACGCTCATTAGCAGCTCCGATATTCTACAGGGAGTGGCCACAACGTAATGACTGTTTTCAATATTGTTTGTGAGAAAAATATTAAATTATAAGTTTCTATTTATTTACTAACTTATCACAGCAGTGTAGTTTAAGAGAATACAACGCTGTGAAAAGAATCGACTATATAGGTACAGGCATGAGAGCAATCTTAAGCATGTGTATCATGAGAGTTTAAGAGACGCGCTGAAAGTCAAACACGTATGTAGTTGAACGACATTTCGTGAATTTTCAGCTTGTAAAAGCACCTTTGAAGAATTTCAAACTAACTAAGCTTACTTCATCAACAAACTAAACGTGCCATCTCGACTAGTTAGGAACTATTATGGATTACAGACTATACTTGGCAACTTTACCTTTCCTGCGCTTGCTTCATGACATAAACAGTTTGTGCAAATATGTGTCGCTTGGCATCGACTCAAGTTATGTATGAGAATATAAATTTAGAGCGGTTTAATGAAATAAAATTCATTTCGTTTCGTTAGTCGTTCATCCAATATTACTGGTAAACAACTTGGCCAAAACGAGATAAGAATACTCGTCATATTGCGGAAATTAATGGTAGGTACGAAATGAATAAACTTTGTGATGTAAAAGATATGAGACACTTCATTTTCAAAATTACGGATATTATAATTATACTAGCTGCGACGACAGCTTTGCTTGTGTTATAATTATGATGCGATGCAAGCCTTAACTACAATTTATTATTCATCAAATTAATAGCAGTTTTATTAACAAGGACTCCGACAGCGGACAGGCCTGCCGATGTTGATACCGAGGTGGAGTGGTTCGGGAGAGCCATGTCGCACATCTGCGATGCGGCGATGCCCAGGGCTAGGCCCAGACCGGCGAGGAAACAGGTGTACTGGTGGACGCCGGAAATCGCGCAGTTGCGCGCGGATTGCGTTACCGCGCGCCGCCGGTACACCAGGTTTCGCCGGAGGCGTCGCCGCCCAGACGATGCGGCAGCCCGAGAGACGGAGCTCTACGATGGGTACAAGGAGGCCAAGAGGGCCCTCCAGACCGCCATCAAGCGGTCCAAAAAATTGGGCCGCGAAGAGCTGATGGAGACTCTGGAGCGGAACCCGTGGGGGCGCCCGTACCTCATGGTAAGAGGCAAATTACGCCCTAAGGCGCCCCCACTAACCCAGAGTCTCCAGCCGGAGCGGCTGGAGGGGGTCCTGGACTCCTTGTTCCCGTCGAGAGCGGAGGAACACGTTCCTCCGCGCATGGCTCCGTCTCAGGCGCCCAACGCGGAAGGCAGCGAGAACGACGTGCCCGTAGTCACCGAGGGTGAGTTAGGGGCGGCTGTCCTGCGGCTTAAATCCCGCAGAAACACCGCCCCTGGACCCGACGGCATTCCAGGCCGTGCATGGGTCCTGGCTCTCGAGGAGCTTGGGCCTCGACTTATGGGTCTTTATAGCGCATGCCTCGAAAAAGGCCAGTTTCCCAAGGTCTGGAAGACAGGGAAACTGGTCTTGATTCGAAAGGCGGGGCGGCCGGCAAATTCCCCATCAGGGTACCGGCCGATCGTGTTGCTCGACGAGGTGTGCAAGCTCTTTGAGCGCATTATTGCACAACGCCTCGTCGGGCACCTCACACGCGTGGGGCCTGATCTGGCGGATAGTCAGTTTGGCTTCCGTCAGGGACGCTCCACCGTGGATGCGATCATGCGCATTAGAGGCCTGACGGAGGAAGCAGTCTCACAGGGTGAGGTGGTGGTGGCGGTGTCCCTCGACATCGCCAACGCATTCAACACCTTGCCCTGGAGCTGCGTCAGGGAGGCGCTTATCTATCATGGAGTGCCACCCTACCTCCGTCGAATTGTCGGGGCTTATCTCTCCGAGAGAGCCATAACTTACCCGAGCTGGCTAGGGCCGGGTCGGCGAGATGTGTCGTGCGGTGTTCCACAGGGATCGGTGTTAGGACCGCTCCTGTGGAACATCGGTTACGACTGGGTGCTGCGTGGTCCGTGGGGTCAGAGGGGTCGGCGTAACGTGTTACGCCGACGACACCCTCGTTACGGCGCGGGGAGCAACGCACCGTGACGCAGCACTTAAGGCCACGGCAGGGGTTGCTCAGGTCGTAGGTCGGATTCGGCGACTGGGTCTCGAGGTCGCCCTTCACAAATCCGAGGCTCTGTGCTTCCACGGACCTCGGATGGGGCCACCTGCGGGATCCAGCCTACAGGTAGGGGGCGTCAGCATCGGCATCGAGCCCTCGATGAAGTATCTGGGGCTCGTACTCGATGGCCGGTGGAACTTCGGACATCACTTCCGAAGTTTGGTCCCAAAACTGAGAGGAGCATCGGCCGCACTCGCGCGGTTGATGCCCAACATCAGGGGACCCAACGCTCCCTACAGGAGGCTGTACCTGGGGATCGTGCGAAGCATGGCCCTGTACGGGGCTCCCGTATGGGCGGAGACCCTGACGGCCAGCAATGAGGCTCGACTGCTGAGCCCGCAGAGAGTGATGGCCGTCAGGGTGATAAGAGGATACCGCACGATCTCCGGTGAGGCGGCATGTCTCCTAGCCGGGACCCCTCCATGGGACCTGGAAGCGAGAGCCCTTGCGTCACTGTTCAGATGGCGCAAGGAGACGCTGGAGCGGGGCCAAAGGCCTGCGTCTCGAGAAATCGAGGCCCAGCGGACCCTGCTCCACCAGGAAACCGTGGAGACATGGAAGGTGCGACTTGAGCAACCAAAGGGGGGATTCGCCACAATCGCGGCCGTCAGACCGGTCATGGACGAGTGGCTGGAGAGAAGACACGGTGCTCTCTCCTACCGGTTGACACAGATGCTTGCCGGGCACGGTAGCTTCGGTAGGTATCTGTGGCGAAAACACCGGGAAACCACGGCCGAGTGTCAGCACTGCGAGGACCGCAGCGATGACACGGCGCTCCACACTCTGGTGGAGTGCACGGCGTGGGCACAACAGCGCCAGGTCCTCGTAGTGGGTCTGGGCGTGGACACTCTCTCGCTCGAGGCCATGGTGCGAGCCATGCTCTCCAGCGGGAGTAAGTGGGACTGCGCCGCCTCTTTCTGCGAGCAGGTCATGCTCGCGAAGGAGGCGGCGGGCCGGGTGCGGGAGAGAACTCTCCCACCCG
Source organism: Miltochrista miniata (assembly GCA_933228765.1). NCBI lineage: Eukaryota > Metazoa > Arthropoda > Insecta > Lepidoptera > Erebidae > Miltochrista > Miltochrista miniata. The sequence goes on along the minus strand of OW121757.1, from coordinate 16,404,602 downwards.
AGTTCCGCAGTCGGCGCCCTGGGCGCCGCCGACGTGTCTTCGCCGAGGACTATCGGCCTCCATGACCGGAGGTCTGGGGACGGTGAGAGGGCTGCTCACCGTTCTTACAGAAGCAGGCCCATGACGGCAGCGTGACGTGAGCAACTCACGCACGCCCCCCCCCCCTTAGAAGCGGGGTCACACCCGAAACCCCCCATAGACGCGGGATTGCACCCGAACCACCCCCTGGGCGAGGCCGCATTGGCGGCCGTAGGTCTGTTGGGAGTCACGGGACATCCTTCCTGAGGGCTTACCCGGGGCTCTCAACCATAGACTGTTAGGCGTGGCGTGAGGTTTTTTAGTCGGTAAGAGTCCGGCATAACATCCTATGAGGATTTTCCCTCACGTTAAACAAAAAAAAAAAAAATAGCCCGTAATTGATTAGATTTACGATAACGTGAGCCCGGTTTATTGGTATAACAAATTAAATTAACTTTCTTTTCGATTCAGCAGTTTTTTTAGCTTAATTTTAATTGTAAATAACTTACCCAACACTTATGAATTTGTAAAAAAAATCTACAAAATTGTGTAAGAATTGTTCCTATATTAATAGGAATGGAAGGTACGGGTGTAATGTCACTTTCCTTTATAATTAGTTAGATGTAGTTAGTTAAGAAAATCACCACCCCACCCATGACAATTTCTTAAATGATGTAATTCGTTACAATGTATTTACTTTGTACACGGCAATAGGCTCACCACCTATTACATACGTGGAACATTATACTGTAAGGTGAAATGTGGGGACATAAAGGTGGGACTATATTATGTATGTATGTATGTATTTTACTTTACCTCCATCAATAGTAGCTGTAATATCAGCTCTTGGTTCCGGACCATCGCTGCTTCTTCCTGGCGAAGTGGCATCAGGTAGAGGTACCTCCTCTTCAGAGCTATCTGCCGGATCCAGTATATTTCTTTCACTACTATTACTATTGCCTCCATTGCCAATCTCAGCATATGTACCACTATCGCTACCATTTTGTAACGACCATTTCACTGGTGATTCTACTTTACCGTTTGCTTGATTTTCTTTGTTGTCGTCATCTGTTCAAACATACAAAATATTAAAAAGCACCAATTTGGTCAAAACAAACATTATTGTTCCTAAATAGTTGTTTGTGTTTCTGGGCGGTTTAGGCACTGTACAATATTAAAACAATAATATATCTTTTTAATATAACAATGTTTCTTGTTTTGAATAGGTACTTTTAAAAGGTTTTAAAATATGTAGTTCAGAAATTAACCAAAATTTTAACTGTTTCAAAAGTATCGTGTACTCAGGTCTATCGCAAAAAACAGTTCAAAGTTAATACTGAGACGCTACAATGCACAGAATTGCTGACGAATAATGATACCACGTTAAACATTAAGAACATACACAACACAATACTCGTTTTCCCAATCTTCATGGATTATTCTCGAAACATCGATAATGTATACTAAATAGCCTTAAATGAGACAATGTCCTTTGCTCTTATACTCTGTACTCCATCGGTTTTGATTACTCACATTAAATTACTGCTGGTAAATAGCAAAATTTATCAAGATATTGTAAAACCCTAAATACATAAATTTCTATAAAAAAGGAAATTTTCAATGGGTCATATTCTTCAGGTAATTAAAAAAAATAGGTAAAAAAACTTTTTAAGTTAAACGGTTTTATGTTAAACATACATAGCAATGTTTAAGATAAATGTACTAAAAACCAAAAAATAATAAAATAGATACAGTCGTGGGAATTATAAACATATGCATAGACTAGACTAAAATAAAACCGTGGGGCACGTCAATTGTCTACAATCGTTGATTAAAATGTTTATTTTGTAATGTTACACTATAATTAGGCAGTTGTTCAACTGATAACGATGGGCGTGTGATAAGTACGGCTAGAATGTGGAAACAAGCTAGCAAGCTCGATTATAAGCGAGTTTTCGCGGTTTCATAGTGGTGAGCGAGTAGTACTTTTATCATATGTTTTGTCGATTAAAGACAAACTACGAGCAGTGAAACGATTCCTCGCCAGCCAGCAGTGTGAATGTCCAACGATAAACTAGTTGAAACATTTCTTTCATTTACATGGAGTGTATAACTATTGGAATTTCCATGAGCAAGAAAATAGTGAGTAATTTCCTCACCGTCTGCGGGCCAACTGCCTAACGACGAATTAAACGGTTCTTCTATCGCACATTAAGTCGATAATTTGTAGACAATTGACGTGCCCCACGGTTTTATTTTAGTCTAGTCTATGCATATGTTTATAATTCCCACGACTGTATCTATTTTATTATTTTTTGGTTTTTGTACATTTATCTTAAACATTGCAATGTATGTTTAACATAAAACCGTTTAACTTAAAAAGTTTTTTTACCTATTTTTATTTTCTAGTTTTTAGTTTTAATTTCGCATTCTGTTTAATTCATTTAGTGCTTCATTATTGCAAGGTTTCTTGCCCGTTAGTTTATTGCAGTTCAACTTCTCTATACGTAGTCCCTGCAAAGATCTTACTCTACTAAGAGCCACGTAGGCTTGACCTTCTTCAAACAGTTTCGCACCTAAGTATACGACTGCGTGATCCACAGTGCTGCCCTACATTTTATGTATTGTAGAAGCCCATGATAGTATTAAAGGCAACATTCTTCTTTCAGCTTATTATATATTTTTTTAACATTTTGTTCCCACGAGTAATGAACATTTAAACGGTCGACCCCCCCAGAGGTCCAATAAAGGGGCAAGGCTATGTACAACAAGATGCGCCTGAGTCTTGAGGGGAAAACGCTAACGACATATCATTTTTATCCACCCTAATGCCATACAGTTCTCGGCGCGTTTTAACCTTTCACCTTAACTTGGGTGGTGTACCGCTAACGACGTATCATTTTTAGCCACCCTAACGAAACACAGTCCTCAACACAATACAAAATCTTGACTTGGGTGGTGGATTCAGGCTGGATTAATCAGATACCTAAATTACAGATTCAATTTCTAAATTTAAATCTTATTATTATACGCCATTTAGTGGCTGTGCCCAACTTAAATATTGAGGTTGTATGGTGCATTGTATTCTTCTTGTCAAGCCCTTTTATTTGATACCCATATTGGTGGGATTGTAAAAAAAATGTTATCAGCCATTTGGTAGCGGCAGCCATCTTAGATTTCAATTTTGCATAGTAAATTGTATTCTACTTGTTGAGACCTTTCATTTGATACCCATGTTGATAAAACCTACGTTAGCCGCCATTTTGTAGCGGCCGCCATCTTGGATTTCAATTTTTTATAGTATATTGTATTCTGCTTGTTGAGCCCTTTCATTTGATACCCATATTGATGTGATTAATAATAAATAAATTATTCGCCATTTTGTAGCGGCGGCCATCTTGAATTTATAAAGATAATGAATAAACATAATTGTATTGTCATCAAAATCCGAAGTGTATACAAAATTTCATATTAATCGGTTGACAGGAAGAGGGTGAAATTTGAATTACTAAATTTGACCCAAGAATAAATAATAAAACAAACGGGGTGAGCTAAATAAAACCGTTTAATAAAAAGGTCATTACATCATCATCGTGTTAGCCAATAGACCAATTTCCTCAAAAAATTTCTACAATTTTATTTTTGCTCTTAGTTTGCAATTTACAGGAACTTGTAAATAGATTTTATTTACAATAATGTAGTCGTAATGATCTTAACGGAAACGAAAAATAATACCCAGTAATTTGAGAAACTAGACATATCGAATATTATATTCTTATTTTTATTAGATGTGAAAAATAAATATGCTTGGAAAATAAATAAACTTAAGAAGCTGTAGTTTTGAGAAAAAATACGCACAATGTTCACTTGCGTGTATTTAGATAAGCCTTATTGTTCAAATTACCGTAAACATAAAAGTAACAGATCTATCCACTATATGAAACATTTGAGTCAACGTTTACCGAATCAAGCAACCTATTTTATTGATTCATTTAGTAAACTATTTTTACAGGCAACCGCACGGCGATTACAATAATAATAATATTAGTTGAAGTTCACTACTTACCTATGAAAGGATTGTCTTTCCCATTACGAATTGATAGCCTAGTGGTTCTGTTTAGAGTAGCTTCTTTATCAACGCTGAGGGTTCCCAAACCCCCATTTCTTGGTTTATCAAGAGTTCCTATAAGTAGCCGACGTTCTGGTGGAATTGGTCTGTCCAATTCAGGTCGTTCGAGAGCTGAACTTGCCGGTGTGATAAGAGGATCTGCTGGTTCGGGCTCCGCATCCGCGTCTACCCTGGCTCCCACTGAGACTTGCTCGTCGACCATTTTGCGGAGTTTCGCCTGTGAAAAAGAATTTTGATTGTAATATGGTTTTAGGTACGCTCTAAACAGTTGTATAAAGCGCTACAACCAACCAACCAGACGCTTTGTTTTTATCGATTTGTAGTTTATCGGTAATGTATTATTGAGCTTGTCTGGGCTTCACATAGACCACATGAGCTACATACTCGTAGCTCATGTGCAGCCTATGTTACATTGTTTTGTTTTAGTATATCAATCAAATCAACCTATACCATATTCTTATGGAGCTATCAATCATATTAGCCTACGGAAGGATAATGACATTTCATATACATACTATCTGTACCTATCTTCCAGTTTTGCCCGAGACATATCCACTTCGAACTCCTGTTGCCCACATACCGCTGCTCAACCACGCTGCTTAATAACTTTTTAAATAATGTATTTAAGGCATTTCGATTTCGACATTCATAATTACTGATCAACCCCTTTGAGTAGAAGCGTCATGGTATTACACATAACCTTTCCTCAATAAATGGGCTATTCAATAAAAAAAAATAATAAATGGGTTAGTTAGTAGTTTTTGGGATTACCTCAAACTATAGATAATTAGATTATATTTTCATTAATCCCTCACTGATTGCTTCATTGTGATACAATATTAATACGTTCGACCTCATATCGACCTCATATCGACCTATAAACTTATCGATACAGCGACATTAGAATTGCATGGCAATTAGAGTAGAAGTAGATTCACATTAGCATTTCAATTGTGGAAAATGAACGAACGCTGCATTCAGCCACATTGAACGAGTGAATGAGAACGGTTGGTTGATTTTTAAGCTCTTGACTCAAAGAGAAGGTTTGTAAGCCAATGAGAATTAGAACGCTCATTCCCCACTTCTTTTATTCTTGTTCTGAGTCGACGAACAATGAACGTTATCCAGTCCAAAACTTTGTTGAGTAACACCTGTGCATAAAACGTCTCATTACCATATTTTACTTTTTAACTGAAATTTGTTTTCTTTTTTGTAAGGATGGTTTGTTTTTATTTTCAGCTGTCTTAGGTTAAAAGTTTCTTAAGTATTTTAAACCTCATCATCATCATCCAAGTTAATTTGAAGCTCATTGCTGGACATGTGCCTACCTAAAGACGCTCATGGCATTTGGTCGGTAAAAAATACGATGCTAAATATAAACATGTGGGCGGTGCCGCGGGCAAATACTAGTCTTTCGTAATATAGTACTATTGTCACGGGGATCTCAATCTCGTTTTATTAATAAACACTTAAATGATGATTATTTAAATTTTCAGTGAAATCCGATAAAAGCTTTAAATGTAGGAAGAACTAATATCTACGTAAGCTAAAATATAAAATAACCAAATTTAGCCAAGCTAGTTATAAAATCGACTTCTACTTTAAACATAGTCATAAGACTAAAAGCGACATTATTTCTGCTATCCAACGATGTCATATATATCGCAATTAATCTAAACCCTCCCCCACCGTCTACTTATACACCGGCTGCCGTGTGATATAATAGTCGTTTAAGGCTCTTCATTTAATGGCTACGTTACGAAACGGTGTTAAAACAGCTGTATAATTAATATTAATGAAAGATTTCTCTACCCAGATGCATTTGATGAAGGTTTATTTAAGATGATAAATCATCACGAGCAACTATTATGTAAATTCTGTAGACGACATTATTTTTAAAAGCAGTATGACTTTAATTAAAACTCATAATTTTGAAATGAAGACTCATTAATGTTTAAAATATTTGTAATTCACTAGATTGTCTTTTCACTCTAAATCTTGGAATGACTCTATCGACTTTCAGTCGATAGAGTCATTCCATAATGCAGCAACCTACTTCTAGTTAGGATCCACCCGCGTTGTGACGTTTTCCCTACTCGTTCTTACAAAAACCGCTCCTTAGATCTATTCTAAGCAACCAATTTTATTAGATCCGTACAGACTTACTGTCGACTTTGAAGAAATATTTAAAAGCATTTAGAAACCTATTCATCTATCTATTTATAAACGTTATAATAATATCTAAACTCTTCAATAAATCGATATTCCTTTATACTATCTATGTTTCATAAGTGCTAACAAATGTAGGTTTATGTTGTCGATTGCCTTGTAAACTATTTTTTATTGTAGACAGCACATTAAATGGAGAGTTCAACGTATTTTACGAATAGATAGGAGTTGCGTGTTTTGTTTGATACATGTGCACGCCACGCCACCCCTCGTGTCGTGTAAACGGACGGATATTGTCAGAATTTCCTACTAAACAGTTTAGGGTAAAATATGGGCGTTTTGAAGCTAAAAATAAATTTTCCTACTAACATTCTTAGTATAACTACTGTCAAACAAAATCTGCAGCAATGATCAATTTACTTTGAGCTCGAACTTCGTAATGTCGCAGAAGTTTTTGAAACCCGCATCGGTATTAATAACAAGTCAAAGTTGGAACGAAACTAAGATCCACAATAAATTATAATACATATATTACAGACCTGAGTAACGAAGCTATAAATAATATATCGTGTCACGATGAACTCCGAAGCCATCCAAACGATTTTTTATAAAGGTAATGTGTTTTAGTAGTGTACTTTAAAATATAACTATGTTTTTCTGGCGCAAACTCAGTAGCTCGAGTCTTAATTTATGTTCTCAGTTTAACTGTTACTGAAAATTTTATATACTACGTAATCTTTTTTCAAAGAGTAACGATATTTTACTACCCTTACCTGGGCGTCGCCTAGTATCCGGCGCACAAGCGCCATCAGGCCGCCGTGGCTGGCGCTGTCATGCTACCCACCGCCTCTCCTACACCTCATTGTCTCGTCGACACCTGCCACTCGCCTCACAACGCCTATTCACTGCTAAACTTTCAATGCAAAATGAAACTATTCCACTTTGCGTGCACCCCTTTTGTCTTCAATGACAGCTTGGAATGAGGAATTCGCCGTCGACGTCGCACCGACGGTATTATCTGAAACAAACATTACATAGTTAACTTTATGATAGAGAATATGCTCGTCCTCACTCGGTATTAACTTGTGTATTTATGTTGGAGGAACACAACTATAATTGAGGACGTAAGTTGTTCTATTGTACTATTAAATTAAGTGAGCTTAGTAAAGTTTTGTGTTTTGACTTTGATTGGAATATGTAATCGCCAGTTTGGATTGTATCTAATATTTTAGTATATAGTAGGTACTATTACATTATCTTTGATTTTAGTTAGGCGCAAATAAATGTTACTAAGTTACAAATTACCGTTTCGTTAGTATTAGGTATTCTCTGCCCGTACTTCTTTAAAGTCCGTGGATTGAACAGGATTGACTTGGTTTCGTAATATTTTATGGATTCAATCAATCATATCAACATATGGCAGTCCCCTGATGTACACAGGTTTCTCCCAAATAACGACACATTACACATTCCTGCACCTTCCGTATCCGGTCCCTCCCTGCTACCTTTTTCGTTTTTGGGTTGATATCAAATATTTGTTTCTCGACTTTTATCAGCAAAATCGTACGTAATAATTAAGGCAGCTGCACTACATTCTAAAACTAAACATTCTTTGGATATAAGCAGTGCGTTATTCTAATAAAATATTATTTGTGTACTAGCTACTAATATGTTAGCTGAACCACGGACTCATATTATAAAAATAGTTTTATGGTATCAAAAATATAATTCAATTACACAATACGTCCAAAAGTTTTAATAACAAATAGTAATTATTCTCTTGACCTTTGTTTAATCGTAAAACATCTTATAATATTATAAAACAATTCACCGAAGCCTGAAATAATTATCCTAAAGTCATTAATATTTAAGTAAGCAAATTTAAAAGGTAAAGCTGCTTTCATAGATCAAAGTTAATTTAAAACAAAACATTTTATTCTTACGGATGACTTTGAAAACATTGTGGGAACTAATTACCGCGTCGACGACGGAAAATAGTAAAAAGTTCGTATTCTTTGCTAAAAGTACAAAGCGTAATAAAGTTCAGTCAAAATACTTGTGAAACTCATTACACAGGTTGCCGCGGGCTCTTTGACATTACCGACTGATTCTTTTATCTTCACTTTTTTAGCTTCACCATGCTGGCACAAAGAAAAACATCATTTTCTTCATTGAAATATTGTCTGAAACGAGATAATCGTCGTTAAGTACGAATGTAAGAAAGTAATTAATTAGTATCCTTTGTAACAATTCTTTTTGTACTGACTGCTGTTAATGAGATCTCTGATTAGATGAAACTCAATCAAATCATACTATGGCGTCTACTGCTGGACGTAGGCCTCTCCTAATTTACACCACAGCACCTTCCGCAGCCCGAGCCTGCGACCTAACGATGTACCTAACTTGTAAATGTTTATTTCTTTGTATAATATCTGAGTATGCTCACAGTTTCTCATAAAATTTTGTAAACCTAGATTCAAAACATTATGAGAGCGTGAGTAAAATGAAAAGCAGTACAATATTTCAGAAATAAGATATCATAGCACAAGCTTAAACTAGCTTAACTTGTAGCGAATGGCGCTGTGTAACAGTCCCAAAAATAATCAAAGAACTTGGTTTATTTTTTAATAAAATCTGCTCCGTTTTAATTTAGGAGTCTTATCATGACGAGAATAGTCCGGTTTAAGGCGGTAATTTGTGAAGTGTGGGTCGTTAAGCGCCGTCGCTTCAGTCATTGGCCGCAAAATTGATTAAAATTCCAGCTGCGTAAGAAATTCTCTTCTACTTTCTTATTACATTGCGTTTACTCAAGACTTTGATAGTGAGTTGCCAGTTCGGACGGTTCGTTTGATTTCAGCAAGTAATCTGATCAATTTTGTAGCCTAAAATCAATTGGAACAATTACTGATGACCAAAATTTTAATAATTTGTATTATCTCACAGTTTCGCGATAACCTTAAACTACGCAAGGGATCTTCATGAAAGTTTCAGCAATAAACAGGATTCATGAGGCAAGTTTATGCATTTAATTTGTGAACCTTAGATAGATGACAAAAATTTATTATTATGTCGAAAAACATCAAACCTATTGAAGGCTATCACTAAAAATACTGCTTAAATCTAGAGAAGTATAAAATATATATTATTCTTTATCCCAGGAACGAGTTACCGTGGGAAGCGGTAACCGAAAAGCTTTACTATGTGGGCGAAGTTATGGGTATTAGTTAAATATGAGCGCCTATATCAAATCAAGTATTCTGTAATATTCAGGAACATAACCACGATTGGGGGAAGTATAATCCTTTGTTTCAACCCGGGTAATAAAATGATATGTGCGTTTGTAAAATTTAATTCAAATCTCTTCAGAAGCGAAAAAGAGGAACAACAACTGCCATTAAACTCTCTCAAAACTCTGCAAGAATAATATACAGCCAAATAGGTCATAAAACCCCTCATATAAATTATTGCTGAGGAACACGCAAGAATCAACCTAAATGCATAATATATAAGTATGTACAAATATTAAAATATTATAGCAGTAATATAAGAAAAGTAGGTCTTTCAGTTTACGGACAAAAGTTTTACATGATAACGTCATTAGAAAACATAAACTTAATTGGCTGACAGAGTGGAAGAAAAATAGATATGTCACAAATTCTATTTGTGACATATCGCTTAGACCGATTGTGCCTCTCTATCGCTTGTTCTGCGCTCTCGCTTGCACGCACAGCTTAGGCGGAACGTGACACTTTTTGCGTTGGCGTTCATAGATATATACGAAGTTATCACGTCGAAAAGCCACCTTTCTAAACAAATTAAAAGAAGGTATCGCGGCAGCATCACTTCGTTTTCTAATTTAAATCAATATAATAGACACCTGGCATTTAATTTAGATTTAGCTCCCCCTAATCTCGTAAACGCAAGCACATCACGAGTGCAGTATTCATCAAAGTAATTGCGCTGTTTCATTAAAACGCTCGGCACATCCTTCAAGATTTGCATAAAAAGGTCCCCGTCCTTACAGAAAAGCCTCTTTTCAAGTTACCGTTAAACCAATTTTTTAAATGTCACTTCTCAAAAATGTCACGTTTGAAGACGAAGTTCGTAAACGAACTGTAGGGAACTTTATTCCCCTTTCAGAGGTGTACTTTGGTTTGATAATGACTTTGTTCATTTTGATTTAACACAATAAAATCAGGTGCTGAAATTTATACTTGCATTATTAGAAAATATTTAAGAGAAAAGATTTGTTTGTAGTGGATAACTCCGACACTACTGAACTGATTTTTAATAAGTCTAATATTATTCTGAAGTAACATAGGTTATGTAGAGCAGTAATAATAAATGTCTAAAAAATATGGCGTACTAGCTGACCCGCGCAACTTCGTTTGCGTGATAAATGAAGAACCGCTCGACCGATTTTGTGCAAACTTCACATAAACCATCTACTAAATAGTCCGAACAAAGCCTAAAGATTTGGTTTGGATAGGTGAGCCCGTTCTTGAGTTATAAAATTACAACGAAAAGTGGCATTGATTTTTATATTATACTAGCTGACCCGCGCAACTTCGTTTACGTGATAAATGAAGAACCGCTCGACCGATTTTGTGCAAAGTTCACATAAACCATCTACTAAATAGTCCGAACAAAGCATAAACATTTGGTTTGGATAGGTGAGCCCGTTCTTGAGTTATAAAATTACAACGAAAAGTGGCATTGATTTTTATAGATATAGATATTACTAGCTGACCCGCGCTACTTCGTTTGCGTGATAAATGAAGAACCGCTCGACCGATTTTGTGCAAACTTCACATGAACCATCTACTAAATAGTCCGAACATAGTCTAAACATTTGGTTTTGATAGGTGAGCCCGTTCTTGAGTTATAAAATTACAACGAAAAGTGGCATTGATTTTTATATATATAGATATAGATTTCCAATTTTCCAAATGATAAAATATAGGTATGTGTGGGTTAAAAGCGACGAAACCGTGAGGCTCAGCTAGAATACTATATTATATTCCTAGTAGCAGATACTCATTTGCTCAGAATTTCTCTGTTTATCATAAAATACATGAGCGCAGAATTGCATTTTATTCCCGAGCGTGGTCAGCTCGATTGAAAAAGTACCTTCGTGTCTCGAAACGCGCAACCATTTAGTTATTAATAATGAATAGCACCCTCGAGAGTTTCTATTTTAATTACAACCGCATTTAAAAATGAATTGTTTTACTATATGTGAAACTTAGAAATTTTAACTACGTTACTACGTAAATTTAAATCACTAAGATTAAGACATAGAAACACCAGGGGCATGAGGAGGGTAAGGAGGCTGCTCACCGTCCTTACAGAAGCAGGCCCTAGACGACAGCGTGCCGTGAGGGATTCACATCATTTCGCTTCTTATGGGGGGGGGGGGGGGGGGGCTAAGAAGCGGAATGACATCCGGAAATCCTCCCAAAGTCGCGAAATAGCACCCGAAGCGGGGCCCTAGGCGAGGCCGCAGTGGTAGCCGTAGGTCTGTTGGGAGTCTTGGGACATCATTAGGAGAGCTTACCCGGGGCTCAACCGTAGGACTTTTGGGTGTTACGTGAGATTTTTTAGTCGGTAGGAGTCCGGCATAGCATCCGTGAAGGATTTTCCCTCACGTTAAAAAAAAGACAGAAACAAAAAATGTATACTTACTAATATTATGAAGAGAAAAGATTTATACTGTTGTATTAATGTTTGTTACGATTAAACTCAAAGCCGTACGTATTTCTATAATACTTACACCTAGGGATTGCATTCCCGCAACAGAATTGTAATCCCGGTATCATACATGCATCTAGAATTGAAAAACAGTCACGCTTTTATTCCTGAAGGGGTAGGCAGAAGCATATTATCTACGAATTCGAAAAATTACAATCCCGCTACTTCAAGAGGAGCGTGAAGATTCACATCAGGCCGTCCACTTGAGGACCACTGTCAGAAGTCTACCGGGCTGTGAGAATGGCCCCCAATCGCTAGATTCGCTACGGCTTGCCATCAGGCTGGCGACGTCAATTTGGCGAGCTTCATAAAAAAAAAAAGCCCACCTTTCGTGCCCAATATTTCGTGACACGTACTTAACTGTTTATAGTAAGTAGATACAAGAAAAGTAAAATCTTCCTTATTCAATCACTAAAACAAATAAGTATATTATTAGGTTATGTATTACGGCACAATAACAAAAAATCTTCCTCGAGCCGTATCAGTTTGCGCGCTTCCGCTTACAGAACCACACATGGCGTTTACCTTTGCGCAGTCCCGCTAATCCCGCGGGATCCCGCTCGATTTACGTGCGGGACTGGTCCCGCAAAAATACTGCGGGATCCCGGTATTTCGGGATCCCGGTATCCCGGTATTGCATTCCCTACTTACACCATTAGAATGCTACTTTATCCCTGAGTAACATAAATTACATTTTATTCCTAGAGGAATGGAAACTACGCGGTTGAAACTGCCTGACATCTATACGTCTATACTGATATTATAAAGAGGAAAGATTTGATTGTTTGTTTGTTTGTTTGTTTATTTGTTTACTTGTTTGTTTGTTTGCATCGAATAGGCTCCGAAACTACTGCACCGATTTGAAAAAAAAAACACTTTTGGGAAACTACACTCTTTGCGGTGAATATAGGCTAAATTTTATTCCCGTCTTCCCATGGGAACGGGAACTACGCGGCTGAAACTGCCTGACATCTATAAGTAACCAATAAACGTGTAAACTCTCTGTAGTATTCGCTTACTTAACAATAAAAAGACGCTCTAAATCTACTTAAATATATTTATAAAAGCTTTTGATGAGAAACTTGCAAAAAGGCCCACTTTCCCCAAGTTTCTCTTACACATCTGTGGAACTGCAAAGGCCGGTGAGGCATATTCACCTAACCTTATTCAAACAAGTTTAGACCTAGCCATAATTCAAGTGAGTGGCGCAGTGAGCGTCGTTATTACAACCTTTGAATACTTTACTTTATACTTTAATTAAAACATGGCAGGTCATTTTATAACTAGGTGTATAAAGTTCATACTTATGCCTTTATTTAAGCGCGTCCGGAAATGTTTTGACGTTATAACAGAATAATTTAGGAACATTCAGGGCTACGAATTTATTTTTGCTACTTTTGGTATTGATATTGGAGTAATATCACTGTATCAGTAGCTAAATGATCTAAGCTGTATGCTACCTTTGAAATTTAATATACGCCTTGCTTAAACGTCTTTTTCTTCGAACATATTTCTTACAGAACTTAACTTACCAATCGAAAAACATAATAAAGAATGCGAACATCAGTGATTGTAAATATCTGGAAATTTGTTACTCTTTCACGGTCTAACGGCTGAACAGATCTCGAGATAATTGTATTGTGATGTACAGTTATCGATTATAGTGTAGTAAATAACATTAAAGCTACTTTTAGCCCCTCTCTATAAAATAGAGTGCAGAGGGGCTTATGGCGAGACTTTGTCTGTAGTCTGTGACTCTATCGCATTAAACTACGTCACTAGGTCACGTGGATCATCTGTTCTAAGGTTGAAATAAAACAAAAATTACAACGTCAATCGGATTGAACTTTCACAATAAACGTGTTAGAGAGGGGCAGTCTAGTGAGAACGATCTCACGGCTTTCTTGTTTATTCCTGGAAAAAGTTTTAATAGGAAGCGGGCACAAAATTTAAGCGCAGTCGGAGCTGCAGACGCCATGTAGTATTAAAATAAAATGCAAAATTAAAACCTCTGTATTTAGTGCCAATATTTCTCTTCTAAACGGAGGCTCGAAGACGTGAGTCATTTGAAGCAGCAGATGCCGTCTATATTTATGACAAAACTTGCACAGCCTACCCTCTATTCCATTATTTACTACCATAAATATATTGGGTTTAAACCTCAACTATTATGAACAAGAACCCTAACTGCCTAGTCGTAAAGTGGGTTGAATTTATAGTTTTAATAATATGCAAATCGATTATAGCCTACGTTTGTAGCTTTACTATTTGTTATTTATAGCCAACAGTGTTATTTCATAATGGTTGTTCTGTTTTTGTTGATGTTAAATGGCAGAAAGGATATGAAATTTTCATATATTTATGCAATAATTGTAAATTCGTTGCATTCAAAGTCCTCGCTTCAGATCAGATAGACCGCTTTCTTACTCAATCAAATCAACCTATGACAGTCAACTGCTGGACGAAGGTCTCTTCCAGTTTCTTTCCCATCACACGTTTCTGCTTCTTCCAGCCTTTCTTAGCCTCTCTGCTATCTTTTCTAGATCATTTTAGGTCCATAGGGCGGGTGTCATCCTGCGTTCTGTTTGCTTAGGATTGATCTCTTTCCAGAACTTGGTCAACTCGGAACATCGGTAATCAGTTCTTTCGCAGGAGCTTTTTAGGGTTCCGTTCCAAAAGGTTAAAAACGAGACTGTATTCATGAGACTTCGCCGTCCGTCTGTCTGTCTATTACGAGGCTGTATCTGAGGATCCGTGATAACTAAAGAGTTGAAATTTTCACAGATGATGTATTTTTATTGCCGCTATAGCAACACATACTACAAGGGATTTACCTTTTTTTAACTAGGTACCTAACCAAATGGTTTTATAGTCGGTAGGAGCCCGTCATAGCATCCATGAAGGATTTTCTGTCACGTAAAAAAAAGGGGTAGGCAGAGACATAATAATACTCTCGCGTTTCACCGTATAGAGCGGCTCTCATACAACAAACGTGATTTTCTACCGTTTTTTGGTACGTAACCCTTCGTGACCGAATCCGATTCACATTTGTCCGATTTTTAGGGTTTCGTAGCCAAATGGCAAAAACGGAACCCTTATAGATTCGTCATGTCTGTCTGTCTGTCCGTCTGTCTGTCCGTCCGTGTGTCACAGCCACTTTTCTCCGAAACTATAAGGTCTATGCTATTGAAACTTTTTAGCTAGATGTATTCTGTGAACCGCATTAAGATTCTTATATAAAACTAGAAAAAAAGCAGTAAATTTTGGGGGTCCCCATACTCAGAACTGAAACTCAAAAAATTTTTTTTAATCAAACCCATACGTGTGGCGTACCTATAGATAGGTCTTCAAAAATGCTATGGAGGTTTCTAACATTATTTTTTTCTAAAGTGAATAGTTTGCGAAAGAGACACTTCCAAAGTGGAAAAAAGTGTGTCCCCCCCCCCTCTAACTTCTAAACTAAGAGAATGATAAATCTAACAAACATATATCATATACATTGCTATAAAAACTACCAACGAAAATTAGTTTGAACGAGATAGAGCTGGTAGTTTTTTTTAATACGTCATAAACCGCAATTTACGGTTAGTGAAATCGCTACCATTGCGAAAGTGTTAAAACATCAAAGTTACAACGAACTATAAGAACTTTTATATTAGATATGTTACTTGCTGCTACGAAACCCTTCATGGGCGAGTCCAACTCGCACTTGGCCGGTTTATTTTCATTATTCGGTCCCATTATACAAACATAACTTTACACTCTTAGTCACTACAGTACTTTTACTGGCGTAATACGTAATACTATCAGCTTAAACACTCTCTCTACATTAAAATGTAATTTTCAGAATCACCATTATAAAATAATATGCCTCTGCTTACCCCTTCGGGGAGAAAGGCGTGACTTTATGTGTGTATGTACCGTTAAGAAAATGCTTCAAAAAATACCTCAAAACATCCGCAAAAGTTAATTCTTTTTAAAAATTATTTCCGTTGCGAGAACATTTTCAGTAAGTCCTTGGCAACGAATGCGTGCAATGTAAGGCAGTTTTGAAGTCATGTTTTACATATTTCTTGCAGGAAATGGAATCTTAAAGTTCATCTACCAACAACTTTAGGGAGTCAGGAAATTTTCGACATCAACCAACTCTTGTTTGAAACATTGATTATGTTTGAAGAATATTTGATCTCGATTACTAGGCGTTGTAGATAAGTATAGGTAGATCGGTAAATCATCATACTCGCCTTTTCCCAATCCAGTTACAGTCGGTCTTCCAATGTAATTGCGATGTGGCTAAACCTCGATATTTTCCGTGAAGCGACTACCACCTAACTTTATCAACCTATATGCAATGTCGAAGTTCTGTATCTCGACTAGGTTCAAGCACATGGAAAGTTTCTTCTTTTGTATAAGCATTATCAAAAATAATAGTATTACATACAGATAGGCAACTCCCTGCTCCTCACTGACGAAGATTCCCCACCCCTGGTAGTCCCGTCACAGCTATAATTATAGCCGGCAGCATAGCAGGTTTTATTGGTCAAACACATTCAAGTCCAGTACAAAAATATTCATAATAATGTCACAAGCGAACTACTTGCCAAGCACGAGTTCGACTCGTACTTGGCTAATTCTATTCTATATTTCTACTTCTTGTGGAGTTTTGAGACCTGTTGATATTTTACAAGTGTCTTTCTAAATTAATAAATAATAAATAAATAAATATTCATGGACATTTCACACAACGCTATCTGACCCCAAAGTAAGCTAGGAATAACCTGCTTGTGTTATGGGTATCAGACCACGGATATTAATCCTACTTATATACTTTTAAATACATACATATTATACATAGAAACACGCAGACTCTTGAAACAAATATTTTCTTTATAACAGTTGTGTCTATCTAGATCATAGAGCAACACGGAGGGGAGGCGCCATACTGAGAATTTCCCTACTGTCAAAGCAGACTCCCAAAAAGTGCACGCTTATACACACACACATAATTATTATATAAGACATACATATGTGTATGTCTGAAATTATTAGTTTATTGGTTTAATTGTGTTGTGTAAGTTCCATAGTGACAGCTGTTTGCTTTTGTAGAGGTGTATATAAATATGATTTCCCCACTGATCTGTAATATTACCACACTGGATAGGTGGCTGTCAAACTAAAGTTATGCCTTCTTAATTCTCGCCATTGTGGCGCTGAAATCAGCAGCGCTGGTTCAGAGAACTGAAATTAGTGATGTGCCAAACTTTCTTGAACTGACGCGTATCGATAGATTTAATTTGAAATGAAAACATTTTTAGTATATATATTTTAAAATTAATTTTGTTTATAATTTGTTTAATATAAGAATATTACCAACCGAAATTACGAATATTCCCTTTAACTTCTCCAACTAAGCTAAATTGCTTGTGCTAGGAGTGGCCAGGATTCGAACCCGGGTCTTCTCGATCGCAAGACAGTCAGTCTTCTTAACCACTAAGCTATCGACGCTTTAATGAATATTGCTCTTAATAAGGGTGGTTTAAGTTGGTGTCTAGTATACCTACCTAAATGAAATAATATTTACCTGCAATTTGGCATACTCGTGACGCAAAATTGCAAGAAAATATTACTTTCGTTGAAGAGATTGAGAGAGGTATTAAGGCGCATCTCCACTTGAGCAGCCGCGGGGCGAGCTGCCTCAATCTGAGCGTGCCGCGTGCTGGGGAAATTACATGCATCTCCACTTGGGCCAAATTAATCAGCAACTCGGCAGCGTGCCTCAAGCTGAGCAACGAATTTCTATAGTTTCTTACTAGCTACCATGGGTGACGTATGCCAATTCGCTGCAGCTTTAGTAATAATGAATCCCTATAAAAAGAATAAAAGGCAGACAGACAAAGATCATTGTGCGGTGAACGTGGATCCCATAAGTGTCTGTGGCTTTCATACACTTACTTCAGTTAATTTGATGCATTTATCATTGTCCATTTCACCACGAAGTGAGCGTTTATATATATCATGCGCCATAGAAATAGAAAGGGAGTTATGTGTAGAAAAAATAAAAATAAACGTGATTTTATTAATCATTCATTTATTTTACACTTTATTGTAAAACTATGGTACACTAGCGGACGGTATACTATTTATTAACCGGAAGTTCTTGTGTTATGCATAGAATAACATTTAACATCAAAATGATTAGAACACAGACGATCGCTTGAATTTGGAGTCCAGTTATGGGCTCCCATGTTGCCAAGCCATGCACTTCAGATTTTTGGATCAGTTGGAAATCTGCAATAAAATAAACATACATCAATAGAGTAAAAAATATTATGTAGTAAGTATTACCCACACAAGTTAATGTCAGAAAATAAATTAAATAAATATTACTAATAAGATTTTGTTTGGTGACGTGATTTTGTTTGAAGGCGTGACCATATGTAATGTAAAATGATACCATTATTAGACATATTTCTTATAAAGAAAAGTTTTCGATCACATCAGACCATGATCAAGTTTATCGATACGACAACATGGACATCACTAAACGAAATTAAAATCCTATTTTTGTGCTTAAAAATAATGTAATCTTACCTATATATTATTCTTATACATATTTTGTAAATAATCAAGCATTTTACATGTAGGTCAGGCGGATTTAATGATAAAAATTACAAAAAATCAACTTACCTGTGAAATCTAATGTTGCTCCCTTTTTGAAGCTAATTTTGCAAAACACACATTTCAC
This sequence comes from Miltochrista miniata, assembly GCA_933228765.1. Classification (NCBI taxonomy): domain Eukaryota; kingdom Metazoa; phylum Arthropoda; class Insecta; order Lepidoptera; family Erebidae; genus Miltochrista; species Miltochrista miniata. Next base: position 16,385,790 of record OW121757.1, on the reverse strand, counting down.
CATGTCTATTGCTTTTTTGTAACCACACAAATCCTCACTAAACTACACAAAAGTCCTTAAATTACGAAATAATTCATAATTCCCGGCGCGATACGGGAAGTCATTTGCATGATACGTCAGATTTAGTTCCTTGAACCAACTCTAGAGGCGTTTCAAATCGGCACAAATAATTCGCTGTCATTTGTATGAGACAGCCAATCCAGTGGTAATAATACAGATCAGTGGATTTCCCCCTCAAAATATGACAGACAGATATGTATAGATGAAACATGCCATGTCTTCTCCCCTTGTACTGGTCTGTTGCATAAAAAATATTTGGAAAGAAAAGTTTATAGAGCTAAGTAAATGAAATAATTTGTAATAACCTTATTAATATTCTTATCGCCATAACCTAACCTTTTTTATTATTTTCCGTAATGAAAATATGTCCATATTGCGATCGCAACTAGAATACTAATATCTTAGCAGAATTTATGAACGAAAGATCTTGGTCACATAAAGCAAAGTAATAATAAATCATTCTGCAGCATGACACGTCAAGGTTGTCACTAATCAATGAACCATAAAACACTAACATTATTGAACCATAAAAACTAGAAACATTCTGCAAATGGTATTTCCTTCTCTTACAACCCAGGGTTTTCAAGTGAGGCATGAAGAGGCACATCGGCGGGTCGTCTGAACTCCCTAGATATCAGCATGGCTTTTCATCCCGCGATCATCTATTTTGGTGAGTTAAAATTTTAAAAAAAACTAAACCTCGAAACACGGCAACTCCAAAATGCCGTATGTTGAATTATATTAATTTGATCAACAATGTGCGAGTATAAGCTTAGTCTATGTACCTACAAGAACTATAGTCATCTGTTGTATAACTATGGTACACAGTGCATATAGGGATAATATAAGTATTTGGTCTTACTGTGCTAAGATTGGTATACTCGAATAGGCTTTAATTTCGAATTTTCCTTCTACGCATTGGTTACTTTGCGGAAATATTTCTCTCGACTTCTTTTACGACACCTACGGGATGAATTAGGATGATAAGATTCGTACGCTATTTTGTTACCACACCTGCAATGGACAAACCCAAAATGATGAAACGATTAAGTATTATTCTTTTAAATTATTTTTTCAAATGACCATTTGTTTGCTTCAAAATTTGGTTGTCTTCTGTGTTTATCACGTACCTACTTATGTATTTAAAATTTTTATTCTAAGTATGACTATCAGTTCTATCTTCTATCTAGATCCCTAGCTCAGCTTAATATTACTCGAACTTAGTTTGAACTTGAGTAAAACAACTGTATCTAAAAACGGCAAAACAATACGTTTGTTGTATAGGAGTACCCCTTAAATATTGTTATTTTTATGTATTCGTTGTTATAACGGCAACAGAAATACAGCATCTGTGAAAATTTCAGCTCCCTAGCTATCGCGGCTCATGAGATACGTGACAGGACGGACAGACAGCCAGACAGACGAGTCTCAGTAATAGGGTTCCGTTTTTACCCCTATGGGTACGAACCCTAAAATGTCCCTCAATAGATGTTAAAGGAGGTACACTAGTAGTTTTTTTTTTTACTATAAAATTTAATAGAGTAGGCATAAATGAACTAACTAGGGAATGCTTTCCATGCAAGTGGAAACGGGATCCAAATACACGTAGGCGAAGCCACGTAGGCGACGCCTGCGTGACATTCGGTACATGTTCCCGCTTCCCGTGGGAGCATATACCCGGGATAAAAAGTAGCATATGTGTTGTTCCAGACTATAAGTTACCTTTGTACCAAATTTCAGCCCAATACCACAGATTAAATAATAGTTACTACGTAACCAATACATTCAGTCGTTACAGCGTGATTGAGTAACAATAATCCAAACATCTTCACAAACTCTCACATTTATAATATTAGTAGGAAGAAGGATGTCATCTGGGGATAATACACTATCCCCAGATGACATCCAAGGAACAGGGGCACATGACATCCAGGGAAGCTACAGCTTCCCAACAGAGAAAGATTTTTCAAATCAGTTCAGTAGTTTCGGAGCCTATATTGGGTGGATTTTTTGGGGTGGATTAACGGACTAATCCATTAATTCATTAAAACAAACACACAATCAAATCTTTCTGAAAATTCCTGGATCTCAAAGGTTGATATTTCTAATCCCGTGGGATCTTGAATTTGCGATCTCGAGTCGGGATTGCATTCTCTATTAGGTACTACCTAAGCCGGGAAAATCCAAAGCCACCGTCTCGTCGCTATCTAATCCGTTCATCCATTCAGCGGTCACTCTACCAACAGTATCTCAATCGTCTTGTTCCGTTTCCAATGCTACTGTGAAATCTAGCTGACGATATGCTTTTTCTAGATTTCATTGTGTTCACTTCAATCACATACCCGTAATATTTTTTTTTAACTAGAAGACGCCCGCGACTATGTCCGTATAAAAATTTGCTATCCTATGGAAACCTCCTAACCGTATTGTGTATGTGTGACACCCGGTCTAAAGGCTAACCAAGTTAGTTGACTAAAACTTAATCACAATAATGGAAGTACGAGTACATATTACGACATTTTTGTTATAACGTGAGGAAAATCCATCATGGATGCTATGCCGAACTCTTACCGACGAAAAATCACACGTTCTCTACCTACTGCCTACGGTTGGCAGCCCCGGGTAAGCCCCCGAAAGGATATCCCCAGGAACAAAATTATGACCATTTATTTATAGAATACTTCAAAACAACTTTATTCCAACTGTAGCACTTCATTGCCAGTTTCACCAAATTTATAGTTGAATTCAGGAACAACGGCTGTGTGGCACGAACTTGTACTATAAACAGATTTTGCAAAAACGGAAGTTTCTGATAGTAAGAATCTACTCGTTCAAACGTACGAGGTTTGAAATAGTTTTTATCTGAAACAAACCACACTTCCCTTTATATTCAAACCAAACAATAAATCCATTTTCCGTCACTTGGAGGAACAACATTGGGAAATGCTGAAATAATAAGCAGGTTGTGAGTTTATTCCTTGCTTTACTTTAATTTTTTTGGTTCAAGGTTAACCTTTTTCGTGAAATGTTATATTTGTGCACTGCAGTAACTTTTAGATAAAAAGGATAATAAATAATAATAATAATAAATCATTTATTGCGTGAAACATGGTATCTTAAGATAGTAAGGATGTATTTAGATACCTATGTGTATACATACATACATACATATGGTCACGCCTTTATTCCCGAAGGGGTAGGCAGAGGCATATTATATGCCCACATTTCACCTTTTGAATAATTTGTCCCACGTAATACGTTGTGAGCCATATTGCCGTGTTTAAATGGACAGGCGCAGGCTGTGACTGCCTGCTGTTGAAATAAAACCTTCAACTTAGCTTAACGACTGCCATTTTACTGGCAACCGGGACCAACGGCTCAACGTGCCTTCCGAAGCACGGAAACGCTCAAATAAATGTCACAAAGTGGTCACATGGATGGTCACCCATCCAAGGACCGGCCATAGTGAAAGTTGCTTACTGCAGTGATCGTTCACAGAATACTGAATCCGCGAGGCCACGAGCGCTTGATATCCTATGTATATACTTAGAAATAATCAGGCTGAAAACTATTTAAAAACTGGTCACTAAAAATAACAACTTAGCCAACTAAAAACAACAACTATCAACTTTGTTAGAGTATTCAAAAACAATTCCTTTGAAGTCGGAAATACTACATACTACCCAAAGTTGTGAGAGATCTATATTCAACGCTGCATGAAATTTATATATTTCAGAGACGAACAAGGTACGCATAGAACGTGACCGGTTAGCAGTACAGAATCGATACTATGACAGTATGAAGACAAATGTTTGATTCATGTCACACACGCGTTTCATATTCATCATTTTCTGTTACCGTTCGTCAGGAGGTATAAAAGATAAATGATAGGTATTATATTTTATACCCAACTGTGTCGCGTTGCTCTGTGTATAAACCCGATAACATAGATGAGACTTAAGACTAGACTAAAGCTTTGTGCTTTTTAACGGCACAATTTTAAAAGATTCCTGAATTAGATTTCTTGCTGAAAGAAATATTCCCATCTAATTTTAAATATGACTCCTATCAGAAATAAGAAAATAGTTTTTATCTTAACTTTTTATATTTTAATCTAATCTCTCTTTTACTCTTAGGTACATGTACTCAGTGGTTTTAGGTTTTAAAAAATAAAATATGAACCCTAAACACGTATTTAATAGGAAAAATGAGACTCGCACAAATAACAAAATTATGTTACAAGCTACTAATAGATAACCAAAACTCTTTGTGAACCAACTCTCATAGACTTCAGCCTTTATAAAATGCACCAGCATAGCATGGCAGCAAGTGTGCATGTAATAATGCACTGTTATACAGCCACGTCAGCGCTAAAAGTTGGTGGCAGTTCCCTGAGGAGCCGACGTCGACAACTACCTACACAAGTTCCACTCCGCATAAACTCGCTAACTAGATAGGGGCTTGTCTGGCAAACTTCTTTATAATTAAAATCATAATAAATATGGTGTATTTAGGTAGTAGCCTACGCGAGTTCTCGGCTTTATAGAAAAGTTAAGGGAAAAAAAACATGCTGACTTGCCTAAAACGATATTTTTTTATGAAATTACGGGTTTTCTTTCTTATTTTCCCTGCGAAATTGTATGTAGGTACGTGTAGTCATGTAGCTACAGATTTCATAATTATTAATACATTATTATATAGTATCAATAACTTAATAACTTTTATTTACACTCATGCTCGTTTTATTTCTAAACTTTTGTAATGTTTCCGCATATTTTAATAAAAACAATGATAAAATAATGAATACAATTTAATTATATACAAGATATAGACTTTTGTAATTATGATATATATATATATATATACCTATCTCCGATTTTAATTAATGTTGGTCTAACAGCAGTCTCTGAAATAGACTGTTTGAGCTTACCTCAACTTGATTCAATTAAACAGCAGTGATTACAATAGTTCATTTTCATCTATTAATTTTGGAATTATAATAGCAATAGGTAATACTGGCCATTTTGTTGGTCATTTCATCAGTCATTATTGTATTTTCATTCATTTAGCATCTATATTCTATATCATGGGAATTCAAACATGTTAGTCTACCACATGATTCGCAAATTCTTCAAAACTGATTAATCTTTTTTTCGGGTGGAAATCCTGCTGGACTTCTACTGACTAATACTACCCACATTGTCATATCTACCTACGGGCGGGAGTCCCGGGTAGGCCCTCGGAAGGATAACTCCAAGCCTCCCGACATCTAGTTTACCTACTAGTCGTTAGTAGTGGTTTTCAGCTCCTTAGCGAGCTCTGGGGGGTCGCCCATCTGACTCCCACGAGGAGAGCCCCGAAATAACGGGTCGATGGGAGTAATTCTCTCGATATCCTTCAACCCGGCTATAGAGCGAGGAAGAACACCGTAAGGTTTATTAGGTACCTACACCGTCTCAGCTGCCCCCGCGACTGGGATGAGGGTGCGATAATGCATTCCCTGCGTCAAAAAAGAAACCTACTACACACACTATAGTATGAAAAATCATATGTATTAGGGCTATAGATAATATATTTTATGGTTCAACACAACTTTGTTAGATTTGAATTTTAGTAGTTTAGCTGAAACTTATGGCAAACGATTTAATCCCTAGCGATAAATATACCTATTAGTGAACACCATATTGCCCAAATTATAATTGATTGCGTTGCCAGATTCTAATTACAATAACCGTATTATATAAAATGGACGACTTAAGTTAAGATTCATTCAAAATAATACATGGAATGGAATGGAATATTAACCCCAATGTAAATAAATACTCAAAATAAAGCCTTTTGTTTTGCTATTGTCTATCCCTGTATTCAATTACTTTAAAATGTCTACTAATTAGTTGACTAAAATTAGAATTAGTTTTAAGACATTTACCTACGGGTTATAGACCGACTAAAACCTAATGAGACTATTACTAAACTCAGCTGCTGACTGATTATTATATTCACAAGGTGAAGAGGTCATTCGTCTATACAAACTAAATGACAGAAAACTGAAAGAAAGAGCTCTTGCTGCAGATAGGCTGCCGTGGACTGACATTCTCGAACTTTATGAGTCAAAAAGTTCATTACTTACCAAAATTAAAACAGAATCTCGAACCGCTTGTCTTGGGTTGATGTTGTATTCTACAATCAATCAAAAATGAAAACAAAAAGTCTTGATTCTAAATATAGGGCGTCATACCAAAACGGCAATCTCAAACTAAACGTATCCAAGAGTCATTGAAGGGATAGAATTCATAGAATAGATCCTAGAGTAGCTTGGTTTCGGTTAAGTTGTATCCAATAAGTTAAGACGCTGTGGCATTGAGCCTTGAGCTAAATCTACTATCTCATTACATCGCAAAGGTAAACTGTCAACAATCTTCTGAAAGCGTTTATCTACAGATGTATAAATTTTAATTGACGGAAGTTATAGAAGAGCATAAAGTCTTTAAACGTCCAAAACAAGCCGTAACCGACAGTAACAGACATTTCACGTGTATAAAACCCCTAAAACGTAAATAGAGCCTTTATTAAGCGATAATATTTCAGCCCTAAAATGGCCAAACATTTATCTTCCAACGAATACAAACAGCGGACAGCTGTATAAAATAAAACAATTCGTTGAAATATGAGCGGTTCACACAATTTGCCTTCAAGAGAATATTAAAATAAAACACAGGTACAAATTAAAGAGTGAGGTTTTACATGTAAATAAAAGGTTATGTACTGTGGTTACATAACAGAAAATACTTTTTCCAAGGTCGAGCTTTGAATTATAAAGAGGACCAGAAACAATCTGCAAATATATAATGTGAGTATTCTAAGAGATGTCATTACTTTATTTTTGTGTTAATAGGAGATTTATAACATTGTGTTACTGAGTGTTTCCGATATTTCACACTGTCACCAATGCCATAATCATGGAGGAACTGAAATATTGGTAGTTAATACTGGAGGTTCAAAAGCACATAAAATCGATCTACCCTCCTTTCCAATCGGTTGTGACGAATAAGGGACTGGGAGCTTACGTCGTATTTATATCACTTTAACAAGCGTTGAAACTTCAGTAATCAAACCGCGATATTCAATTGAAACTGTACTACGCAGGAGGTATTATGTAAAAATGGAACCTTTTCAAACAAATTATCCTTAATTTCGGTACAAATGAAGGGGTGACCGAGATTGGTTACTTTTATGACATAATGGTGACAAAACTCATCAACTCCGCAAGTCGGTCACAAATTACAAATAGTTTAACCCTACCATTCGTTTGCGGGAACTTACGGGTTAATATGAAGGGCTGACTACGCAGGAATTTCTAATTTGCAGAAGTTTACAGTTGAAATAATTTTACGCTTAGGGTCTTCACTCCTCAAGAGTTTCAATAGAGATCATTCAGTGAGTTCTTGTGGCCGTGTTTTCTGACTGTGTAGAGGCTGAAATTTGGTACCTATAAGTTTAACTTCTAACACAGAGCGTTTAAATACAAAAGGGGTGATTTTTCTTCAAATGTCCTATTGCAAGAGAGGAGTAGAGAAATTTAACAAAATATTTTTACCGGAACTATTTCAGTTGTAATTCTGTAGAAGAAGATAAATTGAGAAAGTTGAAAAATAGGTAAAATTACTTTCATCCTTTGCAAAAGGAAGACATCTAAGAATTAATACTTTAAGTAGCTACTCGTATATTAGTGGTCCTATGTGAGCTATGTTTCATATAGCTCCGTATGGCAAGAACGCTTAAAACCAACAAAATATGCCGCAAATGACACGAGCTCCGCATAATAAACAACTGCCGATGTTACACACTTGTAAACTGTTTAGCATATTATCCCGTTCCTTTCGCCAAATGCTACCGTCCCGGAGTATGTGATGAGCAGTTTAATGATATCTGGAATCAGGTGTTGAACACTGACAGAAGGACTGCTCGTGTGAAAACATTTTACGATTAGAGTGTTCCTAAAATTGGAGGCTCTGACTCGTGCTCAATTCTATCCATCTTTTAAATATAATTAAACTCGCCTAATTGATGCCGTTCACCTGATGGAAAGGCCCACAGCGAAATCTATCGATTTGGGGCCACTTTCAAAGTCCATAAGACTTCTGACAGTTGTCCTGTTTTTGCTCCCTTTGCACGCTCCACTTAAAGAGTCCGGGGTTGCTACAGAAGAGAAACAAGTGCAGTTTGTCAGAGAAACGGTTATAAATATCGTCAGTTGTGGCGCCAATTCCCTCTACAGTAGTAGTAGTGGCCACCTCTACCACGTTGTTCGGGTTGAAATAAATAATAATTTCTCGCACAGGGACCAGTGTTGCTATTTAAAGTGGAAATGTTTTATTTCTAAATTCATTACTAGTTTATGTCTTACTTAATGACACTGTATGTACCTAATGGTCTGCAATAAAATATTTTCTATCAATCTTATGGGAAACATTCCTAACATTAGACTTGAATGGGGAGCAATTCTTTATCACAGTCTTGAAAAAAGTTCCTTATTTTCAGCTCCATTTTGTTTGTATATTAATCATTTTATAAATATTATTAGTTTTTGTTTTTACGTAAATTACTGGATTTTAATATGTTTGTCAGGTTTTTATAAGATTGCAGGAGACGTATAAGCGTGTAATATAATCGTTTCTATAAATTCCAGTGGCTGTGTGCCCATAATTGAAATGTCAGGTGGAACTCCACGTAATCCAATAAAGTCGCTCGTGATCATATCACGTGGTATACAATTCCTACATTTTTTCCTCAATTTCATGTTAGTAAATATGACCGTAAAAAATATACTGTCTGTTTCAATTTATTATACAACAAAGAAATTTCGGAAAACTTTTATTTTTATTATACACCCTTCATATTTTATAGTTATTCTTCCGTGTTTATTTTTTATTTACAAATTTATTATTTAACTAGATCGGCTCGGGCTCTGTCCGGGTTAAAATTAGTTATTGCATTTCACCCCCTTGATTTTAAGTTTCTACTCTAAAAAATAAGTTTCTAGGTAGAAGGGTTATGCTACGTTATGTTAGTGAGAAATTTGATAAGTAGCGATATTTCATGAACTGCTTTCATTATTTCATAAGAAATTTAAACCCATTTATAGATGTCTGAGAATGTTTAAAATCTTTTTTTTTCTCTGTGAACTGTAGTGTACTACGCTGCCAAACGAATTGTTGCTTTACAACAAGAGCACTATTTGCAATAATAACAAACTAACACAATTTCGGCGCCTAACCAATGGTAAATCTATTCAATAATAATATCTCTAGCTTAGAGCTACCTATAGCTACCAGACCATAGAAATAGATGAAGATGTTAATTTCCTACGCAAACTCGGCTGAAAGCCTTTTGAGAGCAGGTGGTGCTCGCAGATATTGCATCGGCTGTCTCCGACCAACATATACACAATGAAGCTGCAATCTATTCTCTGTACAAACTACCAGTACCAATGTTTATATAAGAACTTATACCAAAGATAAAATAAGGAATAAAATCTGTGTGTAAGTTTTGTTATTATTATCAATGGTTTAATGTATCGTTTGAAATCAAATGAATGTGCCCTTAGGCTACAAAAGCGCAGCAAACCTAGAAGATATCTTGACTGCCTCTGCCGTCTTCTTAAGTTTTATAAACACATAGAAATAGACGGAAGTATGCCTACTTATTTCAGTCATAATAAATAGATTTTACATCATCCTCTACATAGATCCTCGGTTCGCCTAAAAAGGTCTAAATACCGAAATAATTTACAGCAAAGCATTATAAAGTACCTAACCCAATGTTAATTAGCTTTACACATTTATTAATGTCACTTCATATTATAAAGATTATTCTTGAAAGCAACAAAGGGATTAATTTAATCCCAGCTCTTGGGCGTTTTAATATCCGCCCACGGCCGTACACACGTAGGCACACTTTACGCTTTATTAATACGACTACGCTGTCATAAGTTTAGCGTCGTACTTTTATTCATGTCATACATTATGTACAAACATAATAGTCACGCGTTATAGTCGTCTAGGGTTTTTTTTTTAAACATGATGAAAATCCTACGTTGATGCTATACCGGACTCCAACTGACTAAAAACAACTCGTATCTTATCTAACAGCCTACAGTTAGAAGCCCGGGAGATCTAGGGCTAGTGGTAGGCAGTGCGCCCAGATTTCATCATTTGTTTTGACCCAGGTAGTCTATTGACATGTTCAAATGGAGAGGCGCAGGTTATGACTTCAAGCCGCCGGGACAAATGCTTAATGTGATTTTCACAGCACGGAAATGCTTTTAATTAACGCAACTAACGACTAGGCCCGCCGAGCTTATTATTACTCTTTCAGTATAGATAATACGAGTCATCTTTTAGATTATTACTCAGCGGTATAGAAACGTCACATTGTTTAATGCAAACATGCAAATCTGTGCAGTCAGGTTCACGACCTGAGGTGATTGTCCTGTGTCACCGCACCGCCCGCCATATTGAAGATGTTGCTTATATAAGTAAAGTTATTTTATTAACTTATTAAAAATTCATTACCTTTCTTGTAAAGATTTTAATAAAGGAAATTTCTTAGGGAGGTTGAAGCACTTAATATACTACAAATCCATTATTATGGTTTTCTTCATCCTTCCAAATAACCCAAACAATGATAAATTTAAAAAAATATTTAACTTTATCGTGGATGCTATACCGGACTTCACCGACTGGGTATGAGTACGACGAACTCGACCGCATGCAGCATTGCTGTCGCGGCTGCAACGCGACATAAACGCGCAACAGTGAGTGTATTCTAATACAAATCTATACAGAATGTATGGCGACCAGAGAAGCGGTCGTGGCATTGCAGCGACTGCAGTGCCGCTTGCGGTCGAGTTCGGACTCATACCTTTTAAAACTACACGGTACTCTGCAACTTTCTACGAACAATAGTTCCGGGTAAGCCCTTGGGAGGATGTCCCAGTATAACGGGTAGCCTCTTGCCCCTATTCGTTTACCTAAGCTTGCCCCATGCGTTTAAACAAGGCAAATAGACCTCTAAACTCTTCAGTATTATAAAGCGGAAAAATTTGTATTTTTGTTTGGAAGTATGTTTGTAATGAATAAACTCAAAAACTACTGACTGGGCTGATTTCAAAAATTCTTTCATCAATGGAAGGGTACACCTCATATAGTAGAACTTTTTAAGTAATAATTTTATATTGCACAACAACTAATAGCATAAACCTCTTTTCGCAGAATATCGTTTGGCATAAACTCATTTAGCATACATTGAAACCCATAAATTTGTAAGTCAGAATCATCTGTACGCATAATTTTTATATCCATAATAATCACAATGTATAATCATCACATCGCAGAGAGTTCAAAACCAGATTCATCTTTTGGTATATATTTCTTATCCATAACTATTTAAACCCAAAATATTACATATCATATGATTTACTTAAAAGTCTGAATTCATTGCATTAAAAAAAATAACCACGAAGGCTAAGGCGGGAGCGAAGCGGAGCGGAGCTCCCGCCTTAACCTTCTAACCTAACCTATCCAAGTCGGGGTACTCTCGAGTCGGGATGTTACTTTTGGAATATATTTTTTTGCGAAACAAATCATTTGGTAAATGTATATTTGACTAAATAAAAATTGAGCAAGTAAAAAGTTGCCAAATGAATATGACGAAGTGATTAAAATGCGAAATGTAAATTTGCTAAAGATTCTTATGGGAAATGAAACGCTGCGAAAATCTGTACTCTAAATGAACGTTATGCTAAATGAAGTTATACAAAATTTTAACTATGCCAAAAGTAATTAAGCCAAATAAAATTCTACTATCTTAAATGTATGCCATTCTAAATTCGGTCATAAGCACATTATGCCTAAAAATATTTATGTCAAATATTTTTTATGCCTAATAAATGATCGATTAAAGAAGTTTCTGCGAAGTGAGTTATCCCAAATAGGTTTCGGAGTACCAAGTTTCTACCAAATAGACGGCACCCTCAATGGAAAGCTACATTGACCCTGAGTAACATAGGCTATATTTTATTCCCGTAATCCCATGGAAACGGGAGCTACGCGGGTGAAACCGCGTGACGTCCGCTAGTCTATTATAATGAGAAAACTATATTAGTGATATTTGGAAGTTTTTATGTCTTTACCTACTCTTTCGGGGAGAATTAACATTAAAAAAGGAATGCAGAATTTAGAAACTAAATAGCACTGTGTCACTATGTTCTTTGTAGAATTTGCTACGAGTATTATACCTACGAATTTTGAACCGACCTCAATAATACCTCTTTCAGCCGTGATAATACAGTTTAATTGAGTTGTAGTTTGCTAAGAACTCTATAATTTGTTTCAGACCTGCGGTTAATCTTACAAACAGTTTCGGAGGAAATTGACAAAGTACTTAAGAAATAAACTGGGAATATAAACACGAATGTTTCAACAAAATAAGTAAATAATCCTGGTAATGAGGTCTTACCTTCTGAGAAGATCGTTAGTGAGTGACGAGTTCTCGCGTTGATTAACACAGAGGTACCTCTCACACTTGAGAAAGTAGGTCTTTGGGTTTAAGATTTGCTTGTGGATATGAAACGAAATCTTTCTAAGATTTCTGAAGACACTTGATTTAATGTTTTGTTACTCACTTGTATTAGATACAGTTATATAATTTGCTGAATTTTGGATACCTTATGTCTCCTACACATAAGTAGGATACGTAGTTTTCAATCGTATACCATTTTAGAAGAGTGAAAACTTATAAGCCCCGTGTGGCGACGGGGTCCCGTTTTGCGACAGGTACGAGTACAAAATGTCGCCACCCCAATACATCCCGAGGGTGTCGTAAAAGGCGACTAAGGGAACACTTTTCAAAAAAGATACATTGCTCATTGCGTAGAGAAGGATAACTCGATTTGAAACCTGGTTGTCAGTAAAATGACAATCCTTTAGCCAAATTGAAGGCCTTATGGGCGACTTGAAAAATTTCAACTGCTATCCGTTTCAACACGGCAATAGGCTCACCACCTATTACGTGGGACATAAAACTATAAGGTGAAATATGGGCGTATACTATGCCGCCTAAGGCGTGTCTATATGTATGTATATACATAAAACTAATAAAGATGTTTATTACTGAATCACGCTCCATTAACTGAACGAAATTGATTGTAATTTGAAATAATTTGTCACTCACTACTGCAGCAACTGTCATCCCGTCTTCACAGCAAACGGGACATCATTTGCTGCAGCATTAACCCTTCCCAAAAATCATCATAGCAGCTCACAAAAGAAAACGTAGTATACAGCGGCCGTTGCGATCCATCCCTCAAACGCACTATCTATGGTGGAATTCGCCAACATCCGCACAGTCAATGCAAACTGTGACGCCGACTTCCACTACCTAGAGGCGCTAGGGCCAGCCATGGTTTTAATGAATGTGGGCGGCATCACTTTTGGCGAGCTAAATATCAAGCACACTCAAAAGAACTAAACCCTTTGAGTTAGTGTAGTGCCTAGTGAGAATAATAAGTGTCTTTAGTGCTTATCATTTAGAACACAAGAACAAAGTGTATTAATTTACCAGACTCTAAGATTAATCAATGGATTATTTTCTTAGAATAAGTACTTTAGAAGTTTAAGTCAGCATAAAATTACTTATTAGCCTATAAGCTAGATTGTAATAGTCTAAAGTGTACCTATCTAAGCTAGCGTACACTTTACATAAAAAAAAATCAAGCAAAGACCCAAGACGTTGGTCCAAGACTCGTCTAAATCAAGCAGATTTTTTTTATTGTACCTATATAAATATTTATGGAATTACAAAGTTCATTTAAAATGGTTCTTAATAATATTTTCCATATAGAAGAACGAGTTCTTTTTCTTCCTCAACGATTCAACAAAAGTGTTACTACAATATTTGTCCTATACAATTTTAAAAGCTTTTCTATTCTTTGCCATGAGATTTGAAGTGCGATGGCTGTCTTTTGTAGAGAGTGTCTACAATCTACACAACCATTCAAAGAAATGTCGTGTACCTACAGTTCAAGAAATTGTTATACCCATATTATTATTTAAGTACAGAGTACTTTTTTATAATACTAATGGGGTTTCTAATGATATAAGAAACTCACGTGATATTAAAATCTGATTGCCACAAAGATCAAGAAAATTTCTCATTTTCCTGTTACCAGAGGCGAGAAATCTTTTACTATAAACCTACCTTTAAAAGGAAACTCCGTCAATACTATCTCTCTATATTCCAAACCCATTTGTATTTTTGCGTAGATATGATTAATATCGTACTTACATACCTATATATAAAAAATAGGTAATAAATATTTGTGGACATTCTCATTCAACATCATATAGCCTAAATTAAGCTAATATAAACTTGTGCTATGGAATCTAGTCGACTGATAAACAAACTTAGATCCAGCGATTGATTGTATATCAATTATCCACACAGCACAAATTAATGTGCTCATCACACAAAGAGATTTGTCCTGGGTAGGAATTAAACCCACATAAGTACACATATTCTATCTTCTATTTATAAAATAAACAAATAGAAAACAATTTTCGCCCAGTTTTTATTGATCTCGGCATAGTGACATGTAAGTGAGATATTTATACGTGCGAACACATCGCAATTTATTCGAAACTTGTCTTTTGTCGTCAGTTTGACGAATACTTTGACACACTGCACTATAATACCAAAATTGCTGAAAAGAAATATACGCGAAATAAACACAATAACAAAAAAGAATTCACCCTAGTTGACGCAAGATCTTCTAACTACCCCGGTTCAAAATATCAATTGTGAACAGAACTATTGATTGAGATTTTGAAAAAAATACTTAAGTTAGTTCGTTGTTAAAACCGATTTTCTATCTCTCAATTTTTCTATTTGCGCATATGCTATATAATATTAAATTTATTCGTAGCAGAAGCCACATATATTGAATGAGATAGACTTGAACTCCTAAGATCTTAGAGATAATTTCTCTAAGTCCTAAGATCTTGTAGCGGAGCCATTGAAACCGACAGTTTTCATCCCACGCCACGGGAGCAAACGAATGTCGAAAGCACTGTGGTCCCTTATAACTGTGTATAATAAACTAATAGCTATCATGGAAAATACCCTCAAGGGTTTTCTCCAAGATTCGCGGCCAAATCTGCTAAGTGTACTGACGCGTTCAAACGGCGAACCTTAAATTAAATACTGAACAGACTTGGCCACCAACCTAGTAAAGAGTTGACAATCCTTTCCAAAATTTAAACTTATTTATCTATTTTTTTTATATATACATAATCATTTGACATTAATATTTTATTCATTAAACCTGTTGAAATAATTAAAGCAGTGTGGAATAGCCTAAGGACATCCTTCCGAGGGCTTACCCAGGGCTCACAACTATAGGCTGTTGGGCGTTACGTGAGGTTTTTTAGTCGGTAGGAGTCGGGCATAACATCCATGAGGATTTTCCCTCACGTAAAAAAAATGTACAAACAACATTATTCTTGAACCGTCAACCGCACGTGGGATGGGATACCTACATAAAAACAGGTAGATGTGAATATTTTTAATGTATACGTACTTTGTCAAACGCGTAGGTAATAAAGTTTTATTGTGATTCAAACATAATTTCCTCGGGGAACATATCAAGCTAGGTACCTATGTATTTTAACAACCAACATGCTGGAAGTAATGTCTACGTTAAATGAAGCTTACGCGAGTGTAAAATTAAAAAAAAACAATGAAGTAAATTTAAGATATATTTTTAACTAATGCCTTAGGTACTCTAAAGAGTCATTTTTTGTAAGCAAAACAGCATACTGGATAGTGGCCCATGACGGCAGCCTGACGTGAGGGATTCACGCACGATTCCCCCTAAGAAGCAGCATCACACCCGAAACCCCCCAAAGACACGGAATAGCACTCGAACCACCCCCTGGGCGAGGCCGCAGTGGTAGCCGTTGGTCTGTTGGGAGTCCTGGGACATCCTTCCGAGGGCTTACCCAGGGCTCACGACCGTAGGCTGTTGGGCGTTACATTAGGTTTTTTAGTCGCTAGGAGTCCGGCATAGCATCCATAAGGGATTTACCCACAAGTTAAAAAAAATTATATTTTATAAAATTTACGTAAACATTATGAAATGTAATGATGTTAAATTTATTTTGTTTAGGCTTCATTTTGCGACCCTGACGGCCAGCAATGAGGCTAGACTGCTGAGCCCGCAGAGAGTGATGGCCGTCAGGGTGATAAGAGGATACCGCACGATCTCCGGTGAGGCGGCATGTCTCCTAGCCGGGACCCCTCCATGGGACCTGGAAGCGAGAGCCCTTGCGTCACTGTTCAGATGGCGCAAGGAGGCGCTGGAGCGGGGCCAAAGGCCTGCGTCTCGAGAAATCGAGGCCCAGCGGACCCTGCTCCACAAGGAAACCGTGGAGACATGGAAGGTGCGACTTGAGCAACCAAAGGGGGGATTCGCCACAATCGCGGCCGTCAGACCGGTCATGGACGAGTGGCTGGAGA
This sequence comes from Miltochrista miniata, assembly GCA_933228765.1. Classification (NCBI taxonomy): domain Eukaryota; kingdom Metazoa; phylum Arthropoda; class Insecta; order Lepidoptera; family Erebidae; genus Miltochrista; species Miltochrista miniata. The sequence continues at coordinate 16,369,155 of OW121757.1, read as the reverse complement.
GAAGACACGGTGCTCTCTCCTACCGGTTGACACAGATGCTTGCTGGGCACGGTAGCTTCGGTAGGTATCTGTGGCGAAAACACAGGGAAACCACGGCCGAGTGTCAGCACTGCGAGGACCGCAGCGATGACACGGCGCTCCACACGCTGGTGGAGTGCACGGCGTGGGCACAACAGCGACAGGTCCTCGTAGTGGGTCTGGGCGTGGACACTCTCTCGCTTGAGGCCATGGTGCGAGCCATGCTCTCCAGCGGGAGTAAGTGGAACTGCGCCGCCTCTTTCTGCGAGCAGGTCATGCTCGCGAAGGAGGCGGCGGGCCGGGTGCGGGAGAGAACTCTCCCACCCGAGTTCCGCAGTCGGCGCCCTGGGCGCCGCCGAGGACTATCGGCCTCCATGACCGGGGGTCTGAGGACGGTGAGAGGGCCGCTCACCGTCCTTACAGAAGCAGGCCCATGACGGCAGCGTGACGTGAGCACTCACGCGCACCCCCCCCCCTTAGAAGCGGGGTCACACCCGAAACCCCCCATAGACGCGGGATTGCACCTGAACCACCCCCTGGGCGAGGCCGCATTGGCGGCCGTAGGTCTGTTGGGAGTCACGGGACATCCTTCCTGAGGGCTTACCCGGGGCTCTCAACCATAGGCTGTTGGGCGTTACGTGAGGTTTTTTAGTCGGTAAGAGTCCGGCATAGCATCCTACGAGGATTTTCCCTCACGTTAAAAAAAAAAAAAGCTTCATTTTGCGGGTAAAAGCACCAGCAACGAGTGCGTTATAAAAAAGTAAAATGTATTTATGTATGTAAGCTATTTATGGTTTGTATATGTTTATAATTCTGCACACACTTATTTAATTTGTCTCTCCTTCATATCTTCTCTCTCAGGCCTACTGGAAGAGATTTCTGCAGAAATAAGTAGTGCCTTGTACAATGTTCCTTTTATTTCATTTGTTCTTAATAGTGTCACAAATTAGAGATAGTGCAGGTGGAAATCTCATGTATGCACTTTTTTTCACACCTACCCGCTGCTACGCACACTCTCTTCACAAATCAGTATCGAAAATTCGGCTGAAACCGCCTTAACTCGTGTCTGTGAACTCAGTGAGCACACACACATCATCATCATCACACAGACATCAGTTGTCTATGTGTGCGTAGCCTCAGCGAATTTGGTATGTAGGTTTCCATCTGTACTATCTCTAATTTGTGATAGTGTGTACTAAACAAATAAATAAATGAATTAATAAGTAAATCAAGACAATCTAAGCATACTGACTATCTACAAATAGCTATAGTCGAATATCGATAGTCGATGCAAAAGCAACATCATTAGGTCAATCAATTATATTAATAGTATCTAAGTTAAATACTGAATGTACTATCAAAATAGTATCAATATTGTAGGTCGATACTATATTGCTGCTGAATGTTGCAGTCACTATGAGTCTGAATTCATGTTACATACAGGATAAATGGAACCGTAATGCAGAGTCTATACAAATCGGTACCTAACCAAAAACCCATCGAAATATTACACACCAGACTGTGTAGATCTATAGACTACATTATCAATATTACGTCAGTATTGAACGATTCACAAAAGCTTTCCATTAACCTTTATACAAGGGACATCGCCTGAGAAAAATGTATAGGAAGGTACTTTGTATGAAAACCTTTTATTCCGCAACCCGAGACTCAATGAGCTTTATTATAACCAAGCAGTAGGCTGTACAGTTTGTTATGCTCAATATTAATAGTATATTATGGTGGAAAGTTTGATATTACTCGCCTATGTTATCAATATGTGTTGTATAATAGGAGTTTCTATCCATTATATCATAATATTATTATAATTAAATCAAAACTGTTCGGTAAAATCTATCAGACATAACATGGATTAAGTTTTATCAGAATTGGGCTTACAATTCATTGATTGGAAAATGTTAGCGGAACAATTTAACCGTAACGATATAAATTGGAGAAGCCTACCTGCGTCCAGCAGTGGACTGCTATAGGCTGATTTGATGATATACATTTGATTGTTTATTACTTACTATAAAAAAAACGCCAAAAATTCTATTCGCTCAATAACTAAAATATGATACTATTAAAACTGTAAAGGTAATTCTACATAACTCAACCCGTGAGTCTTATTGCCCAGATACTGATGTAAACTAATAGAAAGGAACTATTAAAACTTACTCTTCGCTGTGGAGATGAAAGTAAGAAAAATATAAATCTTCCGGCACTCGACAAACTGTAACAGTTAACTTCAACAAGATCTAATAACTTCTCTAATTTGTAGAAAGTTTATTCTTTGTAAATGAACTAGCATAGTGAATGCTTATCTTAGGGATAACCATTTCTTTCTTCTTCTTTATTTTTCCAAATTCTCAATAAATTAAAAATGTGCTGAAATGTGCATTTAAACCTTTATTACATATCTGAGTACCTACTACTCGTATTTCAATACAGTTATACGGTTAATATGATAGATATTAAATAGGTACTACTACTATAGATAGGCAGAGTATTTTGCGGTTGGAAAATAAAGACTGTGTAGACGCCTTCCGGGTCTTACTCTTCAGTCAACAATTTGACTATTACAGAAATAAATGTCCCAATCCCCATAATGATCAATTTTCAATCACTATGTACATCAGCTTTCGCATCGGTAAGGTAGAGCTAGTGTTTTCGCTTTTTGCTGCCAAGACTCCCGTTACGTCACGCCCATCATTGGACTGCTGGTTAATATTAAAATAACAATAAAACTGATCCGTTCAAGTCAAGTACAAAATTAAATCTATGAACAGAATTCACCTACTATTTGCAGCTCTTCAACTATCCTAAGCTTTCGTTTTTGGAATTTTCCAGTTCTACTAACTATCATTATACATTACATATAACATTCACTTTTTGGTAAGCCACTTTTTATCCGAAAGCTTCAACTTTTAACACAAGCAGGTTATTCCTAGCTTACTTTGGGATCAGATAGCGTTGTGTGAGATGTCCGTGAATATTTATTTTATTTTATTAATAAGCTTTTATTAGGTCGTCGTGTATGTAACTAACAATGTAATGGAATCTAAGGATACTAATTTAACCATCTTCCAAAGATCGTAGCGTCATGAAAATTGGCAGATGTATGTAGTTCTGATGACAATACAATAATATGGTACTGTCAAACTGATATGATGATGGAGCCGGAAGATAGGCACAGAAAACCAGTGGAATCTAAGGTAGCTAATTTAACCAGCTTCCAAGGATCGTAGGGTCATGAAAATTGGCAGTTGTATGTAGTTCTGATGACAATACAATAATATGGTACTGTCAAACTGATATGATGATGGAGCCGGAAGATAGGCACTGAAACTTCGATGGAAAAAGTGGAATCTAAGGATACTAATTTAACCATCTTCCAAGGATTGTAGCGTCATGAAAATTGGCAGATGTATGTAGTTCTGATGACAATACAATAATATGGTACTGTCAAACTGATATAATGATGGAGCCGGAAGATAGGCACAAAAAACAAGTGGAATCTAAGGTAGCTAATTTAACCAGCTTCCAAGGATCGTAGGGTCATGAAAATTGGCAGCTGTATATAGTTCTGATGACAATACAATAATATGGTACGGTCAAACGATATGATGATGGAGCCGGAAGATAGACACTGAAACTTCGATGGAAAAAGTGGAATCTAAGGTAGCTAATTTAACAAGCTTCCAAGGATCGTAGCGTCATGAAAATTGGCAGCTGTATGTAGTTCTGATGACAATACAATAATATGGTACTGTCGAACTGATCTGATGATGGAGCCGGAAGATATGCACTGGAACTTCATGATGGAATACCTATCGTATTATATCTGTTTTTGGATTCGTCAGAAAAGTCTTGTAATGAACTTTGACCAGGCTTAGGTTTCAAGGTTATAACAAACCTTTTTTTTAATTGACTTGTAAAACTATGCAATGGAATCTCAGGTAATTAATTTAATCATCTTCCAAGGATCGTAGCGTCATTAAAATTGGCAGATGTTTGTAGTTCTGATAACAATACAATAATATGGTGCTGTCAGACTGATCTGATGATGGAGTCGTATGTAACTTCATGATTGAACATCGTATCATAGCTGTGTTTGGATTTGTTAGAAAAGTCGTGTAATGAGCTTAGACCACGATTAGGGTTTAAGGTTATAACAAACCTGTGTAAAATATATTGAAGTTAATATTGAGTGTAAATATTGACATAGGTGCCTGCAGAAAATGTATATGTATTAGAGTAATAATGGAATATTTTCACATGAGTCGACATCAGACAAGACACCATGTAATACAGAAATCCCTACTAATATTATAAATGCGAAAGTAACTCTGTCTGTCTGTCTGTTACGTTTTCATGCCTAAACCACTAAACCGATTTTGATGAAATTTGTTATAAAGATAGTTTGAGTTTAAGAGAAGGACATAGGTTACTTTTTAACTGACTGCGCGAAAGGAGGGTAATGATTTTATGCGATAACGACTTCTACGCTGATGAAGCCGCAGGGAACAGCTAGTTAAGGTTTAATGTTGTGACTAAAAAGTATAAAATAAATAAATGGTTTAAAAAACCCTAGAAAAATACGCTTTTATAATGCACGAAAAAACCAAAAATAAATTATGGATCGTTCAAGTTGCCTCTATTTCTGGGCTGAAGTGTAAACTATGTGCTTTTAGTTATAATATTTGATTATAAAAGCGTGGGGTGCTAGAACAAGAAAGAGTTTTTTGTAAGCATATTCCTATTAATACTAATCCTTATATAATAAAAATCCTGGCGACAGCTGCATAAGGTCGCACAAGAGCATAACGTTTATGCTGCCAAAGGGAACGCCTTTTCTTTCAGGCAATTAAGTAGATACATGAGGGGAATACGTTAACAGTGGCAAAATGTAGAGTTCTTGTTCGAGAACGAGATATCTTTGGTTACCGTTAAAAACCCGCTTGGGGATATATGCGTTTGTATTCCTATTACGTGATTACTACATATTGTACTAAATATCTCGGAATGCCGAAACTATAAGGACCTACCAATGAATTATCTAATAGAGATCCGTAACGGTAATAGGTTTGCTCCTATTACGCGGGCGTCACGAAAAACTGGCAAAAGTGGGTGTTGAAAATGCGTAGACGTGATTAACTACTTTACTTTTCAAGTAAGTATACTATGTTATGTATTTCAATTAAAGCCTATTATCGTTAATACATTTCTGAAATTTAAAATGATATTAATAATAGTAAAAGTCACAATAGATATATAAAAGCGTGACAGTGTAAATTAATAATTTAAAAACACGCTTTTATAAATGTGACCTTATCCTTAATCTGACAAGACTTCATGCAGCTTCCGCCAGGAAAGTCTTTCCTGTTCCAGCGCCCCACGCTTTTGCAATCAAATATTATAACTAGAAGCACATAGTTTACACTTCAGCCCAGAAATAGAGGCAACTTGAACGATCCATAATTTATTTTTGGTTTTTTCGTGCATTATAAAAGCGTATTTTTCTAGGGTTTTTTAAACCATTTATTTATATTCATGGATGAAGTTAGTGGTACCTGGGAACGACACATACATTTTAAATAGAAAAGGCATAAGGTATATACCACTTTAAAAAATATGCTTATTTACGTTATACATACTACGGTTTAACTGCGTTATTAAACGGAAAACAAACATCATATGACAAGAAAATATAATTGCAATGCGGAACTTCTCAAACAATTGCACCCGCATTTACCACAGCTTTAATTAAAAAGCACAACCCGCAAGTGGCCGGTAATAGGGCATCACAACATTGCTCCCCCGTTCCATACACTGCGCCTGCGGGCACTTGAAAGGAGCACTTGCTAACGGCAGGTAAGGATTGTTTTGTTAGAGGGATCTTGGGTACGGGGCAGGCAATACATGAGTCTAAGTACTGTGAGAATAAAGCGATGGTTGTGCTTTTTAAATGTCATTTCAGTGAACTTATTAAGTTCAATGAAAAAAGTTCTTTATTAAATTTAATGATTCCGTAACAAAAGGAACGAAATTTAAGAAAATGTTAGCGTAAAGAAAAAATACTTGCAATGTGTGTGTTTAGTATATGTAAAACTTTCCATGATTGCATTTCCAAATGCTTTTTTTTACCCCAACAACGTCATGCATTCGTTCCAACCAGCTTTCAAATGGCAACAGCCTCAGGATTGGCGAAGAATACAATGATGAAAATTTCTCCCCACAAAAAAAAGTTTTTAGCTAGCCGCAATAATTACCGCCACAATTCAACGATGGCAAAAAAAAATAAATTTACGAAATAAAATTCATGAGACGGTAGTTTAGTAACATTTAATCATTTTCCTATTAAACTCTGGTTAAATAACTTTAATTTAAGAAGGATTTTCTTTGACCCCATTTCGTCGTCGCTCCTAACACTTTAAACATTCATTTTGGGCGAAAGTGAAAATTAATTTGCCAAAATCAACACAAGATACAATTTCTAAACCAAATAGGTTCGGTATTAAAAAGAAGTAATCTTAAATTCCATTTATTCTATCAATTGAACGAGGAATACGATGATGAAAATTCTCCTCACAAAAATGCCTTTTAGCGAGCCGCAACAGTAAAATTGTACGAACGTTCTTTGTGTCCATAAAAGGTACCGTGTGAATACTTCAGATATTGCTGAAGTTATGTTCAAATAAAATTATATGCTTTGGGTTTTATGTAGCCAATCGATCACGTAGATGAAAAATGTTTGTTTTAATTAACCACGAAGTATGTACCTACAAGAAATTTTATTTACATGTATTTTATCATAGACTAGCTGACCCGCGCAACTTCGTATGCGTGATAATTGAAGAACCGCTAGACCGATTTTGTGCAAACTTCACATAAACCATCTACTGCTCGTTCGCTCTAACTTTGCCGCTCGGCTCCATACTAAAGTCGAATATTTAATTAGACGAAGTAAATTGACAGCAACTAATGTCACTTCTTCATACAATGTTGCGTATTTTCTATGACGAAGTGACATTAGCTACTGTCAATTTACTTCGTCTAATTAACAATTCGGGTATACGCCTCTACGCCAACGGCAAAGTTACAGCGAACGGGTAGTACTAAATAGTCCGAACAAAGTCTAAAAATTTGGTTTAGATAGGTCAGCCCGTTCTAGAGTTATAAAATTACAACGAAAAGTGGCATTGATTTTTATATATATAGATGTATTATACTGTTTTACACTGTTGCTTACTCGAGAATGTTGAAAAACTTTATCTTGTTATTGTGCGCCTTTCGCATGTTACTGAATTCGCAAAAAATTACAAATCCCTATTTCAGCCCTTCATGAGTGATATTTAAAAGAAAACCCTTGGCTTGTTCTAATATTTCATGTTTATAAATCTATGTAAGGGTCACGCCTGGGCGTTTATATTATATGAGTGTGTGAGGATAGGTCGTGAGCATGCCGCTTTTTGTTTCAGCGAAATATAATTTTGGTTACTTAGCGTATATTCACTGTCTAGTATACATGAAATATTATTAGTGTCTCTGAGGCTTATTTCATAAGAAATGATACAATACAGAACATACTAAAGATAATTCACAGAAGTAAGCTCTTAACCCAATTATATTACCCACGTTTAGCACGTAATGTCTATTAAAACATTATCCCAACATTTTCTTTAACTTTGTTGTGAAAAGAAATAAAAAAGACGGCGATACTTTAATTAGCTAGACATTAATTGGTCACAAAAACAGGGGCGTGACTTCTTCTGTAATACCTCGCTACAGTACCGGGAACATTTCGTTTTTAATCAGCAAGTCCTTCGCCTTCCAGGATTTAATTAAAACCCCTAAACATTTTACATTGGTAATAATTGTGCCGGAGGAAAATTACAAATCTGTTTATATGAATTAACTTGAAGTTCTTACTTTATTCGCAATAAGAATCTGGCTTCAACAGTTCTAAACCTACGTTTGCAATTTATTTCTTTATTTGTTCTATTAATCAATACATATAATAAAATCGTAACGGGTCGCTGTCTGTACATGGAAGATAAATAAGAAAAAATATTATAGGGGGCCTTATGAACGCAATAGAACCCAAAACAATGATTTTTAGAATTTTTGTCTGTTTGTCTGTATGTCTGTATATCTGTTTGTCTGTACGGTTGTGCACGCTAATCTCAGTAACCGCTCAACCGATTGCAATGCGGTTTTTTTTATTGTGTTGAGGTTTGCTCCAGTTAACATTTAGCGTTTGTTTTATGTAAATCGGTTTAGAAATAAAAGAGTTATAACACTTTTAAGAATCAGATATTTTGAAAATTTTAATTGTAGTGGTTTCTTTGAATGTGAGTGAACCTAAACTGGCGTGTTGGCTTAATCATAAAAGAGCTTAATGATTAAGACTATTTTTAAACAATTCAGTCCGCAATATATAAGTAGAGTTTTTATAATACGCTTTTCTTAGTCACAATTGTATCTAAAGAGTTTTTAGTATTTAATTCCAATTCCTTCCTAAATTTTGCACGCTTATCAAGGACCGAAGAGAATTCTTGATTTACATTTTCAACCAAAGATACTTCGTAACATAGACATAAAACTACGCTACGATAATAATCAACAACGCAAGCAAACACTAGGAGAGAGAAAGGGATTCTAGGGTTCTGTATTAAAAATTATAAAAAATAGCAAGAAATAGAATTAGATACTATTAATCATGCCTTGTAGTGTAGAGAGGATTTTTATTACTAAACTGTTAAATGATCATCAAATAGTTATAAACAATACAGGTACACCAACAAATGTACACCAATATACTATGAAGAGGTTAACACCAACAAAAGACAAATAAATTGCTGAAAATCAATACATATAATAAAATCGTAACAGGTCGCTGTCTGTACATGGAAGATAAATAAGAAAAAATATTATAGGGGGGCTTTATGAACGCAATAGAACCCAAAACAATGATTTTTAGAATTTTTGTCTTTTTGTCTGTATGTCTGTTTGTCTGTACGGTTGTGCACGCTAATCTCAGTAACCGCTTAACCGATTGCAATGCGGTTATTTTTATTGTGTTGAGGTTTGCTCCACTTAACATTTAGCGTTTATTTCATGTCAATCAATACATATAATAAAATCGTAACAGGTCGCTGTCTGTACATGGAAGATAAATAAGAAAAAATATTATAGGGGGGCTTTATGAACGCAATAGAACCCGAAACAATTATTTTTAGAATTTTTGTCTGTTTGTCTGTATGTCTGTTTGTCTGTACGGTTGTGCACGCTAATCTCAGTAACCGCTTAACCTATTGCAATACGGTTTTTTTTATTGTGTTGAGGTTTGCTCCACTTAACATTTAGCGTTTATTTCATGTCAATCGGTTTATAAATAAAAAAAGTTACAACACTTTTAAGAATTAGATATGTTTAAAATTTTAATTGTAGCGGTTACTTTGAATGAGAGTGTAAATCTGAACTGGCGTGTTGGCTTAATCTTATTTTAAAACAATTCAGTCCGCGCCGAAGGCTTAACCTTATCCTATTGCATATACGCTTAACCTATTGCATTGCGGTTTTTTTTTATTGTGTTGAGGTTTGCTCCACTTAACATATAGCGTTTATTTCATGTCAATCGGTTTATAAATAAAAAAAGTTACAACACTTTTAAGAATTAGATATGTTTAAAATTTTAATTGTAGCGGTTACTTTGAATGAGATTGTAAATCTAAACTGGCGTGTTGGCTTAATCTTATTTTAAAACAATTCAGTCCGCGCCTAATCTCAGTAACCGCTTAACCGATTGCAATGCGGTTTTCTTTATTGTGTTAAGGTTTGCTCCGCTTAACATTTAGTGTTTATTTCACATCAAACGGTTTATAAATAAAAAAAGTTATATCACTTTAAAGAATCGTACGTAGACTTATGAATCTAAAAATGGGTAAATCTAAACTGGCGTGTTAATTAATCATAAAAGAGCTTAATGATTAAGGCTATTGTAAAACAATTCAGTCCGCGTGAACTGAACTGTTTTTGAATAGACTTAATCATTAAGCTCTTTTATGATTAAGCAAACAGGGCAGTTTCACACGCTGCTTGATGAGTCTGATGAAGAAATACCTCTCCTTTCATACACCTTATGTGACGTAAACGAAGTTGCGGGCTCAGCTAATATTACATAAATCCGAAACTCTAGGCATATATTATTTGTGAACTTCAGCAAAGCATTTCATTATGTCTCCTGGGGGTACTCGAAAAGATTTCTGATACAGAAATGTGCGGAACATGGAGACACACCCGGCTATTGTTTCAGAATTCAACAAATTGAGAGATGAGGAAAATATACTGGTATGGTATCTTACCTAGTATATTTTACGAGGAGACTACATAATGAGATTTGCAATTAATGTATTTGCTTCTATTGTGTTTGATTATTGCAAACTTCTTACCTATTAACTGAAACTTGGCACTGTCCTTTGTCTATATTTGGCAGATTTCAAAAGGTACTTAAAAACATTTTTCCGACCACTTGTTGGTATCGGGTTGAGTTGGTATTTGGCATAATTTTGTAACTTTCGTGTCATTCTACAAAATTTGATAATCAAATTCAGGTGATTCGGCTAGAAGTATTTTCATGGGCTGGAATTCTTAAACGGTTAATTGAATCAAATTGAAAATTAGATAAATGTATTTGGCTTTCTTTTATCTTGTTTCAGGAGCTAAAAGTTCGATTTAAAAACATGGAATAAAATACTGACTATACCTAATTTGGTACATACAGATAGAATAGAATTTGGAAGAAGATAAAAGCTTCTTTTTACCCCGTGCTCGTGGCCCGCGGACTCTGTAAATGATCACTGCAGTAAGCAAATTTTCACTATGGCCAGTCCTGGGATGGGTGACCGTCCATGTGACCACTTTGTGACATTTATTTGAGCGTTTCCAGCAGGTGGTCCTGGTTGCCAGTAAAATAGCAGTCGTTAAGCCAAGTTGAAGGTCTTTTAGGCAGCTTAAAAATTTATTATCCCCGAAGGGGTAGGCAGAGGCATATTATATGCCCACTTTGCACTTTTTTAGAATTTGTCCACGTAATAGGTGGTGAACCGTATAGCCATGTTGAGGTGGACAGGCGCAGGTTGTGACTGCCTGCTGTTGAAATTTTTCAAGCCGCCTAAAAGGCCATCAACTTGGCTTAACGACTGCCATTTTAATGGCAACCGAGACTAACGGCTTAACGTGCCTTCCGAAACACGGAAACGCTCAAAAAATTGCCCCAAAGTGGTCACATGAATAGTCACCCATCCAAGGACTGGCCATAGTGAAAGTTGCTTACTGCAGTTATCGTTTACAGAACACTGAGTCCGCGGGGCCACGAGCGCTTCATGTGTATGAGTATTATAACAATAAATGCCAACGTAAGTTAGTTTCCATATTTGTAACGTTTTCACTGATGAATTTCACTAGTAATATATCATGGTAAGCTCTCAAGTCTCACGTATGTCATTATAGGGGAGCTTATAAATTTTAAAGGCACTTACGGAGATTACCTTATCTTCGTGTTTTGTATGACTTTCCGATTTGGAAGCAACATTATCTGTAAACACTTTGGAGAAGGTACAGGAAGGTACTCAAGTTAGATTAAACTGCACAAGGTATTCCAATTTGGTTAGAATCGGTTAAGTAGTTTAGGAGGTCATCGCGGACAAACAATGTGAGACGTAATTTATATATTACATGTTAAGATAAAGTCACGCCTTATTCCTAGGAAGGGTAGGTTATGGTATGCTATACGCCCAGATTTTAGCTGTTATACATGGTCCCAAGTAATAGGTGGTGATATTATAGCCATGCTGTATATCCATATACCTACGTACATACATATAGTCACGCCTTTATCCCCGATGGGGTAGGCAGAGGCATAGTATACGCCCACATTTCACCTTATAGTTTTATGTCCCACATAATAGGTGGTAAGTCTATTGCCGTGTTGAAATGGACAGGTGCAGGTCGCCGCGACCCGCAGTTGTAATTTTTAAAGCCGACCTTCAACTTGGCTTAGGTGGTAAGTCTATTGCCGTGTTGAAATGGACAGGTGCAGGTCGCCGCGACCCGCAGTTGTAATTTTTAAAGCGGACCTTCAACTTGGCTTAACGATTGTCATTTTAGTGACAACCCGGTTTCATTTCGAGATTTCCTTCTCTACGCAATGGATCGTTTTGCAAAAGTATTCCCTTAGTCGCCTCTTACGACACCATGGGCAGTGTCTTTAGATATATTGGGGTGGCGACATTTTGTACCCTTACACGTCGCAACACGGGACCCCTTCGTCACACGGGGCCTACCTAATATACCTACGTGACGCCTTCAATTTTACTTAACGGCTACCATATTTCTGGAAGCCGGGATCAACAGCTTTGTGAACATTGCAAAACAGGGAATCCGACGTAAATAGAAATATTGCAAACGTACAAACATTTTAGGACTGACCGCAGATAACATTACAATGCAATGCTTATCGAAAATTGAGCAAGCATTCCGACCGATCTATGCATGAAACTTCATGTATATTTCACAAACATTTCTGGCCAGCAATATTTGTTACTGATTGGTACCGACGTTTTGCAAGTCCATAATTTACCTAAAATCGAAAGGGAATCACAGAAGTCTACGTCTAAGTCTACACGGAGTAGTTTCCCAAATCAAGGAAAATCACATATTATTTTAAGAACTTTGAAATCTACATACCAAATTTTCTGAAAATCCGCAATTCTTTTATGCTAAACAGGTACCCTTAGGACCCGAGGATTTTTTTGGGATAATAGCGGACAAATTCCAGGGATAAAACCCATGTCAATCTGCGGACGGAAAACTATCGATACCTATATAATTTATGCACACACATTATAAACAAGTAACTAATAAAATATGCTAAGTTTGTTTTATTGTAAGGTTTAAATTTTAGGGACTGCTACTTACATTATTACTTTTAAGTGTTTATACCTGTGGTTATACCACAGGGCGGAAACTCCATACCTACTGTGTAATACAATTATATTATCTTTGGTTATACAACTACCTACTCTTCTCTTAAAAAAACCGCGCTCTTATCTATATCTATACTTATCTATACTTAATATTATAAAGAGGAAAGATTTGTTTATTTGTTTTTTTGTTTGTTTGTTTGTAACGAATAGGCTCCGGAACTACTGGACCGATTTGAAAAATTCTTTCACTGTTGGGAAGCTACACTCTTTGCGATGAACATAGGCTATATTTTATTTCTGTATTCCCACGGGAACGGGAACTACGCGGGTGAAACCGCGTGACGTCAGCTAGTAGAATATACAACAAAACTGTTTTACGTACTGCTATTACAGTGTAAGTTCCAGAGACACGTAATATTTTTTCTTAATAATAGCAGTCACACACACAAAAGATGGTCGCTACTTTTATGGTCAATCTATGATAAGACCCATACGTGTAGCTATTCAATAGGCATTACTACTCGTATACGCCCATATTTCATCTTTTTAGTTTTAGTCTCACGTAATGGCAAAGTTGGTGAGCCTATTACTTTGTGTTAATTTACCTACCTTTTTTATATCTAATATACTGTAAAATTATTCTGATAAATACATGAAATGCCTAAATCTATATATATAAAAACAAGAACTGACTGACTGACGATCAACGCACAGCCTAAACCGCTGGGTCTGGAACCATGAAATTTCGCAAATATGCTCCTTATGTCACGTAGGCGAGCAATAAGAAGGGATTTTTGAAAATTCAACTCCTAAGGGGGTAAACAAGGGTTGCAAAGTTTGTATGGGGCAACGTGATTCCTTGGTCCGATCTTCTTCAAATTTGGCATAAAACATCTTTAACTGAATTGATAGGGGACGTGTTTTGTATTTTATTGAAATTTTTCTTTTAACGTGGTTAAAATAGGGTTGAAAAATATTTTAGGGGGGATTTGCCTCATAGTTCATATTAATACTCCGTAGTCGGTACTTATTTAATTTTTTTTTGACACATTGTCATGTTTGACAGCTCAATTCGATTTAAAAAAGATGGTCGCAATTTTTGATAAATGTCAAAAAAATCTAATAATAATTATATTAAAACTGCATATTTTATTGATTTTTGCCCTTCAATATGCGGAATTGCCTTCATATTTGTAAGTCAAAAATACATTTGTGAGAAGAAAAACCTATACCTACATGTCTCGCTAGGAATTATGAAAGAACAAGTTCTAGGTAAGGTGTGTACACGGTTCCGATTATCACAGAGTATTTATTACCATCTTCGCTTACTTTCATATTTTATACAGGGATAATACAAACGGTCAGAGGCGTTATAGATGAACATTTAGCAGATGAAATCTACAGTAAATGTCTGGTCACAATAGGAGAAACTGTATTAGTACGGGTTGCCCAGCCTCGAAAGTCTGAAGACCTCACAGAAGACCTACACAATCCATTAATACAAGAAAGAAAGAAGTTCCGATATCAATTCCTTAGCAAAAGCAGAGAATGCTCTCTAAACCAATTAACAAAGACATTAGGTATAAATTTTTACAAAAATAAATATTTACTTCGCTCAATACGTACGTACGTATTTTGATTTATTTAGTCAGAATTATATTTATACATATAAAAACAGTACTGTAAAGTGCCGCGGGCTGGCCACAGAAGACGACAGACGACGGCATATTGACCAAACGAGTTCCAAAGCGGGCATCGCGACTCTGTCCGCCTGCCAGATGTACCGAGGACCTAGAAGAGGTCGCAGGCTGGATGCTGAAGGCGCAGGACGTAAATTAGGAGAGGCCTACGTCCAGGAGCGTACATGCTGATTTGATTGATAAAAAAATAAAAACTGACTTAGATTCCTGATCGAGATCTAGAACCTTGAAATTAGATTAATGGCATAGTTGCGCACAAAGAAACGATTTTTAGGGTTCGTGCCCTTAAACGGGACCCTATTTATGAGACTTCGCTGTCCGTCTGTCTATCTGTCCGTCATGAGGCTGTATCTCAGGAATCGTGATAGCTAGAGAGCTGAAATTTTTAGATGATATATTTCTGTAGCCACTATGATAACAAATACTAAGGTCAGAAAGGGGGGGGGGGGGATTAAGGGGGCTCCCATCCAACAAACGTGATGCTTTGCTGTTTTTTTGGTACGGAACCCTCTGTCTTTCCACTCCGACCAACTAAACCGGCCAACCGTTGTTCGGAATGGAACTCATTAAGGGACTTTATTCCTATCTATACTTTATTCTTTATTTATTTCCTCTGTGCGCGAGTCCGCTTTGCACTTGGCCAGTTTTTTATACTACTAAGATGGCAGACAAGCTTACGGTCCACCTGATGGTTGACTAATTCGCATAGCGAACGTTTGTAACACCAGTGGCGCTGCTGAATGTCGACCCATATTTCCCTTGGCATCCAGTAGAGTCCCGGGAAAGTAAAATATCCCGTAACCCCACTGATAGTGCTTCGAATTAGGTTCGTTTTCAATAACCATTTTAATGATAATCCAAGTTGTGCCAAAATAATACAACGGGAATACACGCGATAAGAATAGAAGCGACGACGGGGGACCTTTCTATTTCTCTCTCTCTTACGCAAACGAAGTTGCGCGGGTCAGCTAGTCTACAATAAACATGTTATGGTTATGAGTGTGATACAAAGGTAAGAAAATATTGCATAGATTATTTGTAAAACTATTGAACGGGTTGTCGAATGACTAGTACTACCGTAATAATATAAATAATCTTACAGTGGTCATGCCTCTTTTATGAAACCATAAATCATTGCATGATAATTATATGTACAAACAATTTTGAATAAGTACTCAACGCCATACTTGTTTATTTTGTGGCCAAACTAAAACGCACACATCTCGTGTTGTCCTTTTTTCCGCCTAACCTTTTATCTTCATTCACTTAACCCTCAACGGCTAGAGAGACCATGTACACTTGAGCTATTCACGGCGACAAAATTACGACCCCCGGCGCTAAAGGAGATGAATTAAGGCCAGTCATCCTGACTGAAAAGCGGAAAAACTGGTTCTTAAAACCAAGTTTCTTGGTATTTATTAGTTACTAGTAAATATTTAAAATCATTTATGTATTAGGTAACTTTAGGATTGACTATCCTTAATATTATAATGTTTGTTACTGAATTACGCTCAACCCATGAATCAATTAAGCTGAAATTTGATCTACAGATAAGGGGGAGACCGAAAGGATATTTCCCTCTTTATCACCTTGGATTAGAAGGTACTGAAATTTTGTACAAAGTATAAGGTCCAAAACGGGTACGGGAAAACTTAATCACACGACCGAAGTCATAGGCACGAGCTAGTTATCATATAAATTTAATACCTACCAGTTTTATTAAGATTGAAATCACTTTGCGCAACCTGTGTAGGCAGAGGGTGTCAAATTTGCCTGGCCTTAAGATGAAAACACCTTGAGGGTGCACTTGCACTTATCTAAGGCTAGATTTAGCACTTACACAACACCTTGCTTGAAATACTGTTTGAAGACTTGGTAGTCGATTTTTTTGTCTGTTGATGGTACCAAAACCGCGGGAAAGAGGCTGATTTTTCATTAAAAATGACTATATTTAGTTAAATTAAAATCAATAAAGAATTTAGATGTATTCCTTTGAAAATTTAAAGAGGTTCTACTGAACCAAATAATTAATTAGAGGTAGAAAAGAAAGAAATTTTATGATGCATTTTAGTTTAGCAGTTTTCGTTTTAATTTTAATAATAGTGTTAGTGTAATTTCATTAATTTAGTCAATTTTATTTACCTAGATTATTTAGATTTAATAATTTTAGCCTTTTGTAGATATTTTACTATAATAGTTGTAAATAAATTATAATATAAGTTGTAAATAATATATGTATAAATTGTTAGTTTTTGGAAGTATCGTTAATACTCAATGTTATTTGAACGATATAAATTAATGTGATCGATATTAGAGAAAACTGGTCAAGTTCGATGGGTTACGCACAGCGTAGCGTTTCGTAGCCTTTACGTATCTATATTTTTATTTGCGAACTTTGTGCTTTGAAAAGTCCATGTTCTTAGTTTGACGAGTTCGTAACTATGTTACGAATTATATAATCCAGTCAAAACATCCAGCAAACTGCTAATTACTCGTGACTACGTTTTAGATAGGGATTTATGTAGGTCATTCAAGACGAATGTTCAGAAAATTAAGGTCGACTGTAACTCGTAATGTTACTCTGTGTCATTTGTCTTAACTTTTCTTTTTGTTTCGACATCTTACCTACTACTGAACTGAACTAACAAAAATTTTGCTTAAAGTTTGACGCAAAACATAGATCAACATACTCTCTGATACACTACACTATGATGTTATAGGAAAAAATTAAAACAATAAAAGTGTAAACTTTTCATTTATCCCCTGCCCGTTTCGTACTCGACAATAAAGCAACTCTACTTAAAAATGTAAGAAGTGTCTTTTATACGAGTTTTTTTTTTCAAGACTATGTTTTTTTAGTTTTAAACCACTAAGGTGACAGACAAGCATACGGCCAACCAGATGGACTGGTGGTAAGTTTAACACTTTATTAACGTGACGCATATTCTTGAAATACAACTTTAAGTAATAATAAAAATCTCCCTGTAATTTGAGTGACTGAACAAACAGACAGACGGAGAGGGCGAAATAATAAAGACTTCTCGTTTACTACGGAACCCAATTAAGTAATATGATTAATATCCTCAGATTAACATCAAAGCAAAACCAGTTCGGTTCGGTTGATAAATTACATTTATTTTACAATCACGGCGGGATTTAGGGTGCCTAAGGGAAATAGGGACATGAAAAGTTCATATATTTTGTTTCATGTTACGAATTTCTGAAACGTTTTTGATATAAAATTGGTAAAAAAAGTCTGTTGTTTGTCTTTTATGTTTCCTTTTCACCTGATTTGCTCGAGGCTGTAAGAAATTGACAAGTATTTCTACCAGTCGTTATATCTGTGTTCACGTAAGACGTACGTTGCACCAGCGGGAGCTCGCGGCTACGCTGATATTTTAGCTATCCTTTTGTCGCGCACCGTCCAACACGCAAATCGTCCAATTGACTCAATCCGTCCAAAACGCAATCTGTCCAAAACGCAATCTGTCCAAAACGCAATCCGTCCAAAACGCAATCCGTCTAATACTCAATCCGTCCAGAACGCAATCCGTCTAAAACTCAAGGCGTCCAAAACGCAATCTGTCTAAAACTCAATCCGTTCAAAACTCAAGACTTTTTTCTCTTGCAAATAATGAACATTGACAGCCACAGAAAGGATGGAGCTACGATATTTTTTTTTATATTAATTTTTAGGTTTCCGTTGCCAAAGGGTTAAAACGGGACCCTATTACCGCAGATTAAATAATAGTTACTACGTAACAGATACATCACTCCCATACTTAACCTCAAAAATATTAGCTATAACATATCGCTACAGTGGAAAACATGTTCTACGACGTATTCCGAGAGTCGAGATTCGTGCGCACACCGTATGATTGCGTCATCGAGTGACAACTATTGACAACATTAGGGTTGTAAGCACGTAACAAAAATACATTATTACTACAAAAAACAAAAAACAGTGTCTGAAAAAAAAACTTAATAATATTTTATAACTTCTTTTTCTTTAAATAAGAATTATATTATAACTAGCTGATGCTCGCAGCTTAGCCCGCGTAAAAGTTTGTTTCTTTTCCCGCTTCCAATGGGAACTTATTCCCGGGATAAAAAGTAACCTATGTGTTATTCCAGACTACAATCTATCCCTGTATCAAATATCAGCCAGATCCGTTAGCCGTTAGAGCGTGAAAGAGTAACAAACATTCACACATCTACACATACGCACTCAAACACTTTCGCATTTAATTTTAGAATATTAGTAAGAAGTAATATGAAAAAAAAGCAAGACTAAATAAAGCGAAATATTATTTTACGCGGGAAATGTACATTGGTTGTGCACACTTCGCTCGGTCTGGCGTGTGGCAGCCCTCTGCCGGTCGGCCACGTTAGTTCTGCGTCATAATACTTAGGAGTAGGTGCTTATAAAACGACTTGTAGCGAGTGACGGAGGCCTGCTATTACTAAGAGTTCGCTGTCTGTCCGTCTGACCGCCACCAGGCTGTACTCGTATCTCAAGAACCGCGATAGATACAGTTGCAAATTTTGGGTGGGTCTTAGAGCTCGTTTAAGGAGACGCGTACGGCAACGTATAGGAATTTTAACGGTTGCATCGCAATACATATTTGAGAATATCATGCTTGTTAAAAAGAACATACATTTATACCTTAAGAACAGTGACGTGCATTCAAGAAATACTAGAAATAAGCATAAATTGATTGGAAAGGTTTATCGATTACATAAGGTTCATGACTCATTTGAAGGACTTGGTATACGCCTATTTAATAAAATCCCATTAGCTATTATGAACCTTCCTTTACATAAATTCAAGTTGGAAATTAAGGCACATCTTTTAATAAGAGCATACTATGCTATTGATGACTATTTTAATGATACAGGGACATGGAAAATGAGTTGCTACTCCTCACTTAATTGGCGCGAATAAATAGAATAAATTTGGTTTACTTTTAATTAATTACTTTAATTTTCCTTCTGGGCGGGCGGAACACAGTGTAGACACTATTAAAATAACAGATCTTATAGGGTGCGTGCCGGAGGACATGAGTGTTGGACGGTATGCGTGTTAGACGATATGAGTGTTGGACGGTATGCGTGTTAGACGATATGAGTGTTGGACGGTATGCGTGTTAGACGATCTGAGTGTTGGACGGTATGCGTGTTAGACGATATGAGTGTTGGACGGAATACGTTTTTTTTCGTTGGACGATTTGCGTGTTGGACGGTGCGCGACAAAAGTTAGCTATACCACAGAAATCTTGTATTTTTATATATCAACCGGTTACTTTGCATATGCAAAAAAAACAGCTATCATAATTAAAAAAATATGAAGTGAAAATGGATTTTTTTCGGTTAGGTTTAGGTCAAGTTCATATTGAAATTGGGATTTTCTTTTTGCATCTGAACTGCTTTTACGTACCCAAATACAGTTCCTCCAGTGAATCATAGTTCACACTCTATCCACAATTTCGCTTAAAAGATAATCGTGAAATAATAATATGCTGAAGCTTTCACAATATTTAGTACGAATGTTAAGAAATATATAAAGTATGTTTGTTGTATAATTATATTCGATTACAAAATCTTATTATAGTTTAATAACGCTTGTGCCGTTGGGTTATATAACGTTGTGTGCCGAATGTCTAATAATATTTATTATATTTCCATCTTCAGAATTCACCAAAATATTTATTTATTTATAATAAGTAGATTCATAATTTACACAGACTTTCACGATACACCCACATAACTCATGAAATCATTTCCAATTTCACGTTCTTGAAGGACAAACTCAATAATTTTCCAGCGTTCCATTATTCAATATAAACAGAATATATTATTAGCAAGCACTTCGCAACTTGTCTCGTACACAGTTAGGGTCTAATAGAATATTCATTTGTAATTGAGTTCTACCCATTAGTGTACTTGAGTGCCTACGACGTACACCTACGCTTGTTTTATACAACTTTGACAAATTTTGTTAGGTATATAAAAGCGGTAAGCTATGAATTTGGTCAGGGTTACAGTAATCTTCTTTCGAGGAGATAATTCTTGTTATTTTTATATAAAACTATCTGTTCCCCGCGACTTTAACCGCGTAGAAGTCGTTATCGCGTAAAATCATAACCCTCCTTTTGCGCTGTCAAAAACTCCCCTATGTCCTTTCCAGGGTCTCGTACTATCCCTATACCAAATTTCATCTAAATCGCTCCAGCCGTTTAGGCGTGAAAGCGTAACAGACAGACAGATAGAGTTACTTACGCACTTATAGTATTAGCAGGGATACACAGAATAATATTATTAGCAAGCACTTCGTAACTTGTCTCGTACACAGCTAGGGTACGTCGTCGGCACTCAAGTACACTAATGGGTAGAACTCAATTACAAATGATTATTCTAATAGTACACAGCTAATAGAATATTCATTTGTAATTGAGTTCTACCCATTAGTGTACTTGAGTGCCGACGACGTACACCTACGCTTGTTTTACACAACTTTGACAAATTTTGTTATATAAAAGCGGTAAGCTATAAATTTGGTCTGGGTTACAGTAATCTCTTTTCGAGGAGATACTTCTTGTTATTTTTATATAAAACTATCTGTTCCCCGCGACTTTGACCGCGTAGAAGTCGTTATCGCGTAAAATCATAACCCTCCTTTTGAGCTGTCAAAGAGTAGCCTACCTATGTCCTTGCCAGGGCCTCGAACTATCCCTATACCAAAGAACAATGGCAAAAAATTGTCTGATAATTTCAAAAACGCCCATAAATATTAGTTACGCCAAAGTAATTAACTGTTTATTTTATGATTTTACCAGTATCTAAATGTTCCAATAAAAGCCGGCGTTAAATCTACATTTTAAAAGATTTTCAACGATTATTTACAGCAATGAAGCGCGTGAACTAGCCAATCAAACCGTGCGTTCCTACCTTGTCACTTTGACTTGACAGATCACAGAATTGACAGAATACTCCGCGCTTTTTGTCCAAAGTGTTGTTTTGTGTGCTCTTTCTGATTTTCTTTAATAATTCTGACCCTGGACTGTTTTATGGACTCCGCTTATTTCCTCGAGTGATTATTGTGTGCCCAACGGACTCTTGATATAGCTTTTGAATGACTTTGTGCTATTCCCTACTGGACTGCTTATTTTTGAATTGGATTTGTTGTTCTTCGATAATGGGAGATCGTGGGAGACAATCGAGGCCTACGCGCATTTTATGTGTTGTGCATTATATGTGTTAACATATTGCGCCGATGTGAAGTGTAATTTATGTGGAATAAAAGATATGAAAAAAATGTGGTTTTATTTTTTTTCATGACACGATTCACGATCATATTGACAACAAATCTATACCCTACTCCTGTATGGTGGTAATAATACAGATCAGTGGTACCTACTAAAATGACCATCTAGAAACACTCCAGTCGGTTATCTATTACTGTAGTCACCATAGTGTTTGAAAATATATATATATATATATATATATATATATATATATATATATATATATATATATGTATAGGTAAGTATGGCGGGACTATACAACAACATAACCTAACAATCAAAACACAATATCTTTATTTTCCGGCTTTCTCGATGAAAAATGAATTCATTTATGGAATCTACTAGCGAAACTGAAACGTTTGACATATTTTTTACTTATGTGCGCTCATCTTTTATGTCAGACAATTGCTAGTAAGGAAAACTGCCATTGTTCTTTCATCTCAATCGCTCTAGCCGTTTAGGCGTGAAAGCGTTTAGGCGTGAAACAGACAGACAGATATAGTTACTTTCGCACTTATAATATTAGTAGGTATAAACAGAATAATATTATTGGCAAGCACTTCGCAACTTGTCTCGTACACAGTTAGGGTTTAATAGAATATTTATTTGTAATTGAGTTCTACCCATTAGTGTACTTTAGTGCCTACGACGTACACCTACGCTTGTTTTATATAAGTTTGACAAATTTTGTTTTATAAAAGCGGTACGCTATGAGTTTGGTCAGGGTTATAGTGATCTTCTTTCGAAGAGAGAATTCTTATTTTTTTCGAACAATTATCACACACAGTATGTCACATTTAAATTGGTTATGTAGAAACTTTCCCGCGTGGAATTTTGTTTCCGTTCTCGCCTGCCATGAGAACTTATTCCCGGGATAAAAAGTAAATACAGACTATAATTATTATGTAAATCTATACTATAATCTATTCCTATACCAGATGCGTACAGGCGATAGAACGTATAAGACAACAAACAACGTAATGTAAAAAGTATGCCCGGTCGCTTCCTGACGGCGTAACAGAGAGTCCTGGGGTATCCTTTCGATAGCTTACCCGAGGTTTCCAACCGTAGGCTGTTAGGCAAGATATGTGAGGTTTTTAGTCGGTAGGAGTTCAGCACAGCATCCATGTAGGATTTTACCTCACGTAAAAAAGAAGAAGGGTGTAACCGAAGGACAAAAACAAACAGTCACATTTATAATATTAGCTAAAGAAAATTTTGGATTTAAGACTTACACGTAGTTAACATAAGAAATTTGTCCTTGTAAGTACATAATGTATCTATTTCAAACTTAAATCTAAAACCAATTACAATCAAGCTGTGACTTCTTGAGGCACATTCCAAAGTTTAAATTAAAGTCTAAGAAATAAGAACAAAGGCGAGCAAAATTACTTAGTTAGCATTCCTAAAAACTCATTGAATTGTTTCAGTTGGGGATTGAAAAATAAACATCATCCAGCTTTTTTGAAATACTAAATTATAAAAGATACTAGACTATGTAAACAACTTTGCTCGCGTGTAATTCTATTTCTACTTCCCCTTGCCATTAATGAGAACGTTTTCCGAGATAAAAAGTTAACCTATGTACTACTCCAGATCATAATCTATCCCTGCCTTGTATACAATTTCAGCCAGAATTGTTTAGTTCAGTTAGAGTGTGATTCAGTAACATACAATCAAAGATTATCACATACTCTCACACAAATATCGCTGTCGCCTAATAGTATTATCAAAGGTACACATAAACTATCAGTAGAATAAATATTTAAGCACCACGAGTGTACTTTTCACCAATACCAATATTATACCCGAAAACCATTTTTTTTTTATTTTAACAGCTCATAAAGTAAGGACATATATAACCATTAATGAAACCTCCAGTGAGTTCGGTAATAGTAAAACCTGCCACAGGATGTTGCAATATATCCCTAGAAAAGCAACAACCGTTTATTTTTCAAACAACTCTGGGCATAGACTGACTCTTTAAAAAATACTGAAAGACAAAGTTGGGACCTTAAGTAATATAAAAATCCGCCCACTGGGGCCTTAATTAGGCGGCGACTGTGAAACAGGCAATCTGGTAATTTGGTATTTCATTTGACTATTTCGGAGTTAGATTATTTTATTTCTGGACATGAATAAAACATTTTTTTGTTTATAAATTTTGCCTTTAAAAGTTGTCAAAGTATATAAACTGTGTAAAAGGAAGCTTAGTAACAGGAACGGATTTGTGACGTACATAGAAGTTTGGTTAAAACGAGTTTGCCGATTTGAGTACTCGATATTATTTTCCACTTGATATTCCACATGGTCCTGAGTAAAAAGCTGACATACGAAATCAGTTAGTCTTGGAGATTGCAATTTAGGTCTAGTAGAGCAGCAGATTAGGAGATCACATAGCAATCGCTTTAGTTCGCTTCGCTTCTTCTCCGTACACGCTCAGATAGTGTTCAATAAATGATGTATAAACTGTGAATTTAAACAAATGTGGTTACATTTGTTTAAATTCACAGTACAATGAATCATTATAACATTATTTAATTCCAATTGAACGAATTTGCATGAATATTCAAACGCAATTAATATTCAAACCAACCACAAACAATACCTCTTGACATATTTATTTGTAATGACATTAAACTGAGTTAATAGGCTAATTAACACAGCGGCTATTTACTTTACTGTATTTCCGGTATCAATGGGTCAAATGAAATGCAGAATGTAGGTAAATTACCATGTATTTTGACATTTTATAGGAGAGAGCTCAGTTTTTTCACGAAATCACGCTGAGCTGAAAAAGATTGCATTATCAAAGGACCTTATTTCGTTTGCCAATTTTAAAACTTTGTGAGTAAATTGTGGAAATTTATGATATAAAGAGGAGACAAAACCTGTATAATTTTTTATTATAGGTGTGTAGTGTAGTACCTAAATATGCCGACAGTTTTCTCAAACTTATGATTTGAAAACGTAGAAGAAAATTTTAGAAAAATGACATTTTGTCTATTGTTGTATGTCAAACCGAAGGTAAAATAGTACTTCATAGTCTTATGCCATATAAACATATTATAGTAGGTAGTTCTGTAATACAGTTCGTTACTATTTAAGTAGGCATTAAAAGCTTTCACGGTGTACGATTCTCATTTCTCCATAATATGTTTAGCAAAAATATCTTACCTATTATCTTTCAATAACTGCCTCCTACGCACTTGTCTTAAACATCTGTGTGGCCGTTAAGACGTGACTATCACACTAATGCTAAATAATAATATTTGGACAGAACAATAAAATGGTTTTGGAAGTATCTTTGGAAAAAAATAATGTATTATTGTTATCAATTAGAACTCGCGAACTTTGACGTTAGAAATATGGTACGTACTTGATAAGCCTAGTTGAACGCCATATGGGCGGACTGAAAACCTTCAACAGGAGGTTGCTAGGTACAACCTGGGCCTATGTACATAGTTTGAGAATTTCAACTGAATTATTTTTCCTTTTACATTATACAGGTTCAATACCTAACTATAGTATTAAAAGTTATAGCGATACTCTTGCACGCGATGTCAATATGTCAGGGCGTCTCAGCATGCTATGAGCAAATCGACATATAGAAGGCAAAGCTTTGAAAATTGCCCTCTTGAATATCCGATTCTAAACTTGACTATTATACTGAATTGAAACCAGGACGTATTTTTTTTAACGTGAGGGAAAGTCCTCATGGATGCTATGCCGGACTCCTACCGACTAAAAAACCTCACGTTACGCTAACAGCCTATAGTTGGGAGTCCCGGGTAAGCCCTCGGAAGGATGTCCCAGGACTCCCAACAGAAACTATTAATAAACTAATAAATTCTCTGTAGAAGGAATTCGGTATACCTGCCTACTAACTTGTTTATTGAAATTCACCCTTATCACGTTATATGTGAGTAAATACTAAATATTCATACAAAGCGAGTTTATTTCTTATAAAATTTTCAATACCTCGTTCCACCTAAGATTTTTTTCACACCCCTAAATCAACTCCGTTTCTAAGAAAACATTTTCGGCGAAAAATATTTTTTCCCGAATCACGCTTTGCTTACAGGCATTATCAAATAAGCAACGGTGTATGATGAGACATACATGCCCGACTCTCCCCAATACACGACGTCACCTTTTTACAGCTGAACACCAATTTATGCGTACGTTGATGGGTTGGCTCGATACTTACTTTTGTGAATAGAACTCAATATTATTCTTTATGTAACTAAAGTAAAATAAGCTCTTTTTATTAAACGGTTTTATTTAGCTCACCCCGTTTGTTTTATTATTTATTCTTGGGTCAAATTTAGTAATTCAAATTTCACCCTCTTCCTGTCAACCGATTAATCTGAAATTTTGTATACACTTTGGATTTTGATGGCAATACAATTATGTTTATTCATTATCTTTATAAATTCAAGATGGCCGCCGCTACAAAATGGCGGATAATTTATTTATTATTAATCACATCAATATGGGTATCAAATGAAAGGGCTCAACAAGCAGAATACAATATACTATAAAAAATTGAAATCCAAGATGGCGGCCGCTACAAAATGGCGGCTAACGTAGGTTTTATCAATATGGGTATCAAATGAAAGGTCTCAACAAGCAGAATACAATATACTTTAAAAAATTTAAATCCAAGATGGCGGCCTCTAAAAAATGGCGGATAACTTAGGTTTTATCAATCCCATCAACATGGGTATCAAATGAAAGGTCTCAACAAGTAGAATACAATTTACTATGCAAAATTAAAATCTAAGATGGCTGCCGCTACCAAATGGCTGATAAGAATTTTTTAACAATCCCACCAATATGGGTATCAAATAAAAGGGCTTGACAAGAAGAATACAATGCACCATACAACCTCAATATTTAAGATGGGCGCAGCCACTAAATGGCGTATAATAATAAGATTTAAATTTAGAAATTGAATCTGTAATTTAGGTATCTGATTAATCCAGCCTGAATCCACCACCCAAGTCAAGATTTTGTATCGTGTTTCGTTAGGGTGGCTAAAAATGATAAGTCGTTAGCGGTACACCACCCAAGTTAAGGTGAAAGGTTAAAACGCGCCGAGAACTGTATGGCATTAGGGTGGATAAAAATGATATGTCGTTAGCGTTTTCCCCTCAAGACTCAGGCGCATCTTGTTGTACATAGCCTTGCCCCTTTATTGGTCCTCTGGGGGGGTCGACCGTTTAAATGTTCATTACTCGTGGGAACAAAATGGTAAAAAAAAAATAATAAGCTAGTTAAAAAATAAAACAATAAGTTTCTTCTTACCTACTTAGAAACTATTTTTACAATTTTTGCGAAACTATTTGAAGAAGGTCAAGCCTACGTGGCTCTTAGTAGAGTAAGATCTTTGCAGGGACTACGTATAGAGAAGTTGAACTGCAATAAACTAACGGGCAAGAAACCTTGCAATAATGAAGCACTAAATGAATTAAACACAATGCGAAATAAAAACTAGAAAATAAAAATGAAACCGCGAAAACTCGCTTATAATCGAGCTTGCTAGCTTGTTTCCACATTCTAGCCGTACCTACTTATCACACGCCCATCGTTATCGGTTGAACAACTGCCTAATTATAGTGTAACATTACAAAATAAACATTTTAATCAACGATTGTAGACAATTGACGTGCCCCACGGTTTTATTTTAGTCTAGTCTATGCATATGTTTATAATTCCCACGACTGTATCTATTTTATTATTTTTTGGTTTTTAGTACATTTATCTTAAACATTTAAATGTATGTTTAACATAAAACCGTTTAACTTAAAAAGTTTTTTTACCTATTTTTATTTTAGGTACACATAGTCACACTCTTCCCAGAAAAGGTTAGTCAAAGACTTACTAGACAGCAGTATTCTAACTGTTGTACATATTCACATAAACTAATATTATAAAGAGGAGAGATTAGATTGTTGTTTGCATCGAATTGGCTTC
This sequence comes from Miltochrista miniata, assembly GCA_933228765.1. Taxonomy (NCBI): domain Eukaryota; kingdom Metazoa; phylum Arthropoda; class Insecta; order Lepidoptera; family Erebidae; genus Miltochrista; species Miltochrista miniata. The sequence continues at coordinate 16,341,165 of OW121757.1, read as the reverse complement.
GAAACTACTGAATCGATCTGAAAAATTCTTAAACTATTGGGAAGCTACAGTATCCCCGGGTGATATGCAGTACCGGCTCTCAACTTGAGCATCGCGTGAGGTGGTGGGAGAAAGTTTGCGCATGTACACTTACGTGTAAAAATATTGTGTCATTGAAAACGCATTTTTTTTATTATTGACATTTTATTGTATTAGCTAATAACTTTTTAGTTGGTAGTATAGAGAGAAAAGAGATCACGATTCACGAAAGACAAAATCGTTGCTCAAAAAGTTTGCCGGTTACTGTATGTACGCTATATTTTATTCTGTTAACTCCACGAGAACGAGAGCTGTGTAGATAAAACCGCGTGACACCTGCTAGTTCTATATAATTAGGTAGTGGTAAAGGCTTTTGACCGTGTCAACCCGGAAGAGGGCAGGTTGTGGTTAATCTGCTGGAGAATTTTTATTCCACCTTTAAGGCTTTCATCTACTGTATGGCCTATCGACAAAAACTAGAATAAGTTGACAAATCAAGTTTTCTTTTTTTAATTTTTTTGTGTAACATGAGGGAAAATCCTCATGGATGTTATGACGGACTCCTATCGACTAAAAAACCTCACGTAACGCTCAACACCCTATGGTAGGGAGCCCCGGGTAAGCCCTCGGAAGGATGTCCCAGAACTCCTAACAGACCCACGGCCGCCATTGCGGCCTCGCCCAGGGGTAGGTTCGGGTGCTATCCCGCGTCTTTGGGGGGTTTCGGGTGTGATCCCGCTCTTTCCTCACGTCACGCTGCCTTCTTGGGCCTGCTTCTGTAAGGACGATGAGCCGCCCTCTCACCGTCCTCAGGCCCCCACTGGTCATGGTGGCCGATAGTCCTCGGCGAAGACACGTCGGCGGCGCCCAGGCCGCCGACTGCGGAACTCGGGTGGGAGAGTTCTCTCCCGTTCCCGCCCCGCCGTCGCTTTCTCGAGCATGATCTGCTCGCACAAAGAGGCAGCGCAGTCCCACTTACTCCCGCTGGAGAGCATGGCTCGCACCATGGTCTCGAGCGAGAGTCGTATGTGGACCATTTTGGCAAGCATGAAAAAAAAACTATTGTACTACTGGCAGGGGGGATTTCTTAGCGTGCCTTCTGAAGCTTCCGCGATCAGCACGTACACCAATAATATCTTTAACAGGGGTAAATATTTAACTCATAATGTACCAAGAATGAACAAAAAAGATAGAGAGAAGAATGGATAGTTAGGGAAAATGGATATCTCAGGTTTCAATGCGGGGTAATGCTTTTTGATACTTGTGGCAATCGTAAGGAGGATCACTTTTATCTTTTATCGTGTAGACATAACAATATAAACAATGGTACTTGATACTTTTTCTTTCAACCATGTTTAACTAAAATGGGGTAGACAGTAGTGTAACAAAATTTCATCTTTATTTTCTGCATTTATGCCATTAGAAATTGTTTAGCAATTTACACCTACTTTGGTTAAAATCCTTCCTCAGACATGTCTCAACACAAAAATATACCTACCTACTTAACCGATTAAAAAAAGTGTGTGCGTGTAAACTTCACGCGCGATTGAAGTAAAACTTCTTTGTCATTGACGGAATCAAATGTTATATTGATATGATTCATTCGAATTTTGACTATCGGAAACTACGTTTTCGCTATTCAAAATTCAAATAGTAAGCGTTACTTCCGTCAGAAAAAAAATCTGAGTTACTCCCTACTCGCGCCTAAAGAAGTTTTACTTCACAAACTTTTATCATTAGAAAACCAAATTCAATGGTTCAATAAGTGCTTCAGGGCTTGTAGTATGGAACAGGCAAAATCGAAGGTACAGCTCAAATAATACAATAACAATATATTAGGCAAATACATTATACCAGCCACAAATCACAAAAGGGAAGTATGTCCTTCCTGCAGAAACCCTAACTAAACAAGACTATTTACTTAGTGTTCTGTTTGTGGACCCTACTCACTCATTCTGGTCTGTTTATTGTTGACTTTTATTATATTGTCCTAGCTAATGCCCCGTGGCTTTGATCGTGACATTTTGGAACCTCTGACCACGAAAAGATGGGAGTTTGCTAAAATGTTTTCTTAGTGAATGCTTATGCTTACGTCATAACAGCCTTACGTCAGCCCCTGCAGGAATTTGCGTAAAATTTTGCATTAATCATCATTAGGAATACTCATAATGAGAATTTTAAATATTGGGTGTAACAAAATTGACTCTCCAAATTTCGTCACGTGACGTGGCATCAGTCAAGAAACATTGCAAAAATGAAGAAAAAAAATCACATGAATACTTTAACCGTAAATCCGTTTTAAAGGTCCTATAAATTTTCATTTTCACCCTTTCTATCGCTACTGAGCAGCAGTAGAAAGCGACAACGACAGCCAGACGGGTGCTTCGTGTTTGTTTTGCCACGGCGACCATGTTAGCTCGAATTGCCGCGGTAAAAAATGAATTCTAAATGTGCGACAAAAAATTTAAAAAAAAAATAAAAAATGTACCCCCCTTTTTTATTAAATATTTGTATTTGATTTCCGATGCCAAGTCATCTCATGAAATTTGGAGAGGTAATTTTGTTACACCCAGTATACCTAACTTAAAGTATAGATTTGGTTGATATAAAAAAGCATTCTTTAGGCATAATCAGCAAATGGAATAGTGATGTTAATTGCCAGTATTCATTCGGCATCAGACTTTGTGCTTTCAAAACATTACTCTTCCTCTGCATCGCGCAGTCGGGAAAAAAGAGAATCTTCGTATAGTCTTTATTTAATTTCTTAAGTAAAGAACAAAATAAGTGAGAAAAATGTGTAAGTAACACAATAAAGTAGCTTCATTAACGGCTTCGTAGAACAATGAGAAAATAAGATACAACATAAACTAACTTTCATTGTAAGTTCAAGACAGAAACGCAAAAATAGAACCTTTTAACAAGTACGCACATAATTTTTACAAGTTGGCACTTCGTTCGCTTAAGGTCCCTAATGTAATTTGAGCACGAAAAGTAGATACTTAACAAAACTTGAGTCGAACTTCTATCAACATCTGGCTCCGAATGGGATGACTGCCAAGACAAACTAACTGATAAAGTTGGAACAAATCCGATATCAAGTTTCTTTCAGCTATCTTCATAGCGATGTAGGTAAATATATAGTAGGTACGTATATATACATAGCTTTACTTGTTTCAAGGCCGTGTAAAGAATAAGTAAGTATCTATTCTTGACCTACCTACGCTGACAAGAACATGGCAGTAACAATTTCCATAGTATTTCAGAAAATAGCTTTCTTTGTTTCATCAAGTATTACGCTGTGAAATAGCCAAAGAAACTTGATATACATTTGAATCTTAAACTACTAAACATACACTCTACAGCTACAGAATACTTTATCTAAAGAGGCTAGTCTTCGCATTAATTACGCTTAGTTTATTATTTAACCTAAGTATCTTTTAGAAATACTCACACAAATTCTTCCTGCAACAAAATTTACCCACCTGTAAGCAAAAGAAAAATCATCTATATTATTTTTGTAATACTTTTGTACATTGTGAAATGCTGTCTTAAACCTACCAGTAATAAAAACTTGACTAATAGTACATAGATACATACATATAATCACGCCTTTATCCCCGAAGGGGTAGGCAGAGGCATAGTATAAGCCCACATTTCACCTTATAGTTTGACTAATACTAGTCATAAATAAATATTGGTATCGGTGCCTAATCATTATGACTTTATTGAACTTCGAGATGCTTCCAAATTTGACCAGACGCTCATCTCACTGATCTTGGCTAGGTTCTAAGACTGTATGATGATAGAATGTACTAAGACTATTTGAAATGAGTGGCCGTGAGTTTTCTTGCCAGGTTCTTCCTCACAGGCTCTACCTATTGCATTGCGAATCTGGCAGTAAATGTAAATGTAGAAGCAAAGATTTTGACGTTCATAAGTGTTACTTTGTAACCTAAATGAATAAAGATATTTTCATTTTCATTTTCGTTCGTATATTGTGACAAGGAGCACCACATGGCGAATAGCAATTGAAGTACGATAGTACGAAGAAGCCTGAGTACTAATATGAAATTTCCCTCAACCACGGGGTCGCGAAGCACAGGGCCTGATCACCTTCCCTTGTTGGAGCATCCTCCCTTTGTTTCGCAGTTGTTCACTAGTTCTCCACAATACGATTTGATGTGATATAAGATTCCCTACTTTGTTTCATGTTTCAAAAATTGTTTTAATTTCTTTCTGTTTTAAACATCTTTTTGTTAAAACATCCATAATTTAAAATCAAACATAATTCTGAATCAATTACTGTGGTACTATTAATACTGACCTATTACTAAAGTATTAGCGAAGAAGATATCACAAAAGGTAGGTAATTAGCTTCGGGTCGCCTACGAACTCAAACAGAAAATCCCTTTATTACTCAAATGCTGGCCTAACTGTAATCCAGTCACGAACCTCTGTGTTCCCAGTTATACTACTTTGTCTTTGTAGCCACTTAGAAATAAAGACGGACATTTTCAGAGTTCAAAATATAAGTGCTCCTTGAAATAAATTGTTATATCAACTAAAACGATTGTTATGTTAGCCGTCTGTAAGATAAATCTAAATTTATTGTTTCTTCCTGTTGCTCCTTTGGGCTCTATTTATAAAGAAAGGTTTCTTAGATGACCATTAAACCTAAAAGTGTATGCATAATTCTTCATAAAACACTGTAATGTTACAAAATGCCCCATGATTTAAAATTATTTTGTTTCTTCTTGATATTTTTTGTTGCTTTAACCCCTCTCTATAAAATAGAGTGCAGAGAGGCTTATATCGAGACGTTGTCTGTAGTCTGTGACTCTGTTGCATTAAACTACGTCACAAGGTCACGTGAATCATCTGTTTAAAGTTTGAAATAAAACAAAAATGACAACGTCAATCGGATTGAACTTTCACAATTAACGTGTTAGAGGGGGCCATGTGGTGAGAACGATCCAACGGCTTTCTTGTTTATTTAAGTCAAATTAATGCAACAAGATCGGATTTTTTAGCATGCAATACTCATGTGACATTAGAATAAGGTATGAACTCTGATTCGTCTTTAGATTTCCGTACCCTTAAATGAACCCTTATAGGATAACTTTGTTGTCCGTCTGTCAAGATCCTTTATCTCGTAAATGCGTAAAGGTATCAAGTTGAAATTAATACCATTATGTCAATAGTCTCTTGACGCTATAAAAATAACAAACTTTTAAGTTAACGTAGAAATTAGTTTCGACTGTTGATGACGCAAAAACGTATATTCCGATGCTGTGGGCGAGTCCGACTCGCACTTGTACGGTTTTTTTTAAGTAGCACTTATGACTTAACTATACTGTATTTATTTGGCCGTTTGACAAAAAATAAACAAAGAAAACAGTAGTTGTCAAACTTTTGAAGCCGAGTGGGGCAAAAAAATTAATAATAATAATAATAATAATATATACTTTATTGTACACCATAAATTAAACAATTACAGATATTGCGTATCAACATAGTACAATGGGCGGCCTTATCGCTAAACAGCAATCTCTGCCAGGCAACCTTTAGATGGATAGGATAGTATTGAGAAAGAATGTGGGAAGTTTAAATGGTGACATATATTTCTGTCAAAAATAATATACTTATATATATATATATATATATATATATATATAACTACTCATCTATATAATACCTAGCTATACTACACATACATAAACACATACATATATATACATATACATACATACATATACATATACACGTTACATATTATACAGATACATATATATTCATAAATTCAGATATTAAGACTTAAATTGATGAATAATACAGTTTTACTTGAGCCTTAAACGATGCTAACGATTGAGCTCGCCTTATGGATACCGGTAGTGCATTCCACAAACGTGCAGCATGAACTGTGAAGGATTTGCCATAAAAATTTGTAGAATGCCTCGGAGTATATAGTATTAAGTTCTTCGATGACCTTAGGAACCTCGAATGAGTGTCACTTAAAAACTCAAAACGATGTTTGAGGTAAGAAGGAGCAAGAGGATTAAACAATATATTATAAAGTAAAGAAAGTATATGAGTATTCCGACGAAGGCGAATTGGGAGCCACTTGAGCTCTTTGCGAAATTTAGAGACATGATCATATTTACGTAAGCCATAAATAAATCTTATACAAAAGTTTTGAAGGCGCTCAAGTTTATCTAATTGCTCCTCTGTAAGATCAAGATAGCTGGCATCTGCATAGTCCAGTATTGGGAGTAAGAGAGACTGTGCAAGCGAGATCTTTGTAGTGGTTGGAAGAAAGTTACGCAAAATTATTGCGTGTTTATTAGATAACTAGCTGACCCTCGCAACTTCGTTTACGCCACATAAGGTGTATGAAAGGACAGGTATTTTTTCAACAGACTCAAGGGAGCGTATGAAACTGCCCTGTTTGCTTAATCATTAAGCCAACACTCCAGTTTAGATTTACCCTCACATTCAAAGAAACCCTTGAATTCGAAAAGTTGAGATGCCTCTAATTTCTGAACTACGGAACTCTCAATAATGAAACTTGTGTGGAACAATGTTAAAAACATTCCCTTTCTGACACTAAAAAAATATTTGAAATCGGACCACGCGGTGAGAACTTACAGCTGAAAAACCATTTTATCTTTCATCCCCTCTCCCGCAGGAACCGCGCAAAATATCGGGATCAAAAGTATCCAAGAACCTTCCTCGGACTATAAGCTCGGAATGTACCAAGTATCATTCAAATCGGTTCAATAGTTTCGGCGTGATACTTATTCGGGATACAGACAGACAGACAGACATGAAAATTTTAAATTACATATTCGGCTTCAGAATCGATTATAGAACGCCCTACAATTGAAATTTTCAAAATATCTTGCATGTACAGACTCTCGACCCTCAACAGTTTAATTATAAGTATAGATAATGGATAGAAGCTCCTATTATACAACGCATATTGATAACATAGGCGAGTAATATCAAACTTTCCACCGTAATATACTATTAATATTGAGCATAACAAACTATTCAGCCGACTGCTTGGTTATAATAAAGCTCATTGAGTCTCGGGTTGCGAAATAAAAGGTTTTCATACAAAGTACCTTCCTATACATTTTTCTCAGGCGATATCCCTTGTATAAAGGTTAATGGAAAGCTTTTGTGAATCGTTCAATACTGACGTAATATTGATAATGTAGTCTATAGATCTACACAGTCTGGTGTGTAATATTTCGATGGGTTTTTTGGTTAGGTACCGATTTGTATAGACTCTGAATTACGGTTCCATTTATCCTGTATGTAACATGAATACAGACTCATAGTTACTGCAACATTCAGCAGCAATATAGTATCGACCTACAATATTAATACTATTTTGATAGTACATTCAGTATTTAACTTGGATACTATTACCTAATAGAATTGACTAGCTGACCCTCGCAACTTCGTTTACGTCACATAAGGTTTGCGAAAGGAGAGGTACTTCTTCATCCGACTCATCAAGCAGCGTGTGAAAAGGCCCTGTTTGCTTAATCATAAAAGAGCTTAAAGATTAAGGTTATTCTAAAACAATTCAGTCCCCGCCTACGGTGCGGACTGAATTATTTTACAATAGCCTTAATCATTAAGCTCTTTTATGATTAAGCCAACACGCCCGTTTAGAATTACCCTTACAATCAAAGGAAAACTTGAATTTTAGGTTTTGCGAAAGTTGAGATGCCTGAAATTCCTGAACTACAAAACCCTCAACATTGAAACTTGTGTGAAACAAATCTTAAAGTATTCCCTTTATAACACTGACAAAAATTTTGGAATCGCATCACACGTTGAGAAATTACAACTGAAAAACCATTTTATCTTTCATCCCCTCTCCCGCAGGAATCACGCAAAATATTGGGATCAAAAGTATCCTAGAACCTTCCTCGGACTATAAGCTCCAAGTGTACCAAGTATCATTCAAATCGGTTCAGTAGTTTCGGCGTGATACTTATTCGGGATACAGACAGACAGACAGACAGACAGACAGACATGAAAAGTTTAAATTACATTTTCGGCTTCAGTATCGATTAGAGAACGCCCTCCAATTAAAATTTTCAAAATATCTTCCATGTACAGACTCTCGACCCTCAACAGTTTTATTATAAGTATAGAAAATGTGAAAGTAAAAAGACTAAGTAGTGTAGGCATCTTAGATAGCCGTCTATATATTTAGTTTAGTGCGAAAAGTAATGAAAATGTAAAAAAGTAATAAAATGTGGTTTACATTTTGTCGCACAGCCAAGTTAATTTACGGTATAAAGGTTTTAAAGTATACAGTGTTTTACACCGCTATCATGACAAACGTAGGCTACTTTGGCCAGTTTTGAAAAGACGAAATTTTGAAAATATTAACTATAAATTCTTTAGAATACAGACTATCCGATCAGATTTCTACGCGTCTACAAATCTCAAAGAATAAAGTTTTATTTCGTACTAGCTTTTGCCCGCGACTTCGTCCGCGTTTTCGTCGTTTTTCGTAAAAAAGTAACATATGTCCTTCCTCAGGGTTCAGTGGTTTTGATGTGAGAGGCAGATTAACTTTCGTATTTTAGAAGGGAAATATAATCATTATGTCAATCTACAATACTGTTGAAAAATATCGCAATAAGGAACCGCAGAATATTATTATTAATCGCTGTGCCCCGAGACCATCAGCGTGTAACTCCTTGTATGTTATTATGTTAATGTGTTGGTAATATTGTTTACATCACTTTCACATGAGGCTTAAGTACATATATAATGAAAATACTTCTTCCTGGTAAACTACGTTGAAAGTTGACCCGTCCGGCACGTGAACATAAAGATTTCTAGAACTGCTAACCCGGGAAAGAGAGACATATAACTGACCATGTGAAAAACAACTGACACCGAGATCTACTCCAGCAACACGAAAAGTCTGCCCTTGAGCCTTATTTATTGTCATTGCATAACACCGATACTGGGAATTGCGTTCTTTTAAATTGGAATGGAAAATTATTTGGTATTATGGGATTTCTGGGAATAAAGGTGGTTTCTCCTGCACCGCAACCTGTTAAAATTTGAGCATCGATTAGATTTTGTTGCAACTGGGTTACTTTAAGCCGAGTTCCATTGCAAAGTTGTGGTGGTCTTAAATTTCGGAGCAGAATAATCGGAATGTCAATAACAACATCGTCTACTTTTCTCAAATCTACAAAATGATGTTGGTCCTCGCACTGTATGTAATAAGATGTAATAATAATCTCAAAAATAATCCTTATAGCATGATTCAGTATTCACGTGCGACGGTGCGATCGATGGCTTATATAAGTTTGGTGTTTCTATACCGATTTCTATGATTCTTTTTTTATTGAATAGGTAATAATGTTTTTTTTTTTAAATTAGGGATAAGTGAGAGTATTATAAACGTAAGCGTAAACAAATATAATCAGAATGCTCCGAACTGCTAAGCTATCAGGAGTTACACGTTATATTGTGAGTCAACCATAAAAGATAGACATAGGATATTTTTTAGACAATTTTATGTAGAATACGAATATGTATTTCCGTAATACATGACTTCTATGTAACTTTAACCATTAAGGCTCCACTCGCGACGGAAGCTTAAAAAATGGAGTAATTTCTCCCGTTTTCCCAAAATTTACCTTCACTACTCTGCTCCTATTGATTTAGCGTGATGAAAAGTACACTATAACCTGCCCAGGAGTATAAAGAATAATTCGTATCAATTTTCGTTAAAATCTGTCGAGTAGTTTTTGTTTCTATAAGGAACATACAGACAGACAGACAGACAGACAGACAGACAAAAATTTTACTGATTGCATTTTTGGCTACGGTATCTTCTGTGGAACATCCAGCAAGCTTCTGTTTTAAATATTTTATGTACAGTTTTGTATTTTCTATCATTTTATTAATATTTAAAGATTAAAGATAGATGGATAGATAAGACATAGTAATTGATGATTTTTTATAGTTTATTATACATCCAAGCAATCGTATAAATTATTATTATTTTTTGTGCACATGCTTGTGTAAATAAATACATAATTAATCATGAATATAAAAAAATAATTTTAAGATTTCAGTACAAAAAATGATCAAGAGATGGCACTTATCGATTAAAATTCGAGCTAGCGTTTGCCTACCTGAAGAATTATATATGAATGTCATCTAGCCTTCACTTTACCGTTTTATTATAGGTATAGAAGATAAAATTCTCAAAGCTTCATTTCATTAAAGCCTAAATAGTGTTTTACACCGCTATTATGACAAATGTAGGCTACTTTGGCCAGTTTAGAAAGGATAAAAAATAAAAAATTTAAAATACTGGCTGTAAATTCTTTAGAATACAGACTACGCGACCAGATTTCTACGCATCTACAAATCTCAAAGAATAAAGTTTTATTTCGTATAAAATTCTGAAAGCTTCATTGCATCAAAGCCTTTTCATACATGCCTATAATGTCTCTGTTTCTCAGAACACATTTTACCTGAGACATTTTCCTGTATAACGCTTTACTATCTGGTATTAAAGAAATGAAGTATATTGAGGCCTGCCTGCCACAAATTCTCAAGTTGTGACATAAACTTTTTATTTATATTCTGCCTTTTTTACAGCTCGTCAATAGACGTTTGAATTTGCGTAGTTTGATGACGTACACAACTTTCCCGAAAAGAAATCAACAACAATATTCGACGAGCCAAAAGTTATATTACACTTATATCAAGTTTCGAAAGAAAAAATAAAGCTTTTTTCGAACTTGTGTCAATCAAGTAGGAAGCGTTTTTCGTATAAATAACAAGGATGTACCTTAATAGTAATATTATAAACACGACAGTTTGTATATTATTGGACATGGTGTAAATACGTATGGATATATGATAGGATATATGTATGGATGTATAAATGTTTGTAACTCTTTACGCTCTAGCTCTTGGACTGAAATGGTGAAATTCGGTCTAGAATAACACAAAAAAGCTGCGGACGCCTTCTTGTATAATATAAAGTAACAATTCGAAATTAGAAGTTTGAAACTATTGAGGGAATGATTACTACCTACTTGTTACAAATTTTATACTAACTGTGCCCCACGGCATCGCCTGATGTACCTACAACGAAACTCGTAGCTCCTCTTGACCTGTACTTACAAAAATGTATGAAAACTATGCCATATTTTTATGATACATGGATATACAACTTCAGATTAATTTGTCTTTTTAATAGCAAAATCTTTTTTTAATCGCCATGACAGTTTCAGCGACAATTACAAACAAACAAACCTTCTTTCTTCACTAGCTGACGCTTGCAGGTTCGCCCGCGTGAAATTCGGTACCCATTCCCGCTTCCCAAGGTAACATATTTCCGGGATGAACCTATGTGTTATTTCAGACTATAAGCTATCTCTATACCAAAGGAGATTGCCCATTATTTAATGGGCCGCCGTTTCGTAACAAATAATTTTGAATGACAGCGAAAATTTGATATTAAATTGGATGGATATCGTACTTTCATAGGAAATAAAAAATATTCTCTTATTTTGTGGGGTTTTCTCTCATTCTTCGTTTTGCTGTTCAAATTAGAGGTTAGTTTCGAAGCAATTGTCCATCAATCCGTCAAATCAATTTTGTCCAAAAAGGGCTAATCGTTACATGGATGAACATGGATTTAATTCAAATAAGATAGAAGTTATTCAAATAAGATAGAAGATTATAAATAAGATAGATTCAAATAAGATAGTTCCAACACTAATAAATAACCCTGAAAATGTAATACCTACCTAGTTACCTATACATCAATGTTTCTATGTTATCTCTATTTAATGCATGGTCGCGCCCGGTTCATCTAGTTGCGATAAAACTTTGTCAACCTATAGCTTGCACTTGCGTGAAAGTCATAGACTTAACTTGAACCCGGCAGGTAGCACTGCAATCTGGGTATAGGACTGTGCCGTGCGAAGCCGGGATGGGTCAGCCACTAATTAGGTTATGCAGGTTTGTGTAGGAAGAAGAAAATGAAAATGCTAGAATATTTTAAAGCAAGTTTTATTCATCTATGATGTCTATATCATCACCCTCATATTCATGAAATATGTTGTCCAAAAATGCAGCTGGCGGTTCAATGTATTTAAATCGAGCCCCACTTAGGTACCACAATGTAGTCAGAATGTGGGCACAGCATCCCACCGTACGAAAGCACAGCCTACCAAACAATAATTGTTTGGTAGGCTTTCGTACGGTGGGATGCTCTGCCATCTTCACATTGATGAAAAATACAAATCCGTGAAGTCGCAGCAGCCCTTTTGTATATATTTGACGATATATTAGGAATATGTACAGCATTTGGAACATGGTACACTTGATATGTGGGTTGTAGTGGTGGTGTAGGTATAGGCCTTAAGGGAGTAGCAGATTGTGAAACACTGTCTAACTGTTGTCTTGAAGTTGTGAGGACTTCCATATTCTCATGTGGTGTAACAGCACCTTCATGTACAACCTGCTGCCGCCTGCTTTGATCGTACTGGGTCTGTCTCCTTACAGTTCTATACGCATTTGTCCAACAAGGCAGGCAAACTTAAGTCTGTGAACCTGTAAGCAGAGAAAATAAAGTTAAAACCGACTTTAATTTATGTCATTTAAAAAAGGCTCTGAAAAGGTGTTCCGTTAATATTAACTAAGATTATTTTACTGCATTTTATCTGCAACTAGAGGACGTCACGCGGTTTCACCCACGTAGCCCCCGTTTCCGTGACAATACGGAAATAAAATAATATATAACCTATGTTCGCCGGGAAGAGTGTAGCTTCCCAACAGTGAAAGAAGTTTTCAAATTGGTCCAGTAGTTTCAGAGCCTATTCGATGGAAACAGACAAACAATCAAATCTTTTCTCTTTATAATATTATTATAGATTATAGATGTCACAGACTTGAAGAATGCTGTGAAAAAATGCCTTAAGGCATAGTATTATTAAAAGTATATTTACCTGTTGATTAGGTATACATGCCATGATGAGATTTCCTTCAGGGCTATTAATTATCACTTTATGCGTCTTAGCTCTCAGTATGGAAGACCCACAGGCTAAGCACACTTGCTAATGTCCATAAGCTCATACGGCTGCTGATTCACTAGATGAGCTTTGAAATGCTCTTTGTAATATTACAAAACATTCTTGACAAAGAAAATCCTCCACCGATATCTGCAAATAAATAAAATAAAATTATATACCTACTAGCCTAATATTTTCTGTTATGATATTGATTTGGAAAAATCTACTTTATTGTAACACATCACTGATATGGAAAACACAAGATCAGGTAAAAACCTTTAGCACAATTGGTTATTGTCATGCTTCGTTATGTATTAACTTAACCATTTGAACATAACTTATTTACTATTACAAATACATTTCAAGTATGTTACAAGTACAGAATACAAAACTTAATGGAATAAGATATAGTTACTAACCACTTCTGGATCAATCCAGAATCGTAAAATTCGAATCATGACATCTGTTGCCTCCACGGCTCGATGTCGAGGCAGAGGATGTACCAAAGATAGTGAACAATTCACACACCGTAGCATTTTTATCTAATCTACTGCAAAACCGCACATTCGACACCGAAAAGACTTTTTGTTTCAAAAGTTTTAAATTTTTGACAGTTCGTATTATGCCGCACATTCATATTTGCGAATGGCGGCCATCTTCGTCACGTCAGTCCGCGGTGCGTAAAAAGATTACACCACGAATTATATCAAAGTTTAAACGCCACAAAATATATTATTCGAGTGAATGAAAAGATTGTTAAAAAAATATCAAATGATTTATCAATTTACTTAGGTAGCCATACACTTTTTACTTAGGTTTTTCAAAAAGAAACGAAGCCTGGGCGTTCTCCTTTCAACCCAATCCATTCAGCCGTTACAGCGTAATTGAGTAACAAACATCCAAACATCTTCACAAACTTTGACATTTTTAATATTAGTAGGATTAGTAGAATAGGAATTTAATAAAGAAGTATCAAATTTCAAAAAAATCGCTTTATATGAATCTAATCCTCCTGGACATTAAATACGTTTTGGGTCACGGAATTTCTCTTAAAGCTAACTCAATATACCGCTTGTCAAATTAGGATCATTGATATTATTACCAAGTATCTTCCTTGTAGCGAGTCAACAGTCTTGAGTCAATTTGTAATTCATATTCGAGATTTCTGTTTTGCATCATAAAGGGACTTTTGTTTGATAACCATTTTCTCGAAATATTGTTAGAACATTCACAATACAATAAGATCGAAAGACTTCACGTCTGTTTATATTGATATTAGCTTTATAAGTCTTCAGTTAGCTATATGATATAACATCTTAGATGGGTCCTAAATTAAAGTCGATATATATCCTTAGAAGGGTCGGCAGCGCGAGTGTGGCGTCTACGGTGTTGCAGACCACCAGTCCTTCTGGTGAGCCGTATGCTTGTCTGCCACCTTAGTGGTATAAAAATAATCCTTGACCCAAAATTTTGGCGTGGCCCAATACATCACAAATGATGCAAATTTCCCTCGACAAAAAGCAGGGAACAGTCTTGTGGTCGATGTTCATTTTCATAAGTGTGTGACTGAAGTGCTAAAGCTAGCTTGAATACATTACACCCCTTTTTAGGGTTTCGTAGCCAAATGGCAAAAACGGAACCCTTATAGATTCGTCATGTCTGTCTGTCTGTCTGTCTGTCTGTCCGTCTGTCTGTCCGTCCGTGTGTCACAGCCACTTTTCTCCGAAACTATACGGCCTATGCTATTGAAACTTGGTAACTAGATGTATTCTGTGAACCGCATTAAGATTTTTACATAACACTAGGAAAAAAGCAGTAAATTTTGGGGGTCCCCATACTCAGAACTGAAACTCAAATTTTTTTTTCATCAATTCTATACGTGTGGGCTATCTATAGATAGGTCTTCCAAAATGCTGTTGAAGTTTCTAACTTCATTTTTTTCTAAAGTGAATAGTTTGCGCAAGAGGGACTTCCAAAGTGGAAAAATGAGTGTCCCCCCCCCCCCTCTAACTTCTAAACTAAGAGAGTGATAACTCTAAAAAAATATATGTTGTACATTGCCATAAAAACTACCAACGAAAATTGGTTTGAACGAGATAGAGCTGGTAGTTTTTTTTTAATACGTCATAATCCGCATTTTTCGGTTATAATAATCACTACCACTGCAAAAGTTTTAAAAGATCAATCTAAGTTACTATGAACTATAAGAACTTTTATATTATGTTACTTGCTGCCACGAAACCCTTCATGCGAGTCCAACTCGCACTTGGCCGGTTTTTTTACTTACTAAACTAAACGGTAGGTTTTGTGTTTTAGGCAGTATGTTCCCATAACTTTGAAAGTACCTACTTATCATAATAATATTATAACGGGGGTCACGGGGGTACCAGTCAAGAAGTCTTGACTGGTTCAACACGACATCCCTCTAAGTTTAATATTTGTGTCTTGCGCGTTTTCAAAACATTATGCTGGCAGGGCCACGAGATCTTTAGAAGAAGAACAAAATAAAGATTCACAAAATAATATATTTAGAAACTTAAATTAAACTCTTGCTTTTTTTTTTATTTTTTAACATGAGGGAAAATCCTCGTAGGATGCTATGCCGGACTCTTACCGACTAAAAAAACCTCACGTAACGCCCAACAGCCTATGGTTGAGAGCCCCGGGTAAGCCCTCAGGAAGGATGTCCCGTGACTCCCAACAGACCTACGGCCGCCAATGCGGCCTCGCCCAGGGGGTGGTTCGGGTGCAATCCCGCGTCTATGGGGGGTTTCGGGTGTGACCCCGCTTCTAAGGGGGGGCGTGCGTGAGTGCTCACGTCACGCTGCCGTCATGGGCCTGCTCCTGTAAGGACGGCGAGCGGCCTTCTCACCGTCCTCAGACCCCCGGTCATGGAGGCCGATAGTCCTCGGCGAAGACACGTCGGCGGCGCCCAGGGCGCCGACTGCGGAACTCGGGTGGGAGAGTTCTCTCCCGCACCCGGCCCGCCGCCTCCTTCGCGAGCATGACCTGCTCGCAGAAAGAGGCGGCGCAGTCCCACTTACTCCCGCTGGAGAGCATGGCTCGCACCATGGCCTCAAGCGAGAGAGTGTCCACGCCCAGACCCACTACGAGGACCTGTCGCTGTTGTGCCCACGCCGTGCACTCCACCAGCGTGTGGAGCGCCGTGTCATCGCTGCGGTCCTCGCAGTGCTGACACTCGGCCGTGGTTTCCCGGTGTTTTCGCCACAGATACCTACCGAAGCTACCGTGCCCGGCAAGCATCTGTGTCAACCGGTAGGAGAGAGCACCGTGTCTTCTCTCCAGCCACTCGTTCATGACCGGTCTGACGGCCGCGATTGTGGCGAATCCCCCCTTTGGTTGCTCAAGTCGCACCTTCCATGTCTCCACGGTTTCCTGGTGGAGCAGGGTCCGCTGGGCCTCGATTTCTCGAGACGCAGGCCTTTGGCCCCGCTCCAGCGCCTCCTTGCGCCATCTGAACAGTGACGCAAGGGCTCTCGCTTCCAGGTCCCATGGAGGGGTCCCGGCTAGGAGACATGCCGCCTCACCGGAGATCGTGCGGTATCCTCTTATCACCCTGACGGCCATCACTCTCTGCGGGCTCAGCAGTCTAGCCACATTGCTGGCCGTCAGGGTCTCCGCCCATACGGGAGCCCCGTACAGAGCCATGCTTCGCACGATCCCCAGGTACAGCCTCCTGTAGGGAGCGTTGGGTCCCCTGATGTTGGGCATCAACCGCGCGAGTGCGGCCGATGTTCCCCTCAGTTTTGGGACCAAACTTCGGAAGTGATGTCCGAAGTTCCACCGGCCATCGAGTACGAGCCCCAGATACTTCATCGAGGGCTCGATGCCGATGCTGACGCCCCCTACCTGTAGGCTGGATCCCGCAGGTGGCCCCATTCGAGGTCCGTGGAAGCACAGAGCCTCGGATTTGTGAAGGGCGACCTCGAGACCCAGCCGCCGAATCCGACCCACGACCTGAGCAACCCCTGCCGTGGCCTTAAGTGCTGCGGCACGGTGCGTTGCTCCCCGCGCCGTAACGAGGGTGTCGTCGGCGTAACACGTTACGCCGACCCCTCTGAGCAACGGACCACGCAGCACCCAGTCGTAACCGATGTTCCACAGGAGCGGCCCTAAAACCGATCCCTGTGGAACACCGCACGACACATCTCGCCGACCCGGCCCTAGCCAGCTCGGGTAAGTTATGGCTCTCTCGGAGAGATAAGCCCCGACAATTCGACGGAGGTAGGGAGGCACTCCATGATAGATAAGCGCCTCCCTGACGTAGCTCCAGGGCAAGGTGTTGAATGCGTTGGCGATGTCGAGAGACACCGCCACCACCACCTCACCCTGTGAGACTGCTTCCTCCGTCAGGCCTCTAATGCGCATGATCGCGTCCACGGTGGAGCGTCCCTGACGGAAGCCAAACTGGCTATCCGCCAGATCAGGCCCCACGCGTGTGAGGTGCCCGACGAGGCGTTGTGCAATAATGCGCTCAAAGAGCTTGCACACCTCGTCGAGCAACACGATCGGCCGGTACCCTGATGGGAAATTTGCCGGCCGCCCCGCCTTTCGAATCAAGACCAGTTTCCCTGTCTTCCAGACCTTGGGAAACTGGCCTTTCTCGAGGCATGCGCTAAAGAGCCCAATTAGTCGAGGCCCAAGCTCTTCGAGAGCCAGGACCCACGCTCGGCCTGGAATGCCGTCGGGTCCAGGGGCGGCGTTTCTGCGGGATTTAAGCCGCAGTACAGCCGCCCCTAACTCACCCTCGGTGACAACGGGTACGTCGTTCTCGCTGCCTTCCGCGTTGGGCGCCTGAGACGAAGCCATGCGCGGAGAAATGTGTTCCTCCGCTCTCGATGGGAACAAGGAGTCCAGTACCTCCTCCAGCCGCTCCGGCTGGAGACTCTGAGTCAGTGGGGGCGCCTTAGGGCGTAATTTGCCCCTTACCATAAGGTACGGGCGCCCCCACGGGTTCCGCTCCAGAGTCTCCATCAGCTCATCGCGGCCCAACTTTTTGGACCGCTTGATGGCCGTCTGGAGGGCCCTCTTGGCTTCCTTGTACCCATCATAAAGCTCCGTCTCTCGGGCTGCCGCATCGTCTGGGCGGCGACGCCTCCGGCGGAATCTGGTGTACCGGCGGCGCGCGGTAACGCACTCCGCGCGCAACTGCGCGATTTCCGGCGTCCAACAGTACACCTGCTTCCTCACCGGTCTGGGCCTAGCCCTGGGCATCGCCGCATCGCAGATGTGCGACATGGCTCTCCCGAACCACTCCACTTCGGCATCAACATCGGCAGGCCCGTCCGCTGTCGGAATCCAGGCCTGCACGATGGCCGCCTCCAGGAGAGCCTCCCGATCCAGGCGATGGAGTGCCCAACGCGGTTCCGGGGGATTCGCGATTGTTGGCGGCAGGTTAGGTGGAGGGGAGACGTCGAACCGAATATATCGGTGATCTGACGACGTCTCCTCCTCCTCCACCACGCGCCATCCCTGGACACGGCGGGCGAGCTCAGGGGTCGCAAACGAAACGTCTATGACCGAGCTGAGCCCCCGCCGCGTCCAGGTCGCGACATTCCCCCGGTTCAGGATGACTAGGCCACGTGTAGTGACCCAGTCCTCCAGTATCCTCCCCCTGCCTCTGGTTTCCCGGGAGCCCCAAGCCTGCGACCAGGCATTGAAGTCTCCCAGGACCAGGACAGGGCGAGGCCGGCATGCAGCGAGAACGACGTCCAGCTCAGGGAGCCATAGCTCAAACTGATGCTGGTCGAGGCTCGGCGAGATGTAAACGGCCACGACAGCCACACCCTCATATTCCGCCGCGACGCAACCCGGGCCCCTAGCAATAAGCGCTAGGCGCGAGTCGTCCGCGCCGGTCCCCCCAAAGATGGTCGCCAGGCCGTCCAGATCCACCGGGCTTCCCGGGTGAATTAAACTCTTGCTTACTTATCGTTTACAGCCAACACAAATTATTCAATCAAACTTGAAGAATGGGGTCGCATGTTGAATATTTCGTGTGTGATATCAGCTTATTATTATGCGAGTATTTGAATACGATTTATCTCCTGAAATTGATGTTGTGAGTGAACTTTAGTCTCTCTGTTATGTATTCGCCGGATGTCTGTTACCTTTGTTCTATATTATTTGGTAATATTTTTTTTTGGAACCTCATTAACCTGTCTGACCCTGTCTTGTACTTTTACAGTATGACCTCACGAAAAACAGATCTATCTACGTCTCATAAAGCGTGTGAGAAATTTGTGTGGTACAGCTGTGCACTTACTTTTTCAGAAAAAATACATAGTCTGTGATAGTAATACATCTATTCGTATAGCTTAAATAACTGGACATCATTAATATGGAATGCCATATTAATGACGTCCACTTATTTAAGGTTATTGACCGTCTCCTGAGCCCATTAGATTGTCCTTGCTATGTATGTTCCGCAACTGGGCGAGGCCGCAACGGCGGCCGTAGGTCTGTTGGGAGTCACGGGACATCCTTCCTGAGGGCTTACCCGGGGCTCTCAATCATAGGCTGTTGGGCGTTACGTGAGGTTTTTTAGTCGGTAAGAGTCCGGCATAACATCCTACAAGGATTTTCCCTCACGTTAAAAAAAAAAAAAAAAAAAAATAGAGTAAGACTGGAGCTTTGCAATAAACTTTTATGTGTTTATTTATTTATCTACTAGCTGACCCGCGCAACTTCGTTTACGTCACATAAGAGAGAGTATTACCTGTTCCCGTCGCATTTACTCCCGTCGCGTTGCGTTTACTCCCGTAGCGTCTCGTTGTTAATATTCAATACTACGTGAGAGAGAGAGAAAGAGAGAAAGGTTTCTCGTCGCGTGTATTTCCGTCGCATTATTTTTAAGAACAATTTCGTTTATGAAAGAGGTATCCCGTGGCATTATTGTAGAAAAAAATTGATTGCCATTAAAATGGTTATTGTGCACCAACCCAAAGATAGACACATGCTATCGCGCAATTTATTTAGATTTTTTTTAAGAGAAACAATTTCGTAGTACATATTTTTTACATTACTATAAATATTTACGCAGCACACGCAACGAAGCTCTCAAAAGGAATAACTTTTCCCCCGTTTTTGAAACATTTACTATTATACTATTACTGCTCCGCTCCTATTCGTTGTGGCGTGATGCTATTTAGCCTATGACACTCCACAATAACGTAGCTTTCAATTGATGAAAGAATTTTTAAAATCGGTTCAGTAGATCCCGAGATTACCCCTTACAATTTAACAGATATACAAACACACAAACTTTACTTCTTTATAATATTAGTTTAGATACTTATTTTTTACGTGTAAAAATCCTCATTGATGTCATGCCGGACTCCTACTACCTAAAACCCGTTCAAAAATATGCCATATTTTGCTCTTGTAATTGATACATAGCCTTTTATTATAATAAGCTCGCCAAAATGATGCCGCCGCCTGATGAAAAGTCACAGTGACATCTAGCGATTGGAGGCCACCGTCCCAGTTTGTAAAACTATAAAAAGCGGCCCTCAAGTTGGCGGCCCTATGATGTGCCCCTTCACGCTCCACTTGAAGAACCCAGTCTATGTGCAAAAAGCCTATGTGCGCCCAGAAGGATAACCAAAATACTCCTGGCACCTCTGGCGGACAAAGCCCGTCTTGGCGTGCTTCTATAAGAACGGGCAACAGTCAACACTTACATCAGACCCTCGGTCATAAAGTCCGGTAAGCCTGGGAACAGCTATACGAATAAATTAACCCAAAACATAATGGGAGCACCATCTGTGATATGAGCGCCTAAATAATACTCGCGGCATTCATTTTCCTAATCACTTAACTCAAATTGAATTGAGAGATTGCCATCCGAGGCAATCTGGCATGGATGCATGACATCAATAAGCCAGAGCCTAAAGAGACTTATGTCACACTCTCATCTCGTCTCTAAATGAGAATTCTCTCGGCTGTAAGCTTTTAATGAAATTCAAAGCACGCAAGTGTGGAGGCTTAGGTAAATTGAAATTAT
This sequence comes from Miltochrista miniata, assembly GCA_933228765.1. NCBI lineage: Eukaryota > Metazoa > Arthropoda > Insecta > Lepidoptera > Erebidae > Miltochrista > Miltochrista miniata. The sequence continues at coordinate 16,320,042 of OW121757.1, read as the reverse complement.
ACATTGCGCTGTATTAATTAAGTTACATAAGAATTGTCTTTGAACCACAGATATGTGTTTTTTTTTTCTTTAAAAGAATTTCAAATTCGATTGTCATTTAAAAAACGCTATTTTCGATAAAGTTTTCTTCACTCTGGAAGTAAACCTTTTGTTTATATTTCCAACTTATCCTTGTTCATATCAACAAGACAGTTAGATTGAAATCCCACATATAGCTAGTATATTGAAACTTTATGCTCGTAGTTTCTTATACGAGTATTCGATATAATAAGACATTTTAAATATCCTGTATACTCAAGTACTAGCGTATAACAAAATATCCATATTTTTCATCCCAACATATTAATATAGAGCATAATATAAATACCAACTTATGGGTATCTTTGCTCCCGTCGCGTCGTTCTCACGAGAACGAAGGTATTACACAGCATCCATTTTATATGAAGGCAATAATGTTCAAGCAGACTGAATTATTAAATTTTACAAAAAGAATTCATATAATTTTCACGTATACCATTCAGACTGAGTTTATTTCTTGGTAAAGCTATATAACAGTCAGGTTTCTTATAAAACTTTCTGTTGCTACAAATAATTGAAATGTATAAAAGAAGAAAACCCTGACAAAGGGGTTGAGAACATGCCAGTCCAATAGTGAACTGGCATGTTTAGATGGATATATTTGCATGTTTTGCATTTGGGCATTTGCATGGTATATTATAGAGAGCGGATTTTCAGAATCATATAGTCAGACTTAGGTCTGAATATATGATTCTGAAAATCCGCACTGCTATCGAAATAATGCCCCAGGATGGCCAAATACATTATATATATATATATATATATATATATATATATATATATATATATATATATATATAGATATAGATATATATATATCTATATATATATATATATATATATATATATTACTAGCTGACGCCCGCGGCTCCGCCCGCGTGCAATGTTTTTCCCGGTCACAGGGGTATGAAAAATAGATGTTGGCCGATTCTCAGACCTACTCAATATGCTCACAAAATTTCATGAGAAACGGTCAAGCCGTTACGGAGGAGTATGGCAACGAAACTGTGACACGAGAATTTTATATATTAGATTTATTCCAAAGATGGGTAGACAACCCCCTTTCCTAACCGACCACCTGAGTTATCCACCTGGTTGGTCAGTTAGGAGTAAAAGTTCCTAACCACCCACCTTGTACACCTTGTTGGTCAGTTAGGAATAAAAATTCCTAACCACCCACCAGTGACTGTATAAAATAAATAATGTCCATAATGTCTACATTATCAATATACCCACATGTCTATATGGCAAAACAAATGAAGATCGACAAAACAAATGAAGATCTACAAAACAAATGAAGATCGACAAAACAAATGGAGATCGACAAAACAAATGAAAATCGACAAAACAAATGAAGATCTACAAAACAAATGAAGATTGACAAAACTAATAAGGATCGACAAAACAAATGAAGATCGACAAAACAAATGAAGATCGACAAAACAAATGCAGATCGACAAAACAAATAAGGATCGACAAAACAAATGAAAATCGACAAAACAAATGAAGATCGACAAAACAAATGAAAATCGGCAAAACAAATGACGGTCGGATAAACAAATGACGATCGGCAAAACAAATGACTATCGGCAAAACAAATGACGATAGAAAAAACATATGCAGATGAATAAAACAAAAGACTATAAGCAATTTGATAAGATCAAAAATACTTGCAGCCATATTTAGTAATCTAGATGCGTTTGCCATTAAAAAAAATAGGTGCAAGCAAATCTTTCATTAATTGTTTAGTGATCTTCATTTGTTTTGCCGATCTTCATTTGTTTTGTCGATCTTCATTTGTTTTGTCGATTTTCATTTGTTTTGCTGATCTTCATTTGTTTTGTCGATCTTCATTTGTTTTGTCGACCTTCATTTGTTTTGTCGATCTTCATTTGTTTTGTAGATCTTCATTTGTTTTGTCGATCTTCATTTGTTTTGCCATATTAGACATGTGGGTATATTGATAATGTAGACATTATGGACATTATTTATTTTATACAGTCACAGGTGGGTGGTTAGGAATTTTTATTCCTAACTGACCAACCAAGTGCACAAGGTGGGTGGTTAGGAACTTTTATTCCTAACTGACCAACCAGGTGGATAACTCAGGTGGTCGGTTGGGAATAGGGGAGACAAAGCCCCAGTTTTAAAAAGACTATACAAATCGTGTGACTGTAATTAAGTGGCTGAAATCCCTCCGGAGCAAAGAAACTGACTTTCAAATAAAAAACTGCATACAAAGTGGTCCACTAATGTAAGAGCTACTAACAGTGCCACAGATAGGTACTTTATTACTGAGTTTTGACCACGGCCTGAGCCTGGTCGAAACATTAGACAACAAAAATGGTTTGAAATTAACCACGTTTATTACCGTCATAATCAATTATACCCCCACTATTTCTGGGCGTGGACACTCTCTCGCTTGAGGCCATGGTGCGAGCCATGCTCTCCAGCGGGAGTAAGGGGGACTGCGCCGCCTCTTTCTGCGAGCAGGGTCATGCTCGCCAAGGAGGCGGCGGGCCGGGTGCGAGAGAGAACTCTCCCACCCGAGTTCCGCAGTCGGCGCCCTGGGCGCCGCCGACGTGTCTTCGCCGAGGACTATCGGCCTCCATGACCGGGGGTCTGAGGACGGTGAGAGGGCCGCTCACCGTCCAGAAGCAGGCCCATGACGGCAGCGTGACGTGAGCACTCACGCACGCCCCCCCCTTAGAAGCGGGGTCACACCCGAAACCCCCCATAGACGCGGGATTGCACCCGAACCACCCCCTGGGCGAGGCCGCATTGGCGGCCGTAGGTCTGTTGGGAGTCACGGAACATCCTTCCTGAGGGCTTACCCGGGGCTCTCAACCATAGGCTGTTGGGCGTTACGTGAGGTTTTTTAGTCGGTAAGAGTCCGGCATAGCATCCTACGAGGATTTTCCCTCACGTTAAAAAAAAAAAAAAAAAACCCCACTATTTAGTTATCTTACTGCCCGTCTAAATGATTTCAACATAATTTTAATAGAATCTCGATCAATATCGATGTTTCCACACGGTTGTATACTCGTACTGACATCGAGTCATACACATGCTAAGCAAAAAGACCACACAAGCGGTCGTTCCTTGGATTAGCGGTATATTATTAATCACTTAGTTATTTTTCTATTATTATTACTAAGTGAGGTCCGCGGCTCCCCCATGTGTCCTTACCAACCACAAACTATCGCATTTATAATATTCAAATCAGCTCAGGATCAAACCACTGGACTGGACGTAGGCGTCTCCAATTCACGCCACCACACGCGGCCCTGTGCTTTCCGCATCCAATCACTGCCTGAGACCTTATTTAGGTCGTCGATCCATCTGCGGCAGGTGGACGTCACACCCTGCGTTTGCTGAGACACGGTCTCCACTTTGGAACTCGTTTGCTCACATCGGCGGTCAGTTTTTCACCAGGTGTGGCCAGTTCAACGCCACTCTTATGTTCTCATTCTGCGAGGAATGTCGACTACTCTAGTTCTCTGCCAGTTAACCTCATTTCGGAGTTTAAACCTCAAAGACACTCCGAGCATGGCTCGTACCGTAGCCCGCTGCGCATCTTTGAGGATTACGAGATTAATAAATTAGTAAGATTAATATCTAAGCAATCATTTCATGATTTCCATAACAAAAGTGTTTAATTGAGTGAGAAAATATGCTTCATTTATCCACGCCATTGTGTTAAAAGCATCTGTTTTGTAAACTCAAGCTTCTTTAGATACGTCTAATGCTTACTCACAACGGATTTCATTCAAAAATCTACTACAAAGAAGACTTTGTTTTCTTCCTTCTATTATCGTATTGAATAAAGATCAAATTCGCTTGTTCTTGTATGTCGTTTTTAATCAAAGGCCTTATGAACTTTTGTTTTTGTTTTCTTGTTTGTTTTGTGTTGAAAGAAAAGTTTTTAATTGATACCGTTCTTTGTTTTGTTCTTTATACTCAATGTTTTTGAGGGCGATTGATTGGATACCTGCGGCGGAATCTATGAGTATTTTGTAGACGTTTGTTCCATTTGTTTTCTCTTTTTGAAGCAACTTTTGCAAGAAATAAAATTTTCTTTACAATATTTTTATAGTTTTCGTCAAATTAATATTTTAAACAACTTTGCTGCCATCACGTTGTTTTGGCTAGGTATTACATGGCATGTAAATCGAGACAACAACAAATAAATAAACAAAAACAAACCCACAAAATGTAACACGCGTTGGAAGAAAATGTTTCTCAAGAAGCTTCACAATATTATCAGCTTACCAACAGGAACGAATGAGCCATCCTTTTAGTAACTATGATGCAGTAGACAGATTTAGTACCTATACATTTCCTTGACATCAGGAATTAAAATACAATCCTAATGACAATATGGAGTAATTTGACGTAGATAACCTTAAGTCCGCACGGCGGCAGGCACCTCCCCGTGTTCCGGGGGTGCCCCTTATGATGAAGGTGATTTTAGCGCCCGCCCGCACGGCCTCTCTCTACCTCCTCTGCTTACAGAGGGACATACGAGAGTGAAACGATGTGAGCTGTTTTTCAACTCCTTAGGGAGTTCTGGAGAGCCGCCCATCAGGCCTCCAGTGGAGAGTCGTGAAAGAACGGGACGACGACCGCAGTGATTTATCCAGCGGCCTATCCTGCGACCCGGTTAAGGTAAGGCGGAACACCGCGGGGTTTAGTAGGTGGAACGGGTCCTTTTGGTACCGTGCGTCCCTATCGAAGTCACCGCACTCCCCCGATGTGAGGCGGCGAAGAGACTAACCTGCAGGCAAATAATAAACGGCTGGTGCAACCCAGTAGAAACTTCATGTAACCTACGTCAAATATGCATGATCGTGTTATAATACTGTGGTCGGTATATTTACATCAAGCTACATGAAAGTTTAAAAGTTACACTTTATTAAATAAGATTTAACTAAAACCTTGGTACTATACGAAAATTTACAGGAAATTTTAAGTTTCCTTTTACCATGTACTCTAACATAGTTAAGCCAACGACTAAAGGCTTAAATAAGAGGGTTCAGTAGCCGCATGCAGCAGTTTACTAACTTACAACTTCCTGCTGTAGCAAAGCCGGCTTATCTTGTTTTATAATATCTACAATCAAGGCAATATTCATTTTACTCTATAGTACTCGTACCAACATTCTGAACTAAAGTCTGACAGAGGGCAGATGCATGGGCATGCATGGGCGTGCATGTGTCAAATTTTACATCTACAAATACAGGGACTGAATGCAGAAGGCGCATGACCATTTGTTGTGCGTGAACTGAGAGAGGCCAACGGCCATTAATACAAATACAAATACAAATTCTTTATAGCATAAATGGAGTACATTGAGCGATGATTTATACTATGGTAGGTGTTCTCACAATAAGAACTGGTCCATTTAGCCATTTAAAATAGCATGCAATGTAATTGTTACGATACAAGGACTGTCATACAATAAACGTTCAGAATGTAATGGACTGCTATGCTGATTTAAGGTAATCAAAAACGTGAAAAGATAATGCAAAATTTTGTTTATTTTGTAATTTTATGAATATTGGTCCTAATATGGAATAAAATACTAAAAACGCATAGCGAATAAAAGGATCAAGTTATTAAGTAAATTAAGTAGCCGAAGAATTAGGTTTTAACTAGATATACTATTCACAATAAACGGATATTTTAGGAGTTATATAATTTGCTATACAAATGCTACACTGGGACACCCTTTCAAGAAGTTACGCCCGGCGTTAGACAGACAGGTAGCGACTGTGTGGTTTAAGTCATTTCGATTACGGCATGACATTAGAGATGGGCGGAGGGAAAAAACCCAACGGGAAAAAACCCGGGTTTTTTCCCGTTTGGGAAAAAACCTGGAATTTATGCGGGAAAAAACCCAATAGACGGGAATTTTCATTATTTGACGATCCGAAAAATAGAAACATTCTTTTATTATCTTTAGGACAAATGCAACGAAGAATAGGTACTTTGCGATGCGCACATACTTTGCACCGATGCATCTAGGGCACTAGCTGTTGCCTGTTGTTCGAAATGTCAAAATGTGTAGCAGTATTCAGGAACTAAAATAAAACCAAACTGTTATTATAACAACAAAAAGACGATTTGTTGTTTATATCATAAGATTCTTTCTGCGTATCGTGGCGGAATGTTACTTCATTGCTGATTAAACTTATATTGAAACTTTATCAACAAAAAGACGATTTGTTGTTTATATCATAAGATTCTTTCTGCGTATCGTGGCGGAATGTTACTTCATTGCTGATTAAACTTATATTGAAACTTTCAAGAATCTTTGACCAAAAAGAAACGAGCTATACTAACAATTATTTAGTACACTTTACAAAAGTGCCCGCAGAGGCCGTCAGGGTGATGAGGGGTTTCCACACGCACGATCTCAGGTGATGCGGCATGTCTCCTAGCCGGAACCCCCCCCCCCCCCACGGGACTTGGAAGCGAGAGCCCTTGCGTCACTATTTAAATGGCGCAAGGAGGAGCTGGAGCTGGGCCAATAGCCCTCCCATCTCGAGAAATCTAAGCTCCACGGTCCTAGGTCTACCAGGAAACCGAGAAGTCATCACCAAGGGTCATGGATGAGTGACTGGAGAGGAGACTTGGTGCTCTCTCCTACAGGTTGTCACAGATACTTCCAGTAAGTATTAAAAGTATTATTCCCGTATCCCACGGGAGCTACGGTAAGTATCTGTGGTAAATACAACGGGAAACCATGGCCGAGTGCCAGCACTGCGGGGAGCGTGAGAAACACACTGTATTAACTGGTAGAATAAAAATACTGGTAGAATACATAGCGTGGGCGCAATAGCGCCAGGTCCTGGATCGTGGCAGGTCTGGACTTGGACACTCTCTCGCTGGAGACCAGAGGGAGTAAGTAGGACTGCGCAGCCTCTTTCTCCCCCCAAAGATGCGGGATAGCTTTTTGGATCTTATCCCTCAGAGAGATTCCAAGCATAGCTTGTTCCATTGCTCGTTGCGCATCCTTAAGGGCGTGAACTAGCCCCACTCCGAGTGTACACGTTTTGGCAACGTAGGTCATAATTGGTAGAACGCACTGGTTGAAGACTTTCGTCTTCATTCATTGCGGTATCGGCGAGTAGAAAATCCGGCGCAGTTTGCTGAATGCTGCCCAGCCTAAGCGAATCCTTCTGGCTATTTCCTTATCCAGTTTACTCGTTTTTCAAATGTGACTACCTGCCCAAGGTAGGTGTATTCATGGACAACCTCAAGCCTCGATCGTTCAACGTATATTGGTCCCGGCACGACATGCTCATTGAACATGACCTTGGTTTGGTCCAGGTTCATGCTGAGGCCAACACGTCGAGACTCTTCACTAAGACTATGCAGCATACCGCTCACCTGTTCCAGCGCTATTAAAACGATGTCGTCAGCAAACCGAAGGTGTAGATACATTAACCGGTTATATTCACGCCCCATCCATTCCAGTCCAACGACTTGAAGACGTCCTCAAGCGCATTAGTGAATAGCTTAGGAGATATAGAATCTCCCTGTCCCACACCTCTGAGTAGGGCTATGAGATTGGTCTTCTTAGCGGTATCATACAAGTACCTCATCACGTCGATATATCGCCAATCAATACGACACCGCTGCAAAGCTTCTAGAATTGCCCAGGTTCCTATAATACGATATAAAAGTGTAGTCAATCTATTTCGTTTGTGACTATGTATATGCGCATTCGTGCTAAATGATCCTTCAGTGACTGCTGAAGTATAGAGAGTAGTTAGAATACGTACTCACTGCAACCCTACTCAGCATTTTGGAGTTGCAGAGTCCTTTCCACTAAACTACCGGGTGCATTTCGGATAAAATTTTAATATATCCATATAATCTCTATGACATTAATGGTTGGCCAGCTTCCTGAGCGGGCGACGTATACGGGTTCTCTGTGATGGTCAGGCTTCCTGATTTTTGCAGGTAAATGCAGGAGTACCACAGGGATCGGTATTGTCCCCAACTCTCTTTCTTCCGCAATCCATGACATGCTGTCCCTTGCTTGGATGCATTCATTGTTATGAGGATGATAGTACTCTGTATGGGAGCTATTCTGGCCGTCCAGCCGATGGGTGAACCGACGTGGAGGAAAAGAGACGGCAACTCGTGGCCGATCTCGACCGGGACCTGGGTCGCATTGCCCATTGGGCTCATACAACTTGGTCGAGTACAATGCCAGAAAATCACAGGCGTGCGCGTTTATAGCTAAGAAGTCCCCATTTCTACCCCTACCCTCTCTTCAAAACATTATTACACTAAAGGACAACCTGGACATCTTCGGTAGGTATAGACGTCCGGTGTGAGCTCAATCACAAAAACTACATAGAGAGTTGTGTTGGGCTGGCCTCGCGGAAACTAGGAGTCCTAAATAAGGTGAGGCGGTTGTTTGTCCTTAGATGGTGAAGGTTGGCGTTCGCGCGTTCGTAGTTTCGGGTTACTTGTCGCTAAGAGCGGATGAATACACACACAGAGACAGGCTTTTTATTTAATTTCATTATATTTGATTAGATAGCACAGAATATTAAAACGTAACTATTTATTGAATTATTAACAAGAAGCCCTGAGACGGTTTCACCCAACTGCCCCTCTGTGAAAGTGAAAGTTCACTCCGATTGACGTTGTTATTATTGTTTTATTTCAAACTTTGAACAGATGATTCACGTGACTTAGTGACGTAATATAATGCAAAAGAGTCACAGACTTGATACAAAGTCTCGCCATAAGCCTCTCTGCAATCTATTTTATAGAGAGGGGCTAAAATAAACAAAGTTAGATTATCTGTAACTAGTTAGTAATACTGAAATAGTGCGTACTAAATGATATATACATTATCTAAATGTTACATATGCTAAATATGAAAAAACCCGAATAAATTCCCAAACGGGTTTTTTCCCTGGGTTTTTTCCCGGTTTTTTCCCACATTTGGGTTTTTTCCGGGCAAATTCCCATCTCTACATGACATTCGTGGGAATTCCCAATTGTACAAAAATATAAAATACAAAAATATACACGGGTGTGATTTAGTTTTCATTTACTTTGTAACTTGGTAGTTTGTTTCAATAGTAAAATACATATTAGACCAAAGATAATACATATAATAGTATAACATAATTAGACGACACAGGTTCCCGTTTTCGCATTCCATGGAAACTTATTTCCGTGGATAATAATACATAGCCTATGTGTTATTCCTAACTATAATCTAGGCCCCATACCAAATTTTAACCAGATCATTGCCCTTAGAGCAAACATTCATCCATACATCCATACTTGCAAACATTCGCATTTATAATATACAAGCGGGCGTCACGCGGTTTCACCCGCGTAGTTCCCGTTCCCGTGGGAATACGGGAATAAAATATAGCCTATGTTCACCGCAAAGAGTGTAGCTTTCCAACAGTGAGAGAATGATGAAATCGGTCCAGTAGTTCCGGAGCCTATTCGTTACAAACAAACAAACAAAAAAACAAATCTTTCCTCTTTATAATATTAGTATAGAAGTAGAACTTTTAAAACCGTTCCTGCTGCTACTTTCAGCGAACATTGCCATCACATTATGTGAGTGCGATACTTTAATACCTTCCAATAATGCCCTTCAAAAGGGCAGGCCCTAAAACTCTTAAAGGGCAATTGCTTCAACTTCTTTAGTATTCAAAGGCCCCTTCAAAAGTTGTGAACTTACCCTGCTGAGTTCTTATCATGCAGGTGATACATGCTGACTGCGGAATTTACGGCTGTTTATTTTATCAAATTTGTATGAGGGCAGTGCTTGTACGCCTGAATAGGTATTGCAATATTGCAGCCATTGAATACATAGAAAGTTTTTTGAAATCTGTTTCGCGCTTCGAAAGATCGTGATACTTATTTTGACTTTTTTAGGATTCAATATCCAAAGGGTAAAATCAAAACCGGATTACTGAGTCTTCGCCGTCCGTCTGTCTGTCCGTCACTAGGCTGCCGCTGTATCTCAGGAATCATAAGCTAGGAATAATAACAATGAGCTAAGCTAGAATGCTAAAATTTTTATACATGTATTTTGCCGTTATGAAAAAAAAACTAACATCAGAAAAAAAGTAAGTGGGGGTTCCCATACAACCAACGTAGTTACCTCTATGACCTTAGTCACCTTAGTTAGTGTCCTTTATGCTGTTTTCGGTACGGAACCTGCCAAATCGATTTGGCTCACACTTGGTCGGTTATTTTATTACTAAGATGACAGACCGCTTGATTTTAAATTATATCTAATCTTAGCTTTAAGACGCTATCCATTTTACAACAAATTAATTCCGTGAATACGAGATCATGTTAAAGGTGATCATATTGAAGAAATGGAGAAGATCATTTTGACGAGATCATATTAAAGATCATTTTTAAAGGTGTATTCGTATGTATAGTCTTCATATCTTTACATGGATGGAATGCGTGACTATAGTAGTTATAATACCCTATAATCTTATACATAAAAATGAATCGCAAAATGTGTTGGTAAGCGCATAACTTTAGAACGGGTGGACCGATTTCACTAATTCTTTTTTTGTTGTCTAAGGTATTGTCAGGAGAAGGTTCTTATGGAAGAAAAATTATTGTATTCCCACCGCGTGACGTCCTCTAGTATAATAATAAAATATTATTGAAACCCATAATAACCTAACCGAACTCAAACTTACCCTAGCCGATATTTAGTAAAAATATACTCTGAAACTCTGTATTGTTTAAATGAAGTATGACATAACAATTATATTTTAAAAAGCTCTAAGTATACAAAAATTGTGTTCATTTTGTTTAAGTCGTTATTTCAAATATCTGATTTTCTCTGTGTGTATACCACATTTTGATTAAAATTATCCAAACCTTGTTACTCATATATTTCTAGTTTACCTTAACAAACTACACAAAATACAAACTCACGCTTGCAGAGTTGCTGGTTCAAAATGGAATGTTTACAAAAGATTTATGCATAACTGCACTTCAGGTGCCTGTATGACTAAACATTTTCACATCTCACTGAGTTTTGCCATTTATTACAGCAAATTATGACGACCATTTTGAAACATGTTGAAATTTTGCTTGGGAATTCATATAACACAGATTTCGACTTTTTGCAGACAAGATGGCTGAACTTACATACACTCAGAGTACCCCGATACAATCATTCGTTAAACTGATCATCGGCAAAATGACCATTCGTAGTTTTAACAGTCGACCATACAACCATTCGTTGAATTTATCATCGGCGAAATGAGCGTTCGGAATTTTGAGGGTCGGCCAGATTATTTCGAAATTATGACGTGGACTCATGATTGCTTTAACTTACTTTGTTTGTATTTTTTGTAACAATATTTTGCTACGCTACTGGCTGCTACGCGCACGATATAATTTGCCAGTTTTCGTAACTAAATTGAACTACGAATTAGATTTTGCTGTGACACATTGAACTTGGACCTCACATTTCCAATTTTAGTCCTAATATTAAATAACAAATATGTAACCTAACATACTTGAAAAATAATAATATTAAAGTTAAAAGTGATGTACCTTCTTTAGTACTCGTAATATGTACTCCTTGCTGAATTAGCGACCTGTAACAATAAAAAGTAAATTATTAAAAAACACGTGACTACAAAATATATTTTACTAAATAATCCTGTATTTCCTCGTATCTGTCACTCAAAGTAACAGATGAATGGGTATGCATGAGCTAATCTTTAAATATATATAACTCAAAGGTGACTGACTGACTGACATAGTGATCTATCAACGCACAGCCCAAACCACTGGACGGATCGGGCTGAAATTTGGCATGCAGGTAGATGTTATGACGTAGGCATCCGCTAAGAAAGGATTTTAATAAATTCTACCCCCAAGGGGATAAAATACGGGAAGCGGGAACGGGAACAAATTTTACGCGGGCGAAGCTGCGGGCATCGGCTAGTATTTAATATTTAATATTTGTGGACATTTACACACAATATCATCTAGTCCAAAGTAAGCTAATATAAGCTTGTTTTATGGGATCTAGACGACTGATAGACATACTTTCATACTTATATATTTCTAAATACATACATAGTATACATAGATAACACCCAAACTCCGAAACAAACATTTGTGGATCACACAAATATTTGGACCGACCCAGGAATCGAACCTAGGACCTCCAGCGCCGCAGGCGGCCTCACTACCGCGACTACGCCACAGAGGCAATCAATCACTGTCTACAGTGTGCACACTTAAAAGAGACAGCGTAGGGTTGAGAACTATTCTCTGAGTAATTTCTGCGCACGACAAAGTTACTTACTGCTAATATAATAAATATTAGTAGGAATATTAAGTAGAAACTTTCTGAACTATAAATAGGAATAAAGCATTTCACAGGGTAATTTTGGTCGTAAACCTATAGCCATTATAAGTCGTTGACGTTTTAAAAATAACCTTACTTAGTCTGTCCTTCATCAACCTTGTACTACAAAGTTTAACGACTTTACAACCATAACTAACTACCATGATTTTACATTTAACAAATATATTATCTAAAGTACCTACTCCAATATTTTACACACGCAAATTTCACACGAAATGCTTTAAAACGATTTAAATAATTTGTAGGTTTTACACCAAGCACGAAATGAAATTATTAAGGCGGCATCGAGCGAAAAATGGCAAAACGATAGTTACCATTTCGTTGATTCAAACAATTCTATTTGCACAATTTGCATTAAAAATTAATATGTATGTCAGCAAGAACCAATGCATCATTACTGATACTCACAATCAGGATATAATTAATAGGTATTTAGAAAAATACGTTTAAAAATCACCAATATCTAAAAAAACTTATTCTACTGTTTAAGGGATTTAACAAAATTGGATGTAGTTCACTATGTATATCTTTACTTTCAATAAACTACACTTCATAAACTACAATTAGTAATTCTAATATTTTACCTACGTTAAAATTTTAATTCATTAACAGTGGGCGCACACTAGGCGACAGTCGCGGCGACATGTCGCGGCGTCTTGTCACTTGCTTGTCGCGGAGTCGCGGCGACATGTCGCCTAGTGTGCGGAGCTTAGAACAAAATGTATGTAATTTGGCGCCCGCAGCTTGTCGCCGCGACATGTCGCCGCGACAAGACGCCTAGTGTGCGCCCACTGTTATACCTACCTAAAAACAAAAGAGTTGCCCAAGTTTCTCATACATTTCTGCGAGCACGCAGCTTGCCGACTGACAAACCTTAGTGATCCGCAAGAGCTCAGAGCGAGTACACGTCTCGTTGCGTCGCAAAAAATAGAAATATTTACGTAAAGCATAGCGTGTACGCACACTTGGACGTGCAAACAAAAAAGAGGTAAGTACATTTTCAAGTTTTTTTACTTATGTACGCAATTGTAGTGGAAGATGAATAGAAATAGGTCCATAATATTTTTTTTATATTAATAGGTTAACGACTAAAATAAATCGTATGTTCTATGTCTGATTTCCTTGCAATTATTGTAACTCAATTGAGATTTAGATTAAGATGTTCTTTATAAACTATCGCGGTTTTTAGACCGAATGTCTGAGTTATCTGAAAATGTGTTATTTAACAAAAAATATTGTATTTCACAGAAAATGGGACTATAAGGTTGGGTGTCGGGATACCAATCAAACGACTGTCTGCTGAATACTATCTCATTTATTACAATGAACATCTTTATATATTATTACACAATCCGCATTTATATTTTCACATTTATTAAAACTACATATGTCGTACTCGCTACTTCTCTCTATTTTTGGTGTAAAATCTTGAAGCTGAACTGTATTTTCGCTTGTATTTAAGATTAAAATAGGTATCATACCGTTTACTGGTTTTGCCAAAGAACTAGCTATGAAAATTCCTTCGCGTAATTCTGATGAACAGACTAGACATTCTTCTGTAAAGGTAGTTTGAATATAATGTAAAGACTCAGATCTTGGCGGTAAGGTCAAACAATTGTTATCGGTACTACTATTTTGCAATGGTAAAATAATATTATTATGCAGGTTTTTCTGTAAAGTCAATGTTAAACAATTAAGATTCAAAACAGCGTTATATTTTGCCAGAAAGTCATGTCCTAAAATAGCATGCGCCTTACATGGTAAGGAATTAAAAACATAAAACTTATGATCTAATGTTTCTCCAGCTAAGTTACAAGTGTTGCTAAGCGTTATATAAACATATCCGATTGCAGTTACTGTGCCTCCGATTCCGCTTATCTTAATGTTTTCTTTATGGATCGGTATGTTTAAGGCACTGATATGTTTATACTTAATAGCGCTTATTGAAGCTCCCGTGTCAACTAAGAATGAGTAATTATAGGTACCAACATATAATTGTATATTACAAGTATTGTCTGTTGAACAAATATAATTATTAGTTTTGTTGTTCACGAAAAAATTTTAATTCTTTATTCTCCCTGGGTTCCTCCTCTACAACACGGATGTTCGCATTATGGCGCGTATTTTGATGATCTCTAAAATTATTAGACCTATTATTGAAATTAGGGTACTTACCTCGGTACCACGTCGATCTCCCACGATTGGGTGAATTCTGATAGGCACCACCACCTCGGTGACCTGGACTACCACGATTATTGTAGCTAAAGGTATTATTATTAAAAGGAACACCTCGATTTGGTCGGTTGAATGTCCCAGACCTAAAATTACCCCTATAAAAAGTACCTGAAAACTTATTTCGGTTATTTTTGACCATAGATAATAGATTATTCTCCGATTGCAATGGCGGAGCAACTTCTTCGTCCAACGCAGCTTGTATAGCATCCTTTAAACTTTCAAAATTACGGGCGGCTATTATAGTGCTAAGTCGCCTATTACGCAAACCATCAGCAAAACGCTTAATCGCCTGATTTTCATTTAAAGGGCGTAAAATATTGAGAGATTCGGACTTGCCTCCAGCTTGGGCAATAGTTAAATCCATAAACAGTTCCGTCAGCTCTTTGCCATAGTCATCAATAGACTTCTGCTCCTGTCGCAAAGTCTGCAATTTGTTTTGCAAAGCAACTGCGCTTTTCTTCGGTAAAAGAATCGCTCGCATATCTGTCAATAACGCGTCAATAGAGGTATAATTAGACGAAAGTTTCAACTTCGCTACTTGTGACAGTCTACTCTTTAATATAAAATTAATTAAATTGGAGTTACATGTATCGTTTTCTAACATGGAACTATAGTAATCAATGCCATCTATTAGTCGTCTAGTAGTCGATTCTTTGTCGTCCATGACTGGTAACAAACTCAAGGCCGTCTTTAAGTAAAACTCCATTTTTGTAAATGATTTCGACTCTACTATTTTACTATTTGAGGCTTTAACGTGAGTCTTATTACAAAATTGCTTAATATCTAAATATAATTCCTTAATTTTATCCTATACTCTTAAATTATTAATAAATTACTGCTGCAAAATTTGTCATCAAAATTTAAAGAAACATACTGATTATAGACACTTTTTGATTTATTTAATCTTTCTTGTAACAACTCTGGTGTCCTACGATCATAATTCAATTTGATCAACTTTTCTTTAATTAATTTCAATGTATCTAGTATATTCTTGAGCTCTTGGGCCATAATATTCCATTATAAGTACAATACAATTCCTTTAAAGTAACGAAAACATTAAATAAAATGTTATATTATAAGTTCATTAAAATACGAGTAAGTATGAAAATTAAAATTACCCAGTTACACCACATAATGACCTTGTCCGACACTTTCCGTTTCTTCTTTGTTATTGAATAGGTACACACAATCACATAATTTTCTTAGTGTTTATCACAATTTGCCGAATTAATTTTCTGTCCTCCTTCAGACGTAGAGTATCTTACATTATATACAGCTGAAGTATCTCTGCGTCGAGCAAATGACCTCCTCAGATTGTCACGAACTATTTGGTCATTGATCCATCCATGGTGACATTTTTTGTAGCATCGCAACACGAAGTAGGCGCCGACCAACAGGCACAGTCCAAGAAGAATCACCATAACAATACTTATAGTGGATAGGTGGAATTGTAGCTGATCCGTAGTAGCTCCATTTGTTGCACCAATACCATTTTGGTTAATGGTAAGATCTTGAGGTTTTGAATTTGAATTGCACATTTTTAATTTATGGAAGTAAGTTCACTTTCGGTTCTATATACACGCGCGGCGGCACAAAATACTTTAAGTTACACATTGTCTTAGTAGGCACTTCGACCGAATGCAATCCGAAACCTAAGACATGGCATGGCAGGGTCGCCATATAAGGTTGGGTGTCGGGATACCAATCAAACGACTGTCTGCTGAATACTATCTCATTTATTACAATGAACATCTTTATATATTATTACACAAAGAGGTTTTATAGATCTATAACTATACCTTCACAGGACGACGCAAGGAAAAGTATTATAAATAGAAAAGTGGGCGAGATTCCGCAAAAATAGGATATCTTACTACAAGTAGCACGATAAGTTATTTGTATTTTTTGGTGTTCCGTTCTCAATGGGAAAAAATGGGACCCTATAACTGTGACTCAGTCTATCATCTGATTGGATCTCATAAACCATGATAGCTAAAAATTATAAATCGTCATTTGTTTGTATGTATTATAATGGTATTGTGGCTGAAGGCCACATTTTATTCTTCAAAATATTCGAATAATAGATATAAATTCACAAATAGGTTAAGGGTGTTTTGCAATGTAAATATTATCAAAATACACATTTGAGTCTATGAATATGATCTTTAATTGCCTCGCTGATCCATAGTATATAAGTAATAAGGTCGTCTATAATGATGTCAACAATACAATCCTGAAAGTAGTAGATTGTGTAACACTTATATTCTTAGCCTGAATGGTAACAAAACTAAATGTAGACTAAACAAAGTCAGCAATTATTTCCTGGGTAACTGTATACGTTTATACAATAGGCTTCCACATGAGAACGACGTGCCCGTAGTCACCGAGGGTGAGTTAGGGGCGGCTGTACTGCGGCTTAAATCCCGCAGAAACACCGCCCCTGGACCCGACGGCATTCCAGGCCGAGCGTGGGTCCTGGCTCTCGAAGAGCTTGGGCCTCGACTAATTGGGCTCTTTAGCGCATGCCTCGAGAAAGGCCAGTTTCCCAAGGTCTGGAAGACAGGGAAACTGGTCTTGATTCGAAAGGCGGGGCGGCCGGCAAATTCCCCATCAGGGTACCGGCCGATCGTGTTGCTCGACGAGGTGTGCAAGCTCTTTGAGCGCATTATTGCACAACGCCTCGTCGGGCACCTCACACGCGTGGGGCCTGATCTGGCGGATAGCCAGTTTGGCTTCCGTCAGGGACGCTCCACCGTGGACGCGATCATGCGCATTAGAGGCCTGACGGAGGAAGCAGTCTCACAGGGTGAGGTGGTGGTGGCGGTGTCTCTCGACATCGCCAACGCATTCAACACCTTGCCCTGGAATCCTCCGTCGAATTGTCGGGGCTTATCTCTCCGAGAGAGCCATAACTTACCCGAGCTGGCTAGGGCCGGGTCGGCGAGATGTGTCGTGCGGTGTTCCACAGGGATCGGTTTTAGGGCCGCTCCTGTGGAACATCGGTTACGACTGGGTGCTGCGTGGTCCGTTGCTCAGAGGGGTCGGCGTAACGTGTTACGCCGACGACACCCTCGTTACGGCGCGGGGAGCGACGCACCGTGCCGCAGCACTTAAGGCCACGGCAGGGGTTGCTCAGGTCGTGGGTCGGATTCGGCGGCTGGGTCTCGAGGTCGCCCTTCACAAATCCGAGGCTCTGTGCTTCCACGGACCTCGGATGGGGTCACCTGCGGGATCCAGCCTACAGGTAGGGGGCGTCAGCATCGGCATCGAGCCCTCGATGAAGTATCTGGGGCTCGTACTCGATGGCCGGTGGAACTTCGGACATCACTTCCGAAGTTTGGTCCTAAAACTGAGGGGAGCATCGGCCGCACTCGCGCGGCTGATGCCCAACATCAGGGGACCCAACGCTCCCTACAGGAGGCTGTACCTGGGGATCGTGCGAAGCATGGCCCTGTACGGGGCTCCCGTATGGGCGGAGACCCTGACGGCCAGCAATGAGGCTAGACTGCTGAGCCCGCAGAGAATGATGGCCGTCAGAGTGATAAGAGGATACCGCACGATCTCCGGTGAGGCGGCATGTCTCCTAGCCGGGACCCCTCCATGGGACCTGGAAGCGAGAGCCCTTGCGTCACTGTTCAGATGGCGCAAGGAGGCGCTGGAGCGGGGCCAAAGGCCTGCGTCTCGAGAAATCGAGGCCCAGCGGACCCTGCTCCACCAGGAAACCGTGGAGACATGGAAGGTGCGACTTGAGCAACCAAAGGGGGGATTCGCCACAATCGCGGCCGTCAGACCGGTCATGGACGAGTGGCTGGAGAGAAGACACGGTGCTCTCTCCTACCGGTTGACACAGATGCTTGCCGGGCACGGTAGCTTCGGTAGGTATCTGTGGCGAAAACACCGGGAAACCACGGCCGAGTGTCAGCACTGCGAGGACCGCAGCGATCCACACGCTGGTGGAGTGCACGGCGTGGGCACAACAGCGACAGGTCCTCGTAGTGGGTCTGGGCGTGGACACTCTCTCGCTCGAGGCCATGGTGCGAGCCATGCTCTCCAGCGGGAGTAAGTGGGACTGCGCCGCCTCTTTCTGCGAGCAGGTTATGCTCGCGAAGGAAGCGGCGGGCCGGGTACGGGAGAGAACTCTATCACCCGAGTTCCGCAGTCGGCGCCCTGGGCGCCGCCGACGTGTCTTCGCTGAGGACTATCGGCCTCCATGACCGGGGGTCTGAGGACGGTGAGAGGGCCGCTCACCGTCCTTACAGAAGCAGGCCCATGACGGCAGCGTGACGTGAGCAACTCACGCACGCCCCCCTTAGAAGCGGGGTCACACCCGAAACCCCCCATAGACGCGGGATTGCACCCGAACCACCCCCTGGGCGAGGCCGCAGCGGCGGCCGTAGGTCTGTTGGGAGTCACGGGACATCCTTCCTGAGGGCTTACCCGGGGCTCTCAACCATAGGCTGTTAGGCGTGGCGTGAGGTTTTTTAGTCGGTAAGAGTCCATAACATCCTATGAGGATTTTCCCTCACGTTAAACAAAAAAAAAAAAAAAAGGCTTCCACATGACATAAAAAGTATGCACTTAATTAAGTTCAAAAGTGTATAAAAAGTACCAAAATTACACTGCATGGGTTACTATAGAATTGACGATTATTTGCTTGACAAGGAAGTCTGGAAATGATCTGCTCGCTCTACTGCATTCTCAAACAACATTTTGTGATTTATTTTCATATTCGGCTCGCCAAATTGACGTCGCCACCGGCCTGATGGTAAGCCGTAGCGCATCTAGCGATTGGGGGCCACTTTTGACAGTGGTCCTCAAGTTGACGGCCCTGTGATGTGCCTCTTCACGCTCCTTTTAAAGAACCCGGGTTGTATATGAGGGAAACACGTGTGCGGGCAGGTTTTCTTCACTGTGTATGAGTGGCAACTCTCTCAGCCAACAATGCTATGGTTCTTCGCTGCGCTAACGGTTCGAGGCCTCCCGTCACCTCAGGTCAACCAATTATTAGGATAGCACGTCTCTGCATAGCGTCAAGCGCGTCTAGTAAGTACCTCGTGGAGTTATCCCAAAGGTGAGAACAGTACTCGACGCAGGTACCGTTTCACCTTATTTAGGACTTCGAGTTTCCGCAAGGCAACCCCAATACAACTCTCTATGTAGTTTTTGTGATTGAGCTCACGCCGGACGTCTATACCGAGGATCTCCAGGTTGTCCTTTAGTGGAACCGTAATGCTCTGAAGAGAGGGTAGGGAAAGGAATGGGGACTTCTTAGCTGTAAACGCACACGCCTGTGTTTTTCTGGCATTGAACTCGACCACGTTGTCTGAATCCCATTTCGCAATGCGACCCAGGTCCCGGTCGAGATCCGACACGAGTTGTCATCTCTTCTCCTCCACATCGCAAAGCCCCTCCGCTGGACGGCCAGAATAGCTCCCATGCAGAGTACTATCATCCGAATAACAATGAATGCACCCAAGGGACAGCATGTCATTGATATGCAGAAGAAAGAGAGTTGGGGATAACGTTTCGCAAGTACAAGTCACACACGTCACACGTGTGCTAAATACCTAAATGTTTTTTTTTAGTAAAATGAAACTAAATAATAATTACTGAATAGCTATATTATAGTTTTTTTAGTTTGAGTTTGCCCACGGGAAAAAATATAAGTGGTCTATAAATATTTGTTCACAAACAAAAAATACGTTTGTTGAATGAGAGCCTGCCTTAAAATGTATTATTTTTCTGTAATTTGGATTTGTTGTTAAAACAGAAACTTTAACTCCTGTTGACGGACAGCCGTGTCTGAGCGATGGGCTCCCGTTTTTTACCCTTTGGGTACGGAACCCTAAAGACTAGGTTAAATGTGTATGTGCCTCTGCCGATCCTTTCAGCGTTATGGCGTGTCTATATATATGTATGGTACATACATATGTATGTATGTACCTATATAAGTACCTATTAATATCTGCTGCCTAGCACTAGTACTGCACTTTGGGATCAGATGGCGCTTTGTAAAAGAATAACAAATGTCCGTGTCATATTAATACGGTCCACTGTATTTAAACTTATCTAAACGTACTTCATAATATAAAAAGTAGTCATGATCATTTCGAGCCATACGTCTCAATAAAAATACTAATATTTTTTGAAATTTTTAAGTTGCCTAATGTTGCGTTGCGACCACGACTGTCGCTGAGAGAATTGTCTATGTGTGAGTGCCGCACGCACACAGCTGAACCGCCGATTCAAAACACCGAAAGTGCCGCTGCCTCGTGCGCTCGGACGGGCCTTAAAGTATTAATTTGATAAAAAAAGACCTTTGCCACACTGGATGTGTTCTGTGGTCTGCGGACAGGACAAATAGAACCGAATTAGGTATGTATAAACCAATTGCTGTTCAGAGCAATCAGTCCGCGACGCGGTTTGTCGGTCCGCGTTCAGGCAGGGAAACCGGTCAGAGAGCAGGGGATTGAAGTTATGGCGAGAGCAGGGGATTGAAGTTATGGCGAGAGCAGGGGATTGAAGTTATGGCAAAGCCGAGATGTTTATGATGTATTATAGGTGCCAGAAATTTTAACTTTTGGGGTAATGTACCTATTTAGATCTTTATTATAAACTAGCTGACCCGTCAAACTTTGTTCCGCATAGGGTTACCATATGCCAGGCTTTCGCCTGATTTGCCAGGCATTTTAGCACTTGATCAGGCGCCCGGCCGGCATTGTTCTATGTCAGGCGAAATGATCAATTGTTAAGAGTTTTGTACATATTATATGTATTTAAACTCAAAAAGACTTGATAAAAATGGCGTCAACAGATAATTATAATTAGAAGTAAGAATACGTACAGTGGAATTCCTTTCTAAACAACTCATACAAAGAACAAATCATATATTAGGCTGATTTTCTTATTACCTACTCTAACGTGTCTGAAAATAGATGTTTTCAAATTAAAAATTCATTCAAGCAATGTGTTTTGCTTATTATTAAATAGGTATTTATTTTATTATGCGGCATTTTTCATGAAAATCAGGCCTTTTTTGTGAAAATCAGGCGTTT
This sequence comes from Miltochrista miniata, assembly GCA_933228765.1. Lineage (NCBI taxonomy): Eukaryota > Metazoa > Arthropoda > Insecta > Lepidoptera > Erebidae > Miltochrista > Miltochrista miniata. The sequence continues at coordinate 16,298,265 of OW121757.1, read as the reverse complement.
TTACCATGTAAATCAGGCATACATTTCTTCAGAAATGGTAACCCTAGTTCCGCACCCGATTTCTGATATTAGTTATTTTTCAATTTTTTTTTGGGCAAGGTATATCCTTGCCCTGGCTACAACTAAAACAAAAGAAAAGAATTCGCGACAACGGTCCAGCCGTTCTAAAGTTATGCGCGTACATACATTTCGCAGATTCATTTTTATTATTTAGATATATGTAGTAACAACTACAGTGCATTGGAAACTCTTAAGAATTCTACATAAATTCAAAGGCATCCAAAAATTAATGTTTGGATATCTCACGTCAAAGCGCTCAAGCCACGATGATGCCAGGATGCTCGAGCTAATAATAACGTAAGTACATACTTTATGAAAGTCTTAGCTACATATTAAATACTTTAAAACTTCAATTTCAGCATAATCCCCACAAAGACATGCTCTACAAAGGTACGAGGAACTTCGTAGACAAATTGATGTTGAGGAAACATCGCTCGTTTACGAAATGCAACCCTCAATTTTGGCAACACGCTGTGCTCGGCAGACTAGTTTAGCGCCTGAAATAGGAACTTTAAAACATGCTCTTTGAACTGACGTATATTATTGACAGTATACACGTATAGAGTGTGTTTATTTGCTCTTAAAAAAGGTTGACTACGTATGGGAGAAACTGGTAAATCAAATTAGTCTATGGCAGTCTGTTGGTGAACTTAGCCTCTTCTGTGTTGCAAACTTTCTTATAGGTAACCACTTTTGATCAAGAAGAACGTATGCTGTCTGTCACAGTCGTAACAAAAAACATACATACACACGCTTAGTCATAAGGTGGGCAGAAGAGAAGCTCCCTATACACCCACATTTTACCAGTTCTCTATTTTAGTCCTACATAAAGTGATGAGCATAATGCCGTTTTGAAATGTTCAGGGGCATCTCGTGGTTGCGGAAACGCTCTTAAATGCAAAAGCTACAAACGCCACCCATCTCAGGATTTACTGTATCGTGAAATGCTTAACGTATTCATTGTTTACAGAATACTGATCAAGTGTCACATCGTTTTCACACAAAAAACAACGATGTTCTAATCAAAGTCTAGACTACTAGACACACAATACCTGCGCTCCAATCAAATGGCATTATGTCTGATTTCCCTACTCCATAAACAAACAAACAGTGCATATCGTTTGTTGACTTTGCCGCACGCCATTATAGAAATAAATCCCCATTCAAATATTTCATGCACTTTTCAATTATGAACATAATAAATAAGCTTTTGTTCGGGGCCATTGTCGGTGTGGCATTCAATTTGCAGTTCGTTCGGAAACTGTTAAAATTACATAAATTTCTGTTTGTTATACCTGAGCTGCCTGAACAACGTACAAATTTTAGTTTATTTAAAATTTGCAATGCAAATTGTTATTGTTTTGATTGTAGTAGCATGAAAACATAATATTATCATTTAAGAATATAATATAAGTAGCTGACCCGCGCAACTTCGTTTGCGTCACATAAGAGAGAGTAAATCACCCGTTCCCGTCGCATTTACTCTGAGTGACCAAAAAAAAGGAGCTGAAACGGGATAAAAAGTATGTCCGTCTCCTGGTTCTAAGCTACCTCCCCAGCTATTTTCAGCCAAATCGGTATAGCCGTTCTTGATTAAAAAAATAGACTAGTGTAACTAACACGACTTTCTTTTATATAAATAGATTTTTAAGAAATTTATAGGTCAGAACCTGAGCCTGTCCTTTTCAACCCGGTGAAGAAGGAATGAAAATAATCTATTATATAAAATAATCTATTAAATATAAAAAAATATTGAAAAGTCAAAACTCTACATCAGAGGCTACATGTGATTACGCTAAATATTTTAGGGGCTCGGCAAAGATAATATAAATCTGTGTGTACCTATATCTATTAAAGCATAATTTTCACGCGGACGAAGTCGCGGACAACAGCTAGTCTATCGTAAAGAAGTTTTATGGTGTCTAAATGATTATAAGAACACTGTATAGTTCCTTGCTAAGCGCATATAATCAGGTTGAATTTTCAAGTGTAAGTAATATGGAGTTTGTTTACATTTTTGCAAGAAGTTTATTTTAGAATTAAGTAAATAAAAGGAACTTCCAAGACCGAAAACTGCATTCAATCAATGGTGTTTACAAAAATTCGGTCACCGAAAGTCGTCAGCAAAAAAGTTTAATATGTGTTCCCTAGATGGCGCTGTGCAATAATTTTAAGTCACGGTATGGTTTGGTTACAAAGCCACGCATAAATAGTGTTGTCGTCTGGTACAATTTGTGTTTTCTATGTAAAATTGATATGTATGTATTTACAAATTACTTTTTGTAGTAACGTTCTCCAAATAGCTTTGGAGTCGTTCATAGTAAATATGATATTGCTAATTTAAATTAATATTTCAAGAGTTGTCAGGAAAGTAGATCCTGAGATTCCTTGCGGTTGTATTTAAAAAAAATTAACACAAAAAACTAACTTCAAAGTTTCAAACTAAACAAGAAGCCGGTCGACGGTCTCACCCGTACCGACTGCCCCTCTATCTAACGTTTATTGTGAAAGTGAAAGTTCAATCCGATTGACGTTGTCATTTTTGTTTTATTTCAAACTTTGAACAGATGATCCACGTGACTTAGTGACGTAATTTAATGCAACAGAGTCACAGACTACAGACACAAGTCTCGCCATAAGCCCCTCTGCAATCTATTTTATAGAGAGGGGCTAAAACTGAAAAATAAAATTTACTTAGCACAAAGTTAGTATATTCTGATTTATCAGATATCATTAAATATAATACTGAAGTCGGTGCCCAGTAAAACTACTTAGACTTATGTAGGCATTATTAATCTCAATCATAGTCATATTGGCACCGACTTTAGTATTACCTATATTTAATGACTAGCGGACGTCACGCGGTTTCACCCGCGTAGTTCCCGTTCCCGTGGGAATACGGGAATAAAATATAGCCTATGTTCACCGCAAAGAGTGTAGCTTCCCAACATTGAAAGAATTTTTCAAATCGGTCCTGTAGTTCCGGAGCCTATTCGTTACAAACAAACAAACAAACAAAAAAACATATCTTTCCTCATTATAATATTAGTATAGATATCTGATAAATCAGAATATACTAACTTTGTGCTAAGTAAATTTTATTTTTCAGTTTTTAGTTTGAAGTCGGATTTTTTTTTGTACTAATTTTTTTTTCATCGTTTTTAGTGACGGATAGATCTATCTAGGTGTAAAGTTCTCGACAATACAAATTAATCAAGCCCAAACACAAGTTAACTGCTGTATATCGTTAGGGAATTCTCTCTACTGTCTTTCGTTTCCATCATCAGACCCAACTCCAAAGCTTTAATAAATTGTACTACACTCGAGAGCAATGAATCCGGGTCACTTAAAGAATGTTAAAAATCTCGGAAACTAAAAATGATAGGTTAATGCAATAAATTGTATTTAATAGACAATGTAATACTCCTTAAATGAAAGAAAAAAAAAAATGAGTCACCATACATTTTATTAACACAAAATTACATAAAGAAAAAACTGCTGATCTCTCCTTAAAACAAAAATAGGAAACATGAAATTTTTGAACTTTATTACGATTTTCTTGAATTTTAATACTTCGTATTGCCTCCTCGTGCTTCCATTACTGCGTTTACGCGGTTTGGCATGCTGTACACCCAGTTCCTTATACGATTTTGGGGAATATTCTCCCATTCCTCTGTGAGAGCAATTTTGAGCTCACGAAGCGTGATTGGGGGAGGGTTTCGTTGTTTTACGCATCTGCCTAGCTCGTCCCAAGCATGCTCGATCGGGTTGATATCCGGGCTGCGCGCTGACCACTCCATACGAGTAATGTTCATCTCTTGAAGGTAGTCATTCACAATCCTACCTGTATGAGGTCGGGCATTGTCATGCATAAATATAGCATCCTCACCTAAATTGACCATAAATGGACCAACGTGATCATTGAGGATTTCTTCCACATATCTTACGCTAGTTAAAGAGCCGTTTTCTATGATCACCAGCTCTGTGCGACTTTCAGAAGAAATTCCGGCCCACACAAGTACAGACCCACCACCGTAGGCTACTTTTTCTTCGATGCATGCTTGCTTGAATCTTTCCCCTGGTCTTCGATACACTCTGTGTCTTCCATCGTGCTTGTAGAGCATAAATTTTGATTCGTCGGAGAACATAACTTTTGACCAATCTTCAATACTCCAATTTACGTGGCTCTGGGCATACCTTAGTCTCGAAATACGATGCCCACGCTCCAGTTTAGGGCCGTTTGCAGGTCTAAGGGGTTTTAAGTTAGATTCAGCAAGCCGACGTCTTACTGTCCATGCACTTGGGTTACTTCCTCCGAGGCGTCGAAACTGATTGGTGAGTTCAGTTCCTGTGAGAAAGCGATTTCAAAGCATGGTGTTCACCAAGTATCGGTCTTCTCGTGCTGTGGTACACCTGGTTCTGCCCGTTCCTGGTCTGCGTAGGTTAGAACCAGTTTCTTCGTAACGTCGGAGAACTCTTTGTACTGTTGACAGCGACACACCGACAGTCCTGGCTGTATCGCGCTGACTCCGGCCGGTTTCCAGCATTGTAAGTATTCTGGTGCATTCTTCAAGCTTAAGCGACATAATTTCAGCTTGATTAATGAATATAGAGCACTATCAACATGGTTTATGTACCCACATAAATGACAGATTACAAACAAAAGCAACACCAAATGCTGTAATTTCGTATCCATCTTCGAAAGTGGCCCTTTTTCAAATTTGATTTTTTTATGATATAACTTTACAATAACTAAGAAGTTTTAATACCTTCATTTAAGGAGTATTACATTGTCTATTAAATACAATTTATTGCATTAACCTAGCATTTTTAGTTTCCGAGATTTTTAGGATTCTTTAAGTGACCCGGATTCATTGCTCTCGAGTGTATTTTAAAGCACTTAGCACTTAATAAAAAAAATTACAAACGCTCTAGATGCCCCTACAATTTTCAAAAGTTCCCTTCGATTTCTCCAGGATGCCATCATCCGATCTTGATTTCCTTGAAATGGGACCTTGGGAGTATCTATTTTACAGCGAACATAAAATAAAAAATATATATTGGGTGTAACAAAATTGACTCTCCAAATTTCGTCACGTGCCGTGGCATCAGTCAAGAAACATTAAAAAAATGAAGAAAAAAAATCACATGAATACTTTAACCGTAAATCCGTTTTAAAGGTCCTATAAATTTTCATTATCACCCTTTCTATCGCTACTGAGCAGCAGCAGAAAGCGACAACGATAGCCAGACGGGTGCTCCGTGTTTGTTTTGCCACGGCGACCATGTTACTTCGAATTGCCGCGGTAAAAAACAAATTCTCAAAGTGCGACAAAAATTTAAAAAAAAATAAAAAAATTAACCCCCCTTTTTTATTAAATATTTGTATTTAATTTCCGATGCCAAGTCATCTCAAGAAATTTGGAGAGTCAATTTTGTTACACCCAGTTTACAGGTGAATTTTTAAAAGGGATTGGATGGCCAACTCTGAAACTATAAGGAATAGCGAGAAATGCTCAAAGGAGTCACGAGCCCGATTTAGATAAAACTTAAAACCTCATTATTAGATTTTTGAAAAACCAATAATCCTAGGCGGGAACGGAACCCATTGATTTTGAAAAAATAACAACACTCTATATTATTACACCATACGATAGTGTTGCTATTAAGAATCTTATTCTGGGAAGTAATGCCATACGTAAAACTAAAGGAAATAGCTCATCTTTAACATAATACATTTTATTTATCTTACGTTAACTCATTAATTGTTCAAAATGTAGGCCATTGTTATCAATACATAGCTGCAGGCTGGATTCCAGACCTCTTACTGCATTCAATATTACAATGTCATTGATTCCATTTAGAATATTCTCCAAAGAACGTTTCAAGTCATAAACTGCATCATACGTGTCTTGGTAAATTTTGTTTTTGACATACCCCCAGAGAAAGTAATCTAAGGGGGTAAGATCCGTGGATCCGTGGATTTCGCTGGCTGAAATTAAAATTGAGATTATGTTCTACTTTCAAATTTCACCAGCCTACTAGCGACACTATCGTATGGTGTAATAACATAGGGTGTGTTTATTTTTTCAAAATCAACTGGTTCGATTCCCAGCTAGGATTATAGGTTTTTCAAAAATCTGATGATGAGGTTTTAAGTTTCATCAAAATCGGGCTCGTGACTCTTTTGAGCATTTTTCGCTATTCCTTATAGTTTCGGATTTGGCCATCCAATCCCTTTTCAAAAATTCACCCCCTGTATACTGGGTCAATTTTTTTATTTTTTTTATCGCACATTAAGAATTCGTTTTTTACCGAGGCAATTCAAGGTAACATGGTCGCCGTGGCAAAACAAACACGGAGCAACCATCTGGCTGTCGTTGTCGCTTTCTACTGCCGCTCAGTAGCGATAGAAAGGGTGATAATGAAAATTTATAGGACCTTTAAAACGGATTTACGGTTAAAGTAATCATGTGATTTTTTTTCTTCATTTTTGTAATGTTTCTTGACTGATGCCACGTCACGTGACGAAATTTGGAGAGTCAATTTTGTTACACCCAATATACAGGATGTTGATCTGCATTTGTGCATTACTTGCACACATGACTGTACTGCCTACACTCGTTGATATTTCGGGATAAAACGAGACACCTTTTTTTACACTTTTTTTTTCTGCTTAAATTCTTTTCTATTTGCTATGGGAATTCTACTGCTTATACTAAACCAATATTAAGTGAAAAAATGGGGCAGTAAAATTAAGTTCTTAATAATTATTAAATAAAATAAATTTAAAAAGCAACTCGTATGAATCGGTTCTAAATATTCTAATAATACTATTACCTACATAGGTACATTTTCACCGTTCATTCAGAACCGTTTCTTCTTTGCCTACAGTTTAGTAGGCACATACAAATGTGTAGGCATAGGCAAAGGAGGCCTGCGGTGGCGGCGCGGCGCGTGTAAGTTACCCCTCCAACCCCCGCGCAGGAGCGAGCGGCTCAGGCGGCGCCTTTGATTGGTGAATTTGAAATTTTGAATTAATTAGTCGCTCGCCCGCGTTCAGCGTGAGTATAACCGCACGCGCCGATATTTACGTAACGTCCGTAACAACACCGGTAACGATGTCAGAGCGTTACAGTAACGTTGAGTTGGTGGAAATGGTGCGCCTTTACGCTATTTCTAATAATAACGTTGTTGGTGCAATTCGCATGTTCAGGGAAATGTTTCCAGACCGACCAATACCATCTCGTCGCATGATGCTTGCCGCCACACAGCGCTTAAGGGATCACCGACAGTTCGAGGTTCCTCGACATGCACAAGGTCGTGGTACACAAGGCCTATCAGCTGATCGGCAAGAGCAGATTCTCAATTATTTTGAGGAAGAACCTCGAGCCAGTACGCGTGAAGCCGGTCGCCGTTTCGGTGTTCATCATACCACAGTGTGGAAGCTGCTGAATCGCGAACTAATGCATCCGTTCCATTTCCGACGTGTTCAAGAGTTGCATCCGCAGGACAATATCGCTCGGACAGTTTTTTGTCACTGGCTCCTTGAACATCAGGACGTGAACATTTTGTGGTCCGACGAATCATTGTTTACGCGCGTGGGCGTTTATAACGTCCACAATGAACATTGGTGGGCTCACCGACAACACAACCCACATGTTACTACGCGGGACTCGTTCCAGGTCCGGTTTAGTCTGAATGTGTGGGCTGGTATCATCGGTGATCATCTACTTGGCCCATATTTTATTGACGGTCGTTTGAACAGTGCTACATACTTGGTGCTACTCCGACATGTGGTTAATGAGATGCTCGATGACATTCCACTCGCATTTCATAGGGACTTGTACTTCCAACAGGACGGTGCGCCACCTCACTATGGACGCCAAGTGCGCGAATATTTAAGTGAAGTGTTTGGTACGCAGTGGATAGGCCGTGGTGGACCGGTAGCCTGGCCGCCGCGTTCACCCGACCTAACGCCCTTAGACTTTTATTTGTGGGGAGATATTAAAAGACTTGTTTACAATGAAGACATTGTGAGTGTTACACAATTACGTGAAAGAATTGTTTTGGCATTTGAACAAATAAAAACAAATGTGCTAGTGCTTCGCAGCTTAAAACGCAACTTAGTGCGCCGCGCCAACCTGTGCATAGACACTGGGGGTGAGCATTTTGAACAATTATTGCGTGTTACATGATTTTGTAAATAGTTAAATACCTATTTAACTATTTACCTTTGATTCTCAATTAATTCTGTAAATAAGTTGATTTAAAATTTTTAACTACGCCAGAAATGCTTCATTTCAGAATACTTTTCTCATACCTAATGTTTACTAACAGTACTTAATGTTTTTGTTTTCAATTGCATGATAAATAGCGTGTTTCTGCCGGTCCTAAGCCCTTGAAGTAGGAAGGAATCTTTTAAATCAACATAAACTCATCATCAAATCATTAATATCAAATCAAAAAAGTACATAAAGGTCACCGAACTTGTCAGCTGGAACTAAAAACTCATGAAACCTAATAACTAAGGCTCCTTCCTCTACACTGCCCGCAAAGTTCATAGGCGAAGTACTCTAGAAACTTTGTCTAAGTTCGAAAAAAGTGCGTCACTACACACTCAGTGGTGTCAGTAGCCTGCGCACGCACATTGCCGCCGTTTGTAATGAACAAAGAAATTTGTGTGGCAGAGTTTCCAGGAACAACATAATTTGCTCCTGACCACTGTTTGACGCTGATAATTGGATCACATACACCAAAGCACTAATTATAGCTTAAATCACGCGCCGGCAAAGCACCGGTACACACGATGTCGGCCAAGTAGTGTAGAGAGGTACTTCGTGAACGCACTTCCCGCATCTTTGGGCCCATTGACTGAGGCGCGATTTTTGCCAGCAAATAAAGTCGCCTGAGGGGAGGTATAGTTTTTGACGAGGTAAGCCGAAGTGCCTCTTTACACTATCGTATTCATTTAACTTCGTTCAACTTCGCGGGCAGTGTAGAGGAGCCATGAGATGCGATACGTAGCCGCATTATCTAGGTACCTACTATTGTCTAGCTTTAAGCCCAGGCCACACCGCCAGCGGGCGGGCGAGCGAGCTAGGCGGGCGGTTGAAGTGAGATATTGAAGTTATGCAAACTACGCGACATTGCCGAGCTAAACTATGGGGTTTACACCAAAAACTACATACGGAAGGGCGAACCGGGTAGTGCGGATGAGACTAGACACGTGGACACTGCTATTCGAATGACAAGCGACGACTAGTCTGAGTACCCGAAACGGGGAGGACGGTAGTTAAGCTAGCGAAGCGGGCGCGCCTAACGACGAAAACGAGTAGCTTCGCTCGCATCAGCCACGTAGGTTATTCGGCAGCTCGCAGTGTGCCTAGCTCGCTCACCCGCCCGCTGGCAGTGTGACTTGCGCTTTAGCGTTGGCTCGGCGACGTAAACATTAAATACACGGGTGAAGATTTTTTCTTCGTAAATCATATTTCACTAAAAACAGGATTTTTGGGGTTTTGTTATCTACGTATGTTTGTGTTGCTTGCAATCGATAATACCTATAGTACACTACGCACTGAAGGAGGCTTGTGCACGACCAAATCAACAGCTTGTATACGGTCGAATTGAGTATAGTCCGTTCACCGTTATTTTACCTCTGACTGACAGCTTGTCGATCGATTTCTGTGTGTTGGCATTACAGTAAAGTCGCCCTATGAGTGCCAGCCTAAGACGTTTTACCGAATACAGTGGAGATTATAACATCCAAACCGTTAGCCCAAAGCGTTTTGTTTTTCATTTTATAATAAACTTAACTTTACTAACACAGTGCTCCTGTTGCTATTTGATTGTGTTTAAGATTTATTTATTGGAACGAAGTTCCTTATCGCGCGTTGTGAAAGGGGGCTAGACGGAAAAAATTCTCACGAAAAGTTGTAACGACACTTTTTTAACCGACTTCAAAAAAAGAGGAGGTTACTCAATTCGGCCGTTTATATGTTTTTGCTATAGTATGGAGGGTAGAGGTACCTCTACCTTCCTTTAATATGGGGGTAATATGGGGGAGAATTTAATATGGGGGAAGGGGGGGGGAGGGGAAAGGGGGGAGGTGTGGAGGGGGGGGGGTAATAAAATGGGGGTTAATAATAAAAAAAAAATTATTAATTAAAAAAACAAAATTTTATTTAAATTCCTTCACTAATTTTTGTTTTTGTTTTTGTTTTTGTTTTTGGAACGAAGTTCCTTATTGCGCGTTGTGAAAGGGGGCTAGACGGAAAAAATTCTCACGAAAAGTTGTAACGACACTTTTGGTAGTGATAGTGGTAGTGATAGTGGTAGTGATAGTGGTAGTGATAGTGGTAGTGGTAGTGATAGTGATAGTGGTAGTGGTAGTGATAGTGATAGTGATAGTGATAGTGGTAGTGATAGTGGTAGTGATAGTGGTAGTGATAGTGGTAGTGATAGTGGTAGTGATAGTGGTAGTGATAGTGGTAGTGATAGTGGTAGTGATAGTGATAGTGATAGTGGTAGTGATAGTGGTAGTGATAGTGGTAGTGATAGTGGTAGTGATAGTGGTAGTGATAGTGGTAGTGATAGTAGTAATGATAGTGGTAGTGGTAGTGATAGTGATAGTGGTAGAGGGGGAAGGAGGGGGGGAAAGGGGGGGGGTAATAAAATGGGGGTTAATAATAATAAAAATTTCTTCACTAATTAATCGAAAGGAACTTCGTTCCATCCGGGTGTCCCTTGACACCTCTCAAGTTTTTTTTTATAACTATCGGTATCACTACCACCACTAACGAAGGCGCAGTTGCAGCTTCCACAACGTTTCACATCTCAAATAATGGCCCCGCCCGAAAATATCCCAGCAAAAGTAGAAAGTAAGTTTCGACTAATGCTTGCAGTAGGTACATGGGAGAAACAAAAACTTATGCGGGTAACACAGCAATCAAGATAGGCAACCTAAGTGCTAGAGGTAATTTAACTCTGAATGGACTATAACCTCGTCCTTTTTTGAAGTCGGTTGAAAAATTTGACCATTTTATTTTATTTAAATTTATTGAGGATGGCTATATGCCATGTTACATCACGCTAAGACGAATAGGAGCGGAGCAGCAATGAAGAAAGTTTCTAAAACGGCGAAAATGTATTCCTGAGAGCTACCGTCGCGTACGTAAATGGTTAAAGTTATGTAAAAATTGTGAATGTAAAATTTACAAAGTTGATCTTCATAAAAGTTTAAAAAAAAACCGTTAGCAACATCTTAATATTCCGTCTATTTTTTATGGTTTGCTCACAATAACATTCTGGATTAGTTCTAAAATATTAGAAACGCCATGTGACGGGAAACATGATATTAAAATATTTATACCACACCCCTCTATTTCCCTCTCCCTCTTCTTACCTACATAACGCAAACAAAGTTGCACATATAGTAAAACATGTACAGATTTTCAACTCTACAGTTCTATTAATATGTATAGTTTTACCCAGTAAAGACATAAAAGTTAGTGAAGATGTTTGGATGTTTGTTACTCAATAACGCTCTAACGGCTAAACAGATCTTGCTGAAATTTGGCACAATTATATGTTATAGTCTGGATAACGTAGGTATAAGCTTTTTATCTTCGGAATATGTTTCTATGAGAACGGAACTGAATTCTACGCGGGCGAAGCCACAAGCATCATCTAGTATTTTATTATTTATTTCATACTAGCTGATGCGCGCGGCTTCGCCCGCGTGAAATTTGGTTCCCGTTCCCGCTTCCCGTGGGAACATTTTCCCGGGATAAAAAGTAGCCTATGTGTTATTCCAGATTATACTCTATCCCTGTACCAAATTTCAGCCAGATCCATTCAGCCGTTAGAGCGTGATTGAGTAACAAACATCCAAACTCTTCACAAACTTTCACATTTATAATATTAGTAGGTGTACTTGACTGTACTAGCAATACACTTGACTGTACTAGTAATGCACTTGACTATACTAGGTAGCAATAAAAACACAATCTTCAGAACGAGACGACTATAATAAAAATATTTTTCCTTATATACAAGTCATGTAACACAACGATATCGCGATCTAGCACTACATTTTACATTATATAACAATGATATCGCGATCTAGGAACGCCTTCTATTTTGTCTTTAGGAAAACTTTATTTACATATTAAACATTTCGCCCACCAAAAGGATTATTATCCTTTTAGTATCGCCCACCATGAAAACACTTAACAAAGCAATAGTAAAAGAGTAATGGACTGTATGAATATAAAGCAATAGATTAATAGTGAACGATAGATCTAGAAATTAATTACAAATACACTTCAATGTATAGCCTTTGTGAGAGTAAATTAAAAACCCTTTGCCTTTATAAACAAACTTAACATGTAAAACAAAAAACAAACTCAACAAGAAAAAAAAACAACAAGTAAAATAATCAACAATAAAAAGTAACAATACTTATCAACAAGTCGGTATTCGACAAAATTAAACAAACCATTAAAACTAACAAAATCATCATAAGCAAAAAACAAACCTAGGTTTACGTAGTAACTATTATTTAATCTGTGCCTAGGTGCCGAAACACTGTAACTAAATCTCTTTAATCAGTTAAGGGAAGCACACATAACTTTGATATTGGGCGTTTCATCATGGTTCCTTTACAAAGAATAGTAGCTACGCGCGTCAAGCTGTCCTTGCCCGGATGCAGTTGAGTTATTCTACCGTAAAGCCATTTGGAAGGAGGTAAATTGTCTTCTTTAACTAGCACTATATCGTTTAGCTTTAAATCTGGTGTCCGAGCAGCCCATTTGTATCTCTGAAAGAAATGGGTGAGATATTCTTGATGCCATCTTCGCCAAAAGCTTTGCACCATACGCTGTACTAATTGCCACCTACGCAATGTACTTATTGTGGAACCCTCATAATTATAATCTGGTGGTGTAACCAATGCATGACCCACCAAAAAGTGACCAGGAGTTAATGGAGTGGGATCCCCTGGATCATTACTATCTTGAGACAGCGGTCTGGAGTTTAAACAGGCCTCTATTTGACACAGGACGGTGGATATCTCTTCAAATGTGAGGGTAGACTCGCCGATGACACGCTTCAGATGATGTTTTACGCTCTTTATTCCTGCTTCCCAGATTCCTCCAAAATTGGGAGAGTGGGGAGGAATAAAGTGCCACTCCGTCCGAGAGTTTGCAAGAGCTGCTGCAATGTCACTAAACATAGCACTTTCCTGCCTGAAAAGTACCTGCAACTCTTTCGCGGCGCCTACGAAATTTGTCCCATTATCACTCCAAATGTGACTGCAGTGACCACGTCTAGAGACAAATCGTTTAAACGCCGCCAAGAAACCCTCAGTTGTCAAGTCTGAAACTGCTTCGACGTGTACCGCGCGAGTAGCCATACACACAAATAGGCAGATGTATCCTTTATAGGATCGTTGCCCGCGTCCTTTGGATACCCTCATGTTTACCGGACCTGCGAAGTCAACCCCTGAATTCAAGAATGGCTTGCTAGGTGTTACCCTACAAGCTGGCAGCTCGCCCATCATTTGATGGTTGGAGGGGGCTGCATACCGTATGCAACGAACGCATTTGTGAATATGCTCCCGAATCATATTTTTCACTCGACTGATCCAGTACCTATTTCGGATAAAATTAAGCACAAGTTGTTGCCCTCCATGAAAGGTCCTATCGTGAGCGTCAGCTACAATCAACTTGGCCAGATATGAATCATGCGGAATAATGATTGGGTGTTTTACATTGTCAGGCAATTGAGCATGTCGAATTCTACCACCAACACGTAATAAATTATGATCATCAATAAAAGGGTTCAATCGAAACAGAGTACTTCTTTTACTGATGGGTTGTTTATTCTTTATCAATTGAAATTCTGCGCTAAACTCATGTTGTTGAGTACTCCGTATGCAAGTCATCAAAGTACTGCGAATCTCTTCCACAGACAGATAGGGCGCTATTTTCGCTTTATTCTTACGACATTTTGCTATCAGCAAAAACCTTCTGCAGTATGCAAGTACTCTAATTAGTTTTCGCAACGATGAAAACCTAGACCAAAAAGAGCTGTCGTATTCACAAACCGGCTTGGCCAGATGAACTTTCAGCGGCTTCTTTTCCTCATTTGTGGAGATAGACATTGGTCTCGGATACTTGACAGAGTCATTTCTTAACCAGCATGGACCCTGCTTCCAAAGTTCATTATGACGAAGAGCAGTTGGAGAGACTCCCCGAGATGCGATGTCTGCTGGATTGTCTTTAGACTGGACATGTGCCCACTGCGTATTGTCTACTAAACTTAGGATTTCAGATGTGCGATTAGCGACAAATGTCTTCCAGCGACTCGGGTGATCACTCAACCAAGCTAATACAACAGAGGAATCTGTCCACGCATGCAAATTTGATGTTGGAACATTCATCACCTCCCCTACCTCCGTTAATAATTTAGCAGCCAAAACGGTACCGCAGAGTTCTAGGCGAGGGATGGATATCTGCTTGATGGGAGCGACCTTTGTTTTTGCCGTTAAGAGATTGCAATGGACCCTGCCTTCATAGTCAATAACCCGACAGTACACCACCGCTGCATATGCCAGATTCGAAGCATCGCCAAATCCATGCAGTTCGACAGAAATGTTATCGTCCCTTATGCCTATCCATCGGGGGATATGAAACTCAACCAGCTGTTCAAGTTCCGCTCTATACGATAACCATTCTTGCTGTAGTTCTGGCGGCAATTCATCATCCCATCCAATACCTGCAATCCACAGCTTTTGAATGAGGACCTTTGCGGTGATTATACAGGGGGCTATCCAACCTAAAGGATCATAGAGGCGTGAGATATCCGAAATGACGGTTCGTTTGGTCTCATGAACAGCAGCAGGCGACATTTTTACAGAATAATCAAATTCATCAGTGCTCCGGTTCCATGTAAGTCCTAAAATCTTTGTTACTTTGTCTAATTTAATTTCTATATCCCTACCAGATTCCTCTCTAAATTCCTCTAAAAGTCTGACCTTATTGCTAGTCCATTTCTGTAGCTTAAACCCACCATTTTCCAATAACTCGTTCATTTCATTATATACCTGTATAGCTTCTGTTTCAGATTGGCAGCCGGTCATCAGATCATCCATGTAGAAGTCTGACAGCACTCTAGCGGCAGCTAAAGGATATGACCCACCCTCGTCGTGAGCAACCTGTTGCAACGTTTTGACAGCCGCATAAGGAGCGCATGAAGTGCCGAATGTAATTGTCAACAGCCTGAAGTCTTGAAGATCATGCGAAGGATCCTCTCTCCAGACAATCCTTTGGAAGTCTTTATCTCGATCGGCCACTTTGATTTGACGATACATTTTTATGACATCTGCCGCAAGACACACAGGATGTTGTCGCCACTTCAAAACGGTGTGACGTAAGTCCGCTTGTAGAGTGGGTCCTACCATTAAGGTGTCGTTTAAGGAAACGCCGTTTGTTCCCTTACACGATGCATCAAAAACCACTCTCACCTTTTCGGACGACTGCATGGTGCGGCAGGTACACTACGTCATTGCGATTTTTTTGTTTCTCATCTGTAATAGTTTCCATGTGACCGAGCAATAAATATTCCCTTATCACCTCCGAGTATTGTTGTTTTAGTTCAACATCTCGTGTCAGTTTCCTTTCTAAACTGTGCAATCTCTTTACCGCAATACTTTTAGAATTCCCATATTTACATGGGGGATCTTCACATCTAAAGGGCAATCTCACTACGTAGCGGCCACTATCATCGCGCTGCGTTGTTGCATTATAGAATTCTTCACATGCTTGTTCCTCCGGAGTAAGAATCTTACCAGTGATTGGCGGTTCGGAATCAAGTTCCCACAATCGTTTCAGCATATCATCTTCGCTTACTTTGGCATGCATAGACACGATTAGGTTATGCTCCTTGTGTAAACTTGCTTCTTTACCTACATGCCCCGACACGATCCATCCTAGATGTGTATCCTGAGCGACTGGCGAACCCGTAGGACTCTTGATCAAACCTGATTTTAGGATGTGAGCATAGATTTCGGCTCCTAACAAGATATCAATTTTGTTAGGGGAATTAAATTTAGGATCAGCTAGTTTCACCGAGTAAATTTCTGGCCAATCTTGGATATCAAATTTTGTATCCGGCATTACTGAAGTCAGTGAATTCAAAACATGCGCAGTTACCTCTATGGTAAAGGAAGGATCGTGCAATGACTGTATATTAACCTTTACAACATGTCTAGAGACGAGGTCATCGCGATGATCTCCTTTACCTGCAATTGTGGTTTTTGTTCCAATCCTTTTTAACCTGAGTAACTGCGCTGCTGACTCCGTAATAAACGACGCCTGCGAACCTTGATCTAACAAGGTACGAAGAACATGAGAGGACCCATCTTTTGATTCAGCTCTGATTAAAGCTGTGGCTAGCAGGACTTGTCCTTGCGCATTCACAAAGTGGGTAGCAATTTTGGTCTCTTCCTGTTGGGGTTCTGAGCTGTGTTCATGGGCAATTTCAGGCTCTGTAGAGGCAGAAGCCGTTGCATTTACGCTGGAGGGTTTGGGGTGCAAAAGCGTGTGGTGCTTACGCTGGCAAAGGCGGCATTTAGTAGCAACACGACAGTCTCTGGAAGCATGGTTAACGCCGAGACAGTTGAAGCATACTCCCAAAGACTGGGCAATACTGCGACGTCTATCATTATCTTTTTTAGAAAACAATATACACTGGAATAACTTATGACTATCGGAACAATGAGGACAGGACAACTTGACAACTCCATGCAAAACCTTTGTATGAGATGTGTTACCATTCGCGTTCTTTAACTTATTTTTGGGTTCAATGCTTTCTAGAGCACGAAAACGTGTTTCCAGAAATGAGCAAAATTGTTCAAAAGACGGTAACTCGTCAGATGATTGATTAACCTGGAGTTCCCACTGCTTTCGAGTTTCTCCGTCTAGCTTTAAACTTATAATATAAATAATAATCACATCCCATGTGCTAACGTCAATACCAAGGTTTGTGAGTTCATGTAAGCAATCCGTTGTAACATCTTTAAGACTCTTTAATGCAGTTGAAGATTCGACGGTTACATATTTTTGACCGAACAAGCGCTTTAAAATATTACTGGACATAAACTTTTTGTTATTATATCTCAGTTCTAGCGTTTGCCAACATTTTGTATAATTGTGTTCGGCGATAGGTACGTGTCTTATAAGCTGATCTGCTTCACCCGATAATTGAGTCTTCAAATAATGCAGACGTTGAACGTCGTCTAGCCTTTGATTTTTATGAACTAGAGATACGAATAAATCTCTAAACGATGACCACTCAACGTAATTACCACTAAAAGTCGGCAAAACTATTCTTGGCAATTTGACTATATTATCGGGTGCACCAGAACGAGCTTCCTTAGCTAAAGAAACAGTAGCAGACTTTAATTTGGACAAAGCATCCTTAAGCATTACTTTATAATTAATATAAGTATCGTAGATTGAGTCGTAAATGTCTTCATCAAAAGTCTTCGTAAGTTCTTCACTTCCATCTTCAGCTATAATTATTTCATGTTTTACAGTAAAATTCAAAAACTGCTTTTCCAAAATTTCCAGACGTGCCTCTATGTAGTTTTCAGAAATTCTTTCCTTGGGCGATTTCTTATAATTTGATAATCCTTTTTC
The DNA here is from genome assembly GCA_933228765.1 of Miltochrista miniata. Taxonomy (NCBI): domain Eukaryota; kingdom Metazoa; phylum Arthropoda; class Insecta; order Lepidoptera; family Erebidae; genus Miltochrista; species Miltochrista miniata. Next base: position 16,280,503 of record OW121757.1, on the reverse strand, counting down.
TATCTGTCCTTTTATTTCCTCTAATACTCTAATATCTTTGTTCATTTTTATGTCTTTTTTAGCTGATTTCATCAACTGCTGTAAGTTACTGATGAATGCGAAGTGTTGAAAATAGACAATTTTTCAAAGTGTTTTGAAGAGCGTTTTACTCTAAGTGTCTTGAGGACAGAATTATTCTAAGTATTTTAAAACACTTTAATATCGCACCAAAATCGGGCATAGGTTCCCCGTCTGTACGTTTTTCTTAAAACTATTCTAAGTCCTAACACCACAATCACAAATTTTTCTAAGTCTAAGAATTTTAAGCACTGCACTATTTTCTGAGTTAATATAACAAATGTACTCACAGTTTTTTAGCTTCACTACTCACAAAGTCCAATTTCGGGAAATTCAGCACCATCCAACTTGTTCGCCAACTTGCTCGACGAACATTCACCTCTGGTTTCCTCCTTAGTAGCGTGTCCAAACCTTCAGCACTTCCAGTGTCGTCGCTGATTTATATCTACGAATGCTCAAGTCCGATTCCAAAAACGAGATCCGGCTCGAAGGACCAATGTACTTGACTGTACTAGCAATACACTTGACTGTACTAGTAATGCACTTGACTATACTAGGTAGCAATAAAAACACAATCTTCAGAACGAGACGACTATAATAAAAATATTTTTCCTTATATACAAGTCATGTAACACAACGATATCGCGATCTAGCACTACATTTTACATTATATAACAATGATATCGCGATCTAGGAACGCCTTCTATTTTGTCTTTAGGAAAACTTTATTTACATATTAAACAGTAGGATACATATATTTTACGCTTTGAAACCGAATCGATACTGAAAGTAAATCTGATGGTCGAAAACGAAGTACCTATATAAAGTTTTAAGTAGACAGCAGATACTTCATTAATTTGAACCGAAACTCAAATTAGATTACTTCAAAATTTTCAATTAAGAGTTGCTCTTAGCCTACTTAGTTAATTGTTTCGTGAGCACTTTCTCAGAAGAGAGCACATTAAGGAAAACCAAAGGAAGTTATTAAACCTCTAAAAGTACTGAATAGAAGACTTAATACGATATACATATAAATACATGTATTTATAGACATCGGTTTTCCCAAACGCATACAGTATGAGGTTCTTCAAGAGTGGTCTTAGAAGGTTTTTACAGGGTCGGCAGCGTGAGTGTAGCGCCTCCGGTGTTGCAAGCGTCCATAGGCAGCCGTGACCACCAGTGCATCTGGTGGACTGCATGTTTGTCTGCCACCTTAGTGGTATAAAAAAAGACAATACAAAAAATTAAAATTCTTTATAATTGCTTTGAGAAAACTGTGATAGCCAAAGTTTGCTGATAATCCTGGGATGTTCTTGGCGAACACGGGGCGCCTGTGACGTGTGGATTTAGTTAGTTCGTATTCAGCATGACACAAGTAAATATAATGGTTTGAAAAAATATTTTTTATTAAAATCACTTTACAAATAAATTCGTAGGTGCATAGCATAGGTTCATTTTAATTCTATTTTCAAAGTTATGAAAACCTGACTACTGAAAGCAGCTTATTTAATTGGTAAAGTTCCAAACACAAAGAATAATTTTAAACGCCGTTAATTTATAAGCGTTGAGCGACGCTAAATTGATTGACAAAAGCGTAAGTATGTATTTATGTATTAAAGAACGTATGAACATCATTCACGCCTAAAGCAGTCTGCAGTTTTTGATGGCATTTTCATAAAATAGAAATTTGGTAGAAGTCGAGCAACTTTGTTCTCTATCGATACATTCTTTTTCTTCTAAAACTTCTATACTAACATGCTACTTCAATGCATGACGTCACAAGAGAATAGTTCACACAGAATTGAACCTAGTACGTGACTATTACAACCATCAGATGCTCACGAGTGTTCGGAGTCAAAGCACGATTTCTATTGCGCAACTCATTTTGCTTTTCGACGTCTCCAATTATTTATGGGTTGATCTTTCAACTTTTATTCTTTAGATTCCACTTTTGCAGCGCTATGATTTTTATTAGAGCCTTGATTTTTTTGTAGAAGATAAAAACGTCAGTCAACATTACTGTTCTATGTATTAGTTAATATCAACTCTATAAATGTAAGTTATTCATACAAATAAATGATGTAGAGTACGTTCAATTCCGGGACACATTGTAATGTGTAGGACTATCCACACTGACCGATAATAAACAGGAAAAACAATTTGATTTGTACATTTTTGTCACAATATTTCGATTGGATGGAGGAAAATGATTGGCGAGAACATAATCGCGATGCGAACAAAGCCTAAGTTTAGCAAACCATTTAAACCAAAGAAAAGACCAATTCCGATCCAATTCTATTTCCATATTTAAAATTTATGATCAGTTAGCAAACATACATACATACATATCATCACGCCTGTTTCCCATCGGGGTAGGCAGAGACTATGGCTTTCCACTTGCTACGATCCTGGCATACCACTTTCGCTTCTTCTACTTTCATAAGTGCTTTCATACACGCTCGCCGGTTAAGGGTACTCTTGACCTGGCCTTTTTCCAGCAGGTCATCAATTTGGTTACCATGCGTACGCCGAGGATGACCCCTACCAGCTTGCCCATTCATTCTCGCCTTATAGATCTGTTTAGTCAGTCTATTTTCATCCATCCTCTCAACATGTCCAAACCATCTAAGCATCCCTTTTTCTATCTTTGTCACTACATCTTCAGTTATACCACATTGTTTTCTAATCACGCTATTCCTTTTTTTGTCCATCAATTTCACTCCAGCTATACTTCGCAGACTTCTCATTTCCACTGCATTAATTTTACTTTCATGCTTCTTCTGCCACACCCAACTTTCACTACCATACATAAGTGTGGGGATAAGCACACCCCTATGCACAGCCACTCTTGCCTTCTTAGACACGTTTTGACTGCTCATAAAGGTATGCATCGCCCCATTCACTTGATTTCCTGCCAAAACTCTTCTCTCAATATCCTGGTCACACTTTCCATCCCTCGTAAATTTTGAACCCAGGTATACAAATTCTTTCACCTGTTCCACTCTTTGCCCTTCGATAATAATAGGGCAATTCGTCATACATTTCTCTCTTTCAAAAACCATTACTTTAGTCTTACTTACATTCACTTTCATTCCTCTACCTTTCAGCGCCTCATGCATAATATTAACCATCAACTGCAACTCCTCCGCCGATGCAGCTAAGATCACCTGATCGTCAGCATATAGGAGGCATTTGATGGTCAGCTCGTTCAGTTTTATACCACACGCACTCTTTTGCAATTCTTTCAAACAACTGTCCATGTACAGGTTAAACAGCCACGGTGACGCTACACAACCCTGTCTCACACCCCTTTCTATGTTAAAGAAGTCCGTGCAAGCTCCGTTGATCCTGACACAAGCACTCGAGCCCTCATAAAGAGATTTCAGTGCTCGTATCAAGCTGCTGCTCACCCCGTACAAAGACAATGTTGACCATAGTTCATTCCTCACCACTTTGTCATAGGCCTTCTCCAGATCTACGAATACGCAATATACCTTTTCGCTTTTCGCCAAAACTTTTTCTGCTATGCGTCGTAAGGAGAAGACCTGATCCGTGCACCCTCTTCCTTTCATAAATCCTGCTTGAACATCCCACATTTTTCCTTCACTTTCATTCATCACTCTTTTTATTAACACTTTCGCATACAGTTTACCGACGATGCTGAGCAGGCTTATGCCGCGGTAATTTTTGCACTCTTGCTGCGACCCTTTTCCTTTGTACAGCGGCACAATGACGGCTTTGGACCATTCTTTTGGTACGCTGCCACTCCTCCAGCACAGATTAAAAAGGCGGTACAGCTGGTCAATTACCACGCCACGTCCTGCTTTCAGCATCTCAACGGAAACCCTGTCAATCCCAGCAGCCTTGCCTAGTTTCATACTATTTAATGCTTCCACTATTTCTTCCATACTAATGTCGTTTTCATTGCCAATTTCATTCATTTCACAAAAATGAGTTTGCACTTGCGTATCCTCTTTATCAAATAGACTTTCAAAATACTCCTTCCATATTTTTAGCACACACTCTTCTCCTCCCACAAAACTTCCATCCTGGTTTCTGATCTTATTAAGCGGTGATGTGGTCTGTGGACTCCTCACCGCTTTTATGGACTTCCAAAAGAATTTTATATTCTGTTGGAAGTCACCAGATAACCTTTTATCAAATTCATCTCTATCATTCTCCTTCTTTCTTACTAACACCTCTTTTGCCACACGCTTATACCTTTTATACTCATCGTTGGCCATTCGTACATCCTCATCCGTTGCTTTCTGCATTCTTTGATTGGCCTTTGTGGCCAGCCAGTCCAACCATGCTTTCTTCTTCTCAGACAACGCTTTCAGAACTTCCGTGGTCATTCTTTTTAACTTACTTCCTTGGCTTCTCTTGCTCACACCACACACTTCAATCGCAACTTCCACGAGTCCTTCCTTAATCGGCTTCCATAATTCTTCAATCTCACATACTTCATCTAAATTATCAAACTTTTTGCTTAGTTTGCTCACAAATTCCTCTTTTATACCTATCTCTTGCAAATTCTCAACTTTTATGCGTTTTAGTACACTAACAGGTTCACGCACACGGTGCCTCCACCGCTGAAACAGACCTCTTACTCGGCTGACAACCAAGAAGTGGTCTGTGTCAATCCCAGCACCGCGGTAGGCTCGAGTGTCTAGTACTTTCTTTCTCATCCTTGCGTCAAGAATCACAAAGTCAATCATGCTCCTCTTACTTCCTTCTTGTCTCGTAACCAAGTGGATATCTTTGTGGTGAAACATGGTGTTAGTCACCTCAAGATTCTTCTCCAAACATACTTCAAGCAAACTTTCTCCATTTTCATTCACTCGCTCATCACCAAACTTTCCCAATACTCTTTCATACCCATCACGCTTGACTCCAACCCACCCATTAAAATCGCCTAACATTACTATCCTCTCATTTTGTTTGCACTTACTCAAAACATCACTCATGCTCTCCCAAAATGCCTGCCTCTCACTTTGGTCTCGTAAAGATCGGCGCCACCGCGCATCTTGTGGAGCATATACTCCTAAAACAAAGATGCGGGTAAGTCCAACCTTCAGCCTCAACCAAAGGAGTCTTGGGCTTACACATTCATATTCTGTGACACATTCATTCATTCTCGCAGACAGTACTACACAGTGCCGGATTAGCCGTATAGCAAGAGTAGCAAATGCTACGGGCCCCGCGAATTTGGGGGCCCCGCACTCTAACGCCTGTTTGACCGTAATAAAAAAAGCCTAATTTAGATAGGAGCATAAAATATCTTGCATGACTTAAACGCGAAGCGCTTAGGCTATGCTTCACTTCCACTTGACAATCTAAAACTCGATTTCGTCACGTTAATTCGTAAAAATAAGGAGGTATTTTACGAAATTTTTAACATTTATGTTCTAATGTTTAATTATAATCGACATATTTAGACTAGCATCTTTAACCCGTTCCTACACTTCAAGCGGTCAGATTTTTATTTTTTTTATTTAGGAATACATTTATTTTGCGAGTTTACGTAGCTGAGAGATTGTATTTTTTAATCGATTTTAATATAATATCGATTAAAAGTATTTCGAGATAACAGGCGAACTATTTAAATTTTACTAACTCAGTCACGATCCAATTGATTTATTATAAAATATAGATTCATTTTAAGAATTATTCAAATTATAAACAAAAAGTTATTCAATTAATAATTACACATTTTATGTGATCATCAACATTTAATTTACTTGAATATCTATCTTTACTATAAAATAAGTGCTTTATGCAAATTTGGATATTTTAATTTGGTGGTGTAGGTATTATACCTACCACGAGAAACGTGTTGGTATCAAAATCTACAACAATAATTTTAAATTGTACCACATTTCTAAAATTGAGCGCTGGCCACACCACAAGTAATGTGTTGTACTATTGCGTCAAATTGGGCTATTAATTATAACAAGCCTAAATAATTTCCATTGTGAGGTGAACCAACCATTTTGTGACTACCCCGAAACGCAAGACCTCGTTCTGCTAAAAACTTTATTACTGCAATGATTCGTTTTAAAAGTAGCCTCTAATACTTTTGCTCAGTCTATATTTGGCTCACAAGTGGAGAATCAAAACGCGTAGTCGCGTATTCTTGTTTTTGAGGTTTAACAGTGAAATTATGTCTTGTCTATGCGGAATGCTTTCTTCATTGTGCGCATTCTTCCAGTCATCTAAGTAATTCGTCTTTATAAACCGTGGTGACGAACTATCTGAATTCGTAACTTTGCAAACAAAACATGAAAGCCGTCCTTTGGTTTCCGAATAACACAAACAGTCTCTGACGTGAGTTTTATTCGTTAGTTTATGTTTATAGGTGAAAAATTGCTTATGGCAGAATCGTGGCTTATTTTCGTTTTCGTAAATTTTCTTTGAAGCCAAAAAATCACTATTCATTTGTTGCAGTTCGCTGCTTCCTTTTTCAATCCAATAATCAATAATTCAGAGAAGTCTATATTAAAAGTGTAATCTCTAAATTTGCCCATATTAAATCTAGAAAGTTTATTTGTAGGTACCTAAAAGTTTTGTTTTATTTAATACCCTACCGTGCGTACCGAACCTGCGTCTTCGGCGAACCGTGCCGACGCGTTAACGATGGCGGCGTGGTTAACGCGGCGGCACGGTTCACTGAAGACGCAGGTTTGAATCCTGCTCGAAATCAATTCTTTTTCCATATTTAAAATTTATAATACCCTACACTTGAGAACCTAAAGCAAACCAAGGGCCCCTTGACAGAATTTGCTACAGGCCCCGCGCTGGCTTAATCCGGCACTGGTACTACACCAACGCCCTGACACGCTTTACTGGTTTTAGGCACACCCGACCAGTAGGCAGTGTAGGGTCCATGTGCGGTGGTGTCACATCCTTTCCTCTTTGTCTCATACACGCACAGAATATCGAGTCGTCTCTCTTTCATCATCTTGCATACTTCCTCAATTTTGTCTATCATACCTCCTCTTACATTCAACGTAGCAAAGTGGCTATCCCAAGTCCACTTTTCGCCTCGATGGGAAACGAGACGTGATGGGTTGCGAACCACATCGCCGCCATTTCGGATTTTGTTATTGGTTTTGTCCATTGCGTTCCCACGAAAAGCAAGGGAAAATAAAGTTCACCCAGACAGAGCCCCGCATGTCTAAGTAAGGCTAGCCTTACTTTAGTTAGCATACTAATTGCTTTTCAAAAATAATCTTAAAGAAAAGACATTGACACAGTTAAAGCTTATATAGACAAGAAATACAGGAAGGCATTTTTAATGAATTACTACCGAAATGCGCCGGCCATCCGGTCCTTAGCTATTTGTATTACGCGCACTTAACTCGGTCTCTTCCAACTGGATTGATATTCAATGAAACATGAAACGTTTCATTTCATATCCTTTTAAAATAAATATGCACCATGAAGATGTAATAACACTGAATACCTTACCGTAATAATGCTTAAAAAGACAGTACCGCACTTCCTCAGTTATTGATATAAATCTTGAAGGCTATGGAATTTTTCCATTAGATTTTATGGATTTTCTCTCTTGTCCGCACATTAAATTATAACCGGAGGGTAAATTGTACTCGGAATTAAAATTTAATTTCACCGTTCTACAGAGGAATATATTTCACTCCAAATGAAATTTAGTTTTGCGATTGGCGTCCACCAATTCCTCGTTACCTGAATCTCTATGTAAATTGGTATGCCTTGAGTCGTTGAGAATGGGTGTGACTGTGTAAGATCAGACAGAAATATACCATCCCTACTAATATAGGTATACTGAGAAAGTTGTCCGTTAAGCTGAACCGTTGAATCGGAAGATCTCTCTGCCGATCCAATATTATAAATGCAAAAGTTTGTGTTTGTAGACATAATTATAGAAAATAATACCTTATTATTTTGTGGTAAATATGAGAATGTGTATCTAGATTTCTCTATGTTTGTAACTCTTTCACGCTCTAATGGCTAAACGATTCTCTGAAATTTTGTGTAGGAATTTGATTGTTTAGCAGTTATAGCATCTGGAATAACACACATACGTTTTATCCCAGGAATAACTAATAGCGGAAACGAAATCAGAATTATATATAGCCGCAGCTGTTTGTAATAAATAATTTACATATTTAGTAAATTTAATACAGTTAAAATATAGTTTTAGTAAATTTTATGTATTCCTACTTCCCTATTTATGTTATAAATGCCAAAGTAACTCTGTCTGTCTGTCTGTCTGTCGGTTTCACGCCTAAATGGCTGGAGCGATTGAAATGAAAGGTATAGGGATAGTTCGGGGCCCTGGTAAGGACATAGGCTACTTTTTAACCGACTGTGCAAATGACTTTTACGCGATAACGACTTCTACGCGGTCGAAGCCGCGGGGAACAGCTAGTCTTTCATATTTTTTAATAAAATTTCTATCCTGCCTGCCCTCAACATTAATTAATAATGTTGTGAGGTATATAATAAGCAGTGACAAGTAACAAACTGTGACGTCTACAAAGGTGAAAGCATCATGGCAGTGGGCTGAAAAAAGCTCGAGTAAATATTTGTATTTTCTAGTAGTGATCTTGAGTGAACCTGACAAGGATATTTTTTGAAAGAATGTTCGTGAATCTAGTCTACGCGGTATTTTTCTTCATTCATTTTTTCTTCACATATATTAAGTACAATTTGGTTATTACAACGTAGGTAGTACCTTCATGTTCAAAGTTTTATGTCCTCTGCATAAACATGGAGGTACTCAGTGGATGATATAATTTGAAACTGTATTTGTTATGTGTATTAAGCTATGTGCGCTCCTTTAACATTTCGCAAAGAAGCCGAAAATTAGCATGGTTTCAAAATAGGCATACTTGTCTAGTTGTAGATCTGAAAAGTGATATGGACTTTTATAGCCGTAAAACATATTATTTCCACTGAAGACCATTTGACTCAAACTCCCTACAACTATCAACTTTTTATTTGAAAACGATGTTTGTTTTAAGCACATACAGTTATGAAATTTTCTCAAATTCTATTTCCCTTAAGCCAAAAGTAAACGAATCAAAACACTTCCCCCACTTTCATAGCCGACGCGCGTGACTATTGTGGATAATTTTTCCCTTCAAGTAATGCAGTCTCTACAAAATGAATTTCTAAAATAAATGAAAATTTCTCATGCAGCCCTATTTACAGAATTTAATTAAGGACTTTAACATCTGAGTATGATTCTACACATTTGTGTTTTCACGTTGTTTTCCTTTTTTGCAGGTCTACATTCAAGTTTTAAATGGGGTTTACCTTTGGGAGGGTTTTACGTTGCGTCCTAGCAATGAAACAAAGTGCCTATTTCAAAATAGTTTCGTTACTAAATATTTAAGTAAATCGTTTAGTCTAAACTTTTTAGCTTAAATATTCTCGGTTATGAAATATTTCAACAAATACACTCATGGACAAAATTAGGGGAACGCAAAGAAATGTTCAGGTAGTAATAAAATTAACGATTTATTTATGTTTAATACAGTTTCATTTCAGTATTCTTAATTAATTTAACTTTTTAAAATACAGAAATGTACAATTTACTGTTAAAAATAGACAAATATTGAAGTTATCGCTTATTAACGAGAATGTTAAGGAAACAATGAAATTTAATCTTATCATGAAATTTATGGAATGTCTGGTTTCTTCTCTAGTAAAAGTTAACATGACCACTCGTAGGTACATTCAGTATTTGGTGTTACCTCCTCTTGCTGTTAAAACTGCCTCCAATCGTTTGGGCATACTTTTTATTAATTCGTCTATGAAATTTTGTGGCATTTGGTCCCATTCTTCTACCAACGCTGTTTTAAGTTGTCGTAAGTTGGTTATTGCAGGGATTCTTTTTTTTATTTGTCTTCCCAGTTTATCCCAGACATGTTCAATCGCGTTTAAGTCTGATGAGCGGGCTGGCCATTCCAAAACATCGATTTCGAACCCTTGAAGGTATCTTGAAACTACAGCGGCAGCGTGTGGCCGAGCATTATCATGCATCAGTAGAAAATTATCACCTATGTATGGGACAAATGGTATCACAATTTCTTCTAAAATGTTAGTTACGAAGCGTGCTGCTGTCAGAGATCCATTTTCGAAGACGTGGAGCTCCGTACGTCCTCCTAAGGAAATGCCGCCCCATACCATCACTGACCCTCCACCGTAAGGTTCTCTTCCGACAATGTTACACTGTGCATATCTTTCTCCTGGTCGTCTCCACACTTTCACCCTTCCATCATCTGGCTTAAGGCAAAATCTGAATAATACTCTTTCCCAGTCATTGACATTCCAGTGACGGTGAATGCGAGCAAAGTTACTCCGAGCTACACGATGACCTGTGGTAAGAAGAGGTACTTTGGCAGGTATAAATGCCCCTATTCCGGCTGCTCTAAGTCTTCTTCGTATCGTTTTAGTGCTAACTGCCACATTTCGGACTTCTTGGAGCCTTGCTCTTACCTCAGAAGACGTCGAGGTACGATTTCTTAGCACACTGCTTACGATAAATCTATCGTCCCTAGCTGTGGTCTTCTTTTTTCTCCCTTGTCCTCTGCATCTTGTGTACTCGCCTGTCTGCCGGTATCGTTTTACGTTGCGAAAGATAACTGATTTGGAAACTCGCATTCGAGCCACTTGATTGTAAGTGTAACCTTGTTCGATTAAAGTTACAGCTTTGGATACCTGTGCTACGTTGAGATCCGGCATTATCACTTCAGTCTTTTTAAATAGTCTCTAAGTAACACTCTGACGAATAATTTTTGTAAAAAAAAAGATTTACTAAAGTTATCAAATACAAAAATAAACTCTTAAATTGTTCTCTTATGAAGTTACGGCACACATTTATTACATTACTACGTATAGAAAAAAAAACAAATGATATTCTGAAACAAAAGACGATAAAATGTCTTTCTTAAAATAATACAAATGCTGTTATAGGGCCAGTGTGTAAGTATAAAAAAATTAACGTAGTCGACCTTTTTTTTGCGTTCCTCTAAATTTGTCCCTGAGTGTAGTTTAGTCTTAACTATTTGTTTGGAAAAATTATCCACGATAGTCACGCGTGTCGGCTATGAAAGTGGGGGGAGTGTTTTGATTCGTTTACTTTTGGCTTAGGGGAAATAGAATTTGAGAAAATTTCATAACTGTATGTGCTTAAACAAACATCCTATTCAAATAAAAAGTTGACAGTTTTAGGGAGTTTGAGTGAAATGGTTTTCAGTGGAAATAATATGTTTTACGGCTATAAAAGGCCATATCAGTTTTCAGATCTACAACTATGCAAGTATGCCTATTTTGAACCCTGCTAATTTTCGGCTTCATCGCGAAATGTTAAAGGCGCACAGAGCACATAGCTCAATACACATAACAAATACAGTTTCAAATTATATCATCCACTGAGTAGCACCATGTTTATGCAGAGGACATGAAACTTTGAAGATGTAGGCACTACCTATGTTGTAGTAACCAAATTGTACTTAATATGTGTAATTAAAAAAATGAATGAAAAAAATACCGCCTAGACTAGATTTACAAACAATCTTTCAAAAAATATCCTTGTCAGGTTCACTCAAGATCACTACGCTTAAAATCCTCTTCGAGAATACTTAAAGGTAACCTCGTTATAATTTCTTTCTTAGAAAATACAAATATTTACTCGAGCTTTTTTCAGCCCACCGCCATGATGCTTTCACCTTTGTAGACGTCACAGTTTGTTACCTGTCACTGCTTATTATAAACCTCACAACATTATTAATTAATGTTAAGGGCAGGGTAGGTATTTTATTAAAAAATAATGAAAGACTAGCTGTTCCCCGCGGCTTCGGCCGCGTAGAAGTTGTTATCGCGTTAAAGTCGTTATATCGTAAAATTATAACCCTCCTTTTGCGCAGTCGGTTAAAAAGTAGCCCATGTCCTTCCCAGGGCCCCGAAATATCCCTATATTTTACATCTCTAGGCGTGAAACAGACAGTCAGACAGAGTTACTATGGCATTTATAATAGGCAAGTAGGGAAGTAGGGATATATCAAGTTTAATAAAAAATTACATATTTAGTATTAAATTTACTAAATATGTAAATTATTTATTACAAAAAGCTGCGGCTATGTATAATTTTGATTTCGTTTCCGCTAATACTTATTTCTAGAATAAAACGTATGTCTTATTCCAGATGCTTTGCAAGCAAACAATTCATAATTCATAATAATTCATTTATTTGCGAAAATGGGTTACAATGGTGTTAAGATATTATAATTATAATGAAGTTCTGCCATCCTCTACCCGTAGGTATGCAAATTGTAATGCTATAACTGCTAAACAATAAAATTCCTACACAAAATTTCAGACATAGCCGTTTAGCCATTTGAGCGTGAAAAAGTTACAAATATAGAGAAATCTAGGTACACATTCTCATATATACCACAAAATATTAAAGTATTATTTTCTATAATTTATATCTACAAACACAAACCTTTGCATTTATAATATTACATCGTCAACGGGATCTTCCAATTCAACGGTTCAGGTTAACAGACAGACAGAGCTACTTTCTCAGTTTACCTATATTAGTATAGATCTTACACAGTTACACCCATTCTCAACGACTCAAGGCATACTAATTTACATAGAGATTCAGGTAACGAGGAATTGGTGAACGCCGATCGCAAAACTAAATTTCATTTAGAGTGAAATATGTTCCTCTGTAGAACGGTGAAATTAAATTTCAATTCCGGGTACAATTTACCCTCCGGTTATAATTTAATGTGCGGACAAGAGAGAAAATCCATAAAATCTAATGGGAAAATTCCATGATGCGAAAACCTTCAAGATTTATATCAATAACTGAGGAAGTGCGGTACTGTCTGTTTAAGCATTATTACGGTACGGTATTCAGTGTTATTACATCTTCATGGTGCATATCTATTTTAGAAGGATATGAAATGAAACGTTTCATGTTTCATTGAATATCAATCCAGTTGGAAGGGACCGAGTTAAGTGCGCGTAATACAGATAACTAGGGACCGGATGGCCGGCGCATTTCGATAGTAATTCGTCAAAAGTGCCTTCCTGCATTTTTTGTCCATATAAACTTTAACTGTGTCAATTTCTTTTCTTTGGTTTTAATTGTTTGCTAAGCTTAGGCATTGTTCGCATCGCGATTATGTTTTCGCGAAACATTTTCCTCCATCGAATCGAAATATTGTGACGAAATTGTACAAATCAAATTATTTTTTGTGTTTATTATCGGTCAGAGTGGATAGTCCTACACATTACAATGTGTCCCGGAATTAAACGTACTCTACATAATTTATTTGTATGAATAACTTACATTTATAGAGTTGATATTAATTAATACAACAGTAATGGTTACTGACGTTTTCATCTTCTATAAAAAAATCAAGGCTTTCATAAAAATCACAGCGCTGCAAAAGTTGAATCTAAAGAATAAAAGTTGAAAGATCAACCCATAAATAATTGGAGACGTCGAAAAGCAAAATGAGTTGCGCAATAGAAATCGTGCTTTGACTCCGAACACTCGTGAGCATCTGACGGTTGTAATAGTCACGTACTAGGTTCAATTCTGTGCGAACTATTCTCTTGTGACGCCATGCATTGAAGTAGCACAGAGTAGTATAGAAGTTTTAGCAAAAAAGAATGTATAAAGTATCGATAGAGAACAAAGTTGCTTGACTTCTACCAAATTTCTTTCTTATGAAAATGCCATCAAAAACTGCAGACTGCTTTAGGCGTGAATGATGTTTAGACGTGCAAAAATGTATGTATGTATGTATTAGAAAGCCAAAAGTAAACGAATCAAAACACTCCCCCCACTTTCATAGCTAATAATTTTTCCTTTCAAGTAATGCAGTCTCTACAAAATGAATTTCTAAAATAAATGAAAATTTTTCATGCAGCCCAATTTACAGAATTTAATTATGGACTTGAACATCTGAGTATGATTCTACGCATTTTGTTTGTGTTTTCACGTCGTTTTCCTTTTTTGCCGGTCTACATTCAAGTTTTAAATGGGGTTTACCTTTGGGAGGGTTTTACGTTTCGTCCTAGCAATGAAACTAAGGGTCTATTTTAAAATAGTTTCATTGCTAAATATTTAACTGAATAGTTTAGTCTAAACTAGTTGCTTAAATATTCTCGCTTATGAAATATTTAAACAAATAGTTTAGTTTTAGTTATTTGTTTAAATATTTTATAAGCGAGATGTGAATTTAAAACGAATTTTGTCCATACTGGATGTTGTTTTAATTTTGCTTTTATTATCGCTATCGTTGATATTGCTCTACCGCTTTCTTATTGATCACAGTAGTCTAGTTACTGTTAAAAGAAATAACATTTTACAAGTTGTTCTGCCTCGGTTTTCCCAAACGCCTAAAGTATGGGATTCTTCAAAAAGGGTCTTAGAAGGTTTTTACAAGGTCGGCAGCGCGAGTGTGGCGCCTCTGGTGTTGCAAACGTTCATAGGCTGCGGTGACCACCGGTCTTTCTGGAGGGCCGTATGCTTGTCTGCCACCTTAATAGTATAAAAAAAAGATGTGATTAGCATAAAACATTATGTCAGTTAGGGTCCCGTACTCAAAGAGTAGAAACGATGCCCTATACAAGAGACACCGCTGTCCGTCTGTATATCTATCACGAGCCTGTATATCATAAACCGTGAAAATTTTACAAGTGATGTATATCTGTTGCCGCTATAACAACAAATCTATACATATAATAAAATGATAGAAAAGTCAAAACTGTACATTGGAAATATTAAAAAAAAAATACTCGCTGGGTGTTCAACATAAGATAGCTTTTTGTCTGTTTGTCTGTTTGCTTTGCTTTGTCCGGAAGGATCTCGGAAAGTACTCAATAGATTTGATTCAAATTTTGCACAAATATTACCTAGGGGTAGGGTGTTAAAATAGGCTATATATTATCTCGCTTCATATCCTAGGGGCTAAGCAGAGAGCAATCAAATTTTCATTGTAACAATTTACACGCGTACGAAGTCGCGGGCAACAGCTAGTACTAAAATAAAAAAGACGGATATTAAAGGGGGCATCCATACAACATACGATATACATGTTCTTTTTACCATGTTTTTGTACGGAACCCTCTGTGTGCGAGTCCAACTCGCACTTGGCCGGTTTAAAGGTTGAATAGAAGCTGCGTGGTTTGGAACAGCAAAAAATTCTAAAACAACAAAAAGTACGAGAATTACAATAAAATAAAATAACAACTGTCAAATTGTTCTTACAATTTGTCAGTCAAAAAATTTCTCTCGCCATCTGGCATCTAAATGTAAGACCTTAAAGGTTAAACTGGAAATCTTCTCGAAACAATTAAAAATTTTCTTAGGCCGTTAAACGAGGTCAAAGCATTTAGGAGAACTGTTATTTCGTGGAACAATAAAAAGCTATGAGTTCTCCGAGTCATCGAGAAAAGTAATTGACCTAAAACCTTCGTATTCACCAGGGAATTGTAGGGTTGAGCAAAGAAACGCCATGTATCTTGATACAAATTTGGAGAATGATGACATAGTATGTTTTGAAATAAAGGAGATTGATTGAAAGCAAGTCTTGTTAAAATAATAACTTTTGTAGTACTTTTGTACCTGCTACTGATACTACTCATAGTATTACTAACTTCGGTGTAAATATTAGTAATGGAAGCTAGTTTCAATATAGTTAGACATCTTTTTTAGAAATAAAGCCTCCGTTTTAAAACTAGATTTTAGTTAGTCCAAAAATACGTGAATCAAACATTTAAGTTTAGCAAAGTTGGTTGTTCGTTTTAACGTTTTTCGGTATAAATAACGGTATCTAATAATAAATAACTTCCAGCAGAATAATTTTAAAAGAGAATGTTTAGTAAATATTTCCTTAAAACGGGCGTCCTCCAAAACATTTATTTTTCGCTTTTTGGCGAGCAGGGGTCGTCTTCAATCGACTCCTATTTAAAAAAAAACATGGCAACGGGTGTGAAATAAAACAATATTAAATAATACGAGCAGACAAGACCGTTAGTAGAGAAATAACCCTGAAGTATAAGTTCTGACATAAATACAAAGTTCACACGGAACCGGAGTGCTGGAAGCCATTTGGCATGACATACGCACCATTGAATGTTCGAAGTTGAAAGTTGCATGAATTATGATCCGATATTGATATCCAACTGCACTTTAACTTGTAAGAAATATTCTCTTCAAAAATATTTTTTGAAGAGTAATTTTCACAGTCAATTGACTGTTCATACGCGTAAACTTTTAATGCCTATTTATTTGTTATACCTACTTTATTTTTGGTTTTATTATATGCCTTTTTTTGGGGTTCCTTAGCCAAATGGCAAAAACGGAACCCTTATAGATTCGTCATGTCTGTCCGTCTGACCGTCACAGGCACTTTTCTCCGAAACTATAACACATGTCCAGACACAAGCATTTCACATCCAAATCGCTTACTTAGAAATGTATGGCATGCAATTTTTTTTTGGAAATTATTTGTTGGCACAAACAGGTATTAGTTAATTTAAGACCGGATTCGACCAAAATCGGAGTAAGGCTATGCTAGAGAATAACTTGTACAGCTTGGCAAAAAATTCTAGAATATTCTATAACGGAACTAATATTTTGCAGGTTGGCTACATTGTCAAAGAGCTGCCAATAACGTCACATAATTATGTCTGTCAGTTAATGACGTTATACAATTTGATTGGTGGGTTTTATTGACGGTTGTTGACAACTGGATACTGATTGGTGGCTCTTTTTAACGGGTTGCCATTTAAACAGCACAGTGGCTCCTCCATTATTTTCTTCTCTTTTTGCCAAGCTGTACTTATTCTTAAGGGGCGGTTATTGCGCACAAGTAGGCATTTGGTGCTCCCCTCTCGCCCCGGGCGCAAGACACACCGCGCGCCGGCAGCGGCAGTCAACTCTCATGCCACAGTATACAGTATAGTAGAAAGAAACAGCATGCTAACTTTGTTTGACGTAGTAAATGCATCTAACTTTATTAAGTGTATCTAGTAATTTATTAGTTTCGTAAATAAAAATAAAAGAGTTAATCGTAAATAAATTATGTATATTATACTATTATTTTTAAGCTAAAGAGTTTGTTTGTTTGTTTAGTTGTTCTAACTCTAGAGTCTAAGAGACTGCTAGTTGAATTTCAAGAGTTTCTTAACAGAATGTCCATTTTTGAAAAATACCAAAATATATAACATCACGCTAAGGCGAATAAGAGCTTAGCAGCAACGAAACATTTTTCGACAACTAGGATATTTCATTTCTTTTGAGAGTTTCCGTTGCGTACGTTTGCTACAGTTGCGTAAAAAATGTAAATTACATAATAGCTGGTCATAAAAATTTCTAAAGTTTTCTAAAGTTGGTATGCTAAGTATGAATCACGGGATCATTGTGCAATCCAAAATGGCCGCCGCGGTGTAATCACAAAATTTCATGATGGGTGTCTTTTAAAGGGTTTTTGGTATGCTGAGTACGAATCACGTACTAATTTTGCAATCCAATATGGACGCCGCGCCGTAATCACAAAATGTCATGATGGGTATCGTTTAAGGGGTTTCTTGGTATGCTGAGTACGAATCACGTGATAATTTTGCAATCCAATATGGGCGCCGCGCCGTAATCACATAATTTCATGATGGGTATCGTTTAAGGGGTTTCTTGGTATGCTGAGTACGAATCACGTGATAATTTTGCAATCCAAAATGGCGGCCGCGGTGTAATCACAAAAATTCATGATGGGTATCATTTAAAGGGTTTTTTGGTATGCTGAGTACGAATTACGTACTAATTTTGCAATCCAATATGGCCACCGCGCCGTAATCACACAATTTCATGATGGGTATAGTTTAAGGGAATTCTTGGTATGCTGAGTACGAATCACATGATAATTTTGCAATCCAATATGGGCGCCGCGCCGTAATCACAAAATTTTATGATGAGTATCGTTTAAAGGGTTTCTTGGTATACTGAGTACGAATCACGTGATAATTTCGCAATCCAAAATGGCCGCCTCGGTGTAATCACAAAATTTCATGATGGGTATCGTTTAAAGGGTTTTTGGTATGCTGAGTACGAATTACGTGATAATTTTGCAATACAATATGGCCGCCGCGCCGTAATCACAAAATATCATGATGGGTGTCGTTTAAGGGGTGTATTGGTATGCTGAGTACGAATCCTGTGATAATTTTGAAATGCAATATGGCCGCCGCGCCGTAATCGCAAAAATCCATGATGGTTATCGTTTAAGGGGTTTTTTGGTATGCTGAGGACGAATCACATGATAGTTTTGCAATCCAAAATGGCCACCGCGCCGTAATCACATAATTTCGTAATGAATATCGTTTAATAGGTTTTTTCAAATGCTGAGTACGAATAACATGATCATTTTGGAATTCAATTTGACCGCCTAAGCTATTTAGGCCTACTTGCGCGGAGAGTCGAGTTAAATATATAAATATAGAGTTAGTAAGCTCTGAGTTAAATAAATAACTTCTTAACTCTGACCACGTCGTGCACAGTTGCAAATTGGCACGCGGTTAACTAACTCACAGTAAACCGAACAAGTTTTTTTAGTCTGTCGTTCCATGCAATCCAACCACACACAAATATTAGAACGAAGAATGGAACATGTGTCTCTATCTCTTTTACACTACAGTCTGCTACGTATGATTTACGATACTACCATACTTACGATACCAATCATAAAATTTTGTGATTACGGCGCAACGGGCATATTGGATTGCAAAATTATCACGTGATTCGTACTCAGCATACCAAAAAACCCCTTAAACGATACCCATCATGAAATTTTGTGATTATGGCGCGGTGGCCTTTTTGGATTGCAAAATTAGTACGGGATTCGTATTTAGCATACCATAAAGCCCTATAAACGATACCCATCATGAAATTTTGTGATTACAGCGCGGTGGGCATATTGGATTGCAAAATTATCACGTGATTCGTACTCAGCATACCAAAAAAACCCTTAAACGATACACATCATGAAATTTTGTGATTATGGCACGGCGGCCATATTGGATTGCAAAATTATCACGTGATTCGTACTCAGCATACCAAAAAAACCCTTAAACGATACACATCATGAAATATTGTGATTATGGCACGGCGGCCATATTGGATTGCAAAATTATCACGTGATTCGTACTCAGCATACCAAAAAACCCCTTAAACGATACCCATCATGAAATTTTGTGATTACGGCGTGGCCGCCATGTTGGATTGCGGAATTATCATGTAATTCGTAGACATTTTAATGCATTAGGTAGCTGGTTACCATGTCGTGAAAACACTTAAAAAGTAAAAGATCACCACATTTTTACCATGAGTCGCGTATGTATTTGTAACGGTTAATCTAATTACATTTTGCCCATTACTGATATTTTTATACTGTGGCGCGATTTCAATGTAATTTGGCATAATAATTACGAAATAGTTGCGAAAAAAACTGACACAGGTCCTGCCTCCACAAGCGCCAGGGCGAGACTGATCGGCCGTCAGCGGCGCAATTCTATTGCGTTTGGTAGATATTCGTACATGATAACTATGTAAATAGTTGTTTATAGAAAAACGCTTGGAAAATGTGTATAAAAACTTAATACCTTTAATTGAGTGCAAAAAAAATATATAAAATGTTAATAGTTTAGCCACAGTTTTGAAAAAACTTTTCTGAGAGAGTCAACTTTGGGATTTTTTTCTATCTAGTGAAATTTATTGGATCGTGTAACGGGCTCGGAATATGTTTAGCTTATATCCTTAACTATTATATATATATATATATATTTCAGATTTAAAAACCCTTTACTTTTTGACTAGGATTGTTTCAAAAAACTCAAAATCTGACCCACGTGGCCTTAAAGTAAAGTGTTTTTCTATTTTACCAACAACTAATAAGCACAACGTAACTATGGTAACCATACTGAAGTAGACGTAACTATGGTAATAATACTGAAGTAGACTACTTCAGTACAAGTTATTCTCTAGTATAGTCTTATTCAGAAATTACTTATTATACCTATATATTAGTACCTAGTTAGTACTGAGAGTCTCGTAGCTGGATTTTATTTTTCGTTTCGTAGTGGATTTCATTCCTTTTTCATTACAAAGCCTAAATCAAACAAAAGGATTACATATAAATTTTATATTACAGTTGCACTTTGTAGTGTAACGTGGCAAATATCTATCTATTTTTTTTTGCTGGACGATATCGTCAAAGGCTTTTTATTTTACCGCGTACTGAAATTAATAAAGGATTTAAAGGTATTATTATGATTGAACGACTTTTTCAATTTCACCGCGCCATTCGAACGGTAATGAATGTTTACTCACTGCCGGCGTCCACAAAAAAATTGAAAATTTTGTATTAAAAATTTTGCTAACGAAAATATCAGTGTCATTACAATTAGTATTAAAAATTTTGCTTATGAAAATATCAGTAACATGTCTTACTCTTATCAATTATCTCAAAACTGCAACTAACTCGGTGCTATATATTGATCATAAAGTAAAAAAATAAAATAGCAGTTGCTTAAGAACTGATCGCGATCACGCACACACGTCCCAAAGAAGATCAACCCATTCCTTTTACAAACAGAATAACCTAAATCTGTCTTCAATCGGAGCACGGCACGGACAGGCACAGCCCATAGGTATCATTCTGTCAAATCTATGTCAAATTGCAAACTGTTGATCGAGATAGATAGATAGATAATAGACGTATGCGATATGATAAGGATTGGTCTATCTTAACATATTATGAAACTAGCTGAGCCCGCAACTTCGTTTACGTCACATAAGGTGTATGAAAGGAAAGGTATTTCTTCATCAGAGTCATCAAGCAGCGTCTGAAACTGCCCTGTTTGCTTAATCATAAAAGAGCTTAATGATTAAGTCTATTTTAAAACAATTCAGTCCACGCCTTCGGCGCGGACTTAATTGTTTAAAAATAGTCTTAATCATTAAGCTCTTTTATGATTAAGCCAACACGCCAGTTTAGGTTCACTCACATTCAAAGAAACCCCTTTTTTTTTTTTTTTTTTTTTTTTAACGTGAGGGAAAATCCTCGTAGGATGCTATGCCGGACTCTTACCGACTAAAAAACCTCACGTAACGCCCAACAGCCTATGGTTGAGAGCCCCGGGTAAGCCCTCAGGAAGGATGTCCCGTGACTCCCAACAGACCTACGGCCGCCAATGCGGCCTCGCCCATTGGGTGGTTCGGGTGCAATCCCGCGTCTATGGGGGGTTTCGGGTGTGACCCCGCTTCTAAGGGGGGGCGTGCGTGAGTGCTCACGTCACGCTGCCGTCATGGGCCTGCTTCTGTAAGGACGGTGAGCGGCCCTCCCACCGTCCTCAGACCCCCGGTCATGGAGGCCGATAGTCCTCGGCGAAGACACGTCGGCGGCGCCCGGGGCGCCGACTGCGGAACTCGGGTGGGAGAGTTCTCTCCCGCACCCGGCCCGCCGCCTCCTTCGCGAGCATGACCTGCTCGCAGAACGAGGCGGCGCAGTCCCACTTACTCCCGCTGGAGAGCATGGCTCGCACCATGGCCTCAAGCGAGAGGGTGTCCACGCCCAGACCCACTACGAGGACCTGTCGCTGTTGTGCCCACGCCGTGCACTCCACCAGCGTGTGGAGCGCCGTGTCATCGCTGCGGTCCTCGCAGTGCTGACATTCGGCCGTGGTTTCCCGGTGTGTATCAAAGAAACCCCTACAATTAAAATTTTCAAAATATCTGATTCTTAAAAGTGTTATAACTCTTTTATTTCTAAACCGATTTACATAAAACAAACGCTAAATGTTAACTGGAGCAAACTTCAACACAATAAAAAAAACCGCATTGCAATCGGTTGAGCGGTTACTGAGATTAGCGTGCACAACCGTACAGACAAACAGATATACAGACATACAGACATACAGACAAACAGACAAAAATTCTAAAAATCATTGTTTTGGGTTCTATTGCGTTCATAAAGCCCCCCTATAATATTTTTTCTTATTTATCTTCCATGTACAGACAGCGACCTGTTACGATTTTATTATATGTATTGATGATAAATCTGTCCCTTTGAGTAATTTAACGTTAATTTTTTATACTTCGAAAAGTTATTTTTGTCTATTGGTCGACTATTATTCGTATACCTATTTCCTTTGAAAAGATATCAATTTTGAGACATTTTAATCAAAGTAAAAATCCTACTAATATTATAAATGTGAAAGTTTGTGAAGATGTTTGGATGTTTGTTACTCAATCACGCTCTAACGGCTGAATCGATCTGGCTGAAATTTGGTACAGGGATAGAGTATAGTCTGGAATAACACATAGGCTACTTTTTATCGCGGAAAATGTTCCCACGGGAAGCGGGAACGGGAACCAAATTTCACGCGGGCGAAGCCGCGCGCATCAGCTAGTATTTTATAATTTTATGTGTATCGGCGTTTTTTCTTTATATACCTAACCGAATACAACAAGATTCAGTCAGATTCAGTTGCGGTAAGAAGAAATGAGATGAGAATGTGGGTACTCACACTTAACCCCAACAAATTTAGGAGTAAATGAACTCCTAAATTGAAAACTGTATCGGAGTTTTTTATTAATTCTAAGGAGGTTATTTTTATTCGTTTGTTGGTTATTTTTATTATTATATTTCGAGCCCAGCAAGACAGCCGTAGGGATTTCCACACGAGATAATTCTGTTAATTTACAAAGTCTCTCTTCGCTAAACTGTGACTAGGAGTAACTATAAAGGTTACTTGTTTATTACGGAACCCTAAAAAAACACACCAACATCAATGAATGAACTTTAAGGCTGACCGCACATATGTCAGCACCGTACGCGCCGCACGCGCCGTACGCGCCGCATTTCCTGATAGCCTCGCACATACGCGCCGTACGCGCCGCACGCGCCTTACGCGCCGTAAGCAATTCTTTGGTATTGCCAACTATAGCAGTTTCTTTTACCTCTGGTGTGAAACGGTACAGTGAGTGGTATTGTGACAGTGGGCTATGAAGGGAAGATCCCTTCGGAACAGAATGTACAAAACGCAGAATGTACATAACGCAAAATGTACAAAACGCAAAATGTAAACAACTCGCAAAGTGTACACAACGCAGAATGTGCACGTTAGGGCTTGTCTTTATTATAATAGGTCTAGATCGGCAAAACAAATTAAGATCGGCGAAACAAATGAAGATCGTCAGTACAAATGACGGTCGGATAAACAAATGACGATCGAAAAAACAAATGCAGATCACTAAAACAAGAGACTATAAGCAAGTTGTTAATGTCAAAAATTACTGGCAGCCATATTTTGGAATCTAGATGCAATTGCCATTCAAAAAAATTGGTGCAAGCAAATCTCGACCTTAATGACTTTTTTCTAAAAATGTGCTTTTAGGCGTTTATAGACATCACTGATCACTAATATATAAAAAATAAATAGATATTATGCATGCTCATAAGGTTGAAATTTGCTTGCACCATTTTTTTAATCTAGATGCTATAACCATTCAAAAAAATAGGTGCAAGCAATTCTCGACCTCATGAACATGAATAATATTTATTTAATTTTTACATATTCGTGATCAGTGATGTCTATAAACGCCTAAAAGCACATTTTTAGAGGAGTGTCATTAAGGTCGAGATTTGCTTGCACCAATTTTTTAAATGGCAATCGCAACTAGATTATAAAATATGGCTGCAAGTAATTTTTAACCTTATCGACTTGCTAAGTATTTGGTTTTACTGATCTGCATATGTTTTTAGATTGTCGTTTGTTTATCCGACCGTCATTTGTTTTATCGATCTTCATTTGTTTCGCCGATCTTCATTTATTTAGCCGATCTAGACCCATTATAGTACAGACAAGCCCTTACGTGCACATTCTGCGTTGTGTACATTTTGCGTTTTGTACATTTTGCGTGTGGTGCTCATTTTGCGTGTGGTGCTCATTTTGCGTTTTGTACATTCTGCCCCGAAGGGAAGGGTGTTGTAATAGCCTGCTTATTGGCGAAGGAAGAATAAAATGAAAGGAGTAAATATTTCTTTCAAAAATACAAATCGCTAGTTTATGAAAGATCATATAAAGTTCCGTTTATTTAAATTGAATTTCTTAGAAATATAAAGAAACTTCTCTTTGCATTTGCCTGATAATTCAGTATAAAACCCGTGTGCATGTATTATGTATTGTCCGGTTTGAACATTATTTCCGTATAGATACGGGCAAATACGTATACATATATGGCAGCACTGAGCATGCATGCGGCTACATCGAGCACCAGCACGCGCCGTACGCGCCGCATTATGACGTCATCAGAATGTTATTCGGATGCCTACCGCATTTCACGAAATGCGGCGCGTACGGTGCGGGTGTAATGTGCGAGGTTCCATACAATTTCACACAACGAATTCTAAAATGCGGCGCGTGCGGCGCGTACGGTGCTTAATATGTGCGAGCAGCCTTAATTCGCTTTAAAATTGAAAACTTATATTGAGTTGCGTAGCAACGCAACGTGTACTGAGTCTCAAAAGTAGGGTGAAAAGTAGGTAGGTACTCGTTCCTAATAATTTCATTAATTATACCCGGTTTTAAGTGTTCTGGGGTTCTTAACAATTCATTATTATTTTACGCTCGAGTACCCCGTAAACATCGGAGCGAGATGAAGTACACTTTAAAGTTATCTCAAAGAGTAGCATCTGTAAATAAGACTTGAATCAAAGAATAATTATTGGAACTTCTTAATTGCAGGAATTTCTATCCTTTTTGAACAGCTGTTGCAATGAAGAACTTATTAATAACAATAGCTATTTTATGGTTAATAATAATATCAGACAATTAGAAATACATAATAGGCTTATAGCACGTTTATTGTACCGGCGCGGCGTCGAGTCGGCGTCGAGGTTTAATCTTTTTCTGAAAATTTATTTTATATTTAATTCAAATTGAATTTTCGCCGAATACCAGGTTACCTACGCTACTGATTTACTAGGTATTAGAAAGCGTTTATCAGAATGAACTATACCTACTCGTACTCGGCAATAAACTCACGACCTTATAAATGGAACAAAATTAATTTTATGGCGAAATGTGGGTATACACTATGCCTTTGCCTACCCCTTATCGGATAAAAGCGTGACCTGTATGTTTGTACATAAATTATTACCAAATCGTAAATAAAGTTGCGTAGCTCACGTGTTTCCTTCATCTTACAATCCCGGGTTCTTCAAGAGAAGTGAGGAGGCACATCACAGGGCCGCCAACTTGAGGACCACTGTCAGAAGTGGCCCCCAATCGCTAGATGCGCTACGGTTTTCCACCAGGCTGGTGACGACGTCAATTTGGCGAGCTAAATATAAAACAAAAAGTTTAATACTGACAGTCGCTTACAGTTACTTGCCACGGCTCGTTCGCGCAGTGTACAACTGCCGTGCTGAGACCCCGGGTTCGAATCCCAGGTCTAAACAAATATTTGTGTGATTGACAAATTGTTAATGTGAGTTTCAAAGTTTGGATTCTACGTACAATGTATATGTAATTATGTAGGTATGTATTTAAAAGTTAGCTATGAGATCTACACAACCGACAAACATAGTTAGGTATAATATGTTTCTCGGTTGAGTAGATACCATAGCACGAGCTTAATTATTAGCTTCATTTAGTTAGATTATAACGCGTTGTATGACAATGTAAAAAAAAAACAGAGCTTCAATTCCATATTTACAAAGAACTGCCTGGTTTATATATAACAAGCAAAATAACAACGTTTAATTAGGCCTAAATATATTTTGCGAGTAGCTAAAGAAACAAAGACGACTAATTGACCTGTTGCCCACAAAATCAATATGAACTTACCGTAGTCGCTCTGTGGACGTGACAGAATATAAGAAATGCGCACATGTTACATTCAAAAAATAGAAGATACGAGTATATCTACAACCCCCTGCATCAATAGTGTAGCCTACGACTTTTTTTTAACATAATCCTTAATGGATGCTATGCCGGACTCCTACTGACTAAAAAACCTCACGTAACACCCAACAGCCTACGGTTGGCGGCCCCGGGTAGCCCTAGGAAGGATGTCCCAGGACCCCCAACAGAGCCTACGCCTAATGTAGGGTTTCGTAGCTACTACTTGAAGCTCAAATTAGCTTTTTCAGCATCACTCCCAGGACTCCCAACAGAGCCTACGCCTAATGTAGGGTTTCGTAGCTACTACGTGAAGCGCAAATTTAACTTTTTCGGCATCACTCCCAGGATTCCCAACAGAGCCTACGCCTAATGTAGGGTTTCGTAGCTATAGCTACTACTTGAAGCGCAAATTTAGCTTTTTCGGCATCTCTAATACGTATGCCCGTATCAAATTAAAGTATAGCCTTCTAGTACATAGATACATAGATGGACAGACCGATTTCTTAACTTCTACAACTCCAGCTTGAATGTGTGCGTGTGACCAATAATGCTAAGCAAATGTTCCGTCAACACGTCCGTCAACTATAATGACAGATGTGGCGCGGCAGGGAGTTGCCGATCTGTATGTAAAACTATTATATTATCTTTGCTTCTACAAAACCCGGAATCTAACAAACGACGTATAAAAAATGTAGGGATGTGTGTACCTGTATGAAAAAAATCATGAAAACTTAGGCAAAAGCACTTTGTCTACTCACTTGTATTATAACGTTGAAGGTTAAGCAAAGCGTGAGAAAGGCCAAAAACCAGTCCTTTTTCTAAATGCAATCCACTAAATTTGCGTGAAAAGAGTCGAAATGTAACATCCCAGTTTCTCAATCGACCGCAGTTGGGTTGGCATCAAATAATCGTATGAAATATTTCAACCAGGTTCAAAGCTGACCGTAATTATTTAAGGCAGGCTGGCTCTAAGGCTCAATTTATACAAACATTATTGCTACTTCAGTCGATGGGATATTTTGGTTGGGTCTGGTAAAAGCCATGGAACATTATTATCGTATAGCTTATAGGAAAGTTATTCTTATCGATATTTGTAGGAGTTGGGTTCGTATTAGATTTTAGTTAAACTGGGCTTGAAATTGGAACAAAAAATATGATTATAACTGGTTCTACTTCAGTCCTTGTGACATTAAACAAAAGAGTTATAAGCTTTAACCAGCTGAGCTTGGAGTTCGCATTGTGTCCTGCCGAGAACTCAATTTAAGCCAGATGGCAGTCGTTTCCGATAATGCCAAAATAACCAGCCTGCATCATAGCTACTTGTAGCAACAAAGCAAAGCGGAACCAACCTAGCTCTTAGTTTGAAAAGTGATAAGAACTTTTTTGTGCATATTTTGTGATTTTCAATAACTCAATTAATAGTAAGAATACTGCTAAAGTTTAAAAATAGTACTAGTAAGTTATTGTGGTATGAAAAATAAAACAAACACTCGTAGTTTTATTTTTAGTTTGGTTGGTTGAATTGAAAACAGTGTAGCAGAGCCTGTATGTCTGTACTAGATCCTCATTATGCGTTACTCAGAAAGAGCACCTGCTGTGAGGCGAGGTTGTGGTTCTGTCCGCAAGGTCTTTGTGGAATTACTTAGTAGATACCTTTTTACTAAAATAGAAAGTCTTACATATAATAATAATAATATAATAATAAATATTCTTTATTGTACACCATCAAAAGAATACAATTATAAAAAAAAAATAAGTGTTAACAATATATGTACAAAAGGCGGCCTTATCGCTAAGAGCGATCTCTTCCAGGCAACCTTATAGCCAATTTATAACACAATGATGTTTAGTGTTACTCACCAACTAGCGCGAGGTAGCTATGCAGAGAACTCTTTCCCAGGGCGCCTTACTACAGAGATTCCAGTGTGCGTGCAAAGGTAGGCTAGGGCTCTAACGAAAACAGACAATAGGGTGTACACACATATATCTATTAAGAACACAGCACGCTACAGAGACACACAGAGAGCTTATTCGCTGGTAGACACAAATATCACAGATACACAGTAAAATAGTCTGGGCTTAGGTACTAATACTACTAGACTACACATAAGTAGTGGATCTACTGGCCTGCAGTGTGAGCTGAGTGAGAGTGACTGGCTGTTGTTACATATTAAGAGGGTAGTATGATAGTATCTCTGCGAGTATTTTAATTTAGGTATCTGTTCTCTACAAATGCGTCTCCTCATAGAAATAGGAATTTTGCTAAAGTAAAAAGTAGCCTATGACAACTTCCATACATAAAATAATACCCATTTTAATAATTTGATGCGTTACTTCAAAACACAAAAGATAAACACATATTCTATTAATAATATTGATATGGATAAGAAGCACAGCAAATTACAGAAATACGATACATAAGATGAAGCGCTTACTGCAAATGTTTCGGTATTTGATACGAGCATAGAGGCTTTCATATGAAACAAGTTATTTACCATTTACCCGAAGGTTCAGGGGCAGGCCTTAGCGTGCATATTTTATAAGAGAGCCGAACAAAACGTTTTAGGATTTCGTCTACTCGGATGAAAATGAAATTGTTAGTAGAGAGGTCTTATTTCTTATCCATGTAAGTAATGTTTTATTGTAGATGTAGACACATGAACATCTTCAATTCTGAATACGGAATTAGTCTTTATGTAATAAACATTTCAGGGAATTACGAAACGGAGTAGGCATCACAATACACCCTACCTATACACTTTGACACTTAGACGAGGCGTTTCAGTCGAGTTGTAATTTTTTTGCTGACGAATTTTCGGTGGGTGTTTTGTACATGATATTAAAAATAATGTTAAATATATTCACTATCATAAATACATAGACTAACACATTATAATTTCCTTAATGTGTGGACTTAGGATTAAGTATTATACTCTCAGGAATAATGGTTAAGGAAACCTAGTTATCTGTTAGGAGAGGGAAAGAGAAAGATACACAGTATTTGGATAGTAAGTATCACGTTTATAAAAACTAGCTAATTAATGTTAACTAGATACTTATATTATTAGAAAAGATTAGATTTTGTAACATTTTATTGCTGTTCGGCTGTTATTTATCCTAATGTCTTCTTCTCAATAAAGAAATATTACCACTAAACTCTTTAAAAAATCCAACACATAGTTACCGAGATCCAAACAAGAAACTCTTCAAGGAACCTTTATAATATTAGCACAGACGATAATTTTGTATGCACAAGTACATATTACGCGCATGGATTTACGAGGCAGGAAGGAAACAGCCGTCTCTTGAGAAGATAACACAAGGCGGAGGAGGATGAGATCATTAAATACTTCAACATTCAGAACATAATGGTATGTAGATACTTATAAGAACTTTCCTTTTGTATGTACGTAACAGCTTTAGATAGGTTGCCTTTTCGTTGTATAGTAGATATTGATGAAAAAAGACAACTTAGAGGCCGCATACACCTACAATACTATTGATCAATATTTTTATTGTTCAATATTCCTAATCACCATCTTCTGAATACACACCTTCCATAATATTGACTCAATAACATTACCTACATCAATATTTTTATTTCTGTCCGAGTATATGTCTGACGCAGAAAAGTAAATTCCAAACTCGATATTCCGATATCCGACTGAAAAATATTGATCAATATTAAGCCAACACGGTGCGATAAAAAAATTGATCAATAAAATTTAAGCTCCGTCAAACTTTTGTTTAGTGATTGTTCAAACCTCAATATTAAGCCTACACGGTGCAAAAAAAAATTGATAAATAAAATTTAAGCTCCGTCAAACTTTTGTTTAGTGATTGTTCAAACCTCAATATTGTCCTACACGTATAAGTGCCCTACACGGTCAACTTATTGAACAATAACTTAAATTGATTAATATTATTGTCCGTGTATGGGGCCGGTTAGACTTTTTACAAAATAAAAAAAGTGTGGAAAATCCGTCATGGATGCTATTCCCTAGCTACTGCCTACGATTGGGAGCCCTGGGCAATCCCTCGAAAGGATGTCCCCAGGTAGCGAAAGATGCTTAGTGATCATTTACAGAACATTGAAGTCAGCACGACGTTTCTATACATTTGTTATAATATATTTTGTTCCAACTTAAATAATAATTCTGTAATGAGGTTCGTTAAGTTTATCTCGACCTGAGAAAGAGGATCCTTCTGTTATATATTTAAATTCTGGTCGTTTTATTTCATTGCATTGTAAATCCAGGTTAAATGAGATATTAAATTTATTATTATGTGGCTACAACACATTTCCCTTTAACTGAGAGAGAAAAGGCAAAATTATTTTTGTTATTCATTCAGCGTTGAGAGTACGAAATAGGTTTGCTAACAAGGTATTACGTGAGACAAAAACTACGAAGAGAAAAATATAAGCGGATACTTTGCCTCTGGCTATCGGTGTATAATATCTGTTGGTAA
This sequence comes from Miltochrista miniata, assembly GCA_933228765.1. Classification (NCBI taxonomy): domain Eukaryota; kingdom Metazoa; phylum Arthropoda; class Insecta; order Lepidoptera; family Erebidae; genus Miltochrista; species Miltochrista miniata. The sequence goes on along the minus strand of OW121757.1, from coordinate 16,249,999 downwards.
TCCTGGATATATCCTTCCGAGGGCTTACCCGGGGCTCCCAACCGCAGACAGAAGGAAGGTAAAGGTCATAGCCCACTTACACGACTCTGCTCCCACCCGGCAAAAGTAATATAATTCAAATATAGGCTTTAAATATTTCTATTTAGATATATTTTACATTGCCATCATCAATTAGCAGACAGCTCACTTTCAGCGAGCTTACCGCCCTCAGACTGCTCGGGGGTTGACGCCTCGTTGGCCGTGCATTGTAGACGAGCGGTCGGCGCGGTGCCGCCTCGGTGCCCGCTCGCTTACTGCTTACAGTCGCCGCACCCGCACGCGCCGGCGCTGTCACCGGCAGTGTGACCGTTTTGCAGTATTTTAATACTTTTTCGGTATATTTTATTGACTTTTTTCGATATCAGTATATTAATGGGTATATTGTCAAAGTCAGTATTTTTGGGTATATTTTGAATAAAAGGTTAGGGTTACACCTCCATGTCTCAGCGAACATTGAAGTTCTGGGGATTTCCTGGATTTTGTCCATAATATTTTATTCGGGAGCATATAATTATAATCTTATGTTCAGTGGTCCTATTAGCCAATCGAACCACGGTTAAATGATATTTTCCGTTGTCACATCAATGTGGCAGATTTTTTTTTGAAGCGTGATGAAAGTGAAGTATTTTGAATTACATCCTTCAAATAGAATGTTAAATGTCAATTCTAGGTTCTTCTTTTATAAAAATAAGGAAGTAATTAAAGAATAAAGCACGTTTTACAATCGGTAATTTTATCGGAATAATTTTCCCTGTGCAAGTTGGTATATTTCATTGCTTTAATGGAAACCGATCGCGAACTGTGTCTATTGCGAAAAGTGAGAGCGGTCGGCGGGTGGACAGCAGGCCGTCTGCCAGCTGTCGCCGTGTGGACTGCTGGGTGCGTGCTAGCTGTCGCCGCGTAGACTGCGAGCAGTAGTCTTAGTTTAGGGCAGTGTTGGGTGGAAGCTGAGGTGGAGCAGAGTCGTTTAAGTGGGCACACGCCAAAAAAAACGGAGTATAATATTTAGTACTCGGAGATAAAGGCCTGATTACTTTTCATGTATATAGTAATATTTACTACAAAAATCTTTGCTGTGTGTAGAATAGCTAATCATTATTATCTGTCACGTCCGCAGAGCGACCGCGGTTAGACCATATTGATTTTGTGGGCAACGGGACAGTTCATCGCGATCTTTAACCATTGAAAATTATAGGTTGCAGTTCTACTATAGACTGTTGGTAATTCTGGGGATATCCCCAGAATTACCAACAGTCTATAGACCCGGGTCAACCCTTGGAAGGATATCCTTCCAAGGGTTTACCCGGGTCTTACGACCACAACCGTAGCAAAGATAATATAATAGTATAACATACAGATCGCAACTCCCTGCCGCGCCACAGCTGTCATTACAGTTGAAGGACGTGTTGAGGGAACGTTTGCTTAGCATTATTGGTCACACGCACACATTCAAGCTGGAGTTTCCGCCCTGTGACCGTAGTTAGTAGGTAGGAAACGTGTGGTTACCGACGTAAGAGTTCGGTATAGCATCCAACCCATGACGGATTTCTCACACGTAAAAAAAACTATAGATAAAATTACGTACATCTATCTATATGTATAAAAATCAATGCCACTTTTCGTTGTAATTTTATAAGTCAAGAATGGGCTCACCTATCCAAACCAATTTTTTAGGCTTTGTTCGGACTATTTAGTAGATGGTTTATGTGAAGTTTGAACAAAATCGGTCTAGCGGTTCTTCATTTATCACGTTCATCCAACACCTAAGTAACTTTCAACCATGGGTTGTCACAACCAGAGCATGGGTGGCAGCGCGTGTGTGGCGCCTCTGGTGTTGCAAACGTTCTTAGGGACGGTAACCAGCCATCAGGTGGGTCGTAAGCTGGTCTGCCACCTTAGTACTAGAAAAACATCAACAATTGGAACTTAAACGCGTGATGATTTTTTTTTTACAGTTAGCTTGCCAAAATGATGCCGAACCCAGGATTGTAAGAGGAGGGAAACACGAGCACACACAGAGAAACGATCTTTTGAATCGTTCAGTTCTAGCGAAGATTCTCTCCACTCTGTGTGAGAGTGACACCTCTGCCCAGCACGCGTTGTTCGGGATCGGAAAGGAGTGGGCGGGATTAGGTTGAAGAGTTCTTCAGAACACTCACCGTGATAGATACGGTAGAATGCAGCCAAAGATGCCAAAATAATATTATAATTCTATCTCGAAAAGACATTTTAGTAATAAAATTTCCTAATAAAGTAATTTACTATCGCAAGTCAACTTCCCTCAACAAATATTCGTGAAAAATGCTCAAAGAATCATTATTTGGATAACCATCTATCTGATACCCATAATCGTAGCACTTTAAGTGAAAAAGTGCCCAACTTTGCAAATATTTGAAACTAGAGGATACGTCACGCGGTTTCACTCGCCTAGTTCCCGTTCCCATGGGAATACAATTATTTTCTTCCATAAGAACCTTTTCCTGACAATACCTTACACAACAAAAAAAGAATTAGTGAAATCGGTCCACCTGTTCTGAAGTTATGCGCTTACCAACACATTTTGCGATTCATTTTTAGGGTTCCGTACCCAAAGGGTAAAGAACGGGACCCTATTCATGAGACTTCGCTGTCCGTCTGTCTGTCTGTCTGTCTGTCTGTCTGTCTGTCCGTCAGGAGGCTGTATCTCATGAACGGTGATAGCTAGAGAGTTGAAATTTTTACAGATTATGTGTTTTTGTTGCCGCTATAACAAAAAATACTGAAAACAAAAACATAATAATATTTAAGGGGGGCTTCCATACAACAAACGTGTTTTTTAGCGATTTTGTCTTATATATTCGGTAATAAGGTATCCTTCACAATTTAAATACGTTAGTTAATTTGAACATTTCATCAAGATCATTCATTCCCTTTACACCATGCAAATAAAATGAATACTTTAGGAGGTATAGCACAATCAAATGTTGCTCAATGAAATTAATTTCGTATCGCCATGATTGAACATTAATACGGGTCACATACTAACTTATTTTTCGACTTTCATCGTAAATATTTGTTCTTTAAAAAGTGAACAACGCTTTCAGCAGATTATTTTAGGTAGGTGAAATACACTCGAGAGCAATGAATCCGGGTCACTTAAAGAATCCTAAAAATCTCGGAAACTAAAAATGCTAGGTTAATGCAATAAATTGTATTTAATAGACAATGTAATACTCCTTAAATGAAGGTATTAAAACTTCTTAGTTATTGTAAAGTTATATCATAAAAAAATCAAATTTGAAAAAGGGCCACTTTCGAAGATGGAACTACGAAATTATAGCATTTGGTGTTGCTTTTGTTTGTAATCTGTCATTTATGTGGGTACATAAACCATGTTGATAGTGCTCTATATTCATTAATCAAGCTGAAATTATGTCGCTTACGCCTGAAGAATGCACCAGAATACTTACAATGCTGGAAACCGGCCGGAGTCAGCGCGATACAGCCAGGACTGTCGGTGTGTCGCTGTCAACAGTACAAAGAGTTCTCCGACGTTACGAAGAAACTGGTTCTAACCTACGCAGACCAGGAACGGGCAGAACCAGGTGTACCACAGCACGAGAAGACCGATACTTGGTGAACACCATGCTTCGAAATCGCTTTCTCACAGGAACTGAACTCACCAATCAGTTTCGACGCCTCGGAGGAAGTAACCCAAGTGCATGGACAGTAAGACGTCGGCTTGCTGAATCTAACTTAAAACCCCTTAGACCTGCAAACGGCCCTAAACTGGAGCGTGGGCATCGTATTTCGAGACTAAGGTATGCCCAGAGCCACGTAAATTGGAGTATTGAAGATTGGTCAAAAGTTATGTTCTCCGACGAATCAAAATTTATGCTCTACAAGCACGATGGAAGACACAGAGTGTATCGAAGACCAGGGGAAAGATTCAAGCAAGCATGCATCGAAGAAAAAGTAGCCTACGGTGGTGGGTCTGTACTTGTGTGAGCCGGAATTTCTTCTGAAAGTCGCACAGAGCTGGTGATCATAGAAAACGGCTCTTTAACTAGCGTAAGATATGTGGAAGAAATCCTCAATGATCACGTTGGTCCATTTATGGTCAATTTAGGTGAGGATGCTATATTTATGCATGACAATGCCCGACCTCATACAGGTAGGATTGTGAATGACTACCTTCAAGAGATGAACATTACTCGTATGGAGTGGCCAGCGCGCAGCCCGGATATCAACCCGATCGAGCATGCTTGGGACGAGCTAGGCAGATGCGTAAAACAACGAAACCCTCCCCCAATCACGCTTCTTGAGCTCAAAATTGCTCTCACAGAGGAATGGGAGAATATTCCCCAAAATCGTATAAGGAACTTGGTGTACAGCATGCCAAACCGCGTAAACGCAGTAATGGAAGCACGAGGAGGCAATACGAAGTATTAAAATTCAAGAAAATCGTAATAAAGTTCAAAAATTTCATGTTTCCTATTTTTGTTTTAAGGAGAGATCGGCAGTTTTTTCTTTATGTAATTTTGTGTTAATAAAATGTATGGTGACTCATATTTTTTTTACTTTCATTTAAGGAGTATTACATTGTCTATTAAATACAATTTATTGCATTAACCTATCATTTTTAGTTTCCGAGATTTTTAACATTCTTTAAGTGACCCGGATTCATTGCTCTCGAGTGTATTTCAAAGATAGCTATTTCATAGGAAATAGTAAACAAATAGTCCATATTTTAGATTTTTCTCCAGTATAAACAATTTACGTACAAACAGTCTAAAGACGCGCGTTGTATAACACTATAGAGCAACGCGAACTGTCTAAGGCGCGCGTTGCTCTGTGTTAATAGGTAATGAGGGCAACCAGTAGACGCTTGAAATACTCATAGAATATCGAGTATTGTATTGTCATTAAAAAATAATAATTGAAACAAAATGGACCTTTACTGGGACATCCTTTCGAGAGCTTGTCTTGTTGAGAGAGAGGAGTCCGGCATATCATCCATTAAGGATTTTCCATCTCGTTAAATAAAAAGAAAAAAGGGGGGCTCCCATGCAACAAATAGGTACGATTTTTTGTTGTTTTTTGGTACGGAACCCTCCGTGCGGGAGTCCGACTCGCACTTGGCCGGTTATTATATATAAAAGAGGAGATATGTAGTGACAAATGCTCCACAAAGATAAATGGATTTGCCTTTATGCTCTGCGGCAGCAACGTAAGGGTTAGTATATCAAATCTTCAATATCATGTCAAATACATCGTACGACAAGAATAACTACTAATAAAAAATATCTTTTCATAATATATACAAAACAGGTTTTTTTCATCTAGGATCATTGATGTGCCTTTCATAGTTTTCATGCTCCGCTTGAAGAACTAGAACACGGGATGTCAGTTAGAGATAGTCAGAGGATGTAGGTTACCCAAACGCAAATTAAAAACCTAAATAAAAGTTATTTAGGCTACAAGAAACGGGTTATAAAAACCTTTTATCAGATTTCAGAACAAAACTGCTAATCATTTCCTTTCATAACTTATACCAAACTGGTTACGTAACTTGTTTCAGAGTTACGACGTCTTAAATACAATTTATTTCAAGGGCAAGAAGTAGTTCATTTTTTGTCACCGATTTTCTTTTTCTTTTAGTTACATCTTTTCAATTATATCCTAATCTACTAACTTAATAATAACCTAAATCTATATATATAAAAGAAAGTCGTGTTAGTTACACTATTTATAACTCAAGAACGGCTGCACAGATTTGGCTGAAAATTGGTGGGGAGGTAGCTTAGAACCAGGAGACGGACATAGGGTACTTATATCCCGTTTCAGCGCGCTTTTTTTATGCGCTTTTTTGGTCACTCAGACTAAATGCGACGGGAACGGGTGATTTACTCTCTCTTATGTGACGCAAACGAAGTTGCGCGGGTCAGCTAGTAACTAAATAAATTTGTACCTGAAGTTGACTTTATTCTATGCAAGAGGAGAAAGCGGTTTGAGAGTGGTGATGAAGGGAGTTTTTTGTGAAATATTAAGCTTTAAAGCGCAAATTATTAGTGTCTAGTGCCTTCCTCCGATGATCTAAACGGTTTTTCTGGACTTGAGAAAATGTTCAATAGTAGGACATAATATAACGCAACTAAAAGAAAACAAGGCCCAAAACATTATCTTTTTTGGTGTCATAATAAAATTTATTTGGATATTATTTAATTTCACAGTTCAATTTGACGAGTCTCTTACCATACTGGTTACAATTATGTGCCAGTTCAAAGCCTTATTTACAGGCTTTTGAGGTAACTTTGAGTGTGTGCCTCATTCGCAACCATGTTTACAGAGCACTCGAGCGTAAAATAATAATGAGATGTTGAAGAACCACAGGAAGACATACAGGGTTATAATTAACGAAATTATTAGGTACGAGCACGCTCAACCCTCCAACAGAGGTTCAGTACATGGCCTACGGCTGCTAAATATATTACTACATCTACTAATATCATAAACGCAAAAGTTTGTAAATGTGGATGTCTGTTATTATGTCATGTGCCAACGGCTGAAAGAATATGGCTGAAATTTGTTAAAGTGTTAATAAAATTATAATCTGAATTTACACATGGACTACTTTCATTTCCCGTTATAAAGTTCCCATCGAATACTAGAACGGCAACAGATTTCAGCAAATGCAAAGCTGCGAACACCATTTGTAATGATATAAAAATGTAATGAAATTTATGTTTATTAAATGAACGTGTACACAATTTAATCCAAGACCGCATTTAAACGAAATACTCAAGTTGATAGACTAGGACTTAAAGAAAATCTTTTGATATAAGCCGTGCTCTTTAGAGACTATCGCTCCCAAAATCATGCATCAAGCGTATCAATGTTCCCTGTAGTTCAGTTGATTATACTAGTTCAATCAATGGAACTAATCAGCTGAACTTATATTAATAGAGGCCACAATTAACCTGATAAGCAATTATGCGCCCGTAATAAAGTTATAAAGTTAATGTTAGTTGCCGAAAAATAGACGCCGAAAAATAGCCAGTGAAAATCAGTCGAAACAAAAATAAACCGTAAATCCTACGCTCTGGAATAAACTTATCACAACACGGGTTAAAAAAATAATACAAAAGCAAGATTTGAATATTGAGAACCTCAATTTTACTGAGGTTCATTAAAAACAAACAGTCGTTAACGACCCACTGAACCCGAACATCAATCTATTACTGTGAAAATATTATTTCGCTCTGAGCATTCTTTTTTGCACGTACATTTCCATTATACTACTATCCATTGAGAATTTTTGTTTAAATAAATTTCGTTGCACGGTAACAAAATACTTATTTGCCCGTCTGCCGTGCAACGCAATATTATTTCCTCAAAAATAAGTAATTTGAAAATATCATGTAGGCAACACTGAATTTTTTTTTTTTTTCATAATGAAAATATTTTGTAGATATTCGCGTTATGTAAACTGCGATTATTATAAAAATATTTTGCATAGATAAAAATTTTGTAATTTATTAAACACATATACGAAGTTTTTTTTTAGTTTTATGTGAAATCTGTTTAAGTACATTATTCTGATGAACAGAAAATACCTACTTAGTGGTTTGAATTTAAGTTCAAAAAATGTGGCAGATTTTTTTTTCTCGTGGTTATAATCCTGTTTTCGGGATAAATTCAGTTCAATAAATTGATTCCACATGATACTAATGAAACAGTTTTGCATTTCAAAATTATTAGTAGATAACTATCATCCCCAAAAGGTCTTCCAAAAATAAGACAAAACTTACCCCCAATGGACATTGGACAGTACTCATAGGTGACCAAATTTATGAGCGGCGAGTGCAATAGCCTGTTCACATTCAATCAGAGTGGAGAGGATACCCGCATCCTTATTGTGAATCTCACGAGTAGCTGATAACAATAGAAACCACGTATAATACATATACAGGAAAACAATAATACATTTTTCGCCCACCCAGAGACTTGATAAGAGACTCTCTTAGAGAGACTTCCCGAGAGCTACATTATACTCATAGTACCTGACTTATTTTTCTTTTTTTTTATAACGTGTGGAAATCCTCTAGGATACTATGCTGGACTCCTACCGACTAAAGCCACACGTAGCCCTTCCATCTGCCTACGTTAATTTCAATCTGACGACAATACGGACTGAGACGCATGAAGATTGTCGATAACACGGTGGCCAGACACGCTATAATACAAAGACGACACTTCTTGTTTTCCATTCAAGTCTCTTCGCCCCACAGCCACCTTTTGAGGTATTTTATTACTCTTTCTTTCATTCAAAGATAGAATATTTACGGTATGATCAACTAACGGCTGATTTTATGGTCCCAAAAAGAGATCGAGGTGTACCTGTCTCGTTGTTTGATGAAAGGGTAAATTAGATTATGGAGGACACATACATGTCAAACTAGAGCCAACCAAAACCAAATGATGCTCCTTCATGGCTGTCACGGTCAGGAAACCGGGCAAAAGAAAATTCCTGAAACCTTGCTCAGCCAAGTCGCCAGCACTGGTGACCCCTACATGTATGAGGATCAATCTCTCGTTCTATACACGGAACAAATGTCGCGGCTCCAGCTTAAGCCTGAAAAATCCTTTTATACTTATGCACCTACCAAATGTTATTCAAGTCACTATTTTAATTAAATATTTTTAAACATACTGTAAAATTACTTAAGTAATTACCTACTTTCATACCACAAAAAAGACATCAGCATAAACTCCACACATAACTGCCAATATAAACAACCTCTTCCATCCAATTTACTAACACCAAAACAGAAAAATGTAAAACAAAAACGACTTATTATTACAGTCCACGACCGTTCTCTAAAATTAAGAAAAATACCATCTTCGTTTTTCGCGGCCAAGAGAAAATATAAAATGAATAAACTGTTGGGGAGGAGCAGCCGAGTAGCTAAAAGGGACATAGATGTGTAGGTAAAACCCAGTAAAACCTCTCGGGCGACGGTGTCGGGGTTAAATCTAATTTTTCCCCCGCTAATGCCGCCTGCCCCGCGGCCCGCTCGCCCCACTCAAGGCTGAGTGAGCGCGAAAATTGTAACTTTGCCCGCTTTGCCCCGCTCGAGTTGGAATCTGAAACGCGATGGCTCGTATACTTCAAGTGCCTACACATATATGGCACGATTAACTTCAACAATTTATTATCGAATTTGTTTCCGCGGAAGTTATTTATACGCGAACTTTGTGAGTGATCCTTGTCGCCTCCTAAGCTCATACCATTTTTCTTTGCAACAAAATGAATATAAAAAGATCAATTCAAAGTCAAAGTAATTTTATTTCGTAAATGTCAAAATCATTTTAGCGGCCCATAATAATTTAAAAACGAAGAATATGGAACCATGATACCATATTTCCAAACCCTGTCCTGAAAAAAACTGGCAGGAAAGTTAGCGGATTTATAAAATGGATTAACTGCCAAATTCAATACAAATCCCTCAGCGTCAGAAGACACAATTTAATTCTTACATTAAAGACTGGCATAAAAAAAATATAATAGAATATTGCTATATTTTTTTAGTGGGACAGCATGAGAAAATGATTATGATTAAGAAACGCACTCGACTCCGTTTTCGCACGAAACTGTTTCGGGGTCAGACCACCTATGTAACTCTGTACCCGGATCAAATGCTCCTTTTAGGTTTCATATCAATCCAGATCTTACGAAGCGAAAGAAGCACAAACAAACACTATGTCACATTTGGAATATAATTATTATCATACGTACTCGTATTGTTGTTTTGTTCTAGTCTCCTGCGTTTGCTCATGCGGCTCTATATCAGAGGCGCAAGCAATATATTACCCAGATCTTTTGTCAATAAAGTGAGCCCAAAAAAGTAGGTGTCGGGATGATGTTAGTCTACACATTACTCACAGAGTATTTATTTTTATCTGTAGCATTAATTAAATCAACGTAAATCCACGTCAGAATATATCACCGTGGTTGAAGACAGCTCCTGCAATTTATTCCTAGCAAACACGTCGGTACCCCACCTAGTAAAGTAAACGCGTGGCTTCTAAGTTCATTGTTCGGGATTAAACAGCCTATCGCTTTGTACGGCTAAGGAAGGGATTAGACACTCTTCATTTCACGGGTCAGTACACACGATCGAGACAAGATGGACGATTAGTTTGTGAAGGCTGAATTACATTTAAACTTTGTTCTACGAGTTGTAAATTGCTCTCTATTTGAGTTACGGCTTAATGAGTTAGAACTTAATGAATTTGTAACACTTCGTGTAGTTGTAATTTAGATGCTAATGACGTCATAAAATTAAGGTGTAGCAAAAACAGAAACTTATTACAAATTGGATGTAGAAATTTGCCAACCTAAATGAGTTTTAGACATCGGCTCAAGTCATAAAAGAAATTGCTAGTTGTAAGTCTGTAACAAAAGTTCAAATCAATAAAAAAATTCTATAAAACTACTGGAATCCAGCAGAATAAAGATGGAGATGACGAAAGAAGCCCACAAGACTTAAGAGTTAGAGAAATGAACAATGGAAGTTTTTAAAGGAAAGAGATTATTCCTCGATTTATCGTTCCTCTGTGGAACTATAAAAACATGGAACGACCTGCCCGCACACGTTTTTTCCTCATCTTACAATCCCGGGTTATTCAAGAGGAGCGTGAAGAGGCACATCACAGGGCCGCCAACTTGAGGACCACTATCGAAAGTCTTAAGGACTGTGAGACTGGCCTCTAATCGCTAGATGCGCCACGGCTTACCATCAGGCTGGTGGCGACGTCAATTTGGCGAGCTGAATTTAAAAAAAAATATAGCCAATTATTTTTTAAGCTGTGGTTATACTCGTAGGTAGGCTATAGAGCACCATCTAGTTGCTAATAAGGAAGAGGTTGGGTAGTTGCAGGTATTAGAATAAAACCCTTACGCAAGCTAACCTAAGTCAACTTATTAGCTTGTCTACTGTAGTAGTAAGTTTACGGAATCCCAAGTGCAATAGCTTGCTTGCCTACAGACATTTACACATTGCGTGCCGCAAAACACGCGTGGAACGAGAGCAAAATTAATTCAGTGGGTGTGCCAGCTAACCCTGATGTGGTAGTAAAAGTATTGCATAGACGTAATCAAACCTCCGTGTTTAGCACGCCCTAGAGGGTTAAGAGAACTTCATAAAAACTGTATACTCTATTCTATAGACCCGATTGTTCACCCTGGGAAAATAACCCAAATAACGGTAGAACTATTTGGCTAACTCTTAGCTATTTAAATGAAATGGTACATTCGTTTCTATTCATACAATAATGTTATCCAGAGTTATTTATAACGTCGTGATAATCTCTTACAGGCCACTTTTGACCAAAATATCGAAGAATATTTGTGTAAGCTTTTTATTTTCTAACTTAGCTAACATTAATTGGCTTATACGACACATAAAAGGGTTTCTATAACTGTACCATGAAATTCATGAATAAAAGTAGATAGATTAAACAATTAGAACTATTTTTTTTAGTTTTTACGTCGTTGTGTGTAAATTTACGAGGTAAGTATTTATGTTGATGATGATGAAATTTTTGTTGAAAAACTCTTTGGTCATTTATTTTGAACTTGCCGCACATGCCTCAAACACCGCTTGTTCTTTTTTAACGTGCTCAATCTTCTCAAAATATATCATGACAGACACAAACCGCCTAAAACCACACCGCCTCCCCACATAGGCGTCACTACGTAACGGGTAAATCTTCTTAAGGATGTCCCAGAAAGCCCCCCTTCCTGAGACAGCCTTACAAGAAACTACTGGGAGCGTTTGAAAACTAGATATACAGTTCAAGCCAAAAATATTCAACGGTATGAGTTGTGCTTTGATAAATTAGTCATTCAAACTAAATAATATACTATGTATACATCTGAGTGAGATCTCGTTTCACCGGCTTAATATATCATTAGCCGGATATGAACGTTACACATTATTCATCTGACAAGGAAGATACGGGTAACTCGTGTTCCGGACATGACGGATGTTACAAAACTATTCATTTTTCATGAACACTGTTGTGTGATGGTGATATATTACAAAGGTACTGTTTCCTTTTTCAGGATTCCGTAACTTAAGGGTAATAACTCTATTACTTAGACTCCGCTGTCCGGTTGTCTGTCACGAGGCTGTATCTCTTGAACCGTAATAACATGACTGTTGAAATTTTTACTGTCATGATTTTAGCAAACTTTGTTGTAGGTTTGCTACTGTATATATATAAGCATAATATTATATTGGATTCATGCAATATACGCTACAGATACAATCCCGGGTTCTTTAAGAGGAGAGTGAAGAGGCACATCACAAGGCCGCCAACTTGAGGACCGCTGTCAGAGCTGGCCCCCAATCGCTAGATGCGCCTCGGCTTTCCATCAGGCGACGTCATTGCTGTGTAGCTAAATATAAAAAAAAGATGGAGTTTACAAGAACAAGAAAAGCAACTTCATTTTAACTTCAAAGAGACAGACAAACGAATGGACTTGTCTCATACGGAACGGAATAATTTCAAATGTAAACCGTAAAATTGATATTATATTCCAAAATTATGAGTATTACTTACTAGTTAGTAGTAGTGTTTTGGTCCCATCGCACCAGAACATAATATTCATTACAGTTAAATTGTGCATAGAATCTGCACAGAGGCGGCGTACGTTATGAAAATTAACTGGAAAAGTTACGCTCGCTATACGTTATAGGTAAAACGTAAAGTGAGATTTAATATTGCCTGAGGACCACAATATAACTCGCAACGGAAAATGCTGCCGAATATACAGCGAAAAGTGATATTACCTACTCTACCTATGAGCTTATAGCTCGATTTTTGTGTAAATTCACGAAGCCAATTCTACTTCCTACTAATTTTATAAATGTGAAAGTTTGTGAAGAAGTTTGGATGTTTGGACGTTTGGACGTTTGGACGTTTGGATGTTTGGATGTTTGCATGTTTAGATGTGTGTATCTTTGGATGTTTGTTACTCAATCACGCTCTTAGGGCTGAATGGTTCTGGCTGAAATTCGGTACAGGGATAAAGTAAAATCTGGAATAACACTACTAATAACGCTTCTTTTTATCCCGAGAAAATGTTCCCACGGAGGAGTTCGGTTCGTAATTCCTCCCTTACAACTAGTTGTGGTTATCCATAACTGTTGTACTTTAGGATTGACGAACTCCCTTCCGGTCCTTTATTATCGTTCTAAGATGAATTTCCGCCATAAAACACCTGATTCAACTAGTTATCTATAGAATCAATTTCATTAATAAGTACTTTTAAACTACTAGTGAACTGTTCTTTTCTTACGAGTCTTTTTGCTAGATTAAAATACCTTAGTATATAAGACTAGCGAACGCCACGCAGTTTCACTTGTCTAGATCCCGTTCTCGTGAGAATACGGGATTAAAATATAGTTTATTTCACCCGCAAATATCCTAGCTTTGGAACAGTGAAAGAATTTTGAAATCGGTTTAGTAGTTTTGGAGCCTATTCGATGGATACGAAACAAACAATCAAATATTTCCTCTTTATCATATTAGTATAAATATAGATAATACGTCTTTTCCACCCTAACAAGCCCATTCAACACCGTAATCCAAGTAATTAGGTATAGCCAAAACGCTTACGATAACAAGCTTTAATTGTTAAAGACCTTCATCTGTTCTGTGAGTCATTATTTTCCTTCCTACAAATATTCTCATCCTTTCCGTTCGTGATTCAAAGAAAAAGCCTTTGTTACACACAATTAACTGCAGCGACGAGAAATTAATTCCTTTCTTTGGCTCGTTTCTTTTGTCATAACTATTAAACTAGGCTTAATTGAAGTACGACAAGGCATATCCGCTATAAGTCTCACTATTATGTAGTTTTTTATAATGTTTTTGTGGGTTTAGAATTGTTAAATACTGTATGACAGTGTGACTAACGTTAAATAAAACCATTTCTAACATACATACATAGATATGGTCACGCCTTTATTCCCGAAAGGGTAGGCTGAGGCATATTATATGCCATCATTTCACCTTTTTAGAATTTTATCCCACGTAATAGGTGGTGAGCCGTATTGCCGTGTTGAGATGGACTGGCGCATGTTGTGACTGGCCGCTGTTGAAAGTTTTCAAGCCGAATAAAAAGGCCTTCAACTTGGCTTAACGTCTGCCATTTTACTTGCAACTGGGACCAACGGCTTGACGTGTCTTCCGAAGCACGGAAACGCTTAAATAAATGTGACAAAGTGGTCACATGGATGGTCACCCATCCAAGGACTGGCCATAGAGAAAGTTTCTTACTGCAGTGATCGTTTACAGAACACTGAGACACCATTTCTAAGCTATATTGAGTTCAATTACATGTCCCCACACGTATCTCCTCTCTAAAATATCTCCATCGCATACAATATCTTTACTAAGAGCGAACTCCTCGGAATGTATTTGGCTACTTTATTATAGACCTTAAACTCTAGGGGCTCCTATGCCAGAATGTCTACCATCGATCAGAAGACATCACCTTACAGGCGAGAGGAACAACTTAATTATGAATAATAATTACAACTGCTTCTTTCACCTTTAATTAGGATCATTTACTTTTCTCCGCCTATATTTCTGCGCTTACCCTGTACACTACCACGATTAAGTAAAAATTATTAAGGCTATTGATACAATACTGCATCTAAAGAATAGTTTCGTTCAAAGAAATCACTAACAACACCGTTCACTCTCTCAACAAATACGTCGTGGAATTTCTGTTCATTTTCACAGAGACTTTCATCACAATTTTCATATTTCATTTCAGTCATTTTGAGAGCTTCTTCATTTTCCGCTGTTATTATCATCATTGATACTAAAGCTTCTATCAAACCAAGAACTGAATACTCTCTAAGATGTTTCTTAAATATTGTTTGTGGATAAATTTCATTTACATCTAAGTTACATTGACGCAATACAGCCCCCAATGTTCCGTAATAAACATCTAAGACATGCTCGTAATATTTCAAAGTGAATTCTCGATCTGTAGACATGTAAAGGAAGTATGCAATGTCGGTTACTGGAGATGCAATCCGAGCGAGCTGATAGTCGATAAATATTACCTCAACTGGTCTCTCGCCCTGCAACAATAAAAAAAATAGGTTAATATAAAATATTTAAAAACTGTAAAAATGGCAATATGTGTTTGCACAAACAAACAAACACACAAACATCCTCACCACCTAAACGCATATACCGTCTCCGTTCCGTCGTGGCTAAAAACACAACAAAAAGTAGGCATTACTGGCTAAGACAATTGACCTGAGGACGGAGGAGTGGCTAATTGCCGCTCTAACAGAAGCAGAACCTAGACGGCGCGGTGTAATGTAAGAGTTTCAGGCAGGGATAGTACCTACTCGAACCCCTAGGTGAGGCCGCGGTGGCAGCCTAAGTCTGTCGGGAGTCCAGGGGCATCCTTTCAACGGCTTACCCGGGCTCCCAGCCGTAAGCAATAGTTGAGCACCGTGTGGGTTTATTTGGTTAAAGTCATATAGCATCCATGAGGAGCACGTAAAAAAAGCCATGACGGGCTGATATTATTATGTTAACGCACACCTCAGATTTGCTCAAATTCTTCAAAGCGGTTAAGATGTAAACATTTACTACAATAAGATTTTTACAATAATTTTTTTACAATAAGATTTTACATAGCACATAACATTGATATAAAGTTATCGAGTTTAAACCACTCAATGCCACACCAAGATCTTGAAGGTCCAAGCCAACCTCAACACAAAGAAGTTTTATAAAGAAGCCTATACTTCTGCCCACCCCTTCGGGAATAATGGTTTGGCCATGTTATGTATGTATGTATGTATGTTTATAAGATAATGAAAAGGCACAAAGAAAAGAAATAATAACATAACGTGCCTTAGGTCGTAAAAACTGATATTATACAAAACAGTATTTCTAAGAGAATGTAAACATTTAGGTACGTCGTTAATGGTAGGTACCTACTCTGTTTATTATTATGACAAAAGTGCAGATTATGTAAATGGAAAACCCTTTAAAGGCTCAGATTTTCTATGCGAAGAATGTTTTTTTCCATATTTATAAAGTAACATTTTCTTGTTAAATTTTATTATTAACTTTTCATTGTATTTTTTCAGAGTTATTTCAAGTGACGTAGCTACCTAAAGTTTGCAGTAGGGATCTTGCAATCTATTTCTATTTACCTGTACCTACCTTAATAGAATATTTTATAAAGCAACATAAATCATCTTTATTGGTACAGCTACAATAAAATTACTGAATCCATACTAATGTTATAAAGAGAAAAGATTTGTTTTTCTGTTTTTTTTTTGTTATTTTGTTTGTTTGCTTGTTTGTATTGAATAGGCTCCGGAACTTCTGGGCCGATTTCAAAATTCTTTCACTGTTGGAAAGCTACACTCTTTGCGGTGAACATAGACTATATTTTATTCTCGTATTCCCACGGGAACAGGAACTACGCGGGTGAAACCGTGTGACGTCCGCTAGTAATACTACCCGTTCGCTCTAACTTTGCCGCTGGCGTAGAGACGTATACCCGAATTTTTAATTACACGAAGTAAATTGACAGTAGCTAATGTCACTTCGTCATAGAGAATAAGCAACATTGTATGAAGAAGTGACATTAGTTGCTGTCAATTTACTTTGTCTAATTAAAAATTCGACTTTAGTATGGAGCCGAGCGGCAAAGTTAGAGCGAACGAGCAGTATATTAAATTATAAATCCGTTGTCAATATCTAGAACATTAAAATATAAAAATATATTGAAATGAATGTTTCATCACTTATACTGTTTCACAATATTTATTTTCATTGAGAGTACCGTGAAGCGAAACCCTGTAAGTTTATAAAATTAATGTTGTGGAACAGTACAAAGTGATATTGCAAATTTCAGTCCGTGCCGTGAATCAATCAACAGTATAAATAAAGTTACATGGTTTCTCGAAACCTCACCTTATATTTGAACAGTACATTATTATTCCAGCAGTCTCCGTGACAAATAGTGCTGTACTCATCAGACTGTGTACATTTATACAACGCCGTCAGTATATGAGGACCGAAATCTTCCAACTTCTCTCTAGCCACAGAATCTACAACTACACCGACTGAGTATTCATAGAATGATTTCATAGACTTTGGTACTGGACCTGGCTCAAAATACTGCACATCTTTGGAACTAGAACAGAGCCATGCGAACTCTTTTGGATTTGTTTTAGCTAGCACAAAAGATAAGGCATGCAATTTAGCAAAATTTTTCATCACAAGTAACACGTGTTGTAAATCCATATTCTGTAGTCTGTGATGAAACCTCCATTTATCTTCACACAAATCTTCAGTAGCAATTGCTTCGTTGTCATATTCGATGCTTGCAAAGATGCAGTTCGGAAACTTGATTTTTAATCCCTCTATTATTTTAAAACTCTTCTGCACTTCTAAAAGTCTTGGTACAATGTGACGAAAGAAAAGATACTCTCGACGATATGCTTCTCTGAAATTTGAGCGTTTTTTGGAATCAGGATGCCATTTTACGATAAGATGTTTTTTAATCTTTTGTCCATCTCTGTTGCCTGTGATTTCCACTCTGTACATTCCGGTGATAAAACTGTCTACATCTTCGCAGCCGAATTTCACTATGTATTCTATTAGGTCTACACAACATTTATCTACTAATTTATATATAAGATTTATAAATTCGGGGTGAGAATGCGATATTTTTCTGCCCGTTGTGTTATTCATTGTCCACACAGATACTGATAAGATATTCCTTTCAAATTGTGATATTCTCATGATCAGCGATGACGGATTATCTTTATCTTTTATCTACCACTTCAAGTTCTGTAGTATCAAAACATGTCAAGTATAAATCTCCCAAATTTCAAAGATTCCATACGTTAATTGATCTAGTTAATTTGATCATTAGATTTAGAGAAGATTAATAAAATCCTGCTCGAAACCGATAGTAATGTCCACAAAAATTTAAATTTATTATGTTTCCAAATTAAATTTATGATTAGTCAGCATACTAATTGTTTTCCAAAATTAATTCCGACAATTATAATTATATACCCTTTTTTTAACGTGAGGGAATATTCGCATGGATGCTATACCCCTACCGACTAAAAAAACCTCACATATCCTACGGTTGGTCCAACAGCCTACGGTTGGAAGCCTCGGGTAAGTCCTCGAAAGGATATCCTTGGAAAACAAGACCCCAGATCCGGAATCAAACTCAAATCTAACAACTAAGCAACTATCTCTAGACGGCGGTTTATATTCCACACGTTATGTCATTCAACCACACTGACAAAGATGACGAATAAAGTTAAAAACGACATTTTTTTTTTATAATAATTTACTGTAGCTCACTAATTCTTTGTTTTTACATCTATAACTTCATCTAGTTTAGAGCACTGTTTGGTTCAAGCACCCACAGAACCCTGAAAATGCTTCCGTATTGTTAAGATAATAATATAGAAACTAATACGATTGTATAACAAAATCAAACTTATCTTTATTATTTTCAACAGTATCAGTCATCTACATCTCCTTGAACGACACATTATGACAAGCACGACGAAAGAATGACTTTTGTACATTTCCTCCGAAACTAGACGAGCTATCCTAAAATAGATTAATTACTAGCACAGTAACTCTTCCACCCTACATTGTGCATAAAATACATTTTGACTAACTGACAATGTCGTGTCAGATCTAATTCTAGCCACCACACCCACCTCTTTATCCTACGATGTGACGGGAACAAATGACAGCCGAGCGTTATCAGCACAGAACAAGTCTCTGCGAATCCCTACCACATGATAAACTAGTCCACACAATACCTTTTGTAATGTTCCTCAATAGCCGTCCTGCAGTCGTCATATAGATATTATGTGAGTTGAATACTACAACTGGTTTTATGCATTGAATGACGCTTTGTTCGCTATTGTAGAGTGACCGTTGGATCTTGAGCGCACAGAAAATGTGCATGAAATTGTTCAGGCTATTCTCTGTACGAAAACGGTTTGTCATATTCTGTTTCAATGTGAAATGTGAAAATGATTGCTTGCACTCATGATTAATATCCGCTATGCTGTACTGAGCTACATTTTGTCCTAGCTTCACATGAAACTAAGGCTTAGTGTCCATTGCTGAGTAGTTGCCGCTTGCATTGCAGCCAAGCGTGCTGAATTGTACAATGCGGATTGCAATATGATTTTATTCTTACCGCTGCTTTTGTTCACAAAAAGAACATGTGCAAACATCCTATTCTATTTGCTCTACGCCGGAATGTATCAAAATATCAGTATGTTATACTACTATAATACAGAGGCAAATTAGGGCTTTGTCGAAAATTCTTAATAGTTTTGTATTCAAATGTCTATGAAGTCTCTTATTTGAGCGTTTTATGTAGAAAAAGCTTGAGAGTTTTATTTAAACCAATTCTTTTTTTCCAAAAAGGAGAAAGATACATATACGTAGTACTGCCATCCAACGGCAATGCCTTAAGCGTAGCACGCTCGCAAATTCTAAAACAATATAAACTGAAACTGAAATGTGTTTTTTAAAATAATACGAAGTACAACGAATCTAAAATTGAATTACAGAATAGTAATTCAATTTTCAAATCGTTGTACTTTTATTATTAGCTTTTGTCGTCCAACCACATTGCTCTAAGTCTTTACTATTATGTTGTAACAAACACTAAAGTGTACAATAGCTATCTAACGACCTCTTAGCGCTGAAATGAGTCGTCGACTTGATACATTACTGCTGCGGTCACAATTGTGATAACACACATTAAACACTGTTATAACATTTATAAAGTTGTGCCCAAGCTATTATATAAATACTTGCTGATGTCTGCAGCTTTGCTCGAGTGGAAATTCCCAAAATAACTTATTCCAGGGCTAAAAGTCTATAGATGTGCTATTCTAGATAATGATCTATCCCTGTACCATATTTCAGCCAAAGACTTCTATATAAACTGAGGTAGACATGACCTACGCACCGATTTTTAAAACCAATAAACTGAGCTAATTAGCAGCGTTGCTCGCACTGTTGTTATTCAAAACTTCGAGAGTAGGTACTTGGCTTGCAATCGGTCTCTTTTACCTACTCTTGTTCTATTCGTATATTGCTATTGTGGTGAAAGTTTTACATTTTTGTTAGGGTTTCGTAGCCAAATGGCAAAAACGGAACCCTTATAGATTCGTCATGTCTGTCTGTCTGTCCGTTCGTGTGTCACAGCCACTTTTCTCCGAAACTATAAGGTCTATGCTATTGAAACTTGGTAAGTATATGTATTCTGTAAACCGCATCAAGATTTTTATATCAAACTAGAAAAAAAGCAATAAATTTTGGGGGTCCCCATACTCAGAACTGAAACTCAAATTTTATTTTTCATCGAAACCATACATGAGGGCTATCTATGGATAGGTCTTCAAAAATGCTATGGAGGTTTCTAACATCATTTTTTTCTAAAGTGAATAGTTTGCGCAAGAGACACTTCCAAAGTGGAAAAATGTGTCAACCCCCCCCCTCCCCTCTAACTTCTAAACTAAGAGAATGATAAGTCTAAAAAGAATATATGATGTACATTGCCATAAAAACTACCAACGAAAATTGGTTTGAACGAGATAGAGCTGGTAGTTTTTTTTAATACGTCATAAACAGCAATTTTCGGTTAGCAAAATCTCTACCACTGCGAACGTATTAAAACATCAATCAAAGTTACAACGAACTATAAGAACTTTTATATTATGTTACTAGCTGACCCTCGCAACTTCGTTTACGTCACATAAGGTTTGAGAAAGGAGAGGTACTTTTTCATCCGACTCATCAAGCAGCGTGTGAAACGGCCCTGTTTGCTTAATCATAAAAGAGCTTAAAGATTTAGAATTACCCTACAATCAAAGGAAAACTTGAATTTTAGCTTTTGCGAAAGTTGAGATGCCTCTAATTCCTGAACTACAAAACCCTCAACATTGAAACTTGTGTGAAAAAAATCTTAAAGTATTCCCTTTACAACACTGAAAAAAATTTTGGAATCGCATCACGCATTGAGAAATTACAACTGAAAAACTATTTTATCTTTCATCCCCTCTCCCGCAGGAATCACGCAAAATATCGGGATCAAAAGTATCCTAGAACTTCCTCGGACTATAAGCTCCAAGTGTACCAAGTATCATTCAAATCGGTTTAGTAGTTTCGGCGTGATACTTATTCGGGATACAGACAGACAGACAGATAGACAGACAGACATGTAAAGTTTAAATTACATTTTCGGCTTCAG
Source organism: Miltochrista miniata (assembly GCA_933228765.1). NCBI lineage: Eukaryota > Metazoa > Arthropoda > Insecta > Lepidoptera > Erebidae > Miltochrista > Miltochrista miniata. The sequence continues at coordinate 16,228,611 of OW121757.1, read as the reverse complement.
TATCGATTAGAGAACGCCCTCCAATTAAAATTTTCAAAATATCTTCCATGTACAGACTCTCGACCCTCAAAAGTTTTATTATAAGTATAGATTTGCTGCTTCGAAACCCTTCATGGGCGAGTCTAACTCGCACTTTGCCGGTTTTTATTAATTTTAGTAGAATTATTCTGTAACATGTATTATGTAACATGTATTATGCAAAGACTTCTATATAAACTGAGGTAGACGCGCCGTACTCTAACAAACGAGATTTCAAAAGCAATCCTCAAACACACACATTGCTAAGACTACACTCACTTATAAATAATATTTACGTAATTGTCACCACACACAATAGCAATATACGAATAGAACAAGAGTAAAAGAGAAGGCGTATGGACTCCGATTGCAAGTCGAGTACCTACTTTCGAAGTTTTGACTCACAACAGTGAGAGCAATGCTGCTAATTGGCGCAGTTTATAGGTTTCAAAAATCGGTGCGTAGGGCATGTCTACCTCAGTTTATATAGAAGTCTTTGGTATTATGTAGTCTTTTTTTAACATGAGGAAAATGTATTATGTAGTCTGGGTGCAATGGATACCTTATGGGCGAGATCATGGCAAAATAAAGGACAATAAAAAGCTTGGAACATAACTATACCAAACAGTCCAGCTAGCGTGGAATAATTAGGCAAAAATGGTTGAAAAGGAACTCATGATATGGACTGAATTGATTGAGTGATTGATTGTGGTATATACTTAAATACTTATGTAAAAGGTCCGCACCACGTAAGTCCGTACTCTCTGACACAATATAAACGCCCATTTTGTTTAATTTGTGAATAATTTTCGTTCACGTCCCGGTTTATTTACCCCAAGCACTGAATTATTTAACAAAAAAGTCGATCTAATAACTACATTCAGTTACTGAAAGAGCTGTTGTGCGGTTCGATGGAAATTAATGTTTCTATCGGAATGAAAGGTCTTTGAATTTTATTTTCAACTTTGTACCTATATTGTTGTTTTTATTGCGAACAAGCGCTTGTAGGAATTTATAAATACCTTTTCTGGGAGATCTAAAATTAATTGCTTGTATTTGTTTGTGGTTCACTGCTAAAACTGGTAGGTAAGTATGAGTTCAGATTTTGTTATGATCACTTCAAATTTTTCTATTTATTTTATTTTGATGCGTTTAGAAGGGTTAAAGACTCTAATAGTTTAAATATAATATACTAGATACTGCTCACGGTTTGGTCCGCGTAGTATTCGGTACCCGTATCCGTTTCCCATGGGATCATATTCCAGCCTATAATCTATCCCAGTAGGTACCAAATTTCAGATCGATCCGTTTATCCGTTAGAGCTTGATTGAGTTACAAACTTCCAAACGCCTTCACAAACTTTCTTTTAGATAATATTAGTAGAATGTCACAAATTTGAAAGCAAATGTAATTTATTAGGCCAGGGTATAAAAAGTTTATTACCTGTAGGCAGTTTGTAGGACATATATCGTAGGGTATAATTTAGTAAGGGGAAACGTGTCTAGACGTGCAGGAAATCAGCTTTCCGTAGGACTCGAACGTTGACGCCGGTAGCGAGTTCCGATTGACTTACATTTTATACTCAAGCTTTATGAGATTTGTTTTAAATTAAAATCTGAATATTTCACTATACTTACTAAAAATTGATTATTGCGCAAAGCATATGACCGTGTGTGGTAGCGTAATTTGAGAGAGACCAATGTCCAGCTGTAAACTGCCGTAGGTTGATTTGATTAAATCTATTATTATACCACTCCGCTTTATCACGGCAATAGGCTGATTACCTTTTACATGGAATAAAAACTAAAAGTGAAATATTGGTGCATAATATGCCTCCGTCTACCCCTTTGAGATAAAGGTGAGACTATTTTTTTTTTATACTACTTAGGTGGCAGACAAGCTTACGGCCCACCGGAAGGTTGGTAACCGTAGCCTATAGACGTTTGCAACACCAGAGGCGCTACACACGCGCTGCCGACCCGGGCGCAGGTTGTGACGACCCACAGTTGAAATTTTTCAAGCCGCCCATAAGGCCTTCAACTTGGCTTAACGACTGTCATTTTACTGACAACCGGGACCAACGGCTTATCGTGCCTTCCGAAGCACGGAAACGCTCGTAAATAAATATCACAAAGTGGTCCACGTGGTGGTCACCCATCCATATCCGGCCATAGTAAATGTTGCTTACTGCAGTGATCGTTTACAGAACACTGAGTCCGCGGGGCCACGAGCGCTTCAAAAATATTATAAAAAAAAATATTATAAGAATTATATCTTACTATTATTATAAATGCGAAAGTTTGTGAGTGTGAATGTTTGTTACTCTTTCACGCTCTAAAGGCTGAACGGATCTGGCTGAAATTCGGTACAGGAGTAGATATAGGTCTGGAATAACACATAGGCTACTTTTTATCCCGGGAATAAGTTCCAACGAGAAGCGGAAACGGGAACAAAACTTGACCCCCGCGGTGCTGCGGGCGTCAGCTAGTAATAGATAATCTTAACTAGTGGAATCAGGCGTTACATGGCGGAAATTCATCCTAGAACGATAATAAAGGAGGGGAGGGAGAGAAACCCGCCTCACACCATCGATTCCTCAATTCTCATGTAGAACTGTTAAGGATAGCCACAACTAATTATAAAGGAGGAATGACGAACCGAACTCCTCAGGAAAGGAATTTTAAATGTTGGATAGGAAAGTTACATCATCTGGAGGGTACAGGTATCTTTCCTATCCCACATCCAAAATTAGTGTTATATAGCGGTTATCCCTAACTATTGTACGTTAGGATTAACGAATCGAGGGTGTGAGGCGGGTTCCTCTCCCTTTCCTCCTATGTTATCGTTACAGAAAGCCTTGCTAACTTTTAGTCTGGGGTGTCATCAAGATCAAGTAATAATACTTTTCAAATATAAATCAAATTGAACAACTTTCTAATATACTGAAACAGTACCTATGTGATGAACTGATGATCATTCTCAGATTTTATTGAAGTAATATTAAAGCACTGCTTCAAACTCTGGAACATCCTTCCGAGGGCTTTCCCGCGACTCCCGGCCGTAGACAGTTTGTAAAACATCGTGTGGTTTTAGTCGGTACGAGTCCGGCATAGCATCCATATATCCACACGTAATAAAAGGGAACTCCTATACAAGATGTGAATGTTTAGTTTCTCGAATCCGACTCGCACTTGGCTAGTTTTAATACTATACAATAAAGTACGAGACCTTCGCTTACTATCGGAAACATGATCAGTATCTTCCACCCTCAATAGAACACAATGCCTTTGATACTGGTAATCGTCTCTAAGGATCATGTTAAAGGAAAATAATGAAAATCTTTTCACTACTTCGAGTAGTGAGATAAAATATCTTGTAGAACTAAATCCTACTACCTAATATTATAAATGTGAAAGTTTTTATAGATGTTTGTATAAGTTGTTATTCAATCACTATATAATGGCCGACCGGATCTGATAAAAACTTAGTAGGTTCAAGAATTTATTATAGTCAAGGTGAGCTGTGAGAGTTTTCAACGATCCTATACTTACAGGTGGTGTGGAACCTCATCGCGACAGGAGAAACTTTGCCTCCTTACGCTTATTCTACCGCCTGTACAATGGTATGTGCTCTGAGGAAATGTTGGATATGATGCCCACGGCTACGTTCTACTCATATCATCGCACCGCTCGCCATAGACAGGGACTTCATCCTCACACTCTACGTCCGGAGCGTTCGAGCACGGTAAGATCCGATAGGGGCTTTCTCCCGCGAACGCTTAGGTTGTGGAATGATCTCCCTGCCTCAGTTTTCCCAAACGCTTACAATATTGGGTTCTTCAAAAGGGGTCTTAGAAGGTTTTTACAGGGTTGGCAGCGCGAGTGTGGCGCCTCTGGTGTTGCAAACGTTTCGGTGACCACCAGACCACCAGTCTTTCTGGTAGGCCGTATGCTTGTCTGCCAGCTTAGTGGTATAAAAAAGTCATGCACTTTTTAACCCTGGAATACGTTCCTATGGAATACGGGAACGGGAATAGCGTTTCACTCGGGTGTAGCCGCGAGCATCATCTTTTTACTCATAAAAATGGCTGCCCCGATGGTGGCACATTCTTCAAATCAGCATTTTTTTTATCAAAATTTAATAACAAACTTGAAGAACATCTGTATAAAATGAGAATGAAATTTGTTATTTAGGGACCAAGAACCTCAATCAAAGGCCCCGAAGATTAATAATTAAATTCATAAAATAATTTAACTAGGACACCTGCGGCTTTGCTTGCGCGAACTTTGGTTACTGAAAATATGTTTTCCCGTTGGAATAAGATGTTCTCGTTTGTCAAACAAAAATGGACAAACTTCGTCAGATCATTGAAATTGTTAGAACACACTTTTTTTTTGTCAGTAAGAGTCCAACATAGCATCGAGATTGGAATTTTTGTCATGTTAAAAAAAGAACGCGCACGTATAACAAGAATGAACAAACAAACCCATTTATGCTATTAGTAAGTTAGAATGAATATTACACTTTTACGACTCTTTAAAACTTACCCCTCAACTGAAATTTTGTCCGCTCAAAAGGCTCTTCAAAGGCAAGTAACGAAAGGAAAATGAAGAATGTTTTTAATAATTTCTTTCGTGTTTCAACCTTTTTAATTGAAACGAAGGTACACATAAAAACTTTTCCAATAGCCTTTTATATTTTAAGAGAAAAGTGGTACATTTACATTACTTGAATTTATTTTCGGTTCTGTCGCAACCGAGAGAGAATTTCAATCGAGTCCATTTGTCCCGAACAAGCTCTTTGTGTTGCACAACACAATAGTATTTTGTCTGTAGAGGAACAAACAACTGACTGGAGTGCCACTCTCATAATCCAAACTAATACTTTAGTTCAGTGGGTGGAAGAGCTGCTAGCGGTGCACCCACGGAATAATAAAAATAATGTTTTCTTTTCTGTGGGTACACCCGCCACGGCCGGATGAGACACCAGAAGTGCCTTTTCACACAAACCGGCTGCCGAGTAGCCGGTGCCGGGTACCCGGCGGCGAGTGTATTGCATTACCGGGCAAATCACGCCGGTACGTGTGAAAGCTATAGTAGATGGCCATACACTTCGCCGCAACCGCTTGCATTCACCGCCGGGTACCCGACACCGGCTACCCGGCAATCGGTACGTGTGAAAAGGTACCGGGGTTGGTAGCTCAGAGGACCGTCACTTCCGACGGCGACGGGCCGTATGCCACCAAAGTAGTATAAAAAATAAAAAGTCATATAAAACTGCTATGCCTACCAGCCAATAAAATAACTGGGATTATTTCAAAAATTCAATGTTCGTATTCAATTTTGCTCTTTGAAAATATTTTCAGTAGTAGACTATGTATTTTCAGTAACTATAACAGCATTCTCACGTAGCTTATATTGAAGTTAATTGAATATGAGTTATGAAAATACCGCACTCAAAAGGTATAAAGCCGACTTACCTGAAATAGTTTGCTCATGTATTTCACTATCTTTATGAAGTTTTAACCCACATCCAATAAATTTATATTTGTGTCGATATAGAATTCACACAGAAGTAATAATGGGAATTCGTGCGTGGATATTATTATATAGATATGAAAATTGAAATAAAATTTAATGGCTATAGCAAAACTATTTCCAGGTAACCTAACTTTGTATCCCGGAAAACGTTAAATTTTATTCCTTCTGAACCGAATTTGTGATGTAACCGATTTTCAAGCGGGCTTTTTCTATCTTGCTAATATTGTAATGCGAAAACTTGTAATTGTGTTTAGATATCTGAATGTTCGTTACCTACTCTCTTAGGCTCCAACGGCTGAACAGATCTGGCTGAAATTTGATATAGGGATAGATTATAGTCTACAATAATACATGCGTGAGACTTTTTGTCAAAGTAATGACTTCTCATGGGAAGCGGGAACGGCACTATTGAGTTAAATATAAAATATCGGATACATTTCGCTTCAATGATAAATACAAACCCAACATGTATAAACACAATCTCTTGTGTAAAAATCGTCTGTGCAATTGGAATACATAAAAATATTCGTATTTTTTAACCGTGAGACTGACTGTAAATGTTGAAAATATGTTAGCAACTTTGAAATGGTATTGCTGTAAATATGACGTCAAAAGTAGCTATCTCCAGTAGTGCGGTTTATTTTATATTTACTTTGCGAAAAGCTTTTAAAGGGTTGGTTAATATTTAAACGAGTTGCATATTGCAGAAAATTACTTAGCTGATGCTATCTACAACGACTGGCAATGGACTAATAAACCTGCTTTCATGTGACTTGGTGTAAAGTAATTATTGAAGCTCATTTTGTTGTTGATACGATTCGAAATGGAAGTAGATGCTTATCGGGTTGTCAATAACTAAGACCTGAATATTATAATACGATTACGATACTTTCTCTTGTAGAAAAAATGCCATTTTAAGGGTGAAAATATTTTTTCAAATAGAAAATCTTCAGTTAATAGAATATTTACATTTGTTACTTTATTTTTCGATATTTCGACACTGTTATGAACACGGACAATGAGTTTCTTTTTTCATGGTCACTAACCACTAATGGTATTATGAAAATTTCAATGAAAACAAGAAGCCGTGAGACGGTCTCACCCGACTGCCCCTCTATCATTTATTGTGAAAGTGAAAGTTCAATCCGATTGACTTTGTCATTTTTGTTTTATTTCAAACTTTAAACAGATGATCCACGTGACCTAGTTACGTAATTTAATGCAACAGAGTCACAGACTACAGACACAAGTCTCTCCATAAGGCCCTCTGCAATCTATTTTATAGAGAGGGGCTAGTAAAATTAGTAATGAAATGTCATTACCTTAAAGTCAAGTCAACATAATTACAGTTTTAAAATCAATAGACATGTTACAACAAAAGTCGATCGCTAGTCAAATAAATATCTGTGGCGTCGCAAATTATAGATCTTCTAGCGAATAGATGGGTTTGTTTATATGTGTTCGACAGTCACATTTCATATACTTAACCCGGCTTTTGAAATCTCAAAGAAAATCTGTTTCATTATTTTTCAACAACAACAACAACACTTTTCACACGTTACTATTTTCTGCATCGAAGAAAACTGAGAAACAAACTTTGCTACAAAGTAGTTTGTCTAGCAAGGCAAATAGAGCTACTTAGAAGGTATTTCAATTCCAGGCGAAATTCCACATTTTAGAATACGTTCATGTGGCATCGAGTCTTTTTCTCTACCACATATTTTTATTGCAAGATTCAGTTTGGTGGCAACAGTTTAACGGGTGGAAATGCACTTACCTTGAACTCTTGTTGGTAGGTAGGCGCTGCTCCCAGCTTTGCGTTCGGGGTCTTGATTCACGACCGCGAAATATGCACACAGGAGTTATAACCGTAACTCTCGAGACTGTGGCTGATGATAAGCGATGTAGCGCGATATGATGGGTAATCACAGCGGCCGATAGCGGAGCGGAGCGTTAAGAGACGGGTGCGTGCGTATCTTCCAATAGCTATGGCGGAATGTGAATGTAGGAAGCGGGCGGGATAGTGTTGCCATAGACAATACATAAAAGTAAGATGCGTTTAGTGCGTGAGTGTTGACATATAATAATTATAATAAATACCATTAAATACATGAACTAAAAAATATGTATGCGTCGGTACTGGCGCATCCAACTTCGGGGGGCTTAGAGGATTCTTCCTCTACATTGAATAAACAAAAATAAAAAAATAAAAGGAATGAAAACTTATGAACTAAAAAATAATTCAAAAGCGTAGGAGTTATTGCGTGGGTAACGGGCAAAGCCGAGTTACAGGACGAATGTATTCACCAGAAGAAGTCTTAATTCTGACGACTCTAATTACACCATCCTTCCCGGGAAACACCTCTGATACAACCGCGAGTGGCCACGATAAAGGATGCGTATTGTCATCCTTAACAACAACTACAGTTCCTATCGTCACAGGTTTGGACGGCATATTCCACTTATGTCTAAGTTGGAGAGAGGTAAGATATTCTTTGCTCCAACGTGTCCAGTAACTTTGAACAATTCTATTTAATAATTGATAGCGGGTGAGTCTGTTATCTGGTAATAGGGGTTCAATGTGTTCAGCGGGTAAATATTTAAGCGGAGTAACATTAAGAAAATGATTAGGCGTTAGGGGGGTTGGATCCGATGGATCCGAAGAAAGTATGCAAATCGGACGGCTATTCAAAATGCCTTCAATTTGCACCAATATTGTACTGAATTCTTCATAGGTGAGTATTTGACTCCCGATAGCTTTAAATAAATGAGACTTAACACATTTGACATTAATTTCAGGCAACGAATTAAAATTGGGCCCGAAAGGTGGGCTGTGCTGAAACTGAATCTTATGTTGAGTTAGATATTTATTCAGATCATTTTTATAATTAGTGGACTGTATAAGCGTGTAAATTTCGTTCAATTTTCGTTTCGCACCTATGAAATTAGTGCCTCCATCGCTGTACAACACTGAAACAGGACCCCTGCGTGAGATAAAGCGTTTAAAGGCAGCGAGAAATAAATCTGTACTAAGATCACTTACTAACTCTAAATGGAGCGCCTTTGTTGTGAGACAGACGAACAAGCAAATATACGCTTTATGACTTTTTACTCCACGACGCCTTATGTGAGTTACGTAAAAGGGTCCCGCGTAATCAACTGCGGTATGCACAAACGACTTTACTTGTGAAACTCTAATGGATGGAAGATCACCCATAGGTGGAGTTGTAGAACGAGGCCTAGCTTTAAAACATAAATTACATTTATGTACTCGTTGGCGAATCAAATTTCGTGCAGAAAGAATCCAATACTTTTGGCGAGTCAATGCTAACACTAGTCCAGGACCGGTGTGTAAATTGTCGGTGTGATAGTGGTCTACTAAGAGCGACACTATACGTCCTTTAGGTGATAGCAGTATTGGATATTTTGTATTGTAATTTAGATGAGAATGAGTAAGTCGACCACCTACTCTAATTAACCCTTGTTCGTCAAGAAAAGGGTTGAGTTTTAAAATAGCCTGATTTGGACAAATTTTAGTAGCCTTAAGTGCTTGTAATTCTACCTGAAAATACTTAGACTGATCGAAGCGAACCGCACAATATTCTGCGTATTCTAAATCGTATACAGAAAGTATACCGCGGGATTTGAGAATCTTAGTGAAACGTAATACATAAACCAGTGAACGAATAAATTTTACCCAACTCGAGCAACGCTCAGCAAGTTCGTCTATCATGTGAACGTGATCGGAGACAGGCATGGTATGTGCATGGAGAGAAGCTATTTTAATTTCCGGTAATTCTGTCTTCTCGTTATGATTGATTTTATATTCCTTCACAGGCCATGCATTTATAGGTGCGGACAGCCATTTCGGCCCGTGAAACCAAAGATAGTTATTTATTAACCCTTTAGGTGTCACAGGGCGCGAGACTATATCGGCGGGATTTTCAACCCCACGAACGTGATACCAATGGGAAGCAGGCAGATATTCATTTACCTGAGCGATGCGATTAGCTACAAAAGTTTGAAACTTATGAGCGGGAGAGTGAATCCAGGTAAGGGTTACCGTAGAATCAGAGAATGCGAATATATTGTTTATTTGACACCGCTTATTAAAAACAGTGCGCACAGAATTAATTAATTTTGCGAGTAAGACCGCCGCGCAGAGTTCTAAACGCGCTAGCGTTTTATTAGAATCTGACACTTTGGATTTAGCGGTCAGTAGATTCACATTAAGAGCGTTTCCGTTCTCAGCCGTTTCTATTCGTACATAGATAACAGCACCATAACATTGCTGGCTGGCATCCGAGAAGCCTATTAGAGTAATTCGACGAGCGGATGTTAAACCTATATGTCTCGGTATTTTTATTTCAGATAAACGCGACAACTCCCTATGAAAGTGTTTCCATTTAGACAGAATGCAACCCGGGACCGTCTCGTCCCAGTCCAGTTGTAATTTCCAACATTCTTGTATAAGCAACTTCATGTATGCGACCACTGGACTGATGATTCCAAGCGGATCGAACAAGCGCGCGGTTACGGAAAGGATCGAGCGTTTAGTGCATGTTAAAGGCATGTCGATCACTATTTTAAAGTTAAAGGTGTCATCGTTAGGTTGCCATTGCATACCCACGATCTTAGTGTCAACATGAGGATCCTCATCAAACTTGACAGCGAGACAGCTCTTATGAATTGACGGGATACGTGACAATAGGGTATTGTCATTAGAGATCCACTTAGTTAAGTTAAAACCTCCAGATTTAAACATAGCGACCATTTCCCTATAGGTGTCTTCAGCTAAATCTACATTCTCTATGGAACTAACGTAGTCGTCAACATACATGTGATTGTCAGCTTCGTAAGCCGCCAGAGGATATAAAGCGCGACAGTCTGACGCGAGCTGGTTTACGACTCGCATTGCCAGGAAGGGTGAGCTGGAGACGCCAAAACAAACGCGGTTGAAATGATAGCTTTCAATAGGAGAATTGGAATCGAACCTAAATAATATTCTTTGATATGTATGATGATCTTGAGTAAGTTTCACTTGAAAATACATTTTTTCTATGTCCGCGGTTACAGCAACCGGGTACATACGCAAATTGAGAAGCAAATGAAAGATATTGTTCTGTAATATTGGTCCCGTATAAAGCAAATCGTTAAGCGATTTACCTGACGTGGTTTTACACCCAGCGTCTAAGACCACACGCGTTTTAGAGGTTTCTTTGTCAGGGCGATAAACGGCCCGATGCGGCATATAATAAACTTGAGAGTCTAGAAAGCTATTTGACACTTTAGTGAGATAACCTTGATCAATATATGTTTGAATAATGGCATTATAATCGTTGCGTAAGTTAGAAGCGTCTAACTTTTTTTCTAAATTTAAAAACCTGCGTTTGGCGATTGTGTACGAATGCCCTAGCTCACTGGGAGGGTATTTAAAGGGAAGACTAACCGTATATCTACCGGTATCGTCGCGTGAGTACGTAGACGAGAACAGCTTTTCACATGCTGCGTCGTCCGTGCTAATGTGCTTCTTATCTGGCACCTGTTCTATCTCCCAAAAGCGTTGCGTTAATTGTTCGAGAGACACATCTTGAGTGTGACATAAGAAGGCCTTGTCGGACACGGAGGAATGAGACATGCGATCGCGGGGATGCTTGTTTGCCACTAGCGAATAAGGTAAAGCATGCGCCTTTCCCATTGCGACGTATCCGAGCGTGGTTTCTATCGCGATTACTGATGAGGTTGGGGATGTAATTTTTTGCGACCCTAAAATCATGGGGAAGAGTTCATTACCTAACAAACAATCTATACCACCCGGAGTATAGTATCGTTCGTCAGCCATAGGTAAATTTTGTAAATGGGTTAATTCCGCTGTATCAATTTCCACGTTAGGCAAAAAATCTGTAATAGTGTCTATAACCCGTGCACTAACCGAATAAGAACAGCGGGCATCAAATCGCGAATATATTTTGAAATGCGTAATTCCATAAGATTGGCTTTCAAGTTGACCTATGCCTTTAATGACAGAAGGAGCGTTAAGTATGGTTAAGTGCAAACGCTCACAACAAGACTTCGTAATAAAGTTACTCATAGACCCTGAGTCCAAAAACAAACGTATACGATCCGATTTATAATTTGCATATACACAAGCAGTCGGCAACAAAACCGTGGTCGCGCTGCTTGAATTACGCGGCGGAGGGATCACAGCCGATAACGACGCGATATTGCCACTATGTGACCGCGCCTCCCGCGAGTGCGAGCGGGACGGATCATCTGCCGATGACGCATGAGTCGACATGGAATGCTCGGACGGCGCAGTAGACGCGTTTGCCTGCCTCGATGCGTTGCCGGTAGCATGATTTCTTGTTGAATTTGATGCGTTCAAATTATTTTTATAACACAGTAAACTATGATGAGACCGATTGCAAATCGAACACCTATTAACAGATCTGCAAGCACTCACGTGATGAAAACCTAAACAATTAACACAAAAGGAATGTTTACGAACTATTTCATTTCGCGTTTTAACAGTCTCTTGAATAAAATGTTGACATTTGAACAAAGGGTGAGCGGAATTATTGTTACATACGATACAATTTTTTATGTTAGAAGTATCGACTGATTTCAAATTAGTAGGGCGGGTTTGCGTAAAAAATGACTTAGGTTTATTTAAATGAGAGGCGGTTGAACTCCGCTGAGCGCGATAATCACCTTTTTGGGAATGTGATGGTGAGCGGAGCGTTTGGAGTTTGCTTTGTTCTGTCAAAAATGTTTTGACGTCACTATATGTAGGTACACTCAAATGTCTATGAGATTGTTCAAACAATTCAAGCATAGGTTTATCAAACTTGCTTAATGCTAAATGAGTTATTATGAAATCTGATAAATTTGTGATAGGTAGACGCTGCAGAGTTGCTTCAGCTGAACAAAAGTTCTCCAAGATCTGATCAGCCGATTGCCCTGGCTTCTGGTGTAACATTTGTTCTAAATAGCACGACGCCTGAACCCTGGTATCGTGGTATTTAGCCAGAAGGGCTTGCCAAATAACATCGTAATTTTGTGCGGTAGCAGCTATGCCTGAACAAACAGTAAGTGCCTTACCCGAAAGGCAACCTATCAAATATTGAACCTTTTCGGCGTTGGTGAGACGAGTATTCGTATGTATCACACTACAGAAATTTTCATAAAATATAGGCCACTTACCATAAGTACCATCGAAACCTGTGAGTTTAAGTGGGGGTAATTTGATATTAAAATTATCACTTTTCTTTTTATCGTCGAGTTCTTGTCTCAGAGTAGTTTCCGTTTGCTTTATGAAACAGTATAATTCATCAAATGTATTAAAAACACTATAACTCGGCTGTACCTGCGGATTATCTTTTAATTGTTCAATTAACAATTTATCGATAGTTTCGATGTAATCCGATCGGGTTTTATCGATAGATTGAACCCGAGCGAGAAACATCATGCGTACTGTTTCATCGGTAACCTTGAGACTTAAGTTGTACACTTCTTGAACTATGTGAAACAAACTTTGTTTTTTGTATTCTAAAAAATTTATCATGACCTGACTTTCGTCTGAACTTTTACTATGGGATTTGTCTTTAGAAGCCATGATAATATAATTGATACGAGATACGAGTATGTATATAAGTGGGTAGGTAATAGAAATATTCAGCGAAAAAGTATAAAATTCGAACAACGATCAGCTGTTAGCTTAAATCAGCTGTTTGCGATAAAGTATTCAGAGAACAAACCCAATATGGAGTTTGCGTAACAATCAGCTGTTAATCGTTTGAATACCGTTATGTATCGGCTGCGTTGCCCAGTACCGTCACAATAAAATAAATATATGTGGGTATAAAATTAACGTATAAATATGAGTTTTATCTACGATTACAATTCGAAAGATAATATGAAATTGTAATGAAATTGGGGAAAACTACGTTAAATTTATGACGGTTGAGAAAATTGTTAATTTTGGATTGTCCGTTTTACTTTATGCCAAAACTCCTAATTACCAAAAAATATCAAAATGATTGCCTAGAATCGGACAACCGGACTAACATGGCCAGGATGGTCCAAGTCCTGGGTAGCGATAATTTCGGGGGGCGCTACCTGCCAGCGGGTTGATTATATATAGGTAAATATGATTATGATAAATAGCGTAAATGCGTTATAGAATATGAGTACTTATGAGTAATATAAAATATGCGGTGTGAAAAGATAATTAACTTTTCTAATGCGTGCGGGTGGCGTTAAATATAATATTTGCGTTGAGTATTTATGAGTAATATACTAAATATATATATGCGTATGCGTGAATTTAATAGGAAAAGAGGTAATTAATATTATTAGTAGAAAGAATGCGTTAGATGGAATATCCGGACGGAGGACCACACTTGGAAATGCACTTACCTTGAACTCTTGTTGGTAGGTAGGCGCTGCTCCCAGCTTTGCGTTCGGGGTCTTGATTCACGACCGCGAAATATGCACACAGGAGTTATAACCGTAACTCTCGAGACTGTGGCTGATGATAAGCGATGTAGCGCGATATGATGGGTAATCACAGCGGCCGATAGCGGAGCGGAGCGTTAAGAGACGGGTGCGTGCGTATCTTCCAATAGCTATGGCGGAATGTGAATGTAGGAAGCGGGCGGGATAGTGTTGCCATAGACAATACATAAAAGTAAGATGCGTTTAGTGCGTGAGTGTTGACATATAATAATTATAATAAATACCATTAAATACATGAACTAAAAAATATGTATGCGTCGGTACTGGCGCATCCAACGGGCAAAACGCGACTTCGTATGAACATATCTTTAGGGGTGCTTAAAACGGATTAAACAACTGTCCGATATCAAACAAAACTACCACGAGGTAATGTGTTTAAATTACAAGTTTTAACCAAGAAAAATCTATAAGGCCAAGACGGTGACGTGTCTGTTCGCCCCTCATAGTAGTGGGATAGCACCCAACTATCCCCCCTTTTGCCAAGTAGCGGGATAGCACACGAACAAACCCCCCAGACGAGGGATATAGCACCCGAACCATCTAAGCGAGTCCGCGGTGGTAACCAAAGTCTGCCGGGAACCCTGGGACATTCTTCCGAGGGTTTACTCGGAACTCCCGGCCATAGACTGTTGTAAGGCATCGTGTGATTTTAGTCGGTAGGAGTACCTAGCATAGCATTCATGTTGGATTTCCATACGGTAAATAAAAAAAAAGGGCAACCAGTAAAAATTACAAACCAAATATCACACACATATGACGTACAATTTGTTGTGATAGTAATAATAATAGACAGAAAAAAACCTGCCCGTGTTTCCTTAAAAACCTCATTTTTGAAGTGGAGCTTGCAGGTACATCATAGGGTCGTTAACTTAAGGACCACTGTCGAAAGTCTTATGAAGTACGAGAGTGGCCCCCAATCGCTTAATGTAGCCATAGCTTTCCATCATTTGGCGAACCTACATTCATACAAATAGTAACATTCTTATCCCTGAAGGGGTAGGCAGCGGTATAGTAAACGCATACATTTCACCTTATAGTTTTATGTCTCACGTAGTAGATGGTGAGCCTAAATTACAAACCAAATATCACACACATATGACGTACAATTTGTTGTGATAGTAATAATAATAGACAGAAAAAGACCTGCCCGTGTTTCCTTAAAAACCTCATTTTTGAAGTGGAGCTTGCAGGTACATCATAGGGTCGTTAACTTAAGGACCACTGTCGAAAGTCTTATGAAGTACGAGAGTGGCCCCCAATCGCTTAATGTAGCCATAGCTTTCCATCATTTGGCGAACCTACATTCATACAAATAGTAACATTCTTATCCCTGAAGGGGTAGGCAGCGGTATAGTAAACGCATACATTTCACCTTATAGTTTTATGTCTCACGTAGTAGATGGTGAGCCTATTGCCGTGTTGAAATGGACAGGCGCAGGTCACGACGACCCGCAGTCGAAATTTTCCAAGCCTCCCATAAGTCAACTTGACTTAACGATTATTATTTTCCTGACAACCGGGTTTCATTTGGCGTTTTCCTTCTCTACGCAATGGATCTTTTTGGGAAAGTGTTCCCTTAGTCGCCTCTTACGACACTTTCGGGAGGTATTGGGGTGGCGATATTTTATACCCTCACACGGGGCTAACCTAATATAAAAAAAAGTGTCAAACCACCATCACCTCAAAAATCTCTCAATTACACACACACAAATGGGCGGTTATTTTCATTCTTCACCCATGATAAGTTGGGGTTATGTCCAAATTTGTTAGGTTCATGACTGTAAGTGATTTAATGACACAATATATGTCATACTACCCGATGAAATGAAGATATATCTTCTAAATTGCGGTCTAACGATATTATTGTACTGAAATATGACATCAGCCTTGTCTGACAAAAAAGTAGTGGTATGGGTAGGGCGGTATTTTTCAGGTTAATTAGTTATTGTAAATATCTTCGATAATAAAAAAATAGTGCTGTTCGTTAGTCTCTCTCTCTCTCTCTCTCTAAGTAGTAATTGACTTGATAATATTACTTTTAAAAGGTTTTTCAAAACCTAGAGAGAGTCTACTTTGCCAAAGTAAGGATAAAATCGAAGAAAAATTGAGAATTTTAAGGAGCCTAATCTGCTATTTTAATTGTGTCAGAACACAGTACAGTTTGACAGATTTCTTAGCTTGTTCGTAGCTTTTCCGACGATCACAATTGTGTTGTGACACAATTGAAATAGCAAACCTGGGCCCCTAGGTTACGCAAGTGTTACACTACTGCCCCCTTAGACAAGTGGCACAAGCGTAAATTGCAAACGAAAGGATAGAATATATCGACTAATCACACCCAAGCTCGTGATCCGACGAGTTTGGATGTGATTGGTCGACCTATTCTATTCCTTTCGTTTGCGATTTACGCTTGTGCCACTTGCCTAAGGGGGCAGTTGTTGCGAGAGTCAGACGCTACAGTAGGCACAGTAGCGTCTAACTCTCGCAGTTACGCAGGAACTTACAATCAGGTGAGCCGTATGGTTGCTTAGTGTCTAGTACAAAAAAATGTTTCGCAAACACAGTCCAACGTTCAAAGTGATACACCTAGTTGTTATACTTATAATATAAAAAAATCCAATAATGTAACCATATATTTTGCGCCATTAAATACTATCACCGTGAGCAAATGACCTGGTTTAGTGTACAAACGCATAGTCTATACGGTTTCCATGTCATTGCGTTCTTGGTACTGTGTACCGACATGTTAGGGGTGCATTAGGCCGCACAGAACAGGGGTGCGTATCGATTGGCAACCCCACCCATCACCCTCGACACTACACAATATTACTGTGCACTCCCGAATTCACCCTTTCGTTACTTTTGCAATTTCTTGTTGACGGGGGTTATTGTTTTAAACTGTTTATTTTTGAACGTAGTATGCATTGAGACTACCATTGTTTTAATAAAATTACAATTCTTTGAATGAAAAATGCTTCAGATAATTACAATATTGTCATGTCTTTCGCAACATGAATCGTAAATAATACAAAACAATCTAGTCTATCAATCTTAGACCGTTTAATAGGTAAGTAATTTGACAAATACTTTGTAAAAACTGAGTTAACATTAATGCAACGAATGTCAAATATAAATTAAAGTGTTATCTACACATTTATACTAATAAAAAGGAATACGGGTTAAGTTTCCGAGTTTCAATGTAAAGGGGAATTTCTGAAACTGATGCGATTTAGAAAATTCTTTACTTTAAAAATAGGTACATAAATTTGTACTCTGGAGTATGACTACAGTCTGTAAAGTGTAAAAATTAATGTTATTTTGTTGGCTGCCTTTTACAAATTATCCTCTTTTATTTATACAGTTTTGCCATGCACAAAACGCCAGTCAATCAACTATCCAGACCATATTATGCTCGTAAGTGCTCGGAACAGGAGTTGAAGCAACATTTGCGATGATTGCGTATGAATCACGCATTGTAGAGGACAAGCAGAGCACATGAGGCCCCGCGTCATACGAGGGCACTTTGTAATCACGCGGTGCACATTGTTTTAGCATTTTAGTTCCACCCCTTACACGTAGTATTAGTTATTCTGTGCCCACACTTAGGATGTATAATGTCATAATGACGACATAACGAACAACAAACAAAACAATATGTAATAGAATTCATAATGTCAAGTACATATAACAACAATGTTATATTTTTAACCGACTTCAAAAAAAGGAGGAGGTTCTCAATTCGTCTGTATGTATTTTTTTTTATGTATGTCAAGCGATAATTCCGTCAATTATAGACGGATTTCAAAATTTTTTTTTTTGTTGAATAGGGGTTACTTCTGATGTGGTCCCATTTTCACCAGGTCAGGATCTGATGATGGGATCTAGGAGAAAACGAGGGCAACCACCGAAAATTGTAGGGACAACTAGTGTGCTTGTTAACTTTTTAATTAAGAGCTTTAATGTTCTACACTTTAATGAAGGTATGGCGTCGATCTGATGATAGAGTCGAAAGGCAGTCGAGGGCATTCCTAAACAATTTACAGCAGTTATCTTGTGTTTGGGCTTGATTGATTTGTATTGATGAGAACTTTACACCTAGATTGATAGATCCAACTTCAAAAAAAAAAGAAAGGTCTCAATGTTTTATGTATGTTCACCGTCAATTAGGTATAGACGGATTTCAATATTTTTTGTTGAATAGGGTTTACTTCTGAGGTGGTCCCATTATAACCAGGTTAGGATCTGATGATGGGATCCTGGAGAAATCGAGGGCAACCACCGAAAATTATAGGCACAACTAGTGCGTTTGTTAACTTTTTAATTCAGTGCTTTAATGTAGGTACTACCATTAATAAAGGTCTGGAGTCGATCTGATGATGGAACCAAAAGAGATTTGAGGGAATTCCTTAACGATTTACAGCAGCTACCTTGTGTTGGGGCTTGATTAATTTGTATTGATGAGAACTTTCACCTAGATAGATTTCAACTATATTTTTCGGTTCTCCCGTCACTTAAAATAGGTAATGAAAAAAAATTTTTCAATAAAAAATACAACCGACTTCCAAGAAATCCTGAAAAATAAAATTTACTTAGCACAAAGTAATATGTAGTTGATTTATCAGATTTTATTCAATATAATATTGAAGTTGGTGCCATGAATAATACCTCCCTAAACCTATGAATTTACTTGGCGCCGACTTCAATATGATATTGAATAAAAAATCAGATAAATCAAAATACATATTACTTTGTGCTAAGTAAATTTTATTTTTCAGGATTTCTTGGAAGTCGGTTGTATTTTTTATTGAAAAATTTTTTTATTTGTGACATTGTTGTTATATGTACTTGACATTATGAATTCTATTACTTATTGTTTTGTTTGTTGTTCATTTTTGCATGAATATGATGGAGTCTTGTAATTATTTTGTAATGATTTGTATAATGTACACCTACCTATTGATGGATAACTGAATCATCAGAAATCAAACACAAGGTATATTGTTAATGATTAAATAAATAAATAAATAAATAAAATGGGAATGTCGATTAGTATTGGAGAATCAATTGATTAATGAGATGATGAAAGATTTAATGGTTTGTAACCGAATGGAACTACTCAACTGATTCTTAAAATTCTTTCTTGTAATGTATTACTTATTGTGACGACAGCGAGTACTTGAGGTCTCGCGATATACGAGGGCACTTCGTAATCACGCTGTGCACTTTGTTTTAACATTTTAGTTCCACTCCTTGAGCAGAGTATGGAATGTCATAGTGGGATAGTCGATTAGTATTGGAGAATGAATTGATTAATAAGATGATGAATGATTTGATGGTTTGAAAATCGATTATTTTCGGAACTACTCGTTCTGTACCGTTTTTTTTAAATTATTTCACGTATTGTAGAGAACATCCAGAGCACATGAAACCTCGCGCCATACATGGGCACTTCGTAATCACGAGGTGCACATTGTTTTAGCGTTGTGTTTTTCATTTCACCCCTTATCTGCATAGGATGTGTAATTTCAACTAGTATGACCACGAGGAAACGGGGGAATGGGACAGTCGATCAGTTTAGGGAAATGAATAGATTAATGAGATGCTGAAACATTTTAATTGGTTTGTAATAGATGTTCTTTCAAACTACTTATTCTTAACCGATTTTAAAAATTCTATCACCATTTGTGAGCCAAGTTATTCTGAATTAAGAGTCATATTCAAAAGATGTAATAATCCATGTCAACAAATCTGGCAGATACCCGTATGCATTAGAATACTCCATAGTTCATAGTAGAAGTAAAGGGATCTTGAATACCTAATGTTCATACTTTCACTTCTACGCTTCGGCTATTCGTTAGATGTCGATCAGGCCTTAAAATAACATCAATGAAGAATGCTACTATTTTAAGACAACGCAAGTCACTGTAATTCCTTTGTCCTTAGAAAAATTGCTTTCACTTTGAGAAAAGCCGATAAATTCTTGAAGTAAATGGCATTGTTTCAGAGTGACAATGGCAAAAAAATTATTAATTTTGAGAATATTTCAGTATTCCGATAAAATCACAATAATGGAACACTGAAAAATGTGAAGAATTCTTAAACCATCGTAATATTTCTCTATCTTGGTCATTCTGTCAAATCCTTAGTTCTGAAGGCATCCGTACCGTAGCATCTAAATTAAGTTAGACCCCTTTATGACCTAGGTGAGGCCGCAGAGGTAGCCGTAGGTCTGTTGGGAGTCCTGGGGACATCCTTCCGAGGGCTTACCCGGGGCTCCCAACCGTAGGCTGAGGTAGGATACGTGTGGTTTTTAAACGGTAGCAGTCCCCCCCCCCCCGTTCCCCGCATATCATCTCTGTAGGATTTTCCTCGGGTTAAAAAAAAGACCCACTGTATGAATTATTGAAATTTGAAGCGCTCGTAGCGCCGTTCTCAATGTTTTGATTTTATTCAACATTTTATGCTTCGGTCGTTTAAACCATTGATCCAGGTTTTCAGTAACATGAAAGGTTAGGTTAGGTTTATAAACGACTTAAAATTTTCAACAACAGGTAGGTAGTCTCCACCAGTGTGCACCTTTGGTATGGCTACGGTAACCGCATTCAATCAAGCCGCATACTTGTCTTGTCCGACATATCAGTGGTATAAAATTATCTGTTTGCGATCTCGACGTTCAGGAACGTTAATCTTCTATCTATGCTAGTAATTAAATACACAGTTTCATATCTTCCTTTATTAAAAATTATTACAATGGCAAAAGAAAGCAAAAGATATGGGTCAACTGTAACTCGAATACAATACAGTCTATCAGGGGCAGGTTTCGTGATACGCTTTCTTCGCTCTCAGCCAACGTTTTTCAATTGGTCTATTGATATCAAATTCATCAATATATTGCTTACTGCTCTACTTACCCACCTATTAGATACATAGCGACATAAATCTAAGCTACCAATTCAACTGATTCTTTTGACAAAACATCAATAGACTGTAATGCAGTTGTATCTCTAAAGGAATAGGTAGAGGAAAACTCGCCCGTACAGTTTTCTAGTACCTACTGTATACTATCTTAAGTTATATTCTATGGCCAAACATGAAAGGAGACAAGCTGACTACATGATGCTATTTTCATGTTCATTTTTAATTCTAACTAATAACATTTAAAACTCATAGCAAAACTCAACTGCAAAATTTTGACATACCTACATACACGTAACTCACAAAAGGATAGCTCAATTGCTCAATAATTAAAATGAATATAGGTACGTACACCAGCTTATAAGCCATGTATGTCTAAAATTCAATCAGTTGTATAGACAGGTAATAAACAGGTAAACCCTAACAAATCAAGTGTATTAATCAAAGCAATGCTCACTGAGCGTTAAATCTGTGTGATCGACCCGGAGCAGTTAACGCACAATTGCTTCAGCAATCCACGGCTGTGTAACATGCGGCTAGTCTAAATGAATTAAACGGCTATATATCTACTACACTATAATAATATTATAAAGAGGAAAAAAATGTTTGTGGGAAGGAAGGAAGGTGAGGTGTGTGTGTGTGTGTGTCAAAAATTCTTTCACCTTTGGAAAGCTACATTCACCCTGAGTAACATAGGCTATATTTTATTATATAATTATAAATTATATATAATTATATTATATAATTTATAATTTAATATCATGTTATGACATTTTAAATCTCATTATAATTGTACCTATATTTATTAATTACTAACATAGTTTGTAAGCTTTTGTGTACTAACGTCATAATATGGAATTGTAATCCGAAATAAAACACTATTATTATTATTATATTTTATTCCCGTATTCCCACGTGAACGTGAGCTACACGGGTGAACCCACGTAACGTCCGCTTGTATCCAATACACCTGAAAATTTAATTTTCTCTTTCTAAATAACAATAATTAATACGAACCATAGCAATGTGGAATACCTACTCTGACAGAGCATCTGTTTCCCTCCTCATAAAACCCCGGGTTCTTCAAAAATACGACTAGTCTAAATGAATCAAACGACTATGATATCCAATATAATAGTCGTTTAATTCAATAGAAAATTGTATGCTCTCTCTTCTAAATAGCAATAAGAAATGCGAACCTAAAATATTGGAAATACTCTGTCAGCACACGTGACTCCCTTCTCTTAAAACCCCAGGTTCTACAAAAGTCATTGAGCCGTCAACCTGAAGATTACTGTCAGTGACCTGTGAAGTTGACCCTCAATTCTAAAAGTGATTTTTTCCATCAGGCAGGGGGCGTTATTAACTCGTGGTAACTTTAAAAAAATGTCAGTTAGTGTTTAACCATAAAGCAAGGTCTCGTCAGATGAAACTGCGATTTATCCAAGAAACTTGTTCTAAGCAAAATATAGGCTGATGTTGTACGTACTTAGGATATTGAAAAATTATTCAGAAATAGTTTTTAGAAGTCTTTTTTCTACGGTCTGCGGCTTGGGTTGCGTCATTTTTATGATAGAGTGCCGTTAGGAAGCTGATATGTAAAACATGTATCATAGATATGAACATAATGTACGTGTCTACACTATACACGCCTCCGTTGCCTATATCATATACAATACGAGTCAATTTCGCGAATTGTATTTATAGGGACCCGTTTCATGAATCCATCATAGTGCTTTGTGTACCTTAAACAATTTAGCCTAACAACAAAAGGTAAATACTTCTTTGAGAAAAAGACAACTTGCTAAGAAACGGTCACAGGTTTTTTATGGGACAAATTCACTAAGTTTACTAATTACTTTATAAAAATAAATTACATAATCAATTAAATCTAATTATTTTTTACATCCTTAAAAGATTTTTGAGATTAAAAGTGCTTCATTTTTCTTCCCTGTTTAATTTCTTTGATAAATTTTCAGACAAATTGTCTAAGTAATTAGCCGTCGGTATTTTACGTTATCGAAAAATTTGTTCACAAATTTTCCATTTCCAGAGGGTGAGGTTTTGATCAGTTAACATTTAATTACGCGAACTTTGCTCGCCAAAATATTGCAAATATATTTTGAAAGGAATATTGAGGAAATACTGCTCACAGCACTAATTGCTTGTAACTTAATTGCTGTAAATTAGTAATGAAATAGAAAAGTGTAGTGTGAAAAAATAAATTTATTTCACATTTACATATACATAAATATGTACTTTTAAAACTTCAAGAATATGTAAGTTCACTATGCGGTCCGCTTTAGAAGAACAGGCAGGAAACGCGGTAGCCTTCTTTTTAGTGCTCTAAAAGGCGCAACATACATTGTACACAACCGAAAATATTATGTTACATTCATTAGGTATCTTACTAATATTATAAATGCGAAAGTTTGTGAGTGTGGATGTTTGTTACTCTTTCACGCTCAAACGGCTGAACGGATCTGGCTGAAATTTTGTACATAGATACATTATAGTCTGGAATAACACATGGGCTACTTTTTATCCAGGGAATAAGTTCCCACGGGAACAAATTTTCCGCGGGCGAAGCTGCGGGCATCAGCTAGTATATTATATTTTGCAGCATATTTTGCACATTACACCGGCAAGTACTCCCTCGGCTGTAATGTAAATAATGTTTTCCTTTCATATCCCAAAAGAGTCACAGTATACCTATTACAAAGTCCCGCCGCAGTCTAAAAACCGTTTTAACGAAATTTACAGCGCAAATGCACTGCTCTCGCGGCACGTCTGACGGCAAATAAAAAGTTCACCCTCTACGGTGAAACATGAAACGCGACGAAATATATTACGGAACCTTTTCCAAGTCGATAAGTAAACGTTACCTACCCTTGTCCTACGAGTTATGAACCCTCTACAAAAGGGTACAGAAGAATATTTTCCTTGAGACTCTTCAAAACGCTTCGATATCGATGAATTATTTCCAATAGCCGAATGACAGAGTTAGAGGGTTTAAGAGGCTATTAGTTTAATGGGATTAAACCATTGTGTCATATCGGTATTATCTATCTTTTAGCTCTTGGAACTATCAACAGGTAGTTGGGAAATTGATGTTTCTTGACATTGTTTGTTGATATTGTTGAAAATTATAGATAGTTTTTATCCATATTAGCTTATCTATCTTTTTTGGCATGGGGAATACAATGCTTTTATTTGAGGTCAAGGAAAAGATATTTGCGACTTCTGAACTTTCAGGGCTACCCACTAAACTCCTCAGCGACCTGCCTCCGAAGAGAGGAGGTGCACTAAAAATGCATTAGCTTGTTTTTCGAGAATTATATCCAGTACCGACCTCAAAAATTCTACAAGTCTCTTTTGCGGCTTACAGGTATTGATATGGACCCCAAATATCTGGTAATTTGGAAAACATGGTTGCCATGTAGTGCCCCAGGGTTGATGATACAACTTTTGATGAGTTCTATTCAGCTCTCACAAGTTATCTTGTCACACACACAACTCGTCTAAAAGACTTGCTCGTATAAAACTTTCCTTCATTCTTGTAAACCCTCTGAGCGATACAATTTTATGTATCGAATAATTACAGACTAAAGATGTTAAGTAAAGATCCCCCACTCAATTAGATATGGAACGTTACCTTAATGTTATCTATGTGACAGTTGTACACAAAGATTCTCATATTGTGTAGACAGACTGTCAGTTCTAAGTGTTCGTTCGTCTGTTTGCAATCTCCCCTCTCCGGCCCGAAAATATTGATTGTACCTGTTGTGTTCTCGAACCGGAGAGCGCACCCCAACGCCTCCGTTATCCAAATAATGGAAATTATTATTTAATTGGAAATGAGCGTACCTTTTTGTGTTTGAGTTCTTTTATATGAAAAGCGAGTGAGGTTTCCAACTTTTTATACATTTATAAGTAACATAGAAAGGCTCTGTTCGGTTGTACAAAGGAATGTTTGTTAACAAGTACCTCATATTAGGACAGCGGCAGGTACACGGGACCTGGTTAAATTTGTACAATTTTATTTGTAACAATTTTTTGAGTTACAAAAAGGTCAGCATTGGATCTTATTGCTGTAATCTATACTATAATAAGAGAGTAGAAATCGTGTGTCTGTACAATTGATAAAATTAAAAAAAAAGTAGCGGGGGCGGTATAAAAACACCAATAGAGCACAAAAATGGTGTTTTTAAAATTCTTTTCTGTCTGTCTGTCTGTCTGTCTGTATGAGCGTCAGGATTTCCGAAGATACTGAACGGATTCATTTGCTGTTTACAAAAAAAGATTAAGCTCAACTCGGGGAGGCTTTAGGCTATTTTTCATCAAAATCGAATCGCAGATGAAAGAACTATAGTCGTATAAAGTTATTATCAATTATTGCCTAAACGGTTCATGGTACGGTGCTGAAACTCAGCACGAGCGTTCTTTGTTACAATTTGAAGAAAGTAATTTTACCATTTTTGCAAATTCCACCTCCAAGGGTATAAAAAAGAAGGGTACAGTTTGTATGGGACAACGTGATTCCTTGGTCTGATCTACTTCAAATTCGGCTTATAGCATTAAAATCATTATTGATTAAAGATGTGTTTCGTATTTTATAAAAAAATATACTATAACGAGCTAAAAAGGGAATGTAAGATAATTTGGGGAAAATTTTTTCCAGAATTGTTATCAATACTCCTTAAAAAACTTACTCATTATTTTTGATTTAAATTACTTTTAATAGTGACACATTTTTGAACGTTAAATCTGATTGTTCAGGTCCAACAGCGCCGCGGGAAGGAAGCGTAAATAAAATGAAACTGCACTGACTTTTTCACTGTATGTATACTGGATCAGGTGTACACAAAAATATTAAATCCTTTGACTTATATGCTACGAGCGGTAACGAAACCATACCTAGATTCAGAAATAAGGTACATCACCATCTATCGAGCTTTCGTGTAAACAAATTAAAGTATAGTCATGAACATACCGCCCACCAAGGACATTATGGCAAAATGTACTTCCAGAGTAAAAACATGGCAAAGTAGTAAGTACAAATTGAAAACCCTTAATATTAAACAATTTCAAAATCTTATCACTAATATCATGACATTGTCAACTTTATACCCCTTGTGGTTTATATGTTATAATAACAAACTGTATGCTTGAGAATTACTATCAAGAACAACAAAAAAAACAATCATTAAGAATAACAAACAAAATTTAAACCTACGCAGTAGCCGGAACGACACACATTTTAAAATAATTCTGTCCCAGCTGTTACAGACCCACGATTCAATAATGGAATCTCAAATAAGTTGTTATGTTCTGCGGCCTTACGCGAGTCGTTTTCCTATCCTGAGCATTTTATTTTAATAAAAAAACAATAAGTTTCATTGAAAACGATTTTTGATACAAAAAATAAGAAATAATTAACCAGACGCTGCTTAGCGTCCGCCCACCCTGGAAGTATTTTTAATATCAAAAAATGTAGTGTGAAACATTGTTGTTCTTTTGTCCCATTAAGAACTTATCTTCTTGCCACATACAAATTTCCATTGCGAAAATGTATTCTTCAATGGTACCACATAAACCATTGCAATTTCCAAATTTTTCATTATACATTAGGTTTTAATAATATATTTAAAGCTCCTACAAAAATCTCAATCCACTGAACCAAATCGTTGCATAAGGAGGTTAAATTTTCTGACTTCACTTTCAGTTTAACTAAAGTTACCCGTATTTTACCTAACATATTAACGACTTGGATCACATTATTGCTGTGTAAACCATCATAATGCGTCAGATAAGCCATGTAGATGTTGAAATAAATCGCCGGAACTCCTGTTATACCACCCTGGGATCTTAATATTTACTAAAGAAGGTAAGTTCTACGGTAAGTTATACCTATGTATTTTAGTCATCCGTTGAGTACCTTCTCATCCCTGCCAGCACCAGCTAGTCAAAGCCTTTGTTTCAAAACCTTTTCCAGATTATGCTTGGTGCCAGCCGCCCAAAGGGGTCAAAGAGCCAAGAACTATCCAAAATAATTATTATTTTATTTATAGTTACAGCAGGAATAGGCAGCGTCAGAGTACTCGAAGACGTCTACACTAGAGTCCCAGGTAAGTCCGAGTATCTTTTATTATTATCTAGGTATACTAACTTTCTTATCTTGCCTAGATCCCCTTCCCTGTATTTTATCTATTATTCCTTACTATAACTGTTCCATTTCTGTAGTTTAAACTCCCCCTTCGATTGGACTGTATTTAATTTATATTTTAAACTTCTTAATTTTTTTTTTCAGGTACCATTTTATATTCACCAAAATTACTTACAGGAGTGTTATCACGCCGTGGTAACCTTACGATGTATCGACCACTTTCATCATGTGTTGTAGTTGCTTCACATAAAACTTCACATTCTAGTACATCCTCTGTAAGAGGTTTCCTGTATTCAGATGGTTCCTTTTCTGACTTCCAGAACTTTTGATCCTCTTCTGGAAGCAAGGAATGTTCAACCGTAGTATGTGAAGAATGACAAGAAGACTTAGCTACATCACATACTCCCGACAGTATCCACCCTAAAGAAGTATTCTGCGCCAGCAGAGTACTGTTTTTATTCCTTTTGATACCTGGTTGGATGACTTGACTATATACTTCCGCACCCAAGAGCATATTTATCTGCTTTGGAATATAGTAGTCTGGATCAGCCATATCTTTTTCAGTCAAGTCGTCCCAGTCTACTTTAGTTACCTGGGTAACTGGTAGAACCGATGTAATTGACTTCAGCACATATGCTTGAACCATCATTTTAAAATAAGGATCTCTCCTAGACTTTAACGGTACAGTGACAATGTGTTTAGACATAACACTCTTGTCGCCTCCCAGCCTTAACACAGTATTATTTGTCGCGACTCGTTTCAACCTTAAGTACCGAACCATTGCTTCAGTTATAAACGAGCCTTGCGACCCCTGATCTAGTAAACTTTGAATTACCCTATTAGTTCCGTCTTTCAATTCTGCATTTACCAACGCTGTGGTCAGTAAAACAGCTTTATGACTATTCCCAGTTGAAAGACACGAAACCATTGTTTTACTAGATTTACCTGTTCGTGTGCCCAATTTTATACCTTCCGTCTGCCCTATACCCGATAAGGCATTCTCGGTGTGAGAAGCATGACGGTTCCCATCAAACGACCCGGAATCACTGATATCTTCGTGCAATAATGAATTATGCCGACGTTTGCATTTGTGACACCTAAGAGAATTTTTGCAAGCTCTGGCCGAATGGTTACCCTTGAGACACACAAAACACAGTTTATTATCCTGGACAAACTGGCGTCGTTTATCCACGCTATGTTAATAAACTCTTTGCATGACCATATTTTGTGCGTAGCAGAGCAAAAAGCACAACTATTTTTCAATGCTTTTCCCTTAATCGCATGAAAAGATTGCAAGCCCTTTTGAATCTTCTTGTTATTATCAGCCTCAGTATCAATCCCTTCTAGACCTCGAAACCGACTCGTTAGAAATTGTGAGAATTCCAAAAAGGTAGGTAGCTTCTCGTTGGAATCTTCAGCAATTTTCAATTCCCATGCTCTTTTAGTGTCTTTATCGAGCTTTTCACCGATTAAGTGAATTATGATGATGTCCCATGACGAAACGTCTACCCCAAGATTCTTCAACGATTCTAAACAATCGGTAGTAGTGTTTAAAAGAGATTTTATTCCCAAAGCTGATTCACTGGGTAACACCTTTTGATTTACTAAATGTTTTAAAATGCCTTTCGCTAAAAACTTTTTGTTGTTGTATGTTCTTTCTAACTTCGACCAGGCCATTTCATAATTGTCACAAGTTATTCTAATATTTCTAAGTAGCTGCTCTGCTTCCCCCGTGAGGTGACCTTTAAGATAGTAAAACTTTTGTGAGGGATCTAAACTTTTATCTTTATGAATTAACCCTAAAAACAAATCTCTAAAGGTGTGCCATTCCGAATACTTGCCAGAAAATAAAGGAATTTTGATCTCGGGTAATTTGACCCTATTTTTTAACTTTGGACACTTATTATCAAGTTCTGGTTCAGTTATTATAGAAATGTTTGTAAAATTCCTTAACTTTTCTTTCAATTCCGCCTTATGCTCTATGTACAATTCCTCTATCTCATTGTAAACATCGTTCTTACAATATTTAGACCCATGAAAAGATGCCACGTCTTTAACTTTGTTGATAAATTTATTGTGGTTATCACAAAATACATCCCATATTTTGTCTAAATTCTCCAGTCTTACTTCTACATAGGAGATGGTAAGACGTTCCTTAGGGGATTTTTTATAGTTGTGGATAGCCTTAAGTAAATTACATTTAATGCCTTCCTGCATTGCTTCAAAAACTTCCATTTTGTAAATAACAAAGCAAAAATTATAAAACTACAACGTATTAATATGAAATCCAAAACAACTAAGTGCAATAAAGTGCTATAAATGCTTCCTTGAGGTACCCCTTCAGGACTGGTACTTACTATTCCTTAAAGTAACCTTAAGACAAAAGACAAAAAAACCAAGTGCATGAGTACAATAATGCCTCCTTGTAGTACCCCTTAAGGAATAGTAATAATTTTCTAAGTGTTTTTACCAATTTAGATCCCTGGTGAAATCGGGCATAGGTTCCCCGTCCCAACCACTTATTGCCTTAAAATATTGCAAGTTCTAGACTACTTAACAATTACCTAAGTTATTTACTACTATGCATTAAGGTTGAAATTCACTGAACTGTCTCTAAAATTTTCTTTTTAATTTCAAAGTTGCAGACTACGAAGACATAAGGTCGAAATTGTACTCACAGTTTTACACGGAATTACCAACACAAGCACAACACCTCACTTTTCTTTCAGCAGCTTGCAGCGCCCTCTCGTGGTCACACCTGTCCCTTGCTCCTCTTCAGTTGCAGTTCCGCCCGATGTAGCTTAATCCACTTGCCGCCGTAGTTCCTCAGCTCCAGCGCACGACACCACCACCTGGGTGCCCGCTGTAGGGGAAGACTTCTCTGGTCTGCGATCCACAGAACCAGTACCTAACAGGCGGGGATCACCACTTGATCCGCCAAGAGCTACAAAAATATACGCTTCTTCCAGTTCAACAACTAATTATCCGGACTCGCGAGGACCATGTTCAGGTCCAACAGCGCCGCGGGAAGGAAGCGTAAATAAAATGAAACTGCACTGACTTTTTTACTGTATGTATACTGGATCAGGTGTACACAAAAATATTAAATCCTTTGACTTATATGCTACGAGCGGTAACGAAACCATACCTAGATTCAGAAATAAGGTACATCACCATCTATCGAGCTTTCGTGTAAACAAATGAAAGTATAGTCATGAACACCGATTGACATTGTCATTCCTATTTGATGTCCAACAGAGATTGATTTTGTGTTATTGTAAATGTCTTCATGTTGATTAATTAAAGTTTAGTATAAAAAGTTGAACCGGTAGACTTAGACACAGGCTGTTCAGGAATAATTAACGAACTCGCTCTAAGTGTGTACGGTTCATTCAAATAAAACCAACTATTATCAGGGTATTCATCCTACGACTAAAGACTGTCAACATGATTCTCCAACCAAAGTTTCAATTACCTTGCATAGGTAAAAATATTTTGCTTGATTTGGACGAAAAACATTCAGGGTTCCGCATCCAAAGGGGTAAAAACGGAACCCTATTACTGAGACTCCGCTGCCCGTCTCTCTATCACCAGGCAGTACCTATCTCATAAGCCGTGAAGTCACGCTCGCATAGTGCCCATCCCACCACGTAGTTCCCGTTCCCGTGGTATATAGTAAGGGAATATAGCCTATGTGACCCGGGGATAGTGTAACTTCCCAGCAGTAAAATAGTTTACAAATGAGTTCAGTAGTGGCGAAGCCTGCATACAATCAAATCTATAAATCTATTCTCTTTATAATATTAGTTTTTTTAACATGAAGAAAATCCTACAGGGATGCTATGCCGAACCTGCGGCGCCTCGGTTGCGACTATGTCACAGGCAAAAGCGCTCGGTGTTACTCGGGACGATGCAACGTCCTACAGCTCGCATGTGGATTTTATTGGTTAAAAGACTTCGGAACTGTTTTCAGAATGTCTACAGCGTGTCTGCCTCTACGTGGGGAATATGACACGCAGCACTTGAGAGTTCTGTACTCAGGAACCTTTGTTGCTACGTTGATGTACGCTGCAGCTGTATGGTACCGCGGTCGTCTAACTTTGTGGTCAAGCGTATATTTTTGAGAACTCAGCAATCAGCATTATTATTGCTCATGAAGACTTACCGATCACGCAACACTATAACATTACCTGTGCTAGCGGGGGTGTTGCCTGTTGATCTGGAGGTTTCTCGTGATGGACGAGTTGCGGGCCAGGAAATCCAGCTG
The DNA here is from genome assembly GCA_933228765.1 of Miltochrista miniata. Taxonomy (NCBI): domain Eukaryota; kingdom Metazoa; phylum Arthropoda; class Insecta; order Lepidoptera; family Erebidae; genus Miltochrista; species Miltochrista miniata. The sequence continues at coordinate 16,197,188 of OW121757.1, read as the reverse complement.
GCCCACAAGGAGTTGAAGCAGCTCGCATAAGATTTGGGATCGTGTCCCTTTGGCAGAACCTATGAGAGGCTAGCAGGTCATGATCTATACAGCTTCCTCCGCAATGTTATTTTAAGGCCACAGTTTCGATGAATAAAACCAAACTGGGCGGTCTTCCAGTAACTAACCGAAAACGGTTATACGATAAGGACAAGAAAACGTGGTTGAATACCATCTAACTAAAATCTCCCCGTCTCTTATTCCATTGGGACATAATGAGCAGCAGAGAATCATTCCCGGTATTTGCACATACTTGCCACACCATTCGGCGCGTGTATGAAATTAATGATACTCTCGAAGAAACCAGTTGAACAGGACGCCAAGTACCCTATATTGTTTGTCAGCATAAGAAAGGTTGTTGGAGAATCGAGCTGGGGACGGAAATTATTTGTAGTGAGTCAAAAAAGCCTCAAAATAGCTCACCCGCCATTAGGTTAATGCGCCGTGAGGCAAGAATTCAATTTGGCTCATAATTATTGATTTGGTCGTGCATTTTTTTTATCGTATTTTCATATTGTATACTATGTGATCACAACCTGTCCCTACTCCATAAATAAGTATGTATACTATATTTTAACAGAAGGGGGGGGGGGTGTTTTCCATGCTATATTTTGTTTATAGGTACTTATTGGCAGTTTGAAAAGAGTGGCCGTGAGATTTCTTGCCAGATTCTTACTCACAGGCTCTACCTATTGGTTTGCGAATCTGGCAGTAAATGTAAATGTAGAATCATTCATAAAGACGTTCATTGTATTACTATGAACCTACATGAATAAAGATGTGTTTGTTTCTTTGATTGTTTGATTTGAGTCGCCAAATTAATATCACCCTACCATGATAATGCTGTAATGGATTTCAGAGGTTCTTTACTGTATATCTGACTACCTCGGTGCTGCGTAAGCGACCGCCGTGTTTAGGCCTCTGGTTTCTAACCCTGGCTCTGGAGTTGGGATCTATGAATACTGGTTTCTATGCATAATAATGTATGTATGTATGGTAGAATACAAAATGATGTGATGAGCCGACGATGACGCGAGCGAAGCCGCGGGCACCAGCTAGTGTTGAATAAAACACTGATTAGTCCGGACATGTTTCTGGATATAAAGTATATTAAAAGGTGTGAAGGGGCCGTCCGCGATTTCATGGCTGTAGGCGCTCAAAATGACACAGACGTCTGTTCATCATGATTAAGTAAGGTCAAGCACCCTTCAAAAATGAAATTAGTTATGTTGACGTTCAGCAGTGGACTGTTACAAGCTGATTTCATTGATTGATATTCATAAAATAATGTCATGAAAGAAGAAGCAAAGAAGAGCTTTTGGTTATCTCCGGCGAAACTACTTGAAAGTGTGAGTGTGTAATTCACCTCTGCCTACCCCCTTAGGGATTTAGGCGTGGTTGTATCTTGTGTTATGTAACGTTTGTCTTCACATTTTTGCGGAAATCGAGTGATAGCAGAAAAAAAGGCAATTTTGAAGTGGATCTCGTACGGCTCAAAGTTAAACATAGGTACTTTAACCTACTTAAAGTTTAGTTGAAAAGCAATGCATTCAGAACACTCCGCTAAAAAGGATCCCCTGTTTTCATCACGGACCGCAGGGCACATCATTATCACGTCTAAAGTTACCGTTTCATTCCCAACTCCCGCCATTTTGTAACAAACAGTCGTGGCGCCAAACAGATAAATCTTTAAATCCGTTTAATACGCTTGTTATGTCCGCCGAGGGACGAAAGTTTTTCAATTTCCATTCAAATCTTGACTAGTCGCGTTGTACTACCGAAATATTGTTTGTTATCTTTTTGTAAGTTGTAAAAATTGTCATATCCTCAACAATCCCTTTTAGTTACAGTGGCGTCATTTAAATTAGTAACATTTTGACGTCTGTCAGTTTCATCTTCATGATGAGAATGATAAATGAGAACGTGAATAAATCAATACGGACTTGAAAGATATGTGAAATTTAAAAATATATTATTAACTAGCTGACCCGCGCAACTTCGTGTGCGCCACATAAGAGAGAGTATTACCTGTTCCCGTCGCATTTACTCCCGTCGCGTTGCGTTTACTCCCGTAGCGTCTCGTCGTTAATATTCAATACTACGTGAGAGAGAGAGAGAGAGCGCGAGAAAGGTTTCTCGTCGCGTGTACTCCCGTCGCATTATTTTTAAGAACAATTTCGTTTATGAAAGAGGTAAGTAGATTATGTGGCATTATTGTAGAAAAAATTGATTGCCATTAAAATGGTTATTGTGTTGTGCACCAACCCAAAGATAGACACATGCTATCGCGCAATTTTTTTAGAACTTTTTTAAGAGAAACAATTTTGTAGTACATATTTTTTACATAACTATAAATATTTACGCAGCACACGCAACGAAGCTCTCAAAAGGAATAACTTTTCCCCCGTTTTTGAAACATTTACTATTACTGCTCCGCTCCTATTCGTTGTAGCGTGATGCTATATAGCCTATGACACTCCACAATAACGTAGCTTTCCATTGGTGAAATAATTTTTAAAAAGGGTTACGAGATCCCGAGATTACCCCTTACAATTTAACAAACACACAAACTTTACTTCTTTATAATTTTAGTATAGATAAATTTAAGTATCAAAATAAGAAAAGTACATAATTTAATTGTGAAATGATTGTGAAATTGAATTGTCAAATGTTATCTATTAAAATGACTCCACTTTAGTGTATAATATTGTAGGCTTGTTTCGTGCTACTAAGAACTATAAATTCAATGCTATGGGATTCAGTATTCGTATAGCACTTTCAACCCTACATTTATTTTGAGGCCGAGGTCCGCACTTTGATTGGCTGCAAATTAGTAATCCGTAATTTGATTTTTCACCAGCGCCATAGTCATCGTCTTGTGCGATAGTCAATAAGTGGACCCATATTTCCCACAAAGTTCTATGACTGAATACATAGACGAAAATTTAATAGTGAAATGCATTTTGTCTCATGTTTAGCCGTTCATATAACCACTAAATTGTCATCAGCGTTTTTAAATTGTATAATTCAGAATTCTGCTTACTAAAATCGCCATCTCTAAAGGGATCTCCTTTATCATTTAACCGTTCCCTCAAAGAAATATATACACATTTTCAATACAAAACTACAAAAGAAACGAGCGTAATTCTAATTCAACGATTCTGTTTAAGCTCCTAGATCTATCGGGTTGACAATATTCCCAACCCTCACATCACTAATCCTATCAAATCACCCGCTCCCCATTAAGCGGCTACGGGAACATTTTAATGTACTCGTCAATGTAAAAGATTCGATTCCAAATCCTGACATGACGATCCTCTGAATAATATCCCTTGTGTATCATGATTTGAACAGTAAAGTAATTCTTTTCAGGATCCTCACATATATCTCTGAGTTAATCTGCGGATAAGTAATCGTAAATCGGATCATATGAAATATTATCATAACTTCTTTTTTATAAGAAAACTAGGTACCTAGCAACCGGAACTCTTATATTTTTCGTTTAAACTTCCAGCTAAGCCAAATTGCTTGTGTTGAGAGTGAGTTTCAAGCTTTCTGAAAGCAAATTCGATACTTGCAAAATTTATATTAAATTTTAAAATAAATGCGTTTTTATCTTTGTAATAGATATAGATATTTGCTGGCCTCTACTAGCTGATGAATGAAAATGTTGATTTTCTTGATACTTACAATCATAATTACTTCATTATTTTGAAATTCGATATAAAATTCGATAATTCCCTTCCGTTAAATATTAATTTCCCACCCTTTCATAAGATATTATCATCTTATGCAAAGTTATCAAAGATTAAGCTATACGCTATAATAAGATAGGTTTTAGCTTACGCCTGTGTTCTAATGTGATTGACCTTACCGTACCACGCCTGGCCAGATGAGTTGGTACAGAGTTTTGTTTCAAGTTTTCTTTGAGAGTCAATGTTAAAAACTGGTAGGGGTAGACCTCGGCGCACGTATGATGACTTTGACAAATCGAGAACTTTTATATGAAAAGCCAGGTCAAGAGGAAGCGAATGTTTTAATACATCAGGATCATAGCAAGCGCTATAAGCTATCTCTGCCATTCGCCAATGGACATGATGTATCATGTATGTTTTTCTTCTCTTCGCTACGACCTCGTTCGTTTGTCAACAGATTCACCACTTTGAGGTAAGGCTGCCTTGTACTCTGTTCTCCAAACCTATCATATGACAACCAAACGATATTGTATCATAAACCTTTTCAACAAACAATCTTTCGAATCTATTTCAAATATTCCATTTATTAAACCTGGTTCATTGATTTGACTACACACGATCCGCAGTTCAGTGGAATGTACCAAATTGTATCTCATAAAGCATAGCGGGCTTGCCATGTGCACAAAGGTTAATACTGTAACGGGGCGAATCGGAACAACCCCTATTTGCCGAGCGTCACCCCGAGACGACGCACCCTATCCATATTGTTCCTACACACTTCGATTGAACCCATTGGCTAAGGTAATGCATTATATTTCGACTTTCTATTGATGTTTTTGTCAAGAATTGATATTGATGTTTATTAAAATGTGATAAAGAACAAATTAGATTACCAGAGATATAATAAACGTTAGATGTTATTTTTTATAGTGGTTCTTTTTTCCCGCGACACGAAATATCTTTTATTCTAAAATAAAGGAATGTTTCCTTTCAGCTTCCAAAACTTGCCAATGTCAATATTAAGGGTACTTTGCCTCCAACTACCGTCTTTAAATTCCACCCTGAATATAAAGCAATTATTATGCTAACTAAATCAAAAAAATAATGTGAAATGCCCAAGATTTATGTCTAATGCCCTTCCTAATGCCCTAACCTGCCCAATTCAAAGGAAATCAAATTGAAATCCTATCTATCTACATATTATTTAATACTTGACATCGGTCTTGTCACAATGGGAAAGCTGAAAAAGACACGAATAAGATACTTATATGAACTTGGCGCACGAGAAAGTCGACATGTGAGCTTTGTATTCAGTTGTAATTATGCCCATTGACAACATCAATATTTCTGTCACGACATCGCTACTAAGCGACATTAAACTGACGAACTCCATCGATTTTACATTACACTTTTATGCTTTTTGTAAATACCTTACCAAGCCGACAATTTCGTAGATAAACGTATCTCTAAGGGCATTTTATCGGTAAAGTAAATCGTTTTGCCGGGTCCTTTGATAAACAAAGCCGTCTATAAAAGCTTATAGTAGTTCTAGAATGAATCTTAAGCTTCGTTTTCTGGTAAAAATGATAAGAGAAGGTTTTTTACTTAACTCTACTTTCCAGAACATTCAACTTATACAATGTTTTTTTACAACCAGTCATCCTGGAACATCTTTCCGAGGAGATACCCTGTTTTCCAGCGCTAAAAAGAAAGGTAGATACCGTGTGATGTTAGTTGGTTGAAGTCCAGCATGACATCTGAAGGGATTTTTATATTAACAAGAATATTAAGCAAGAATGAGTGGTATTTGGAGGTTAACTGTGGTTTTGGAAACATTGTTCAATTCTAGTTCACTAAAATAGTAATAAAACACATAACCCTTTCTTTACATTACGCAGTCGGGTAAAAAGAACTCATGGTTCCTCTCTATTTTTCGACTTGTTAACAACTATTCCTTACCGTATTAAGGAATAATTGCATGACTTATGACCTTAGCGTGACTGCAGTATCTCTTATCGTTATATTAAAATGTTTGATATTTAGAAAGCTAAACATTTTAATATAACGATAAGTGATACTGCAATAGCCAGCAGCAGTTACTATATCGAATGGACGTAAACCTTAGAATTTATCACCGTTATCAACATTTTTACGAGCACTTCCTTGGCACAGTTAATGGGATTTTCTCTGTGTCACCATTCCTTGCGGTGCTATTTAGTCATTTTACTGCTGGAGGAAAGTAATATTTAGGTCAAATCAGGAGTTTACGTAAAGATAACTGTGTATAGTATTCAATAATATACAGATTTTGTGTGAAAATGTCCACAAATATTTATTTTTATAGAAGACGCTCGTGCGAGTAAAATATTCTCCAAGAAATTTTATACAAAATTTCCTAATAAAAACTATGTTATGTATGTCTCAAGATGAAACAAAACATATAAATATAAAAATCCGGCCAAATGGGAGTCAGATTCACGCATGAAAGGTCCCGTACTAAAAAGCGGCAAAAAAATTACGTTGATTATTTTTTTTTTTTCTGTTTTCAGTATTTTGTTATAGTGGCAACAGAAATCTATCACCGTTCATTAGATACAAGCCTGGACAAACGGGCAGAGATATCTCAGTAATAGATTCACCCTTTGAGAACCGTAAAAATCTTTAAAATCGTTCATCCCAGACAAATAGCCATATAGATAATCCTACTAATCCTATCCTACTATCCTACTAATATTATAAATGTGAAAGTTTTTGAAATGTTTGTATGTTTAGATATTTGGATGTTTGAATGTTTGTTACTCAATTACGCTCTAACGGCTGAACGGATTGGGCTGAAATTTGGTACAGAGATAGCTTATAGTTTAGAATAATAGGCTACTATATATTATCTCGGGAATATGTTCTCACGGGAAGCGGGGACGGGTACCAAATTTCATCTAGTTACGTAATAAATTTTGGTTATAAAGTATCTCCAAACATTAATATAAGCGTATCAGAGCGGATTTGCAAGGGTACATAAAGGATTACATTTAGCGGCCATTGGTCATCATAATATACCCATAGGGCTCAAGGGGATTACCCTTATTATATCCTTGAAAAAACTTACTTGGGTAAACAAAGAAGTGTCAGCGTAAAAGGTTCTCGAAAACCAATAACGTGTTTTGATAAGCGCCGTATTTAAGAACGTTTATCAAAATGTCAATAAATTCTTATGAAAAGCATTTCTCTAGTATTGGTTGTTTCATTTTGTAATAGGGCCCTCAGTTCGCCTATACTATCTATTATAATATATACCTCTGTTAATACATCAACAAATTCCGTTATACTACGTAAATTATCCTGAAATAAACTGAATCCGGAAAGGAGGACGACTTCCCCTAGGTGAGGCTGAAGTGGTAGCCGTGAGTCTGTTGGGAGTCCTGGGGTATCCTTCCGAGGGCCCACCCGGGGCTCCCAACAGTAGGCTGTTAGCAGGACACGTGAGGTTTAGGCATAAAATCCATGAGCATTTTTCCTCACGTAAAACAAAAAAAAACAAGGAGAAAAGCTTGTCTCATGCACTGTTTTTGTACTCGCAGTTTCTTGTCAATATAAAATCCACATCCGGTTGACTAAACTCTTTTATTCTATTGTGCTTGGCTTGCAAAACAAAAATACAATATTTATGATCTACAAAATATACGCTTGCCGCCTATCGCGTGGGACATAAAACTATAAGGGGAAATGTGGGCGCACACAATGCCTCTTCCTACCCCTTCGGTGATAAAGGCGTGACTATATGTATGTATTTAAGTAAGAATATATATATTTTATTAAAAGACATGACTACTGCAGATATACGAGTACAACTGTCTATCTTAACACAATTTATCTACGAGGCGCTCCAGCCGCGTGCTCAGCGTTCAATAAACGATCACGATATAGTGACGTACGCTAAGGCATTTCCATTTAAGAGCGTTTCAGTGTTTGGATAGGGACAGTAAGCCGTTAGACTTGGCTGCCAGTAACCACATAGCAATCGTAAAGACAAGTTTGAGGCTTTAAAATAGGCGACTTTAAATTGTCAAAAGCATGTAGCGCCTTTGTTCTGTGTTATGTTGGCACATTTCTGGTACATTGGTGGAAACTACTGACCCGATTTTAATTATGATTTCGCTATTAGAAAGTTTTTTATTTCTTTGAAATAACATAGGCTATGTATCATGAAGCTACTACCCTGGGGGCGGAGAAGTAATAATAAATGTCAAAAATATGACACATGTTTCCATAGATTATTGTAAATATTGATATGTATGGGTTATATGAGTGCTACGAGGGTGAGGGTTCGTAGTACGTCACAAGTATGAACAATCATATTCCAATATTCTATTTGAAAATAATTCTTAACACGTGCAAACTCACGTACCTCTTCCGCTAGTAATCTGCATCACTGCAGTGCTAGTATCATACACATGTACACTACGTACAAAAATGTAAGGATAAGTACGTCTGATGAATGCAAGTCGTTACGCAAAGTGCACGTAAACGTGTCGGTCTAGTGCTCCGCCCTACTGCCCTCAAGAGACGCCGCGGTGCATTGTCTCGCAGTCTCACGCGAGAGCAACAGGCGAATACATCTACATCTTTTCATACCTACAACAATACTTTTTAAACGAGAAAACGCGAAATTGTACTTGTATATAGTGACAGAAATTAGAGAATTATAATAAAGGAATGTTTCAACTTTTTACGTATGGATGGATATCCTACCCATACAAATGGATATTTACATGTAAAAAAGCCGAATGAATCCTATGGATTCGATGCCATAAAATCACATGATGCTCTACCAACTGTCTAGCTAGGACATACACGCACAGGACGCCGACGTCCCGGGCACAATTATACAAATTATGTGCCAGGTATGACCTTTAAATGTGTATATATAGACGGGAATTCACGGGTAAAACGTCATCTGTCTCATATTTAAGAACAGCAAAACATGAGACAGTAAAAAACTCCCGCTATCATGCACTCTCGTAAATGCACGTCGCGTGATCGAGAATCAACTAATTTTGGCTAGGCGCCTGTAAAAGGTGGCAGACAATCATACGGCCCACCAGATGGACTGGTGATCACCGTGGCCTATGAACGTTTGCAACACCAGAGGCGATACACCCGCGCTGTCAGCCCTGCAAGAACTTTCTACGACTCCCTTTGAAAAACGCCATACTATATTCGTTTGGGAAAAACCAAGGCAGGGAGTTTATTTCACTATCAAAACGAATATATATTCATAGTTATGTATGTATTTCATATTCTTTCATTGTTCCATATGTGTACATTATGTATATGTTTAGTTCATGTAAATATTATAATTTAATAAAACGTTAATATTTCAACGTAATACCTTGCTGCCCCAAATTAAGTTCGTATAATGTCTCCATCCAAAGGTTGCCTTGAAAAAAATCGCCTTGTGCGATATAGCCGCCTATTGCATAACCTGTTTAAAATTATCAATGTGTATAAAATGTAACTGTATGTTTTGGTGTTACAATAAAGCATAACTAACTAACAAAGCGTTCGCGGAAGAAAGCCCCTATTGGATCTTACTATGCTCGAACGCTCCTGAAGGATGAACACCCTGTCTGTGGGAACTACTGGGGAAGGTAACCACCACGGTCTCGCCCCGGGATTCGATAGCTTTCTCGCGTCTTTGGTTTGGGTGTAATCCAGCTTCTTTAATACGTGGTATGTTATCCTTTACCTCCTGATTTATATACTTCTACCTACACTACTACTACAAAGTATTAATGTACTTTTTTAAAAGAAAATGTAATGATCAAATATGATGAATAATGTTGCTTTTGTTAGAGCTTGAGCTTCTTAAATAATTATCTTGTGTATAAAGTCATCAGTCATACTGTCGACCAATTCACGCGGGGCTTTATGTGTTTATTTAGAAAGTATTCAATCACTGGTGCACAGTATTATTTTATACAAAAAATAAAAGAGTCGTTTGTTATGCTCTGGCTAATTTGATAATACTGTTATTATAAAATTCAAAATGAATCTATCATTTTGAATTTATTGTCCTAGATGGTGCGCGCGGTTTTGCCCGGGTGGAATTCTGTTACCGTTTCTGCAACCCATTTCAATAGTAGCAAATTTCACCATGATATATTCAGCCGTAGAGCATGATTGAATTACAAACATTAGCAGAAACAACATAAATTTTTATTTTAGTTGTTTAATGATTTGTAATAAACTACTGGAAGTTAAAAGAGTAGCCGGAGTTTTATTGCCAGGTTCTTTTTTCTTCAGCTCTACCTATTGCGTTGCGAATCGGGCAGTAAATGTAAATGTAGAAGCAATCATTTGGACGTTCATAAGCGTTACATTGTGAGCTATATGAATAAAGATTTTTAAAGTAAAACTTCTTTAGGCGCGACCTAGGGAGTAACCATAGATTCAGAATTTTTCGTACTGTAAATATGTGGGAGTAACTCAAATTTCTTTTCTGACGGAAGTAACGCTATTAGAATTTTGAATAGCGGAAACGTAGTTTCCGCTATTCAAAATTCGAATGAATGATATTAATATAGGTAACATTTGATGCCGTCAATTGCAAAGAAGTTTTACTTCAATCACGCGTAAAGGTTACACGCAAACACTTTTTTTTCATTTTCATTAGGATTGCGGTCAGTAATGCAATGCATTCATTCCCTCATATTTCAAAAACAAAAACGGTTTGTCTAGACGAACATTGTAATGCCTCATGTTTTTTTTTATATTTTTCAATGCTGTTTCCCGAAAAATCTTCTCCTGACAGTAACAAATACATAAAAAAAGAATTCGCTTAAAAAGAATAAACAAAAATGGCCCAGTCATTCACTCGCGATGCCGTGACCAAGGAAAATAGGGATTAATTTATACACACAATAGATGTTTATAAGCCAGGTGTAGGCAACAAGAATAATATAAGAAGTCGAAGCTGAGAGGCAAAGTGAATAGCCGTAACAATAATTCACCGAATGAAATACAACCAACACCCAAACCGCTATTCCATCAGCCATTCAGAATACTCGTAGCGTAAGTCTCCTGTAAATTTATGACTGCGGTACGAACACTCATATATTTTTATGTTTATTTTCTAGCCTACGTATTAATTTCCTTTTCAGTTGTGGGACGGATATTAAATCGTGGATTAATGATCGAAAATGGCGTAATTGCTTATCGATCTTTGACTTCTATGAGTGTGTACTGAACTATTTTAATGAATTATATCAAATATTTGTGTGATCTACAAATGTTTGTTTTGGAGTTCAGGTATTTTCTATGCATAAATGTATGTACCTATTTTGAAGTATATAACTATATCTAGCAGTCGTCTGGATTCCATAGCACAAGTTTATAGTAGCTTTATTTGAGCTAGATGATGTAGTGTAAGAATGTTTACAAATATTTATTTATTTTGTAACTGGATTATTATTTCATCGAGTTTTAACATTAGGTCTACTACCTTCCACTTTATCGTCCCCAAAACCGATCTACGAACACGAACTTGATACAACTTAATCTTCAAGTTAAAACCCTCACGCCTGTAGCACACCTCTGCCGCGAATCCATGTTAACGGAACCGCAGTAATTTCGCCATGTTCTGTCCCATGTAGGAGGAGCGGAAGACTAGCGAAACCGCCTGTTCTAATGCATAGATTTAACTATCTTCTATCTGTTTCCCCGTGCGGTTTCGCCAATCTGCTCCTACGACAGTCAACGCCCTTAGCACACCTCCGCCGCGAAACCAGGACAGCGGAACCGCTAGACGAATTCCGCTGTGTTCAAGTGTAGATTGAACAGCGGAATATGGACAACGGAATCTGACGCAAGTTAGTCGATGTGACGCTATCGCAATTTTTTCATATTATTTTTATAATTTGGATGACTTTATAAATATATAATAGTTATGTTTCTGATGGCTTGAAGTAGTTTTTCCGTAAACTCCACGTCCATTTTGTGAAAAAATGGAGGTTTGACTGGCGTGGGAGCAGATAGGCGAAACCGCGCGATGAAAGAAATAGAAGATAGTTAAATCTATGCATTAGAACAGGTGGTATGCATTTTGCTAGTCTTCCGCTCTTCCTACACGGGACAAATCTTGGCGAAATTACTGCGGTTTCGCTATCATGGATTCGTGGCGGAGGTGTGCTACGGGCGTCTCCCCTTCTATCTCGAACAACACGTGTCGGATAGAGTTGCCACTATTACTGGACAGACTCTGTCATACTATAAAAACTTGGACCGCTTTTGCGAGCGAAAGAGTTTTTAGTCGCATTATTACCTCTTCCTACCTTGGGTTCTTCAAGTGGAGCGTGAAGCAGCACATTATTAGAGCGCTTAACTTAAGAAGCAAAGGTAAAAGGAAGCAAATGTCGTTTTGTTGATTGTGCGACTGGCTACTATTTCAGTAGATGTCACTATTTAAATATTTAGCTCCACATTTAACAAAGACAATGGTGAACGGTTATACTAATGCTAATACATGTAGGGATGGTTGGGCCCTTAGATTTTGGTAGGCCAGGTTAAACGGACATGTCGAAATCAGAAAGATTCCTTGTTGGCTACTCTGAAAAAGAATAAAACAATATTATGATACCTTTGTTCCCAGAGGTGAATTTGAAATCTGACTCCTATTTCACTTTTTAATTAACTTCCAAGAGTTGGAGGTTTTCAATCTGAGGGTGGTTATTTTTATTTTGCGTTCACCGATAACTTTACCGCCCGTGGACTTATTTCAATGATTCTTTTTTTTTTGGGAGTCAATGAAACCTATCTGAGTTTGTCCGTATAAAGTTGGTTAAAAGTTGGTCAGAAGTTTTAGTCTTTTTTCTTCTAAATTACTCTTTTTACTATGCATTTTAAGTAAAGAAATTTTCGTCCAGCAAGACATTAAAAGTGATAAAGATAATCCAACTTATATTCTACTTCCTACTATCCACTGACTACTTAAACAGTCTTAAGTAGTCAGTGCTACAATCCTACTAATAATATTATAAATGTGAAAGTTTCTGAAGATGTTTTGATGTTTGGATGTTTGTTGCTCAATCAAGCTCTAACGGTTGAACGGATTGGGCGTAGATATGGTACAGAGCTAGCTTATAGTCTGGTGGCCTACCATAAGCTCTTAAAACAGGCCAATATCAGCCGATAATTGAACGGACGTCTTATTTCGTACCATAAACGCGATGAACAGCAGGCGAGTTAGCGATTGCCGGTCAGACGTCACGTGATTGAGCATTTCAGCGGCTTGGCGTTACCATGAAGTGATTCTTGACCAGTTTACTACCGACAACTGAGCTGCCGCGCTGTCGTATTTAGCAGGCGTACAAAAGTAACTTTAATTGAACTGTTTTCTTTAATTTTACTTGAAAAACTAATGTTTTGATTAATTTGTGTTTACAATACTACACTGATATCATTAAAGATTAATCTAAACACTAAATTTTACTGTATTTGCCACTATTTTAGATGTGTGGTGAAGATGAAATACCTATTAGATTTTCATAGGATAATTTTGATAACTAGAGAAAGAATACGAGTAATAAATCAAAGGTTGTCTAAAAACTGTGGACTTACTTGGGATGTGCAAAAAAAAAAATTTTTTTGCACATAAGTACACACAATGTCACAATGAATTACGTACGGATGCGACTGGCACTAACTATGATGATTGTACACAAAAAAAAAGCTTTAGGGGCTAGAGAATTTAAATAACTAGGTAGGTACACCAAAACTTCACAAAACTAATCCACTGTTTTAAACAAACTCCGTCGTACATTCCAATCGTCAATATAAGTCAAAATGTCGTTCAAGAATAGTTGATAACACTTGATTAGGTAAGTACTTTTCTAGTTAAACAAACACATTGTAATATGCGTGCGCGATAAGTTGAGACACGCTTGGGACGAATTTCTTACCTAGTGTGAATCAACGTATCACGCGCGTGTAGTACAGTTTGTAATAATCCGAGCGCCGCGGCTCGCCTGCTGGAGTCTAATTACGCGTGTCAGAATTCGATACTCTACAGCTCAACCCAAAAGACGTCATGGTACGAATGTAAAACCTGCCAGGTTACGTGTCGAGTTCAGCTGCTCTGCGCTTGGCAGTTTTAGGAAAAGTTTATGGTAGGCCCCCTGAAATAACACATCTCATCCCGTGAATATGTTCCCACGGGAAGCTGAAACGGGTAGCGAATTTCACGCAAGCGAACCCGCGAGCATCATCTAGTATTGCATAAAGATTTAAATGTGTGTACACATTGTACACATGTAAATTAAACGTCAAACATTACTCCATTTTTCCCACGATTAATACATTTAAATTAAAATATTTCTCAAGGTAAACTTTTTTGTAATTACATATACTTAGAATGGTTATTATATAATTTGCATACAAAACCCGTACAAAACTCCATTAAGATAAGACCTTAGTACCAAAATACTTTCTAAGTTAGTAGTCATCACGGGAGGTGGGAGCGGGAGAGAACTCTCCCACCTGAGTTCCACAGCCAGCGGCTTAAGCGCCACCGACGTTTCGTCACCGAAGACTATCAGCCTCCATGACCGGGGGCCTGAGCACGGTGAGTGGGCCACTCACCGTCCTTACAGAAACAGGCCCATGACGGCAGCGTGACGTGAGGGATTCACGCACGCCTCCATAAGAAGCGGGATCACACCCGAAAACCCCCCAAAAACGCGGGATAGCACCCGAACCACCTCAGCGTGGTCGCAGTGGTAGCCGTAGGTCTGTTGAGAGTCCTGGGACATCCTTCCTTACCCGGGGCTCCGGACCGTAGGTTGTTGGGCGTTACGTGTGGTTTTTTAGTCGGTAGGAGTCCGGCATAGTATCCATGAAGGATTTTCCCTCACGTTAAACAAAAACAAAGTTAGTGGTCATCATGATTGTTTATAATATTATATTAGCGAATCAGATTTTTTTTTATTTTAGACACTATTACTAATGCATATTACATGATTAAGGATGGACCTTTTATACCTATACCCTGGATTTCCATTGGACTGGCGTAGTAATTGCTAGGTGACAATGCGAGCAGAAATTTTTGTGTCGGTTGTAATGGTTATTACAATCACAGGTAATGTGATTACAAAATTGATTTGTACCATGATCGGTAATACGCTATCTTGTAGACAAATTCAAAGAAGAGAGACCGAGATTGATAAATACTGATTCAAAACAACACGCATCCACAGACAGAGTAAACAGATGCTTTTCACAAAACACTAGTCTATTAATATCTCTAAGAAAACAAATAGTTTCATATAAATATTAGATTTTACTGACAATTTTATTGAACTACGTAGAGTGATATAATATTCACCGTAATAGTCACCAACGCGCTTGGAGACATCTTTAAAACTTAATACTTGATGGCCGAAGTTTACAGCCAGGGCTATTCCATACTTTCAAAGTCGCGCAGTAAGCTGTGGAGCGAATAATGCTTGGAGTTTCTTTGAGAGATAAAGTACGAAACGAGATTCAGATACATTAAGAACTGCATAGTTTGGATGTTTCTATGTATAATCTGTATCTATTTTTAGAATTGTATGAGTATGTGTTTCAGATCCCATATCACAAGCTATAGATATTACTATGGGCTAGTTGGCGAAAGTGTCATACAATTTTTATTTATTTTATTCATCAGAATAGGTAATTATAATCGAAATAGCTCATAGAGTCAGCACGTTAAATTGGCAAGTTGAAAAGGCTGACCTGTCGTAGATCGGATTGCCGATGAATCAGATGAGTTCAGAAGTTTAGACCAGGTGTTGATTAATGTAAGGCAGGGTGCCCCACCCAGCCAGATGGATCTATTATAGTATGATTCAAAAATATGCACAGGCTGAAACCATAAATAATTAATTATGGTGGTATCACTACCGACTGCCTCTATGGCGCAGGCGCTAGTGATACCGCCTGTGGCGCTGGAGGTCGTGGGTTCGATTCCCACCGGAGACAAATATTTGTGTGACCCATAAATGTTTGTCTCAAGAGTCTGGGTGTTTCTATGTATAATATGTATGTATTTAAAAAGTATATAAGTATTAATATCCGTGGTCTGATACCCATAACACAAGCAGGTTATTCCTAGCTTACTTTGGGATCAGATAGCGTTATGTGAAATGTCCGTGAATATTTATTTATTTATTTATTTTTATGGTATCTAGCTAACCCAATGGTAATGAAGCATAGCTCTATGTTATTATGCATAGGATAAATTGAAGTTCAGTTCTTATTTCTGAATATTCAGGTATACCACTGCACTGGTGCCACTACAGTCCATAGACTACGGTGCGGTACGGACTATACTTTCGATGGTCTTATTCCTGTATGCCTGCCAGCTTGGCTATACAAAAAAAAACTAGCATACAGAAACAAAACTAGCATTCAATGCTTTCAACAATTATATTCGTAGTGAATGACTCTCATATAAAAAGAACCTTTCTCATCACTACAATAACCATTTACAATAACCTGATTCGTATATCTTTTAAAATCTTCTTTTTTTTTCATAATACATCGTTTCATTTCATATCGATAAAAAGTATTAGAATTATTTTTGAAAAGCAATTAGTATGCCAACTGATCATAAATTTTAAATATGGAAAAAGAATCGCCCCAAGACGTAAGGTGGAAAATTTGATTGGTTCCGAGTAGGTTTCGGTGGCAAAGTGGTTAAGCATTTTGCACGGAATGCGAGAAGATACAGGTTCGAATCCTGCTCGAAACCAATTCTTTTTCCATATTTAAAAGATAAAAAGTATTTTTAGAATGTTCCGACACACATTGTTATTTAGCATGATTTGCATATATTTTGCTTACCACATGAACATCCCTATGCCATCATTAAGCCTTTTAAAAAGGTTGGCAAGGATTACATTTTTTTTAAATCTCTGCACCACAGATAAAACAAAGCATTTGGGTTTATGGCCGATTTATGAGTGTCATGGTTACCATCGTTCCTGATTAAATTCACTTGTATTACATATTTATTTTGAACAAAGGAATATATTACATAGATATTACGATTATATTTTACCTAGTACAAGTCAATATATCAGTAAAAATGTTACCGACGGCATCAAGCTATCAACACGGTCTGCGATATGTGATACACAAATACCTTTTCTTTTGTACTCTTATGTATTTTGTGTTAGGTAATTCTGTATTGTATAAAGGCGATACCTTAGAAATGGTTCATTTGTGTTCAGATTGCTGCCATGACGTTTTGTGGGGGATTTCAAAGTATTCACTTATATATTACTTTTATATTGCCGGTATGCTATATACTGCACTAGCTGACCCGCGCAACTTCGTTTGCGTGATAAGTTAAGAATCGCTCGACCGATTTTGTGCAAACTTCACATAAACCATCTACTAAATAGTCCGAACATTTGGTTTGGATAGGTGAGCCAGTTCTTGAATTATAAAATTACAACGAAAAGTGGCATTGATTTTTATATATATAGATAGAGATAACTGTTATATAAAAATCACAATTCCTAAACTAAAGATATAAATAAAATTCAAATAAATATTTCAGCGTTATTAATAAACGTTCAGACATACATAATTCATGAGAACTTGTAACGCAAGTTGGCACCTGTCCTTATAAATTATTCGCAACCCCAATCCGGATGCCATCCCTTTGTTACGTGTAATACGTAACGAGTATTCCAAATACTCTAAAAAGTATTTATTCGATACAAATTCAATTTACTGAACTTAAAAAAATAAACAAAAAAAATGCAACAAAATAAGACAACTGTAGTATTCTATAAATATGGAAGGCACATAGGTACTAAATAGTGTCGTCAGCAAAAAAGAACATAGTTTACAACCGCTATCCATCTGTTAGTTGATCAATATCCATGTCCTTGACATTAGGGCAAACCACTCGCATCCGACCTCTCAATAGCTATTCATATCTAGTTATTCAATATTCACTCACCTTATACTCGTAGCGGATAAATCAACAACAGTACTCGTTACCAGAGATGTGGCACATCACTAGTTCATCACACAAATAATTCCATTAAATTCAATATCCTCACTGTCACGGCAAATATTTTCGTAGCGGTCTACACAGTTGACGAAGTGCTACGTGCTACACTGTACGTAGCCGGCGGACGTAGCAGTGCACGCGAGCGACTCGACTGGTCGCCCCACACGAACACAGAGACGGATTGCCGTCTACAGAGTAGTTTGTACACAAAGACTTTATTTCTCTTGGCGTGTGCAATTTTTGTCGTTAACTACGTTTTATAGGGATATTTCAGGTGAGATACGTCTCACCTTACAAAAGTACCATAAGAGAAAGACACAAAAATGCCATTTGAATAACACAAAAACTGTTTTGTATTTAGTAAATAAATTCTAAGCATGTTATCGTAGTTTTTTGATAAAATAGGTATTAATTCTTTTGATTACAGTTAAAGGTAAAATCGTCACTATTAACTTATTTTATAGAATATTGATTAAAATGTAAATTTTAAATTTTAATCTCATATACAAGAAGAGGGATATATTCATTTATTGAAGGCAATCAACATTCAAGTATACATTATCTTTAGACTCATTTTGACTTGAGATCTTTCGAATTTAAAATTGAGACTGCGTTATCCAACAAATTTTTAAAAATCTTTCGTTTGTCAACCAACTTTAAAAAAGTAAACCAATTACATATGTAAGCAAAATATAACCATTTTAAGTAATAGCTACAATTACTCTGCAAAGCATAACCATGCGCCTTGCAAAATTCATACATCCGATTCGCCGAGCGCCGAATAATTTAACATCTACAGTCTCTGTTGCGTTTATTACCCTGGGAATCAAGGAGTGTTGTATTGCGCAGGCGCGTGTGACGTCAGCACCCCCCGCACTAGCCGCCTACGACGCAGCAACTGCCACAAACTGCACGGCTGTAACATTCATCATGGACATGAGCGAATATGCATTTGACACAGAAAAAAAACACTTATAGATTGTATAGAATCTCGTTTCTTGTAGATTTCCAATATTTTAAAAGCAAAAGGAAAGTTATTCGCATCATGTGGTAACGTTATTAGAATCTCTTTTTCAGTCCTTCTATTCGAAAAGAATCACTTTGCTCCACGATAACGGGGCGCAAAATAGCTCTTTTCTGTTAAGAGCTTTTTAGCGGGCGGCAAAGTGATTTGAATTTGGAACTTGAAAATTTCATAGAAATCAAACGCAAATTGCATGATTTACTGGCTGGTAAGTGTTGGCTGCACAGCGCGGTGTCCTGAGCTAGCTAAAAAAAAAAAAAACTAAAGAGCGCCATTTATCTGTTCGTGTTCGTCATTAATCAGTAAATATATTTTATTGTATTCTGCAAATATATTAAGTTCTACGTCAAGTTATGAAAGTGACAATCCATGTACTCCTGTAACAATAACTATAGAAGATAACTACGTCGTGCAAAACTTATTTTTTCTCATAGAAAGGGAATGAAAAGTAGAGTATATAACTCGAGGGCAAATTATTTTTCCCTCGGGCGGTGTACTTTGAATCCCTCACTGCGTTCAGGATTCTACGTTAGAATCCCTCGCTATGCTCGGGTTTCTATTCTAGAATCCTTCGCTTCGTTCGTGATTCAAAGAAGCGCCCTCGCCGTCAAAATACTATTTTGCCCCCTTGTTATACAATCTACTATTCTTGTATATTTTCAATATATTAGAGGCGAAAAGAAACGTTATTCACACCGTAGTAGCGTCGGGAAGAAACATAATATTTTATTTCTTACTTTATGTTTGGACGGTTTCATAAATGGAAAGGTCTACGTGTTATTAAACCTACATTACAAGATACTAAAATAAAGTATAGATATCAACAAATTGTAGCGCTTTACTACCCTTATCGTAATACATCCTACTCCTACTAATATTATAAATGAGAATGTTTTGTAAAGATGTTTGGATGTTTGTTACTCAATCACGCTCTTACGGCTCGAAAGATGGGGCTAAAATTTAGTACAGGGTTAGATTGTAATCTGGAATAACACATAGGCTAGTTTTCATGTCCTGGGACATCCTTCCCAGGGCTTACCCGGGGCTCCCGACCATAGGCTGTTGGGCGTTACGTGAGGCTTTTTAGTCGGTAGGAGTCGGTAGGAGTATAGCATCTATGATGGAATTTCCATCAAAAAAACGGCAGGCCACTTTTCATCCGGGAATATGTTCCCTTGGGAAGCGGAAACGGGAACCGATTTACACGCGGGCAAAGCCGGGAGCATTGTCTAGTATTACCTAAAGAAACATACGACTTTCCTACATGAAAATGGCAAACCTAACTTATGCCAGTTTACAACACGAGATATTATCACACTTGTGTTGCTGACTGCAATAGTTTAATGCATTTTGTGCACCTCTATGTAGCCTCGACGGCAAATCGAGGAAGGGAATTAATTCCACAATCTAAGTGCACCTGAAATGCCTTATCGGACTTTGCAGTATGTGGCTGTTTATATTATAGCCCCGTGTGGCGACGGGTAAAAGTCCAAAATATCGCCACCCCAATACATCCCGAGGGTGTCGTAAGAGGCGACTAAGTAAACACTTTCGCAAAAAGATCCATTGCGTAAAGAAGGAAAACTCGAAATGAAAGCTGGTTTGTCAGTAAAATTACAATCGTTAAGCTAAGTCGAAGGCTTTATGGGCAGCTCAAAAAAAATGTAACTGCGGGTCGCGACGACCTGCGCCTGTCCGTTTCAACACGGGTTGCCCCTGAATTATCAATAATATTTAATAATTGTGTTGATAGTGGTGTGTTTCCTGACTTAATGAAGTTTAGTAAAATAACTCCTCTGTTTAAATCGGGTAGCACCTCGGATCCGTCCAATTTTCGTCCTATTTCTGTACTACCCACGTTTAGTAAAATCTTTGAAAAGGTAATGCTTAATCAAATGCAAAATCATTTTAATACAAATAAACTATTCCATACTAAACAATTCGGTTTCACGCACGGTCGGTCTACCACGGATGCTGGAATCAAATTATTAGAGTGTATATATGAGGCCTGGGAGGAGTCGTATGATGCTTATGGTGTATTCTGCGACTTATCTAAGGCCTTTGATTGCGTCCAGCATCAGACTTTAATTCAAAAACTTGATCATTATGGGATCCACGGGACGGCCTTGGATTTAATTAGTTCTTACCTAAGAGATAGAGTACAGAGAGTAGTTATAAATGGTAAACAGTCACATGGGTCTGCTGTAACAATGGGGGTGCCTCAGGGCTCAATTCTGGGACCTTTTCTATTTTTAGTGTACATAAATGATCTCCCTCACCTTATAAGAGACGATCACGAGGTAGTCTTGTTTGCTGATGACACATCTTTAATATTTAAAGTTGAACGTGGACAACGCAATCTTGACGAAGTAAACAATGCCCTCTCTAGGGTAGTCCACTGGTTTAACGCTAATAATTTATTGTTAAATGAAACTAAAACAAAATGTATTAGATTCACCTTGCCAAATGTTAGGCTCGTTAACACCAGTATTAGGATTAGGGATGATCAAATAGAATTGGTCGATGAAACTGTCTTTCTGGGCATAAAGTTAGACTCCAACTTGCAGTGGGGGCCTCATATCGAGAAAGTCTCGGGCAGACTGAGCTCTGCAGCCTATGCCGTTAAAAAGATCCGACAACTTACAGACATTAGAACAGCGCGTCTTGTCTACTTTAGCTATTTCCACAGTGTCATGACCTATGGCATACTATTATGGGGTAACGCTGCCGACATCGAATGTATCTTTGTGTTGCAGAAAAGGGCTGTCCGGGCTATCTATGGTATGGGGTTTCGGGAGTCATTAAGAGAAAAGTTTAAGGATATCAACATCCTTACTGTGTATTCACAGTACATATATGAAAACTTATTATATACTCATAAAAATAATAGTAAATTTATTAAAAATAGTGATATCCATAACCTAAACTTAAGAAATAAGAATAAATTGGCTGTACCTAGATTTAGGCTTAATAAAATAAGCAATTCTATTGCGGGCAATTGTATTCGAATGTACAATACATTGCCGACAGCCGTAACAGGTTTGTCAGTTAATAAATTTAAAAAACTAATAAAACTTAAAATTGTGCCAGAAAGCTTATTATAGCATTAAAGACTTTCTAGAAGACAAGCCTGCCTGGCAGTGACACGAATTGCTCCTTTCTACATTTAAAAAAAAAACTGTATTAGATACTAAGATGAAAAGAGGGACCGGACTTAGTTTCTTGGGGTGTTCTTCTCAGTCTGTAGCATTTCCGAACCCCCGGTAAAGTCACAAAAATTTTGACAAACCTAAATAATTTTTTTAAAAATTTCAAAGGGAATAAAT
Organism: Miltochrista miniata; assembly: GCA_933228765.1. Taxonomy (NCBI): domain Eukaryota; kingdom Metazoa; phylum Arthropoda; class Insecta; order Lepidoptera; family Erebidae; genus Miltochrista; species Miltochrista miniata. Next base: position 16,175,042 of record OW121757.1, on the reverse strand, counting down.
TTTATTTTATTTTATTTCACGGCAATAGGCTCACTACCTATTACGTGGGACATCAAACTATAAGGTGAAATGTGGGCGTATACTATGCCTCTGCCTACTCCTTCGGGATAAAGCAGTGATTATATGTATGTATGTATGACTATTTATAGAGTTAACATTGTTATTGATACAGTCTAGTGTAAATTGTAGGGCATACTACAGTATAAATACCTAAAGTCGAATTTTTAATTAGACGAAGTCAGATGATAGCAGCTAATGTCACCTCTTTATACAATGTTTCTTAATTTGTATGACGAAGTGACATTAGCTGCTGTCATCTGACTTCGTCTAATTAAAATTTCGACTTTACGTAAGGTGTCCTCCTACAAGCAAACCTGATGGTATACGATAAGGTGCCAAGGGGCTTAACCAATATCTTCAAGGCCCACCTTCTGACTTACGGACAAGGACTGGGTCTTGTCAGAGTAATAATATAACCTTTACACTACACTCCATTGTTTCATACCGTTATTTATAGTATTTACTCGAGTTAAAGGAAAGATAATCAGTAGATAAGACAACTCCTCTACAGTCAGTTTGTAATTTTTTAAGTACAATAACGTGCGTAGGTAAATATTTACTCCCTACAATCCTCATGGCAAGAACTACAAACATCTCTTACATTTCCACGCTAGGGTCATTTGCTTCAGCTAATGACAGCTACAGTTACAAAGTGCATTACCATTCATCCTGTCGATTCTCCACACCTGTCCTCCTTGGATGTCGTCTCACGGTCTCAAGGCGAAATATGCTTACGTCATACCACAGCATAAATACCTACGTAAGGTGTACTAATATGATTTGGAATTTTAGTCTGAATTCTCATAGAGAAAAGTTCTAAAGTCAACTGTACGTCGTTTTTTCTATCATCTCTAAACTCCGTGGTTTTAACGTTTTTACGTCGTTTTTAGAGTTTATATTTAATCATATTAAAATTTTACGGTGCTCGGTTCATAGCTCAAGTAATGAATTCTATTTCATTATACTTTTGAGGTAGCAAACATGCATATCATCTTGTGATCTGCAGTGGCTGGTTTTGACGTATTACAGCTCTACGAATTCGGATGTTAAACAAACTTTTGTGCGTTAAGGTGTTCCCATTGTAGGTATATTAAGTAGGCATTTGGAAATATTTAGGCAAGTTTAATATTTGTTCATATTCCATAGCACAAGCCTAACTTCTGGGTTAATTTTAGCTGGAGTTGTATAAAATTGTCCCAAATAAGTGCCACTTATACCTGAAGAAAGTCAACAAAATAAAATGTAAAATGTATTAGTCTTTATGTAAGTCAAGCCGTGTTTGTGTTGTGGATTCGAAACGCGTCTGAGCGGAATTCTATGAAGCTCATATAAGGAAGGGACGGCCAAGTTTTCACTGAGTGCCCTTTCTATTTGGGGTTGTCATCGCACCCCCGCTGTTACACTGACCCTCTCCTTGTGACGGGTGGTACAAGTGATCAAGTTATTTGTGCACAAATTTTTCATGTAATACTATAATTTATATAAAAGTTAAAAAGTTTTTAATGTTCCTTAGGAACAATTCATTACATTTTAAAGCATCGCACTGATGAGTTTATAGCTCGAATAGTGTGGGAGGTATTACATTAATGTAATAGCGTTTTCACAAAAAAAACTATATTTCATGACGCTAAGACAACAAGCAACATTTTGTTCATGTTGGTAGTCAAGTGCTGAATAAACTATAGAATGAAATAAAACCACTTAAACGTTGAATTTCGAAACTTTTACAGTTCGAATGCCATTTTTTGAAGAAGGTTATGTGTTATTTAACATCACACTAGACTGAATAAGAGAGAAGCAGCCATGAGAAAATTTTACTCTTTTTAAGAGGTGCATACGTGACGAGTAACATGCTAACACAAACGAAGTTGCGCAGATCAAGTAAATTTAATTATGACCGTCATGAGTGAGACTAACCAAAAGTCACCTCGCTTTCCGCTTATATCACAAACTATACATTAATATTGGGGGCTATTAACAGAAATACGCTAGTGATTGCGTGATAGCGCCCCCCAACCGAGTTGACCTCGTCGCCGTCACATTGCATCAACTTGCTATCTACCATTGTCACACACTATCAACTGGTATTAAAACAGATTACTAAAGCATTATTTTACAAATTTATAAAAGTCTCCTCGCTTTCTGCTTACATCACAAACCATACATTAATATTGGGGGCTACTAACAGAAATACGCTAGTGATCGCGAGATAGCGTCCCCCAACCCCGAGTGAAATCGCCTCGTCACCGTCACATTGCATCAACTTCCTATCTACCATTGTCACACGCTATCAACTGGTATTAAAACAGATTACTAAAGCATTATTTTACAAATGATATTATGATCGTCATGGTGATACTAACCAAAAGTCACCTCGCTTTCCGCTTATATCACAAACCATACATTAATATTGGGGGCTATTAACAGAAATACGCTAGTGATCGCATGATAGCGTCCCCCAACCCCGAGTGAAATCGCCTCATCACAGTCATATTACATCAACTTGCTATCTACTATTGTCACACACTATCAACTGGTAGATATTAAAATCGATTACTAAAGCATTATTTTACAAATGATATTGGGATCGTCATGGTGAGACTAACCAAAAGTCACCTCGCTTTCCGCTTATATCACAAACCATACCTACATTAATATTGGGGGCTATTAACAGAAATACGCTAGTGATCGCGTGATAGCGTCCCCCAACCCCGAGTGAAATCGCCTCGTCACCGTCACATTGCATCAACTTGCTATCTACCATTGTCACATACTATCAACTGGTATTAAAACCGATTACTGATGCATTAATTTACAATAGTGTATTGTAAGTCTCTCTGTCTACTCCTAACTTATAAAACACCCTTCGTTTTTCATCGGAGATTAAAAACATAGTCGTATTAGTATCATGGCAGCAATAAAATTTATAAAACAAGACAAGACGTTTGGAATTTAATGTTTTTCTTTTACATTTGACTCAACCCTTAAATAGCAGAGCAAGAAAATATTGACAATTTTTATGAAAAAAGTTTATAAAGAACAACTTTTTCTACGAAATAATTCTGGTTTCTGTGGCGGGGCAAACTTGACAGTAATAGCTAGTTGGACATACATACATACAGTGTGGCCTTTTTACAAAGCGGTTCTACTTTATAAGTGCAAAATAATTCTTTACTCTTCAAAAATACAAAAAATCCTTGACTGCACCTCCCCCTGTACATGCAAAGCACCATTAAACTGATGTATGTCAGTTCTAATTTGAATATCTAGCCTCGCCCTTTCGCTTTGACTACACGTCTTCAACCAACTGACAGTTTTTAATGAGGTCTCGTCAGGATTTGCGTTCCAAGCTGTGACAGCTTGCTTCTGATATTTTTGAATTCTGATTTTGACTTTAATAACAATAGAATTAGTGTTGCTGTCAACATCTTTATTCATAGTGAAAAGGGCAATTGGCTTTAAAAGACATCTTTTAACTTGGCTTTGCCAATAATGACATAAAAAGCCCAAATGACTAAGGTTAGGACACCAAAAATGTAGTGCATGGGAAAGAAAGAAGAGACGAGCTCGTCTCAAAAGATTTGTGACAATGGTTAGCTATGGAGAGATAATATCAATATTATTGCTATAAAATAGGTTAGTTTGCTGCAGTAAATAACCAAAAGAAAACATACTTGCTATCGAAAATAACGAAAAATTACAATTTTTCTACAAATGCTAAAGTTGCGTAAAAATAAAGAAGTTTAGACGAGGCATTGCATGTCTACAGCAAATCCCTCAAGCATGGACGTCTATTAAAGCGCATTGGAATGATGCTTCAGGTATATTTATAGAGCAGCAGACATACTTTGTAGTATTGGGGTCAACTACTTGGAATCATTGCAATAAAACGTAGGTACAACAGCCACGTAAAGTGTTAGAAAGGTAGGTATAACATTCAGAGCTTACAAGCAGATTAGATGAAAATTGCTCTTTAACTGAACTACAGCCAACTCTATTAAATTCTACTTTTAATGGGACAGTAAAAAGCTCTTTAGGACACGGAATATTAAACCTGCTGGTGAAACAATTGGCAGCCTTATCCCGCAATGCCATCTCTTACATCCATAGAATTTCATAAGAGATTGCTGTAATATTAACTTCTACTGGATTATCTATTTTTTGCTGATGCCCAACTGAAGCATTATCTTTACTAATATTATAAAGAGGAAAGATTTGATTGTTTGTTTGCATCGAATAGGCTCCGAAACTACTCGACCGATTTTCGTTTCGAAAATTCTTTTACTGTTGGGAAGCTACACTCTTTGATGTGAACATAGGGTATATTTTATTCCCGTGTTTCTATGGGAACGGGAATTACGCGGGTGAAACTGCGTGACGTCCGCTAGTAATATTTAAAGATAAAGATACATTCGTGTGTTTATCAGTTATCTTGATCCCAGATCAGACCAGGATATAATAAGCTTATTTTGAAAATATTTATTGATTTGCGTCCGGGTTCGAGTGTCCTATGCGAAACCTATTACTGTAATTTCCTGCCACTGGTACTAAAAGGGCTGCAATAGAACCCTCTAATAGTGTGCTATTATCCTATAATTGTATGAAAGACAAACCACCTGCTGGGAGCGACGGGCTATCCCCAACATCAGGGTTAAATGCCAAAACTAACTAGCTAGAAGCTGTCAATGAAATTGAGGATTGAGGAAATAAGAGTGTTATTGGCGCAACAGAATGTTTTGGTATACACAAGATAGTACGAGTTTAAAATAATAATAATGCTTTCTACAACTCTGGTGTTTAATAAAGATGATTACTTGTCTCTAGCTCTGCGGTAACCGTCCTTTCTTAACCTCTCCTCACCACATAACGTCTGATTTTGTCATCTCTCACCACATTTTGCATCGTCTTATCCTGACTTGAATGTATATTAATTAAATGGTACTCTTAATATACCGATTCGAATATATTTCCATTTGAACCCCGACGAAAATCGAGGAGTGTTATAAGTTTGACCTATGTAGGTATCTGTGTATGTGTGTGTCTGTTTGTGACATCTTAGCGGCCAAACGAATATACCGTGTGAAGTGACAGTAATGAAGGGATTTTATTAAATTCATTGGTCCTATTCATCGTAAATGTGGTAGGTATACTGTTGCATATATTCCATGTGTAAGCTTGTTACCCACACGCTTGTTGTGTCACAGTCTCGGAATCGGGATTTTCTCTTTAAATTTTCAAAATAACACATGTCTATAGTAAGTACACGACTAGTCCATACAAACTCAAACCAACCACTTTCATAAAAATAAAAGTAGATATACCTACTACACTATGGCTAAAACTTCGGCAGCAAACGTTCGTAGCGTATTTATTAACCCCTGTGGGGCCAAATATTTTTACAAGTCGATAAGGGTACACTCCTAAAACCTATTGAATAAAAAAGTATTGTCAAAATCCATAAGCAATTGCCATCAATAAAAAACTAGAGTGGGCATTGTGGGGTTAGGTAGGTAACATTAAAGTTATTCTTTAATGCGAAAGTGAGCTTTTTTATCCATTTTGGTACTACTATGGAAATAATGAGGCCCAAGAGATTGAAATTGTTTTTCAGATATAACATTTTGAGGGAGAAATTGCGGAATAGATTGAAATATTGTTGCAAGAATTCGATAAATTTTTGATAAAATTTTTTGTACTATAACTTGCTGGATTTAAGAAACCAAAATGTTGTAGTCCTTAGTATCCATTAATATCTGTAAACAAATCTATTATAGTTCTACTGTACTGTTTTCTGTCAAGATTTTGTGAAATAATATATACGCAATACTTTTTTTTTAAAACATGACTGTGTAGGTAGATGATAGATAAAATCTTGTGTATGCAAACTGGGTGTGGTGGAGGGTTTGTTTTGTCTATTGTGGCATTTGATTACTTTTGTTTGTGTGCATTACTGTTTTAAGCGTATAGTGTTACATGGATTTCGTAATAACCCTTCACAATTTTCAATAACTTTTCTAATAAACATTTGATGAATCCTTTTAGGAAATTTTAAGTAGACGTATTAACCACAATATTCTTTTTTATTTTGCCACTACAAGTAGAGCACTCATTATTTTTCGGTAAACTCGATAAACAACAAATAGAAAATTAGACGAAACGAAATATGAGGGTTCGTGATTTGACTTCGAAACTCTGAATAGAGCTATCGTAAGGCTAAGGAAATAGTATTTGGCGGGGGGCTAGGAAATGTCTCCCCTGGGTATTCACCTTTTACCTTTCTATTTACGCGAACTCAGCGTAATCTATTGATTTCTTTGGAATTACTTCTCTTATACTCGTCATTACACAAGTGCATTTTTTGAAGTAAAACTTCTTTAGGCGGAAGTAACGCTAACTACGTTTTCACTATTCAAAATGCGGATGAATGATAATAATCTAACATTTGATGCCGTCAATGGCAAAGAAGGTTTACTTCATTAGCGCGTTAAGGTTACACGCACACACTTTTTTTATTCTATTAACGTAGCAGACAAGCTTACGGCCCCACCATGTGGTGACCGCAGTCTATGAAACAATGAACAAGAACTGAACTGCAAGGAACCTTTCTAAAACGCAACGTCAACAGCTTAACAAAAATGCCTTTTGGCGTTAAGTCCGCCTTTGTACAATTATAATTTGTGCAGAAAGTTTAAATAAACAAAATGCGTTAACCACTACTTCTTCGAAATAAGTTTATGGGACTTACCAATAACCGTTTTTCGCTCTGAACAAATTTGATATTTTTGGATAAAAGGAGCAAATCTTGTATCCAAGCAAAGATTTCTTATAATTCAGAAAAACAATCACCTCAATCGAATAGTGAACACATCTCATCAAAGCGTTCGGTGCGTTCAAAATCTGTACACGACATAAACAAACTGTTATACCGCGACTTGTAATGAAGATTTATCGGTGCCCTCGGAACGACCTCGCAAATTACCTACTGACACGTCGGAATGCCGCGCGCCAGTAATGGCCGAAAAATATACTCGCCTGCAGTTTAATAGCCTAGAAGTCTATTAACTGATAAATAAGGAGTGTTCGTCATTTTGAATATCGGGTAAGGTTCAGAAGGTCTGGTTTTTAAACCCTTTGCTAGCAAAGTGTCCGGGTAGAAAAAAGTCTATGCTGCAAAGCATCTTGATTCCTAACGTCAGAGGAGTTTGATGGGATCCTACTAAGATCTTTTGGGCACAAACCAGCCCTCACCTATAAGGACTTTAAATTAGGAAAACCACTTGAATGTGAAAAGGAATCTTGAATTACACACTTGTAATGCTTAGTGTGTTAAGATTAGAAGCAAGTTACACCAAGTGCCATCAATCTACAGTAAAAAGAGTGTAACGAACGATGTTAAGGTGAAGAGAAGGAATATTCATAAGAAATCTTGTACTGACCTGTCGGGCCAGCATGGTACAGTAAAGTCAGGTCAGTCACCTTCCTAATGTAGCGAAAATTGTACGAGACCTACCTTCAGCGGTAAACAGCGCTCTGCGATAGACTGGTTTGATTAATATAAAACATTAACTGAAAAGGTGACTAATCAAAATTAGTGAATGTTCATACCTTTTTTCTCTAGATTGGTCTACTAGAAAATATAGCAGTAGTAGAATATGACTTATGTCGACGCGGAAGTCGCTTTATACCAGAAATACAATAAGTAGATGTACCTATGTACCCATACGAAGCGCTTGTACTCTGTAAGATCGTTGTAGTGGCTTTCTTCCGTGTACGTTTAGATTGTGGAATGAGCTCTCTACTTCTGTTTATCCGAATGTCTACAGAATTGGGTTCTTATTAAGGGGTTTTAGAAGGATTTTGCAAGGGAGGCAGTGCGATTGCAGCGTTTCTGATATTGCAAATATACATTTATTAAATCTTACAGTGAAACTTTTGATCAGAAAAACTACAGATCTTATTTAACTTAATCTACGGCACATAGACCTGTCTGACCTCAGTGAAAGAAAGAAGATATTGTGAAGACGTTTGGTATTTGTAACTCAATTACGTTCGAACCTCTGGACGAGTGGGAGTAGACGGAACCAACCTCTTTGGGCTGAAAATAGTATGCAAATAGCTGACACCCTACATTACCACGTGAAGCCCGTATCCAAACTTTTTATTCAAAGGACAAATTCCTGTGAGAAATTGATACAGGACAACTTCACCACGCGGTCAAAACTACGAGTAATAGCTAGTTTCATGAAACAATTCCCTTTCGTCACAGGTCTACATAGCGTTGCGTATGAACAATTCAAATCACATCAAATCTATTCCTTTTTTCTCCATTCTGATATCTACTACTTATTTCTTTGCAGAAAATTTAGGTAGATATAATATGTTTAAGGAAATGTCGAAAAATATAGAACATTTACGTCGACAGAGCGGAAATTATTTACCAGAAAAATATCGCTTTGATGTGACAAACGGTACGTACGGTACGGGTGAGATTATTATTATTATTCGTCAATGATCACAAAAATTCGCTGAGGTTTTTGTACATTCTGCTGTTTTCGAAATACGAGTACACACATATTTTTTACCCTTTTTACATTTTTTAAATAAGCACTGGTAGTTTCGTGTTCTATCATATAATATCGGGATAAGCTTCTTTCTCTACAGTCAGTTCTAAGATGGGTCACCGTTTGTAGCAATTCTAGTTAGAAGCGATTCTGTGCTTCAGAAGGCTCATGAATTCATTAGTCCTGGTTGCCATTAATATGGTAGCCGTTACGTCAGATAGAACAACTTGGTATGAAAATTTTCTTCAGAAATAACTTTCTTCTGTCCGTTTTTCAACCCAACAATAGCTCACCACATTATTAGGTGAAACAAAACACAACAGGTGAAATATATGGGTGAGACCAATAATATTAAAAAACTATAGATACGTTTACCAACACTGAAAAATGGCAACAAAAAAGTCAGGCAAATGCCTTACTTTTCATACATGCTACCATAGGTAATTTCATAGATTTTTTTTATTTAATGCATAAAAGATCTGCCGTTTTTGAAAGCCGTGATGTTCGTGCATGACGTGTCTAATCCGACTACGACAAAGAGGAGTAAGAACTACTCAGATTTTTGCAAACTGAAGTCACGCCGTTGAAAGTCTATTTCTAGTAACTTAATTCATACTATTTGTTTTTATTTTTTGCATTAATATATGTAGCTAGGTATGTATATAAAATTCTTAGTTCTTTTTTAAATTGTATGTTTTAGCCTTTTGTAGATATTTTATAATAGTTGTAAATAATTATTATGTAGTACTGTATTAGTTTATGTAAATAAGTAGAAAGGTGGAAAAATATTGTAGGTAATTAATATTACTTTCTGTCAAAAAATAATGTAAAAGTTCTCATAATGGTCTTTTCGTCTTCTCTTAATGATCTTTTCTTAATTCTCTTTCTCTTAATTTTCTTTTCGATCTTTTAATGGTCCATTCGTCTGGACTGAGGAGAGGTAAAGTCAAATTGCCGCCACAAATAAAAAGAAGAAAATATATGGGCTGTCATTTGGGGCGACTCGTCTATCTGAGCTTAACGTGGTGAATACTAGCCCGGTTGTCTTATTCGATAGCAATTAGTTCCGGAGCGTGATTTATGGACTTAATAAACACTTATTAACGAAATATAAATAAGGAAAAACGTTTCAATTATTTGGCTTTAGTAAATTTCTTGAACTGAAAGAACTTAAGAACAAATGAAACAAAACTATTTTGTCGATATTGAATCTTAGAATAATAAATTCGGAACTTTGACTATTCAACGAACTTATGACGGTGTACACACATATAAACAAGAAAGCCGTGAGATCGTTCTCACCAGACTGCCCCTCTCTAACACGTTAATTGTAAAAGTGAAAGTTCAATCCGATTGACGTTGTCATTTTTGTTTTATTTCAAACTTTGAACAGATGATCCACGTGACCTAGTGACGTAGTTTAATGCAACAGAGTTACAGACTACAGACAAAGTCTCGCTGAAGCCCCTCTGCACTCCATTTTTATAGAGAAGGGCTAAAACTAAATACATACCTATGATGACGCTTTTTATCCCCAAAGGGATAGATAGAAGCACATTATATGCCCACATTTTACAACTAAATAAACACCTAATACTCATCAAAACAAAGAACCCCATAAAGATACCGCCAAAGAAATAGCTTGCGAAACATGTGTTGATGACATTGCCTTCTTCCAAATCACATTCCATTCTCATCAACTGCATCAACGTACCTACAATTTGGTCATCAATTCTGGGGTAGAGCGATCATTAAAGTACAACATAAATCAGTCCCCCTCCTTCCGACGGTGATACGATCTCAATGAGGTCTCTTTCCGCCTTCTGTGTCCCTAGTACTTCCCATTAGGATACGTATTCAAAACACACGTACTGTTATGGTTACTTTATAGACATTTTGTAACCAAGTACTTGTTGTTCAGATTAAATGCAATTTGGAAAGTCATTTCTATAAATTCTCATCGTCCTACAACCCTATGATTGCTCAAAATTATTATTTTGATTAACAGATAGGTACTTTGCTGGTAGATTTAAATATTTTTAAAATATAACATTAGCACATCAATAGTCTGGATATACCTACAGATCTTATTCTTTAGGATATTCTTCTGCAACCATATTACTTTGACACAGATACGACTCAAATGACCTAATAATCGTTTCTTGTAAATAATGTATCGTCTGTCGGTATACTGTGAAAACGGGAATTGAACTACGTATCTCGAAATAAATAAATTCGTTGACGAAAAATCGAACAGTATATTTACAAGAAATACAAAAACATACGCTTCAGGCACGCCTAATGAGCATGACAAAGGTATTGTGACCCTTTTCCTTAAGAATTGTTTATGATCTTGACATTTCCTTTGGAGGTACGATCCAATTTTTGTGCAATGTCAAATCGTTGTTATTTTCGTAAGCCGGTAGCTCATTCAAGTAAAACCTTAGCACATTTTTTTTTGTTTTTAATTTGAAGAAGCGTTTGGTTGAGTCTACTGGTGACCCAAAAGCTGGCAGTTATTTCTCCCAGCGAATAGGAATCTATTCAAAGGGGGCTGCCAGTCTCTTAGGCACAATGCCACGGGGGCCTTGTTTAGATTTATTTTAGTTTTATAGATACTTATATTGTAAATAGTTTGCTTCGTTTAGTTAGTAATAATGTTAAAATATAGAAATGTAATAATTATACTTCACTGTAATTTTTAACAATAAATGTTTAAAGCAACATATCTAATTAATCAAAATTATGGAATATTTTCACACAATGCCATCTAGCCCAAATTAAGCTAATATAAATTTGTACCATAAAATTAGACAACTGAGAAACATACTCTTACGTTTCTATATCTACACACGTTATACCTACATAGAAACTCCAAATACTTAGCGTGTGAATGTTTAATAGAACAGAAAAGATTATGGTGGTGCAGAGAGTGAGACTTATATCAACTGCGTGTAAATATTGTATTGGTACTTTTATCGTATTTATTGTTATTATATTTTTTTATATATTAATTATTTATTCGGTATTTAAATACTTATTATATTTATATTATTCATTATTTTAAACTACATGACTGACTTATTTGCAGATAATGATTCTTTCCACTCTGCTTACGATACACCGTCTGAGAATGACAGCTTTTGCTCAATTACAGACAATACAACCACAGTAACAGTTGGTGATGTACTCCGTACGCATTTTGAACAAGAATTGGGACGGTCATTTAATGTCTGTCATATAAATGCAGAAAGTGTGGCTAGTCATTACAGTGACCTTGTAGCTACTTTCGCTAACTCCCACGTTCATGCGGTTCTGATTTCCGAGAGCTTCCTAAAGCCTGACCTACTCTCTACTTCATATCCTCTCCCGGGATTTATTTTAGTTAGAAACGACAGGATCGGGAAGGAGCGAGGTGGGGTTGCAATATACCTTCGTAGTGATCTACCTTTCAAAATAGTTGCCTCATCTCCTCCACATTACTCCGCTTCTGCGGAGTTTCTCTTCCTTGAGGTTTGGGTCAAGGGTATTAAAACTATTCTTGGCGTTGTTTATAGTCCCCCTTGTGTTGATTATTTCACCGATTTCGAATTGGTCTTAGAGTCTTTAGGGTCTGATTATGAGCATCACATCATCATGGGTGACTTTAACACCAATCTTCTTGTAGACTCTTCAAGAGCTCAAAAACTGCTTCACATAGTTGAGTCAGCCAGTCTCCATATTTTGCCACTTGAGGCCACACACCACAATAAAGATACAGATGATACCTGGCTCGACTTAATTCTTACTTCTTCTCCTACTCTTGTACATTCACACGGTCAGCTTTTAGCGCCGGCTTTTTCCCATCATGATCTAATTTATCTATCGTATATTCTCAAACCTCCTAAACTCAAACCTAAAGTGCTGCATAGGCGTTGTTTTGGACGGATGGACGTCATTAAATTGTGTGCGGATGCCGCGGAAATAAACTGGTAACCTTTGGGAGAGGCTACCACAGTTGATGACAAAGTTTTGTTCTTCAATGAAACTTTAAATAGCCTCTACGACATTCATGCTCCTGTCAGGAGGGTAAAATTAAAGCATCCCCCGGCGCCGTGGCTAACAAATGATGTCTGAATTGCCATGAAACGTAGAGATAGGGCCTTTCATAAATATAAAAAACATCGTACAGACATGCTATGGAGCTCTTACAAAACTGCCAGGAATCGATGTAACCAAGTGATACGGAACGCTAAACGCCGACACATCTTTGACAATATAACTAACTCATCGCCAACTCATGTCTGGAAGTTCCTTGGGACACTGGGAATAGGTAAACCAAGGCAGATGGAGCTACCTAAGACGATTGAGTTAGATGCTATCAATCGGCATTTTTCCACCTCTCTCGCAATTGATGGCCTAACCAAGCGTCAAACGGTAGATTTCGTAGCCGGATTAACCATTCCCAGTTATTCACCCTTTCAGTTTTCTCCAGTCACGCCCGTTGAGATCAAAAGTATTATTTTAGCTATTAAATCTAAAGCAGTGGGCTGCGACAACATAAGTCGTCGTATGGTCCTGTTTATCCTGGACCTCCTTCTTCCTGCTATCTCACACATAGTTAACTTTTCCCTTGCTTCTGGGCAATTTCCAAACTTGTGGCGTAAAGCCTACGTTCGTCCCCTGCCCAAAATTTCCAATCCCTCTCTTCCAAACCATTTTCGTCCAATTTCAATCCTTCCTTTTTTATCGAAAGTGCTGGAAGCGTGCGTACATAGACAGATGTCCAACTTTGTCCACAGGAATTCAATACTTAGCCCCTTACAATCAGGATTCAGACCAGGACATAGCACGACGACCGCACTCCTTAAAGTAACGGGTGACATTGGGGATGGGATGGAGAAAGGTAAGGCCACAGTGATGGTCTTGGTTGACTTCTCAAATGCGTTCAATTGCATTAACCATGACATACTTTTATCCATCCTTGCCCACATTAAGATCTCTTCTGACGAGCTGGATTGGTTTTCCTCATATCTTCAGGGTCGCCAGCAGTCAGTTTGTGTCGATGAGATGTCTTCGAGTTGGTGCAATCTTGACTCTGGGGTCCCTCAAGGCGGCATACTATCTCCTCTTCTTTTTTCGATATTTATCAACCTCTTAACCACCGATCTTCAGTGTGCGTATCACTTGTATGCTGATGACCTGCAATTATATAGCCAAGCCTCTGTGGATAACATCTCAGAGGCGATAGATTGTGTGAATGCGGATTTGGGGCTGATAGGGGGGTGGTGTGATAAGTTTGGGCTGGCCGTTAACCCTGACAAATGCCAGAGTATTATAATTGGCACTAACTATATGATCAACAAGTTAAAAGATGTGACTCTTCCATCGATAACTTTTAACTCAAAAGTTATTCCAGTAACAGTCAGTGTTAAAAATCTGGGCTTACACATTGACTCAACCTTGAGTTGGCGGGTTCAGGTCACTAACGTTAGCCAAAGGGTGACTGGAACACTTCGGGCTCTTTATCGACTCAAAAATTTTCTACCAGTCAAAACCAAGACAATGCTTATGCAGACTTTAATTTTTCCGATTTTCGACTATGGTGATGTGTGCTATCTCGACCTGAATGCAGATCTGCTCAATAAACTCGACCGACTTCTCAATAATTGCATTCGATTCGTCTACAATCTTAGGAAGTATGACCACGTTTCGGCTTTTCGTGATGAGTTGGGTTGGTTACCTATTAGACGGCGGCGCAGTCTGCGAGCTGTCTGTTTACTTTTTTCACTCTTAAAATCTCCCGATGCCCCTACTTACTTAAAATCTCATCTTCATCTACTTGGCTCTAATCATAATAAAAATTTACGCTCCTCTAATAATCTTCTACTGCACTGTCCAACACACACTTTAAATCTTGTCCATTCCTCTTTTCTAGTGCGATCTATTCTTCTCTGGAACGCCCTTCCTCTCGAAGTCAGGACTTTGACGAACCGTCTCTCGTTCAGAAACCGAGTACGTCAACTCTATAGGATCCCTTAAGCAGAATATTACTTTATTGTTAAGGATTTTCATGTTTGTATTTATTTATTCATATTATGTATGATAATATCTATTTATTATATTGTATTTACATAGAAATATTTATCTATATTCATTTATATAAGTATCTACATACATATATAATCTTTGTAGTATGTTTTAATTTATGTAATTAGTAAGTAAATTCTTAATATTTCTGTCTTGTATTTAATTTGTACCATTTTATACAAACCTTTCGTCTTTATACTTTTAGCACCTGCTTTATCTTATCTCTGCATCACCCAAAGGTTGACTGGTAGAGAATGCCATTGGCATTAAGTCCGCCTTTGTACATGTTTTTGTGCAAAAAGTATTAAATAAAATAAATAAATAAAAATAAAAGATTAAACTTTATTATACGCCAAAATAAAAACATACAGAAGAGTAAGATATTACAATTTTATATATGTACAGAGGGCGGCCTTATCGCTAAAAAGCTATCTCTTACAGGCAACATTTTCTTTTTTTATTGTTTAAAATGTATCGTACCGCAATTTATTACTCAATTTGTTACTAACTAACATAAAACGCTGCATTAGATAAGGAACTATAATATACGTAGCAACAATAACATACAAATCCTTCGCCCCTAATTTCCTAATGAAAGCCAAATCTCTTAGCTATATCAAAGAGATTTAGCTTTCATTACAAAATTAACTCGTATTCTTCCTTAAAACCGATATTACTGTCCCTCAGATAAGGCAAGAAAATTGCCAATTTTCAACGTCTCCCCAACCAATATGTAACTAAAAGAAATATTGCGAATGTATTTCCCCTACTGTGAATATGATTATACAACCCTCCTGAACTGGCTAATTTAATTTCTTTGTTACCCGGAATGCATTCCCTTGAAGAAGCACGTGCCAATGGTGATTTGAAAAATCTTTTGAGCAATAAATGCGGTCATAAATCTGTAATTATGAAATTTGTGATTTGTTGTCTTCTACTGACAAATAACATAAACTCATCCAAGTGTGAGTCCAACTTGCGCACGGAGGATTGCGTACATAAAAAGTGCAAAAAATAAAAAGACGTCTGTTGTTAGTAGGTATTTGTTGTTATAGAGGCAATAGAAATACATAGTCTGTGAAGACTTTAAACTCACGTATTCTGCCCAACAGCCTATGGTTCGAAGCCCCGGGCAAGCCCTTGGGAGACCCTAAGACTGACTTTAACTGACTAGCAATCACGGTTCATGAGTTTCAGCCTGGTAATAGACAGGCGGACAGCGGATTCTCAGTATTATTGTTACACTTTCGGTACGAAACCCTAAAAATCATTGGACGAACCCGTTTATTTGGTTTAACAAATTCTGTGAAATAAATTTATAAGTTTCGCAAAATTCGTCCATGTGAAAACTTTCACGATAGAAGAATATAATAACGAAATTATTAGGAAACTGGTCAGGTTATCACATATAAGTAGGCTTTACACTTCGATCGACGGAGAAAATAAACTGTTTATATGGCATTGGTACAGCCTATAATACATCACAACTTCGTTTCTATAAAAGTTATGTATGAAGCTTATATTTCACTTATCCTTTCGCGGTGCTTCGAAACGCAATTTCCATATTTCGAGATTGTTTACGCCAAAAATAACGTTTTATTATGTTTACGTTGGAAGCACTCGTCTTAAGAATCAGTCTGTTGTTTCCGGGAACAACCACTTCGATAGATTTATAGAGCTGTTGTTTTGTTTATACCATTGTGAGTGCAAAATCCTTCGACAAAAGTTACATTTAAGCTAGTTAAGCTTTTCCCTGTTACCACAACATAGATAATCGACAGGCTGTGCCTGTTCTATTATTTGTTGTATTTTTGTGTCTATTAGTTGTGTCGTATTGCGGGTTCACTCAAAGTAACGCTGTACCCAATTGTCGAGGTCGCCAATTGGATTTAGTTCTCAGTACAAGTGATATTGGGGAAACTTCTGTGCGGGAGGCGGACGAACCGCTCGTGCCTGTTGATAGGCAGCACCCGCCGCTCCAGGTGACCATGGGGGCGAGCCTGGTGGCGTCGGCGGCTGCCGACAGGGGAGAGAGTGGCGCAACCTGTAGTATTAGACCACAGTGGAATTTTTATAAGACCAATTACCAGCAACTATATTCTATGTTGTCTTCCAGTGATTGGAGTGCTCTGTATGAAGTTCATGATATGGAGGAGGCGTTAAATATCTTTTACGACGAGTTTTACCGTATTTTGGATGCCTGTGTGCCAAGAAAGAGACCTCGCCGGTATATTTCGAGGTATGTATATCCTGAATGGTATACCAGTGCTATTATTAAGGATATTAAGACGAAATCAATACTTCATAGACAGTTTAAAAGGACTGGGCTTGATTGTGATTATCGTGAATTTGCGCAGTGCAGGGCCCGCATTAAGAAATCTATCAACTTTGCACACAGGACTCATATTAAAAATATACAATGCCAATTCGCGAAAAACCCGAGATCATTTTGGCAATATGTTGGATCACTGCGTAATAGGGTTAGTAGCCAGAGTATTATTAGGGACGGTCAACACCTTACGAATAGGGAGTGTGCTGAATCTTTTGCAGAATACTTTGAGCCTGTATACAGTACGCAACCACCAAAGCTGGATGCGGCAGCAGTGGCAGCGGACGTGGGCGCGTCCAGCGCATGGGTGCACTTGGAATCTTTTGATTCACAGGATGTGATAGGTGCGCTTCGGAATCTTAAGCCTAAGCGTTCGTCGGGGCCTGACGGTGTGCCGGCGTTCCTGGTCAGAGACTGCAGTAGCATATTAAGTGAGCCACTATGTCATCTCTTTAACGTGTGTTTACGGCAGGCGGCATTTCCAACCAGGTGGAAGTTAACGCGAGTTATCCCGGTTCCTAAAGGGAGGGCTGGTCCTGAGGTTAGTGGCTATAGACCAGTGGCAGTGCTGTCAACAGCTGCAAAGGTATTTGAGTCTGCTATATACCGCAGGGTGCAGCGACAGATATCGGCACGACTGGCGGACGAACAACATGGATTCCGACCAGGGCGCAGCACTAGTACAAATCTGCTCAATTTCATGATCCAGGCGGTGCCGGCAGTCGATGCAGGTGTCCAGGTGGATGTCACATATTTTGATTTTCGACGTGCATTTGATACCGTGGATAAAGATGTCTTATTGCGGAAGCTCGCAGACATGGGATGTACGCCGCACCTGTTAAAGTTCTTTTGCAGCTACATGTCTGACAGAAAGCAGTATGCGGACTATAATGGCTACGAATCTGAGCCATTTTGCACCAGGTCTGGAGTGAGTCAGGGAAGTAATTTGGGACCTCTTCACTTCATTATTATGGTAAACGACTTACCAGAAGTCGTTAGGCATGGATCATGTTTGCTATATGCAGATGATCTTAAATTGTTATGTGAAGTAAGGAGTGGTGTGGACTGTGAACGTATGCAGGATGACATAAACCGAGTGGTAAAGTGGAGCCACGACAACAAACTATACTTAAATACCTCTAAGTGCTCGGTCATGTCATTCTCTCGAGCGACTAATTTGATCCATTATGAGTATACGATAGAGGAAACACTCATGCAGCGAAAGACACAGGTGAGAGATTTAGGGGTAAATTTCACTCCCGCACTAGTCTTTCGCCAACATATCGAACAGGTATGTAAGAAGGCGTACAGGAACTTGGGGTTTGTGCTGCGACAGTCGCGAGCGTTCACTAGCATAATTACCATAAAAGTGTTGTACGACGCAGTGGTTCGAAGTCACCTTGAACACAGCTCAGTCATATGGGCTCCACATGAATTAAAGTACACTGGCATGATGGAGCGTGTTCAAAATAAATTTATACGACATTTGTACTTTAAGCTGTACGGCGTATATCCATTCTACCCGTTGATGTACCCTACACTTTTTGTGCTCGGGATGGTGGGCCACAATGAGCTAAGAGTACGACGCGACTTTGCCCTTGCAGTAACTATATGTCGTAAGGGTACTAAGAGGGGTAGCTCATGACCCGGGGGTTCTCAGGCATCTTTGCTTGCAGGTACCAGATCGGTACGTGTGGCGGCAAAGAACTGCTAGCCCGCAACTGCTAGCCGTGCCTTCTGCCAGAACTAATTTGTTGGAAAAAGCGCCTTTTTCGCGAACTTTGCGCATTATCAACGAATTAGATCAGCAACTGGATATTTTTTGGTGTGCTTTGAGTGAACTCTCAAAGGTACTCTTGCATGTTATTGCATATAAATTCTAAGGTTTTCTTTTTAGTTTTAGGTTTTTATTATCATGTATGTATCAGATAATTATATTGTAAGATGAGCCACACTATCGCATTGCCGCTAAAGAACACGGCATTGACCCCACCCTCTGCAAATGGATTGACTTCATGCTGAGGGGCAGGAGAGTAAGGTCATCTCTATTAGGAGATGAAATTCACGCCACAACGACCAAGGGATGCCCTCAAGGAGGGGTATTGTCCCCCACACTGTGGTGTCTGGTAGCAGACTCCCTCCTAACCAAACTGAATAGAGGGGCATGCTTCGCTGTGGGATATGCAGATGACATAGTTGTCATGATCAACGGTAGATTTCCGGAAATTGTCTCGGAACTTCTGCAACAAGCTTTGAAGGATGTGGAGGAATGGTGTGCTGAAAATCATCTAACCATTAATCCCAGCAAAACTACAATTCTTCCTTTTACAAGAAAGAAGAGGTTGAGCAAATTAAAGAAATTGCTTTTATTTGACACACAGTTAGAATGGTCCACCAACGTGAAATACCTTGGTATGACCTTAGACAAGGAGCTCACATGGAATCTGCATGCCAAGAAGGTGACAGAAAAAGCCATGAGAGCCTTCAATATGTGTAGATCGGCGTATGGCAAAACCTGGGGCCTGAAGCCCAAGGTACTGTACTTCATTTACACCACTATGGTTCGCCCAATTTTAACCTACGGCAGTGTTGTATGGTGGACAAGAACCAAACTAGCATCGTGCGTGGAAGAATTGGGCAAACTACAGAGGATGGCCACTATGGCTATCACAGGAGCGTTTAAGTCCACGCCTACAAAGGCGTTAGATATAATACTAAACTTAACCCCTCTTCACATCTTCATACAACAGGAGGCGATCAAAACCTTATACAGACTAAAAACGGCAGGCGCTTTTAACTGCAATAGGCCAACAACGCGGCATACAAAAATGGAGCTTAATGATGAGATTCAAAGGAAGATGCATATGATTAGCGACGCTATGCCGTGCATAAAAATCTTCAAAAGAAACTAAAAATACATGTCCCCACAAGGGAAGACTGGAAGCAGGAACTGCGCTCACCAGATGCAGACTGCCTCATCTGGTACACAGACGGTTCAAAAACGGAATCTGGTACAGGAGCAGGTATTTACTCAGAATCTTCACAACTTTGGAGCAGCCTGGGTCAGTACACCACGGTCTTCCAGGCCGAGATGTATGCCATCATAGCATGCGCAGAGGAAAATCTGAAAAGGAGTGTAGAGAACAAGACCATCTACATTCTTAGCGACAGTCAAGCGTCACTAAAGGCCTTAAATTCCTACAAGGTCAACTCAAAACTTGTCCTGAATGCGGTGAAAACCCTAAACAAACTGGGCCGCAGGAACAAGCTGCGACTGCTCTGGGTCCCAGGCCATGTAGGAATAAAAGGAAATGAGAAGGCCGATGAGCTAGCTAGGACAGGATCGGCAAATGCCATGCTTGGACCTGAACCATGTATGGGCCTACCAGCATGCACATTCATAAAGGCCGCTAAGGATTATGCTGATAATAAACACATGCAAGAGTGGGATATCAGTCAAGGGTTACTACATTCGAAGAAATTCATAAGTAGCAGAACCAATGAGGCTTCAAAATTTATATTGAATAATGGAAGAAGCAAAGCTCGAGCTGTGGTTGGTGCCCTTACAGGGCATTACGGAACAAACGACATGCTTTTTAAAATGAAGATCACTTCAAATAACGACTGCAGAGCCTGCGGTGATGTCAGGGAAACTATGGAGCACATCCTGTGCGAATGCGACGTCTTAGCAGCGAAGCGTATGAGCCTCCTTGGGAATGCTTATCCCAAACCGGAAGAATACAGGTTTCTTCCTCTTAGTGGGATCACCGCGCTAATAGACCACTTCTTCAAAGAGTAAGAAACATTAAGGTAGGGGCAAACACAAAAGATCCCACTGGGTCGAAGTGTTGCTGACTTCGTCAGCCCCCGATGTAAGATAAGATAAGATAAGATCGCATTGGGTGTGCACACCTGTAATGATAGTGGTGGGAGAAGTAAATAAATAAATAAATAAAATTTTTACGGTTCCTCTAAACTTTAAAAACGGGAACCTATTAATGTCCGATACAAGGCTGTGTTGTAGTATATGTATAGTTGTACAGTGAACCAAAACACAGGTATACCGCCTTACCGCTGATGTTCATTTGAACGTCAAGGTGATAGGATAGTGACGATTGATGTCTTTATAATATTTCCGTCCTGAGTCATGACAGAAGTCAAGTTTGAATCATCACAATTCGATCACCCCTGGATAGATATCACACCTTTGTATCGAATGCACCTCTCACATCGTTGCTTCACCTATTCAATAAAAGCACAGAAAACAAATACAAATAAAAGATACTAAGCAATGTTTTTGAAATGACAATAATATTCGTGCGTTAACTACCTAACAAAACTCATCAGTCGTTCTATAATAGCAAAACCGCAGGTCTGTTGACAGAGGCCTACCGTTGACATGATCAATCACAGCTCTCCGGGAAATATGTAAATTTGTTTTCAAAAAGTTATGCGCCCAATCTACGGTATCCTTCAGTCGGTGGATGGATTAGAGAGGGATGGCGTTAGATCTCAAACTGGATGTTAGCGACGAGCGGGGCGACATCGAGAGCGCGGCGCCAAAGTACAAGAGAGTAGGCAACTTCGTACATACGAAAACAAACGCACCAAGCACGGTTTGTATGCGAGCGCAGTCCCTACGGACGACGGCGACGGGACGAGGTGATTTTTGCACACTTTTGTTATCAATCTATTTTATCTATCTATCTATACAAATAAATAAAATTGGAGTGTCAGTTTGTAATTTTAAAATAACCGCTTTCTACTACATGCATGTGAATGTATATACGGTACACATACCAAAATATATATTTTAAAAATTTTTGTTCGTCTGTCTGTTTGTTCCGGCTAATCTCTGGAACGGCTGGACCGATTTGGACGGGACTTTCACTGGCAGATAGTTTATGTAAAAAGGAGTAACTTAGGCTTGATTTTAGAAAAAATGCAAAAAGCAAAAAAAAATAAACTAAATAAACTAAATTTTTTTAATAACATTCCACGCGGACGAAGTCGCGGGCACAGCTAGTCTATAATATTACAAAGAGGAAAGATTAGATTGTTTGTTTATTTGTTTGTATCGAATAGGTACCAAACTTACTGAACTAATTTGAAAAATTCTTTCATTGTTGGGAAGCTACACTATCACCAGTGAACATAGGCTATATTTTATTTCCATATTCCCACGGGAACGGGAGCTACGTGGGCGAAACGGCGTGTCGTCCGCTAGTTTTTTATTACTTTGTTAAAAGTGTGCGTGGCGAGCCTCGTTCGGTGTGTTTATTCGAAGTTGTTTTACTTTCTTGTACTTTAGCTCTGAGCTCTCGCCGCTGGTCGCCCCGCTCGTCGCTGATATCCAGTATGACGGCTTCAGGGAATTTTATAAAGGCTTTTGTTACTAAATCGTTTGGCCGAGAACCCGCAAGCCGCCTCTCCTCATTTATCTTCATCTTATTTTGTTGTTTGGGAATAATGTTCATGGTGGATTAATCTCTCATTTCACGTAATGGATTAGTCCTTTTTAAATATTTGTAGCTTAATGAACTTCCCAAATTTATCATTGTTATGGCGCGGAAATGGAGTTTTCCTTAGACAAGCAAATATGCGGTCAAATTTTTGCCTAATGATGCACTGTAGTCATATAGCAAGGGGATAATATGACACAAATATCACAAACCCTGTTTATCCCGTGTGTGTCGTATAAAAGACGACCAAAGAAAACTTATGTCTTATTTCTTTCTTTCAAAAGTACCTTTTGCGCCCTGTACCATAAACGTACCTCCAAATTGGATAGTTGCCGTAACCAACTGCCTTACTGCCTCTGTGGCGCAGTCGGTAGTGATACCGCCTGCGGCGCTGGAGGTCGTGGGTTCGATTCCCACCGGAGACAAATATTTGTGTGACCCATAAATGTTTGTCTCAAGAGTCTGGGTGTTTCTATGTATGTATTGTATTTAAAGTATATAAGTATTAATATCCGTGGTCTGATACCCATAACACAAGCAGTTTATTCCTAGCTTACTTTGGGATCAGATAGCGTTGTGTGAAATGTCCGTAAAAATAATAAATAAAATAATGAAAATAATTTCAATTGAATTTAAGATTTTTAAGAATGTCAATATTTTAAAATAAATGTCAAAATGTAAGTATCAAAATCTAAAAGCAAATTACATATTTAATATTTTATTAAACTATATTACATACTGTTACAAAATTTTAATTAATACTAGCTGACCCGCGCAACTTCGTGTGCGCCACATAAGAGAGAGTATTACCTGTTCCCGTCGCATTTACTCCCGTCGCGTTGCGTTTACTCCCGTAGCGTCTCGTCGTTAATATTCAATACTACGTGAGAGAGAGAGAGAGAGCGCGAGAAAGGTTTCTCGTCGCGTGTACTCCCGTCGCATTATTTTTAAGAACAATTTCGTTTATGAAAGAGGTAAGTAGATTATGTGGCATTATTGTAGAAAAAATTGATTGCCATTAAAATGGTTATTGTGTTGTGCACCAACCCAAAGATAGACACATGCTATCGCGCAATTTTTTTAGAACTTTTTTAAGAGAAACAATTTTGTAGTACATATTTTTTACATAACTATAAATATTTACGCAGCACACGCAACGAAGCTCTCAAAAGGAATAACTTTTCCCCCGTTTTTGAAACATTTACTATTACTGCTCCGCTCCTATTCGTTGTAGCGTGATGCTATATAGCCTATGACACTCCACAATAACGTAGCTTTCCATTGGTGAAATAATTTTTAAAAAGGGTTACGAGATCCCGAGATTACCCCTTACAATTTAACAAACACACAAACTTTACTTCTTTATAATTTTAGTATAGATAAATTTAAGTATCAAAATAAGAAAAGTACATAATTTAATTGTGAAATGATTGTGAAATTGAATTGTCAAATGTTATCTATTAAAATGACTCCACTTTAGTGTATAATATTGTAGGCTTGTTTCGTGCTACTAAGAACTATAAATTCAATGCTATGGGATTCAGTATTCGTATAGCACTTTCAACCCTACATTTATTTTGAGGCCGAGGTCCGCACTTTGATTGGCTGCAAATTAGTAATCCGTAATTTGATTTTTCACCAGCGCCATAGTCATCGTCTTGTGCGATAGTCAATAAGTGGACCCATATTTCCCACAAAGTTCTATGACTGAATACATAGACGAAAATTTAATAGTGAAATGCATTTTGTCTCATGTTTAGCCGTTCATATAACCACTAAATTGTCATCAGCGTTTTTAAATTGTATAATTCAGAATTCTGCTTACTAAAATCGCCATCTCTAAAGGGATCTCCTTTATCATTTAACCGTTCCCTCAAAGAAATATATACACACTAGCTGATGCCCGCAGCTTCGCCTGCGTGAAATTTTGTTCCTAGACTATAACATATCTCTGTAGGCACCAAATTTCAGCTAGATCCGTGCAGCCGTTACAGCGTGAAAGAGTAACAAACATCCACACTCACAAACATTCGCAGTTATAATAATACCTAGTTAGATAGATTTCTGATTAACAAATTCATAACGCAAAATAATATGAGCTAAGTAAATTTATTCATTAAATACATTTCTTAATTCAATGGCTAATGGCTAAACTACTACTTGACACAACTTCTCTTCTAAGCCATTGACATCGTAACTTAGTTCTTTCTTCAGGTAGTCCCAGCCAACGTTTCGACAAACCGAACTACTGTAGGCTTTGTCCTCCTAATACAGATGGTCCAACCAAGACCTGGTAACGTAATAACAATGTAAATTTTATCAGATGAGCGTTCATGTTCATTGTAATGGCTCTTTTCAGTCCTGTCGAATGTAGTCTACGTAGAGGCCATTCCCGTATTTTACAAAGACTGAGTCTGTTTCCTGGCAGAATGCAGTCGGCGCTATAATGTAGAATAAAGTTTATGCCTTCCATGACCAGTCGCTTAGGGCTACTGACAATGTTTGTCGTAAGGATTGAGCGTAGATAGTAACATGCAGTGGATACTACCTGAAGCGTGGTCTTTCATTTTTCTGGCTAGCCATCTTAGAATTTTCTTCTTCTTTTCACAAATGTATTTTTGTCACACAAAATTTTAATAAATTAGCAATAATACTTCCATAAAGCATATTTGGTTAATATTATACCATTATAGCGCTTTTTATTTAACTTTATGGCTTTGTAGTAAAATCAACTGTTTGGAGTTTGAAGTAAAACATAAATGAAAACGTCAATTGTATTGAACTTTCACAAATTATGTGTCAAAATAAAAAGTAATTTAAGTATAAAATAAGAGTATTTAAGGAGTATTGATATCAACTCCGGAGAAAATCAGTCCCAAAATAATTTACATTCCCTTTTTAGCTCGTTATAGTGTAAATTTCAATAAAATACGAAACACGTCTTCCATCAATTATGTTGGTCATGCTATATGCCAAATTTTAAGTAGATCGGACCAAGGAATCACGTTGTCCCATACAAACTTTACCCTCCTTTTTTATACCTTTGGAGGTGGAATTTGCAAAAATGTTAAAATTACTTTTTTCAAATTGTAACAAACAACGCTTATGCTTAGTTTCATCATCGTACCATTAACTGTTTAAGCAATAATTGATAATAACTTTGGGTAAGTTTGGTTTGAATTCTATATACTTTTCCGGGATAAAAAGTACCCAGTGTGGTGCCCAGGCTATTAAAGAATAATTATACCAAGTTTCATCGTAATCGAACCGGTAGTTTTTGCGTGATGCCTGAACAAACAGACAGACAGACAGACAGACAGACAGACAGACAGACAGACAGACAGACAAAAAATTTTTTAATCACATTTTTGGGTTCGGTGTCGGTCTAGTAACACCCCCTGCTATTTAATTTTTTGATATTTTGAATGTACAGAATTTTCACTTCTACAGATTTATTATAAGTATAGATTACTAAAGTGTCATAAGGGTCTTCGGAAGGCACGTTAAGCCTAGGTGCCGGTTGCCTGTAATATGGCAGTCGTTAAACCATTTTGAAGGCTTTATATGCGGCTTAAAAATTTTAACAGCAGGCAGTCACAACCTGCGCCTGTCCATTTCAACACGGCAGTACGGCTCACCATCTATTACGT
The DNA here is from genome assembly GCA_933228765.1 of Miltochrista miniata. Classification (NCBI taxonomy): domain Eukaryota; kingdom Metazoa; phylum Arthropoda; class Insecta; order Lepidoptera; family Erebidae; genus Miltochrista; species Miltochrista miniata. Next base: position 16,148,911 of record OW121757.1, on the reverse strand, counting down.
AGGAGAAATTCTAAAAAGGTGAAATGTGGGCATATAATACGTCTCTGCTTTGGGAATAAAGGCGTGACCATATGTATGTATGTAACTAGATTTAATATACGTATACCTACGCGTCAGAAGTGCTTTGTCAAGTAAATTGGTTCTAGGGCTGGCGGAATCGCGAATAACCGCAGTCTCGGCAAATGCCACTCATACCTGTCAGGGACATTCAGCCAATCCAATATGCCGGGCGTATGATATTAACCTCATATCACTTTCAATACGTAAATTACAATCTCCTTTAATTTTCAATTATAAGAATTATGCCTGTAATGAGCGAATTTAGTTTACGTGTTGAGATCCTCATGGACCTAGACGAGGCCGCATTCCTAGACGAGGCCGCAGTGTTAGCCGTAGCTCTGTTTGGAGTCCTGGGACATCCTTATAAACGCTTACCCGGGGCTCTCGACCGTAGGCTGTTGGGCGTTACGTGAGGTTTTTTAGTCGGTAGGAGTTCGGCATAGCATCCATGATGGATTTCCCTCAAATAAAAAAAAAAATCCTTATGTATCTGGTACGTACTAAAACCACAGGTGCCTATGCTCACCGTAAAGAGTGTAGTTTACCAACAGTGAAAGATTTTTTAAATCGGTCTAGTAGTTCCGGAGCCTATTCGTTACAAACAAACAAACAAAAAAACAAAAAAAACAAAAAAAAACAAGAAAACCAAAAAAAAAAACCTTTCCTCTTTATAATATTAGTAAAGACAAACAAACCAATCTTTCCTCATTACAATATTTGTATAGATACAATGTATCATACTACTATAATTAACTACATTGGAGCCGATTCATTGCATTGTATTCTAATTTACTTGTAATAAGAGCGTTGTACAATGAAGTGCCTGCTCTAATATTTGTGAAACTTGTCCTAGTACAAACCTAATGACCTGTAGGCCTATTTAGGGTTCCGTAGTCCACCTATCGGAACCCTTATAGTTTCTTAATATTTGTCCACCCATCCTCGGCTTACCATCCACACGGTTAGTACTTGAAAAATGAAACGTCCCATAAATATGTGTATATTTTATATTTATTATATCGAAAAACAAAGTGCTATAATGAAATCACAAATAACATTTTTTTGGGGTAGTTACCTCCCCTAAACATATAGCGGGGATGATTTATCTTTCTCACGATACCTAATAGTATGGGGTATCATTGGAAAGGTCTTTGAAAACATTGAGAGACGATTTTTTATGTCATATACACAATTCGTACCGGAGATTTTCGTATCCCTGTGTACGAAGAGGCTTACTCACCTGAGTTCAGTGGGCTCACATACATGCCAACATTACTAAGGGTCACTTGCGTCGACTTGTAAACTAATTCCAGATCCAACAACTACAATACAGCCTTCAATTACCTCTAAGATGAGATGAGACCTAGAACAATCAAGCTGCTATTGTATTGCCTACTAAATTAATCTCGATTCATGCGCTTATTAATATTCTAAGCTACAACCACTAGTAATGGCACTTAATGCTAAGCTCCTTTGGGAATTAACTAACTATGGCATATCATTAATGACAGTGGATTCCGTAATAAGCCTTGATGAGAGATCAAGGGACGATAATAATGTATGTGGTAGGCATTGTGTTACATAATGTAGGTGCCTGTATGTGTGTGAGTCATGACGTCTTTTGATAAACATTAGCACCGTTTCTCCTCTCAGATGATATCAGATTTCTATACTATGCTGATATGAGATTGGATGGAATTTGTAAACCATGATTAATGATACTGATGAACCCTAGTTGCCCAGTGTTTTGTAAACGATCGCTGCTTCAAACTTCTTTCTCTGTCTTGTCCTGAAATGGGTGTGTGGCGACTGCCGCTTGTGTAAAATAATTAGGGTTCGATATTCAAACAATTCTGTATCGCGATTAGGTACGTACAGTCAACTATAACTAGTTTAATCTTACAAAATGATGTATCCTTGCTAGTGCCATATTGAACTAACCAAAGATTGTGACAAACATGGTATCCACCGAACTTGACAGTAACATGTATGTATTGATTGCTATGCATGCTTTTTTTTTTAAATTTGACTTTCTTAGTCAACTTTAAAATAAAAAATAAATGTAGGTATCTATTGGGATGCGATACATAATTATTGTTCTTTACACCCGTACATGTTACTGTCAATTTCGGTGGATACCATGCTTGATTACTGAGTTCGGTACGGAACCTTAAAAATCATTGGAGGAGAACGCCCAGAGATCGTTTCTTTTTGAAAAACCTTAATAAAAAGCGTATGGCCATCTAAGTAAATTGGTAAATCATGTAATATTTTTTTAACAATCTTTTAATTCAATCGATCAAAATCTTTTGTGGCGTTTTAACTTTGATTATAATTTGTGGTTGTATCGTTTGTACGCGCCGCGGACTGACCAAATGCATGGTACTGACGTGACGAAGATGGCCGCCAATCGCAAATATCAATGTGTGAGGCCTACATTTCGGGGTTCATGCAACAATGTCGTTGAGATCATAGATTTAGTTTCGATAAATTCTAAATCTATGGTTGAGTTGGAAGTAGGTACTATTAATAGCAGATTATTGCATTTTTTTTATATAAAATAGCATTCTAATTATAGGAAAAATCTAGGCTGGTGATATATTATTCACCGTGTTGCGAGCATATTAGACATTTGAACGAAATACGAACTATTAAAAACTGAAAAGCTTTTAACTAAACGTCTTTTCGGTAACGAATGTGCGGTTTTGCTGTAGATCTGATAAAAATGCCACTCATCCTCTTTAATTTTTGACAAACTCCAGAGACACTTCTAGTAAAGTCCCACCGCTTTACTAGAGAAGACAGTCAGTCTTCTCTAGTAAAGCTTGACTTAGGACCGTACTTGACTTTGAGTGTCCTAAGAGGACGAGGACCGATAAAAATGACATAAACAGCTGAATATTTAATACAAGAATTGGCAGTATGGTTTTAAATACCTTTGCCTGTCCTTTGGACGAATAAAGCAACAACAACAACAAGGAAAAATGACAGTTTAAAATGTTTATCACCGAAGGATTTTTCATGAAATTATTTTATATAAATTGGTGTGAAATGTTTATATAAAACAATGTATGGTTCCATACAAAGTGATTATGATCAGGATTGATATTTAAATGGTAAGTAATTAAGGAACAATCGAGATCCAATTTGTTTATTTACTACATTATCTCAATAAGTTGATTTGTGGTAAGTAAACACATTTTCAGGGTTTTTTATAAATGTGATGGAACTATTACTTTTATCTTTTTTGAATTAAATCCATGTTCATCAATGTAACGATTACACTTTTTGGACAAATTGATTTGACGGATTGATTAGCATTTGCTTCAAAACTAACCTCTAATTTGAACAGCAAAACGAAGAATAATAGAAAACCCTACAAAATAATAGAATATTTTTTATTTCCTATGCAAGTACGATATCCATCCAATTCAATCTCCGATTTTCGCTGTCATACTAAATTATTTGTTATGAAACTGCGGTCCATTGAAAGATGGGCAATCGCCTTTGGTTTAGCAAATTTTGTGAAATAAATAAGTTTCACAAAATTCGTCCATGTGAAAACTTTCACGATAAAAGAATATAGTAACGAAGTTATTAGGAAACTGGCCAGGTAAACATATAAGTAGGCTTTACAAGTCGATCGACTGAGAAAATAAACTGTTTATATGGCATTGGTACAGCCTATAACACATCACAACTTCGTTTCGTTATGTATGAAGCTTATATTTCACTTATCCTTTCGCGATGCTTCGAAACGCAATTTCCATATTTCGAGATTGTTTACGCCAAAAGTAACGTTTTATTATGTTCACGTTGAGAGCACTCGTCTTAAGAATCAGTCTGTTGTTTCCGGCAACAACCACTTCGATAGATTTATAGAGCTGTTGTTTTCTTTATACTATTGTGAGTGCAAAATCCTTCGACGAAAGTTACTTTTTTTTTTTCAGATATTCTTTGAAGTTTAGCTAGACGGTAGTATCTATTTATAGTTGTGCAGTCAACCAAAACACAGGTATACCGTCTTACCGCTCATGTTTATTAGAACGTCATGGTAGATGATACGATTTAATATTTATTTCCGTCATGAGTTCGGTCACACCTGGGTAGATATTACACCTTTGTATCGATCGCACTTCTCACATCGTTGCTCCACCTGGTCAATATAAGCACGGTAAACACATACCAACACAGAAAAAACATACAAATAAAAGACACTAAACAATGTTTTTGAAATGACAATAATATTCGTGCGTTAACTACCTAACAAAACTCATCAGTCGTTCTATAATAGCAAAACCGCAGGTCTGTTAACAGAGGCCTACCGTTGACATGATCAATCACAGCTCTCCGGGAAATATGTAAATTTGTTTTCAAAAAGTTATGCGCCCAATCTACGGTATCCTTCAGTCGGTGGATGGATTAGAGAGGGATGGCGTTAGATCACAAACTGAATGTTAGCGACGAGCGGGTCGACAACGAGAGCGCGGCGCCAGAGTACAAAAGAGTAGGCAACTTCGAAAACAAACGCATCAAGCGCGTTTATGGGCGGGGCGAGCCTATCATTGCACACTTGAACCATCTAGACCAACACATACATATTATAAAGAGGAAAATTTGTGTGTGTGTGTGTGTGTATGTTTGTAATGAATAAACTCAAAAACTACCGTGCCAATTTCAAATATTCCTTCACCAATGGAAAGCTACATTCACCCTGAGTAACATAGGCTATATTTCATTCCAATATTCTGTGGTGGCGTGGCTCGCACGGTGTGTTTGTTCGAAGTTCTCTTACACTCTTGTACTTTAGCTTCGAGATCTCGCCGCCGCCGCGCCGGTCGCCCCGCTCGTCGCTGATATCCAGTATGACGGCTTCAGTGAATTTTATAAAGGCTTTTGTTACTAAATCGTTTGGCCGAGAACCCGCAAGCCGCCTCTCCTCATTTATCTTCATCTTATTTTGTTGTTTGGGAATAATGTTCATGGTGGATTAATCTCTCATTTCACGTAATGGATTAGCCCTTTTTAAATATTTGTAGCTTAATGAACTGCCCAAATTTATCATTGTTATGGCGCGGAAATGGAGTTTTCCTTAGACAAGCAAATATGCGGTAAAATTTTTGCCTAATGATTCACCGTAGTTATACTACGCCGGGATGTACCTAACACAAATATCACAAACCCTGTTTATCCCGTGAGTGTCGTATAAAAGACGATCAAGGAAAACTTTTTCCTTATTTCTTTCTTTCAAAAGTACCTATTGCGAAGAAATAGAAAGCTTGATGTAACCCTGTACTATAAATATACCTCCAAAATGGATAGTTGCTATAGTTGGATAGAACCGACACAATAAACGATAGTTAAATAGCATCAATATATAACTACTTGCGGACGTCACGCGGTTTCAGCCGCGCAGCTCCCGTTCCCGTGGGAATATTCAAATAAAATATAACCCACGAGATGACGCTCGTCGGATTATATTCCCGGGATGAAAAGTGTGATGAGTGTGAAATGATGAATGTGATTCCCGACCATAAGCTATCTTTGTACCAAATTTCAGGCCGATCCGTTCAGCCGTTACAGCGTAATTGAGTAACAAACATCCAAACATCTTCACAAACTTTCACATTAATAATATTAGTAGGAAGTAGGAGAGTGGGATACTAATGCAGTTATGTTTTAACATGTTATTTAAGACCACAAAATGCCTCTTGTTTAGTAAGGAAATCCCTGAAGATGTCATGTCAGACTCGAACTGACTAAAACCACACGGACGTTATACCTATTTGCCTAGCGTCGGCCGCCAGGGAAACTCCTCTAAAGGATTTCACGCAACTTCGTTTGCGTCACATGAGAGTGAGAAAGAGAGAGGTATGGTATTAATATTTAGAGTATTATAATGTTTCCCGTTGCATTTACCCCCGTCGCGTCACGTCGCTTGAATTCATTAGAGCTGAAGAAAATCTTCGTTTGCATCACATGAGAGTGAGAAGGAAAGAGGTGTTAAAGTGGTATAATGTTTCCCGTCGCTTTTACTTCCACCCATCCGTTTTACGGTATGGAACTCATCGTGTGCTAGTCCGACTCGCACTTGGCCGGTTTTTATCGTTCAGTTGACTGGCTGCCACTGCAGACCAAGTTTACTCCCGTCGCGTCGCTCATACTTTAAAACTTAATAAGAGGGTTATTGTAAGTGAACCTTAAAAGATAGGCATATGCTGTTTAGGACTTATTTTTATAACTTTTTAAGAGAAACAATTTTGTAATACACAATTTTTACGTAACTTTAACTATTTACGCAGCGTCCGCAATGGGAGCTCTCAAAAGAAAGAAATAATCCCCGTTCTCGAAAAATTATTCATGGCTGCTCCGCTCCTATTCGTCTTAGCGTAATGTTATATTGCCATTAGCCAACCTCAATAAATGGACTATTAAACTGAAAAATATTTTTTGAAATGCAACCAGTTGTTTCTGAGATCCTAGCACAAGCAAACTCTTTAGTTTCGTTAAATCGTGAGCGAACCTTAAGAGACAGACAAATTAGGTTATTGTGAGCGAACCTTAAAAGATAGATATGCTATCGCGGACTGTTTTGTAGAACTTTTTAAGAGAAACAATTTTGTAATACACAATTTTTACCTAACTGTAACCATTTACGCAGCGTATGCCTCGGAAGCTCTCAGACGGTAAAAAATATTCTCCGTTTTCAAAACATTCTTCATTGCTGCTCCGCTCCTTTTCGTCTTAGCGTGATGTTATATAGCCTATAGCCATCCTCGATAAATAGACTATCAAAATGTAAAAGAATTTTTGAAATTCAAGCAGTAGTTCCTGAAATCCTAGCGTTCAAACAAACAAACAAACAAACAAACTATTCAGCTTTATAATATTAAGTATGGATTTCTAATGTAGCTGTTTATCTGTTTCTTTCACTATGGCCAGTCCTTGGATGGGTGACCATCCATGTGACTACTTTGTGACATTTATTTGAGCGTTTCCGAGGTCCCGGTTGCCAGGTTGAAGTCCTTTATAGGCGGCTTGAAAATTTTCAACAGCAGACAGTAACAACCTGTCCATTTCGCTCACCACCTCTTACGGAGGACAAATTCAAAAAATTGGAGCCTATAATATGCCTCTGCCTACCCCTTCGGGGATAAAGGCGTGGCCATTTGTATGTATGTAACTAGATTTAATATACCTACGTGTCGGAAGTGTTTTGTCAAGTAAATTGGTTCTAGGGCTGGCGGAATCGCGAATAACCGCAGTCGCGGCAAATGCCACTCATACCTGTCAGGGACATTCAGCCATTCCAATTTATCGGGCTTATGATATTAAACCTCATATCACTTTCACTACGTAAATTACATACATACATACATACATATACTCACGCCTTTATCCCCGAAGGGGTAGGCAGAGGCCTATACCGGCCCACATTTCACCGTGTACAATTCGGTCCCACGTAACAGGTGGTGAGCCCATCGCCGTGTTGAAATGGACCGCCGACGTCAGAGCCTCGTCCGTTGTTCAGCAGGTGCACGAGCTTGCACGTGAGGTTGACTTGGGCCCGGAGGTGTTGGTAGGGCCCCACTACACCCGTAAATTACAATCTCCTCTAATAATTACTATCATGCCTGGAATAAGCAAATTTAGTTTACGTGTTGAGATCCTCATGGACCTAGACGAGGCCGCAGTGTTAGCCGCTGGTCTGTTGGGAGTCCTGGGACATCCTTGCGAGAGCTTACCCGGGGCTCCCAACCATAGTCTGTTGGGCGTTACGTGAGGTTTTTTAGTCGGTAGGGGTCCGGCATAGCATCCATGGTGGACTTTCCCTCACTTTAATAAAAAAAATATTATCATGGATCCTGTACTGGTGCTGACTACAACCACACGTGCCATACTACTGCCTACGGCTGGGAGCTTCGGATAAACCCTCAGAAAAATGTTTCAGGATTTCCGACATACTCCTGCTCAACTCCTTTGGGTTAGCGTGATGCTATCTTATGTTACTCTTGAATAAGTATAGGATTGCGATGGCGAAGGAATTTTTTAAATCTTTTCTATAGTTTTAAACTTTATCTATTACAAAGAAACCAATCTTTCCTCATTACAATATTTGTATAGATACAATGTATCATACTACTATAATTAACTACATTGGAGCCGATTCATTGCATTGTATTCTAATTTACTTGTAATAAGAGCGTTGTACAATGAAGTGCCTGCTCTAATATTTCTGAAACTTGTCTCAGTACAAACCTAATGACCTGTAGGCCTATTTAGGGTTCCGTAGTCCACCTATCGGAACCCTTATAATTTCGTCATGTCTGTCAGTCCGTCCTCGGCATACCGTCCAAACGGTTAGTACTTGAAAAATAAAACTTTGCTAATATGTGTATTTACTATATCGACAAACAAAATGCTATAACAAAATCACGAATAACATTTTGTTTTTTTGGGTAGTTACCTCCCCTACACGTATAGTGGGGATGACTTTTTTTTCTCACGATACCTAATATGTGTGGAGTATCATTAGAAAGGTCTTTTAAAACGATGAGAGACGATTTTTTATGTCATAATATACAACATTAGTACCTACCAGAGATTTGCGTACCCCTGTGTACGAAGAGGCTTACTCGCCGGAGTTCACAGGGCTCACACACATACAAATATTACACTTAGCTAAGGGTCACTTGCGTAGAACTTGTAAACCAATTCCAGATCCAACAACTACAATACAGCCTTCAATTACCTCTAAGATGAGATTAGACTTAGAACAATCAAGCTGCTATTGTATTGCCTACTAAATTAATCTCGATTCATGCGCTTATTAATATTCTAAACTACAACCACTAGTAATGGCACTTAATGCTAAGCTCCTTTGGGAATTAACTAACTATGGCATATCATTAATGACAGTGGATTCCGTAATAAGCCTTGATGAGAGATCAAGGGACGATAATAATGTATGTGGTAGGTATTGTGTTACATAATGTAGGTGCACGTATGTGTGTGAATCATGACGTCCTTTGATATACATTAGCGCCGTTTCTCCTCTAAGGTAATATCATATTTCTATACTATGGTGATATGAGATTGGATGGAATTTGTAAACGATAAATAATGATACTGATGAACCCTAGTTGCCCAGTAAACGATCGCTGCTTCAAGCATCTTTCTTTGTCTTGTCCTGAAATGAGTGTGTGGCGACTGCCACTTGTAGAAATAATTAATGTTCGACATTTAAACAATTCTCAATCGAGATTACGTATAATGCGCCCGCTGATATATTGCCAACAACCCAACATTCAACCGTGGGGCTTCGGACCGCCAGGCGCGATCCCCTTGCCTGGTCGGAGGATCTTCCCTATGAGTAAAGAACATCTGTCACCAGTTTCTTCACAGGTGACTGTCTGCGCTGGATCTCATGTGTTTAACACGGCAGGCAACCATTGATAAGATGGGAGCGTATAGCAAAGCAATCACCCTGTCAATTATGAAATGCCTTTATTCGGCACTGGAGTGTGTGATAGGATGAATTGATTGAATTTACAATTGATTTAAGGAAAAACCCCGTCAACAGTCGATTCATACATTGCAATAAATTCAAATGAATATGAATAGTTTGTTTTATATCCAATTGTTCCAATTTCAGTATCAAACTTTGCGAGATTTGTAGTTGGCCGAATGTCGCTATTTAAAGTGATATATTACAGACTTAGTAAAAATTCATTGTTCTGTTCATTCATTATATTTCGCATGTCCATATGCGTGAAGTGAAAACTTTGTAAGTTTAAGCTTAAAAGGAGATGAAGTGTATTATGTAAGTAATGTTTTTTAATAGACGACTGTCAAATTTTGACGACCAGCTGGTAAAAATCAAATATGTCTTAACAATAGTGAACATGATGTCTTCTACACTAAAGGAAACATTTGTGTTTTTATGTGTAAAGTCAAAAACCTATTTCAACATTACTACATTATCATTGAGCAATATAGATTGTATTTTATCTCCGTATTCCTCCAGAAACGCGAACTATGCGTGACAAATGCCAGTTTCTAACAATTGTAAAACGCCTTCTGGGAAGCAATAACCTAGCCTTTTAAATTAGTAGGGTTATAGATAGGTAATCTATATTCAGTTTCCCAAGCCCTTTAGTAAACCTCAGAAATTAATCAACCAGCCAAAAGGATTTCAAAGCGGTTTACTTTGCAGTTAGTTGAGGAGTACTCAGAAGTAGGTAGGTACTGTAGAGGCCCGCCGACCTCTTGTGCTCTAAATTGGTTCCGTGTTGGTTGTTGGCCCTTTGTTATCGGCAGTAGGTAATTGAGCTCCACTTACACAATACAATGAATATTCTAGACGTGCTTACTTGCATTATGTTTGATGTTTTCAATCTCACAGGATTTAGCAATATTTTTAAGGTTATGGAGTAGGTATTTTTCGCTATGTTTCAACCGCGTGCTAATTTACAGAATAGCTACGTCTGTGACTGGCTTAAATTCATGCCTCTCAGATGAGAATCTAGCTACTATTAATTGTAAACAGGGTATAAAAACAATGGGATTTAATATTTGCAGTTCACAGCCAGCCTTAAGGTATGAGTCTGAAGTCCGAACTCGACCGCAAGCGACACTGCAGTCACTGCAATGCCGCGACAGCACCACTAGTCCCTATACATTCTGTATAGATTTGTCATAAATTCCGAACTCAGCAGCAGCGTCGCGACACTCGCGACTGCACTTACTGTTGCGCAGTACTGTCCCCTTGCCGCCGCGACAGCAATGCTGCTTGCAGTCGAGTACGGATTCATACCTTGAGGTTTTTTATCACTGAAAGATGTTCCCATGGAATGTGGGAACGGGAACATAACTCCACAGATGGGGACTACGCGGGTGAAGCTGCGGCCATCAGCTAGTTGAACAATATACCTAATATCAATCCAGCTGAAAGCTAGTCACAAATTCTAACAAAATTTCTCAAAGCGCATTGAGTTCCAATTGTAGAACTGCACAAGCGAATCGTTTTTCAAGATCGGAACCCATTTAAACCACAATACCGGTAATCCCGTGGTGACAATTTGAGACAAAATTGCGTTTCAAGCGCTTTTCGAGCTGACTATCCACAAGCATTGCTTCAAAAATTGCTGTGATGTTTTTCTTCTGTTAAACAAACATTTTGTTGCATAAGCTCGTAGCTCGTAGAATTATAATAATACATAGGTATGCTCCTTTCGTGAAATAGTCTTTCAAGTTTATCGTGAAGAGATCGAGAACAGACTAACTATATTTCGTATTCCCACGGGATTAGAAAACCGAGTGCCATCCGCTTGTTATGTAGGTATATGTAAAGATGAATAGTGTGCGTTTCAACATAATTAACACTTCAAAGGCAAAACCTAAACCATTAATTCCTCTTATCTGTGAAGACGCCTTGTCCCCTTTAACGATTTGAGCGACGTGTATCAAAGCCAGTTGTATCATCAATTAGACCCTGTGGTTGACAACTAGATGTCTTATGCTTGCTAAATTATTAACAATAAGAGCACGTCACGCTGTTTACACGTGTAGTACCCGTTCCCGTAAGCGAATATAGCCTATGTTACCCAGGGATAGAGTAGCTTCCTAACCGTGAAAATTTTTTTCAAATCAGATCAGTAGTTTTGGAGCCTATTCAATGTAAACAAACAACCAAATATTCTAAAAATACAGACTACCTAGAAACCGTCTCGCCTCGTGATCACTGCAACAAAAACTGCCGTACTAGCGCATGATTGTGTGCGTGAGCGTGCTGTCTTACACACGCCTTACGTCAGTGTATAGGAACGCCGGCTAAAGACACTTCCCACTTTTTTCGGGAAACTAACCATGCTAAAGCCTTATTCTATCTGCATAAAGTTCTTATGAATGGCATCATGTATGCATTCCTGCTTTACAAAAAAGGGGGGGGCCTCTCTAAAACGTTTATTGTGAAAGTTCAATCCGATTGACGTTGTCATATTTGTTTTATTTCAAACTTTGAACAGATGATCCACATGACCTAGTGACTTAGCAGATATAATGTCATGTTGGATATTTTTCTGAGGTTTTTTGATAGGCTGAGTACGAATTTCGGGTTATTTTGCAATCCAAAATGGCTGCCGTGCCACTGTTGTGAAATTTCATGTTGTATATGGTATGAGTGATTTTTTGGTATACTGAGTACGAATTTTGGGTTAACCTTGCAATCGAAGATGACCGCCGAGCCAACTTCGTAAAATTTCATGTCGGATATCGTATAAGGGGTTTTTTGGTATGCTGAGTACGAATTTCGGGTTAATTTTGCAATCCAAAATGGCCGCCGCACCACCGTTGTAAAATTTCATGTTGGATACCGTATAAGGGGTTTTTTGGTATGCTGAGTACGAATTTCAGGTTAATTTTGCAATTCAAGATGGCCGCCGAGCCACCGTTGTAAAATTTCATGTTGGATATCGCATAAGGGGTTTTTTGGGATGCTGAGTACGAATTTCGGGTTAATTTTGCAACCCAAGATGGCAGCCGCGCCACCGTTGTAAAATTTCATGTTGGATACCGTATAAAAGGTTTTTTGGTATGCTGAGTACAAATTTCGGGTTAATTTTGCAATCTAAAGTGGCCGCCGCGCCACCATTGTAAAATTTCATGTTGGATACCGTTTATGGGGTTTTTTGGTATGCTAAGTACGAATTTTGGGTTAATTTTAAAATCCAAAATGGCCGCCGTGCCACTGTTGTGAAATTTCAAGTTGGATATCGTATAACGGGTTTTTTGGTATGCTGAGTACGAATTTCGGGTTAAATTTGAAATCCAATATGACCGCTGCACCGTAATCACAAAATTTCATGATGGGTATCATTTAAGGGCTTTTTTCGTAGGCTGAGTATCATTTTAATGTAATAGGCATTAATTTTGCAATAAGGACCTTTTGTCAGTGGTCCGTTGCTCAGAGGGGTCGGCGTAACATGTTACGCCGACGACACCCTCGTTACGGCGCGGGGAGCAACGCACCGTGCCGCAGCACTTAAGGCCACGGCAGGGGTTGCTCAGGTCGTGGGTCGGATTCGGCGGCTGGGTCTTGAGGTCGCCCTTCACAAATCCGAGGCTCTGTGCTTCCACGGACCTCGGATGGGGCCACCTGCGGGATCCAGCCTACAGGTGGGGGGCGTCAGCATCGGCATCGAGCCCTCGATGAAGTATCTGGGGCTCGTACTCGATGGCCGGTGGAACTTCGGACATCATTTCCGAAGTTTGGTCCCAAAACTGAGGGGAGCATCGGCCGCACTCGCGCGGCTGATGCCCAACATCAGGGGACCCAACGCTCCCTACAGGAGACTGTACCTTGGGATCGTGCGAAGCATGGCCCTGTACGGGGCTCCCGTATGGGCGGAGACCCTGACGGCCAGCAATGTGGCTAGACTGATGAGCCCGCAGAGAGTGATGGCCGTCAGGGTGATAAGAGGATACCGCACGATCTCCGGTGAGGCGGCATGTCTCCTAGCCGGGACCCCTCCATGGGACCTGGAAGCGAGAGCCCTTGCGTCACTGTTCAGATGGCGCAAGGAGGCGCTGGAGCGGGGCCAAAGGCCTGCGTCTCGAGAAATCGAGGCCCAGCGGACCCTGCTACACCAGGAAACCCTGGAGACATGGAAGATGCGACTTGAGCAACCAAAGGGGGGATTCGCCACAATCATGACCGGTCATGGACGAGTGGCTGGAGAGAAGACACGGGGCTCTCTCCTACCGGTTGACACAGATGCTTGCCGGGCACGGTAGCTTCGGTAGGTATCTGTGGCGAAAACACCGGGAAACCACGACCGAATGTCAGCACTGCGAGGACCGCAGCGATGACACAGCGCTCCACACGCTGGTGGAGTGCACGGCGTGGGCACAACAGCGACAGGTCCTCGTAGTGGGTCTGGGCGTGGACACTCTCTCGCTTGAGGCCATGGTGCGAGCCATGCTCTCCAGCGGGAGTAAGTGGGACTGCGCCGCCTCTTTCTGCGAGCAGGTCATGCTCGCGAAGGAGGCGGCGGGCCGGGTGCGGGAGAGAACTCTTCCACCCGAGTTCCGCAGTCGGCGCCCTGGGCGCCGCTGACGTGTCTTCGCCGAGGACTATCGGCCTCCATGACCGGGGGTCTGAGGACGGTGAGAGGGCCGCTCACCGTCCTTACAGAAGCAGGCCCATGACGGCAGCGTGACGTGAGCACTCACGCACGCCCCCCCCTTAGAAGCGGGGTCACACCCGAAATCCCCCATAGACGCGGGATTGCACCCGAACCACCCCCTGGGCGAGGCCGCATTGGTGGCCGTAGGTCTGTTGGGAGTCACGGGACATCCTTCCTGAGGGCTTACCCGGGGCTCTCAACCATAGGCTGTTGGGCGGTACGTGAGGTTTTTTAGTCGGTAAGAGTCCGGCATAGCATCCTACGAGGATTTTCCCTCACGTTAAAAAAAAAAAAAAAAAAAAGGACCTTTTGTCATATTATTTTCTCATTGTTAGTTGAGAAAGCATAAATTTAATAAGCAAATCATTAAAATTAACTACTGAGGCAAAAATAGTAGGTACTCAGCATACTAAAAACCCCCTTAAACGATACCTATCATGAAATTTTGTGATTTCGGCGCGGCGGCTATATTGGATTGCAAAATTATCATGTGATTCATACTCAGCATACCAAAAACCCCCTTAAACTATACCCATCAAGAAATTTTGTGATTACGGCGCGGCGGCCATATTGGATTGCAAAATTATCATGTGATTCGTTCTCAGCATACCAAAAACCCTCTTACACGGGGTATCGTTTAAATTTTGTGATTTCGGCGCGGCGGCTACATTGGATTGCAAAATTATCATGTGATTCGTACTCAGCATACCAAAAACCCCCTTAAACTATACCCATCATGAAGTTTTGTGATTACGGCGCGGCGGCCATATCGGATTGCAAAATTATCATGTGATTCGTACTCAGCATACCAAAAACCCCCTTAAACGATACCCATCATGAAATTTTGTGATTTCGGCACGGCGGCCATATTGAATTGCAAAATTATCATGTGATTCGTTCTCAGCATGCCAAAAACCCCCTTAAACGATACCCATAATGAAATTTTGTGATTACGGCGCGGCGGCCATATCGGATTGCATAATTATCATGTGATTCGTAATCAGCATACCAAAAACCCCCTTAAACGATACCCATCATGAAATTTTGTGATTTCGGCACGGCGGCCATATTGGATTGCAAAATTATCATGTGATTCGTACTCAGCATACCAAAAACCCCCCTTAAACGATACCCATCATGAAATTGTGTGATTACGGCGCGGCGGCCATATTGGATTGCAAAATTATCATGTGATTCGTACCTGGCACTCTCTCTCTCTCTTAATTTAAATTATGCCAAGTTTCTCGTTACTGATTCCGAACAATTGTATAGGTCGATTTTCACTATTCTCGACTCACACTTGACCGTTTCCAAATTTTATTATTTTACGTGTCTCTAATAATTTAGTTCCATACCTATGTAATTCTTTACTTATTTAATTTGGGGAATTCTGAATTGGAAACTGGCAACACTAACAAAAATGTCAAGATGGAGTCGAATAAATTAGACATGCGTAAATAAATAGATTTCATAAAATTATGATAAGTTTCGAGTGACTTACAGACATTTCTGGCTGTTTTTAAATATTTTCTGTAATTTCGACACACTTTTATTGCACAATTCGACATTTTAAACAATAAAATTTTGTCACGTGACACGAGCTTATCCCTTGACAACAGAATGTGAACTAAATGGCGGATCGGCACTTATCCGCCAACAGTTAGCGCTTAAAATTTTGGACGCTTTGCTGTCCTTCAGACACTATCTACCTACTTAACATACTCGTATCTCTGCAAATATTATTATATCTTTATTATATTGGTAGGAGACAGTATAGATATAGACAACTACATGTATATAAATGTAAATAAAGATGTACAATATGTACATTACATGTATATAGATAGGTTAGGTTAGGTTAGGCGGTAATCCATTTTATCGCAGATCGTATACCAAATTTTCTTCAGAGGTTGGAGCATGATTGAGTACTTATGAAACATCTTCACTACAATATTTAGTATAGCGAATGTCCGCTTCGGCCGCCTAGGAAACCGGAGTGGTAACTGGTTTACTTTAAGGATTTTTTTATTTCAATTTCCTGAAACTTGAATACTTACGAATTTGTGATTTACATTGCATTTTTACAACAGTTTTAGTATTAAAACTGACCTATCCAAGATTATTAACCGACTTCAAAAAAAGGAGGAGGTTCTCAATTCGTCTGTATGTATTTTTTTTTATGTATGTTAAGCGATATTTCCGTCAATTATAGGCGGATTTCAAAATTTCTTTTTTTGTTGAATAAGGTTTACTTCTGAGGTGGTCCCATTTTCACCAAATCAGGATGTGATGATGGGATCCAGGAGAAAACGAGGGCAACCACCGAAAATTGTAGGGACAACTAGTGCGCTTGTTAACTTTTTAATTAAGTGCTTTAATGTTCTACATTTTAATGAAGGTCTGGAGTCGATCTGATGATAGAGTCGAAAGACAGTCGAGGGCATTCCTTAACAATTTACAGCAGTTACCTTGTGTTTGGGCTTGATTGATTTGTATTGATGAGAACTTTACACTTAGATTGATAGATCCGACTTAAAAAAAAAGAAAGTTCTCAATGTTTTATGTATGTTCACCGATATTTCGTCAATTATAAACGAATTTCAAATCTGCTTTTTGTTGGATAGAGTTCACTGCTGAGGTGGTCCCAATTTCACCAGGTCAGAATCTGATGATGGGATTCAGGAGAAATCGAGGGCAACCACCGAAAATTGTAGGGATAACTAGTGCGTTTGTTAACTTTTTAATTCAGTGCTTAAAGTTACTACAATTTCATGAATGTCTGGAGTGGATCTGATGATGGAACTGAAAGACAGTCGAGGGAATTCCTTAACGATTTACAGCAGCTACCTTGTGTTTGGGCTTGATTGATTTGTATCGATGAGAACTTTCACCTAGATAGATATATTTTTCGATTCACCCGTCACTTAAAATGATGAAAAAAAATTTTTCAATAATAAATAAAACCGACTTCAAGCAAATCCTGAAAAATTAAATTTACTTAGCACAAAGTAATATGTATTTTGATTTAGCATATTTAATTCAATATAATATTGAAGTTGGTGCCATCAATATAATACCTACATAAAACTATGGGTTTACTTGGCGCCGACTTCAATATGATATTGAATAAAATCTGATAAAATCAAAATACATATTACTTTGTGCTAAGTAAATTTAATTTTTCAGGATTTGCTTGAAGTCGGTTTTATTTTTTATTGAAATTTTTTTTATAGGTAACTATTATTACAAAATATTACTACTAATTATATTCTATCTGTTTTCCTACTTTTTATACAAAGTAGGTATCTGGTACCGCGACATACTCGTAAAACCTGAGTCAGTGAACTTATTTACGAGGTCCGATGTAATTTATGTACTAAATGCTGGCTGCCAACAGTATCGGTTGGCGACATGACCAGCGGAAATTGACCGCGGTGATGAATTCCGCCGCCAACGTCTGCAACTACGACTACACACTAAAGGCTGAGGAATTATGGTCAGTCGGCGTACGTATGTATCTTAAATTGTGTATCCAATGTTATTAAATTTGCTACAACTTTTAACTAACAAGTTTGTTTGAAGAGCCGGCAGCGCGATTGTAGCACCTGGGGTGTTGCAATTTCCAAATGCCCATGTAAGGTACAGTACAGTGACCACCATTTATTTTTTCTTTTACGTGAGGGAAAATCCTCATGGATGTTATGCCGGACTCCCACCGACTAAAAAACCTCACGTAATGCCCAACAGCCTATGGTTGTGAGCCCCGGGTAAGCCCTCGGAAGGATGTCCCAGGACTCCCAACAGACCTACGGCCACCACTGCGGCCTCGCCCAAGGGGTGGTTCGGGTGCTATCCCGCGTCTTTGGGGGGTTTCGGGTGTGATCCCGAAGGGGGGGGGGCGTGCGTGAGTTCCTCACGTCACGCTGCCGTCATGGGCCTGCTTCTGTAAGGACGGTGAGCGACCCTCTCACTGTCCTCAGACCCCCGGTCATGGAGGCCGATAGTCCTCGGCGAAGACCGCCGACTGCGGAACTAGGGTGGGAGAGTTCTCTCCTGTGCCCGCCCCGCCGCCGCCTCCTTTACGAGCATGACCTGCTCGTAAAAGGAAGAGGCGGCGCAGTCCCACTTAGGTACTCCCACCATAACAATAAATATCTGAGGGTTCTAATAATAATGTTGTAAAAAGGAAAGATTTTTCGATCCAATGAAGAGGAGCAACGATAATAAAAGTCAACAAATCTGGTAAAGCCGTGTGGCACAGCTACAAATAAATATATTTTTCACTTCTTATGCTCGTAAAGTTCTTGTTTATGCTGGGTGTATGCGGACTAAAACAACATTTTATGCTCTAGTGCATAAAGTTCTTTTTCTTCTTCTAAAACAATATGGCCATACTAGACCGTAGAGACGGTACCATGAAGATCGTGTTACTCTATGAACCAAACATAATAAAACGCTATTAAATAACTTGTTTTATTTGTTACATTTAATTTGTACTTTCTGTGTTCTATATAAATTAAGAAACATTAAAAATCAGATAGTATTATGAGTGAAAAAATATTATAAAATGAACTTATAATTAGGCAGTATAGGTCTCGTTACCCATGCCTAATGCTTCATGTAGAATGATTAAAAAAAACACGCTACCTAAGTCACAAATTCAAACGAATACCGTAAATATGCCAGGAAAAACTATTACATTGAATGTACAAAATTGTTCAAATGTTACTTTTAATTTTAATTAAATACTTTTTTTTTTCTTTTTTCATTTCCTTGCAATCGAAGTGAAAAGCAGAGTGTATAACTCGATCATAAAACCCATTTTATCCTCGACTTAATATCCACCCTCGCCTTTGGCTCGGGCGGATAAACGTCTCGTATAAAATGGCTTCTTTTATGCACTTGTAGTACAATCTACTAAATTGTACCTACCTATTTGTTCTATTTTACCCCTCACTAGTATTTTATTTCTGACCTTACATCTATCTAACCCTGTCTTTATATTTACATAAAGTTTATAACTAAAAATAAATCAAATAAATTCCAAGACTTTTCTCTGAGACCCTTACACATATAGGACTTTATAAAATTACTGAACCTTGTAAACCCTTCTAGCAAAAACGATTTGATACACCAATGAGTACCTAATTATATTATGAACATATCTTTTACATAATATTGTATACGAATATTGTCATGTAAAAAGATGAAATAATGCTGAATAAATATTATTTACGAATACAATACGTTTTAGCCGATAAAAGGAAACCAGTTTGTACGAGTTTACGGCTGGATGAACTTGAATCCCTTTGCCTTTCTGCATATAAAATGATATGTAAACGTACCATCATTGTTTTATGAGTTGTTCAAGATACAAATTAGCAACCCCATATAAATATTTGCTGCAAAAATGGATTATACTACCCATATTGGCACGCGTGAAATTTGGTTATTGTGCAAACAAAATTGTTTTTCCGGGATAAACGCCTACTCACTGTATAACTCCGATTTTTAACATGCAGAAAGACGTATAGACCTAACCAAGACTTACGGGTGATGCATGAAATAGACACCACATTTATGAGTGGTCGCGTAAATGAAGGAATTTTAATGTCTATGGAAATGGCGACGCTTTGACACAGATTTTGTATTGCAGTTTGATAATACATTATTATTGATATAAGTCTTGTACAGCCAACTACAAAGAAATTACTTTTTTAATCTTACAAAATGATATATTGTCGTACCTACATTCGACTCGCAGGGATACATCATTTTGTAAGATTAAACTAGTACATCTCTTTGTAATTGACTGTACAACAAATGGCAAAATTGTGACTGTCACATTTTCATGTTCTATCTATTTGACACTAGCTGATGCCCGCGTTGAATTCTGTTCGCTCTCGCACATCCCATGAGATCGTATTCGAGATAACGATTCCAAAATAACCTTTGTGTTATAATTATATTTCTATACTTATACTAAAATTATAAAGAGGAAAGATTTGTTTTTTTGTTTGTTTGTTTGTAACGAATAGGCTCCGGAACTACTGGACCGATTTGAAAAATTCTTTCACTGTTGGGAAGCTACACTCTTTGCGGTGAACAAATGCTATATTTTATTCCCATATTTCCACGGGAACGGGAACTACGCGGGTAAAACCGCGTGACGTCCGCTAGTATATTATATTTCTGTACCAAATTTCAGCTTAAAATTATATAACAAAATCGTAACATGAACTCAAATTATCGAAAAAAACTACACTTTAGGTAAGTACACTCGTAGTTTTCGGTCGTGACATGATACGAGTAATATATAATTATGTTCAATTGTCTATTGGTTCCAGAGCTCTATAATTAAATCTGGGATACAATTAGACCACGGCAACAGTAGGTAACCTAAACTGCTAATAATCAATGAAAAGACATGTTTAATTAAACGTAAACAATATACCTACGATGAACTCTATTACAAAACGCGAAGTCCATTGTCCTAGTTTTCATATGTTTTAAGTAGTAGCCATTTGAATTTTAAATACTTTTCTTACAGTTCTATTTAAAGAAGAACGTGTACTGTAAAGGAACCAGTTTGTGTAAGATATTAGTTACAAAGAGACGTTTGAAATAGTGGTGTTCATTTCCGTTCAGGTAGGTAGGCGAACACCCACTAGCTACTTATACTTACATAGAAAAGAAAGAAAACTAATATGTTCTAAGTGTTGTGACCGCTGCGGAGAATTCTCAATCTATGTTTGTGACAGAATTTTCAAACTGTTTATAAGTTTTGACACTCTGTTAGCTTAGTTCACGGACTAATTTGGTAATATTTATGGCAAATAAAACAAAAACATCTCTTAGCGTGTGTCGTAGATAATTACCAGGCACGGGTGATTCGATAAGTAATTGTGGCGAATACACTGCGGGACACCACGACCGAAAGCTTGCACTGCAAAGAACGCAGCGAGGACACGGTGCTCCACAGATTGGTGGAATGTTCAGCATGCGAACTGCAGCGCCAGGTCCTCATAGCAAGTCGGACGTGGTTTTTCGATCACTCGAACCTATTGCGAGCATAAGGGCGGCCGCCGCGTCTTTCCGCGAGCAGGACATGCTCATGATAGGCAGTGGTGACTGGCGTCCTTACAGAAAAAGGCTCAAAACTATAGCGTGATATGAGAGTTTCACATACACCTCAGGCCCAAAGAAGCGGGATACTACCCGAAACAAGCGCCAAAGGCGTGAGCTAGCAACTGAAAAAAAATCTTTCAGGAATCCTGAAACTTCCTTCAAGACCTACCCGAGACTCCCGGCCGTAGGCATAGGACTCAGTGTAGTTTTAGCCGCTTTTTCTTACTAACTGACGCTTCACTGGGCATAGATCTTTCCATGAATTCTGCATCGATTTCCTCCACTGCTCGAGTTACTCCGAGGTTAGGACATTTCAAATACTTCATAAAACTAGGCTTTCTGAAGCGTATGGAACATGTGTCATCTTCAGCAAAAGCCGGGAGAAAGAAGGATGGTAATAGCCATGGATAACTGTGGGAGTGCATGGTATGCTATCGTTTTGTTTACTGAGGAAGTGATGTCCGCAGGCAACAGAAAAGGTTTAAGAGAAGTAGGTCTGGAATCTGGGTGCCGAAGATCTCTGAATCGATTCAGTCCTTCTTAAATGGGGAGCTAGCAGCTAGGGGAGACGGTTCCAACTGAAACAGCATAGCGGCGATTGTCATTTGGTCAACTAAGGCTAGCCCGAGCTTCAGGGTTTTTTTTTGGAAATCATTCCTGGTTCTCTAGCTACACGATGAAGGAGCAATATTTAGTTTTAGCGGGTTCAGACATTCGAAATGTCCATCTCACCCTTGGTTTCAGTGTTCCAATTTGTGAAAGAAATTTCGTTCCTATTTCAGTATTTTTTAATAAGAAAAGCTGCCAATCAAATTGTCTGAGCCGTTTCAAGCATATTTAGAAAAAGTAAATTTAAGATACTCCCGTTTTTGATCCGCTTCAAATTCATCATGGCCTATTTAGCGAGTAGTAAGTATTATGTCAAGGTACAATAGTAGTACCACAGATTATATACTTAATATATTCTATACTTAGTAGTACCTACATACTTACCACATTTTTGAGATTTAATCAGAACAAATTTCTTGACCAATGGTCAAAAAATTTGTTCTGATTAAATCATAGATTTAGAATTTTTCGCTCTAAATCTATGGATGAAATAGGCTAATGTCTCTTTATACGTATGCGGCTAATGCGTATAAACAGCACAGACTTACAATTATATAGGAATTTAAGTCTGTGATAAACAGTCTTTTATTTCGCTGAAACCATAAAGTTTCAATATTGTCTATTTATTACCGGAAGGGACCCCGCTAATAAAATAACAATTTGAATTTAATTTCGTTCCGTCCGCACTTGAAGTAAGCTGGGATTTTGTTAATCTGATGCCTCGACACTGTAAAAGTAATTTTAACTATAACTTTCGAGATTAAAAGGTCTATACTTCTATAGACTAAAATTAAATGTTGGAACTCTAAATTGAATGTAGTAGGGTTGCGAATAAAAAGAATCATTCACGTACAATTACACTTTCCTACTTTTATAACAATTTTTAGCTTGAAATATCCGATCGTAAACAAATAAATTATAAACCTTCTTAATTTCTTGTGGCGACGGGGTCTCGTGTTGCGATGGTTAAGAGTACAAAATGTCGCCACCCCAATACATCCCGAGGATGTCGTAAAGGGCGACTAAGGGAACACTTTCGCAAGAGATCCCTTGCTTAGAGGGATAACTCGAAATGAAACCCGGTTGTCAGTAAAATGACAATCGTTAAGCCAAGCTGAAGGCCTTATGGGCGGCTTGAAAAATTTCAACTTCGGGTCGCGGCGACCTTCGTCTGTCCCTTTCAACACGGCAATAGACTCACCACCTATTACGTGGGTCATAAAACTATAAGGTGAAATGTGGGCGTAAATTATGCCTCTGCCTACCCCTTCGGGGATAAAGGCGTGACTACATGTATGTATGTTTTTTTCTAGATCGGTTCTTCTTCTTAGGTTCTTGCGAAAGCCAAGTAACCCATTTTCTTGTTGTCATTTGGCATCGTGGCAAGCTTTATAATCACGAAGTAACTGGAATTATTTCAACCACACTATGTCCAGTTCCTCCAGTTCATCCGATATTTCGGCACTTTAGCAAACCCCATGTTTGCAAAAGTGCCGAAATATCGGAGAGGTACTTGTGAAAAAAATAGACACAGTAACAAATATCCTGATTAAACCAGATCCACATTACGGCTATTGAAGTCCTACAAGACTTTTCAGCCTATAGCAGTCGACTGCTAGACATAAGCATCTTCCAATTTGCGCCACAACACACGACCCTGCGCCTTCCGCATCCAGTACCTGTCTGGAACATTTCCCAAGTTATTAGTCCATCTGGCGAGTGGACGTCCTGCCTCACGTTTACAAGACCAGCTTAGATCTAATGTGCAAGTATTTCCTTTTTTAGACCATGCCACCTCAAGTGGACCCTACTGTAAGTGGAGTGCTCTTCGAATCAGATACACAGACTGCAGATCTCGGACTGGCCAAGGATGTCTCCGTGCTGAAACACGCAAGTCCAAAGAAACACGAGTATGTTTGGTTCAACATATTCTGGTTCCTTTTCTTGCATATCAGCTCATTGTATGGGCTGTATCTTGTCTTCACTTCTGCTAAATGGCAAACTAATGTTTTTGGTAAGTATAGATCTTAAAATCCTAAGTAATTTAAAACTGAAAACATATTGAGATATTCTTACCCAAAACAATCTAATATAAGCCTGTGCTGTAAGATCTAGACATAATTATATAGTTTTAAATGTTACCTTTACCTAAAAAAGACCCACACTTCGAAAAAAAATTCAGTGGATCACACAAATATTTGTTCCGACGCAAGATTTGAACTAGCGATCTCTGAAAAGCAGTTACAAAGGTACAGTTACAACTGCGATACCAAGGGAACCAAGTATGAATCAAATAATAATGAATCAGCTTGCAGTCCACTGCTGGACGCAGGCCTCTCCCAGTTTACGCCACAACACACGGTCCTGCACTTTCTGCATCCAGTTCCAGCCTGCGACCATTTCTAGGTCGTCGGTCCATCTCGCGGGTGGAGGACTACATTTAAACCTTAACCTATAGCAAAGATAATATAATAAGTAGTATTACATACAGATAGGCAACTCCCTGCTTCTCACTGACCAAGCTTCCCCACCCCTGCAGCCCTGCCTGTCCCGACACATTTGTCATCATTATAGTTCGGCGGGTGTTTAGAGGGAAAATTTGCTTAGTCATATTGCCCACCACACATTCAAGCTCTGAACGAACATAACGTGTTTCTTAATGTAGATGACAGAATTAAAAACAAATCATCTGTATGGAGTTTCCTATAGGAAATTCCTATAGAAAATACCTATAGGTAACATATAGTGGCATAACCTTTTACAGCATTTGCTGTTCACCTGATGTGTGCAATTGGAATTGGAGCTGGCTCTCACCGATTATGGACGCATAGAAGTTATAAAGCACGCACTCCCTTAAGAACAGTTTTAATGATTTGGCAAACAATGGGCTTCCAGGTAATTAAATCTTTATACTAACTATGCAGGGTCAGTTTCGAAACACCAGCAACCTGCCAGGAGTAGGTAGATAGATGAGGTCATAAAAAACAACGTCAGTTCTACGACTTTTGAAAATCTGTTATATTTTTGCATTTCTATCTTTGAGGTCGAGGAAAGAACTATTGTACGCTAAAGAGGTGTAAGTTTTGAAACAATTGAATGAATCAAACCAAAACACAGGGCAAAGTCGCGGCAAACCACTAGTGTATTTAGAAAAATATCCCTAAGCATAGAAATTATAAGAAACTTTTCACGCGGCCAACAATTTCCTGCATTTTTTAAAAGTTATTTCAGGTATTAAATTATTTTCTCATTTCCCTGAGGACTTAGTACACATTTTCATCACAACCATTTTAATTGAGGTCAGCTTTGTGTTTTATTTAACTTGTTTAAAGCAGGTAATCTCAAGTGTACAATAAAAGTATACTCATTTAAGTAAAAATTAAACATAATGAAGCAATTTTTCTATTATTATTATGGTTATTTTTTCATTTGCGTTCTATGGAAGACGCATTAAGCTGAATTCTTTGGAAGCCTAAGCTGCGTTCTTTGGAAGACACATTATTCGTTGTTGACATTCATCTCCAGGAGATTGAGACACTGCGGAAGAGAGCTGGATCCGGTTGCAGTAAGATGGTTGCCGGTTAGCCAAGTTGAGATATACGGGCGGCTAAAAATTTCAACAGCTTATTGTTACTTCTGAACTAGGAAAACCTTCGTAAATGGAAACGCCACAAGGTGGTGACCTATCTGACTGAGGACCAGCTATAGCGAAAGATGATTAATATAAATAATAGCAGTGATCGTTTATAGAACTCCTGAGTTATAGTTAAGATAATATAATAGTATTATATACAAATGATGAGCAACTCCCTGCGCCCCACTGGCTAAGCTTCCCCACCCCGCAAGGCCCGCCACAGCTGTCACTATAGTTGGCGGGCGCGTTGCTTGGCCTTATTGGTCACACACACATTCAAGCTAGGTAGCGTGTTTTAGTGTAAGTGACAGAATTAAAAACGAATCATTTGTATGGAGTTTCCGCCCAGGGCACCGATTCTCGCTTCACACGACATGAATGCGTGGACGGAAATCGGCGGGTGACGCGTCGCCTGTCTCATATTTTGGGAACGGCGAACATGAGACGGACGACGTTCCACCCGAAAATCGGCGCCCAGGGCGCCGATTCTCGACCACACGACGTGAATGCGTGGACGCAAATTTACGGGTGAAACGTCGCTCGTCTCATGTTTCGCCGTTCCTACATATGAGACAGGCGACGCGTCACCCGCCGATTTCCGTCCACGCATTCATGTCGTGTGAAGCGAGAATCGGTGCCTTGTGGTTATAAGGAAGCTACACGTTTCCTTAATTTTAATTTACGTCTTGAATTAGTAGTGAGACACTGGATAGCCATGTTGAGTTGTCTATTCAAACCAAATGACAACTCAAGTGACTTAGTTGTATTTCAAATCAATTCAAATTCTTTTCGTAGGTACTGCTGCGTACTTCTTTCTTACTTTTTTCTTGACAGTAAATAAATCAGATTTTAAACTTTATCTACTAGGACGACATATTCGAGTGGGCTCGCGACCACCGCACACATCACAAGTACGCCGACACAGATGCCGACCCTCACAACGCAGAACGAGGGCTATTCTTCTCTCATATGGGCTGGCTCTGCTGCAAGAAGAGTCCAGAGGTCATAGAAGGTGGAAAACGTCTGGATCTCTCAGATTTATATGCTGATCCTGTCGTTATGTTTCAAAAAAAGTAAGTAAAAATCGGTAATACTAGGATTTTTTGAACTGACTCCGGAAGAAAATCTTTAGGAAATAATTAACTCTGTACAAGTGTACACGTTACATCAACGGTTTGTTAAATTTTGTTAAAAGGTTCTGCATGTTTGCAATGGTCCATAACGTGATCTGATGATAGTTAAGAATCACAAATCCGCAGTACCTATGTGTCGCCTAAGTCACTTCAACAAAGAGAAAAATAATATCATATAATCCTCCTCGTAGCCAAAAAGTGATTGACTCGACTTAAATGCATGGACGGAAATTTACGCATGACAAGTTTTTTTTGCAACTTCTAAATATGAGACAGATGACGTTTCACCAATAAATTTCGTATGGTCGAGAATCGGCGCCCTGTTCCGACCCAATTGGAATACTAAGTTGACTTAGATCCCTGAGCTCTTAACGTAGTGGAGGACGACGAGTGTGACTATTCTGTATTCCATTAATTGCAGACATTACATGAAGTTGATGCCGTTGCTGTGCTTCGTGTTACCAACAGTGGTGCCGGTGTACTTCTGGGGTGAAACGTGGACGAACGCGTTCTTCATTCCGACAATACTGCGGTACACGTGTGGCATCAATGTTGTATGGAGCGTCAACAGCTTTGCACACACGTTCGGATATAGACCATATGACAAGTAAGTTGGTCACCAATTTGATTTGAGTCATGGTGGTAAAATGGTGCTCCGATATGTAAAAATTTTATTCGTAATAGTCATAGAAGCAGAGTTCGGTGGCATAAGTATGCTGTATTTCAATAGCTTTGCGCAAAAATGTAAACACACACGTTTGATCCTATATATCCATAGTTACTTGCAATTGAGCATTCACCCTGATTATATTCCAGTATCCAGGAGTCATACAGTGTTCTTACAATCATTGCGACACCAAATAACTTCTATATGTTGGTTTATTTTCATTTAAAATACTTCCTCAGGATAGTGAAAAATTCAATGATTTGTCATACTATATTTTACTACTAATCTGTCTTAGACAACGATTGTCAAAACATGACATGTTTACATTATTGTCACATCGGGCAGGATCGGATATATCGGTATAGTTTTAAAGGTTTAGTCGACCTCAGCATTACAGATTCATACCTAAGTCACTCAAATGCAAGTGTACTGACTTAGCTGGCCAGAACAGTGTCCCATTTCCGAGTAGGTACTGGCGGGCGGGTAATAGTCGTAAATGTAAATGCCACTAATGGCCCCATCTTACGGCTGACAACAATAATTAGTTCTGGTTAAGCACTCCATAACGTACAACTAAGGGCAAGATAACTTTACAAAATAACGTAGATATCTATATCTATTATATAATGTATTTTCATACATTCAACTTTATTCAGCCCCCTAGACTTGATGCAACAAATTTTAATCAATCACTTTTGAGACCTTTTAGACAAATCACATTTGTCAAATATTTAAATGATTTAAGTTGAATCTCCCCCAATACATAAACTTAATGGCTTTTTCACAGGTCACTGAACCCTCGCGAGAATATCGGCGTCTGGATGATCTGTGTAGAGGGTTTCCATAACTACCACCACACATTTCCATGGGACTACAGGGCTACAGAACTTCCTCTATATAATATGCTCACGCCCACTATTATGTTCATAGACCTCATGGCATTGGTAAGTACCTATCTACCTACACATTCAATTTGTATCTAGATAGCTTTCGTACAGAACGGATTCGTGTGGGACCACAATGATGTCAAACAAGGACACGTGTTCTGTATGAAAAAAAAAATTCCACCGCGCCGCCCTCATACCGTAGAATGGAATATCGAAGTGACACTGCATCCGTAATATTCTATTTTCAAAACTAAAGACTTGGCGGTATGTTTCAGGAGTTTCACCTGTTCAAAAATGTCAACGAAAAAAAAAAAGTGTGTTCGTGTAACCTTTACCCGCGATTGAAGTAAAACTCTTTGCCATTGACGGCATATATCATGTTATATTAATATTATTCATTCGAATTTTGAATAGCGGAAACGTAGTATAAAATTCGAATAGTAAGCGTTACTTCCGTTAGAAAAAATATCTGAGTTACTGCCCAGTCGCGCATAAAGAAGTTTTACTTCAAAAAAGAAGCGAAATTTTTAATTCAAGTTTACTTTTTACTTCTAGATCGGCCAAGCGTATGATTTGAAATATGTATCCCCGGAAATCATAAAGCAGCGGTCACAGCGTACCGGGGACGGCACACACCATCTCTGGGGATGGGACGACCCCGAGTTTACGGAGAAACTGAAGGAGAAATACGGCGCGGTTAAACATAGGGAGAATGAAAAAATGGGATAATTTATTTTCTGTTTTTAATTTACTTTTTTTTTAGAAATTAAGACTGAGTTATAAGTACATATAATGATATATTTAGGTAGGTACCTAAGTAGGTCTTTTTACTTATTTACTCATCACACTTAGGTGTACAATACGCTGTGCTATTTATAACTGATAAACTCGATATTTTAGATCTCTATTTTTTATAAGTTGTGTTTCTGATTTAAAAGAGTATTATAATAAAATTACCAATAAGTACTAATTGACCTTTATTTTTCTCGTACAATAATCACCAATATGTACCCGATTAAAATATCCGTAGTGCCCAAGTCAATTGCACCTGCAAATGGCACACGACCGGTTCCGTAGGCGCCCGTAGAGCTTGCTGTATTAACTTAAACTCTACGATGCCTACGTTACAGCTTACAGTTACTGCACGGTAAAAGGACATCATAGTCGCTTCCTACGATTAAAAAGAAACATGAAAGCAGAAACTAGACTCCAACTTCAGTTGTTGGTTCTTCCCCGCTTCGATTTTCCTAGATGCCTGCCGTTTGGAATTTTTCAAAAGGTCTTAGAAGGTTCTTACAGGGTCGTCAAAAATCCGTAGGACGCCATTTATTGACCACAAGACAAGATGTAAATGCGTAGGCGGAAATTCACGGGTAAAAAATGTCATCAGTCTCATGTATTGACGTTTCTAAAATATGAGACAGATGACGTTTCACGCGTAAGTTTCCGTCCACGCATTCATGTCGTATGAACCGAGAATCGGTGCCCAGATCATGGTGTTATCACTTAGAACTGAGCATTGAATTATAATGTAACCAACTTACGTAGGTTCTCAACGTTGCAGTTACATTGAGACTTGTCATGATATTTAATTTCGTTTCATTATAACGTAAGAGTTTCCAGAAACACGTGGTAGTTGGCGCTGTATGCAATATTAAAAAATCTAATATTTTAGTTAAAAATTCACAAGTAGATGGCGGTGTGCCTTTTTTTAAATCGCGGTATGGTTTCGTTACATAGGGTTATATAAGTAAGACTACTTTTCTGCCCAAGGTAGTTTATTATTATTTTTTACGATCTTAAAACTATTTTTTCTAAAAGATTCAAGTTTACTTAAATAAATTTGTTACACTCGATTTTTATTGCCTGGCCACGCCGTCAGAAAGTTTCTTGCAATAGCTGCTTGGCACCGCTGGTGTCGTCACTTAGTCGAGTGACGTCTCTATCTCATAATATACAAATGTACTCTGTGGCCCAGATCTAGTGAGATCTAGTTTTACTACTACAAAATGCAAACCATTTTTGATTCGAACCTATGACTGGGCTCGGCGGCTTCTCTCGTCTACAGTAGCACTTAGCACTCCTTGGTACCTTCTAGCTACCCGTCTCTTCAAAACTCCATTTAAAAGTTTTTATACGTTATCAAAAAGATCCATTCGATCGATCTAGGTACCCATTATTTGCTCCATGGTACCCATGCTGACTTACACACACACTTTGTCTATTAAGTACCTATAAATTAAGTAGGTATACCAAATGCATTCAGTCTCCCTACAAAACTATTCAAAACTACCTATTCAATTAAAACTCAGCAAGAAAAAATATATATGAGAATAGGTATAGCAAATAAGATAAAAGAAATCCAACTGTAAAGTCTCAGCGCTACACATAAATGAGTAAAACGTAACAAGCTTGAAATCTTTTTCCAATGGGTCACAGCTGGCGCTCCGTTGTAAGCGATAAGCGAAAATCGATACTGGTCTTTTCCATTAGCAAGGTATAATAATTAATGCAATGCAATCAGGTGCTGATATACACAATAAAAAAGTCTGTTAGCGACATTTGTTGTAAATTATAAATTAATTGCAGTATTATTAAAAACCGACCAAGTGCGAGTTGGACTCGCCCATGAAGGGTTTCGTAGCAGCAAGTAACTTAATATAAAAGTTCTTATAGTTCGTTGTAACTTTGATTGATGTTTTAACACGTTCGCAGTGGTAGTGATTTTTCTAACCGAAAATTGCGGTTTATGACGTATTAAAAAAAAACTACCAGCTCTATCTCGTTCAAACCAATTTTCGTTGGTAGTTTTTATGGCAATGTACATCATATCTACTTTTTAGATTTATCATTCTCTTAGTTTAGAAGTTAGAGGGGGGGACACACATTTTTCCACTTTTGAAGTGTCTCTTGCGCAAACAATTCAGTTTAGAAAAATATGATGTTAGATACCTCAATAGCATTTTTGAAGACCTATCTATAGATACACTACACGTATGGTTTTGATGAAAAAAAAAATTTGAGTTTCAGTTCTGAGTATGTGGACCCCCAAAATTTACTGCTTTTTTTCTAGTTTTACATAAGAATCTTAATGCGGTTCACAGAATACATCTGCTAGTTACCAAGTTTCAATATCATAGGCCTTATAAAGGGTGTTTTTTTTAGAGGTATAGAACTTTGAAATGGAATAAAACAAAGGTGATTGGTTTTATTGACATGAAAATGGCTTTATTCGAAAGAAAATCTTCTGGCATTATAATTTAAATATGATTTCTGGCATATAACCGCCACGACTGGCTCGGACGTAGTCTAATCTAGAGGTCCAATTTTCGATGACTTTCCCAACATTTGTGGCCGTATATCGGCAATAACGCGCCGAATGTTGTCCTCCAAGTGGTCAATCGTTTCGGACTTATCGGCGTAGACGAGCGACTTCACATATCTCCACAGAAAATAGTCAAGTGGCGTTAAATCGCACGACCCTGGAGGCCAATCCACGGGTCCAAAACGTGAAACTATGCGGTAACCAAACGTTTCCTTCAATAAATCAATTATGGCACGAGCTATGTGACATGTTGCGCCGTCTTGTTGAAACCATTACTCCTGCACATCATGGTTGTTCAATTGATGAACGAAAAAGTCGGTAATCATCGCTCTATAGCAGTCACGATTGACTGTAACGTTCTGGTCAGCATCGTTTCTAAAGAAGTACGGACCAATTATTCCACCAGCCCATAAAGCACACCACACAGTCAGTTGTTCTGGATGTAACGGTGTCTCAACATACACTTGAGGATTATCATCACCCCAAATATGGCAGTTTTGTTTATTGACGTATCCATTCAACCAAAAGTGAGCTGCACCGCTAAACAAAATTCGCTTATGAAAATCACGATACGTATTTCGGACAGAACCATGATTTTCAAAATAAATTTGCACAATTTGGAAGCATTGTTCAGGCGTCAGTCTATTCATGTTGAAATGCCAAGCCAAACTAAATATAAATCACTTTACAGCTGATAAAAATACCGCCAGTTAAAACAGTTATGCCAACTTAAAGTTCTATACCTCTAAAAAAAACACCCGTTAGTTTCGGAGAAAAGTGGCTGTGACACACGGACGGACAGACAGACGGACAGACAGACAGACAGACAGCCAGACATGACGAATCTATAAGGGTTCCGTTTTTGCCATTTGGCTACGCAACCCTAAAAATGACACGTTTTGTTAAGGACATGACGTGATTTGTCATTCGCCCCCTCAGAACAACGCGCGCCTTTACAGGTTCGCCCCCGTGGTTTTTTGTTTGATGTCGAATAGACAGAGCAGAGCAAGTATGACTGTGGTCCGGATCACAAACTTATGGTCGCACCTTTTATCCCCGAAGGGGTAGGCAGAGACATATTATATGCCCACATTTCCTATTTTTTTTAGAATTTGTACTACGTAAAACCAATAAATAAATAAATAATCGGTGGTGGCGCTGGTTGTGTTGTGCTTGTGACTGCCTGCTGTTGAAAATTTTCAAGCCGCCTATAAAGGCTTTCAACTTGACTTAACGACTGCCATTTTACTGGCAACAGGGACCAAGAGCTTAACGTGCCTTCCGAAACGCTCAAATAAATGTCACAAAGAAAGTATTCACATGGATGGTCACCTTTCCAAGGACCAGCTATAGTGAAAGTTGCTTACTGCAGTGATCGTTTACTGAACACTGAGTCCACAGGGCCACGAGCGCTTCCTCTTCACAAGTGCCTATTTATCCGACTCCTCGTTCGTTCATAAGTCAGTCTTACGCATAGCCATAAATAAATACATAAATAAGGTCTTTCGTGGCTTTTTAGGGTCCCGTACTCAAAGGGTAGGTAAATACGGATCCCTATTCATGAGACTTCGCCGTCTATCTCTCTGTTCGTCACGAGGCTGTATCTCAGGAACCGTGATAGCTAGAGATCTGAAATTGAGCTAATGTGGAGTATATTGGATGCTTCCAATTCAGACAGAGAAAGTTAGAAATAAATAAATACGACCTTTGAATGCGTGTAAGAAGTTGCTTGAAAACAGGCTACGTTCACACGGCGCACGTTTTTCTCGTGCACGATTTTCTCGAGTCGTAGTGGCAGTAGACAATATATGAAACTGTTCACATGTAACCAGTAACTGTTCACATGTAGTCCATACGAGAAAATCGTACACACGATTTTCCCGTATGGACTACATGTGAACAGTTTCATATATTGTCTACTGCCACTACGATTTTATCGTGTACGAGAAAATCGTGCACGAGAAAAACGTGCGCCGTGTGAACGTAGCCTTATGAATTTATTTGACGAAGCGAAGAAGCAATAAGTAGGTACCTAGTGTACCTACCTACTTGCTGGACCTGTAACTACAAAGATCCCATTTTCCGCCACAACAATTTAGCGCAATAACCAGGGATATAATAAAAAGATTTACTACACACAGCTTCATCTAGCCGCTAGCCCAATTACCTAATTATATTTTTGTACATAGAAAACACCCAAACTTCGAAACGAACATTTGTGGATCTTATTCGACCTGGTAACCATACCTGGAAATCTAACCTCGGACCTCAGCACTGCCGTTCATTCAATGGATCCAAGTAGACGGAGGGCACTTCAGTCGGAATCCTTGATGAAACTATATATCATGTGACAAAGCTATATTGCTATACTTAACTTAATTTTCTTACGAGAGCATTGAATAAAAACCTTTTAATATACTAATATTTTCAATATATTAAACTTTAAAATTTACAACTATACATACATAGTAAGATATACTTAATTATTACTACTAGCACTATTGCTAGGCTGTTCTCGTGTGGTTTCATAAGCCCTTTCCAACGTGTCTGTGATGATCTTCATATCATTCTCAATACTTCGTGCCCAATTCTCGACATCCCCAATTTCCTTCAGAGCACTGCTAAAGTTCTCAACTAACGCCAACCATTGTTGTGTCAGTTTGGCGAAGTGTATGGCTCCCTGGTGTAAGGATTTAGCTTCAGCGTCTAGTTTCTTTTGATTTAAATATGCTTGAGCCACCCTGAAGAAAAAATTACATTGTTAAACTAATTACAGCCAATATGTACCTTAGAATAATAGTTATTAAATCCCTACTAATATTATAAACTAGAGGACGTCACGCGGTTTCACCTGCGTAGTTCCCGTTCCCGTGGGAATACAATATTTTTCTTCCATAAAAACCTTCTCCTGACAATACCTTACACACCAAAAAAGAATTAGTGAAATTGGTCCACCCGTTCTGAAGTTATGCGCTTACCAACACATTTTGCGATTCATTTTTATATATAAGATGCGACAGTAACTCTGTCTGTCTGTTACACTTCCACGTCTAAACGGCTGGAGCAATTGAGATGAAATTTGGTATAGGGATAGTTTGAGGCCCTGGGAAGGACATAGACTACTTTTTAACCGACTATGCAAAAGGAGGGTTACGATTTTACGGGATAACCGCTTCTACGCAGTTCAAGCTGAGAGGAACAGCTAGTACTAAATAATAAAATAACTACTACGTCTTACTGATCACATGATTCATACCTAATGCCTACGGTTGGAAGCCCCAGGTAAGCCCTCGGAAGGATATCTCCAGGTAACTAGACTCCTGTACCATTGTTTGCTACCTCCAAATCTATCCCCAGTACTATATAAATATCACCAACCAAATCGATTCATATATTTCTTCTCCATATAGGGCCAGGACCTCATAGCTATCAAATAGGTGTGTAAACACCTCCAGTGAATGAGGAAATACATTAGTTACTAACCCAACATTAAGGTGGTCTACTAGAGCTTGCGTTAAATCATTTGCTGCAGCAATACACTCTTTCCGTTTCTGTTCTGAAATACAAAATTGAATATGGTTTATACATGTTGTAGATTAAGCGATTCATAAGTTTCAGTGATTTTCTTTACCTTGAACAACTCTTTTGGCTGCCTGTTTTGCTTGGTGTTCTTTTACAAGTGATGATAGCATACTGGAATATTTTACAGGAATGTTATAGTTCAGAATAAATGTCTATTGTTTCGGACAGTGGCAACGTTTCGTGTAAACTTATCGCAACTATTTTTAATAAATTTGAGTAATTTGTATTGAATTATAAGTTTTAATAACTTTCGCACGGGTTTTATCTTCCTATTAACTTAATGAATAATATTTTCTTGTTTGGATATTTCTCTATTGAATTCTTTTGTTATGACAGATAAATGACAATTGTGCGACGTGACAGAGATTGTTTTTTTTTTCTTTCTTATGGCGATACTGTTTTCCGCCAAAGACTCAGTGTGGATTTGGTAAGTGTTTATGCGGTCCACACGACACATAATAAAAGGATCAAAGTTTTGTGAGGGAGGACCATGAAGCTATAGATAAACATGGAGGCCACACTTCGAATACCTACTTGAAGCGTAGTCTGTATATTACTGTCTTGCTCTGTGTGGGCTCTACGTCTCTTTCTAAGTAGGGTAGCCTTATTTTTATTTTTGCCAGGATACTTCATTTTCTATATATTCTTTATTGTACACAATAAAGACAATATATATTCATAATACAATTAGATGTACAATACATACATACATAAGGTCACGCCTTTATCCCCGAAGGGGTAGGCAGAGGTATATTATCATTTCACCTTTTTAAGAATTGGTCCCACGGAATAGGTGGTAAAAATTTATTGTATAAATTAGATGTACAAAGGCGAGATTAACTATTTTCTCTGTTTTTTACCAAGACTGATAAGTAGTATTCTCTGCAGATTGTATAGGTACATTGCGAATAACGAAGCTATTCATACAAGTGGGTTATTTTTCTAGGTTAATCAACTGTACGTCTCGCGCGCTGCAGCTTTCCGTGGCAGGCTGTGACGTAAGCTGTCGCTGCAGCTTGTGGTAGCTCGCAGTCTGCCGCGGCAGCTCGTGGTAGTTCACAGTCTGCCGATGACTCTTCATGTCAAAATAAAGAAATGTTAGTGCTAAAGTCATTGGAATAAGATTTTGAATAATTTGATCGTGTGGCTCTCCGCTTAGGCTGCAAGGTGTGTGAACCTCACGAATGCATCTGCGGTGCCATGGTGGAGAGCGATGGTCATCATGCTTTGAGTTGTCGCTGCACCGGTAGGCATCCGCGTAACCACGCTCTTAATTAGTTAATCCGGCGGTCTCTGGGTCGGCTGAGGTCCCCTGTATCCTTGAACCACCAGGTTTGTCCCGCGCAGACGGTAAGAGACCGGACGGTCTGACCCTTGTGCCATGGAAGAACGGCAAGTGCTTAGTGTGGGACGCAACATGCATCAGCACTTTCGCCGCCAGTCACTTGGCTCGTACCGTCCATTCACCGGCGGCGGCAGCTGTAGAAACGATGGGCAGTTGCGGGAGTGATACTAAGGCTCTGGTCTCGGAGACCGACCGTAGGCTACAGGACAAGACGCATGACTCCCACGTCTGGTCGTACCTGGTACAAAGGATAGCTATCCAGCGCGGCAACGCTGCTAGTGTATTGGGCACCTTTGCGCCTGGTAAGATCAGTGGTGGTATGTTCAGTAGGCATTAGTTTAGTAGTTTAGTTATTTAATCTATTTATTTTATTTTTATGTATGTATTTTTAAGTTGATTATTGGACAATAAATTAGGAACAGGATTATTGGACAATAAGTTAGGAACTGTTGATGGTTTTAAGCGCTTTGTTACTACATCATAATCGGTTTTTTGAAAATGCAAATTACAAATCCTGGCGCTTTCATAGAACTTCATTTTTTTTTAAATATGGAAAAGGAGGCACCATCTACCAGCACTTTTAAGAAAGTTACACGACACGAATGTATAGAATTGCACCTATATCCATTCGTTTATAAGGTACGCGAGAAAATAAAATTTATGATCAGTTAGCATACTAATTGCTTTTATAAAAAACTAGCGGATGTCACGCGGTTTCATCCGCGTAGTTCCCGTTCCCGTGGAATACGGGAATAAAATATAGCCTATGTTCACCGCGAAGAGTGTAGCTTCCCAACAGTGAAAGAATTTTTCAAATCGGTACAGTAGTTCCGGAGCCTATTCGTTACAAACAAACAAACAAACAAAAAACAAATCTTTCCTCTTTATAATATTAGTATACTTACATATCTTAACTTAATTTTTAATGGTACAATGGATAACCATATTTCTCGCTGAATACTATTTTTAGGAAACATAGAACAATTATTCATCATTAACATACGATAACAATACTTAACTTATTTTATTTACTCTAATAATGACATTCGTGTTTCTTATGATAATACACAGGAAGTCCCAGATAAATCCTCAATATAGTCACACTACTTCACAACGTTTCATATTGTGTGAAAACAATGAAGTCAATCGCCATTCTATTGTTCGTTGACACTTTGACAGCTGACATGTAGTACCAATGTTGCCACATTACAGAATCCTTAGAAAATGGGAATGTAATTCACTGATTCAACAACCCAATCATGCATATTATTGTATAAAATATTTCAATTTACGCATTAAATAATCGTAGTCGAACTACAGAGCTATTTATAAATTATTTTACTTGCATTTTTGGTTAGTATGGTCTATTTCTATTATTTTCTAGGAGATACTAATAAGAAGATAGCAACACTGCACAATTCCCTAGAAAGAGAAGGTTAGCCCACAGAGAGTGAGATAGAGATACGTAGGTATTTGACTCAAGCGGTTGTTCGAAGTGTGGCCTCAAGCTTTATGGGGAGGACCATAGATTTAGAATGTACAAGATGAACAGTATCAAACTGAAGACGAGACCAAAAATGAAAGATCTATGTGTGGGTTAAATAGTGTTGTTGAATGGTCACACCTATGTTATCGATAAAAGTATCTGTATAAATGGATGGAATGGAAATGAAACTTCTAAGCACACAAAGTGCTTAGAAGTTTCATCTCCAACTTCTTGTTTTGGGGAATAAATTGTTAATTTGAATGTAATCGACTATGAAAAAGTAAAAATGGGATTATATGGGGTAACTCGTAATATTAGAAATTCTGTAGTGATTTTACGAATTTTGATTCAGTGTGTGAATGTGAAAATACACTTTTAACATGTAATTTATGGCATCGTACATTGCATTGTTGCCGAACATATATATTTTGCCAATTAAATTTGAAATTTTACTAAAAATCCAACTCTTATCGTAATACGAAACCTAGAAACTCATTTATTATTGAACCCTAGTAACAATAAAAGATATTACTAGTAGATTTTTTAAAATATATTAACCTCGCCAAATTGACGTCGCCACTGATGGAAACTAATGGAAAGCCGTGGCGCATCTAGCGAATGGGGGCCATGCTTACAGCACACAAGACTTCTGACAGTAGTCCTCAAGTTGGCGACCCTATGATGTGCCTCTTCACGCTCCGCTTGTAGAACCCGGGATTGTAAAATGAGGGAAACACATGTGCGGGCAGGTCGTTCCAGGATTTTGTAGTTCGACAGAGGAACGATCTTTTGAAACGCTCAGTTCTGGCGAAGATTCTCTCCGCTATATATGAGTGGCACCTCTGCCCGACGTGTTGTTCGGAATCGGAAAGGAGATGGTGGGATCAGGTTGAAGAGCTCTTCAGAACATTCGCCGTGATACATTCAGTAGAAGGCAGCCAAGGACGCTATGGTTCTTTGCTGCGCTAACGGCTCGAGGCTTACCGTCATCTTAGGACAACCTATAATTGAAATCGGATAACACGTCTCTGCATAGCGCCAAGCGCGTCCAGTAAGTACCTCGCACAGTCATCCCAAAGGTGAGAACAGTATTCGACGCAGAGGCTAATCTGCGCCTTGTACAGCAAACATCCCGGTGTGGCGTGGAGTACCTTAAGTGAAGTAAAATTATAAAAATTCAACTCAAAATGGATCACAAATTTTGGAAATATTATATTAAAATAGGCACAAAACCCTAAAAAAGGTTAAATAACACAGTTCGAGTAAAAATCAATCATATTTATAGTAAATTAAATCCAGATAAGTTTGTTTGTAGCAATGTCACTATAATGAACTATCGACATCCATAACGATACCTACCCATGACTATTATACTGTAAACAGCCCTTTCTATTTCTGCCCTAGATATCCTCCAAAAATGCATTTACACATTAAATATTGTGTTATGTATGAAGGAAAATGCATAATCTACGTTATGAGTTGAACTTTCAGTGAAATTTTACATCCAATTTGGCAAAATATGTACGTCAAAAATGGAATGAACGAAGTCACAAATGACCTGTTAAACGAGTCTTTCTTCGTATAATTGCGTTTTGTAATATCCTATTCACACACTAAACACAATATTGTTGAAAATATAAAATTTTCTATTTTAATCGTAAGATCACTACAGATTATTGGATAATATGAATAACATAGAGCCGCCATAATAGGATCCCAGCGGGCTCAGCGACAGTGTGACCATATCAGAAATGGCGAATCTGCCACAGACTGGGCAAAAAATCTGCCAAAATCTGCCACACTTGTAGCCAAAACTGCCAAAAATATGTAATTCACCTGAGAGAATATTCTTTCGCACGAAGCGTTGGACATCCGCAAACATAATAACGCTTACGCGAGATTCGTTATGTTTGAATATTTTGTAGCCCCATTCGCGTTCAGAAATTTTCCAATCGCTCCCCAAAATTTGTCTACACTCAAAATGGCGCTGGTGGTGGCTATTTCCACCTGACTCTAACAAGTTTCTTACATTTTAATTAAATTTAATTTGTCGAAGTTTGACATCAACTCTTTGAATGTTGTTTTCGGCTACTACGTTGGAAAAATATATGCTAAGTTTAAAGTTAACGTAATTACATCAGGTTTCATATTTTTATGTGAAACCTGATGTAATACTTTTAATAAGATGAATTCATTGAAATTTTAGATTAGTTAATTAATAGATAAAATATTTAAAACAATTAGTATGCTAATTTTTTCACAAAATCTTAAATGGCGGTTACAATAAGGTGGAGAATTTCAACTTGTATCGGTACGGCTCCCGTAGCTCAATTAGTTAGAGCTTTGCCCTGGATTAGGCAAAGGTTGCGGGTTCAAGTCCCGTCTGGGCCAAGTTCTCTTTTTTCACTTTATAATAAAATAATAATATAATGAAATAGTTAATTAATGTTAATAATTCGTTACACAGAACCGCTCACGATACACATCAAAAGAGAAAGAAATAAAATCGAAAGTTGATTGGACACCAAATCAATAAAGAATATGAACTCTATTTCGGTTTGATTACAAGTTCATAATCATAAGATTCATTTGTTTATAAACAGTAAAAGCGGGAAAATTCCCGTATAATTTGGCCATGAAATAGAAGTTTTCAGTTTGATAAAATAATGTGTAATCTAATTTTATATGAAACCTGATGTTATTACTTTTAAAAAAAGATGAATTCATTGAAAATTTATATAAGGTAATGTGAATTTTCTTAAAATATTTTAAATCTGCCGAAATCTGCCACTTTAGTAAATCGTCAGCATGATCTGCCACAGACAAATTTTAGGAGCAAAATCTGCCAAAATGGCAGAAATCTGCCACAAATGGTCACACTGCTCAGCGATTCAAAATACTGACATATGAGTACACAATTTGCTTTCTCTTTTCCTCTCGAGCTAAGTGCTATGGATACACAGACTTACAATAAGTAGCAGACAAAGCATTAGAGATTGAAAAGTACGCCAAAACTAACACATATAAAAACCACACACACTAACGCAACTACAGGGAAGGAATTAGCCGCCTAGTTCAATAAGATTTATTTTAATGAAATAAGAGTATCTTAAAATACCTCTTTTAAGGTTCCGTAGCCAAATGGCAAGAAACGGAACCCTTATAGATTCGTCATGTCTGTCTGTCTGTCCGTCCGAATGTCACAACCACTTTTCTCCGAAACTATAAGATCTATGCACTTGAAACTTGGTAAGTAGATGTATTCTGTGAACCGCATTAAGATTTTTAAATATAACTAAAAAAAAGCAGTAAATTTTGGGGGTCCCCATACTCAGAACTGAAACGAAAAGATTTTTTTCATCAAACCCATACGTGTGGGGTATCCATAGATAG
This sequence comes from Miltochrista miniata, assembly GCA_933228765.1. Classification (NCBI taxonomy): domain Eukaryota; kingdom Metazoa; phylum Arthropoda; class Insecta; order Lepidoptera; family Erebidae; genus Miltochrista; species Miltochrista miniata. The sequence continues at coordinate 16,107,476 of OW121757.1, read as the reverse complement.
GTCTTCAAAAATGCTATTGAGGCTAAAGCACCTTTAGAAAAAATTATGTTACAAAACATCATTTTTTTCTAAAGGTGCTCCCTCACCGGGAGCATTCGCGCGTAATGTAATGTTACGAGTCGAGAATTACAGCCAGTGTGGGAGGTGAACCGAGCATTGCAATGCGCACCTTGTAATGATACAAGACGAGGTTACAGCAGTGAAGCAGGTGATCCGAGCATTGCAATGCGCGCATTGTAATGATACAATGTGTAACGTTTTGATCCAACTCGTAACATCAATGCGCTTTTTTGTTGCGGCTGGCCGGCACAGCCGGCGCACTGATCCGGATTATAAATAGGTGGGTGGACATACGATCTAAGATGTCAAACGCTTTTGGGAAAAAAATAGTAGTACGAGTACGAATTTCAGGATAATTTTGCAATCCAATATGGCCGCCGCGCCACCATTGTAAAATTTCATGATGGGTATCGTCTAAGAGGTTTTGTGGTATGCTGAGTACGAATCTCATGATAATTTTGCAATCCAATATGGCCGCCGCGCCGAAATCACAAAATTTTCGTAATGGGTATCGTTTAAGGGGTTTTTTGGTATGCTGAGTACGAATCACATGATAGTTTTGAAATCAAATATGGCCGCCACGCCGAAATCACAAAATTTCATGATGGATATCGTATAAGGGGTTTTTTGGTATGCCGAGTACGAACTTTGGGTTAATTTAGCAATCCAAGATGGCTGTCGCGTCAGCGTTGCAAAATTTCATGTTGCATATCGTAGAAGGGGTTTTTTGGTATGCTGAATACAAATTTTAGGTCAATTTTGCAATCCAAGATGGCCGCCCAACCACAGTTGTAAAATTTCATTTTGGATATCGTGAAAGGGGTTTTTTGGTATCTCAGCATACTGACAGAAATCTCGCAACAGTGGCGCGGTGGCCATATTGGATTGCAAAATTAACCTGAAATTCTTACTCAGCATACCGAAAAACCCCATAAACAATATCCAACATGAAATTTAACAACGGTGGCGCGGCGGCCATATTGGATTGCAAAATTATCATGAGATTCGTACTCAGCATACCAAAAAACCCCTTAAACGATACCCATCATGATATTTTGTGATTACGGCGCAGCGGCCATATTGGATTGCAGAATTATCATGTGATTCGTACTCAGCATACCAAAAAACCCCTTAAACGATACCCATCATGAAATTTTGTGATTTCGGCGCGGCGGCCATATTGGATTACAAAATTATCATGTGATTCGTACTCAGCATACCAAAAAACCCCTTAGACAATACCCATCATGAAATTTTGTGATTTCGGCGCGGCGGCCGTATTGGATTGCAAAATTATCATGTGATTCGTACTCAGCGTACCAAAATCCCCCTTAAACAATACCCATCATGAAATTTTGTGATTACGGCGCGGCGGCCATATATGATTGCAAAATTATCATGTGATTCGTACTCAGCATACAAAAAAACCCCTTAGACGATACCCATCATGAAATTTTGTGATTTCGGCGCGGCCGCCATATTGGATTGCAAAATTATCATGTGATTCGTACTCAGCATACCAAAAAACCCCTTAAACGATACCCATCACGAAAATTTTGTGATTTCGGCGCGGCGGCCATATTGGATAGCAAAATTATCATGAGATTCGTACTCAGCGTACCAAATTACTCCTTAAACGATACCCATCATGAAATTTTGTGATTTCGGCGCGGTGGCCATATTGGATTGCAAAATTATCATGTGATTCGTACTCAGCGTACCAAAATCCCCCTTAAACAATACCCATCATGAAATTTTGTGATTTCGGCGCGGCCGCCATATTGGATTGCAAAATTATCATGTGATTCGTACTCACCATACCAAGGCACCCCTTAAACGATACCCATCACGAAAATTTTGTGATTTCGGCGCGGCGCCCATATTGGATTGCAAAATTATCACGTGATTCGTACTCAGCATACCAAGAAACCCCTTTAAAGATACCCATCATGTAATTTTGTGATTTCGACGCGGCGGCTGTATTGGATTGCAAAATTATCTCTTAGTCTTTCTGTTCCCGGTTTCCATTTCGGAGTTTCTAGTTCTATGATCCGATTCAAAGTCGCATTATATACCATTTCTGCTAATAGTTTTGCACCAATTTTTTTAAAACCTTCTCCTGACAGAAACAAACACAACAAAAAAGAATTAGCGAAATCGGTCCAGCATTTCACGCGTGATGCCGTGACCACGGAAATCGGGCTTCATTTTTATATATGTATACTCAATATCATCGAAGATTACAGGCATTATATTAAAATGCAATTCTGAACTAATTAAATGCTGAATCACAGTTTGCCACACTTATTTTTATGTTAGCATTAAATTAAATCTTGAAAAGAAGTGCCTGAGTTTGGCCCCTACATTAGTGAGAGGTATCTAATACGTCAAACTGCAGCATCGGCAGCTTATCCCTTTCAAAAACCTGGCGAACGTCATTTTTTTTAACATGTCATGTATAGTGTTGCTATACGTGTAGAAACGAGATAGCAGCATTCACTAACCCCTTAGAGCGAGCGGAATGGAAAGACCAACGCACACAAACATAATTAATGTTTCGTCTGCTACTTATTGTAAGTCTGTGTATGGATAATGAGGTCTCGCTCGCACGCTTTGTATATATATGAGAGTAGCGAAAAAATCTAAATCTATGGGGAGGACAGAGATTGTTACTGTGACAGAGCCTCGACGGACAGATGACAGTAGTTCATTGACTTTTTAATTACTTATAAGTGTACAGACCATACAGCCCGCAGTTCATGCAGCCCTGCTTTCTATTAATCTATTCTATTCCTTAAAGGAATATTTTACTAACTAAAAATTAACTTTGTATTGAGCTCTTAAAATTACTTTCTATATCTCTTTATTTTGTACTTAAGCTGACTATTTTGTTGCTTGTTGCCAATGTCTTCAATAAAAATTCAAACAGTGGTGATGATGATATAGGCAGGTCACAGTATTAGGCCACTATCGCCTGCGCCGCGCGCCGCCATTACAACGCGGCTCGCTAGTCCATTGGCACTCAACAGAGAGATCTGTATCAGATTGTCTTTCACTAATACATTATTTTACTGAAACATTGCACAATGCCGTCAAGGGTTCTGGGGTGTTCATGTGTAAAAACGGTTGATTCTTATAGAAACAAGATTCGACATAATCGTGCACAATTATAAGGAAAATAATAAACAATAAAAAAAAATATTGGGTCATGTTCAATAAAACTTCCACCACTTTCCTGGGGCAAGCAAGACTGATTTTGGGACAACGAGGACGAGGATTTTGAATTCGAATATTGTCATTATTGATGACGATGTTGATTAGATTTAGAATTGTTCACTACATGTTGACTGAAGTTAAAATTTATTTTCCACTGTACCATCAAGGGAACAGCCAAGGGTACACAGGAAAACAAGGGAGCTTTTTTACTTTAGTCTGTACCAGTAGTACCGCTGTCATTGTCAAAGTCAAGTGCTAATCAGTCCAGTCGTCCGTGTCAGTACTGTCACTTGTCAGTTGTCAGTCAGTTCTTATCTATCTTGTTGCGAGCATGCAACTCGGTGCAAGTTGCTGCTGATAACCAGATAACTTTGCAGATCACTGCTATCGAATTCTCAATTACTTACTATTTCTATTAACTAACATTATTCAGGCATTCGCTGCTAGTCTTTCACGCCGCACCGCGCATACTCTATTTCAAACTCAAATAAGTATCAGCAGATAACACTTGGTGCTTCGTGGTAATAAAATTATGGCCTTAGATTCTACACCTAGAGTGCTATCCATCCAAAGTCATGTAGTTCACGGCTACGTGGGTAACAAAAGTGCTGTTTTTCCACTTCAGGTAATTGACTACCAACATTATTCGTTCTTATTTTACAAAGCTTCTAACAAATAATAACTTATAATAGTAAGTCAACTGAAAATACATAGTTTAATTACACCAATCTTAATGAAACATGTTTAAAAATATATTTAAATCTTTTTTAAATGTGGTTTATATAAAAATGAATTTAGGTAATGTTATTTTTGCCTTACCTACAAGCAAAATACCTAATTACTTTTAAAATCCTATAGCATTCTTTTCATAGAATTAAATATTTTACATAGACATTCCAATACACTATAGAACTGGTAACGGGATATTTACCATGTACTGTTATATCGAGTTTCCGATATTTCAATCAGTACATGGTAAATATCCCGTTAGAAGTTCTATAGTGTATAGTAATGACCATGTTAGTGTAAAATCATATATAGACATTCCTTTTTTTTTTTCATTTAAAAGTTCACCTATGGCTATGATAGGTACCTAATAGAAACCTGATTTACAGGTCCCATGTTATTTTTATTACGAATTCTATACAATACATATACGAATATATATATATTATACGAATATATATATATACGAATTCTATAAGTATGAGATTACAGGTCCCAACTTCACATACTGCTTGTTCGCTCTAATTTTGCAGCTCGGCTCCATACTAAAGTCGAATTTTTAATTAGACGAAGTAAATTGACAGCAACTAATGTCACTTCTTCATACAATGTTGCTTCTTTTTCATGACGAAGTGACATTAGCTACTGTCAATTTACTTTGTCTAATTAACAATTCGGGTATACGCCTCTACGCCAGCGGCAAAGTTAGAGCGAACGGGTAGTACATACTTATTTGCCATAAAAATACTAAGCAAGACTATTGTTAAATTATTTATTTATCACCATTTGTTGGACACCAATTAAAATTACTGCCCATTGTTTCAGGTACTAGGATTTGAGGTGGACTTCATAAACACTGTACAATTCTCTACCCACACAGGGTATAAGTATCTGAAAGGAAATGTGTTACAGAATGAGGAATTGGACAACCTAATAGAGGGTCTAACATTGAATGAAGTTGACTTCTATACACACTTTTTGACCGGCTACTCAAGATCACCTGAGTCTTTAAAAAAAATTGCTGAAATAATAAAAAAATTGAGGTTAAAGAATCCACAGCTGGTTTATGGTAAATGTTCATTTAATTTACATTACATGCTTATGCTATCCTTTGTAGAATTTTTGTATTTTTATAGAAGAAATAACAATGTCAGTTATATTTCTTATATTCATAGTTGTAATGGTCAGAGAATAAAGGCTATAATTATTATTATTATATGTGATGATCCATTAACATTTGAAAATTAAATATATCGTGGTTTTTCATAATCTATCTTAATCATCATCAAAATCAGGTGTATTGGTAATCAAATTAAAAATGCTAGGTACAATTTATCATTGCAATCACAAGAGGCACTGCCAACCTGAAAATATTCCTTTTTAAAGCTGGCGATCTATCAGTGCTTCCCTGTGACCAGGGCAGAAAAATATGGTTACCAAATTTTTTTCCCCCTTCTAAGGTCATAAATAATAATAACTCATAAATCTTAGCAATACCTGTAGGAAGATTTACAGATTTTGTATGAAGTTTGCCGCTGCGACTCGTCGCGGTCGCCAGTGACATGTCGCAGCGACAAGTCGTTCCGATGCAGGCGCACACTGGGCGACAAGGCGCCGCAATAATATGTCGAGGCGACTGTCGCCCAGTGTGCGCCTACTGTTACAGTAAACCTACAACACAAGACATCAAGCAATCAATATCCCTTTAAGTAAGTTTAAAGGTATGCAGTAACCATACCCCTCCAGGCTGGTACAGGATACTAAACTTTTTTCCCATTGGACTACAATAACGTCATCACAAAACTTTATAATTTTTTTTTTCGCTGGGCCATAATTATATTATATCTTTATTTTTGCGACATTGACCAACATTCAAGTATGATATTAAATAATAAGGAAGTCATAAATTTTAGACAAACAAAACATTTTCTTAAATTACGACTACAAGTAAGATACCTTCTGATAAATGGTATGAAACTAAGTACCTACTGCCGTTATCATGGCAATACCGTGACCAAGGTTCGTATTACTGCTGCTATGTTTCCATGTTTCCATTTCATTAGTCTTAGGCATTCGCAGATTAAGAGGTTTTAGGTTTAACCCCTTTTGCGCTGGGGGAGCCACATTCAGATACTAGTTTTCCACATTCTTAGCCGAGCAGTGGCCGGAAAACGTGACTGTACAAGTGGATAAACCTCGGGTTGCATAAAGAAAACCACGAAAGTCGCCGCTAAGTCATGCCGTCCTTCCGCGAAAATAAGCTGGGGAAGTAACTTTCCCTCAAGTTGCTCCTGCCCCTTTAAATCCAAATAGTGTTATGAAAGTAAAAATGTGGATCAGGCTGATTTTTAGTTTACTTCGTAAAGTTCATAGTGTTCTCTCGCGTGGTTTCGGTTATTCAAACAGACCCACGTCTCAGCAACAAGTATTTTTATTGATAAAATGTAAGTACCTACCTATACCGTATTTATTTACCTGGCCGTGAGAGAAAACAATAGCTGTCGAACTTTTTTAACCGAGTGGGGCGAAAAATGTATTGTGTGTTTACTAGATAAAAATGTGAAAGTAAAATAAGACTAAGTAGGCATCTTCGACATGTCATCTTTATTCAGTGTTAAAAGTAATAATACATACATACATACATAACATCACGCCTGTTTCCCAACGGGGTAGGCAGAGACTATGGCTTTCCACTTGCTACGATCCTGGCAAACAACTTTCGCTTCTTCAACTTTCATAAGTGTCTTCATACATGCTCTTCGGTTAAGGGTACTCTTGACCTGGCCTTTTCTCAGAAGATTGTCGATTTTATCGACTTGAGTATGCCGAGGTCGACCTCTACCAGTTTGCCCATTCACTCTCGCCTCATAAATCTGTTTCGTCAGCCTATTTCCATCCATTCTCTCCACATGTCCAAACCATCTGAGCATCCCTTTTTCTATCTTAGTCACTACATCTTCTGTCATGCCGCAATGTTCCCTTATCACACTATTATTTACTTTATCCATCAATGTCACTCCAGCTATACTTCGCAAACTTCTCATTTCCACTGCATTAATTTTACTTTCATGCTTCTCCTGCCACACCCAACTTTCACTACCATGCATAAGTGTAGGGACAAGCACTCCTCTATGTACAGCCATCCTTGCCTTTTTAGACACGTTCTGACTGTTCATAAAGGTGTGAATGGCTCCATTCACTTGATTTCCTGCCAAAACTCTTCTTTCAATATCATTGTCACACTTTCCATCTCTTGCAAATTTTGAACCCAAATAAACAAACTCTTTCACTTGTTCCACGCTCTTTCCTTCGATCAATATCGAGCAATCAGTCATACATTTCTCTCTTTCAAAAACCATTACTTTTGTCTTGCTTACATTAACATTCATTCCTCTACTTTTAAGCGCATCGTTCATTACATTAACCATCAACTGCAACTCCTCCGCCGATGATGCCAGTATTACCTGATCATCAGCATAAAGGAGGCATTTGACGGTTAGCTCATTCATTTTTAGTCCATACGCACACTCTTGTAGATCTTTCAAACAACTGTCTATATAAAGGTTGAACAGCCATGGTGACGCTACACAGCCTTGCCTCACACCTTTTTCGATGGGAAAAAAGTCTGTGCAAGCTCCATTGATCCTGACACAAGCACTGGAGCCCTCATATAGAGATTTCAATGCTCGTATCAAGTTGCTGTTTACTCCATACATGAACAGTGTTGACCACAGTTCATTCCTCACCACTCTGTCATAGGCCTTTTCTAAGTCCACGAAGATGCAATAGACTTTTTGGCGTTTTGCCAAAAACTTTTCAGCTAGGCATCTTAGTGAAAAGACCTGATCCGTGCATCCCCTTCCTTTCATAAATCCTGCTTGTACATCCCACATTTTTCCTTTAGTTTCATTCATCACTCTTTTAATCAAAACTTTCGCATACAATTTGCCTACGACACTGAGCAAGCTTATGCCGCGGTAGTTTTTGCACTCTTGCTGTGACCCTTTACCTTTGTACAGCGGCACTATGACCGATTTGCACCATTCTTCTGGTACTCTGCCATTTCGCCAGCAAAGATTGAAAAGGCGGTACAGCTGGCAAGCTACCACGCCACGACCCGCTTTCAGCATCTCGACAGAAATTCTATCAATCCCAGCAGCCTTTCCTAATTTCATACTATTCAACGCTTCCACAATTTCTTCCATACTTAAGTGGCTTTCATTATCAAGTTCATTCATTTCCGAGACATGAGTCTCCCTTTGCATATCCTCTTTTTCAAATAAACTTTCAAAATATTCCTTCCACCTTTTTAACACACATTCCTCTCCTATCACAAAACTACCATCATGGTTTCTGATTTGTTTAAATTGTGAGGTAGTCTGTTCAGTCCTCATTGTTCTTATAGACTTCCAAAAGAATTTTATATTCTGTTGGAAGTCATCAGATAACCTGTTATGAAAGTCATCCTCATCATTCTCTCTCTTACTTTTCATCACTTCTTTCGCATCACGCTTATACCTTTTATACTCATCCTTTGCCATTTTTACATCCTCATCCGTTGCCTTCTGCATTCTTTGATTGGCCATTGTAGCCAGCCAGTTCAACCATGCTTGCTTCTTATCAGACAAAACTTTTAAAACTTCTGCAGACATACTCTTTACCTGACATCCATGTCGCCTTTTGCTTATCCCACATACTTCCACTGCAACTTTTACGAGACCTTCCTTAATCATCTTCCATAATTCTTCCATCTCACATATTTCCTCTGAATTTTCGAATTTCTCGCTCAATTTATTCACAAATTCCTCTCTCACGCTTATATCTTTCAAATTTTCGACTTTAATGCGCTCCAGTACACTAATGGGCTTATGCGCACGATGCCGCCACCGCTGAAACAGACCTCTTACTCGGCTAATTACCAAGAAGTGATCTGTGTCAATCCCGGCACCGCGGTATGCCCGGGTGTCCAGCACATTCTTTCTCATTCTTGCGTCTACTATCACAAAATCAATCATGCTTCTCTGGCTTTCTTGTTTCCTTGTATACAAGTGGATATCTTTGTGGTTAAATATGGTGTTGGTTACCACAAGATTCCTATCCAAACATACTTCTAGCAGACTTTCGCCATTTTCATTCACTCGCTCATCCCCAAACTTTCCCAATACACTTTCATATCCATCACGCTTCACTCCAACCCATCCATTAAAATCACCTAACATTACAATCCTTTCGTTTCGTTTGCATTTACCCAGAATATAATTCACACTCTCCCAGAATGCCTGCCTCTCACTCTGGTCTTTTGCGGACCGGCGCCACCGCGCATCCTGAGGAGCATACACTCCTAACACAAAGATGCGGGTGAGTCCAACCTTTAGCCTCAACCAAACGAGTCTTGGGCTCACACATTCATAATCTGTCACACATTCATTCATTCTCGCGGAAAGTACTACACCGACACCCTGGCACGCCGCGCTGGTTGTGGCTACGCCTGACCAGTAGGCCGTATAGGCTCCATGTGTCGTGGTGTCGCATCCCTTCCGCTTTGTCTCATTCACACACAAAATATCCAATCGCCTCTCTCGCATAATCTTGCATACCTCCTCAATTTTATCATTCATACCTCCTCTTACATTCAACGTAGCAAAGCGGCTATCCACAGTCCACTTTTCGCCCCGATGGGAGACGTGACGTGACGGGTTGCGAACCACATCGCCGTCATTCTGGGTATTTAAATTTATTAATTCCATTGCGTTCCCACGAGTAGCAAGGGAAAAACATGTCCACCTGAACAGAGCCCCGCTTGTTCAAGTAAGGCTAACCTTATTCTGGGTTCGCCCGGTCCCAGGGTAATAAGCACGCTAATACTAGGCTCGCCCCTAGTCACGCAGCACATAGGCACGGCAACCTTGGCTTGGCGGAGAGAGGATGGGATCGGGATGATGAAATCAGAAAGGGATTTCAGGATAGGAAAAGGCTGTGATAGGAGAGGGACTGGGATAAGGAAAACTTTTCATTACCTTCTGTCTTTCAAAACCAATAGCCAACAGCCAGGACAGTTGTTACTTACACAATATTCTCTGCAGTCCGAGCGTTGTAATAAAAATGTAAAAAATAATAATAAAATGTTCTTTAGGTACATTTTGTCTCACGGCCAAGTAAATAAGGTATATTCTTCATTAAACTTTAAGATTAGGTACATCTCTATATCCATACACAACGTCATTCATTTATAACTAGGCCATGCTATGTTTGACGTGTGTGGTGCCTTGATTAGCTACATGAATTGTCCTTAATAAGTCTGTTTTGAAACTACGTAATGAAACCAATTGCAGTTTCGTAACGAGAGCGCAAGATTAATGTTTATCTTCGTGATTGTCGTCGATCTTACTAACAAGTCCAATACTCTGATGTTTTCGCTGCCATAGAATTATAACGCAGAATTATAACGCAATGTGTTATAAGTCTATGTTCGCTGCTACGTTTAACATGTTTCGTCCCACCTCAGATTCATATTAGGTACTGAACTTACAATTAGGTACATATTACACTCATCGAAGTTACTTACCAAAATGTTCTGTAAGCATGGCCTTCATTTTAGCTGAACAAACTGCCATGTAAATACTAATAGCAACTAAGAGCAATAAGCTTAGCGTCCCTTCCAAGGCAGGCTCAGAAATGAAAACGCCACAAAGCGATCATCCATCTCAAGACCAGGCATACCGTGAGAAACTTAACTCATTGATCGCTTACAGAACACCGGGTTATAAGCACTTTCAAATATTGACCAATGTGTTTCTTTTTCAGTGTGTGATCCGGTAATGGGTGATAACGGTAAAATGTATGTCCCTGAAGACATTTTACCCGTCTACCGCGATGTGGTGGTACCTCTAGCAGATATCCTTACACCAAACCAGTTTGAAGCTGAGTTGATCACTGGAATCCAAGTCCAAGATATAGACAGCGCTCTCAAGGCCATATCGGCTCTTCACGATAAAGGCGTGAAAACTGTTGTGTTGTCGAGTACAGACTTAGGAGATGAGCATAGTATGATCGCGCTGGCGAGCGGGGAAGGTAATTTACCACCTTTGTACATTCACGATTAGTTGGTTCTAAGCCTTAGAACGAACCAACCAGACATTAGGATCTAAGGTTTTTTGTAAGTACTTAAAAGCTAATGAGGTTATAGTTTATAATGCATGAATCATTCCTAGGAAGCTGTTGTTGCTTTCTGTTGGGAATTCTACGACATCATTCCGAGGGTTTACCCGGGGCTCCAAAAAATAAAGCTATTGCTGCTTGACTATATCTGCAACACTGCATGCCGTCAGTTTTAGTTATTAGCTCGGTATAAAGTTATCACCTTTAAATAGGATTTTACGGTGCTTTAAAAGATAAGAGGGATTGCTGCACATAACAGTATGATTGCGGAGAGGTCGTATTGTCGTATAATGACGTAGTTTTATAGGCACTAGTACTATTGACAATAGACTATTATATTTGTGGCTATACTCGTATAACAATACAAGGACTTTTAGATATTGGTCTTCATGAATCAAGACAAAACCCTGCTACATATTGACAGGAAATAAGACTGAAGTCATTATCCTTGAAGTAAAATTGATATTAAAGTGTTAGAGAATGGATGCATGGATGTTTGCTTAGAGTATAAATTACTTCTATAAGTTCTATTAAATACTATAAGAATGATTGTTACTTATTGTTGTAAATTTGAATAATATTTCGTGATATATTAAAATACTCCCCTTTTTACTCAGTTTTAAGTTGTCTGTAAACAGTAAATTAATATGAGAGTTCAAGGGTAAAATTATAATATCATTAAACAATTACGAGATGTCTTGTCTAATTACTTTGTTTTTTCCACGATCAGATGACAATATTGTGCAATACGACCGCAACGTTCGTGTGAATGTAGGTAAATCATTAAAGCGATTGTCATCCAGCGTCATAACACAGGTGACCTTTGATTGGTGCCACCTGGCCAATGATGATAAATTCCACCAATTTCCGCCACAACACTCGCTCCTGCACCTTCCTTCCGTCTGCGCCCAGTCCCTGCCTGCGACCTTTTTCAGGTTGTCGGTCCATCTGGCGGGTGCGTTCTTATAGTCCGTTCATAGTTAATTTGCCTCTGGCTGTGAGGTTGGCTTCCATGATTTTCATGTTACCATACTAAGATTTTTTTTTCTCCCATGTACTTCAACCTTAAGTCAAAACTTATTTAAGCTGGCACTGATAGGGGGACTTTACTGTAATACCAACCTACAGAAAACGATTACTGAGTTGTGGTCTCCACCCCAGAACTCGCTTGCTCTATCGGCCATCAGTTCTTTTGCAGATATGGCCAGCCCACTTCCCACTTTAAGGCACTTATTCGGCGAACTATGTCGAGCACCCTGGTTCGCTGCCGAATAACCTGGTTTCCGCAAAGTTACCCCCAAAATAGCTCGTTGCGCAACTTCGAGATCATAGACTTACCCTACCGTATGGGTCCAAATTTCGTCACCGCAACTTATAACTCGTAGGACGCACTGACTGTAGACCTATAGATATATTTCTTGACCTTTTGTATTTCATTTAAAATTCAACAAAACGCAAAATTAACAGTATTTTTGTCATTCAATGTCGCTTGTAGCTACCTGATTTAATGTAATTTAATCATACTTATGTTTACTGCTTGGGTGTTGTGACTTCTTATTTTATTCGATAAGGCGCTTGGTTCTAACAAGGTCATAAGAAAACAAAAAACATCCTGGTTGCAAAAAGTGCACCGACGTTGTTTCAATTCAGTATAAGATTTTAACTCCAAAATTTCATTGAAGGATTATTATTATTATTACTTAGTAGCTTCCCGAAGGCTTATCCGGGGCTCCTGCCATAGGCAGTCGCAGGGCACCGAGGGGTTTTAGTCGGTAGGAACATTTCCAAATAAAAAAAAAACTTAGTAGCTAATGCCTGGGGCTAATGGCGCGACCATATGAAGTTCTTTACCAAGCTCATTCTATCTCTGCTCTGTACCAAAGTTTGCAAGGAATTTAGGACAGGTCCACATTACTATCAATCTGGAGGCTAAAAAACTGTAAGTAAGTTAAGACTATTCTTGACTGATCGCAAAATAAGTGGGCTCCTGGTCTCCCCCATCCCCTTCTTTATTGTAGTTCCGGTCGTTTTAATTAACTGAATCGTTGTTTTTTGAAATCTTCTTCGGCCTTTAACTTGGCTTAACGACTGCCATTTTACTGGCACAAAATGGTCACGTGATCTCCCATCCATGGTTTAGTAAATGTTGCTTACTACAGTGATCGTTTACAGAACTCTAAGTCCGCGAAGCCACGAGCGCTTCTAATTGAAATTTCATTCCTCAGGTACATGTTACAAGATTCAGATACCGAAGCTAGATGCTGTATTTACGGGCACGGGAGACTTGTTCGCGGCGGTCTTCCTGGCGTGGTCTTACAAAACGAACTATGATCTCAAATTGACGCTGGAGAAAACCATTTCTACATTACAGCATATCGTGAAAGATACCTTTCAACGGGCTAGAGGTGAGTTTATTGAATTGCAATTTATATCATTACTTATTTATATTTATTTATTTATCTACTGCGTCCACACATCTTACCTATGTCCGCATGACCTGGCCAAACCATTTGCCCGACCAAGATGATACTCGGCTGTCTTTTTTGGGTCGGTCCGAATATGGTCCTCAACCACTTCCGGGAACAAATTTCTAACCAGGAGTGGACCTAATACTACCGTTATGGTATAGTTTTGCTAATTTTAATTCTAGATTACTGCCCCCCTATAATCCCATTACTGTGTGTCTATAGCTAATTGCTGTATTATTATGCAATTTTATAATGTGAATCAAAATTTCAGCAGCCAATGTAAAATGTTGGTCCGTCACTAAACATGTTGAATTATTTTTTCCATGTTGAATTTCAGCTGTTCAAGAAACTGGCAAATTACCGCGCGCCCTGACTGAACTAAGACTAGTACAGAACAAAACTGCCATCGAAAATCCCCGCATCGAAATAGAAGCTGTGGAAATAGCGAAAAATATAAATAATAAACATTAATGTAAGTAGTCATTATATATACCGTCAGAGTACAGTATCTATACATGTGTATAACTACAAAAGTAGCCAATCATAGCGCAACGCGACCAGTACAAGGAGAGTAGACGTAGAATGTTTGCTCTATTCATGTCTGTGTGTCATATGTTGCGGGGGGAAATCGTATTCATAGACACCACTACGAAAGCCATCGCCTGTCACTATGGAACTTATACAAAACAATACATATTAAAAACTTCACTTGCAACCTTGCCTGTTGATATACCTACATCAAAATAATTGTCATTGTTTATGTGTTCGAAGTGTAATTATGATCTAAATAAGCCTTTGAGAATGCCGAAAGGCGAAACCGGTTAGGCATTGTAATTATAACACACACGGAACTCTATAAACACCTAAGAGTTACTAAAATGCACGTCTTGGCAAAATCAAGAGACAAAATCGTTCAAACTCTTCCAAAGGATAAAAATACAGCAGAACTTGAGTCACGCCTCCAATTCCACAAGAAATTAATGGTGGGTTCGCAGACTGGTCGAGCGGGGTTGGGTAGTATCCGGAGACAAACAGATAAAGACATTACAAAATATTTTCTGGAGCAGGATGAGAGCGATGCCTATAAGGTGCACGCGATGAACCTGGAGATGCAGAATGAATGGCTTACTCTGGGCGAATTTTGTATTCCCATGGCCTTGCAGTGGCGTACCTTATTGTATGACTGGTCGCCGGCTTTGCTTAAGTTCTACCTGAACGCGTTTCAATTGACCCTCCCCGACCCAAGTAATCTGGTCAGGTGGGGGAAAGCCACAGATAAAACATGTAATGCATGTGGAGAAGCGATTGGAACTGCTAGGCACCTGCTGGTAGGTTGTAGGACGTTACTAGACCGGGGTCATTACTCACGCCGACACGATAGGGTATTGGAAATCATACGTGAGGCTGTCAGTTTGGCGGTAGCGAGAGCGAAAAAGGGATTAACCACAAACAAAAGAAATGACATTGCGTTTGTAAAGGAAGGCTGTTCAAAGAAAGTACCTCAAAAGCCATACTCAATTTTGATGGCTGCCGCCGATTGGACTATACTCTCAGACACGTATGAAAAATACTACAAAATCCCGGAGGATGTATTTGCCTCGTCATCCAGACCCGACATATTCCTGTTTTCGAGGATACACAGGCGTGCGGTGCTCGTGGAGCTGACGGTGCCGTGGGAGACCAACATACCGAAGGACCACGCCATGAAGACAAATAAATACTTTGACTTGACCAATGAGTTAACCAAAAATGGCTATGTGATTAAACTCTGTGCCGTAGAAGTAGGAGCAAGGGGAATTCCAGCTAAATCCCTGTATAATTTATTAAAGGACCTTGGATTGCCAAGAGCTTCAGTAAGCTCTTTACTAAAACGAGTATCCAAAGCGGCATTGATAGGATCTTACCAAATCTGGTTGGGCAGGGGGGGGAACATTGTTGACGGTGGAAGGTGATCGTTTATGCGCATAGTAAGGTGGCCACCCTAAACCTACTCGAATGGGTCGCAAGTCCCAGACGCCGTCGGGGTGTTCCCCCCTGTGCCACGCTATGGACCCGGCGCCCGCACGGAGAATCCATGGAATGCTAAGAATACGGTCTCATTGTGGAACAGTACAAGTGAAGTTTTCAATATGTGTATCAATTTCCATCAAGTGCCTTCAATCAACAGTATCAATAATAACAAAACAATACACTCATAATTTCAGACACACACATATTTGTTATACTATTTTATTTGGAGTATGTATTGAAAGAGGAGAAAGACTCTGTATGGCGCCTCCCCTGCACTGTGTCGTGTTGCTCGATGTAGCCAATAATATTGTGTAACCACAGTTATGTAGGTAGAAGTAATATAATTATACAAAATAAAAATGGAAAAAACAGTAGAAATTTCATGTGATACGTAGAAATGTCAGTGCAATGTTAATACGCTGATGATATTTATAGAAGATTTTAATGTTATAAAACGGTTTTAAAAATGAAGTTCCACATTTTTGTGAATAAAGTCAAGCTTATAGTAAAGTTATGCTATCATGTGATGTATATTTTTGCTACACTCGTATCTAAACTCAAGAAAGTTTCTGTATGCAGAAATGATAAAAGACAATAACAAAGATGATAATTGTACATAGTAGGTAGTGTAATGTCAAAAGTTGTCTGGTTAAAATAAAATCATAAAATACAAATATTGTAGACCATTTTTACACAGCACACTAGATCAAATTAAGCTAATATATAAAACCTGGCCGCCAATTCACGGCTTGGTTTCTAAAACATACACGAAAATTTAAAAGATTTCGTACACTCGCTTACAAATCGTTTAACGTTGAAAAATGATGTTGATCTAATGATCAGCTGATAAGCAGAACTCCATGACCTGAATTAGGTCAAGCGTAGCTGATTTAGTGTTTTTATTTACATTTCCGTCTTTAGCGTTGTTTAATTTGTAACAAATCAGATGTAGTCCAAAAACGTTCCTTGTTTAAAATTACCATACTAAGTTTCGTTTCCTAATTCAGACACTGGTAGGAGCCCTTTTGGTAGTTTATGCCCATTTCCTGTTTTGTCTTCTTCTAGATATGACCATTTCCGGATTTGACCACTTCCTTCTGTGACCAGATGTTTAGAGGTCCAGTTCTTGCTAAGACCACTTTCTTATCTGTCCACCCTTAGTACGGTGTACAAAATGATTCATCAAAATAAATTTAAAACTATTCACGTTCCTATTCACACAACGTCATTCCAAAGTAGGCAAGGTTTAAGCGGCTTGTGTTATGGGTCTCAGACCACGGATATTAGTACTTATATACTTTAATCAAAAAAATAAAGAATTATGAAACAGGGGTTGGTTTATAAGTATGTATAAGCAGGAACTGGACCTCTAAACATCTGGTCACAGAAGGAAGTGGTCAAATCCGGAAATGGTAATATCTATACATATAATAAAATGATAGAAGAGTCAAAACTGTACATTGGAAATATTTAAAAAAAAACACTTGCTGGGTGTTCAACTTATGATACCGAAGCCGAAAATATAGTTAGAAATTTTTTTGTCTGTTTGTCTGTTTGCTTTGCTTTGTCCGGAAGGATCTCGAAAAGTACTCAATAGATTTGGTTTAAATTTTGCACAAGTATTACTTAGAGGTGGGGTCTTCAAATAGGCTATATATTATCACGCTACATATCCTAGGGGCTAAGCAGAGAGCAATGAAATATGTAAGATGGTGGATTGATTTAACCAAAAGGTAGCAGGAATATTAGTAAGAGATAGGTCTTACACACATGCTACATATTATTACGCTACTTAGTCTAGAGGCTTGGCAGAAAAGAATTCAAATCCAAACCAAATTGGCATCATAACATAATTTTCACGCGTACGAAGTCGCGGGCAACAGCTAGTCTAGAATAAGACAAAACAGGAAATGGGCATAAACTACCAAAAGGGTAGGAGCATGTTGTCACGTATAAGAACGTTCGCAAAACTTCACGTTTACAATAATATCCTATACGCATTAGCAGACTTCATGTTTCACATAAACAATTGACCCGTTGGCCGTCGACATTCGACAATATTTCATTAGAAACTGGCTTTATGCACATAAACTTTCAATAAATCAATTTTGCAATATTGTTGTTAATACATTTTTCTCGGGTATTTTTGTATAAGTTTAAATTAATTTTAAGTGTTATAGTTTATTAAAATAGAATTTCATCGTTTTATCATTCATTCATCAATTTGCACTTCTTTTTAGTGTATCGACTTTTAGCAACACGTTAAATTGTTTAAAATTGCGTTAAATTATATTGTTTTTTTTTTATACTACTTAGGTGGCAGACAAGCTTACGGCCCACCGGAAGGTTGGTAACCGTAGCCTATAGACGTTTGCAACACCAGAGGCGCTACACACGCGCTGCCGACCCGGCGCAGGTTGTGACGACCCACAGTTGAATTTTTTCAAGCCGCCCGTAAGGCCTTCAACTTGGCTTAACGACTGTCATTTTACTGACAACCGGGACCAACGGCTTATCGTGGCTTCCGAAGCACGGAAACGCTCGTAAATAAATGTCACAAAGTGGTCCACATGGTGGTCACCCATCCATATTCGGCCATAGTAAATGTTGCTTACTGCAGTGATCGTTTACAGAACACTGAGTCCGCGGAGCCACGAGCGCTTCATCTGTCATCATTGTTTTTAGATAATTGTTCATGTTAATGACGTTGTTGTGTGATACCTTCCAAAGATTTATTTTTGTAAATGTCAATCATCGTTAAATATTTAACTAACATAATATAAATTATATTATGCGAAAGTTTGTAAGTGTGAATGTGTAGATGATTGCTATTCTTCTTCACTTTAGACGTCTGGCTTTGGTACCGAGATAGTTTGTACTCTGGTATAACACATAGGCTTTTTATTCCCGGAATAATTTCCCATGGGATGCGGGAACGGGAACTAAATTACAGGCAGGCGTAAGCGCGGGCGCTCATTAGTGATTATAATCTCGAAATTTGCATAACGTTATTATTTATGATTCACTAGATATGATGATAATTCTGTTTAAAATCCTGAATTCAGAGTGTATTTAGCCATTTTAAATGTAACATAAACAATACTATCACGCTTATATTTGCGAGGAGGTAGGCAGAGGTATTACACCCTCAATTTGACAGTTGCATTTTTGGTCCCATGTAAAAGGATACAGGCCTATTGCCATCACCGAGCACTACCTTTATAAAGGGGTAAATGCACATACAATATCAGAAATCCGTGCATTTTTGAACGGAAAAAAAAGCTTACGTGTGCTTATATGGTAGTAATTGAAGCTTGATAGCAAATGTTATGTATAAGACAATAATATTTTAAATGAATTTTAATGCTGTGATTTAAAAATTGTGTTAACTGTTGACCAATAAATCAATGTCTTCCATAATCGTTAAGTTTTTATGCCTAGGAATATTCGTTATACATATCTGTTATTAGACTATGTTTAAGTAGTTAAAAGGTTAATTAATTAAGGGGCCGTGTACACGAGCGAGATAATCGCGGCGATATTATTGTCGTGTTACGTATTTCCATACACTCTCTATGAACGCGTCTACACACGGCATAGAGCAACGCGACCGTACAAGGCGACCAGACATAGCATATTTACATACATACATATACAGGGTGAATTTTTCAAAAGGGATTGGATGGCCAAATCCGAAACTATAAGGAATAGCGAAAAATGCTCAAAGGAGTCACGAGCCCGATTTTGATGAAACTTAAAACCTCATCATTAGATTTTTGAAAAACCAATAATCCTAGCTGGGAATCGAATCCATTGATTTTGAAAAAAAAAACGCACCCTTTATTATTACACCATACGATAGTGTTGCTATTAAGGATCATATTCTGGGAAGTAATGATATACGACAAACTACAGAAAATAGCTCATCTTTAACAAAATACATTTTATTTTTCTTACGTTAACTGATTAATTGTTCAAAACCTTTGCAATACATAGCTAGATTCGAAACCTCAAGGATCGTGCTGCATTCAATATTTAAATATTATTGATTCCGTTGAGAATATTCTCTAAAAAATCATTCTGAGCATAATTTAAAACACGGAATAGTTACGATCTTTTCTGGGATTTCGAACGAAACAAATTATGATACAAAATTTAGGTACATGAAATATGCATTCTACCAAAATTCCAAATGTTCCTTAAATTTGGCGTATATCATTAGTTTGCAAAATTTGATCCTTAACAGCGACTCTATCGTATGGTGCAATAATAAAGGGTGTGTTTTTTTTTCAAAATGAACATGTTCGATTCCCAGCTAGGATTATGGGTTTTTCAAAAATCTAATGATGAGGTTTAAAGTTTCATCAAAATCGGGCTCGTGAATCCTTTCAGCATTTTTCGCTATTCCTTATAGTTTCGGATATGGCCATCCAATCCCTTTTCAAAAATTCACCCTGTATATGGTCATGCCTTTATCCCTGAAGGGGTAGGCAGAGGCGTATTATATGCCCACATTTCACCTTTTTTAGATTTTGTTTCACGTAATAGGTAGGGAGCCGTATTTTCTTTATGGGTCTGTCTGTCTGTCTGTCTGTCATATCTAGCGTGGTGAAATCTCATATAGTATACACTACTGCAATAGAATAGAATAGAATAGAATAAAACTTTATTTGCACACCATGTTAAATTTTACATAAATAAATAATTGCAGATATTGTACAAAGGGCGGCCTTATCGCTAAAAAGCAATTTCAGCCAGGCAACCTTGGGATGGACAGAAAAAGATATAGATTATAAGACAAATGGGTAGTTTAGGTGTAGAAATAAAATGATACAAAACAATACACACATACCAGAAGGTGTATAAATAAACAAAGAACTAAGTAAGTACACATACAAATATACCTACATACAAAATACACATACATATAAATTTACATACATATAAATAGATATACATATAACTATACATACTTATAAATATACGTACATACCAATAAACATACTTAAAAGCATACATTTCAATGTGGAAAGAAAAAAATAATAAAATATCAAGCTAAGGAACATACTTTGACTGCCTCTGTGGCGCAGTCGGTACTCGGTAGTGATACCGCCTGCGGCGCTGGAGGTCGTGGGTTCGATTCCCACCGGAGAGAAATATTTGTGTGACCCATAAATGTTTGTCTCAAGAGTCTGGGTGTTTCTATGTATAATATGTATGTATTTAAAAGTATATAAGTATTAATATCCGTGGTCTGATACCCATAACACAAGCAGGTCATTCCTAGTTTACTTTGGGATCAGATAGCGTTGTGTGAGATGTCCGTGAATATTTATTTATTATTTTTATTTTTACTACCGGGTTAAATAATGTTGTCTCACCAAACGCTTAACTACAACCAAAGACGGACTCAAACTCAAACTCAAAAAAACATTTATTTCGCATAATCCTAATACATAGGCACTTGCGACACGTCAATGAATACAATGCAAATAGTACCACCAGTTCGGAACGCGGCCCGCTTGAGAAGAACTGGCAAGAAACTCGACGGGCTTTTCTTTTTGTGCTCTATTTACAAAAATTTAAACTAAAAATCACAAACTATTGCTTGAGAATGCAGTAGAGCAAGCAGATCATTTCCAGGCTTCCCTGTCAAGCAAATAATCGTCAACTGAATAGTAGCCCCTGCGGTACAATTTACTTTTTATACACTTTTTAAACTTATTTAAGGGCATACTTTTTATTTCATTTGGAAGCCTGTTGTAAAAACGTATACAGTTACCCAGGAAGGAATTACTGACTTTTTTCAGTCTACACTGATGACAAGCAAGGTTATCTTTATGTCGGGTATTTACACTGTGTATATCGCTGCAAATAAAACAATCCCGTTGGTGTCCCCTACGTAATAGGGTAGGTCATTTATATAAATTAAAAATAAAAATGGTCCGAGTATCGAACCCTGTGGAACGCCCATAGTAACCACCGATCCCTCTGAACGTGTGCCACCAACATCGACCCTCTGAGTTCTATTGCTCAAATATGAAGTCAGAAGATCGAGAGCCTTATTCCTTATCCCATATTGATGCAGTTTCCTGATCAATGTTTCATGTTGAACACAATCAAAAGCCTTTGACAAATCGCAGAACACACCAAGCGCATCATGTTTATCTTCCCAGGCCTCATAAATACTCTTCATCAAATCTACACCAGCATCGGTAGTCGACCGTCCTTTAGTGAAGCCAAACTGTTTAACATGAAATAATTTGTGATTGTTAAAATAGGTCAGCATCTGCTCAAGTATTAATTTTTCAAATATCTTGCTCAAAGTCGGCAATACCGAGACAGGTCTGAAATTACCTGGATCAGAAGCACTGCCAGCCTTGAACAAGGGTATAACTTTACTATGTTTCATTAAATCAGGAAATACACCCCCTGAAACGCAATCGTTAAACACAGCTGCCAAGTGGGGGGCAATGACATCAATGACACTAGACACAGATTTTACTGATAGCCCCCATAGGTCTGCAGTTTTTTTAACATTAATAGCCTTAAAAGCTTTCAAAATGCCATTACAGTTGACAGCCGTGAATTCTAACGCGTCTTGACAGCTATCTACACATTCTGATAATAATTGCTCAGCAAAAGTGGAAGACGACCGAAGAGTATTCGTTATACCAATAGGTATATTACTGAAAAAATTTTCGAACTCAGTCGCTACTTCCAGATCCCCTGTAACGTGGCGACCGTTTATCTTTAAATGAAAGCTTCGTTCACTCGTTTTAGACCTACCGCATTCAGAATTTATAATGTTCCAGGTAGTTTTAATTACATTTGTCGAAGCTGTAATTTTATTTCTAACTAGCTGAGCCCGCAACTTCGTTTACGTCACATAAGGTGTATGAAAGGAAAGGTATTTCTTCATCAGAGTCATCAATCAGCGTCTGAAACTGCCCTGTTTGCTTAATCATAAAAGAGCTTAATGATTAAGTCTATTTTAAAACAATTCACAAACAGAATTGTTTAAAAATAGTCTTAATCATTAAGCTCTTTTATGATTAAGCCAACACGCCAGTTTAGGTTCACTCACATTCAAAGAAACCCCTACAATTAAAATTTTCAAAATATCTGATTCTTAAAAGTGTTATAACTCTTTTATTTCTAAACCGATTTACATAAAACAAACGCTAAATGTTAACTGGAGCAAACCTCAACACAATAAAAAAAACCGCATTGCAATCGGTTGAGCGGTTACTGAGATTAGCGTGCACAACCGTACAGACAAACAGATATACAGACATACAGACAAACAGACAAAAATTCTAAAAAACATTGTTTTGGGTTCTATTGCGTTCATAAAGCCCCCCTATAATATTTTTTCTTATTTATCTTTCATGTACAGACAGCGACCTGTTACAATTTTATTATATGTATTGATGAAATTTGACTTTGCCAAGGAACAGACCTGTCTAAATGTCTTTGAATATTTTTTAACATATTCCTGAAAGTCAGGGTTGAAATTAAATGATTTTTCCGAATAAAGTTCATAAAGTCTCTTACGACTTTTATAAATACCGGGTGTTGCCCAGTCACTGAAAACAAAACTGCTTCCGAACGATACTGTTTTTGGTGTAAAGATTTTCCCAAACACATCATGGATTAAGTTGAATAAATCAGCATAAGATTTATCCACAGTAGTGTAATCGGGCAATTCTGTTATCTTATTTACTATATTTTCTCGGAAAATTTCTAAGCGTTTTGAGTTGACTGGTACAAAACTGATTACATTCTTATTTCTGGTAATATTTTTAGAGTACAGAGCCGATTGTCCTCGATGATCAGATTTTACAGGGTCCACAATACAATTCCTAACAGGTTGTATATTACTAAAAATGTTATCAATACAAGTAGCACTAGTGGCAGTTATACGAGTAGGTTCTAGAAATACGTTATATAAACCAAAGAATTTCAATAAATTTAACATTTTCCGTCTCTTTTTTTGTTGGTTCCAGCGAAGAATCTAAAATATCTACATTGAAATCTCCACAAATTACTACTGATTTTTTAGAGCACTGGCATTTAAACAAAGCTTCTTCCAGCTTCTCTTCAAACTGTATGTATGGAGCATCCGGGGGACTGTATACGCTTAATACAATGAACTGCTCGAACTCAATACTAGCTATTTCAATAACTCGTTCAAGAGAGAGGCTTACTATATCTTTACGTTCTTTAAATTTTATAGACTTCTTAATAAGAATTAATGAGCCTCCTCGTATACATTTTGTCCTACAGAACGAGCTAGCAACCTGGTGATTTTTAAAGTTGAACATGACTTCATGACGCCTTAACCAATGTTCTGTGACACAAAAAATATCAATGTCATTCAAGTTCATGTACAACTCTAACACCAGTTCTTTCCCATTAATAAGGCCCTCTACATTTTGGTGCACCAGGTGTAAACCAAAATTTTTATGATTAGTAGATTCAATGGCCTGAGAGCAGTCAGATTCAAAATTTTGCTGTGGCTGATGTAAAACTAAATTGCCAGATTTAACATTCATTGATTCGTATATTATGTCAAGCTTAGTGCAAGAACGTTGCTCTTTTGTCCCATAATCTAATTTAAATTACTTGGATATAAATAGCTATCCATAGTTCTATTATCAGTAATGTCATATTTCTGCTCAAAAGGAGCAGGTTGGGTAGCCAGATTTTTGGCTAGTATATCTATAAAATAATGTAGCGAAAATGCTACCTGTCTTTTAAAATAATCCAGAAGCTTATGCTTTCTTTTAGTCAAGTAAAAATAATAATTCTTCCTAACAATAGTGTTAGTGTCAATTAAATGAAACTTTTTATTGTGACATGTTAATGTGTCCAATGACAAATTTAAATGGTACCTAGTCCTATTTTCCGCAACTGGCATACCCTGGCAATAAGGCAGTGTGTAAATAATAATATTATTTAACTCTAATGAGCTTAATTTACTATAGTATTCAATGAGTTTTTGTTTGATTATACCTGCCCTGTTTCCTATGAAAATAACCAGATTATCTTGCCTTTGGAATTTATAACTAAAAGCCCTTCTAATCGTTGTAGGCAGCGCATTCCACCAATAGCAATCGGCTTTTACTATGATTTGCATAAGTATAAGCGTACTCCTTTCGGGGAACGCTTTGATGGAGGGAGAAGTCTCATTATGACCCCTCCCCTCCCGATAAAAGTCGTAGATCGTGTTGCTCTATGAAACCGGTGATATTATCGCGACGAGAGATTGTATATAAATACGTGGCACGACGGTAATATCGCTGCTTTCTTACGCTCGTGTAGAGGGCCCTTAATTATTATTTAAATTTAAGCGTGTAAGTAAAAGCTAAATGAATGTTTTATTGGAATACAATATACGCCGCGTGGAATTATATTTGTGAATTTACTACTTATTAAATAAATTGTACACTGAAATGTTTTTTGTTTTATTAAATCGGATTATGTGCCCCTGATACGATGTCTGTTTCAAAAATCAAACCAAAATATCTTCAGAAAGAAAGAAAGAAAGAAAAATAAATTTATTTCACATAGGCATATACAGATGCTCTTGTAAAACGTCCAGAATTCCATTCGTGTAGGTCACAAAGTTACACTTATGAACGTCAGGAGCGGTGCTTATTGCTACTACATTCTACATGGTGAATTTTTGAAAAGGGATTGGATGGCCAAATCCGAAACTATAAGGAATAGCGAAAAATGCTGAAAGGAGTCACGAGCCCGATTTTGATGAAACTTAAAACCTCATAATTCGATTTTTGAAAAACTCATTATCCTAGCTGGGAATCGAACTTGTTGATTTTGAAAAAAAAAACACACCCTTTATTATTACACCATACGATAGAGTCGCTGTTAAGGATCAAATTTTGCAAAGTAATGATATACGCCAAATTTAAGGAACATTTGGAATTTTAATAGAATGCATATTTCATGTACCTAAATTTTGTATCATAATTTGTTTCGTTCGAAATCCCAGAAAACATCGTAACTATTCCGTGTTTTAAATTATGCTCAGAATGATTTTTTAGAGAATATTCTAAACGGAATTAATAATATTCCTTAATTATTCCTTGAGGTTTCGAATCCAGCTATGTATTGCAAAGATTTTGAACAATTAATCAGTTTAACGTAAGAAAAATAAAATGTATTTCGTTAAAGATGAGCTCTTTCCTGTAGTTTGCCGTATATCATTACTTCCCAGAATATGATCCTTAATAGCAACACTATCGTATGGTGTAATAATAAAGGGTGTGTTTTTTTTTCAAAATCAATGGATTCGATTCCCAGCTAGGATTATTGGTTTTTCAAAAATCTAATGATGAGGTTTTAAGTTTCATCAAAATCGGGCTCGTGACTCCTTTGAGCATTTTTCGTTATTCCTTATAGTTTCGGATTTGGCCATCCAATCCCTTTTGAAAAATTCACCCTGTATATTTGTGTCTGTGAGCAAGAAACATGGCAATAAAATCCCACGTCCACGCTTTTCTAATAGCCAGTAATTACATTCGTTTTCTAATTAAGTAGACACAGTAGTATTGTAAAAAAAACAGTTGATTGAATATTTTTCAATTTCGCTAAATGAACGATGCTTTTTTATACTAATGAGGTGACAGACAAGCTTACAGCCCACCTAATTGGTTACCGTAGCCTATTAACGTTTGCAGCACCAGAAACGCAACACACGCGCTGCCGACCCGGGAGCAGGTTGTAACGACCCAGTTGTAATTTTTTAATTCTCCCACGAGGCCTTCAACTTGGCATAACGACAGTCATATTACTGACAACCGGTGTGTGAGGATTTTCGACATTTTATCATCAGTCATGTCTAGAACCCAAAATGACGTGTTTATGGAACCATCATTGGTTATGAAAATTAAAACAAGTATTTAATTAATAATAATTTAATAGATTCATTTGTCAAGCACAGATTTATTTCTTCGGCCATTAAATTGTGACTCTATGAGACCTAGTTTTGTAAACAGTTAGGCCGCCTACAGCTATAATGAGGACTATCAGAAGTATATGATACACCCACATAATCGAGGTGTAGTACTGGAGTACGACTGCCGGGTTAGTTATGATGAAGCAAGGAGTCAAGTATGCGAGGCAGAGCAACCGCGTTATCGAGAAACCGACGTCCCATGTCACCTTCATCTGAAAATTTGAAGAAACTTACTACCTCGATACTGATGAATGCAAGTCCGGTTGATCGGACCCTTTCGGACTGGACAACTGAACCGTACTATGGTCAACACAGAATACATACATACATCATATGGTTACGCCTTTATCCTCGAAGGGGTAGGCAGAGGCATTTCACCTTTTTAGAATTTGTTCCACGTAATAGGTGGTGAGCCGTATTACCGTGTTGAGATATGAGACAGGCGCAGGTTGTGACTGCCTGCTGTTAAAATGTTTCAAGCCGCCTAAAAAGGCCTTCAACTTTGGCTTAACGATTGCCATTTTTACTGGCAACCGGGACCAACGGTTTGACCTGGCTTCCGAAGCACGGAAACGTTCAAATAAAATTTCACAAAGTGATAGAATAGATATTTGCATATACACTACAGACGAAGGAAGTCACCGAGCGTGAATAATTTCTAGAAGACTTTCTCCGTACAGACAAAAACTCTCAGCTCTGTCACTAGACTCACTAGTGAAAACCTCACAAAGCACGATAACGTATATCAATTATTTCAGAGAAAAAGACTGGTAGGTACATAGATGATGGATAATACAAAAGGAAGCATCTAGCACAAATTAAAGATAGTACAGATGGAAACCTACATACTAAATTCGCTGAGGCTACGCACATATAGATAACTCATTCACAGACACGAGGTCAGGCGGGCTCACTCAACCGAATTTTCTTGCTTCGATGCTGATTTGTGCGCGAGTGTGTGTAGCAGAGGGTAGGTGTGAAAAAAAGTACATACCTACATGAGTTTTCCATCTGTACTGTCTCTAATTTGTGCATCTAGTCTAGACAGATCTATTCTCTAAATGTTCTATAGTTATTTTGTGGATCTATCTGGGGCAATTGAAATCAATTGCGGCATGTTTCGGCCACTGTATTGTTTTTAATTGCTCCAGAAATATTCGGTATTGGACATTGCTTAGTTCTTCTTTATTGCTCACTAGCTGTTACCCGCGACTTCGTCCGCGTGGAAATTATGTTATAAGCAAAGTTTGAACCGCATTCTATCGAGCCTCTAGGATAAGTCGGAATCAAAATGTGGGAACAAATTTAGGACATCCTCCAACTTACTCGGGGAGCTATGCGCTAGATGGATTTTTTATTTTTTTAACGTGAGGAAAATCCCACATGAATGTATTATGACTCCTACTGACTAAGAACCACACGTATCCTACCTAACAGCCTACGGTTGGGAGCCGCGGGTAAGCCCTCTAAAGGATACCCCGGGACTGCGCTACATGGATAGGAAGAGACCTTATGGTTTTAGTGGGTCCAAGGCCGGTATGACATACGTGTTTATTAATTAGCCCTTAGACTTATTACTACGTCTAACCTAACCTAACCAGCAGGTTAGGTAGCATACGCTGAGATGTGACCGTTTTCTGGGCAATGTTTGGCGTTCATAGCTTATTGGGGGAACGGGAAGCTATAGTATAATACCTAGGATAATTATCTATGTACACGCCGCATATTTGTCGTAGAAATAAATGGTTTTTCTTTCTTCTTTCTTTCTTTCTTTCAATGATCAAAAGTATCCTAGATCATTACTTAAGCTCAAATTGTGCCAAATACCGTTCAAATTAATTTAGTAGTTTGGGCGTGATATTTATTCGGGATACAGACAGTTTTCTTTTAATTAGGTATTAGGTAGGTACTTCTTCAAATGAATTGGTAGATTATAGATATTTTCTTAGTTTTTGAAGAAAATACCGGCCGTTGTTAAAAAAAGTTAAAGCAGTTACGTAATTACGTAATTGGGGCATAAAATTGCGTAACCAGTTCCGTAATTGATAAATCCGTAATTTTGGAAGCCCTAGTCGAGAGTCTGTACATGGAAGATATTTTGAAAATTTTAATTGTAGGGCGTTCTCTAATCGATACTGAAGCCAAAAATGTAGTTAAAATTTTTCATGTCTGTCTGTCTGTCTGTATCCCGAATAAGTATCACGCCGAAACTATTGAATAGATTTGAATGAAACTTGATAAAATTCGAGCTTATAATCCGAGGAAGATTCTAGGATACTTTTGATCCCAATATTTTGCGCGGTTCCTGCGGGAGAGGGGCTGAAAGAGATAATGGTTTTTCCGGCATATGTTCCTAATGCGTGGTCCGATTCCAAAAAAATTTCGTGTCATAAAGGGAGTAGGTACTTTAAGGATTGTGTCACACGAGTTTTAATGTTGAGGGTTTTGTAGTTCAGGAATTAGAGACATCTCAAGTATCGCAAAACCATGAACCAAAGAATGAAACGTTTCCTTGGAATTTGTGGGTAAATCTAAACTGGCGTGTTGGCTTAATCATAAAAGAGCTTAATGATTAAGGGACTGAATCATTTTACAATAGACCTAATCTTTAAGCTCTTTTATGATTAAGTAAACAGGGCAGTTTCATACGCTGCTTGATGAGTCTGATGAAGAAATACACCTCCTTTCATACACCATGCGTGACGTAAACGAAGTTGCGAGGGTCAGCTAGTAGATTTAATAATTTTCAAAAGTAGGCAGTATCTACGCCTGTCCATTTCAACACGGCAATACGGTTCACCACCTATTACGTTACGTGGGACGAATTATAAAAAGATGAAAATATAATATGCCTCGATACCCCTTTGGGGATAAAGGCGTGACCGTATGCATGTACTTATAATGTTTAAGGTGACTTAATTTATGTATCTACCTATGTCACTGTAGCCAAAGCTCAACATTTTCCAGTAAAGTTGTATTTTTAAGTTTGTGTTCATTATAAACTACGTTTGTGTGGCGTGTTGGCTTAATCATAAAAGAGCTTAATGGTTAAGGCTATTGTATAATAATTCTATACTGACTTATTGCGAGGGTCAGCTACTTTAATTTTAATTTTTCATGTCTGTCTATATCCCGAATAAGTATCACGCCGAAACTACTGATTCGATTTAAATGGTAATTTGGTACAATCTGAGCTTATGATCCAAAAAAGGTAAGATAATTTTGAACCCGATATTTTGCGCGGTTCCTTTGGGAGAGGGGATGAAAGACCAATGGTTCATTAGTTGTAACTTCTCAATGCGTGGTCCGATTAAATTTTTTTATAGTTTCATAAAGGGAGTAGGTATGTAAAGAATTGTTTCACACAAGTTTCAATGTTGAGGGTTTTGTTGTTCAGAAATTAGAAACATCTCAACTTTCGCAAAACCTAGAATTCAAGAGTCCCTTTGAATGTAAGGTTTAATCTAAACTGGCGTGTTGGCTTAATCATAAAAGAGCTTAATGATTAAGGCTATTGTACAATAGACTTACCCTCATATTCATAATCGTTTATTAAACCTATTTTAGTTAAAACACACTTTAAGTCTATTGCTGTCTCTAACCATACTCTGTCATTGGTTAGAGACAGTAATAGACTTAAAGTGTGTTTTAACTAAAATAGGTTTAATAAACAATTATGAATAAGGGGGTTAATCTTTAAGCTCTTTTTTGATTAAGCAAACAGGGCAGTTTCACACGCTGCTTAATGAGTCTGATGGAGAAATACCTCTTCTGTCATAGATCTTATGTGACGTAAACGAAGTTGCGAGGGTCACAGCTAGTCTATACAGATAATAAACTGTAGAGGGTCGAAAGTCTGTACATGGAAGTTAATTTGAAAATTTTAATTGTAGGGGTCAGAGGACGGTGAGAGGGTCGCTCACCGTCCTTACAGAAGCAGGCCCATGACGGCAGCGTGACATGAGGAACTCACGCACAGCCCCCTTTAGAAGCGGGATCACACCTGAAACCCCCCAAAGACGCGGGATTGCACTCGAACCACCCCTGGGCGAGGCCGCAGTGGCGGCCGTAGGTCTATTGGGAGTCCTGGGATATCCTTCCGTGGGCTTACCCGGGCTCACAACCATAGGCTGTTGGACGTTACATGAGGTTTTTTGGTCGGTAGGAGTCCGGCATAACATACATTAGGATTTTCCCTCACGTAAAAAAAGGGCAGTCTCTAATCGAAACTGAACCCGAAAATGTAATTTGAATTTTTCATGTCAGTCTGTCTGTCTGAATCCCTAATAAGTATCACGCCGAAAACTACTGATTGGATTTTAATGAAATTTAGTACAATTTGAGCTTATGATCTGAGAAAGGTTCTGGGATACTTTTGATCCCGATATTTTGTGCGATTCCTTTGGGAGAGGGGATGAAAGACAGGATTGTTTCACACAAGTTTTAATGTTGAGGGTTTTGTAGTTCAGGAATTAGAGACATCTCAACTTTCGCAAAACCTAGAATTTAAGGATCCCTTTGAATGTGAGGGTAAATCTAAACTAAATGGTTCAGGTTCAGGTTCATCATCCCGCCTTTATCCCCGAAGGGGTAAACAGAGGCATATTATATACCCACATTTCACCTTTTTATAATTTTTTAAACTAAATGATTAAGGCTATTGTTAAATAAAACAATTCAGTCCGCGCCGAAGGCGTGGACTGAATTGTTTTATTTAACAAAATGTTTATTTAACAAAATGTTTTGGAATAGACTTAATCTTAGGCTCTTTTATGTTTAAGCAAACAGGGCAGTTTCATAAGCTGATTGATGAGTCTGATGAAGAAATATCTCTCCTTTCATACACCATAATATATGTGACGTAAACGAAGTTGCGAGGGTCAGCTAGTATAAAATATAATTTCATTGACTGCCGCTGCGGCGTAGTCGGTGTAGTGATGCCGCCTGCCGCACCGAAGGCGAAGGTCCTGGGTTCGATGTCTTTTTTCTCTATCGGGCTTCCAAGATATTTAGCGTGATAATATGTAGCCGGTGTGTAAAACCGATCTCTTACTAATATTCCTGCAACGTTTTAGCTTAATCAATCCCCATACTTACATATTTCATTGCCCTCTGCCTAGTCCCTAGGATATGTAGCGTGATAATATATAGCCTATTTAAAGATCCTACCTCTAGATTTACTAATCAAGTAAAAGATTAATTAAAATTATTCGTTTCTGTATTTTGCAAAAATATGCAAACAGATTTTCATTGTTGTCTGCCGAGCTCCTAAAATATTTAGCGTAATTATATGTTGTCTTGGTGTAAAACCTATCTCTTAGGTACTAATATTCCTAGTACGTTTTAGTCGAATCAATCCACCGGTTTACACATTTCATTGCTCACTGCTTAGCCCCTAGGATATGTAGCGTGATAATATATCGCCTATTTTAAGGCCCCACCTGTAAGTAATATTTGTGCAAAATTTGAACCAAATCTGTTCAGTACTTTTCGAGATCCTTCCGGACAAAGCAAAGCAAACAGACAAACAGACCAAAAAAAATTCTGACTATATTTTGGGGTTCGGTATCTTACATAGAACACCTAGCGAGTATTTTTTTTTAAATATTTCCAATGTACTGTTTTGACTTTTCTATCATTTTATTATATGTATAGATTGTTCTTGTTTGAAATGGTCGTGACGTACTGACGTCACCCACTCTGGCGAACGATGCGAATAATATGAAAATATCAAGAAAATACTAACCGATTCATTCGGTTCATCCACCAGCAAGGACTCGTACTCTTTCTCCAAGTGTGTGTGCACCCAGAATGTGCTTCCAATAATAAGATATTGTAGAGAAGGACCACAAAATATTATCCATACCATATATGCAATCATTTTTCTGTAAAACATTTTGAGCTCTTCAAATAACCGATATTGATCCTGATTGTAGAGGAACTGACCTATGACTTGACTGAGAACCCGTTTCAGAGTACCTATATTAAGTCAGTCAAATAAGACTGACTTTTCACTGCTGGATCTCTCGTAGTAGTCTATTAGGCCGAAAACTGGATCTCAGCGGAGAGGGCGTGGCGGCGGCGACAGCGGGGCGATGTAACGTATGGAGTCCCATAGAAGTGCAAGAGCGGGGAGCGCCTGTCACGCTGCGATTGGGCTGACGAGGCCTCTCCCAAGTTACACCACTACACATCTTTCCAATGCCTCGGTTCATCTGGCGAATTTGCCATCGGTTCTTCTACAGATGTGGTCAGCCCACTGCCATTTTAATTTACTTATTCTGAGAGCCATGGCGACCACTCTGATTCAATTTTAAGTAATGTAATACAAACCTTACTTCCTTTTTGCCCTTACAGATATTCTTGTACGCATGGGTGTAAAACCAATGCCGTTTGGTCATGTCCCAAACCCTAAGGGTGTCTCGCAATCTGGGTCCAAACACTAGCTTGTCGAACTCAAACGATCGCAGGGCCGCGAAATTATATTCCTGTTCTAATGCAAGTTCGTTCGCCGAGGATCTGGAGATTGCACAGATGTTTACATCAGTTTTTTTAAATTATAAACATTTT
Source organism: Miltochrista miniata (assembly GCA_933228765.1). Taxonomy (NCBI): domain Eukaryota; kingdom Metazoa; phylum Arthropoda; class Insecta; order Lepidoptera; family Erebidae; genus Miltochrista; species Miltochrista miniata. The sequence continues at coordinate 16,074,284 of OW121757.1, read as the reverse complement.
ACTAATGAAAAAAATAAAGATAGTTGGACATGGGCTTGTTGTTGCCAATGCAATAGAAGGGATGATTCTGAGCACTTTGGTGAGCTAAGTTCGGGATCGTCCAGGTCCAGATATTCATGGAATGATCAGGAGACGGGGACGGCAGTTTTTGCAACTAAAACATCTCTAAGTCTTGGAAACTGAAGTTTGCTTGCTAGAATGAAAATTAGCTCTTTTTCATTAGCATGATACGACAGCGATATGAATAGGCGCTTACGATTTTTAGTTCGAAATGATTCGATTCGAAATAGACACGCAATTCGTATCGTTGCCAATGAAGAAGTTCCCATTAATTAATGACTACTCATAATGTGTGAGTCCGTCTACTAACGCCAGTTTCAACAAGCTTAATCTCGCAGTAGGGCCATGTCCCGGCATCGGCATACACTTGGCTGGATACACTCCGAATCCTGTTTCAGTGCAAACGCTGGAGCAGAGCATCATGATGATTTGGTGTTGGACGCAGTACATTACCAGGTGTGGTATGTTGTACAAGTAACGGCTGTCTGCACCGTATTCTGTGTAGAATTGCCTCTCATAGTACGTCTGAAAGCAGTATGTTCAACATTAGATTCAACATTAGAATAGGATAGGTTCCGGATCTGTAATTTGGGAGGCTTACATCCTGCAGTGGACTGCCATCGGCTGATTTGATTGATTGGGCTTCTACGGCGTTCCACATAGATACGAGTATTCGGGGGCCAAGTCAACCTAAGCTCTGGCACAAGCATCTTTTATTACACGACGCGACGTTTCGACGATTCGTTAGCCAGCAAAGCCACTTGCAGGTAAGTTGGGGTTGGGCTCTGAAGCTCTCGGTAAAGCGTCATTGCCACCTAAATATTTATGTACAAATAACGTTTAAAACCATTCTGACCTGTATTGGGAAATTCGTTCTCAAAACCATGAAAAGCAGCGTATACGCTGCGGCTTTCTTCAGTTTCTGTTCAGTAATAACCCTACAGTCGCCAAGAACTCCAAAAGGTGTTTTGAAATGGTCTTGAAACATTTGCCACCGGTAGTAGGGCCCTGTGAAAATTCATAATCATGTCGGTGACCCTGGTAGGTGTAGGGGTCGCGGTGGGTTAATTCCATGGAGCAAATATAAGAGATAACAGAAGAGTCTTATATTTGCTCCATGGTTAATTCATAGTTAAGTCATTCACTTTCGAACAAGGCTAATTTGTCATTTCTTTATTTAAATAATGAAAACATACCTATATCACAGAATAACTATACTACGTACCTACAGTCACATCTTTATCTCCGAAGGGGTAGGCATAGGAATATAGATATTGTGTGGTGAAAATTTTCCACAAAATCTCAAATTTAAGAATCCGTTTTAAAGTTGTTTGAAAAGCAAGTTTTTTTTTTTGTATAGCAATAGTAGGGTCTGAAGAATGCTATAAGAGGCTAGGAAGTAATAATTAAATAGGTAAGTAAAGCAACACCATCTAGAGTCTAGATGGTGTTGCTTTAATGCCATGATGGTGTTGCCTCTGTGTAATATACGTCTAGATTCTAGACGTATATTACACAGAGGCAACTGCATTATAAAAGATAGACGATGGATAGTTACACAATAACTACAGAATTAATAAGCTTATGGAACCTTTATGTAATCCAATGAAATAATAAGCATAGGTGATTATCTCAACCGCCGTAGGTTCTTCAAGAAGATCAATATCCCGGTCTCCCAAATGGAATGAAGTTTGAGGTTTCGGTTCTGCTAACTCATTTTTCTTCTTCTCTGTCTGGTGAATTTCGAAAGCCAGTCCCACGAGTCTAAGAGCTATTGTCTGGTGTACCCACAACATGTATGGTGGGTCTCCGAAATCCACAAACATGTGCATATAAGCGAGGTAGGTCCATGTATACGATAAACTTAGGTGATGGAGATAGCTATAAAGAAATAACATGAAAATTACAAGATGCAGGCAACATGAAACAAACAGGGTCAAAATATTTTCTAATACCTATATTTATCTCAATATCATCCTTAGAAGATTCCCTGAGTTCGAGCTCTGATGCGTTATCAAATCGAACATTATGCTCCCACCATAAGTTCATCATACTACAAAAACTTGGGCATACCGCAGTAGTGGCTCGATATTGTCTCTCCTGCTGACGCAGCTGATCAAGATCATGGCAGTTGCCCTCAAAACTTTGACAGTATGTAGGTATTCTAGATTCAGGGCTATGTTCCCGAAACAACTCCCAGCAGTGTTAGTAGGTAATCTCAAATACGGATGTTCGGGATGTTGCACAATGAATTTAGATATAACAAATCAACTCAGCCTATAGCAGTCCACTGCTGGACGTAGGCCTCTCCCAGTTCACACCACAGTACACGGTCCTGTGCCTTTCGCATCCAGTCCCAGGCTGCAACCTTTACCAGGTCGTCGGTCCATCTGATGGGAGGAAGTCCTACCCACGTTTACCGAGTCGCATATAACATTAACTTACCTTTTATTACAGCATTTGATAATAATTATATTGCCCCATGTTATGAGGATAGAATGGTAAATAGTGGAACCACACACTAAATAAGTGATAAGTATACCAAGACCAGTGCCATAGTTTCGTTTCGTTTCTAAATCGCGGATTTGTTTGTAGTGACCGCCCAAAGAAATGCATATTAGAAGTGATATAAAATATATTATGTCAGAGAACATTGATATACAGATTTATACTGCTTTGTACGGGTCATATATTAATTTAAACACTTTGGAAACGATTTTTATTTACATTTTTGTAGAGTAAATAGATAAAGCTATATGTTGTGATGTGACTAAACGTCAGTGCTTTGTCAAATAGTTATTAAAAAGGACGTAATACTTTGTGGAGGAAAGGTTGTGAATGTTCTTCCAACACACAAAGGGAGGATCCTCCGACCAGGCAAGGTGATCGCGCCTGGCGGGCCGAAGCCCATCGGCTGATGTTGGACTTCACCTTGCCTGGTCTGAGGATCCTCCCTTTGTGTGTTGGAGGAACATTCACAACCTTTCCGCCTCATTGGTGACCCCGACGTGATTGAAAGCAGCCTTCACGAAACAGTCCAACATCAACCGTTGGGCTTCGGCCCGCCAGGCGTGATCACCTAGCCTGGTCGGAGGATCCTCGTCGAGTTCGAGTCTGGCCTATTTAAGGCCATCGCACCAAAAGTGGAGGAAATGTTGTGAATGTTACTCCAACACACAAATGGAGGATCCTCCAACACACAAAGGGAGGATCCTCCGACCAGGCAAGGTGATCGCGCCTGGCGGGCCGAAGCCCATCGGCTGATGTTGGACTTCACCTTGCCTGGTCTGAGGATCCTCCCTTTGTGTGTTGGAGGAACATTCACAACCTTTCCTCCACATTGGTGACCCCGACTCGATTGAAAGCAGCCTTCACGAAACAGTCCAACATCAACCGAATTGTTTTTAAGCTCTCTTATGATTAAGACAACACGCCGGTTTAGATTTACCCATTTTTAGATTCATATGTCTATGTAAAATTCTTTAAAGGGATATAGCTATTTTATTTATAAAGCGATTGACATGAATGAAATACACACTGAATGTTAAGTGGAGCAAACCTCAACACAATAAAGAAAACCGCATTGCAATCGGTTAAGCGGTTACTGAGATTAGCGTGCACAAACGTACAGACAAACAGATATACAGACATACAGACAAAAAATCTAAAAATCATTGTTTTGGGTTCTATTGCGTTCTTAAAGCCCCCCTATAATATTTTTCTTATTTATCTTCCATGTACAGACAGCGACCTGTTACGATTTTATTATATGTATTGATATTGATGATTGATATTGATATTGATGATTGATTTTTATTGCTGACTAGCTGACCCCAGCAACTTCGTTTACGTCACATAAGGTGTATCTATGAAAGGAGAGGTATTTCTTCATTAGACTCATCAAGCAGCGTGTGAAACTGCCCTGTTTGCTTAATCATAAAAGAGCTTAAAGATAAAACGACAAATACCAAAATCGGAAAATAATAATTAAGGGGATGCTCTCAGACAAAAAACGTGATTCTTTTCCGTTTTTTGGTACGGCACCCTTCGTGCGAGTGCGACTCGCACTTTAAAAGTTTTTCTAAATTACTTTTTGCAAAGGCAAAGAAGATTTTTATACACCGGGTCGTGTCAGCGCCGGACATGAAGATTTGCTCCGAGACTTGAGACTGGCGTACCGCCATTTTTTACTGATATTATTTGTATCGTTTTTAACGTTTCATTCGATTTCATGACTTCCCACCCGCCATTCTGACGAACACTCTGTTTTTCCTACCGGAAATTCGCGGAATCGTCGATAAACGGAGGGCCATTTCAACTAAAATTAGATTTGCTCCGTGGTCAGAGATGTACCATGTACACATAGATTTAGAATGTTTATGTATGTTGAGAGTAGCTAAAAATTCTATCTATGCGTGTGCATGGCCCGAACGGGGCACGGTTTTGAAATGTGACATACATTTTGTATGAAGTAGTATAGCATCCCTTTCGGAACCGTGTACTTACATACGACTCTCAATAAGTGTCTACGTGCGCGAGGATTCCGCGTCTTCCGCGGAATCCTCGCGCATTCTTGAGAATTCTCCGGTGCCGTCTGTAGAATCCGCGGGAAGTGGCGCGAACGGGGGACGTCGTTCATTTTATAATAGTCAGTCCTTTTTCATATATTATTTTTCTTTTTTACATTTTCTTCTTCTTCTGGCTCACAAATAAGCGATATAAAAATAAGATCCAAGTCAACCATTCTTGTCAAGTTCAAAAGACAGGCTAAACAGCTGAACTTCCTTCATGCGTACTCGGGAATGCTCGGGCATTCCAGCGAATGTTAGAGTATTCTAGCGTATTCCCGCGTCGTGAGGCGAAATTGACGCTTCCATTCCGTTCCATTCCGACGCTGTGTAAATTGAGCCAGAGTGGTCTCGGTAACCTATAGACGTTTACCACATCATTATAATGTTACCTGTTCGTATACATGTACAAATAAAACACTGAACTGATTAAATAAACAATTTACTACACAGATGTAGGTTTACAATAAAAATATCGTCTAACAGAGGTATGTAACAGTTTGTCTGATGCAGACATAGCCGGTGCTTCTCGATATTACAATATAACCTTATGTTCAGCATAAATAAGCGATCTATAAATATCTGCCATCAATAAAGTCGGTGATACATTACTGCGAAATAAATATAAACTTTTTAAATGCATTTACCCTTCACTAATTTGGCAAACCGGAATGTTGAATCACCCCATCTATTTTGGCCTTCAAATATATTGTATCCAATGTAATTATTGGTGATATTGGAAACTAGTATATCTATCTATAGCCTGTATTTCGCCTACTCTATTGATTGCATGAATAAACAGTAATGAAAACGGTGGATCATCCTTGATTGGTCGTCTTCATATTAAATTAGACCATATTTTGTCAATGAACAAAAGTACCCTCTCAAATGACGTCTCGTTAATTTAAAAGGTTGCTTTGCTACTATTAGTAAATAGCTATCAGCTAGCAAATACAATACAGAGTCACTAGTGTTGAAATAGTATAGAAGTGAATTATTTTCTGATAATTGTGTTTTTTATGGTGTGCATCGTTACCAAGACCTTCAAGCTAAGGCCACACGCCAGTTGGTGGTTGCGGTTTCTAACCTTGAAATGTCAAAAACCTTTGAAACCGAGTGTTTGGTTTTATTAGTTTTGACATTTTGAGGTTAGAAACTGCAACCGCCAACCGCAGTGCGGCCTCAGCCTTAGGCGAATTTAATAAATGGATATATTCCGAATTTTTAAAAAAAAATCATTGTCTTCCGTCTTTTAAAACCTTATCTCAAGGCTAGTCTTGTCCCAGTTCGTGCAATACTGTAACTTTCTCTAGAATTTGTGCAGTTCTTAACAAGAAATTCCGCGTTATTATTGCGTTATATCAAAATCTTACACTACGTTGATAAACCTTTTATACTAGGAATCCACAATTTTAAGATATAAAATCACGATAAATGCACTAGTTTTATAAAATAACAGATTAAAAATTCGACATTTTTCATGTTACTGCCTTAACTCTAAACGTCATTTCACAAGGTAATTCTGTTCATTGGCCTACACCTAGTCTATTCTAACGACTGCTTTAGCTTTTAACTGTAGAATTCCTTTGTAAATCTACAACATTTTTTCTACGTCATTGCGGTGGGTGTTTGTTACGTTTTAGTTTACCACATTCAAACAATTTAAAGAAGTTTCTAGTGCATTATGCCAAAGTAAAATAGATTCTAGGCAGTGTCAGTAAAGTTGTATTAAGTTGTATTTCGATGAGTTGCTGTACACTTAGCAAAATAGACCAGTTTCTATCAGAATAATGTTGGTGGTTCATACGCTAAAAGTAAGAAAAAAAACAATAGTCACGTAGGTACTACTCAGCCAAATAGTTTGGTGTGCAGGCCAGAACATTAAGATCCAAGCTTAATGTTATGGCCTGCACACACACACACTTTCATACATCAACATTGTTGTGGTATGATCTATTTTGCTCAGTATATATTACTTTACGTCGCCTACAATTCTTTTTGATAGTCGAATTGTAACTGGAAGTACTGTATACAACTTTACTAACATACTACCAAACACAAATTCTACAGATTCCTTTTTATTCCAGTCCGTAATCGCAAAAATAAACAAGCGTATTACTTGAAATATTGATGTGAAAATATGCAAGTATGAAAAGAACTACAGTCTCAGATATATCTATTCTATGTAAACATTTGAAACATATCACAATAGAAAGACTTCATCTAAAACACAACTAACCTATAATACTGCTTAGCTAATATATTATACCATATAAATTACTTAAGTTTTAACAAAATCAATAATTTTATTGTATTACAATTTTATTGACTAGCATTTAACGCCTATTAGAAAAAAAAACTACTAAAATAATTCATTTAAGTTGGAAATATATCAGCGACATGCCATGAGTCTTATGAAAACCAATGTAAGTGAACCTTTCAGATACTACTTAAAAACAACGTTGCGTTCGCTAGAACATGATGAAAATTTCTTGCACTATTAAATGCAGGAGATTGAAAATGATCCTGCATTTACGGTAATCCCCAGAGATTATTATTAGGTAGCTACTGGGTGATATGAGGGTATTGGATTAGTATCCTGGAAAGGGGTAGATCGAGTGATAGGTATGTCATTAGCAATTTACATACACTTCTTTCTTTCATCTCTCATTTCTTTACAGCTGGAAGTGGATGGAAAATAAAATACAACTTCAATTCGGAATCTACAATTCTGAATTAAAGTTCTATTTACGATTAAAAGTTTTTTAAAATAAATTTAGAGGGGCTAACCATTAAGTTTCATGGCATTTCATTGGAATAGCTTCGCACTTGTTACGGAGCCTAATCGGCTTTGTGAAAAAATATCATAAAACAGGTAAATAAAAATATAAGCAAAGCCAACAAAATAATAAAGTTTAAAGTTTATACTAATTAATATAACTATAATATAAGTATGCACCATATCTAACTAGATTTACGAATTGCATGAAAAATGATTCTAACATATTATAGCAGAGTTTTAAAACCTTGACCTAATAGTTTATTTAATTAATTTTTATTTATCACAAGTTTTATAAATTTTTGAAAAAAATCCTTTTAAGTGACAGCTACCTGTCAAGTGATGATCATATTTAAATTGTCTAGTTCCCATATCACAAGCTTGTGTAGCTTAATTCAAGAATGATACCGCTGTTTTACTAATATACTTTTGAAAAAACCACTTATTGCGTTGAAAAAAAAATGGCCGAGTTGGTCAAGCCATTTTAGAATTTTATAGTCAGCAACATTAAGAAATTTAATTTTTGTTTAAATATTTTCAATTAATGACCATAGAAAGAATCTATTCCTGGCTTTATTATGTTAGACGCATTTTTATATTAATATACACATGATACAATCTTTTGTCACACCTTTTGTATAGAATAACTTAAGGCAGTGAACATACAGAACCCTATGTGGGCTGCATTAAGCCTCTTTTTTCTATCCTATTTGTAAAGAAATAAAACTATGAAAAAAAAAAAACAAATACGACTGATATTGTTGATGTAAATTGAATGAAATATACAATTTTATCACATATTTAATACAATTCTACAAAACCCTCAACATTTCTATAGTGTTGTAAAAAAAAGTTTTTCAACAGCAATGCCCATATAGTTACTTAATTCTTGACTGATCACTGCAAAACCGCGGACTTAAACACATGATTTTTACTTGAAACTGAAAATATCACAATTTTTCATTTATTATACAAGTCCTACAACTCACACAGATATATAAATGTGCCAATACATATAAATCCCTCTATTTCACGCACACACATAAATGAGTGGCGTGTGACGTGCTACACCAAATATAGAAAGAAAAGTCTAGGTTGCGTGCATTCCAACCGATATTATATAAATTTGTCCCATAAACCGGAGTGTATAAGACTCGTAAGACTGAATAATATCAAAGTTTTAACATAAAAGTTGATTTTGGCCGTCAACTAATTTTCATAAAATTTTAATAAGACCGAGCAGGAACTATAACTCCAAAAAAAAATTATAAATACTTTGATAATTGACAGAGTTATGAAAGAAAAAATATAAACAATCAACTGTATAATTTGTAAACCTCCTCCTTTTTATGAACTCGGTTTAAAAAAAATGCATAAGAATATTTTTTTCTATACCAAAACTATACTTTCTATAGAAAATAAGTAATAATAATACATGACAAAAAGAAGAAAGCTCAACATTTTACATCTTTCCTTAATAATACTATACTATACATCTAAACTATTGCTCAGTTTCTCGACATAACCAAGGAATTCAGACGTACATAGTAAGACAGATCTTAAGGGGACAGCAGTTCTTAATTTTTTTGGGGACATGTCCCCAGCTAGCATTGTACCCGGACATGCGTACTCTCTCTCTCTTACGTTTTTAATGGGTAAGAGAGAAGATGGCTGGCGCACTGCGACTGCCACACTGCCAAGCGAACGTTTGTATTCAGGGCGGCCTTAAAAACTCTCCTTTATGTATGTCTGAATTCATTGAAATAACTCACTTCTATGTACACTATCAAAGTTGAGAGGAACAAAAATTTTTGCACTCAATTCCAACCATTCAGATTTAGCCAATTCTAGCCAACAGAATTGGCTAATTCTTGCCCAAATTACAGCCAATTCTTGATCACTACTTTATTAAAGGGATTTCATGCAATACCGAATTTAATGAACTAAAGCAGGTAGTCAGCTTGAAAAAATCAAGATATCATTGAATGCAAGACCCCATTGGAGTTCAACGCAAGTTCAAGTTTAACTTAGTTTTAACCAATTTTGCCCATTCAGTTTTAAGTCAATTCTTGCCCATTCAATTTCATCAATTCTCTGAAACCAAAATCATCCCCACTTCACTGCAGATGTCAGCACAAACAATGACATAATTTATGCTCCTTCCAAATTTAGTAACACACATAGAAGTCTATAAAAAACTTAATATATGAATACAGAAAAATAATAAGATACATGAAACCTATACGAAGAATCATGGCAACAAACTCAACACCAATCGTTTAACAACTAAATCTGCATCAGACTCGAAACGATTAACAACTAAAACTTGCATTGCTATACAATTATTACAAAAACATACACAACATACAAACATGTCATCTTTGCCAAACCTTTACCATTTATCAATGGTGGAACAATATTTACTAGAAATAAATTCCCAAAAACTCATCGACACATAACATGATTTTATCTAAGTATTGCCATTACAGCTATTGTTATTAATCACATCTAAATGTTGTTAGAAAAGTATTGCCTCTAAATATTATATATGAAAAGAGATTTTTATTAGATCTACTTACATTTGTATCTATTTATATAAATAATGTTTGAAACTTTATGAACAGTTGGTTCAGAACACAACAGATATTGTTATATTAAGTACGAGTAAATAAATAATATATTGTTCCGCGTTACGTTATATTAAAAGGAACTATACGTAAATGTTAACTTAGTATAACCACAAATTAGAGATAGTACAGATGGAAAACTCATCTACTGCTCGTTCGCTCTAAGTTTTCCGCTCGGCGCCATACTAAAGTCGAATTTTTAATTAGACGAAGTAAATTGACAGCAACTAATGTCACTTCTTCATACAATGTTGCTTATTTTCTATGACGAAGTAACATTAGCTACTGTCAATTTACTTCGTCTAATTAAAAATTCGGGTATACGCCTCTACGGCAGCGGCAAACTTAGAGCGAACGGGTAGTATGTACTTTTTTTTTTCACACCTACCCTCAGTACCCTCTGCTACACACACTCGCGCACAAATCAGTATCGAAAATTCAGTTGAGATGAGACCGCCTGACCTCGTGTCTGTGAATGAGTTATCTATATGTGCGTAGCCTCAGCGATTTAGTATGTAGGTTTCCATCTGTACTATCTCTAATTTGTGGTATAACATCGCGTGAGAGAGCCATCGGAGATAACGGAAAATTAGGTCGTAGAACATCTCCACTCGTGTGCAATAACCTGAGTCGTAACCGAAGTGCTAGAATTTCTAATTACGATTATAAATCGATTAATTTGAAGCTTCTATAATTATACGCACAACGAACGATCCGATCGCTTTACAATCTTCATATACCTTCTCTAATCCATTAACCGACTCGACCGAATACCCATCACTCTTCAATTCATTATTAATATACTTTTTTTTGATCTATTGCACAAACACGTAGTAGTCGCTATGCTTATCTACTCGAATTATAAGTCATTAAATTTTTACAATACCTACCACAGAGTTAAATACAACATCCAAGAACTTCACGTCGATATAATTACAAAATTTTCAATCGGTGCAAACGATTACAAAAGTTCCAATAATTCACAATCGATAATCACTTGGGAGGTAAACGAATACACATCTCACCAGTTAAAGTCCGATCGGTTTTATCATTCCAGTCAGCTAGGATCCACCGAATCGATTGACGAAAGGAGTGAATATCACTATGGGGTTCACTGATTCACCAAACGGTTTCGGTGAATTTTGTGACACTTTCAACTCTGAGAGTTTCGGTAGACCTAACAACGACCACTTCGGAACCTATTACTTAAAAAGTCTATTTCGATCACCTAGGACAATGTGCTAAAAACGTTCATCTGCGATTATTTCTTTATTACCAGTAGTCCGATGTTTAGATATAATTGAATACTATCATCACATTCGGTCCTATGACACATGTTCCACTGGGCGCCTCACTTGATGAGTTGCGCGGCACTTTTGGACCGACGGAACATCTTCGCGCCTCTAGGAGGCGCGGAGGCTTCGTGCTAGTTGGTCCCATTTGGTGCCGGCGCGTTGGGCGGGATGGGCTTAGCCGCGCCCTCTTTGGCCCCATCCGTGCCGTAGATCTTGCCCGCCTTACGCGCCATACTGGCGAGCAGTTCTTGAGAACATTTGTGAGCCGAGCGGAGAGATAGCGCCCACTCCTTTAGACCGATCTCATCCTGGAACATTATGTTAATGACTTATTATTATTTTTTATGGATAACATGCACTACAGTCATTGGTTTGATACAGTTATTAAAACGCAAGTTCTTCTGGACGATGTTTCAATGGGGAGGGGCGAAAGAGGTCGTATTCGCAAGGGAGTCGAACTTGGAGATGAGAAAAGGCGAGACAACTGTAACTCTACCGTACCTCTATGAATCGTAGTCAAAAGCAGACCCCCAATACAAATATTGACAGCATGTACATAAGTAAAAAAGAAAGTGCAGCGAATTTGTGATGTTTTGTTCTTAGTGGCATTCTTAGTTTTGCCGTACCTAGAAGTTGTATTAAATTGGATAGCACAATGAGACCGTCGTTGCGCCCACTACGGTTTTGCAATTGGAGGTGATCTCTTTCATTACAAACCAACCTCACCTGCTAACTGTCTGGAGAGACTATAGTCAGATTATAATGGTACATATAAGATACAGAATAGAACGTAAAGTAAAAATAGAGACTTCTCTGTAGGTCTTGTTGTGATCTGTCTTTTTGAATATATATTCTGACGAATTCTTAAATCCGCTGTTTTGTTTTTGACGTCATTGAACACAATGATCTTAGAAGGACCATTTAACTGCTCAACAATGTTTCAACAACACACAACAAATTTTTCCAAAAAATCTGTTTTAAAATGAATTTTACAAGGATGCTCTGATAAAAGACACAATCAAAAAGGAAAAAAACCAAACCACTTACCGTATTAGTGAGTACAATCTTAGTATCATTCCTGGTTCTGAGCACAATGCACTGTTCACCCTTGACAGACACAAAGTCCGAAGACACCTCCTCAACAGTGTCCAGTAATATCATTTCGGGCTTAGCGCTATTCTCCAAGTGTAGTTCGAGTCTATTCGGGTACAGTTTAGCGTAGCGAGTTTGCCACGCGCTTGCGAATGGGCCTCCAAGCTTTTTGATGTATCCGTGGAGTATGCAGTCCGATTCTGAAATATATATTTTTTCGATAAATCAGTTAAGTAGGTGAAAAAGTTATGTTTGAAAAAATATCCAAAAATAACTCTTGACCCCTACAATATTTAATCAAAATATTGTATGTGTAGCTTTCCAACAGTCAAGGATTTTTTTAAATCGCCTCTGTAGTTTCGGAGCTTATTCGGTGCAAGTGCAAACAAACAAACAAACAATCAAATCTTTCCTCTTTATAATATTAGTATCTATACTAATATTATAAAGAGGAAAGATCCCCGCGGCCACTGCAGAAGGCCAGGGCCTTTTGGGAGCTCAATTATATGTAGAGAGCTTATATTATGTAGACATAGAATAAATAAATAAATATTCACGGACATTTCACACAACGCTATCTGATCCCAAAGTAAGCTAGGAATAACCTGCTTGTGTTATGGATATCAGACCACGGATATTAATACTTATATACTTTTAAATACATACATATTATACATAGAAACACCCAGACTCTTGAGACAAACATTTATGGGTCACACAAATATTTGTCTCCGGTGGGAATCGAACCCACGACCTCCAGCGCCGCAGGCGGTATCACTACCGACTGCGCCACAGAGGCAGTCTTGACAGAGGAGACATAGAAAATAGATTGAGCTCCCAAAAGTCAAGGATCTGCGGTGGCCGCGAGGATCTTGAAGCTATAAATATGTCAACTTCACTTGCAAGTGATGCATTTGCTGACCAACGAACAAAGCTCTGGCGCATGCGCCTTTGTGAAATTGGAAGGTTAGGGGCGTCGCCCACACGAACTGGAGTCGAGGCGGCGTCGAAGCACGGGCGCCTAAGCGGCGCGCCGCTTCTACGTTTCCTTCAGCAATACATGGCAGTGCGCTCACACACTAGAGTCGCGTCACGGGCGATGTGGAGTCGAGGCGGAGGCGGGATGGGGCTGATGCGCTCGACCGCGCCGCGACTCCGTCATCATTTTGTCATTTTGTTTCGTGCGTAGACGTGTTTACACTCTTCAAAAATGCGTGACGATTTTGAAACTAACGTAAACTTTATTGAAATTGTACGAATGAATCCGTGTATTTATGATCAAACACGATCTGATTATAGCAACAGGAACAAGGAAGATAAAGTGTGGGCTGATATTGCAAAGCAATTAAACGAAACTGGTAAGTGAATCCGTTTATTTTATGTAACACTAGCGGATGTCACGCGGTTTCACCCGCGTAGTTCCCGTTCCCGTGGGAATACGGGAATAAAATATAGCCTATGTTCACAGCAAAGAGTGTAGCTTCCCAACAGTGAAAGAATTTTTCAAATCGATCCAGTAGTTCCGGAGCCTATTCGTTACAAACAAACAAACAAACAAACAAAAAAACAAATCTTTCCTCTTTATAATATTACTAGCGGACGTCACGCGGTTTCACCCGCGTAGTTCCCGTTCCCGTGGGAATACGGGAATAAAATATAGCCTATGTTCACAGCAAAGAGTGTAGCTTCCCAAAAGTGAAAGAATTTTTCAAATCGGACCAGTAGTTCCGGAGCCTATTCGTTACAAACAAACAAACAAAAAAACAAATCTTTCCTCTTTATAATATTAGTATAGATTAGTTAACACAATACATATTCTGGGCGTGTATAGGTGCACTATCACATAAGTACATAAATAGTCTCTCAAATTTTTATTTGTGTACCTTATAAAAGGATTTTCTGGTATATTTGACAATAATGTGTTTGTTACTGTAGGCTTACAAAAAGTACCCTCACAAATACGTATAAAATTATGCAAAACACACATTGCAAGTACCAGATTGTCCAAAATCTTCATCTATTTAAACTTGTATGAGTGCAAGCGCGTCTTCATCTTCTGACGACGACATGGTGAATAAATTGGAATGTGTAAAGGAAGCATAGCCGCCCGCGCCTCGACTCTACTTAACGTTCACGCGCCGCCGCGCTGCGACGCCGCCGCTACCGCGCCTCGACTTACCCGTGAGCGACGCGCCTTAGAATGCAATAGCTCCAAGCAATATCGCAAATTTAAACTCACACTCAATTCAAGCATTAAGTAAAGGAAGAAAATGTATCACAATGACAACCATACCTTTCTCATCCGCATCAAACTTCTGTTTCTGCTTAGCCTTTTTCTTCATCTCCATCTTGTCAGCCTCTTGATTGATAGTCTCGAACACTGTCTCAGCCACTTCGCTCTGCCAACGCTCCGAGATCACTAGCGGGAAGTCTTTGTATTGCATCTGGTCTGCTTCCGTCAACTGGAAAATTATAATTTTTGTCATTATGGGCTAGCATGGGAGTCAACAAAATTGCCTACGCACAGGTGAAGATATAGATGATTTAAACAGTTCAGAGATAATGACCGCTGCACTGAAGCAAATAGCATTCGGTTCATAGGAAGGAGATTATAAATGTTCCTGACACCTATCAATTTTTAGTTACGCAATATGAGGGCAAGTGAAAGTAGGGAATGGCAGAGGGTGTGCGAGATAGAGAATGCTGGTCAAAATACATAGGACAGACTGATTTTACTAAATTGAATAGGCTTTCTGGAGAATTTACAGAAATCATAGCCAAAAAATAAAGTGTGGAATCAGCTCTCATTTTTAGAATATTCTCGGAATACGAGCATTTTTTACAAACTTAATGGTATTTTTTTATTCACGTGAGGGAAAGTCCTTCATGGATGCTATGACGGACTCCTACCGACTAAAAAAGAACCTCACACAACGTCCAACAGCCGACGGTTGGGAGCCGCTATTTTAGCTCTAGGTAAGTATAAAATAACACAATACCTTAATCCCTTTAGTGTCCTCTTCATCAAAGCTGCCGATGTCGAAAGCATCGGCCGCATTCACTTCACCGCGGGGAGGTATTAACGGCGGAGTGTATTTCTGATGGTAAACTTGCTGCCAGTCGATTCCCGCGAAGAACACGTGTTCTTTTACTTCGTCAGCACTGAAATACATGTATAAAGGATGTAAGTATATTTGTATATTTTGCGTTTGATACAACGAAAAGCTGGTGAAATCAAATGTTTCATTTTATCTATTTACTATCATAAAACAAAGTCGGGTTTGTTCATTCACTTATAACTAGAGAACGGTTAAATTTGTCTCCATCTCTAATAGCAGACTAAGCAAAAGAAAATCAACCAGATTCTAAGGTGATACGTTTGTCGGAGCCTTTAGACCACAAAATCAAGTTCTTATCATCATATATTATTCCCACGGATGCATCAAAAATATCCACTTTGAATCCGAGATCTGCTTGTTGTGACTGCCATCTGCCCTCCCAAACTCATTATGTGGGAAAAAGACAACTAACCGCCAGAGTGTAGTAGTATGGATTGGCACTGCCTGCCGACTCATGAAAAAAAGTATAAGCTTGGCAAGATTAGATAATAAAGGGGGCGCCCATGGTGCAGCCCATATGGAAACCCGACAGAATCACCCCGATCGGTGGTTATTTCTATCGGGTTCCACAACCACCTATCAAATTAAAGTACTTCTAACATTTATGTGACGTTATTGACAACATTTTGGCAATGTTGCCAGCATAAAAAACAAAAAGTTCCATTTTTGACTTTTTTACAAAGCTACATAATTACATGTATGCAACTTACCCTCCTCCCTTACAGCCTAATCGTTTGTTGATGTCCCTCTGTAACAAGCCTTCAAGCAAACTCTTCAAACTCGGACTGAACGATTCGGGTAGCTCCACATTCTGGAACACATTGTAATTCTATTGCAAACATGATTCCATCTTTGACATGCAAACGTGATATTTAAACTACTATTTTGTAAAGTACAGTGTTGATGCCTTTGTTTAGTAGGTACCCTACTAATCTTAATTCTACTTCCAAACTAATCTTACTTTTTACTATTATTATAAATGCGAAAGTTTGTGAGTGTGGATGTTTGTTACTCTTTCACGCTCGAACGGCTGAACGGATTTGGCTGAAATTTGGTACAGTGATACATTATAGTTTGGAATAACACATAGGCTACTTTTATCCCAGGAATAAGCTCCTACGGGAAGCGGGAACGGGAACAAATTTTACGCGGGCGAAGCTGCGGGCATCAGCTAGTACATTAATTATTAATGTGAAAGTTTGTGAAGATGTTTAGATGTCTGGATGTTTGTTACTCAATCACGCTCTAACGGCTGAACGGATTGGGCTGAAATTTGGTACAGGGATAGATTATAGTCTCGAATAACACATAGGCTTCTTTTTATTCCGTGAATATGTAACTATTGGAAGCGGGAACGGGAAACAAAATTTCCCGCGGGCGGTAATATTATAAATGCGAAAGTTTTTAGTATGGATGTCTGGACGTTTGTTATCAATCACTCGCTCTAATGGCTGAACGCACGTCGCTGAAATTTGGTACAGGGATACATTATATTTTATTCCCGGAATAAGTTTCAACGGGATGCGGCAACTGGAACAGTATACCACGCGGGACAAAGTCGCGGGCGCCATTTAGTGCTATTAATTCATTGTGAATGTTTGTGACTCAATCACGTTCTTACGATTGAACGGATATGCCTGAAATTTGGTTCAGAGATTAGATTCTGGAGTTTCTCCACACATATATAGACTATCTTTTATCCATGGAATATGTTCACAGGCGATGCGAGAACGGAAACCTAACGTACGAAAACCTACGTACTAAATTCGTTGAGGCTAAGCACACATTGACACCGCTCACGAAGTTCATAGATACGAGGTCAAATATTTTCATAGTATTTTTCGATACTGATTTGTGCGCGAGTGTGTGTAGCAGAGGGTAGGTGTGAAAAAAGTACATACATGAGATTGCGTTCTGTACCTTATTATTTTGTGTACGAGTCCTGGAGTATTACAATGTAATAATCGAATTAAAACCAGAACTCTGTAGTGTCGTTCTGTCCAACGAATAATAATAGTAATCTGAATCCAAACGTTATCAATATAGCATACCAGACGAGTCGAGGGCGTATCACAACCGCATTATATTCTGTAGGAGGTGCCATTGAGCAACGTGACCAGTACAAGGGGAGTAGACTGCATGTTTGCTCTAGACAAATCTGTTTGTCATATTATGTTGCGGGGGAAAATCCTTCTTCCTACTAATCCTACTTCCTATACTAATATACTAATATACTAATAATATTATAAATGTGAAAGTTTGTGAAGATGTTTGGATGTTTGGATGTTTGTTACTCAATCACGCTCTAACGGCTGAAAGGATTGGGCTGAAATTTGGTACAGGGATAGAGTTATAGTCCGGAATAACACATAGGCTACTTTTTATCCCGGGAAAATGTTCCCACGGGAAGCGGGAACGGGAACCAAATTTCGAGCGGGCGAAGCCGCGCGCATCAGCTAGTTGTATATATATACACCACTAGCGGACGTCAGGCGGTTACACCCGCGTAGCTCCTGTTCCCGTCGAAATACGGGAATAAAATATAGCCTAGGTTCACCGGGAATAGTGTAGGTTCCCAACAGTAAAAGAATTTTTCATTTAGGTTCAGTAGTTTTGAAGCCTATTCAATGCAAAAAAAAAACAACCAATTAAATCTATCCTCTTTGTAAAATTAGTATGGACTACAAAAACATTCGGCTGACACTATGGAATTTACATAAAACAATACACTCATTAATTTCAGTCACAAACATATATATTTGTTATACCATGTTTACCACCAGTATGTATTGACAGAGGAGAAAGTCTCCGTACGGCGCCTACCTACCCTCCCGATCAAAGTCAGAGGTCCTCGTTGCTCTATGGTAGTTACATATTATTTGTTTACGTAAACATCTGAATTATGGCGAGTTATCAGTCATTGAAATTGTGCATCGAATTGTAAATTTACTAAAAGATATATTTATTTTTGATCTGTTCTGTGTATGTTGTCTGATATTTGGTTTCAAAATAAACATTGAAGAGAGTTATCTATAGAACAAAGACTTTAAAAGTACGATCTTCTGGCATTTTCGAACTGCACAAAGGCTGTCTAAAAATAAAAGTATATGTATATTAATACGCTATCGTTATAGCAACTCTGCATAAATGTAAATCTTTGTCAACAGCCATTGTACAAATAAACATATCCGTTTTATTTTGTTTTACGTGAGGGAAAATCCTCATGGATGTTATGTCGGACTCCTACCGACTAAAAAACCTCACATGTCCTGCTAACAGCCTACGGTTGGGAGCCCCGGGTAAGCCCTCGGGAAGGATACCCCAGGATAATAAACATATCCCTACCTTAAAAAATATTTGAAAACATTTTTATTCAGTGCCATCTAAAGCTTAATTTAGTATGTTAAGGTTTTACATATAGAAAACACTCTTGCTTTTAGGAGATCTAACAAGAAGTCAATACTTTTGTACCTACATCTCAGCGATCATAGTTCACATAATTTTATCGTTGAAATAACTAAACGCATTTGTGTTGCTGTCCTTTTAAAAAAAAATACGCGCGAAGCTACAAGCTGCTAAAATATTTACTTTTATGTGTGTGCGACCACATTAACGGGCATTTTGCATGAAACCGCGGAAGACTTTGTCTATTACAGAATTTCAGGTGAAACCCTGGTGCTTTTGTTTAAATATTTAATTTCGACCTACTTAAAATTATTTTTAAGTAGGTCCTAGCTACATGCTATGTCCTCAATTCGAATGACGAAGAGAGTTGTTTTGAGCTGACGTATTAAAAACGACACCAAGAGATTCGACATTGATTCAATATGAGTTGAAGTGCCAAAGTGGATATGTGTAACCATAATACTCAGAGACGTTAAACGATTATCTGAAGCTACTTCAATCGATTTTTTTTTTTACTACTTAGGTGGCAGACAAGCTTACGGCCCACCGGAAGGTTGGTAACCGTAGCCTATAGACGTTTGCAACACCAGAGGCGCTACACACGCACTGCCGACCCGGGCGCAGGTTGTGACGACCCACAGTTGAAAATTTTCAAGCCGCCCGTAAGGCCTTCAACTTGGCTTAACGACTGTCATTTTACTGACAACCGGGACCAACGGCTTATCGTGCCTTCCGAAGCACGGAAACGCTCGTAAATAAATGTCACAAAGTGGTCCACGTGGTGGTCACCCATCCATATCCGGCCATAGTAAATGTTGCTTACTGCAGTGATCGTTTACAGAACACTGAGTCCGCGGGGCCACGAGCGCTTCCGATCAATCAAATCAGACTATGGCAGTCCACTGCTGGACGTAGGCCTCTCCCAATCACGCCATCACACACGGTTCTGCTTCATCTGCATCCAGTCCCTCCCTGCGATTACTTGAGTTAAAATTACTCCTAAACTGAATTTCGACAAATCCTTCTACGGCATGATTTTACTTCGGCAACATGAAACTCCGATAAGACTCAATTTCGACAATATTTTAGATCGAAATAATCCCGACACTACTGGTCTCCGACAAAGCGTTTCTTCCTTTGTCGGAGTACAGTAGTGTCGGGATTGTTTTATCGAAATTCAGTTTCGGGCGCACGCAGGGCTTGTGCGTCAACTGACAGTGACGAGCAGCCAGTTGACACGCCATGCAACCGATTCGCGCACTTGTTCAAAGCTTAGTCTCTGTTTTGTTTATTTATTTATGTGCCACGAACATTTCCAGGTTGACGGTTCATCTGGTTGAGTCGTCCTAACCCACGTTTACATATTCGCCGTATCTACTTCAGAACTCGTTTGCTTTATCGGCAAACCTAAACTATCGTTAAACATCTCTGAGTACTACCATAAATGATAAATGTAATAATTACCATTGTGAGCGTCATCCTGTCGATCTCGTGTTTGTCCTTGGTCTTGTGTTGGCGGAATGGTGAGTGGCCTTTGAGAAGTTTGTACAGCATACAGCCGAAGCTGAACCAGTCGGCTGAAGAATCGTAGCCCGTGCCTTTGGATAGGACTTCGGGTGCCATGTATCCGTGGGTACCTCTGGAAAATAAATGTATAGAATTATTTTTTGTACATCAAGATTTTGTTGCGTGACGGCAAAGACAGTTTTTGACTAAACATGGACATAATGGTGTAAAAGTGTACCAAAAAGATTTCTTGGAGTCAAATCAACCTCGGTTGCCAACTGGACCAATTCAATGATGTCATTTCATGCCCCAACCTACATCAACCCGGAAGAAATAAGCAAATCTTCTTCTTCTTCTTCTTTTTCTTATAGTGCCTCTCCAACTAGTGAAGGTTGGCGACCAGCATGGTGCAGTCCTCTCGCAAATAATACACTCATGTTATAGGTGGTGAGCATAATTGCAGTATCTTCTATATATATAAAAATGTTGTGTGCGTTTGTGTATCTATTAAAAACTCAAAATTTACTGAATCGATTGAGCTCAAAATTGGACACGATATACAATAGGATTCAGAGATGGTTTTAGGCTACTTTACACACTTTTATCATAACAGCAATAAGAATAAAATAGCTTTAAAAAGTGATTTTACCAATAGATGGCGTTGGTCGTTTTTTTTAAATTATATTCTGCCAGCTTCAGAACAAAATATTATAAACAACCTATTTAGAAGGTACCTACCAGATTGATGTTTTTTTAGAGAAGTTTGATTGCGGCCTCCTTGCATTCAGAATAATAAAAGAGAGTACTTACCTAATAAAGAGGTCAGATATGTTTTGCATGTTATTTTTGAACTTTTTGGACATTCCGAATTTTGGAGTTTTGGACTTTAGACTTTTGGAGTTTTGGACTTTCAGACTTTTAGAATTTTAGACTTTTAGACTTTGGAGTTATGGACTTTGGACTTTTGGACTATTGGACTTTTGGACTTTTGGACTTTTGTACTTTTGGACTTTTGTACTTTTGGATTTTTCGATTTTCGAGTTTTGGACGTTTGACATTTTGGACTTTTGGAGTTTCGGAGTTTCGGAGTTTCGGAGTTTCGGAGTTTCGGAGTTTCGGAGTTTCGGAGTTTCGGAGTTTCGGAGTTTCGGAGTTTCGGAGTTTCGGAGTTTCGGAGTTTCGGAGTTTCGGAGTTTCGGAGTTTCGGAGTTTCGGAGTTTCGGAGTTTCGGAGTTTCGGAGTTTTGGAGTTTTGGAGCTTTGGAGCTTTGGAGCTTTGGAGCTTTGGAGCTTTGGAGTTTTGGAGTTTTTGAGTTTTGGAGTTTTGGACTTTTGGACTTTTGGACTTTTGGACTTTTGGACTTTTGGACTTTTGGACTTTTGTACTGTTGGACTTTTGGACTTTTGGACTTTTGGACTTTTGGACTTTTGGACTTTTGAACTTTTGGACTTTTGGACTTTTGGACTTTTGGACTTTTGGACTTTTGGACTTTTGGACTTTTGGACTTTTGGACTTTTGGACTTTTGGACTTTTGGAGTTTTGGACTTTTGGACTTTTGGACTTTTGGAGTTTGGACTTTGGACTATTGGAATTTTGGACTTTTGGACTTTTTGACTTTTTAACTTTGGACTTTTGTACTTTTGGACTACTAACTCCTATATATTTCATGATATTTCTTTCGAAAAATAAGGTCATGAAGAAGTTTCACTTCTTACGTGTGTACAATAGTACACGCACACATTTTTTTTTAAGTGTACCCATCATTTAGTTTGTTACTCATTTCTCATAGGTACATAAAACCACGATAAAAAAGTCACAGCGAAGCGTGGCAGGGTACCGCTAGTAACAATATAAAAATAAGGTAGGGTGTGGTAACACTACCTTATTTTATACGAACTACGAGCTAAGATTATGTAACGCAGTCTACAGGTACTTAAGATCTATTTCAATTTAAACGCACAATGTACCATTGACATCAGTATCATATCAGGCACAAACAAGAAATTAGCGTAACACAGTAAGAGCGTTCTATCGGTTAGAAAACGTCATTCTAATCGATACAATGCTCTTACTCATAGGTTGAGCCAGTTAATCAAGCATGCAATTAATACAACTTATCACTAAATTACGTCAATCGATGTGAAAACAAACCCATCAAAACATAAACGCAAAATGAGAACCAAATCGAGCCAAATTCAATATTAGACTTCAGCGACAAAAGAATTGAGATCGATATGGGTGCCAAGTTCTGCGTGGAAAATTCTAAAATTTTAGTTACAATAACATACCAAAATATAATAAAATTACATAAGTAATTATATTTGTTTCTTGGTGCTATTCCAATATTTATTACTAAATTTTGCCATTTCTAAATTCTAGGAGTCAAATATTTACAAAATGCAAGTGATATTTTTTTTCTTATCGAGTCTACTGTTAATTATAGTGTAAAACGTCATTAACTGTTTGTATAGTAGGTATTGCAACCATTTCCCTATATTATAATTATCCTTCTATATCTATATAGGTAAACACAGGTGTTTGTTATATAATTATATGTTATTATAATGCTGCACCCTATAGAATTTGGTAATTGGATGATAATGTCATATTTTTATTGACAAAAAGAATTGGTATTGGGAACAAGGAACTACAGACCAGACAAGAGAGCCCCCGCCAGATAGACCTATACCAAATGGGTCACAGGCGGAAGGAGCAGGACCGTGTATTGTGGAGTAATAGGAGAGGCCTACGTCCAGCAGGGGACTTTTTTTTTTAACGTGAGGGAAAATCCATCATGGATGCTGAGCCGGACTCCTACCGACTAAAAAACCTCACGTAACGCCCAACAGCCTATGATTGGGAGCCCCGGGTAAGCCCTCGGAAGGATGTCCCAGGACTCCCAACAGACCCACGGCCGCCACTTCGGCCTCGTCTAGGGGGTGGTTCGGGTGCTATCCCGCGTCTTTGGGGGGCTTCGGGTGTGATCCTGCTTCCAAGGGTGGGTGGGGTCCGTGCGTGAATTCCTCACGTCACGCTGCCGTCATGGGCCTGCTTCAGTAAGGACGGTGAGCACCGTTCTCAGGCCCCCGGTCATGGAGACCGATAGTCTTCGGCGAAGACACGTCGGACTGCGGAACTCGGGTGGGAGAGCTCTCTCCCGGTCCCGCCCCGCCGCCTCTTTCACGAGCATGACCTGCTCGCAGAAAGAGGCGGCGCAGTCCCACTTACTCCTGTTGGAGATCATGGCTAGCACCATGGTCTTGAGCGAGAGAGTGTCCACGTCCAGGCCCACCACGTCCAGCAGGGGACTACCCTAGGCTGATGTGATTGAGACAACAGACTAAAAATTGTACGTAGATCAAATTGCAAAAATAAGGTCACAGTTCATCTTAAATTAATTATTCTATTTATTCATTGCACATCAAAAAGGCACAGGCTGAAAGTGAGCTGTTATATCTCAATGCTTCAGGGCCCAAAGTTGCAATAGGGAAAACAATGTGATCGTAAATAATTACAAGTTTTTATTATATGAGATAGAAAAGAATCGCGAACCGTTTGGTTGGGTTCTCTTCTCGTACCTAGCTACGGAGGGTGATGGATTTACATTACCACAATTTTTTTGTTTATTTCTTATTAAATCTAAAGCAGGTCCCCTAAGACATTTGTGTATTTCAGTGTGGTTTAGTGTGTTTGGTCAGTGACCTGTGCTGTGGAACCTGAGGTATACCAGCTGCAGTAGAATGTATGATTAGCTCCAACTACTTTGTTTGTGCTGAAATTATTTCCATTTTCAGAATATGAAGGTTTTAGGATCAGTTGAACAAACTTCAAATAATAAAATAACACTTACACGCTAGCATGTGGTTTCTTCTTCGAGAAGTCACAGGCGAGGCCGAGATCTGATATTCTAACGTGTCCATGTTCGTCGAGCAGAATGTTCGCTGGCTTCAGATCTCTGTACACTATGTGACGTTTGTGCATGTGTTCCAAACCTAAAATATAAATTATACGTTACTATGAATCAGAATTTGTCCTGGATGCCAGTAACAGGTCTTGTCAAGTTGATGGCTTTGTGAGCGGCTTGTAATGTCAACAACAGGTATCCAGATCCTGCGACTGTCCGTTTCAACACGATAATACACGACGATAGGTAGTGTTTACGTGGGAACAGAGACAGTTGTGGATTTGGTAGAGGCTATGTAATGCCTAAACCTGCGGGGGAAAGGTATGATTTATAGGAATTTGTAATAG
Source organism: Miltochrista miniata (assembly GCA_933228765.1). NCBI lineage: Eukaryota > Metazoa > Arthropoda > Insecta > Lepidoptera > Erebidae > Miltochrista > Miltochrista miniata. The sequence continues at coordinate 16,049,582 of OW121757.1, read as the reverse complement.
CTGAAGACTCCTGCGTATTCGAAGTATGTAAAATGTGCAAAAGCTAAAAACTGTTTAGGCAAAGTCGATTAAAAACTGTTTAGACTTCAAAGTTCACACATGAGTATTTCGTCATGAACCGTAGGTATTGATACGACAACATATAAATCGCATAAACCACCCACTACATTAAAGATAAAGCACTACAATGACGTACAATAAGTACTTCATTTAAATATACAATACGCTATCCACATATAAATCAAAAGCATGTTATCAGATAACAAGACTAGTAATTTAGTCAATAGGTTGTGAATCGAAAACGATACGCGAAATATTTTCACTAACTTGTCGAAAACGCTTCTATACATACATAATATGGTCACGCCTTTTATCCCCGAAGGATTAGGCAGAGGCATATGCATATTATATGCCCACATTTCACCTTTAGATTTCGTCCCACATGTTGAAATGGCCAGACGCAGGTTGTGACTGCCAGCTGTTGAAAAATTTCAACCCGCTCAACAAGACCTTCAACTTGGCTTGGCGACTGCCATTTATCTGGCAACCGCGACCAACTGCTTAACGTGACTTCCGAGGCACGGAAAATGTTGCAAATAAATGTAACAAAGTGGCCATATGGTGGTCACCCATCTAAAGATCAGCTATTGTTAAAGTTGCTTACTGCAGCGATCGCTTACAGACACTGAGTCCGCGGGGCCACGAGCGCTTTATTTTCACTAACTTGTCGAAAACGCTTCTATAATTTGCATTTTCAAGAAAGTAAATGCACGAGGCGTTTACGTAGTTTGAACATCTGTTTATACTTCCGTCAGCCATATTTAATATGCAGTCATCGCGCTTTATGGAAATTAGGTTCGTGTTACAGTACTAAATAGTATCCGGCTGGAGTAATTGAGTTAGGTGGTACGAGAGCACCCTAATCGATTAGCCTCGGTGTTGCGACGGAGAATTGAAATATCTTCTCTATAAAAAGTTAGAAAGGGAGACTACTTGCAATCTTATACAGCTATAGCGTTACTTTATTAAAGTAATATTTTTTCTTGTGAAAAAGTTATTCGATTAAGCTGGAATATCAATAAAATAATGTCACTATAATCAGTCTCAGCGGAGCGCTATAGAATTGTATCCTTCGAGTTTTCTTGTCTAACGAAAGCAAAACTGTTAAATGCATTCACCAATTCATAATGCCCGGAGATATAGAAACTGCAATCTTGAGAGAGAACGTAGTTACTTTTGAACGAACTACATTCTACGTCTACTTACCTAATATAACTTCAGCAGCATAAAACTTCATTTCGGCCTCGTTGAAGACGCCATGTTGTGACAGATGATAGTGCAGATCGCCTCCATTCATCAGATCCAGTATGAAGCACAATTTATCAGGCGTGTGGAAGGCGTATGTCATGCAGACGATGAACGGGCAATCCACCTGGACACAGAACAGTTTTTGCTATGAGTTGAGACTAAAACCACAACGGGACGGATAAGTCCTTGGGAAGATGCCCCAGATGCTCGTCTCAAGATTCGGTTGTTTCAAGCTTCTCTGGGGGCGTGGTTCGCATGCTATACCGTTTCTTGGGGTAGACATCCGTGAAATAATCACGTTACCCGACCGTTTTGTGGATTTATGAGTAGATATATTTGTTATGCTTTGTTTCGGGTACGTAAATCGGCAATCTCGACTTAAAAAAACGCTGTAAACCTTGCTCAGCATACGGTGGTAAAGGTCTAACACTGGTTACGAATAGAACGTAGTAGGTTCCTCTTTTATTTCGGATTCAATCCAATACCGTATGTTAAAAGTTTCCGTGCTAGTTAGCTGTACATAATTACATCATACTAGAGAGCCTTAAATAGTGTAGTAATAAGGATTATTAGAATACTATTTAAAGCCCGGCACAGAAAGCAGCCAGCCGAGGGTAGTTGGAACTGTTGGAAGTAAGCTCCTATTACAATTTGGACGGCCTTTACGGCTCCGGTTGTTCATTATCCCTATCCGCAAAGGGCCTAACCAAACGGCTCCCAGTTACGATACAAGGATACAGAGAAGCGTACACTTTTGATATAAATTCTTTTGGGACAAATTGGTCAGAAAGTCGTTCATGAGTTAGCTCCAATTTCAGTTTGAACAACTTCAAATAATCAATAGTAAAAGAACGCAACTTTAGATAAGTTGTTGAATGTTCATCGAAATGTATACTGATGTTTATGAACCAGGCAAGGAGGCAGTTTTGAGTTACGAAAGTATATATTAAATAATCTGTGGCCTGAGTGCTAAACTTTATAATTTAAAATGGACAAAAAGTGTTCGTTGTCATAAAGTCCATGCTAATGTAGTCAGTAGACGGCGTGGCTATAAAGCATTATATAGTCATATGCATGTTATGCATAATTTATTAGATACGACATACAGCTCTGCAGGGTGGTGTGTTTCAGTACCTACATTACTGGTCGCGTTATAAGTTCCGACGCGACGCTACCTAGTCAACACACGTCCATATAAGTTAGCAACTTAATTATGTAGAACATGGATTCATTACAAAAGTTCGTTGAATATAAAACAAGGCTGTGTAGCATTTTAAAATTTCACTAAATGGAAAATGCTATGAAAATTAACCCTCATTTAACTTTGTCATGCTCTTGCCATAGCTTGAAAACGGATGCACCAAATTGGGTAACTTTTTTGTTGTATTCGTTATGACGTGGTTTGCAAAATTTTACTGGCAAAATGCTTGACGTAGACGTTATTTTACTGTGTAACCGAGTCGAATCTTAGACAAAAATCTTTTAAAGAATGTACTTAATTGTCAAAGAAATTGGATTAGATTTTTTTTAATAATGTTAACGTGGTGGAACAAACTAGTTTAGATACAAATTGAATTAGAGGCTTTAAACAAACCTTCTGTCGTCACTTTAACTACTTATAGGTATTTATATTCAGCAAACAGTGGACGTAAACTCGAATAGGAAATTGGCAAATCCAATGAAGGCTAGAGGTAGGGTTGCCAACCCTCCCGGATTGCCCGGGAGACTCCGGTAATAATGTTTACCCTCCCGACCTCCCGAGATGGGACGATTTCTCCCGGATGTTCTAAAATTTTACAAATTTAAGAAATTCCGTCAACTGTCAACCGGGTCCATCATCAGATCGACTCCAGGAAATTGTAGTAAATAAATGCACTAGTTGTCTCTACAATTTTCGAAAGTTTCACTCGATTTCCCCAGGATGCCATCATCAGATCCTGACTTCCTGGTAATAAGACCAAATGGAAAGCATCAGCATTCAAACTATAAAAAAAATTCAAAATCGGTTCACCCGATCAAAAGTTAGTCACACGATAAAAAGGTAACTAACGTAAAATATAGGCATATAGGCAATTGCTAAATGCTGTTACTAAACAAAATAAATATAAATTTAAAAATTAATAACTGATTTTCATTTTATTTAGTAGAAAGTGAAAAAGACAACTTGGCCCATACAGGATTTGAACCCATTACCTTTGCCTAAACCAATGCAGGGCAAAAAAAAGGACAATGATTTTCATTGTCTCTAACTTTTAACGACACCCCCCCCCCCCCTCATCTCCCGGATTCGTCCTTTCTAAAGTTGGCAACCCTAGCTAGAGGTGACAAATTTAACTTGGGAATGCCGGTCACGAAACGTAAAATAGCATTAAGAGCAATAAACCTCAGTGGAAATGCCACCATATTATGACTGACGGAAATAAGCATTTAACTGTGCTCATAGCGATGACTGCATTCATTGTTTTCTTGGTACTGTAGAAGCACGAACGAGTCATAATTTAAGATCTCTAGAAATAATTTTCCTTTCATTTCCGTTATAGTACAATACAAATCTAGATAGGTACTTTACGCTAGTGGCACTATACTACATTAAAGTCACGCATAGAGGCATAGTTTACGCCCACATTTCACTTTATTGTTAGTTTTTTGTGTGTTGAATGCTAACGTTTACTAAAATGAAAGCTATGAACGAAACGACAGGCAAATAACTTGTTATTAACCCTCCGGATAATACTAATAAAATGTGTAAGTATGAAGTTCAAATTATTATATGTAACATCCATACATCCATCCATGCCTAAATATTTTAGCGTTTATAATATCAATAAGGATGAAGGGATGAGAGATCTTTCACGGCGCTTTTTCCACGTGAAAGTTGTTACGCCCAGTAACACTCATTGGCTTCCCAGAACACGTGCTATGTAAAACAAATGAATACATGTTTAAGAGGGGGTATCCATCTAACCATCTCTCGTAAATGATAAACAATATCATACGCGGCTGAAAAACTATCCAAGCGAGCCATATTAGTTCAGTTTACGAAACTGTGGAGGGTTGTACAAGTCTCATTTTAAAGTTGGTTACAAAAAAATGCTGTATTTGGCATTTTGAACAAAGGTGGTCGATGGGGAAACTTTTCCGCCAAATATAAGAATCATTCTACGCCCATGTATGCGAAATCGCAAGTGAAGTTAGTAAACAAATAAATTATAGAAAGAATAAAAATTTGTCTACCCAGCATCCATTCATAATCGAGCGGAACGTATATTAGCGGATATCGATAAAACTTGTCATCCGAATCGAACTGTCCCAATAAACCCGAGTTTGCTTACTCGTAAACATAAAATAAAAACGTTTTATTACCTAATAGCATAAAGTTTTAAAACAAGGTCACAAGTAAAAGAAATTTCATGTCGAAAATAGTCTATGTAATAAATATTATTTTGTTGTAAATCAATGACAATGTTTTTTGTAATAAACTTTGCTTATTTGCTTAAAGTCTTCGATGGAATTTCAAGAAAGCCCTTTACTTTATAATGAAGGGTAACTGTATCCGTATCCGTATATTTACATAAAAATCTTTGTATTGCATAAGAATGACAATATTTTTACGTTAGACTGGTTTCCAGCATAAGAAGTAGCATTTTTTGTCCTTTCCCAAGCTCTAATCTTTCTCTGTGTCAAATTTTATCCCAATTATTGGTCTAGTCGTTAAAACTGTCTGTAACTAATAGACAGTTACTTTCACATTTATATATTAGTAGGAACATAAGCCGTCTGATAGTATAACGTATCTACCTACCTACTTTTTGATGTCGATAAAACAATCGGTCGCGTTTAACCAGCGGCAAAACAAAATGCAGCGGAAGCGGTTTGTACGACAACGACAAATTGAGGGCGATCCAATTCGTTTCAGTCCAATTGGCTGGATATCGTTTATGTCCGCGATACCATATCACCATATTAAAAACTAGATACATAGATATCTCAACTGTACTGCACCAAATCAATGTAGCCTGCAATCGGATTTTATAGGCGTTGATATAAATCTATGTAATACAAAACGATATGCAATAAAAAAATTAATTTGTGATTATTCAAATCGATTTGCGTCATTTGCTGGTTTCCAAATTTAAATCTGGATAACGATTGTGCGATTGGTATAAAGTCAACCGGGTTTTTAGATGCAATGTTTCTGAATTCCTCCGGCTTCTATCCTAAGCATCTTTTTCATAAAGTCAAAACCAATAGAATACCTAGTTGGAGTCAAATGAGGGCAATTCGTATTGATATACGAATTGCCCTCAGTTAACTCCAACTTAATCGAATCGATATTCATAATGTTCATATTAATTGACTGATGACAATTGATTGGCTACTAAGAATAGAACTGAGACATGAATTTCCTAATTAACCTATGCAGCCCACATCTGGAGCGAGGTCTCTTCAGGATAATGCCACAACATACGGTCATGCGCGATCCATCCCTACAACCTCATCCAGATCGCCGATCCTTTTGGTGGGCAGGACACCATAATACCTTAAGTTTATCAAGTACCGATCTCCACGTCACAAAGATAACATAGCTTAACCCAGTGGGATAATATTTACCGAGAATATATTTTCCTTCATGGATGATAATGTCGAACTCTTACCGAAATACAGACTAATAAAACCACACAGTGCCCTACCACAGCAACGGTCTGGAACTCTGGAGCCCCGGATAAGGCCTCGAAAGGATGTCCTAACATACCCAAAGTCTAAAATTTTCATCTCCGATACCGCAACATCAGTGAGCATTTCATATAAATTTTATTGACTAGCGTGGAAACTTGCACGCAGTACATGGCTGTCACTGAATTTATGATGAAGACCAAGTTAAGCTACGATTGATAATGAAAGATAAAACACGATATAAAATAAACGAGGACAATTGCAATCATTAGCTAGTTGAACGTTAGTTTAAATAGTAGCAGATGGTTCGGATTTATTGAGGTAAACAAGCGCACGGTTTCACCTGCTTCGTGTATTTTTAAACGTATTGGCTACTGTTTTTTGTAGATGATATCATCATCATTATAATGTTCTACTGCTTTTTTGAACTGAAGTTCGAAAATTTTCTTATTTTACTAATGATACACGTCATTTTACAAGAAAAAAATATCCATAATGTATATAAAAAAACTTCTATGCAAGCAAATTCAATGACCAAAATATATGCATTAATGTTACTCGAATTTGCCTGGAAATATTGCAATAACTAGATTAACATATTAAAACAGTAAAAATATGAAACATTCAAGATTTCACAGTAAAACACCGGCGTATAACTTCTGATAACATAAATCTAATAATAAATCAACATGTAGATCAACTGTTTATGACGCCATTAATTTATCTAAATACATATCAAGCAATGACGAAACGTTTGAACAGACGCGTTGTATGTTCGGCAATTCGGTGTGGTGTGATACTGATAATACATAAACCTACACTGATCATCGATAATATGAGTTACAAATAGATTCTAATACGCAAATAAGCCGCAATTGATGATCCTTGACCCACCAACGTTAGTTTTGGCGAAGTGTTAAACGATAGCAGATCAGACTGTATGGCGAAGGTCGAGATAGATATTGACGAAAATAATAAACGAATCATCGTCATGGAATCCGTCGATAATAAATCAACAAATAACTAATGTACAGAGATGTTTCGAGGAATATTCTATCTATTTAATATTTTAACAATTTAGAGAGTTACTCTAGTGGCAATGGCAAGTTCTTCAGTAAGTCAGTTCGAAGCAAGAGCTGTTGCAAATTGACCAAATAAGTGGCAATATCTAAAAGAAGAAGTCTGCAATACTGTATCGTGTTGATAAATGGGGCCTAAATATTATAACGATATTCTAAGAAACTATCGAATCTATTTAAGATCTTCAATAGCAGGTAATCCTTGACGGAGATACGGTTCTTTTCTTCAATACATCGAAAACGACGGATGTATTTCCAACGAGTTAAGATCAAGGTTATGTTTAAAATAGAAAAGACAGAAAAGGGCTTGAGGCTGTAGTTTGAAGTGTATCTACGTTTACGAATGAAAAGAGATCTTATTACAGATCATTAACATCACAAAATCATGCAGATGTTGAAGATTTACAAGGTATTGGTACTTTTATAATACCTGTAAAGAACATTACAATTATGAATTTTTTAAATTCTTGAGCTGAGCAAAGTTGTGGATGACTAAAGAAAAGGAGTTTGTAGATTTCTGAGCAGATTTGGATATGGTGGATAGGCGACAAATCCTCTCCGTGAACTGAGAGCACCAAAATTGGACCCTGTTTCATCAATTCACGGACAATTCGGATTATTTCCATGTGTCGTGGCACACGTTTTTAACATTGACGGTCGGCCACGGATGACGTTCATTCGGATTGAACGCATGGATTTGCTTTCATTTCCACTATTGAATCTATCTAAATGGATTATCTTTTTACCATTCACGGAACAATTTTGGAAGACGACCACTTCATTTGGATTGATGAACGTGTCGTCAATGAGTACCTTAGACCCAGCTGTCTATTGCTGGAGACAGGCTTTTTCTTATTTTGTTGCTGTAGAGAGGTATTTTGCCTTACTGTACCCATCTACCCACTGGTCGAACATGTTGGAGCAGGGTTGTGTTTTTTTTTTTATACTACTTAGGTGGCAGACAAGCTTACGGCCCACCGGAAGGTTGGTAACCGTAGCCTATAGACGTTTGCAACACCAGAGGCGCTACACACGCGCTGCCGACCCGGGCGCAGGTTGTGACGACCCAGTTGAAATATTTCAAGCCGCCCGTAAGGCCTTCAACTTGGCTTAACGACTGTCATTTTACTGACAACCGGGACCAACGGCTTATCGTGCCTTCCGAAGCACGGAAACGCTCGTAAATAAATGTCACAAAGTTGTCCACGTGGTGGTCACCCATCCATAATATCCATATTCGGCCATAGTAAATGTTGCTAACTGCAGTGATCGTTTACAGAACACTGAGTCCGCGGGGCCACGAGCGCTTCATAATGGTTTTATGAGATAGGATGTCGATACATTGAAACATTTTAAACAAGGTTTTAGCAAGATGTGTTTAGAAACGACCCTCTTATCTTTACGTTACAAACAACACAGACTCTTTATATACATACATACAGCATACATAATGCAATTCAAATATCAACGTTATCCATCAGTAAATACAATAATGCCGAGAAAAGGCACAAACAAATATTTTTGTGATAATGTATGACATTCCATGCGAGCACACGTCTCGTATTATCCCTTCATGCTGCACCCCGGATTCTTGAAGAGAAGCGTTTGAAAACACAATAATTAGGTCAAGACCGGTCCTTTAATGTCGTCGGGACTCATAAGGCAAATTCTATACCAATACCAGCATTATCCCTACCTCTTTGAAGAGAAAAGTGTGAAAACACAAATAAATCTTGAGGCCTACAGTCAACTTATGCGCCACTGATTCATGAGGCGATCCATCCTCATGATTATCATGGGACGATATATACCAGCTATGTACCACAGCCGCCACGGCCTATTGTCAAATTACGTTCCACTGTGCTCCTCTCCCGGCAGTAATGGTCAGCCTCAATCCTTTGATATCTTCATAACTATCATGAGGCGACACGCGTTACTTTAAAAAGATACTAACAAATATAAAACTACCACTCACCCCAGTGCTGACTAGAGAGAGCATTATCCTCTCGTTCAAAGCGAGCGTCTCCCCTTGCTTCATTTTGATACGTTTCTTATCAAGACATTTCATTGCGTACATTTTGCCCGTATCCGCTTTCCGACATCCATATACCTGTAAAATTTAGAACCATTGTATACAAGATTTTACATCATCATCCTCCGAGCGTGTTCCTAACCCAGTTGGGGTCAGCTTTCCAGTCTAACAGCGATGCGGTTGAACGACAATATTTTCCATGAAGCGACTGACCATCTGACCTTCATAACAAATTGGCGATATCGAAGTTCTGTAGGTTAGACTGGCTGTTCTTGTATATGTTATAGGCAATGTGTATAATGCAGGCATTCTATACAATACCTAGGCATTGTCTACATTGTCTGAACGACCCTCAGACAATGTATGAAATGATATTAAATGTTTAAACTACACTACTACTACTACACTAAGCCTACGAAATGTATAGAATACCTAGACATTGTATAGAATGCCGGTCGAAGCATAGGTAATCTAATTTTCTTCTCTATGATTTAGTACTAATCTTTTGAGAGCTACTCCTAATTTCAACTTCCAACAGCAGACAGTCCTTCATTCCCAGTAGTTCCGCGGCAGTTGTTCCGCGACGGAACTAGTGAGACTTTTTGTCCCAATAGTTCCGTGGCGGAACTAGTGAGACTTTTTTTTCCCAGTAGTTCCGCACCACGGAACTACTGGGACATTTTTATTCTCAGTAGTTCCGTGGCGGAACTAGTGAGACTTTTCTATTCTCAGTAGTTCCGTAGCGGAACTAGTGAGACTTCTCTATTCCCAATGTAAGACATGTGTTCTATTATTACCACTTAGGAAGCAAAAACGGGAACAGAATTTTACTCTAACACCCCGACTCGGATGGGTTAGGTTAGAAGGCTAAGGCGGGAGCTCCGCTCCCGCCTTAGGCTTCGTGGTTATTTTTTATTTGTTTTGTCGACTAGTTCTTATTTGGTTAACGATTCTGTCGTCGAATCTGTCCATTCATTATACACATTGCCTGATGCGCTTCGGGCATTTCATACAATACCTAGTAATGTATGAAATAAATCGAATTACACACATTGCCTGAACGTTTTAGGCAATGTATATAATGCCTAGGCATTGTATACAATGTCGGATTATACACATTGCCTATAACATATACAATGCGTTGACGTCAAGCATCGAACTCAAGTTACCTAATTTATCTTCTATTTTAAATTAAACGCGTAAACGGCAATGTTCAAAACGTACTTTAGATTATCGAACACGCCAATTTAAGTCAATCGAAAGAGATAGTGCTTAAATTTATCTCTAGATACACAGGAACATTGCCAAGAAATCTCCGTAGTTTATATTAAAAATGAAAAATGGTCTGGTATATACAGACTATAACACAAACGAATTGAGGGAAATACGAGTATACTTATAAAATTTCGCTAGTAGGAATAATTTAAAATGCCAGTAGAACTAACCACTGAATAGGTAGCTATTACAAATGTATTGAAATAACGTCTTTATCTTCGAGGGGGTAGGCAGACAAGGATGATTTACACACCCACACTTTGTCAATACTTTTGTTGGTCCCACGTAATATGCGACAATCCTATTGCTGTGCACAAATACTATGTAATAATTATAATAACCACACAGTTACGGCATTTGAAATAAAGAGACACTACACATATTTAACAATCAAGTTAGATAACTATGCTATAGAATCTGTGCATAACCGCAATGTACGAACATGTACAGCCCATAAAATATGAATGTTCCAAGGAGAAACAGGACGGCTTTATGACACCTACGCGATGGCTTTCCGTTCTATAAGATGAATATTATTAATACGTCCGTGGTACTTTCACAGAATGCTAATGTATGGATCTTACGCGACTTGTGCAACCAACTTTATACCTAAAGAAAGTATACATTTTGTTGCATTTACTTATATGCACGATCTTACCTCTCCGAAGCCGCCTCTTCCGATTATACGATGCACGCTGAAGTCGTTCATTGTGAGTTGTATGTTTAATTCTAAATTCTTCCATTGACAAAATCTTGTGTACTTGTCGCTGTTACAAATAATTTAAAATTGTTACATTAAAATGCAAAATCTTTATAAAAATGAATCGCAAAATGTGTTGATAAGCGCATAACTTCAGAACGGGTGGACCGATTTCACTAATTCTTTTTTTGTTGTGTAAGGTATTGTCAGGAGAAGGTTCTTATGGTAGAAAAAATATTTTATTCCCACGGGAATGGGAACTACGCGGGTGAAACCGCGTGACGTCCTCTAGTCATCAGATAAAATTAAAACACATTAAAAACAAATGCAACCTGATTTTGGACAAACTTTTCATCTCATATTCGCAGTTGCTTTTTTTGAATCGATATTGATGGGAGTGGGAGGGACAGCCGGCCGGTTTAACCGGCCAACTAGTAAAATTGTACCAGTAGCATTTAGCAGGTGAGGTCGTGTCTGGTTGGGTTCCATCTTAGTTCCTTACAACCATAGGTAAGACCAATGTTTTAAATTAAATTCGAGAATCATATAAGATATACTAACCTTTCTAAGAAATTTTTGAAAGGTTCGCCTCGTAGATGTTGAAAGATTTCTTCAATGTAGGGCTAAAACAACCAATTTATTAATAAGGTACTCCGTTATGAACTGAGATGAGTGTTTGACACTGTGCATACGTACCTCAAATAGATTTGGTGGAACTTCGTGTTTCATTAAATATTTTTGTACATGTGCTACACACTCTTTAGAGTAATCCTGAAATAAACGCATGTTTAAATTAACACAAATAAACATTAAACGATATTAAGGTCGATTAAAAATAGATCGATACATTAATATAATTTGTACTGTTCTGATACTAACACATTAGAAACATTCGAAACGGATATGACATAGAATGTTTGGGTGTTGCCCAGGGAGTTACAATCTACCCAAAGAAATACAAAGAAAATTGAGGGGTCACTTAGATTTACTGAAATTCTTAGGATCCTTTGTGGATATATTAGAGGAAGAATCTGCCAGTCACCTTTTTTTGCTAACGTGAACAAAATATTAAAAAACCATTTTGTAAATATCAGAAACCATTCTTAGGGCAAAGTTGAGGACACACCACGAAGTTGACGCCGATTACCTCATATACTTTTTATCACGGGCTCACAGTAGATCTGATAAGCTTCTTTTAAATTAGCTGTCAGCTGCCACATTATCGGTCAATTTTTTACAGCAATTTCAGAGTCGAGTTTCTTTTTAATATTCTAGAAGGATAGCATTTGCCTGACCAACAGTAAGAGAATGCGTGATCCTGAATTTGCTGAGTAATATCCAGCAAAGATAGCGTAGTAAAATATCACAAGCTTCAGCATATTACTTCATTTATGTGTAAAGAAACTGTATTTCTAGTCAGCGTTTCTACTAAATAAAGTTATGACTCAGAACTCAATGCAAACTGCAAGGCATATCATAAAAGTAAATACATTTCACGTATGAAGGAAAGTTTAAAACTTTTGACTGCTACTGTCACAGCAATGTCTGGTAAGTTTTCCTTAAACAAAAGTATTTGAAGGTAAACATTTTGAAAGAGCATTTTTCATTTCTATTTTCTTTTGGAGTTAATAGTAGTTCTGAACAAGTACTGATTTTCTTCTAGACTTTTATTAACTCTGCTAACTTTTCGGATAAAGTCTTGCACGATTGAATTTTGTTTTGCAACGTTTGTATTTCTTCTTCAAAGACCAACTCGTTCTTTACTTGTTTTGGTTTTTCATGATTATACATAATACGTATTTCTTCTTCAAAGACTCACTCATTGTGTTGTCTACGTAATTTGGTGCTAATTTTATACAACGAGCAACATCTACCTTAAAAGTGCTAATGTATTCTACATCAGCGCAAAATTTAAAACGTATCTATAGAATCAGGTAGTCCTACAAATAACTGATGAAACCTAGCAAATCCTAAAGCAGATAAGTATATTTCTAAACAAGTTAGATTAGAAATCGATACAGACAGCCAGAATGACGTTGTTGACTTTATTGTCCCCCGCAGTGTGAATGCGATCTCATGACAATAACTATCTTGTCTAGGATTTCTTTATTTTCTATGATACTTCTGAATATTATTTGAGACATTGTCTGTCTAGAGTTAGTAGGGTGGGTGCACCAGTGCCACACCAGGAACCAGTGGCACACCATTTCAAACTTTAAATAGAAATGTTAAGCTCCTGTTAAATATCCCGCTATTTCTTTTGCGATTGGTAGGCTTGTCTTATTCCTACCGATCATATAATCACCGTTAAAAGCTATACACACGCCACCTACTTCAGTGAAAACAGATAATCAAGAACGACAATCGTTAATTTCGCTGCCGGCGGCCATAATAGTAAGCTACGCGTACTGCGGCAAGTTTTAACATCTTTCTGTGTCTTTGTTTTAATCAATTATTGTAATTTATTTCCGAATTTGCCTTACTGTTTGATACACATAGCGATAATATTATGTTTTATTTTATCAAAAAATGCTAAAATACAGCTTTAATATTCAATGGTTAACTACTGGAACACAAAATGAACGATTTTCCAGTTGCATACCAGTAGGTCTGCAACTGGTAATTAAACTTATTGATACATTTCCAGTTGCAGACCACTAGTTTATACTAATAAAATGTATACAATTAATTAGATTATTATCCACCGAAAAGAATATTATTCAAGTAAGTATAAGGAGGAAGATGTCTTGAAAAGTTATAGATGATATACGCAAAGGTGCAGAAATTAGAGACACATTTAGAATATAATACGGCCGTCATCTAAACATATAATAAAATGATAGAAAAGTCAAACTGTACATTGGATATATTAAAAAAAACATTCGCCGGGTGCTCTAAATAGGATACCGAAGCCGAAAATGTAGTTAGAGAAAAAAATTCCGTCGGTTTGTCTGTTTGCTTTGCTTTGTCCGGAAGGATCTCGAAAAGTACTCAATGGATTTGGTTCAAATTTTGCACAAATATTAACTAGGGGTAGGGTCTTCAAATAGGCTATATATTATCACGCTACATATCCTAGGGGCTAAGCAGAGAGCTATCAAATTGTCATTATAACATAATTTTCACGCGTACGAAGTCGCGGGCAACAGTAGTAAATAAAATAAAGCTAGTTGTGATAGGGACCCTAATCTTAATCATTGAAAATTGATTTAGCTGATGCTCGCGACTTCGCCCGTTTGTAATTTAGTTCCCGTTCCCACTTCCAGGGGAACTGGTTCCCGGCATAAAAGGTAGCTTATTTGTTAATCAACACTAATCTATCCCTGTCCAAATTTCAGGCCGGTCCATCCAGCCAGAGCGTGATTGAGTAACAAACATTTAAACATCTTCACAGACTTTCACATTTATAATATACTAGCGGACGTCACGCGGTTTAACCCACGCAGCTCCCGTTCCCGTGGGAATATGGGAATAAAATATAGCCAATGTTACTCAGGGTGAATATAGCTTTCTAAAGGTGAAATATTTTTTTAAATCGGCGCAGATTTTTTTGAGTTTATTCATTACAAACATTCACACAAAAATACTAAAATGTAGATGTAGGATTTTAACTGATAACCTACTGGCAGTTGTGTTAGGAATATGTATATTTTAAACCTAATTAAGAATTGATTTAGAACTTTAATATTTTAACTGATGATAATTCATTTTTATTCTATTTTATTCAAAGAAGTTAAAATAAGTATAATAACAGTTGTGTCAGAGATATTAATCTTACTTCCTAAAATTGATAAGTTTAGCCAAAACTTTAACATGCATTGCCTAGTTATTGGTTTAGAACCTTATCATTTTATTTTTTAAGTAATTGAAATTTTATGAGTATTTTATTATAGCAAACAATAACGCCAGTCACATGGATCTCTAACTAATTAATTAGGTAGTGATAAAATTAAATAAACATTTACATATACCCTATACGTAACTTGTAGACTGATTAACATGTGTTAATTACTAAGTACGAAAGCTTAATAAACTTTAAAAAGTAATTATGCCTTAAAAACATTTGTTATATTTACTGGTTTGCTATTGGCACAATGCCTGGTTTGTTACTGGTGCCGTCTGGTCGAACTTAGGCACATTAGGAGATCCCGCATTATTTTTTTAATAAAAAAAAACTTAATAGCTGCTAAGTAAAATAAAATATACTACATGATTCTATGGTAAATAAAGAGTATGTTCCTTGCTTTTAGCAATAATTGTCGCAATAACAAAGACACATCACGTAAACATGTGTTAAATTCTCGCTTAATCGCTTTGCCACTGGTGCACCCACCCTACCATTTATTTATGAAGTTGCTGACCTCATTTCGGAATTCAGGATTTACTTTACTACCTCTCGGCCTTCGTCTCTCATGTTATCGGGCATACATCTAGTAGTGAGATCTAGTCCAGTAAGTTTAGTCATGTTTCTAGGAAGAAATCAAAACGCTTTTGTATATTTTACCGAATTCCACGAAAATATTGTGTAGTATTCTATAAATGATACCATTGATAGATTCGTTTCATCCCACACGGCCTCACCTATTTGGTTTGTTTAGCGACCATAAGTAACATGTTTTTGCCCTGTTTTCTAAGTACATAATATAAATCTCTGTCTGATCTACTTCATCATAATCCGTCTAGTCTAGAACTCTAGAGGTTTAGTTCAGGTGGGCATATTAACACGACAAAACTTTTACTATTTGAATATAGACAAACGATCTAGAAGTGTTATTTTCAAAAAAAGGGTTGTGTTTTCCAACAACTGTACACAACTTTCAAAGTTGCGAATAACATAGAGATTGCGAAATCAACTATTTGCAAAGCAAAACCAAAGTTCATGTACATTTATTGGTTCGTAACTCATAGATAGTATCACTACGCAACCACACATTTCATTAGATTTCAACCTTTCACATAATTAAAATTTATTTCGTGCCCAAAGGGATTCGTCTCGGCATCGTGGCATAACTTTGGGGTAAAGCAAATGAAATCGATGTGGTTCAGTGATGAGTCGTACGTTCTCGGTTTTCATTATGTTTATTAAGTTAATAGTTTTTGTTAGTTGTGTGTGTACTGTTACTACGTAAATTTTGATCATTGTCAGTTCTGGAACACGGTTCGTGCATTGAGAAAGCTTAAAAAAAAACATTCATTTCAAACTCAAAAAGATAACATGTCTCAGATACCATCATTGATGTATTTCGTTCATAAAATGGCATTGAGATGATGACAATTTGGTGGTTAAAATGACATCAATGCCTAAAGAAAATCAAGAAATAAGAAAACTAATGTTGCATTGATCTACGAAAAGAAATCAAAATCATTATTTGTGATACATAGGTTTGTATAAGACAGGGCTGTCCAAAACAGTGCCCGCGGGCCGCATGCGGCCCGCGACGTTAATTGTTGCGGCCCGCGCAATCTTTTTATCTTCTTTATTTAAATACATAAATGAGCAAATTATTTTTCCCGCGACGTAATTGAAATATTTTGGGTATGTATTCGATCAACCCGGCGGCATTCCAGGCCGAGCGTGGGTCCTGGCTCTCAAGGAGCTTGGGCCTCGACTTATAGGGCTCGTTAGCGCATGCCTCGTAAAAGTCTAGTTTCCCAAGGTCTGGAAGACAGGGAAACTGGTCTTGATCTGAAAGGCGGGGCGGCCGGCAAATTCCCCATCAGGGTACCGGCCGATCGTGTTGCTCGACGAGGTGTGCAAGCTCTTAGAGTGCATTATTGCACAACGCCTCGTTGGGCACTCACACACGTGGAGCCTAATCTGGCGGATAGCCAGTTTGGCTTCCATGAGGCGCGCTCCACCGTGGACGCAATCATGCGCATTAGAGGCCTGACGGAGGAAGCGTCTCTCAGGGTGAGGTGGTGGTGGTGGCGGTGTCTCTTGACATCGCCAACGCCTTCAACACCTTGCCCTGGGGCTGCGTTAGGGAGGCGCTTATTTACCATGGAATGCCTCCCTACCTCCGTCGAATTGTCGGGGCCTATCTCTCCGAGAGGGTCATAACTTACCCGAGCTGGCCCTAGCCAGCTCGGGTAAGTTATGACTTACGAAATTTATGGAATATATGAAATTTATTTATTTATGGAACAACGCACGACACATCCCGCCGACCCGGCCCTAGCCGGGTCGGCGGGATGTGTCGTGCGTTGTTCCACAGGAATCGGTATTAGGGCCGCTCCTGTGGAACATCGGTTACGACTGGGTGCTGCGTAGTACGTTGCTCCGAGGGATTGGCGTAACGTGTTACGCCGAGGACACCCTCGTTACGGCGTGGGAAGCAAGGCTCCGAGACGCAGCACTAAAGGCCACGGCAAGGATTGCTCAATTCGTGGGTCGGATACGGTGGCTGGGTCTCGAGGTCGCCCTTCTCAAATCCGAGGCTCTGTGCTTTCACGGACCTCGGATGGGGCCACCAGCGGGATCCAGCCTACAGGTAGGGGGCGTCAGCATCGGAATCGAGCCCTCGATGAAGTATCTGGGTCTCGTACTCGGTGGCCGGTGGAACTTCGGACATCATTTCCGAAGTTTGGTCCCAAGTCAAAAACTTTGAGAGTGATATAGCACTCTTCACTCATCTCTTAATGGTCGCAGTTGAGAGTGTGAAGATTGATTATCAACTGGAACTGTGTGGTATGCAATCAGACCCCTTTTACAAGGGCAGAAGAAATCAAATTTTTTAAGCTCCTTATTGAACATTTCCCGAAACTGACTAATTTCGGACTAAAAATGGGCTCGATGATGGGCAGTACCTAACTTTGTGAAAGTGCATATTTCAACAATAAAGTTTATAAAATCGAAATACAGGTCTTCATTGACAGATACTTCACTTCAACATGCACTGCGTCTAGCTAAGTACTAAGTTTGATGTTGATGTTGACAGAATTTTAAAAGACAAATTAATGAGAAAGTAGATAATAAAATAATGATACCTATTATATATGTATTTTACTTTGTTCAATATTTTGCGGCCCTCCAATGTATTTGGCCATTTTTGTTGGCCCTGGGTCCCATCTAGTTTGGACAGCCCTGGTATAAGATATTATAATATTGGTTAGGTATGAAGTACGCTATGATCTACCACTTGGAGAAGTGGTGTACAAATATTAATTATAGGTAGGTACTGAAAATTATACATATTAAAAATTGCAATTCATCTGGTATCATTATAAATTTATACGAAACAAATTAATATCGAAGTAATAATATTAAAATAATTAAAATGTCAAATAGCGAAATGTTGTTGTCATGATTTCTGACCGTGTCTGGTCCACTTTCGGAGCTGGTCTGTAAAAATAATACTACTTTCTCCTAGTAGGGAATAATATACTTCAAAAGTAGCCTATATTTATTATTATTATTTTATAACTAAGTTGTAGAAGTGCTCTATAAATCGAGATAATCTGAAAAATTATTACAAGTATTAAGGTCGACTGGCAGACTGTTAGTGAGTATTTGGAAAGTTAGGGGATATGAGGGATTTATAATTATATAGGTACCGATACCTGATCTTTATGGTGGTTTTAGATGAATCTGCTATGGAAGAATTCACTTCGTTTGACCTACGATCCGTAGGTCAAACGAAGTGAATTCATGAACAAGGGATCTAATGCCATATTTAGATTAGGATCTGAAGCTCCGGGATTTAGTCACGATAGACCCTCTGAAGGAATAAATTCAACATACCGATTCATTCATGTACTTAAGGAATTTCTTCTACTTACATGTGAATGTGCTAAAAGTTCTTTCATAATAAAATTATCATAAATATCTCTTGCAATACGCCGCCTCTCTTCTACACATTCTTGTTTTTCATATAATTTAATCTGTTGAAGGAAAACGTTGAATTAAAAACGAGACTATATTTATTTAATATGATGGAAACGCGTATAGCCTCGTTTATAACATACCTCTTCATAAAATTTTAATTGTGGCACTGGTTCATCAGACGTCTGTTCACAAAATTCCTTAAATAATAGATAACCTGGAACAAAAGGAAACACATTTTAATACATAGTCATAAAATTGGACACGAAACACAAAATCTTTTGTATGGTCTCTACAAATGTAATACTGGTAATAAATGCTAAGGTAAACGCTTGGAACAAAACTTGTAAAAAATTGTCCAGTATCGTTGTTATTCCCTCTATCGTCATCTCTCTCAAAAACTTTCAGCTAAATATACTCTACTGATAGAGCTGTCAATCATTCTATAACGTTACACAGAACATGCATAATACAGCTATTTTGGACAAGGAATATTGGGTAGACACGTATTAAAATGCTTGCGCGAATCAAGACATAATTAGAGCAATGGAGTTTAAAAATTTATGAATACCTCGATTAAAACCATCCAGTCCAGCAGCAGTCGAAATGAATATATCATGCACGACATCTTTTTGTTTAATGTACAACCTACATATTATTCTTTGTGCTCCTGACGATAAAGAATGAAAAGAAAATACGTTTAAACGCACTGTTTTGCAATATGGCCATTTCAACCGAAAAGACAAGTGTTGGCAAGTTAAAATTGGCAAAAAGCATGACAAACCTTGCTTGATCAGCAATTTTCAACACTCCGGACTACCTTTCGGGATAAACCACCATTCTCTCTTGAGAAGTAAACAGTAGACGATAACGATGTCGTCTGCAAATCTATCTCACATCTTCGATTTGCCAACGACATCGTCATAACAGCCGGAACGCTTGAGAGTTGAGCAGAATGTTAAACAGCCTTAAGGGACCGCCTCGACTTGATGGAGTCTTGGATAAAACTAAGGTCATGCTCGATGAGCAAGTCACTTCAGAACCGATGCATCAAGTTGTTTACGAATGGTATATCTATATAAAACCTTGGTCAGGAATTCAGGATCTTTGCAAAAAGAACTCCGACTAAACAAACAACGTTGAGATTTCGCTTCGCCTACACCGTGCGTTTTACTCTTGCAGACTTTGTACCCTTAACATCTTCCAGCTATGGAACTAGCTATGATTGGAGTTTATTTGAGAGATAAACTCCGGAATGAGTATATCTGTTAGAGAACCAAAGTGGTCGGCATAGCTAGTAGAGTAAGTTCAAGTGGCAATGGGCGCGCAACCAATGCACTGCTTGCAATGAAGAATCGATAATCGATGAAAGAGTGACCATTGCAACTGTGTAAGCAGGTAGTTCATCCCCCAGTCAGATAGACTGATGAATATTATAAGGAAGCGAGGACTGTCACTGTATGTATGTGGTATGCGGAGGACCGTGTGCTATGGTCTATGGTATGGTACAAATTTAGAACAGGTCCATGATCCGGCAGTCTACTGCGATAGGTTGATTAGATTTTTAACGATACATTTCTTACTGCAGCTGAATACGTGTTAAACTGAGCATTCGATAATGAAATAAGTATCGTATAGAGCCCTACAATGTTCAGTCCACGGCAGTCCGATAAAGTTATTTACTACCTACTAGCGGAAATGGGGTCACCGTCACCGACTCACCGTAAATTGCATTTGCAACTTGTTCCCGAGAGTCTTAGTGCAATATCGCCCTCTCGACCAATACTGCAATCATTTACTCTGGAGCCTAGTTGGTAGATCAGTGACACTTTCTAATGAAAATGTATGCACTTTAGATAGGTATAGTAATGTGACGTACTCCTCAAGAGATAGTTCTTTATGATGAAAGTTTTACCTACCATGATTAGATTTTTTTTTATTCCAGAATTTCAATTCAAAGAACCAGGTCATAAGGAGGTCTTTGAAGATGTTTTGATATTTTTGAAAATATTTGCAATAACTTACTAACTCATGTGATTGAGGGTGATGTTTATTGGTTGGCCACTGATCCATTGTCAGTCAAAAATCAAAAAATAGAAGCGTAGTCGATTTGAATTTTACAGTTTTTTATTGAAACGTAGGTACTTACGTTTAAAATTACTGGTAAATAGAACTGAAGTGTGATTTCTGTGGTTAAGACCAAAATTGATAGCCTCGTACAAATTATTGAAACTATGTAGCTGATTTCACAATTCAAATGGTAGCTGATGATTACAGGCAGAGGACATCAGAAATACCTACGCAATATTGAGAATAGGTAGAAGAAAGTGTGGAAAATATTTCTTTGGTGTTTTAGCCCCTCTCTATAAAATAGAGTGCAGAGGGGCTTATGTCGAGACTTTGTCTGTAACCTGTGACTCGGTCGCATTTAACTACGTCACTAGGTCACGTGGATCATCTGTTCAAAGTTTGCAATAAAACAAAAAATGACAACGTCAATCGGATTGAACATTCACAATAAACGTGTTAGAGAGAGGCAGTCGGGTGAGAACGATCTCACGGCTTCTTGTTTTTAATTTATAAATATGTGAACAGCATGCGAAACAACATAAAAAACAAACAGCCAAGTTTTTAATATTTTAACGTGCATTCATCCAATGGATTACATTCTCCAAAAAGTTCGTTCTATATTTATTTATTAAGTAGGAACAGGGTCACGACAACAGACTACATTTCCACAGATACACGGAGCAGCGATCATAACATTAATTCCGGTCATGTGGAGCATGAATGTGGGTACGCCATAAATCACAATCCGATACACGAGGGCGGGATCCATTGACGGCCCCGAAAACAAACGTATTTAGGCATAAATTTCATACCAGAAAACGGGGTTCAGTCTTCAGTCTTCATGGGCTTCCATTTTCCGCACTTAGGTCCGCCAGTGGACCTATTATACGTGAGTGTTGGCTGTCAAGACGGGGTTACCTACTGCTCTAAATTATTGTCGAAAGCACACATTGTCTTTTAAGGTCGTTAGAATGCGACATCCTGAATCCTGACTATTCTAGTTCATTCACTGATGTAAAAAACAAAATGATAACAAACTTCTCTGAAGAGTTGACCTAGCGAGCACCCAGGAAAAAAATAACAACCAGTGAGGAATCATATCCTACATGTTTCAGTCAAAAATCATCAATATCCGTTCATAAATAACGCGACAATAGTCTTCACCCCTTTCTTCCCCATTTTCCCTTCTATCAAATAAAGCTCTCGACAAAAGTTGTATTTTAAATCGAAGAACACATGTACCAAGTTTGGTGAAAATCTGTTAAGAAATGCGTGCTTTAGACAGGAACTGACATAAACACAGACATGGACGAAAACAAAATCCTCCATACTGTCCGAGATTCTCGTTCGCTTCGCTCGCTCGGTCAAAAATAATAATAAAATAATCCAGTTGACCTGATGGCTTAACAAAGAACCCATGTTTGTTCTAGTATTAGGCTATTATAAAGCAAAAAAAATGTTTATAAATCAACCACATGACCAGCAAAACTTCTTTTACTATACGCCTCGGCTTTTCAGTACTATAATAATGTTACATTTTACGCAATAAACCTTCCTTTTGAATCGCTCTGTATATTGCTAAAACTGCATTAAAATCCGTTGACTAATTTACGAACAGACAGCGAAAGCGACTTCAATTTTGACTAAACGATTGGTTCCGACTGCTTACCCGGGGCTCACAACCATAGGCTGTTGGGCGTTACGTGAGGTTTTTCAGTCGGTAGGAGTCCGGCATAACATCCATGAGGATTTTCCCTCACGCAAAAAAAAAAAAAAAAAAAAGGAGTGCAAAGCCGCGGGCATATCTTAATTTTGAACTAGGCATGAGTAAGTATGTCAACCAGTAATTATACCATGGTTCATATACTAGAATATTATCTTCGGGCTCATAACATTCCAGAATAATCCCATTAGAGGGAAGTCTTCTCGTGCTGTGGTACACCTGGTTCTGCCCGTTCCTGGTCTGCGTAGGTTAGAACCAGTTTCTTCGTAACGTCGGAGAACTCTTTGTACTGTTGACAGCGACACACCGACAGTCCTGGCTGTATCGCGCTGACTCCGGCCGGTTTCCAGCATTGTAAGTATTCTGGTGCATTCTTCAGGCGTAAGCGACATAATTTCAGCTTGATTAATGAATATAGAGCACTATCAACATGGTTTATGTACCCACATAAATGACAGATTACAAACAAAAGCAACACCAAATGCTGTAATTTCGTAGTTCCATCTTCGAAAGTGGCCCTTTTTCAAATTTGATTTTTTTATGATATAACTTTACAATAACTAAGAAGTTTTAATACCTTCATTTAAGGAGTATTACATTGTCTATTAAATACAATTTATTGCATTAACCTATCATTTTTAGTTTCCGAGATTTTTAACATTCTTTAAGTGACCCGGATTCATTGCTCTCGAGTGTAGAAGTTTCCATCCAAGTTGACTGAACACGTACGTGGCAATACTAGCCTCTTTAATGTATTTAGTTCAACATTTTAACAAATAAGTGGTGGTATCCTGGTGGTTAAGGTATACAGTGGTTAAGGTGTGCGACTTACGTTCTCGCGTGGTGAGGTTATCGTCGGCAATACTCGTATCAGGAAAGGAAGCTACCGAAGCCACCGTGTCCGGTAAGTATCTGTGACAACTGGTAGGAGAGAGAGAGCACCGTGTCTCCTCTCCAGCCACTCGTCCATGACCGTCTGACGGCCGCGATTGTGGCGAATCCCCCCTTTGGCTCCATGTCTCCACGGGACCGCTGGGCCTCGATTTCTCGAGACCGCTATAGCGCCCCCTTGCGCCATCTAAACAGTGACTCGAGAGCTCTCGCTTCCAGGCCCCATGGAGGGGTCCCGGCTAGGAGACATGCCGCCTTAACTGAGATCGTGCGGTATCCCCTTATCACCCTAACGGCCATCGCCCTCTGCAGGCTCAGCAATCTAGCCACATTGCTGGCCGTCAGGGTCTCCGCCCATACGGGGGCACCGTATAGGGCTATACTTCGCACGATTCCCAGGTACAGTCTCCTGTAGGGAGCGTTGGGTGCCCTGATGTTGGGACCAAACTTCGGAAGTGATGTTCGCAGAATAGGCTATAAGTTAATTCACTGCGACCCGGCAAAGATACGCCCCGAGAGTGTAAACTGGAAAGTCACGTAATGGGTGAGCATCTAGTAAGAACAGTAAATTGACCCAATAAGCTACTTTAATAAGCTTTCGAAGCAATTTCCTAGCATGAAAATAATTGGTCAATATCGATAGAAAATGTGGCCACCCTCCAATCTGGTCGTGTCTCGTTATACCAGAAAGCTGATGAATAAGGTACTTGCCAACTTTATATTCTAGCTAGTATCTTTAGCATTTACAGCCGTTACAGGCGAGATTCAGAGATTACTATGCAAAAGTTTAGAAATTGATGATATTCTATACAGATTTCAAGTCGAATTCGATTTCAGTCTTTCGTGTTTCGGGTCTATTATAAGAATTTATTTTTTAAAAGCCGTGAAAATACAACCATCACCAACAGATACACACAAACACAAATTCCACATAGAGACTTATCTTAATTGGACAGAGCTTTTACTTAACATTATTTCCATATGATTCACAAAAAATATGTTATTCATTTGAAATTAGTGTCACCCTCTCCTCGGGTTTGACGCATTCCGTCCCATTCGCATTTCGTCCCATGGTCCCATTCGCATTCGGTCCCATTAGCATTCAGTCCCATTCGCATTCGGTCCCATTCGCATTCGGTCCCATTCGCATTCGGTCCCATTCGCATTTTGTCCCATTCGCAAAATGGTCACACTCAGGTAAAAGTTTCATTTATCTGATTATTGTTTCAACTGGTAGGCTTGAAAATAAAAACCTACATAGCTTTAAATATGTAATTATGTGTATTTTAAAAGAATCAATATTATCCTTACACAATCAACATAACAATAAGTAATCCTGTTTATTACCAAAATGATGATACATTTACATAGGATAAATACCTATTATGTACTATTTTGGCAACTGTAAAAAATTTTTTTTTTCATAAATTCTTGCAGAGTTATTGAATTACAATTTAGTTTTGTTAAAAGCTTTTGTATTTTTTATCAAAATTGATATACTTATGCTCCATTACTATATCACTTATGTCCCATTCGCATTTTCAATGTGTCAATGACAATAACGATGATGGATGGGTTAGGTTAGAAGGCAAATGCGGGAGCGGAGCTCCCGCATTAGCCTTCGTGGTTATTTTTTTATGACCATTCAACACCAACATCAATTTCGATGGTGACTTGACTTGAATCAATGACAAAATGATTAAGTTTCCGCATTTGCCTTCTAACCTAACCTATCCATCATCGTTATTGTCATTGACACATTGAAAATGCGAATGGGAGCAGTTGAAACAATAATCAGATAAATGAAACTTTTATCTGAGTGTGACCATTTTGCGAATGGGACCAAATGCGAATGGGACCGTATGCGAATGGGACTGAATGCGAATGGGACCGTATGCGAATGGGACTGAATGCGAATGGGACCGAATGCGAATGGGACCATTTTTGAATTCGTGACGAAATGCGAATGGGACGGTATGCGTCAAACCCCTCTCCTCCTCATTGACATGAGCTGTACCCAATTCTAACATTATTAGAACGATAGATAACCTGATAAGACTGAATTTCGTCGAAGATTCTGAATTGAGTATATTTTATTACGAAGAGACGGTGACTGTGTCAAAATTACTGCAAATAAGGTCGTCAAGCATAAAACAGCGAAATGTGAAAAAGGAAAATATCCTACTAAAATCTTCCGAGATATATATAAACTCAGATCAAAGCATCTGATAAAATACCTACAGAATTGAATAGTACTATAGATAGAATTTCAGAGGTGGTACGTTTCGACGTGTCACCTCACATTTCACACAAGGCGTTCTGATACTTTCATCTGACAATCAAAGAAAGTATGAAAATGTTTTGACTGTCCTTACATGGCGGAATATTCCTTCTTTGCGTAAGTTTTTTTCAAGAAGAAATACCTACCTACTTAGTTGTCTAAATTATTATATTTTTACATAAAGGTTCAATATTATTTTGCAAGAAAAAACACGACAAGAAAACAGAACATACATAGGTAATTAATACAGATTACGCAGATCGGGTCTTTAAAATCATCAAAAATGTGATTCCTGACCAGGCTTAACCACTCGTAGGCAACAACAGAATGATTTTGGTGCAGTTTCTAGCAAGGCCTCTCGTCCCAAGACTATCTTTTTCTCAAATTAGTAAAAAACACTATCGGAAAAAGTAAGCGAAAGCTGAACATCATGACGGATTCGAAATGAGATATTTTAGTACTCTAATGCTCCCTCAACATTACTCGCGAAGTTGAACGAAGTTCGTCGGCGAAGTTGCCCGAGTCAAAGAAAAATTTTGACGAAGTAGGCCGAGGAGCCCCTCTACACTATCGTACTCGTCCAACTTCGTTCAACTTCGCGGGTAATGTGGAGGAAGCATAATGGCTACGGTAAATGGAACTGTACATGGACTGAGAAACAAGAATGGGCTCTAGTCAAGTGGTCGGAGTGTTGCAGCCAGTCTTCATAGCTAAAACACATTACATTAAACTTTGTTGACATGACCTTACGATAATTATTTGACCTTGATGCCGATGAATTAACAAGTTTTACGCTCTTAATTACTAATTAAGTTCATAATATTATTGTATGCATCATTTTAATTTATACTGCACGTGTAATAAGTGGTATTACGCACGCGTTACATTCGTTGAGCACCGTAAATAGCAATAAAAGTATAATTAATATCGTACAGGTGTTTACTAGATATCATTTATGGCAGATAAATGTATATAATACGTAAGTAAATAGACATTCGTAAGTGTATGTGTCATAAAACGCACGCGTTTTCTCAAGAGAAATCTACTAAATTGAAGTGCTCTCACAGCACACATAAATATCGATGCAATACTGGATGTAGAGAGATTGACATTGGTGTCAATAACAAGCTCTGCTTTCATCGATCAATTAGGACGAATATTTCTGCTCATATTTTTCATAATGCTAGAAAATTCTTATTAGAAGTATTAGTAAGGAACAAACATGACTGCACAACAATATAAGGTCAATAATATGACCTGCCTTTACGGCTGCGCTGACAAAGGTAGGACCATTTTCGACTGGTATACAAGTAAAGGCAGTCACTATAAGATTCTGGTGATTTTGCAACCTGTCATTGGAGTAAAGTACCACACTCAGGTACAGAATATCAGTTGAGGCTTTATTCGCCCACTAGTTAATAGGTATATTGCTCACTGAGTGTAGCAAAGATTGTCTACAGAGTAATAGGGAGTAATGGGTGTAGAGATTACAGCAGGTTTATTACACTCGTGCAGAAACACAAGTATACATAGAGATAGCTAGCATCGACGAAAACGCACATAAAACGAAACTGTCTAGGAGGAAAAGACAAGAGTGTTCTTAGCGACAGCAGACTACTTCATTAGAGGCAAAGTAATTGTGCGCAGTAACAATAATCCTGTGTGCATAGCTGTGTATAGAGAGCCAACGACATGGCCTACTCGCCTCGCTTACGTTTAATCTCGTTTACGATACAAATCCCCACAAGAAAGTTGTTGCGAAAGTGAATTTGAATTAAACTTGCCTGGATTACTAAGTCAATACTAAGAACGCTTGCGGTTATACGTTTCATATGGAATTAACAAACATTTGGAGAGCTCAACTATTTTAGTCTTCGCTTCTGTAAACTCTTACGACTTGGTGCAGTGTAGATTACTGACGAAACAATACATAATTTTAAAGGGCAATAAAATTTGATTTGTAAACCTTTTAATGGGAATAGACATTAAGCTTACATGAAGATTGAAGATGTATTAGTATAGACGTATAGAGCCACCATATTATAATTGGGTATGTATTCTACAAAAACATTGCTCATAAATTTTCAACAGATTGATAAGATAATGCCAAGCATTTTTCAAGATTTTCTAAGTAAGTAATTAATGTCCTTTCTGAAGACGTAGGTTCTAGGTTTATACCGGCTACTTTCCACAACACGACGTAATTTATAGCGCCTATTTTGCGAGTAAGAAGTATTTTAAATAATTAATGAAATCAGGCTTTACATGGCGGAAATCCGTCGAAGAACGATACCACTGTATACTCTTTATACTGTGACGATACTCTGCAACTAACAATATGGAGGGTAAGGTAAGCCCGCATACATACAACAAATTATCGATCATCGACTAAAAAAATTGTAAGGAGTTCTAACAAATTTTAGTCCAAATTTGTTTTCCTGAGAAGTTCGATTCCTTAAATGTGTAATGTTCGATCCTTAACTGTTGTGCGTTAGGATTGATAAGTCGAGAGTGTGAGGTAGGATCCTCTCACTCCCCTCGTTTATTATGGTTCTTAATATTTTAAAGTACCTACCTACCTCAATATTTCGTACAAATTAGCAGAGCTACAAACTCTACTTTTTTATAATATCTACTTTGTTTGAACTTCACGAGGAGTATGTAGGCCCAAGATTTATCGTCGCAGCCCAAATTCTCCAACGCAGTTTTTTTACGCCTTGATAAATGACATTTCGAAAATTACGTAAGTAATAGTAAAGACATTTATCCCAATATTATCGCTGTGTAGGTAACCGAGTAACGAGAGTCAGAACACAACGGATACAGCTGATTAAAACTACTTACGATCGTTGTACCGTTCTAAATGTGGATTATTAAAGATGGTGCGGCGTTATTTTGGTCGAATAATGGGAGTTCTCCAAAATACTATGATTCATTTTATTTGCTTTCTCACGTATTGGAATAGATTTAAAATTATAGCAAGAAATTTACCTAATTAATTTGTTATTTACATAAGTGGAAGCTGGCTACTATACGATTCGATTCGTATACGATCACTAAGGAAAGTTTGTTTAGGAAAGTTGGTAGTATGTCGAGATTTTATGGTAGAATATAGAGTATATTCTACCATAAAATCTCGACATACTACCAACTTTCCTAAACAAACTTTAACATTTTATTACCACTTTATGCCTACTTGACTGGTCAGTGCAAAACTTAAAAAGTGAGTAACCTCTGTCTATAAACGATGTCCATAATATCCAATACAATAAAAATAAGTCCCATGACACGCATATTATACTTGTCTGGAGCGACATTCAATGTGAAAAATCTGCAATGGACATTATGCGCGTCCAAAAGTCTGTCATCTGCGCTGCACCTAACAATGACTTGATCTAAAGGAGTTGTTGATAGTTAGTATACGTATCAAAATAGATTCAATGTTTGACTTCCTTATGATGTTAATTGATTACTAATTTAACGATGACGAGGATGACTTCTATGGTTTTATGGACAAATAATGTCTGTATAATGTTAATGAGCTGTTGAATGTGGTGATAATTTGACATTTATTTGAATAATTCAGATGTGTAAATTGTTTATCTAAGATTTTACATATTGAATTAAATGACAAGTGTTATTTAATCGTATTTATAGTCGGTAAATTATTTTATCCTACATTATTTTTTAATGAATATGTATAAATTTGCATGCCTCTGTTTTAAAAATGAAGGGTTTATCAATATTTTGTAGGTAACATCGTGTACTAAACCGACATTTTTTAGCAAATCGTTGATTGATAAATTGGTTGATTGATAAATCTATATCCGTAGCAGAAGTATCCGGAATATCTCTGCAACTGCGTCTGCTACGGTTATCGAACTGTTCTCTTTCATCTACAGATATAATTATAAATGTGTGAGTACTCACCTAAAACTTGATTGAATATTTTGTCAAAATTTACTTCATTCTTCTTTTCCATATATTTGTGCATTACACTTCGTACACTGAAACAAAATACATTATTGTAGTATATGTTGACAAAGCAGATAAATCTAGAGTATTATGTAGGTATTAACATTTCGAAGTGTCTAATATAAGTTAGTTATAGATTATAAAATATATTAACAAAGATACCAAGTAACTGGTGGGACTTAAATAAATTATTCTTAGTTTATCGTTTTGTTTACATGTGACGGCACCAAGACATTGTATGGTGGCTTTGAACTTTTTACGAGTCTGTCTGTCTTTTATGAGACGGTCAACGAAGTATTACTAACTCTGAACACAGTATGTAGTACCTATAATAAATAAATAAATGCCCAATGTTTGGACCAAATATTTTAATCATTGACGTCTGCTTGAACGCGGCACGAGGTTATCCATCGTAGAAGTGTACGACACAGCAAGCACGTTAAAAGTAAGCTGATAATAGATCAATCCAAGAAACCGATAGAACAAGCAACTTCTGAAGTGTTCAGTCTTGGCAAATGTTAGGCACACTGATCTGGCCACTGGCAAGGACATAGCGTGGACCTGACGCAGGCATGATACGGACCTGGCGAAGGTATGGCGCAGACATGACGACAAATGGCAAGGAGCGAAGGGTTTCTTTTTTTAACGTGAGGGAAAATCCATCATGGATGCTATGCCGGACTCCTACCGACTAAAAAACCTCATACGCCCAACAGCCTATGGTTGGAAGCCCCGGGTAAGCTATCGGAAGGATGTCCCAGGCCTCCCAACGACCCACGGCCGCCACTGAGGCCTCGCCTAGGGCAGGGGTCGGCAAGGCGCGGCCCACGAGCCACTTGCGGCTCTTTAGGTCTGAAGCTGCGGCTCTTTAGTTCCTGACACAATTATTCCTAATATTTAAAAAAAAAGTGTTGCTTTTATTATAAATTGATTAACAATGATCAATGGAAATGCGATCTAAAGTTACTTTGATAACTTAGCTTTAATCAACTACAATATTGTCCTACTATTTTAGTAATAAAGAAGAAATCAAAATATTTTATGTCTACTGCCCATGTTGGCTACTACAATCAAGAATTTTTGTAGAAGAAATGTTGACAACTTAAAGGAAAAGTTAGCTTGATTAATAGTAATCAATTGAAAACCTTGGACCAGGAATCCTAGTAAAGTTATCTGGTAAAACTACCAAATGACTGTACTTACTAGGATCACATTTTCAAAACTTCTGGTAAATTTTCCTGGTGAAACTACATACAAAGCTTACCGAAAGCCTTTAAAATGAGCATTTTTATTGATTCTGGTATGGCCTTTTAGAATTTCAACTTTTACTCTTCGTATCTTTGCCTCTCGCACAGCTCACAATTCTGAAATCTTGCAAAAGCATTGCATGTATGTTCTTTATGAGACTCGTGTTGCCAGTTCATCGTCTTCACTAGCGATTTAAAGGAAAAGATACCACGTCATCCTTTTTTATATTATGCTTCTCCGCATGTCGAAAATACCTTCTTCTCAGTCCCTGCACTCTTAACAGAGTGGTCGTGGTCAACATGTTGAAGTGTTTGCGGTAACTCGCCTCACTATCTCTCGCCATTTCTCTCGGCAGCGAACATTCTGGTGCACCCGAGTAAGGGCCCTCCCACCAACGCTTTTATCTGGTCGGTCCATCTCATAGACGTGTCCGAACAGTTTTAGTATCCGGGTTTGTAGCAAGTTTAATAGACGTTGTATGATGCCGAGCTCGTGTAAGTATCGAGACATTGGTGGGAAATTCAGTCCACAATACTCACAGCATTCTCCTCCAGCACGACATTTCCAGAGCACCTATCCTCTTCTTTTCTTTTTCTCGCATCGTCCACATCTCCACTGCATGTCAAAATATATGGGGAATACAAGCCGGATCTTAGTAGCTGTGGTAATGTGATTATTCCTCCAAATGATTTTCATTTTGTCCATGGAGGTTCTTGTTATTGCCATACATCAAAATCACCACAACAGCCTTATTGCAGTAAACAAATAACCACACTTATTGGCGGTGTACTGCACTCGCAATTATTTTTTTGCACCAGTTGGGGCGGACGCCCTCAGTCTACCCAGTACGATTCTACTGTAACTTTCGGCGCCGGCTATAACCCAGAGAATGGCTCGAACGTAACGCACCGTATCATATGAGGGGGCGTGTCTAATTGCCGGCAGTCTGCCGTGGACCTCGTGGCCGAAGT
Organism: Miltochrista miniata; assembly: GCA_933228765.1. NCBI lineage: Eukaryota > Metazoa > Arthropoda > Insecta > Lepidoptera > Erebidae > Miltochrista > Miltochrista miniata. The sequence continues at coordinate 16,017,533 of OW121757.1, read as the reverse complement.
TCTAGCCGAAATTTTCCAGCGGAATGCTTTGGTGCGTCAAAATGGCAACCAACCATCTTCAGAAAAGATCGAGAGCGTGCTAGGGAGCGTGATAATCTCTTCATAAATGTGCGACAATTATGAAAGAGATTATCAAATACTGGCCTGGCCGCTAAATATTGAGCTCGACTCAGCTATCCGGCCTATTCTGAGGTATAAAGGCGGCACGGTGCTCCGACATACCACTTCACGAAGCTGCTCACGGGGTGCGGATCTTTTGGTTTAATATCTGTGTGAGGTAGTAGACATTGAGCTTGAGATGAAGTGCGGTCACTGCGAGAACAGCGCCGTGCATGTAGTCCTGGACACGCCTGCCCTTTATATGGAGTGAATTGGTGAACCTCCTCGTGTTTCAGGGTCACTGTCCGTGGAGTTTTGGGGGAAATTTTTAGATCCCCCAGAATCGAACCAGTTGCAGGCAGCGTTAGTTGGGCTGCGGAAGTAGAACGCTTGTCTTTCTTCTGACCCAATAATAGCGAAAAGAAGGAAAATTTCAGGATTTTTGTAGGTGTACTAATTTTGCGAAGTCCCATATAATCACTCTGCTCATGTACGGTGTGGTATCCATAAAAGATTTCCCTGAATAAAAAAAAAAAGAAATTAGACAAGCCGGTATACCCGAAGAGGTACAAATGCTACGTTACCTATAATACCTACGTGTGAGCAACGAATTTTTTTTGTGGCTCTTTAAAAATATAGAAATTTCAAATTACAAGTTTTTGGCTCTTTTGACTCAAAAGGTTGCCGACCCCTGGCCTAGGGGGTGGTTCGAGTGCTATCCCGCGTCTTTGGGGGGTTTCGGGTGTGATCATGCTTCTAAGCGGGGACGTGCGTAAATCTCTCATGTCACGCTGCCGTCATGGGCCTGCTTCTATAAGGACAGTGAGCAGCCCTCAGGGCCCCGGTCATGGAGGCCGATAGTCCTCGGCGAAGACACGTCGGCGGCGCCCAAGCCGCCGAATGCGGAACTCGGGTGGGAGAGTTCCCTCCCGTTCCCGGCCCGCCGCCTCTTTCTAGAGCATGACCTGCTCGCAGAAAGAGGCGGCGCAGTCCCGCTGGAGATCACGGCTCGAACCATGGTCTCGAGCGAGAGAGTGTCCGCGTCCAGACCCACCACGAGGAAGGAGCGAAGGGTTTTCCTCATAGATTTGTTTTTGGCTGTTTGGCTCGATATCTGGTAAGGGGCTATTGCCAGATATCGAGTCAAAATGACGTCGTCCGAGGATGAATAGGCTTTTGGTTTAAGATTCCATGGAAAATCGACCTTCACCGTATTAAAAGGGTCGCCTTAAAAAAGACCAAATACAAGTTCTCTATTTTTAAATACCGAGCCGCTCATTCTATTATGAAATTTCCAACTCTCTGGTTATCTCGGATCGTGAGATAGGTACAGCCGGGTTACAAACCGGCGGACAGCGGTAATAGAGTTCTACATAAGGTAAAACCTTTCAGGTAAGGAACACTAAAATGGTAGGTTTCCTTCATCCATAAGGATCTTGTGCAAGGAAAGGTCATGGTAAAAGACGAGATGCGGAAGGCGGAGCCGGAGGTCCGAGTCTTATAGCGAAATTTGAGAGAGGTCTACGTCCAGCTGTGTTCTATGAATTATACTTATTATGATAGATTGTTTGACTGAATGTGTAATTTTTTTTAACTAAACGCCCAAGAACCGGTTTTACGGTTTATCAAGGTTACTATTGCGCCTGAACGCTACAGACTTTTTACCCGTCGCGTCGTCGCTAGTTTGATCGGGTTGGGCCTTAAACGCGCACACTGTGCCAACTAAACTGCCGATTAGTGCCGATTCGGTTCAGTATAAAGACAGTCGTGAAGACCATCCACCTTTTTTGTCGGCCAATATCAAATCGGTGAATTGTGGGCACTTTCATACATGTTCATACTGATTATTAACAGCCCGATTTTATCAGCCGATAAAAAGATTGTAGTCTGTGAGGGCTAATAGAATCGGATAGGGCTTCTTCCAGCGATCGAAAGGAAATCTCAAGAATCCTGACCAGCCTTGGTCCGACCGCGCCGTCCCTGTTTCGAGTTGTACAACCTTCCTGAAAAAGTTTTTTATTAACGCCCCGCTAGTATGTCCCCTTACAAATGTTATGCCAAGGGCTCACATTATTATCCTATCTATCAACATAATATGAAATAAAAAGTAACTTGTTCATGGTAACATTCATAACGTGATAAGTACTATCATCCAAAAATGGAATACCGGTGTAGGTACTTAACTGGGCGCATAATTGACTGATAGCATCTACTTTTATGAATCAGTCACTGACACATCCATGTCATGCCTTATGAAGAACTATAAAATTAACTAGGTACTAACAGAAGAGGCCGTGTGCAAACGCAGTCTACGAGCTATTCATCTTAAAAATTGAATGATTTATGCACTCTTTTTTAGGGTTCTGTAGTCTATACTCTATTGGATGTAACAAAATTGACTCTCCAAATTTCGTCACGTGACGTAGCATCTGTCAAGAAACATTACAAAAATGAAGAAAAAAAAATCACATGAATACTTTAACCGTAAATCCGTTTTAAAGGTCCTATAAATTTTCATTTTCACCCTTCCTATCGCTACTGAGCGGCAGTAGAAAGCGACAACGACAGCTAGACGGGTGTTCCGTGTTTGTTTTGCCACGGCGACCATGTTACCTCGAATTGCCGCGGTAAAAAACGAATTCTTAATGTGCGACAAAATTTAAAAAAGAAAAAAAAAATTAACCCCCCTTTTTTATTAAATATTTGTATTTGATATACGATGCCAAGTCATCTCATGAAATGTGGAGAGGTAATTTTGTTACACCCAGTATACTAATATTATAAAGAGGAAGGATTTGATTGTTTGTTTGTTGGTTTGCATCGAATAGGCTCCGGAACTACTGGACCGATTTGAAAAATTCTTTCACTGTTGGGAAGCTACACTCTTAGCGGTGAACATATGCTATATTTTATTCCCGTATTCCCACGGGAACAGGAGCTATGCGGGTGAAACCGCGTGACGTCCGCTAGTAAATAATAACTACCTACGTATGTATGCCCGGTCCCGACTGTCGTCATCTGATAGCCGTCGAGCTTAGAGGTTATAGAAGTATGGATATTCTATCCTAAATCCACAACCATACCCCGATCATAGGTACAAGGAAAAATATCTGTATGCCGATAGGGGCCTTTCGCTCCGTAAGTGGCAGACAAGCATTCGGTGACCCTGATCGAAAGTGGTTACCGTAACCTATAATAATAAAGAGATCCTATTGTCACTGCCTTCCACTCACGGACTGGGATAGGTTGTGGGCGTTGTGGCTGTCTACTGTTTTGAAATTTGTCAAGCCGCCTCCATTATAGACCTTCAGCTTAGCTTAGCGACTGCGACTACCATGTGGCAACCGAGACTACGAAATGCTCTTATATGGATATTCCTACATTGTGATAGTATCTGAGTGCTATGTGTCTGTCTGTGGCATATCATAGCGACCAACGGATAATATTAATATGGTTTAAGTTTTTTTTATACCACTAAGGTGGCAGACAAGCATACGGCCCAACAGATGCACCGGTGGTCACCGCTGCCTATAGACGTTTGCAACACCAGAAGCGCTACACTCGCGCTGCCGACCCTGTAAAAACCTTCTAAGACCCCTTTTGAAGAACCACGGTATAAGTTGGTCCAAAGTCGATGTGACCGGGATGGTTCTTTTCTCAGCTATAAATATAATAATGTACCAACCACAAATAAATGATTTTAATTTGATACATTTTGAATATCATCACAGTCAATGATATTATAACATGAAAACATGAATCGGAATGTGGTAAGTATACTGTTACTTCGATGGTATTTCCACGACGTCGTAACCTGTAACTGGCTGGTTGATGCATCAAGTAATCTGTGGGTTATCCAACTTTTTAGAAATGTACAGGATATACGCCATGCTTGTGCTTATTAGAATAGATTCAGGATCTATTTTAAATTTTCAAATTAACCCTTGTAGATCCCGAGGTGTAATGCTCGTCATACTAAAGTCGAATTTTTAATTAGACGAAGTAAATTGACAGCAACTAATGTAACTTCTTCAAACAATGTTGCGTATTTTCTATGACGATGTGACATTAGCTACTGTCAATTTACTTCGTCTAATTAACAATTCGGGTATATACGCCTCTACGCCAGCGGCAAAGTTAGAGCGAACGGGTAGTACTGCGATTTAGTTTCTTTTGGGCATTGTTAAACAAGATAGCCGTGAGATCGTTCTAACCAGACTGCCCTTCTCTAACACGTTTATTGTGAAAGTAAAAGTTCAATCCGACTGACGTTCTCATTTTTGTTTTTTTTTTCAAACTTTGAACAGATGATCCACGTGACCTAGTGACGTAGTTTAATGCGACAGAGTCACAGCTACAGACAAAGCCTCGCCATAAGCCCATCTGCACTCTATTTTATAGAGAGGGGCTAAAAGTGACTGTCGTACAGCACCTATACCACTTACGAGGGATCGGATAAGCCGTTTCGGAGGAGTACGGAAACGAAAACTGTGACACGAGAATTTCATATATAAGACTAGCTGATGCCCGCGGCTCCGCCCGCGTGGAATGATTTGGGGTAATACGTGATTCGGATGGATAGGTGTTGACATTTCCAGTGGCGTTCAGTTCCGCAGTCACTTGGAGGACAAGGGCAAGCTGGCGTCCAAGACTAGGCGTGCTCAACAGGGCGCGGCGGTACTTTACTGCGGCGCAAGCACTAGGTACTTCTTTATAAGTCGCAAGTGCGGCCGCACATGGGAGTACAGCTGTCACCTCTGGGCGGGGACACCTGACATTGTGCAAAAGCGAGCGGTGAGAGTTGTCAACGATCCTATACTCACAGGTGGTGTAGAACCTCTTCGCGACAGGAGAGGAGAGACTTTGCCTCCTTATGTGTGTTCTACCGCCTGTACAATGGTATGTGCTCTGAGGAATTGTTTGATATGATGCCCACGGCTACGTTCTATCATCGCACCGCTCGCCACAGGCAGGGAGTTCATCCTCACGCTACGCCCGGAGCGTTCGAGCTCGGATAGATCCGGTAGGGGCTTTCTTCCGCGCACTCTCAGGTTGTGGAATGACCTCCCTGCCTCGGTTTTCCCAAACGCCTACAGTATGGGGTTCTTCAAAAGGGGTCTTAGGAGGTTTTTTACAGGGTCGGCAGCGGGAGTGTGGCGCCTCTGGTGTTGCAAACGTTCATAGGCTGAGGTGACCGCCAGTCCTTCTGGTGGGCCGTATGCTTGTCTGCCACTACAATAATTATCCAATCAAGAAATAAAATTATTTTCATCATTTTTATATTATATAAAATTATTTTCATCGGTTGGATTATGTCTCATCTTTGCAACTGAATGACAGTATGAAAGACAAGAAGAAAGAAATTTACCGCCTCTGCAATAAAAATTTTTTTTTTTAAATATTTATTTAAAAAAAAAAAAAAGAGTAAAGCTGGGGACATTCTTGCGGACCCCTTAGAGGTGTTAAAGCGGTGGAATGAGTACTTTGGAGAAATGTATGAATATCTCCCGGATGCGGGCACTGCGAGGGAGGCGATGACTGATCTTGCGGTGCAAGCATCAAACGGAGATATTACTTTGGAAGAGATTGAATGGTCGATACGAAGCTTGAAAAATGGAAAGTCTGCGGGAATTGATAGGATATCTGCTGAAATGATCAAATTAGGTGGACGCCTTCTGGTCGGATACGGGATTGATGGTGCGCTGCTTCGTGCTGTGCAGTCTACATATGTGGGATGTACGGCATGTGTGCGGGTGGGCGGCAGCCTGTCTCCCTGGTTTGACGTCAACATTGGCGTCAGACAGGGTTGCGTGCTGTCGGGTCTGCTGTTTGTCCTGTACCTGGACGATTGTCTTAAGAGAGTAAGATCGATGAATGTTGGATTGCGAATGGGTGACTTACTTGTGAACTGTTTGCTGTATGCAGATGATGCCATGCTCATAGCCGAATCGCCATCAGAACTACAGTCACTAGTCACAACGATGAAAGATGATTGTCTAATGAGAGGCTTACATTTGAACGCGACTAAAACGAAAGTGATGGTATTCGAAAGAGAAGAGGACAGAACGAATGCCAGGATAACTGTAAATGATGTAGTGCTGGAACAGGTGGATGAGTTTGTATATCTTGGATGTGCATTTAGCAGGGATGGACGGTACACCGCTGATGTAGAAAAGAGGGTAACTGCGGGAAATAGTGTGAATGGAGCGTTAGGCAAACTTTTAGGTACTAAGGCCTTAAGTCAAAAGGCCCAGCTCGCAGTACACAATGCGGTGCTGATACCTACGCTAACGTATGGAAGCGAGAGTTGGGTATGGCAGGAAACGCATGAAAGTAGAATAAACGCGGTCGAGATGCGCGCGCTACGCAAAATCTGCGGAGTAACGCTCGCAGATCGCGTTCGGAATGAAGATGTAAGAAAGAGAGTTGGTCTGAAAGAGAGTGTCGGTGTTAAAGTAAGGAAGGGCATGCTACGATGGTTCGGGCATGTGGAACGAATGGGAGATGAAAGAATGACAAAACAGATATACAACGCGAAAGTGGATGGACGTAGGAGTCGGGGAAGGCCACGACACACCTACCACGACCAAATTAATCATGTGTTAGTGGAGGGTGGTGTCAAGAGCCGTAGGAACCGACGTGCATGCATGAAAAGAAAAATGAAAGTTAAAGAGGCGAGTGAGGTGTGTATGGACCGTGCCGTGTGGCGCTCGGTTCTTTCTGCCTACCCCGCAAGGGATTTGGCGTGAATATAGTATTAGTAAGAAATAAAAGGATTTATGACAAAAAAAAGTGGAGTACAAATAAGAAGAAGGGAGTGTCGGTTTCGGAGTGTACATAAAATGCAAAAACGGAACGAAGATCAACAGAGCAATGTTTATAGGCATAGTTTCGTTCAGGCGGATTCACTATAGTTTCGTTCAGGCGGAAATCACCGCCATCACACAATGGTAAATGATTTTTCATTCCTTCTATTCGAAAAGTATCACTTTGTACCACGATAACGGGGCGCAAAATAGCTCTTTTCTGTTAAGAGCTTTTTAGCGGGCGGCACAGTGATTTGAATTTGGAACTTGTACATTTTATAGAAATCGAACGCAAATTGTATGAATAACTGGCTGGTAAGTGTTGGCTGCATAGCGCGGTGTTCTGAGCTAACTTAAAAAAAAACTAAAGAGCGCCATTTATCTGTTCGTGTTTGTCAATATTAATGTTCTTGAGCGAAAAATTCTAAATCTATGGTTCTTGTAATCAGTAAACAGACTCTGCAAATATAATAAGTTCTACGTCAAGTTATAAAAGTGACAATCCATGAAATCTGGAACAATAACTATAGAAGGTAACTACGTCGCCGTCGTACAAAACTTATTTTTTCCCATAGAAAGGAAATGAAAAGTAGAGTATATTACTCGAGGGCAAATTATTTTTCCTCGGGCGGTGTACTTTGAATCCCTCACTGCGTTCAGGATTCTACGTTACAATCCCTCGCCGTAAAAATACTATTTTGCCCCCTTGTTATACAATCTACTATACCACCACACAAATAGGTACGAGAAAGGCAACCAACAATCGTCTAGGATTGCAGTCACTTGATAGGCTGTCAGAAAAAAACTGATCTAGGTTCAGGTCGCCCGTGAAGACTGCAGGAATATCCAAACTCCACCCAAGAAGACTTCTTGGGACACGAATGAAATGGACAGCAGAAACGGTCAGCTAATTTTTTTTATATATTTGGCTCACCAAATTGACGTCGTCAGCGCCAGCCTGATGGAAAGCCGTGGCGCATCTAGCGATTGAGGGCCACTCTTACAGTCCATAAGACTTCTGACAGTGGTCCTCAAGTTGGCGGCCCTGTGATGTGGCTCTTCACGCTCCAACACACGGAAACACGTGTGCGAGCAGGTCGTTCCAGGTTTTTATAGCTCGACAGAGGAACGATCTTTTGTGAGCGAAGATTCTCTCCACTGTGCATGAGGCACGCGTTGTTCGGGATCAGAAAGGAGGGTGGGATCCGCCCAGTGGTGTCGACGTCCCCACAAGAAAATAATAATATTCAATAGATACCGTTACTAGGTTAATCTAATCATTAGCTAGGTAAGCTCGTACAATACTTTATAGGTCTTATCGAGGGTGACGTTTGGCACTCAAAATCTTTAGAGTAATACTTATTGATAAGCAGACGCAGTAGCTGCGTAGGTACTAAGGAGATGAATATAGTGCGATGGATGTGCGGAGTCACGCAGCAGGACCGCGTGAGACTCTCATATAGCCATGGTTGTGGCGTGGCGCCTTGAACGATGCAGCGATGGCACGATCACTTATTGTCGAAACCGTTTGGATACGTGGATAATCACTGTTTGTGTGAAATACTACTTACTTCCTACAGATTGGCAATGCCTGAACCAAACAGCTCTCACCTCCAGTGTGGCATGAAGAACCGCCTCACCTCATTCAGGATTCCCAAGCTTACGCGAGGCTATAGCTTGGGCGCGGCTAGCGACAACTATGGATGTAGTTTTTGATGTTGCACTCACGCCGAATGCGTATGCCGAGAGTATTTCCAGCTTGTTCTTCAGTGGAATAATTGTATTCTGACGAGAGGAAAGATGTAGGGAAGGGGATTTTTTTAAACCACAAACGCGCACGCCTGTGTTTTGCGAGAATCGAAATCAATGAGGCAGGTTTTAGGACCCCATTGTGCAAGGCGATCCCGGTCCTAGTCGAGATCGGCCACAGGCCACAAGTCACAAGTCGCTTTCTCTCCTCAACTTTGCCGTCGGTTCGACCCGCCACTCCGCTGAATGGACAGAGTAACTCCTGCGCAGAGTGATATCATCCGCATAACTACGTATGCTCCTGAAGAACAGCATATCATTGATATGCAGAAGAAAAGGTTTGGGGACAATATAGACCTATGTGGTACTGGTACCCCAGCGTTGACCTGTAGGTATAGCTGACTATCACAGAGGACTCATACAGGCACATCGCCCGTGCAAGAGGCGGGCCATCCAGTCGGCGGACGGACGCAAAGCAGTCGCGAAGATCGTCCCAGTCTGTTGGCGGGTAGTGCTATAACAGTAAAGTGCCCAGCGTGGGCGCAACAGCACCAGGTTTTAGTCGCAAGTCAGGACGTGGACATTCTCTCACTGGAGACCAGGTGCGAGCCATATCAAAGAAATAAGGAGCAATATATCTCCAATATCCTTCACTAAGGCCAGCAAAGGGCCACAATCCCTAATTTGGCATCAAAATCGAATAAGCGCCCATGACTTCTTAACAATGGTAATTTCAAAGTAGGTACTTGCTAATTTATTAGCATCTATGAGCAATCATTGTGATGTAGGTTTCTGAATGACAGTACCTCAAATTGATTGGTTTCTTGTTGAAAGAAAAGGTCAGAGCTGCATATACATGCTGATGAAAGGTAATTATTAGGACTTTATTATTAATTAGCTCTTTGAATTGTTCACAATACCTAACATATTTGTAGGAAATGATAATGAAGATAATTTAGATGTAGGTAGGTATATAAAAACAATGGGGATGTATTCATTAATGTCTACAATCAATTGGCATACTTGGTACTACCCGTTCGCTCTAACTTTGCCGCTGGCGTAGAGGCGTATACCCGAATTGTTAATTAGACGAAGTTAATTGACAGTAGCTAATGTCACTTCGTCATAGAAAATATGCAACATTGTATGAAGAAGTGACATTAGTTGCTGTCAATTTACTTCGTCTAATTAAAAATTCGACTTTAGTATGGCGCCGAGCGGCAAAGTTAGAGCGAACGAGCTGTAGTTCTCTTTATACTGTGCTTGTGGTAATCTCACTGTTAGGGATGAAGTTAATGTGTGGTGTAAGTCTGAGAGGTCAAAGTAAGGAAGCGAACCCAGGGTTCTGCAACCTCAGAGTATAGTTGTCTCATTTGTAAATATGCATGGTCACAGGATACATCAGACCCATATTTCATATCAATCAATCAATCAAATCAGCCTATGGCAGTCCACTTCTGGACGTAGGCCTCTCCCAATTTACACCACAACACACATCCTGCGCCTTTCGCATCCAGTCCCAGCCTACAACCTTTTCCAGATAGGTCCATCTGGCAGTTGGTGGTGGAGGCATATTTCATATCTCAGATATCATTTACCTACATATTTTGAGAATTTGGGTTAGAAACAGTGCCAGTCAAAAATCTTATAATGCAGACCAGTTGCAAAGAAAAACAAAGACAAGAAAACTATAAAGAGATCATAGTGAAAAAAATTGACTAAAAATAAGTCGGAGAAGGATGGAGGAGAAGAAGCTGGATAGTGATGAAAAATATTTTATTAAATCTCGTCACACTTTTTATTCATAATTTTACAAGCTTGTTTTTAGCTACTGTGTCAACCAGCTCTCACTGATCCTAGATTTTATGAAATGCAAGGGGCATTTTTTATTCAGCAGGATGAAGCCAGGGTGTCCTTGAGATGTATTTTACGAACCATAAGTCTTTAGTAGTGTATAGGTGTCGAACTAGTTATTTCTTAAGATATTTTTATCAAAACTAGTCTACAACTGTAAGTAAAGTACCTATGCTTTTGAAAAATATCTGATATCTAAGTGTTTGCTCCGTAATTTAGGATTTTATTTTTATTTGAAAGCATCAAAGTATATTTTAGCTGATAATTTTAATAATAGATGACAAGCGGACGTCCATTACAAACCCTGAAATCCTGAAACTTATTATACCCTACGGGTAGAATTCAGATATTTTTCTAGTGGGTGCCTACATTATAACGACATAACCATGTAGCTTACCATAAGAATTACAAGTGTCTAAGTAGAAGAATTTCACCTGGTGTGTGTCACCCAATAATTTTATTGACTCTCATATAATCATGGACATAAAATTATGTGTCATCAACAAAATTTCTATGAATGCAGTTGCTATTATGAAGTCACACACATTTATAAAATTATAATATTTGTACCTATTTATTTTTAATTGAATCACTTTATGTTAGAATCCAATTGGCCCACCTGCTGAGAGCAATGACCCATACAAGCTAGTGCTAATGACCTAAGAATTTGTATCTGTATGTATGATTTAGTTTTGAATATGTAGGTACTTAAGTGTTGATATTTATTGAATACACAAATTATAAACAACACTTTTGAGCACTTTGTTCCATAACAGAATAACTAACTGCAGCCTTCTAAGATCTATACTCCGTAACTGCATAAACTTGGTATAATATCAATGATTAGCTTTTAGCTTTGTAAACAAGATCATAAGATTTTTTATGTCGTAAACAATAGCTATTTGTGCCTGTGTCTTCTGACCATCTTTCCCAATATTACCTTGGATCTGGTAGAACTATCTTTTTACTAGCTCGCGCTGCTGGGGTGCATTTCGACTTCTCCATCGCCATCAAGTAGCTGACGTCTGCGAGTACAGCCTCGAGGTCCGCCATTTTGAGTCTGAATTTAACACAATCTCCAGACAAATAATAAATAACACTGATTTGCAACACAAACACTAACTGTATCAAGTCGATTTTCAGCTGACAGTCATAACTTTCCTCACATTGCGACTGTTCACCGATTCACGGAATTTGTTGATGAGCGGTGACTGTGACACATGCTGAACATTCACATTCGCATAGTATTTTTTGAACATGGAATCACAACTTGTCACCAAAATATCACTACACAGCTACTAAAATTTTAGTTAAGCCTAAAAAAATATTATCGCGCAAAGCAGAAAATGCTTTTAATTGCAACAACGTAATCTAATCCTCCACCCGTCACTTTGCAACTTACACACACATACACACACTGACACATTCACCCACAGGGGCCACAGGAAATGTAAAAAGAACCACTCTCACTCAAACCGTAAGTTTTCGAAGTCTGTCGATAGGTGACGCTAGTCACCCACAATTACAACAATTTAACATAGTAACCCGATAGATGGCACTCATACAATTAGCACCAAAATGTCAAAAATAAAATCTCAAACTAGGAACCATAGCCACTGATCTGTAATAATACCACACTGGATAGGTGGCTGTCAAACTAAAGTTATGCCCAAGGAACTTATACCTACTTCTAACTGGAATGCTCACGTGCACATCAAAAGCGTTCCGGAAAAGGAGAGCTAGAAAAGGGGATGCTATCTCTTTCTACTAATGTGTCCATGCAGACGCTTCAGCTAGTGAGACAATATTTTCTTATTAAGTTGAAAGACATAGGTACACAATAATAAAATAAATGATATCTATGGAACTTACAGTTATGTATGTTTTAATTAGGTCTTACAGAAGACAATTTAATAATTTGACGAATTGAATGACTTGTAATAATTGACGTGAAATTTTTAAAATTAATGAATAAGGTACTAGATCAGTTATTACCTATGTGGAGCCATTCTTACACTACCGGCTCGGTATGATGGCCGTTAAGTAGGTACGAAAAGAATTTGGCAGAGCTTGCTTGCTCTCTCTTTTTTTACAAGGCTTTTTAGTACCACCTAATATCTACTACTTTATCAACTCAACTACTAATGACTAGACCGTTTTACTCGGTCAATATCGTAACTTAGTTGATATGTCAAAAATTATAGCGTGCCGCACGTATAATTACGTATGACGGTTTAGGGGAGAGGGGCCGAACGTCTTATTTATCATTATCAAAAAGTCGGAAACCAAACTTATACTTTTGTTTAGATTCTTACGTATCAAATATTACGCAGCCAGGGTTGTAGGATGTCGGCCTATGCTTTTCATACACAAAGGAAAGAGGGGATGGAAACTACATAAAACCAACTATCGTATCATACAATCAAATAGGTATATGTATATATTTTTACCGAAGTATCTATCCCCTTTTTGCTTTCGGTAAGAATATTGGGAAAGAGAAATTTCATTCTACCTACACAAAAATCTCACATCAATCTAATTACCTAGTAATTTAATACTTGTTCATCAGCGCTGGAGGTCCTGGGTTCGATTCCTGGGTCGGTACAAATGTTTGTGTGATCCACAAATGTTTGTTTCGGAGTTAGGGTGTTTTCTATGTATAATATGTATGTATTTAGAATTATATAAGTATGTATGTCAGTCGTCTAGATTCTATAGCACAAGCTTGTTTTAGCTTAATTTGGGCTACATCCACAAATATTTATTTTATATTTATTTTATTAAAAGTAAGTCCGATCTAGAACGTACCGTGTTGGCACCACAATGAATCTTCAGAGTTGCCATGCGTAATTTATGAGTTACTACCAATAGTTATTATTTTTCAAATAAATTTATTTTAAGTAACACCAATAATGTATGAAATATTGAAATAATAGAATTTTGAAGTTAAAACATTAATTATTATAATAAACATTAACGCGTATTGACCAGCACGTATGAAAACTGTTACCTCTGATCTGGTCTACTACTGGTCATAAAAACTACCGTCTGTTTCTTTTTGTTACCACTTACAACATACTGCGTTGCAAGAAAGAGAAGAATCCCCTTAAGTCGTTGTCCTGCTCGGGAACGTTTTTTACCTCTGACATGAAGTAATGCATTATAAACCGAATGCTGTTGAAAATAAAGTTCAATTTTAATTTGTTTTTGTGATTTCGTAAGCATTCCAGTTAGAAGTGTAAGTTCCTTGGTTATGCCTTCTTAATTCTCGCCATTGTGGCGCTGAAATCAGCAGCGCTGGTTCAGAGAACTAAAATTAGTGATGTCCCAAACTTTCTTGAACTGACGCGTATCGATAGATTTAATTTGAAATGAAAACATTTTTAGTATATACATTTTTTTTAAATTAATTTTGTTTAAAATTTGTTTAATATAAGTATATTACCATTACCAACCGAAATTACGAATATTCCCTTTAACTTCTCCAACTAAGCTAAATTGCTTGTGCTAGGAGTAGCCAGGATTCGAACCCGGATCTTCTCGATCGCAAGACAGTCAGTCTTCTTAACCACTAAGCTATCGACGCTTTAATGAATATTGCTCTTAATAAGGGTGGTTTAAGTTGGTGTCTAGTATACCTACCTAAATGAAATAATATTTACATGCAATATGGCATACATACTCGTGACGCAAAATTGCAGGAAAATATTACTTTTGTTAAAGAGATTGAGAGAGGTATTAAGGCGCATCTCCACTTGAGCAGCCGCGAGGCGAGCTGCCTCAATCTGAGCGTGCCGCGTGCTGGGGAAATTACATGCATCTCCACTTGGGCCAAATTAATCAGCAACTCGGCAGCGTGCCTCAAGCTGAGCAACGAATTTCTATAGTTTCTTACTAGCTACCGTGGGTGACGTATGCCAATTCGCTGCTGCTTTAGTAATAATGAATCCCTACAAAAGAATAAAAGGCAGACAGACAAAGATCATTGTGCGGTGAACGTGGATCCCATAAGTGTCTGTGGCTTTCATATACTTCAGTTAATTTGATGCATTTATCATTGTCCACTTCACCACGAAGTGAGCATATATATATATATATATATATATATATATATCATGCGCCATAGAAATAGAAAGGGAGTTATGTGTAGAAAAAAATAAAAATTTTATTAATCATTTATTTATTTTACACTTTATTGTAAAACTATGGTACACCAGCGGACGGTATACTATTTATTAACCGGGAAGTTCTTGTGTAATGCTTATAATAACATTTAACATCAAAATGATTACAACACAGACGATCGCCAGATGTTGCCAAGCCATGCACTTCTGATTTTTGGATCAGTTGGAAATCTGCAATAAAATAAATATACATCAATAGAGTAAAAAACATTATGTAGTAAGTATTACCCACACAAGTTAATGACAGAAAATAAGTAAAATAAATATTACTAATAAGATTTTGTTTGGTTGATACCATTATTATATATTGAAGCGCTCGTGGCCCCACGGACTCAGTGTTCTGTAAATAATCACTGCAGTAAGCAACTTTCACTATGGCCAGTCCTTGGATGGGTGACCATTCTGGTGACCACTTTGTCATATTTATTTGAGCGTTTCCGTTCTTCGGAAGGCACGTTAATCAGTTGGTCCCGGTTGTCAGTAAAATGGCAGTCGTTAAGCCATGTTGAAGACCTTTTTGGACGGCTTGAAAAATTTCAACAGCGGGCAGTCACAACCTGCGCCTGTCCATCTCAACAAGGCAATACGGCTCATCAATTGTTACGTGGGACAAATTCTAAAATGGTGAAATGTGAGCATATTGTATGCCTCTGCCTACCCCTTCGGGGATGAGGGCGTGACCATATGTAATGCAAAATGATACTATTATTAGACATATTTCTTTTAAAAGAAAAGTTTTCGATCACATCAGACCATGATCAAGTTTATCGATACGACAACATGTACATCACTAAACGAAATTAAAATCCTATTTTTGTGCTTAAAAATAATTTAATGTCACCTAAATATTATTCTTATACATATTTTGTAAATAATCAAGCATTTTACATGTAGGTCAGGCTGATTTAATGATAAAAATTACAAAAATTCAACTTACCTGTGAAATCTAATGTTGCTTTCTTTTTTGAAGCTAATTTTGCAAAACACACGTTTCACCATGTCTATTGTTTGTAACCACACAAATCCTCACTAAACTGCACAAAAGTCCTTAAATTACAAAATAATTCGTAATTCCCGGCGCGATACGGGAAGGCATGATACGTCAGATTTAGTTCCTTAAACCAACTCTAGAGGCGTTTCAAATCGGCACAAATAATTCGCTGTCATTTGTATTATATGAGACAGCCAATCCAGTGGTATTATTACAGATCAGTGACCATAGCTGTTTAGTGAATATATATACAGTGTCTATGATTTGGACTCTTTGACTACTATTGCGAGGCCGAATTTGCGTTTTTCCGCGGCGGTTTCTAACCTCAAAATGTCATCAAACTGTCAAAATCAATGAAATCAAGTCAATGTTTTGACATTTTGACCGCAAGTGCGGCCTCGCCCTTATAGTCGAAGTTTGGACTTTACCCGGCGCTATGTCATCTGGCATCACGGCATCACACACGGAAATTAGAAACACTGGGTACATGTATATGAAGAAAGTGTAACCAGCCCGACCAACCTGATAATTCAGATCTTAGAGTTTTTTATATTTAATTCGCCAAATTGACGTCGCCACCAGCCTGATGGAAAGTCGTGGTGCCTCTAGCGATGGGGGGCCACTTCTCACAGTGGAAGCTCCTCTGGAAGAACCCGGGATTGTAAGATGAGGGAAAGACGTGTGCGGGCAGGTCGTTCCATCCATGTTTTTATAGTTTACAGAGGAACGATCTTTTGAAACGCTCAGTTCTGGCGAAGATTCTCTCCACTGTGTTGTGTGTGAGTGGCATATTCAGAACATTCGCCGTGACCGTGATACTTTCAATAGAGGCAGCCAAGGACGCTATGGTCCTTCGCTGCGCCAACGGTTCGAGGCCTCCCGTCACCTCAGGACAACCAATTATTCGAATAGCACGTCTCTGCATAGCGTCAGGCGCGTCCAGTGAGAACAGTATTCGACGCAGGGACGAATCTGCGTCTTGTACAGCAAACAATTGATTCTTAATATAAACATTTTTAGGTTAAAAAAAAGGGCTGACAAAATACGATCTTTTTGGAGCAGTATGCGTTTTTTCTGCCGCACGACAATCAAATCGGATTGGATCAATCGCAAAGCAATGTTCGCGCGGCCTAATGGGCTAGGGACACGGTCAATAGTAAGTCAAGTCTGATATTTATGAATGGTAGTTGCTTCAGTGTGCGTGATTTCTTTGCATGCGTGTGTGCATAAAAATCATGCACGATGCATATGTGTGTATGAAAAGAAAGCACGCACACTGAAGCAACTTTCATTCATATTTATGACTAGCTGACCCGCGCAACTTCGTTTGCGTTACATGAGAGTGCGAAAGAGAGAGGTATGGTATTAATATTTCCCGTTGCATTTAGTCCCGTCGCGTCGGCGTCGTTTACCCATATTCATTAGAGCTGAACCACATAACTTCGTTTGCGTCACATGAGAGTAAGAAGGAGAGAGGTGTCAAAGTGATGTAATGTTTCCCGTCGCTTTTACTTCCGCCTATCCGTTTTTTGGTATGGAACTCATCGTGTGCGAGTCCGACTCGCACTTGGCCGGTTTTTATCGTTCATTTGACTGGCTACCACTGCAGACCACGTTTACTCCCGTCGCGTCGCTCTTACTTTAAAACTTATTATGAGGGTTATTGTAAGTGAACCTTAAGTGTTACGCATATGCTGTTTAAGACTATTTTTATAACTTTTTAAGAGGAACAAATTTGTAATAAACAACCTTTACGTAACTTTAACCATTCATGCAGCGTACGCAATGGAAGCTCTCAAAAGAAAGAAATTTTCCCGATTCTCGAAACATTACTCATGGCTGCTCCGCTCCTGTTCGTCTTAGCGTGATGTTATATCGCCATTAGTCATCCTCAATAAATGGACTATTAAACTGTAAAATAGTTTTAGAAATGCAACCAGTAGTATTTGAGATCCTAGCACAAACAAACTCTTTAGTTTTATAATATCGTGTGCGAACCTTAAGAGATAGACAAATTAGGTTATTGTGAGCGAACCTTAAAAGATAGACATATGCTGTCGCAGACTTTTTTTTAGAACTTTTGAAAAGAAACAATTTAGTAGTACACAATTTTTACGTAACTTTAACCATTTACGCAGCGTACGCCTCGATAGCTCTCAGACGGTAAAAAATATTCCCCGTTTTCAAAAAAATATTGATTGCTGCTCCGCTCTTATTCATCTTAGCGTGATGTTATATAGCCTATAGCCATCCTCGATAAACGGACTATCCAACTGTAAAAGAATTTTTGAAATCGAACCAGTAGTTCCTGAGATCCTAGCGTTCAAACAAAGAAACAAACAAACAAACAAACAAACTCTTCAGCTTTATAATATTAGTATGGATACATGACAAGTGCAGTTTGACCGTGTCGCGAGCCCATAAGTATAGCAACCAAGCCAAAAGATTTAAAAAAAGTATTGTATTTTATTGACAGTTTGACACTTTGTTTGCGTATTTGGTTGGAGGTTATATTTAAGGTTAATGTTGAGGTTGTTTTCGGGATTTCGTAATGAACTTCGTGTAAAGAAGAAGTTTAACACGCGACGTTACATACTATATCTACCACCGTACTCCTATTTCATAAAATCAACATAAAAGTATATCTGTGACGATGGAGGAAATTGAAGATACAGATTACGTTGCCTCTGAGCATGACCGATTAGTCAGTGCTATATCGAAACTGGATAAAACTCAATACATCACAGAGCCTACCAGAAATGAACCTACTAATCTGAACTCGGAATTCAACCTTATTAAAAATACAAATAGATTAAACCTTAATAAGGTCGCTGATATACTAGGGAGCACCTCACACCATGTTCAAATAAGTAAGAAACTGAAGAAGACACACCACGAATCGAAAGTGTTGAGTAAGCCTCTTGAGAAACCGCAAGCGGATCGTATCAAAAGGGCTACAGGTTACGAGGAGACCAAAACGAAAGTTGGTAGATGGGATCCTGTTGTGGCCAGGAATCGTACTGTTGACTATGTCTCATTCCCTTTAAAACATGTGTCTACAAAACTTCAGCCTACAGGAGAGTTTCTTTCAAAACTTAAGTTGAAGTCTGATCTTGAGAAAGAATTGGAGGAAGTTGATCCTCCCGCAGCTGAAGAGATTGATGAAGAAGATGAGGATAAAGTTATTCCAGCAAGTTATGATGAAATGATTCAGCACAGAGAGAATGTCGCAAAGCTCAGAGCAAGGCAGTCTTATGAGGCTGCAAAGGCTAAAAGACAGGGCAAGATAAAAAGTAAGAAATATCATCGGTAAGTTGTACAAATAACTAATAATGTTACATTACAATATTACATTACATTCTAAGGAAGCTTCCCCTCCCCCGCCACTTGCTTAGGGCCCTTTTAGTGTCAAGTGTGTTTTCGCCGCCCGGATGTGTGGTGAACCTCGTCTGCCAATGTTGTTTTTACAGTCAAGCAGTAATAGTAATATTTATTTATTTTTTTCCCATGTACATTTGAACATCATTATATTGTTGTCACATTAGGTTACTGGGAGACTGGTTTCCAAACTAGGTAAAGAACCTATGATATGGATAACCAGGCTTCCATTCCGCCGAAGTGTCTTACTCTAAGACAGTACAATATTGCGAATTATATTATTAGTAATATTTGAGGATCATAGAGATAGGGTCTGTTCACACAGACGGGCTCGGAAAGCATCGGCGCGCATGTTTTTTTTTCACACAGACCGGATCGTATATGGTCGGAGCGGAGCTGTCAACTATTTCACATAGCTTTCAGATTGCTTCCAGCCCGTGGAAGCAATCTGAAAGCGGATGCGCTCGAAGCTTGTCGGATGCCCTCGGAGCTGGTCGGATGCGCTTGCAGCCGGGTGGATTCACTACAAAGGCAGTACCAGTATTCCACGCAATCCAAGTTTTGTTTTCGGTGTTAATGTGTGCTTTTCGTGCATGAGCATTCTGAACATGCTTTTAGATAGCTCCGATGAAGAAATACCTATATTAAGTTTTCATCAGTCATGTTTTCGTATAAGTACACTCAACTGTTCTGTTTAAATTGTGCTATTAAAATGGCGGTCGGCGTGGGGCGGCGCGCATCAATCGGAGTCGATCGGCTGTGCAAGCGGGAAAGAGCACGCAATCGGAGCGAATCGGCTGCGCGAGCAAGAAAGAGCATGAATTCGGAGCCGAACGGATGCGCGAACGAGAAAACGTACGCGATCGGAGCCAGTCAGCTCCTCTTATTATTTCACACCAAGCGCGTTCAAGTATTCTAAATGATAAAAGCAGTGCACTGCACATGCAAAAATAAACCTTACTTCAAATAATAAAAACTCTGTTTTCAACGTGATAAGAATCTGCTCTCCTCTCCGAGCCAGTCTGCGTGAATGGACCCTTATGGGTCAACATGGATGTTTCTATTCTTTTTCTATTTTTTTTAATCCTTAATCCCCGAAGATTTAGGCAGAGGCATATTATTATATGCCCACATTTCACCTTTTTAGAATTTGCTCCATGTAATAGGTGGTGAGCTGTATTTTCGTATTGAGATGGACAGGCGCAGGTTGAGACTGCCTGCTGTTGAAATTTTTCAAGCGGCCTAAAAAGGCCTTCAACTTCCCCAAGTATCAATAGTCCGATGATCCAACTACTGTGACTTTTTCGGCTTATTAGTCCGATGATGCAGATGATTATAAATCATCGGACTACTGACTTCGGATTTCGCGCTTCGGATTTTACTTTTAAAATTAAATAAACGATAATAACAGTCTTTACAATCATTGCGTCAACGCGAGTTCTCTTCTTGGCGACACGCAAGATACTGCACAGTGATGTAAAAATTCTTTTATGCGTGCGGCACGCGGCACCGTTTTTAGTTTAGGTGACAGTGAAAATAAATCATTTGTATGGAGTTTCCGCCCTGTGATTTAAGAGAAATCCCAAAAGCCCTGCTTTCTAATTAGCGCTAGTTTTTTCAGTTTTGTATAATTTTAATTGCAGTGTACTCAAGAAGGAAAAGTTGAAACAACAACTAAAAGAATTTGAAGAGTTGCAAAAGAAGGATCCAGAAGAAGCCTTGAAAAAGCTAGAAGCCATTGAGAAGGATAGAGCATTGGAACGACACACATTGAGGCATAAAAACACGGGCAAGTGGGCAAAGAACAAGCTCATTAGAGCTAAATATGATAAAGAGGTAAGTAATAAAATGGCTTTAACAGCCATTTTGAAGTAGTGTCCGACCGAAACTGGTTTTTCAGCCGAAACCGAAACCGAAACCGAACTTCCGGCCCCAGGGTCAGTTTCGGCCGAAACCGAAACTCACGTGTTCGTATTGAAAAAAAAAAGCCGGCTAAGTGCGAGTCGGATTGGCACAAAGAGGGGTTCCGTTACAAAATTAAGTTTGTTGTGTTGGGATGTATTTTTACATTTTTGTTATTGCGGCAACAGAAATACATCATCTGGGAAAATTTTAGCTCTATCTATCACGGTTCCAGCGATACAGTCTCGGGAGTAATAGACAGATGGACGGCTAAGTAGCATGTCTCGTTCATAGGGTCCCGCTTTTACCCCTCCTTGCGTGAGTCCGACTCGCACTTGGCCAGTTTTTTTAATAGGTGCAACAAGTACCACCATCAATTAACGGTAAAAATCTTCTCAAGTGTTCATTTTAGAACTATCTCCACCTAAAGATTTTTCTTTTTTTTTTTTTTTTGTGTTTTCATCTGCGATCAGTCTCCTGACTATAAACAGATCTGTTAAGAGCTGATTGCTTCATACGGAGTGTATCTCCCAGTGGAGACAACTACTCATTTGGTTGTGCGGCTCAGTTAGATAAGACATGTAGATCGGGTATGTCCTTTCGTTTCAGCCTTTTAGTGTAGCTCTGACAAGTTAGCCCAGCAGCAAGCGCATTGGGGTGGTTCTCTAGACGTTTCCGGTACTTCAGGGCAGTCATTTGAATTTCCTCCTTCACGGTGTTCACTTGGAGGTTGTTATGAATCTCGTTATTAGTGACAAGCAACGGGGCTTGTGATATTGTTCTCAGTATAATGTTTTGCATCCGTTGCAGCACAGAGATATTTGAATTGCTGCAGCTACCCCACAGCTGTATCCCATACATCCAAACTGGCTTCAGTATGGTCTTGTATATTAGCAGTTTGTTGTCTGTGGACAATTTGCTGTTGCGTCCAACTAGCCAATGGAGGTCCATGTATCGCAGTTTAAGTTCCTCTCTTTTTGCTTTTATGTGGTTCTTCCATGTTAATCGCCGATCGAGATGTAAGCCAAGATATCTGACGGTGTCCTTATGTGGTAATGTTGCATTCTCTAGGTTTACCGGTGGACAGTTCCCATTTCTCAGAGTGAATGTCACTTGGACTGATTTGCTGCTACTTGCTTTAATTTTCCATTTATGCAGCCTTTCTGTAATGTTGCGGTGGCTTTCAGCGGGTCTTGGTCACTAGCAAGAATGGCTGTATCATCCGCAAATGTAGCCGTTGTGACATTGTCGATTTGTGGAAGGTCTGCAGTGTAGAGAATGTACAGAACAGGTCCCAACACTGATCCCTGTGGGACTCCCGCTTTCATGAAGCGGTGATGATGCTCCCGCTTCTCTCACTTGGAACAATCTGTCCGTTATATAGGATTGCAGTATCAAGAAGTAGCAGTGGGGTAGGTTATTTTTTATTTTGCAGAGCAGTCCATTGTGCCATACCCTGTCGAACGCCTGTTGTATGTCAAGGAAAACAGATGAGCAGTATTCTTTGTTCTCTAGGGTGGTTCTTATCCTGTTGCACACACGGTGCACCTGTTCCACTGTTGAGTGTTGCTCGCGAAAACCAAATTGGTGGTCTGGTATAACACAGTGTTTTGACAGAAGTGGCGAGATCCTTCTCAGCAGCACTTTTTCAAAGACCTTCGAAAGAATTGGCAGTAAGCTAATAGGTCTGTACGATGACACGTCGTTGGCTGGTTTTCCCATTTTACGTATCATCAGGATCTGGGATACCTTCCACAGTTTGGGATAATACTGAACCCTCAGAATGCCGTTGAACAGGATGGTTATGTACATTACTGCCTTTCTTGGAAGCTGCACAAGTACCTCCTTCGTTATTAGATCGGCTCCTGGAGCCTTTTTGTCTTTTAGTCCTCGTATAATACCACATATTTCCCGCGGTGTTGTTGGTTTTGGTGGTAAAGAGAGCTGGAGATCACTGTTTAAGATTGTATCAATTTCAGGTTCTGTTTCTCGGTCATCAAAATCGTGAGGGGTGAAAACTGTAGACAGATGGGTGGCAAAGGTTTCAGCTTTTTCTTTTGGTGTTCTGGCCCAGGTGTTATTGGGCTTTCGTATCGGTGGTTTCATTTCCTGAGGTCTGTTATACGACTTTGTGAATTTCCACAGTGAGTAACTAGTCGCCTCGGTTGCGGTAAGAGAAGCTAATTTTGATTCTAAGGCTGTATTGTGCCAGTCCTCTATGGTTTTCTTTAATTTAGATGCAGCTATATTAAAATGCCTCTTATCTTCCACCCGTCTGCTAAGGTGCCAAACTCGTCGTAATCTGCGTTTCTCCAGAATTTCCCTCCTGATTGTCAATGGAAAATTTTGTGTTGCTGGTTTGTACGGTACGTTTGGCGTACTCAACGAACAAGCTTGTTGGATGAGATTTGTGATATCGTCCGTTGCCTTTTCCAGATCTTCGGGAGTTTTTAGTGCCACTTTTAATTCCACATTTCCCTCCAGGACTTCACGAAAATAGTGCCAGTCTGTATACTTATTGTACAATCTTTTGGGCCTTTCATACTCAATGGGGAGTGTACCAATTGTTAACAGTACTGGAGTGTGGTCTGAGCTACCGTCATAGCAAGGTGTGGCTTTGAGGTATTCTTTGGGCATTCCATTGATAATAAAGAAGTCCACCAGATCTGGGATTTTATCTTCATCGGTAGGCCAATAGGTAGCTTCAGAAGTGGACACTGGAGTCAGACTGTCCTCGTCCAGGCTGATTTTAAGTTGTCTGCCTCTTGTGGTCGTCAACCTAGAGCCCCAATGTGTGTGCTTGGCATTCCAGTCACTACCCGCAACAAAACGATTTCCAAGTGTTCGAAAATAGTGTGTGAACATGCTGTTGGAAATCTTGTGCTTAGGGGGGCAATAGATTGCAGAGGCGTTGAAATTGCCACATTTTGTTTCGACAGCTATTGTGGTTGCCTGTATGTATTCAGTTTCAAAGGCAGGCATCAGATGATGCTGGATACTCTGCTTAATAACTATTGCGGCGCCAGCATGACCAGTACCATCAGGATGACCCGTTGTGTACGTCGCGTATCCCGGAATGACAGCCCTAGTAGCAGCAGTGCAGTGGGATTCCGATATCAAGACAATGTCCAGGTTGTGCTCCTTCAACATAACCTCCAGCTCATGGATGTGCCGTGTCAAACCGTTCATGTTCCAGGTAGCCAGTAGCCACCTAAAGATGGGTTTCTTTCTTTTACGTGTGGAATTACTCATGGATGCAATTGCGAACTTCTACCGACTAAAACCACACGGTGCGGTGCCCTGCTACTGTCTACGGACGGTGTCCCGGGTAAGTCGTCGGAAGGGTGTCTCAGGATTCCCGACAGACTTTGGCTACCACTGCCGTCTCGCACGGGGCTTCCACCCTGCCACGTCACTCACGAAAATGACCTGCTCGTAGAAACAAACGGCTGCGTCCCATCTACTCCTGCTAGAGATTACGGTTGACACTCTGATCTTCAGCGAGAGAATGTCCGCCTCTAGACTTGCCACGAGGATCTGAGTTGATGTCCCCAGGCTGAGCACTCTACCAATGAGTTGAGCCCTGTGTCCTAGCTGCGTTCTTCGGCGTGCTGGCACTCAGTAGTGGTCTCCCGGTGTATCGCCACAGATATTTACCGAAGCACCCGTGCCCGATATGATCTGTGATAACCGGTATGAGATTTTATGCCCCGATTGTAATGTTTCCCCACCTTGGTTGCTGAAATCGCACCTTTCAGGTGTCTATGACTTCCTGGCAGAGCGGGGATCGGTAAGTCTCGACCGCTCGAGTTGCCGACCAATGGCCCCGCTCCAGCACCTCCTTGCGCCTTTTAAATAACGACGCAAGACTCTCCCTTCCATTTTTTTTCCATTAAGTAGTCCTTGCAAGGAGACATACCGCCTCAACTGAGACAATGCTATACCCTCAAATCACTGCTTCGGATGGATCGAAATTGAAGATGGGGTTAAAAATATAAAGAAATAAAAATAATTGATATTTTTTAAAAATATTTAGAACGCTCTTGGCCGGTTTTGGTTACATCCCTACTCTCTACTAATATTATAAATGCGGAAGTAACTCTGTCTGTCTGTCTGTTACGTTTTTACGCCTAAACCGCTGAACCGTTAATAAAATTTGGTATCGAGATAGTTTGAGTCCAAGGAAAGGACATAGACTACGTTTTAACTGACTGCGCAAACGGAGGGTAATGATTTTACGCGATAACGACTTCTGCGCGGACGAAACTGAAGCTAGTTAAGTATATAACTAAAACTGGACAAGAGCGAGCCGAACTCGCACACATAGGGTTCTAAACAAGAAAAGCGGCAAAAAATCACGTTTTGTTGTATGGGAGGCCCCCTTTAATGTTGTCATTTTTGTCTATTTTTATTATTTTTTGCTATAGCGGCAACAGAAATACATCATTGTGAAAATTTTAACAGTCTAACTATCACGGTGCATGAGTTACAACCTGCTGACAGACAGACAACTAACGAAGTCTCAGTAATGGGGTCCCGTTTTCACCCTCTTTGTACGGAATCGACTACAACAGGGTAGGTTTATGTAATGTCGTAGATCACCTTTTTAGGATTCCGTAACAAAAAACGTTAAAACGGGACCCTAAAAAGATGATCTAAGACATAACACAGGGGTAACTGTCTAATACTTCTCAATGATTGTAATTCCTTGTGGTTTCAATAACATTGTTATATTGTATTTATTGATTGGAAGTCATTTGTAAATCTTAGGTTAGTAATATTAACTGGTTGGCATGACCCCAACCATGCCACAAGCAGAGCCAGGCACTCAAAATTCACGAACACGTAACAGAAACTGACCGAAACCGAACCTTCGCTCGGTCACTATTTTGAAGGTTTCATCATATTCCATTTAAAATTATTTTCTTACTAATATTATAAATGCGAAAGTTTGTGAGTGTGGATGTTTGTTACTCTTTCACACTCTAATATGGCTGAAATTTTGTACACGATTAGATTATAGTCTGGAATAACACAGGCTATTATCCCGGTAAAAAGTTACACGGGAAGGGAACAATTTTTTATGCGGGTATCAGCTAGCTTTCAATAATTCCTAACTCCAAAATAATTGCAATTTAGACCAAAATGGATATTATTGAAAAAAATACTACTAAGTGGATACTTATTGGATATCATTCTTTGCATACTCATCAATATATTTCATTATTTATACTCAATTTTTAAACAAGTAAATAGGATAGGTACATGTGATTTTGAGGAATAAGAAATACAGAGAGTATATTTCATGTGTCCAAAATTAAGAAGTAATTGTTATGATTTCAGGTCAGACAACAGTTATCTGAACAGTTGGCTGTTAGTAAAAGCTTGACGCAAAAAGTTAACTACTCCAAAAATTCAGATACGGAATCTGATAATGAATTAATACCTGACTTGAATCTGAATGTCTCTCAAGATCCTGATCAATCATGGATGTTCCAAAGTTCTAATAAATCTAATGTGGATTCGGAATTTAATTTTGGATATAAAAACTTTTTACAAGCCAAGAAAAAAAAACTGGACAATGTAAGTGATTCAAGTGATGAAGATATGAATGTCTCTGAACATCCTGAGCAACAAAGGGTGTTTAAAAGTTCCAAAAAATCTAATGTGAATTCTGAAATTGATTTTGGAAATGAAAAAAAATTACATACCAAGAAAAATACAAAAATGGACAGTAAAAGTGATTCAAGTGATGAAAATATGAATGGTGAAACTAATGATAAGTCACATGAGTTCGGCAACTGTTTGTCAAAACAGAAACAAGCTGAGAAAAGTGAAATTAAAGATCATAATGATGAACTTGAAAAGGATGCCTTGAGTGCTAAACACAAACCTGTGCCTGGGAAATGTTTGAAGAAAGCAATGAAACATAAAAATAAACACATTGCCACATCTGAGTGGATAGTGGAACATGTAAATGATACAACCAGTGCAGACGAAATATCTTCAGCATTTGAAAATCATCAGACTAATATTGAAAAGATGGTTGAACAGAAGTTAAAACAAATCAGGTGGAATATCGAAAAATTAGAGCAAAGCTCCCGTTTAGAAAATAAGAAAAGTCAAGTGAAACCTGTAGAGACTAAAGAAAAGGATAGTTTAGAATATTTAAAGTTCAAACCTACGAAAATTAAGGCAATGATTGATGAAGAATTAAATGAAACATCTTCAAAAACAGTTGAGGATAAAGTTGATCGTATGGATTTGACTAAATTGCCGAATAGTTTAAAAATGTCTGTGCAAGACTCAGGAGCCTTAAATGTAGACCTGACAAATTTGAATAAAATGAAGCCCAAGTTCTTAAACTCAAGTGTGACACAACTTGAAAGTGAATATGATCAACTAGATGATGATGATCAAGTTGTACCCAAACTTAATATGGTAGAAGCGCTTGAAGACGATGATGCAGAAGCCAGTTTCAGACAAGAAAAGAAAGACGAAATTAATAAAGACAAAGTTGAAGATGTTAATACTAGTTTGCCAGGTTGGGGTACTTGGGGAGGCAAAGGCGTGAAGCCACAAAAACGTAAAAGAAACAGATTTATTGTCAAAGCTCCGCCTAAAACACCACGACGTGATGAAAATAAGGGTGATATTATTATTAGAGAATACAAAGACCCTAAATTAGCTGTTCACAAGATTAAAGATGTACCCTTCCCATTCGAAAGTGTAAAGGATTATGAAGCATCTATAAGAGCACCTTTAGGTAATACTTTTATTCCTGAAAAAGCACATAAGAAACTCATTCGTCCTAATGTAATCACTAAAGCTGGCACAATTATTGATCCAATGGATGAAGAGGAATTATTGGTACCTAGGAACCGGAATTATAAAAATAAATCTGTGCTGAAACTGTTAGGACAAAAATAATTAAAAAATCATCATCAGTGTTTTTGTTTATTTTTTACAAATTTTGTGCTGCCCAGCCCACTATCTGTGAAGTATGACGTGCCTTGTGCTTGGTTGCTTCTTCCAGTCCACCATGAACTCCTAATGGAGCTGAGATCGCTATTTGTCCATTTGCCGCAGTGCAGGCCTCTAATCCCCCTCCAGCCTCCATCCAGCCACTTGCGCAATTATAAATACAGTACTGGTTGGGGCATACGCATATTGGAGATAATCCGCATCTGGCCACACCAAGCATCGTTGGTTTTATGACCCTAATGCCCAGTGTTGCACCAAAGGTTGACAAATTCATACGTGACCCTCCCGTGGTCTGCGGGCGACGGGAGGGTAGGAGACATCAGCGGTGATGAAGAACTGGTGTGCGGGACGGGATTATTAGATGACTACGTTATCGCTTCAGACAATTGGTTTATGGTGCTCTGGGCCGAGCTGCCCCTGTGTTCGAAGTGTGCGGCGCACACGGGTGCCAGGACTAAAGGGGCGCCGCTGCTGCCCCCGATTATAATCAGAAATCCCTCACTGATGATAAGACGGACTCTTACCAACTAAAACACACGGTGCCCAACCACTGCCTAAAGCTGGCAGTCCCGGATAAGCCACCGGAAGGACATTTTCTACCACCGCGGCCTCACTATGGTTTGGGTAGGTACTATGCCGCGTCTTAGGTGGATTGTTTTAGGTATTTTCCTAAGGTGTGCGTGTAACTTTCACGTCACGCCGTCATCTTGAGTCTACTTCTGCAGAGACGGCGATCAGCCCTCCCGTCGTCCTATGACCCCGGTCATGGAGGCAGATAGTCTTGGGCGAAGACCAGACTGCGACGCCAGCGCCCTCGCCGCAGACTGCGGAACTCGGGTGGGAGCATTACATACCGCGACATCCCCGGCGCCGCCTCTTTCACGAGCTTAACCTGCTCGCAGAAAGACGCGGAAATGTCCCACTTGCTCCTGAAATCATGGTTTGTACCAAGGTTTACAGCGACGCGGCGACGTCCAGGCTCTACACGAGGACCTGGCGCTGTTGCACCCACGCTGAATAATCCAAAAATGTGTGGAGCGCTGTGTCCTTGCTACTTTCCACGCGGTGTTGGCACTCAACCATGGCGTCCCAGTGTATTCGCCAGGGATACTCCCACAAGCACCCGTGCCCCGTAACCATCTGTTACGGAACACGGGTGCTTCGGGTAGGTAATGTAGCCGTGGCTCCTCTTCAGCCACTCGTTCATGGCATGGACTGATCGCTCCGATTGTGGCGTTTCTCCATCTTGGTTGCTCAAGTCGCCGAATACCTTCTAAGTCTTCTTGATTTCCTGACGGGGCTGGGACCGCTGAAACCTCATTTCTAAGGGTGCGGGCCTATAGCCCCGCTCCAGCGCCTCCTTGGGCCATATAAACAATGTCGAAAGGGCTCTCGTTTTCTGGTCCAATGGAGGGGTCCCGGCAAGGAGACATGCCTATTCAACGGAGCATGTGCTGTACCCTGTTATCACCCTGAATACCATCGCCTTCTGGGGGCTATTTCATCTAACCGCATTGCGGGCCATCACGTTCTCCTCTCATATGGGGGACCCATACCTACTACTTGGGCAACAACGGCAAGAGCGCAGCTGTTGTCTCCCTTAGTTTTGAAACCAAACTTCGAAAATGGTGTCCGAGGTTCCATTGTGTATCGAGTATGAGCTCCAAATACTTCACCGGAAGCTCTATGCGTATGCTAACGCTATTTTATTAATTTTGATTGAAATATATTTTTTTCTACTTTTAGACAGTTACTTTGATAATATTACTACGTAAAATAAAACGCGTACCTATTAAATTTTTACCTTGCAGACCTTTGAATCCAGAATCGCAAATTCTTAAAATCTCAAGTGGTAGCAAAATGTCTAACTCCTGAAAAGTTATCGGACTTATTAGAAATCGGTCTTAAGCTTGTCTGCCACCTTAGTATAAAAAAATTAAAATAATGTAAATCTGCCCGCGCTGCTCGGGTAGATTTGCAATGTCGAAATTATTTTGTAAAAATCCAAAATATACCCAAAAAATTCCATTTCCCAAATTCAATCAATTTCGAGTTCTTGCCACAGCACCCTCACCAGAAAAAATCTGTTTCCTAGATGTTTCGCATAAAAATAACGGTCGAACTGTGAATCGCTTCCTATTTTTTAACCGACTTCCAAAAAAGGAGGAGGTTCTCAATTCGTCTGCATTTTTTTTTTTTTTTTTTTATGTTTGTTACCGGCCAATCGCTAGAAGGAGTTAACCAATTTTGAAATTTCTTTTTTTGTTTGAAAGCTGGTGCTTCCCATGTGGTCCCATATATTGGAAGTCAGAATCGGATGCTGGGATCCTGGAGAAATCGAAGAAATCCCTCGAATCGAGGGAATTCCTTAACGATTTACAGCAGTTATCTTGTGTTTGGGCTTGATTAATTTGTATTGGGGAGAACATTACCCCTAGACAGATATAATTTCAGTCTACCCGTCACTGAAAATCATGAAAAAAAAAATTTTTAACAAAAAAAAACCGACTTCAAACAAAAACTGAAAATTGAAAAATAAAATTTACTTAGCACAAAGTAATAGGTAGTATATTTAGTTTTATATCAGATATTATTGACTGTAATACTGAAGTCGGTGCCAATATTTCTATGAGAGATTAATAATATCTACCTAAACCTATAGTTTTACTTGGCGCCGATTTCAGTAGGTATTACATTCAATAAAATCTGATATAAAACTAAATATACTACCTATTACTTTGTGCTAAGTAAATTTTATTTTTCAATTTTCAGTTTTTGTTTGAAGTCGGTTTTTTTTTGTTAAAATTTTTTTTTGATGTCCGTTACAATTTGCTCAAACGTGAAGAATCGAAAAAAAAAGGCGCTTCATAGGTTTCGCACACAGGCGCGAGTGTCTTAAAATCGCTCAGTAGCGGTCACTCTCTTCTTTTTATGTTTTATGATGGATAATAGCCAAACTAAGCAGATAGTTAAACTCCAAAATGTTTATCACCCATAGTTTTAGAAAAATTTAAGAAATCGAGAAAAGTCCATAGAAACCATAGAAACCCTTCATCTCCTTTGTTATTCGTATTATTTTCGTTGTTTTATTTTTCCATGATTAAGTTATAGTCTTGGCATCGATTTATAAAAAAAAAATGAACGAATGTTGTCTAGTTTAGCGAGAATATTTTTTTTTTGTAAATATTTTATTTATTTTTTTCTAGGGGCATCCCTTGACGGTCGCATTTTTTTTAGATGCCGAATTGATAATTGTGAATAGTACTATTAACACAAAAAAAATTAGACGCTACAAGCCCAGGACAGCTGGGATATTCAGCTCTAAAGTTTTGAGTTAGGGTTGTCACTCAAATCTATGGTATAGTTCAGTTGTGGTCCTTAATTTTTTTATGTGTTATGATTATGAATTAAAACAGCCTGTTCTTTTGTATTAATTATATGTTTACGTATAAAGAGTAAACTACATTTAACTGAAATAATAATAACAATCCTAAATTTCAATTAAATAAAACGTTTATCAAAAGAAACTAAGTAGTAACGATTTTAATGGTGAATAACCGCAATGGTGTATAATGCGAAACTATTTTAGAGAGAATTTTTATAAAAAAAAAATGAACGAATGTTGTCTATTTTAGCGAAAATATTTTTTGTGTAATTATTTTATTTATTTTTTTCTAGGGGCATCCCTTGACGGTCGCATTTTTTTTAGATGCCGAATTGTTAATTGTGGATAGTACTACTACCAAAAAAAAAATTAGACGCTACAAGCCCAGGATAGCTCTGAAATTCAATTTTAATGTTTTGAGGGGTAAGGGTCTCATTCATTTCTATGGTATAGTTCAGTTTGCCATATCGCAAGAAGATAAGTGTAATATCAATGAATAAATTTGGATTTCTTTTTGATTCCTAACACATAAAAATATAAAGACCACATCTGAACAATACCATTGACTTGAGATACAACACTAACTCAAATCTTAAAAACTGAATATCGCAGCTGTCCTGTGCTTGTAGCGCGTAATTTTTTTTGTGGTAGTACTCATCAGCGCAATTAACAAAAAACATTTTAAAAAAATTCCTATGAAAAAAAAGATATGATTTTAGAAATCTCGCTAAAATAAACAAATACACTTTTTATATTAATTGTTACCTACAATATCACTAACCCATTCCAAAACTTTCAAGCCAAAATTTAATTCCATTTCAATTATATCTCAATTGTATCATCATTCTAAATATTATAAATTTTAGACATCAAATTTTTTTGTGACAACCCTATTTCCATAGAAAATTATAAAAAACTTAGAAACGTCTTATCTCAGCTGTCCTGCATTGAAAAAAATTAAAAATTTATGAGTAGGAAACTACATAACTGGACATTAGTTAGATAGTGAAAAAAAATGCGACCGTTCACTAGAAAAGTTTTGGAACGAAGTTCCTTATCGCGCGTTGTGAAAGGGGGCTAGACGGAAAAAATTCTCACGAAAAGTTGTAACGACACTTTTTTGGAACGAAGTTCCTTATAGCTATAGTATAAGAAGGGGGGAGGGGGGAAGGGGGCGGGGGAGGGGGCGGGGGAGGGGGCGGGAAGGGGGGGGGGGAAGGGGGGGGGGTAATAAAATGGGGGTTAATAATAAAAAAATATTATTATTAATTAAAAAAAATTAAATTTTATTACAATTCCTTCACTAATTAATCGAAAGGAACTTCGTTCCATCCGGGTGTCCATTGACACCTCTCAAGTTTTTTTATATTTATTTTTCTAAAATTTGAAAATGAATTTTTATTTCGTATGCTAGGGCAGGTGCAGACTTGTAATTTCTACACATCATTACGAATAATTGCTAATTTTAACCATCATAAATTTTGATTATTTCGAGCAAAATCTGTAAAAATGTTTTTGTCAAAGTTCAATGACCTTCTATGAAAAGCTTCATAATTGAAGGGTTTAATTCGAGAAGGGGTTAACTGACATTTTTACGCAAAACGAGTTATGGGTACCGTTGGATTCGTAGTAAAATTATCTACCTTATGACATTAACAGAAAAGCGAAATTCTTTACGTATCTCGATATATTCAGTCTAAAAAGGGTTTAACTGACATAAGATATGAAGTCCGCTAATTCAAAAAGGATTTAATGCTTGTAAACTTACCAAAAAATACATACTTCTACTTTTTTCAAATAAAAAAAGGAGTTAACATAACATAAAGCCGTTTTAACGTTCACAAACACATCTAATGAGCTAAATGAATTGTTTCAAGACGGGATTAAGGTAATTTAAATCCTTTTTGCACTAATTTTACCACATCAAATATTCAATGTCAGAACACTAAAAAGGGTTTATTATCGCCTAAACAAAGAATTTTAAGCGATAATAAACCCTTTTTAACAGGCTCCAAAAAAGGAGCAGGTTCTCAACTCGTCTGTATGTTTTTTATGTATGTTCACCGATATTTCCGTGAATTATAAATGCATTTCAAAAATTCATTCCATTTTCAAAAGGTGAGAAAACGAGGGCAAATGAATTAAAAAATTGTATGTTGTGCTTTTGTTATGTAATCATATCTGACTCAGGTATTCACTTCAGGTGTCAACATATGATGCTTCTGTGCTGATGATGAAGCTATAGAACTCCTTAACGGTTAGAAGTTGGGAGACCGTCTGCAATTGGTCGATGGAAACTACTTAGTAGTATGTAAGGCTAACGTGATGCTTCTGAGGTATGCTGGAAACAACGTCTGTTGCTCTTGTGCTGATGATGAAGCTAAAGAACTCCTTAATAATTAGGAGTTGGGACACAGTACTAGAAGGTCGATGGAACCTACTGATAGCAGACTTAACTGTACGGCCCAGAAGTAGACCTAGAGCAGTTGTGTAAAAACTACTGTTAGTGATGCGGCGTTGTTAACGGCCTATCATGGCTCAGTTATGGAATTATTATATTAAAGACGGATTTCAAAAATTCTTTCTTCGTTTGATGGTGTCAACTTTTGAGGTGGTCCCATTTTCACTAGGTCTGATGATGGAATCCAGGAGAAATCAAGGGCAACCACTGAAAATTGTAGGGACAACTAGTGCTGATTACAGCAGTTACCTTGTGTTTGGGCTTGATTAATTTGTATGGATGAGAACTTTACACCTAAATGGATAGATTTTTCAGTCCAACTGTCACTTAAAGTAATGACAATAACAAAATTAAAACCAACTTTTAACAAAAACTATTCTATATTCTAATGATATTGATATGAAGTCAGTGCCATTAATAGTACCTACCTAAACCTACGGGTTTACTTGGCACCGACTTCAATATGGCATTTTATAAAAGTGTCTGATAAATCAAAAGACTACTTTGTGCTAAGTAAATTTTATTTTTAAGTTTTTGTTTGATGTCGGTTTTATTTTTGTTAAATAGAAATATTATAAATGTTTATATAGTTTTATTTGTACCTATACTTTTTAATCACTATAATAATCTAACACATTCATACACAACCACACAAACTTTTCCCATACTAAGCAAAACTTGTTCAATGGGTGAACAAAGCTTAATACTTATTTGTACATAAATACATATTTAAGATACAAAGAAACACCCAGAACAAGACAAACATCCATGTACACAAAAATACTTTTCTATTGCGGAAATCGATCCGCGACCTCTGTCGTGAAGTAAAAGGCTAGCAATAGTGCATTAAAAAAACACAATAATGGCTTAATTTCCAATAATCTAATTTACAAAAGGACTAAATCCGTAATATATTAAAGGAAAAATGGTTTGTTTCACATTAAATCGTTTTTATACTCACGAAGTGCATCATTATTCACGCGCATTTTAGGTTTAAGTGAAAATCATCACATATTTACTGTATAC
Organism: Miltochrista miniata; assembly: GCA_933228765.1. Classification (NCBI taxonomy): domain Eukaryota; kingdom Metazoa; phylum Arthropoda; class Insecta; order Lepidoptera; family Erebidae; genus Miltochrista; species Miltochrista miniata. The sequence goes on along the minus strand of OW121757.1, from coordinate 15,982,714 downwards.
TATATATTTTAGTTCTATTTTTTTATTTAATTATATAATACACAATGAAAGTTATCATTTAAAAGTTTAACCAACCTTTTTTATAACGATTTTCGATGCTTAACATCAAAATAAACCCATGAAACTTTGGAGCCCATTTTCTACAAAATTACGATTAGTCAGTTAACCCCTTCTCGAATTAGACCCTTCAATTTCAAAACTATTTTTTTTTTTCAATTTATGGTGTGTCATATTATGCCGTACTACGTTTATATCTATCGTTATTGGCCATAAAAAAAGAGTGACCGCTACTGAGCGATTATAAAACACTGTGAGGCGCTGCAAGGGGTCGGCTCGGCCCTGATGGTGCTCTAATTTAAAAATGTATGTTTATTATGCAACGAGTTAGGTAGATATAGAAAATCCGAATGGGATTGCACCACTGATCTGTATTATTATACAGATCAGTGGATTGCACCCATAGATTTAGAAATTGAGAGTAGCGAAAAATTCTAAATCTATGATTGCACCTTTATTATGACAGTTGACAGTGGTTTAGTTACTAAATCTCTGGTCATCGTCATCTGGTAATGACTATAATACGTGACAAAATATTAACCTGTTTATAAATATGTTAGTATACAAGGGCTGAAACGCCTAAAAGTGTTGATCGGCGTTTCCGAATATCAATTGGATAAATATTAGCTATTTGCAGGGAATTCCAAACTTTGGTCAGCTTTGAAAATTTTACGAATCGTTGTTTGTATAATTTTTTAATTAACACAAAATTATAACATAGTGACAAAATATTAACCTGTATAAAAATATGTTAGTACAAGGGCTGAAACGCCTAATGGCCTCAATTCAATGTGAAAAGTGTTGATCGGTGTTTTCATATGAATATCAATTAGATAAATATCAGCTATTTGCAGGAAATTCAAAACTTTGGTCAGCTTTTAAATTTTTACGAATCGTTGTCTGTATAATTTTTAAACACAAAAGTTCGACTGTTCTTCTGTAAGGACGGCGAGCAGTGCCCCGACGTCCGCAGGGCCCCGGTCATGGAGTTCGATAGTCTCGGGAGAAGACGTTGTACGGCAGCGTCGCTGCAGACTGCGGAACTCGGGTGGCAGAGTTTCTCCCGCTCTCTCCGGCGCCGCCACTTTCACGAGCACGACCTACTTGCAGATAGACGCGGAGGCCTCCCACTTACTCCTACTGGAGATCATGGTCTCCAGTGAGAGAATGCCCACGTCCTATCGAGTACGAACCCCATATATTTCAACGAGGGCTCGATGCCGATGCTCGCACCCCCTACTTTGAATGCTGTATCCTGAGGGGCGGGCCCTCCAGAGGTCCGTGAAAGCACAGAGCCATGGATTTGTGTAGGGCCACCTCCGGACTCAGCAGCCGGGCTTAACTTTAGATTAGTTGCCATCGAGTTTGAGGTTCATATTTTTTATACACAAAGCTAATATTATTAGAAGCCTACACGCGAAGTTTTAACTTGCGGAGATTAATGGTTAACGAGAAAAAAAATAATGAAAATCGTAAAAAAACACCAATAATTTGTCACTTTTCACCACAGAACACAAACACTTCCAATGTTTTTGACATTCGGCTCGTCCAATACGTTTTGTTTTACGTAACATTAACGCACAACAATGTTTTACTTCATTTAAAAATTTAATTAATAATTATATTTAGTTATTAAGTTAAATTTTATGCATATTTTATTATATTACGTATATTTATATAAATGAACGCTATTAAATATTATAATAATTTAATGACGGTTGCCGATATGTGAAACTAAACGTAAAACGTCGTACGCATTCTATGGGTTGGTCAAGGTCAACACTTTCAAATGACACCCTATTTGTGAATTTGTGTCTTGTATAGGAGACGCGTAGTTTTTTTTTTCAACCCCAGGTCGGCATTTGAATTACGCATCCCTAATTCAACCATAATTAGTACTTAATGGTTAACACCCCGACTCGGATAGGTTAGGTTAGAAGGCTAAGGCGGGAGCGAAGCGGAGCGGAGCTCCCGCCTTAGCCTTCGTGGTTATTTTTTTTTTGGCTTGTCGACGAGTTCTTATTTGGAGAACGATTACTTATGTTGTCGATTTTATTGAACATAACCTCAAAAAATAAAAATCTAAATTCAAGGTAACTATTGATTTCCTAACTTTGGGGAGGGGTCAGGGGGATTCCCCCCTCCCCCTCCATTTTCCATCTTCCAATTTCGACCTTGAAATCGATTTCAAAACAAGAAAATGCGAAAGTTAGGTTAGAATTTAAAAAAAATCATAACTCAAAAAGGGGGGGCGTCCGCAACTTTTCCGTCAGGGGGGGGGTTCCCCACCCCCCCCCCTCCCCCCTCCCCCCCACTCCCACCCCTTAAATCGTTGGATAGTAATCCGAAGTCCTACCAGCAGCCGTATTCGACCTAAGCCTTGAGTAACACCTGGCCTTTCGAGCTGCGTCTCAGCGCGTTGCTCATCGCACCGTAACGAGGGTGTTGTCAGCGTATCATGTTACGCCGACGACACCCTAAGCAACGAGCCACGCAGCACTCAATCCTAACCGATGTTCCAGAGTAGCGGTCATAAGACTGATCTCTGTGGAACACCACACACACAATACCTCTGGTAGAGCAGTGGACGCCCGGGTGCACCGCACTATGGGTTAAACCGGCCCTGTACGTTAAAATGATTGGCATAAGCCGAGAAAGCCCAAAATATGTAGAGAAAAAAACTTCAAATTGCAACTGACGTCCAACCGCACTGGTGACAGTTGACACTGACAGGCGAAGGCAGGCAGACGGCCGGAGCAGAGACGTCAACCGCGTACCTACGCGATAAAATTAAAATGATTTAATGGCATTTTGATAAGATGAAGATGATGTGATTTGGCGCCGGTGTGATTTAATGGAGATTTAATAATATTAAACCACGACTGCGATAATATAAAGCATGTAAGTACCTATATGGTTAATTATGAAAACCCAAATTGTCATGTCAATGACTTTGCGCTTTACACTGAAAATACATGCCGTTAAAAATTGCGCATGTTTGCTTGTAACCGCACATTAGTTAAATTAATAAATAGTATTTTAAATCCACAGAAAAATGATGGAATATTGCCCACCTAACGTGACTCTTAACGAGGTATGGGTAAACCATGGAATATCCCAGTGTTTCATGGAGACGGTGTCGGCTATTATGTTTGGCGGATTTTTACTAGTATTTGGATTGATGCAGATAGTTATGTACAAAAGGTAAGAACGCAAATATGATAAGCTATCAATGTAAATATAAGCAAAAAAGCTAGCAATTTGCAAAGCATGCGAAAACGAGACTTCTCATTTCCTGTGACATTGATAAGAATATTGTAGAGGTAAACTACATAGGGTAAACCACCCAATTATTGGCACTCGTAGAATGAATTATTGGCACTTTAGTTAGAGTATATTTCGAAAAAATAAGGGAAACCAAGTTGTAGGTATGCATTAAAAAGTAAAATAGTATTATTTTTAGAAATGGGCAATATTCACAGACACGGACATTCATGGACATCTCACACAACTCTATCTGAACCCAAAGTAAGCTAGGAATAACCTGCTTGTGTTATGGGTATCAGACCACGGATATTAATACTTATATACTTTTAAATACATACATATTATACATAGAAACACCCAGACTCTTGAGACAAACATTTATGGGTCACACAAATATTTGTCTCCGGTGGGAATCGAACCCACGACCTCCAGCGCCACAGGCGGTTTTACTACCGACTGCGCCACAGAGGCAGTCGAACTCTAAAGTGCCAATAATTGGAGGAGTGCCAATGATTGGGTGGTTTACCCTACTACTACTTGAAGTAGTAAACACTGTTAAGCATCGATATAGATAAGACTAGATGACTAACGACCGCGCCAACATCAAGCATACCTAACGTAAGCCCACAGGCTTAGGTGAGCCAAACGTCAGTTCAGTCTGACGCCGTTACGCCAATCGTACGTACAAATTGAACCGGGCGAGAAAATGGGCAAATGCACAGTAAAAGATTGCGATTCTAAAACATAAAACCACAATTAGTCATGTAGAATTACTTTTCACACGTAATTATACTATTTACGCATTGATATCAGCGTAAATACCGCTATAATCGAATTTTGAAAATAAAATTTGTGAATCCATTCGGTGTTACCACAAAAATATCGGTTTGGTTTACCCACATCAGTGGGAGAATTAGTAATTAATTACCCATGTAAGATACATAAATAATATTACCCGGCTAAGGCAGGGTTATGATTTTGACAGGCTATATACGTATGTATGTATGTTCATGTATTCCCTCAGAGCTCCTCAACTAGGTACTTATTAGAACTGGACTAATGAGATATTGTTAGAAGCGTCTTGACGTTCGACTGGTTATAAGCTATATATCGTGTCACTGAATTTAATAGTGCGCCCTCTAGCGGCAATAAAGTACTGTGTTAAAATAAATTTAAGAAAAAAATATCGTGTTTGGTATTAAATGAAAGGGTTAGACGTTTTGCAAGTAAGTGCCTTTTTAATGGTCTACATAGAATACTAGCGGACGTCACGTGGTTTCAGCCGCGTAGTTCCCGTTCCTGTGGGAATACGGGAATAAAATATAGCCTATGTTCACCGGGAATAGTGTAGCTTCCCAACAGTGAAATAATTTTTCAAATCGGTCTAGTAGTTTCGGAGAGAGTTTGTTAAGTACACCGGGAACCAACCCTAAAGACGCGGGATAGGACCCCTATGCGAGACGGCAGTGTTAGCCAAGGTCTGTCGGGATGCGATGCGATATGGTCACGCCTTTATCCCCGAAGAGGTAGGCAGAGGCATTTTATATGGCCAAAATTCACCTTTTTATAAGAATATAACCCACGTCATATGTGGTGAGACGTACTGCCGTTGCCGTGTTGAGATGGACAGGCACAGGTTAAGGCAGCCTGCTGTTGAAATTTTTCAACCTTGGCCAAGTCTTTCAACTTGGCTTAACGACTGCCATTTTACTGGCAACCGAAAGCAACGTGCCTTCCGAAGCACGGAAACGTCGGAAACGCTCAAATAAATGCCAGCCGGGACACCCTTCGTAGGCAGTAGCAGGGCGCAGTGTGGTTTTAGTCAGTAGGCGTTCGTAATAGCATCCATGCGTAATTTCAAACGTAAAAGAGGAAAACCCATCTTAAGGTAGAGAAATTTCTAAAATGGACATCAGAGAAGATTTATATCTACCGTTGATTAATGGCACTTGGTGTAACTTGCTGCACATATTGCAAAAAAACCGGCCAGGTGTGAGTCGGATTCGCGCACGGAGGGGCAAACGCGAGACTCTATGAACGAGACATGAGGCTTTGCCGTCCGTCTGTCTGTTAGTCACGAGGCTGTATAGCAGGAACTGTGGTTGATAGAGCAAACTTTTTCACAATACATGTGATGTTTATGCCGCCATAACAAAAAATACCTACTAAAAGCAGAAAAAGACCCCACACAACAAATATAAATTGCCGTTTTTGTATGGGGACCTGAACTCTGTGCTTAAATTCGACTCGCACTTGGCCGGTTTTTTTTTTAATATGAACACGTGAGTTTCGGTTTCAACTGAAATAAAATAATAAATGAAATAGGTACATAATAATTTTAAATTTGTTTAGTAATTCTATAATTATCGTGGGTAAAAATTTCATACAGTAGTCAACACTGGCCCACGTTCGTCATCGTTATGTTTTTGTCTTTGTTTAATCGCAGTGGCGGCGGTGTTCACCGTACGCGTGTGAGTGAGACAGATATATATTTACCATTACTGCTTAAAAAGTTTCATAGTTGCGTCTTCTCAGCTCATAAGTAGCCGTGCTTTTGTCGAGACGCGATGTTCGTGCTTGCCTCTCTAATGATAATATATATAACTCTATGCTGTTAAGTATATTTACATTAAAATATCTCAGCTTATGGATGGTTATATAACTAGAAAATTGTGTACCATGTATGGAATTATCTTCATACATTACTAATTATTGAATATTTGCATATTGCTGAACATTAGCATAGTTTCGAATAATTTATCTAGTATATACTGCTAAGATAAACTCACTTATTTTAAGAAGAGACAGACAGACAGACAGATAAGAGACAGACAGAGACAAACAGAACCATACTCTTCATACACACAAATGATTTCAATTCATATTTAAATGTATTATAGTTTGTTTTAATGTGAGGGAAAATCCTCATGGATGCTATGCCAGACTCCTACCAACTAACAAACCTCATGTTACGCCCAACAGCCTATGGTTGGGAGTCCAGGGTTAGCCCTCGGAAGGATGTCCCAGGCCTCCCAACAGACCCACGGCTGCCACTGTAAATGTATTATAGTATTAAAAAAAAAGAGCATTACTATAGATTTGTAGAAATTTGAGTAACTGACAGTTTATAAACTAATAATATTGTAGGTATATGAATAAATGAATATCAGACATGCAGATCACAATAATCGCTATATTATTAATATGTTATCAGGAACTTGAACAGCTCATTGCTTAATCATTACTATATCTATTGTATTGTAGGTTATTGATAGCCGACATTCACACGTTATCTCTATTACATTCTGGGTCCAAAAATAATTCCTTGTACTTATTCATTAATAGAGTCTGGCTGTTTAAGGTTGGGCTAGTCGCTATTTTGTCTATACAAACTTTGGGAGGATATTACTCAACTGTTTGATACCCTACATACAAAGACAAACATTTTACTGTTTTGCCTCATCATAAACTTTCTCTGTATGGTTCAAAAAAATGGGAATTAAAATACTTTCAAAATTCGATTTTCTCTATGGTCTCCTATAACGCCATAGCCTGCGTACACGTCGCGCGACAATAGAATTATCACGCCGATATCAGCGCATGAAACAGACCACAACAGTACATTTGTATAGTAAGCATAGTGCCGTGGCGTACGTCGTGACGTTGCACACAGCCTACCGCGTTATTAGGAGACTATAGCACTAAGGCGTTAGGTGCTTCCATAACATATCTCCAACTGCGGTAGTCCGACTTGCACTTGGACGGTTTTTTAAACTAACTCATGTGGTGTCTCTTCATCTGTCTGTAAAGATCCCCTCGCGTCTCGAGAACGCGTCAAGGTATCAAGTTAAAATTAAAATCAATTACTCAAGTTGCATCCTTGAAGCTGTGAAAATCTTCGATATTTAAGTTAACGGGAAAAAATGACGATTTATGTCGCAAAATCACATATTTTGACAACCATGCGAAAATTTATAGGGTACTAGCGGACGTAACGTGATTTCACCCGCGTAGCTCCCGTTCCCGTGGGAATACCATAATAAAATTTAGCCTATGTTCACCGGGGAGAGTGTAGCTTCCCAACAGTGAAAGAATTTTTCAAATCGGTCCAGTAATTTCGGAGCCTATTCGATGCAAACAAACAATCAAGTCTTTCCTCTTTATAATATTTATAGGGTATTTATAGAGAGAGACACACAGGAATACCCGGTCGCCGGCGGTCATGAACACGAAAGAATGTGTTCGTTAAAACATCAATCAAATCAGCCTGTGGCAGTCCACTGCTGAACGTCGACCTCTTCCAATTTACTCCACAATACACGGTCCTTCGCCTTCCGCATCCAGCCCCAGTTTGCGACCTTTACCAGGCCATCGGTCCATCTGGTTGGTAGACGTTTGACCCCACGTTTGCCAGGTAGCGGATCTCCACTCTAGAACCGGTTTGCTCCTTTTTTCGTCGTTCCTTCTGCAGATGTGGCCGGCCCACTGCCACTGACATCAGTACGCAGAGCGTATAAGTACACGAGAACTTATACAACATACAGTAATTGATTTACGTTATTATGCTATACGGCCTGCCCATTAGCAATATCTTATCATAAATTACTAAAGAATAATATTCATTGTTGATATGATGACGTTAATCAGTATTGAGTCAAATGCTATCATAACCAGATGTTGTACTAGGAATTTACTTTACATCACACAGGTCTACGTCTTGAAATAGATTTAGAATGTTGAAATAGAACATAGTACCACCTATAAACCTATAATGTTGAATAGTAACTACAATTTCAAATCATTTTATTTTTCATTTGTATTTTAATCACGTTTGTATTTTAATCTCCGATAAAATATGTCGGACGCGGCCTCTAAGTAAGGACGTCGAATTAATCTAAAACTGCACCGAAAATCGACGCCTCCCTTTGTCGTCGGCTTCACGGCCTATAAAAACTGACCAAGTGCGAGTTGGACTAGCGTATGGAGGGTTTGTTGTATGGGAGCCTCTTTAATTTTGACGGCCGGCATCATCTGTGAAAATTCAACTTTCTATAATATTATCACGGTTCCTGAGATACGGCCTATCGTGACGGACAGATAGACAGGCCAAATGAGCAACATTTCAACACATGTCTCATGCCTTGGCTTGGGAGTCCTGGGATATCCTTCCGAGGGCTTACCCGGTACTCCCAACCATAGGCTGTTGGGCGTAACGTGAGCTTTTTTAGTCGGTAGGAGTCCGGCATAACATCCATTAGGACATGTCTCATGCTGCTTTGTAGTCGTGGGCGACCTATAGTATTGTATCTATAATAGCTTGATCATAGTTTCCAAATTGGAATAGTAGCCGTATCCAGGTAGGTAGGTGCAGTTGAACGAACTGACATTGGTATTAAAATGCACATAAATTTTTCTCACCGAGTTGTTTTGGCGCATTTAGAATAGATTTGAATTAATAGTAGATGTTGTTGGACATCCTACATTCTTTTATTAAGACCATCGTCATCCGAGTATAGGTCTCAATACTCATCATATTCTCAAAAAATATTGCAGTCAAGCAATTTTATTTTCAAAATGCTGTTTATTTTATAATGAAAAGTAAATCCAACAATGTAGGTATCGAGGTTTGTTAGTTTCGTATGCAACCGAAAAACCCTCGAATGATGATATTGGGTCAAAAATCAGCCAGCTTCATTCTGAATGTGAAGCTGGGGCGGATTACTGATACTTATCAAATATTCTCGAAGCGCTCGTGGCCCCGCGGACTCAGTGTGAAGCGCTTGTGGCCCCGCGGGCTCAGTGTTCTGTAAACGATCACTGCAGTAAGCAACTTTCTCTATGGCCGGTCCATGGATGGGTGACCATCCGTGTGATCACTTTGTGACATTTATTTGAGCGTTTCCGTGCTTCGGAAGGCACGTTAAGCCGTTGGTCCCGGTTGCCGGTAAAATGGCAGTCGCTAAGCTAAGTTAAAGGCTTTACTTCAACAGCAGGCAGTCACAACCTGCGCCTGTCCATTTAAACACGGCAATACGGCTCACCACCTATTACGTGGGACAAATTATACAAAGGTGAAATGTGGGCATATAATATGCCTCTGCCTACCCCTTCGGGGATAAACCATGACGTGACCATGTGTATGTATGTATGTATCAAATATTCTACATACGCTAATGAAATGGAACCACTAGCTGATAAATTCTATTAACTACTTCAAAGGTGTTCTATAGATATTTCTATAGGTATTTTTTTGTTTCAGATATTCTATGGAAGTAGAAGATGTGAGGACATCGCGACTGTTCGGCGTACAGTTATTTTTCACTCTATTTGTGCCCGTTCTGGCAGTGATAAGATTCTTTTTACAGGCATTTGTGTTTAAAGGAGGACAAATATATGGATACATGGTACGTACACACATGAATAAATCTTCACCAACATTGTGAAAATATGTTTTTTTACCATTCCCTCATTAGCGAAATCAACTTTGGGCAGTATTACTAGGTAAAAGGGAGTCAACGCATCAGCAACAGAAGAATAACAGGCCCGTGCCTCAGAAAACTGGACGCGGTAAAGCCTAGATCGATCTTCATCCTCCATGAGGGATTTATTCCTCTGTCGTAGAACAATAATACTCCCATATTTCAGAATCACCTTGCGACAAACGTTTCTCAGCCGGATGAGCCGCCGACAGTACGTTTCGATTATCAGTTATTCACCTACAGAACCTTTTAACTACGAACGTTTCGCCGACAGAACGACCAATTCAACAATAATAAGTGAATGGTTAACACCCCGACTCGGATAGGTTATTTTTTTTTGGAGATTTTTTTTTTGTTTTGTCGACGAATTATTATTTGGTGAACGATATTTACTCATGAATTAATCGTTCTGTCGGTGAAACGTTCGTAGTTGAAAGGTTCTGTCGGTGAACAACTCATAATCAAAACGTTCTGTCGGCGGCTCATCCGGCAGAGAAACGTCTGTCGGACGTATGTTACAGAATCGCTATCTAGCATCTACACTCTTTTAAAAAGGAACAAATATAAATACGAAATATATACGTTCAGCAGAACAACAGGTTACTAAAGTCATCGTCACGAAATGCTACAAATTTTGTAAACAAACATCTGTTACTAAGTTACACTCCTACAAAATTTGCCAATTTGCCATTTCCATAACATTGACAGAGGTGCTAATTGCAATAGTTACCTATACAAAGTAGCGATTTATGATATTAATGGTAGTCATAGTTCAGATTTCTCTTGCGATTCAAAAGTCTTTTTATTACAGTTTACAGTACAGGAACCACAGCAACATTGAATAAGATGTTAATCCCACTTCTTATTATCCGTAACTTATATTATGTTGTCGAGACGATTTCTCATCCACCGAGACCATATAGGCGAACCACGCTGCCTCCTATAGGGGAACAGTAGCCATCTGGGTTGAATTGTACTTCATATCTGACAAAATTATTCATTTCAAAGTTCGCTCCCTCTCTTCTACTGGAAGAGATTTCTGTAGAAATAAATAGACTAGGCAATGTACTTTTAATATCATTTGAGTGAACAAGAACTAATCAACAAATCATATTTGTCCATGTTTTGGATCAGGTATGTTTATTCGACTGATTTATGAGCGACTATTTCCTCATTATATGCAACATTATTGTTAAATATGGAAAATGGATTAATGATACACAATTTACCATGTTATGTAATGTTGATTTACAAACATTGAGGACAACGCACCAAATAGGTCGACGGCAAGGTTATCTTTTCTTTGTCTAAAAAATGATATGCGATATTTTAACGTACTCTATACATCTATACTAATATTATAAAGAAGTAAAGTTTGTGTGTTTGTTAAATTGTAAGGGGTAATCTCGGGATCTACTGAACCGATTTTAAAAATTCTTTCACCAATAGAAAGCCACGTTATTGTGGAATGTCATAGGCTATATAGCATCACGCTACAACTAATAGGAGCGGAGCAGTAATAGTAAATGTTTCAAAAACGGGGGACGACGGAAACAGGTAATATCTCTCTTATGTGGCGCAAACGAAGTTGCGCGGGTCAGCTAGTGTATAATAGAATGCTTAGTATATTTGGGCCCAATTGCTCACAACTCCTTTACGGGAAATTTTTGTTTTTGACATCTCGTTACCCCCATAGTCTTTACACGTCAGAAACGAACGGCAGGGAACATGCCACGCTGAACAATTTTTGCCTTTACAGCTTGAAAAGAGCTCTGTAAGACCCTTACCAGTCTCTGTCAACAACCCTGTCACATCTGCCTATAAGGGCGCCTACGTCACATTCTAGTCCGTCAGTCAATAGATGCATTATGTCAGCTTGGTTTAGACCCGGCCGGTCTTGATGAAGTATCTTGGATGGGGCTTAACATCCAGAGTCTCGAAACGTCTGGCAATGTTTAATTACCCGCATTTATCGCGGTATAAATAATTTAACATAGGTACTTGTATTTATAACAATCGCTTATTCTAAAATGTAATCATACTTATATAGTTTTAATCAATTTTTATATTGTTTCAGATAGTAGCTTTAGCTGTAACTCTATTCGTGTTTCCATTATCAGCTTATCTAGCTGTACTTGAGAGAAAATTTCTACTGCCCTCGGTCCTCCCAAGAGGCCATGGCTTCGTCTTGCTGGTGTTCTGGGCAATGATATTCGTGTCAGAGAATCTCTCATTCTTGAATATTAATAAGGAAGGATGGTGGTGGCATTTGAAGGAGTGAGTAAATAATTTATGTTGTTCTTTAGGAGTTAAAGTTACATTTACTACTGTACTGATAGCGTAGAAGTGAGTGGCAAAGCGAGTTTCGATAGCTCAAAAGATGCTGCGGCATGTGCGCAATGATGCTCATGGTAGCGGGCTAAAAGCCTCGTTATGTGCCATAGGCAGAAGCATGGTATACGCTGACATTTAAAACCGAATCTTTTTTTGTTCCACAAAATAGATGGTGAGTCTATTGCCATGTCCATTATAGACCAGGCGCAGATTGTGACTACCCACTGTTGAAATTTTTCAAGCCGCCCATAAGGCCTTTAGCTTGGCTTAACGACTGTCATGTAACTGACAACCTGGATCAACGACTTAACGTATCTACCGAAGCACAGAAACGCTCGCAAATAGTGATCACGTGGTGGTCTGGTCACCCATCTAAGTGCCGCCCATAGTGAAGGATTCTTACTGCAGTAATCGTTTACAAAACAGAGTGGCAAGTGAAAGGTTTTGCGTGAGCCTGTCGACATTCAGAGCGCGCCAATTTGTATGGAATCGAGACCTCGCCACCTAGCTGTAAACGCGGGAACTTGTCTCAAAATTCCATACAAATCGGCGATAACGCGCTCACCCGTGAATTTCGACAGGCGCACGCCGAAACTCGCACTTGCCACTCAGTCCGCGGGGCCACGAGCACGTATAAAGGTATCATAATAACGATAATAAAGAAGGAGAGAGAGCTTTATTATCGTTATACGAGGGATTTTCGCCACGTAACGCCTGTTTCCATTAGTTCATATCATATCATTGTGCATTTACAAATATTAACTATCATTATACAGTTTAAGAGCGTTAATTCGGTTTTCAAATTTCTTTACGATCGTAAGAAATCAGCGCGGCGCGGCGCATATAGCCGTATAGTGCCAATTGTTGCTACCAACAAGTTTGATACTTTTGTTTTCCTTGATGTATTACCGGTGTCATATTCTTAGTCTAAGCGTTCAATCTTTTAATTCAATTTTTATGTTAGTAATATTAGTTAATAATTATTGATTATTTTTATACAAAACGGGATTTCGCGTGGCACTATTTTATTATTAATTAAAGGTTTCGGTACCTTCACTTTCCTCGACGTTTCGACAGGGTTACACCTATCGTGGTCCCGAGGTCGCCTCGGAAAGTGAAGATACCGGAACCTTTAATCTATACTAATATCTATACTAATATTATAAAGAAGTAAAGTTTGTGTGTTTGTTAAATTGTAAAGGGTAATCTCGGGATCTACTGAACCGATTTTAAAAATTCTTTCACCAATAGAAAGCCACGTTATTGTGGAGTGTCATAGGCTATATAGCATCACGCTATAACGAATAGGAGCGGAGCAGTAATAGTAAATGTTTCAAAAACGGGGGAAAAGTTATTCCTTTTGAGAGCTTCATTGCGTGTGCTGCTTAAATATTTATAGTTATGTAAAAAATATGTACTACAATATTGTTTCTCTTACAAAAGTTCTAAAAAAATTGCGCGATATTGGGTTGGTGCACAATAACCATTTTAATGGCAATCAATTTTTTTCTACAATAATGCCACGGGATACCTCTTTCATAAACGAAATTGTTCTTAAAAATAATGCGACGGGAATTCACGCGACGAGAAATCTTTCTCTCTCTCTCTCACGTAGTATTGAATATTATCTGACGACGAGACGCTACGGTAGTAAACACAACGCGACAGGAGTAAATGCGACGGGAACAGGTAATTCTCTCTCTTATGTGGCGCAAACGAAGTTGCGCGGGTCAGCTAGTTAATAATAAAATAGTGCCACGCGAAATCCCGTTTTGTATAAAAATATGTGTTCAACGCGTGTTAGTTTAAAACAAATATTGATTACTTTATTGCAAATTTATTGATATTTAGTAGTGTGTGTGTGTGTCGAGACCCTAGGTTCATGGGCATAAAGTTTTTTAAATTTTGAAGAAGCGCCTTGTGGAGTCAACTAGTGACCTAAGGGCTGGCAGTTATTTCTCCCAACGAATAAGCATCGCCGTTCAAAAGGGGATTGCTGCCAGTTTTTTGGGCACAATGCCACCGGGGCCCTATTTAGATTTAGTTTAGTTTTATTCATATTGTAAATAGTTATTATGCTTTATTGTAACATTTGTCTCAATAAATAAAAGAAATATTTCGACTCTAGTAGTGATAGATACTGACATCAATAAAATTAATAAAGTTGACATTTATTTACCTAACTAATATCAATATTGAAATTACAAATACACACATACATGAAAACGGTTTCATAAGTTTATTTTTAAAGTATCTAAATATACGAAAATTGTAGAAAGTAATGGACAATATTCTATTATACACTATAAATATTTAAATTTGACAATACACATGGTTAAAAACAAATAATATTTACGTAGCAATGCGCAGGCGCTTGGCATGGTCCGATGTTTTGCTGCCTACTACAGATTCAGTGCTGGCAGGAACATTAAAATATTTTTAATAAATAATTCATAAATATTGTTGGATATTCTTACACAACATCATCTAGCCCAAACTAAGCTATAAGCTTGATCTATGGGATCTAACTCTAATCTTAATATTGATAGTAGGTGTTTTTTATTTATAATAACCAAATATTTATTAAGAGGCATGTGCATAACAATGCACACCGCCAAGAAAAATGCTAATTAATTAGCCCTTCCGTATCGGCATTGATCGATTATTAGATACCTACTAAGATGAACATTCGTGATGAACAGAATAAATAAATGTTGTGGAACAGTACAAGTGCCGTTAATGAATATGTGCAGCAGGTTCCACAAAGTGCCATCCATCAACAGTATAAATAATTCTTTTCATGGGTTGCGCCGCGCCGTCAGGTTTCTTTATAGATACGGACAGTTCTGTCTCTTGTTTGGCCAGTATTAGTCTGACTCTAGCAGAAGTTTCTCCAAGACTTGGTACTTCTGTATCTCAGTCACTACTTGTATTTTGCTTTAGCGGCTTTATAGCCGTCCCAATCCTGGTCTGGTTCCTCACAGGTGTTCCATAATTACCACTTATGAAATGGGGTGTTAATATGTTATTATCAATACCACACGAATAATGACTACCTGCCTTGCGTATAATACCTACACCTACGCTGTTCGTGAAGAAAATAGTGCAACTGTAATAGCTTATAACTTGGTCAGTTTTCGTTAGATTCATTTAATTTTTTTTATACAGTATTTTGAAGCGAAACTCTAGTCGGGGTGTCTGAGCTTTGCACTATACAAAAGTTCACGTTGTATATCGACCATAAATATTTATATCCTATCCTACTAATATTATAAATGTGAAAGTTTGTGAAGATGTTTGTATGTTCAAATGTTTGGATGTTTGTTACTTAATCACGCTCTTACGGCTAAATGGATCCAGCTGCAATTTGGTATAGGGATAGAGTATAGTCTGGAATAACACATAGGCTACTTCTTATCCCAGAAAATTGTTTTCACGGGAAGCTGGAACGGGAACCAAAATTTACGCGGGCGAAGCCGCGCGTATCAGCTAGTATATTATATTATACGTCACAAAGTACTAAGATTGTTTGGTCACGCTAGAATTAGACTATTTTTGTTAATTTTTTCGTATTCAAAAATGGAACATCGAGCGACATGACCACTCTCTGAGAGCCTCTCGGCGGTACTAAATCGTATTTGTTCGCGTATCTGCATTTATAGGGGTTCACAAAATACTTTGTAAAAAAAAATCTGTATCTAGTTACTTATAAAGAAATATTTTTATTGTCAGAGGAGAAGTTCTGACATAATATTACATAATTATCATAATGATTTAAACTACAGAAGCTGGTGAAAAGACTACTTTATTGTGGTGAAAATTCTCAGTATTTGAGCAAACTTGACAGTCATTTTTCTCCAAAAAAAGGAACCTACCTGATATCAGGTTATTCTACAAACAGATAGCCTAGGCCTTTTGCAATTGCTTCGTATCCCTTGTGCATTAAATTTACCGGTTATTTGACATGAATTTAAGCATCGAAATCGATGCAAATCGTATGATTTGAAAAACCTTGTTCACTTTCGTTGATATTAACCATATGTAATCTGTTGTTAGGTAAAATATGTTTTATAAAACGTTTAGAGCGCTAAATTTACTAAGTATGTTAGTGAATACCATGTTTGTACGATAAATATTTAATGACTTTAAACGCAATGAAAAGTATGGTTTCTGAGCAAAACGTGGGGCGAAATATGTTAGCCCTCTTAATTAATATCTTCCCTATACTTATCCGTATATCCTTCCTGGACGCATTATAATTAGTAACAGCGATGGCTATAATAGTGCAGACGATATGCGTTCCCCTGTACAATTAGATTGGCTTGGTCTGGGAAATTAAACTATGTACTGTCAGTGTTCAAGTAATTTCGAATCAACTACCTATTTTACCGTAGTTGTTATTCTCAAATGGCCTTCCTCTCTCCTCTGTGACAGTTGGAATGAACAAAATTATTGGGAAAGATACTGAGAAAAGGAGCTGTGTGGGGTGCTATGAGGTCTATGGGCCTCAAACCATATACCTAGTTCGGACGAGTCTAAAGGTCCGTTTTAACGTGCGAGGGAATCGCAGCCATACGGCTAGAAAGTGGCACTACAAAATGATCCCCTACCTTCTCCTATCTCATATCCTTTATATCGCAATGCACCTACTGGGTATCCCATAAACCCCGTACTGTCGTTCCGGTATCTATGTGGAAAAGAGAGTCAGACCCCGCCCCCAGCAATGCTCTTTCAAAAAATATTGGAATTTATGAAACGCGCTAGTTGAAAAATTGCAATCTAAAGCTGCGTCTGTATCGGGGATTCGAACGTTCATGTTTTTAACTATTTTTTTCTTTAGTCTTCAAGATGCCCTGGAGATGGCGCTTTTCGTTGGACGATACATGTCTTGTATGATAATGTTCGTGCTCGGAATGAAGGCGCCTGGGATTATGCACCGTATGGAATATCTTGAGGGCGAGGAGGGCTCTCGCAGGAATATACCACCGAGGGTAAGATATATTTTTAACTTACATACTTAAATACATATAACAGCTAGGATTTTTAGGATTCCATACCCAAAGGGCAAAAATCAATGAAATGACGAATGGATCCAGTCACAGATCACAGTATAAAGAGAAAACCTACTGAGAAATCGATGTCTGTCAGCCTGTGTGTCACCAAACTCACCAGACTGTATCTCATGAACCGTGTATCTAGAGAGTTGAAATTTTCACAAATGTGTAATGCATTTCTGTTACTGCTATGCTAAAAAAAGAGATTTTTAGGGGATAACCATACAAAAAACGTGATATTAATTTGACTGTACCGTTATTCGAAGCTTATTTAATTGAGATAGGCACTTCCGTTTCCGCCTAACTATACCTTTCCTTTTCCAATGTTCCTGTCTCTTTCTGACACGTCACTTCCGCCTGGCAGTGGTGGGGTAAGTACCCGATCGCCATTTTAACTTCATTGGCGTCTTGTTTCCCGCCGTGAACGGTCGTGTGACTCTTGGCCACAAGACCATACCTATACCTTATATATAAATAAATATACCTGCGTAGTACATAACTCGTGATCATAATTTATTAACAGTTAAAGAATAAAGATTGATATATCGTTTTATTCTAAATTTTTTACAAGTACCTACACTTAAGTAACGGTTTTTCCGTGTGTGAACAAAGTTTAATAACTTTCGTAATTTTATATGGAAGAATCGTTAAATAATGCCTTTAAGGTAGTTAGTAATGTGCTCCCGGATCCTCCAGCGCCGCGTACGCAGCGAGCTCGGTCGAGCAGCCCTAGTTCTTTTAGATCTAGTAGCTCAAGCTCTGAAAGTAGCTCCTCGTCTAGCGGAGGTAACCCGAATAGGAGTCATCGCAAGAAGGAAAATAGTGACAATCGTAAGCTTGTTTCTAATCGTAAGGTACGTATTTACGTATTTCTTTCGTTAATTTTAAATACGTGAATTTCGCTTGCAAATAAATAATAAGGAATAAGATCATCATGTGAGTACAAATTTTGATTACGATTCTATTTCGTTATTGCCGGGTCGGGTATTAGTGAAAATAACTACGATATTCTGAACGTTGAAAATATAATACTTAGTTGTTCTCATATCGATCAAGGATTGGGCTTTACATTAGAAACTAAACTAAAGGAGCCCTCAATGACTAAAACTTCCGAAAAATATTTGGAGGTTGTGTAATTTGCAATAATTAAATAAGAGTGACTGGGATCAGGTTAGGTATTCCGATACTCAAAAAATGTTTAACCTTTCGCCGGGTTATACATTTTATACATAAGGTTTACATATCAAAATAGATGGAGAAGTTAAGACATACAATCCTCTTTGTTTATGCTGATAAAGCGTTTGCAGCCCTGACCATGTGTGTACTCAAACAACAGTATGTGTTACAAGGGTTATAAGAAACCCTTGCGGACCTATTTCTGTGGGCAGCGCTTTTTGAGTCGCTTTATTCTAATGCCTTGCAGCAAATAGTTGATGATATTTTTTCCACAGGAGATTTTAACAATTATTCCTCAGATTTAATACAGATGGTTTGTGGACATCGTGCTGAAATTATACAGACACGTAAAAACTGTGTCACCAAATAGGCAAAGGACCCTATGTTGAAGGCCAGCTTAAAGAGAGTTCCACCAACTTGTACCAACTTCTTTGATGCGGAGAAATTTACTGCTGTAGTTGAGAAAGCTGGTGGAATTAGTAAATGTTTCGGCTCAAGGCTGACACGTGTTCTGCCTCGCAGGCTGAAGCGAAAAAGTCTCGTGGTTCCTCGCAGGGATCTAGGTTTCCTCACAAGCCCTCGCAGGGTTATTCTCATCTAGTTTCGGCTTGTCGACACAGTAGCGCACAGGTGCATTGTGTTGGAAGAATTCCGCCTTCGCAAAGTGGACACAACTGCTGTAAACCACCCTCGCATTCCATGATATTTATACACAATCAGTTCAGTACAGTTCAGTCGCACCGAATAGTCGCAATTTTCGAGGCCGCTCAGGTGCAAAACAAAATAATCAGCCAAAGTACGGGCAAAAGTGTGCATCTTCACCTACCCATAGGAATGACGAAAAACAACGTAAGTATTGTCCCGTTTCGAGCAGGCCGGTTCCTTCAGTTTCACAATCCATGGGAACAAAAGAATGCACCAGATTATATCTTAAACATTATAACCGGGTATCGCATGCCCTGTTTGTCGGTACCCACTACTTAGTCACCCAGGTGTTATGAGCTCAAATCTAAATATCCCAGAATCTGTTGCAATGACGTCTATCATAGATATCATGAGGGAGTTCTAAAAGGAGCTGTGGCCTCTCCAAGCTTCCTCTCATCGATGTTTCTTGTTCTGAAAGGCGACGGTTCGGCCCGTTCGATATTATACTGGAAACGATTAAACCAGTAAAAATCAAAACAGATCGACTCAAACTAATAAATGCACATCGAATACCAGATTTTGTGCAACCTCAGGATTGGCTATGCAATGCATGCTACGCCTCGTCTATCGAAACCAATTGCTCGAGATGGCTTGTTTACCTTTTGGTCTAAGTACAGTCTAGACCTTCGCTACGCTAACAAATTGGATAGCTCAGACTCAGGCAACGAGGCATCTGAATAATAGTCTATCTCGGCGATTTTTTGATAGAAATCAGTACCTGTCAGTGTTTCTAGGAATTTATTGGGATCCATGGTTGAACCGTAAGCGTCTTCTCGACGAGAAAATACCAGGCCTGTTGGACATAATAAGTCACAGGCTGCGGAGGCAACGAACAATTCTCAAAGAACTTCAAAGCCTCGCAAGGCTTTCTCAATTTTGCGAGCTAAGTAGTTCCCAAAGGGAGGCTCAAGTTTCGAGCGCTTTTGAACTTCGTAAACAAAGGGTTGAGGTCAGACTTCAGGATCATGCACACTCTGCCCCTCGTAGCTCTAGACGACTTGGTGTGGTGGCATCAGAATTGCCAGAACCCATCGGCCATACATAATATCCACCTCCTTCGCACAACCTGTCTCTCTCGGGTCTGTGCTCAGAGGGGAGAAAAACCTCCTGCGCAACCAAAAGGAGATGTTGGCAATACTAAAAGTGTTCCAAAATCATTGTCAGTTTCTGAGTCCCCAGACTGTATTAATTCAATGCGACAGCAAGTCTGTAGTCGCATACCTTCGTTACGGAGGAGGTACCAAGTCAGTACCTCTCCTAGAACTGACCAACAAACTGTTTGAATAGCAGAGAGTTGTCACATATGAATGCCTTCTATATGTATAGCAGCCACGCGGATCATCTGTCTAGGTTTCGTGTCAAATTCAAATGACTTTATTGTGGAATCATAGGTATAAAAGATGTTGTTCGTAGAAGATACAATAATGTGTCCAACTATGTCCAGCTGCTTCGGCGTGTGGCGCCGAAGTAGCATCTGACTCCAGGGGCTACAAATAAAGTATTTTCCAGATGGGGAGTTCCACTAAAATGATAGCCAACTCCAACTTTTGGAGAAGTCATGGCGTCAGTCGACTCATAAACTGTATAGTGCAGCGTGGTCATGATGGGTTTTTTGGTGTCAAAGTCACCAAGTTATCCCTTCAACTCCAACAGATAGTAATTCGGCAAGTTTTTTGACAGATTTACATTTAATTCACAAATTTATCATTTAATACTATCTTGTTACACAAGCCGGTAGTATCAACCGTTTGCAATCCAGAATTATCCGGTCAGTTAAGTAATAATGTGCTGGTAAAACACGTTCTAAAATCTATAGCATTACAGAAGCCGGTCTCTCGTGCAAAGCCACCCATTTAGAACATTAAAGATTTGGCTAGTCTATTATATAAAAATAAGTCGGGTTTTCCTTCCTGACGCTATAACTCCAGAACGCAAGAACCGATTTCCACGGTTTTGCATTCGTTGGAAAGGTCTCGGGCTCCGTGAGGTTTATAGCAAAGAAAATTCAGGAAAAATTTCAACAGAAAAGCGGGAAAATTATTTTCACATACATCGCCATCGCGGGCGAAGCTGCGGGCATCAGCTAGTTACTTATGAAATAATCGTATTGATGAAGCTAATTTTATTTTTCCAAGTGCAGAGGCATACTGCTACTCTACCTCTTCTATGCTCTAGGAGAAGAATACATGATTCAACTTTATTAAGTATTAATTCAACAAACTACTTGATTCAAAATAATGCGCTAGTTTTTGGCCAATTTGCGTTTCTAAAACCGATTCAGTGGATTATAATCAATCTGGCTGAAGGTAATTTAGTAATCTAGAAAATAAAACCTTGAACCTAGTTTTTTGGGTTAATGAAATGATCTCCCTTTTAGAGAATCGTAGTATTTCAGCAAAAGCCAGTAATTTGTTCATAAATATTAGAGGTGAACCAAGACCTGCCTCAAAAACCCTAATGGCAGGCTGGATCAAATCTTTATTCGTGGAAGCTGGTATAAAGGCCTCCCCTGGGAGTATTAGATCCGCTGTGGCTTCAAAAATTGGGTTGATTAATAATTATCCTATTGAAGATATAATAGGTAGGTAATTGGAGATCGCAAAATACTTTTTTTTTGCAAATTCCATAGACGTGAGGTTATGCCCAGCGTTAATCAATCTTCGGTAACCATATTATTTAATCCAGTTGATTAGATGTTTATATGATTTATTGATTCTTATTATTCATATTATGATCTATTGATTACTCAGTCTCACTCGTCCTGGGACATATGTACGTATGGAATGGTTTACTTTAATTAATATCTGATTCTTTTCTGCGCAGCATCACATCATATTTTTCTAAGCCTATTAGCTTACCTTATTGCCTATCTTACATAGGTAATTTCTATTTTGTATTACTACTATTACTTTACAGCAAATATATTCTATATATTATTAAGTCACATTGGCATCCTCCGTCACTTCCACCAGGCGATAACAAACACGTCTCAATTAAATAAGCTTCGAATAACGGTACAGTCAAATTAATAGCAGCGTTTTACCTGAAAATAAAACGCATATTAATTTACTTACCTTATTCGAAGCTTATAAATCATTTCTGCCTGGTGAACAAGACTCAATGAAGTTAAATGGCGATCGGGTACTTACCCCACCACTGCCAGGCGGAAGTGACGTGTCAGAAAGAGACAGGAACATTGGAAAAGGAAAGGTATAGTTAGGCGGAAACGGAAGTGCCTATCTCAATTAAATAAGCTTCGAATAAGGTAAGTAAATTAATATGCGTTTTATTTTCAGGTAAAACGCTGCTATTTTGCCGTTTTTTGTGTTGTCCGAATCCCAAAGTCATTGGCAAAAAAAAATCGGGCTAGCGACCAAGTGTATTTACACCTTAGGGCGTGTTCAGATGACCCGCGCCGAGCACGCACACCCGTCTTAGAAACGCGCACAATCAGCATAGGCGGGGCGCGCCCTTCGTTGGCGCGTGGCGTGTGCGTATGGACTTTGATTAATGCAATTTGAGATCTATCGATGTGATAATAGGGCTTAAATTATATTAAAAAAACAAAGCGTGTAAGACGCGGGTGCTGATGAGCGTGCGTGCGCTTAGCGTGCGCCTGTCTTCTGAACGCAGCCTTACGCCCGCCTTCCACTGCGAGCGAGTCGGACCCATTACGGACTCTGTTAAACTCGTAACGACGATTTTCATATATGTCCTTCCACCAAAGCGGACATGACATGTATCGAAAATCATCGTTGAGTATAGCGGAGTCCGTAATGGGTCCGACACGCTCGCAGTGGAAGGCGGGCATTAATGCTCGAACGATGCTAACCTATTTTTTGTGTAACACAAGTCATAGACTAGCGGAGTCCGTAATGGGTCCGACACGCTCGCAGTGGAAGGCGGGCATTAATGCTCGAACGATGCTAACCTATTTTTTGTGTAACACAAGTCATAGACTTCTTTTCACAATGCAATCAAAACTTTTTAAATATCTACTGCAATATGTCATGAACATGTCAATACAGTTTTCACTTTCGGTTTATTTACAAGTTAGGTTAAGATGTCATGCCCGTATCAAAATCATTTAATTAGTAATGCAGAACAAAAACATGTATTTAAAAAAGATAAACAGGTTGTTATGCTGTATTGATTTCCCTATATTTATTTATACTTATAGATAACGTAACGCCATTAAATATTAATTTTGTTTGAGCGAGTGTATATAGTAAACAGTCTGAAAGTTACTAAAATTATCAATACTAGGACAATGTTTGTTATAAAATAGATAAATTGGGAAATAATGACGCGGACGGATGTGGTCGAAATAAACAAATCCAGTGTATTTAATCTTTTATCACTAAACTTTTCAGTTACGAATCAAAAGCAGATGATTATGAACAAACTAATATCAAATTAAAACTGCCTTACATCTAGCTTATATATTGAATATTATTTTTTAATGTTCAATTTTGTTAAATAGAATAAAAAAAAGAACTAGTTTTGATACAGGTTTAGCTGAAGTCTGTTGTGTGATTAGAACAACACAAGCTTTTAATTCAAATTTCAAGTTGAACTAGATACATGTACTTATACCTAAACGTCGGAAGTAACATATAGGCAAAATGACTCTTTCCATTGGGATAGGTAGAGACTAATACGGCTTTCCTCTTAATATGATCTTGGCCGGCCTGGATAGCTCCTAATCCCACGTCAATTACTCTGAACCTGGCTTTTAGTTGGAAAAAATTAGGAAGGAAATTGCTTCTTCAATGAAGTTATATCCCTGTCTATCATTCATGACATAAAAATCTATATAGGGTTCGGCGTAATTAAAACCTTCATTAATGATCATTATTTTAGTAATTATTTCATTATGTGATAGGTATGTGCCTAATTATAAAAGTCTTGCAAACAGTACCCTATCAATCAAACTATGCAGAGAGTTTCAAAATTATGTCTTTATTTTCAGACTGTTTACTTGTCCACTGAATGAAAGTGAACGACTTGGCGAAACATAAAAATGTTTGATATGATATGCCTGTGAGACTGTACTTTTAATTTGCCTGTTTTTTTTCATAAAATTTCGAATAATCATAGCAATATATCGTTATCAAATTATCTATTCTAATATTATAAAGAGGAAAGATTTGTTTTTTTGTTTGTTTGTTTGTTTGTTTGTTTGTTTCTAACGAATAGGCTCCGGAACTACTGGACCGATTTGAAAAATTCTTTCACTGTTGGGAAGCTACACTCTTTGCGGTGAACATAGGCTATATTTTATTCCCGTATTCCCACGGGAACGGGAACTATGCGGGTGAAACCGCGTGACTTCCGCTAGTCTTTTATAATTAGGTAATGTTGTGACTTTCGATAAAGCCTGGCTACAGGCTTCTTAACTCTATCCCCAGGGATAAGCCAACCAATTGCAGAAGGAGAGTAATAAGCGTATTTTCGCGTATCTGAGCAGTCTTTACGTATTATTGGTATTATCATGGATATGAGGGCTTGTCAGAGTTCCTAGTGATTCCTCACAGCAAACAAAAAAACTTTGTAGGTATTTATTTAATTACAAAAGTAGTATTATGTAAACATTAAATCTTGAATAAAGTAAAATTTTGACGCCATTAATACAATAACATAACTAAAAGTAAGAAAATATAAAAAAAAAACTGGAAATAACCACACAATAAGTGAGATAAAAATGCTTTCTACTTCGCAATTATGTTTAAAATTATGTTTAAAGTAATTTTAATTTTACAACTCCATTTTAATTAGTATGCCAACCGTATCTAACACTCTCTGAATAAGCAAGAGCATACAATTAAACGTACATAATATTTGCAACACCGCATTTTTTTTACGAATGACCAATTTATAATTACCGGAACTCTGCCCACGGGGTGAACTTTTTAGAATACCTGTTTACGTCAGGAAATTGTTCTTTGAATAAAAATGTGTGTATAATCCAGAATTTCAACTATATAGGTACCAAATTTCGCCCCAATTGTTTCGCTATTGAGTAATTAAACGCTCGATGACACGAGGCGAATTTTCAAGCTACTAGTTTGCGAGTTTAAAAGCTAGCGAGTACGCGACAATAGGATAGTTAAAGGCAAATTGTAAAAAGCTTGATGACACGGAAAGGGGATAGTTTCGAAGCTGCTCGCAAACTCACTAACTTGCTTGTAGCTTGTAAACTCGCTCCCGTTATTGTGAAGCCACCAAAGCTTCAAAAAAATATGTTTGAAATTTAAAAATGTTATCTTCAACAAACACAAAAATTATTATCCAATTTGATAGAGTCGTTCGGCAGTTAGTCGCGTACGTATGTCCATTTCGGCGATAAATTTTTGTTTATGTATGTAAGTTACGCCTTGCGAGTAGATATGTATAAGTTATTCCATTTATCTGTTTCCAGAATGAAAACCAATCAACATTCCGCAACGTATTCTCCAAACTGCGCACCCTATTTCCTTTCCTATGGCCTAAGAACAGCGCAATTCTTCAAGTGAATGTGCTTATTTGTATACTTGCACTCATCGCCGGTAGGATTGTCAACCTTTACGTGCCCATCTATGCCAAAAAGATTGGTAAGTTGGTTTTTAATTTTGCCATGGCGCATCTAGCGATTGGGGGCCCCTCTAACAGTTCGTAAGATTACTGACAGTGGTCCTCAAGTTGGCGGCCCTGTGATGTGCCTCTTCGCGCTCAGCTTGAATAACCCGAGATTGTAAGAGGAGGGAAACACGTGCGGGCAGGATGTTCCAGGTTTTTGATAGTTCGACAGAGAAACGATCTTTTGAATAGCTCAGTTCTGGCGAAGATTCTCTCCACTGTGTATACCTAAGTGTATTTTATTAGCAATGTCATTTTCATTGGACACAACAAAGAATCACTTTTTTGTATTACAACTAGATTCCCGTTCTCGCATCCGATAGGAACATATTCAAGAGATAAATAGCCTGGGTGTTATTCCAGACTACAGTTCAGCCGTTCAGCGTGATTTAGTAACAAACATTCGTTCGAATCTTCACTAACTATCACATCTATACATATAATAAAATGATAGAAAAGTCAAAACTGTACATTGGAAATATTTAAAAAAAAATACTCGCCGGGTGTTCAACATAAGATGCCGAAGCCGAAAATATAGTTAGAAAATGTTTTGTCTGTTTGCTTTGTTTTGTCCGGAAGGATCTCGAAAAGTACTTAATAGATTTGATTCTAATTTTGCACAAGTATTAACTAGGGGTGTAGGGTCTTCAATTAGGCTATATATTATCACGCTACATATCGTAGGGGTTAAGTGAGAGCAATCAAATTGGCATTATAACATAATTTTCACGTGTACGAAGTCGCGGGCAACAGCCAGTAAATAATATTATGTAGTAGAATTAGTGGGACGAACTGAGCATTATAATACCGCCAATTTCACTGCAATTTAATAGCGCTTGCAGAATTATCCAGTTCTAATCACGCCTTTAAGGTAGATATCTTAACATTATATAATGCCCAGCTGTTTTTTTTATGATTCTTCATGACTCAGTGAATTAATAAAAAGTATATCTATCAATTTTCAGTGGACAGCATATCAGTAATACCAATATACTTTAGATGGGATTTGGTGGTGATGTATGTATTCCTGAAGTTCCTTCAGGGCGGAGGTACGGGCGGGATGGGATTCATCAACAATTTGAGATCGTTTCTTTGGATCAAAGTGCAACAATACACTACTAGGGAGTTACAGGTATGTTGATGGACTAATTTTACGATACCTTTTTACACTATATCTATCCAAATTAATCTAAATAAGGCCCCCGTGGCATTGTGTTGAAAAGACTGGCAGCATTTCCTCTTTGAATAGCACCTATTAACTAAAATATATATCTGCCAGTTGACTCAACTAGGCGTTTTCTTAAAATCTTGAACAATCTATGCACATTGGGACCTCATGGATCTAGGATCTGGATACCGACTGGAAGGTTACTAAGCTTAAGAGTCAAATGTAAACTCGAGTGTATTGAACTACGAAATCTTATTGAAGGTAGTCTTAGTCACCATAGCCTTTGTATTTGCTGTTTCTTGCTGAACTTCTTATCGTTTTTATAGATGAACTGTTAATTGTTTGTTTGCATTGAACAGGCTTCAAAACTACTTAGCCAATTAGAAAAATTCTTTCACTGTTGTGAAGTTATACTAATTCCTCTGTATGTTAAGTCATTGCTCTGCGCCCATTTTTAAATCAAAGAGTGCGTAGGAAAATATGTGCACCTCATATTGAAGTGACAGACAAGCATACTAATCGAAAGTGGACACTGCAGCCTATATGGCCGTTTGCAACGCTGAAGTGCTTTCCTACCAGTGATATGCTGTGCTACGCTGCTATGGTTGCGTTGATATCCACCAATCACATTCGTCGGTCTACTTGTAACGTTTACGGATTTTATTGCCAAATTATGCAAATGACCGATACGGTTGATGGATTTCAAACGCATTCATAGCACATATCTTGTAGAAAGCACCCTAAAGCCACATCGTCAGCGGGCAGGCGAGCGAGCTAGGCGGGCGAACATCATTTCACCTCTTTACATACTTCGGTTCACACCGCGAGCTGCCGACTAGCATAACGATAGATCCAACGATTTCAGCGAAGCTACTAGTTCACCTCGTTAGACGCGCCCGCTTCGCTCGCCCGCCAGCCCGCTCGCCCGTCATCCCCGTTTCGGGTACTAGTCGTCGCTCGTCTTTCGAATACCAGTGTCCAGTCCCATCCGCACTCCCCGGTTCGCCCGTCCGTCCGTAGTTTTCGCTGCAACCCCATATTCTCTAATATTTCGCAGAGTTTGCATAGCTTCCGCTTCGCCCGCCCGCCTTGCTCGATCGCCCGCCCGCTGGCGGTATGGCCTGCGTTTAAAGGCGCCATATCCGCGCTGCCGACATTGCCTTTGAAGAATCCTGTATTAATATTTCTTATTCTGTTTCAGCTAGAACTATTCAAACACCTCCACGACTTACCACTCCGATGGCACCTATGTCGTAAAACTGGCGAGGTACTACGCGTAATGGACCGCGGTACAGACTCGATAGACAACCTGCTCTCATACATTTTGTTCTCGATCACACCTACATTGGTTGATATCGTGGTAGCCGTGGTGTATTTTGTGGTACAATTCAATATCTGGTTCGGTCTTATCGTGTTTTCTACTATGGTGCTTTATATAAGTGAGTAAAATTTATATGTTATTATTATTATTGCCTGTCCTTGTGTGTCTCAATCAGTCATTCATATTCAAATCTGGTGATAAAATAGATATTTGTATATACAAAAATACTTCTGGATATAGAACAAATCAACATTTAAATCATACAAAGAGTTTTCAAAATTGATGCCACGACCTCATAGTCAGGTACTTTGAGACCGTTTCCTCAGCATTTCATGGATTCACCGTGCGGGCGGCGGGTTCATGGCGTGGTACAGTGGGAAACACTGAGGGAGTTTGGGACTTGCGACCCATTTGAGTAGGGTTAGGTTACTATTAGATCAAGAGGCCCAGTAAAACATCCATAATTCCTTCAAAAATATTCAAAATTACGTCTCGCCGCCACACTCGCGCTGCCGACCCTGTAAAATCTTCTAAGACCCCTTTCGAAGAATCCCATACTGTAGGCGTTTGGGAAAACCGAGGCAGGGAGATCATTCCACAACCTAAGCATGCGGAGCGTTAATTAGTTTATCTTAAATATTACAACAATAAATATTTGTTTATTACAGTATCAACAATAGTAGTGACAGAATGGCGCACAAAATTCCAGAGGCGCATGAATTTGGCGGACAACGCTCAAAAGGCGCGCTCCGTTGATTCTCTGCTCAATTTTGAAACGGTCAAGTATTACGGCGCAGAGGCGTATGAAGTAGTAGCTTATAGAGAAGCTATTGGTAATTATCAGGTAATTATACTTTTATATTATGATAATCACGCAAGCGGTAATTTCTATTTAAAAAATACGATAAGATAATCAGTTTAGGTTCAAATTAAAATTTATGCTAAAAAACACAAATTTTAAAACTAAAATTTTAATTTTGATTGGGTATTGTAAAATCACTTTATTGCTCAGTATGTTACTCACCAACTAGCGCGAGGAAGCTATGCAGAGAACTCTTTCCCAGGGCGCCTTACTACAGAGTTTCTAGTGTGTGTGCAAGGGCAGGCTAGGGCTCTGACGAAAACAGCCAAGTAGGGTGTACACACATATATTTATAAAGTACACTACAGAGACAGAGAGAAGTTATTCACTAATAGACACACATATCACTAAAATACACAAGAGTACTACCGATTACTGCACTAATAATACGGAGGCGGTCTATTGATACTTATTACAAAATTGCTTAGGCTGATACTTAGCGAGGTGTTAATGTAACGGGTACTGGCCTGCGGTGTGCGCTGAGAGCGACTCCGGATGTTGTTGTGCAGACCACTCTACCACGCCTTCGTACCACGTGCAGTCCGCGTACTTGTGGGTGTGGCACCAAACTTCCACAACCGGTCACTCTTAACCCAACTAAGAACGCAGTTTCCTGGGTATAAGTTAGCACAGAAACTTATTCTTTCTGAGGAAGGTAGAACCTAGGCCACATTCCTCAGCAAATCCTCAGGTTTGTATAGTGCCTGAGTGAGATTCTTCACTTATTGAGATAACCTCAAATTTGAAATTATTTCTCTAGGACTTCACAAGTGCTGACGAGAGGTAAAAGCCAACCTGGCACTTCAAGGCAGGGCTTTTTCTCCCCTCTCTAACGTGGAATCGTCTAGAATTCCATCTAAAAACCTGTTTTGCCAGCAATATCTGGTTGCGTTCGGTTCAACAAATCACCATAGACCCGCGTCACTCCCTAACAAAGACAACTAAAGTTGTCAGAAAAAATACTATGAATTCATTAGGGCGCCCGCACACTCTCAATGATCATTGTCAAACCCACAACCAGACATTGCTGAACCTACAGAAAACAAATGCTACAATTGTAATATAGGGTTCACTCACCTACGTGCGATATAATCAAATCAATATAATGTCAAAATGATGGCGTATAGTGTGTCACTGCCTACCCCTTTGTGGATAAGGGCGTGACTATAATAGGTATTTTTGGATTTTTTGGCGTCAAATGAACTCACCTGCGCATGATACACCTAGTAACTTACGGAAGATGGCTCTTGACACAGAATCTTTTATGGGGTTGGGTGGTCAGTCAGAAAAGCCAAGTTCAAATTGTTTCTACCAGCCAATAAAAGCACACCCTGGGCTCCGAATTCAGGCAGCTACGTTTGGTATAATTGGGAAGACGGGAAGATCAAGAATGAATTTATTAACATACTTAATTTCATTTTTACATTTTCAGACAGAGGAGTTCAAATCTCTAATCACATTAAACATGTTGAACACAGTTCAAAATGTCGTCATTTGCAGCGGTAAGTCGGTATCTCGTAACATTATTTTATACCGCTAAGTTAAGTGACGTACGATTCAACTGATCGAAAGTTATCAAACATAATCTATAGAGTTTCGCAACATCAGAGATGTTACACTCACGCTTTCGAATCTTTGAGAATATTCTCAGACTCCAAATAAAAGTCCGTCTGACGCCAAATAGACTATTACCTTGATCTAGATCTCAGCACTCGTGAGGTTTAATAAATTAAAATTTTAACACAGACAACTTCAGTTCATGAACTTAAAATGCTCTAAGCTAGAAACACGATTACTGATAAAAGCATCGATAGATTTTTGTGTTGAAAATACCTCGATTTCTTGCAATTTTAAGCTAGATCTCATAAGTTTTAAGTTGTTTTTATAATATAAAATATTTATAAGACAGACAGTAAAATCTTCACTTGCACGAAACCACTTTTTTTCTATTGGTTATAGTTCTCTAATAATTAATTTATTTCGTTAAAAACGCACAAATACCGAGCGCATCTATCTCTTTCTTGCGCGCTGAAATGTATATCTGCTATCTTCTTTCAACCATTTGGAGTCAGGAACCCTTAAAGATAAGCCACTTTAATATTAATTTATTTTTATTTATTTATTATACGCTTTATTGTACGCCAGATTCATAGTTTTCAGATGACATATATTATACATATATACGGGTAGCAATCCAATGTGCGGCCTTATCGCCAAAAGCGATCTCTACCAGGCAACTTTATATGCCTTATCTTTAAGGCCAACATTTAGGATAACATAGACAGGGAGCCTATTCAACAATCTTTGCTTTAGGGTATGATTTCTTTCTCCTACTCTAGTAAGCAGAAGAAATCAGACCTTATCGCAAAGCGTAAAGATGAGTCACTCTGTTTGATTGTTTGATAGAATACACAACGTTTGTTTCCAGGCCTGCTCGCTGGATCTCTACTGTGCGTATCGATGGTAGTGAACACGAATCAGCTGACTGTGGGCGACTACGTTTTGTTCGCATCCTACATCGTCCAGTTATATGTGCCGTTGAACTGGTTCGGCACTTATTATAGGTATGTACTGCTAATTTATTTTGAAGGGGAATTTCTTTTATCAGTTGTGATTTGAATGTAGATGAAACGAAATAGAAGAATTTTATGAAAGGGGATTAAATGTTTGTTTATTACTTTAGTGAACCTTAACTTTTAGTGATTTTTAAATGAAAATGGGAATTTTGGATCAATACATCATTGTACACTCCCAAAACTGTAACTTTATCTAAATGCAGCAAACACACACTATAACAAAATAAAAAAGAACTACTTTAGGTACATATTTCTAGCTATTCTTGTTCTTCTAGCTATTATTGTTTTGGATTTGTCCCATCAAACCAGTCTAAGGTGGTCTAGCAGCTGTACGTAGTTCTCTCCCGAATCCTTGTGACCCCTGCTTGCGACCTTTACCTGGTCGTTGTTTCGTCCATCTGACTGGTAAACGTGATTAGATTAGACGAAGTTGTGACTCGATTGCTTCATCGGCCATTTCGACCACTTTGGTTCTTTGCTTAATAACCTCGTCTGGATCTGTTTATCCATGCCCAATTGAAACATTCAGCCTATAAATAATTCAAAATACCCTCAAAATTAACCACCCATCATTAATTTTCAGGGCAATCCAAAAGAACTTCATAGATATGGAGAACATGTTCGATCTAATGCGAGTGGATTCGGACGTGTGCGATGCTATTGGAGCCCCGGATTTGCTCGTGAGGCGAGGCGCTGTTGAGTTCAAACATGTGACTTTTGGCTATGGACCAGAGAGGCTGGTGTTGAATAATGTCAGCTTTAAAGTACCGGCTGGCAATACTGTGGCGTTGGTAAGTAAGAAATTCTTCTAATTTTGAGCTCAATCGATTTAGTACATTTTTAGTTTTTGAAGCGTACACATACGCACAAAACATTTTTAAGCTATTGCATAGCTTTTATTGCGGGCTTTGAGCGCGGCGACCTAATCAAGAAATTCCGTAACGAAAATAACCTAACACTCGGCTACCTTCGGCCACGCTCGGCCACGTTCGTGTATCTCGCACTTCATATACCAACGTGTACACGTGAGCGTTTGCATAACGTGTACCTATGTATATGAAGTGAAGTAGGGTGAAGTGGGGTGGGCTGAGGTGTGTAGGGTGGGGTGAGGTAGGTGGAGTGGGATGAGGTGGAGTAAGGTGAGGTGGGGTCCAAAAGTCTAAAAGCTCAAAAGTCCAAAAGCCATAAGGTCCACAGTCAAGTAGGTACTTGGTACTTTACTTTGTTGAACATAGGCCTTAAATAAAATATTCCTTTGTAGAAATAATTATACTAGCATATTTGATAAAAAATGCTATGCAATAGCTTTACCGCGACAGTCATCGAGTGACACACATCTTTTTATATACTGGGTGTTTCTTTTAGGGTGTCAAGCCGCCACTAGCTGGTAGCAGGGTTCCATACCTATCGATTTAACCCCTATGTATGTTCTACGATTTTTTGTAGTTTTCGAGATATAATTTTTTTCGTTATTTTTCCACGTGGCTTTAAATAATTACAACTTCTTTTTGGTTCGACTTTTCTTGGATATTTTTTTATTATTATAATGCCTATCGATTGCAATATTATGGACAAAATAATCTCCTTCCTAACTTTGATACAAGATGTAAAAAATTTAATCGATAATAAAAAAATAGGGAATTATGCAGAACATTATATCTCGAAAACTACAAAAAATCGTAGAACATACATGAGGGTTAAATCGATAGGTATGGAACCCTGCTACCAGCTAGTGGCGGCTTGACACCCTAAAAGAAACACCGTGTATATAGATGTAAATAACTGTAAAAACGGTCGGCATGTAAGAAATAAATTCTGACACATTTCCTATTATTTTCTGCTACTCGAGAAAGAAACTCGTTAATTTTCTCGTTATAATCAGAATAGAAAGGGATAGGAGATGCTTCAGAAACTATTCTTACAGGCCGATTGCTAGAAACACTTGGTAGATGACAATGTCTATGGTCCTCGTTGATCAGAATTGATGGCTCGCGTGTGTGGATCGGTGAACATACCGAACCAGACATGCCAGCCATCAATTCTTGAAAACCGATTCACGCATCTTTGTGAGCTACCTTTTAGAATGTAAACAGATTCTTTAATAGCCTGACGTTTTGATTACCCCCACCGGCCGCCCTTACAAGCTCATTAATATTATAAAAGATAAAACGCAAAAGAAAAGATCCAATACTTGTTTTTATTGTCGCCATAGGTGGGTCCAAGTGGAGCCGGGAAGTCAACGATAATGCGTCTCCTATTCCGTTTCTACGACGTGAACGAAGGCGCCGTGTTAGTGGACGGACAAGACGTGCGAACTGTGACTCAGGCTTCACTGCGCGCTAACATTGGTGTCGTGCCACAGGATACTGTGCTCTTTAACAATACCGTAAGGTGAGTTTTAATGTTCCGAGCGTAATTTTTTATATTTTCGTTCTTTTTCGACTCAACTAATCAGATTTGGCCCCTATAGAAACCTTGTGTCCGTATGGATTGAGGAGCCATCCCTCCTTTTTAAATGAAACTCACTCCCTGTTTAGTATACAATAAAAAAATTATGTAGGTCAATTTTGGAATTTGTACATCCAATAGATTAAAAGTTACATCGATTTCAAAGTGGCACCTCAATCTAAACATCTGGATTGAGGAGCCACTTGAATTTCTTAAGGAAACTGAAAAATATTATTGATTTTCTTTTTGTATCATTTAGTAGGCATTATGTAGGGTACCTACTAACGATTTCCGCACTATCCTACTGGATTTCAAGAAGTTACGAAACATTTAGAATGGCTCTTTAATCTAAATCATTGCATATGGTTTCTTAAAAGAGAGAGCATCAATTACTTTAATCGACTGAATTACAGTTTAGTACATAATGCTCTCGTGATTGTAGCTTAAGGATGGTGATATACATAACATACATTTGGTAATACAACATGTTTGTTCTGGCTCCTCAATCCATACGTTTGCAGAAAGTAAATGTGTTTTTCCTACCCTAGGTTACGATGAAATAAAATTTTTAAGGACCAGCATTTAGTAGGAATTCCTATTAATCATTTTTATGCAAGTTGAAGAGTGTACATTATATTTTAACAGAAAACCTACACAATGCCTACTAAATGATACAAAAAGAAAATCAATAATATTTATCAGTTTCCTTAAGAAATTCAAGTGGCACCTCAATCCAGATGTTTAGATTGAGGTGCCACTTTGAAATCGATGTAACTTTTTATCTATTGAAAAGCTAGCTGGCAGGTTAAGTTCAGCAGCATTTGCGGTACAAAAGATTAGGCATTTGACTGATGTAGATACAGCTAGAATAGTTTATTTCAGTTACTTCCACAGTGTTATGTCTTACGGTATTCTACTGTGGGGTAATGCCGCAGATATAAATTCAATTTTTGTTTTACAAAAACGAGCCGTAAGAGCCATATATAGATTAGGTCCAAGGGTCTCTCTGCGCGAAAAATTCAAAGAGGTAAATATTCTGACTGTAGCATCACAATATATTTTTGAAAATCTTATGTATGTGCAAAAGAATCTATCTAGTTTCGTTAAGTTAAGCGATATACACAGTGTAAACACCCGACATAAAGATAACCTTGCTTGTCATCAGTGTAGACTGAAAAAAGTCAGTAATTCCTTCCTGGGTAACTGTATACGTTTTTACAACAGGCTTCCAAATGAAATAAAAAGTATGCCCTTAAATAAGTTTAAAAAGTGTATAAAAAGTAAATTGTACCGCAGGGGCTACTATTCAGTTGACGATTATTTGCTTGACAGGGAAGCCTGGAAATGATCTGCTTGCTCTACTGCATTCTCAAGCAATAGTTTGTGATTTTTAGTTTAAATTTTTGTAAATAGAGCACAAAAAGAAAAGCCCGTCGAGTTTCTTGCCAGTTCTTCTCAAGCGGGCCGCGTTCCGAACTGGTGGTACTATTTGCATTGTATTCATTGACGTGTCGCAAGTGCCTATGTATTAGGATTATGCGAAATAAATGTTTTTTTGAGTTTGAGTTTGAGTTTGAGTTTGAGTTTTCTATTGGATGTACAAATTCCAAAATTGACCTACATAATTTTTTTATTGTGTACTAAATAGGGGAGTGAATTTCATTTAAAAAGGAGGGATGGCTCCTCAATCCGTACGGACACGAAACCTTTTAAGACCCTTTTTGAAGAACTCCATACTTTAGAGACTCGACTTTTGGGAAACAGAGATATGTTTTATAAGTCTTTGAACTGAAGAAAAATTTTATTTATTGAACACCAACAGACTTCTTATGTGTCAGGTTAAAATAATAGTCCCGTCAAATATTCACATAATTATTTCTTCCCCTTTCCAATATTACAAACCATTAACCCATTTTAACATCGACTTTAAATAAAACAAAATATCCATACTAACTGTATTGTTAATTAAATATCCATAAACAAAATAGACAAAAACAATTAAAAATAAATAAATACTACAATCATTGAGTAGGTTTATCTAAAGTTTCATAATAACAATAATTATTTAAATCCCTTTGTTACAGGTACAATATTCAGTATGGAAAACAAACTGCTACGGCTGCAGACATAATATCCGCTGCGAAAAATGCCGATATTCACGACAGAATCCTTACATTCCCTGATGCGTACGACACACAGGTAAATATTACATTTATATAGACATGGTCCTTAAAATGTATCGATGTAACGTTAAGCTGCGTCCACATTTGTAACATTTTTACGGCACATTTCTCCGTTACCGTATTAGACTCGCGTGTCGGTACCGTTGAAAACTGCAGCTACGAGTTACATGTTCGACACCATGATACGCTGATATGTTACAAATATGGACGCAACATAATCATTGGGACAAAATGGAGCTATTGAAATGTATACCAATCCCTTCGGGAGAAGCGGTGTGACTATAATTATTTATGTATCTAACCTACAGCTAAATCGCTTCAAAAGCAAAAAAATAATTAAATATCAACTGTGTTTTACAAGAACTACACTCCGACCGATATCAGTGTATTGTATGTTCATGATTTCTGCATGATATTTCACAGTCTAACATGGTCTAGTAGCTTACGTAATACCTATTCCTTATGTTATATCAATAGTTAGCCGAGTAGTATTCACTTTCTTCCTTTTAGGTGTATTCAGGAGTATTTTTACTGGTTCCGTGTCAAACTTCATTTTGTCACCAAGCCTGTAAAGGAAAGTACAACTATTACTAGGTAATTAAAAAAACAGGCAGAAGCGGTCGCATTTACACATGACTAAGCAGCTTTCAGTCCACATCCGAAAACGCCCAAACAATCCCAACATAGCTTTGGTCTTTCGAGCCAGAGCACCATGAAACCACCACTATTTACACAATCTTATAACAACATTCCTAAACAGTGGTAGTGACAAGATCTGACATAAACTTCGCCAGTGAATTGACTACTGAGGGGCAAGTGCGAGTTTCGGTGAGCGTCTGTCGACATTCACGAACGAGCGCGTTATCACCGATTTGTATGGGATCGAGGCAAGTTCCCGCGTTTACAGCTAGGTGGCGGGGTCTCGATTCCAAACGAATTGGTGAGCCGTGAATGTCGAGAAGCTCACGCAAAAACTCGCACTTGCCCCTCAGTTGTGTAATCTCTTTCAAAAGTTGTAGTGACAGCATTTGTGCGTTTGTTCAGAAAATTGTAACATGCGTTTGTTCAGAAAGTTGTAACATGCGTTTGTTCAGAAAATTGTAACATGCGTTTGTTCAGAAAATTGTAACATGAAATTACTTTTGGCGATGTAGTTAAAAGTCTGGATGTTCCAAAGCCTAATTTCTTCGACACCTAGAATTCAGATCAAATTTACTAGATGCAGTCAGTTCTGTGATTCTCGCGTATTAAACCAATCGCGCCTTTAGGAAATATTTTAATCTGTGTACTATAATCATATTTCAACTTGTGTTGTAGGTTGGCGAAAGAGGTCTTCGCCTGAGCGGAGGAGAGAAACAGAGGATAGCGATAGCACGGACTATCCTCAAAGACCCAGCCATAGTATTGTTAGACGAGGCCACATCAGCCCTTGATACTAACACGGAGAGAAATATACAGGTAATGGACATTCCTTATAAGTTCTTTTGTAAAATTTAATCATATTTCTATAGTAACATTATCAGCGAATAGCAATTGCTATCAAAAGAGGGAATACTGAACCCTGGGGTTATTGTTCAGAGGGATTGCAGTAGGCAGAAAGGTAAAGCACCAATTGGTTTTAGCCGAGTGGATGTTCAGCTTGACATCCATGGGGATTTCCAAAACTCTGAAAGTACTGAACCATTATAAAAAATTCTTTTGCCATTAGGAAGAAAGTCCAACAAATCTATACGTATAATAAAATGATAGAAAAGTCCCTGGGTGTTCAACATACGATACCGAAGCCGAAAATACAGTTAGAGAATTTTTTGTCTGTTTGCTTTCATTAGATTTGATTCAACTTTGCACAAATATTAACTAGGAGTAGGATCTTCAAATAGGATATATATTATTACGCTACATATTCTGGGAGCTAAGCAGAGATAAGTCGCGGGCAACAGCTAATATGGCAATAAATTTCCACAAATATGGCATTTTTACATACACACATCTCGAGACGTAGTAGGGTTCGAGACCCTATTATGGGGCACAACTATTATTTTTATAATACCGTAATTTTTTCTCTTTCAGGCGGCATTGGCACGCGTGTGTGCGAATAGGACAACAATAATTATAGCTCACAGGCTGTCTACTATCATACATGCAGATGAAATCCTAGTGCTGAAGGAAGGAGAAATTATTGAAAGAGGAAAGTAAGTAAAAACTTATGAAACTAGTATAGGCGCCAAAATGTGACTCAAAAAGCCAAATCACAGTTGTTTAAAGCCAAAATTCTGTAACTGTTAGGCATAGAATTGGTACTTCACCTCAACTATACTTTTTCAGGCTCTATTTTGCCTTGAAAATCTGGCAGTGAATGCAGAAGTTGTTACTTGGTGACGATTTGAATTGACGTATTTTCATTTTCAACTGAGCCATACCGCACTGTACTGGGCTAGTACGGAGTATGACAAATGACCAATGTTGGCAGGCGTAATAGACGCTCACGTACCCACTCGCAGATTCGCAACTCCTATCATTTGACTGAGTCGTCAAAATGTGCCAGTGTTTTGGACTCCGTATCTTAAAACGGGACCCTATCATTGAGCTCCGCTGTCCGTCCGTTTATCTGTACCAGGCTATTTCTCATGAACTAATAGCATCTTTTATGTGAGGATAATCCTACATGAGGGCTATGCCGGACTCCTACTGTCAAACACGTATCCTACCTATCAGCCTACAGTTGGATGCCCCGGGTAAGCCCTCGGAAGAATACCCTAGGACAACTGTAATAGCTAGACGGTTAAAATTTTTACAGGTAATGTACATATTTCTGTTGCTGCTATAACAACAAATACTACAAAACAGATTCGGCCGGTTTTATGAGAGATGTCTCATCTCATATTGTTTTTTTTTCAGTCATGAAACCCTCCTCTCACAAGGCGGTTTCTACGCATCAATGTGGCAACAGCAACTGGAGAGCCGTAACGGGGACAACGAAGACGGAAACAATAACAATGAACATGTTAGCAACCAACCAGAACTCAACGCACTCGGGTTTGGCCACGGCCATGGACGTCAGTAGGCCATTCACGGACGTCATTAGGCCATTCATGGACGTCTTTAGGCCATTACGTTACAGGGTGCTAGTTCGTGGAACAGAATTCGAATAGTCTTTTTTTCTATAGTCAATTTGACTCGGAAGTTAGTATAGGGACATGACATACCGCTCGCAAAGAGCGTTTGTAAGCGAATATTTTTTGTATTGAACTGTGGTTTCTCTGTGGACAATAAAACTTAGTACACCGAACAAGAGTAGTAAATGTACATAGTTGACATTGTGATGGTGTAACTCTGTACCTAGTAGTATTAAAATTGTGATGGGAAAATTTACGTGCTATTTCAGTGTTAATAAAACGGTTTATTTATTAATTTTGTTTTATTGTTGTACTACGAATTTTCTAAACTATTTCAACTAAATGGTATTCCTTCATGGGTTGTCTGCTTGGTGGAAAAACCAAGCCCTTGAAAAAGGAGTTCAAGAAATTCGACCGATTATAATCGCCTCTATGCTACGAGGCACCCTTAAAAGATCGCCAGTCACATCACTATGCCTTTGGCTTGCCCTCAGGCCTTTGCTCGTACATATTGGAGCCTTAGCACTCTGTAGGACAGACAGGTATGTATTATAAATATCGTTAAAACTATTCTGATACCCATTTTGAGCACCTCAAATAATCCCTTCCGGTCGACTTTGTCCATTTCCTAACTTGACCACTTCCAAACTTGTCCACTTCCTAAATTGTCCACTCCTAAGATGTCCTTTTCCAGAATTGCCATTCCTCAAGCACCGTTGAAGGACCTCTCACTATACAAATTTCGTTATTGCAGTTTCACTGGTCTTGTCAGCGTGTAGACGAGTCCGATGATCTTATAAATATGTATATTTAAAGAGATAGATAAACATATACTAGGTAATAAACGACTTAGGCTGGATTCGACCAAAGTCGGAGTAAGACTATACTGCAGAATAACTTATACCTCTTCTAAAAGTAAAGTGACTTTCTATTTTACCAACAACTAATAGCATAACGTAACTATGGTAACCCTACAGGATAGAGTACTTCAGTATGGGACATGGGTTACCATAAGTTACGTTGTGCTTGTTAGTTGTTGATAGTGACTTCACTTTCACTTTACGTTTAGTATAAGTACGAGCTATTCCCTAGTATAGCCTTACTCCGATTTTCGTCGAATCCAGCCTAAATATCTGAAAATTATACCAATAACTTTGCACTACTAGCAGCTAAAAATTCTAAGCTTAGAACTTACCCATTTTTTCTTTATTCTCTTCTTCATACTGTTGATTCTTTCGTTTATATTCCACCACAGTCAAAGATGGCCGCTGTTTTGCGAATTCTATACTCCTTAGCGAAGAATTAGGTGGATGCTCAAAGCGGGTTAGTGTATTGGCGTAGTCTGAGGACACCTTACGGCTAAGTTTCTTGCCGTGTTGTAAGTTGAGACTGTCTTCCAGCGGTGGGGCGTCCACAGAATAACGATTTAGGTACAGTCTATCTCTCGAGTCTTCGTGTAAAGACAAAGGAGAGTGCGTTAGGTAAGTATAGTTAACTTTTTGATGGGTTTCCGATATGGTTCTGGAAAGTAAAAATATTCAGGTCATACGAAAGGTCAAGCATAAAGGAACTTCATCAGTAAGTACATAAGGATGCGGACTCAGTGCTCTGTTAACGATCACTGTAGTGTACTAAGCGACATTTATAATAGTATCTGGACTGGTGCTCGTTTCCATAATATTGTGCCTAATTGGAAATCGCCATTTGGCGCTGACGGCAGCTAGTGAGTGTACTTGGAACTAATACTAATGATGTACAAAACCTGTCTTGGTGTCGATAAAAACTTTACCAGATATCGACTACAATGTAAATTTTATTTTTGTACCAATGATGTTTACATAATATTAATGACTGCTTTAAAGTGCTGGCGAATTCAGTTTGGCGAGTTTAATATAAAACATTATACACATATAAGTATGTAACTAAACAAATTAACCATAGATGCTAAGTTATATTTCACACGCTAGTTAGTTACTGTTTCGATTATCTACTACAATTTTAAGTGTTTATTAATAATTTTAATTAGTTCATTAAATTATTAAAGTACTTTTACCATGCCTTTTGTTTTTTAAACTACGAATTTTGGCATTGGATAGAAAATTATCGATATACATTTTGACCCCTCCGGCACGTTACGTCTTATTCCCGGAATGTCCAGTCGGTTCATTACGTCTATTTCCCTAAATGTCCATTTCCCTGATAGTCCATTTCCCTGAATGTCTACTTCCCCGATAGTCCACTTCCCTGAACGTTCATTCCCTGATAGTCCAATTCCCTGAACGTCCAAATCCATTTCCCTGAATGTCCACTTCCCTGAATGTCCACTTCTTTGCTTTGTTTTTAGGGTTCCGTACCCAAAGGGAACGGGCCAGCATCCGCAAAGCTCGTCCCTGGTTCGGGTGTAACTCAGGCGTGGGAACTACTGGGCGCGATCAGTGATGTCTGTAAAGGCGCGCGATGCTCTGTGGTGATGTCGCACATTTTTAGAGAAGTGTCATTAAGGTCGAGATTTGCTTGCACCTATTTTTTTGTATGGCAATCGCATCTAGCTTACAAAATATGGCTGCAAGTATTTTTTGATCTTATCGAATTGCTTAGTCTTTT
This sequence comes from Miltochrista miniata, assembly GCA_933228765.1. NCBI lineage: Eukaryota > Metazoa > Arthropoda > Insecta > Lepidoptera > Erebidae > Miltochrista > Miltochrista miniata. The sequence goes on along the minus strand of OW121757.1, from coordinate 15,940,746 downwards.
GTTTTATTGATCTGCATAATGTTTATCCGACCGTCATTTGTTTTGTCGTTCTTCATTTGTTTTGTCGATCTACATTTGTTTTGTCGATCTTCATTTGTTTTGTCGATCTTCATTTGTTTTGGTCGATCTTCATTTGTTTTGTCGATCTTCATCTATTATATAAAAATAAGTCGGGTTTTCCTTCCTGACGCTATAACTTCAGAATTCACGAACCGATTTTCACGGTTTTGCATTCGTTGGAAAGGTCTCGGGCTCCGTGAGGTTTATAGTAAAGAAAATTCAGGAAAATTTTCAACAGAAAAGCGGGAAAATCATTTTTCACATACAGCGCCATCGCGGGCGAAGCTGCGGGCATCAGCTAGTTTGTTAATAAAAATAGAATATTAAAAGATTTTAACATTGCTAATAAATGGGCAAATGTTACTGTGATTGTAACTGTACCGGAACTATTGGGATTAATTTTCTCGTGTATAAAAATCCCAGTAGTTCCATGGAACTACTGGCATACGCAGGTAAAATTCAAATCTGAAAATCTTAGATTTCTACTTGTATTGACTTTGTGAAACCGTGGCCCAATCATGGACGTTCCGGGAAATGGACTTTCAGGGAAGTGGACTATTAGGGCAGTGGACTTTTAGGTCAATGGACTTACGGGGAAGTGGACTATCAGGGAATGGACATTCAGGGAAATAGACGTAACGAACCGACTGGACATTCCGGGAATAAGACGTAACGTGCCAGAGGGATTTTGACATCCCTATTAAACATTATAGGTTATGAAAATATTCGTAAAATACCCGAAACTCGAAGGGTATTCGCTTATGATAGTAAAAAAAACCTAAATTATGGTTTTATAATAATTGTTTAAGAATTAGATTCTTAGATTTACTTACTTGTGAAAAGAGACGCCACTGCCCTTCTCGTATCTGGTTTTACAATATACACACGATCTCATGATGAATATCTACTTAATTATACAATACTAGCTGCCCCGCGCAACTTCGTTTGCGTGATAAATGAAGAACCGCTCGACCGATTTTATGCAAACTTCACATAAACCATCTACTAAATAGTCCGAACAAAGCCTAAACATTTGGTTTGGATAGGTCAGCCCGTTCTTGAGTTATAAAATTACAACGAAAAGTGGCATTGATTTTTATATATATAGATAAACTAAATTTATATATCAAAACACTTCAATTTATAGCAATCACAGTAATAACTTGAAAATATTCCAAATTTCACACATAAACTCGTTCTAAAATAAACAAACAACGGCCATTTGCAAACGAATTTAGTTCTCAGTACACTCAACGGCGGCGCTTTGAATCGGCACAAAAAAATAGCTGTCATTTTGTATGAAATAGCGAGTCCAGCGATTATTATTACAGGTCAGTGGCGCCGCCTCTTTCACAAGCATGACCTGCTCGCAGAAAAAGGCGGCGCAGTCCCACTTACTCCCTCTGGAGAGCATGGCTCGCACCATGGTCTCGAGCGAGAGAGCGCCCACGTCCAGATCCACTACGAGGACCTGGCGCTGTTGCGCCCACGCCGCTGTGCACTCCACCAGTGTGTGGAGCTTACAACACCGGGTTCTTGAAGAAAAGTGTGAATACGCATTTTGTGGTGAAAGGGACCCGTAATCTTTGCAAATCACCCTTTTCATCATGCGGACGAGATCATTAACTAAACTGTATATCCATTGTTAATACTTACTTGTAGTGCTTCAACGTGGGCGGTTCGTCATCTAAATCTTGGTTCGATACTTCATGATACAGACGTTGTAGGACCGATACTCGTGGGTTCACATCTGCTGGACGAACATAGCCTGTTTGACGCCGGCTTATTGTACCTCTTCCCTCAGGTTTATTGGATACTAATTGCACCGACCTAAAATGTAGAATAATTATAGTTTAGAAGCAGGAAATGCTAATATGTAGGTACCTTTACCTTCTCTGCCTGTAAAGTATAGCTTGATCGCTGTGACAGTTACTTTTAAAGAAAACAAAAAAAAAGATAAAAAAAAACAGATAAAATATTCAAAGCAATTAGGTAGTCCTGAAAATGACAGCCAGGTTGGAAAGGGTTAGGTTCGGAAGGACGTGATTGTAAAACGTCTGAGTTACCTAAATGTCCGGGTTGAAAAATGTCTATGTATGCAAAACGTCTTTATTGTAAACGGACTGAAATTAATTGCATAATGTCTTGGTAGGCAAAACGTCGTAGTTGCAGAAAGTCCTATTTGAAAAAACGTAAAAGTTGAAGAAGGACTTGACATTGTTGTAAAACGTCTGGAAGAGCAAAAGGTCGTGGTGGTTCTTTCTTTCTCCTTTTTTTACTTTAATGATCTCTAACATTCCTGACAGACTTTGGCTACCACTTGGGTGCTATTTGCGCGTCTTTAGGGCTTGATTTGAGTGTTGTCCCGTTTCTTGGGGCGTGAGGCGTGCGTTAAGCTCCTACGTCACGCCGCCGCGCCGTCTTGTCCGCCGCTGTCCTTAGGCTCCCCGGTCATGGAGGCTGGATAGTCTTGAGTTCTTGACTTAAGCGAATACTTAGTCTAGGTCGCTAGTCTTGCGGTGTCCGGATGAGTGAGTTCTTTCCCGCGAATGGCGTGGTGCCGTTAAAGAGTAAGGACGGACAGTAAAGACGAAGCGCCGGAAGCGGGTACCTACTTAATATTCTGAAGAAAATATGCTGGCATTCAAGGTTCATTATGAGCTCTACCTGGATTAACTAATTGCCAGAGTCAGCGGTGGATTAGGAAGCTCCAGGTGATTCAAGCCACATACCTGAACCTTGAGTAATTCTTACCTTTTTCAATCGGTACATTTTATAAATAAGACAATTTTCAAACAAGACGTTTGCCTACCTAGACCATATGCCACAAGAACCATTTGCCACCATGATCCTTTTACAACCACGGCATTTTTATAAGTAAGACCATTTGCAATCAAGACATTTTGCCATTTGTCATACAGTTTATAATAAAATATAAAATTTATCGTTTGAAACCTGTATGTTCTCACTCTGCATTTTAACTAAAAAACCTTTATGCCGTTGCAATAAAGAGTTTTCGTTTACAAATGACGACTGTCATTCGAATCCAGTTATATGTTTTTATTTATTAAGTAAGTTACAAAGGAGACATACCGTGCCCTGTCTGTTGGCTCTGGATCTTTCCTCTCGTCCTCGTCATCCTTAATTTTTACAATAATGTCTTCTAACTCGTCTAACTCCTCCTTGCGAACGTAACCGGTTTGTCGTCTTTGGATGCGAGTGTGAGATGCCAGGGCAGTGGACGAGCTGATTGACACCTTCCTTAAATATTAAACATTAATAGATATAGAAACATATTATACCTATTCGTGTCCTAGATTTAAGAACCTAGGAGCTTTAGCTACAAAATAAAAACTTGAAGTAAATAGGGAGGGAAGTCTGCATTAGACTGCAAGAGCATCATTCATTTCTCATGTATTGTAGTGTAGATATAAGTGTTTATGTATGTACTCCATTGCTCGTAAGACTATATATTTGATGTTCCTTTAATAAATAATCAGTAGATAATATTCCGTCACTCGTTGTCTCATTACTCACAACCCTACTGTTTTCCGCCGGTCCGTTAGGCTGTCGCGGAATTTAGTAGGTAGGAAGCCGGGATTTCCGGGAGTCCCATACACTTCCTCCTCAATAGATACCTAGTGTATGGTTTAATAGTATTCCTCACGTAGAAAAAGTAAGAAGTAATTAAACTTACTTGTGCTGACGACTCTTAATTTCCTTTGCGGCCACTCTATAAAGATATAAATACTATTATCATTATGAAAATTAAAAAAAAAATTCAATAAAAAATACAACCGACTTCCAAGAAATCCTGAAAAATAAAATTTACTTAGCACAAAGTAATATGTAGTTGATTTATCAGATTTTATTCAATATAATATTGAAGTTGGTGCCATGAATAATACCTCCCTAAACCTATGAATTTACTTGGCGCCGATTTCAATATGATATTGAATAAAAAATCAGATAAATTTTATTGAAATTTTTTTTTTCATTATTTTAAGTGACGGGTGAACCGAAAAATATATCTATCCAGGTGAAAGTTCTCATCAATACAAATTAATCAAGCCCCAACACAAGGTAGCTGCTGTAAATCGTTAAGGAATTCCCTCGAATCTCTTTTGGTTCCATCATCAGATCGACTCCAGACCTTTATTAATGGTAGTACATTAAAGCACTGAATTAAAAAGTTAACAAACGCACTAGTTGTGCCTATAATTTTCGGTGGTTGCCCTCGATTTCTCCAGGATCCCATCATCAGATCCTAACCTGGTTATAATGGGACCACCTCAGAAGTAAACCCTATTCAACAAAAAAAATTCAAATCCGTCTTTGACGGTGAACATACATAAAACATTGAGACCTTTTTTTTTTTTTTGAAGTTGGATCTATCAATCTAGGTGTAAAGTTCTCATCAATACAAATCAATCAAGCCCAAACACAAGATAACTGCTGTAAATTGTTTAGGAATGCCCTCGACTGCCTTTCGACTCTATCATCAGATCGACGCCATACCTTCATTAAAGTGTAGAACATTAAAGCACTTAATGAAAAAGTTAACAAGCACACTAGTTGTCCCTACAATTTTCGGTGGTTGCCCTCGTTTTCTCCTAGATCCCTTCGTCAGATCCTGACCTGGTAAAAATGGGACCACCTCAGAAGTAACCCCAATTCAAAAAAAAAAATTTTTTGAAATCCGTCCATAATTGACGGAATTATCGCTTGACATACATAAAAAAAATACATACAGACGAATTGAGAACCTCCTCCTTTTTTTGAAGTCGGTTAAAAATAAAATATTCCAGAAAAAAGTTTTGTGGAAATTTACCTATAGAGCCTCAGATCTTCGTCAGTGAGAAAAGTTTTCCTGAAAAAAAAAAGTGCTTATCTAAATGACATTTTATTATGATTCTTTTCTAGATTAATCAAAAAGTACCTACGTACTTAGGTAAGAACTAGGTTAACTAGGTAGTTAACCTAAGTTCTTTTAACAGTTCTTCAAAAGCCTTTCGATCCTATACTTAAATGTCAAAGTTCAGCTAAACCGATCCTCCCATTGGTGTACTTTGAGAATGGTACCTATGTTTTGCGTACCTATGGAGGGCATTTTGCGAAAAGCCTAATCATTTCGTCACGAAAAAAAGCAGCACCTAGATAAATAGTAAACTAACTTTTGTGTTTCATCCGAACTTTCAAACAGTTGATATTTCTCTTGGGTATGCGCCATTTTCTTTACAACAGGACCCGCGAAACTGGCCGAGTCTACATTTTTCCTGCAATCAGATTTATCTTATTTAGGTAAGGTAAATTCTATTAGAACAGCTAAATGCTGAAATGCGTCAATATTTTAAGTAGTTACTGTACTTACATAATGTATAGCCGAATTCTTGCCTCATCATCAGATTCTAACGAACTCTCTGTAAGTAAATTTAAAGTAGGTAGGTTTTACACCCATCATTAATCAATAAAAAATATACCTACTAGGTAACTGCAAAGACTTCCATATAAACCTCAATTTATATGTATAGAACTCTTTGGGTAACTGAACTACTCCGCTTTAGTGTTGTTGTGGCACTTTAAAAAATTAAATAAACTTTACAACACTTATTCTCATACAGTACCCGGCAAACAACTTGAGCATTGCGTGAGTTGGTGGGAGAGAAAGTTTGCGCATGCACACTTACGTGTAAAAATATTGTGTCATTGAGAAACGCTATTTTTTTATTATTGGCATTTTATTGTGTTAGCTAACAACTTTTTAGTTAGTGGTATTAAGTGCCTTCTGTGCTGTTGAACGGTTCGTCTTTAGACAGGGTTTTTAGTTTTAGGTACCTTGGACATATTGTCACCGCCGATCTCAAGGATAACGAGGACATCGACAGGGAGCGGAGGTCGCTGTCGATCAGATCGAACATGATAGCCCGCAGGTTCGCACGTTGCTCGGCGCAAGTTAAGGTTACGCTCTTCAGAGCGTATTGTACATCACTAAACACTTGCAGCCTGTGGGCTGATTACACAAAGAAACGGTACAGCGACCTCCGCGTCCTGTACAACAATAGTCTCAGGATGTTGTTGGGGCTGCCCCGACACTGCAGCGCTTCGGGGATGTTTGCGGATGCGCGGACGGCATGTTTCCACGCGACTATGCGTGCGCGTGCAGCCTCACTGGTGCGTAGGGTGCGGGCCAGCTCCAACAGGGTCCTGCTGATGATTGCATCCAGACTGGATTGCTCTATTCTTCGGCATTGTTGCGGAAGGCACATTTCTGTACCGATGCCGGAGAGAAGATATTGATGACCTATGGATATTTATGCCTATTATGTATATTATTAAGTATTATTATTGATTATTATGTATGTTCTGATAATTTTGACATTGTCGATTTCATTATTTATTTTATTGACCTATTATTACTAATTGTACAATTATTATTATTAAGTAAGTATTGTTTTTAATAGATATATATGCCTATTATTATTTGGAAATTGTGTTGTAGTTGTATCTATGTGTTATATGGACTGAAGTCTGAAATAAACGTATTGAAAGTGAAAAGAAAGGTATAGGGAGAAAAGAGATCATGAAGTTGCTCATCGTTGCTCAAGAAGTTTGCCGATTACTGTACCCACCAAATACAAAAAAAAATCATCAGTAGAAGCCTTTCAGAAAACACAATTCTCGTGGCGATGTTTTATTAGTAGCTCAGTATGAAAAGCAACTATCATGGCACTCTCTTACGGCCCTACAGCGTAAAAGACAACTGTTTTTAAAATATTACAAGATACATTATGTAAGCAGCACACGCGGCCCCGCGGAGTCTGGACGGCTTAATCACAAACACAGGGTCGTCCCACATGCGCCTGTCCTTACAATACGGAAATAGGTTCACCACCACGTGAGACCAAAACAAAAAAAGTGACATGTGGGCGTGTAGCATGCCTGTGCCTACTTTGGGGGTATGTAAGTAGATGTGGCCAGAATCAAATTTTCGTACCAGATTTATTATCATCATCAGCGTCAAAGCAATCAAATAAGGCATCAACTAGTTCTTCAGGAATAGTTATGCCATCATGCTCTTTAAAATTCTTCTTTCTTTCCTCGCAATCTGCTATCAAATCAGCTTCGAGACAATAATCGCCTCTTAACAGTCTGGAATAAAGAAAAGATACTTAGGTTTTTATCGATCACTAGCTGACCCGCATAACTTCGTTTACGACACATGAGAGTTAAAAAAAGAGAGGTATGGTATTAATATTATCTATCTATACTTTTTTTTTTTTTATTGTGAGGGAAAATCCCCGTAGGATGCTATGCCGGACTCTTACCGACTAAAAAACCTCACGTAACGCCCAACAGCCTATGGTGAGAGCCCCGGGTAAGCCCTCAGGAAGGATGTCCCGTGACTCCCAACAGAACTACTGCCGCCAATGCGGCCTCGTCCAGAGGGTGGTTCGGGTGCAATCCCGTGTCTATGGGGGGTTTCGGGTGTAACCCCGCTTCTAAAGGGGGGCGTGCGTGAGTTGCTCACGTCACGCTGCCGTCATGAGCCTGCTTCTGTAAGGACGGTATCCGGCCCTCTCACCGTCCTCAGACCCCCCGTCATGGAGACCGATAGTCCTCGGCGAAGACACGTCGGCGGCGCCCAGGGCGCCGACTGCGGAACTCGGGTGGGAGAGTTCTCTCCCGCACCCGGCCCGCCGCCTCCTTCGCGAGCATGACCTGCTCGTAGAAAGAGGCGGCGCAGTCCCACTTACTCCCGCTGGAGAGCATGACTCGCACCATGGCCTCGAGCGAGAGAGTGTCCACGCCCAGACCCACTACGAGGACCTGGCGCTGTTGTGCCCACGCCGTGCTCTCCACCAGCGTGTGGAGCGCCGTGTCATCGCTGCGGTCCTCGCAGTGCTGACACTCGGCCGTGGTTTCCCGGTGTTTTCGCCACAGATACCTACCGAAGCTACTGGCTATCCGCCAGATCAGGCCCCACGCGTGTGAGATGCCCGACGAGGCGTTGTGCAATAACACGCTCAAAGAGCTTGCACACCTCGTCGAGCAACACGATCGGCCGGTACCCTGATGGGGAATTTGCCGGCCGCCCCGCGTTTCGAATCAAGACCAGTTTCCCGGTCTTCCAGACCTTGGGAAACTGGCCTTTCTCGAGGCATGCGCTAAAGAGCCCAATTAGTCGAGGATCTATCTATACTTATAATAAATCTGCAGAAGTGAAAATTCTGTATATTCAAAATATCAAAAAATAAATAGCTGGGGGTGTTACTAGACCGACACCGAACCCAAAAATGTGATTAAAAAATTTTTTGTCTCGCTGTCTGTCTGTTTGTTCAGGCATCACGCAAAAACTACCAGTTTGATTACGATGAAACTTGGTATAAAAATTCTTTAATAGCCTGGGCACCACACTGGGTACTTTTTATCCCGGAAAAGTATATAGAATTCAAACCAAACTTAATTTTGCGGTTCGATCCCTAGACCCAAAGTTATTATCAATTATTGCTTAAACGGTTAATGGTACGATGATGAAACTAAGCATGAGCGTTGTTTGTTACAGTTTAAAAAAAGTAATTTTAACATTTTTGCAAATTCCACCTCCAAAGGTATAAAAAAGGAGGGTAAAGTTTGTATGGGACAACGTGATTCCTTGGTCCAATCTACTTAAAAATTTGGCATATAGCATTATTAACATAATTGATGGAAGACGTGTTTCGAATTTTATTGAAATTTATACTTTATCGAGCTAAAAAGGGAATGTAAATTATTTTGGGGCTGATTTTTTCCGGAGTTGAAATCAATACTCTTATTTTATACTTAAACTAGCGGTACCCTGCCACGCTTCGCTGTGACTTTTTTATGGTGGTTTTATGTACCTTTGAGAAATGAGTAACAATCTAAATGATGGATACATTTCAAAAAACAAATGTGTGCGTGTACTATGTACACACGTAAGAAGTGAAACTTCTTCATGACCTTATTTTTCGAAAGAAATATCATGAAATATATATAGGAGTTAGTAGTGCAAAAGTTCCAAAGTCCAAAGTCAAAAAGTCAATAAGTCCAAAAATCCAATAGTCCAAAAGTCCAATAGTTCAATAGTCCAATAGTTCAATAGTCCAAAAGTTCAAAGTCCAAAGTCCAAAGTCCAAAGTCCAAAAGTCCAAAACTATAGTGGAATTCAACAGACCTAAATAATATAGTAAACAAAGAAATTGGATCTCGACTACTCCATAATTACTTACATTTAATTATCAATCCTGATCATAGTCCTTTCAAGGAACTCTAGTTAGATTTATGCGGACATTTCGACACTAATAAACCTTTAGATTATAGAATAATTTCATGAAAAATACTCGGATGGTAAAAATTGAAGACTGTCATTTTTGCTTGTCATTAAATTATTTTTTCTCAGACTTGTTTGTCTTTGCCATAGTGTTGTAAAACTGTTGTACTGGCCAATTGATTTTAAAAGGAGGTCATTGTTTTATCAATCTGTCAGTTCGAAAAAATGTACTTACTTTAATAATATAACTTATTGACCCAGAGAGCTAAGAGTGCGAGTCTTTGCCCCTTTTCACACGTACCGGTTGCCGGGTGCCGGGTAGATGGCCGTGTACTATAGCTTTCACACGTACCGGCGTGATTTGCCTGGCAACCGCTTGTATTCGCCGTCGGTTACCCGGCAACGGCTACCCGGCAACTAAATAAACAGGTTTCTGTCAAACTGGTCGCTTAGACTGACTTCCCTGACGATGCGAGGCAAGTCCGTCTGGGGTCCTTATTATCTGATTGGTGATAGTTATGGAGTCGTGCAGATTATAATGGAACGACTTCAATCAATGACAATCTGATTAATACTTTGTGGATTGAATATAGGTAAGGTATAGATTTAATTTTATGGCCATTCAAATGTCTTGAGAGGTAAGTCCGGCACAATTATGACCTCAGGTGTTCTAAACATTTTATATTTAATTTTACCCTACTGCGCGACACAAAAGAAGGGTTATTGTGTCGGCGGGTTTGAATAGCAGGCTGAATGAATTGATACACAAATAAAATTAGGAAAACTTAATAAAACGTAATGTTGTAGTATAAGACAGCAATGAGGTACTTAGTATTAGATATAGATACATTCCTAAATACTTATATGGTTAGAAATATTTCAAAACTTGGTTTCGAATGTGGCCGAAGGGTAAGGTATTATCCTTGATATGAAGCATTCCTACGATTTGTATATTAGACTAGCTGGCCCGCGCAACTTCGTTTGCGTCACGTCACTTATGAGAGTTATGAGTGAAAAAAAGGTAGGTAGTATTAATATTTTCAGTTTTCAGATTTAAAAACCCCACATTAGAAATCTCTCAAGATGTCTTAGTCTGCTTCTGTAAGAACGGCGAGCAGCCAACGAGGCGTCTACACTTTTTATCATCCCTAAAATAATTTATTATTGTAAATAAATGATTATACTATTAAATGTTCTAAAAGTTTCTTTTTTTTTAAAGATCCTTTAATTATTGCACATAATATATATTGATATACCGAATTTCATGATTTGATGAATTTGGCGATTGATATACCGAAGTAAATGAATGTACGGTGAACTAGATATAACTCAATGATTATTTACATACATAGAATCAGTATAGTTACAGCACTATGATCATAGACAACTTTTGTCAAAACATGACATGTTTACATGATGGCTGAGCTGTCCAGAAAAAGACTATACAAAGTCTAAATGTCTAAAATTCTAAAAGTCCAAAGTCCAAAACTCCAAACTCCAAAATTCCAAAAGCCTAAAGTCCAAAGCTCCAAAAGTTCAAAACTCCAAAAGTATAAAAGTCCAAAAGGCCAAAATCCAATAGTCCAAAGTCCAAAGTCCAAAGTCCAAAACTCCAAAACTCCAAATCTCCAAATCTCCAAATCTCCAAATCTCCAAAACTCCAAAACTCCAAAACTCCAAAATTCCAAAAGTCCAAAACTCCATAAGTATAAAAGTCCAAAGTCCAAAAGTTCAAAGCTCTAAGAGTCCAAAGTCCAAAACTCCAAAACTCCAACTCCAAAAGGTCAAAAGCCCAGAACTCCAAAAGTCCAGAAGTATAAATGTCCAAAAGTCCAAAAGTCCATGAGTCCAAAGTCCAAAAGTCCAAAAGGTCAAAACTCCATAACTCCATAACTCCAAAACCCCAAAATTCCAAAAGTCTAAAGTCCAAAATTCCAAAATTCCAAAGTCCAAAATTCCAAAAGTCCAAAAGTCCAAAAAGTTCAAAAATAACATGCAAAACATATCTGACCTCTTTATTAGGTAAGTACTCTCTTTTATTATTCTGAATGCAAGGAGGCCCCAATAAAACTTCTCTTAAAAAATATCAATCTGGTAGGTACCTTCTAAATAGGTTGTTTATAATATTTTGTTCTGAAGCTGGCAGAATATAATTAAAAAAAAACGACCAGCGCCATCTATTGGTAAAATCACTTTTTAAAGTTATTTTATTCTTATTGCTGATATGATAAAAGTGTATAAAGTAGCCTAAAACCATCTCTGAATCCTATTGTCCAATCGTGTCCAACTTTGAGCTCAGTCGATTCAGTAAATTTTGAGTTTCTTATAATAGATACTTAAACGCACACAACATTTTTATATATATAGAAGAAGATTACTTTTTATTTTGACACATCATTTGTGAAAGTTCAATAAGTACAATTGACGTTTTCATTTATTTTTTATTTCAAACTTCAAACAGATGATTTCACTACATAGCCATAAAGTTAAATAAAAAGCGCTATTTTGGCATAATATTAACCAAATATGCTTTATGGAAAAGTATTATTGCTAATTTATTCAAATTTTGTGTGACAAAAATACGTTTGTGAAAAGAAGGAGAAAATTCTAAGATGGCTAGCCAGAAAAAAATGAAAGACCACGCTTCAGGTAGTATCCACTGGTCAATTAAATAACACCGCATGTTACCATCTACGCTCAATCCTTACGACAAAGATTGTCAGCAGCCGTAAGCGGCTGGTCATAGAAGGCATGAACTAAATTCTACATATAATGCCGACTGCATTCTGTCAGGAAACAGACTCACTAAGTCTTTGTAAAATACGGGAATGGCGTCTACGTAGACTACATTCGACAGGACTGAAAAGAGCCATTACAATGAACAAGAACGCTCAGCTGATGAAATTTACATTGTTATTACGTTACCAGGTCTTGGTTGGACCATCTGGTTCCGTATTAGGAGGACAAAGCCGACAGTAGTTCGGTTTGTCCAAACGTTGGCTGGGACTAGTTGAAGAAGGAACTAAGTTACGATGTCAATTGCTTTGAAGAGAAGTTGTGTCAAGTAGTAGTTTAGCCATTGAATTAAGAAATCTATATAATAAATTTTACTTAGCTTATATTATTATGCATTTGAATTTGTGAATCAGAAATCTATCTAACTAGGTATTATTATAAATGCCAATGTTTGTGAGTGTGGATGTTTGTTACTCTTTCACGCTGTAACGGCTGAACGGATCAGGCTGAAATTTGGTGCCTACAGAGATATGTTATAGTCTGGGAACAAAATTTCACGCAGGCGAAGCTGCGGGCATCAGCTAGTCAGTAATATAATGTTTCCCGTCGCATTTACTCTCGTCGCGCCTAGTCCCGTCGCGTCGCTTATATGTATACATTAGAGCTGACCCGCACAACTTCGTTTGCGTCACATGAGCGAGAAAGAGAGAGGTTAAGTATTAACATTTAAGGTGGTATAATGTTTCCCTTCGCATTTACTCCCGTCGCGTCGCTTATATTCATTAGAGCTGACTCGCACAACTTCGTTTGCATCACATGAGATTGGGAAGGAGAGAGGTGTGTGGTATTAATATGTAAAGTGATATAATGTTTCCCTTTGCATTTACTTCCACCCGTCCTTTTTTTGGTTTGGAACTCATGTGTGTCCAACTCGCACTTGGCCGGTTTTTATCGTTCAGTTGATTGGCTACCACTGTTGATCACGTTTACCTACTCCCGTCGCCCGTCGCGTCGCTCATACTTCAAAACTTATTAAAAGAGGTTATTGTAAGTGAACCTTAAAACGTGTGACGACATTTTTTTTGTAACTTTTAAAGGGGGACATTTTTGTACTACAAAATTATCACGTAACTTTAACCATTTACGCAACGTACGCAGTGGAAGCTCTCAAAATAAAGAAATTTTCACCGTTTTATGAAACATGATTTATGGCTGCTCCCCTCCTATTCGCATTAGCGTGCTTTTATATCGCCATTAGCCATCCTCAATAAATGAACTATTAAACTGTAAAATAATTTTCAAATGCAACCAGTAGTTTCTGAGATCCTAGGACAAACAAACTCTTCAGTTTTATAATATTGTGAGCGAACTTTAAGAAACAGACAAATTAGGTTATTGTGAGCGAACCTTAAGAGATAGACATAATTATGCTGCCGCGGACGTTTTTCAAGAACATTTTAAGAGAAACAATATTGTGATACACAATTTTTACGTATCTTTAACTATTTACGCAGCGTACGCCTCGGAAGTTCAACCATACAAACAAACAAACAAACAAACAACTCTTCAGCTTTATAATATTAGTATAGAAGATTATTATTTGAGTTAATTTTACTTCTATCTCGACATCACTTTCGAAGATAAAATGGTCATGCCTTTATTCCCTAAGGGGTAGGCAGTGACATACTCTTTCGAAGTTGCGGTAAAGAAAATTCCTTCGGGTTCTGTCAGACAGAAAGCGGTCAGCCCCCTTAGACAATTGGCATAAACGTTAGTCGTAAGTCGCAAACGAAAGGATAGAATATATCGACCAATCACACGCAAGCTCGTTTTCCCGCCCATCGCGCGAGTCGTACGCCGATTTACTGGATAATATTCTATCCTTTCGTTTGCGATTCACGCTTGTGCCACTTGTCTAAGGGGGCTGATGTATAAGCGATACGTGTTCGCACATTGCGTTTAAGCGTGCAGTTATTCACATACTGCACGCTCGAAAGCCTTTTAACGACGCTAATATTATCATCTAGTAGGTAAATAAAACGCGTAAAAATCTACTAACCTTTGTAGATTAAATGCAGATTCATGCTCTCCGGGGTACGGAACATCCGTAAGAGGTAAATAATAGGGCCTTTCAAGTATTTTGCTTGATTTAGGAGTTTGGTCAGCGAGATAACAGGAGTCTCGTTGGCTAGACATCTCTTCCTCACCTTCACCCTCTGCATACTCTTCCACATCAAACTCGTTGTTCACTTCGCTAACACTAGCCTTTGTGCCTTGTTTGGAGCGTGCAAATCTTAGGAATAAGAAGAAAATTATTGAGGACTAGAGAAAGTCAAGCGGTTTCACCCGCGTACCTAGCTCCCGTTCCCGTGGGAATACGGGGATAAAATATAAAATAGTACCACAAAATATATCGTAGGTAGCTTACTATACTGTATTTCAATAGCTTTGCACAAAAATGTAAACAAACACATTTGATCCTATACCTATCTCCATAGGTTTTCGACACCAAATAACTTCTTAATGACAGTTTATTTTCATTTAAAATACCTACTCAGGATAGTAAAAAATTCAATGATTTGTCATACTATATTTTTCGTCACCGTCAGAATGGCAGGTTGCCTGTGACAAACGAGTCCCAAAGTATACTCAAAAATTGCTACATGATTGCTTATATTTGCTACACGTCTCCAAGAATTGCTACATATAATACATTTTGAGAAACAAGAATATTTTTTTGACCAGCGGTCCTGACGTTTAGATGGCTGGTTGCCTATGCGTTCAGCATGAAGGACGCAGAATTCCAAAACTTTTATTGCGTTAATAATTGCTTAATAATTGCTTCATTCACGAATTTCAGGTTTGAGCTTCATACGTACATCAAGTAAGAAGATACAGCTATGACTGAAGAAGTGCCTGATATATTGGAATAGCAATTCAATTCAATTGTGTTACTGCAGCGTCATGTTCTAATCGAGCAGGCGCTAATAATTTAGGATATTTCTCAAAAATCTTATGCGGAATAAAATTTATGGCATACTAGCTGACGCTCGCGGCTTGGCCGGCGTGGGATTCTGTTCTCGTTCCCGCATCCCAATAGAACATATTCCAAAGAGCCTATGAGTTATTTCAGACTATAATCTCTGATATTATTATCTATATCTCCCTGTACCATATAATGCCAAATATCGAGTTTTATTTCCTTTTATACCAAATCACAGTAGTTCCACGATGGAACTACTGGGATTTTTTAAATCCAGTAGTTTCATGGAACGGGCCTATGCCCGATTTCCGATTGCCTATGCCGAATTGTTCGATATGATTCCCACGACTATTCGTGGGAATCATATCGAACAATTCTTTAGAGCAAAAACCATTGTAAAGGCGGTAGACTCAGTTTCCAAAAGTTTAGTAATCTTTAAGGGATAACCATTTAAAAATATGGGTTAAACTATAGGATAGGTGCAAGCAATTCTTGACCTTATAAACTTCCCGTCCTACCGTATGCACCATTGACCTACCCCCTTGCCGATATTCTTTAGATTTATCGATCTTCATTTTATTTATTGATCTTATTTACAAATTTACTGCCACGGATCTACTGGAAACAAAAGTCTCACTAGTTCAGTCACGATCCTTCTTGCGTGGAACTACTGGGAACATTCCGGAATTGCGACACGGGGTTTTCTCAGCAATGAATACACAAACTTGTGTATTTTGTCTGTTATCAAGCACATACTTAGATACGCGCTGAGGAATAAAATATGAAAGAAAACGTCGTTAGTTAATCGTAAAATTTCACTATAATATTACTTCTACGTGTAGGTACTACGTACGTAGTACTATTTTTGTTATATTACTCTATGATAAAAAAATATTAAAAAGTATTATTACCAGACAGAGTGTCACAAACGAGCCTATCCTGTGGGTTTCGTAACGATTATGAACCTTTTTGGTAACATAGGTATTTACGTGGGTACGTATCATATTGAATAAGTTTAAAATCTATAAGTTTACAATGTATAAGTTCAAAATATATAAAATCAAAAAGTATCATAGTCAGATGAAAAAATCATCAATATGCGCCGATAATTCGTTTACGTTATATACAAACCCTTGACACCTCTCAAGTTTAAATTTGTGAGAATAACCCTTAATTATTAGCGCCTGCACGATTAGAACATGACGCTGCAGTAACACAAATTGTTGTTGCTATTCCAATATTTCAGGCACTTCTTCGTTTATAGCTGTATCTTCTTACCTGATGTACGTATGAAGCTCAAACCTAAAATTCGTGAATGAAGCAATTATTAAGCAATTATTCATGCAATAAAAGTTTTGGAATTCTGAGTCCTTCATGCTGAACGCGTAGGCAACCAGCCATCTAAACGTCAGGACCGCTGGTCAAAAAAATATTCTTGTTTCTCAAAATGTATTATATGTAGCAATTCTTGGAGACATGTAGCAAATATAAGCAATCATGTAGCAATTTTTGAGTATACTTTGGGACTCGTTTGTCACAGGCTCACAGGCAACCTGCCATTCTGACGGTGACTATTTTTCTACTCATCTGTCTTAGACAACGATTGTCAAAACATGACATGTTTTCATTATTGCCAGATCGCGTAGCATTGGACTATACTAAGGTAGGTGGGTGGTACCGTACTGTCTTTTTAACCCATCAGTGTGTAGGTACTTATTATTCATCCCTGTTCTAGCATAATGCGTTTCTTTCCCATGGCACTACCGCTTGGCATTACCATTTCCCGTGACACTACTGGTAGTGCCAAGCGGTAGTGCCATGAGAAGAAAACGGCATAATGGGGTACTGATTCATTTTCAAGAAACGTGGTTTCATTTTATTTTATGAGAAGCTTAGTGTAACCTGTATTTAATGGAAGAACGGCATCTTCTGCAACCTGTTGAACAGGTGGTGAAATTGTAAAATATTAAATCAGTCTTCTGAGTTCTAACAAATTACCTTATTTTACACCCCGGCTTCTCTTTAACTGACTATCTGGATATCGCCATCTAGCTGACTACCAATCCGGCAATGTAATGTGCACTTGGTGAAAAAAGAAACGAAGTAGGTACCTTTTAGTCGGGCGTGTTTCTTTTATTTCAGGTTCCTCAGGTAATTTTTCATCCAGTGCTGCATAAAGTTTCTCGAGTAAGGCCTTAAATACATACGTTAACATATTTTAGCTTATACAGATGAAGCAGAGTCGGTTAAAGTTACATTGAATATAATCCCAACGTTTTTTTTATATCACCACGGTGGCAGAAAAGCATACGGCCCAGCAGATGTACTGGTGGTCACCGCAGCCTATAGATAAATAAATTACTCTTTATCTCTAGTATCTTGCCTTTCCTTAACTTACTAATGTTGTCTGGAAGAGAACACCTTCAGCGATAAGATCGCCATTGCTCGTTTTTAATGGTGTCGGTACCTACCCTTTGTTTCTACGTATATAAATCCTACATTGCCGGACTTCTACCGGCTAAAACCACACGATGCCTTACAACTGTTCACGGCCGGGAGACCCGGGTAGGCCTTCGGAAGGATGTACCGGATGCAGGTAGCCTGCGGAAAATCCTACATGAATGCTACTCTTACTAAAAACAACACATATCTATATCTTATTATTACTACAGCCTCAATCCCTATTATTATTATAAATGCGAAAGTAACTCAGTCTGTCTGTCTGTCTGTCGGTTACGCTTTCACGCCTAAACTGCTGGAGCGATTGAGATGAAATTTGGTATAGGGATAGTTCGAGGCCCTGGGAAGGACATATGCTAATTTTTAACCGCCTGCCCAAAAGGAGTACCTCATAAAATAAAATTCCAACTTGAACAAGATCCTCAATATGCCCTGAGATGTAATCATTGGCAGTTTTGTTTATCGGTCTCCACATACACTCCATATTGAAAACGCCTGTTCTAAAAATGGTAATGTCATCTGTTGGTGATTCGAACCACGTTGGTACATCTTCTATGATTTGAAGAGTTCGTTCTCCTTCGATTAGTTGACCAAAAGCTACGTAGTTATATCTCATCCAGGGGGCTGGCTGTAGCAAGATGAAAAATTGTGTTGAGCAATCTTTGTTCCTGAAAAATGTGTTCCAAATTATGTATACTGCTGATTGATTGAACTAACTAAACCTCCTTACTAATATCACAAATTAGAGATAGTATTTTACTAATATCAAATTAGAGATATTAGTAGTTATCTCTAATTTGTGCTGTTATTTTGAGTGCCAACGTTTATGAGCATGGATGTAAGGTTTGTCCCGGGACATCCTTCAGAGAGCTTACCCGGGGCTCCCAACCACAGGCTGTTGGACGTTACGTGAGGTTTTTTAGTCGGTAAGAGTCCGGCATAACATCCTCTGAGGATTTTTCCTCACGAAAAAAAAAAGCATGGATGTAAGGTATTTTTTTGGATTAGTCCGTTAATCCACCCATGAAAATCCACCCCTTAGGTGGATTCCCGGAATTATATATTTTTAATCAAAATAGTCCGATAATCCACCCACGAAAATCCACCCAAGGGGTGGATTTCCGGAGTTATATATTACTAATCCAATAAGTCCGTTAATCCACCCATGAAATGGGTGGATTTCGAAGATGGTCAAAGCACATGGAGATCGACAAAACAAATAAATCAAAAAAAAACAAATGAAGATCGAAAAAACAAATGACGGTCGGAAAAACAAATGAAAATTCACAAAACAAATGAAGATCGACAAAGCAAATGACGGTCGGATAAACAAATGAAGATTGACAAAACAAATGACGGTCGGATAAACAAATGAAGATCGGCAAAACAAATGAAGATCGTCAAAAAACCGACGGTAGGATAAACAAATGACGATCGAAAAAACAAATGAAGATCGACAAAACAAATGACGGTCGGATAAACAAATGAAGATCGACAAAATAAACGACGGTCAGATAAACAAATGACAATCAAAAAAACAAATGATATCGGCAAAACAAATGAAGATCGTAAACAAATGAAAACCGATAAAACATTATGCATATCAATATAACAAAAGTTAGTTGTGTTAGTTGAGGGTGGTGTCAAGAGCCGTAGGAACCGACGTGCATGTGTTAGTGTCGTCTCGTAAAAGGGTAGGTATATCATTACATACGGTCACGCCTTTTATCCCCGAAGGGATAGCCAGAGGCATATTCTGTAAGGAGGATATTAGCTAACAAGTTATGAAATGAAAAGAAATGAATATGAGATAAAAATATCTTTATTCTCGTCAAGATTTCCAATTCTACATTTACCGCCAGATTCGCAATAGGTAGAGCCTATGAGAAAGAACCTGGCAATAAAAGTCACGGCCTCTTTTTTCAAATTCACATTAATTGCAAAATATTTTAATGTTTACTGTACCAATAAATAATGGTTCCTTCTAACGTATTGCCATATGAACTGTACGGTCAACCAAGTAACTTACCTATATATAAGCATATCTATCACATGCATGAAAAGAAATATGAAAGTTGAAGAAACAAGTGAAGTGTGTATGGACCGTGCCGTGTGGCGCTCGGTTCGTTCTGCCTACCCCGCAAGGGATTTGGCGTGAAGATAGTATAGTATAGTATAATAAAACAAAAGAAAAGACTTAATTATGAGCTTTTCTTTCAGTTTTGAGTTTTGGGTTTTGAGTTCTGAGTTCTGACTTTTGAGCTTTCAGCCTTGTTGATTTTTGGTGGTCAAAAATTACTTGCAGCCATATTTTGTAATCTAGATGCGATTGTCATTCAAAAAAAGGTGCAAGCAAATTTCGACCTTAATGACACTTCTCTAAAAATGTTATTTTAGGCGATAACAGACATTACTGATCACGACTATGTAAAAAATAAATAAATATGCATGTTAATAAGATCGAGAATTGCTTGCACGTATTTTTTAGGATGGTTATCGCATCTTGATAAAAATGAAATGGGTGAAAGCAAATTTCGACATTATGGGCATACATAATATCCCCCCCCCCCTATTTACTTTTTAACAACAAACAAGAGTAACAACGAGTTCTCGTTTTGATTTCGGAAAACGATGTAGATTTTGACATTTTCTCATTTTTTTTTTGATTTTCAAATTGACACTCCCGATCGGTTCTGTTATCGAAACTGTACCTTTTTTTTCCAGAACGACTATAAATTCAACCAGTATATTCGTGATCAGTGATGTCTACAAGCACATTTTTAGAGAAGCGTCATTAAGGTCTAGATTTGCTTGCACCTATTTTTGCAATGGCAATCGCAGCTAGATTATTTTCTTCTATTTTATATATTTATTTTATTCTATTTTCTTTTTTGATCTTCATTTGTTGTGCCGATCGTCATTTGTTTTTTCGATCGTCATTTGTTTATCCGACCGTCGTTTGTTTTGACGATCTTCATTTGTTTTGCCGATCTTCATTTGTTTTTCGATCGTCATTTATTTATCCGACAGTCATTTGTTTTGACGTTCTTCATTTGTTTTGCCGATCTTCATTTGTTTTTCGATCGTCATTTGTTTATCCGACAGTCATTTGTTTTGACGTTCTTTATTTGTATTGCCGATCTTATTTTTGTTTTTTCGATCTTCATTTGTTTTTTTGATCTTTTTTATTTATCATGAATAGATCCGGAAATCCACCCAAGGGGTGGAATTCCGGACATACCATAACATGTAATTCCGGTTATCCACCCCATGGGGTGGATTTTTTGGGGTGGATTAACGGAATAATCCATTTTTTTACGTTCACGCACAACAGTTGAACGTATCTGGTAGAAATTTGACACAGAAAGTCGGGAAAAATCACATAGGCAACTCTTTTTTTCCGTAATAAGTTACCATAGGATATGGGAACGGGAATAAAATTCCACACGGCAGCTGTCGCTTTCATCTAATATTGAATAACATCACTGAAAAATGGTTTGATTTCATATAGGTACATATTTGTATAAATGCAAATTTCTACCGTCCAGCCAACCCATTCAGAAATTTTAATCCACTCACGATCTTTAGACAGCCAATTTAGTAAAACAAATTTCCTCCAAAATATAACTATTGAATCACGAGCAGCACTGCGTAGCTACTCACCTGCCATCGTTAGTCATGCACAGAACTCCACGTCTGTCATGTGGAACCATGTAATTTTCACAATCGAGACTTGGATTATCTTTAAGCGCAAAGCCCCCACACTGTATCCAGCCGTCTTTAACAATTCGGTGAATGGGCGTTCCGGCATAACCGCCTTTTACTGAATCACATAGTCTTATAAAGTTCTGACATGTATGTGGTAGAATATCAGCATATAGCTGAAAATATGAATACCAAAGAATGAATGGTTAATGACATGCTGTAAGTAGGTACCTAGCTTTCGGTTTAGATCGCCTAGTTAGGAACTAAGTAGTAGGTATATAATTTTTGATATAGATGGGTAGATTAGGGTGCACAATAGGCAGTGCAGGTGGGCGCTGACACATCGCAAATACTCTCTAAACACATTTTTAGGGGTGTTACTCCCTTTCTGAGGGCGGTTTCTCCTTGTCTAACACAGGATCTTCAGCACTGTAAACCCATTGAAGCAGAGGAACACAATACAAATAATAAAAATAAAATAAACAATAAAAACAAATCTTACCACAAAGATCAAAGATCCTATGGGCACATCATTAATACAAACATGTAAATATGCGCACGGTCTCTGAAAATGATCGTTGATTACAAGAAATATTTAAAAAAAAAACTGAACCGATAGCTTGTCTAATGTACTAGCATAAAGAAATGTACTTACGCCCAAATACTTAACATAGTTGGAAAACTGTTCAATACCCTCTTTATAGTAATCTACATATTCAGGGTAATGGTAAACGTATTTAGATTCTATCAGATCCTTCAATTCTTCTTCCCCACCCAGAAATTCATTATCTAGTAGTACCACTACTTGTGATTTAATGCAAAACGCTGCAACCCCGAATTGGATTTTCAAATCATTCCATACTTTGGGCCATTCCACACTTGTAACACCTAAAAGTTTGAATGTTATTATTAAATACTAGCTGATGCCCGCAGCTTCGCCCGCGTGAAATTTATTCCCGTGGGAACTTATTCCCGGCATAAAAAGTAGACTATAATGTATCTCTGTACCATATTTCAGCCAGATCCGTTCAGCGGTTAGAGCGTGAAAGAGTAACAAACATCCACACTCACAAACTTTCGCATTTATAATATTAGTAAGATAGTAAGAAGTAAGATAGTAAGATAGGCATAAGAATAACATTATATGGGTACAAACTTTCTCTATTGTTTCATGTCACACATGCTGGAAGAGATCAATATATACATATAATAAAATCGTAACAGGTCGCTGTCTGTACATGGAAGATAAATAAGAAAAAATATTATAGGGGGGCTTTATGAACGCAATAGAACCCAAAACAATGATTTTTTGAATTTTTGTCTGTTTGTCTGTATGTCTGTATATCTGTTTGTCTGTACGGTTGTGCACGCTAATCTCAGTAACCGCTCAACCGATTGCAATGCGGTTTCTTCTATTGTGTTGAGGTTTGCTCCAGTTAACATTTAGCGTTTGTTTTATGTAAATCGGTTTAGAAATAAAAGAGTTATAACACTTTTAAGAATCAGATATTTTGAAAATTTTAATTGTAAGGGTTTCTTTGAATGTGAGTTAACCTAAACTGGCGTGTTGGCTTAATCATAAAAGAGCTTAATGATTAAGACTATTTTTAAACAATTTAGTCCGCGCCGAAGGCGTGGACTGAATTGTTTTAAAATAGACTTAATCATTAAGCTCTTTTATGATTAAGCAAACAGGGCAGTTTCAGACGCTGCTTGATGACTCTGATGAAGATATACCTTTCCTTTCATACACCTTATGTGACGTAAACGAAGTTGCGGGCTCAGCTAGTTTCTAATATAAATAAGCAGCGCTCTTTATGTATTTTAATGTGTGCGTCCACGCCGTGCTGTCGTAAAGCCTTATACTATCATTCAGCTCATAGTTCTCTGGCCATCACTCATGATGGTGACAAATATTCATATCATGTATCATGAGGAATGAAAGAAACTGAACTGTTCATATAAAATATAATATGAAAGATCTGTTCATCTGCTTCTTATTGCCTATATCCTCTAAACCAAAGCTCTCGGTGTCTGGAGTCCTCTTTTCTGCTATTCATACGTAGATCAAGTTGACTTAATCAAAGACCTCCGAGTAAAGCTTAAGACTTGAGTCAATGCTTCGCCTACTTCGTCAGTTTATTTTATTTAACAGTTTAACCCAGCATGTGCGACTCCGACTCGCACTTGACCGGTTTTTACAGATTGAGCTCCTGTATTTCACTAAGGTTACGTCCGCACAGGCAGGCGGCTTGCTTGGTGCCTAGCGCCTAGCGAGTCACCTAGCGAGTCGCTTAGTAAAACGGACATACTTGTATGTTCGCGACCGGCCGCACTGCGCGCTTGGCGCCTAGTGAGTAGCTTAGCGTGTATCCAAGTAAACAAACATGTTGGTTTTTTGTCGCCAGGCGCGAGGCATTTTGATGAAAAAAAAAAAATATACGAAATATTAATCGCATACATACAAATAAATTCAATTGGAGTGTCTGTTTGTAATATTAAAATAACCGCTTTCTACTGCATGCATATGAATTACGGTACACATACCAAAATAATATATACTTTTAAAATTTTTGTCTGTCTGTTTGTTCTGACCTCCGGCTAATCTCTGGAACGGCTGGACCGATTTGGACGGGACTTTCACTGGCAGATAGCTTATGTTATAAGTAGTAACTTAGGCTACTTTTATTTTAGAAATATTCTTTTATTTTAGAAAAAAAACTAAAACTAAATTTTTTCATTACATTCTACGCGGACGAAGTCGCGGACACAGCTAGTCATAAATAGATGAGTAGGTATCCGAATGAGTTAATTTTCCTTTAACTTTACTCAGAAGTAGATCAAATGTGTCTCTGGCCATACGCAAATCTTCGTAATTTTTTTGTGAAAATTATGCAATTGCTTATAAAGCACATAAAAATCCCCATGACTTGACCGTGTCTTATTTATGTCATGAACCCAATATGTAGCGCTCGTGGCCCCGCGGACTCAGTGTTGTGTAAACGATCACTGTAGTAAGCAACATTTACTGTGGCCGTTCATGGATGGGTGACCGTTTCGTGACCACTGTGTGCCATTTATTTTCCGTGCTTCGAAAAGCCCTTGGTCCCGGTTGCCAGTAAAATAGCAGTCGAGGCAGTACCTAAGCCAAGTTGAGGGTCTTTTTAGGCGGCTTGAAAATTTTTAACAGCTGGCACTGCCTGCGTTAAAAATTTTCAAGTTTGTCCTTGCCTGCGCCTGTCCATATCAACATGGCAATACGGCTCACCACCTATTACGTGGGACAAAATCTCAAAGGTGAAATGTGGGCATCTAAAATGCCTCTGTCTACCCCTTCGTGGATAAAAGGCGTGATCATATGTATGAACCCAATATAGAGCAGTAGGTATATAGCTATTTTTGAAAATGACATCTTGTCAACGTGCCGACAAGCAAATGACCAAGGCAC
Source organism: Miltochrista miniata (assembly GCA_933228765.1). Classification (NCBI taxonomy): domain Eukaryota; kingdom Metazoa; phylum Arthropoda; class Insecta; order Lepidoptera; family Erebidae; genus Miltochrista; species Miltochrista miniata. The sequence continues at coordinate 15,916,065 of OW121757.1, read as the reverse complement.
CTAGCGACCCCCCACTCAAACCACCTTTCAGTGCGGCCACCGTGTATCCTAGCAAGTAGCCAGGATGCAAGCCACTAGGCTCTAGGCGCCAAGCAAGCCGCCTGCCTGTGCGGACGTAGCCTAAGTTTTATGGAGTGTACGTACCTCGTATGATAGGAGCTTCAAATAGCTTCTTCCTATACTTATATAACCCTTTAACCAAATGTTGACAGTAAATAAATCCCTTTGTAACCCTGTTACCAATCACAATAAACCTGACACGTCTGCCATCTGTTTTCTCGGGCTTAGGAACGGGATAAATAGGATTTTCTATGGAATTGTGAGCGTATTTATAAGTTGCAGTGTGTCTTGCTTTAATCCGCTGTTCCCATGGGTGTTTACTATGTGGTTTTTCATTTATTGGAAATTCAGCGTCAAATATCGACATATTTCCGTCCGACACAAATAGAGATGAATTTTCACTGAAATTGTTTTTATTTTGATGTACACTTCTTTCTGACAGCATAAGTTTATGGCCTTAGTTGTAAGAGCAATGCGGTTGCACGATGGTGGTAGAAAGAGGGATTTGTTTGGAGATAAAAACGACTTAAAGCTGGGAAAATCATGTGGATTATCCCTCTCTCCACTCATGGACAGTAGATTCGAAACAATATTAGAGTAAATAGACAAGATTAGACGGAGCCTGCAGCTTCGCCTGCAAGGATTTTTGTTACCATTTCAGCATCCCATGGAAACGTATTCCAGGGAAAAATGTCTCACGTTCTCCAAGCGGAGTGTGAAGAGGCACATCAGAGGCTCAGGGTGGCGCGCGGGCTGTGTAATGTTTTAGGGGTTCAGGGGATTTCCTTTAATTGTTGACGCTTTTCGGACTATCTCAATCTATCTCGGTCGTATCATCATTATCTCTTAGTAGTTAAAACGGAAGTTTTCACGCCAGAGCGCTTGGATTCTACTTTCATTTCATGTTATAACTTTTCATGATCTTCAGCTCAGATTATAGAATTTAAGGCAGATAACGCTTACCGATCAAGAAAGTGAGACCAAGAAAGCAAATACTAAATCCAAAAGTGACTAATAGGACGCGGCAGTGGTAAACTCTGTTCACAGGGAACGAGTGATTAATGCCGTTTTTGTTCACGTATTTATTTCGAGTGATCTACGCAGAGTAAAAATCTATTGCGTAGAGATGAAAGAAGCGCTCGTGGCCCCGCGGACTCAGTGTTCTGTAAACGATCACTGCAGTAAGCAACTTTCACTATGGCCAGTCCTTGGATGGGTGACCATCCATGTGACCACTTTGTGACATTTATCTGAGCGTTTCCGTGCTTCGGTAGGCACGTTAAGCCGTTGGTCCCGGTTGCCAGTAAAATGGCAGTCGTTAAGCTAAGTTGAAGGCTTTATTTTCAACAGCAGGCAGTCACAACCTGCGCCTGTACTTTTAAACACGGCAATACGGCTCACCACCTATTACGTGGGACAAATTATACAAAGGTGAAACGTGGGCATATAATATGCCTCTGCCTACCCCTTCGGGGATAAAGGCGTGACCATATGTATGTATGTATGTGGAGAAGGAAAACTCGAAACAGGTTGTCAGTTAAATGACAATCGTTAAGCCAAGTTGAACGCCTTGTGGACGACTTGAAAAATTTCAACTGCGGGTCACGGTGACCAGCACCTGTCCGTTTTAACTTGGCGATAGGCTTACCTATTACGTGGGACATAAATCTTTAAAGTGAAATGTGGGCGTATACTATGCCTCTGCCTACCCCTTCGGGGATAACGGCGTGACTATATGTATGTATGTGTGTACGCAGACTAATAGAGAATCCACGCAGTACTCACTTTTGGATTTAGTTAGTACTAGCGGTTCCCCGGAGCTTCGTCCGCATAGAAGTCGTTATCGCGTAAAATTATTACCCTCCATTTGCGCAGTCAGTTAAAAAGTAGCCCATGTCCTTCCCTTGGACTCAAACTATCTCTATACCAAATTTCATCAAAATCGGTTCAGCGGTTTAGGCGTGAAAACGTAACAGACAGGACAGACAGAGCTTCTTTCGCATTTATGATATTAATAGGGATTTGCTTTCTTGCCCTTACGTTTTTGTTTGGTAAGCGTCATCAACTTTTAGTTCTATAATCTGAGGTCTTCAGAGTAATAAGCTTTTGGCATGGTACTTTCCATGATCTAATTTTGCATTTTTTGGTTTCTTCTTCCTCTTGCTAGAAAGTGATACGGTACTATCATCATGAATTTAGTAGGTACTTCAGGATATGGTAGAAAATAAACACACCAATATAAAGTGAACATATATTTTAATTTTGATAATTTATAAAATATGCGTAAAAAGAAAACATTACATATAATAAACCGGCCAAGTGCGAGTTGGACTCGCCCATGAAGGGTTTCGTAGCAGCAAGTAACATAATATAAAAGTTCTATGTTTTAACACGTTCGCAGTGGTAGTGATTTTTCTTACCGAAAATTGCGGTGTATGACGTATTAAAAAAAAAACTACCAGCTCTATCTCGTTCAAACTAATTTTCGTTGGTAGTTTATATGGCAATGTACATCATACATTTTTTTTAGATTTATCATTCTCTTAATTTAGAAGTTAGAGGGGGGGGGGGACACACATTTTTCCACTTTGGAAGTGTCTCTTGCGCAAACTATTTACTGTAGAAAAAAATGATTTTAGGAACCTCAATAGCATTTTTGAAGACCTGTCTATAGGTACCCCACACGTATGGATATGATGAAAAAAAAAATTTTGAGTTTCAGTTATGTGAGTATGGGGACCCCCAAAATTTACTGCTTTTTTTCTAGTTTTATATAAGAATCTTAATGCGGTTCACAGAATACATCTAGTTACCAAGTTTCAATATCATAGGCCTTATAGTTTCGGAGAAAAGTGGCTGTGACACACGGACGGACAGACAGACAGACAGACAGACAGACAGACAGACATGACGAATCTATAAGGGTTCCGTTTTTGCCATTTGGCTACGAAACCCTAAAAACGGCATAAATTCAATACAAACAAAATTCCGTTACATAAAAATAAATAAAAACAAGTGTCATTATTCATTATTGACAAACAAAATTCAATGACTCGGCGTTTTAAATTTCTTTTCAGTTTCGATTTTAAACTTTTGATTTTTCAATTGATATTCAGCGATTGAAATACATACACGTTTTTTAGAAATGCTATGTGATCGTTGCGCGTTGAGTATGCTTTCTCTGTTACGTAAATATTGAAAGGTTGCCTTGCTTGGTATATCTTTAAGGATATCATTGAATTGGTTTTCAGCACTTGAAGACCTTGTGGATTCTCTGTGAAAACATTGTAAATTAAATTAGGAAGTACTTAACTCACTTTCATTGCATTTTTACTTGTCGACACCACACTATTTCAAAAGTGGTAGACTGATTTGGAGGCCTATAAAACGGTCTATTATCACTCCAGAGTAATGGGGACTTTAAGCGGATGGGCAAACATTTAGCTTTCTGTCTAGTTCTATTTAATAATTCTGTTCTGTCAGATTAGCTACACTTTTTATTCAACGTGAGGGAAAATCCTCATGGATGCTATGCCGGACTCCTACCGACTAAAAAACCTCACGTAACGCCCAACAGCCTATGGTTGGGAGCCCCGGATAAGCCCTCGCACGGATGTCACAGGACTTCCAACAGACCCACGGTCACCACTGCGGCCTCGCCTAGGGGGTGGTTCGGGTGCTATCCCTCGTCTTTGGGGGGTTTTGGGTGTGATCCCGCTTCTAAGGGGGGGCGTGCGTGAATTCCTCACGTCACGCTACGGTCATGGGCCTGCTGGATGGTGAGCAGCCCTCTCACCGTCCTAAGGCCCCTGGTCATGGAGGCCGATAGTCTTCGGCGAAGACACATCGGCGGCGACTAAGCCGCCGAATGCGGAACTCGGGTGGGAAAGTTCTGCAGAGCTCTGAGAGGCGGCGCAGTCCCACTTACTCCAACTGGAGATCATGGCTCGCACCATGGTTTCGAGCGAGAGAGTAGTTTGGCTACACTGTGCAAAGTGGTTCCTATTATTAATTTCACTGCGGAAACTGCGTTGACTGTTAGATGTGTACCTTTACAACGCTCGGGGCAAATACTCAACACGGTATGACAATGGGCGCTCTTATACGTAGCGAGCTACGATGCTACGAAGCTACGATTACCTCTACGACACTCACAATAGAATAAAGGTGGAAACACATTTTTAAAACACGACGCGACACTACGTTTAGAATGTACTGCGCATGGTGGCGCATCGGATGTTGATAGTGTGATTCTGGTCATGGTGATATCACTTAGAACTGAGCATTGAATTATAATGTAACCAATTTACGTAGGTTCTCAACGCTGCAGTTACATTGAGACATGTCATGATATTTAATTTCGTTTCATTATAACGTAAGAGTTTCCAGAAACACGTGGTAGTTGGCGCTGTATGCAATATTAAAAACTCTATTATTTTAATTAAAAATTCACAACTAGATGGCGCTGTGCCTTTTTTTAAATCGCGGTATGGTTTCGTTACATAGGGTCATATAAGTAAGACTACTTTTCTGCCCATGGTAGTTTATTATTACTTTTTACGAACTTAAAACGTTTTTTTCTAGAAGATTCAAGTTTACTTAAATCTATTTGTTACACTCGATTTTTATTTCATGGCCACGCAGTCAGAAATAGGCTTGCGCAAAATGTATCACCAAAAAGAATTGAATGAAGTATGTCTTTTCCTTCGGTGAAGTAGTCCACTCATTTAGTTCAGTACTTCATTTCCTTCAGTAAATCAGAGCAGGTACTACTACTAAGTTGATTGAAGTAGTTGTGTATGTGTTGTGATATGACGTGCGACGAAGGAATTTCTCTTCCTTCAGTAAATCAGAACTAGTTTAGGAATATGAAGTAATTTGATTGATTAAGTATTTTTCGGCTATCGAACTAATGACGACGCGACGTACAAATTACAATCGGCTTCATCATTATATTTCGATTTTCCTTCATACTTCTTACAGGCTTAGGACTGTCAACCAAGAAATCAGGAAAATATAGCAACAATTTCAAATTTTCGAGCTTACAAATAATTAGTTATTTAAAATAGTGTGAGAAAATAGGTAAATACCTATTTATACTTTTACAATAAAACCAATACTGAAACGTTAAATTCAATAATTATTTACAATTTACGGCATTAAATATGTAACATGTACGAGCATGCAGTTTTGACCGTGGCCTCAAACTGTCGTCAAAAATCGACACATTCAAAATAAAATAGTGCGAGAAAATAGGTAAATAAATATTAAAAAAAGGGCCACTTTAAAATGAAAACAATTCAATGCGACGAACCATAAGTCACTTTATGTCTGTGACAAAAAACTTAGTTTTATTTGCAAAGAATTTATGAACCGCCTAACTAAATTTAGATAATTAAGTCATACGAATATAAACTCTAATTAACTACTTTTACCATTTAATATTACTCTGAACATATTTCGCGCATCGACTCGTTGGCACTCGGCTCATCGGCTTATCCAAACAACATCTGTCAAGTAGGTACTGAACTAAATGAAGTATACATAGACTAAAGACACGTTTGAAGGAGTAGTGAATGAGAGATAGATTTAAATTCTGAACTGAAGTAGTTCATTTACTTCATTCATTCAGGATATATACATCGCTAGTCAGAAAGTTTCTTGTAATAGCTGCTTGGCACCGCTGGTGTCGTCACTTAGTCGAGTGACGTCTCTATCTCATAATATACAAATGTACTCTGTGATTCTGGTCACAGAAAACTATACAAATTGATTCTACTCAACACGCGTTGCATTCCATCGAAACGCGTTGCGTTTTAACAGTGTTTTTCCGCCTTATTGCTGTGTCGTAACATCTTATTTCCTAGCCCTGCTGTAGCACTGTTTATCTATACTTCTATACTAATATTATAAAGAGGAAAGATTTGTTTTTTTGTTTTTTTGTTTGTTTGTTTGTTTGTAACGAATAGGCTCCGAAACTTCTGGACCGATTTGAAAAATTCTTTTATTGTTGGGAAGCTACACTCTTTGCGGTGAACATAGGCAATATTATATTCCCGTATTCACACGGGAACGGGAACTAGGCGGGTGAAACCGCGTGACGTCCGCTAGTAGTATATAAATAAAGCCATTTTGTGTAGGTAAAAGTTAGAGTACTATGAAGGTGCACATTATTGTAAACATACGTTCTAATTATATCAGATGTTAGATCATATTGACTAAGATCCATCGACTCATTAAAATGTTTCAGGTAAGATTGATCCGATAGACGTTTTGTTGGTAGATTATCTGTTAACCCTGGGTCTAGCAAGAATGTATCTTGTGAGGTCTTCTCGGGTAGGCTGTTGACTTTCCTGAGAGAGATATTTTATTAAATGAGAAATTAATCGCTTTACACTAATATGATCACGCCTTTTATACCTGAAGGGGTAGGCAGAGGCATATTATATGCCCACATTTCACTTAGAAATGACAGATAATTGTATACCTCCAAACTTGTCGTGAACAGTAAGGACAGCGTAGTCACTCTTTATCACCGAAGGGTTAGGCAGAGGTTTTTTACACCTTGTATACATTCAGGTGGTGAGTCGATTGCCATGTTGAAATGGAGCAGGAGCAGGGTTGTGTATAGCTTTTAACTTAACGTCTGCCATATTACTGGCCCCCGTTGCCAGTAATAGAACGTTGCGAGCGTTTTCGTGCTTCGGAAAGCTCGTTAAGCCGTTGGTTCCGGTTGCCAGTGAAATAGCAGTCGTAAAGCAAAGTTGAATTGCCGTCATAGGCGGCTTAAAAAAATTCAATTGAAGGCAGTTACAACCTACGCCTGTCCATATCAACACGGCAATACGGCTTACCGCCTATTACGTGGGATATTTTTTAAAAAGGTGATATATGACATTCTTTGGAAAAGGCTTGACTATATGTATGTACGATAAATTAACATTTGCAAGGAGATAAGAAACTCACTCCACTGGTGTTGCAAACAATATCTTAAAATTTTCATGTTTCTTTGCAATGTTCTTCACAACAGGACCTGCGAAACTGACTGTGTCCGTGTTTTCTCTGAAAATAGTTTTTGAAATAATTAGTGCTTTTTACAGATTTTTTAAATCTAATAATATGTAGAATAGTTTTCTAAGATGTCTATACTATGCGCTATTTTTAGTCTATTTAACAGATTACACTTAAATATGATCAGTTGAATGAAAACTATGAACTCTTACGTAGTATTGTATTCTCTTTGCTATGAACGAGTACGTGTCAAAATAATTAAGATGTTTTCTACTATTGGATTTTTTTTTTGCGTGCGGGAAAATCCTCAGAAAATGTTATGCTGGACTCTTACCGACTTAAAAACCTCACGCAACGCCCAACAGCCTGTGGTTGGGAGCCCCGGGTAAGCCCTCGGAAGGATGTCCCGGGACTCACAACAGACCTACGGCCGCCACTGCGGCCTCGCCCAGGGGGTGGTTCGGGTGCTATTCCGCGTCTTTGGGGGGTTTTGGGTGTGATCCCGCTTCTAAGAGGGGGCATGCGTGAGTTGCTCACGTCACGCTGCCGTCATGGGCCTGCTTCAGTAAGGACGACGGTGAGCGACCCTCTCACCGTCCTCAGACCCCCGGTCCCCAACTATTGGACTTACTATAGGTATATTATAGAAATCTTTTGACAGTTTACATCAACCGGTTGCTCGCAAAGAAAAAAGAAAAATGAAACTTTTTGACTGCCTCTGTGGCGTAGTCGGTAGTGATACCACCTGCGGCGCTGGAGGTCTTGGGTCAGTCCAAAATATTTGTGTGATCCCTAAATGTTTGTTTAGGAGTTTGGGTGTTTTCTATGTAAAATATTTATGTATTCAGAAATATATAATGTACTAGCTGAGCCCGCAACTTCGTTTACGTCACATAAGGTGTATGAAAGGAAAGGTATTTCTTCATCAGAGTCATCAAGCAGCGTCTGAAACTGCCCTGTTTGCTTAATCATAAAAGAGCTTAATGATCAAGACTATTTTTAAACAATTCAGTCCGCGCCGAAGGGGACAAAAAGACAAAAATTCTAAAAATCATTGTTTTGGGTTCTATTGCGTTCATAAAGCCCCCCTATAATATTTTTTCTTATATATCTTCCATGTACAGACAGCGACTTGTTACGATTTTATTATATGTATTGATGTATATCAGTCGTCTAGATTCCATAGCACAAGCTTTAATTAGCTTAATTTGGGCAAGACGAGTGTGTGAATTTCCACGAATATTTATTTATTTTTATTTACCTTAAATATTTCTTGATACTTTCTTCATTTTCTTGATTTAAATAATATTCTGCGACCAGAAATAAAATTTTGTTAAATATATTCGAATAAAGGTATCAAAATAATGAATTAGGTTTATTTAACAAAACATTGCAACAGCACTGTTTACCCGTGGTCCCGGTGCAGCGGTGGGTCGTTACCGTGCTACCTAAATTCTTGTTCTATGCTATTATAAGGAGAAAAGAATTGTATTTTTGTTTGTAATGTTAAAATTTAAAAAACTAAATAACTAATTTAAAAAAATATTTTATACTACACCGCCGGTAAAAACGCGTGAACTCCATTACTTTAAAATAAATATTAACAGCTTTGCAATCTTTCTAAAGAGAATTAAGCACGATTGGACCATGATACATATTTGGATATGGAATGAATAATATACATTACCCCAATCATCAATCGATTTGCTGTCGCTTACATATGATGCACTAACAAGTTCTTCACAGATCTTATTTGTCAGTCTTCTTTTATCCGGATCTTGTTCCAAATCGCTTTCTAAGCAGTAATCGCCTCTGAGTAGCCTACGGACAACCCAGACCAAATTTAAAATGCTGGAGTGTCATAAAACTTTCTACACAAGTTCATTTCTTCTCACCTTCTGACTGTCAAGGTGGCGCAGTAGTACTGCCCTGCCTGAAGTCTGGTTTCGAACCCCCGTCCCCGTTGGAAATAGGTAACAGCCAAACCCCAAAATAGAAATTAATGGATCACACATCCATTCTTTGTTCAAATTATGTATACAATTGAATTGGTTGTAATACGAGTACTAGTTCGTTCCAATACATTGGATACTTTCAAAGTAGAAATACCCACCTTTGCAGGTCAAAACATGAGTCAACCTCTTCAGGTTCTTCGGGCTTTACAGCAATGCTGGGCCTAGGTTCTGTGTTATTTTGGTATTGAGCATGATCCTTAACCTGGTTGTTATGCAAACCTTCATCTTCACTGCTATCTTCTGACGTGTTAGAACTGTCGACATCCTGAACCCTAGACGTTCGTTGGTCTCTTTCTTCACCTTTCAACATAAAGCTAAAAAAGATAATCGTTGGTCAAATGACTGATCTGTTATATTGTTCGGAGTCGGACTGCCGAGATCGTCTTTACGGATGTTTAATTCCGTGGTTATTGAAATTTTGATTCGAATTACAGAATAGATTTTCTCTTATTTAAGACACTATAGGTATTTGTAGCGGCCGGTGATGGAAAACGGTTTGTCCCCTATAAAGAAGTGGGACCAACAAAACTATTGAGAACGTATGGGTATTATGAAATTTGCCTCTGCGTACTCCCTCGGCATAGGTTTTTCTTTAACGTGAGGAAAAACTTACAGGGATGCTATACCGGACTCCTACCGACTAAAAACCACACGCCTAACAGCCTACGGTTGGGAGCCCCGGGTAAGCCCTTGTAAGGATACCTCAGGACCCCTCGGGATAGGTATCCCTGATATCGGACTGCCTCTGTGGCGCAATCGGTAGTGATACCGTCTGCGGCGCTGGGGGTCGTGGGTTCGATTCCCACCGGAGACAAATATTTGTGTGACCCATAAATGTTTGTCTCAAGAGTCTGGATGTTTCTGTGTATAATATGTATGTATTTAAAAAAAAAGTAAGTACTTATATAAGTATTAATATCCGTGGTCTGATACCCATAACACAAGCAGGTTATTCCTAGCTTACTTTGGGATCAGATAGCGTTGTGTGAAATGTCCGTGAATAGTTATTTATTTATTTATTTATGTCGGTATTAAGATTTCACCCAGGACGACTCCCGGAAGTCTATTATAGCAAGTTAGCAACATAGTGTATCACCTTTTAGCTCGACGAACATCTTTGCCAGTAAGATCAAAGCCCACTAAAGGGATTTCTGGGCTTTTTCGTTCGATTAACATTGCATCAATTTCTCTAAATACATTTTCGAGAATAATCTGCGAATATAAAGATGACATTATCGTCGTGTTTCTGATGCTTTAAAATCTTATCTTTTTTTTTACTTTAGTACATTTATGCCGGCTAAAACTCGCGAATCCTCTCTCACGTCTTCTAATTTTCCTGTACCCATTCCTATAACAACTTGTACCCGAGATGAAAAGTATTAATCTAGGGTATCAACTATTGCTGTATCAAAGTTTATTACAAATTGGTTCAGGGGTTACAGCGTGATTGAGTAACATACATCTTCACAATCATTTTTCTCACGATATTAGTAGGATCTACAATGTAATAGGTATTATGCCTCACCTCGTAGAGAGTTTCTCCAATTTTATTAATTTCTTCAGTAGGTGGATTTACAGGTACACAGGCATGATCATATGCAGGCATCTTGTGAGATTCCAAGTTAAAAATGCCGCATTTGTAGATCCTTATATCTGCCGTTGGTGATTCGTGCCATGTCGGTACATTTTCTATACGTTTAAGAGTATTTTCACCTTCAATAAGCTGACCAAATGCCACGTATTTGTTTTCCATCCAAGCAGCAGGTTGAAGAAGTATAAAGAACTGAGTTGAGCAATCTTTATATCTACAGAAGAAAGAGTCGTTATTAACGTATTCTGTTTGCGTGATGATCAATTTTTTTTGCTAGAATATATGCCTGAATTTGAACAATATTTATCATGGCACGGTGTAACTATGATTAAAATTCATACTGTCCTCGAGTATTAAATAGTTTGTGAGGACAGAGAATGCCGCTGCGCCAATGGTAAACAAATGCATTATTGAATACTTACTCAGTAGCTGTACTTTGTCCTGGGACATCCTTACGAGGGCTTACCCGGGGCTCCCAACCATAGGCTGTTGGGCGTAACATGAGGTTTTTGGTCGGTACGAGTCCGGCATAGCATCCATGAGGATTTTCCCTACGTTAACAAAAAAAAAAGTAGCTGTACTTCACAGCTATGGTCATGTTAATCTAAAATCATTGAGCGTATTTACTACTTTTAATGTTCTTTGCCATCCTATAAACATTCGCTGGATTTTCACGAAAATATTAAAGACAAAAATTAGCCAAATCAGTCAAGCTATTCTCGAGTTTTAACAAGACAGAGAACATACCTGTTCTCTTTCATTTGTGCGTACAAGACGTACCTAAAGATTTTTGTACGTTTCTATGTATGATAAGTATGCGTTGTAAAGTATGCGTATAAGTATTAATATCATTGGTATGGTACCCGTAACACAAGCAGGTTATTCCTAACTTACTTTGGGATCAGATAGAGTTGTGTGAAAATGTCGGTCAATATTTATTTATTTTATAGATAGTTCTGCAGTATGCACTTTATAGCACGACCAATTTTCTACCAAACAGACTTTGACTATTGCACTACCTTCCATCATTAGCCATACAGAGGACTCCGCGTCTATCATGTGGTACCATGAAATTTTCACATTCCAGTTCATCATGACTTTTCAGACCAAAACCACCACATTGTATCCAACAATCTTTGACGATGCGATGTACGGGACTTCCTTCGTAGCCTCCTTTGGTAGCTTGACAGAGTCTCAGGAAATTTTCGCATGTTCGAGGAACAATGTCTGCATGTAACTGCAAAATTTTAACTGCAATATTCTAATATTACATCATGTTGGGAAGTTTTTTCGCGTTTTACATGCAAAACAACTTTGGATGTCATAGAAATAACTCGAAGTTATTTTGCAAATCAATCAGATTTTATTTAAATTAAATCTTGAAAGATTTAATATAAATAATTGCACTAGATTTAGAATTTGTCGCGTTATTGTTAAATCACTCACCATAAATATCAAAGGTCCTATCTCCTTGTCATTAATAGAAATATGCAAATAAGCACAAGGTCTCTGAAATAGGATTTTAAATGTACTTATTACGATGTGTGACTCGTTTTAGGGTACTCGTTGAGAATAAAGGGATATCCTATGGAGGACAATACTAGAGTTGTCTATACTAATATTATAAATAGGAAAGATTGATTTTTTTGTTTGTTTGTTTGTTTGTAACGAATCGGCTCCGGAAATACTGGACCGATTTGAAAAATTCTTTCACTGTTGGGAAGCTACACACTTTGCGGTAAACATAGGCTATATTTTATTCCCGTCTGCCCACGGGAACGGGAATTACGCGGGTGAAACCCGTCCGCTAGTATTGAATAGAAAAGCAACAACTAACGATACATTATTACTTACGGCAAGAGACTTAATGTAATCAGTAAACTGTTTTATTCCCTCTTTATAATAATCAAGGTGTAAACAATAAACATATTTCGATTCTACATATTCTTTCAGTTCGATGTCACCACCTAGTAATTTGTCATTTATCAACACAGCAACTTCGGATTTTAAAGTATAAGCCAAAGTACCGTATTGCATTTTCAAATCATTTAATACTTGGGGCCATTCTACGCTTGTTACGCCTACAACAACAAAATGAAAAGTAGAGAAAATTGAAAATATTATAAACCTACATACAAGCTCTTCTTGCGTCAATACAATCATCAAAGAAATTGACTTACTTTATATTGTACGACTATTAAAAATGGATGGAGAGAGTTTTAGGAGAGGCATCGTCCTTGACTCAAAACTTACCAAAGCTAGTTGGAAGGCAACGGTTACCAAACAGATCAATATTCTCCAAAAAGGATTTATTACACTAACGCGAAAGTTACTTAAATCACCCTCCTGACCATAAAGCGTAGTCAATCTTCACACGTGGCATTCTCGTCCAATTTTGTTAGCGCCAAAATAGTGTAGTAGTAAATTGTAATTTCTAATGTTATAAATGTGAAAGTTTGTAGTGATCTTTGTTACTTAATTACGCTCTAAACTACAGATAGCGAAATGATTTACAGATAGCTCACACATTGGATTAAAATAGTATCATTACATAGTATAAAACAAAGTCGCTTTTTCTGTCCCTATGTCCCTTTGTATGCTTAAATCTTTAAAACTACGCAACGGATTTTGATGCGGTTTTTTTTAATAGATAGAGTGATTCAAGAGGAAGGTTTATATGTATAATAACATCCATTAAATAGTGGAGTAATACCGTATACCCGTGCGAAGCCGGAGCGGGCCGCTAGTTTTTAATAAAATACTAAACATGCACCCTCGGGAAAACCATGGCGACGAAGTGGAGAGTCGTGGGCTTTAGTTAGTAGTAAAAATCTAAAGGTACAGACCTCGTATTTCAGGAGTTTTGAACTGCTTCTGCCTGTATTTATGCAGACCTTCGACTAGATACAGACAGTATATAAATTCCTTTGTAACTCTATTCCCGATTACGGTAAATTTTACTCCATCGTCTGATGTTTTTTTTGCAATTTCTTTATTGAGAAACGAAATATTTTCTCCTAAGTTGAGATCACGCTTGTATGGGTCCCTTCTTAAAGACGGGTACATTCTAAAAATAGCCTACGATATAGATGTGTCGCGGATAGATTTGTTACTGCCGTAAAATGTGAATTATCGTTATCAAATATGATAATATCTAGTAGGTGTAGATTATAAATGTCACGATCTATATTAAAACAAAGTCGTGGTTGTAACGACACCGATCATCCAGTGAAGAATGGGAGCACTGATTTTCATAATTTTTGATTTGCCGAAGAACCAAATTTTAGAGTGATACAAAGTTCACCGAGGACATAAGACTTAATTACTTCAATGCTTACATTGAATAAAGCCTTATTTATTAAGGCTACATGATAGTTATTCGGGACAGTTCATTATACTCGATAGGTACAGGCGAAGTTCTAGTTTTCAACATACCCGGGAACTGTAAGTGCAAGTAGTATGAGTTGCAGAGTACATTTTTTTTATACCACTAAGGTGGCAGACAAGCATACGGCCCACCAGAAGGACCGGTAGTCAACGCAGCCTATGAACGTTTGCAACACCAGAGGTTGCCGCTCGCGCTCGCGCTGCCGACCCCGTAAAAATCTTCTAAGACCCCTTTTGAAGCACCCCATACTGTAAGCGTTTGGGAAAACCGAAGCAGGGAGATCATTCCACAACCTAAGCGTGCGCGGAAGAAAACACCTATCGGATCTAACCGTGCTCGAACGCACCAGACGCAGAGTGTGAGGATGAACTCCCTGTCTGTGGCAAACGGTGCGATGATAGAACGTAGCCGTGTGCATCATATCAAAGAATTACTCAGAGCACATACCATTGTACAGGCGGTAAAACACTTATAAGGAGGCAAAGTCTCTCCTGTCGCGAAGAGGTTCCACACCAGCGTACAGGATCGTTGACAACTCTTACAGCTCGTCTTTGCACCGAGTCAAATGGACGAAGCTGATATTCAGGTGCTCCCGCCCAGAAGTTTTTTTTTTTTTTTTTTTTTTCAAGGTAATCCGCCCCGCCAGCGACAATCAAAACATTTTTTTAATTTGATTAATTTAACAATTTTAATTTATTAATGAATTTTTTAATTCTATTTTAAATTAAACGTTTAAATAATTCTATTTTTTAACGATTTCCAATTTAATACAAAAAAAAACAAAAAATAATACTTTATTCAATTCAATAGGATATTGTAGTACATAAATGGTAAATGAATCGATGTTTGTTACCTACTGGTTATTACAATTCAATTGGTTAAGGTGCTGCAGTCCTAGCTAGGTTATTAGATAACCTGTGTTAAGGACCACAGTGCCGATCCCCATTCAATATTTACATGACACTAACAGTGCCCGTTGTTGTTAATTAGGTTATGACAATATCTAAATACAAAATAGCTTCATTATCATTACATAGTATAAAACGAAGTCGCTTTTTCTGTCCCTATGTCCCTTTGTATGCTTAAATCTTTAAAACTACGCAACGGATTTTACTGCGGTTTTTTTTAATAGATAGAGTGATTCAAGAGGAAGGTTTATATGTATAATAACATCCATTAAATAGTGAAGTAATACTGTATACCCGCGCGAAGCCGGAGCGGGCCGCTAGTTCACAATAAATTAAAGATAACGATTAAAAAAGTAAATAAAACTAAACTAAGAATAGCAATAAAACATTGATTAATACTGGATACATTTCTTCTGTAAATCAATGAGAGAAATGTGTGTGTGTGTGTGTGTGTGTGTGTGTGTGCGTGTGTGTGTGTGTGTGTCGTGTGTAAGTGTGTGTGTGTGTGTGTGAGTCCAGAGGTGACAGCAGTACTCCATATGCGGCCGCACTTACCGACTTATAGAGAAGCAGTGTTTGCGCCGCAGTGAAGTACCGCCGCGCCCTGTTGAGCACACCTAGCTTCTTGGACGCCAGCTTAGCCTTGTCCTCCAAATGACTACGGAACTGAACGTCACTGGAAATGTCATCGCCAAGGATCCCAATATACATCACATTCTCCACCCAAATGTTTTCCTGTTAAAGGTATAACATATGAATGCAATACGTTGTTGCAAGTAAAATCTCATGTAAATGTAAACAATAATTTATTAAAATGTATACAATTAAATTAATACAATCTAAAAATAAAAAGCAATAAAATTACAATAGTTTAAAAATAAAAATACATGCAAATAGCTCTAAAAATTGTAACAAACTCAATATTATCAGTAATACAAAATTCTTCGTTTTGTTTATTTCGTAGACTTGGAGGTCGAAGTTCTTGTGATTAAACGATTTTTACTTTTTAACGGAATCTGTTGAATAAAAATGAAGTACTATAAAAATACCATTTTGCCGATTGTTACTGTGTAAGTGCCATAGTATTTTTTAAAGAGTATGTCGGGAAAAAAAATTACACACATTTATAATATGTTTATTTCCACAGGGTGGGCTGTGGCATACTTTACGTCCACGTGTTACCAGATATTTTTGGTCCCACATAAAAAGGGTACTGACTTTATAGCCTAGTTGGAAAGGATGCCTGTTGAGGTTTTGAAGCGGCCCATAAAGCCATAAACTTGGTTTACGGAATGCTGGTACCTAATAAAATGCTTCAATCGGTCACGCAGTATCTTTAACCATTACAATGCGCGAATTCAGCCGAGCTAAATTATAAAAAAAAACAGCCAATTCGGGTTCGCGCACGGTGGGTTGGATGGCTGAGTTACAGAGAGATGTACAAGTCGCATTAATAGGGTTTCTTTGGATACGGAACCTTTAAAATAATATTAATAGATAAGTACCATGGAGCGAACATAAGATGATAATACCCGTTCGCTCTAACTTTGCCGCTGGCGCAGAGGCGTATACCCGAATTGTTAATTAGACGAAGTAAATTAACAGTAGCTAATGTCACTTCGTCATAGAAAATACGCAACATTGTATGAAGAAGTGACATTAGTTGCTGTCAATTTACTTCGTCTAATTAAAAATTCGACTTTAGTATGGAGCCGAACGGCAAAGTTAGAGCGAACGAGCAGTAGGTACTTACTCTTTTTCATATTACGAGGCGTTTCCGTTGTCTTATCCTCAGTGTTTTTTAACTTGTTATGATGATGCTCACGATTTTTCATCTGATATTCCTGAACACTCATTGAAGGACGCTTTTTCGCGTATTCCACACTACGTATAGAATGCTTCGTTGCCTGCTCGATTTGGTCGATAGTCTTTACGTAATCGGACGATATTTTTCTGGAAACTCTCTTTCCATGTTGTAAATGAAGGACGTGGTCTATGGATCCATCATCAGCACTGACACGATGTAAATATTTGTCTCGTGCATCCTCGACACCGAGGTTACAATGTGAATTCGTAAGTAGGTAGTTCCTTGAACTTTTTTCCATCAAAGGTCTGGGAAGATAAAAGAAAATAAAATGTAATTTTGTGTAGAGTGAGTGTCACATTAGTTGACTGCTTAAAGATTGTGTGCTAAGTGGTAATTAACAAAATGTTGTTTTGAGAAGCGCACCTTTCTCTAAAGATTTGATTGTTACGACTGGCCAGTCTGTTGGATCGGGTCGTAAAAGTCAGTTCATTCTTAGCCAATTGTGATTTGTCTTAAAGTTTAAACAAAACATAGATTTGGATTTCCGCCGATAGACATCCATTGCTGGGAATATTCTTCCCCAAAGAACTCCACAACATTTGGTCTTGTGCCACCCGCATCCAGGATGCTCCTACGACTTTTATTAGGACTAACATAATATATAGATGTAATACTGGACCTGTAGTGCTTTAAAGTAGGCGCTTCATCATCAGTTTTGCCATCGAATTCCTTGTAAAGTCGTTGCAGAAGCGATGTTCTGCGTATTTCGGGAACTTCTTCATTCAGATTTAATAAACTTGCGAGTCGATCATGCATTCTATTTGGAATTTGTCTTTGTAGATTTTGGGCTGATGCGATTTTGACTTTCCTAAAGTTATAAGTAAAATTATATACCTACTTTAGATAATTTGCACTACAGGACTTTGTTATTATAAAGTGCAACTCAAAAGCCGTAAGTGTGAGTCAAAATTTTTCGCCATCAACTTGACCTAACAACCACGATGTTACTAGAGCCGAAACTAGCTGTTTAATGGAGATTTTCGTAAATGGCAATCCCACACACGGTTACCTGTCTCGGGACTGACTGTAGCCACAAGGCGGAAACTCCAGCTTGAATGTGTGCGTGTGATCAATAAAATGTAAGCAAATTGTCCGTTAACGCGCACGACAACTCTACTGACAGCTGTGGCGCGACAGGGAGTTGCCGATCTGTGCTACGCACGTACGAACGGTTGGAGGTAGAATACTCAGCGAGCAGGCTGCGCACTGAGCTCCCCACCTCGTCACGTCAACCGTGTGGATGCATATATTTATTTCTATATGCTACATCTACTTTTTACAAAAGTTAATAAAAAAAGACGTGTGGCGCTCGGGGACTGCCTCGGTAAAGCTATTGCATAGCATTTTTAGAGTTCCGTAGCCGAATGGCAAAAAACGGAACCCTTATAGATTCGTGTCGTTATTTTACATAAACATTACCGTGTCCGTTGTGAAAAATTGTGAATTAAAAGTTAGTGGGTGATTTGCAAAGTGCTGTCAATATTCTTATCTACGCATTTCATGACGCATTTCAATCGGAGCATCGAAATTGTTTTCACATTAAGAACTCTAAATTCGACACTCTTAATTCAACTTTGGTCGAGTGGTTAAGACGCGGATCGGTACGCAGAAGGTGCAAGATCGATTCTGGGTACAAGCGTCACTTTTTGGATTGACTTAATATAACGACTGCAGAGTGCATAATTGACGTAAACAAAAAAAAAAATTAAGTGCGAGATGTACGAGCGTGACCGAGCGTGGCCGAGAATAGCCGAGAGTTACGTGTTTTTCGTGACGGAATTTCTGGATTCGGTCTCCACGCTCAAGGCCCACGATAGAAGCTATGCAATAGCTTAAAAAAAAATCAGATTCTACATTTACATTTATTGCCAGATTCGCAAGACAATAGGTAGAGCCTGTGAGAAAGAATCTGGCAAGAAAACTCACGGGCACTCTTTTCAAATACTTCACAATAACACAATAATTCAATATTACAGTCTTTAGAACAATGTGCTAACGGCGCTACAAGCGCTTCTCACTGAAACTTCGGCAGCGCGAGAGTAGCGCCTCTGGTGTTCCAAACGTTCTAAGATGTCCACAATCCATCAGGGGGGCCATAAGCTCCTCCTCCTCCTGCTATCTTAGCAATATAAAGAAAGACCCGGAGTACAAATAAAGTACAATATTCTAGCCTAAGCGTTTTTTTGGTGGCAGACAAGCATACAGCCCGCCAGAAGGACTGGTGGTCACCGCAGCCTATGAACGTTTGCAACACCAGAGGCGCCACACTCGCGCTGCCGACCCTGTAAACCTTCTAAGACCTCTTTTGAAGAACCACGTACTGTGGGCCTCAGATTTACCTCATTATTTATTTTAGATTTTATTTATTTAGTTTTACCTCAAATCTATGTCTTTAGAACATATAGATTGTGTATCCTCCGGATACATAAGTGCTTCGTGTTTTTGGATCTTATCTTTCGATATGTCTGTGGGTGGTAGAAACGCAGAATCCATTCTGTAATTCAGATTTTAGTCCAATTATTTCTTTGGCCTCGTAACTTTATCAAACAGTAATTTGATTAATTAAAAGGGATTTTTATTATTTTTAATTTTATAAAAGGTAAGCAACACGTTATCACCTCATATCATCATCATCCTCAACAGTCCAATCTTCTCCTACAAGGTAAGGTAGGTGCGCTGTATGAACAAAACCAGTAGGCCGTCTATGAACCAAGCCGTGTGGTAATTGCGAATCGGTTAAACTCAGTGAGACTTTTCTAGAATTTTAAGGAATAAAAGTTATTTTTAGGTATTTTTAAGATGTATTTTTTTAACGTGAGGGAAAATCCTCATGGATGCTATGCCGGACTCCTACCGACTAAAAAACCTCACGTAACGCCCAACAGCCTATGGTTGGGAGCCCCGGGTAAGCCCTCGGAAGGATGTCCCAGGATTCCTAACAGACAAACAGCCGCCACTGCGGCCTCGCGTCTTTGTGGGGTTTCGGGTGTGATCCCGCTTCAAAGGGCCTTGCGTGAGTTTCTCATGTCACGCTGCCGTCATGGGCCTATTTTATTTATTTATTAGTTTATGTACACACAAATTACAATAGACAGAGAAAACATATTAAAGAAAATAGCATTGTACAAGGGCCTACTTATTTCTAAAGAAATCTCTTCCCGTAGGCCCGTGAGAGGAGATAGATTAGATCAAAATTAATAAGTGTGTGCAAGTTAAGGACCATAGTTAAAAATAATAGCATAAATTATTAAAATATACATAGGCATAATCATACTCATAAATAAACAAATACTCATATTACTACATACATACATACATGCATACATACATACATATCCCATTTAAATATACCTAAGTTCATATAGTTACGGCAAAGAACAGAGAAGAGATTTTAATGTCCACGGGCAAGAAAGGCTGAAGATATTTAAGGGTATGAAATGTGTAATACACTTTTTTGCTAACCTCCCCGACGTGTTCATCCCAGGTCAAATTGCCATTCATAATAATGCCAAGATTTTTGGCCGTCTCGGTATACGCGATAGGCACACCATCAAGCAAGAGAGGCGGGAGTAACGCGATATCTGGTCCTGATCGCATTTGCCTGCCACCAATAACCATCGCCTGAGACTTTTTAGGGTTAATTTGAAGTCCAAATGACCTAGCCCACTCACCAATGGCACTAAGATCGCGATTCATACCTGCAATGGCGCTTCTGTATTCGTTTAATGTAAAATGACGGTAAAGCTGCAAATCGTCAGCGTAGAGATGGAAGTTGGAAGAAATAACTCGAACAACGTAGTTGATGAAAATGGAAAAGAGTAAAGGAGAAAGTACGCCACCTTGAGGCACGCCAGCAATGAGATTTCGCCATTCCGAGACTGACTCGTGAAGGCGAACACACTGCGAGCGCCCCCGAAGATATGAGTCAAACCAGGCCACAGCTTCCGTAGAGAGATTGAGAGATTTGAGAATACCTAGAAGGACATCAAAATCCACGGAGTTGAATGCACTACTAAAATCTAGCAGTACTAGTAGAGTTAGAGATTTATTCTCCATGGCCTGACGAACATCATCGGTTACCTTCAGAAGTGCCGTTACTGTACTGTGGCCAGGCCGAAAACCGGACTGCAAGGGGTTAAGGAGATTATTCTGCAATAGGTAACTAGATAATTGTAGATGTACTAAATTTTCAAGGACTTTAGAGAGAAATGGAAGAATGGATATAGGACGAAACTGCGACAGAAGTGGACTAGTAGTCTTAGGTAATGGAATAATAAGTGTTTGTTTCCAAGCACTGGGAAAACATCCAGAGTTCAAGGAGAAATTGAATATATGAGTGAGTATGGGGATCACGTAGGAAGTATTGGAGTAAACATTTTTGAACATAACTGATCGTCACCAACCGCAGAAGAAGTAATCGCTAAGAGGGACCTTTTGACTTCATGTTCATCAACATTATTGAAAGTAAATGTGGGGCATTGTGGGAGAGGCAATTGAGACAGATTAACTAGGGTGCTTGACTTAACAAGCGAGTCTAGACATATAGGTGGAAGTGAAAAATGGAAGTGAAAAACAGCCAAGGACAAGTCGAACCGGCACACGGATGGTTCCGTACCATAAACCGCAATCGTACCTATGTTTGTTAAGTGCACTTAAGTCAATGTCATGACAATCAATAACGGGAGACTTCCCAATGCCGTTAGATTTAAGATTTTTTTTAGATTTTGGAGGAGACACGGGTGTCAAGAGATTGATGAAAGTGGCGACGTTTAGCATCTCGACACAGGCGACTACAACGATTACGCCAGGATTTAAACCTATAATAACCTATTTCGGTAAGGAGGGTGAGCAACCATCTCACCGTCCTCTGGCAGGTATTTTTGAAATACATTATTATGTCTTGTATAGAAAGAATGGAGCTACTAATATGTATAAGCGTCACTAGAATGTTCAACTGTGAATAGATCTATGAATATTACCCAAGTCCTTATCCTCGTCCAATGTCTGTTAATACAGAAGTATTTATTAATTACAGCTAATGTCAGTGATTCCGTGCGCAAAGTGAGGATATTGTGTATCAGTTTACCACAGGAAGTTATTTAAAAGAAAAACTATGTCCTTTCAATAGTTCTAGTTATCTCTATACCAATTTTGATAAGAATTGATCAGTATATTAAGACTTGCTGAGCTGTGCATGAGCGAACATGATTAGGTTTGTATTTTTTTACTCTTCGTGTCGTCTGTGGTCTACACAAAACATCTCTCTCTCTCTCTCTCTCTCTGACTAGTTAATAGCAATTTACTAATTTACACTAGTTGTGATTTAAAAATAAAAAAAATCACGACTAGTGACGATTTTAACGGAGAAGTAATAAAATTACTTACTTCTTTCGTACGTGAGTCATTTCTTTGTGAACCACTCTAAAACAGAAAATATGTCAAAATAAAAAATAGAACAACGAACTGGTCTTAAAAAAACTACGGACAGGGTGTCACACTGTTGTAATGTTTATCTGTAACTAGGTCAGTATTTCTTTTGTCTTACAAGAACTCTGCACTCGCACATTTATAATGAAACCGTGTAACTATGCTGTATTCATATAAAAAGTATCTATAATAAATATCTTCTATACATATAATAAAATAATAAGTAGTCTTCTATACACATAAAGTCAAAACTGAACATTGGAAATATTTGAAAAAAAAAATACTCGCTGGGTGTTCAACATAAGATACCAAATCCGAAAATATGTTAGAATTTTTTTGTCTGTTTGCTTTGTTTTGTGCGGAAGGATCACGGAAAGTACTCAATAGATTTGATTGAAACTTTGCACAAATATTACTTAGGGGTAGGGTCTTCAAATAGGCTATGTATTACCACGCTACATATCCTAGGGGCTAAGCAGAGAGCAATCAAATTGGCATTATAACATAATTTTCACGCGTACGAAGTCGCGGGCAACAGCTAGTATACAATAACCTCAATAGCCACGACTGTGTAGGAACCCACTTTGCAAGGACGAGTAGTATTTTTGGTTCCACATTTAAACTATACACTATATTTTCAGTTGGTTATAATTGGATAGCTGCTTGCTGCCATGAACATTGCGTGAAAATACTGGGGACATGTGCTTACTTTCACCCATGATAAAAGTCGACAGGTCCATACTTTTACAGAACCGTAAAACAAAAAAAACTCAATGGTGAAACTACTAAAATAGAAAAGTTTTACCGAAGTAGCCGTAGGTCCTCGTCAGTTAAAACCTCTTTGCTGCAAAATAACAAATATAGATTAGGTATGTAGTCTTGTTAATCACATTACAATAACGCAACTACCTATAAACAGTTTGCGTTGCTCTATGTGTCAACCAGAAAAGAATAGAAGGTACTTTAAAGGTGGGTCTACGCTAGACGAGCCGAGCACGAGCGGCGCCCAAGCCGAGACAAAATTCGTATACTATGAACCGACGCACGTACGAGCCTCGAGCGATACTACGGCTCTGGCTCCGCTCGTGCTCGGCTCGTCTAGCGTAGACCCACCTTTAGGAAGGAAGGAAGGAAAAATATGTGAAAACAAAAATTATCGAGGCGCCTCATAAAGATAACACCATCAAATCTCAAACTAAGGAGAACGTAAAAAAAAAGCAGTCAAGTACAAGTCGAACCGGCACACGGATGGTTCCGTACCAAAAAACCGCAATCGTACCTATGTTATTTGAGATCTCCCCTATTTTGTTTTCCGATTTTGTTTTTTTTTTGATACAGCGGCTACAGAAATAGGTACACTATCTGTGAATATTTAAGCTGTCTTTCTATAACAGTTCCTGAGATAAAGCTTGAAGACAGACGGACTGCGGAGTCTCAGTAACAAGGTCCCGTTTTTACTACTTGGGCATCGGAACCATAACTAGCTTAGCTACGTAGCTTTGCCTACGACGTAGCTTCGCCAACATTGACGTAGCTTCGCCTACATTGGCGTAGCACAGAACAATAGTCTGTGGCTGCATTACAAAAAATCTATTACGGTGAGTGCTATGAAGAGCTCCTTAACAGAATCCCACCACATTTTATTCGATCCGAACTGTATCCGAACATCTTGTATCGTGCAGGGGTGTCACTCTCACAAGTGAAGAGAATATTCCCTAGAAAAAGCGATTCAAAGGACCGTTCCTCTGTCGTGCCATAGAATCTTGAAACTCTGCCAGAGCTCCCCCAGACTAGAACCCCGGTTTCGTAATGCGGAGCGTGTAGAACCATCACATTATTGGACAGCCAATTGGAGGACCACTTGCAACAGTGAAGGTAATCAATTTAAAAAAATACAAACTCCTCGTTATTTTAAAATTCTTGCCTACGTCATAATAACTATTATGAGTCAAATTTGACTCAAATCAGCTCAGCTGTGCTTTAATAAATCAATCAATCACTTTTGTCTTTATAGGAATAAAGAGTAATATCAATCAATCACACTAATAAGTATAACTTACTTAGATTTTTCATCCATTGTTCCATCGAATAAACGTAACTTATGTGAAAAATTTGCCATTTTGCCAACGATATGACCGGCGAAACTGACGGAGTCATTATTCTCACTGTTAAAACAAATGGGAAATGATATATAATTTAATTCTGAAAAAGTGCTCGTGACTTCGCGGACTCAGTGTTCTGTAAACGATCATAGTAGTAAGCAACATTTACTGTGGCCGGTCATGGATGGGTGACCTTCTCGTGATCACTTTGTGACATTTATATGAGAGCGTTTCCATGCTTCTGAAGGCACGTTAAGCCGTTGGTCCCGGTTGCCAATAAAATGGCAGTCGTTAAGCCAAGTCGAAGGCCTTTTTGGGTGGCTTGAAAAATTTCACCAGCGGGCTGGCACAACCTGCGCCTGTCCATATAAACACGGCAATACGGCTCAGCTCCTATTACGTGGGACAAAAATAAATCGAAGAAAAGCTGAAATGTGGGCATATAATATGCCTGTGCCTACCCCTTCGGGGATAAAAGGCGTGATCATATGTATGTATGTTTTCTGACGCACGCGATCAATACTTTAGGATTCAAGACAGAGGTTGTTATCAATGCCGAAAAGTACCTAAACAAAAGTAGGCATATTAATATCTACGAGTAAGTACATAACAAATAAGGAAATGAATATAAAGATTAATTACAATATGTAGTTCTTCACCAATATTGCATCATCCTCACTGAGACTTGAGTCTGTAAAAACACAATAAATAAAAAGAAAAAAAATATGAAAAAGAAATACCTACCGACTAGAAGACTAGTAGGATAACCTCAGTCTTGTAATGACTGGAGAATTATTCAACCAAGTTGAACATCATAATCTTTTCCATAAACGAGTGTAACCCTGATGGGCTATGTTACTGTTAGCCTACCTGAGCTAACGGTAAGATAATGTCGTCATGAAACCGTCTAAAATCCTACGGTGCTACTTCATGCCTGTGTGTGGCCAAGAAAGCTGGGGCGCTGGGCCTGGTAGCGAGGGTTGGCGCTAACTGCACTGTCTGTGCACGCGTGTTTGTGAGGACTACAATTATAAACCATATTATAAACATTTTTCTTTGGGATCAGATAGCGTTGTGTGAAATGTCCGTGAATATTTAATGTCCCCAATAAGATCTTCGTCCTGGGAACATTTTCCACGGGAGTACTCGGTTCTTCAAGCACACAGACTGACAAAAAGCTATGCGGGTTACTCGGTACTAGTCACTATCCGAATTTTTGGGTCATCATCATCGTCGCACCGCTCGCACAGAGCGTTTTTGCTCGTTAAGGTCTGATAGGTTCTTCAAAAAGAGTTTTAGAAGATTTTTGCTGGGTTGGCAGCGCGCGGATTTTTGCCGGGTTGGCAGCGCGAGTATTGCGGTAGTGACACAAACGTCCACAGGCTGCAGTGAAAAAAACTTACGATTGCTATAACGACTAAGTTAGTTTAACGGGAAGGGTTAACGGTAGCATTTGAAATGAATAATGGATTTTTAAAAAATATTTAGCTCGCCAAATTGACGTCGCCACCAGCCTGATGGAAAGCCGTGGCGCATCTAGCGATTGGGGGCCACCTCACGGTCCGTAAGACTTCTGACATTCTGAGTGGTCCTCAAGTTGGCGGCCCTGTAATGTGCCTCTTCACGTTCCTCTTGAAGAACCCGGGATTGTAAGATGAGGGAAACACGTGTGCGGGCAGGTCAACATATCTAATGTTGATGGTATGTACAGATTGTACAGTACATTTATTATAGTTAATATCTTATTACCAGATAATTCCACGTCGATTGTAAGGTAGTCAAAGAGCGTGTCAATTATTTCCTTAGGAACTTTAAAGTACGACGGCGACGCATCTTTTGGTTTTGCCTGGATCGGTTTTGCCAGGTCGCCCTCCAGACAGTAATCACCACGCAGTAGCCTGCGGAAATAACAAAATTTTACTTCTCAAAATAAAAACTGATTTTGATTAATAGTCATTGCACCTTGATTATCGCCTTTCTGACCCGCGGAACACCTGGTTCACCTAGGCTAGGAGTTCCACTGTTTCGTTTGGTTACCTGGGTTCTACGGTCAACTTTCATACCTCTGGTCTACCTAGGTACCTACGTAAAGTACTTAGAGATTTTTTGTAAGTTGCCCTAGTTGAAAGCAATTGTTCGATACTAGTTTGATAGGAGAGAAGTTCAACATCAGTAGCAAATATTCGAAATCAAGTTCGAGTAGCGAATCTACAGAGACTATTTTTGACATTCTATGGATCTCCTGATTTTAAAACATGGTAAATTAGTAATACGTTATATATTGACTAGATTTAGGTATCTTACGTAGGTATAGGTATAGGTTTATGGAGTAGTCGTTTTGTGTTTAGATAGACAATGTCTTACTTTTTTAAATCATAAATAGAGTCGACTTCGTCAGGATAAGTGACATCTGTTAAAGGTAAATAGTACGGCTTCGTAGGTATTTTGATGGAGCTTAGAAATGACGGGACAGGTATTTCATCATACATCTGATTCTCCTCATACTCGTACTCCTCAACGTCAAAGTCATTGTTTTCTGAACTTCCAGCAATTAAAGCATTTTGAAATGAATGGTCTCCTTTATTGAGCGTAGATCTATGAAAATAATGTTCGCATAAGGCAATAAACAGATATTAGATAGGTATAGTTATAGTACGCGCTTGTGGCCCTGCGGACTCAGTGTTCTGTAAACGATCATGGCAGTAAGCAACTTTCACTATGGCCGGTCCTTGGATCGGTGACCATCCATGTGCCCACTTTGTGACATTAATTTGAGCGTTTCCATGATTCGGAAGGCACGTTAAGCCGTTGGTCACGGTTGCCAGTAAAATGGCAGTCGTTAAGCCAAGTTGAGGGCCTTTATAGGCGGCTTGAAAATTTCAACAGCATGCAGTCACAACCTGCGCCTGTCCATTTCAACACGGCAATACGGCTCACCATCTATTACGTGCGACAAATTCTAGAAAAGGAGAAATGTTGGCACATAATATGCCTCTGCCTACACCTTCGGGGATAAAGGCATGACCATATGTAGTGTGTTCTTTTTTGTGTGTTTGTTTGTTTTGTTTGAGTGAGTTCTTTAATGAGGAACTGAAAAATTTCTAGATTTTAATGCTTTTTAATACAGAAAACAAGATTGCTACTTCATGTACATAGTTAATCTTTATTAAATACCTTTCAATTTCCACTTCTTCCACTGTTGCCTCACTTGCGTCATCTAGCATTTGTATTTCAAGCCTTTGTAGGATTTTTTCTCCAATTTCGTCAAATACTTTATTAAGTAGTTCCTACAATCACATAATATATGTAACTACTTATTAAAAGTAATATTTCCACATTCTTACAAAGCATATTATTTACCAAAGTACAAGTTTTTTATCGGCTAAGGAAGACGGAAGATAAAGAATATTCGAAACAAAACCCAGTAATAATATATATTAACTCTGTGATAACAGTGGTAATTTAACACCAATTACCCTCCCCAAATAAAATTGGGAGAGGCCTACTTCTATCAGTTAAGTAGGAAAGTGAGTGTGTGTTAAGATTTATGTGTCGAGAGCATGATACAAAGTTTTTTTTTAA
Source organism: Miltochrista miniata (assembly GCA_933228765.1). NCBI lineage: Eukaryota > Metazoa > Arthropoda > Insecta > Lepidoptera > Erebidae > Miltochrista > Miltochrista miniata. The sequence goes on along the minus strand of OW121757.1, from coordinate 15,888,114 downwards.
ACTTATATGCAAGACTATTGTAGTACGTATTGGATTATCAAGTTGGCAGTCGGTAGAGTTATATATATCAGCATCGACAATATATTATATCAGTGTGTATAAATTTTGCCTACTTACATTTGTCAAATCTAATGGTAGGTACAGTTACAGTACAGACGTATTCATTATTAAACATTCAATGATTTTTTTTTATCGTCGTAGATTTTTAGAGCCCTTTTTTGAAATCCTACTTTTTAATTTAGGCAAGTGCCTGTGCCTACTTACCAACAAAAGCAATGATGATTACCTCGTAAAACATAGTTCCTAGAGCAACTAGATCTTCAATATGTCCTTCTATGTAATTATTGACATTTTTATTAACCGCTATTCTTTGACATTCAAGATTTAAAATCCCAGCTTCATTAATTATTATGTCAGACGTTGGCGATTCATACCAAGTTTTGACATTTTCAATTTTGCGAAGAGTGTTTTCGCCTTCAATCAGTTGGCCAAATGCTACAAATCTCCTATTCATCCAGGGAGCAGGTTGAAGTAGAACATAGAATTGTGTGGAACAATCTATGTGTCTGCAAACAGATGCAGTAAAGTTTTGTAAAATCAAGTCTTCTTTAAAAGTTTAGTTACCAAAGCTAAAATGTTGACCCCAGCTAGGCAGCTGGGGTCAACATTCATTTTAACTTTATCTTTAAATCGGTAGGTCTAAGATACTTTCAAGGAAGGCTCCTTGAAAGTATCTTAGACCTACCGATTTAAAGATAAAGTTAAAATTGAAGTTCTTTATTACATATTCATCGTCCGAACGACATGCCTTCTCAAATATCTAAATACTATCATGACATGATGATTGCTTTAAATTGTCCGACGCGACCAGATGAGCTGATGTTTGGTCAAATGCTTTGGTCAGCCACAAAAGTTGGTATTTAGCCGCAGGAAGAAAAGGAGGTACCTACTCTTAGTGCGTAGGGAATCATCGTCTCGTCTTGTCAGTAGGATAAGTAAGCTATAAAGGGGAATAAAATACCTGCCATTGTTAACCATGCCGAGTACTCCTCTTCTATCATGTGGAACAATGAAATTTTCACAGTTCAGTTCGTTAGGGCTTTTGAGAGCAAAACCGCCGCACTGTATCCAGCAGTCTTGAACAATACGGTGGATAGGAGTGCCTGAATAGCCACCTCTTGTTGATTGACACATTCTTATAAAGTTTTGACATGTAAGAGGGGCTATATCGGAATATAACTGTAAATTTCAGTAGTTTATTATACTTCTTAGAATTATTGGCTGTAACTGAAGGAAATTCGGTGTAACTTACCATAAATATCAAATATCCTGCTTGCACACTGCCGATAGAAATATTCATGTAGACACATGGGCTCTGGAAAAAATATTGACTATCGTTCTATGTTCAAGAAGGAAAGACTCGAAAGTCATATGAAAATCCCAGTCAGCGTAGCTCAGAGTAATGTGATTATTTGGGTTTAAGAGCCGTTATTATGGCAACAAACTTGCAGTTTGCAGGGTGTCTCTATAACGTCGTAGAAGTCAAGGAGGAAGAGAACAGGAAAATACAAGGCTTCGCTATTTTTCGGAAAAGCAGTACCACCTACACAGTAAAAGCGACAGCTTTTTCAGATCCAGTTAATCTTTGTAGAATCTTGCCAAGATGGAACTTGGGAATCGCTGTCTGACCATACGTCTGTGAAATGTACTAGGTTGAAGTTCTAAAACTAAACACATGTTTAGGTATTCAGTGTAGAAAACTTTTGTTGAGGCAAGAGGTAGGTTTTAAGCAGATGTGTCAGATATTATGCTAATTGCAAATTCTTTATCATGATTGATTGGGGGATAACTGAGTAGAAATAGAGAACGGAAATCTAAAAAACTCACACCAGAAGACTTTATGAAATCGGCGAACTGCTGAATTCCTTCTTTGTAATAATCTAAATACACATTATAAACGTATTTAGTTTCAACAAACTCTTTGAGTTCGTCTTCACCACCAAAGAATTCGTTGTCCTTAAGTACAGCTACTTGTGATTTTAGACAGAATGCTAAACCACCATATTTACGTTTCAAATCATTCCACACTTTCGGCCATTCTACTCCTGTGAGACCTGTAATAGTTACAATGAAAGTAGTAGCATTGGTACGGACAAGTATTATATCTTATATATATATAAAAAAAATTAAATTTAAAATTTAAAAAACCCCCGACTTACAAAAAAAGAACGATAAAAAGTAAAAAAATAACTATTATGTTATGACCTATCTACCCTAAGTACTGGACCTTGGGATGCGGGGTCCTACTAACATCTTAAGGACCCCAATGGGTCGGATCCTCCTCGTGGTGCATCCTGGGCAACGGAGTAGCGACCACTCCCCTTCCTCTGTGGGGGAGTTGTGCTACTCTGGCTAATTCCGGCCGAGGCGGGAGTAACCCACCTGTGGGTTGCTCGGTGGTGTGTGTTGCTGCCGGCCGTGCCGTTATTCACGGCCGGCAGCAGCAATGATGGGTCGCCGTCGCTTCGCCTCCTTTGCTGGCGAGACGATGGCGGCAAAGTGGGAGAGGCACTGCGTGGGGGGCGGGAGTTTGGGTAGATGCTCCCGCCCTGCCATGCAGTTCGGGCTGCCGGCCGTGAATAACGGCGCGACCGGCGGCAACAGTGCTGGGCCGCTGTCACCTCGCCAGTTGACGAGGTGATGGCGGCAAAGCGGGAGGTGCACTGTGCGGGGGAGCGGGAGTAACCGATAATGCTCCCGCTCTGCCGTGCAGTTCGGGGGCGCCGCGGTGAGGAGTTACTGCGCGCCCCCGATTGTTCCTTGACCGTGGGCGTAAGGTCGGGGGACCCCGCCCACCAACGGTCACATGGCGGTGGGCACCTTTTCCGTGTTCCTGGGGTGCCCATTAGCGCACGCCTGCGCCAGCCGCTCTCTGTCTCCTCTATTACAGAGGGGCGCTCGAGAGCGGTGCAGGCGTGGACTTCAGCTCCTTAGGGAGCTTTGGGGAGCCGCCCATCTGGCTCCCCCGGGGAGAGCCCCGAATAAACGGGGCGCCCCTAGCCGGGTCGACGTGAATAATCTTTTGATATCCCTCGGCCCGGCTAAAGGGTGAGGAGGAACACCGCGGGGTTTAGTGGGTAGGACGGTCCATTCCGGACCGGGCCGGGAGTCCCACACACCATCCCAGCTGCCCCCGCAGCTGGGATGAAGGCGCGTAAATGCGTTCCCCGCGTCAACAAAAAAAAAAAAAAAAAAAAAAAAAAAGTACTGGACCTTTATTATTATTATAGGTAGCTATATTATTTACGTATTCATATTTTTAACTAACAATTGGTCTCGTCGAGGGACCGCTCTATACCTAAACAGAGACAGACGTACAATTAGGTTATGACTAGCTGAGCGGTCCTCGACGAGACAAACTGTTAGTTAAAAATATGAATACGTAAATAATAAAATAGCTACCTATAATAATAATAAAGGTTCAATACTTTTTTTTTTTTTTTTGTTGACGCGGGGAACGCCTTTACGCGCCTTCATCCCAGCTGCGGGGGCAGCTGGGATGGTGTGTGGGACTCCCGGCCCGGTCCGGAATGGACCGTCCTACCCACTAAACCCCGCGGTGTTCCTCCTCACCCTTTAGCCGGGCCGAGGGATATCAAAAGATTATTCACGTCGACCCGGCTAGGGGCGCCCCGTTTATTCGGGGCTCTCCTCGGAGTAGCCAGATGGGCGGCTCCCCAAAGCTCTTTAAGGAGCTGAAGACCACGCCTGCACCGCTCTCGAGCGCCCCTCTGTAATAGAGGAGACAGAGAGCGGCTGGCGCAGGCGTGCGCTAATGGGCACCCCCGGAACACGGGAAAGGTGCCCACCGCCATGTGACCGTTGGTGGGCGGGGTCCCCCGACCTTACCGAACTGCACGGCAGAGCGGGAGCATTATCCGTTACTCCCGCTCCCCCGCACAGTGCACCTCCCGCTTTGCCGCCATCACCTCGTCAACTGGCGAGGTGACAGCGGCCCAGCACTGTTGCCGCCGGTCGCGCCGTTATTCACGGCCGGCAGCCCGAACTGCATGACAGGGCGGGAGCATTTACCCAAACTCCCGCCCCCCACGCAGTGCCTCTCCCACTTGGCCGCCATCGTCTCGCCAGCAAAGGTGGCGAAGCGACGGCGACCCAGCATTGCTGCTGCCGGCCGTGAATAACGGCACGGCCGGCAGCAACACACACCACCGAGCAACCCACAGGTGGGTTACTCCCGCCTCGGCCGGAATTAGCCAGAGTAGCACAACTCCACCACAGAGGAAGGGGAGTGGTCGCTACTCCGTTGCCCAGGATGCACCACGAGGAGGATCCGACCCATTAGGGTCCTTAAGATGTTAATAGGACCCCGCATCCCAAGGTTCAATACTTAGGGTAGATAGGTCATAACATAATAGTTATTTTTTTACTTTTTATCGTTCTTTTTTTGTAAGACGGGGGTTTTTTAAATTTTTAATTTAATTTTTTATTTCATGCTGTTTATAGGTATTTTATAGGGGTTTTTTAATACCAATATACGTATAGTCTATCAACAATTATTCAGAGCTAATGCGAATTGCGCGGAGTGTGGTTTCAGAATTAGAAATACATTCCACTCCTTATATCATTCGAATGGCTAAACCGATTTTCATAAAATTTGCGGTATCGTGATGTATAAGTTATGCCCTTTCATTTGATACCCAACACGGGTATATTTGAACACATTCAATTTTTCATCACCACTTTTACCCCCCATATCTTAGAAATGGCTTCACCGATTTTTATAAAACATAGCTAAGAACACTCTCCCCTAACCCATCTTTCAAACAAAAGAAACAGAATCAAAATCGGTTCATCCGTTTGGGAGCTACGATGCCACAGACAGACTTACACACACACACACACAGACACACACACACACACACACCCACACACACGTCAAACTTATAACACCCCTTCCGGGTTTCCGTCGGGGGTTAAAAATGAATCGCAAAATGTGTTGGTAAGCGCATAACTGCAGAACGGGTGGACCGATTTCACTAATCCTTTTTTTGTTGTGTAAGGTATTGTCAGGAGAAGGTTCTTATGGAAGAAAAAATATTGTATTCCCACGGGAACTGGAACTACGCGGGTGAAACCGCGTGACGTCCTCTAGTTAGATATAAATTTTTATTAAGATTAGGTATCTTTATAGGATCTAAATGCTTCCTTGTGCATTCCAGCTCCTATTCGAAATTGTCCTAGACCAATCTGGAAACGGGTCAAATGCATGTCGTGTTACGCGTCAATGACATACAAACATATATGTATGTTATTAACATATGGTCACGCCTTTATCCCCGAAGGGATAGGCAGAGGCATATTATAAGCCCACATTTCACCTTTTTAGAATTTGTCCCACGTAATAGGTGGTGAGCCGTATTGCCGTGTTGAGATGGACAGGCGCAGGTTGTGTTGTGACTAAAAGGCTTTCAACTTGGCTTAACGACTGCCATTTACTGGCAACCGGGACCAACGGCTTAACGTGCCTTCCGAAGCACGGAAAAGTGGTCACATGGATGTTCACCCATCCAAGGCTGGCCATATTGAAAGTTGCTTACTGCAATGATCGTTTACAGAACATTGAGCCGAGGGGCCACCAGCGCATTTTCTCCATTGGCCACCTATTTTTCGAAAACTGTAAGTGTGGCATTTGTTTAAGATATTCGAGTGAATGAAAATGGCGAAAGTCTGCTAGAAGTATGTTTGGATAGGAATCTTGTGGTAACCAACACCATATTTAACCACAAAGATATCCACTTGTATACAAGGAAACAAGAAAGCCAGAGAAGCATGATTGATTTTGTGATAGTAGACGCAAGAATGAGAAAGAATGTGCTGGACACCCGGGCATACCGCGGTGCCGGGATTGACACAGATCACTTCTTGGTAATTAGCCGAGTAAGAGGTCTGTTTCAGCGGTGGCGGCATCGTGCGCATAAGCCCATTAGTGTACTGGAGCGCATTAAAGTCGAAAATTTGAAAGATATAAGCGTGAGAGAGGAATTTGTGAGTAAATTGAGCGAGAAATTCGAAAATTCAGAGGAAATATGTGAGATGGAAGAATTATAGAAGATGATTAAGGAAGGTCTCGTAAAAGTTGCAGTGGAAGTATGTGGGATAAGCAAAAGGCGACATGGATGTCAGGTAAAGAGTATGTCTGCAGAAGTTTTAAAAGTTTTGTCTGATAAGAAGCAAGCATGGTTGAACTGGCTGGCTACAATGGCCAATCAAAGAATGCAGAAGGCAACGGATGAGGATGTAAAAATGGCAAAGGATGAGTATAAAAGGTATAAGCGTGATGCGAAAGAAGTGATGAAAAGTAAGAGAGAGAATGATGAGGATGACTTTCATAACAGGTTATCTGATGACTTCCAACAGAATATGAAATTCTTTTGGAAGTCTATAAGAACAATGAGGACTGAACAGACTACCTCACAATTTAAACAAATCAGAAACCATGATGGTAGTTTTGTGATAGGAGAGGAATGTGTGTTAAAAAGGTGGAAGGAATATTTTGAAAGTTTATTTGAAAAAGAGGATATGCAAAGGGAGACTCATGTCTCGGAAATGAATGAACTTGATAATGAAAGCCACTTAAGTATGGAAGAAATTGTGGAAGCGTTGAATAGTATGAAATTAGGAAAGGCTGCTGGGATTGATAGAATTTCTGTCGAGATGCTGAAAGCGGGTCGTGGCGTGGTAGCTTGCCAGCTGTACCGCCTTTTCAATCTTTGCTGGCGAAATGGCAGAGTACCAGAAGAATGGTGCAAATCGGTCATAGTGCCGCTGTACAAAGGTAAAGGGTCACAGCAAGAGTGCAAAAACTACCGCGGCATAAGCTTGCTCAGTGTCGTAGGCAAATTGTATGCGAAAGTTTTGATTAAAAGAGTGATGAATGAAACTAAAGGAAAAATGTGGGATGTACAAGCAGGATTTATGAAAGGAAGGGGATGCACGGATCAGATCTTTTCACTAAGATGCCTAGCTGAAAAGTTTTTGGCAAAACGCCAAAAAGTCTATTGCATCTTCGTGGACTTAGAAAAGGCCTATGACAGAGTGGTGAGGAATGAACTGTGGTCAACACTGTTCATGTATGGAGTGAACAGCAACTTGATACGAGCATTGAAATCTCTATATGAGGGCTCCAGTGCTTGTGTCAGGATCAATGGAGCTTGCACAGACTTTTTTCCCATCGAAAAAGGTGTGAGGCAAGGCTGTGTAGCGTCACCATGGCTGTTCAACCTTTATATAGACAGTTGTTTGAAAGATCTACAAGAGTGTGCGTATGGACTAAAAATGAATGAGCTAACCGTCAAATGCCTCCTTTATGCTGATGATCAGGTAATACTGGCATCATCGGCGGAGGAGTTGCAGTTGATGGTTAATGTAATGAACGATGCGCTTAAAAGTAGAGGAATGAATGTTAATGTAAGCAAGACAAAAGTAATGGTTTTTGAAAGAGAGAAATGTATGACTGATTGCTCGATATTGATCGAAGGTAAGAGCGTGGAACAGGTGAAAGAGTTTGTTTATTTGGGTTCAAAATTTGCAAGAGATGGAAAGTGTGACAATGATATTGAAAGAAGAGTTTTGGCAGGAAATCAAGTGAATGGAGCCATTCACACCTTTATGAACAGTCAGAACGTGTCTAAAAAGGCAAGGATGGCTGTACATAGAGGAGTGCTTGTCCCTACACTTATGCATGGTAGTGAAAGTTGGGTGTGGCAGGAGAAGCATGAAAGTAAAATTAATGCAGTGGAAATGAGAAGTTTGCGAAGTATAGCTGGAGTGACATTGATGGATAAAGTAAATAATAGTGTGATAAGGGAACATTGCGGCATGACAGAAGATGTAGTGACTAAGATAGAAAAAGGGATGCTCAGATGGTTTGGACATGTGGAGAGAATGGATGGAAATAGGCTGACGAAACAGATTTATGAGGCGAGAGTGAATGGGCAAACTGGTAGAGGTCGACCTCGGCATACTCAAGTCGATAAAATCGACAATCTTCTGAGAAAAGGCCAGGTCAAGAGTACCCTTAACCGAAGAGCATGTATGAAGACACTTATGAAAGTTGAAGAAGCGAAAGTTGTTTGCCAGGATCGTAGCAAGTGGAAAGCCATAGTCTCTGCCTACCCCGTTGGGAAACAGGCGTGATGTTATGTATGTATGTATGTATTTTTTCAGGAATTAGTCTACCACTTTGCGGCCGTGACACGACATGCCAAATTACTGAATAATTTTGTACGTATCTAAGTAGGTATTATCTTTTGAACACAACAAAATGTAGGTAACTAAAATAAAAATAAATAAATAAATATTCACGGACATTTCACACAACGCTATCTGATTCCAAAGTAAGCTAGGAATAACCTGCTTGTGACATGGGTATCAGTCCACAGATATTAATACTTATATACTTTTAAATACATACATATTATAGCTACAGTCGACTCTCGTTAATTCAAACCTGCGATAATTCGAACCTCGCTATAATTCAAAGCTATCATGAGTTCCCTACAAAATCTCTTTATATTTCGAACTAAATCAATACAATTTTATACACTTGGTAATTCGAACGAAAAAATCATTGCTATATAACAAAACGACGCGTTAATTCGAACTCATCGGCGTCCAACACTCCATAATTCAAAGTTGCAGAGAGAAGGAGGGGGAAAGATTGTATGTAAGTACATTTTGCGACAAGTTCAAACTTGTAGCAACGTACATGAGCCTTTGTTTTTGTTGTGATTACTAATAGTTTGACTATTCGACACACACTTCTAACGAATTGGCTGTTTAGTTATCATTCAGTTACTGTTACCTACTCTTTCGTTGGTATACAGATTAAAAGTTTGTGTTAGTTATGAGCCCTAGAAAGTATAAATGTTTGACGATTGCTGAAAAGAAGAAGTTAATCGAGAAAGTAGAGGAAGGTGAGAAGAAAAGTGACGTTGCAAGATTAATTAATTTACATAATGAATACATGTTTGTACACTAATGTACCTCTAAACTTTTGAAATTGTTATAGAATAGCAGATAATAAAATTAATAATTGATTACCACTTAATAATTCGAAGGTTTATTTATTTTCTCTCACAAATTTCGAACCATTTGATATTTCAAACACTCGATAATTCGTAATATTTTAAGAGTACCTCGAGTTTCGAATTAACGAGAGTCGACTGTACATAGAAACACCCAGACTCTTGAGACAAACATTTATGGGTCACACAAATATTTGTCTCCGGTGGGACTCGAACCCACGACCTCCAGCGCCGCAGGCGGTATCACTACCGACTGCGCCACAGAGGCAGTCAAAACTGACTTTGGTAAGGTTCTGATTGCTGTAATGTGTGCCTACCTATGAGAGTAGGTATGTATGTATATAGAAAAGACATACCCCTTTTTGGCAGTCGGGTTTAAGAAAAAGGCATAGTTCCGATGACTTCGCGAGTATCTACCTATTGTTCGCAGTGAAATATCTTGCTTTAGTTTAGTCGGAGCCACATTTAGGTGTAGGAATGACAGTCTTAATAACAACAATCAAGTAACCCCCGCGGACTCAGTGTTCTGTAATTGGAGCAAAAAAACCCAGTAGTTCCGTCATGGAACTACGCATTGGAACTACTGGGATACGGCGCGCGGCGTAAACGATCACTGTAGTTAGTATCTAGGGTCAAGTGTTCAACAATGAAACAGTGGTACACAATAAAACATAGTAATATTTCCAAAACGCGTCGTTGGCAGTTAGTGCAATATATCGCGTAAGGACACTCAATAGATACCACTGGCGCATCCCAGTTTGCGGCGGCACCGCGTGAGAAAAGACGCGTCTGCGGCTCATTTTTACTATTTTCGTCAAAAATTGAAGTATTTCTGGCTATCTTTAAAGATTTTTCATTATTTAATGGTTAGGAATATTCTATTTTTTATGATTATCCTGCATTCTACATGTTTTGTAGATTATTTTGGCATATATCATTTGTTTCAAAGTTACAATTTTGTGAACATAAATTAAAAGTTAGTTAGATAAACCCTAGGTAGTCAACAATGAAACAGTTTAACAATGGACACAATGAAACACTGTTTTATTGTGTACCATCATAAGATATCTATATAAATCTAGATTTTTATTGGTTGATATTGTGTAACCTTATCTATTAAAATTTGTTTTTATTTTAAGATGGCGCGTAACAAAGCTGTAAAAAGGACGCGGGGCGTATTGCTTACCAAATGGCAAAAATTAACAATATTCGATATTCTGTTAGCTGGGAAAATGGCTGGAATTGAATGTTTACGGTCTTATAAATCAGGGCATGCAGAACTGTCATTAAAAAAACCTGAAACATGCAGCATGGCACGTCGTGCCACTGCATTTAACGTAGAAACGGACTGCTCTTTCTTTAATAACTACCTACATTAAACAAAATTTGAATTAGGCACAGTTTATTTATGGTGTTTCATTGTTGAATATATGGTGTTTCATTGTGTACGACTATATGGACACAATGACACAAATCCCATTTCTTAGTTTTTATTTCTTTGTCGATTCAAATCACTTTATTTGAAAAATCTATAAATGACATTCGATACCCAATCGTATTGACTAGATGCCTGTAAAATTATAGACTTCTATCAGCAAAAACATAAGATGTACGAGGTTATGAACTTTTAGTGTTTCATTGTTGAACACTTGACCCTACCTAACTTTCACTATGGCCACTTTGTGACATTTATTTGTGAGTGTGCTTCGGAATCTACGTTGACGTTCTTAGCCAAGTGGAAGGCATTATGGGCAGCTTGAAAAAATTTAAACAGCAGGTATCACAACCTGCACCGGTCCTTTTCAACACGACAATCCGGCTATTCCATGGTTCGTTACCGTTACAAAAAAAAAGTTATAAAAGGTGAAAAGATGGCATATATTATATTACTTACGCGTATGCTAGCTAGGGGACAAAGGCGTGAATGTATGTATGTAAGTAACTGAACATACGAACCTCTTATCACAGGTGCTTCAAACAGTTGCTGTCTGCACTTATGTAATCCTTTTACTAAATAGACACAATAAAGAAATTCTTTTGTGACTCTGTTTCCAATTATCGTAAATTTAATGCGATCTCTTTTATCATTTTCCTCTCCAACTTTAGATACTTTATTTGTTTTAGTAGCGGTAAATTTAGGATTTGCTACCGAATTATGAGCATGTTTATATGAATTCGAATGTTGTGATCTAATCCGGTTTTTCCACGGATGATGCGATTGTTTCTCTGCTTTTGGAGGTAGCTCCGGTTTAAAAAGTGGCATGTCTTGGAGTTAAATTATTTGTCTTTCGTGAATTTGTAAAATAAATAGTAAAAAATATAGCAATACCAATAAAAAATACATAATACAAATTAAATAAACACAATAACAAATGTTGGTTAGGTCCCAATAAGACAGCTAACGTCGTTTGGTGATAGCAATCTTTTTAGTCAATAGATTAAAAAGATGTATTCTGAAGATGTTGACTTGGAAGGAGGGAAAAATAAACCTCTTAGTTGTCCGGATACTTTAGTCTACAATAATGAATTAAAGGCGATTGTGGAAGCTGATGATACTCAATATACAGTTGTGCTAGCAGCAGTGCTTGATCTTAGCATCAAAACCATATTGCTCCATTTGCGACATATTGTCGAGGTAATAAAGCTTGATTGATGGGTGCCCCACGAACTTTATGATAGCCAGCGCAACGTACCTACGCATCCAGACCTGCCTCGTGATGGTCAACATGCACATATATGAAGGAATTTGGAAACGAATTGTTACGTGTGAAGATAAATGAATTCGGTTCGATAAACAAAGCGCTCAGCAAGTTGGTTAGATCATAGATTTAGAATTCCCTTCTTCTTGGTTCATAACCAAAGCTATGCCTTACACGAAGATGACTCCTAGAAAGGTGATGGCCACTGTTCGGTGGTCTAGTGCGGGTGTAATTCATCACAGGTTTTCAAAACAGCATGAATATTAGCTGCTGCGTTGAACAAAAACAGAAACAGAACTCACTGATCTGTATTAATAATTAATAGATAGGTATATTGTATTATATAATTGTAATTGTATATTGTATTAATAATTAACACAAATCAGTGGACGAACTGAAGATAATGATCGAGAAGCTTGCGCATTTGTAACCAGCTTTGGTCAATGCCTAGGTTGTCCCCAAGGCTCCTATACAACAACGCATGACCCCGTACTGCACAACAGACAGTCTCGATATCGAAGCTGCAAGAGTTGGGGTTAGAAGCTCTCCCACACCCCCCATACCTACTTTTACAAAATTTGAACAACTTCCTTGGCGGAAAAAAAAAACAATTCCCGAGACCGTAAGTAGTACCTACAAATTGTATTTGAAATGTTTGTTGCCTCCCGTTCAGCTGATTTTAACAAGAAGGGCATCAGTATACTAGGTACCACTGCGTTGTCAAAGGGGAATTACATGGGTGATTGGTTATAATAATGTGAAAAATGTACCTACAGTACCTACCTACCTACCTATTACAAAAATGTTACTTATTAATATGCTCTAAAAAAAGTCCTTAACGGCATATGTCTATCTTTAAAGTTTCGCTTACAATAACCTTCCTAACTAGTTCTGAAATATTAATAGCACTCTCTTTCCCTCTTATGTGAAGCTAACGAAGTTACGACGGTAGTACCTAAATGCGGGAAATATGACATTACTTTAAATATGACTACCACAGCTCTCTCTTTCTCTCTTATGTGACGCAAACGAAGCTGCGATAGTCAGCTCTAATGAAAGTTAGTGACGCGACGGAAGTAAATGCGACGAGAATCAGTATACTTATTGCTTATACTAAGAATATCACAGCTCTTTCTGTCTTTTTCTCGTGAAATTAAATTGCGCGCGTCAGCTAGTTAAGACATAGAGTTACATTAGTAACGCTCTGTGCACATCACAGTCGAGTTTTATTTAAGACTGTACAAAGTTAGACTCTTTGCCTTGCATAAGTAAAAAAAATAAAAGATGTCGACGTCGTTGTCAAACTCTGATGTCAACATTGTCTGTCAACTGATACAAATGTAAACAAAAGTAATTTGAAAAAATGTGTGCAACTTTTTAAGATATTCTCAAAAATATTCTAATGATACGAATGAAAAGTGTTACGTTATTACCAGTGACATTATAAATAACAGTTTCATACTAATTTTTATTCATCTAAAGCTAAAGAGAGTACTTTAAAATGAATAATAGTCACACACAAACCTTTTCTGTGCTAAGTGGCGATCTTTGCAATCTACTTTATTCAAAAGAATATGATAAAGAAGAAGTAAATGCTCTTATAGATGAATTAAATGCTAAACCATATAAGGCAGAGTTATTTGTGAGAAAACATGTAAGTTTATAGGTTATATTCTTACTGTACAGTTACTCAGAATGTGCTTGAGTCTATGTGATGATTTAATTTTTCAGGATGCTGCAACTTTGATGACGGCTCTATGTTTAAATGTCAAGTCTACAGATGAGTTTTTAGCTGCGAAAACTGCTCACTTAATCAATAGTATTATCACAAAACAAAATGTACAATTTGGATCAGATTACCTTTGGAAAGTCATATCTTGGCATATAGAATGTCTTAAGAAGTGTTCTGAGATGGTTTTACCTGATATATTACACAGTATTCAATGTATATTACAGTCTAATGCTACAGCCAGTTCTGAGGTCTGTATTAAATTTTTATGTACTTTTTTAGAGAGTAAAACTGAATGCCGTTAGCTCTGTTACCTCTGCATTGTTACCTCCCACCTACTTACCCTAAATACTTCCAATTTATAGGCAAAAGATTCAGCTTCGTTATTTAATTGAATCACCTGGTAGGTTGTAATTATATATTACTGAATCACTACACAATTATCGGGTAGTATCATTAGTACTGAAATTATGTGGTGAATCACAGAAAATCCTAACAATCGTAAACAAGTCACGAGCAACTAGTCTGTATAATATGGTATAGTACCTAGTGTAATATAATTGATGACCAGTGATACTGAAAATCCTGCAGGGTTCAGAAAAAAAGGAGGAAAGTAAACAGTAGGCCGTACTCTAGGAATCTTAAGTTGGTATTCCTTACTAATATACAAATGATGATGATCATCGTGGACATTGACTTAGGGCCACTGAAAAGTTTTGCCTGACTGAAAAAGTGGCTTCCAAAGTTTGAACATTAAAAAGAGCAAACTTTTAAATTTACAAAAAAATATCTGCCTCTATCCTTTTCCATATCACCCTAGCGTTGTCCCAAGGTCCTGCCCTTCATCAAATTTGACATTTGGTTAGAGGTCACATTTCTTACCCTATATTTGGTAGTGTTGGTAACATACTGCTACCAACCACTTTCCCTCCAAACTGCTATAGGCACAAATGTGTCAGTCTCATTATATTCCTTATTATCAGCTAATGCAGCAGGTTTTGCCACTGGTTTGGGCTTTAGAGATCTTTAAATTTTGTTCTTGGTGAGACTTCATTATCTGGCTAGTTTTAAATAGTTTTGTTTCTGGTGCACCTTTTTAATTTTTAATTTAATTAATAAATGTCTTTCACCCTTTACAGTTTACTGAAGATTTGATTGGTAGTCAAGGAATACTTCTTAAACTTTTGGACCCAAATAAAAGTTCATCACAAAATTTAGTTCAGATACAACTATTAGCAATGAAATGCCTAATATATGTCTTAACGGCTTTAGAAGAGAGTAAAAATGAGACCAATATGACTTCAGAAATGAAAGAAAAAATCTCTGAAGTGGTTGTTAATTTTTTATTGAAAGGATACACAAAATCTCAGGATGAATTCTTGTATTGTAAAGTAAGTATTAAAAAGCACCCAAACTCCAAAAACATCATTTTCAGATCACAAGGGACTGAAACAAGAGATCTCAGCAATGGTAGTCGTTTACACTAACACTGTGGTTGTCAAGAAATAGTTATTAATTCATTATTAACCCCGCGCCTTAGGGATACTTATTCCTGTGATAAAAAGTAGCATATCTGTTATTCCAGGCTTTATAATTTATCCCTGTAACAAATTTTAGCCACATCCTTTAGAGAGTGAAAAAGTAAAAAAATCTAGACATCTGCACATCTACACTAAACTTGATGCAATTTTTTGCATCTATACATATTATATTACATATAATAAAATGATAGAAAAGTCAAAACTGTACATTGGAAATATTTAAAAAAAAATACTCGCTGGGTGTTCAACATAATATACCAAAGCCGAAAATATAGTTAGAAATTTTTTTGTCTGTTTGTCTGTTTGATTTGCTTTGTCCGGAAGGATCTCGAGAAGTACTCAATAGATTTGATTCAAATTTTGCACAAATATTCACTAGGGGTAGGGTCTTAAAATAGGCTATATATTATCACGCTACAAATCCTAGGGGCTAAGCAGAGAGCAATCAAATTGGCATTATAACATAATTTTCACGCGTACGAAGTAGCGGGCAACAGCTAGTTTATAATATTAGCACAAATTAGAGATAGTACAGATGGAAAACTCATGTATGTAGTTATTTTTCACACCTACCCTCTGCTGCACTCACTCGCTCACAAATCAGTATCATAAATTCGGCTGAAGCCGCCTGTCCTTGTGTCTGTGAACTCAGTGGACGTTGTCTATGTGTGCGTAGCCTCAGCGAATTTAGTATGTAGGTCTCCATCTGTACTATCTCTAATTTGTGATATTATAATAGTAAGACTTTCAAAATTAATAATTTCAGGTTGTAATATCTGCACTGAGAGTATTGTCACAACTGTACTTCAATGATCCTAATATCAGCATACCTTTGCCAGAAGTTATGGGCATATCACGGTATTTCATTCTGTATGGATTAGTCACGCAAGGGAATCGACCTGAGAAGATAATGCCTGCGCAGCAAACTATAGCAATGCCACCCATTGTACCTATTCCAAACCCAAAAGGCGGAAAGGTGAGGACATTTTTTTTTTAGTTTCAGCTTTAGAAATATTTACAGTTTCTATTATTCTATTTCATATTATGTCGCATACAAAATATTACGGGTCGGCATTCGAATTACGCATCCTCGATAGCGCGTAGTTTTTTTTTATACGTGTTTGAAGTTACGTGTTACGGAACGTTATTTTTTGTTAAACGTGTCTTTATTATTAACTTTTTAATTTTTCATTATAGTTATTTATTGTTTTACACATAATTAGTTCTAAAATGTTTTCATGTGTCATAAAAAATGAACAAAAAAGAACAAAAAAACAATACAAAATATAACAATGAAACGGAATGTCTCTGCCATCTTGATGTGGGACTTCTCCTCGTCTCCCCGAGTGGGACGAACGGGAAGTCTCAAAAATAATATTTAATCGGTTCCCGATCGTCCCCTTCCTAATTCAAGAGGGGATAAAATTAACACTGCGCAATCCGACTTGGATAGGTTAGGTTAGAAGGCTAAGACGGGAGCGGAGCGGAGCTCCCGTCTTAGCCTTCGTGGTTTTTTTTTATAACCACCTAAAGAAAACCTATTTCGTCCCCCCAAAAAAATTAAGAAGACCATCGGGAAAATAAAATAACGAAGTCCCGTTCGTCCCACTAGGGGGACGAAGTTATGGGGACAAACGGGAATACACGCGAGCGAGTTAGGTCTGACGACGAGAGAAGCGAGGAGGAGGATAAGGTTACTTGCGACTGCAATGCCAGATGTTTCCCTCTCCCCTCCCTCCCTCCCCCCTCCTCCGCACCCCTAACTAGGATGCGTAATTCAAATGCAACCCCTTTTGTTTAGTTAGAACTGTGACCCCCAGTAAATGATTCGATTAGGTTAGGTTAGAACTGTGACCCCCTGTGCACAAGCCGAGCGAGCGAAGCGAGCGTTACGCGGCAGCGGCCGGTGAGTGCTTTGAGATACCAATTGAAAGTGATTTATTATATAAAATGAAAAGACAAGTCAAAAGAACATGATGAAGCGCTCGTGGCCCCGCAGACTCAGTGTTCTGTAAACGATCACTGCAGTAAGCAACTTTCACTATGGCCGGTCCATGGATGGGTGACCATCCATGTGATCACTTTGTGACATTTATTTGAGCGTTTCCGTGCTTCGGAAGGCACGTTAAGCCGTTGGTCCCGGTTGCCAGTAAAATGGCAGTCGTTAAGCCAAGTTGAAGGCTTTATTTCAACAGCAGGCAGTCACAACCTGCGCCTGTCCATTTAAACACGGCAATGCGGCTCACAACGTATTACGTGGGACAAATTATAAAAAGGTGAAATGTGGGTATATAATATGCCTCTGCCTACCCCTTCGGGGATAAAGGCGTGATGATGACTATTGGTTTCCTAACTTTGAGGAGTGGTCGGGGGGATTCCCCACATCCCCCTCGCCCTCCCCCCTCTCCTCCCCGCCCCCTATCGAGGGTGCGTAATTCAAATGCAACCCCAATATTACTTCATAGTGATAAGGCCTCTCTCTATACACTAATTGGATATAAAAAATGTATTTAAAATGCAAAAATTCGTAGATGCATGTGTCATCAACACGAGCCAAATCTTATTTGAAGCTTACTTATTTTTACAGAAACAAAAACTCAGAAAACAAAGAAACAACGCAATTGAAAGTTTAAAAAAAGAAATACCAGTTTCAGACCGTAGCTTGATGAAAGATGTTGACAACTTTGAAAATAACTCGGCATACAAACCGGCCAGTAGGAATTACTTGGAACCTCAAAAAGCTAAGAACTATTTAGCGTTGACCAGTGATTCGGATATGTCAGATATAGAGAATAGTCGAGAAGTGAAATTGATCGCTCTGAAATCTAGAGTGAGACAGAGTGCTTCGAATTTGCTACTGGTATTAGTTAAGGTGAGTAAAAATATTGATGTCTGACTAGCTGAAGAAAATATTTGTAACTACCTTTAGTTTGACCCCTGGTGAAGTTTTCGTACCCACTCCTTACAGGAACTTGTCCCCAGAATAATTTCAGCCAAAATCGTTCCGAGTTTGGAGCATGATTGAGTAACAGACATGTTCACGAACTTTTACTTTTCTTACAAGCTTTAATTTAACTTTCAATGTAGGTATAATAATGTAGGTATGTTTGGGTGGAATCTGGAAACTCAATTTTGAAACAGATATCTTCCACAGATTAAGTAATAGCTGTTGCCCACGACTTCGTACGCTGCATTTTATATGTGATTCTTTCGATTGATATAACTTTTTTTATTTATGAACTGGTTGACATAAAACAAACACTAAATGTTAAGTGGAGCAAACTGCAATGCAATAAAGAAAACCGCATTGCAATCGGTTGAGCGGTTGCTGAGATTAGCGTGCACAAACGTACAGACAAGCAGACAAAAATTCTAAAAATCATTGTTTTGGGTTCTATTGCATTCATAAAGCCCTCCTATATATTTTTTCTTTTATATTTTCAATGTTCAGACATCGGCGCCCTGTTACAATCATATTATATCTATGTATTGATATTGATAGATTGATGATAAAGTGTTTTCTAAAATTTCATACATTTTATAGTACTAATAATATATTTTCAGGTGAAAGAGAAAAGAGAAATGTTTGGTTACTGGTGGGTGTTACTGCCGGACTGCCCCGACGCCTGCAACTGGTCGGGAGGAGAGGCGGCCAAAAAGACGTTAGCGTACTGCGCCGCTACTGACCCCATAGCGAGCAGTCGCGCTAGCGTACTTAGCGTTATATTGGCGCTGTTGTCTGGGTCTAGGATGTATTTATCTCAAGCAGAAACTAGGTAATATTTGTCATAGGTGATACTCTGAAATCTAAGTTTCATTGCAGCATTGTACCTATATATGACTTTCCGATTGAACTGGGCTCCTTCCTGAAAATATTGGTGGATCCTTTTAAACGTAATCTTATGAGTATTAAATATGAATATTATTAACTGTATTGATTTCAACCCACGTAAGAAAAGTGGGACGAACAAAAATGGTTACACATCACAGAGAATGATTACTATTAATTTACTGCATTTACTTTCTTCCACTTGTGCGTATGCTTGTCGACGTGTATGTAGCGAATTAAGTACTTACTTTTTTTTTATGGCTAAGCTAATTTCTATTTTAACAAATTGTTGGTTATATTTTTTGTTTTTCAGCAAAAAAGAAAGCACATCATTCATCCCATTCTCAGAATCTCTAGGCTACATGATTATTTGTATGCACAAAGTATTACAAAATATACTAGAGAGTGAGCGAAGTCACGCAGTAATTATAGTCGCGCTGAAGTGTTGCGCAGCGCTTGTCCAAGCGACGCCTTACCATAAGATGAAAGAAGGACTTATTACTGAGTTGGTTATGTCCACGAGAAAGTATTTGGTGCATAAAGGTAAGATTTTATAGTAATGCATACTCGTAATGTTTGTTATTCTTTGACTGCCTCGGTCATAGAGTTATATATATTATCATTAGAGAGGCAAGCACGAACATCGCGTCTCGACAAAAGCACGGCTACATATGAGCTGAGAAGACGCAACTATGAAACTTTTTAAGCAGTGATGGTAAACATATATCTGTCTCACTCACACGCGTACGGTGAACACCGACGCCACTGCGATTAGACAAAGACAAAAACATAAACATGACGAACGTGGGCCAGTGTTGACTACTGTATGATATTTTTACCCACGATAATTATAGAATTACTAAACAAATTTAAAATTATTATGTACCTATTTCATTTATTATTTTATTTCGGTTGAAACCGAAACTCACGTGTTCATATAAAAAAAAAACCGGCCAAGTGCGAGTCGAATTTAAGCACAGAGTCCAGGTCCCCATACAAAAACGGCAATTTACGTTTGTTGTGTGGGGTCTTTTTCTGCTTTTAGTAGGTATTTTTTGTTATGGCGGCAGAAACATACATCACCTGTGAAAAAATTTGCTCTATCAACCACAGTTCCTGCGATACAGCCTCGTGACTAACAGACAGACGGACGGCAAAGCCTCATGTCTCGTTCATAGAGTCTCGCGTTTGCCCCTTTGTGCGCGAATCCGACTGACACCTGGCCGGATTTTTTGCACTATGTGCAGCAAGTTTCACCAAGTGCCATTAATCAACGGTAGATATAAATCTTCTAAAATGTCCATTTTAGAAATTTCTCTACCTTAAAATGGCTTTCTCTCTTTTACGTTTGAAATTACAGATGGATGCTATTGCGAACGCCTACTGACTAAAACCACACTGCGCCCTGCTACTGCCTACGAAGGTTGTCCCGGCTAGCATTTATTTGAGCGTTTCCGACGTTTCCGTGCTTCGGAAGGCACGTTGCTGTTGGTCCCGGTTGCCAGTAAAATGGAAGTCGTTAAGCCAAGTTGAAAGGCTTGACCAAGGTTGAAAAATTTCAACAGCAGGCTGTCACAACCTGTTCCTGTCAATCTCAACACGGCAACGGCAGTACGTCTCACCACATATGTAGGTTATATTCTTATAAAAAAAGGTGAATTTTGTCCATATAAAATGCCTCTGCGTACATATAAAGGCGTGACCATATCGCATCGCATCCCGACAGACCTTAGCTAATACTGCCGTCTCGCATAGGGGTCCTATCCCGCGTCTTTAGGGTTGGTTCCCGGTGTACTAAACAAACTCTCCGAAACTACTGGACCGATTTGAAAAATTCTTTCACTGTTGGGAAGCTACACTCTTTGCGGTGAACATAGGCTGTATTCTATTCCCGTATTCCCACGGGAACGGAAACTGCGCGGGTGAAACCGCGTGACGTCCGCTAGTATTATATATAGACCATTAAAAAGGCACTTACTTACAAAACATCTAACCCTTTCATTTAATACCAAACACGATATTTTTTTCTTAAATTTATTTTAACACAGTTCTTTATGGCCGCTAGAGGGCGCACCATTAAATTCAGTGACACGATATATAGCTTATAACCATTCGAACGTCAAGACGCTTCTAACAATATCTCATTAGTCCAGTTCTAATAAGTACCTAGTTGAGGAGCTCTGAGGGAATACATGAACATACAGACATACGTATATAGCCTGTCAAAATCATAACCCTGCCTTAGTCGGGTAATACTATTAAAGTATTAATGTATCTTGCATAGGTAATTAATTACTAATTCTCCCACTGATGTGGGTAAACCAAACCGATATTTTAGTGGTAACACTGAATGGCAATCACAAATTTTATTTTCAAAATTCGATTATAGCGGTATTTACGCAGATATCAATGCGTAAATAGTATAATTACGTGTGAAAAGTAATTCTACATGACTAATTGTGTTTTTATGTTTTAGAATCGCAATCTTTTACTGTCTACTTGACCATTTTGTCGCCCGGTTCAATTTGTACGTACGATTGGCGTAACGGCGTCAGACTGAACTGACGTTTGGCTCACCTAAGCCTGTGGGCTTACGTTAGGTAGGCTTGATGTTGGCGCGGTCGTTAGTCATCTAGTCTTATCTATATCGATGGCCTCGGTAGCGTAATTCGTAGTGCCCTGGCTGGGACATCCTTCCGAGGGCTTACCCGGGACTCACGGCCGTAGACAGTTGTAGGGCATCGTGTGGTTTTAGTCGGTAGGAGTCCGGCATAGCATCCATGTAGGATTTCCACACGTAAAAAAAAAAGCGTAATTAGTAGTGAGTGCCAAATATTTGTGTCAGCGACAATCGACAAACACAGTCTAATCTGAGCCTACACTTAAGCCGTATTGTATGTACTTATAACTTTACTGACATTGTAAAATACACCATAATATAGCACGGCAATGGACTCATTCCTTAAACAAGGAACAAGAAATAGAACTGGTTAGAAGTGGGCGTATTATGTACCTCTAGCTTAGCCCTTTGAGAAAAAATGTGCGTTAGGACCACGGGTGTACAGCACGGAATCGAGCTGATCCTCTACACAAAGATGGTACCTGCACTGTACCTAAGTGTACCCTTAATGAAATTCGGTGTACTTCTTTTGATAAAAAAATATATCGTACGATTTGTACACCCACCATCCTACAGTTAGGACTGCGGGTGTGCATTTTTCCCATCAGGGGATGCGTATTTTACATATGTTTTTTTTTTGTAAATATGTGTACCTGCAGTGTACCTTAGTATACCCTTACTGAAATTTAATTTACCTTCTTGGATAAAATATTATATAATTAAGTTTGTACACCCGCCATTCTAAGTTTAGAACTGCGGGTGTACACACAACCTTTATTACTCGTATTTTTAACATCCCTACTAATATTATAAATGCGAAAGTAACTCTGTCTGTCTGTCTGTCTGTTACGCTTTCAGCTGATCCAATACAGCTGGATCGATTGAGATAAAATTTGGTATAAAGATAGTTTCGAGGCCCTGGGAAGGACATGGGCTACTTTTTAAGCGACTGCGCAAAAGGAGGGTTATGATTTTATGCGATAACGACTTTTACGCGGTCGAAGCCGCGGGGAACAGGTTGTTAGTTATATTTAATATATTTATATGCAGGTACACAGTAAAAAAAATTTAAAAAAGTTAAATATGCATCTGATTGCCGAGAAAAAAAATGTACACTCGCAATTCTAAAATTAGAATGGCGGGTGTACATACTTAACACGTTCAGTGCTGACTTACTCCCCATAGGTGTCTTTTTTTCCCACGTGAGTGCTGATTCCCACCACCATGTGTGATGCAGCAACTACGCGGAAATTACCTTGGCAGTGCTGGCTAACACACGTGCTGTGTAATATGAATCAATACGTCTGTGCTGATGTACCCACACATGTGTGTTGATGTTTTTTTTATAGAAAATAGTTTTTCTATATTAATAAGCTAGCTGACCCTCGCAACTTCGTTTACGTCACATTAAGTGTACGAAAGGAGAGGTAATTCTTCATCAGACTCATCGAACACCGTGTGAAACGGCCCTGTTTGCTGAATCATAAAAGAGCTTATTGTGGGACTTTTGGTTCTCTGCCTTTTCACAGAAAATCGTTTGTCCAATTATCACTTGCCAACTTTTTCGTTTCGAAGAATCGTTAGTTTGCGTAATCTACTCTAACTACTCTATTCTTTAGTTCTATTTCCCAACCTCACTGTATGTTTTGTCTACTTTTTATTATGACTCTTTTCAAAATGCCAACTTTCAAGTAGTGTTGTGTTTAATGTTTTAGTTAGTGTAATATTCACTTAGTTGTTTATTGTTTTCCAAATGTTATTTTTTTTAAATCACCCAGAAAAAGTTATGTCAAACAATTTTATAAAATCGTTTATCATAACTTTTTCGGGGTGGTTTAAAAAAAATAAGTACGAGTCGGGGTACTCAGAGTACCATAATGACGTTTTTTTTATATAAAAATTGCGTTAACATTAGTTTATTTTTTATTTTATCAATACACGAAAAGGTACGAAACGTTATTCGTACAATAGTTGTTTGGTCTAGTGAAAGATTTGACAAATGATAAATCGCCCAAACATTTGGTGTCATTATAATATTCAGCATAACAAAAATTCTTCCAAATGAAACGTTGTCATACAAAAATTTGGTAATCGTGAGTTGTCAAAGTGAAAAATAGATGAAACGTTGGTTGGCAAGTGATAATCGGGCAAACAATTTTCGGCGAAAAGGCAGGATACCGGGACTTTTTTTTCAAATATTTATTATAACATTATTCATCATAAATGGCAATATAAAAATGTCAGTAATTTTAGTTAATAATTCATACCTAAATAGCGCTGTGCCTTTCTTTTTAAAAGACATTATTCCTTATTAAAATAGGCGTGTTATATGTATGTATAGTATTAGTCATTTGTATTCCCAAAACATATATTGGGTGTAACAAAATTGACTCTCCACATTTCGTCACGTGACGTGGCATCAGTCAAGAAACATTACAAAAATGAAGAAAAAAAAATCACATGAATACTTTAACCGTAAATCAGTTTTAAAGGTCCAATAAATTTTCATTTTCACCCTTTCTATCGCTACTGAGCAGCAGTAGAAAGCGACAACGACAGCCAGACGGGTGCTCCTCCGTGTTTGTTTTGCCACGGCGACCATGTTACCTCGAATTGCCGCGGTAAAAAATGAATTCTTAATGTGCGCCAAAAAAAAAAAAAAAAAAATGAAAATATTTACCCCCCTTTTTTATTAAATATTTGTATTTGATTTCCGATGCCAAGTCATCTCATGAAATTTGGAGAGGTAGTTTTGTTACACCCAGTATTTTAGGCACACAGGGTGTGTGGGGTCCCAGCACTACCGTTTCGCTTAGGTTTAACTCACATAAGTGTGTGCCACAGCCTCCGTGTCACTTCTATTTTACACAACAATGCGTTTGTGCTGAAAACACACCCAGTGTGAGTAACTCATCATAGTGATTGTTTGGTCGAAATGTTCGGCAGCAGTCAACGTGTTTTATATAATATTTTATCCGAGAAGGTAAATTGAATTTCATTAAAGGTATACTAAGGTACACTGCAGGTACACGTATTTACAAAAAAAAACATATGTAAAATACGCATCTCCTGATGGGAAAAATGCACACCCGCAGTCCTAACCGCAGGATGGCGGGTGTACAAATTGTACTGTATATTTTTTTATTTAAAGAAGTACACCGGATTTCATTAAGGGTACACTGAGGTACACTGCAGGTACCATCTTTGTGTAAAGGAGCAGCTCGATTCCGTGCTGTACACCCGTGGTCCTAACGCACATGAGAAAAAATGCGTCATTATGTATGAATGTATTATTTAAACACGAGATTACAACAGAATTTAATTTTCAAATTACACCCTTTTACTAATAAACCTTTTTGCAGATGTTACATTACAAGTAGGCGCACTTATAACAATGGGATGTGTCCTATCTATCGACCCAAAAGTGGACGAAGTAATCAAATCCATCGAAAAGGATACAGTTCTTTCCAAGCTACCTACTACCAGTAGTTCAACAGTACCTGTCAATAATACAGTCAAGTTTGACACAGACGAATGTGACGATTTTGAAGAAGGGTATTCAGATGATGAAATGTTTAATGCCGTTGAAAATGAGACTGAAAACCGAGATGACAGTGGGAGTTTGGGGCCATATTTTAGAAGTTGGATTCTAGATATATGTTTCAAAAATATGGGATGGATTTTCAAAGGACATGATGTTGTGGTAAGTTGTTTAAACTTTTATGGTCATTATCATTATTATTAGAGCTAACGAGTTGTTGTGAGTTTAATGTGTTTCCGTTATTTAGGTACTGTTTCAAGCGCTTTTTAGAAAATAAGAGTAATATTAGTTATTTTAAAATGTTACACGGGTAGTTACCCGTGTAACATTTTAAAATAAGTATAAGTACATTTACCATCTTAATGAAAGAAGTAATAGGTACATATGACAAACGACTGTAAATAAAATAACACATTTACATAACAAAATAATTTATTTAACCCCCCCTGTGCCACGCTATGGACCCGGCACCCGCACGGAGAATCCATGGAATGCTAAGAATACGGTCTCTTATATTTATGGAGCGCAGATTTTTCGTTATAGCGTAGTTTTTAGTGATCCATGGAGATTGGCCTCTCAGTGCACTCGGCCGGTGGTGGTATAGGGATAGGTGATCCATCTCCCACTGGCATTCTGAGGATGATGTGTAGGATAATTCGATTAAACAAGAGGTGGTGGCGGCGGCGTTGTGTCCATTGTCGGATAATGATACGTTGAGGAACCGGGAGATGTGGCGGGCGTCACGCCGCCAGTCAGCACCAGGTTCATGTCATCGCCGGAGCACTGGAACACTTTGATATCCCGCTGTTTCGTACCAAACGTCATACAGCCGTTATTTTTCTGCTGTGCGCAGAGGAGTGCGCTAGTTTCACTGTCCATCTGTATGAAGACTTCGCCACTAGGCCGATCCTGAACATTGTATACCATATGAACACCTTGGTCGACTATGTTCTTTACGAACACGTCTAGAAAAGTTAGTATATGCTCCACTTTGGCCTCATAAGGTAACCCTTGGAGTCGAACGCAGTCCTTAGCAGTGCCAGACGTAATTTCATGCTGGGGTACCAGCGGAACCGGCAATAGGCCTTCAGCTGGCGCATGGGCAGTAAAAGCCGTACTAGTTTGACTGGTGCAGGGTTCTGAGGATCTATTCAGGACCTGTTGAAGCTCAGCATTGGTAGATCGAAACAGTTCGATGTTTTTCGCACCGAACGGCTCGCCATGTCTGGAGAGAGCCTTAGAGGCATCAGCTTCATTGGTGAAGAGTATAAAAGCGTCGCCTGTTCCTCGTCCATCTGCTTCCTGCGCGAAAAGCACTCCTGCCGCTCCGTCTGACATTTCGACTGGGTCTTCACCTGTTGAGAAGAAATCCAGCACTTCCTGTAGTGTGGCATCGTCAGGTAGGCCACTCATACGAACAATGACCAGCGATTCGGGCGAGAAGAACGGTGCAGCTTCGCATGTCGCCCCAGCGGCTACTGATAAAAAATCCCCGCAACTTGCGCGGTAGACCTCGATGTAATGCGATCCTATAGGATTCTTGTGGCGTTTAAGCGCCATGTCTCTGTGTTCCTGTGAAATAAATCGCACCAACGCCTCGCCGTTAGGTCTACCTTGAGGCGATAGACACAAAGCTACACCACCCTCGGCGATATTGAGACCTCGAAAGAACTTTGCAATGTCCTGGTCTGAAGCATGCTCGGGCAATCCACGAGCACGCACTATACAATTTCCGTCTATTTCGTCTACTTGTGAGCAAACATCGGGTTCTAAAACTAAATCGACGGTCTCGGGTAGTTCTAACCGGAAACCATCTGAAATTATCCTTTGAATAATGCTTGACATATCTTTAATCTCTCCTCCCCCGGTGGAGGGAGATAGACCTAAATAATTGAGCATATCTAACAACGACGTCGGATGGTCCGGTGGTGATGGTGGGTGCTGCGCATCCGTTCTAGGTAATGCTACGGCTCGTAACTTGAACGCGCGTACAAACTCTTTGCGTAAGTCGTGGAACTTCGCGTAGTATGTTGGCAAGGATAGCTCTTTGCTGCACGCTTCTGGATGGAGACATTGTCTTAAAGGTGGCTGCCCATCGGTGACAATCCTGAACAATGGCGAGTATGGATCTACCTTTAATGATTTGACAAACTCGTCAAACTGTTGTACTATCACTTCGAGAGGCTGTCCAGTATGGAACCCCTTGGAAGGTCGTCTTGTTGGCCGGACTGCATATTTTCGTTCACCGATAATCTTATTTGTTAGGACATCAATGATGACATAGGCAATGTAGACGATCTCCTCCTGGTCGGAACCCAGCGTGGCACCGCCGAGTCCTGCGGTGCGCACGTGCAGAGCGCATACCCAGCCACCGTTCATCTTCGTGCCGTGCAGTAATCAGCAACTTCAAAACACAATCCCGTGATGCAACCAACTATTCACTAACACTTCACGTTCATTGCATATTAACACTGTCCGAGTTTTCAATGTTCAAACGGAATCAAAGCGACACCGTAATCACAAGAGTGGGCGATGTAAATTTACAAAAACAACACCTTTTAAAACCTGACGGTCTACCTAAAATATAACGCATTAAACTGTCGGCCGGCAGCGATGTTTCAATACCACTCAAATTATGATACTAGAACAAATAAATATGTACTCGTCTCAAGAGAATCCCTCGTAAATAAGTGCAACAATCAGCGAATTTCAAGACCGAAATGGTACAGAAATAGAATTTGAGGTTATCGCACTAATTGATAACAATAAACAATGAGTAGCTTTGAAACTTTGAAGGTCAGTTCAGATTTGACATTTGAATTGACATCTGACAGATGAAACAACGTTCCATTTCACGTAGGTACACAGACATCGAACATAATCATGGGCCTCGCCGTCGAAGACGGTTCCGTACAAGTACCTACATACATACTTATCAGGTATCGAGTCCTGCAGTTTTGGAAACTAGTTAGACGCATGAACTTTATACGGGTTTTGAGGCGGTTGAATTTAGAATGATCTTGGTGAGACTTAAAATCTTACGTCGCTATCGGTTAAGTAGATACGAAGTTACATACAAAAATGGAATAATCGAGGTCGGATTTCCCTGCGATCATTATTCTTTTGATCGCGGTAGCTGATCTACACGTGACACGCGTGCGGAGCCGCGGGTATCGGCTAGTATCGTATAGGATGACAGTACTTGGTAATAATTTCATAGTTCTAATGTCATGAAAAATACCGAATAAATAATTGATCTGCCATTATGTCAGATTTATTTCTTTATCAGTATGTAAATTCTGAGAAATCAGACAAAATTTTTGTTTCTTATCTACGAGTACCTACTGTAGTAACGGAAGAGCGCCATATTTCCCTCCAGTTCCTTAGAAGGAACTTCACTTTACAGAAGCTTTCTATCATCGCACCGCTCGCCATAGACAGGGATTTCATCCTCACACCCTACGTCCGGAGCGTTCGAGCACGGTTAGATCCGATAGGGGTTTTCTTCCGCGCACGCTTAGGTTGTGGAATGATCTTCCTGCCTCGGCTTTCCTAAACGCCTATAGTATGGGGTTCTTCAAAAGGGGTCTAAGAAGGTTTTTACTGGGTCGGCAGCGCGAGTGTGGCGCCTATGGTGTTGCAAACGTTCATAGGCTGCGGTGACCACCAGTCCTTCTGGTGGGCCGTATGCTTGTCTGCCACCTTAGTGGTATAGAAAAAAAAAAGCGTGTAGTATAGACTCTTGAGATCTGTTGAGAATTCTTTACACGTCATCAAAATTAAAATACAATATTCACCTTCAATGTGATATTTCAGCGCTGCAAACCGTCCGCCATACCGATAGTTCTAGAATCTCTTCAAGTGCTATCCGCAGTGGCATTCCACCACCTTCAGGATCTGTTACACTCTCACGTGATCTTACTGAGTGATATCCTCAGTGAAATGCTTCAGCATGAGCACCAAGACGTCGTGTTGCAGTCCGCTAAAGTTGTCAGCGTCATTGGAGATGGCATACAGAAACTAGGTAAGAGAACGAATCTAAAGAGAAAATGTTCTGCATACTTACTACTCATTTGCATCTACATACGAATATAGTAGGTACGTACTTTTATTTCTCTAATTCATTTCGTAGCGCCGATTTTCGACCGTACGACTTGTAAGCGTAGACGGTTGTTTACTGATGAAACATCTTTTTCTCATGTTTAACGTTTCTAATTGTGAGACAGTTGACATTCCACACGTATTTTTTTAATTTCCGTCCACGCATCAAGTCGAGGATAGCCGCTCAGCAAACCACACCCTTTCAATTTATAAAGGTATACTTAGTAGATATTGGAATAAAAGTACTAAAATTTATTTTACAGAACAAATCGATCAAGCCCCGCCTCTATCCCAGTGTGTGAGAATGTGGGTAAACTTACTAAATCCGCTGTCCACTGTACTGCAATGTCACGAGAACACGCCTGCTAAAGCTATGGTGTGCGATTGTATCGCCAACATTGGAGAGAGGAGCTTCAAAGAACTACCGGTAAATAAGGATAGAAATCTATGCATTCTAGACAAATTATAGCTGACTAATATTATTTGTAGTTAGTTTGCCTGTGCCTGTGACATATCTCGTTATATGACGTATCTCGTTCTTTTACAATGTAAACGTGGCATATATTTGGACAATTATTACTACTGCTACGCTCTCTTGAGTAGTAGCATGATGATACAAATGTCTATGTTACTTCAAAATAATTTGAATTTCTAACAGATTTTTGGTTAAGGCTTCCGTATTCGACATCGACATATCCTAAGGCAATTCGAAGGACTGCAGCGTTCGCTTTTGCCGAATTTCATTCGATTCTACATTATATTATTGTTTTAAAATCAGAGGGGTTTTAAGAAAAAATCTAGCCGTAAAATATTGTTATAAAGACCTATGTCTATTTTATGACACGTTTTATGAGGATTCAACTTATTTACTTAGATAAAAAAAGTACATTACTTGTTAAGATTTTTGCAATATTTCTTATTAACCGACTTCAAAAAAAGGAGGAGGTTCTCAATTCGTCTGTATGTATTTTTTTTATGTTTGTTAAGCGATATTTCCGTCAATTATAGACGGATTTCAAAATTTATTTTTTTGTTGAATAGGGTTTACTTCTGAGGTGGTCCCATTTTCACCAGGTCAGGATCTGATTATGGGATCCAGGAGAAAACGAGGGCAACCACCGAAAATTGTAGAGACAACCAGTGCACTTGTTAACTTTTTAATTAAGTGCTTTAATGTTCTACACTTTAATGAAGGTCTGGAGTCGACCTGATGATAGAGTCGAAAGACAGTCGAGGGCATTCCTTAACAATTTACAGAAGTTACCTTGTGTTTGGGCTTGATTGATTTGTATTGATGAGAACTTTGCACCTAGATTGATAGATCCGTCTTCAAAAAAAAAGGAAGTTCTCAATGTTTTATGTATGTTCACCGATATTTCCGTCAATTATAAACGGATTTAAATTGTTTTCTTTCTTGAATAGGGTTTACTTCTGAGGTGGTCCTATTTTAATCAGATCAGGATCTGATGATGGGATCCAGGAGAAATCGAGGGCAACCACCGAAAATTGCAGGGACAATCAGTGCATTTGTTAACTTTTTGATTCAGTGCTTTAATGTACTACAATTTAATGAATATCTGGAGTCGATCTGATGATGGAACCGAAAGACAGTCGAGGGAAATCCTTAACGATTTACAGCAGCAACCTTGTGTTTGGGCTTGATTGATTTGTATTGATGAAAACTTTTACCTAGATAGATATATTTTTCGGTTCACCCGTCACTTAAAATAATGAAAAAAAATTTTTCAATAAAAAATAAAACCGACTTCCAACAAATCCTGAATAATAAAATTTACTTAGCACAAAGTAAAATGTATTTTGATTTATCAGATTTTATTCAATATAGTATTGAAGTTGGTGCCATGAATAATACCTACATAAACCTATGGGTTTACTTGGCGCCGACTTCAATATGATATTGAATAAAATCAGATAAATCAAAATACATTTTACTTTGTGCTAAGTAAATTTTATTATTCAGGATTTGTTGGAAGTCGGTTTTATTTTTTATTGAAAAATTTTTTTTTTCGAGAGCGATTTCGATCGAACAAAGTTTTCCTAATCGTGTTTTGAACCGTTAAAAAGGCAAGAGTGTCTAATAAATTACAATAATATAGTTTTAGCAGATCAAATCAAAGAAAATTTCCTAGTAAAAAGTTCGCCCCAAGATGAGTCTCTTTCGAATATACAAGCCTTACGGATTCGAAAAAGGATTAAAAACCTATCCCTTTTCGTATTGAAACTGAATTTGTTTGTTTATGCATCGCTCATATTTTTCTCAGAACCTATTTTGACGAATTTTCATGCACTGCACAACCTAGTATTTTGTACGTGTCAAATATTACTATGTACTATGTACTATATACTATGTAGTATGTAGACGTCATTCTACGAACTAAAAGTGTTATTGTACACATTACGGTATATCGTAAAAAAATGTAGTTGACGATATGAGTAGGTATCATTCATATTTTGCATGTTAAATGTGCGTAATAGTTGTTGCTTGCCTAAAATTGTTTGTTTATTTCAATCAACAGTATTCTAATGAAATATTATCGCAATGAAAGTTTTAAAACCGTAATTCTCTCTCAACCTCAATATAATATTTTCCTGGGACATCCTTCCGAGGGCTTACGCGGGACTCCCGGCCGTAGACACATGTAAGGCATCGTGTGGTTTTAGTCGGTAGGAGTCCGGCATAGCATCCATGTAGGATTTCCACACGTAAAAAATCTGAACATACATACATACATAACATCACGCCTGTCTCCCAACGGGGTAGGCAGAGACTATGACTTTCCACTTGCCACGATTCTGGCAAACAACTTTCGCTTCTTCAACTGTCATAAGTGTCTTCATACATGCTCTTCGGTTAAGGGTACTCTTGACCTGGCCTTTTTTCAGTGAAAAATCTGAAATAATAATTAAATGATCATTTACGAACAGTGCCATCCGATCCTAAAGTAAGATTATGTCTATGTCAACCGCGGATAGTGTAGCTTCCCAACAGTGAAATAATGTTTCTAATCGGTTTAGTAGTTTCGAAGCCTCTTCAATGCAAACAAACAAACAATAAAGTCTTTCCTCTTTATAATATGTATTAGTATAGATCTAATACTTATTACACACATACATATGTATTTATAATAGACTAGCTGACCCGCACAACTTCGTTTGCGTGATAAATCAAGAACCGCTCGACCGATTTTGTGCAAACTTCACATAAACCATCTACTAAATAGTCCGAACAAAGCCTAAACATTTGGTTTGGATAGGTGAGCCCGATCTCGAGTTATAAAATTACAACGAAAAGTGGCATTGATTTTTATATATATAGATAGATAGATAGATAGAAGATAGAAACAACACAACCAATATTTATATGTATCACACATTCGTCACGTGGTTGGAATCGACTCTTGGGATCAGCAGTCACACTATACGACCACTAGACCAACGAGGCAGTCACAATACGTTTCTGGTTGTTTTCAGAGACATCTCCACCTACTATGTTGCACGTTACTGATTGGCTCTTGCAGCGACGAAGAGGCTATGGTTCGGGCGGCCGCAGTGCGAGGACTAGCTATGTTGGTTATGTACCGGACGTTGAGAGAGGTAGGCGTTAGACGTAAGGATAGATTCACTGTAGTTTACTATGATGTGTATTGTGGAATAAAGTCCCATGTCTGTGATTCGCAACGCAAGTTACGTCATAGGTCCCAGTTCGCTGTAACATGGCCGTCGTTGAGCAAAATTTAAAGGCATAGGAAACTGAAAAAAATATTACACCTTTATTACCGAGACAGGAAGCTGAGGTTTATTACACGTCCACGTACTACGAGCACGGCACGGCACGTATTACGAGTATTATACACACGCATTCTTTGCAGTAGTTTTCTTGACCTCACGTAAAAAGGTGCAAGGAAAATGAATAACTATTCTATAAATTGAATCAAAATAATGTCGACAGTAAAAATGAACTACATTATTGATTTTCAGGACATTGGTTTTGTAAGTGATTGCGGGGAAAATATACTTAGAGCGTTGGCTGAGCCCACGCTCATAGTTCGAATAAAGGCAGCCTGGGCGCTCGGAAACCTTAGTGATGCTCTAGTTTTGAATATGTAAGTAGAATAATATGTAATAACAAAAATGTCTCAAGTCCATCAATTTGAAGGCCATAGGCTACATTTGTTGTATACTGTAGCCGCATTTTAAGTCTTCTTAATACACAACTTGCGGCAGTAGTGTGGCTATTACCTTTTTTCTTTCTTTATACCCATTGTCACTAATCGGAGCAAATTTTGATTCCCAAAACTTTTTTTTGCCGTACGTGTAAGACCTTTTCAAACGTTTTATAAGTGAGGTGTGAAGAATTACCTCGTCAGGCCGGCAACTTGACCTAAAATAGTCCCTTACTTATTAGATAAAAAGCTTAAATATAGGCCCTCACTCATTAGATAAGTCATTTGTAATCATAAACACTGATTAGCAAGGACCTAAAAACGACAGATGCAATAATTTCACTCATATTCGCTTCAACATAAAGCGTTATCTAAGGGCGGCTTATTTAACCTAACTAATGAATTCTTGTACTTCCATTACCAAAGTCCAATTCCAAAGTCAAAGCTCTTAAAACATCAGATTACATCGAAAAAAAAAAAATCCAAACTACTTAACGATTTTGAACTACCTTAATGTCAGGTTAGGTTAGGTCTTAGAGCACATATAACATACTTACACAATAATTAAACCCTAATAAATGATGAAACAGGGAGGAACCCGATTCGGAGGAAATAGACGACGACCTCTTGCTCCGCTTACTGGAGGTCAGCGTGCAGTGCGCGTTGGATAACGATAAGGTAACAATACACACACACAATACACGGTTTTTTTTTTCATACACGTCACAGTATAATTGTGGAAGATTTTTGTCCCATCCATTTGCGCATGCCTGTATCATCCATGTTTTGCATGATAACCGTGCGTAATAAATAGTTGATGCTTGCTGAAAATTGTTTGTTGATGTCAATTGTATCAACAGGATTCTTATGAAATTATATCGCAATA
Source organism: Miltochrista miniata (assembly GCA_933228765.1). Taxonomy (NCBI): domain Eukaryota; kingdom Metazoa; phylum Arthropoda; class Insecta; order Lepidoptera; family Erebidae; genus Miltochrista; species Miltochrista miniata. The sequence continues at coordinate 15,853,877 of OW121757.1, read as the reverse complement.
AGAGCGATATTGTGTTGCCATGGCTGGCTCGGTATTGAATTGGTATTCAATTCCTGTCTCAGAGCATAGTACGAAATTGCTGTATCTGAGGTCGTAGGTACGCAGCCCATGTGTTGGTACTTCTATGACCTACTGACAATTTGACCCAGGTTCAAGGCGGTTTTCACTGCGCTGGCGTCCACTGATCAATATACTTTTTTATTTTTTTTTAACGTGAAGGTAAATCCTCATGGATGCTATGCCGGACTCCTACCAACTAAAAAACCTCACGTTACGCCCAACAGCCTATGGTTGGGAGCCCCGGGTAAGCCCTCGGAAGGATGTCCCAAGACTCCCAACAGACCCACGGCCGCTACTGCGGCCTCGCCTACTTATCAATATACTATCAATTGATCTGCTTTTGGGTTTTTATAGTAATTAGCTGTTGGTATATACGAAATGTATGGTATTCGAATTCGAGCCCTTATTATAAAACTATAGTGACACTGAGGCATTCAAATGAATGCCTACAAGTCAATTCCTTTCCCGACATAATAACTAGATACTATTTACCTGTGTGTAATATGCTAAGGCATTAGGTAATTACTCTGTAATTTTATTGTAAAGTTAAAAAAAAGACAACCTGGCCCAGACGGGACTTGAATGGCGGTTACAATAAGGTGAAGAATTTCAACTTGTATCAGTACGTCTCCCGTAGCTCAATTGGTTAGAGCATTGCCCTGGATTAGGTCAAGGTTGCGGGTTCAAGTCCCGTCTAGGTTGTCTTTTTTCACTTTATAATAAAATATTATGAAAAAGTCAGCATACTAATTGCTTTAAACATTTTATCTATACTCTGTAATAAAATTGTTTCGAGCATTTTACAAAGAAAATTCCATCCATATGATAAGAAGAGTATTACTAAATGCGTCTTGTTCTAAAAATAAATACATTTTTCAAGACATTACTAATGACTATTATTACATCATATGTGCAATATTAAATCATCTGTGACTATCACGATTTTTTAATATACCTACAGGTGAAAATGAGCGCTACACGCGGCCTTGGCAATCTTCTACGGCTAATAAAGAGTGAGAAATTATTGAGGAACACGCAAATGAAGACCTTATGTGAATCGGCAATAGCGAAGCTTTTAGATTGCGCCTGTAAGGTGAACAATATGAAGGTTAGGTGGAACGCTTGCTATGCTATGGGAAGTGTGATGAAGAATGAACAGCTGTTTACTTGTTTAAGTGGGTGGCAGGTAAGGCTGGAAAGATTGGTTTCGTGCTTTTAGTATCTGTAAAGGGCGTTCTCTTAATCTGAAGAAATATAACCTCAGAATATATTTTGTGTTAGTGACAATGAGTACCTATTTAGCTTAGATCTATTGGCTTCACTCACGTAATGAAGGTTTCTCATACTACATAAAATACCTATATGCCAGTCAGTTAGCTATCTGTGTAACCAATTTTCACTCAAACTGGTTCAGCGGATAGGGCAGGATTGATTGTGCTGCACTCGCGCTGTCGACACTCAAAACTGTAAGAACCCTTTTGAAGAACTTCACATTATAGACGTTTGGAAATATCGAGGCAGGGAGTTCATTCCGCAAACTAAGCGTAGATCAAACATTCGATAAATTATATACTTGTAAATTAAAGGGATGAAACTATACAAAAACTTAACATTTTCCCACAGGCCCAGGTATTCCCAAGCTTCTGTGCATTGGCTCAAGACTGCAAGAATCTCAAAGTGCGTATAACAGCAGCTACAGCGTTACGTGCGCCGATAACCCGGGCGCAATATGGCGAGAATTATGTGCCGCTTTGGAGAGGGATACTGACGGCTATGGAGAATGCTGCCCATGTGGACAATTATAATGAATATAAACATAAGGATAATCTTATTGAACAGGTGTGTGTACTAGATTTTATTTTATATTAAACTAGCTGTTGCCCGCGGCTTCGAACGCGTAGAAGTCGTTATCGAGTAAAATCATAACCCTCCTTTTGCGCAGTCCGTTAAAAAGTAGCCTATGTCCTTCCCAGGGCCTCGAACTATCCCTATACCAAATTTCATCTCAATCGCTTCAGCTGTTTAGGCGTGATAGCGTAACAGACAGACAGAGCTACTTTCGCATTTATAATATTAGTAGGGATTGTCGCCACCCTCTTGGTGGAAAGTTATGGAGATATCTTGCTATTGGGGACCTCTCTTACAGTCTACACGACTAAAAGTGGTCCTCAGGTTGGCGGCCCTATAATGTGCCTCTTGACGCTCCGCTTGAAGAATCCGAGGTTGTAAGAGGAGGGAAACACGTGCGTGCACACTCTAGTTTAAATGCAGGGTGCAAATATTTGTGTGATCCACAAATGTCAGTTTCAGAGTTTGGGTATTGTCATTTCTGCGTCGTGAGGCGAAGCCATTTTGGTTAAAAGTGGAAATGTAGTTTAAAAGTATTATGTAGTTTCGTGATGATTATGTGAAAAATACATGGCGTCACGCCTTTTATCCCGGAAGGGGTAGGCAGAGGCATATATGCCCTCCATATTTCACCTTTTTTAGAATTTGTCCCACGTAATAGGTGGTGAGCCGTATTGCCGTGTTGAGATGGACAGGCGCAGGTTGTGTCTGCCTGCTGTTGAAAAATTTGCCGCCTAAAAAGGCCTTAAACTTGGCTTAACGACTGCCATTTTACTGACAACCAGGACCAACGGCTTAACGTGCCTTCCGAAGCACGAAAACGCTCAAATAAATGTCACAAAGTGGTTACATGGATGGTCACCCATTCAAGGACTTGCTATAGTAAAAGTTGCTTACTGCAGTGATCGTTTACAGAACACTGAGTCCTTCATGAGCATGTGAAAAATGTCTAACAATGTTAATGTATACTTCATTGTTACAGCTATGCGTGACTCTCGCTCATCTATGCTGTTTGCTCACACCATCGGACTTATCAGAAATCCTCGACCCGCTAGTCTTCCATCACGATTGTGCCAAGTCACTATTCAACCAAGTTTGCCACAAACTGGCCCCAGAAAACGCTTCGTGCCTTATGATACTACAAGCGGCTAAATATGTTACAGTAGACTTAGCTGCGGCCAATGATACTCAGATGCAAGTTCTAAGTATGTTGCAGGATATATTTATATGGGACATGTAGTTTTTCATGTGATTTTGATGTATGTACCCACTGAGTTTCGGTTGTCGGGTCAAACGTATCGACGGCAAAGACTTCTATATAAACTGAGGTAGACATGCCCTACGCACCGATTTTTGAAACCTATAAACGGTGCCGAATGACACCGTTGCGCGCACTGTCAAAACTTCGAGAGTAATCGTTTTGCAATCGGAGTCCATACGCCTTCTCTTTTACTCTTGTTCTATTCGTATATTGCTATTGTGGTGACAATTACGTAAATATTATTTATTATACTGTGACTGTAGTCTTAGCAATGTGTGTGTTTGAGGATTGCTTTTGAAATTTCATCCGTTAGAGCAAGCACAATTTATATCTTAGTAAGTCATAGTACCACCCGTTCGCTTTAACTTTGCCGTTGGCGTAGAGGCTTATACCCAAATTGTTAATTACACGAGGTAAATTGACAGTAGCTAATGTCACTTGGTCATAGAAAATAAGCAACATTGTATGAAGAAGTGACATTAGTTGCTGTCAATTTATTTCGTCTAATTAAAAATTCGACTTTACTACGGAGCCGAGCGGCAAAGTTAGAGCGAACGGGCTATAAGTAAGTCTTTGATCGACGGAGTAAGGCTTTGATATTTTTGATGTGTATACAAAGTTGATTTCATAGGAAATTCTTGAAATGTGAAAATACAGTATACATCTGTCTATCTCATCGGAAAATAGACGGCGTTACTAAAAGATGGTGTAAGTAGTAGGTACTACTATATTAAAAAAAAATATATCTATGAACGAACGAAGTTGTAAATAAAGTAAACAGGAAAATGGCTAAAATATCCACTAAGTATTTACACAATATTAACGCGTAGGTATTTAAAATTGAATAGCGAGTAAAAATATAAGTGATCTCTAACACAATGCACGCGAGGCCCTACACTTATCTCTTCCTGAATAGATAATCATATTTGAATGGTGTTACGTTTATAGAACAATTTAAGATGATTTCTTTTAATGCACAGTGGTCGATATGGATACGGACTAACCGAAATTGGTTTACGTACCCTATGTATGTTTGATACATTGGATATGCCGAGCCAACTACTATGTTGATACAGACAAGGACAGTCTACGGCTGAAAAAAAAATTGTTTAAGTAACTTCTTCGCGAGAAAAATATCTTTTGAAACAGCAGTAATCAAAGTGAGCTTTTTTCAACAAACAACTTGAGCATCGCGTGAGGTGGTGGGAGAAAGTTTGCGCATGTACACTTACGTGCAAAAATATTGTGTCATTGAAAAACGCTATTTTTTATTATTGGCATTTTATTGTGTTAGCTAATAACTTTTCAGTTGGTGGTATAGAGAGAAAAGAGATCACGAAATTCAAGGTCGTTGCTCAAGAAGATTGCCGATTACTGTAATTAGGAACTTACATTTTTTCCGTGTATTGGCGTCGACTATGTTCAGAAAAAAGGAAAGAGCAAAACATTAGAGTTGTCAGGAGGAAATAGTGATGTACCACAGACAAAATAATTCCACAGTAGCACAGTAAATTGTGAACGTATTCTTTAGGGCTTAAGCCTGCGAATTCTAGTACCCGATTTCAATATTGACGTGACAAAGCTTAAAAATAAGATACAGTTTATGCTAAATAAGTGTGAACAGTCCCTTATCTTCCATTTTAAAAACAGATTCACTTCTACATAGAATAGAAACATACATAGTTACCTGCATTTATGTACTCACTTACATAATAATAAGACCTGTTCAATGATTGTTATGTAGTTATATAAACCACTGTAGTTAATTCCACAGTTACTGTAAATATGGCAATTACTTTGAGAATTACCGATAAATTCTCAAAGTTAACTTCACTGTTTTTGAGTAAAAATTACAAAAAATACCAGTTACCTTTAAAAGTTGTCAAAATCGCGGAAAATTTGCCGAAAATGTCATGGTTTAGAAAGATAGTGGTTAATCCTACTAATATCATAAATGCGAAAGTTTGTGAAGATGTTTGGATGTTTGTTACTCAATCACGCTCAAACGGCTAAACGGATTGGGTTGAAATTTTGTATATAGATAGCTTATAGTCTACTTTCATCACGGGAATGTGTTCTTATGGAAAGCGGGAACGGGTACCGAATTTCACACGGGCGAAGCCGCGAGCATCATCTAGTATAACGATATTTTGAAAGTTAGACGTGATATTTATCTTAGTTATATTTCTAAGCGACAAATAAATTCATAAAGCCGGCAATGTACTGTTGGAAATATGTACGACACTTTACTTTTGTTGAACTTCGATATCGCCAATTGTTTGTGGAGGTCAGATGGCAGTCGCTTCATGGAAAATATATTATAGCGAAATTGACTCATGAAACCAAACTCGAAAATATCGAAATTCAGCCGCGTCGCACTTAGACTGGAAACCCGACCCCAACTGGGGCTCTAAGTGCTCTGAAGGATGATAATGAGTATAATGAATAATACTTTTAGCCCCTCTCTATAAAATTGATTGCAGAGGGGCTTATGGCGAGACTTGTGTCTGTAGTCTGTGACTCTGTTGCATTAAACTATGCCAGTCACGTGGATCATCTGTTTAAAGTTTGAAATAAAAGAAAAATGACAACGTCAATCGGATTGAACTTTCACTTTCACAATAAACTTTTTACAGAGGTGCAGTCGGGTGAGACCGTCTCACAGCTTCTTGTTGTTATTGTGTACTATGGACTTTGCTTGTAGTCCAAGAAATTCCGAGGACTACAAATCAAATCAATAACAGACAATTATTGATATACCCTTGAACTGCAATTGCGTTTCATGGCCTCTTCAATTTTATCGTTATTGCGAACTTATATTGTACTCTCATTAGAAGTAAGGAAATTATTTATTACTATTTTTGCACATAAAATGTACAATACATTTAAGTTGAACAGTTTTTCTAGTTTTATTTGTCTCGATTTAAATCCTTCTAGACAGGGCCGTCTTAAGGCTATATAGCGCCAGGGTGCGAAGCTCAGACTGCGCTCCCTCCCCCCCCCCCCCCCCCGGTCAACCAAAAAAATGCAATTAATTTTTGATGTTTCATTTATTTTTCTCTTAGATCTGTAAGCTATACATATAATAAAACTGTTAAGGGTCGAGAATCTGTACATGGAAGATATTTAGAAAATTTTAATTGTAGGGCGTTGTCCAATCGATACTGATGCCGAAAATGTAATTTATATTTTTATGTTTGTCTGTCTGTCTGTCTGTTTGCCTGTATCCCGAATAAGTATCACGCCGAAACTACTGAATCGATTTGAATGAAACTTGGTACAATCCGAGTAAGGTTCTTGGATACTTTTGAATATTTTGCGCGGTTCTTTTGGAAGAGGGGATGAAAGACAAAATGGTTTTTTAATTGTAACGTTTCAAAGTGTGGTCCGATTCCAAAACATTTTTTCAGTGTCACAAAGGGAGTACATTAAGATTTTTTTCACACAAGTTTCAATGTTGAGGGTATTATAGTGAGCTGGGCCAAAGGCCTGCGTCTCGAGAAATCGAGGCCCAGCGGTCCCTGCTCCACCAGGAAACCGTAGAGACATGGAAGGTACGACTTGAGCAACCAAAGGGGGGATTCGCCACAATCGCGGCCGTCAGACCGGTCATGGACGAGTGGCTGGAGAGGAGACACGGTACTCTCTCCTACCGGTTGACACAGATACTTGCCGGGCACGGTAGCTTCGGTAGGTAGGTATCTGTGGCGAAAACACCGGGAAACCACGGCCGAGTGTTCAATGACACGGTGCTCCACACGCTGGTGGAGTGCACAGCGTGGGCGCAACAGCGCCAGGTCCTCGTGGTGGGTCTGGACGTGGACACTCTCTCGCTCGAGACCATGGTGCGAGCCATGCTCTCCAGCGGGAGTAAGTGGGACTGAACCGCCTCTTTCTGCGAGAAGGTCATGCTCGTGAAAGAGACGGCGGGGCGGGAACGGGAGAGAACACTCCCACCCGAGTTCCGCAGTCGGCGGCTTGGGCGCAGCCGACGTGTTTTCGCCGAGTCAGGCCTCCATGACCGGGGGCCTGAGGACGGTGAGAGGTCGGCTCACCGTCCTTACAGAAGCAGGCCCATGACGGCAGCGTGACGTGAGGAACTCACGCACGCCCCCACGCCCCCCCCCCCCCCCCTAGAAGCGGGATCACACCCGAAACCCCCAAAGACGCGGGATAGCACCCGAACCACCGCCTGGGCGAGGCCGCAGTGGCGGCCGTAGGTCTGTTGGGAGTCCTGGGACATCCTTCCGAGGGCTTACCCGGGGCTCCCAACCATACGCTGTGGGCGTTACGTGAGGTTTTTCAGTCGGTAGGAGTCCGGCATAACATCCATGAGGATTTTCCCACACGTTAAACAAAAAAAAGGGGAATTGTAGTCCAGAAATTAGAGATATCTCAACTTTTACAAAACCTAGAATTCAAGGGTTCCTTTGAATGTGAGAGTAAATCTAAACTGGCGTGTTGGCTTAATCATAAAAGAACTTAATGATTAAGGCGTGACCTGAATGGTTTTATAATGCATGCGTATACGCAGGCTGAATTGTTTTAGAATAGACTGATTAACCAAAACAGGGTAGTTTCACACGCTGCTTGATGATTCTGATGAAGAAATACCTCTACATTCATAGACCTTATGTGACGTAAACGAAGTTGCGAGGGTCAGCTAGTCTACAATAAATAGGCATACAATGTTTTATTTTAAGTGCGAGTCGGACTTACGCACGAAGGGTTCCGTTAAGGTCGGTACCTACCGCTACCATATTTTAAGTAAAGTATAACCACTTTTTATTTTTTAGTTTTGTTGGTGTGTTTTTTTGGCCGCAAAAATACTGCGGGATCCCGTGTCTGATTCTGGGAGAGAGCGAACGCATGGGCGGCACGTCCCACTCAAAGACTTCTATATAAACTGAGGTAGACGCGCCGTACTCTAACAAGCGAGATTTCAAAAGCAATCCTCAGACACACACATTGCTAAGACTACACTCACTTATAAATACTATTTACGTAATTGTCACCACACACAATAGTAATATACGGATAGAACAAGAGTAAAAGAGAAGGCGTATGGTCTCCAATTGCAAGTCGAGTACCTACTCTCGAAGTTTTGACTCACAACAGTGCGAACAACGCTGCTAGTTAGCGCAGTTTATAGGTTTCAAAAATCGGGTGCGTAGGGCATGTCTACCTCAGTTTATATAGAAGTCTTTGGTCCCACTAGATTGGTCTTGAGAGACACTAGCCACTCAGTGTAAAATAGCCTCTGAAGACCCTCAGAAACATCAAGTCAGCGTTCGGTAACCGTACCTCCACCTCATCAGCCCCTCGCTGAAGTTCTGAAACGGACTGGTAGTCTCAGCTTCCCCTTTGTGGGATCGGTAGACTAACATGTAATCTACGTGTAGCCAAAAGACGGAGAAAGAAGGGTCCTCAGGCACCGCAGACGGTGATATCAAACATCCTCCCTAATGAACGCGCACACCCTGGTCCAGCTTTATCTCGAAATTGCTCCTTGATGAAATACACAAGTACGGGGTATCATCAAGACGGTGTATTTGCGTGTCGATGAGGAACGTCGAGAATCGCAGCTAGCCGTGCCGTGCCATCTTTAGATAGTGGAAGACGTTGTTATAGGTTGATGCCTATATTTTTATGCATGTAGTAGGTGTTTATTTGAATGACGTAAGTGTACGAAGCGGGGGAATGGCGTTAATATTGTACTTATGAGTTAAAGTTTAATTAAGAAAATATCGAAATGTATAGAGCTCGACCTGCGCCCCCACGGGCTTGGCGCCCGGGTGCGGCCGCGCCCTTGAACCCCCGGTTAAGACGGCCCTGCTTCTAGACGAAATCCTGATTCTGGGACATCATTTCGAGAACTTATCCGGGCCCTTGGAATACATCTAGGGTCGGCAGCGCGAGTGTGGCGCCTCTGGTGTTGCAAACGTTCATAGGCTGCGGTGACCACCAGTCCTTCTGGTGGGCCATATGCTTGTCTGCCACCTTAGTGGTATAAAAAAATACATAGGCAGTGGTAGAGACCGTGTAGCTTTAGTCGCTAAGAGTCGGGCATAGCATCCGTGAAGGATTTCTACACATTAAAAGTCAATTCCTAGAAGGTTTTGCGTATACGTCATTTAGAGCATAAATTATAATAGGTACCTATGCAATTATAGGCGTAAGGCATTCCTAAGACGGCGTTCATGACTAGGGCCTGAATCATATGGACCATGAAATAGAATTTACTATTGACTAGCGGACGTCACGCGGTTTCACCCGCGTAGTTCCTGTTCCTGTGGGAATACGGGGATAAAACATAGCCTATCTTCACCGCAAAGAGTGTAGCTTTCCAACACTGAAAGAATTTTTCAAATCGGTCTAGTAGTTCCGGAGCCTATACGATGCATACAAACAAACATCAAATCTTTCCTCTTTATAATATTAGTAAAGATAATGTTGATTGTGATCGAACACACTTCACTTATTTTCAATGAATCTCATAAAATGCAATCCCAGCCTCATCTTTTTATAGTGAACCAAATTAAAATGTAGAAGCCATAGAAATAGTGGTAATATTCCTTCAACACCCGGTAATTTGCTCTCTTGACACGTATAACGTAAGGAGGGCAAGAACCTGATTGAATTAGTATTTTATTATCTAGAAATCGATGACCTATAATGTGGGTAGACTGATAAGAACGTGTCGTGTTAGACACGCGTTTGTTACTGAATCGCTTGTTGAACATATTTTATAGATGCGATTAAATCACTGACACGTGCCTTTAACATAAATAGGTATTTAATACCTACTGTACCTATAGCTTTGTAAAAAAGTCTATGAAAGTTACTAATATTTTGCATACTGGCTACATTATCAAAATACTGTTACGTCATATTTCCTATGTCTGACATTCAATGACGTAATGTAGGTACCTAATTTGATTGGTGGTTTTAATTAACGGTTATTGGCAACTGAATACTGATTGGTGGTTCTCTATAATTGGTTTTACTTTCGGGCGAGGCCGCACTTGCGGTTATCGCGGCGGTTTCTAACCTCAAAATGTCAAAAAATTGACTTGATTTCATTGATTTTGACAGTTTGATGACATTTTGAGGTTAGAAACCGCCGCCGAAAAACGCAAATGCGGCCTCGCACTTCTTCTCTTTTTTGCCAAGATATAAGTATAAGCATCTTAAGCATAAGCTACGGTCAGTCTTTTAACGTGACAGTTTTCTGGGATCCCCATTTACCTACGAGCGTTTCGGCCGAATTTTTGATACTGATTTGTGCGCGAGTGTGTGGTTAGCAGAGGGTAGTTATGAAAAAAAAGTACATACATGAGTTTTCCATCTCACAGATGGAAACCTAGATACTAAATTCGCTGAGGCTACGCACACATAGACACCGCTCACAGAGTTCACAGACACAAGGTCAAAGACTTTCATAATCTTTGACACACATCAATAGTTTTTGATTCTGATTTGTGCGCAACTGTACGTAACAGAGGGTAGGGTTGAAAAAAAAGTACATACATAAGATTTCAATCTGTACTATCTCTAATTTGTGGTCCTACTGTGGTTAACCGCACGCAGTGGCTAGTTGCACGTGCCGACACCACCACCAGTGTGCAGCAGCGTGCGTGGTTCGCAACAGTACTTTTATGGTTCTAATGTTTTCTATCAGCTAATCTATGCATGATGAAGAGATAAAAGGGTTAAAATAAGTGATGCATTTAATAGTGTGTGATAAAAGATCACGATCTTGGTACATGAACACATTTAGAACGAATTCCTACCTTTTATTGCCATGTTGCTGTTACATAGATTATTTTGACTTCTGTCCTGAGAATTGCGAAAAATCTCATTGACACGCGATTTTCTCGGTGTAACCGAATTACCTAGTACAGAGAGAGTGGAAAGACAGATCTCCTTTTACCAAATCTGATGAACATTAGGTATGTATAAGTAGCTTAATATTGATCAGATTAGGTATCATACTGACCGTTGTTATGACATGTAAGGGTTGGTTTATAAACAAATGGTCATGGAGAAATTGGGTCTTGTTGACTCGCATACGATGTTATTGAATCACTCTTTTGCTACTTGCTATAAGTGAAATCTGTTGACCAAGTTGAATTTTAAGACAGTATAAGTTTGCGTTCTAACTAAATTTTTTTCAGTAGGTACCTACCTATCGTAGTTTGCTTATAGTAAGTGTATTTAACCCCAATGTTAACAATTCTTCATACAAATGGATGATTTTATGTGAAAAAATTTTGGTCTCCAGCAGGACTCGAACCTGCGTCTTCTGGTTTGCCGAACCAGACGCCCTGACCCTAGCCTAAGCAGAAGATGAGTCAGCATACTAATTGCTTTTTAAAATTATCTCTAATGGATGATGTCAAAAACACCTTTTACTTTGGCTCCCGATATTCTGCGCGGTTTGTTTGGGATGAAATGGTTTTCAGTTCTAATTGCTCAATGCGTGGTCGATGACGTTAGAAAGGGAACACACTTTAAGAATTGTTTTACACAAATTTTAAAATTATGGGTTTTGTAGTTCAGAAGTTAGAGATAGTTCAACCCTTTCTAAACCTAGAATTCAAGGGTTACCTAAGGTTCATGCTCTTTTAATATAAGCAAACAGGGCAGTTTCTCACGCTCATGTGAGCCTGATGAAGAAATAATTTAGCTCTCTCTCATAGTTGACGTTCAAGACGGGCTTAGAAGCTCTTTTACGGTTAAGCAAAAAGATAAGTTTCACAAGCTCCTACGAGTCTAATGAAGAAATACACCTTTCATACTTCTTATGTGACGTAAACAAAGTTGCGAGGGTCAGCTAGTTCTCTATAAATGTATGCATATAGGTACCAGGTACCTACATATTTAGATCTTAGCTTAAAATCTACATAAGTACCTAAGTAGTTACCTACTTCTAAATTTTGATAGATAATACGAGTAATACATATTTACACAACATATACAAATATACCTACTGTGGTGCTATTTTCAACCGGTATTTTTATCGTGTGACCTCAATTTGTTTGAATAGTTTCTAGATTATTCTGTATACTAAGTAGGTATAACTTTCTAGACGAAATAGTCGAAATTGTTTTTATGAGCTGGCATCTCCCTCCATTTCCGTTTCCTCCATGTACGTTACCTACCTAGTGTAGTGCTCACTGACTACTTAAACCGAACCGGTTAAGTAGTCAGTGGTAGTGCTCTTAGTCAGTCAGTGCTCTGTGCCCATATCAGTGCCCTCCATGTACCCTTACTACCCTATGTGTAGATCTTTGATAATATCTAAAGTCGTAGGTATGTAGCCGCAATTCGCCATAATAAGTTACTACGCGGCAAGGCAACACCCCAAGTGTTATTATTAGGGTTGACAACAACTGTGTTTAGTCTGACCTCGGGCTTCAAATACAAATGGAACTAATGAAGTTTGTTTTGTGAGGGTTAACTTCTGTTGCTTATTTAGGAAACTAGTATTATTTTCTGCTCATATTTACATATCAGGTTAAGTATAATAACTTAGATTTCGAGGGTTTGTTTATAAGATACATATATGTAAATAGTGTATAATTTAACTAGCTTCGCTGGACCTGCGAGGAACAGGCAGTCTTTTTGCATCTTAGATTTTATAACAAGGTAAGTATAACGAACTAGCCCTGCTAAGTCTGATAGATCAAACCATAGAATTAGAATTTTTCGCTACTCTCGAATCAAACAGTGGTAAAATAAAGTGAGTGCGTGTAACCTTTACGCGCGATTGAAGTAAAAGTTATTTGCCATGGACGGCATCAAATGTTATATTAATTTCAAAATTCAAATAGCGTTACTTCCGTCAGAAAAAAAATCCGAGTTACTGCCTATAATAGTCGCGTAGCGGAAAACCCTAAATCTATGGTCGCGCCTAAAGAAGTTTTACTTCAAAAAAGGTTTAATGCAGTTGTAAACATCGGACTGTTTACTAAAAGGCAACGACGCTGCGTAATACCTCATAGAAAGTGGTCTAGCTATGGAGTTACTGTCCCATCAATGAGATAATTTATTATACTCGTGTCGTATTGACCGATCACGTGGACAAGAAGCCTTAAAGTTGGATATTTTCCGCTTCCAAGTTGTGACTTATCTGATACAAAGTGACAATAGTCTGCAGTCTGGCGCCACGTGATGAATTCATAATGGTTGGTGTCGTGTCTACCGCCCATAGAAACCTTATGAGTGTTGTGGACTATAGCTGCTTAGATTGCTCGATTCATTCAGAGAAATGCATGCTACACTATCGGAAATATTACCTATTGGTGGGCAAAATTAAACTTGTATCGTTATAGGCGCTTCTGTTCGCTTTGAATATACCTAAGTTTGCTTGCTTGAAACGATCTATCGATTGTGCTTTTTAAGCTTCGGATGCCATGTTAAGCTGTTGGTCCCATGTTACAATAACATGGTAGTCGTGAAGCCAAGTGGAAAGCCTTATGGAGACTGGAAAAATGACAACAACAGATAGCCACACCATGCTCCAGCAAACTTGATTATACGCTCACCACACTATGTAGAACGGAATGGGAAAATGGGGTATACCCCTGTTCTTATAATAATAGTATATTATGACTTTCCAATCCTGCCTATATTTCTAGAAAATATGCGTGAAAGTTATGTAAGTAAGTAGATAGGTACTTATGATTTTAATATTATGGGCAAATATATGCGTGGTCATGGGAAGCAGTATCGAATAGAATAGAATAAACTTTATTTGTACACCAAGTTGTAAACAAGCTTACAATAATATTAACAGAATGTTGTACAAAGGGCGGCCTTATCGCTGCAAAGCCATTTATGACAGGGAACCTTGTATACTTACCTAATAATTAAGCTAATATAAGCTTGTGCATAAGATCTAGGCGACGAAGAAGATGAGGTACTTTTATAAAAAGCAATTTTCTATTACACTGGCTGAATTACACGTATTTCAGTAGCTACACTGTGGCTATACGCTTCACATGGCTATAATAAGATATAGGTAAGTACCTACATAATAATATTATGTTTATATTCTATAGTGGCAGTGCTGATAATATCACAACTGAAAGCTAGGATTAGACTTGCACTTACCAGTATAATCTAGTCTAGTGTAGTTGGAACAGTAATAGCAAACTTATCAAGTGTAAAGTTGCTGATAAGAAACTACTATTCTTTCATAGATCACTGACGTAAATGCTAATGACTACTGCTGCACTCCATGTTAAAAAGGTTACATACATACTTACCGCTTTTTTTCTTCAACCTAGGGTCATATCAGTTACATCCAAACCCTAGCTGTATAGGAGTTGATTTTTGTAAGGATGTAGAAGATTTTATAATTTTGCTTTTAAATTTTGGCCTTGTTGAGGGCAAGTGCTGTCTGACTTTCCAATCCCGCCTTTTGAAGGGATCGGTGCCAAGGCCTCGTCCATCATGTGCAACATTCGTAGCTGAGGTTGACTTTTGCAGCAAAGATTTTAGGAGACACTTGTACAGTCGTCGTTTTCGTACAAGATAAAACCCGATTGGCCTCATTCCACCGGAGCTAACAGTGGGAGGAATAATGTAAGAATCGAACCACCTAAAGTTACACAGCAGTCTTCACAGTTACCTGTTGACAATGAACTAGAAGGGTCCAAGTCAAACGCAATTTCAGAAGACTTTAATTTCTTACTGACTGACTGACTGACTGACTGACAGACGAGGTTCTGTCGTAGGCGCTCGTAGACTAAAACGTAGCTGCCTGTAGCCGTCGCCATTCCCGATAAAGGTAACTTCTGCACCTGGCAATAACCGTTGGCGTTATAATCTGCATCAGTGCTTTTTCCACAAGAATGACAATGTATATAGGCTAATAAGACATTAATTCGCCCTTGAGTGGAAGACTGCTCACATGTTTGATAATGTTATCGTCATACCTACTATAGAATATTCTAAGGTCACTACACTAACTAAAGATTTGAATATACTGTGAGTGTTAGAGAGAGACTTTCTCCTGAACCCTACCTCCACCGTTCCAAACCTTGTTTTGATATTAACCTCTTCTTTATTTATACGTGGAAATCCTTCATGGATGCTATGTCAGACTCCTACCGACTAAAACCACATGTGACCTACAACTGTCTACGGCTGGGAGTCCCGGGAAGGATGTCCAGGGTTCCCGGTCGACATTGGCTACTGCTCTCTTGTTGTAAATAGTCTACGAGTGCAGACAGCTTAACCATATCACGAGATTATTCGTGATGTTATTTGCCCAGCGAGTCATATTTAGACTACGATATCTACAGTTATTGTAATTGAACTTGAGGTCAGTAGTTAACATTGATAGTGAACTATTATTAGTGTCTTATTACATATGTTGAATGAAATATTTGTAGTAGGTACTATCTGCTGGCTGTGTATGTGTGTGTAAAGCTGTACAAACTTTTACGGTGTCTAAATTGAAAATGGAAGAGCAGTAAGCACCTAGTTAAGTTCTACCTAAGTAAAGTCAGAATGATCGTTATGGTTGTCTGGTGGAGGTCTTTGGCCAGTGATAGACGGCCGTCCATCAGTTGAAATGATGATGATTCAACTTCCATTTCAGTTTCTTCTGGTGGTCAAACCACCAGGTGAAAGCCCCTCAGCAGCACGGATTTTATCCGCTGCACTCCACTGTATCAAAATTACTTTCATCTCTATCATTATGGGTTTAGATTTTTAGAAAAACATTATCACAGAAGGCCTTTGATAAAGTTCCCAAAAGAAGACTTCTTCAGAAGCAAGGATTATATGTACCTGTCTCAATGCCTATGACTAATTGAAAAAAATACTGCCCACTGAAATATGCCGCGTGCTGGGATGGATGGATGAGATGATGAATGGATGGATTTGTGGGATTGCGCGGAAAGCTGCTGGCATGGATTGATGCATTTCTGAGTCAAAGAACCCTGAGAATAGCAGAAGCTTACTCTACAGTTTCGTTCTAGGCCCGGTTCTATATATGATCTACACTTTGCAGATGACACCAAAATATTTACCAACCCAATAATTGACTACCTTCGGCTGCAGAATGACCTTAGTTAAATGGCTATTTGGTCCAAGAAGTGGCTTATAATAGCGAAAATTTCTGTCTATGTATAACTCTCAATGCTTCTAAATGTACAGTACTTCATATACATCCTTATAGTCACGCCCTTATCTCCGAAAGGGTAGGCAGGGCGTAGTATATGCCCACATTTTACCCCATACTTTTATATCCCACGTTTATAGATGGTGAGCCTATTGCCGTGTTGAAACGGACAGGCGCAGGTCGCGACGTCCTGCAGTTGCAGTTCAACTTGGTTTAACGATTGTCATTTTAATGACAACCCGGTTTCACTTCGAGTTTTTTTTTCTCAACACAATGGATCATTTTGCGAAAATGATCCATTAGTCGCCTCTTGCGACACCCTCGGGATAAATCCTGGTGGCGACATTTTTTACTCATTCCCACAGTCACACGAGGCTTCATCATAGATACTGATATTTGTTCTTCAGTTACGTTATAACGGCTGAACTTATTTGGCGGAAAATTTGTACAGGGTGTGGTATAGATTATCGGGAATAATACGTAGGCTCTTTTTTTATCCCTGGAATACATTTCCATCGGCAGTGTGAACTGCTGACACCCCATCTACTTACTACAAATTCGTCTTCGTCATTCACTATCATTTTTATAATAACACGTGACTTCGGGACGTTTAGATCACTATAATCGAATCACTATCACATAACTCTCAGCGCAGAAGATTGGGTAGCATCATGGAGTATAATCACAGGGAAACTCCAAACAAATCATTCGTTTTCAACGCTCTCACCCACACTAATAAGCAAGTGGTGCTTGTACAGAGCTTGAATGTGTGTGTGACCAATAAGGTTATGCAAGCAGCACTTCCCCCTCAAAACACCTTCCAACTTCTTGACAACTGTGGCGGGGGTGGGGAAGCTTGCTCAGTGGGAGGCAGGGAGTTGCCTATCAGTATGTATTACTATTATAATTATAATGGTATAATAGAAAATAACGTAGATACTTATTCTGGAACAATAGGAAATATTTTCACCTGTATTTTATCTTTGACAACAATGTAGTACATCTTTATGTATCTACTTTAGCAAGAACGTGTAGGTTAGTCTCAATAATAAAAAAATGTACTTCATTATTACATATTGGAAATTGAAATTTTAATTGTTAAAATATATTTTATGCCTTTTCCATTAATTCATTTCAGCTTCGTGTTATCGAAAACGTGAAAATGTAATGATAATGCTCGTGTAGCTACTCGTGACCAATATCTACCAAGATGTCGGGCCTTAGCACAATGTACCTGTGATTTCATTTCTATAAAATTATAACTTCAAAAGATTTTTTATTAACCATAATTATAAATACATACATACATATAGTCACGCCTTTATCCCCGAAGGGGTAGGCAGAGGCATAGTATACGCCCACATTTTACCTTATAGTTTTATGTCCCACGTAATAGGTGGTGAGCCTAGTCACAGTATGCCTAGTGCCGTGTTGAAATGGACAGGCGCAGGTCGGCGCGACCTGCAGTTGAAAATTTTCAAGCCGCGCATAGGCCTTCAACTTGGCTTAACGATTGTCATTTTACTGACAACCGGGTTTCATTTCGAGTTTTCCTTCTCTACGCAATGGATCTATTTGCGAAAGTGTTCCCTTAGTCGCCTGTTACGACACCCTCGGCATGTATAGGGGTAGCGACATTTGTACTATTATCCGTCGCAACACTGGACCCCGTCGCCACACGGGGCAATTAAATTATGAATTAAAATTAAATAAATAAATAAATTATGAATAAATTTTCACTGACATTTTCACACAACGGAATCTGGTTCCAAAGTAAGCTAGGAATTACCTGCTTGTGTTAAGGGTATCAGACTACGAATAATATTATTACTTACCTATATACTTACTTTTAAATACATATCTACTTATCAAATTATTTTTAAACTATCACGGTTGCAGCGACTCTTGGCAGTCCAACCGCGACCACGGGCTCTGCAACGTGCTCGAAATATCGGTGAATGTAAGTAAATAGTATTTCGCGTGAAGTCGCGAATTCTATAAGTATGAGATACTTATCATACATAGAAAACACCTTAACTCCGAAACAATGGATCACACAAATATTTGGACCGACCTGGGAATCGATTCCGGGACCTCAGCGCGGTGGGCGCTTACACTACCAAATGCGCCACCCAGGCTGGCAGAGTTCGATCTCTTGGTTCCATGCATGGGACAAATCTCTTTGTGTGATGAGCACGTTGATTTCCTCTCGGTGTAGGTCTTCCATAAAAATAGGTAGATGTTTAGAAATAGCTAAGTGGGCACCTACGTACCTATGTTAGCTGTCCAGAACCATCTTAATTATAGAATAGAAATACTGCCTCTGTGGCGTTAGTCGGTAGTAATACCGCCTGCCGCGCTGGAGGTCCTGGGTTCTATTCCTGGGTCGGTCCTAATATTTGTGTGATCCACAAATGTTTGTTTCGGAGTTTGGGTATTTTCTATGAATAATATGGATCTATATATTTTCAAATAATATAAGTAGGTATGTATATCAGTCGTCTAGATCCCAAAGCACAAGCTGATATTAGCTTAATTTGGGCTAGATGATGTTGTGTGTGAATGTACACAAATATTTATTATTATTAGAAATTGTGTAAAAATGTCCCAGAACGTTAATTGAAAATAATATATAGTAGTCATTTCACCACCAGAATCCATATAAGTGACTTTATATTGCAGTTTCATTGCAGCGCTTAAATTGCCGAAGCTAATGCGTAACTTACTTGGAACATTCCATTCCACCCTTCCCCTAATGGTCTGACTTAGATGTATATTGGACTATGGACGCTATTCGTTTTAGTGGAAAATTCCATTAAGCGTGTGAAGGTTATCGAATACCTATTCGTTGAAGGTTGTTGCCGCAAATTTATTTGTGTACTAGTAGGGACAATTACCTAATTGGAAATTGTTTGCCGTCTGAAAGTAAACTTGGGCATCCATTTATTATTGGTTCTCATTTTTTTTTCAATAATCCAATAGGGATGCTATGCCGGACTCCTACCGACTAAAAAATCTCACGCAACACCCTGGGTAAGCCCTCGGAAGGATGTCCCAGGACTCCCAACATACCTACGGCCACCACCGCGGCCTCGCCCAGGGGGGAATAATGGTTCTCATTATAACAAATTATGTCCTACTACTCAAATATTTGAACACCATCAGATAATGCTACACTCGCGCTGCCGACGACGCTGAAAAAACTTTCTAAGACACTTTTGAAGAGCCACATACTGTAGGGTTCTTCAAATAGATAACTACTGGGGGAAAACGAGACATGGAGTTTATTCCACAATCTAAATGCCGCCGGAAGAATACCCCTATCGAATCTAACCTAACAAGAAAAATACATGTGAAAATAAGCTGAAACATAATACGGTTATGATAAAATCCATTGAAGCTGATGAGTGCTGGTTGTCAGTTAGGAAACTAGCGATGTACTCACATTTCCTCTAAAACGCATACGTTTATACGAAATAATGGTCTGTTTTCTACAATAAACATCAGCCGTCGATGTTTATAAATCGTCTATGTAAAAGTTTTATATCCAAAGGAAACGACATTCACAACATATCCAATACCTAGGTAGGTACTAAACTATGAACGTCAATAAGAAAGTCATCGAAAAACCTGTTCCTCAACTTATTAATACTTTTTTGAGTTAAGGTGTAGGAATCCTGAATAGGTAATGATTTAAGAGTTTCATTCGAAACCTCTGGGAAGGACTTTTGAAGAGATTTCAGTGACACATCAATCTGGTTTGAGTGTTTGTTTTGATGTAGAAGCACAAGCTTGTATTATGCTGGATGTTGCTGTTTATAATGTCCTAAAATATTGCATTACAAATATTTGTTGCGATTGAATGGTTTTTTGATTGATTGATTGATGATATACATATGGTCACGCCTTTATTCCCGAAAGGGTAGACAGAGGCATTTTATATGGCCAAATTTCACCTTTTTAGAATTTGTCTCACGTAATAGGTGGTGAGCCGTAATGGACAGGTCACAGGTGCAGGTTGTGACTGCATGTTGTTAAAAATTTTCAAGCCGCCTGTAAAGGCCTTCAACTGCCATTTTACTGGCAACCGGGACCAACCGCTTAACGTGCCTTCAAAAGCACGGGAACACGCCAACAAATGGCACAAAGTGGTCACATGGATGGTCACCCATCCAAGGACCGGCCATAGTGAAAGTTGCATACTACAGTGATCGTTTACAGAACACTGCGTCCGCGGTTGCGAATACAACAAGTACTTACGTGTTGGTAATTTTCAGTTTATAGGTTTCATTTTCTGAAACTTGATCCTAGTAATCGAATTCGGAATCAGTTATGTATCGAAAGAATTATCGATCTTTATAAAAATACTTTTACATGCATGATATAACGGCGTGGCATGACAAATTGTAGGTCTAATAACTACTGAATCAGTTCTATTGTATTAGTATTATTAATGGCTACTTTCTAATTTGATCTTTTGTTTGCAGAACATATTTCAAATACAGGTAGTTAATGAGATACCAGTGAAATACTTTAGGTACCTACCCAAACATTTTGAATTTTGTCTGATATAGGTACCTACCGAGACAAAGACAAAGTCCCTAGTCAAGTACCTACGTAGTCAACACCACTGGTAAATAAATTGATATGTATTTATGTATAAATTACAGAGAAACATAATTATTACATAGCTATATTTACACTATTACTATCTAAACTAAACCTAAATAAGGCCCCCGTGGCATTGTGCCCAAAAGACTAGCAGCATTCCCCCTTTGAATAGCAATACCTATTCGTTGAGCGAGAAAACTGCCAGCCCTTGGGTCACCAGTTGACTCCACAAGGCGCTTTTTCAAATTCTTGAAAAATTTTTGCGCATTGGGACCCCATGGACCTAGGGTCTCGACACCGACTGGACAAAAACGATACGATGAGTCGAGACCCTTATATTTATTAATTTTAATATTTTCAGCCGCTTCCGCTGCGGCACTGGCTTTTAATTTTGTTTTAGGAAGATGGGACGGGGCTAGAGTGTCAACACAAGTTGCATCCCACACCAGGACCCGACCCATCTCCCACGGTATCAAAGTTATACCATCCGGTCTCTTGCCATCGTCCCTGAAAACGCCGTTTGGCTCTAAGAGCGCAGGCACATTGGCGGTGGCAAGAGCACGGCGGATGATGTCATTCAGCGCAGCGTGGCGTGAGAAGCGGCCTGCGCTCTTTAAACATGAAAGACCATGATGCCCCAAAGTGTCAACGTTAAAACCGCAGGGGCATCGATGTGGAGCGCAAAGCGTGACGCCAAGTCTCAAACCAACTGAAATTCTTAGGATGTCCGGTTCCTAAAAAGTTCCGGTGTTGGCTATAGGGAAAGCTTTCAACCAATCACCGGATTCCTTTCTACTGAGCGCTAATAATCTGGCCCGATCCGGGCCTAGACTAGCATTTAAAAAGGAGTCAAAGGTTAATTTTGACATAGCGTCGTCCCAGCTCCGTTGTAAATTTGGATGGGTGGGTAAATTTTGACCCGGACAAGCCATTAGCCAAGCATTCTTGGCATCTGTAAGGCCAGTCGTCTCATAGTCTGTAAGACAATTCGTCAGAATTTTACCTACGAGACTCGACGTGGCATGTACAGATGACAAAAAGGCTGGCAAAGCCACACTAGAAATTTTGCGGATCCCTAGCCCACTATATTTAATGGGAAGAGATGCCTGGGACCAAGATAGTTCGCTCAGTTGTATATTGAGAATTGATTCCAAAGAAGAATGAATTAAAAAGAATTTATGTATGGGGGTGCAATGACATTCTACCGGCAATATCTTCAAGGCCTTAGCTACCCTCACCTGCTGATTAATGGACGAAATAATGGCGAATGATGGAAAATTGGAAAAAAGAATCTGGCGTGTGGTGCATTAAGGCCAAATATCTTCATAACAACTGAAACTGGTAGAGACCTTTCTTTTTTTTTACCGTGAGGAAAATCCAACAAGGATGCTTTGCCGGACTCCTACCGACTATAAACCACACATATGCTACCTAACAGCCTACGGTTAGGAGCCCCGGGTAAGCCCTCAGAAAGATACCCCAGGACTCCTAACAGACCTACGGCTAGCACTGCAGCCTCACCTAAAGGGGGGTTTGGGTGCTATCCCGCGTCTTTGGGGGGTTGTTCAGATGTTAACCGCTTCTTCTATACTAAGGCCTGCTTTTGTAAGGACGGCGAGCAGCCCTCTCACTGTGCGTCCTCAGGCCCCCGGTCATGGAGCCCGATAGTCTTGGGACTGGGAGAGACCTGCATGCGATAGACTATATTAATGATGAGTAAATTATTTTAAACTGTCGAGATATTATGAACCGTAAAGGATGGTAACCTAAAAGATGATTAGATTAGGTTGGTGGTAGTAAGCGTTGCCGCGCGAAGGCGAGCGAGCGAAGCAAGCGAGATGATGAAGACAAACAGTTCTTAGTACCTATTATTTTTATATAGTTTACATTATAACGTATTGTAATCTCCCGACAGTTCACGATCTCGCTTGTTTTACAATTTTACGGTGACAATTCAATACGCACCAATAAATTATGAAATGACTAGCGGACGTCACGCGGTTTCACCCGCGTAGTTCCCGTTTCCGTGGGAATACGGGAATAAAATATAGCCTATGTTCACCGCAAAGAATGTAGCGTTCCAACAGTGAAAGAATTTTTTAAATCGGTCCAGTAGTTCCGGAGCCTATTCGTTACAAACAAACAAACAAAAAAAACAAATCTTTTCTTTTTATAATATTAGTATAGATAAGTAAAGTATAGATATAAATGAAAAATAGTGGTTATGTTTATATACAGCAATAGCCTGTACTACACTGAGTTTGGTTTGACCTTCAATATGGACGCCGTTATTTGATACCGAGGTTCATGTCTGGTGGTCCGTACTAGGAACTTTTCAGAAGTCATTTGTTGCTCGTTACGAGTTTATTGTAACGTTTTCTTCTACGTAACTAGCGGTACCCTGCCACGCTTCGCTGTGACTTTTTTATGGTGGTTTCATGTACCTATGAGAAATGAGTAACAAACCAAAAAGTTTAATGTTGAGCCGTACCTAACCAAAATTATAAATCTTTCAGAAAATCCAATTAACATCCAAATCGACAGAAGCTTCACTTGAAAAAAAAAATCTATAATAATAATAATAATAATACAAAATATAACAGAAATAGAACAGCATTTTTCTCATCACACAGCTCCTACATTACACACCTTATCCCATAGTACTTTAGACAGTAATTGCTTACACACAGAAACAAGCAACACAGATAATTACACTAGAAATAATGACTTAGGCCAAACACAAATTCATGTACAAGAAGAAATGAACAGAATA
Organism: Miltochrista miniata; assembly: GCA_933228765.1. Taxonomy (NCBI): domain Eukaryota; kingdom Metazoa; phylum Arthropoda; class Insecta; order Lepidoptera; family Erebidae; genus Miltochrista; species Miltochrista miniata. Next base: position 15,830,186 of record OW121757.1, on the reverse strand, counting down.
GAATCTACGTTAGTAAGTGCTCTTGCGCGATTTAACACTAGTGATCCTGAAACGCGACCATACATCCCAAAACAAAAGACATCAAGAAAGTTTGCTCAAATTGTACAGTATCTGAACAGTGAAGTTCTTCCTAAATATTTAAACGAAGATCTAGATTTTAGTACCTTGCATACATTAATATATTCAGCAGCCTTCACAGCATCATCCTGCAATGGCACAAAGTTTGAGATAGAGCGGAATGAAATCATAGCCAAGCCGAAGAAAATACCCAAATGGCAGCAAAGAATGGAAAGAAGAATAAAAAAGTATAGACTAGAAATAGGACGATTGACACAATACATGCAAGGAAATAGAAGTCAGGGAATACTAAACACCATGGAAAAAATTAAAACAACATACAAAACTCACTCTCAACACGAAGAACCTAATACAGAACCACAACATTTTCTAGACACACTTAAACAGAAGTTAAATGCCACTGCTAGTCGATTAAAAAGATATTTAACCTGCACTAAGCGGAAACAGCAGAATGCAATATTTATAAACAATGAAAAACAGTTTTATAGGACTCTAGGTCAAAATCAACCACCACAAATACAAAACAATGATTCCCCCTCAACGCAACACGTACAGCAGTTCTGGAAAGATATCTGGGAAAAGCCAGTACAACATAATTTTGACAATAGTTGGCTACATAAAACCAAAAGCACTTCACACATTAGCCCAATGGAATTTGAAAGCATCCCAGTAGACACATTGATCCAAACCATCAACCACACACATAACTGGAAGGCGCCAGGTACCGACAAGGTACACAATTACTGGTATAAAAAGTTTTCTTGCACACACCCTCTCTTATACAAGCATATATGCCAATTTATACAATCCCCATATACTATGCCAAAATTCATTTCACACGGTGTTACTTACATGTTCCCAAAAGGCTCTGACCCCAAAAATCCCGCAAATTACCGTCCTATTACCTGCTTGCAAACTATCTATAAAATCATTACCGGATGCATTAGTAAATTAATTTACAAACATTTAGAACAACATACCATTCTCGCAGAACAGCAAAAGGGATGCAGAAAAAATAGTCAAGGGTGCAAAGAACAACTAACAATAGATGCAATAGTTATGAAACAAGCTCAAACAAAGAACAGAAATATTTACACTATGTATATTGATTATCAAAAGGCTTTTGACTCAGTTCCTCATAGTTGGTTAATTTACATACTGAAGCATTATAAAATCCATCCATGTCTGGTGTCTTTCTTAAATGCAGCCATGCTTGAATGGCAAACTAAAATAAAATTAGCTAATTTTAAGTCAATAACTACTGAACCGATAAAAATACAAAGAGGCATATTTCAAGGGGATGCTCTCAGCCCACTATGGTTTTGTTTAGCCCTCAATCCACTATCTGAACTTCTTAATGAAACTAGCGCAGGATTTAAACTAAAGCACAATAACTCATTTCATACCATCTCACACTTGTTGTACATGGATGACATCAAACTGTACGCTACAAACAATTCTGAACTCATAAAACTAGCAGATATTACACAGTTATTTTCTAAGGACATTCATATGCAATTTGGAGTCGATAAATGTAAGATACACTCAATTGAACGCGGTAAAACAAAAAATAACACATATGCTCTAAACACTGGTGAGCACATAGAATCCATGGACGAACATAGCACTTATAAATATTTAGGATTTCATCAATCAAAACAAATTCATCAAAAATTAGCAAAAATAGAACTTACTAAAAAATTCAAGATCCGATTAAACCACATTCTTAAAAGTCAACTAAATGCACGCAATTCTGTAAAAGCCATTAACACCTATGCAATACCAGTTCTGTCCTACTCCTTTGGGATTATAAACTGGTCCCAAAGTGATTTGACGCAATTGCAACGTACCATTAACACGCATATGACAGCCAACCGAAAACACCACCCTAGGTCATGCACACAACGTCTCACACTATCACGGCCAGATGGAGGCAGAGGCTTCATTGACATAAAAAATTTACACAACACATTGGTAGACAAGTTACGAAAATACTTTTACAGTAAAGCTGAACACTCCCCACTACACAAATATATTACAGACATTGATAGAAAATTAACACCCCTTAACTTAACTGACAGGAACAAAGAACCAAATATAATAAATAAACATCAAAAATTAGATTTGTGGTCACAAAAGGCTCTACACGGGAGACACTTTGCCGATCTCAACCAGCCACATGTCGACAGAGAAGCGTCGAACGAGTGGCTAAAACGAGGTGAGTTATTCCCAGAAACGGAAGCTTTTGTCATTGCTATTCAGGATCAAGTAATAGATACCCGAAATTACCAAAAACATATTACCCGGACCCTCAACTCATCTAGTGATCTATGCAGACGATGCCACAGCAGTTCAGAAACCATACAACACATCACTGGTGCATGTAAAGCAATTGTTCAAACAGACTACAAACACAGGCACGACCAAGTGGCTGCCATAATTCACCAAAACCTAGCATTTAAATACTCACTAATTTCCGAAAAAACAGCGTATTATAAATACAAACCCATGACCATTTTAGAAAATACAAACCACAAAATTTATTGGGACCGAACCATCATTACAGACAAAACCATACACTACAATAGACCCGACATAACTATATTAGATAAAGGCACTAACTCCGTATTTATTATAGACATTGCAGTTTGTAACACGCACAACCTTGTCACTACACATGCAGAGAAAATGGCAAAGTATATAGATTTAGCTACCGAAATAAAAAGACAATGGCATGTAGATGCAGTTAAAATTGTACCCATTATCATATCCACTACTGGCGTGGTTCCAAAAACCCTTCAAACTAACCTCAACACTCTCTTCATGCCTGAATCTACCCTTGCACTTATACAAAAAGCAGTCTTACTCAATACATGTCGTCTTACACGTAAATTCCTTACTTCATCATCATCATCATTTTAACATTTTTTTCTTCCCCAACTAGCACACTTGGTTAAGGCCCGTGTGTTGGTTTTATACCCCTATAAACAGGGAGAGCAAAATGCAAAAAACAACAATAATAATAATAATAATATGCTTTATTGTACACCAAAGAAAATTAAACTTAAAACTAGATGTTACAAATATTAAGAAGGTACAATGGGCGGCCTTATTGCAAACAGCAATCTCTGCCAGGCAACCTTTAGATGGACATGACCGTATCAGAAATTAAATATCGGGCTTTCTAAATTGGTGACAAATGCAATATTGATAATATCTCCATAACAATGCATACTTACACATTACACATAATATATAGTATACATAGATACACACACTTAACATACATACATAAATAGATACATAAATACATACCTACATACATAATTATATACATACATACATATAAAAATACATATACATAGCTCAGTATATAGCTAGCTTAAAGGGAAAGATAATATTCTTTCACCCTCGCCTTAAACGTTACCAACGTTTGAGCTCGTCTGATAGTAACCGGGAGTGCATTCCACAATCGTGCAGCTTCAACTGTAAAAGACTTATCAAGAAAGTTTGTTGAATGCACTGGTATAAGCAGGCTTAAGTTCTCCGTCGATCGCAGGTACCTAGAGTGCTTGTTTCCTAGAAACTCGAACCGTTCCTTGAGATAATAGGGAGTGAGAGGGTTAAATAATATATTATATAGTAAAGAAAGGATGTGAGTATTACGTCGAAGGCGAATCGGGAGCCACCTGAGTTGATTGCGGTATTCAGAAACGTGATCATATTTGCGTAAACCAAATATGAACCTTATACAGAAATTTTGAAGGCGCTCAAGTTTATTTAGTTGCTCCTCCGTGAGATCAAGGTAGCTGGCATCAGCATAGTCTAAGATTGGAAGAAGTAACGATTGTGCAAGCGAAATCTTCGTCGAAATCGGAAGAAGGCTGCGCAGTTTACGCAAAGAGCCAGCTGAGGCAAACAATTTGCGATTAACTTCCTGCAATTGTGGCCCCCAGGATAGCGTCTTATCAAAATAAATCCCTAGGTTTTTGACCTTATCACTCAAAGGTAGCGGCATCCCGTTAAAGACTATTTGTGGCAACTGTGCCCAGTTCACTTTACGAATCATCCCGGTACTGCCTATAAGGATTACCTGAGTTTTAGTAGGGTTCACTTTCAGACCATAGCTGTTACTCCAGGCACAGATACGTTCCAAATCACAATTCACCACGGTAAAAGCCTCATGAATGTCATTTAAAGTAGCTTGCGAGTATATTTGCAAATCGTCTGCATAAAGGTGGTAGGATGAAACTAGTTGTTTTGTAATGGAATTAATAAAAATTGCGAACAATAGAGGAGACAAAACGCCACCCTGCGGTACACCAACTCCGATATTGCTCCAGGAGGAAACCGAATCATCAATACATATACGTTGTTGGCGACCATATGATCAATGTTCAGTTTTTAAAACATCGTGCGCACGCATCAAAAAAATAAATTCACTCTGATAATAATTCTCTAACGGCCAAAATTCTTACTACAAAAATAACATGCAAAACATATCTGACCTCTTTATTAGGTAGGTACTCTCTTTAATTATTCTGAATGCAAGGAGGCCGCAATCAAACTTCTTTTAAAAAACTGCAATCTGGTAGGTACCTTCTAAATAGGTTGTTTATAATATTTTTTTCTGAAGCTGGCAGAATATAATTTAAAAAAAAACGACCAGCGCCATCTATAGGAAAAATCACTTTCTAAAGCTGTTTTATTCTTATTGCTGTTATGATAAAAGTGTATAAAGTTTTTTTTTTTTTTTTTTTTTTTGACGCGGGGAACGCATTTACGCGCCTTCATCCCAGCTTCAGGGGCAGCTGGGATGGTGTGTGGGACTCCCGGCCCGGTCCGGAATGGACCGTCCTACCCACTAAACCCCGCGGTGTTCCTCCTCACCCTTTAGCCGGGCCGAGGGATATCAAAAGATTATTCACGTCGACCCGGCTAGGGGCGCCCCGTTAATTCGGAGCTCTCCTCGGGGGAGCCAGATGGGCGGCTCCCCAAAGCTCTCTAAGGAGCTGAAAAAACCACGCCTGCACCGCTCTCGAGCGCCCCTCTGTCATAGAGGAGTCAGAGAGCGGCTGGCGCAGGCGTGCGCTAATGGGCACCCCCGGAACACGGGGAAGGTGCCCACCGCCATGTGACCGTTGGAGGGCGGGGTCCCCCAACCTTACGCCCTCGGTCATGAAACAATCGGGGGACGTGCGCTAGCTCCTAGCGCAGGCGCCCCCAAACTGCATGACAGGGCGGGAGCATTTACCCAAACTCCCGCCCTTCCATGCAGTGCCTCTCATACTTCGCCACTATCGCCTCGCCAGCAAACGTGGCGGAGCGACAGCAGCAACACGATACAATCGGGGGCGCGCAGTGAACTCCTTACTGCGCCGCCCCCGAACTGCACGGCGAAGCGGGAGTATTTTCCATTACTCCCGCTTCCCCGCGCCTCCCTCTTTGCCGCCATCACCTCGTCAACTGACGAGGCAACAGCGGCCCAGCACTGCTGCTGCCGACCGTGTTGCTACTCACGGCCGGCAGCAACACACACCACCGAGCACCCCACAGGTGGGCTGCTCCCGCCTCGGCCGGAATTTGCCAGAGTAGCACCACTCCCCCACAGAGGAAGGGGAGTGGTCGCTACTCCGTTGCCCAGGATGCACCACGAGGAGGACCCGACCCATTGGGGTCCCGAAGATGTTCGCAGGACCCCGCATCCCAAAGTGTATAAAGTAGCCTAAAACCATCTCTGAATTCTGTTGTACTATCGTGTCCAATTTTGAGCTCAGTCGATTCAGTAAATTTTGAGTTTTTAATAGGTACTTACTTAAACATACACAACATTTTTATATATATACTAGCGGTACCCTGCCACGCTTCGCTGTGACTTTTTTATGGTGGTTTTATGTGCCTATGAGAAATGAGTAACAAACTAAATGATGGGTACATTTAAAAAAAAAATGTGTGCGTGAACTATTTATTGTACACACGTAAGAAGTGAAACTTCTTCATGACCTTATTTTTCGAAAGAAATATCATAGGAGTTAGTAGTAGTCCAAAAGTTCAAAAGTTCAAAAGTTCAAAAGTCCAAAGTCAAAAAGTCAAAAAGTCCTAAAGTCCAATAGTCCAAAAGTCCAATAGTCCAAAAGTCTAAAGTTCAAAACTCCAAAATTCCGAATGTCCAAAAAGTTCAAAAATAACATGCAAAACATATCTGACCTCTTTATTAGGTAAGTACCTACTCTCTTTTATTATTCTGAATGCAAGAAGGCCGCAATCAAACTTCTCTTAAAAAACAGCAATCTGGTAGGTACCTTCTAAATAGGTTGTTTATAATATTTTGTTCTGAAGCTGGCAGAATATAATTTAAAAAAAGCGACCAACGCCATCTATTGGTAAAATCACTTTTTAAAGCTACTTTATTCTTAATGCTGTTATGATAAAAGTGTCTAGAGTAGCCTAAAACCATCTCTGAATCCTATTGTATATCGTGTCCAATTTTGAGCTCAATCGATTCAGTAAATTTTGAGTTTTTAATAGATACACAAACGCACACAACATTTTTATATATATAGATAGAATAGATTACTTAGTCAAATCACATTTCATTAATAGTAACCGTTTTGTAATTTTGTAAACATAATAATTATTGTTAAAATTACTACACGACCATCCTTAAACCTGGTCGAGTTATATGCTAAGAAGAAGCACAGCTTTTGTGTGTTTTCTTCCATTCTTTCCATAACTATGGATACCCAGCCACGAAGAGGCGCCCCACTCTTTTCTCAGATAGCTTACAATACAATTGTGCTATCTTCCACATGTATGGAGCATCAGCTGCATCAGTCGCTGATTAACACTCATCAAATAATTTGTGTACCTATAGATAGAACTTAATACATGGGGAAGATTGCACACTGGTTCTGTGAGAGAGAATTGAGAAAATATTCTTTTCTCAAGTCGCTATAGAGTGTCTTCGTGAATTACCCTAAATATATATTTATTATCATGATTATGATGATGGTGATGATGAAGATGATCATCATGATGACGATGATGGCGTTGATGATTATCGTGATGATTATGGTGTTGATGATGATCGACATGATGATGTATACTATATGATGAAAGGAAGACAAACATGTTCAAATCTCATGCTTGACTGTATTGGGTACTGCAGTAGGTACTGTGTCGTTTTAAATGTTATACCTATCTATAAATAACAAACATAAGTTAGCCAAATAGAATTAGACTTCGGCCTCCAATCTACAGTACAATAACATGGTACGCTACACACGTAGGTGTCAACAGGAAATATAAACTATTTTGTAAAACATAAACTGAATATCATGTTTAGCATAATGTTCAAAAAGCTAAGATCAGCACATAACAAAGTAGGTATATAAAATTGCTGTGCTGTGCGTCTGACTGTCTTAGTACTTACGACAAGGCAAAATTGTTGTGTAATGTATTAACATACGAGTAAGTGTAAAAAGCACCTGCTAAACTATTGTAATCCAGCGCCTTTACAGAGGTAAGCTATGATTGGTTCCGCCAAGGACATTGAAGGTCTTATTATTATTGGGATTATATCTGTCATCTATACATATAGATAGTAACAAGTATGGTCACTGGTCACTCTTGATGGCGGGCTGAATTTCAACCGTGTAGGCTCACTCTGGGTATGTCCACAACGGTTATCTGCGGCTCAAGTTGCTCTATAAATTCGTTAATATTAATGATGATATTACCAGTAACTGGTTATAAGACCACTTGTGTTTAATTAGAACTTCATAAATCGGGTACCTTATCGAACTTTTCAATCTGCATATGTTATATTACACATATAATATATATTATATTATATTAAGTATAATATAATATATTATGACATATTTTTATCTGATTTTCACGCTCAAATTTAGCGAGAAAGTATTTTGTCTAATGACAGTAGTAGCACAAATTAGAGATATTACAGATGGAAACCTCGTGTATGTACTTTTTTTTCACACCTACCCTCTGCTACACTGATTTGTACGCTAGTGGCGCACAAATCAGTATCGAAAAGTCTGTTGAGGAGCGCCTGACCTCGTGTCTGTGAATGAGTTGTCTATGTGTGCGTAGTGTCTGTGAATAAATGTCTATGTGTGCGTAGCCTCAGCGAATTTAGTATGTAGGTTTCCATCTGTACTATCTCTAATTCCATATATTCAATATACTCTGTGCTCTAATTTGTGGTAGTAGGCAGTAGCACAGTCTAACAATCATAATTATTTTCTCCATAAATACAGTGGTAGTAGTTAGTAGCCACTAATAAGAATGTAAGTATACTTACTACACGTTATTGTAAGGAACCATACAATTTTGTTGATGAATAAGATTTTGCTCATGCGTGCCCGACAAGACACGTGTCGGCAGGGCACTAGTGTGCTGGAGCAAAACGTGATAACTATTCCATAGTAAACTTAGACATACAGCAGCTGTTTCATATCATAAATAGGTACATTTGACCGTAGCTTAGATATGTTAATTTAATCGTATTTTCAATGTCTATTACATTTTTAAGGTTCTGCAATATCTAGTTACTGTTAAAACATCATTGGCAAGGTTGTCAATGAGAATTATGGTTTTACATTAGTAGATCTATCTACTGGTGTAAACGAAAAATCTATCAATAGACCTACAGCACCAGTCCACGGTTGGAAGTAAACCTTTCCATTTAATTTTGAGAGGAGGTTTAAATAAAACATTCACGGACATTTTTTACACAGCGACATCAGCGCTGGAGGTCGTGGGTTCGATTCCCACCGGAGACAAATATTTGTGTGAACCATAAATGTTTATTTCAAGAGTCTGGGTGTTTCTATGTATAATATGTATGTATTTAAAAGTATATATATATTAATATCCGTGGTCTGATACCCATAACACAAGCAGGTTATTCCTAGCTTACTTTGGGATCAGATAGCGTCGTGTGAAATGTCCGTGAATATATTTAATATTTATTTATTTATTTATCTGATTCCACAGTAAGCTAGGATTAACCTACATAAAGAAACACCCAGACTCTCAAGACAAATATGTTTGAATGATCTCAAACACAAATTTTGTCCTATGGTAGGACTAACCTACAACAACCTAGTGATCCGCAGTCGCGCTATACGGCCTCCAGACCAACGAGGCTGTCAGTCAGGTCAGTCGTGACCTTACTTCACACTCACCAGACTGGTTGTTAATTTCTTTGTGTCGAATTTCCTACTTTCTCTTCGGCATCTTGTCCAATAATCAACAGGAGCGCCACTTGCTGGTGAGCCTGGCTTGTGCCCCGAAGATTTCGGTATGGTTCCATTGCACCATGATGTATGTGTGTGTGTGTGGTGTATAAATTTGAACGCACTGAAGTCTAGCGACAGGCAATTCAAATCCGTCTTTATTATTCTGTATTTCTCAATAGATATCAAGATTTTACAAAAAATGTTGCTTTTCTGTTACAATTTCTAAAGAAGCTAGTAAAGACATTTGCTCATACAATAATCACTGTTCTATAAAATGAAGCAACTTGATGCATCTTGGTGCAACTGGTACACTGTTATTTTTATAAAAACTTTAATGTCTCCTGAACAAATAATTGCAAAACAATCGTTATTGTTTGATTGATTCGTTTTGATTAACAATGATGAAATGATTATTACAGGCCATGTTTCCTTGATGTTAAATTCCAAATTGGTACAAGTACACTGATTGTGATGGATTGATGACAATGTAGGTACATTGTGGATGATAGTTATATTTAATTTACCTGCTTCTTATTCATGTGGGTCCTTAAATAGTAGTTTCAAGCAATATCATTTCGTACATCATTATTTTTCTTATCATCGTCCCTATCAACTCAAAGTGTCAATCGTGTAGCAGACCCTTTAGGTGGTCAGTTTTGCTATAGTTACTGCAACTGTAGGTACTGCTATAGAAGTATCTATATAAAGGAATGGTGTTCTTTTATTACTGGCGAATGTAATGGTACTCACTTTAGTGCAAATCAATCATTAGAAAAAATGTAAGTACCATTTCCTAGCAATGGTACAATTTTTTTTAAATCTATTACTGTAGGTACTAAAATTAGAAAGGTGATTGGTGGTTTGTTTGCATCGAATAGACTCCGAAACTTCTGAACCTATTTGAAAAAATCTTCCATTGTTGGAAAGGTACACGATTCCCGGTGAACATAGGCTATATTTTATTCCCGTATTCCCACGGGAACGGGAACTACGAGGGTGAATCCGCTTGACGTCCAATAGTGATTGATAAAAGGATTCTTTCATCTTCAACTTGGGTTCGTTTAAATAACGGCAGAGACATAATGGTGTTATGTTATACAAAGATTGCGGATTGTTTATTCTCGTCTGGTGACTTGTGTTTGTAAAACAATGTCTTCCGAGAACACCGAGGGTGTCGTCTGTCAGTTAACCGGTAGGTACCCGACTTTGAGCAGTATGGAAGTGTACAAAATAATTTTCAGGTTTGGTAAACAGACTGCGTGATGTAGGCAGCCTTGAGCCGGATTTGGTATTTTGAATTTGGGCTCATATTCCTATGCTTTAATATCAATCTACCCAAAGATAATATTTTAAACCATAGAAGTTTTTAAATCACATTTCTCGGCTCTTAACAACACACCACTCAAACCAGTTATGCAAAAATATAACGAAAATGTAGATACAACGAAGTTGTTTGCAATAGGTACTCGTAAATAATCAGTTCTTTTTCTAACCAAGACAAAAAAAATGTGTTTTAAATGAGACTTGTAGGGAAGAGTCTAAAGAATTCACCAAGGTGAAACCAGATTTGGTCTTCTGAAATGTAGAATTACAAGCGTAGTTGATAGAAATCTTAATACCAATTGCCACCTCTAATCTTGTGGTCCAGCGTCTGATGCTCTGAGGCTTCAACTCGTTGCCACTTCAAAAACGGTTACATTGGTTACTACCCAAAACCGGTATTCTGTGCACTGTGGTATGCACCAGGCGGCTTAAGTTCATAAACAAACGGTATATTTCTTTACAGCATTGAAGTCATTGAAGATGACAACAAAGACTTAGTAGACAATGAATATTTTACGAATTTGTCACAAAAAAGAAAATGAGAATGTTCTTTATTGTGACAAATTCATCTTCAAGTGGTAAATAATTATTACACCGTTTGTATACGAACCTAAGTCGCTGCCAGTCTGCATAGAATACCGGTTTTGAAGACGAGATAATGAAGTTACAATCACCATCTAAAAGTTGTTGCAGTTCCATCCGAAACACCCAGTTGTTCTGTTTGCACTCCTCTTGATCCTGATCGTTGTCTACTGTAAGAATATTAGTTATCCTCTACGATGTCAAACTAGTTTTATTTGGTTCTACGCTTGTCTCCAAGCTTTGTTTCAATCGGTGTCGGGTGGTCTCCCGCTACAGAATGTGACTGTACCAGTGGAGGTGAACCCTCTGTAGCCTGTAGCTTACCTGCAGTGAAAAAGAAAAAGAGTGTGCGTGTAACCTTTACGCGCGATTGAAGTAAAACTTCTTTGCCATTGACGGCATCAAATGTTATATTAATATCATTCATTCAAATTTTGAATTCAAATAGTAAGCGTTAGTTCCTTCAGAAAAAAAATCTGAGTTACTGCCTAGTCGCGCCTAAAGAAGTTTTACTTCAAAAAGTTTCTAACGCGGTCCATCTATATAACCCCACATATCTGCCTCACTCAATGCTAACAATGTTAACAAAAACCTAAAAAGGGACCTTCAACCCCCATAATCACTTTTTGACCCTTTAGTGTGTCTATCAGGGTGTCCCACGGTATAGCTAGGTGTACCTAGTTATGTCGTGAGATACCAGAGGAAATCATGTCAAACATTCATGTAGTTTTAAAGTTTGGTATAACATATTTTAAAACTACACGAAATTTACCCATTTTTCGCTTAATTTGACTAACCAAAAGGTAAATTGGTCATCTCACCAATTTTTGTTTTGTTGTTAAAAGCTACCTATGTCTTTGATGAAACTACAATGGAGACAGTAGTATAAAGGCGAAAAAACTGTTAAATTATTATTCGATCTTCGGCCTTTACATAAAGGTCAAATATCAGGAAGCAACGGCCCAGTGGAAGTACGATATTTTTAACTCTGACTAAATTATCTCTAAAAATACCATCAAACCTATAAACTCGACTATCATAAAATTGATTCGTAGTCTGCTTAGTTTATATTTAAAGATATTTAATTTGAATCGTCTTTGTCAAGTTGTTTTAAGGGCTTGGAAATATATTACAGGTGTTATAAATACACAAGCGCCTGACAATATTGTTTAGGATGATAATATAAAAGAGCTGACTGACCTTCATACTATGAGGAACAAATACGTAGTACTTACATTATCTTTTGTCGAAATTTATACACATTGATGCCTGAGAAGTACCAAGGTAACCAGGATACAAACTTATAGCCGCTGTTCGATCTTACTTAGGTATCTCAAAGTTTGAACTCTAAACTATGACTCTTACGAAGTTCCAGCCATATTGCATTTGAGATATGGCAACAATGATTTTCATAACGCTGCTGTTAGTAAATTTCCTTTCATAGATAGGTAGATGCTTTTTTTAACCTGTTATGGAGCAGAGATATTAATGGTCATAGGTATACAGCGAAGTCGTTTGCAATGCAACACAGTATTTTTTTTAAACCAATGGATGGGTTCTTCGGTTGGATGAACAAGGATTTACAAGGCCTCAGCTTTAAGTATAAAAAATAGTAAATTAAATGTAAGTAATACAACAAGATCGGGCCATTCAAGAAGATCGTTCTCTCAAATCGCTTACAGAGCAAGCTTCCGACAGTTTATCCGGGGCTCCCAACTGTATACAGTAGTAGGGCACGTTTGGTTATAGTCGGTAAGAATCGGAATTTCCACAAGAAAATAAAAAAAAACATTGCAAGTTTGTAATCTTCCACATGATTTTTTACTAAAAACTACTTACTAATTAGCAGTCGTCGATAATTAGTGTGTTAGTGTCTATCGACAGAAGGATAAAGGGAAATACACGTGAAACATTGCACAATTTACTGTGGGCGATTTGAGAAAAGACTGGGGTGCGTCTTTGTAATTGGCACTGCCTATCGGTACTTAAGAGTAGAACAAGTACTTAAATAAAATGTATCGTATTTTTTAAATACCAGAGCAAAAAATGCTGATTACGCGAGTATAAGCCTAATTGCTGCTTAATTTACGTCCTAGTCATAAGGTAGGTAGTTATTTTAAGTAAATATTACGTTCAGCAAGGCTAATTTTATTCAGTGATAGATCCCAAATCTACGTTACAATATTCTTCGGAAATAGTCATAGGCGACTATTTCAGATCAAAAATATCTCAAACAGACCTATTTATTGGAAGATAAGGAAATAAGCATAAATTTTATACAGCTTTAAAAACTAGGTAGGTATATAAAATGTAACATAACTTCTTTAATATACAAGAATGCTGAAACAAATGGCCGAATCAGCAGGAAGTATCGATGCATAATAGTGCTATTCGAGAAATTCAATTTATGACTTAATGCACGTTCTAACGGAACTGACACGCAATGTCAGACAAACTGCTGACATTAAAATATTTTTCCAAGAGGGTTTATTAGTATTACCTACTTACTTGTTACCAACTGACAAATCGTAGAATTTATTTTATTGTAATACAATCATCCCCCTCAGTGCCTAGATCCTATCTATTTATATCCTACTAGCGGACGTCACGCGGTTTCACCCGCGTAGTTCCCGTTCTCGTGGGAATGCGGGAATAAAATATAGCCCATGTTCACCGCAAAGAGTGTAGCTTTCCAACAGTGAAAGAATTTTTCAAATCGGTCCAGTAGTTCCGGAGCCCTTTCGCTACAAACAAAAAACAAATCTTTTCTCTTTATAATATCTATTAGTATAGACTAATAAATATTATAAGAATGATGTCCTGCGTGGTGACTGGGCCCAGTGTGGCAACGAGAAAGAGTACAAATGTAGCCGCCCCAATTTCCCGAGGGTGTCATAAGAGGCGACTAAGGAAACACTTTCGCAAAACAATCCATTGCGTAGAGAAGGAAAACTCCAAATGAAACCCGGTTGTCAGGTTAAAGGCTCTGAAAATTTTCTACTGCTGGTCGTCACGAACTGCGCCTGTCCATTTCAACACGGCAATAAGCTCACCATCTATTACGTGGGGGATATAAACTATACTAAAAGACGAAATGTTGGCGAATGTACTATGCCTCTGCCTTCCCCTTTGGGGATAAAGGCGTGACTATATGTATGTATGTATGTAATATTATATGTTTGAAAGTTTGTGGAGATGTTTGCTACGCTATCTCTAACTCCTGAAATAATTTTAGTTTATTCCAATCAAGTACCTTAGTGTGGGAAACGGGTATGGAATAACTTCTTTCACCAAGCGTATATGTGTGTGTGTGAGAAATACAAAATTAAATCTTCGTTCAAATTTGTTTTGTAAGATAATCTGAATTCCAGTTAGAGGATTTTAACGATGGCAGAGCTAAGTAAATTTCATTTATCAAATCGTTTCCGTATAATATCTTTATCTCATTATCTTAAAGCATTGAATAAAATCCCACAAAAGAGATAAGGATTCCTTTCTAGGTATAAGTCGCGGTGTCTGTCATGAATCCTGGGACATCCTTTTGAGGGCTTACCCGGAGCTCCCTGCCGTAGGTAGTAGTAGGGCCTCGTGTGGTTTTAGTCAGTAACTCTGAGGGCCTGAGGACGGTGAGGGGGCTGCTCACTGTCCTTACAGAGGCAGGCCCTGGATGACAGCGTTGTATGAGGGATTTACACACGCCTTCCCAAGAAGTGGGATAACACCCAAAAAACCCGATCTAACCGTGAGGCCGCAGTGGTAGCCTGTTTTTTGGGAGTCCTGGTGACATCCTTCCGAGGACTTACGTGTGGATTTTAGTCGGTAGGAGGCCGACATAGCATCCATGTAGGATTTTCCTCACGTTAAAAAAAAGACTGTTATAGATCGAATTTTAAATTATATCTTAAAGTAAATGCCGATGTCACAGTGGAGTTTATTGTGCGCCTAAGAAGCGGGGTGGTCAAATTGACTAGTGAATATATCTATACTAATATTTTAAAGAAGTAAAGTTTGTGTGTTTGTATATTTGTTAAATTGTAAGGGGTAATCTCGGGATCTACTGAACCGATTTTAAAAATTCTTTCACCAATAGAAAGCTACGTTATTGTGGAGTGTCATAGGCTATATAGCATCACGCTACAACGAATAGGAGCGGAGCAGTAATAGTAAACGTTTCAAAAACGGGGGAAAAGTTATTCCTTTTAATAGCTTCGTTGCGTGTGCTGCGTAAATATTTATAGTTACGTAAAAAATATGTACTACAAAATTGCTTCCTTTAAAAAAAGTTCTAAAAAAATTGCGCGATAGCATGTGTCTATCTTTGGGTTGGTGCACAATAACCATTTTAATGGCGATCAATTTTTTTCTACAATAATGCCACGGGATACCTCTTTCATAAACGAAGTTGTTCTGTAAAATAATGCGACGGGAATACACGCGACGAGAAACCTTTCTTTCTCTCTATCTCTCTCTCTCTCTCTCTCTCTCTCTCTCTCTCTCTCTCCCTCTCTCTCTCACGTAGTATTGAATATTAACGACGAGACGCTACGGGAGTAAACGCAACGCGACTGGAGTAAATGCGACGGGAACAGGTAATACTCTCTCTTATGTGGCGCAAACGGAGTTGCGCGGGTCAGCTAGTACATTATACAAGAAGGCACTTAATAGATAGGTACTTACTATTTTAAAATATAAAGATCATGGATCCAAGAACATACCTCTTTCCCATACTCTGAGAGAGGATCATAAAGGTATCTTTATCTAAAAACTAGCAGATGCGCGCGGCTTCGCCCGCGTGGAATTTTGTTCTCGTTCCCGCTTGCCGTGGGAATATTTTTCCGGGATAAATAGTAGCCTATGTGTTATTCCAGACTATACTATATCCCTGTACCAAATTTCAGCCAGATCCATTCAGCCGTTAGAGCGTGATTGAGTAACAAACATCTAAACATTCAAACATCTTCACAAACTTTCACATTAATAATATTAGTAGGATATTAGTAGGATAGTAGGATAAAGAATTGATAAAAACTGGAGCAATTACAACTTAACCGCAAATATCTAAATAGAGAAAATATTACATAGGCATAGCAGATTATATAATTGAAACCAAGTAGGTATAACTCAGAGTATGTTCTAGAATAAAAAAAAATCTGTCAGTAGTAAACGGTTGTTGATTATGCTAAGTTCAAGGCTTTATTGCAGGCTTGAATTTTTTAACAGCAGGTAGTCACAGTCTGCCTCTGTTGGTTTCACCTGTTTCAATAGAGCAGCAATAGGATCTATAGCTCCAGAAACGATGGCAATAAGCTACGGTGACCACTTATAAGAAGCTCAAAAAGGACTTCACCCCATTACGTAGATATTTATACGTCAAATCTTGCAAGCACAGAGAATTTTCACTTCTTTCTTCTAAACATATTCATATATAAAACTTTGCACACATGCTAAGTTGCGATAATAAGTATAACGTGATATCTAAACGAGTGTTTTTTCCCGCGTGGAATAGTTTGAACCATTTACCTTATCATGTCATGCTCATAGCGAAGAGAAGGAAAACTCGAAATAAAATCTTGTACCATCCCCACGAAAGGATGTCCCAAGGTTCCTGACAAACTTTGGTTATTACCATCACCGTGGCCTTGCCTTGGAGTCTGGATTAATTCGGGGTTTCCCCTTTTCAAGAGGCGTGCGTGCAATTTTTATGTCTAGCTGCCTTAGGGTCTCCTTTAGTAAGAACTGCAAAACTCAACCAAAACATGTTTTATTTAAGCAGAGCAAATCTATACTTATAATAAATCTGTAGAAGTGAAAATTCTGTACATTCAAAATATCAAAAAAATAAATAGCAGGGGGTGTTACTAGACCGACACCGAACCCAAAAATGTGATTAAAAAAATTTTTGTCTGTCTGTCTGTCTGTCTGTCTGTTTGTTCAGGCATCACGCAAAAACTACCAGTTCGATTACGATGAAACTTGGTATAGTTATTCTTTAATATCCTGGGCACCACACTGGGTACTTTTTATCCCGGAAAAGTATACTTATTATAAAATAAAAAACGAACTTAAGTCGTATAAAGTTATTATCAATTATTGCTTAAACGGTTAATGTTACGATAATGAAATTCAGCATGAGCGTTGTTTGTTACAATTTGAAATAAGTAATTTTACCATTTTTGCAAATTCCACCTCCAAAGGTATAAAAAAGGAGGGTCAAGTTTGTATGGGTCAACGCGATTCCTTGGTCCGATCTACTTAAAATTTGGCATATAGCATTATAAACATATTTGATGGAAGACGTGTTCCTTATTTTATTAAAATTTATACATTATCGACCTAAAAAGGGAATGTAAATTATTTTGGAGCTGATTTTCTCCGGAGTTGATATCAATACTCCTTAAATACTCTTATTTTTGATTTAAATTACTTTTTATTTTGACACATTTGTGGAAGTTCAATACGAATGACATTGTCATTTTCATGATCTTGCTATAATTGCATTCTCTTTGTAAAGTACTATCGGAAATATTATTGTTAAATTTTTTAAATTTTGTATAACAAAAAATAAATATGAGAAAGAAGAAGAAAATTCGAAGATGGCTAGCCAGGAATAATGAAAGACCACGCTTCAGGTAGTGTCCACTGTGCATTAGAATAAAAGATAGCCCTAAGCGACTGGTCATGGAAGGTATGAACTTTATTCTATAGTGCTGGCTGCATTCGGTGCAGGACACAGACTCACTAAGTCTTTGTAAAATACGGGAATGACCTCTACGAAGATCACATTTGACAAGTAAAAAGAGCCATTAAAATGAACATGAACGCCTAGCAGATGAAATTTACATAGTAATTAAGTTAACAGATCTTGGTTGGACTATCTGTATTATGAGGACAAAGTCTACCGTAGTTCGGTTTTCCCATACGTCGTAGGCTTACAGTATGACTGGGACTACCTGAAGAAGGAACTAAGTTACGACGTCAATTGCTTAGAAGAGAAGTTGAGTCAAGTAGTAGTCTAGCCAATGAATTAAGAAATGTATTTAATAAATAAATTTACATAACTCATATAATATGTATTATGAATTTGTTAATCAGAAATCTATCTATCTAACTACTATTACGAATACGAATGTTTGTGAGTGTGAATGTTTGTTACTCTTTCACGCTGTAACGGCTGAACGGATCTGTCTGAATTTTGGTACCTAATGAGATAGGTTAGAGACAGTGTAGGAACTAAATTTCACGCAGGCG
This sequence comes from Miltochrista miniata, assembly GCA_933228765.1. Classification (NCBI taxonomy): domain Eukaryota; kingdom Metazoa; phylum Arthropoda; class Insecta; order Lepidoptera; family Erebidae; genus Miltochrista; species Miltochrista miniata. The sequence goes on along the minus strand of OW121757.1, from coordinate 15,811,692 downwards.
AAGCTGCGGGCATCAGCTAGTTACAAATAAGTATTTTGATCATTGGTCATGTTTATGTAGTATAGATTCATCTCCAAATAGCTATTTTATAGATCTTTAGCAGGAAATGCATTCAATCAAAGCCAAAAATAGAATTATTGTTTCTAATATGTACCTACTGGGTTCTTTGGTAAGTTTCCTCGTGCCCTAATTATAAATATGTAGGTACAAGAATTGATTAAAACTTAATGTTTATATTATGATTATTCTTGGATTTTCCTTCTCTTCTAAAGCATCAGCACCTAAGGCAGGATGAAATTTTGCATCTATAAAATATCTGAACACTGCTCAGATACACACCATGAACACACATTACGAAGAGCTTAGCTAGTTGCCAAACGATGACTCACTACATTCATGTAAGTTCTAGATTTATCTAGAATGTTTAGAAGTTCCGAAGCAAAAATATAAAAGCGTATTGTTTAATAATATGTGTAAACCTGTCCAAGTGGACTACTTGATCAATAAACGTTTCAAACTAATAAAAGGTTTCAAAATGTTTTCGAAAAAGCTTGTAGTATCCACCTTAAAAACTGTGTTTACCTGCTGAATAATGTGCAAAATACTTGAGCTTCGTACACGCAGTTTTTCTGAACTGCGTCCCCGCCCCTATTTTGTGATAAAATATTGTACTCTGATCTCAAAAGCGGACAGTGACGTCGACCTCGACGTATTCAGACGTATCAATAGCATCGACGCATGCGTAACTGTTTGCCGATGTGTGAGTAAACTGTCTGGCCGAACACGCGGCTAGTACGTGCCTTATAGCCATCTCTCTTGCACCACATATCTCCATCCTCTTCATCGCCAACGAAATGGCCGGGGGCACGGGTAAGTTTAAAATACCTTCGCGCGAGGGTTAGTGCTCAGTAGTGTTCAAGCAGCTCTTCAGTACAGTCGAAACTCTTTCAAGTTGTGTCGTTTGCAGCTGTTGTGACAACATTTTTTGTATTGTAGATTTTTGGAGGCTTACCTGAACTGAAACCTTGACTAGAACTGCGAGTTGAAAGATTATAATTTGGAGTGTGGTAAGTTGTGAAAGTTTAAAAATGCATTAAATAAAAAAAAATCAGGTATGGTCATTTTCAGAATAAGGACAAAATTAAAGAAAATGGTAATGATATAAAACTAGCCGAACAATCTGGCTCTGTGACTTTCTCGTTAGCTAACGGCACTCAGCAAGCTAATGGCCGACTTATTATATTGCCGATGCCGAGCGCTTTCTCTCTCGACGAATGTACAGTTTTAGCTAGTTATCAACTGAGAAACACTTTCCTCTTATGAAATACCATAAATAAGAAATCTACTGATTCTGATTATAAATTATTATAATATAGTTTAATGTTAATTTATGTCGTATATCTCTAATACCACATGTTTTAAAAGTTAACGAATTTGGTGACAATATAATTGAAAAACTCAACGACACTGAATAAAGTGTAAATTCGCAAGGTGTAAAATTACCTCGCTTCAGTGAATTCATCTGTTGCTTGGATGCAGTGCAACGTGTCGAGAGTTGTTGCGGTATATTATCTTCTTTTGTCACAACTTATACCTGCTTTTTTGTCGAAAGGGTCGTGATTGTGACTATTTCACATATTGTATAAGGCTTTAAGGTATTTTGTGTACCGACCAGATGAAGCTGCTCTGCTCTGTCTTTATTTCAATTGTAAATTTTACGTTGAGATTCCATGAGGCACATATCTCCAATACAGATTTTGATTTATAGTTTAAGGTTTAAATAGATTTTGTAGGCACTTACTACAGTAAACCGACAACTTGTATTGTATATTCTTCATATACCGGATGTTTAAGGGCGATAAGAAATTTTAGTTCAAATAGTTAAAAACTGATAATCGCTAGTGCATGTACTACCAAATTTAACGTGAAATTGTTAATTAGTGTTTCTCTCATTACTTTTTAATTACTACTGCATTGTTTATCAACGTAGTTAATTAGTAGCGATAACAGTTAGACAGTTGAGTAACTATTAATTTTTCGATTAGATGGGTGTGTCAGCAGAGATCGGAAAATTACCAGATAACAGTGTCCTTTAGCTTAGGTTCAGTTGTTTAAATAATGGAGAACACGTCATGCTTACGTTTGATTAGCCTTGCAGCAATGGTAACTAAAACTTGTTTAGAGTTAAATCAAAAGCAGATGTTATTAGAAAAAGTAATATATATAATAATGGTACCACCGTTGTTTTGCATGAACATAAGCAAAAATACACTACGCCAAGTTGAACAGTACTCCAAGCCTTAGAAAGCGTTAATCATCAAGGAGTTGTTTTAATTTTCTTACCAATAAATTCATAATATTCCTCTTTAAAGTACATACTCCTTTAGCACTACTATTATTAAAATCGTCCAGATACGATTACAAAATGTTATGAAACCATAGTCATTAAAGAAGTAGAAAAGAGTATGTAATCTTAAATTTATATTACGGATATAACATAGCCGCATTTCTCAAATTTTATAGTCTGTTAAGAATTGCAAGTACTAAATTGCATTTCACTTGCAACCACAAACAGCGATCGTCAAGAGAACGTACGTAAATATTTATATTTCCTGCAGAACGACTACATTTTGTGGTTACTCAATAGCTGTGTTATGAAATTTGTCGTAAACTTCGATAGAGTCTGTTGTAAAGAAATGAGGAAATAATACGTTCTGGGTTGTTCAAACATGCTTTTTGTTGCTGTAAACAAAATATTATTTGGTTTACGAGAGGCAAATTGTAGGGAATATGGTGGATAAAAATATGAACATATAAATTTAAATTTAATCGTGTGAAATCTGTCTTTTGAAATTAATAAAATTTGTTGTATAATCTGACCAACTTGAGTAAAAATGTATTAATGCTATTATAAAATTAAACTATAAAAGTTGCCATAATCAAAATATTATACATATAAATTACTGTGGTTTCATTTCTGATTGATATATATTTCTTGTGGACATCACCAAAGAAAAGTAAATATTTCAACCTGGCTCAAGTGGTTACCGCAATTTGGTGGGTGATGTCCACCGCAGTAAGGCACTTATCTCAACCTATGGTTTGATCGTAAAGAGAGATGATTGAGAACGTGGTAGTGGCTAAGATTTAGAAATCGTCATAAATCCCACAGTGATTTATTTAATTTATTTCAGAATTAAAAGAAGTTCGAAGAAATAAAAATGCCGGCCAACCAAGCCATGGATATTCAAGTAGAGGAGACGCCTGTGGCTCTGCAACGTTTATGGAACTTAACCCGTGCTCGTCTTGCTGGAACATCTACGGCTTTAGATGAAGCACCTGAATTAGTCGAAACTTTACCCCATGCTCAGGTAAATGCAAAAATTAGTACTTTACATTCTGTTATGGGTTCAGAAATATTATTGATGAAAGTTTTCACACTGTATACCTAATTGTTGAAGTAACGTAAAAATATTATTAAAAGAATACTAGCAACCCTAAATTAGGGTTAAAAGAATAAATTAATTTAAATCTGACTCGATAAATTAGCCCAAAATTAGAGATACAATGCTATAAGTAAATTCTAATATGTCCCATTTAAAGCTGATTATAATTATAAAATAAGTAGGCAATTTATGATTGCAACATATCCTTACTACTTTGAGATGATTGAGGTTGAACTTGATAAAGTAAAGTTACATGCTCAATCTTGTACCAGAGTTATAAATTACAATCTTGAAGTGAGTCAAGGACTATTGTTACATTGGCCCCTTTTCCTTATCACAGCGTAAATTCCTCTTGAACTCATAATTTCATTACGATTACTTTATTTTAGGAGTCGGAAAGTCATCCCAAGGCTTTATCCGTTCCTGGTGACATTGAAAGTGATGGAGAAGAGGCTTTCCCGGAGACGGATATTGTTGTAAGTATAATTTCAAAAGATAACTTATATTGTTTTATAAGAATTTTGGCACTGATTCGTGGGCGTGGCTCGAGAGAGCAGATAATCTATTTAAAAACTGTTCATTTCTTCGACCTATTTTCGGTTTCAATTAAACTTCCGCACTTCTACATAATTTATTTATTTACACTTTATTGCACGCCAGATAAAAAAAACTTAAAATAGGAACATTCGTTAAAAAGCATTACAATGGGCGGCCTTATCGCTAAAAGCGATCTCTACCAGGCAACCTTTACATCATCAAGCCATAATCATCATCAAGTTAAAATAAATTGCGAATGCGTATAAATGTTTGCAAATCATGACGTGTTTTAATCATTACGGTTTACTTCGGCTAGTCTAAATCTTACTAATATTACAAAGGTGAAAATTTGTGAGTGTGGATGTGTGGATGTTTGTTACTCTTTCACTCTCTAACGGCTGAACGGATCTAGCTTAAAACTTGGTGCAGCGATAGATTATGGTCTGGAGTAGCACATAGGCCACTTTTTATCCAGGGAATAAGTTCCCACGGGAAGCAGGAACGGGAATAAGTTTTAGCGTTTGCGAGGCTGCGTCATAAATTAAAAAGAAATTTTGTTTGATGCGAGCTTTCAAATTGTTTACTGATATGTTATCGATTACGATTTACTGTTACGAATTCGTGAGTTGTGTGTCTCATCGCGTCATTTGACGTGTTTTCTTGATTAGCACTCATTGCGATATTATTATCTATTTTACTTACTTGACCGTGTCTAGACTACAAATTTAAATGAGTAATTCGATAACAGTTTTCATCTGAACGTCGTAGTGACTCAAATAAATTCCTATCTAAATATACACATTTTTATAGTCTTCTACCCAATTTCGCAGTTGTTCTGCTTCGCAAATTAATTCACAGTGTTAAGGTCGATAATACTAACAAGTTGTAAGGCTTCGGTGACGTTGGTAGGTACTATGCCTATCTCAGGCCGGAGGTCATTGTTGCCGTTAAAAATCTAGGACACAGCGGCTATAGCGAAAAAATGCTCGAGTGGTGCGGAATCTGCAAAGATCACAAACCTAATATTGTAAAACTGTTCTATATTTAAAACGCTATTTTTTCCTACCATCGAATAATTTATTAGACGAAACTGAAATGAACTTTGTCCCAATTGAAAGATCTGGTAAACACATCAATTTCTTTAAATAGCTTATGCGCACACGAGTTCTGTGCGTCTAGAAACTTCCAGAACAATTTCATTCGATTTGTAAAAGACTAATGGAAGTCAATAAGATTCAATCGACTTTTCATGACGCTTGTTTTTGATCATTATTTCTTTTCATCACGAGGCAGCTGAAATCCTATGTTTATCAATGGAACTCTTTTTATATATTTTGTATATTTAGAACTGGAGGGAACAACAAGCACTGACTAACCCTCTCTGAAGTCAAAGAATTCAAAACCTACTACGACACATCTGAATATTGGCAGCACTTATTAAAATCACACGACTATTATTATAATTGTGCCAAATGTATGCTGTTCATTACCTTGCGATACTTGCTTAAGCTCGGTCATTGTACTTCTTGTATTAAAACAATATTCATCACTTAAACATGATTTCAATAAAGGAAACTTGCCATGAAGAGGAAGTTTTATTCGATTTATTTCAAACTTTAGATCACGAGGTAGTGATAACACATTTTTATGTAATGCGTACCTAGTTTAAAAAGCATAAATTAGCTAATGTTTCGTATATTTTCAGGAGACTGATATCCCTAGCAAGGCTGAATGGAATCATTTTTCGTACAACGAGGTGCTACTTGACGCCAGCACTCTGGGTGATATCCCGGCTGTGTACCGCGTCCCTACTCCAGCTCCACATCAAATGCCAGTTATTGGCGTATACATTGATTCCCGAGTCAGAACCGGCTTCCGATACAAAGTCAGACCAATGCAGGTGAGACGAGTTATATAATTTATTCTTGAAACTGGATACGTAATATACGAGGGCAGGTCATGTGTAGGGAATAGTCTCATAGATCTATCTCGAAGTGTAGATGATTGCGATGTTCACTACAAGCATGCACATGCAATCTTCCACATTTTGACTAATTTATAGTCTTAACCTAATTACTATTTAAGTCTAAATTACATACAAAATAGAAATGTTAATGATGACTACTCCTTACATGACGTTCAATTTTGCTTAATCATCGGCAAAATTATTATGTAAATCAATCTGAAATCGCTTTTGTATCATCACTGTGGGCGCAATACCCTTCGGAAAGTCTGCAGAAAAACATGAAGATCCATATCATATCGGGATAAATAAATTCGTAAATAGCTTGTAGCTGGACTATGAAATTAAAGGCTACGCCGATGATGAACTAATAAGAATCGAAGCTGGATTGTGTTAACAGTGGACTTAGACGCAGTATCGCGTTAATATTTATGTCCTTTGCTTTTTAATCTTTAAGTAAATTAAAAAAAAAATCAATTTCTTAATCTTTATATCCAATATTTGAAATAGGAGAAGTTATAATAAATCGGTTATGGCTAAATCAGAACATTTTTGCAAGAATAATCCTTTTCAGAGACAAGAGGACGGTGAGTTATTTGAAGTCTTACAGAAATGTTAATGGAATAAGCGAACGTTCTTGACGGCTCATTTGGTCCTATTTTTATATTTCCATCATAAGCCAACTATCAAAACTAAAAAAAGAACATTCGCTAGATTCCATTCCCAATAGCCACAATCGATACAATTACTCTAATAAAAGATATTAGATTTATTATAAGAAACGACTTTTCTATTAACATCTTTAGAACCATACGCGATACATGAGGTTGTCAGGCTTTTGAGATTTTTTTAAATAATAAAAATTTAACAAAAACCCAATTACAAAACAAATGTTTATCTAGTAATTGAAAAAATAAATGTTGTCCTAATTTTGATTTAATTTTAAAACATAAGTAATTTAAAATAACAACCTTATACAAGGCGTCTAAGGCTGCTGTTATATCATCCAATGTCGATCGTTGACATCGTTCATGGCTGACCCAAGTTCTGAAACATTCGCTAGTCAGTTTCAGCAGTCCAGATCGATTCGATCAGATTAGATTAGCCGGGTGTTAGTTCAATGAGTAGCGGTGTGCGTTGCTGATATTTTCAGAATGTAAATCTCATCAACATTCCACACCGCTAACTTGTCTGTATTCGCCACTGGTTGTGGCACTTGCCGTTGTAGGCGATGGTATGTGGATCGTCCAGTTTTTCAGACCCCCGCCAAGAGCGGCGTTCACATACAAACTTCAAGAACCTCGGAGAAACTCAACAGGTCGAATGTGACATACTGGCTGGCAGCATGCTATGTCTGCAATAGGTAAACCAAAAGTATCATTCATAAGGGCATTACGCCATTTTAACCATATTATTGTTCAATGTTCTATTTTAAAAAAAAGTGCTTTTGATGGACGTGATGTGATTATATTTTCATCTCATTGTGAATGTTCAATTGGGTTGATTAAAAATGATTTATTTCTCATAATTTCATCAATGCATCAATGGCTTTTTATACATACATGCGAATTTTCGGCTTCAATGATTTGAGAAAATATTCATAATCATTAAAAAAAACATCAGTTATTGTTTCAAAACAGTCTTATTAATTTAATTCTCAAACAGAAAAATTTGTAAAATAGTTTCTTTCAAGTTTGTAAATTGTGAAGTTCAAGATTTTTAAATTTCCTATTACAATACATTTAAATTTTAGTTCATTTTTAAACATTTGATAAAGGTTTTGAGGATTCAGTTTTTCTATTTACTCTTTGTGTTTTATGTAAGTAACACGACTTGTAAATTTTCAGGAACTGGACGCTCCTCTATTGTCCATGAGGCCGAAGTACTTGTTCGGAGGCAAAGCCCTGACCTTGCAGTCGATTGGCCGTGGGTTTGCACGACGTCTGACATTTGAACCTCTCAACTCAAAACTTAATGACAATGACAACTATTTTTGGACTGACTCTAGACCTGAAGGATTTGTATTTGAGATTGAGGCAATTTCGATTGGAGATAAGTTCACTATCTACGATGCAAACCACGAGCCCCAAGGCATTCTGGAAGTGGTTCAACAGCAGGTAAATATCTGTATTTTTCGCGGAACATTTTGGCAAAAAGCCATCTATCCCAAATTTAGGTATTATTGGCATGTATGGGATCTAATTCTAATGCGATAGTTACCTAAATACAAAAGGTATGAATATAAATAAAAAAAACTAATTTAAACACATTTTTCAACAGAAAAATCAAATTGAAATTGAGCAGAAGATACATGAAAATGGATTCATTGATAAGAAAGTGAAAATTAACACTCTTTGTAAAGTTGAATGGTACGAAGACGATGGTGCAACAAAATTGGTACCAGTGACTGGGGTGGCCATTGTAAAGAAAGGGAGAGGAAACGCTGTTGTTACTCGAGTTGTGAACGTCGCTATTGGCGTCAAGCAATATAGGAAGGGCTATGAACTCAAACCTGGTATTGAATCTTCTTCCCGAAGGGTTACCGTCAATGGTGCAGATATGAAAGACATTCCATGCCAGTATTGTATTGTTGGTTTAGAGAGATATGAACTGCCTGTTATTGGTAAGTACCTTTGAGATCTTTATTTATTATCAGAATTTATGAGAGAGCAGTTATAGTAAAACGGCTTGTCGATACTAAAGTTCAAAACATTGATACTAGATGGCGTCACATGTAGTTTCGTTAACATTTTACTCGTATTATAATAGATTTTTTGACGAAATTTGAACTAACTTGAGTAGAGTAGAAGCATTATCTCTTCAGATATTTATTGCTTTGTTATTGACAAAATTTTGAAAACAGCGTAGTGTGTAATAAGAAACTAACAAACAAAAATATTTCCTCTTTATAATAAAAACGTAAAATTACAAAGTCATAGCTTTATTTTGTACATTTTTCCAGGGACTTACGTTGATCCCCGTATCATTCCTGGTTTCTACTACCGCGCGCGGCCAGCAGGCTGCAGACGGCATCTCTTTGAAGGACGCAGTATGCTGCTTCAATCAATCGGCATGGGCTACGGAAAGCGCATCACCTTTAAGCCTGATACCCTCAACGCGCCGGAGAACTACTTCTGGTCCGATTCCCACCCTGAAGGTCTCGGCATGGAGCCTCGTGCTATTCATCCAGGAATGAAGTTCACAGTTACTGGAAACGGGGTTGGTATTTCAATATCAGCTAAAACATTTAGCGAAAAAGTCCATTATCGCAATTATTATTTTAGAAATCCAATATCCCACTATACCTACATTATTTTCTCAAAATGTATGCGAGATTAACATTGATCTACAAGCCGCTAACCAAAGTAGTTGTCATAATTGGTAAAAGTACGTAGGTACAACAATTCGATTGATAACTATCTATAATGAACTTCATCAGCAATATTGTATTTTATTTTCCTAATAATTTGTATAAGAGATCAAACCTTCTGCTGGTTTGTTTGTCGCTGATGGGTTTCTACATACTTATTAATCTATTACTCTTCCTTTATTTGAAGATACTCTGGCAGAAGGACAATTTCTAATTGCAAATTACATTGGCTTCTTGCCAATCACATTTCGTTAACAACCTTGGCCGTTCTTTTAGAAATTAGTTCTATTTATACTAATGTATGTTTTGTTTCATTGCAGGGTCTACTCGGTGAAGCAACTGTATTCCGTGCTGATCTGCCCCAAGTAGAAGAAAAGACTGAATATGTAGATGTTCCGGGCAAACGTGGCAAGGCCATTGTCAAATACATCCACGTGGACGTCACATGCCACGTCACATTGGCTACTACCGGCGGTGGCTCCGTAGACTTGGAAGTGCACCTTATGAAGGTCTCAGGAGTTGCAGTCGTCCGTAAAGAGCCTGGACAAGCTGTCGCCCAACTGTCTAAAGTCTACAACGTCGGTCTGGACTCGCAGTTGAACCTGCTCTTCGCCCACTCGCAGACCGAGTTGACCTTCCATCCTATCCCCTAAATACAACTCAAGGTTCGAATGGTATTGCAATATAAGTGGTTGTTACACACCACACCACTGTATTGTAATACTAAACCAACTACCTGGCGCGACAGAGGTTTCGTCAAATGCCAAACGATTGGTTACGAGTTGCAACCGTGAGGTGGCTCCACATTGTTGGAATAAACGCTGCCAGAAACATGATGTATGCACTCGTTTCAGCTGTAAGTTTTACTTTTGAGTTGCATGTCATCTAACGATCACTACTTTAGACTTCTTCTTGTTAAGATTGCTATTATTACGACTACGGCTACAAGTTATCTTCACAAGTTCCTGACAGATTTGAATGAAAGATTTCTTTGAATTTCGACTAGAAGACTCGAAAGACAGTATAACCAGTATTGTAAGCTTATTTAGTTTATATAATTTACAGAAGGAATTTTATGTAAAAGTGTACTGGAGAGAGTAGCAAAAGACTAGACTAAAATGGACACAATGTAATATTATTTTTGATTCGACTATTGTAAACATTTTATTGAATAAATCTGATGAATCTTTTACCAAAATGTATTTTATTACTTAAGTAGAATATCCTGATATTTCCTGCCTGTATGCTGGACTGGAACCGAGTAACGCCAAAAGGGGTCCTTCGGTAGTCTAATCACTGTTGAGTAGGTATTATAATTATAACAAACCAATACTTTTATCGGAAGCGACTACTTCTTGATCATACAGCTTCCTATACACTCGTAACATAGCCTTACTTTTACACCGATTAATTAGCCCAGATCAAAAAAGGAAATTAGCAATGTTCTATCCGAATTAGTAATGTTTGAAATGGACAGGCGCATGTTGTGTTCAAGTCAATATTACAATTACTTAACTACTGGTAAATAAGATTATTCCTTTTATTCAGGCGCAATTTTGCTTCCGCTTGAATCACTGCCATACGAGTAATCCAGCCTCCCAAAAAGAAGAGAACTTTTTTTTTTGTTTTACGTGAGGGAAATTCCTCATGGATTGTAGTGGTCCTACCGACTAAAAACCCTCACGTGTTCTGCTAACAGCCTACGGTTGGGAGCCCCGGGTAAGCCCTCGGAAGGATACCCCAGGACAAAGAGGTGACCTTTTAGGACGCTAAAGGCCGCGATGATGAAAGCTATTACATCTACTGTCTAAATAACGGCAACACGTAAGGTAAATTTGGGTAAAGCATCAGATTTACCGTGTAGCAGTCGAGCATGGCAAATTGGTGGTATCCTGCCTTTTCGCAGAAAATTGTTTACCCGATTATCACTTGCCAACCAACGTCTCACCTATTTTTCACTTTGACAACTAACAATTACCAAATATTTGTATGATAACGTTTCATTTGGAAGAATTTTTGTTAAGCTGATTATTATAATGACACAAAACGTTTGGGCGATTTATCATTTGTCAAATCTTTCACTAGGCCAAACAACTATTATAACAACGTTTCGTACCTTTTCGTACATTGATACAATAATAAAAAAACCGGCCAAGTGCGAGTTGGACTCGCCCATGAAGGGTTTCGCTGCAGCAAGTAACATAATAGAACAGTTCTTATAGTTCGTTGTAACTTTGATTGATGTTTTAACACGTTCGCAGTGGTAGTGATTTTTGTAACCGAAAATTGCGGTTTATGACGTATTAAAAAAAAACTACCAGCTCTATCTCAGTCAAACCAATTTTCGTTGGTAGTTTTTATAGCAATGTACATCATATATTTTTTTTAGATTTATCATTCTCTTAGTTTAGAAGTTAGAGGGGGGGGGGGGACACACATTTTTCCACTTTGGAAGTGTCTCTTGCTCAAACTACTCACTTTAGAAAAAAATGATTTTAGGAACCTCAATAGCATTTTTAAAGACCTATCTATAGATACCCCACACGTATGGGCTTCATGAAAAAAAAATTTTTGAGTTTCAGTTCTGAGTATGGGGACCCCCAAAATTTAGTGCTTTTTTTCTAGTTTTATATAAGAATCTTAATGCGGTTCACTGAATACATCTAGTTACCGAGTTTCAAAAGCATAGACCTTATAGTTTCGGAGAAAAGTGGCTGTGACACACGGACGGACAGACAGACGGACAGACAGACAGACATGACGAATCTATAAGGGTTCCGTTTTTGCCATTTGGCTACGAAACCCTAAAAATAAACTAATGTTTAACGCAATTTTTATTAAATAATTTCAATAATGATTTTAAACCTATAAATTGGCAGCAATGCACATTAATAATTTTCCCTCTGAGTATGTAGATTTGTGTTCAAGAATTCTGTTGATTCTTTGTTCTTTGTCCAAGTATTTTTTTTTCTTTGGTTCTGCTGGAGCACCAGTTAAAACATTTTCTATTTCCCCCTCGTTGGCAATGGTTTCCTTTATCAATTGTTTTATCAATTCATAAACACCTGGGTGAGTTTTATCAATAAAACTGTTTATTTTGTTATGCCAGGCTTCGGCCGAGTTCTGTGTTCGTGGTATATTCATTTTGTTTCTTTCATGGCAGCTCCAAAAACTAGGTTGATATTTAGGTTGTGTGGTTGAGGTTCCGTTATCAAATTTATTATCGAACCAATGAGCTAATTTTTGCCAATCTGGATCTTTAAAATCTTTTAAAATAGTGTTGAAATATACGTATATTTCAGATTCCTCAAGAAAACCGAGTGCTAAGAAACACTTTACCTCTTTATTAAACTGTATGTCGCTTGCGTATCTTATTGCGAAACCCTGGTCTTGAATTTGTCTGAAGCAAATAAACATTTTGTAATAAGTACCTATAGCAACAAAAATCTAAGCACGTTAGGTTAGGTTGGACTATGACAAGCAACGCACGAGCCGAGCGAGCGAAGCGAGCTTGTCGCAGCTGCGGCCGGCGAAGTACCAGAAGCGAATCGCTTTTGCAAAAAGGAACATTCACATTAAAGGTTAGATGTAACGACGAGCGAAGTGAGAAAGCGCGTGTTAGGTTGACTGTGAGCAAACTAGAATCGACGTTTTTATTCTATAAAATAGGTACTAGCTTTCCGCCCGCGGTTACACCCAGTTCCCGTTTTGTAGCTTAACTTCTGTGGGAATATAGGGATAAAATATAGCCTATGTTACTAGGAAAGAAAGTTTAAATTTGGTCCAGTGGTTTTTGAGTTAAATCGTAACAAACAAACACACAAACAAACAAATTTTACCCCTTTATAATATTAGTAGACACCTATAGAAAATAAAAAAGACGTGTGGCACTCGGGGACTGCCGCGGTAAAGCTATTACATAGCATTTTTTACCAACTATGCTAGTATAATTATTTCTATATAAGAATACTAGCTGATGCCCGCAGCTTCGCCCGCGTAAAATTTGTTGCCGCGGGAAGTTATTCCCGGGGTAAAAGGTAGCCTATGTGTTATTCCAGACTATAATGTATCTCTGTACCAAATTTCAGCCCGATCCGTTCAGCGGTTTGAGCGTGAAAGAGTAAGAAACATCCACACTCACAAACTTTCGCATTTATAATATTAGTAAGAAGTAAGATTTTAAGGCCTTTGTTCAACAAAGTAAAGTACCAAGTACCTACTTGACTGTGGACATTTGGGCTTTTGGAATTTTGGCCTATTGGCCTTTTGGACTTTTGGACTTTTGGCCTTTTGTACTATTGGACTTTTGGACTTTTGGACTTTTGGAGTTTTGGTTTTTTGGACTTTTGGACTTTTGGACTTTTGGACTTTTGGACTTTTGGACTTTTGGACTTTTGGACTTTTGGACTTTTGGACTTTTGGACTTTTGGACTTTTGGACTTTTGAACTTTTGAAGACCCAAAAGTCCTCAAGACCGAAAAGTCCCAAAAGTCCCAAAAGTCCCAATAGTCCCAAAAGTCCCAAAAGCCCCAAAAGCCAAAGTCCAAAAGGCCAAAATGCCACTCCACCTAACCTCACCCCACCCACCTCATACCAATTCACCTCACCACACCCCACTTCACTTCACCCCACCCTACACACCTCAGCCCACCCCACTACACCCTACTTCACTTCATATACATAGGTACACGTTATGCAAACGCTCACGTGTACACGTTGGTATATGAAGTGCGAGATACACGAACGTGGCCGAGCGTGGCCGAAGGTAGCCGAGAGTGTGATTTATTTTCGTGACACAATTTCTGGATTCGGTCTCCACGCAAGGCCCGCGATAGAAGCTATGCAATAGCTTAATAGGTATTTTGTTTTAGAACTTTTTAAGAAGAACAATTATTTTGTGATAAATTATTTTTATGTAACTTCAACCGTTTACGCAGAGGCGCAACGGATACTCTTATAACGATTAAATGTTTTCCGTTTTCGAAACATTCCTCATTGCTGCACCGCTCCTATTAATCTTAGCATTATGTTATGTAGCCTATAGCCACTATCAATAAATGTACCTACTTACTATCGAACAGTTTTTGAAACCCTACCAGTAGTTTCAGTAAGGCTTGCCTTGGTATGATGTGATCATGGTCCCTTTGCGGCGTGTGTCCAATCCAGCGCAGCAGCTACACTTCCGACGTTTGATCTGTTGGTGGATAGGGGTCTCACTGCAGCGTTCCAATAGTCTTACGTTCGTGATGTTCTCGGGCCCGTATGTACCGAGGATCCATTGGAGGCAGCGTTTGACGAAGACTTATAGCTGGTAGCTGGTGCGAAATGTCTTTAGTGACCTTCCATGTCTCGCATCCGTATAGCAGTTAGCAGTACAGTTTTAATTTTTACTTTGTTTTGAGTTTCACTCTTCGTGTCCATTTTCGCAACTGCCTACGGGGCGCAGCTGTGTAAAGGTTGTTCTGGCCTTGGCGAGACTCGAAATGATGTAAGGTACTCTTCTATCCCATCAGTTTCTGATACGACACTCCCGAGGTACGTGAATTAGTGCCTCCACCACATCTCTTGCGTCTGTCGATTTTAATTTCAGTCCAGCCATTCGCTGCCTCATCCTGCTCGTTGTCCAGCACGTTGTCCTGCAGACATGCATGACGGCGTGTGTGTGCCTCAGCAGGCACAGGACATCGGCATCATTTAAATCCTCCAGGATATCAGTATAGGCCCCATTCTATGATGCGCCGATTGTTCTTTGCCGTATTCAGCATTATACCATCAGATCTATTTTCTATGGATGGTTGTTAACTATCCTGTTATCTTCATAACGATCCTCTAAGGTAGGTACAGTATGTAGTTTCAAAAGAGTTTGTGAACTCTATTTTTAATTTCTTTTTCAGAATATTATTGATGACATTTGATTGATGTCATTTTATACACGTTACGTCTACTACATTGATACATGTAATAAAATTCTAACACCGTGTTTGTATGTAAATTGTTTATACTGAGGAAAATTCTATACTGAGGAATAGCTTTAACCATTAAGCTCTATTTTGATTAAGCAAACAGGGCAGATTCACACGCTACTTGATGAGTATGATTAATACCTAAATACCTCTAATTTCATAGACCTTGTGTGACGTAAACAAAGTTGCGAGGGTCAGCTAGTTAAAAGATAAAACAGTAGGTTTCTTCTTATCTACTTAAAAACTATTTTTGCAAATTTTATGATATTAATAGACATTCTTTGAAATATGCATGTATATATGATATTGTTGTGACTTTTATGACACGTTTAAAGTACATAGGTATGGGATAGATGGTGCTCGCGGCTACGTCATCGTGAAATTTTCTTCCCGCTTCCCATGGGAACGTACTCCCGGGTTTGGTTATCTTTATAGCAGTATTATATATAACTTTACAAAACAAAAAATAATACTGCATTGGTGATAATAATAATAAAATGTATGTATATAGAGTGCTCACTCATTTTCTTTCACTATTTTTCGTGACTTTCTTCATTAATAAATGCACTTTGTTTATTCATATTTAAAACACTTTTTACACAAATTATACGAGTACATAGATGATGAATACCTATACACCTATAGTCGATTTTTTATTTAGACGAAGTAAATTGACAGCAACTAATGTAATTGACAGCATCGAAATTGTCATTTCACATTAAGAACTCTAAATTCAACCAGCACTCTTAATTCAACTTTGGTCGAGTGGTTAAGACGCGGATCAGTACGCAGAAGGCGCAAGATCGATTCTGGGTGCAAGCATCAATTTTTGGATTATTTGACATAATATATAACGACTGCAGAGTTTATAATTGACGTAAACAAAAAATTTATGAAGTGTGAGATGAGATACACGAACGTGGCCGAAGGTAGCCGAGAGTGTGATTCGTTTTCGTGACACAATTTCTGGATTAGGTCTCCACGCAAGGCCCGCGATAGAAGCTATGCAATAGCTTAAAAAACAATAGAAAATTGTAAAGGGTGTTTTTTTTCGAGGTATAGAACTTTGAAATGGAATAAAACGAAGGTGATTGTTTTTATTGATATGGAAATGACTTTATTCGAAAGGAAATCTTCTGGCATTATAATTTAAATATGATTTCTGGCATATAACCGCCAGGGCTGGCTCGGACGTAGTCTAATCTAGAGGTCCAATTTTCGATGACTTTCCCAACATTTGTGGCCGTATAGCGACAATATCGCTCCGAATGTTATCCTCCAAGTGGTCAATCGTTTCGGGCTTATCGGCGTAGACGAGCGACTTCACATATCTCCACAGAAAATAGTCAAGTGGCGTAAAATCGCACGACTCTGGAGGCCAATCCACGTGTCCAAAACGTGAAACTATGCGGGTACCAAACGTTTCCTTCAATAAATCAATTGTGGCACGAGCTATGTGACATGTTGCGCCGTCTTGTTGAAACCACTACTCCTGCACAACATGGTTGTTCAATTGATGAACGAAAAAGTCAGTAATCTTCGCTCTATAGCAGTCACGATTGACTGTAACATTCTGGTCAGCATCGTTTCTAAAGAAGTACGGACCAATTATTCCACCAGCCTATAAAGCACACCACACAGTCAGTTTTACTGGATGTAACGGTGTCTCAACATACACTTGAGGATCATCATCACCCCAAATATGGCAGTTTTGTTTATTGATGTATCCATTCAACCAAAAGTGAGCTGCACCGCTAAAGAAAATTCGCTTATGAAAATCACGATACGCATTTCGGAAAGAACCATGATTTTCAAAATAAATTTGCACAATTTGGAAGCATTGTTCAGGCTTCAGTCTATTTATGTTAAAATGCCAAACCATACTAAACATAAATCACTTTACAGCTAACAAAAATACCGCCGGTTAAAACAGCTAGGCCAACTTAAAGTTCTATACCTCTAAAAAAAACACCCGTTATAAGTAACTACCTAGCATTGCATAAAAATAACTAATAGAGCAAGAGCCAGCGGCCCCCAGGCATTCGGTAAAGTATAAAAGCTGTAAGTTTCTCAATGTATGTCCCCAACACAGATAAGAACGAACCCCGTCTACGAAACTTGGGTCGCGGTGGCTTTCGCAGGTATCAGGTAGTAAAGGTGTGTAAAATTGTGTGTTAAATTTGTTAAAGTATAAAACTCAGTTTTTACATATTTTACTTATAATAATCCTAAAAGTCACCTTGTCGAAAGCCAGACACTTCGTACGGTTGCAACCCTCTGCCAGACACCCTTAAAGTATATTTCATTATTACTATACTTACGGTATAGTATAAAAGCTGCAATTTATATATGTTATTTGGAGAACTATCAAATGATGTTTTCTCAATAGCCAGACAGTTTCAGTAGTTCCTTAAAAAGTTAAAGTCTAATGTAGGTGCGAGCGCGAGGGATATTATGTGTCAGCGGGTGCGAGTGAAATACCGCGTTCGGCCCACTGCGACGTTTTACTGCGCATCAGCTGTCATTTATTGTGTATAATGAGAACTATTTTCTAGATTTACTATGAAAATTCACTATGTGCAATAACTAAGAATCAACGAATAAATGTTTAGAAAATTCGTTTATAAAATTTTGTGTTTAGGAATCATTAAATTAACACTCCAATAATATACTTAAATAATTATTTTAATAATAGTTATTGGAATAATATAATTAATCTAATACCTACAATAATTAATGGAAAAATATTTCGAAGATATTCTATGACTCGTGGTCGTCGATATCTTGAATGTCCTCATCACCGCTGCTCCAATCTGTGGGTTGGTCGTTATCAATATCGTCTTCTTCGCCAGTTTCAGATTCAGTTGGGTGAAGAGCTGGATCCAAGGTTTTTTTTTATACTACTTAGGTGGCAGACAAGCTTACGGCCCACCGGAAGGTTGGTAACCGTAGCCTATAGACGTTTGCAACACCAGGGGAGCTACACACGCGCTGCCGACCGGGGCGCAGGTTGTGACGACTCACAGTTGAAATTTTTTAAGCCGCCCATTAGGCCTTCAATTTGACGACTATCATTTTACTGACAACCGGGACAAACGCTCGTTAATAAATATCACAAATCACAAAGTGGTCCACGTGGTGGTCACCTATCCATATCCGGCCATAGTAAATGTTGCTTACTGCAGTGACAGTTTACAGAACACTGAGTCCGCGGGGCCATGAGCGCTTTAATTTTTCCTTATTTTGGTTGCGTACCTAAAGGATAAAAATGGGACCCTATTTATGAGACTTCGTCGTCCACCTGTCAGGAGGCAGTTTACAGTATTACAGTTTCTTAGATAATAATAATAATAATAATAACCTGGCAACCCCACCAACGAGCAAGAAAGTATATTTTCTATCAAAGAATAAAAAATATTTATTTTCCAGATTACTTCTATATTTCTATATTACTAAGTGCCACATTATATAAAATATTAGAAAAAGCGAAACCAACAATAAAAATGTTAATAGAAATTATGTATAAATCAGTTATTACAAAGAAGAAATTTTCAGACAAAAATGACATGACAAATGTCATGTCAAACAAGAATATCATGTAAAAATATGGAAAAAATTTACTTAAATGCTTACAAGATCGAGAGCCAGGAACACTGTTGCACAAACAACATCACCGGACTCGTCGCACAGCTCCGCCTCGCAGCACAAGGAACAGATTGTTGCTGAGGCGTCGAGCTCCAGCAGTAGCGACGAGTATTTCTCCCCACCGACGTCGCCACTACCTGTACGTTGGCAGGGGAGAGGCCGGCCGCCAGCCAGCTTGGGACCCCGAGGCACACCGGCCTCGAATAGGGCCCCCGCTGCCGGTGGTAATGTGCACCGCATGCGATGGACTTCGTCAATGAATGAAAATGTCATGCGGGCATATTTTGCGGCTACAGAGGGGGGAATTAACCTCACTGCGTACCGTGTTCGTTTGCTACCTGTGTTTCAGGCTCTTGAACCAACCGTGAACGTGTCGGCACAGCGGCTATCGGATCAGGTGCGGGTCATCCAGCGTAGTCATATGCTGGACGATACCGTGCTTGAGAGGATTCGCTCAGAAGTACAGTCTAACATTATCATCCCTACTTCGTCTCAATCTAGTATACCTAGTGAAACAAATAATATCAACGATTTACAATCTTTAGTACCCATTGACGAAGAAGTGGATGATATGGTTACGGTAAGTACACAGTATAATGATGAATTAAGGAGTGTTTTGGAGCGAACGATTCAGGAATATAGATTTTGTGATCTCATAAGTCGTCCACGTATACCGCGCTTGCCTACGCATAAAAAGAACTTGGCGCTAGTGGGTACCCTGGACTCAATTCTATCAAGCTATTTTGATACTTGTGTAGATATAAGTGATGCACACTCAATTCTGTATTGCGCGGCTATAACATTGTGTCGAGTGGCTGGTGTAAAATTTCCGAAATTTGAGCCGGCCACTGGACCCAAGTCTATTCCAGTCTGGCAATGCAGAATTGAGCGTCGCATCGCTGAGACCAGGGTACTCATTAGTAAACTAAGCTGCTTTAGGACAGGGAACACCCGTCCCAGAGTGATGCGTTTTGTGACTCGTGCATTCGCGGGGACCGATATCAGTCCTCGCGAATACTCAGTGCGGGTCACAGAACGTATTGACTTCCTAAAGCAGAAAATTTATGCGTGGGCGAGCCGCATACGGAGGTACAAGAAGAGAGTGGATCGCTATATTCAGAATCGCTCGTTCCAAAAGGATGAGAGATGGGTGTATAGAAGATGGGAGCAACCCGATTCGAGTGTGACTGATAGGTGCCTACCAGATGCTGAAACCACAAGTACATTCTGGCGAGGCCTTTGGTCGGTACCTGTTGGTCATACAGAGTGTGAGTGGATGCGGGATGTCGAACAGTCATGTGAGTCGATACAGACTATGGAACCAGTCCTAATAACATCTAGTGACATAGCCAGTGCGGTTCGTTCGTTGCCCAATTGGAAATCAACTGGGCCGGACGGACTGCACAATTTTTGGCTGAAATGGTTTCATAGCTCACATGCTTGTTTGGCATCCTGTTTTCAGTCATCACTTGAGTCCGGGTCGCTTCCATGTTTTATGACTTCGGGTATAACACACCTCCTCTACAAATCCGGTAGTACTACGGACCCTAAAAATTATAGACCGATAACCTGTTTACCAACGGTCTATAAGCTTCTAACATCTATTTTGAGAGTTAAATTAACAACACACATTGAAAATAATTCTATAATGTCCAACTCTCAAAATGGATGTAGAAGCGGGTCACGTGGTACTAAAGAACTCCTTATTCTTGACATGGCCATTAATCAGCAGGTTCGTCGTAACAGGAAAAACCTTGCGACATGCTGGATTGATTACAAGAAGGCCTATGATTCAGTGCCACATACATGGCTGTTGAGGGTGCTGGAGTTATATAAAGTTGATGCAACTCTTAGCACCTTCTTGAAGACATGTATGGGGCAATGGACAACGGCTCTTGTATATCCAGGATGTCGTCAGGTTCCTGGAAATGGCGAGCCTGTCAGGATCAAGAGGGGTATATTTCAGGGTGACAGTCTGAGTCCCTTATGGTTTTGCCTGGCGCTGAATCCTCTCAGTACCTTACTGGAGGGTTCAGGGCTAGGCTATCAGTTCAGGAGAGGAGGTCAAGTTGTTTCCCACCTGCTTTACATGGATGACTTGAAATTATTTGCCTCCACCGATTCCCACTTGATAGAGTTACTAAAAGTCACAGAAGCTTTCAGTAATTCTATCAAAATGGAATTTGGTGTAGATAAATGCGCTGTCATGCATGTGAAGAAGGGACGAATTGTGGAATCTGAAAGAGTACATCTTTCTGATTTCACAAAACTTAAATCCATCTCTGCGACTGAAACTTATAAGTATCTGGGTATGTCGCAGGCATTAGGTATTACAGAGGTTGGCATGAAACAAACGTTGGTGGACCGTTTCTTTGGCCGCCTGAAAAAAGTTCTGAAAAGTCTTTTATCGGGCGGTAACAAGGTGCGGGCTATCAACGGTTGGGCCATGCCAATCTTAATCTATTCCTTCGGCATACTTAGATGGACTCAGACTGAATTAGACGCCCTGGATAGGAAAGTTCGTTCTCTGTTGACCATAAACCGAATGCATCACCCACGTTCGTCTGTAATGAGGTTGTATATCCCACGAAAGTGTGGAGGTCGTGGCTTTTTAAATGCCAAGACCTTACACAATCGTGAGGTATACAACCTTAGGGAATATTTCCTTCATGCGGACGTGGGTATGCATCGGGATGTGGTAGCAATAGATAATGGACTGACCCCTCTTGCTCTTGCCAAAAAGAACTGGCACAAACCAGTAATTATGACTACTAATGATCGCAAGGAGATATGGCGGGGCAAAGAGCTGCATGGACGATTTTATCGGGCTTTACACGGGCCCGATGTAGATCTATTAACATCTGTATCTTGGTTACGTTGCGGTGATTTGTTTGGAGAAACTGAAGGTTTTGTCTGTGCAATTACAGACGAAGTTGTCATGACGAATAACTATCGGAAATATATTTTGAGAGATGGTACGGTTGACATATGTCGGGCATGTCACCTACCGGGTGAATCTCTCAGACATATTATTTCTGGTTGTCCTCGTCTTGCCAATGGCGAGTATTTGCATAGACACAACCAAGTAGCCAGGATAGTCCATCAGCAACTTGCACTAAAGTATAAACTTGTAGATTTAGAGGTACCATATTACAGGTATGTGCCCGACCCAGTTCTAGAGAATGGTCGTGTCACGTTATACTGGGATCGGTCTATTATCACTGACAGGACTATTGTCGCCAATAAGCCTGATATAGTGGTAATAGATCGATCAGAGCGCCTCGCAATAATCGTTGATATTACAGTTCCACATGACGAGAATCTCGTGAAAGCAGAAAAAGAAAAACAATTAAAATATTTGGACTTGGCTCACGAGGTTGTCGACATGTGGGATGTAGATTCAGCGATTATTGTTCCGATAGTCGTATCAGCACACGGTCTGATCGCCAAGAGCCTCGATCAACATCTTAAGAGGCTCTCTTTAGGCAGTTGGGTCAAGGGCTTGATGCAAAAGGCGGTTTTGCTGAGCACGGCGCGCATTGTGAGGAGATTCCTGTCTTTGGAGCCCTGACCACCGGTAGCTTGGTCCCTGTACCCGATGCCGGTGGGAAACTATTTTTTTATATTTTTAAATGTATTTTTTATATGTATATTTAAAAATGTAAATTTATATGTTGTTTATATTTAATAAAGAGGAATAATAATAATAATAAATAATAAATATTCACGGACATTTCACACAACGCTATCTGATCCCAAAGTAAGCTAGGAATAACCTGCTTGTGTTATGGGTATCAGACCACGGATATTAATACTTATATACTTTTAAATACATACATATTATACATAGAAACACCCAGACTCTTGAGACAAACATTTATGGGTCACACAAATATTTGTCTCCGGTGGGAATCGAACCCACGACCTCCAGCGCCGCAGGCGGTATCACTACCGACCGCGCCACAGAGGCAGTCAAAATAGATGAATCTAAGAAACTGTGATAGCTATAAAACTGTCACGGTTTCTGAGATGAAGCCAAAGTAAACTAGAATTTACGTAGTAACTATTTATTAATCTGTGCTAGAATTCATCTGGTGTCATGGTTACCAGAAAACGTATATTGTTAAATTTTCATACACATATTCCTGGATATGTCATCATGGTAAGGGGTAAAGGATCCGAAACTACGCGATCATCTACTACTTATAAATATTTTCAAATTTTACCCCGCTTGAACGTGTAACGCCTCGATGCATCAGGCTGGTATCTACATATTTATGTGCATTAAGTTGATAGCTAGAGCAACTTAATGTACACAACACACCTTAGAATACATTATTTGTAGACACATCTTATAGACCAAGTTCTTGTCTTTGAGTTCGCGACCAAAACCACCTCTGACTCGAACTTCACGATATCACAAAAATTTTATAAAAGAATTTTCTAAACAAGATTTTAACTTTTTAAGGAACTACTGAAACTGTCTGGCTATTGAGAAAACATCATTTGATAGTTCTCCAAATAACATATATAAATTGCAGCTTTTATACTATACCGTAAGTATAGTAATAATGAAATATACTTTAAGGGTGTCTGGCAGAGGGTTGCAACCGTACGAAGTGTCTGGCTTTCGACAAGGTGACTTTTAGGATTATTATAAGTAAAATATGTAAAAACTGAGTTTTATACTTTAACAAATTTAACACACAATTTTACACACCTTTACTACCTGATACCTGCGAAAGCCATCGCGACCCAAGTTTCATAGACGGGGTTCGTTCTTACCTGTGTTGGGGATATACATTGAGAAACTTACAGCTTTTATACTTTACCGAATGCCTGGGGGCCGCTGGCTCTTAGACTATAAGTACCTGTATATAATTTTCCCCAAATGAAAATGGCATCCTTGTATATAAATTTCTTCAAAATTTGATCGCAGACTCAGTATTGCAGCTTTTTCGAAATCTAACACACATACTTTTGGTGCAAGATTAATACTGTGTTCTTTGCCGTATTCTATTATTAGTTCAAACATTGTGTCATATGTGCGTTTGTCTTTATTAGTGCACAAACAAAAGCACAACGGAAATGTTTTTTTATTGTCCGTAAAAATATTTCCATGTATGGTATATACCTGCTTGAATATGTTGGGTGCAACTATAGATGTGCCATCTAAAAGCCAGTATGTCGCGCGGCTTAAAGTTAACATCATATTAAGTGCGGACATCGTTAAAATCCTTTTATTAGTATCAAACGTATGATCTTTTATAATAAAATTTTAATTTTTAATTTTAGTGTATGTACTGTTTATCTCAAAAGTAATATCTGTGGGCTCTTTTATAGCATTCTGTTTTCTTTTATGGCGATAAATAACTTGTTTTAATGCAGACGTGGATGGCTAACATTCTAAGACACCCGTAGATACAGTGCTTTTGGCATTTTTACAAAACATGTCTTCACACCAGATAACGAATCAATTTTTAATTTTTCTTTGAATTTGCTTATGCATTTCCTGGTTGGATCTGGCTCATGATTGTGATTATCCTGACACCTCAACACTTTATGAATGCCATCACATAATTCCGTGCTTACAGTTGAAGTACAATTATATATCTTGTTTCGTCGCAGTTCACAACTCCAGTAATACTTATTTTGTGATTCTTTGCTCTTTTCGTATGTAAATCCATTTTTAAATAACTTAACTCCACCTCTTGAGGTAGTAAAAACTGAGCACTCTTCATTACACTCACTCATTTTAATTATTACACCAATAAAACGAACCGCAGAAACCCTACTTTCTTACTACAACATTTGGTAAACAGTAAGCAACTAAATGAATATTACGCTAACTAAAACATTCGGCTATTTGAAAGTCATAATAAAAAGCAGACCAAACATACAGTTGGAAACTGTGAGGTTGAAAAATAAAAAGAAGTTGGCAAACTTATCCACGAACTAACGATTCTTCGAAAAGTTGGCAAGTGATAATCGGCCAAACAATTTTCGGCGAAAAGGCAGAGAACCCAAATTGGCACCGGATAAAATGCTATATCAAAAGTCTGGATAGTCTTAATTGCTGGTAAAAATATGCAGCGGAGGACGAGCATTGACGATTATATTCATGACATGAAGGCTAATTTCGTATCGCATACCTATTGGGGAAAACTAAAAGAGAACCTCCTGTGCTGGTAAAAAACACGCTGCAACGTGAAAGCGTACTGTATACGCGTAGGAAAAAAGACTCTGATTGCGACACCAATAAATCCCATCAAGAAGTTCTGACTAGACCTAGTGGAATATGTCATGTATTATATGTATTATGACCACAGTAGTCATAAACATATTTTGGGAGAGGTCTACCTCCAGAAGTATTGCCATAAGCTGATTTGATTTAGTGATTTATCTATCTATAAGATACAGGTAACCGAACATATTGATTGGTCCCAGGGATCTATAACTAATGCTCAAAAATGATGATTATTATTTCACGCAAATGAAGTTGCAGCCGTTTGATTTGATTTGTTGTTGAGTTATTTAGTATTTAAACAATTTTAAACCAATTAAAACCAATATCATCGCATTAATAGTGTCCTAAAATAGTCAGATTAATATAATAAAGGTGTTCTGTCCGTGTATTTTGGTGTAGGAAGTGACGAGTCAGGTACCCGTTTTTTTCGAATGATAAATGTTTTCTTTTTCACGTTAATACATAATAAATCGACTGTTTCTCGTGAGTAGAATTATTATACTTGTATAAGCGTTTACTCGACGTTGACGACGGTTGGTGTATTTGCGTAGTACATAAAAATATTAAGTATAATTTATTGCCGGTACATAACATTGTTACTTCTTACCATAAACTGTACAAGGAGCTCCATCATATAATTCGCGTTTAATTGCACTTACTTATTAATAACTAGCTGAGCCCGCAACTTCGTTTACGTCACATAAGGTGTATGAAAGGAAAGGTATTTCTTCATCAGAGTCATCAAGCAGCGTCTGAAACTGCCCTGTTTGCTTAATCATAAAAGAGCTTAATGATTAAGTCTATTTTAAAACAATTCAGTCCACGCCTTCGGCGCGGACTGAATTGTTTAATATTAATAATATGAATACCCGTAGTCGCAGAGCTCTCGGCCGCCAGCAGGAAGAGCCCAAACTTCAGTTGGTGTTGCTGGAGCTTAAATCTAAAACGGAGCTCTGTGTACAGTTGGAAAAGGAAAGAGAGGAAAATGAAAATCTATTGATAAACGCTCTGAATGACACAAAAAAATTAAAATGCGAATTATCAAGACTTCATGTTAGTTATGATGACATTGTTGCGGAGCGGGACCACCTTCAATCGTCAATTGTAGATCCGATAATCTTTTTAGTGAGTTAATGAGTGGTATCCCGCAGTTTATTCCTTCTGCAAATTCTCAAAACCTGGACTTGACTACTATAGATGTTACAGGTGACAGTCCATATCAACAGGACAAGTCTGTTTTGTTTTGCAGCAGAAATAAACTAAAAAAATATCTAAAAATTAAAAAGTTCATACAAAAATCAAAAAAGCAATTAAAATTCCATAAAATGTTAATCAAGAAGTGTAAAAATATAGGTTCTTGTTTAAAATTCAGAAAACAAGCTAAATTGTCAATGTTAGAACTAGAACAAAGCCATTTAAAATATTGCACTGACACACAAAAATTAGAGTCAAAAATACAAAGTTTGCAATTTGAGCTACAATATATGACTAAAAAATATGAATAGTCCCTTAAGGACTTTACTAAATGTTCTTTAACAATAGACAAGGTACTCAAAACATCAAATGATAACACTGAGCGCCTTAATTGTTTCCTAAATGACCACTTATGCAATATTAACTGCCCTAAAGCAATTGAGCCGGTGGAGGCCCAGGGCGAACCGGTTACCACTGAGCCCCTAGCTCCCATTACCACATGCTTGCCCAGTACATCAGTGGATATATTGTGTGACAGTGTAAGTAATAGTAATAGTTGTACTAAATTAATTGTATTTAGTGATGATATTGGTACCAATCTAAGTTCATTTTTAAAACAAAACTCAAATTCAAGTTATTACTCGGTTATTAATAATTGCTATCCGGGTGCTTCATTAAGTGGTATTCTGCAAAAGATATTAGAATATAAATTTGAAGCTGTAGGGACACTGCTGACGCGTTAGTTTTATATACCGAGGCACAAACACTCGCTGGGCGCAGCAGTCGTCTCCCCGCACGCTATGGGTTAGGTCATATTATAATTTCGTATAGTATTTTGTTTTGTTTAGTGTAACTGGTACCAGACTACAATTATATGTTTTATACATGAAGTTTAAGAGCACTTATTCACCACAACCCATCGAAACCCTACAGAAGCTAACAGTAAAATAATAATTTTCTGTGCAAACAGGGGGAAAATTAGCAATGATGATTTGTCCCTATACATGAATTACATCTTAAACTTAAATGTCATACAAGTTGTAATGTTCACACTTCCATTTATAAAAGGTGTGCCAGATTCGGAAAATTCATTTAGATATAAGATGAATTTACGTTTAAATTAAATAAGTCAGTATAATAATAAATTTAATATAATTGACTTTAATTCTGTATTTACCACAAATTTGTCACATAGCAAGTTTATAGTCTATAATAATCACAAGGGTAAGTATTGTCTACCCAAATATTATAAAAGACAAATAGCAAGTTTGCTATTTAATTATTTTTATTCTGTAGCCAAAAACTTGGCTGACAAAACTGCTTTATTTGAGCAGAGTAGATTTAGGACTTTGGAATCTGTTCCAAGTAATTTAAATTAACTGCTGGGACAACAGAGGAATTACCCTCTAGCCAAAATTGTAAATTAATAGAGTTAAATTTAATTGCAAACCGTAATTTTATCGGAAACTGTCCTCCGAACAAAACTAAATTAAAAAATGTAAATTACATCAGCCTGGTGCATTATAATATTGCAACATTAACACAGGTCAAAGAGTTTGAATTGGAGCTGTTCATGAGCTCAGAAAATATTGAAATTGTTTGTCTTACAGAACATATGCGTAAGGAGTAGAGCTCATGTTCAGTTTTAGTAGTCACCGGGTTGGTAGTGCGTTCTGCAGGGTCAACACAACACGGGGGGGTTCGTTGATTTTATTAAATAAGAAATTAAAATATAAGGAACGGAAAGATGTTGTGTCCCTCTCTGTAGAGTGTACAGTTGAAATATCGTGCGTAGAATTGGAGCAATTCATAGTAGTATGCGTATATAAACCTGGAGTCTCACCCTTTTGTGAGTTTGAGGAAGTAATGGATAAAGTGCTATTTAAACTTGGAAAAACTAATAAACACCTAATAGTGTGCGGTGATTTTAATGTTATTATACTTATAAATACGCGTCAGACCAATGATATCTTAAATTTATTTAAATCACACAATCTCACTAACTTATTTTTAGAGCCTACTAGATATTGTGATACAACAGCTACTTGTCTGGACAATATATACTGTGATATGTTGCCAGAAAGTAAGAGTATTATAAATAAGATAAAATCAGATCATACTGGGCAAATAGCATCTTTCAAAATCACAAGAGAAAAAGTTAAAAGACGTAAAATATTATGTAGACCAGTAACTAGTGACCGCTTGGAACGTATGCGAGTTGGACTTTGCAATAAACTTCCATTTTTAGACACTGGCTTAGATCCAAATGTAATTTATAAGTTATTTTTTGATTCCTTTTACAATGAGTTCAACTCCGTATTCAAGTCTAAGGAAGTCACAATCGGCCTTCAGTGAATGGGCCACTGAGGATATACATAAAAGTAGACAAAAACTGTATGAACTATACTCAGAAAGACAGCTTAATAGAACAGATGAATTTCTAAATTATGTTAAAACTTATTCAAAAAAGTTTAAAGCAGACTGCTTAGCAGCCAAAAGAAAGTATATAAGTAATAAAATTCTCAATAGTGTAGACAAAGTTAAATCTACTTGGAAAATAATTAACGCAGAAAGAGGCCAAGCAAAATCGAATGATAATAATTTTAAACTTAAAGTAAATGGTAACATAATTACAACAGATGCCGAAGTCGCTAACGAATTTGAACAATTTTTTTCTCGAATTCCAGTAGATTTGACCAGAGCCCTAGGTTCTTCTACCCCAATAGCAGAATCCTTGTTAAAAGCAAATGTTCCTTGCTGTAATGAAATACTCAAATTCAGTAAAATTAGTATACACACTGTCATAAAAACTTTTAAATCTTTAAATATTAAGAAAACTGCTGACCTCTGGGGAATTTCTGTAAATTTAGTTAATTCGTTAATTGAAATGGTTGCCCCTGAATTATCAATAATATTTAATAATTGTGTTGATAGTGGTGTGTTTCCTGACTTAATGAAGTTTAGTAAAATAACTCCTCTGTTAAATCGGGTAGCACCTCAGATCCGTCCAATTTTCGTCCTATTTCTGTACTACCCACGTTTAGTAAAATCTTTGAAAAGGTAATGCTTAATCACATGCAAAATCATTTTAATACAAATAAACTATTCCATACCAAACAATTCGGTTTCACGCGCGGTCGGTCTACCACGGATGCTGGAATCAAATTGTTAGAGTGTATATATGAGGCCTGGGAGGAGTCGTATGATGCTTATGGTGTATTCTGCGACTTATCTAAGGCCTTCGATTGCGTCCAGCATCAGACTTTAATTCAAAAACTTGATCATTATGGAATCCGGGGGACGGCCTTGGATTTAATTAGTTCTTACCTTAGAGATAGAGTACAGAGAGTAGTTATAAATGGTAAACAGTCAAATGGTTCTGCTGTAACAATAGGGGTGCCTCAGGGTTCAATTCTGGGACCTTTTCTATTTTTAGTGTACATAAATGATCTCCCTCACCTTATAAGAGACGATCACGAGGTAGTTTTGTTTGCTGATGACACATCTTTAATATTTAAAGTTGAACGTGGACAACGCGATCTTGACGAAGTAAACAATGCCCTCTCTAGGGTAGTCCACTGGTTTAACGCTAATAATTTATTGTTAAACGAAACTAAAACAAAATGTATTAGATTCACCTTGCCAAATGTTAGGCTCGTTAACACCAGTATTAAGATTAGGGATGATCAAGTAGAATTGGTCGATGAAACTGTCTTTCTGGGCATAAAGTTAGACTCCAACTTGCAGTGGGGGCCTCATATCGAGAAAGTCTCGGGCAGACTGAGCTCTGCAGCCTATGCCGTTAAAAAGATCCGACAACTGACAGACATTAGAACAGCGCGTCTTGTCTACTTTAGCTATTTCCACAGTGTCATGACCTATGGCATACTATTATGGGGTAACGCTGCCGACATCGAATGTATCTTTGTGTTGCAGAAAAGGGCTGTCCGGGCTATCTATGGTATGGGGTTTCGGGAGTCATTAAGAGAAAAGTTTTAAGATATCAACATCCTTACTGTGTATTCACAGTACATATATGAAAACTTATTATCTATATATATAAAAACAAGAACTGACTGACTGACGATCAACGCACAGCCTAAACCGCTGGGTCTAAAAGCATGAAATTTTGCACAAATGCTCCTTAAGTGACGTAGGCGAGCAATAAGAAGCGATTTTTGAAAATTCAACTCCTAAGGGGGTAAACAAGGGTTGCAAAGTTTGTATGGGACTACGTGATTCCTTGGTCCGATCTTCTTCAAATTTGGCATAAAACATCTTTAACCGAATTGATGGGAGACGTGTATTTTATTTTATTGATATTTATCATTTAACATGTTTTAAATGGGTTAGAAAAAAATTTTTGGGGCATTTGCCTCATAGTTCATATTGATACTCTTTAGTCGGTACTTTTTAAACTTTTTTTTGACACATGACAGCTGAATTTTTATTAAAAAAAAATTGTCTAATTTTTGATAAACGTCAAAACATTTCAAATTGTAGTAAGTAATTTATTTTATTTATGCGTATATTTATTTCAATAAGCGAAATTGCCTTCATATTATTTTGTATGTCAAAATACATTTGTGAGATGAAAACCTAAACATGGCTGGCTAGGAATTATGAAAGAACAAGTTCTAAGTAAGGTGTACACGGTTCCGATTATCACAGAGTATTTATTACCATCTTCGTTTACTTTCGTATTATAAACAGGGATAATACAAACGATCAGCCCCGGATCTAGGGATTTTTTTAGGCGGGGCAAAATGTGAAAATGCCGCCCCCATAACCCCCCCCCCCCCCATTTTTTTAGATTCCGTAGTTCAAACCTGACAGCAGACGCTAAGTTACAAATCTGCGTCTTGTACAGCAGACACCTCTATTGTGGCGTAGTCCGCGTAACGAACCACCTCACCTTATTTAGAGCTCCTATTTTCCTCGAGAGATGAATTCGGAGCTCGCGGTGGACGTCAAGGCCGAGGCTAGATTGTCCTTCAGCAGTACTATCGCATTCTGAATAGAGGATTTTTTTAGATACGTATTGAAATACGTCATGGATGCTATGCCGAACTCTTACCGAAGGAAACCACACACACCCTAACACTGCCTACGGTTTGGATCCCCGGACAAACCCTCGGAAGGATGTCCCAGGATTCCCAACGGGCTTTGGCTACCACTGCGACCTTACATGGTGGGTTCGGGTGCTCTTCGGCTTTTTGTGGGGTTGTTCAGGTGTTATTCCGCTTCTTGGGGCGTGCGGCGTGCGAGAAACGTTCACGTCGCGCTGTCTTCTTGGGCTTGCTTCTGTAAAGAAGATGAGCAGACCCCTGCCATCCTCAGGCCCCCCGTCATGTAGACTGATAGTACGGTCCGGTTAGGCGAAGACAAGTCTGCGGCGAGGCGCCGCAGTTATCTCCGGTTTTCCACTTCCTCATGAACTACCCGCAGAAAGTTGCGGCGTCATCCCACTTACTCCCATGACGTCATGGCCACCATGATCTCGAGCGAGAGAATATCCACGACCAAATCTGCTACAAGGACCTGGCACTGATGTGCTCATGCTGTGCACTCCTCCCATGTGTGCACCGCTGTGTACTGGCTGAGTTCCTCGCAGTGCTGTCACTCAGCTGTGGTTTCCCAGTGTAGTCGTCACAGACATTTACAGAAGCTCCCATGCCCAGTAATCATCTGCGACAACCAGTAGAAGAGATTGCCGTTGCTCCTCTCCTTCTGAATAGAGGGTAGAGAAGAAAACGGGGATTTTTTAGCTATAAACGGGTCTACCAGGATTTCTAAATTATACTTTTCTCCTACGTCGGAACGCCCCCTCTGAACGGTCAGAGAATCTCTAGATTCTTCAGTAGTATTATCGCATTGTGAAGAGACAGTAGAGGATGGAAAGGAGATCTTTCAGCTGTGAACGCACACGCCTTTGTTTCCTGGCATTTAAATCTACCAGATTTCTAAATCCCATTGGTAAATGCGGTCAGACCCGGTCGAGACACGCCACGAGCTGCCGCCTCTTTTCCTCTAGATTGGGCCGCCGCCCCTCTGTTTGACAGCCAGATTAACTCTCCTGTAGTGTACTGTCGTCGGCATAACAATAAGTGCACCCAAGGGATAATATTATTTTTGAAGTTCATTTCTGATATGATTTGTACAAATAGCATAATTTTTTCTTGTGAAAAGAGTTGAATAAGTTAGAGTGTTTATAATTAGGTAGGTACCTATCTACTATGGTCCAGGTTAATTAACTGATGAGTTGTGCATTCGCAGTTTGAAGTGGTCGCCCTCTGATTTGCCGCCCCCCTGATTTTGCCGCCCGGGGCACGGGCCCCGGCTTGCCCCCCCCTAGATCCGGGGCTGCAAACGATCAGAGGCATTATAGATGAACATTTAGCAGATGAAATCTATAGTAAATTTCTGGTCACAATAGGAGAAACTGTATTAGTACGGGTTGCCTCAGCCTCGAAAGTCTGAAGACTTACACAATACGAGAAAGAAAGAAGTTAAGATACCAATTCCTTAGCAAAAGCAGAGAATGCTCTCTAAACCAATTAACAAAGACATTAGGTAGATATAAATTTTTACAAAAATATAGATTTACTTCGCTCAAAGTACGTATTTTGATTTATTTAGTCAGAATTATATCTATACATATAAAAACAGTACTGTAAAGTGCGGCGGGCTGGCCACAGAAGACGACAGACGACGGCAGATGGAGCAAACGAGTTCCAAAGCGGGCATCGCGACTTGGTTCACCCGCCAGGTGGACCGAGGACCTAGAAGAGGTCGCAGGCTGGATGCTGAAGGCGCAGGACGTAAATAGGAGAAGCCTACGTTCAGGATCGTACATGCTGATTTGATTAATAAAAACTGACTTAGATACCTGATCGAGATCTAGAACCTTGAAATTAGATTAATGGCATAGTTGCGCACAAAGAAACGATTTTTAGGGTTCGTGCCATTAAACGGGACCATATTTATGAGACTTCGCTGTTCGTCTGTCTATCTGTCCGTCATGAGGCTGTATCTCAGGAATCGTGATAGCTAGAGAGTTGAAATTTTCAGATGATATATTTCTGTAGCTACTATGACAACAAATACTAACGTCAGAAAAGGGGGGCGGGGATTAAGGGGGCTTCCAACCATTAAACGTGATGCTTTGCTGTTTTTTTTTGGTATGGAACCCTCTGTCTTTCCACTCCGACCAACTAAACCGGCCAACCGCTGTGTGCGTAGAACTCATCTACGGGACTTAAATTCTTTATTCCTATCTATACTTTATTCCTGAGACTTTATTCTTTATTTATTTCCTCTGTGCGCGAGTCCGCTTCGCACTTGGCCAGTTTTTTATACTACTAAGATGGCAGACAAACTTAAGGTCCACCTGATGGTTGGTTACTGTAGTGGACTAATTCGCATAGTGAACGTTTGCAACACCAGTGGCGCTGCTGCATGTCGACCCATATTTCCCTTGGCATCCAGTAGAGTCACGGGAAAGTATGGAGGGCTTCGAATTAGGTTCGTTTACAATAACTATTTTAATAAAAATCCAATTTGTGCCAAAATAATACCTACAACGGGAATACACGTGACAGAAAACCACGCGATAAGAATAGAAGATAGTATGGGGACCTTTCTATTTCTCTCTCTCTCTTACGCAAACGAAGTTGCGCGGGTCAGCTAGTATACTCATAAAAATAACAGTAAATTTATTAAAAGTAGTGATATCCATAACCTAAACTTAAGAAATAAGAATAAATTGGCTGTACCTAGATTTAGGCTTAATAAAATAAGCAATTCTTTTGCGGGCAATTGTATTCGAATGTACAATACATTGCCGACAGCCATAACAGGTTTGTCAGTTAATAAATTTAAAAAACTAGTAAAACTGAAATTGTGCCAGAAAGCTTATTATAGCATTAAAGACTTTCTAGAAGACAAGACTGCCTGGCAGTGACACGAATTGCTCCTTTCTACTTTAAAAAACAAACTGTATTAGATACTAAGATGAATAAGAGGGACCGGACTGAGTTTCTTGGGGTGTTCTTCTCAGTCTGTAGCATTTCCGAACCCCCGGTAGAGTCACAAAAATTTTGACAACCCTAAATAATTTTTTAAAAATTTCAATGGGAATAAATTTTATTTTATTTTATTTTATTTTTATTTTGTCCTGATTATATCCTTTCGAGGGTTTACCCGGGGCTCCCAACCACAGGCTGTTGGGCGTTGCGTGAGGTTTTTTAGACGGTAAGAGTCTAGATAACATCGTCTGAGGATTTTCCCTCACGTAAAAGAAAAAAAAAGGGTTTACTCGGGGCTCTCAAGCGTAGGCAATTGGTAGAATTCTCTCCCGCTCCCTCCCCACCGTCTCATTCACAAGCATGACCTGCTCACAGAAAAGAGGCAGCGGAGTCCCACTTACTCTCGTTGGAGATAGTGGCTCACACCATGGTCTCCAGCGAGAGAATGTCCCCATACAGCCCTGCCACGAGGACCTGGCGCTGATTGCGTCCACGCCGTCGTCCATGCCGTGCACTCCACCAATATATGGAGCGCTGTGCTCTCGCTGCGCTCCTCGCAGTGCTGACACTCGGCCGTGTTTTCCCGGTGTATTCGTCACAGATACTTACCGAAGCTCCTGTGCACGGTAAGTTTCTGTGATAACCGGTAGGCTGCAGGACTGCCTCGATTGTGGCGATTCCCCTTCTTAGTTGCTAAAGTCACACCTTTCAGGTATCCACTGTTTCCTGGTAAAGTTGGAAACGCCGAGCCTCGATTTCATGAGACACCGGTGTATGGCCCCGTTCCTGCACCTGCTTGCGCTATTTAAACAGTGACGCATGGGCCCTGGCTTCCAGGTCCCATGGAGGGGTCCCGGTTAGGGGAATGCCGCCTGAACTGAGATCGTGCGGTATACCCTTTTGACGGCCAACGCCTTCTGCGGGCTAAGCAATCTTGACGCATCGCGGGCCGTTGGGCTCTCCACCATGATTCACACGACCCCAAGGTACAGTCTCCTGAGGGAGCGTTGCGTCCCCAGACGTGGGGGCAACAACCAAGGGACTGCAGCTGCTGCTCCCTCAGTTTTCGGGACCAAGGTTAAATGCTCAACTATAATTTCTTGTTTTGACACCCATCTCGGCTAGATTTTTATTTAGATTGGTTGTTTGACAGCCGATATTTATATCAAAGAAAGTAATTAAACGATTAGAGGTAAAATAACCATGATGGAAAGCCGCTTTTTTAGGTGGCGAAATTCTTCATGGATGCTGTGTAGGACTCTTACCAACTAGAATCACATGGATACATGCCATTGCCTACGGCTGAGAGCACCGAGTGAGCCCTCGAAAGGTGTCCCAGGATGTTGGAGGGCCGTGGGTCTCATAATATACAAAATATGTACTCTGTGGCCGTGGGTCTGAAGCAACGGTGGTATGTCCTGTAACAGTACAGCTTTCGGCCTGGTTGGCCTACCGGTGGGTAACTAGTGGCGACCAATAGTAAAGTCTGTAAAGATAGAGTACGTAAGGTATTGGATTAAATTAATTTCTTTATATATTCTGTAGCTACAAACATACACGTAAAGCAGTGACATCTGCTGCTAATAACCATAACTCCAATAGTATTATGAACAGTATGTAGTTCGAAGTTACAAGACTAGGTGGCGGTACATCTTCTACGCACACGGTTATCGTGACTGTCAAAGCAGCCTTCAGGACTAACTAGACTAACAGTATAGAATTATTTTATATAGATGGCGCTAGTATATTTATGAGTTCAATTGCCTCTAGGTAGAGCGCGAATTGTACACCGCATGTAGAACAAGTAATACTTAGGTGTGCAGCCACACTTACCACGAAATGAGGAATGGCTCTTCCAGCTTCATATTGGACACAAATAAGTACCTACTGGTGACTTATAAGACGATGGCTGTGATGGAAATATAACCACTTGACCTCATAACAGTTTAGTTAGAGATGGAATATACCTTTATGGGGGAATGATTAGTGTGATTTGGTGCAGTTTTAGGATTTTTTTGCCTTTATCAAAAAATATCTTCTAGTCCGATTTGATGTAGGTACTGATTAAACCTAAATCAGCCTGAAGCAGTCCACTGCTGTAAGTAGAACTCTTCCAATTCATTTTACAACCTATGGTCCTATGCCTTTCGCTCTCAGTCCCTCACTGCGACCTTTTTCAGGTCGCTCCATCTGGCGGGGTGTCGTCATACCCCACCTGTTGAAACCTGGATAATTATAATTAACTAGCAATGTCTGTTTGTATTAAATATTATAACAGCGAGAGGTAGGATTATCAGAAAAAGGGATCAATTCAAGGGGAATAATTGGAGCGGAACTCATTCGGTAACCTTGTACTAATTTGAACATATTAGGTATGTATATAATGGCACACATAGAAATGCAGTTGTCTAAGTACAACCTGCTATCAGGTGACTGAGGAGTTTTCTAAATGTTAAATTAGAAAATACCTTAGGTAACTCAATCAAATTGACAGTTAACGAGTCATGGGTAAAAGAAAAATCTTCAAAGGGTTTCAAGGGTGATATCATTTGACGAGTTCAAAGATTAGCTGTGAGTCAACTTTTAGACCAGTAATTTAGTTGGGAGTCCTGGGGTATCCTTCCGAGGGCTTACCCGGGGCTCTAGGCTGTTAGGTGGGATGCGTGTGGTTTTTAGTCGGTAGGAGTCATAGCACCCGCGTAGGATTATCCTCACGTTAAAATAAAAAAGACTATTAAAATACGGATTTTCTAAAAGACTATTTGAGCTTTACACCGATATACAGAAATCTGGACTGAATGTAGCATCTCATAATAATCATGAAATCTTTGAGTCAATGAATTGAGGTTAATGAAATAGTTTAGGGGATTAATAGAACAGGTGCATGAGTGATAAAATCGCATTACAAGTATGTATACTGATACCCTGATAACAACAAATTCCGCAAGTTACACTTAAAAAAAAATCTGCAAGTTTTTATTTCGTAGCTTATTTTATCTCAAACTGACATTCACAGAAGGTACCTACTTGAGTTCTATAGATCTCCTATTATCTTATGTTTATTCCGCTCTACTGTAGTAAATAAATATAATACCTACGAATAATAACGTATAAGTTCTTGTAGTGTTTACTTTTCGACCGTACGAGATATAAAACTAACAATATAATTGTATTTTTCTAGTCGATAAATTATTTATAAGTAAATAAATAAATCAGTAGAACAACATTTTTTTAATGTAATGTTAAGAAATGGTCAGAACTAGATTATAACGTGAAAACCCCGATTGACTGGTAGAGAATGCTTATGGCTCTACCTAATTGTGCATGAATTTATGCAATAAAAATTAACTTAGCACAAAGTAATGGGTAAGTATAAGTATATTTAGATTTATCAGATATTATTGAATGTAATACTAAAATCAGTGCCAAGTAAACCTATAGGTTTAGTATTATTAATCTCCTATAGAACTATTGGCACCGACTTCAGTATTACATTCAATAATATCTGATAAATGTAAATATACTTACCCATTACTTTGTGCTAAGTTAATATTATTTAACCGACTTCCAAAAAAGGAGGAGGTTCTCAATTCGCCTGTATGTTTTTTTTTTCATTAGTTTTTGTTTGAAGTCGGTTTTTTTTGTAATTTTTTTTTTCATTATTTTTATCAAAGGGTAGACTGAAAATATATTGTTCTAGGGGTATTGTTCTCCCCTATACAAATTAATCAAGCCCAAACACAAGGTAGCAGCTGAAAATCGTTAAGGAATTCCCTCGATTCGAAGGACTTCGATTTCTCCAGAATCCCAGCATCCGATTCTGACTTCCTGTATATGGGACCACATGGGAAGCACCAGCTTTCAAATAAAAAAAGAATCATCCAAATCGGTTAACTCCTTAAAGCGATTTGCCGGTAACAAACATAAAAAAAAATACAGACAAATTTTGTACCTCCTCCATTTTTGGAAGTCGGTTAAAAATATGATGTAAACCCTATTGTTATTCCCAAATATCACTAAATCTTCCGCAACTTGTATCGCTAGATTTTAGCTAGAGAATACTCTAGCTAAAATCTAGCGAATAGAGCAATAGAGAGATGGATCTGATATTAAATTATACACAATGATTTTAATGTTTAGATATTGCAATTTATCTAAGGTCTGTCCAGTAAAGCAGATTCAATTGTACTATTAGCTACTTTTTACAAGTCAACAGACTTAAATATCTCTATATGTGTCTCTTGTTTACTAATTCATTGAAACAGTTTTATGAGTAGGTACTATTTCCATTTCTATACTAGGTATTTATAATAGTAGATTTTCATTCATTCATAGTTTGTACAACCTAGTAAATCTATTCCATATTCAAATTTACTTCGATTTGCTTGAAACATTTTACACTCACGGAGATTACAAGCGCAGGTGTGGCTGTATACGTAGAAACACAGATACGCGCCGAGTTTAGCGGGAACAAACTAAACTCAACTCGGTACTCGGCCGGCGGACGGCAACCACGCTGGGGGTCTCGTCACGTCGCTGTACGTCACTAGTTTAACTCGACAAAAGTCGCGATGTTCTGTTGCCAAGTAATAACTGGAAGACAGTGAATTTGTGCGATTGTCCGATTAGTTACACGAATATATTACGAACCGTGTTCACGATGGCTAGTTTTAGGTGTTTTAGTGTTCTGTTTTTGTATAGTGTCACAAGTTTTAATTTGGAACCGAGGATTCCAGTGATAAAGTTCGGAGAGCCTGGATCTTATTTCGGATTTTCCGTTGCCGAGCATCTTACCATCAAAAGTGATGGATCGCAAATAAGTTGGTGAGTGTTAATACGCAAATTCATTCAACTTATCGCATAGGTAGTAGATTCGTAGTGATGTCATTGAAGGCCGATTTCCAATGCTCTATCGGAACATTGCTATTGCTTCCAAGACAAAAAAAAAATACTACAATATTAAATTGATTACAAGTACTAAACGGTGATGATAATAAAATTATCAGAAATGCTTATCATAACTAAAAATATGCACATGCTATTCGCTAAGCAAACTTACTTTACAATATTGCAACTCTACAATATTCAGTGTTTATAAAACAGTCAGCGTCGAGAAATAATATTGTTGAATTCATTTAAAGTACGTTTCTAGGCGAAAGCACTTATCGAGTTAAACAATAGTCCTTTATTCCCTATGCAATGTTTGAGTTAACAATAATTGTTGATTTATTTTGAGAGTTGAATAAAACTGTGGAACCCTGATGCTGTTTGTTACCTGTCGCGTTCGGACATTTCATAAAGGTGTGAGAAAAAACATAGGTACTGCCCGTTCGCTCTAACTTTGCCGTTTGGCTCCATACTAAAGTCGAATTTTTTATTAGACGAAGTAAATTGACAGCAACTAATGTCACTTCTTCATACAATGTTGCTTATTTTCTATGACGAAGTGACATTAGCTACTGTCAATTTACTTCGTCTAATTAACAATTTGGGTATACGCCTCTACGCCAACGGCAAAGTTAGAGCGAACGGGTAGTAGTTACGAGATTGAGGAATTTTGAGCCCACAAGTGTTTTTATT
Organism: Miltochrista miniata; assembly: GCA_933228765.1. Classification (NCBI taxonomy): domain Eukaryota; kingdom Metazoa; phylum Arthropoda; class Insecta; order Lepidoptera; family Erebidae; genus Miltochrista; species Miltochrista miniata. The sequence goes on along the minus strand of OW121757.1, from coordinate 15,771,720 downwards.
ACCGAAACTAAAGCTGTTTTAAAACAAAACATGATGAATTACCTACATGAATTTAAATTTAACAAAAGACGTTGTTGAGTAGACAAACGACACTCTAAAATATAGGTACGATTAAAATATTGTTAAGTAAAAATATTAGGTACCACTTAAATTTACTCTACATAATCTCCTCTCAACTAAAGTCAAAAGCAAAAATTGAGTCATTTTTAATTTTGATAGTTTCCATCAGTCAGTTTGAGTGGCAGAGTGAGGAAGTACCTAAATGCAAAAAAATAATTTTTTTAAAAAATTAATAAATTGAATTGAATTGAATTAAATGTAAATTCATCTGACGTATTTTTTTTTAAACAACATTGTCCAAGCATTTAGAAATATTTTTCCTTTACTGCCTGTGAGTTGGCGGATAAGATTTTTTCTCGAAAAACATTGATCCCACTTCAATGTACTAATCACTAAAAGATAAAACTTTGAATAAAATAATCGTTACACTAACTGCACAAAGGTCAAACATAAGAGGCGTGACATTCATACCATAAAAATAGAATAAACGAAGAAAAAGAACACTACCAAATTATTACTCCGAGCACGATAATGTGGTAATTGCAGTCTCATGCAGAATGCAATTATCTACCAATTTAAATAAATGTGGACTCAACATTTTTTTCTGCAATGTTGTCGACATTGTGTTCCGTATGAATGAATATAGTTGCACTTTATCAGCATTAATGGACATAATATTGATGTATTATATATATTATGTTCTGCTATAACGCTGACCTACTGAGAGAGGCGCCAGAAAGAGCAATGCACTTTCCGGTCGTAGATAATTTTCATAGTCCTGTATTCAACTGTGACAGTTCAGTTCAATACCGTTGCTTCCAAGTAGGTCTGGAGACCTAAGAATTTGCATAGCATGCAATAATAATTTGGGATAACGTCACGTTTATTTCTCTTCGAAATATGAGAAGAGTTATTCAATTAATTTTAAATCGACTTCAAAAGAAAGAGGTTCTTAGTTAGTCAAACTAAGAACCGCTTTCTTTTGAAGTCACTACATTTTTGAAAATTTAGAGTCACTACATTTTTTGAAACAATTTTTTTCTATTCTCAATCTAATATATAAAATTCTCGTGTCACAGTTTTCGTTGCCATACTCCTCCGTAACGGCTTGACCGATTCTCATGAAATTTTGTGAGCATATTGAGTAGGTCTGAGAATCGGACAACATCTATTTTTCATACCCCTGTGACCGGGAAAAACATTGCACGCGGGCTGAACCGCGGGCGTCAGCTAGTAATACCTAAATTCCTATTAGTATTACAGGACGCGAAAAATGTTATGGATCTTACAAATCATGCGATTTTTAAAACTTCATTAGGTATATGTAGAGAAAGAGTAGATGCATACAAAGAGTCTATTGTTTTAACCAATGGAAGATATGAAGGCACTGGAAAAAATAAAAAATAATGATGATGACATAAAAAAGTTGAAAGAAAACCAAAGAGAAAATGGTGAATACGCGACCTACAGACAAGATCACAAGAGAGCTATGACATATTTTAAAAATTTTCTAGCAATTAAATGATCGTATAAGAAATTTAAAGTGAGGTAGTGATACATTCTAGAAATCTATTAGGTATTTACTACTATATATATAAAAAAAAAAAAAAAAATGTATTACAGAGAGAAAAGGAAATTCAAAATATATTGACTTTTTTTTTATTTCACTTTCCAGTCAATGGTCGATTTTACTACGCAATCTGACTCTACATTCTTTTATTGGCACTCTGCCAAATATTGAGTCAACGCCAAAACTTCATAGCAGGAAAATATTACAGATAAAACTAGCTAACGAGAGTATTGAACCTGAATTCATTGAAAGGCGAGTATTATCAATGAGTCAGTAAATTACATTAAAATTTTGAGGAATCTAGTACTTACGTGAGTAATCTAAAAGCAATACCACGTATTGAGGTAACTAAGATGCGAGATTAGAAATTAGGAAGTGCAGGTTTTATCTGACACATAGAAATACCTATTATTAATCATCTAAAATCGAAATCTGAAAAATTATTACCCTCCCGTAACCGTGATGTAACCATGGAAATACGTGTATTATTCGGCTAGTATTAATTGACCAATTTGTAATAAGCTTTTCCTCGTCAATGTAGGAAAAGACTAGTCTGATTTCTATAGTAAATACCTCTATTTGAATGCTTATATGACAATCTCGTTAGTTTATAAGCAGGTTTATTTTGCAAAAGAGACTGGCTACTTGACTTAAGACATGGTTATATGATTGGAACTACTTTTCACCTATTCTACGACCAAAATAATATACAGTCGACTCTCGTTAATTCGAAACTCGAGGTACTCTTAAAATATTACGGATTATCGAGTGTTTGAAATATCAAATGGTTCGAAATTTGTGAGAGAAAATAAATAAAACTTCGAATTATCGACATATTCAGATATTAACCGCCTACCTAGACGCTGCCTATATTATGGTAGTTAGAAATGTAGACACAACTCAGTCTTTAAAATATAGACACAAATGCTAAATGTGGTAATCAATTATTAATTATTATCTGCTATTCTATAACAATTTCAAAAGTTTAGAGGTACATTAGTGTACAAACATGTATTCATTATGTAAATTAATTAATCTTGCAACATCACATTTCTTCTCACCTTCCTCTACTTTTTCGATTATCTTCTTCTCTTCTTCTTTTCAGCAATCGTCAAACATTTATACTTTTTAGGGCTCATAACTAACACAAACTTTTAATCTGTATACCAACGAAAGAGTAACAGTAACTGAATGATAACTAAACAGCCAATTCGTTAGAAGTGTGTGTCGAATAGTCAAACTATTATTAATCACAACAAAAACAAAGGTTCATGTACGTTGCTACAAGTTTGAACTTGTCGCAAAATGTACTTACATACAATCTTTCCCCCTCCTTCTCTCTGCAACTTTGAATTATCGAGTGTTGGACGCCGATGAGTTCGAATTAACGCGTCGTTTTGTTATATAGCAATGATTTTTACGTTCGAATTACCAAGTGTATAAAATTGTATTGATTTAGTTCGAAATATAAAGAGATTTTGTAGGGAACTCATGATAGCTTTGAATTATAGCGAGGTTCGAATTATCGCAGGTTTGAATTAACGAGAGTCGACTGTAATTGAAACAAGTCGTGAAGCTTAAAAACATAACATATTTTTTAGTAAAAAAGTTATGGCATTCCATCTACACCTAAAAAGCAAAAAGAATCTAAGTTATTGGGAGGGTAATCAAGATGCAATCAAGTATTCGGTGTTCGTGTGAAAAAAATATGATTGCATCAATTTTGAAATCATGCTCCATTCGCAAATTACAGAGTAACAATTTATGTAGCAAAAAGCAACTTAAGTGGTAACCTATCTCCGCACCATCATCCATCATCACCATCACCGTAACAGTATCTAATATTACAGCCAATTCAAATGTCAGAAAGTGAATGCCGAGTATTTTGGCTTGTGCCTTACTACAATGTAAAAAAAAAGAAACCACAGTTGCGCTCAGTATTCAATCAAAGTACCTAATAAGTCCAAAAAAAGATAAGTTCTTCAAGATGAATTTTGAAAGTACGGATAAAATCGTTACTAAAATGTTTCAGAGTAGACTCAATGATTCAAATGTATTTTATTTACATTGTCAATGAGTCATATCTAAATTGCAAGGATTTCACTATTTATTTCCCGATAGCAAGCAAATGTAAAGGAAGTGAGAGTTGCGTTGAGTCAGACATTTCTAAATTACTTTTCGCTTAGACAAGATTTGCTGTAGCAGAACCTGGACGGCATCCAATACATCTGACTACAATAATATATCCTCGACCTACTATTATTTTTATCCTGACCGAGATGTCGCCGTATTGATATAAACATACACCCTTATTTGCTTATTACATAACATTCAATTTCATTTGAAACGAAACGGTTTTAAATTTATAACAATCTATTTCTTGTATTTGTTCTCTGATCTTGTCTTATAGTGCATTTGTTTTATTTTTAATGAATTGATGTTGGTTTATATAACTAATGTGTCTCGGTTCGGGAATATTGATGGTGGGAATGTTGATTATGAAATTTCGTTTATCGTTGAATAAGATTAACCGAGTCCGACATAGGAACTTCGGCTCAGCAAGTCGAAAATATTTAGTTAGAATTGAAGACATTGCTCGTTTTGTTAATGAATTTGCTTTGGTTTGTATCAGATAAGTTTTTATGTATTTTGCTTTCTATTACTCTGCAAATGAAGCGAATTTTTTTCAACTCATTTTGTGAACAACATAGGTATAATCAGCACAGATGGTTCTGTGGTTTGCTTCCATTTTATTACCATAGTGAATGTAGGTAGTTGACTTCTCCCATGTAATTTCTTTGTTACTGAACAATTCATATTTATTGTTAGTACATTCGGTCCAAAAGTTTTCTTTCAATTAATGTTCAAATTTTTATTGTTCCATACTGGTTGTTACTGTAGTGTGTTAGTTGTGTATTCCCATCAGCTTCATCAAAAGACCTTCCTTTTTGATGTTTTACCATTTAGAAAATCTGTTTTTCTGTGAAAAAAATTAACTTTTATCAGGGTCGCTACAAATTCTCGGCTTAGAAACAAATTTCAGAGAGATTATAATTTAGTTCAAGATCAAATTTATCATGTGTGATTCTTTAACTATCAACACTATGCAGTATGATTATAAAGCTGTATTCTGCGTAATAATGAGCGTTTTTATCAACGCAATCTAGAACATACACTGCAAAAAACGTGCTTGTAAAGAACAGAGTTTTGCCGTTTACAAGCAGAAGAGGGTGTTATGGTGATAAATGCATCGCAATATAACGATAAAATGATAAAAAACATAACATCATAGTACCTACATAGTGATATATATTCCAATCCAAATATGAGACTACATACATACATTGTGTAGTTCTATTTGCAATGGATTAAAGGTACCTTGTATGAGTATGTAGGTATGCAATATTATAATAAAGTACATTATGTAGTCTTACTAGGAATGGAACATACGGATGTTTGGATGTTTCTTACTCTCACGCTCTAACGGTTGAACGAATCTGGATGATATTTGATACAGGGATAGAATAACAAATAGGCTATTTTCTTTCGGGAATAAGTTTCCATGGGAAGCAGGAACGGGAACAAAATACCACGTGAACGTGAGTGGAGGGCGCGGGCGCCATTTAGTCATGATGTTATGAATCCGTAGAACTGTTATTTAAGAAAATGTTAGTTTTTGCTTATCGACTCGTAATATAGTCGTTAGTCTGTATAAATTTATTTACAAGTCTATGTGTTATCAAAGCGTTTATCGTGTATCCTTCACGTAGTTCAAACATGATAGTCTGACTTCCTTAGATAACTGAATATCTTATTTATTTTGGTTTACAAAAATACTGCTAGATACTGAAGGGTAACTTCGGTTCCCATAGCATCTTTCTCGGTATTTTTTTCTAATCGAAGAGCTATTTGATCCATGGGGGAGATTTTGTAAAAGGAGGTCCAGAAGTAGGTGTAATCGGCTGAGGTTGAAAGACTAATTGAAAAGACAAACACAAGTCTATTTATCTGTCAGCAAATGTATTAAAATGCGATGTAGGGGGTCTGGTAGTGAGTTCAATACGTTCAATACCGTATGGTATCATACCATATGGTAATGGTTCAAAACAAAATATTAGGTATATTGTTTATGTTGCCAGTAGGTACATAGAAGCTATCATTTTAAAAATTAAATATTTTACAATTTTCTAACTATAATATAGTAAGGTTATCCAAATAAATATTGCAGTCAACAACGCGTGTTTTGATGATAGATGATTTATGAAAGATAGATAAAAACTAAAAATTTTGCAAGTAAGTATAGATACATTTAGTGTTTTTTTACAAACCCCCTAAGATCGATCTCTTCCAGACAACCTTAGTGTGGAAAGACTTCAAAATAAGAGACAGAGACCATATTCTTAGAATTCCAAGGATTCATCATGCGGGCGCCCGGGTCCATAGCGTGACACAGGGGGGAACACCCAGACAGCGTCTGGGACTTGCGACCCATTTGAGTAGGTGAGGGGGGCCGACTTTCTATGCGCATAACCGCTCACCTTCCACCGTCAGCAATGTGGCCTCCCCTGCCGACCCAAGAAGTTAATGATGCACTCCGTAATTTGTACGATTTTTTATACAGACAAAAATTAAGTACTTGAACACTGTATCTATAGTAGACGGCAAAACTGCGGAAACTGTTTATGTGGGTATCTATGTAACATCTTTCGTGGCCAAAATGGAATTTTGGTTCGGATTACAATATGGTTATAAAATTTTAATGCCCGATGATGAAAAATAGGCTTGCTCCCTATTACGCCGAACAACACATTAAATGGGTGGGTAATTCTCGTCTGCTTACCCCTTCGTAGATATAGGCATGTTTATAATATATGTATCGTTATCCTAAATAACACCTAAAGTGTCGTGTTCTCACCAAAGTTTATAGCTGTGGATACGAGTATCTAATATAAGTTTAAATTTTAAACTTCTGAGACACAGTTCTTCGAGTTACGTGGGTGTAACATGTAACTTTACTAGTTTACTCACAAATAAAGTCATTTTCTCACCGACTGACGTTATATTGTTCGTGTTTGTATACGAAAATAGTGTTTTTTTGTTACGTTTCTAAAATAAACACAGTTTTTATTATGTTTGGTTTGAAAAATAGCTTCGGTTCGGTTGAGTTCGAGCGTTTCAATGCGAGCAATAAATTTTTACAAGTTTGATTTTGACACTCTATTTACTGTTTTATGGTTGCTTGTGTAAGAATGTGGTACTTGTGTGTGAACATTAGTTAATAGGTGAACAGGCTATTGAATAATTCTATATGTGAGTGTGAGCCGAACCCCTGGTCTTCCAATTAAATTGTTCACACGTCTTTCGCAGCGGGATGTTTCGATAATGACAATCTGTTAGGCGAACAGAAACGATGACATTCACGGTAATAGGGGTAATTCAATGCTATTTTAATATTGAATTCTTTTTTAATAATAATTATTATGAGCCATGTAGGTAGGTACCTATTTTATTAAGGTATCAGATGTTTAGATACCATAGCACAAGTATAAATGCTTAGTTCGGGCTTGATGGTGATGTGTAAAAAAATGTCTTAAAATATTTATCCACTTTACATGATTAGCTATTATTTATTTAACTTAATATACCTAAATGTTACATCAATGATCTATGCCAGTGATGGGCAAAGTACGGCCCGCGGGCCAACTCCGGCCCGCGAAAGCTTTTAATCCGGCCCGCCGACGGTCCTTCGACATAATATATAGCTCGCGATATTCATAATTTTCTCGGTCCAGAAGAATTATGAAGATTCTACTTAATATAATAGGTAATAATTAATAGACGCATAGGTGAAGGATTTAGCTAACAGAAAATTATGGCTGTGTTTGCGTCGTCGTATGTGTGCCAACAGACTTTTTCGACTATAAAATTTCGGAAAATCTCAATCAGAAACCGATGTATTGATGAACACCTTCTCGCACTACTGAAATTTACTGCATCACAGCTCGAACCTGCATTCGTAAAAACGCATTTTTTCTATAAATTTGGCCCGCCACTGAAATTTCTTCATTTTTTCTGGCCCCCCATTAAGAAAGTTTGCCCACTACTGATCTATGCAATAATGATTCTATCGACGAATACTTCGGCGAACCGTGCTTTCTACGAGTAGTGATTTCTGCCAACCGTGCTTTCTATGAAAGGAGACGTCTGCCAAAAATGATTCTGTCAACAGATTATTCAAACAAACGAGTTTCGGATTAACGTTCCAGGGTAATGTTGAGAGCAACACTGTAAAGTTGAATTATAGAAGCTTTAGCAGGGCTTACAAACCTTTTGGACACAGAAATGATTTTAATGACTTGAAAGCTAAAATGGCTCGTACCTTGTAATATTTCCGTAAATATTATTATCGTTACCAAACGGCGCAGCGACGACGTGGAGGCGTCTGTCAAAAATAGCATTAACAAATAACATGTAATTAGATAAAGAATTTATGACTTAAATGGCATATTTCTTGACATTTATGTCCATCAGGCGTTTTATAATATTTCTTGGAAATAAGAAACTGATAATAAGAATGCTTTTATCTACCTATGTGTAGAAAATTCTCTGTTTTTCCTGCTTATGCATACATGTGGTTTGATCCCCAAATTACAATTTTCACATTTAATCATAACAACTTCCATAATTAGATTTTAGATTACTTCTTTTTAGGATTCCGTACCCAAAGGGTAACAGCGGGACCCTATTTATGAGACTTCACTGTCCGTCGGTCTGTCTGTTATGCGGCTGTATTTCAGAAGCCGTGATAATTAGAGATCTAAAATTTTAACAGAAAAAAAAACCGGCTAAGTGCGAGTTGGACTCGCCCATGAAGGGTTTCGTAGCAGCAAGTAACATAATATTAAAGTTCTTACAGTTCGTTGTAGCTTTGATTGATGTTTTAACACGTTCGCAGTGGTAGTGATTTTTCTAACCGAAAATTGCGGTTTATGACGTATTAAAAAAAAAAGTACGGGCTCTATCTCGTTCAAACCAATTTTCGTTGATAGTTTTTATGGCAATGTATATCATACATTCTTTTTAGATTTATCATTCTCTTAGTTTAGAAGTTAGAGGGGGGACACACACATTTTTCCACTTTGGAAGTGTCTCTTGCGCAAACTATTCACTTTAGAAAAAAAAATGTTAAAAACCTCAATAGCATTTTTGAAGACCTATCTATAGATACCCCCCCACACGTATAAGTTTGATGAAAAAAAAAAATTGAGTTTCAGTTCTGAGTATGGGGACCCCCGAAATTTACTGCTTTTCTTTCTAGTTTTATATAAGAATCTTAATGCGGTTCACAGAATACATCCAGTTAATAAGTTTCAATAGCATAGGCCTTATAGTTTCGGAGAAAAGTGGCTGTGACACACGGACGGACAGACAGACAAACAGACAGACATGACGAATCTATGACGAATCTATAAGGGTTCCGTTTTTGCCATTTGGCTACGAAACCCTAAAAATGAGGGGATCTTATTCAACAAACCTGAGGGGCAAGTGCGAGTTTTTGCGTGAGCTTGTCGACATTCACGGCTCACCAATTCGTTTGGAATCGAGACCCCGCCACCTAGCTGTAAACGCGGGAACTTGTCTCGATCCCATACAAATCGGTGATAACGCGCTCGTTCGTGAATGTCGACAGGCGCTCACCGAAACTCGCACTTGCCCCTCTGAATTATTGCCTTTTTTTGCTGCGGAACTCCTCTACACTAGTCCAACTCGCAGTTGGCCGGGATTTTCGGCCCATCAGACCGAAATCGAAGACTGTAGCATATGAACGATACAACGCCAGGGGTGCACAGAAACGTAGCCAACCCTGAACAAAACTGTTGAACCACCGCTCATATTGCAGTAGACGTTCAGGAAAACCGGGTTTCATTGATTAACATGTGGAAGAAGATCAACATAACCAACGATAATGCGCTTTGATATCTGATATTTTTTTTTTTCTTCTTGTTCTTGGACTTTCTCGGTTTGAGAGTATGCCAAAGTCAAGTAAATTTCATTGTGGAAATATAAATCATTTTCATGTTATGATTCTTCTTATGAGCAGCGTATTCATGTATGTCCAAGTTTGGACTAAGTTCTACTCTAGTAAGGCGGTGGTACCTTACTAGGGCTTGCTGTGGAATTCGTCGACAAACCTAAAAACTCGCGTTTCACTGCGCTTTATCACTTTCCAACACTTGTGCACGTTGTCGAACCTTTATGTTTAATAAATCCACCATAAATTACACATAAACACTCTAAATTACACTAGTTTTGAAAAATTATTAAAACACTATATAACGCTTGTCTGAAAGTTTCCCGCCGAAAACCTTTGATATCTTACAGCTGTCACTTCGTCACCTGACCACAGTTTAAAAAGAATTAAATAGGCCATTAAGATTTTAACAGCAGCATTTTATGTAAACATTATCAATTTACATAATTCCGTAATTATTATCTAAACTTAGCTGTAATATTACCAATAGGGACCGTTATAGGACCAAATGGCATTAAAAGTCAGTGTTAGGCAATTTACCGGAGTGTATCTATGGCATTATCTTTATGACGTATCTTATTCGTAATTATTACCTTCGGTTAATTCCGTCAGACACGAACCTTACTGATTATTAAATGAATGGTTTACAGATTACTGGTAATAAATATCAGTATTATTATATGTGTGTTTGTAATATAATAACACTGCTATATCTATTTTCATGATATTTCTAAAGATAGTGGTTTTGCCAATCTTATCTAAATTAAATTTAGAATAAGATTGGCAGAACGACTATCTTTAGAACTGTCATAAAAATAAATACACACTGTTGACATTCTTGTAAAATTGTCGGCATTGCGTTTCACCATTTCTTTCCAAAGAAATTGTCTTGAAAATCGAAAATGATTAAGTACTTATCTTATTAACACAGCAAATAATATTGGAAAGGTGCGAAATTCTATTGTAGTAAGCTAAACAGTTACATACATCGCTAATTTGTCATAGCTATAATCGATTCACAAACCGAATGTATTGGCCGCGATTTCAATCACTTTCGAAATTCGAATGAGTAGTCTCATCAATGTTTACTGACATATGGCGGTAGTACAGATGTTTTTTTTACTAAGACACGGCCCTTTATGATACTGCCTAGTATTTAGATTTAAAAATTGAATCCTGCTTACACCGAAGCTTTATAGGACGATATCGGTACCATGTCATACAGCCTTTAGAACCCATATTTTCCTTTCGAAATTTGACGGGACCCTATTTCACCCGTAAATCAGTAGTAAGGTATGTGTATACAAATCTCCTTTATAATTGAAACTATGGCGACTACTGACATTTTAGTCATCAATAACCATGCGCACGAACAGATAGATTATATTGTTGACTTTACAGTTTATTGCGACGGATAGACATTCTCGTTTATTAGATGCAGGAATATTAAACATAATATTGCAAACTGCACTATGAGTTCTGTGTACCTTATTCACGTTGGTAGTAAATCAAAATCCAGAAGGTTTTGTTGTAAAACCATAATGGTTTTAGACTTTTACAAAAAAATTGAGCTAACGACATTGAAATTCACTATTGGCAAACAGCAAATAGGCGTTGTACTGTTGTAACAAATGCTTAAATTTAAACAACCTGTAAAATTGTTTAAAATTGAAGCAAGCAAATGTTAACAAAATATTATTATTTGTTTGTGTCAAAATTTTCTAAAAATAAACCATGTACTTACTCATAAAACAGCATTTCGAAGTGGTGTTTAGATTGTCACTGTTAAGCGAAGCCCATGTCTGCCGTTCGACCCACGCGACTCGATAGGTTCTTGAATATGTACTTCCGTAAGTAGTTATTGATCCCGGTTCAGCGATTCACACCAACCCAACACCGTAACATAATGTATTCAACTAAAAAAATCCGGCCAAGTGCGAGTCAGACACACAGAGACATTTTTTTGTGCCATATTTTGCCAAAAACGGCAGAAAAATGACGTTTGGACAGTCCCCTTTAAACATTAGTTTTTCGACAAAAAAATTAAAATTGTGCGTGTAACCTTTACGCGCGATTGAAGTTAAACTTCTTTGCCATTGACGGCATCAAATAATGTTATATTAATATCATTCATTCGAATTTTGAATATTGAATATTTAAAATTCAAATAGTAAGCGTTACTTCCGTCAGAAAAAAAATCGAGTTACTCCCTACTCGCGCCAAAAGAAGTTATATTTTAATAAAATTAAAACTAATAAAACCTTTATCGAACATTCTGGATTTTGAAATGCAATATATTGAGGCTGAAGTTATGCTACAATCGCCCACAATCTGTGCGCGAATCGAGTATTGTTTATAGTCGATACCGGAGATAACATTCAGATTTCATTTGAGATTTTATTGTTGTACATTGGCTCTATTGTAAGGTTATCGAGTGAATAGATATCTAACTGTTTTGCTGTAACGTTTTATACTATCGAAGTTTCAGGTCAAAGATAATGAAAGTGCTTGTGTTTAAATATATCTGATTAGCATTCAAAGGTTAAGTTATATTCTATCTATTTTATTGCTTTACGTTTCTCTTATTTAAATTATAAAACGTTTATCTTATTTAAATTTAAGTAGAATCCAGTACTTACATTGTTTAAAATAATGCAATGTATTGATTCAGTTTACCGGTTTCCCATAGGTGTTCTCTTTCAGTCAATCTTTGACTGATGATGTGGTACCTAAGTAAGTAATGGAAGGAAAAAAAAAGTAGGAATGGATTTTTAAACGACTTAGGTAACATGTTGTACTACGATGCATAAAAAAGTTTCTAGCATACCTATGCAATTACTGCAAGTACCTACCTATGAAAATTGTCAAGTACGTATTTCGAACTTTTTGAAGCAGGTCTCTTTAACTTTATAACTATCACAAAGTTGAATTTGAATATACAACGAGATCCTTCAAGATCAAGCATGTACTAGTAAGTGTATCGAGTCAGGGCTCAAGGCCGGTTTCCACCGCAAGCTGAACGGGCTCATTAATGTAAACTGCACACTTATTTTCCCTTCACCGAACCAGTTACAGGACGTGGCCATCAATAAAAAATAATTTCGTAGCAGCAAGTAACATAATATAAAAGTTCTCATAGTTCGTTGTAACTTTGATTGATGTTTTAACACATTCCCAGTGGTAGTGATTTTTATAACCGAAAATTGCGGTTTACAACGTATTAAAAAAAAAACTACCAGCTCTATCTCGTTCAAACCAATTTTCGCTGGTAGTTTTTATGGCAATGGACATCATATATTCTTTTTAGATTTATCAGTCTCTTAGTTTAGAAGTTAGAGGGGGGGGGACACACATTTTTCCACTTTGGAAGTGTCTCTTGCGCAAACTATTCACTTATGAAAAAAATGATGTTAGAAACCTCAATAGCATTTTTGAAGACCTATCTATAGATACCCCACACGTATGGATTTGATGAAAAAAAATATTTTGAGTTTCAGTTCTGAGTATGGGGACCCCCAAAATTTACTGCTTTTTTTCTAGTTTTATATAAGAATCTTAATGCGGTTCACAGAATACATCTAGTTACCAAGTTTCAATAGCATAGGCCTTATAGTTTCGGAGAAAAGTGGCTGTGACACACGGACGGACAGACAGACAGACAGACAGACAGACATGACGAATCTATAAGGGTTCCGTTTTTGCCATTTGGCTACGAAACCCTAAAAACACCCATACTCCGAAACAAACATTTGTGGATCACACAAATATTTGAACTGACCCAGAAATCAAACCCAGGACCTCCAGCGCGGCAGGCGGTTATACTACCGACTGCGCCACAGAAGCAGTCTTTGTTGTCATTAATGGGCCCGCACAGTTCATGGTGGAAACCGGGCTTCAGCGTCCACCCACTGAGTCTGTGTAGGCGCCTCTATGCCATCGCGCATTCGTGCCAGTTCCACTACTCAACCAGTCTTCAAACCAACAACATATAATCTCAGTTATACACTGGCGACGCTTTCGCAAGAACTCGCGACTGTTATTTCTTTCTGTCTGTCAAAATACCTAGTCGGCAAAAGTTTTGCTTCCTTTTATTTGAAATATACAAAAACTATTTAGAAAGTTTGTTTTACTTTGTCAATGTTTTAATTATTTACTTTTCTACTAAATTTATACATAGGTAGGTACTTAGTTATTAAATTACAAGTATAAGTGGTATTAAAAATTGTAATTTGACTGTAAGGGAGGTGCTTAAATTGTTAATGAATAATTAAATTCCGTTACGTATTAACGCTGTTACTGTTTATTACTGTTACTTTTGAAGCTACAGATAAGGAAAATAACTGTTCCTATAACTTTAGCTTTTATTTTGTTTTTCAGTCACAATAACATTATCATAGCATTTCAAAATGAAATCTCTTTCTCTATTTTTTTCTCCCACAAAGTTCAGATAAAAAAAAACAGTGATTTTTTTTTTGTAAAATCCAGAAAAATCTTCTAACGCATTTACTTATCTCTTTAAGCTTGTGTATTGATTTAAACAAAGAGAATACAGTAGAAATCAGAATACAGACAGTAGTATACAGAAATACATAATATGTCCCCTACAATATAGTTTATGTAGCAGACGGCTCAATTCACCGCCAAAGTTCAGCAAATCATTGGGAGCAATTGATATGCAGAATGCGATTCAATCGGCGCTCCATCGAATTAATCAATCACTTCCATTATTACACTGTATGAATAAACTGCTACTTATCATAAACAGTAGTATGTACCTATCTATGTACGTTTTTGTAGTTTAGTTGGTACCTACTTATTTTTTAAATCACAAAAAATACGTTTTGTAATATTTATATGGTTAATGAATGAAATATTCGGTCAGGCTTAAAAAGAACCATGGCGACATTTATAGAGAATTGAGGGCCCCTCTTACATTTATGTATATCTGTGTCTCAGACTAAAAGAATATGTTATTCTTTTAATCTGAGATCTGTATCCACAAGACCACAGAAATCAGAAATAAGACCACAGAAATCAAAAAAATCTTTTCTGATATCTGTGCACAAGACAGTAGTGATTTCTACTCTACGTTGAAAACATAATGATATGCATCTTCACTATGTTGGGGTTTGGTCATTACTTAACTTATCAGTATTTTATTCGACGTAAAAATTTACATAAAACCAGTCACGATTAGACCTAGTTCAAATGTCGATAATGTTATCAATAACCCAATTTAGCACCACATGACCCTATTTCATTAGATAGTTCAAACGTGACTGCATTGATGATACTCTTTTAGAGTCGTCCCACACTCGAATACCGTTGTGTCGCCTTTAGACCAAACTAGATTTGCTGCATCAATATTTATTGCGGATCTAAAACGATCACGGGTGCGATGGGCCTTAACGACATCCTTGGAACCCTAGCTAGTATTTCCAGCAAATGTTATAAGTTAAGTACTTATAACATTTGCTGGAAATATTAGCTAGGGTTCCAATCTAATTTAAACCCACCAAAAATGTTCGTGATGTGAATTGCCAATGTAGGTAACACCAAAATTGCTATTGAAGTCCCTGCAGTATCTAGTCTCTTTCAAATATTTAGCTCGAATTATGACGTCTGATAGAAGCCAATGGTGACATCTAGTATTTATCACATTGAGGTCTGCTGATACAGACTGCAGACCAAAAGATTATTGACCTCAATTTGGCTCTACTTAACCCGGGCTTTTAAGAGGAGGGGAACGTTTGCGCTGCCATAGCAATTCCAAATTTCTCGGCACTTATATAAGTTATGTTTATCAGTTGCCTCGATCCCATAGCACCAGCTTATATCATCTTAATTTGGGCTAGATGATGTTGGTGTGAGAATGTCTGCAAATAAATACTGGCTAGATTCTATTCACCGTATGAGAGTGGTTACTCTAGTGGACACGTGTAGGTAGATCGATATTGAAAAGGGAAGCGTGAAATTTATTGTAGAATAGCATATTTATATAAACACAAGTATAAATTTATTAAACCTAATTTCGCCAGCCTACATATAGATACGACTTCCAGCAGTTTAGGCAAGTAGCCAAAATAATCAAACTAACTATCGTAATCGAAGCTATTTTTATTAGATTCATACAAATAGTCTAAAAACTATTCGAACTGACCAAAACATTACACAAATAATGGCAAGTTTCAATTTATTAAACCAGTGAATTTCATTAGACTACACAATTCTCTTTTAATAAGGCGAAATTCTTCTGAGCAACAATTTGGACGGCACGCTCGTGTTCTGAACACGGTTGGATTCTTTTATTAGTTTATTTTTTGTGGCAGGTCTTTACGTAGTCGGACTTTTTTACTTTTTTGTTGTAGACCTGCTTTGTATGGTGTGCAGCCTTCGTTAGCGCGTGCAAGGTCACTGCCTGTAGTAATTCTTCAGCTTTTTGTATGACTGACAAAGCGAAATGAAATAAGGGCTCGTCTCACTCTAATTCACGCGATAGTTCAGTATTATAAATTCAAATGATTCTTCGTAAGAAAACCGGTCAAATAGCAACTAATGTTATTTAGAGCGTGATGAAATAAAAATAAAAATCTTGTTAACCCGTATAGTTTTATGAGGGACCAATACGACACTATTAATGTCAAACATGCAAGCTTAATTAAACATTAAGTACATATTAATTTTATTCCACATTTATTCCACGGCACGTAACTGTTGATGATAATTATTGGAAATGGTAGGGTTCGTGTTAATTTATCCGGTTATCGTGAAGATAAATAGCGATAATCCTACTGTTATCGGCGGTATATAGGTATGCGGGCTCCCTCTGTTTGTACAGAGCTCAAGGTTGAAAATACGCAATGATACTGGCGTTGCTATAGGGGCGTACCTATACCTATCTACTACTTTATAATTAACCAAATGAATCTTTAAATCACTAATATACGTGTTTTACGATTTCTTTTTATAACCCTAATAAGTATTTGAAACAGTTACTTGCCCAATAATCTGACTTAATTATATGACTTTCGAATTATCGAATTCAACGCTGTCTTAAATTATGTTGTCATGTTCTTAAAATTACAAGCAGCTTTTTAAAAAGAAGGTCTTATTTTCGATCGACGGCCCAGCCTTATGTGGTTTGAAGTTAATGAAGATTAACCAAAAAATTGTTAACATGTTGTAATGCCTGTTTCACACACCTTTGCAAAACTAGAATCTTACTAATATTATAAATGCGAAAGTTTGTGAGTCTGGATGTGTGGATGTTTGTTACTCTTTCACGCTCTAACGGCTGAACGGATCTGGTTGAAATTTGGTACAGGGGTAGATATAGGTCTGGAATAACACATAGGCTACTTTTTACCCCGGGAATATTGACACGGGTGGAGCTGCGGGCGTCAGCTAGTACGTAATATATATTTGCGCGAGATATCTCATCGTATTCATACAAAGAAGTGTCATTTAAAAACCGATTTAGCAAGTCGACGTCTCGACATGATATTTTCTCCTCAAATGAGCTGAGTTCCCAGGCTATTGTCGACAAGCCGCCTTTTAAGGAGACCCCACGTACCTTCACAGGCGGATCTCAAACCAGATTCTTTCGTTTAATCTCACCACTTATTCGGACAACTTTGTGTATGTTGATAACTTTATTTATGAAATGTATTATGCAGTGATTTTATCCTTTTTTGGTGGGTGTAATTTTGACCAAATTTGGAAAATGGTAGACGTAAGTAATAGCTGGAAATTGTATGGTGTTATTAATGATAAGAAAATGTAAATCTCACTGAGTTGGGTTACATTCGAAAGCCTTCAAGCTTAAGTGTGAGGAATACTGAATGGAAAAATAAATAAAAAAAAGTGAGCCGTCATGGGACGTCTGGCAGATTTTGAAACATCCAAAATTATAAAAATCTTTAAATTCAGAGTTCCGATTTCCGATACCACAGCAATAGCGTTGCCACCGCAACAATCAGTTTACCCTTCAGCTATAGATATTTCACATGAAAAAAGCTGCTGGTTAATACTATAAAATTATAAAGAGGTTACTGTACCAATAAAGTATCTTGTGAGGCATAAATCGCAACTCCCTGTGAAGGGCCGAGTGCCGCGCCGAAGGGCGCTCATTCCCTCTAATTGGACGTCTGCCCGGCTTGACCAAGTATGGTATCAGTCCTCCACCACTCTGACCACTTTCGCTACTGGACAGACTACGATGTTTTTGCGTATTAACTGGATTTTTAGTATTGTTTTATTTGTTTTAGCTACAGAATTTGGATTAGCTTAAGTTTAATGTGCCTACCTTTAATGTCTTTAACGTATAGATATCTTTTAATTATTATAATGTTCTGGTATTTTGGTGAATTATAACAATACACATTTGAGTGTCTTAATAAAATAATAAAATAAATAAATGTACACACCTTATGAAAGTTTTGCTATGAGGGTGTCCATTTCGGCAGCGTGACGTGAGGAGTTCACGCACGCCCCCCCTTAGAAGCGGGATCACACCCGGAACCCCCCAAAGACACGGGATATCACCGGAACCACCCCCTGGGTGAGGCCGCAGTGGTGGCCGTGGGTCTGTTGGGAGTCCTGGGACATCCTTCCGAGGGCTTACCCGGGGCTCCCAACCATGGGCTGTTGAGTTTTACGTGAGGTTTTTTAGACGGTAGGAGTCCGGCATAGCATCCATGATAGATTTTCCCTCACGTTAAAACAAAAAAGAAATGGTATGAAGTTGTTAATACTGGAAAACGTTACACCAATTTTATTTTAGTAACTACTAGTTTATGAAAATTTCAGTTTCAAACATTATTTTTAATAGCCAAATTGATGAATACCGCCACCTGGCGATCCTGCTGCAAAGTCCTTAGTTCTTTTTTTTGATTATGTTAAACAATCATGATGAAAAAGGTAATTTTCTTAATGACTGTTTAAAATAATTCGAAAATTCCGCCCGTTATTTTATTACCCTCCCGTTAAAAACGATGCTGTAAAAATACTTTATAACATACAAATGGTATAATAATTCTTTCTGACCATACTCGCTGTGGCTTTTATTTTTTACGATATGACGCGTGATCGAATGAACTGCGGTGAAGGAACAATAGTATATGTTATTGAAACAAGTGGAGCTGGCCACTGTGGCCACTGCGGCCATAGTTACCCGCTGAGTTATTGTCAAAGGTTCTGTTACAATTGTGCTAGTTCAAGGTTGATATACAAGTCGTTGACTTCGCCTAACACCTTCTTGCTTGGCTGCTTTGATTTTGTAGGTAGCTATGAAGTAGGTAATATTTTTTAAAGTAATTTAAAACATTGCAGAAAGATAATTCCAGTTGTACTATGTTTTATATAATCTGTTCTATCTTATGGAACAATACAATTTATTTCCACAAAGCATTCAGCGATATTACCGCGAATTGCATATGCTTGGTTGGGTAATAATAAGTAGGTACTTTAATTACCTATATTTAACTGGTAAAAATACTGTTGTTCGGCAATATTTCGGGATTTATGAGAACGTCTGTCACAATAGACACTAAAAGCTGTGTACTGTGTATAATTGGTATAAGTTAAAGGGTGCAAAAACTCAGTCAGTCGATGAGTAGGATCACCATAAAATTGGCGAGATTTGTTAACTTCGGTATAGGAGACCGCGCACTTTGATATTTCTGTACTTATTACCTTTATTATCGGACGCAACATGCGAAAGAAAAGGACAATTTCTTACAACCAGGTGTTCAACGCGGACAATATCACTAAAACCCTCCTGCTGAGAGAATGCCTTTCAATAAATGAAAGGAAGCAAATTTACAGAGTGTTTTTTTTTGACGGAGTCAAATAACCAAAGCTCCATATTTTCTTTACTAAGCAACGTAGGAACTCTCAGATACACCAAGAGAACGAATAAAAGCGTAATCAGAAACTTATTCTTTCCGACTTGTATTTAGAATACATCACATATTTCTAGAAATGAATAGCCTGGACAGTTGAAACTGCAACACTCCTGCCAGTTTATCGTTTAGAATCCTATTTCTGTAACAAGCATACTTACGGGAACAATAACACTGAGTGAGCATAATAAGATTACTATTTCAGACAGTACAAAGGGGCCTACTATACGAGTATCGTATCGACTCGTTTTACACCTAGTTAGGCGGGTCAGTACTACCGATGGGCTATTGTGTTACCCTCCTTGTGATGGTAAACAGTTGCTGCGGGCTTACCTTCTGCTTATCATAATATGATTGCTGCTAAGACTCGGTAATGTTGCAATGGGATTGTTATAGCCAGCTTTAGAATATAGTTCTATATTCTAAGCAGTCAGCTATTGTTGTACCTACTTTATAGTGAATTTGGTTAGTCGTTTTATTAGGTTACATTATTATGTGCAATGAAGTGAGAGTATGTGTAATGATGTCACCAAGCGATCATATGAAAACCAAAAATAGGACAACTATCTGTAATATACTAAAGTAGGTAATCTATACTAATATTATAAAGAGGAAAGATTCGTTTTTTGTTTGTTTGCTTGTAACGAATAGGCTCCGGAACTACTGGACCGATTTGAAAAATTATTTCACTGTTGGGAAGCTACACTCTTTGCGGTGAATATAGGCTACATTTCATTCCCGCATTTCCACGGGAACGGGAACTACGCGGGTGAAACCACGTGACGTCCGCTAGTCTAAAATATGAAAATAGTAATAAAATTGTGACCCCTCACGGGAGGCGTGCAGATGTGAAACATCGAAATTAATTTGTACTAGTCATATGCTTCAAATAACAGATTACGAATGAAACTAAACTGGGCTTAATGAAAAAATTCGCATTAAAAATCCGAGATCTAAATCGTAATTGAAGTCGTCACATCGATTTTTCAATTAAATTCAACTACATAGTAACTGAACTCGTTACGCCAGCAATCGGTTTTAGCTAGCTGACCCTCACAACTTCGTTCGTGTAAAATGTTTAATTGCTGCTCAGCTCACGCATTGTAGCGTGATAATTTATGGCCTATGACACTCCACAATAACGTAGCTTTCTATTGGTGAAATAATTTTGAAAATCTGTTCAGTAGATCCAGAGACTACCCCTTACAACGTCACAAACTCACAACCTCACAAACTCACAACCTCACAAACTCACAAACGTTACCTCTTTACAATATTAGTATAGATATATTGATGTCACATAAAAAGGAAGTTCCAGAATTATTCTAGTCGCCAATCCTGCGCTATATTATTACTCCTTAATTTTCATCCAGCAAACCTATCTGAAACTAACAGTATATAGATATTACTCGTATTATACTAGGTAGTTAGCAGATGCTACCACAGAAAATATATAATAGAGATGCTACTAGGGATGTTATAGAGCCTATACACCTTGTACAGTATAAGGACCATGATGATGATAAAGGTATTAAAGTTGAATTTCAAACGGCTGGAATTATTGTGATAATTTCTCCCTAGTTTGTACCTACAGAAAAATAGAAAAGACACCCTAATCTGTAACAAGTAGTAAGGGCTCATTGGAAGAAGGCTTTTTTCGTCTCGAGTGTAGCTTACAACCAAAAGAGGATATAGGTATTTAGATACCTATCTCTATATCTTACATTCAATAAATTGCATATGTATTAGAATTCAAAATCTAAAGGCAAAGAATATTCGTATATGTACTTTATTGTAATAAAACGTAGACAATAAGATAATGCTGATTTAGGTACCTATTACCTGCTCTATATTGCGAAAGGCTAACTTATCGAATAACTTGCAGTAACTTAGTAAGGTTTGAGATAATGGGTTTCTAGTGCAAGTAGTTTCTTCAGAATAAGTGGTAGAATTGATTACGATAACTTTACTACAACTCTACCGGTAAGCCGCTACTAATCTATTTCACCATGTTTTCACTAAAATAGTTTACGCGTTCTTCGTACACGATAATTACTCGCTATAAAATAAAATAACTACTGTTTGAATGTTTGTAAATTACTAAGAGTAACTCCTGAGACTATATACAGGGTGGAATTTTGTAATGCCACCTGAAGGGGAAGTACTCTTAATACTGTAGATAGAATTTTTTTCTCAAAGAAAACATTCCTTTATTTTTGAAAAGAAAGAAAACTGCATTTAATGTGTTCTAAAAATTCGCTTGCCGCACCAGGTAATCGAACTGACTAAAATCTGTAAAAGTTGCACCCTGTACTTTTATTGCATCGATCGTTAGGGTATAAGGATGACATACATCTCTCTAACAAACTTCATAAATTACATGTTGCAATTACAAAACACAATTGAAAGGAAAACAATGAAATCTTAAATAATTTTAATTATTTACGAAAAAAATGGTAAACTAACTAGGTAATTAATTGCTCGAAATGGGCTCTATTTTCTTGGATACACAAATTTATTCTTCTAACGAATTTATTTCTAGAGTAACCTTTAATAACCTTAGACCATATATCACGGGACTTAGATGATCTAAGTTAATAACGCGTTGTGGTGAATGTTACAAATCGTATTCTGAACTTTTAACTCTCAACTCGTTTACATACTCATAAGATTTAATGTAAGTAAATTAGAATTTTTATATCCCCACAGAAAAAAATCTAAAGGGGTGTGATCTGTTAGTTTACCATTTTTTGTAAATAATGAAAATAATTTAAGATTTTATTATTTTCCTTTCATTTAATTTATGAAGTTTGTTAAAGAGATTTCATCCTTATAATTGACCCTAACGATCTATGTAATAAAAGTACAGGGTGCAACTTTTACAGATTTTAGTCGGTTCGATTACAGGGTGCGGCAAGCGAATTTTTAAAAATCAATGAATGCAGTTTTCTTTCTTTTCAAAAATTAAGGATTGTTTTCTTTGAGTAAAATTTTCTATTTTGTAAATAATGAAAATAATTTAAGATTTTATTATTTTCCTTTCATTTAATTTATGAAGTTTGTTAAAGAGATTTCATCCTTATAATTGACCCTAACGATCTATGTAATAAAAGTACAGGGTGCAACTTTTACAGATTTTAGTCGGTTCGATTACAGGGTGCGGCAAGCGAATTTTTAAAAATCAATGAATGCAGTTTTCTTTCTTTTCAAAAATTAAGGATTGTTTTCTTTGAGTAAAATTTTCTATCTACAGTATTAAGAGTACTTCCCCTTCAGGTGGCATTAAAAAATTCCACCCTGTATATGTTATAGCTTTTAGCACTCTTCTTTTATAAACAGGCAATGATATCATCCCTTGGTCATCAGATGTCTGAACCAGAAAAACGGTTATTTCACAACTTTCTGTAATTGTGACTACCGCTAAGTTAGCAGGTAAAGCTTCTATGAAGGGAAAAAGATACGACCTGATAAGGCATACGTCTAGTTTATTTAAGACCAGTGTTTAAATACCACCGGGTGACGTCGCAAGTAATATTTGTGTTCATATACGTCAGAGGGTGTTCAAATGTGTGCGTATGTAAATGTATGTTTGTGTGAGCACAGGAAACGCAGGATTCGTTTATTTATTCATCTGTGGTATAAGTTTTCGATAAGTGGTTCCGGTTTTATAAGCATAGAATAATGAATTGTGTTTATAAGCTGGCTCCCTCAAAAACTTCACCTGAAAATATCAAGAAGAAAGATTTATGTAGGTGCCTTTTTTGTTGTTCGAAAATACAGGCCAGAGACGAATTCCCTTCTTCTATTTTAGAAATTGAGTAGGTTAATAATAATTTTATATGAAAGTTAAATCTATTAGGCAATGGTATTAAAGGTGCTAGTTTTGAGATGAACTATTATGAGATTGGTTTTAGGCAATGAACTGAAGCGAACATTGTCGTGAGCCAATGTAGCTTAGTACGATAATAAAAAAGGAAAGACTGCTTAAAATACCAAAATCATGGTTGATACAGATACTATAATCAAAACGTAACGCCCATGAAGTTTATCTTTGATGATTATATTAATCAATCTCTGATACAATCTACAACAATGTTACAATCAATTTCGTCGATAAACTTTGTCAATCAATACCGTAATTACAGGTATTCTTCTAACATAAAATTATTGAAGCAGATATTGATTCATTACGATGTAGGTAATATAAGCCGGTCTTTGACAGATTCAGATAAGTCAGGAATCTCGTGTCGTCAACCAGACTTCTATCTTAACACGTGATCCAAGATATCATCATTGACAACAAGTTCATAAAACATGTATGATTTATTATTATCAATGGAAGCTCTTGATAGAAAAGTTTTAGAGTAATTGTGAAAGTAAACGGTGTGTCTCTCTTTCATGTACAAACTACTGAGCGATTTCTGAAATAATTTGGAGCAGGATAATAAGGCTGGAAGGTACTGTAAAGGGGGGTGAGATGAAATTTTGTATACTATAAAATAAAAACGTTGAAGCGCTCGTGGCCCCGCGGACTCAGTGTTCTGTAAACGATCACTGCAGTAAGCAACATTTACTATGGCCGGATATGGATGGGTGACCACCACGTGGACCACTTTGTGACATTTATTTACGAGCGTTTCCGTGCTTCGGAAGGCACGATAAGCCGTTGGTCCCGGTTGTCAGTAAAATGACAGTCGATAAGCCAAGTTGAAGGCCTTACGGGCGGCTTGAATAATTTCAACTGTGGGTCGTCACAGCCTGCACCCGGGTCGGCAGCGCGTGTGTAGCGCCTCTGGTGTTGCAAACGTCTATAGGCTACGGTTACCAACCTTCCGGTGGGCCGTAAGCTTGTCTGCCACCTAAGTAGTATAAAAAAAAAAAAAACTTTCACTCAAATAGTATTACTGGCTACTCTTCATACGCCCAGATGAACCTGTAATTTTTTTGTCAAGGAGCCAAATTCACGTTGGACGTACACGGAAAAGCTTCACCACTAGATAAGCTAGTGTTGAAGTAAATTTAGTACAATCACAATTACAACAACACCAGTTTCACGCAAAAAACATGGCATTTCATATTTACAAATGCATACAATATCTAACTGTCAATGGTCAAGTTTTGCGCTGTCATCACAACTATTATAATAAAACTTGTGGTTATAATAGCTGTGAACGGTTAAGAATGTTTTAGCGCGATTTCACTACGAGTATGTTGTTTCTTCAAACGTAAGAGTGTAGTGTAATCATACTATTATATTATCTTTGGTGTAACACTCTCGGAAAAAGCGACGTGCCTCGCCCACTACAAAGTCGTTCTAACTTCTTTCATTGTATTGTGGGTGGTGCCTTCTACAACTTGACATGAAATTCCAGCTACATCTTTTCGCGTTGCTTTTCAATTCAATTACTTTATTGTGTGGCATGGTATTGCATGATATAAACAAATATGTCACACTTATTGCATTCCTGCGGAATGCTATAAAATTCTGTGGTGAGTACGTGCGTGAGTAGGTACGTTCGTCCGCACTATTTGCAAACGTAAACGGCTTGGATGATCCTTG
Organism: Miltochrista miniata; assembly: GCA_933228765.1. Taxonomy (NCBI): domain Eukaryota; kingdom Metazoa; phylum Arthropoda; class Insecta; order Lepidoptera; family Erebidae; genus Miltochrista; species Miltochrista miniata. Next base: position 15,746,596 of record OW121757.1, on the reverse strand, counting down.
CGATGAAGATTGATTATTGTTGGGACATGTCTAAGGAAAGTTTTGAGCCACATTCGGTAGACCAAAGTCAACTGAAAGTATAAATTGATATAGGTACATCTGCTAATGGCAGAAATGTAGGAGTGTGAATAACCTAAGCTTATTTAACTGGAATGAGATTAGGGTTGCGCCAGATAATGACCACAAGTACATACTAGACAGAGCCTCTGCATAATAGACGCGGGATAGCAACTGAACCACCCCCTAGGCGAGGCCGTAGTGGTAGCCGTAGGTCTGTTGGGAGTCCTGAGACATCCCTCCGAGGACTTACCCGGGGCTCCCGACCATAGGCTTTTGGGTGTTACCTGAGGTTTTTTAGTCGGTAGGAGTTCGGCATAGCATCCATGAAGGATTTTCCCTCAGGTTAAAAAAAAAAAGCCTCTGCATTTTTAATTCTTACATCAAAATCCAACCATTAAATGAACGGGCTATAAGTTGTATAGTGCGTATACATCGCAGATACTCGTACCTGACAGCTCTATAACATTGATGTAACGTTAGTTGTCAGTAATTGGACGAACTGTTCATCTGTCAGTAACCTTTTAAGGTTCGACCTATCAGGGTTGCGGCTCATTGGGTTCGAGGCCGTATCTATGGCAGATATATTAGTGAGATGGTTACGGAATAAGTTGTCGATATATTAGTTTAATGGTTACCTTCATTTGAACACATAAGGGCAGGTACTCGCAAAAGCAATCACTCATAATGGCGACCTGTCAAATCGTCTGTATTGCATAAAGGCAAAAGTGAAACGGTAAGTGTCACTCTTACCAAATATCTAAATTGAATAATGTTACTATGGGATATCGACGTTTAGGATGTTGTCTAGTGGTGAGTTTATCACTTAAAATTTTCAGTCTGAATAATTTTGCTTACGAACCACGTGTGGCTTCATTGGTGGATCAATAGTTTAGGTACTGCTGTATTAAACTAAAAGAAAAGAACGTTTTATAAAAATGCCGAGGTAAGTTACTAATCCAATGCCTACATAAATGAAGAAGACAAGCCGGTAACCCAATGTACTTATATCCGGTCGCTCTAAGTTTGCCGCTGGCGTAGAGCTTGGTGGAAAGGTGTAAGGGAAGAGACCAGCCAACTTAAAGCGAACGGGTAGTACACGAATGTAAGTAACTTACTGTAGACGATGCGCACACGTCACTAACATGCTCTTGTGCTGTCTGAGTATGTAAAATATCCGTAATACATACATGTTAAGATGCTAGTAAGCTAATAAATAACACTGATGTACTAGTTACTTGTATGCTAGTCAATGGGATTGTAAATACTGGTGGGGTTTCGAATTACGACGGTTCTAGAAAGGAAGTGAAGAAATTATGTGTTTGATACATAGATTTCCGTCTCTCTATGCCACTCTTGGGTAAGACTGTGTTTTGTCAATGGGGTGACTATTGCTGTCTTTTGAAATCAATACGAATTCAACCTGCATTGCTAGTAATTCTATATAGAATTTTGCTTATTATTCTGAATTTGACTTTTTACTGTGAACAATTTTAATGGACTGGAAATTTGCAATTCGCAGTCTGCATGATGTTGAAAGTGATCCTTTAAGGGAGGCCAATGTTTAGACTAATATCGATAATAACCACAATGCACTAAGAATATGAAACGAAATAGATTGCATACACAACTTGTTTTGTGATACACTTGTAGTACAAATATCGAAATTCCGGTATAATACATTCATTCCACAGCCGTCCAATATATTATCGACAATTAACTCGTCGGTTCCCTTGTAGAGTACTGAGGTGATCGGTGTCACCGTAACTTAGACATAATATGTACAGTTACATGGCGCTAACGGTCCCTTGAGTAACCACTTCGCGTTGGAATATCGCTTCCTTGACCCGTTTAGGTACTCTACATAGAATATTACTTGTAAATCTATAGAGGCTACTGTTTTTAAAACAGGTGTGTGTTGTTATGGACGCGAACGTAGGCGATGATGAAATAGGATTTACCTAATTTTGATTTTTAAAGGTACTGTGTAAATTATAACGTACTTAATTTTAGGCGTCCACGCAATTGCGAGCGTCCTTTAAGAATGAGAGAAAAATGTCCTAGATTTCGATTATCTTTTGTTGCTTTTGGAAAAAGTAAATGTCTTCCAGGACGAAAAGTAGCTAATGTTTTTCCACATAATAGATGAAGGACATTTTACTACTGTCTTGAAATAGACATACTCTGGTTGTGACTAGCCGCTGTTAGCGTTCATAACTTTCAACTTGTTTTAACGACAAGCATGTTACTATCATCCTGGACCCACTAACGGCTTTACGTGCCTTCCGAAGCACTTAACCGCTGGTAAATGGATATATTACAAAGTGGTCACCCATCTGAAGACCAGTTATACCGAAAGATGCTTGCCGCACTGATCGTTTAAATAAACTGAGACAGCGGTGCTATTACGAACCTAAAATATATAGCTTCATTTAAAGATATTTCCATGTTATGATATAACGCCAATTACAGCGTATGTTTATATGAGACATGCTGTTGACACAGGTGTTCACCTTACCTTGACTTATCTATAGAACTTTACGTAACAAAAACTTAGAAAGTCACTCGCCCATCGATTTGCCATCAACGCGAAGATGCCGCTAGTTTTTAGGGTTCCTTAGTAAACAAGGTACCGAAATAGTTTCACTATGTGCGTTTGACTGTCTGTCTAGTTCAGAGACAAAGCTGTAATATACCATGTGTAGAGAGAGTATGTAAAGTGAAAGAATACAATTTTTTGGAAAATTTGAGGGTAGGTAGGTACGTTGGCTACTTATTTTACATGAAAAATGGAAAATCTATTGTTTTTTATTCTACCAAATGGTGTGGGGTATTATTAAATTGAAATTTAATTCATGAAATATTGTCGGTATAGTCTTTGAAAACAGTAAATAATAAAAATATTTCTAATTAAAGAACCGTCTATGAAGCTTCAAAGTGCCAATTTTGGTCAGACCCAGGACCAGCCGATAAAAATTACTTTGATAGGACATTTTCTACTACAAATAAAAAGGTTTTACAAGCTTACAAATTATAGCCGCTCAAATAAGACAATGAGTATTCCAAAGGAAAAAAAATATGGAAAAATATTAGCAACTACAGAACCCTATTCGCATTTTTAAATCATTAACTCTTGCGCAGGTCCGTTACATACCGCATGCGCAGAACTGACCAGTTTTTAACATAACCACATTTGTACTATGTTATTCGTTTTATATAACTGTGCTTCTAATGGCTCTAAGTTTTTCTTGTGTGGTATCGAGGGTAAACCTATTATTGATCTTGGTGTATAAAGATCGCGCCTGTTTGTACCGTTTAGATTGATTTTTTGTTCAATTTATATACATTTCAAATGTATCATTCACAATCTCATTGTATGTCCTTGGTTTGATGGTGTTGGAATAAAATGTTGTAGATGTAATTTATACTGGCTGTCTATTAAATGTATTTTCGTCTTTGTATTTTCAACTACACTATGACAGGTCATGGTCAGATAGATCGGTCGATTTGAATGAGCTTCTGTCTGCAGTGTTTGTTAATTTCGATGTTTTCTTCTATGCATTGGTATTTTGTTGCAAACTATACAATATTGCTCAAAAAGGTCAAGGGTCACTTCTATTTTTAATTACATTAGTATGTTGTGAACAAATTGAGGGTTAAGTATTGAGTATAAAGGATTTTTAACGTTTACTTCACTAATACAATAGTGTCTGGTGTTCACCATATTCTCTAGAGAAGAGCTACTGATGTAATGTATAGGTATTGGTTGTTCATTTGTATTTAAGTTTTTGAAAATCCGATTGCGCGATGGCAGTTCATGGTCAAAAAGATCGATTGATTTGAATGATCGTTGAACTGTAATTTGGAATATTTGCTTCAGTTTCAAATTTATGCTTGTCCATTATTTTGGTAACAATACAGTATTTATCAGCTAGAGGTCAAGGGTCTTCACTTCAATTTAATTTTGATATGTATGTGTTATTTTAAATGGATATGGGTACCTACGTAGTAGTCATACTCATAAAAAATTAAAATTTTCAAATATTTGTGGTCTTTGGGTCAATATTCATATAACACCTTTCAACCACGAAGACCGTAAGCTAGTCTTTTACCTTACTGAGGTAACAAAACCTTATTTTATTGAAGGTCAAGTATTGAGCACAGAAATTGCCAGATACGGAAAGTTCGATAATAACATTGTGTTCATAATCTATTTATTCTCTTGTACATAAAATAGATTTTTTTTCTTTTTAACGTGAGGGAAAATCCTCATGGATGCTATGCCGGAATCCTACCGACTAAAAAACCTCACGTTACGCCCAACAGCCTATGGTTGGGAGCCCAGGGTAAGCCCTCGGAAGGATGTCCCAGGACACAAAATATAGATTAATAAGTATCTATATATCATACAAATCAAACAATCTTCAAGGTTGAAGTAGATTAGTATGCATTAGTGAATCTCGTTATTCATAATGATGACCGTATGATATCATTTTATGGGTCGACTAAACAATATAATACAAAGGAAACGTATCCTTAGTTGATAAGAATCTGTACATGGACAGGAAAGGAACCATGTATTGATTTTTTTAAACTTATGTGGAAACAAATATGAAGGCAGCTTTATATTGACATTGACAATATGAGAATTTAGTAATGTAGTTCTTTTTTAAATTGCACTTCCATATTCAGGCCCCCCTATTATTTCCATATTCAGGGCCCTGTTTGCCGTCAACCCAATGAGTTCCTAAAGAAATTTGGATAAGCGAGTATTCTTAGAGATTTTCATTAAAAACGTTTACCTTATAAGAATATAGAGTCCGGAGAAGGCGCAATTTCTCCTCCTGTTGAAAGCAATGAGCTTTGAGTTTCAAGATGATTAATCGCGCATTAAACAGAAAGAATTTCCGGTGGTTTACGATAAGTTTTCTACTTTACTACCAGCTTACCTCGACATTGAACAAAGCTTTCCAATAGTTTCTAATGTGAATGACGGTGAGTTAAAACGTGTAGTAGAAACATTGTTGTATACAATATGCATTTAACCAATCGTTAGACAAACGTAAATTAGTTACCGCAGACTGTATACTGATAGTGTTGTTCTTTGTTATTTGTGTAAAACTAGTTCGCACTGAAAATTTTCACCTGCTCCAGAATAGTACCGTTAGCTCAGTTAAACCTCGTTTGAATTTCGTGTTACTTAACTTGGTATTCTGGGACTGGATGCGAAAGGCACAGGACCGTGTACTGTGGTGTGAACTGGGAGCGGCCTACGTCCAGCAATGGACTGCTATAGGCTGATTTGATTGATTGCTTGATTGATATCTATTTTGCTAGTTGGAAAAGCCTCTTATCTCTTGCGATATCTATTCATATTGCTTCCCATAACATACCTTATATTATAAATTTAAAAGTTTGTGAAGATGTTTGTTACTCTATCACGCTCTAAACGGTTAAATAGATCGGCTGAAACTTGGTACAGTGATAGATTATAGTCTTGAATAACACATTAGGCTAATTGTAGCTATTTATCCGGGGATTATGTTCTTATGGGAAGAGCGAAAGGGTACTGTATTCCTCGCGGGCGAACCTGCGAGCGAATATTGAGACGTTTGTGTGTCAGACATGATAGAGCTGAAAGTACTTATTTTAGTTAGGCTGATACTTTGTTGCGGTTACGACTCTCTTCAAATGTCTTGCAAAGGTTTCTAGGATCAATAACATGTTGTGTGGAACGTCTGGTATCGTACTAAATATGCCCCAACGTTGCCAAATGTTGTACTCATAATATTAATGTTACTTTATCTTCTATTAGGCTTATTACCTTTAAGTGGCTGATACAAAAGGGCGAAGGTGAAGGTAAGGCATTTATCAAGAAATAAATCGTATTTCAATATCCACAAAGCATGCACGGAGTAGATTAGGATCTTTCCAGAAAGCCCTGCGCAATGGCATCCAAAACATTGTATTTTCTTTTTTATCATTTATTCATGCTAACATCGGGTTGTCGCTGTAAAAAGAATCGAAGGTCATTCATACGTTTGTATGGTTTCATCGGTTGCAGACGATTTAAATATTTGGCTAAACGATTGAATGTTATGTTGTTGAAACGTGGAGGTATGCTAACATGAAAAAATATTAAGAAGACGGTCGTAGTGATTGCATTGATAGTTCTGACGAAGAGCTTTGTTTTGGAAGAGATAAACAAAAAGTTCTCAGAAACCTTTTGTTAAATATTATAGTGCTCGTTCGCTTCTTTCCGCCCCATGACACTTGACAAAATCGGTCTACAAAATATAGTCCCATAAGTCAAAATACACAGAAAATCGCTCGCTCGACCTTGCACTAAACCGATGATCAGCCGAAAGGAATGTCTATTATCTATTTGATTTTTTCGGCAGAAAATGCGCGTCTCATAATATATGCTCATCTATAAGCATTTTCATTTCTAGGTAGTAAACTCGTATAGAATCTGTACACAATGACACTTCTAACGGTTACTCTGACACTGAACTGCGCTGGAAGATAATACTTTTATGCATCTATGAGCATATCTTAAGAGGACCGCGTTATCTTCTTCCAACGGTTATGTAACAATTGGATTATGTCCATAATTCCTTTTATAATGGCTGACGTCGCCGCGAGTTTTACGAGTTTTCAACAATATAACTTTACAGCTTGGCATACGTATATTTTCACATTATGATTGACAATAAGCTGCGTTACTGCACTTTTATGTGTTTATAGGGAACTGGAGGTCATTGTCTTCATTAATGTTTACGTATCAATAGTATATAGCTGCTGCTGGAATGCTTACAAGGATAATGTTACAAGGTTCTTATGACCAAGGTTTTATTTCAAACCAGACATGAATCTTACTTCTTACTAATATTATAAATGCGAAAGTTTGTGAGTGTGGATGTTTGTTACTCTTTCACGCTCAAACGGCTGCACGCATCTGGCTGAAATTTGGTACACAGATACATTATAGTCTGGAATAACATATAGGCTACTTTTTGTCCCGGGAATAAGTTCCCACGGGAACAAATATTCCTCGGGCGAAGCTGCGGTCATCAGCTAGTTGTACATAATTATGCATACTTCTCTGTCTCTCTCTGTTCCTCGGGGATTAGGGTCCCTTGGGGATCAGGGAATATGCTTTACTTCTCATGGAGCTAACATAACACCCTGAGGGCAGAGTGAGCTTGGCATTTTACGGTATTTTTTTCCAAACCTAAACTATACTTTTGTCGGTCCGAATTACCACACCTACATAAACTGGATAGTGGTCTGGCTCAGAGTGCCAAGGAGAAAATCTTTTGGATTTTCTCTTTGCCTCCAACTCGACCATGGACGATGGAGGTGCGCCCCTCTCTGACAGTATAAGTATCCTTGGTGTTGACTTCTCCAGTGAAGTTCTGCTCCTAAGTCATTTAGAGAATAAGGCTGGCATCCAGCAAGCTCAGAATGCTTAACAGGGCACAGCGGTATTTAACTGCGGCTCAAACACTGCTACTCTATAAGCTCTGTTTTTAGTATTTGTTGTTATAACGGCAACAGAAACACACAATCTGTAAAACATTTCAGTTCTCTAGCTATCACTGTTCATGAGATACAAGCTTGTGACGGAAAGATGGATAGACAGACAGACAGCGAAGTCTCATGAAAAGAGTTCCGTTTTTTACCATTTGGGTAAGGAACTCTAAAAAGTAAGTTGTAGAGTTGGCAGGTAACAAGGTAACTAAACTAAACATCGCCGTCAAACAATAAAGTACATTCTTGTCTACAAAACTACTTCCTCATTTGGTACTTTATCTATAATGAAACCTAGCCTTTACGGAGTGGATAGCACGGGTTAGCGATGTAAGCCCTTTTACGGGCATCGTTTGTGTCTGAAACAATTACGGAAACATACTAAACATCAAGTTGTAAACACCACAAAGGCGCCAAGATATTTTCACACAAATTCAACCGCTTATGGTGGCTCTAATATTATAACAACACCATCTACACTAACATTATAACGAGAAAAAATGTGTGAATGCGTGTGTGTTTGTAATGAGTAAACTTAAAGACTAATGTGTCGATTCAAAAATTTCTCACAATTGGAAAACTACATTCGCCCTGAGTAGCATAGGCTTTTATTCCCATATTCCTACGGGGACGGAAGCTACGCGGATAAAACCGTGTGACGTTCGCTTGTTACCTATAAAAAATAATTGGAAATATGTTCATGTATTATGTCGGTTAAAAAGTAGCCTATGTCCTTTCCAGGGTCTCGAACTATCCTTATCCCAAATTTCATTTCAATGGCTCCAGCCGTTTAGGCGTGAAAGCGTAACAGACAGACAGACAGACAGACAGAGTTACTTTCGCATTTATAATATTAGTAGGGATATTTTGGTGTTTATTTTACAATACCTATCATACTAATATTATAAATGCGTAAGTTTGAGAGTTTGGAAGTATAGATGCTTGTTAATCTTTTACGCTCCAAAGGCTGAATGGATCAGACTGAAATTTGGTATAAGAAATTAGTTTGAAATAACACATAGGCAATTTTTTATTCTGGAATGAGTTCCCATAGAATGTGGGAACGAGAACGAAATTCCGGACGAAGTCGCGGGTGCCATATAGTTAATAAATAATCATATCGATAAGCAAATAAGCAAGTTACGTTAGGTTATCTGCCTGCCTACATAAACCGCGATAATTCTTTTATTTTTGGAAGGAAATCGACACGGTTTCAAATGTTATTCACGTGGTTTGTAAAAATAGTTTCAGCTGTTCTTTCTTCATTACCTACAACATTTTATTGCACGACAAATCTGGTGCTCAAACGTCTATACTTAGGCTACGATAACCACATTATACACTAGTCTGACATCTTAGTAACATAAAAAACCCAAAAATATTGATTAGTGGACTTCATAGATAAAGATTTTTGGGGTTGCAAATCTCTCAAATATGGGTGATTTTCCTGCCGAAGCTAATATCTCTTCTTAACAATAAATTGACTCATACATAATTCATATTGTATAGGAACTTGACGAATAAATAACTTCGATACTGGGGTGCTTCTTATGAATTTAACCAGAGGATTTATTCTTGGTAAGAGGATTATACACCACAAGTGCGGTGAGATCACTTTTATACTCATAGTATACCGTGAATCATTAGTACAAGAATATAAATATAAATGTGTATTATTCAAGGTTACGTGGTAAATATGTTGTATATTCATGAATAATTATTATTGTTGTTAATGCAATTATAATTTATACAAGTAATATCTACCTAATTATGGCTAGACATTTTAACATCATAGAGCGTGTTGCTCTAAGTATCCGTCCTACATTGCTCTAAGTATGTCCAATATCTGTTGGGAGTCCTGGGACATCCTTCCGAGGGCTTACCCGGGACTCCCAACCATAGGCTGTTGATGTAGCGTGAGGTTTTTTAGTCAGTAGGAGTCCGGCATAGCATCCATGAGGATTTTCCCTCACGTTAAATAAAAAAGTATGTCCAATGTTGAATGCTAAAACTACTGATTTATATAAAGCTCCTCCCCCTATTTTTTTTTATACGGCCCACCATACGTACTTGTGGCCACCGCAGCCTATGGACACTTGTAACACAAAAGGCGCTACTCTCGCGCTGCCGACCTTGCTAAGACCCCTTTTGAAGAACCCCATACTGTAGGCGTTTGGAAAAACCGAGGCACAACTAAGAGTGCGTGTAATTCCTTCAGTAATGACATTATTTCCGTTCTACCCTGGCAACCGCCACTGAGTGTCTATTGAATATAATGTCAATTAGAATAGTAATCTACATGAGAAATTTGTTCTACTTAACATGCTAAAGTACATATATCATCATTTCTTGTGTGCCGAATACCTTATACACTTTTGTATCAAGTAATAAAACAGCTTCACACTGAAGGCGTCACAAGACGCGACATAAAACTGGTCAGTCTCCCACGCGAATTCCTCGCAGGGTTAGTGCAGTCGACAACCAGCAAGTACCTGATGTCAAGACATAGCAGAATACTTACATATCTACACACCTGCCTTCGTACTTGTTCTTTAATGCGACAACCGCAGGCGTAGTCGTCACAATACTTTAATAGCCTGTTTTTAATATGTCGCAGAATACTGGTTGACAGATACTGGTAGGATATTGGCTTATCTATTTGGAGCTTGTTTTATGCATAATTATGTACCAGTCACTACCAGTTGTGCCTGCGGTTTTATCAGTCACTTGCTTCTAATCTCCCTTGCATCCCATTTATTAACCGCCTTCAAAAAAGAAGGAGGTTACTCAATTCGTCCGTATTTAATTTTACAATATGTATGATTCTTAGGTGTAATTTTAGCCCAACGGTATTTCTTTTACACGTAGGTCCTGCGACTCTTGTAAACCTTTCCTCTCACCTACTCTGTGACTGAGACTATTGCTAGACCACATAACTCAGACCTCGCGCAAAGACAATACAATCACTACGTAGTACTACCTCTCAAACAAATAATGATTATATTGTTTTTGGGCGGGGACTGAGTTATGTGGTCTAGCTATAGAATATAACTGCGATTTAGATTTGATAGTATAGTACGAGTAAACCTCTTGCAACTCGAGAACTCAAATCCACTTTTCGATGTGACGACTTATACTGTTGCAACAGAGAAGAAAAAGGAGAAAGTTTTTGAAGAAATTAGGTACCAGTCAAGCGTGGGTGACTAGACCACCTTGGCTTTAAACACACAATATCGATACTTATGTATAAAATAAACATTTGTTTTGTTCTAGTGAAGAGTCTGTCGTGAGGTTGACATTTAAATTGAGCTACGTGCGCCATCTTGACGTGCAAAGTAATAGAAATGTATGCAAATACATTTATGTACATAAATAAAACATCCTGGCTAAACTTATCTGTTTAGGTCAATGTACTTGCAGATTCAAACTTGTAATTCAAGATTCCGAACCCGTTTGCTCTAATTATAAAACGATATCAGGTTTAGAGATACATTTACATATGTTGTGTTTTATAAAAGTATCTAGTTATTTTATACCGCTAAAGTGACAGGCAAGAATAAGGACCAGTTCTAAATTCTCATGTCTAGTGAGCAAAAGCTTATAAGCCATTTTAAGTGAGGCCTATTTCCATGAAATAGCGATGATTAGATGCATCCTATTTATATGAAAGACGTAAAGATGATTTTTACTCAATGTTCGATTGAGTAAAATCAATGTTCGATTGAGTAAAAATCAGTTTCGTCAATATTGCTGTACAGATAGCTAACAATCTGGATTAGCACGTAATTAGGTTTTTTCTCCCTGGAATAAGCATCTATGAGAGAGAGAGAGAGAGAGAGAGAGAGAGAGAAAGGGTAATGCATAGACTAATAATATTCAAATTTTATGTAGTGACGTATGAAGGGAACGTGCGGTTTTTTGTCGGTAAGAGTCCAGCATAGCATCCATGATGAATTTTTTACATGTTAAAAAAAGTAATGTATGAAGAGCGAAAATAAAGTTATATCATCCATGTTTTACATATCTCGAAATAAGACACTTTATCATTTGCGTGAGAATTTGTAACGATCTTGCTAAAGTTCATAGGTTTATCTGTAAAGCAAATCCCACGTTCTAGTGCAATGAACAGATTGTACAGAGTAAGATTAAATATGACCAATGTAATTACACGTAATAAATTGTCTGAATCACCACAATTTGCTAGATAAACAGGCACATTTCCAATCAAGTAACGCCCTAACACCACCCACGTTTCTGTTAAAAGGCTGTGATTACATCAACAGCTTTGTACCGAGCAGTAATTAAAAAAAAAAACTTCAATCTCTACCTATTTAAAACTATTATTAAGGTGCCACCCAAATACAACTTCATCAGATTTTTTATAATATAGCTATTGCCAATATACTTGTACATTGATTTTGAAAGAAAATTGATAATCATTTTGTGGTAACATGTATTGTACATAATACAATAGTTTTAAAATGTTGCAAGGAGGTTGTGAATGGAAAACGCGTAGAACCGTTTTCTTACGAAAATTGGAAAAGTTTGAAATTCAGTAGTAGTTTGATTGAATAATTCTCATCGATATGGTATAGTTGAGTAGGTACTTTATTGAAGAAATCATCTCACATTTAGCATATTCGTTACATACAATACAAGAGAAACAGGTAGTCAGACTGCAGCGATTATATATTTATGTGTAACATTATGTCCGTGTTGCAGGACTTTTGGTGCAGATAGCAGAATAGTTAAGTATAGATTTTCTTCTTGAGTACCCGATGACTGCAATAGGCTTGTCCTAATATGGTGGGAACAATAAAACTGTTAGTGTAAATGTTAATTCAGCAATAGTACCTCCTCGAGAGTAAAAGCGAGAATAGTATGTGTAACATCTATACATATCTATACATATAATAAAACTGTAGAGGGTCGAGAGTCTGTACATGGAAGATATTTTGAAAATTTTAATTGTAGGGCGTTCTCTAATCGATACTGAAGCCGAAAATGCAATTTAAATTTTTCATGTCTGTCTGTCTGTCTGTCTGTCTTTCTGTCTGTCTGTCTGTATCCCGAATAAGTATCACGCCGAAACTAATGAGCCGATTTGAATGATACTTGGTAGATTCCGAGCTTATAGTCCGAGGAAGGTTCTAGGATACTTTTGATACCGAAGTTTTGTGCGGTTCCTGCGGGAGAGGGGATGATAGATAAAATGGGTTTTCAGTTGTAATTTCTCAACGCGTGATGCAATTTCAAATATTTTTTTCGTATTGGAAAGGGAGTACTTTTAGAATTTCTAGACCCAAGTTTCAAGATTGAGCGGTTTGTAGTTCAGAAATTAGAGGCATCTCAACTTTCGCCAAACCTAGAATTCAAGGGTTCCTGGTGGCCTTCAAGGCCACCACAAACGTAGCTATAATATATATTAATATATCAAAATTTATATTATATTATAGCAAGCTATCACACATGGAAGCTATACTATAATATAAATTTTGCCGTCACTCGTGCTCACTCGGTCTGCGGCTGTCCTTGAATGCGTACGGTTTTTATGTTTATTTTATGTACAGGATGTTTAAGTTTCAGCTTACCTATCCCAAAAAGCGGCCAAGTGCGAGTCAGATTCACGCACGGTGGGTTGCGTACCGAAAAAAGCAAAAATCCCGTTTAATTACATACTTATTCTTTAAACGAGAATTAGGCCAGCCCTAAAGGTCATGAAATGTGGGCATATAATATACCTCTACCTATTCCTTCGGGGAAAAAGGTGTGACTATATGTATGTATGTGCCACCACGTGCAGCGCAACACTGCTGCTGTGCTCAGAATCATCGCAGCAGGCAGCATTGCTGCGCAGCGCCTCAGCGGCAGCATTGCAGCGACAACAGTGCTGCTTGCTGCCGATTTCAAGCTCATACCTTTAATATTTTTAATTCAAGATTCCAGGAAGATTACAAGCAAGAATAATTTTATTATGATTATTTACCATTTACTTGCTTTAGTCATACAATGGAAGTACCTACTACCTACCACTGATGATGATACTCTTCCAGAATGTTCAGTAAACAAACGGAACATCCTTTATGTTCAAAATATACGAAAATATATATTAATATACAAAATATATAGTAATATGCTAAAATATACCAAGTTATATCTGTCGACATATTTTGATGACGTCATAGAAATATATATTATAGCTGTGTGTGTGGTCCTTCGAAAATTTGTATCGAAAATATGTCGTAATATGCCTTGCTATATTTCATATTAATTTATATTATAGCTACGTCTGTGATGGCGTTGAGAGGGTAAATCTAAACGGGCGTGTTGGCTTAATCATAAAAGAGCTTAATTATTCAGGCTGTTGTAAAATAAATCAGTCCGCGCCGAAGGCGTGGACTGAATTGTTTTAGAACAGCCTTAATCTTTAAGCTCTTTTATGATTAAGCAAACAGGGCCGTTTCACACGGTGCTTGACGAGTCTGATGAAGAATTACCTCTCCTTTCGTGCACATTATGTGGCGTAAACGAAGTTGCGAGGGTCAGCTAGTAGGTAATAAAATGATAGAAAAGTCAAAACTGTACATTGGAAATATTTAAAAATTAAATACTCGCTAGGTGTTCAACATAAGATACTGAAGCCGAAAATATAGCTAGAAATATTTTTGTCTGTTTGTCTGTTTGCTTTGCTTTGTTCAGATTCAAATTTTGCACAAATATTAAGTAGGGGTAGGGTCTTCAAATAGGCTATATCACCACAATTTGCTACTTGAATTGAATTGAATTGAATGACTACCTATGTGGCGCAGTCGGTAATGATACCGCTTGCGGCGCTGGAGGTCGTGGGTTCGATTCCCACCGGAGACAAATATTTGTGTGACCCATAAATGTTTGTCTCAAGAGTCTGGGTGTTTCTATGTAATATATGTATGTATTTAAAAAGTATATAAGTATTAATATCCGTGGTATGATACCCATAACACATGCAGGTTATTCCTAGCTTACTTTGGGATCAGATAGCGTTGTGTGAAATGTCCGTGAATATTTATTTATTTATTTATATATTATCACGCTACATATCCTAGGGGATAAGCAGAGAGCAATCAAATTGGTATTATAACATAATTTTCACGTGTACTAAGTCGCGGGCAGCAGCTAGTAAATAATATGTAGAAAAGAAACGAGCAATACGTTAAACACATTAACTGTATGTGCGGTCTTGTAGTACCAAAAGTATTAACAACAAAATTACCTTGATACACGCCTACGGCTTCCAAGATTAACTGTTCGACGTATAAAACGACACCACAGCTTTCGGATACGCCATTAAGACGCACCTTTCAACTGATAGGGACTGCAGTAATAATCGATTGCCGAAGAAGACTGCAAACCCTCATATCGTGTAATTAATCATGCACTTATAAGGCTGTTACTGCAAAATTAACGTTCTTAATAAGCCGCGGACAGCAATTTTTAAAATGTACACGTTAAGAAACATTAAGTTCTCACTATACATGGGTTCACTCCATCAAAAGTCGTAAAATGCAATCAAGGTAATGTTTCACGAATAAATCGCATTCATTGACATTGATGTTTTGAGATACAGGATGTGTTTCATTTAAAATAATCAGTTAATGATTCTTTTGCACGAATCAATAAGGTTTAGAGCGATTGTCAATACAATATTGGAGTTTAAAGAAATCACCTGTTTTACAGTAATCGGCAAACTTCTTGAGCAACGACCTTGAACTTCGTGATCTCTTTTCTCTCTATACCACCAACTAAAAAGTTATTAGCTAACACAATGAAATGCCAATAATAAAAAGAAAATACGTTTTTCAATGACACAATATTTTTGCACGTAAGTGTACATGCGCAAACTTTCTCCCACCACCTCACGCGATGCTCAAGTTGTTTGCCGGGTACTTTACCATCATCGTGGCCTTTGAAATGTATTTGAAATTGTTTTTATGAAAAGAATTTCACATCATAATCTGTAGAACCTCTGAAATGAAACTCTCAAGTAATCTGTAGCAGTAAAACCAAATCCAGTGTTTGAGCAACTGATATACCAAAATGGTAAACCAAGGTTGTCCATGGAGCAACATCTGCTTGATTTATTGCTTTTCCATTATCTACCAGTCGAGATAATCCAAGATACCTTTACCATTCGTGAGCTAAATTAGGACTACATTAAGTCTGTTTCATACGTCGTGGTTTGTCCAGGATTTAATTGAACTTGGACGAAAATAACTGATGAATCTGCAGGACCACACATGTATTTTGTTTATGTTCATTTTGTGAGACAACATGATATATATTTACAAATTTGCTTGAATTACAGACATTCATGATCTTTTATCAAACTGTTTTTAATTTGGGTGATATTTCGATATTACATTACAAATGTTTTGCTAATTGCCAATTTGCTAAATGCTAATTATTTGCTATTTTTGACAATGTTTTCTCCTCTCTTTCAATATTAATTAGTTCCTGATACCTTTAGGTTTTCGCTATGCTAGTTTTCGACTTTAAACCTTCTTCAAAGTAAAATCATAATAAGTTAAGTTAAGAAATAATTCTGTATGCTCTTTGACGGAAGTTGAGGGTGCGATGCACTTTTAAGCTAAAATAGAATTGTTATAAAAAAAATGAAACAATAAATTAAAATAAGTACGTGAGGTTAACATAATGATACTAGAAGATGAAAATAGATATATGTCACCAAAGATCTTTAATAGATTAGACTTTGGAATGGAAAGAAAGGAAAGTAAGTAAATACTCGTTGAGGGTAAAAGTTAAAAGAGCAGAATAGTGCTGTTTTAACTTTTGCTTTAATTAGATCGTTGTTGTATTTGGGTAGTCTGGGTAATCTAAGTACTGGTTTATATTGTTATAATTATGTATAGATAAGTTTAAGGTAGGTAATAATGAAGTAAGTGAGTGTACGCTTGCCAACTAACTGCTTTTGTAGTTTGGCAACATATTTACTTTGTAAAATGTGTAACCTGCTTTAAAATAAATAAATAAATAAATAAAAAATAAAGACACCCTGATTCTTTATCGTCAAGTCACGGTTGGCATTCTGTACTTGTTGCCAGTGTCTTCTTGAATACTGAAAATTTAATGATTTAAGATGGGCTTTATAGAATGAGAGTTTTATAATTTCAAACTCTCAGAAAGTTCTATCAACTCGTAACGCGAGAGTGCCGTTTCGCAAATGACTAAATCAATGCAAATAGTCGTCTGTTTGCCAACGTTATTAAAACCATCATTTTATAGCGCCATTTTATTGTTGTTTAGTTAATTGACAATACTATTGTAAATAATATTATATTGTTTATATAAACGCACTCACAGATGTCGCAACACATTTAGTCGTGCATGAATTCATCACGATTTTATCGTCTACTTTACGACTTTTCGTAATGGAATGACATATTGACGAATGCCTTACCTAACACTTACTATAATACTATACAATCATATTTCTGGATATCATGAATGAAACTATATGTTTTATGCATTGTTAATTATAAGATGCAAAATGTATAAATTTTTCAGGTTCAGGTTCATCGTCACGCCTTTATCCCCGAAGGGGTAGGCAGAGGCATATTATATGCCCACATTTCACCTTTTTATAATTTGTCCCACGTAATACGTTGTGAGCCGTATTGCCGTGTTTAAATGGACAGGCGCAGGTTGTGACTGCCTGCTGTTGAAAATAAAGCCTTCAACTTGGCTTAACGACTGCCATTTTACTGACAACCGGGACCAACGGCTTAACGTGCCTTCCGAAGCACGGAAACGCTCAAATAAATGTCACAAAGTGATCACATGGATGGTCACCCATCCATGGACCGGCCATAGTAAAAATTGCTTACTGCAGTGATCGTTTACAGAACACTGAGTCCGCGGGGCCACGAGCGCTTCAATAAATGTTTCATTCAAGATAGTTATGTTATGTAGCAAGTTCCAATCCAATAAATGCCATCGACCAACCATCAATAGTCTAAAACCTCGACGATACGGAGTGAGTTTTTAATCTACTAGTTTGCAAGGTTAAAAGCTAGCTTTGTGTAAGACATAGGTTACACGCTCAGTCTGGCGTCAGTTCAGTCCATCAGTTTGGTCCGGCTAAGACTGATGCCAGAATGATGGATAAAAAACACAGTTACACGCTCAGTCTAGACTGACAGCAGACTGATAAAACTTACGTTCATGGGTACTCACTGAGCGTGTACAGTCTGGCGTCAGTTTAATGGAATAGACAAAAGCAACTTGTGAAAAAGCTCGATGACTGCTCGCAAACTCACTGGCTAGAAGCTTGTAAACTAGCTCCATGTCATCAAGACTTTAAAATATTTTTATATGTTTTGCCAGAAGTCTTTATTTATCTTTTTCCAGAGTATCAAAGTAAAGAAATACCTTCCTCCAGATTTCGAGTTCTTTGTTTGTTTGAATCGTTGGACTTCGTTAGGAGTAACTGCCTTTCTCTTTTTTGATTACTTCTCAACTCATTTATTACTTACGCTTAACATGTGCAGCAAGTTTATTAATCCAAGTTTGCCAAGTTTCACCAAATCATTTGAATTTAGGCTCAAGATATCGGTAGGATCATTTTGCACCCACCTCCAGAGTAATAATATTACAAATATGTATATCAAACATTAAACTAATATGACCACGCGTAAAATCTTATGGCATAAAATAATAAAACTGTTTATGGAAATATCAAGAGACGCGTCATTGACTTCTAAAATAGATCTATCGTATGGTTTTGGTACTTAAAATGGATAGATATTCTAACAAGGAATTCTTATACTGTGTGTCACAATTTTATTCAAATTTCGAATTATAAGAATGACATCATTGTTTCCGCTATACGCATCAACCGAACAGTATTACATACCATAGACACGTAATTTATTTTTAATGAACGAGAGGCACGAGCCTCTCTATCCTGGCTCACTGCAGCGATTGGACTATCTCTTGTACAGAATACCGGCGTTTGATCATTAATTAGTCTGAGAGCATCTTAATAAAGATATTTCAAGGCAATAGAACGGCAGCCCTTTATGAGTTTAATTTAGATAAGGCGATTTATTGATGGTATGTTATTTAAATCAACTAAAGTAACGTATGGGTGTTTGGAGGAGCTTAACTTGAAACTTTTTTAGTTTTTTAAATAGTATAATTCATGAAATGCTTTATTTATGTGGTATTAGCAACTATGGTAACATTGTTTGACAAAATAGACGAAGTACGTGCAAGTTTTCCTGCTCGTTCTCAAGTTATTGAGGATTACTGGTAAAGAACTTTTTGGCTGTCAATCAGAGCAAAAATCTTACAACCATCCAACTAAAAAAATCCTTTGTCTGTTATAAAGAATTGGCAAAACACGAGACAAAACACAATTCACCTGAATTCAATTTTCGTCAACGCATTGAAATCATGTGATCGGGAATTTCCGACTCTTGCAGTCTTGCAAATCACTGAGTGCAATGATCTATGCTGAATCCTGAAACCAAATTGCACATGAATTTGAAGAATTTTGATAAGACTTATGAGTCTTATCAAAATTCTTCAAATTCATGTGCCTTGTCATGTGCGTTCTTCAAATTTGGCGTAAAGTAAATTATTAACCGTAAGTAGAGAGGTGGGCGCAGCAATACATAGTAAAAGTTCTAATAAATACTTTCAGTCGTCATGCTGCTCGAAAGTATTCCTCGAATCGTACCCACCTATATTTACGAGTATTCTTTTATATTTCCATTAGGGACTCCCCCAGTCACGTTCGTCAATGACTGGCATTTGATACAATAGATTTTCGGGGTGGCCATATCAAATAAATAAATGTCCATCTGACACTGAACGAAGCTCTATTTAATTATTTTTATTTCTCCCTTTTATCTACCAATTCTTACGCGCATTCAATTACGGGACTATTCGAGCAGATAACTAAATATTATTACACTTCTATACATTTACACAATAGTATCAGATGACCGATTATAAATTATAGAGGTTATAATGTTCCTATTCATTATTTTATTTCTTTGATTCTTGGGTTTCTTTTTATTTTCTTGCGAAGACACCCGGTCTTTGGAAAGTTTACTTGTATACTGACTCAGCACGCAGCAATTCTTTAAAAAAATACGCAATTCTACTGCAGATTTCTAGACTTATGGACCACCTGCGATCGGTGTTTGAATATAGTAAAAATACTAATAAAGAAATGATATAAACAACGCAAGTTCAGATAAATATTAGATGAATCAATTAAATCTAGTAGGTCTCTCCCAATTTACGCCTCAAAATAAATAAATAGTATTCACAAATTTTAATAAATGTATGCACAAGAATAAAACAATATCATTGGTTGGTTTCCTTGACACAGTAAATGAAAAGCAATTCTTCTGCCATTAGTCAGATTCAATTACATGCGAACATTAGCTAAAATGTTGCAAACTTATTAATTGTTTATGAGAAAAACACGTTCGCACAAAGGGAGTATAGGTACATAGCATATTTGCTCTATACATATCAGTCTGTTATGTTGCGGGGGAAATCGTATTCATAAACACAGTACAAAAGTAATCGCCTGTCACTATGGAACTTGTAGAAAACAATTAAAGTAATACACTCATAATTTCAAATACACACATATATTTTTTATATATTAGAAGTGTTTATAAGCGTATTCCTTTTGGAGTACACTTTGCCAGAGAGGAAGCTCTCAGCAGCCTCCCCTCCCAATGAAACTCATAGGTTGTATTGCTCTATGACATTCTAATATGTTGTATGCATTCTAGATTAATATTAATATAACATTTTCTTTGTTTTAGGTAAGCACAAGTCAACAACATGCAGTATGCCAACTGTAACTCACCCTTGAGTTGAGCCCACGTGTTGAGTATTAATATTCATCAGTAATAGTTAATCTGATCATTATCAGTACGGTCATGCTGGTATGTTTATTCTGTGGGTTGTGGTGTATAAGGTATTCTTTGTGGTATTTTGTTTGGGCTACGGAATATAGACCTCTTTGTACCGAGGCACCTGGGCTCTTTAAAATGTGCCGGGGATTTTTGCAAGGAGAAAAAGAAATCGATTGTCGAAATCGCTGATAATATTCTAATGAATACTCACTGTATTAAAAGGAAAGCGGTCTATATGATGAAACTACTCTGCATTGAAAGGTATTAAATTTAGCATTTTAGTAGGACAATTATTGAAAATAATAAGGCTTGAGATGTCCGTAGCTAAATGGGCACTCTTCATCAAAATTTGTGACACAACGGCACCAATAAAATCAAAGCCCTAATAAACAAGACTACACATTAAAATGACAGTTCTTAATCAAGAACAATTAACCCACTTTCTACACAACCTGCTAGGGATACCAAGTAGTATAAACTCGTGAAGCTTTATGCAAATTAAATAGAAAAGTGCGGTGCGAATATCGACAACTTAAAACATAAAAATGGAAAATTAGTTGATTTTGTGTAGTATGTGCCCATTCCAGAAATAAATTAGAATTTTCCCAGGTAGTTACTTTTTTCGTTACACACGGATTACCAAGGCGACATAATCACAATAATGTCAAAAATGGTATTGTTTGCCAAAATTATGAAGTCGAATTTTCGTCAAGCCACATAATTTATTTCAAAAAAACAAGAAAAAATTAGTTCAGTAAACGTTATATAAGTATAAGCGATAAAGACTATCGACCTACTACACAGTTTATCTACAGAACTTATTTATGTAACCGATAAGTTACCGTTACTACAATAATGCCCAAAACAGTCCATATTTAACTTACTACAATAATGCCCAAAACAGTCCATATTTATCAGCGTTCGATGAGAATAGGCCGAAATATCGAGTTACAACAGGTAAGGTAGGGCCGGCTAGGGCCCAGTAGGTGGGGAATGGACAAAAGATTTACGAACATCTCTCTTCAAAGGTGTTTCAATGGAAGTCCTTGAAAACTGTCAGCCGTACCATTGTTATTTGAGTACGAGCATTATACAAAGCCCCTGCACGGAAAGTTTAAAATTACGTGTACCTATATACGGCACACTGGATCAGTGGTTCCCAAAGTTTGAAAAAAAAAACTTGAGGTGTCAAGGGACACCCGCATGGAACGAAGTTTCTTTCGATTAGTTAGTGAAGGAATTGCAATTAAAAATTTTATTGTAAACAAAAACAGAAACAGAGACAGGGACAGAGACAGAGACAAAGACTACTACTTCCGTCAGAAAAAAAATCTGAGGTACACCCTAGTCGTGTCTAAAGAAGTTTTACTTTAAATATCTGAGTTACTCCCTACTCGCGCCTAGAGAAGTTTTACTTCAAAAATCTGAGTTACTCCCTAGTCGCACCTAAAAATGTTTTACTTCATAAATCTGAGTTACTCCCCAATCACGCCTAAAGAAGTTTTACTTCAAAAATCTGAGTTACTCCCTAGTCGCGCCTAAAGAAGTTTTACTTCAAAAATCAGAGTTACTCCTTAGTCGCGCCTAAAGAAGTTTCACTTCAAAAATCTGAGTTACGCCCTAGTCGCGCCTAAAGAAGTTTTACTTCAAAAATCTGAGTTACTCCCTAGCCGCGCCTAAAGAAGTTTTACTTGAAAAAACTTTTTAGAGCGAAACTCCTATTTGCTTTGGTGTTGCTCGTAGAGTCATGTTGGTCCCCTGGCTAGCACTACTACTACCATTATCACTACCACTACCACTAGCAAAAGTGCCGTGCCTACTTTTGGTGATACATTTTTCCGTCTAGCCCCCTTTCGCAACGCGCGATAAGGTACTTCGTTCCAAAAATCCTTTCTTGCGGCCTACCTCGTCCCTAGTGGTAAGTCGCCGAACTACATAATGTTGTATTATTTATGTAAAAAAATTTTTCAATAAAAAATAAAACCGACTTCAAACAAATCCTGAAAAATAAAATTTACAAAGCACAAAGTAATATGTATTTTGATTTTATCAGATTTTATTCAATATCATATTGAAGTCGGCGCCAAGTAAACCCATAGTTTTATGTAGGTATTATTCATGGCACCAACTTCAATATTATATTGAATAAAATCTAATAAATCAAAATACATAACACTTTGTGCTTTATAAATTTTATATTTCAGGATTTGTTTGAAGTCGGTTTTATTTTTTATTGAAAATTTTTTTTTTCATTATTTTAAGTGACGGTTGTACCGAAAAATATATCTATCTAGGTGAAAGTTCTCATTAATACAAATCAATCAAGCCCAAACACAAGGTAGCTGCTGTCTGTCTTTAGGTTCCATCATCAGATCGGACTCCAGACATTCATTAAATTGTAGTACATTAAAGCACTGAATTAAAAAGTTAACAAACGCACTCTAGTTGTCCCTACAAATTTCGGTGGTTGCCTTCGATTTCTTCTGAATCCCATCATCAGATTCTGACTAGGGAATGCAATCCCGCAACAAGATTGTAATCCCGGTATTTGCGGGACTGAGCAATCTCAGTCCCGCAAAAATACTGCGGGATCCCGGTATTTCGGGATCCCGGTATCCCGGTATTGCATTCCCTAATCCTGGCCTGGTGAAATTCGGACCCCCTCATAAGTGAACTCTATCCAACAAAAAGCAGATTTGAAATTCGTCTATAATTGACGAAATATCGGTGAACAAATGAAACATGAAACATTGACAACTTCCTTTTTTTTAAAGTCGGATCTATAAATCTAGGTGTAAAGTTCTCATCAATACAAATCAATCAAGCCCAAACACAAGGTAACTGCTGTAAATTTTTAATTAATGCCCTCGTCTGTCTTTCGACTCTATCATCAGGTCGACTCCAGACCTTCATTAAAGTGTAGAACATTAAAGCACTTAATTAAAAAGTTAACAAACGCACTTGTTGTCCCTACAATTTTCGGTGGTTGCCCTCGTTTTCTCCTGGATCCCATCATCAGATCCTGACCTGGTGAAAATGGGACCACCTCAGAAGTAAACCCTATTCAACAAAGAAAGAAATTTTGAAATCCCTCTATAATTGACGGAAATATCGCTTAACATACATAAAAAAAAATACATACAGACGAATTGAGAACCTCCTCCTTTTTCTGAAGTCGGTTAAAAACTAGAGGACCTTACGCGAATTCCCATTCCCGTGAAAGTATAGGAGTGAGAACCTAACTATCCCAAATTATAATTATAACAAAACATAAAAATGTCGAATCTCCTCAATTCGCGAGCAACGAACTCATCACAACCTTTTCATACAGATAAATCACAACAAAAATAAACGTCAACAAGTCAAAGTTTATACAACTTTCATAATATTATATTACTTTCTTCGAACCCTAGGGTGTATGTATGGGACCATCACAACAAGAGTGTGAAGTGATTGTTCTGCATCAGTGCACAAGCTTCCCTCTGTAGTATGTCAATCTGACGCATGCGATATCGGCATCGGCTGGCACATTCACGATGCGTCCTACTTTCCGCTCCAATGCATATATAAGTCCACGTGCCTGCACTGAAAGGGACGCGTGCCAAGACTCAAATGAGCTGAGAGCAATACATTTAATAATGCATTATTTGCTGGGATTGTTATTGATTCGGAGGAAATTGTATTGTATTTGAAAAATCAATTATAATGCTTGGGAACAAAATGGTGACTGATTTAGATGAATTAAATTAAAGATTTCTTTGTAGTATAAAGATATATCACGTAATAACACACAGGATCGAAATTTCAAACAAATATTGATTCATATTTTTAGTTACGTGATTTAGATACATAATTATACACTCTCATAAGAGATAACCAAAGAGGAAAAGAAATTCAGTGTTAGTTAAAGACAATAATGAGTAGAGATAAATCGGCAGATAACGCATGGGGACAACTGCGACGAGTGTTCGCTATTTTAAATGGCACTCAATATTTCAGAACAGCATCTTCATATGCTGTTCTGAAATATTCTCTCTTACTCCATACGGTAAACAGATAAAAAACTACGATACGTACGAAAATGTATACAAAATTCTGTTTAGATGAGCTACTACAATATCGAAGGTTGGTAGTAAAATCGAAATTCCACGTAATCCATAGTATCAGAACTGTAGTACGCGTTTGATGTTATCAAAACAAAAAAGATTTATCGCAATATGCATAAAATGTACTACAGACATAGTATTTCACAAGGTGTTCTCACTGGTCAATGTTTTTCTTGGCCTTATCTCCGTTTTATATAGCGATGTTGATGTGTAAATTAGCTTGTTGACCCGTTACTGTTCGTCTTTCAAAAATGTGTGCTAATAGTTAATACTAAGGTAGATATACTATGGCGCAAACTGTGAGAAAACTCTGTTTCAATCTCAAACAACAAACATTGCAATGTAAACATCAACTTTTATAGATTCTCGAGAGCCATTCATAGTTTGTTTACGATATTACAATTCGGAGTAAAATGTTCTCTGTGCGGCTTCGTAATGGACTTTTTTTTGTGTTCAAACTCACTACCGCGTTTGCATAATAACTGTATAAAGTGAATTTTGTGCAAAAGCACTTTGGAGCAATTTCTAATGAAAAAAAAAAACAGTAACAGTCCCGTATAGTGCCGAAAGAACAGACAACGTGAACGATTATGTGTGTATTTTTTAATCGTCGGATAAAACTAGGGCTATTATAAATGTAATAAAGAGGTTTCGGTACCTAACGGCCACGGTAAATAGTTCTAATACCCAACGCGCCAAAATTTTATAAAGGTTACAGTCTCGATACAAAAACGCTATGTATCTACCTAGATAGCGTTTTAAGCTCAAAGCGCCATGAAGGAAATTATGATCCAAACAGTATTTCTATTTTGTGAAACGTGCCTATCCATACTAAGCAACTAATAGTAATAATTCACTGTTATTTGTGCGGTGAGAAGATGGATTAGTAAGTGAACTCTAAACAAAGATATGCTAATACAAAGGCGCCGTTATTTTTCAAACACTATAAGAGAGTGCCGATAAGTGTTGAAGAAGGCTGTTGACGGCTGAGCAAATTAACCTCGAAGAAGCAATAATCCTTATGAATTTATAAACATTTTACGAGGTGACATCTAATTCAAATTTACTAGCGTAAGACAGTGCTGATCTAGCATATTATTTTTCCAAATGGGATCGCACTCGAAGCCCCTAAGAGAGGTCGCGATGGTAGCCAAAGACTGTTCGGAATCCTGGTACATTCCACTCAGGGCTTAGGGCCGTAGACAGTTGTAGGACATCGTCTGCTTTTATCCAGTAAGAGTCCGGCAAAGCAGCCACGAGGATTTCTATACAAAGGTCGCTTATTTTATTTGATTGTATTGCCACAAGGTAGAATCGAAAAACTTTAGGTAACGAGAACAAAACCGAAGGCAAAACCTTATTATTTATAATGGATAGTGAAGGCTCTATTAGTTTATCGCGTTGCGTCGCCTTACCTATCCGATGTCCGTGCATTTCCGTAACGTCCGTCGCCTGCCCCGTTCCGTGTTTAATTTCACTTAGCGATCGACTCTTGTTATTATGGCCTAGATACCGAGGAAAGTGGCCGTGCCATTATCTATGTCTCCCCAATACCACAAACTTGTATATTCAACTTTGTTTTTACATAGCTTGGTATGTACATCATATCCTGTAGTAACTGGCTCAGCATACAATATACGAGTTTTATAGCCTACTAGCTGTAGCTGTGAGCTTGTCTGTGAGGCTGTGCCATTCATCGAACTCTCAAACTTCCAATCCCTATTTCACCTAGTGGGTTTTTGCCTACATTATAAGGGTAAGCTTGCCTAAAAAAATCTAGCATCTAGGTGTAAAGATTTGGGCTAGGCTTTGTTAGAAGAGTAATATGAAAAATGTAATCTTTACATCTTTTAATATTTTATCTACTTACAAAAAAAATGTTACCGCAAGGTCAAGAAAATAAGTTGCCAATATTACAATTTCTTTTGCTAATAGACTGATGAAGTTAGAAAGCTGAGTCTGAGTAAAGTTTTCTGGCCATGCTGTTTGCCATAGACGGCTATCACAGCAAGTCTCCGAATGATAGACGTGTATGGCTACGTAGCTCTGTTTATAGACATTCAAAATTTGCACAAGCGACGCATCATGTCATGCATGATGACGCAATTGACAGCAAATAAATTTATGTGTCATAAAAAACGTCAAATAAACTTTATTGATGCTGTATGGCAGTTTGTCATTTCCAAAATTGTTTGAGCTTTGAGTTCTTTTTCATTTGCACTTTTGAAACTTCTAATGTTAGCAATTTTAGCATACAAAGCTGGAATATTGCTTTTTTGAGCGCGAACTTGTCTTGATATCTTTATAGTTTTTACTGGAATCACTGATTCAACAATATTAACTTCTATAAATAATTTTCAGATTTATTTCTATCAAATTTTTATATATATGGGGGAGGATGTAGTGTGCCTTCACGAAGAGCGTTACCTGTGCTCGGGCCCTCCCCGTAAGTAGCGGCGAAAGCGAAAACGCGAAACCAATCACTACCGAGAAATGAGTCCCGACAGGGCTAGGGCGTCCCCCCGAGGCGACGCATACCGGTGTGCCCCCGTCGGTATGACTGCATGCGCACGCGGCGAAGGGGGCCGCCACCCTTCACGCAGCGCCAACTCTGGCGGGATGCGAGGAGCCGAGTGCCGGATAGGCACGTGGAATGTGCGTGGTGGTATGGAAGGTAAGATGAATGAATTGATAGATGTAATGAAAGAGCGATGCCTGGATGTATTGTGTGTCACAGAGACGAAGCGGAAGGGGAGCGGCATTGACGATCTTCCTGGCGGCATAATTGCTTTGTGGTCCGGAGTGGACCAAGAGGATCATGCCAGTAAGGGAGTGGGTGTCTTGCTCTCCTCCCGTTTCGCTTCTGGAGTGAAAGATTATGGATTGGCAGGCCCAAGACTCCTGTGGGTACGTATAAAACTGGGGATCACGAGAGTTTTTTTGGTCGCAGCCTATGCTCCCGTCAGCTCGGCTAATCCCCAAGTGCTCGCGGAGTTCTGGGATTCCGTTAGGGACGTCCTCGATTTGGCTGAGGGGATTGAAAAGTTGATCATGTGTGGTGATTTGAATGGATGGGTGGGGACCAAGCGAGATGGCTTCGATGCTGTCCTTGGTCCGTATGGAGATAAGAGAGCGAATGATGCTGGTAAGTCAATCTTAGACGTATGCTTGGAACGAGACCTCCTTGTGGCGAACAGTTTATTCCGTCACAAAGATATCCACACGTATACTTGGAGACGGAAGGAAGAAAAAAGTGTAATTGATTTGATTTTGATAGACAGTCGTCTCCGAGAGGCTATAAGGGATACAAGGGCCTACAGAGGCCCCACTCTTGAAACTGACCACTACCTGGTGGTAAGCCGGTTTGTTGGTCTTTTCAAGAAGTGGAGGCACTGGCGAGTGCGTGTCCCCTTCGGAGACTATGAAAGGATAAAGAGTGAAAAACTGGAAGATGAAAGCGTAAGGAGTATGTATGTAGGCTTAGTCAGTGAAGGGCTTGCAAACGCGAGCCTTTCCGACTTAGATGTGGATGAATGCTGGAATATTATGAAAGAAAGTATAGTGGATAGTGCAAAAGAAGCATGTGGGAGTGCAAAGAGACATGAACATTCGAAAGGTGATGCCTGGTGGGATGCAGAGGTACAATCCTGCGTAGCAAGAAAGAAGAAAGCGTGGTTGGATTATGTCTCATCTTTGCAACTGAATGACAGTATGAAAGACACGAAGAAAGAAATTTACCGCCTCTGCAAGAATGAAGCCAAAGCTTTAGTGAAAGAGAAGCGTGAAAGAATAAATTTGATTGCGGAAGAGAAGCTGACGAGGAACTTCGAGACAAATACCAAACTCTTTTGGAGGGAGGTCAAGAAGTCTCGGAGCTGTTCGTCAGTTTCCAGAATGGATAAGATAAAGAGTAAAGCTGGGGACATTCTTGCGGACCCATTAGAGGTGTTAGAGCGGTGGAATGAGTACTTTGGAGAAATGTATGAATGTCTCCCGGATGCGGGCACTGCGAGGGAGTCGATGACTGATCTTGCGGTGCAAGCATCAAGCGGAGATATTACTTTGGAAGAGATTGAATGGTCGATACGAAGCTTGAAAAATGGAAAGTCTGCGGGAATTGATAGGATATCTGCTGAAATGATCAAATTAGGTGGTCCTTGCGTCCGAGACGCCTTCTGGTCATTAAGCAATCTATGCTGGAAGACTGGAAGGGTCCCAATGGACTGGAGGCGTGCTATCATCGTGCCCTTGTATAAAGGCAAGGGCTCACGTATGGAGTGCGCCAACTATAGGGCCATCAGTTTGATCAGTATAGCAGCTAAAGTGTATGGCAAAATTATTGAAAGGAGAATGAGGGTGGAATCTGACGGATTACTGTGGGAGGCGCAGGGTGGTTTCCGAAATGGAAGGGGATGTATGGACCAAGTTTTCTCTCTCCGCAACATCGTAGAGAAGCAGCTGGCTGTAGGCCGGAAGGTTTTCTGCGGTTTTGTGGACATGGAGAAAGCATTTGACAGAGTTGTACGGAAGGATCTCTGGGATATATTGCCAGGATACGGGATTGATGGTGCGCTGCTTCGTGCTGTGCAGTCTACATATGTGGGATGTACGGCATGTGTGCGGGTGGGCGGCAGCCTGTCTCCCTGGTTTGACGTCAACATTGGCGTCAGACAGGGCTGCGTGCTGTCGGCTCTGCTGTTTGTCCTGTACCTGGACGATTGTCTTAAGAGAGTAAGATCGATGAATGTTGGATTGCGAATGGGTGACTTACTTGTGAACTGTTTGCTGTATGCAGATGATGCCGTGCTCATAGCCGAATCGCCATCAGAACTACAGTCACTAGTCACAACGATGAAAGATGATTGTCTAATGAGAGGCTTACAATTGAACGCGACTAAAACGAAAGTGATGGTATTCGAAAGAGAAGAGGACAGAACGAATGCCAGGATAACTGTAAATGATGTAGTGCTGGAACAGGTGGATGAGTTTGTATATCTTGGATGTGCATTTAGCAGGGATGGACGGTACACCGCTGATGTAGAAAAGAGGGTAACTGCGGGCAATAGTGTGAATGGAGCGTTAGGCAAACTTTTAGGTACCAAGGGCTTAAGTCAAAAGGCCCAGCTCGCAGTACACAATGCGGTGCTGATACCTACGCTAACGTATGGAAGCGAGAGTTGGGTATGGCAGGAAACGCATGAAAGTAGAATAAACGCGGTCGAGATGCGCGCGCTACGCAAAATCTGCGGAGTAACGCTCGCAGATCGCGTTCGGAATGAAGATGTAAGAAAGAGAGTTGGTCTGAAAGAGAGTGTCGGTGTTAAAGTAAGGAAGGGCATGCTACGATGGTTCGGGCATGTGGAACGAATGGGAGATGAAAGAATGACAAAACAGATATACAACGCGAAAGTGGATGGACGTAGGAGTCGGGGAAGGCCACGACACACCTACCACGACCAAATTAATCGTGTGTTAGTTGAAGGTGATGTCAAGAGCCGTAGGAACCGACGTGCATGCATGAAAAGAAAAATGAAAGTTGAAGAAGCAAGTGAGGTGTGTATGGACCGTGCCGTGTGGCGCTCGGTTCTTTCTGCCTACCCCGCAAGGGATTTGGCGTGAAGATAGTTAGTTAGTTAGTTAAATTTTTATAATGATACTTAAACTGATTCTTTAAAATGATAATCAAATTTTCATAATTAAAATAATACCTTGAAATGGATGTATAAAACATTTGAAAACAATGAAAGCATTAGCGGTTTTTAACTTCGTTTTGTGAGCTAGTAGGGTCCATAAGAGTGATATACAAAATATACAGAACTCGTACAGAGGGCAGTAGTAAATGAAGAATGAACTTCCTGACAACAAAGCACATTAAATTAAAAAAAAACCAAAACACAATCATGCTCTGACGCGACGTTTTCAAAATTTGAATACAAGCGAAGGGGCGTGATTATACTCTATAGTGTTGTACGCACCTCAATTTGAATTTAGATTGCGTGTTCTTTTATTGTTTTACACGCTTTTGTCTATGCTTTTGTAATGTTACTGCATTAGTTTGAATACCCCGGTCGACTCTTTGGTGTAATATATTCATAATACCAAGCGATTGTGTCCAACTGAAGTGGCGCTTTTGATTAATGGAGAAGGAACACTGAATGAATGAAAATGTAAATTTCAATTGTATTGTTTGACATTGACACAATCTTAACATGCGATGATCCTTTTATGTTAGGTACCTACATACATGTTTATATCATTGGAATAGAGGACAACAGGGCAATAGGAATCACTGTATTTAAATCGATATCTGTATATTCCTTTTTTCTGAGCTAAATATTTCAAAGTTAAACTAAAAATACTGACTTGCACACTAATTATGCACATTAAATAAATCGAATTCATTATACTGTTTAATGGTATTTGCAGACCTTTTTTACTGAACGAATAACTATTATCAAAATAGTAGGTATATCTAACAATTCCTTAGTTCAACAAAAATAATAAAACCTTTTTAAGGAAAACCATCGCCTAATTTACTTTTAGGAACATCGTTTATTCTTAGTAAAACCCCAATTTAATCAGTCACCTCTACAAAATTAAATTTTATTGATCAAAAAAATAAAAGTCTAACCTAACCTAACCTATTCCGTTATACGATTGTACAATTTAGAGTGCAAGTTAGTATTTTTGATATACAATTCGTATCTCTGTTTTACAAATCATATTCGATGTACGAACCACATTTTTGGTGTGAATTCGATTAAAAAGGTCATCTCGTTCTGAGTAACATTTAAGATTTTTAAGTAGGACATGTTTAGTTAATCAATTGGTTTTTTGCAATGCATTTAATTTACTGGTTTGCATTCAGTAAATTAGTGGAGTTACCTAGTGTGTAGAAAATATAAACAGATGTGCATTTAAAAATATCCCTTAAAAAATAGAAAATCTAGTTTAACTTGTAACATAATATTTAAAGACTGATTGCAAGAACCATGTCTTATATATAATCCAAGATTGATAAACCAATAGCAATGGTGTTATTCAAAATATAATAAATTGCCTTTATGCTTTTGATTGTTGGCACTTGATAGAACTTGTTATAATACAATATGAAAACTCACTCACTTGTGATAAATACTCAAATAAAAATAAAAGTTGTGAAATACACAACTTTTATTTTAATTTTAATAATACCTGACCGGTTTCGCTATTAAAGCATTCTCAAAGGTGTTTCTTAAAGGGTGTAAAAGAAATAGATTAGTGACCTGAAAACCCACTACCTATTTGAGCGTGTAAAGTCATAAAATCATAAATATGAAAGGGTAAGTGAACCACACCCGCGATCCTCTATACTATAACAACAAAACAAATTATGACATAGGTAATGTGTTTATTTACATTATAAAACAGGAGGGTTCCTATTATGCAATGGCACTAATTCCCCCACACCGTGCTGCGTAGAGGGTCGTAAATTAAGATTATTTTATGACCTCATACTTATAGGCATATTTAAGGATTACTGGTCAGGAAATTGCGATTTTACGACCTACGAGTAGATAGGTACTCTGATACATCAATCAGCTTACATCGATACTTTCCGGTCGATACCTATTTAGGAGTGGCAGTAAAATATGCTTTCAATGCTTTTTGGCACTTGACTCATCTCGTACTTACTGTTACCGACAAGTTTTATGACTTTCAGATCCTTATAGGTACCCACTATAGTCTCTAAGTCTCTCGCGTCTCGCCACGTAGTTTTGTCTGATCTTAATAAACTCAACTTGGTTCACATCGTTTTTTTTATAAAGAATAGATAGGTTGAAGAGGAAGGCTTCTATGGTAATAAAATAAATAAAAAAATAGGGTGAAAAGTGGACGTATCGTCGTATCCTATGCCTCCATCTACCCTTTCGGGGATAAACGCATAACTAAATGTGTATTGTAAAATTTAAATTCATCAGCTTGCAGAAATTTTGTATAATTCTCATTGATTTTATGAACATTCGTTCTGTAGTACCAATTCGTCTAATTCACTCTTTCCCCTTTCAGCTCCCTTATTATATATACTCAAATAATCATCATTCATTTCAATCTTCGGCGGCTACCGAAGCGTATTGTGTCACCACAAGTTTATCCCGCTGAGGCTCATTTTGTATGCTCCAAACACCTGGCATCTGATTGACATTCGAGGTTACTGTAGCCAATATATTACTCACGCTTTCGAACACTTAGTATAAATTGTAATCAAACAGAATTTGTGGTAGATAATTTTCTACTCGGTTAAAGTCGAGTACAGTTCGAGGACGATTACATTTAAAAACGAGAGATCATAAAAAGTATAACAACACATGATACCTATTTCAAAAGACATTATTAATCAAGTTTCGAAACTAATTGACTTCAGAGAGATCTTAATTTCCATGCAGGAAGAGATAAGTAAGTAGGTATATAGGTATTTACCACTTTTTTGGCGTGACTTTATATCCATACAAAATATGAACATTCTAGTACGGACAGTGTTTGATACAGACAGAACCCTTAAAATAGGTTCAAAAGTTGAATTTGATTCTATTCCAAAAGTAAATATAAATAATATTTAGTTCAAAATGTTCCTGATTTTGCGACTCGTCACTATAGTAGGTAGGTACTGGGTTCTACGACTTCCAGGATTTGTAATGCTACTTATTTTCAGTAAAAAAAAGAATTCATTAAAATAATATAAAAGTAAAATTGTAGAGTCAACATAGCACACACTTTAGAATTTATTAAAAAAATAACCGCGTATGTCTCTGTGTGAACTACTATTAAACTAATACCTATCGCTTGTTAGTTCTCCGTGGCTATCTATCAACTCATTCAGCAAATAATGTCCCTGTCTGACCTTATATGGCCGGTAGGGCTGTCAGCGTCAATTGCAATTCCAATTATTAATTAATCCCAGTCCTAGAATCCAGGTCAGACTGTTATTATCCGAGGTGTGAATGTATTTGTATCACCCGACACGGCTTGTTTAAAATGTAACTCAACACGTTTAATAATACAATCTTACTACCTTCATTGGGACACGTAACTTTCAAGAGTGCACGCTTTCTATATACCGTCTATAATAAAGTAGAGGTTTTTTTTTTGTTGACGCGGGGAACGCATTTACGCGCCTTCATCCCAGCTGCGGGGGCAGCTGGGATGGTGTGTGGGACTCCCGGCCCGGTCCGGAATGGACCGTCCTACCCACTAAACCCCGCGGTGTTCCTCCTCACCCTTTAGCCGGGCCGAGGGATATCAAAAGATTATTCACGTCGACCCGGCTAGGGGCGCCCCGTTTATTCGGGGCTCTCCTCGGGGGAGCCAGATGGGCGGCTCCCCAAAGCTCCCTAAGGAGCTGAAGTCCACGCCTGCACCGCTCTCGAGCGCCCCTCTGTACCTAATAGAGGAGACAGAGAGCGGCTGGCGCAGGCGTGCGCTAATGGGCACCCCTGGAACACGGAAAAGGTGCCCACCGCTATATGACCGTTGGTGGGCGGGGTCCCCCGACCTTACGCCCACGGTCAAGAAACAATCGGGGGCGCGCAGTAACTCCTCACCGCGGCGCCCCCGAACTGCACGGCAGAGCGGGAGCATTATCGGTTACTCCCGCTCCCCCGCACAGTGCACCTCCCGCTTTGCCGCCATCACCTCGTCAACTGGCGAGGTGACAGTCGCGCCGTTATTCACGGCCGGCAGCCCGAACTGCATGGCAGGGCGGGAGCATCTACCCAAACTCCCGCCCCCCACGCAGTGCCTCTCCCACTTCGCCGCCATCGTCTCGCCAGCAAGGTGGCGAAGCGACGGCGACCCATCATTGCTGCTGCCGGCCGTGAATAACGGCACGGCCGGCAGCAACACACACCACCGAGCAACCCACAGGTGGGTTACTCCCGCCTCGGCCGGAATTAGCCAGAGTAGCACAACTCCCCCACAGAGGAAGGGGAGTGGTCGCTACTCCGTTGCCTAGGATGCACCACGAGGAGGATCCGACCCATTGGGGTCCTTAAGATGTTAGTAGGACCCCGCATCCCAATATAGTAGAGGTGGGCAGTGGGCATTTTATTCAAAATGGTCCTAAAAAAATTTTAAGTATTTTTTAGGATTCCGTACCTCAAAAAGAAATAACCGAACCCTTATGTAATCACTTAGTTGTACTTTCATCTGTCTGTCAAGACCCTTCATCTCATGAACGTGTATACAGTAGGTATCGATAAGGTCAAGGTGACAAGAGCCCGACGGAAGGACTTGACACCTGCACTCCTGCTGTATGATAGACCATGATGCCTGAGGCTGTTGATTGTTTCTCCACGTCCATGTCAACTACACATTGGAATTCGAAACGAGAACTCACTACGGCAGTCGCTTACTCGTACACTACCACTGCGTCACCGATACTGTTAGAAATGTTCGGACGAGTAGAGCATTTTTTTTACGTGTGGAAAATCCGTCATGGATTTATGCCGGACCCTACCGACTCAAAACGAACGCATTCCCTTCCTACTGCCTACGATTGGGAGCCCCGGGTTAGGCCTCGGAAGGATATCCCCCGGATTCCTAACAGACCTTGGCTACCACTGTGACCTCACCTAGGGAGTAGAGCTTAGGGCCACCTACGTAAGATGTTGTGACATTGTTGCAAAAATGACCTCTGATACACGATCCCATTCTAAAAGTGGACATAAAATTTTAAATACTGGCAACTAAACGGTTTAAAAGCCAAAGGGACATTGTGTTAATGACTGGGTAATGAATATCATTATATTTACGATCATTTTAGTGTTATAGGGGCATAAAATTAGTTATTTCTTTGAAATTAACTATTAATAAATTAAAGCTTCTTGCACCGCAAGCTCAGTTTTCTGTAAACGTCTACCACGTTAAGTATCTTACGCTAAGGTTGATGCTGAGATGGATGTAGTGACTTTTCCATTTAAAAGTGTGTCCATGCTTCAGAAAGCACAAGACACGTTAGACGTTGGTCTTGGTGGCTGTTCACATGGGGTTCGATAAGCCAAGATGAAAGGCATTAAAGCCAAGCCTAGTCAAGCTGCCCATAATTCTTATGAGTTATAGGCAGCTTGAAAAACTTCCACAGCAGTTAACCACAGTCTACACTGCAATAGGGTTGATAGCCGGAGTGTAACAACTCTGGCGCTGCAAAAACCTACTTTCGATCAGTTAGGTCGTCTCCATCTCAGTAGGATATAAAAAAAAACATTATCCAGTGTACTGTACCTACTTTCTCTAATTAAAATGCAATGGGCATAGTACCTATCAGATGTTACTTAGAACCAAACGGCTATAAAGATAAGAGTTCTAACATGATCAATAAAATTAGCAAAATCCGTGTTTTGAATCTAAAGAGTCGTTTATTTGAGCATCACGATTTGCAAATGTAGGTAAATGGGTATCTAATGGGTTCTGAGTTTTGCAATGAGAATAATTAGCATAGGGGTGATAAAGAGTGAGGAAAGCTCTGATAAGTAATTGACGGAATTACTTGAAGAAACTTGCAAACCGTCATAGTTTTATTACCACTTAACCATTAACCATCGGAATTCGTAATTTAACAAATAAAGCTGTATGCATTTCTTCATATTAAACTTTAACCATATCCAATAGTTTTATTTTAAGCATAATAATATGTTAGAACATGCTGCCAACTACGAGTACTAAGACTGAGGCTAGATTTAAATGTTTTGTGTTATATCGACCCCTAGAATTATTAATTGGAATAGTAAATAACTGCTATGTTAGTTTTGATTAATATTGTGTAATTAAATGGTGTTGTCTAATTAGCAGCTTCTGGGGGAGAAGGTATAAATGGCGGGTGAGATTATTGTAAGCTCTCTTTTGTCACTGATTGCTTAGCTAGGGGGTAACTCTGCCCAAATAAATGCAGATTTAAAAGTTGTAGCAGTGTTTTATTTTATTTCTGAAGTGTACCTATTTAACACATATTAAGTTGTCAAGCCTATTGCCAGTAAAGAAGCTTTTGACTGCTTGCACATACGCAGACAAGTTCCACATATCATCGAATTCATAGAATAATGCTCGACCTTTCACACTACGACAGATGATAAGTTGATATTATTTATTTTTACAGAAGATGATATCATTGGCAGATGTGTAATCAGTCTCTCCGTTATTTTTCTCGGAAATTTAAGCAGAATGTGGTCATTTTCAAATCATACAAGTCCTAGATCCGTTACATACGCAAACTGAGACTCCTAATATGGTAAGTAATAGGCGTTCATAGGCCTATCGTAAAAAGAGCTTTTTATTGCCTCATCAGCAGAAAATAGACAAAATATTTTAGCTGCTCCTCATAGCGATAAAATCTCTCAACTTTGTCATTTGTATTTCTCATTTAGCAAATGAAATCGCGTGTTTAAGGCAAGGTGAAAATATTCGCTGTATTCTGAGTACAGAGGACGTGTAACGCGATATGGTACTTTTGTTCAGGGCGCGACAGGAGGCTTGGCAGCACGCAACATTGCAATGCTGGGAAAAGTAATGACTCTTTTGATTTATGTACCGTATTATATACAACGTTACCGGGAATGATTACGTCATGTGACAAACATTAAGGATTGCATGGTCATTGTTTACCATTTTTAGGGTTGCGCATATAAAGGGTAAAAACAGGGTTACTAAGATTCCACTGTCCATTGGCCTATCACCAGGTTGTATATCAAGAACACTACATATTATGTCTTTAGGGGCGATTGATGCAACTCGCAATTTTTCAATTTCACGCTTCCGCGAAGCTCCCATACAATAAGCGGTGATTAAACTGCCGTTTTTGCAATAACTAGGTCACTGTAAGTGTCAATACACAGATCAAACCGCTCAACGAATTTGGTTTATTGTGACGAATAATTGTGGAAAATTCCTACCATAATGGGCTGTAACCG
Source organism: Miltochrista miniata (assembly GCA_933228765.1). NCBI lineage: Eukaryota > Metazoa > Arthropoda > Insecta > Lepidoptera > Erebidae > Miltochrista > Miltochrista miniata. Next base: position 15,709,018 of record OW121757.1, on the reverse strand, counting down.
GGGATGAAGTACTTCAGACACATAGGCATGAGCTAGTAGGATATAAAAGTTACTTAAGCCTTTCGATTCGTAAAATAAACAAGTCCAGGAATGGCAGCCTGTCGAATCGTTCATGATGGTCAATAAAATAAATTGATATCTGTATTAAATTTTATCGTTTTTATTACGGGTATAACGGGAGATCGAAGTAGCTTACGGGCAAAGTCGTGGAGTGGAGTATAAGTTGGTAAAAAGTCAGTTAATCCTTTGGAAGTCGGAGGATTAATAAAATAAACAAGTTCAGAAAAGTTGTCAATTCCTTTACCATAGTCAATAAAATAAATTATATTTTTGATTATATATAATTATATTTATTAATGAGACAAATGTTACAATAAAGCATAATAACTATTTACAATATAAATAAATCTAACTAAACTAAATCTAAATAGGGCCCCCGTGGCATTGTGCCCAAAAGACTGGCAGCATTCCCCCTTTGAACGGCGATGCCTATTCGTTGGGAGAAATAACTGCCAGCCCTTAGGTCACCAGTTGACTCCACAAGACGCTTCTTCAAAATTTTAAAAAAATTATGCGCATTGGGACCCCATGGACCTAGGGTCTCGACACCGACTGGAATAAAATTGTACGACGAGCCGAGACCCTTATACTTATTTATTTTTTTATATTCTGCCGCTTCCGCTGCTGCGCTGGCTTTTTCTTTTGTTCTAGGCAGATGGGACGGGGCCAAAGTGTCTACACAAGTGGCATCCCAGACTAGCACCCGACCCATCTCCCACGGAATTAAGGTCATCCCATCCGGTCTCTTGCCATCGTCCCTAAAAATGCCATTTGGCTCTAAGAGAGCGGGCACACCGACGGTGGCAAGAGCACGGCGAATGATATCGTTAAGCGCAGCGTGGCGAGAGAAGCGGCCTGCGCTCTTCAAGCAGGATAGTCCATGGTGTCCCATAGAGTCAACGATAACACCACAGGGGCAACGGTGTGAGGCGCAGAGCGGGACGCCAAGTCTCAAGCCAACTGCCATTCTTAAAGTGTCCGGTTCAAGAAAGGTTCCGGTGTTAGCAGTTGGAAAAGCATTCAGCCAATCACCGGATTCCTTTTTGCTGAGCGCTAATAGTCTAGCACGATCTGGGCCTAATCTGGCGTTTAAAAACGTGTCAAAAGTTAATTTTGAAATTGCGTCGTCCCAGCTCCGTTGAGAATTTGGATGAATCGGAAAATTTTGACCTGGGCAAGCCATAAGCCAAGCATCCTTGGCATCTGTACAGCCAGCCATCTCATAGTTAGTAAGACAATTGCTTAGGATTTTACCTACGAGTGGTGACGTGGCATGTACAGATGACAAAAAGGCCGGCAAAGCCACACTGGAGATTTTGCGGATCCCTAACCCACTGTATTTAATGGGAAGGGAAGCTTGAGTCCAAGATTGTTCATTAAGATGTATGTTCAAAATACGTTCTAAAGACATTTTTATGAGGGAATCAATCGCAAATAAACAATTCTGATGTTTCCAAAAAGGACAACAACGAAGCAGATACATAGATTTAGGAACAAATAGACAAAATTTTAAAATTGTGATTGCATAATGTGAATTAATTTTGAGAAGTCGATCCACATTTGATTCAAATTTTAAAATTATTTGTGCTATTATTTCTGGAATAGCATCTTCAAAAATCGGAGACCCTAAGAGGTTAAGATTCTCTCTATTAATAATTTTGATATTTGGACATAAGAAATCGAAATTTTCTATGAGTTCGGAACGGTTGTGAGCGTTATGAATATATAATTCACACTTATCAAAATTTAGTTCCAAACCAATCAACTTAAATTTGTTTTTTATTTCCAAAAGATCTGAGAGAACAGTAACAGCATCACCTCCAAGAGTCCCATCATCTAAATACCACACGTTAAATTTTGATTTTAAATTTTGAATGATAGGGTTAATAGATAGGCTGAATATGGCTGGCCCAAGGGGATCACCCTGCTGGCAACCGACTTCAGAAGAGATTTCTTTGCATTTATACATTAATTTTGATGGTTCATGATAACAATTTAGTAAATAGTTGTAAATTTCTGGAATATTGTTTCTAATTTCTGAAAGCAGGGTGTCCCTATTAACCGAATTAAAGGCATTTTTGACGTCAATTTTTAATAAAACCTCACACTCATCTTTATTAAGGTACGTGCGCAGGGCGTGAACCGCCGCTTCACACCCACCTTTGGTACCAAAACCTAATTGAGTAGGTTCAAATTGTTGTTGTAATTTAGATAAAATGTAACGGACTGAAATTTTGGATGTCAAACGTCTAAAAGTAGAACCAACTGCAATAGGACGAACTCCTCCGTCTTTTTTAGAGAGGGCAATGAGATTCGCTCCATAGAAAAAAAAAAGACGTGTGGCACTCGGGGACTGCCGCGGTAAAGCTATTACATAGCATTTTTTACCAACTATGCTAGTATAATTATTTCTATATAAGAATACTAGCTGATGCCCGCAGCTTCGCCTGCGTAAAATTTGTTACCGCGGGAAGTTATTCCCGGGATAAAAGGTAGCCTATGTGTTATTCCAGACTATAATGTATCTCCGTACCAAATTTCAGCCCGATCCGTTCAGCGGTTTGAGCGTGAAAGAGTAACAAACATCCACACTCACAAACTTTCGCATTTATAATATTAGTAAGAAGTAAGATTTTAAGACCTATGTTCAACAAAGTAAAGTACCAAGTGCCTACTTGACTGTGGACATTTGGGCTTTTGGAATTTTGTTTTAGAACTTTTTAAGAAGAACAATTATTTTGTAATAAATTATTTTTATGTAACTTCAACCATTTACGCAGAGGCGCAACGGATACTCTTATAACGATTAAATGTTTTCCGTTTTCGAAACATTCCTCATTGCTGCACCACTCCTATTAATCTTCGCATTATGTTATGTAGCCTATAGCCACTATCAATAAATGTACCTACTTACTATCGAACAGTTTTTGAAAGCCTACCAGTAGTTTCAGTAAGGCTTGCCTTGGTATGATGTGATTCATGGTCCCTTTGCAGCGTGTGTCCAATCCAGCGCAGCAGCTACACTTCCGACGTTTGATCTGTTGGGGTCTCACTGCAGCGTTCCAATAGTCTTACGTTCGTGATGTTCTCGGGCCCATATGTACCGAGGATCCATTGGAGGCAGCGTTTGACGAAGACTTATAGCTGGTAGCTGGTGCGAAATGTCTTTACTTTAGTGACCTTCCATGTCTCGCATCCGTATAGCAGTTAGCAGTACAGTTTTAACGTTTACTTTGTTTTGAGTTTCACTCTTCGTGTCTATTTTCGCAACTGCCTTCGGGGCGCAGCTGTGTAAAGGTTATTCTGGCCTTGGCGAGACTCGAAATGATGTAGGGTACTCTTCTATTCCATCAGTTTCTGACACGACACTCCCGAGGTACGTGAATTAGTGCCTCCACCACATCTCTTGCGTCTGTCGATTTTAATTTCAGTCCAGCCATTCGCTGCCTCATCCTGCTCGTTGTCCTGCACGTTGTCCTGCACGTTGTCCTGCAGACATGTATGACGGCGTGTGTGTGCCTCAGCAGGCACAGGACATCGGCATCATTAATATCCTCCAGGATATCAGTATAGGCCCCATTCTATGCCGCGCCGATTGTTCTTTGCGGTATTCAGCATTATACCATCTATTTTCTATGGATGGTTGTTAACTATCCTGTTATCTTCATAACGATCCTCTAAGGTAGGTACTGTATGTATTTTCAAAAGAGTTTGTGAACTCTATTTTTAATTTCTTTTTCAGAATATTGATGACTTTTGATTGATGTCATTTTATACACGTTCGTGCGAGGCCGCATTTGCGTTGTTCCGCGGCGGTTTCTACCCTCAAAATGTCATCAAACTGTCAAAATCAATCAAATCAAGTCAATGTTTTGACATTTTGAGGTTAGAAACCGCCGCGATAACCGCAAGTGCGGCCTCGCCCTTACGTCTACTACATTGATACATGTAATAAAATTCTAACACGCCGGTGTTTGTGTATGTAAATTGTTTATACTGAGGAAAATTCTATACTGAGGAATAGTTTTAACCATTAAGCTCTATTTTGATATAGCATACAGGGCAGATTTACACGCTACTTGATGAGTATGATTAATAAATACCTCTAATTTCATAGACCTTGTGTGACGTTAACAAAGTTGCGAGGGTCAGCTAGTTAAAAGATAAAACAATAGGTTTCTTCTTTCTACTTAAAAACTATTTTTACAAATTTTATGGTAATATTAGACATTCTTTGAAATATGCATGTATGGTATTGTTGTGACTTTTATGACACGTTTAAAGTACATAGGTATGGGATAGATGGCGCTCGCGGCTACGTCAGCGTGAAATTTTCTTCCCGCTTCCCATGGGAACGTACTCCCGGGTTTGGTTATCTTTATAGCAGTATTATATATAAATTAACAAAACAAAAAATGATACTGCATTGGTGATAATAATAATAAAATGTATGTATATAGAGTACTCACTCATTTTCTTTCACTATTTTTCGTGACTTTCTACATTAATAAATTTTAATGCACTTTGTTTATTTATATTTAAAACACTTTTTACACAAATTATACGAGTACAGTTCACTGTTGTACATAGATGATGAATACCTATACACCTATAGTCGAATTTTTATTTAGACGAAGTAAATTGACAGCAACTAATGTAATTGACAGCATCGAAATTGTCATTTCACATTAAGAACTCTAAATTCGACCAACACTCTTAATTCAACTTTGGTCGAGTGGTTAAGACGCGGATCGGTACGCAGAAGGCGCAAGATCGATTCTGGGTACAAGCATCAATTTTTGGATTATTTGACATAATAATATTAATATATAACGACTGCAGAGTTCATAATTGACGTAAACAAAAAAATTATGAATTGCTAGACTAGATACACGAACGTGGCCGAAGGTAGCCTAGAGTGTGACTCGTTTTCGTGACACAATTTCTGGATTCGGTCTCCACGCAAGGCCCGCGATAGAAGCTATGCAATAGCTTAAAAAATAATAAAATAAATAAATAAATAAAATAAATAAATAAAATAAAATAAATTAATCTTTAAGTTTTATGGTTTTTATTGGCGGTATGGAAAAAGGTCTTACTTCATAAATCGTTCTGTTATCCTTGAACAGAGTATACTAAGGGCAGATTATACATAATTGAGCACGAACAGGATGTGAACGGTTTAAAGTTTTTTTTGCCATCAAGGTCTTCAACACCTTGTCAGGGGAATTATTAGAACTTCTTCAGTTTTATCCCTTCTACTAGATGGCTATTGACGCAGTTGTAACCCTGATCTGTCTCTTCGACTCTTATTTATTCGTTTTACTGTACGTTAAGTAAAACATTAACTGTCTAACTTGTCGACTTAAAATTTGGACTTGGTTAGTTAGTGTGATGTAATTATTGTAGTGATTCCCGCATGTCATGGAAACTTATTCCGGGGGTAAAAAAGCCTATGTGTTACTCCAGAATACACAATCTATCCCTATTTATTATAGAGTAAATATAATTGTAATCAGACGATTTACGAAATACAAATTGAGAAAAAAGTTGATACCAAATTATATTTATGTAGTTGCGTGTTCAAAAAACATCTTTGCATCTTCTCTCAGACATGTAAGTTATATCAACAAAATTCATTAGTCAAGTTTTATAAACAGCTAGTAAATGTATGACATCATCGTCCACTAATTCCGCCCTCCCCTTGACTGTTCCACCATATGGTCTCGTCAGTGCCGTCACTGACGTCTAATCTAGGATGTAGCGATGTAGGGAGCTTATTATTACCAAGTCGTGGAATTGACGTCTGCATATTAATGGACTTCCCCTGGTAAAAACCCAGTAAGCTATTTTGTATCATGTATTCGCTTCCTTCGTTTATTAAAGAATGTTTCATCACTACGATCTCAGAATACGTTCCATACTGTCTGGCATTTGATACAACATTATCATTCTGTATTCTCTTTTTCTATGCCGTAGCTTCTTGTACAGACGTACATACATACAGACTGTTTGAGTGAGTAATAAGAACCGGTTCTCTTACAATATAAATTTGATTGCATTGTAATCTCCAGCGTATCGCATGTGTCATTACTGCAGGATGTTTGTCTATTTACAATGTGAGTCTAGACGCTTTGTTCAGACATGTCTAGTTAGATTACAATTGTATATACTATCTGTAATGAATGTGTGACAATCATCCCGCTAGTTCAGTGTTCTATAAACGATCACAGACTGCTTTAGGTATCGTACACTGCTCTCAATCCTGAGATGGATGAGCATTTGGTGGTATTGCCATGAGAAGTAGTTAAGGAAGGCACGTTAAGCTGCTGGCATGAGGTTGACTGGTGGTCTTTAAGACCAGATGAAGTGTTTTTGAAAATATTAACGAACAACTATAGACAAATGAAACCAAACTGTAGTTTGTGTTTACACTGATAAGTGGAATCTGTGGTTATTTATTACCTACTGAGATTTTAATGAAAATCACCAACGACAAATAACAATCAATGCATGTATCCACTAGGTTAACTTACTTGACAAAATATCAATGAATGAGAAAAAAGACCTATAGAGTAGAGCAAACACACACCCATTCAGCCATCTGGAAATAGAGATGAGTTTCTTCTCACTAAATTCGAACAAAACTTAAAACCGAACAAGTTTGACGAAATACGGTACCTACTATCCCATGTATTTGAGAACTACGCACTTTAAACGGGCTATTATTTAAACAATGCGACAAAGTAAGTGTACACTTACAGGATACGTCCATCACCAGCCGTCTCCACAGAATTGTATCACAGTATAATAAATAAACAATAATACTTTATGAGCATACCGGCGATGTACGATTCCATTAAACTTTAAAATCTCTCTGCTTTGTAAGAAATGAACTCGCGCTACTGTGATCGATGGCATAAGATTATGAATGGGATGAACCTTTATGAATTGCTATTGTTTTTAATCTGTACAACTAAATTTCATTGATAGTCTGTTGTCGAAACAAAGAGAAGGTAAAGTAACTTATAAAGCTTTTAAAAATGTTAGCAGTAAACATTTGGTGGAAAGCGAACGGGGTTAATGGACGTAGAACGAATTACTGATGATGGTTTTTTAAAGAAATTTGTTTAAAGAATTTATAAGAAGTGGGGAATGCCTGAACAGACCAGACTGTGAAAAGTAGAAGCGGAATAATAAGAGAGATGTAACCCCGTCGAACAAACTTGGAGTGTCACCAGAAATAATTATATTATAATGATTATAAATTTCGCAAACTACATAATTTGTATCCTAATACATAATAATGTCATTTTAGATTAGATTAGATTAGATTAAACTTTATTGCACACCAATACAAAAATATACATATAAAGAGATTAAAGTAGTAAAAATGTACAGAGGCGGCCTTATCGCTAAAAAGCAATCTCTTACAGGCAACCTCAATTATTAATTTTATTCTGTAACTACTTTTGAATCCTCTTGAGAACTTGAATAAGGTACAGCGGGCAAAGAAAGTAGCTTAGCATGGAAGTTTACTTTACATTATGCTTTTAATAAGAATATAATTATATTGGTTTTACTAAATCATACCTACTTTAGTATTAAATTAGATATGATTCTATGCTTGAATAATTTGTTACAAACTGAACTAACGTACCGGTTAAATTTTTGAATGTATTTTGGATTGCGTATTAATCTAATTTTGAAGCTGACTGCATCTAATTAAAAGAGACAATGATAGAATTTTCTGAAAGTTCTCACGTCAGAATGTGAATGTTACATTTTCAGCTGACAACTTTAAAAATAAAAAGGACATTTCGGATTACTACGTCATAGAACATGTGCTGTGGATGAAGAGCAATGAACCCTTAAGACTAATAGTAGGTATTACAGATGTTACACATGGACAAGTTGCTAACAAGTAATCTTCATTCTTCAAATGTAAATTACTGAGTAAGCTAGAACTAGAGTCATATAAACTAGAAAAAAATATCTGCTTATGAGACTTCAAAAACGGTCACAATTTTACAGGCGCAGTATAATTTGTCCCTCAGAGAAACCCCATATCCAGATACATCCTCAGCTTCTTAATATCCTAACATAACTTACCACGAATGAAACTTAACCTCAGGATAAACCCCAATGGCAGGACACGGTGGAGACGAGTCCAGAAGCCACTTTCTCTGCTGAAGAAGGCCGCCGCGGGTCCTAGTGTATAGAGTCAAGTAGTCCATGAGTCTTTATCCATCCTTCGTCTCCCAACAAACCTACGACACTAAATTGCATTCCTCGCTTGTAGAAAAGTGTGTATGATTATAATTTCCTATGATCTCACGATAAGCCTTCATAAGTTTACTTTCAAATTCGTGAACAGTTCATTAGTTCACTTATAATAATATGGCATGCCAAATGCCAATCTGTTCAAACATGAGAATAATAACTGGAAGGAGGTACAATCCAACCACATTGTATTATAGCACTAACAAGATTTTGTTGAAAGTGGGTTGAGTTTGATTGAGCTTATTATAGTAATGATGGTCTTCAAGCATAGAACTCGCTGTGTGAAATTAATCTCATTTCCTGGTTCAATTGAAGAAGTGTATAATAGCAAAGAATGAAACCTGCTCCCTCGTCTTAAAGCAATCTAAATTGAGTATTTATTGGTACTATCACAATATTACATTTTTTTCATCCACGGTATTAAAAGTACTAACAAGGAAATATACTTTGTAAAATGTAACAAATAGATGCTAAATAAAATGCAATGCAATATTCTGGTACATGTAAATGTTTTATTTTACATCGCGAAAAAAACAAGTGTTATAGGTTTACGTTACCAGGACTCAGTAAATACAAATTCTCTACTTTTCATTCAGACGTGATCTCATTCTCAACCAATTCTTTATACTATGTACTTAACCCTTAACCTTGTATTTATTATGTATTACTAGTAAACATATTTTTTTTAAAAGTGTCTCCAAATATAGTTTAATATAAATAATGGCTTGCATTTAAATTAAGTTACTTTTCCGATTATAACATATGATAAATTTCGTACACCCACTCACAAAGCACGTACCTAATTAACACATGCACAGATGGCCTGTTCAGTTTCATAGCTACTGTTAACAGATAATCCTAATTTTATATTACAACACGCGTAATATGGTTTCCTATTTCTATGAATATTAATACCCGATTACTATTCATTTATCACAATTTATATGACAATTATTATGTTACAACAAAACCGTGACTAACAAAAATGGTTTTGAGAATCCAGCAATCATTTGTTGGCGCGCGCTGACCAATTCTTTCCACTCCATTATAAATCATTGGAATTCAGCTTCATCCAGTGAATGATTCCGAATCAACAGGTTATTAATCGCATGGTTTCCGATATAAGTGTTCGTTGTATGGAACTATGAGGTTCATAAGCCACGGTGTAATTAGTAGAGGCAGCGATCCGCAAAATGGATTGTACGGCTGGATCGGTGCGGGCAAGCAGTCACTATACGCATTACAATAGTGGACACGCACGAATGAACGCAACTCTTCAAATAACTGTGAAATAGGAAAGTTTAAAAGAGCGTGAACGGTGACACGACACGCTTTATCTAAGATTTTTCCTTTTTCAATAGATGTCACCAGAAATTTCGAACAAAGCACAAAGCCGAGCTTGAAAGCTAGGCAAAGCTGAAAGAATTGTGAGGTTGACAGTTATATATTGTAGGAAGTAAAGTCACATTTTTGTAGTGTCGTAAACAGTTATTTACTATCTGTACGTAGTAAGTAACTCTTTCCAACACTGGGACTTATTTACGGATTTTCAAATTTGCTAAGATAATTTTGAACATGATGGACACCATATTTTTTGTTGCTGACTGTACTAGTAAGAAAGAGAATCAATTAGTACAAGCCTTAAGGCAATGTTACTTGCGTTCAGTGGAATTCCTTGTGTAGTCTGCCTGTGTGGTCGCCCATCATTATCTGAACAAACGTATTCCACACGAATCTTAATAATAACTACCCACACAACCTTTTCACTGTAATTTTTACTCAATAATTTCTCATTCAAAAAATTAGTGTCATGATAGCGATAAGTACTTTTACTTAATGAGTGGTTACCTATATTCTTATTGTTGTGGTCTTATTAAATATTTGTCAGTAAAATTGCATCTTATGCGTTAAGTTTTGGTTTTCGGTACGCATTTTTTGCGCTACTCATCGTTTCAATGTTTTATTTTGGCAAAAGCTCACTTCTGCTGTTAGAGTTTTAGTATAGTAGATTGTTCACCGAGGGTGGAAAGAATCAATTCCCGAGGTATTTAGGTTATAGTCCGAGTCGGAATTGATTCTTTTACCCGAGTTAAACACTCTACTTTTCATTTCAAATACGAGGAAAATAAAACTAATAATAATATTCAAACCTTACCATAAAAGATTATTACCAATGACTGTTACAGATAAATAAATAAATGGTTTAAAAAACCCTAGAAAAAAACGCTTTTATAATGCACGAAAAAACCAAAAATAAATTATGGATCGTTCAAGTGGCCTCTATTTCTGGGCTGAAGTGTAAACTATGTGCTTTTAGTTATAATATTTGATTGCAAAAGCGTGGGGCGCTGGAACGGGAAAGACTTTCCTGGCGGAAGCTGCATGATGTCTTGTCAGATTAAGGATAAGGTCACATTTATAAAAGCGTGTTTATCTCGTGTTTTTTATTAATTTAACTATTAATTTACACTGTCACGCTTTTATATATCTATTGGGACTTTTGCTATTATTAATATCATTTTAAATTTCGGAAATGTGTTAACGATGATAGGCTTTAATTGAAATGCATAACATACTTACTTGAAAAGTGAAGTAGTTAATCACGCCTACGCATTTTCAACACCCACTTTTGCCAGTTTTTCGTGACGCCCGCGTAATAGGAGCAAACCTATTACCGTTACGGATCTCTATTAGATAATTCATAGGTAGGTCCTTAAAGTATCGGCATTCCGAGATATTTAGTACAATATGTAGTAATCACGTAATAGGAATACAAACGCATATATCCCCAAGCGGGTTTTAACGGTAACCAAAGATATCTCGTTCTCAAGAACAAGAACAAGAACTCTACATTTTGCCACTTTTAACGTATTCCTTTCATGTATCTACTTAATTGCCTGAAAGAAGAGGCGTTGTTACCTTTGGCAGCATAAACGTTATGCTCTTGTGCGGCCTCATGCAGCTTTCGCCAGGATTTTTATTATATAAGTATTAGTATTACCTAATAGGAATTTGCTTACAAAAAAGTCATTCTTGTTCTAGCGCCCCACGCTTTTACAATCAAATATTATAACTAAAAGCACATAGTTTACACTTCAGCCCAGAAATAGAGGCAACTTGAACGATCCATAATTTATTTTTGGTTTTTTCGTGCATTATAAAAGCGTATTTTTCTAGGGTTTTTTAAACCATTTATTTATTTTATACTTTTTAGTCACAACATTTATACCTTAACTAGCTGTTCCCTGCGGCTTCATCCGCGTAGAAGTCGTTATCGCATAAAATCATTACCCTCCTTTCGTGCAGTCAGTTAAAAAGTAGCCTATGTCCTTCCCTTAAACTCAAACTATCTTTATAACAAATTTCACCAACATCGGTTCAGTGATTTAGTCGTGAAAACGTAACAGACAGACAGACAGAGTTACTTTCGCATTTATAATATTAGAAGGGATTTCTGTATTACATGGTGTTTTGTCTGAGTTCGACTAATGTGAAAATATTTCATTATTCTCTAATACATATACATTTTCTGCAGGTACCTATGTCAATATTTACACTCAATATTAACTTCAATATATAACAGGTTTGTTACCTATAACCTTAAACCCTAATCGTGGTCTAAGTTCATTACGCGACTTTTCTAACAAATCCAAACACAGCTATGATACGATATTCCATCATGAAGTTCCAGTGCATATCTTCCGGCTCCATCATCGGATCAGTTCGACAGTACCATATTATTGTATTGTCATCAGAACTATATACAGCTGCCAATTTTCATGACGCTACGATCCTTGGAAGCTGTTTAAATTAGCTACCTTAGATTTCACTTTTTCCATCGAAGTTTCAGTGCCTATCTACTGGCTCCATCATCATATCAGTTTGATAGTACCATATTATTGTACTGTCATCAGTACTACATACAGCTGCCAATTTTCATGACGCTACGATCCTTGGAAGCTGGTTAAATTAGCTACCTTAGATTCCACTTGTTTTCTGTGCCTATCTTCCGGCTCCATCATCATATCAGTTCGACGGTTCCATATTATTGTATTGTCATCAGAACTACATACAGCTGCCAATTTTCATGACGCTACGATCCTTGGAAGCTGGTTAAATTAGCTACCTTAGATTCCACTTTTTCCATCGAAGTTTCAGTGCCTATCTACCGGCTCCATCATCATATCAGTTTGATAGTACCATATTATTGTACTGTCATCAGAACTACATACAGCTGCCAATTTTCATGACGCTACGATCCTTGGAAGCTGGTTAAATTAGCTACCTTAGATTCCACTTGTTTTCTGTGCCTATCTTCCGGCTCCATCATCATATCAGTTCGACAGTTCCATATTATTGTATTGTCATCAGAACTACATACAGCTACCAATTTTGATGACGCTACGATCCTTGGAAGCTGGTTAAATTAGCTACCTTAGATTCCACTTTTTCCATCGAAGTTTCAGTGCCTACCTTCCGGCTTCATCATCATATCAGTTTGATAGTACCATATTATTGTATTGTCATCAGATCTACATACAGCTGCCAATTTTCATGACGCTACGATCCTTGGAAGCTGGTTAAATTAGCTACCTTAGATTCCACTTGTTTTCTGTGCCTATCTTGCGGCTCCATCATCATATCAGTTTGACAGTACCATATTATTGTATTGTCATCAGAACTACATACATCTGCCAATTTTCTAGACGCTACGATCCTTGGAAGATGGTTAAATTAGTATCCTTAGATTCCATTACATTGTTAGTTACATACACGACGACCTAATAAAAGCTTATTAATAACGACTACATTATGTCGACTTTTTAAATTTCAAATATGGAACTCACCGCGTTGCAGAGATTCCGCTCTAAGAAATTTTCGCTAAGTTCAGACTGGCTGTTTGGAAGGTCGCATGGCCGCAGCATTTTTTTTTACACAAATCTCTTCACTATTACAGCAGACCTGTCAGCACTCAGCAGTTCTATTTTTAAAGTTCATTCCGGCCCTTAGGTGGGAAGTAATTTGTATGAGTTTTTCCCTCCCTAGGGAGGGAAACAGCATTTTCCACCCAATAGTCAGATCAAGAAAACACTATTTTCCGAGTATGAGAAATGAAAAGGTTTTTTACTTATTCTATTTCGGGGCTGTATAAATAAGCAAAGAATTTATATTGGAGTTCCATGAAGTAATAAATAATTAGGAGTATGCATGTGGCTTTTTTCATAACGTGGGGAATGAATTTACACACCATCATTAAGCGAGTGGTCACACTGCCTGGTCACTACTCCGTTGCCCGGAATGCACCGCGATGAGGATCTGAACCAATGGGGTCCCCAAAATGTTGTAGAGCCTAGCCTAGCCTGTCTAGATGTATGTATGTAACTATGTACCATTTACACATGAGGTTAGGACGCAAAAGAAAGATCTTGGTAGGGGCCTATTGGGCTGTATGTTATTAGAAAATTTATTTATGACCCCATCAAGCTCTTTTTCAGAATTCCATGTTTACGCATCCCATGGGAAGTTTTTCCAGGAATAAAAAGTAGCTTTGGTGTCATTCCAGACTACACTCTGTACCTATCTGTACCAAATTTCAGCTAGATCCGTTCGGCCGTTAAAACGTGAAAGAGGAACAAACATCTACACACTCACACTTACAAACTATTGCATTTATAATATTAGTAAGATTCTATTTTAGTATAGATATGATTAGTAGTAGGAAGTCAGTCAGTTGGGCACTAATACACACAGCCTACGCAGAGCACTGTAATAACAGTAAATTCCCTATCTTTGCTCAGAATTTATGGAAGCTTTGTATCTTAAACTGCAAATAGTTTAGCAGGGTAGCCATCATTTATCTTCAACATTACCAACATTAATGACTTGTTTTGTTGTTATTACGCGTTAAACGAATCCCTGCTTCTCTACTAATATAATGTAACTCTGACTTTTATGCTTCCTCATCCGAATCGCTGTACCAGTTCTGATGAACTTTAGTTTCGAGATTGACTAGAACTGAAAAAACATAGACCTTTTATCCTGAAAAAGGGCTAGAAAGAGTAGAAATAGGAAATAAAATGAAAGCTTATATCGGCAGAATAGCCGTGAGCAGAGCCGCTGCGAAAAGCTGCTAATCATAATTTAAATTTAAGCACAAATTCCTTGGCTTTCCATAGAACATTTTCAAGTATGACTGCATTAAAAGTCATAATATTTATGTCCAGATCTAAGTGTGTTACGTAATACACTTGAAATGGTTCTGCAGAGTGCTAATAATTAAAATTACAGTCGAGACTTCGAAGGACTCCATGAATCACAACGAATCATTAACTTGCGACAAAGCTCACACAGCCTTTTGTCTTGCAATTTGATATTAAAAGGACGCAGCTCGTATACTATATTTACGAATTATGAGTCACCAGGAACGATCTTGAATTCAGAATGAGTTTTTGGCGCCACTATCGTCACGTATGCTTTTAGATTATAAATTGATGATTTTTTTATGATGCAAAGAAGGGTTAACTAAGTATGTACGGATGTATGTATGTGGAAGTATGTACGGAATGCTCATATTTTTTTCTTGTTATCAGTATACTGTTCAACCCTTCCACGGCTACCTATCTCAAAGGAAGATTTGAATTCCTTCCTGATACCCACTCGAAGTGCCTGAGATCATCGGAGATTTGATACTGAAAGTGCCATCACATTCCACAAAATTTTGAAATAATTCATTTACTATACTGGCAATGCGATTGTGGAATGTGCTGAAGCCGAAAAATTAAGATTTTGAGTTTGTCTTGATTTTTTAATTTACATCTAGTACATTTGAAACAAATATTTCGCAAAAAATATTCCCTTCTTTCATACTTAGTAATTAACTGGTGAGTAAGCAAGGAACTTAGTTGAAGGATTGAAAGCAAACATATAGACGCCAAGACGAAAAATATGATGAAAACATAGCAGCCTAAGAGCTTCAAAATGGGAGCTTTTTATAAACCGGGAATAACACTCTGATGATAATATTCTTACATACATACATATGGCCTTTATCCCCGAAGGGGTAGGCAGAGGCATTTTATATGCCCACACTACACTTTTCTAGAACTTGTCCCAAGTAATAGGTGGTGAGTCGTATTGCCGTGTTGAGAAGGCGCAGGTTGTGACTGCCCGCTGTTAAAAAATTTTCAAGCCGCCTAAAGAGGCCTTCAACTTGGGTTAACAACCACCATTTTACTGGCAACCGGGTACAACGGCCTAACGTGCCTTTTGCAAACACGGAAACGCTCAAATAAATGTCACAATGTGGTCACATGGATGGTCACCCATTCAAGGACTGGCAATTGTGAAAGTTGCTTACTGCAGAGATCGTTTACAGAACATTGAGTCAGCGGGGCCACGAGCACTTCAGTCCGCAGGGCCATTAGCGCTTCGATAATATTCTTACTATTAAATAATGAAAGAAAGAAAGCATGAAAAGAAACATGAAAGTTGAAGAAGCAAGTGAGGTGTGTATGGACCGTGCCGTGTGGCGCTCGGTTCTTTCTGCCTACCCGCAAGGGATTTGGCGTGAAGATAGTTGTAGTTGTAGTAAATAATGATAAATACTAATATTAGAAAATCAGAGCAGCTACTTGATCTCCCACACTAAAGAGGTCTTAAAGCTCAACAGATGTTATGTAGGAGAAAATAGAGTGGGCGGCTATGCCAAGATTGATGTATCTATTATAACTGGACAAGTACAGATAGACCAGCCACCATTAATATAAACGAAGACACAACTTTAAGTCGTTGTTCTGTTAAATTAAGTTATTTATTAAGTAGTTCAAAATGGGTGGTATTTAACATACGTACAGATATATTCTTCAAAGAAGTAATTGAGGCAATAACCGCTCACATTTTACCAGTAATATTTGAACCCAAACAGAAGGTGTGGAGACTATTATTGAAATGCAGACAAAACCGGAGCAGGATGAGTAAGATGTGTAAAGCAATGATCGTTTATAAAACACAGTGAGAAAAGCAAGGGGTTCTATCAGATAAAAAGCTATACAGCTTTTTATCTGATAGAAGTAACACTTTGGTAGAAGATAACACTTTCTAGAATCTATTGAATATCAAGTCATATTTCGGGGAAGCCTAATGGGGGCCAACTGACTGAAACGAAGACTATAATAGCCACAAGAACCGTCTACCCGACCCAATAATTTTAAAAAATATGTACATAATTTAAGCAAAATCGCATTCGATATACAATCCTAATGCTCCAAACAGTTTCCGTCTCTAGTAACAGGAAAACGAGTGAAATGTTTGTAGGTACATAAAAGAAACTTCACGAAATAATGGTGTCTGAAACTAGAGCTCATTGAACCAAAACACGACTGTAAATCTTATGCAATGAGGTTGCATTTTAAATGCACGTCGTAAAGTGCGATTTGTTTTGACTGCGAATATTAGTTTTACAGACGGGTCGATGCCCTGTGACGTCATTCTGAATGCTGCCCCATCTCCTCATTCTTTGAGCTTAAAAATAATATTCATAAAATACTACTTTGATTTGAAGGTAAAAGGACATTGCGTTTATCAACTGCATTACAACGAGGTTGTAAATTCGATGATTCTTACTTTATTTGTGGATTCATTACGATCGATGACACTTGGACAGTGTTATACCCACGCTGCTCAAAAAACCTTCTTTCTTCTTTTGAAGAATTCCATCCTGTACACGTTTGGCAAATAGAGCCTCCCAGACGATCTACGGAATTCCTCTGTATTTCACGTAAAAACGGTATGATTTTTAAACTATCGCGGTTTTTAACACTCATACATAAAGAATTCGGAACTTTACGCGAAATAAAATTAATAAAGTTCGCGCGAAGTCCCGAATTAAAAGTTAAAACGGTATGTCTGGTAGAAATTCGTAAACCATGTACTAAAATTTACCTTATAAATAGAAATAAGTGGATATTTATACCACAAATATGGTTACGATTACTTTATTCATCAACTCCCTTTTACCATTAAAAAGAAGACAAACAGATGCATTGTCCCGAAATGTTCTCAACTTTGGCTCAAAAGGTTCTTATCACAAAGCGTACTATCCTATAATGTAGGCCTTGTTTGGCGGCACAACTCCAACATCTTGTAAAACTAATGAGTATGACCGACCACACCGATTTCGTCTTCAAAAAATGTTTGCCTACGATAATTCCCACGCGTGTTCTATCTGTTCACAAACTATAGATATTTGCTCAAATCTAATGGATAAATATTTAAATTAGGTATACTATAAACATACTTAAAGTAACCCTCGGTAATACTACACCGGGCGCGTTCATAAAGGCTGTCTTTCATCTCATAAATAAGCGTTCCAAGATGCTATGGGTGTTCTACAAAAAAGTATTACAACGGATGCACGGATCAGCCTGTATTGAAAGATATTTTAATGAGTTACCGGCTACCGTAATATGATCCTTGAACACCAAACGTGTTTTATGTAGCTTTAGGCTTTTTTATAATTCTCATCATAGCCGAGATAAGTAATAGAATAATCAGATCTCACAAACCACTGAATATGTACGAATTGTGACAATAGATTTTTTTTTTATAAGGCGAGAGTGAATTCTTTATTTTTATTTATTTTTCCCAAAAAAATACAATATTCTTAATTCATAGTGTGTTTTAACTATGGTACTTATACATTTAATTCACAATAAACATTATAATTTTTGGGACTGGTGCCTAAACTAGCCAAAACTAAAAAAAAGATATTAACATAATGATGTCAAAATCAATCATTTGATAAAAACAAATTATTTTACTACTTTTGACACTTGGATCTCCGAGGTTAAATCTGAATTCGACACTTTTTGAAAGTGTAAAAGTAAAGTTATTATTATTAAACTTTGAACTAAGGTCTACTCGTAACCACGACTAAATTATGGTAACACATACCTATCGCCAAAACGTCAAGTTGAGCATTTTCTCAAAAAACATTAATAGTACGAAATAAAGACCCAAAAATCACAAAATACAAATCGCGTGAGTTTACAGATATTTGTAGCTTTCAAGTCATTAAAAATAAATACTAACTTCTGAGAAATACTACTGCAACTTTCAAACAACACATAAAAAACTTAAACGCCAAAAAGTCTTTTCTAAAATGCTTATAAGTCTGTATACCAATAAATAATCGTTTTTTATTCAAAGCACACGCTTATCGATTCAATATTAACCATTGTTTACAACTAATGTAATAAAAAATAATAAGCCCGCCCGACGATGCCTATCTTAGGCATCGTCGGGCGGGCGGCGTGAGGCGGCCTTACCTCGTACAGATTGGATAATAAAGGCTATAACACACAATCTACATCATAGAAAGTGCCACAATTACGCTGTTTACACACCATCAGAGTTTATCAAATTTTACAGATTGGATCTACAACAACCCTATTATTATTATATTTAAATCAATTACTGTGATTATATTTGTGTTGCAAGCACGTCTAGTGGGCGTCGGAATTCATTCAACTGTAATTAATGGCTGTTTGATAAGCGGCAAAACACTTTAGATTAAAATAGAAGGCTTATTACTTATTGATATGTACTTGTAAGCTTTCTGACACGTTTTAGTGCAACAGGCGTCGGAGTAAGCGGTAAAATGAATAAGCTTCGAAATTTTTAACAAAGGAACAAAATACACTCGAGAGCAATGAATCCGGTAGGCTGATTACGTATAAAACAGCGATCAGCGATAATCGCGCAATCATTGCGCAATCATCGCACGATTTATCGCTGGTGGCGGAAAAAATGGTATTACGTTAAATTCTATAGCAAATCGTTCGCTAATCGCTACGTCGCACTTATCACTACGAAACTAGCGCCATAAACAATTACGTGGCGATCACTGAAAACTGGGAACTGTCGCATCTGTTGGGCATTTCATTAGTGTATGTGTGTGCTGAGAGACCACTTTTATTTTTTCAGTTTAACTAACAATAGTGCATAGTAAAATTTGCGAAAATATTTGTAAAGCTTAGTGATCGGTTAGAAAGCGCGTCCGAACACGTGCTCGCAGCACTATTGTTAGTTAAACTGCAAAAATCCGCAAAAATTGAAAGTGGTCTCTCAGTACACACATACACTAATAAAATATCGAAATCGCTGCCTGGAGGTTGTCAAAAACGATACGTAATACGAAATTATCGCCAGATCACTGCCGCAGTATAGCACAAATGCGCTTTTTAATTTACTGATTGTCCTACAGAGGCAGCACCGTCGCTAGTTGGCAATGGCAAAACGATCGTTGATACGTAATACGAAACAGTCAACAAACAGCGATTATCGCGCGATTTCCGCGAGATTATCGCTATCGCTTGCCTATTGTAACATACGTAATAAGCCTGCGGGTCACTTAAAGAATCCTAAAAATCTCGGAAACTAAAAATGCTAGGTTAATGCAATAAATTGTATTTAATAGACAATGTAATACTCCTTAAATGAAGGTATTAAAACTTCTTAGTTATTGTAAAGTTATATCATAAAAAAATCAAATTTGAAAAAGGGCCACTTTCGAAGATGGAACTACGAAATTACAGCATTTGGTGTTGCTTTTGTTTGTAATCTGTCATTTATGTGGGTACATAAACCATGTTGATAGTGCTCTATATTCATTAATCAAGCTGAAATTATGTCGCTTACGCCTAAAGAATGCACCAGAATACTTACAATGCTGGAAACCGGCCGGAGTCAGCGCGATACAGCCAGGACTGTCGGTGTGTCGCTGTCAACAGTACAAAGAGTTCTCCGACGTTACGAAGAAACTGGTTCTAACCTACGCAGACCAGGAACGGGCAGAACCAGGTGTACCACAGCACGAGAAGACCGATACTTGGTGAACACCATGCTTCGAAATCGCTTTCTCACAGGAACTGAACTCACCAATCAGTTTCGACGCCTCGGAGGAAGTAACCCAAGTGCATGGACAGTAAGACGTCGGCTTGCTGAATCTAACTTAAAACCCCTTAGACCTGCAAACGGCCCTAAACTGGAGCGTGGGCATCGTATTTCGAGACTAAGGTATGCCCAGAGCCACGTAAATTGGAGTATTGAAGATTGGTCAAAAGTTATGTTCTCCGACGAATCAAAATTTATGCTCTACAAGCACGATGGAAGACACAGAGTGTATCGAAGACCAGGGGAAAGATTCAAGCAAGCATGCATCGAAGAAAAAGTAGCCTACGGTGGTGGGTCTGTACTTGTGTGGGCCGGAATTTCTTCTGAAAGTCGCACAGAGCTGGTGATCATAGAAAACGGCTCTTTAACTAGCGTAAGATATGTGGAAGAAATCCTCAATGATCACGTTGGTCCATTTATGGTCAATTTAGGTGAGGATGCTATATTTATGCATGACAATGCCCGACCTCATACAGGTAGGATTGTGAATGACTACCTTCAAGAGATGAACATTACTCGTATGGAGTGGCCAGCGCGCAGCCCGGATATCAACCCGATCGAGCATGCTTGGGACGAGCTAGGCAGATGCGTAAAACAACGAAACCCTCCCCCAATCACGCTTCGTGAGCTCAAAATTGCTCTCACAGAGGAATGGGAGAATATTCCCCAAAATCGTATAAGGAACTTGGTGTACAGCATGCCAAACCGCGTAAACGCAGTAATGGAAGCACGAGGAGGCAATACGAAGTATTAAAATTCAAGAAAATCGTAATAAAGTTCAAAAATTTCATGTTTCCTATTTTTGTTTTAAGGAGAGATCGGCAGTTTTTTCTTTATGTAATTTTGTGTTAATAAAATGTATGGTGACTCATATTTTTTTTACTTTCATTTAAGGAGTATTACATTGTCTATTAAATACAATTTATTGCATTAACCTATCATTTTTAGTTTCCGAGATTTTTAACATTCTTTAAGTGACCCGGATTCATTGCTCTCGAGTGTATATCTATTGACAGATGATGACTTCAGTTATGGTTATGTTGGTACGATCAGCTTTAGGTTTCATCTTGATTTTCTGCTTTAACCAGAATCTGAAAGAACAAAAAATCTAACTTTAATGTTGAAAGTATTATTAGTCTGTAGTCTCTAGACTCTGACTCTTTAGTCTAAACTCTAGACTTGAGAAATCATGTACACGGAGTCGCGAATATTCAATCAGATCAATCACGTCAGTTTTTTTAGACCGAATTGTACTAAGCAATCATGGCTGTTTTGTACGATCTAATTGTACTAAGTTTTACACTGAACTATTTGTAAGGAGACAGCTTCTCAAATTACATTAGATGCTTTGTTATATATCCTGTAGATGCATAAAAACTTTCGATCCGAGCTTTTCTGCTACTTTTTCTATAAACTAGAAAGCTATTTCCATATTTAGTAACTTCACGAAGAACCTGGCGTCTTGGAAGTATAAGAAGCATTTACATGGCCATTTTTTGGCTTTGGCCTAGACTGGCTATCTATAGGTATTTATTGTATTTTTTTAAACAATAGATGGTGCCTACCTACTAAAGGTTAGTAGAAGTCCAAGGGAACTTTCAATCTGTTGAATTAATTAACATCTAAAAGCATGGGAGGTCCTGCCAAACAAAACGTTGTTATGTGGACAGTAATGATCGACTACTTAAATACTTTTTTGTGCGAGTGGAATTTTGTAAATTACCGAAGCGACCAGACGTATTGGGAGCATGGTCAAAATAATGAATATTTTCCAATTCAAGCATTTTTCATTGAAATTCCAGAAGCAGCTATAGGTATAACCCACCACCCACGATGTATGACCATTAAAATACTGCTTTCCTGGATAATGGAACAAAATCTCATATAATCGGTTGCCTTGTCTCACTGACTTATCATCTGACCTATCCTAGAACTTGGTAAAGGCGATACATAATTCCCCTCTCTGCGTCTAGTAGCCACACACAAAGTTGTCCCGCAACCCAGTCTGTGCTAGTTTTTGTCAGTTTATGCATTGCATTATCTAAATAAAATACTATAGGTATTAGTGTAACTATCAAAGCTTCTCTACATTGCAAACCAATGCAAGATTATAATAAAATCCCGACGGTTACAGGTCTCGTCAGGTCATTTTTAAGTCTGACTAGTTTTCCTCACGACTTGAGTTGGAATGCCGTCAATTTGAGGAGCACGTTTACGACTTTCGCTAAAGAGATTGCAGGATATTATAATGTTTTTATAGTTTGCCCGTCGAATATCTTATAAGTAAGTAGTTTGGGAATTTATCGGGAATAAATGTTACCGAGAGATTTATTGTAAAGCTATTACAGTAATGTGAAATTGTATTAACAAGATTGCTAATACATTTTAGAGACATTCACATGATCGATTCTCTGTCGAATCATAGAAACTTGGAACTCTCTACTACCGGACGCTATTGTTCTTCTCACAACCCCGGGTTCTTCAAGTAGAGCTTAAATACGCACATGAATGGGCCCACAACTTGAGGGCCCCTAACGAGTCGTGTGTACTTACTGTGAGGGTGAATCTCAATTTGCTATATAGATGTCGAAACGTATTTTTAACCGACTTCAAAAAAAGGAGGAGGTTCTCAATTCGTCTGTATGTATTTTTTTTTATGTATGTCAGGCGATATTTCCGTCAATTATAGACGGATTTCAAAATTTATTTTTTTGTTGAATACGGTTTACTTCTGAGGTGGTCCCATTTTCACCAGGTCAGGATCTAATGATGGGATCCAGGAGAAAACGAGGGCAACCACCGAAAATTGTAGGGACAACAAGTGCACTTGTTAATTTTTT
The DNA here is from genome assembly GCA_933228765.1 of Miltochrista miniata. Classification (NCBI taxonomy): domain Eukaryota; kingdom Metazoa; phylum Arthropoda; class Insecta; order Lepidoptera; family Erebidae; genus Miltochrista; species Miltochrista miniata. The sequence goes on along the minus strand of OW121757.1, from coordinate 15,685,883 downwards.
AATTAAGTGCTTTAATGCTCTACACTTTAATGAAGGTCTGGAGTCGATCTGATGATAGAGTCGAAAGACAGTCGAGGGCATTCCTTAACAATTTACAGCAGTTACCTTGTGTTTGGGCTTGATTGATTTGTATTGATGAGAACTTTGCAGCTAGATTAATAGATCCGCTTTCAAAAAAAAAGGAAGTTCTCAATGTTTTATGTATGTTCACCGATATTTCCGTCAACTATAAACGGATTTAAATTGTTTTCTTTCTTGAATAGGGTTTACTTCTGAGGTGGTCCTATTTTAATCAGATCAGGATCTGATGATGGGATCCAGGAGAAATCGAGGGCAACCACCGAAAATTGTAGGGACAACCAGTGCATTTGTTAACTTTTTAATTCAGTGCTTTAATGTAGGTACTTACTACAATTTAATGAATATCTGGAGTCGATCTGATTATGGAACCGAAAGATAGTCGATGGAAATTCTTAACGATTTACAGCAGCTACCTTGTGTTTGGGCTTGATTGATTTGTATTGATGAAAACTTTTACCTAGATAGATATATTTTTCGGTTCACCCGTCACTTAAAATAATGAAAAAAAATTTTTCAATAAAAAATAAAACCGACTTCCAACAAATCCTGAAAAATAAAATTTACTTAGCACAAAGTAAAATGTATTTTGATTTATCAGATTTTATTCAATATAGTATTGAAGTTGGTGCCATGAATAATACCTACATAAACCTATGGGTTGACTTGGCGCCGACTTCAATATGATATTGAATAAAATCAGATAAATCAAAATACATATTACTTTGTGCCAAGTAAATTTTATTTTTCAGGATTTGTTGGAAGTCGGTTTTATTTTTTATTGAAAAATTTTTTACATACAACGATGAAAATGTGAGAATTATGCTGACTATCATAGATATCGAACTACATTCTTGAAATTACAACAGCGTAATAGTAAAGCGCGATGACTGAACGCTTACAGTTAAGTTCAACCTCAATCTCTCCAAAATACCCCGCCAAGTTCCCTACCAATTCTACGAATGTATAAAATAACCAATTGTATTGTATCATTCAACAAAGAGTGAAGTTGGTTCCTTGTCGGATAACCTGTGGCCTTTCGACACAATTGCGAGCGGGGACAGTTTATTGTGGCTGGAATAAACCTAATTGTAAGGGGGTCAATAGCATTGTTCAATAATAACATAACAGTGATAACAAGATGTACTTTTTTAATGAGATAGGAATAAAAGTCCTTTAAGAAAATAGGTTGCGTTTTATTCATTCTTACTTCACATAACATGTAGAAAACTCTAGTTACATTTATATATACTGTCAGGTAAAAGATTTTAACGAATATGCTTTAGAATTTGAGGTATGAGCCTAAAAATTGTTAGGTCCTTCATATATATTCTCATATTCGAAAAGGTTCCGAGCAATTTTAATATTAGTACACATTTAACATTGTGAACTAATAACCTGTTGTCGTTGCCCTAACGCTACAAGTTATCTCACCAAACTTAGACAGATTTAAAGGATCTTTGTCTAAAATTTTGCTGGTTCTAATAAAAGAAAAACTAAAACAGCAACCAAACAAACTTTCCTTATCCATAACACTCGTACTTTCCTCGCTAACTAGCACACACCTATTATTCGTTTATCGGAACACAATTACAATCGTGCTAACTATATTGGCTGTTGTACTGCTCACATTATAAGGTCAAATTAATTAGATCAACGTAACCAACTGAAGTGCTTATTAGACATTTTTAACGAGTAGACTTGCGTAAAAGGGTCTACGGAACCAGTCGTTTTAGTCGCAACTCCTGGAAAAAATACTGTAATTTCTACTGAGTACTGACTATTGTAGGTATGTACCTACTATATTTTGACTGCCTCGGTAGTGCATTCGGTAGTGTAACCGCCTACCGCGCTGAGGTTCCTCGTTCGATTCTTGAGTCGATCCAAATATTTGTGTGATCCACAAATGTTTGATTCGGAGTTTGAGTGTATAGAAATATGTCTATCAACTTATATTAGCTTAATTCGAGTTAGATGAGGTTGTGTGAGCATGTCCACAAATAATTGAATATGCACTAAATAACTGTTTATCTTTTTCAGGTAAGACATCGATTCTAAAACAACAAATAGGTATGTCAAAGGCACACATTGGGATTGAACGCGCCGGAATGTGTGTAGGCGCAAGGCGTTGAACAACTTGCACAATGCATCTCAACTTGAATCAAGATCAAGAGCAACATAATATAAACACTCCAAAGTATTCTAAATTTGAAAGTTATCTCCGTTATTTTGAATAGGCACTAGTAATACAAGATTTGGTCCAGTTGTGATATACATAATAAGATGATGCGTTAGTGAATGAGATGGCGAAGGCGTTATTTATTATGATTACGTAAGAGTTTACCAAATAAATATTGTGGGAACGGGCACCAAAATAGGCGTTTTATATATCTCATACATAAAAGAGCAATCGTGACTGACTGATCGATCGATCTGATGACAGAATTCTGATCGCATTTGGTTCAGAGGCAAATATATCCATAAATAGCTATTATGACGTGGGTAGGCATCTGCTGAGAATGGATTATGCAAAACTCCTTATTAAAGAAATAGGTAAAACGTCTCATCTTTGTTATATTATGAATTGCATTTGGCTTTAAAAAATATACTAAATAATGCCATTTTAAAAAGGTTAGAGATTTAATTCTTCAATACGATATACATCTACCAGTAATTGGTGCTTACAAAAAACGCAAATAAAAATTCTCACTAAAAATAACCATAATTTGTTTTAAAACCCCATTTCCGTTTATGACTTGAGAAAAATTAATGTATTCCCGAATCGCTAATCCGCAAAGCGTATCCAAAATTCTTAGCATTAATGAGGTCAACACTCCCAATTAAGACAGCAGTTTGTGTTTCCAGTGCCAAAAACAAGTTCCACATTTTAACTTTATTGTATTTGATTAAAACTGTGGCTTAGAAAAAATGGCAGTTATTGTTTTTGCAGAAATAGGCCTGCTATATCAAAAAGGTTAACTGAGCCTCAAAACCAGGCATCGGTCGCGGTCGAAAAGTTTTGACGATTAGGATTGGTCTGTGTGTGACCAGATTTCTGGAGAATAAATTTATTTATTGTTATTACAGATGGTTTCATATAGAGTTTTAATAAACTTATAGTTGACAATTGTTATACTTGTCAACTATATATCACTTACATAAAATGTTACATGCCTTTCATAGTAGGTGTACAATAATTTCAGTATGCACATGCAAAATGTATGTAAGGCTGGTGAGCTTTAAGAGCGACAGACATACATTGAGGTCAAAATACGAAAAGACAAAGCTTAGGCAGAACCAATGTAAGTCAGTAACGAGACTACTTGTCTTATTGCCATTCGGCACGAAAGTCTCCCGACACTGGATCACTGTGAGAACAGTGCCATAAAAGTCATTTCACACTTTACGACTTCTTGTTATTTTGCACGGTTGAGCCAACGCACATTGATAAGTTATGTGAAGGTGCTATTTTATTTCAACATGTTCATACCCTCAGTACGTAGAAACCATACCAGCATTTGCTAATAATATTAAAAATGCTACATTATGTTTAGTAAAGAACAAAATACCTTTATTGGGGTTTTATATTAAAAAAGAGTACTTACGTCCATTATTAATATGACTGCATGTGCGGGGCAAGACGTTGATTTTCTTCCACTAATTTCGACTTGATAATTCGATATTTCGACATGATTCCATTAATGACGACATTTTTCCAGGCTCAACACGTTGCAAATCGTAAACATCTTATCTCTTCTTCTTTCTTCTCAGGTCTAGACAATCAAGTACCTCTACACTCTTCTGATATGAAAATGTTAGATGAGTTGCATAAACGCATAAAAACGGTCATAATCTGAATAGAGAAGACCAAGTCATCTCTATAAATCTGAAGTTAGAGATTGTTTACACTACGCCTAAAACTGCAACTATAAGTATCTTTCACGTAACAAATAAAAATTATAACATTGTATCTTACGAGCCCTGATTAAAAGTACACACGTTCATCTGTAAAATAAGACATACAAAATCGTTAAAGCCCATCAATATTCAAATAAATTAAGGCACGAGCCATTTGGTCATGCCTCATCCTGCAACAGACACCCAAACATACTTTATAGAGCTCTTCAAGTGGGGAGATCAAATAACTTTAAGTTGCGGCATCTATTTGAGGTGTTAGGATTATCTCGAGTGCCTTTGACGTAGACTACCAAGTCTCAAGTCCTTCCGGTCAAGTGGAACCACTTAAAATAATTGTTTTATGAATAAGAAGCATATGGTTCTTGTATTATGATTATACCGTCGGTAATCATTTACTATGGCAAAGGTTACGTCAGATTAGAGCTAGTTATATTTTTTTATACATTACCTTTTTCAGACGGATGTAGATGATAAATATTTCATATTTATTTTATTAGTTTCGTGCTGATAATGTCATAATGGGCATAGGCCCTAATAGTCTATAACCTCTAGCGGCCCAAGGTCCTTTCAAATACCCTTATTAACTTATGTCATTACAGCCCAAACAAAAACTATAAATTTCTTATTTACCGCCCACGTCCTTTTTTAGGGACCAAAAACATTTCGTTGATTTTTTTTTGTAAACTACCGCCGTAGAATTTTTCTGTTTGATTTGTCAAACTCGTTAGTCTGTCGCGAAATGAATCTACTAGGTTCTCTGCCTAAAGAAAAAGAAAATAGTGCAATAAGAATATTTCCATCAAGGCGTCATCACGTCGTAAAAGTAAGCAGCAATTCAATCTTATTTTATTCTGGACATGTTACATTTCTTATTATAAAACATACACTATTTTAAAGCTATTGAATTACATTAAATAACAAATTAATTATTTTCGTTAAATTATTTGTATTTATTATAATTTATTAGTAGAAAAGCAATAGTCCCTCTGAATTCCCCTCAGGACGTAGTTTGCGTGAACTTTTATATTTTTAGTGCCTTGTAAGGGACTTCGGGCTTTAACGGAGTGTGTTAATTTTTATTTATTTGACTTTCTGCAACCAATATATAGATATAGAATAGTTACTGTACGACTTAGAAGGCCAGGACCAGGTCCAACCTTGATTTTAAGCCCTTACCCAATAATGGGCGTGCCTCAATTGACCAAGAATTCCGAATTTCCCCATGGTACCGCCATACTCATCAATAATGCGGCTTACAAAGAGGTCGTGGTAAAGAAAGGGGCTATGGCAGGGAAAGTCGTCGAGGAAACGTTCCAATAGACTTCGGCCTTCTCTTCATCTTCTATCGCAGCAGGGCATCTAGTAATTACATGATCTTAGAATAGTTACGATTCAGAAGAAAATAATTTAAAAAAAAATCAAATACATACATTTTGGTTTTATTACTAACGTTTATAAGTCCTATATTTCTGAAAAGTTGCTTATAAGCTATTTTTATAAACTTTTATATACTTTAATCGCCTATGTACCATATATCTACCCATATATACCCACATATCTTCCACAAAACTTGATGTTTAATGACTGAATTTCGGCCCAACGTCCTTTTAAAGACACTAATTGTATTTCTTGATTTAACTAGTCTACGATCATTTTAAAAAACTTTTCTAGGCCCTAGTGCAAATATTAAACCATTAAAAGCCCCTTACACCCCTTTTATTAAAAAATATTTTTTGGGCGTTAATTGATAAATATTTTTAGTCCGTTAGAAGGGACTTGGGCCGTAATCGAGAAGTTATGAAAATATGCGTGGGCCGCTAGAGGATAAGGTCAAGATCAACTCAAACGAATTGATATCATTGATTGTGATTGAAGTGTGTCGAAAGGTTGGGAACTATGAGCTTCATTGAGTTTTTCTAGGACCCAGGTTCTAATCTAACGCTAGGAAGATGAAAAGCAGAAAATTACGTAGTGTTTTCAGTGGCTGAAAATACGTCTAGTTTTAGGTAAATTCCGTTCGCTCTAAGTTTGCCGTTGATGTATAGGCGAAGTATGGGAGGCGACCGGCAAACTTACAGCGAACGGGTAGTAGTTTTGAAAAGGATACTCAAAATAGAGCAAGGTATGCATATAATGTAAAAAAATAAATAAGCGGCTTACAATCTGGAGTCTGCTTCAAGCTTGCAATGAATATAATAAATAGTCTTTCTTTTAAATAACATTGATTAAAGAGATCAGTTTAAATGATCATCCATGCTAATAAAATAAATATTATTCACAGTTACAAAAGACGTTAATTCATAATGTAAAAGACCACCCACATGATATCAGAATATCGAGATAGGTATCGTCTATAGGTATGTACAGTTTCCATGTTCTCTCAATGAAATAAACAAATCCATTGTGTGTTGTAGTGATTAGACCCGTCTGTTGGTCCGCCTGTCGTTACTCATATCCGTTGCTTGCGAGGATTTGTAGTAATCTCGTATGTAAGCCAAGACGCCTACTGACCGAGTTATACTATATTCGTGTATTGAACTATTGCTCTTTGTTTTATTTTTTTATTGGGTCAGCTTTAAGCGTGTTTACTATGATTTCAAAACATGCCGTTGATTTTTATATTTTTTTTTATTTAAAACTTTATGCACAAATTCGTACAAAGGTGGACTTAATATTGTTTTGTATTTAATTACATTTTCATTTGTGTGGTTGAGTACACATTTATCTGCTACTATCTAGCAGTTAAAAGTTATCTAGTTGTTGAAGGTCTTATGGGCGGCTTGAATAATTTCAGCTGCGGGTCATCACCACCTGCGCATGTCCATTTTTCAACACGGCTATACGTGGGACACAATACTGTAAGGTGATATGAGGGCGTATACTATGCCTCTGCCTTCCCCTTCGGGGATAAAGGCGTGACTATATGTATGTATGTAATTAGCAGTCGAATTATGATGCACGTAGATCACTCGTATCATCTTTGATCTTAGTTGCTTTCCATTACGTTTATGGCTACGGCTTAAAGCTCTGCATTGATTTTTCAGTCAGTGACTCAGGTTATTCTCTTTTGAAATATTTAGATGCCAGAGAGACACCAGAGTCCTTGTCCTAGTCCTAGATGCAAAAGTCTTGCCTTGGAAGTATTTCGTTTTGTATTAGGGATCTTGGTAGGTTACATTCGATCGAGAGTATCTTTACCAGATTTAAATCACTATCAACATATTTATACGTTTCTAAGCGTGAGACTTGAGAATTTACGTTTACACTTTCAATGGTTAGTTGATGTCTTGTTTACCTTTCCTTACGACGACAAAATAATTACATACTATCAATCTTCTGCGAAAGTGTCTATCGTGATTATCATAAACATACATAGGTACATAATGGCCACGCCTTTATTCCCGAAGGGGTAGGCAGAAGCATATTACGGGCCCATATTTAACCTTTTTTTTTTATTTGTCCCACGTAATAGGTGGTGAGCCGTATTGCCGTGTTGTAATGGACAGGCGCAGGTTGTGACTGCCTGCTCTTGAAATTTTTCAGGCCGCTCATAAAGGCCTTCAACTTAGCTAAACGACTGTTATTTTACTGGCAACCGGAACCAACGGCTTAACGTGCCTTTCGAAGCACGAAAACGCTCAAATAAATGTCATAAAGTGGTCACATGGATGGTCACCCATCCAAGGATCGGCCATAGTGAAAGTTGCTTACTGCAGTGATCGTTTACAGAACACTGAGTCCGCGTGGCCACGAGCGCTTCTATTATTATCATACTCTCTTATTTACCATTTAATACCCATTTCAATGGAGATAGAAAGTATTTAAATAAAGTCGTTCCTTATCAACTTCATTGCCTATTTTACATGACTAGTAATTTGGTTATAAGTGTTGAAGGGCCGTTGCAAGGTCCATTGAAGAAATAGTTGTACACTATTAAGCTTGTTTATGAAGTTTAGGTTTATCAAATAGATAAGGATTTATCTAAACGTTTATCTTTAAGCACTTTATATAGATAGAGGCAATAAGTTAGTAGTTTTAAACGTTCTTGGTTATATAGTTTATTATGAAACTAGTATTTGGGGTGTAGTTTCTACAGCATTATACAATTTTAGGTTGATTTCCAATTATCATCCCAAGTTTTTATCAGGCTGTATTCATAGTTCGTACTGACGTCCGAGTTCGTTTTCCTAAGCTTGCCTCTTAACATAGTTTGATCTTCAGACAATAGTAGCTGTAGTGTGTTGCTGTGTCCTGGGATATCCTTCCGAAGGCTTACCCGGGGCTCTGAACCGTAGGCTGTTAGGCAGGATACTTTTGGTTTTCAGTAAGTAGGAATCCGGCTTAGCATCCATGTAGGATTTTCCTCACCTTAAAAAAAGAGTGTTGCTGTAGTTTATTGAAATGGTCAATTATTAAGTTAAGGTGGTCAATTACTTTCTGGAGTTCTTGGTGAAACATTTGCATTCTTATAAAACTTTGTTTATTCTTATAAAACTAACGAACAAACTTCACTCTCTCCAGTTTTATCTTCTTGATTTACTTAGTTGTCAAGATCAACATTGAATAATTCATACTTTAAAAATATTTTTAGGAACTAGTCATAAACATTAGCTCGTACTCGTATTCAAATAGTTCTCTGCGACTTCTGTGAAATTCTCATAAATGTAAAGTATGACGTCAAACGCTATGACACGCCACACGCCACCCTAAGCACATGTGGTATATTGTTTCCCTTCCCCATGACTCATCTGCTCCAGTAATGAGAGTAATTGCCTCTTTTCTCACATCGTGATTCATTATTGAAGGAACGAGACTCGACGCGGCACCAACTTTGTGTTACACTCGTTTTAATTTAACTGTGAGTCAACAGATACTCCGCAGCCGCCTAATATGTGATTAATTACCATACATTTGAAAGATTTTTAGGGTTCCGTATCGAAAGAGTAAAAATGGGATCCTATTACTGGGTCTTTGCTGACTGTCTGTCAGAAAGTCAGCAGGATTATTCCCAGTTGTTCCGTTGAAGTAGTTCCGTGGCGGAACGAGTGAGACTTTTTTTCCCAGTTGTCCCGCGGAACAAAGCATCAAAAATATCGTGAGAAAAAATATAAATCTATGCTAATATTATAAAGAGGAAAGATTTATTTTTTTGTTTGTATGTTTGTAACGAATAGGCTCCGGAACTACTGGACCGATTTGAAAAATTCTTTCACTGTTGAAAAGCTACACTTTTTGCGGTGAACATAGGCTATATTTTATTCCCGTATTCCCACGGGAACGGGAACTACGCGGGTGAAACCGCGTGACTACCGCTAGTATCAAATATAAGTATCTCAAAAATCGTGATAGCTAGAGAGCTGAAAACATTGAACAAATATTATTACACATATCAATGGCTGAGAGCTGAAATTTTCACAAATTATGTAGATATTTCCATTGCTGCTATAACAACAAATATTAAAATCAGAAAAAAATATACACTTAATGGGGCTCCCATGCAACGAACGTGATTTTTTTGCCGTTTTCGGTACGGACCCCAACATGCGCGAGACGACTCGCATTTGCCCGGGTTTTTTTAAAACAAGGCGTTGCAACATAGCACGCGGAACTGACATAGTTCTTTCTCCATAACTTTTGTTATGACTGCAACTAATGGAGGCCATAATAAGCTATTTTATCATCAAAACAAAGTTACAGCGCCGGTATTCATGTGACCGTAAAAGGAGTAGAACTGAGGTTACCATCTGTGCTTCTGCGCAGCGTAATATAATAAATATTTTTAGGAAGTTCTTGTACATTGCTGTCAAATCTAGATGAATATAAGCTAAAATAAGACTCATCTAGGGTCTAGATAGTACATAAATAAATAAATATTTGTGGACAATCTCCCACAACATCATCTAGCCCAAATTAAGCTAATGTTAGCTTGTGCTATGGGATCTAAACGACTGATAGACATACATATTATACATAGAAAACGCCCAAACTTCGAAACAAACATTTGCAGAAATACCTAATTTACTTATATATTTTATAACCTGGGATTCGAAACCGAAGCCTTAGGATAGTAGGCGCACTTACCACTGTGCCGCTGAAGTAGTTACTTATATACCTACATAACGAAGCGCACAAGACAGATTTTTGTAGCCCGACTTTTACGACCTTTGAATAGAACGTACCTACTGATCGCAATAGCTTCTACTCGAATTGTCATTTTGGTCTGCGTGTAAATTGGTGGTAGAGTTTGGTATTTTATTCTGGACATTTTACAAGCGCATCTGTATAATGCCTAAGTGAAATTTAAAAAAAAACGCGCTGTTATACTACATGGATACCGTAGTATGTAGTAGGAACTATTATAATATTATCATCGATCGTAGTATAATCGCGTATGCGGCGGCTGCTCACTGCTTAGGTTAGAGGTCGCCGCATCCCACTACCAACATTCAAACAGTTTAACAATTCAAATGTCGAATCTGAATGGTTTGGAAGGCTTGCATCACAACACAGATATGACGTAATCATTATGTCGTTTACCTTTTTAGGTAGATGATTTTTCTTGTCATTCACCTTTGGTTAGGCTTTCTTTCTATGAAATCTCATCAATAGTCTTAGGCGAAGCGATTGGAATGATTTTACGGGTTTTACGGGTGGCTGATGTTTTATGTAGTAACCTAAGCCACGGGCGAAGCCAGGTGTGAGAACAATGAGATTTTTAAAACAACTTATTTTAAACATTTATTTTACTTAACCTTATTTTCAGAAAATATATGTAATTTAATAACTAGGTACTCGTGTCTTCAATCAACAATATACTCGTGTCAATAATTCTGTGTCATAACTTTAGGTTGTATCAAAACCTATTATAGGCTCACCATGGACGAAAACTGCAAGTGAAACATGGGCTTATACTATGGCTCTGCCCATCCCTACGGGGTATAAATCGTGAATGTATGTATTTTAATAAAAAAAATTAAGTATAGAGCATCGCTATAGGAGATAACTTTATCTATAAGCTTTAAGTTACGCTAATGGCTATACCTGTTTTTCCTGTAAGTATTATTAACTAGCTGAGCCCGCAACTTCGTTTACGTCACATAAGGTGTATGAAAGGAAAGGTATTTCTTCATCAGAGTCATCAAGCAGCGTCTGAAAATGCCCTGTTTGCTTAATCATAAAAGAGCTTAATGATTAAGTCTATTTTAAAACAATTCAGTCCACGCCTTCGGCGCGGACTGAATTGTTTAAAAATAGTCTTAATCATTAAGCTCTTTTATGATTAAGCCAACACGCCAGTTTAGGTTCACTCACATTCAAAGAAACCCCTACAATTAAAATTTTCAAAATATCTAATTCTTAAAAGTGTTATAACTCTTTTATTTCTAAACCGATTTACATAAAACAAACGCTAAATGTTAACTGGAGCAAACTTCAACACAATAAAAAAAACCGCATTGCAATCGGTTGAGCGGTTGCTGAGATTAGCGTGCACAACCGTACAGACAAACAGATATACAGACATACAGACATACAGACATACAGACATACAGACAAACAGACAAAAATTCTAAAAATCATTGTTTTGGGTTCTATTGCGTTCATAAAGCCCCCCTATAATATTTTTTCTTATTTATCTTCCATGTACAGACAGCGACCTGTTACGATTTTATTATATGTATATTGATTGATTGATGATGATAGCTGTTTTCAAGTACCCAACTAATTATGACCAAATTAACTAATTATTAGTAGGTAAATATCTCACAAGGAAACCACAATATTCCTACTTCCCTATAAATCCTTGCTAATATATAAATATTAAAGTATGTCTGTCCATCTATTGCGCTTTCACGCTTATACCATTGAATTTATGATGATATTGGTTAAGGAATTGAATTGGAGTTGCAAACGTCCATAGACTGCGGAGACCACCAATACTTACATCTGGTGTGCCGTATGCTTGTTCTGCCACCTTAGTGGTATAAAAAATATAATAGAATAGGGTTTGGGAAAGAACATAGGCTGCTTGTTATCCCTGCAAATAGATTTCATTATTGCGAACGGGTACGGGAAACCTTACCACTCGGCTGCAGCCGCTTTTTTTTCTTAACGTAAGGGAAAATCCATCATGACTGCTATGCCGGACTCCTACCGACTAAAAAACCTCACGTAACGCCCAACAGCCTATGGTAGCAATTGACTAATCTGCCGTGGTATAACTAAAACGCCGTTATGTAACATTTTGTCGATTTTTACTTTTTGATGCTATCTTAGTCAGAAAAAAAATCTCTATCGATCTGTATTTCCAGTATTTTCCTACCTAGAATAGTTACTGAAATAATAATAGTAAGAAAGCCGTTATATGATTTGATTTTACTTGTGTATTATTCAAAAATGCCGTAAAGTGACTTTGTTAATCTATATAGCCGCTATAGTTCAATAAAATCAAATATTTACAAAAAAGAACTTAAGATTGTTTCGCTAGATTGCGGTTAACGAATTTTAATTCACTTTAATGTGATTAAAGTACTTTTACTGCTTTAAAGTTACTCAATTTCATGAATAGAAATTTTAGCTATATTAAGCTTTAATGCCGTTAATTGAAAATGTTAGACATAAATGTGTTTAAAGATACTTAACGGCTTTACAGTTTAACTTTATTGAAAAAAACATTTTGACTTATTCATCGTTATGCGCCAGTTAGCGATGTTTCGCATATTGAATAAAATCAAAATGGTAACAACAGTGAGACTAAATTGCCGTTATCCAAAATTAATACGCTAAAAGGCCGTTATATGATCTCGCGAGGGGTGAATATGATCGGGGTGGTCATGGATGTCCTGTGGGTTTTTGCAGTGCCGCACCATACCCTTGTGGGACGAGGTCGCGCTGTGGTTCGCGGGATTCCCGCTAATATTGAAATCATGGCGAATCGTTAGTATTTAATAAGTTAGTTTTTATTGATTTAGTTTTATAAGTATTATTTCGCGTGAAGGTGATGACAAAAAGAACAGTTATAATTTTTTTTAGAAAAATATAATAAAAACAAGCAAAAGAAATATTTATGTAACTGGCCAACGGTAGTAGACACCGTTGGTTGTGAGGAAAGGTATTGTTGGCGGTGTCGCTGGACATTATGAACCCTTTAACACCATCCCTAGGCACAGAGCATCGCCGAGGTACTTAGGTACCTACCACAGCGTCAGGTAGTATTTGACAGTCGAAGTACGAAAATCTGGGTGCGATGGGCCCCACTAACGCGCCACTATACCGAGGACATTCCGGATATCGACCAGGATGAGTTCAGAGCGGCTCTCGGGCAACGAAAGAACAACAAGTCACTGGGGAGAACGGAATTACGACTGAAATCCTAAAGGCAGGGGGTCCTCAAGGAGTTAGCGACTATCTTCAATTCTGTTCTCCAACAGGGCCAAACACCTTAAGCATGGAGAGGGAGTGCGGTGACTCTGTTTTAAGAAAGGTCCTAAGTGGATGCTCTGCAGCGATGTCGTGTCGACTGGCGATATATCGAGGTGTTCAGATGTTTGTACGACATCGCTACAGCTGGAAAACTATAAAACCAGCTACATTGAACTGGGTAGAGGTGTAAGACAAGGCGATGTTATATCGTCTAAGTTTTTCATCAATACGCTCGAGGACATATTCAAGACGCTCACGCAAGACATCGTGATACGAGTAGTAGCGGAGACGGAGACGCTGGAACAGTTAGGCGGAATGCTGCTCAGCCTAAAGTATTGGTCTCGGATGGAACTTGGATAAAACCAAGATCATGTTCAATGAACACGTCACACCGGGACCAATCTACGTTGAAGGATCGAGGCTGGAGGTTTTCGAGGAGTATACCTATCTTAGGCAAGTTATTTTCAGGCAGCACGCTTGGAAAAAAGAACCTGGACAAGGAAATCGCCGGACGGATCCAGCTGGGCTGGGCACCATTCAGCACCTCAATGCCTGAAGACGAAAGTCTACAACCAGTGCGTTCTAGACTTACGTGCCGAGACGTGGACACACGGTGGGGTGGAACCGCGCCCTTAAGGTCGCGCAGCGAGCTATAGAACGAGCTATGCTAGGAGTGTCTTTGCGGGATAAACTTCGGAATGAGGTTATCTGACAGAGAACTAAAGTGGTCGACATAGCTCGAAGAATAATCACTTTAAAGTGGCATTGGGCCGGCCACATTAGCAGAACAACCGACGGCCGTTGGAGCAAGCGAGTTCGGGAGTGGAGATCGTGACTTAGCAAACGTAGCATAAGACGCCCACCCACCAGATGGACCGACGATCTGTAAAAGGTCGCAGGCTGGGACTAGTTGCGAAAGACGCAGAAGCGTGTGTTGTGGCGTAAATTGACCATAGACTGATTTGAATGATTGATAAATAATTCAAAAACGGCTTTGTCAACAGCATGTATTTTACCCAGTCCGACTTTACTGCTGTTTGAGTCAAGTACTCCTGCAGATGCAAATTTGATGTGTGATGAATTAATGCCGCCAAGAACTCTATGCAGTTATAAGGTTATACAGAATGCCATGATTCGCCTGCCGCCGACCAACTTGATTTTGATTCCGATGACTCCGTACGAGACAAAGATTACTCGTCTTATTTTAAATTATGCTCATTTTACATGATTGATATCCATGATTATGATAATTTTCATAAGTTTTAGACATACTTTTACATTGGTGTTATTTTATTAAAGACTAGAGGACGTCACGCGGTTTCACCCGCGTAGTTCCCGTTCCCGTGGGAATACAATATTTTTTCTTCCATAAGAACCTTCTCCTGAGAATACCTTACACAACAAAAAAAGAATTAGTGAAATCGGTCCACCCGTTCTGAAGTTATGCGCTTACCAACACATTTTGCGCTTCATTTTTATATATAGGATTTATAATGTAAATTACTAACATTTGAATGCTAGTTTTAAGTAAAAATTATAATTACACTCATTTTTATACCACTACGTGGTAATTTTAAAAGTGTAGAAGACTGACTTTGGTCAATAAAACAACGATTTTATAAAAAATAAAATGATTATTTTTTATTCTTAACTACGTTTTCATAAACTTGCTCACTCATCATCTCGGCATTGTGTCGCTATAGTGCCGTTAATATTTAAGGTTCTTGACTTAACTGCGTTTAAGTTTAACAATGCTTCAAGTTTCTTAACAATACGCCTAGGATAATATACTTAAAAGCGGTAAAATGACATTAGCTGCATTTAAGTCTAACATATAGCAAGTTCAGAGCTATTATTATTTAGCTAAAACGACTCTATGTGTTGTAACGGCGCTTTAGTTAATTAATTATTGTAGTTTTTTCAAGAATATTATTGGACATTGTTATTTCTTGTTAGTTTTTCACTAAAATGCCGCTACGCTATGCATAGCGGCGTTTTAGCTTATACACTCTAAACTCTTTTTATTACAAATGTTAAGTTAAAACGCATAAAACGTTTTTTATATAAAAATATATTCTTAGTACTAAAATTCATAAACGGCATTTAAAAGTACTCCAATTTACCTATCTTTTGATATTTTTAATTCTAAGTTATGAGTTGTCATTAATGAGTTACATCAATTTAAAGTTTTTCTCATGTTTTTTGCGCTTATTTCAAAAAGTGGATTCGGTAGATAACGGCATTCTAGTTATACCACGGCAGTAATAGGAAAATAATCACAGCTGAAACGATGCAGAAATAAATCGTTCAAATAACAATAACAAATTAATGATGTTGTTTTATATTAATTTATTTACATGACAAATTTCTAACAATTAATTATTAATAGGAAAATAATAAGACTTTATTTGGTTTAATGATGTCATTTAAGGCGATTAATTGATATAATTTTTTTTGTACGGAATCAAATAAAGCCACGGTGGTTACATAATAGAATATATGATCGGAAGTACAAGTTACTTATTTGCCTAAATTTCGCCATTTTCATTTTCTCCCACGTTGTAGGTAGTAATGATATCCCTATTGTTGAGTTCAAATGGGCAGACATAGGACACGTTATGTTTTTCTTCTTTTTTCTTCTTCTGTGTAATGTAATGAATGACTATCTGCGGTCCAAGTTTTTCCCAAACGTCTACAGTATGGGTTTCTTCAAAAGGGGTTCGCTCAGAAGGGTTTTACAGGGTTGGCAGCGCGAGTGTGGCACCTCTGGTGTTGCAAGTGTCCATAGGCTGCAGTAACCACCGGTATATTTGGTGGGCCGCATGCTTGTGGCAGACAAGCACTTAGTGGTATAAAAAAAAGTTTCTCAAGCCGCCCATAAGATCTTCTCCAACTTGGATTATCGATTACAAGGTTACTGGCAACTAGGACCAACAGCTTAACCTGCCTTCTAAAGCCTGGAAACGCACGATAATGTGACAAAGACCCACTCATCTCAGGATCAAGTCTAAGATGCTTAGTATAACGCAGTTCTCGTTTATAGAACTTTGAACTTCAGTGACGAAATGTTTAGTATTGAAGCCTTAAAGCACTGGACTCACCGTAATTTCTCCTGGAGTTACTTTCTTTCTACGATCGAATCACAATTGCGATAAAACTTTATCAAATCACTGAATATTTTTCGCACGGACTTTTACTGCCAATGCGGATAGTTCTATCCATAAAATATCATGTGTCACAGAATTTCGCGAAAAAAAAACTAACCGAACCAGCTTTTATTTTCGTAGTATTCTTTAATGTCAGTGGGCTTTTGTCCACTATTCCATTTGACATTCTGTATAGTTTCATGCTAAATTGGTATTTTGTGTACATGGTTTACAGTCCATCCCCTAAATAGCAGACTGGCATTTCAGCCAAAGGTCGGATTCAAGGGGCCTTTGTGTAGTTGAACTATTGCTTCATTAACCGAGCTGGTTTTACTTAGTTCTTTTGTTCACTCGTGATATATTTATTTAGTTCGCCAAAGCGACGTCGCCAGCCTGATGGAAAGTCAGCGCCAACTAGCGAATCGATAGCCGCGTTACTCGACGACAGTTTACAAGACTAATGGACAGTGGTCCTCAAGGTAATCTCTAATTTCCTACGACCTGGTGTAGATCCGGGGGCCCTTCCGTGCGCCGTGACAATACACCGCATTACCTGTGCCTGCCTTTGGAGAATATGAGGCTCGCTTAGTCTCTTGCGCCACCGGTACCTAGGCACCCCCTACCTTCTTATATCCCCTTTTATTTCACAATCATGGCAAGAAAAACAAAGAATAAGGTATCCACAGCGGTTTCGTCGAAGTCCACACTTGTTGTGGATTTATGCAACATCAGGGGAATGCACTCCAACATTAACGCAATCCACAACCACTTGGAAACTAAGCAGCCTAATTTGTTTTTCCTGACGGAGACGAAGATTTCATGTCCGGTTGATACATCCTACTTGATGTACCCCGGCTATAAGCTTGAGGCTAACTTCAAGGCACAGGCTGGGGTATGCATGTTCGTCCGGGATGATATCTGCTGTCGCCGTCTCAAGGGCCTGGAAGACAGGGACCTGTCAGTATTGTGGGCGCGCGTGGATCACGGGGGCCACACTCGGATCTACGCGTGCATTTACAGGTCTCATAGCGGTGACGCGGACACGGTCCGTCTCTTTGAACACCTGCAAAGATCGACTGACAAAGTCATTGAGCGGTATCCCTCCGCGGAGATAGTGATTATGGGAGACTTCAATGGTCACCACGTTGACTGGTTAGGTTCTCGGATCACTGACTTTGCGGGGAAAGCTGCTCATGAATTTGCCCTGACCTATGGGTTCTCCCAATTGGTCAAATCTCACACGAGAATACCGGACCGGGAGAACGAAAAGAGTTCGTTGCTGGACCTGCTGCTGACTACGCGTCCGGACGGATATACTGTTTCAGTGGATGCGCCTCTTGGCTCATCAGATCACTGTGTTGTTCGGGCGCGAGTGCCACTAGCAAGGCCGGAACCACGCCGGCCCAAGGAGTGGCGACATGTGTGGCACTATAAGTCGGCAGACTGGGATGGACTGCGTGAGTTCTTTGCATCGTACCCGTGGAGGCGGCTTTGCTTCACATCAGACGATCTGGACACCTGCTCTGCAGCAGTTGCTGAGGGGATCTTGGCAGGTATGGAAGGCTACATTCCTAACCGCTGGATCCCTGCAGGGGAAAAAAAGCGACCGTGGTTTAATCGGTCTTGCAGAGAAGCTAGAAAGCTGAAAGAGTCTGTATACAGGGCTTGGACCACGGCTCGCAAAAATTCTGATCCTAACATATCTGAAGTGAAACGCAAGCTGAATGCCGCCTCGAGGGCCAGCAAACGAGCAATTGCCAGGGCAAAGTTCGATTTCGTCGGCCGAATTGGTGAGCGACTAGCCGGCTACCCTTCTGGAAGTCGTGAATTCTGGTCGCTTGCCAAAGCTGCCGAGGGAAACTTCTGTCGGTCAGGATTACCACCCCTGCAGAAACGGGACGGTAGTCTGGCCCAGAGTGCCAAGGAGAAAGCCGACCTTTTGGGCTCTATCTTTGCCTCCAACTCGACCATGAACGATGGAGGTGCGCTGCCGCCTGACATCCCCTGGTGTGGCACTTCAATGCCAGAAATTAAATTCAGGCAGCGGGATGTCAGGCGGGAGCTTCATACCCTTGACGTGCATAAGTCGAGTGGGCCGGACGGCATTCCCGCGGTGGTGCTTAAGCGGTGTGGTGCGGAGTTGTGTCCGGTACTTACACGTCTTTTCACGCTTTCCTACTCCATGAAAAAAGTCCCGGCGTCGTGGAAGACCGCTTACGTGCATCCTGTGCCCAAGAAAGGTGACAGGACCGACCCGGCCAATTACAGGCCTATAGCTGTCACCTCCCTATTATCAAAGGTGATGGAGCGTGTAATTAATGCACAGCTCCTGAGGTACCTTGAGGAACACGACCTGCTCAGTGATCGACAGTATGGTTTCCGTCACGGTCGCTCGACAGGCGATCTTCTCGTGTACCTCACACACCGATGGGCGGCGGCTATTGAGAGCAAAGGCGAGGCTCTAGCAGTGAGCCTTGACATCTCTAAAGCTTTTGACCGGGTCTGGCACCGTGGTCTTCTAACGAAATTGCCCTCCTATGGATTGCCCGAGAATTTATGTGGATGGGTGTCCAGCTTTCTGGCCGGTAGAAGCATCAGGGCCGTTGTTGACGGCAGCTGTTCTGAATGCATGGCCATAAACGCTGGAGTACCACAAGGCTCAGTGTTGTCCCCCACTTTGTTTCTGCTGCATATCAATGACATGTTGTCCATTGACGGCATTCATTGTTATGCAGACGACAGTACGGGTGACACATGTTACACGGGCCGTCCCGGTATCTCTCGAGCTGTAGTGGAGGAAAGTCGTGAAAAACTTGTGTCCGAAATCGAGGCTACTCTCTCTAGAGTGTCCGATTGGGGAAGACAAAATCTTGTCCAATTCAACCCCACCAAGACTCAAGTATGTGTATTCACTGCTAAGAAAACCCCATTTACTGTGGCGCCACAATTTCAGGGCACGTCACTCACCATCTCCGAAAGTATAGGGATCCTTGGTGTTGAGATCTCCAATGTCGTTCAGTTCCGAAGTCATTTGGAGGACAAGGCCAGGCTGGCGTCCAAGAAGCTCGGAGTGCTCAGTAGGGCGCGGCGGTACTTTACTGCGGCTCAAACACTGCTTCTCTACAAGTCGCAAGTGCGGCCGCACATGGAGTACTGCTGTCACCTCTGGGCGGGGGCACCTGAATACCAGCTTCATCCTTTTGACTCGGTGCAAAGGCGTGCTATGAGAGTTGTCGGCGATCCCATACTTGCAGGTTATGTGGAACCTCTTAGTGACAGGAGAGACTTTGCTTCTCTGTGTGTATTCTACCGGCTGTATAACGGTTTGTGCTCTGAGGAATTGTTTGACATGATGCCTACGGCTACATTCTATCATCGCACCGCTCGCCACAGACAGGGTGTTCATCCTCACATGTTGCATCCGGAGCGCTCGAGCACGGTTAGATCCGATAGGGGCTTTCTACCGCGCACGCTTAGGTTGTGGAATGATCTCCCTGCCTCGGTTTTCCCAAACGCCTACAGTATGGGGTTCTTCAAGAGGGGTCTTAGAAGGTTTTTACAGGGTCGGCAGCGCGAGTGTGGCGCCTCTGGTGTTGCAAACGTCCATAGGCTGCGGTGACCACCGGTACATCTGGTGGGCCGTATGCTTGTCTGCCACCTTAGTGGTATAAAAAAAAAAAAAAAAAAAAAAGATACCTTTTCACGTTTAGCTTGAAGAATTTGGGACTTTAAGAGAAGGTAAGCACGTATGCTGACAGAGTATTGCAAGTTACTATGGTTCAAAAAGATAATATTTATTTATTTGAACATAAATTAAAGCAAGCACAAACTTATTAAGAAGTGATTTTACGCATTAGTTTATGCCAATATGTAGTAGAAAAGGGCCTAATTCTTGATAGCAAAGTCTGACAGAATTTACTACGATTGCTACTGAAGCTCTGAAGCACATTATAACTGTTATACTTTGTCTGAAGCTTGATTTCACATAAGAATTACATATTTCAGATCAGTACTTATTTCAGTTCATTATTAAGTACAGAATTTATATTTCCTGTACCTTTGTGAAAGAGAAAAAAAAAAAACAGTAACAGTAGCGAAATATTTCCCAGCACTTAATATATTATGCATGCTTATTTCCGTAACTATTTTTCCCGTTATGACCTACTGTTTTTATCAGTATAAACAAATGCCTTAAAAAAGATTACGTGACTCACAAACCATAACTCCATATTGAATGTAGGTCGGTTATTTAGTAAAACAAGTATACAAACTGACCAAACGATCATATTGCAACATTGTATGACATCATAAGATGAGCGCCTGCTCAAATGTGGCAAGAAAACATAGGCTTTGTTTAGTGTGTCAATCACTAGCTGCGTTTAGCATTGATCATTCTCTCATCAGTGCTGGAAATGGAAATGATGTTTGTTTAAAAATAATTGAAGTAACTTAAAAAGAATAAAAGCTAAAATGGATCGAGAAAAGATGGTATGACCGTGCCGCCGCTTTGTTGCTCGACTTGGCGCTCGGGGGCACTGCCTTGACCCCAGATAACTTTTTAATAGAAGAAAGAATCGTCGTTTTTTATCTTTTATTTAAAAATAATTGTAGTGCAAATCTGGACACGATTTAAATTATTCTAATCGAGATAACGACGAGAAAACACAACGCGACCTATGACTTATGTCGTGTTGTACTATGCGAGAAAACTTACAAAAAGGTAAACAAAATTCAGTTTTTAAGTTTTTAGTTATAAAATTTACCTCTTTATTAATCAAGTAAAAGTATACGTTAGGAGTTTTCAAAATACTCTTAATATACGTATTACAGCCCAATTGATTCCTCGATTGTAAGTTTCTAATAAAGAATCGATTCAATTTAGTTTGAAATGTTTCTCGGTTACAATTACAAACAAAACCAAATTGTACTGCAATCAAAATAATCTCCTAATCCAAAATAAACGATGCAAACAACGTCCATTCTTACTGTTTACGATGTAAACTTCGAATTAACAGCCCAACTTTTTGTTTGTAGATGTTTGTCAAAATCTACAACACAAACCGGAACCAATGTTTTGAGTTTCCGTTGACCGATACAAAAATAACACCTCGTCCGGCCCTATACAGTATGGTTCCGCAGTTCCGAGTCAGCATTAACCTAGATAACAACCGGGAAAGCGGCCCTTTAGTAAATTTATGACTTTCTATTTTTCGATATCGAACTCGATCGGAAATTCAAACGTGGGCGATCGAATTTCGTAACTGACGATTGGGAAATAGCAAAAAAATAATGGCGTATGGCATTAAAATTAGATAAACTAGCTAGCTTAGATCATTAACCATTGGTTAATTAACAACAAACCGCAAATAGTAAATGAAGTAGCTTTGGTATTTAAAGGTGAGTGCGATATAGTTCGGCGCACGCGCTACCTTATAAATCGTAGCCAATTAGTGAGCTACGCCGCCTTATCATCACGACAAAACGAAATCGTACTTAAGTATATGCCGCGTATGCGTCTGTAAGAAAAAGGCTCCCAAACCTTTTGCGTATTCCATTATAATTACGTACATCAGTATCAATGTAGTAAAAAACTTACAATATGATTATTACATCGCCATCCGCGCATTACTTGAAATCATTTCAGAAAAACACTTTTTAACTAATGGGACCACCGTAATGAAACTCTTTCTTTTCACTTATTTGTACTACCAACCTTATAAAACGAGTATTTGATGTATCCGGTCAGATTTGGATATCGTAACTTTTAATAGCTTCGCTCGTAAAACGATTCGAACCGAGGGTCAGGGGGGTGATATTTACGATTCTCAGAACAATAGCTAAACAATGAAGAACACGATACACAACCCATCCATTTAATTTCGAGTAGACACCTTTGTCGCGTGTTTTTGTTTGTGGTCATTTCCATAAATTATTAAGGATGGGCCAGCAATGTTACCGTCTTGTAGTAAAAGATTTTTACCTGCTATTGTTATGGAAAGCAGTTTCGTGACGAACAAGTTTCTTGAGGGATTTGGTAACCGAAGTACACGGGCGGTTTGATGAATGGACTCTTTAGAAACAAGCTTTAAACTCCAGATATACGGAGACAGAGACTGATTAGTATTGAGAAATGTTTCCTGTCCTACTGTTAAAGCTTTCTTTCTTATAACAATGGGTTCTTGCGAACTCTAGTAAATAGCTAATGTTTTACAGTAGTAAGTAAAATGAATTGTCGGTTGAAAATTGTTTCCTATTTAAACATTATCTTAGCTTAGCAATATTCTGACCAATTTTTATTTGCAAATAGAAATCGGCACTAAAGTGAAAGTATTAATAATTTTACAATGGGTCTACTCTTTCAGTCTTTGAAATGAGCTGACATTATGCAATTAATTTCAGTAATTTTAGAGTCAAGACGCATACGTAGACTTTGTTTTAATAATTAGCTAGCAACATTGAGGAATAATGAAAATTAGTTCAATATCTAAAAGAGACGTTTTACAACCTAGTCCTTCCGAAGCTAGCCCCTGCTTGGTTGAGTCTGATATACCTATTTGGATATTTGCACTATTTTGTGAGCTACTGTGATTCTCCATAGAATGATCAACGTTTTTTTACGCATAACAGTACAACGTAGAAGTTATGGTCATTATCTACACAGTATTCACTTCTTATATTTAGAATTCATATACATTCTTTCCTAGTAAAGAACATTTTGAAAGCATCATTAAATTCATTTAGGCTAGGTTCAGCAGATTCAAAAGCCTTTTCATAAGTCACGCAAGACACAAGAATTCAAATATCTTTACAATTTAGGGAAATAAATTTAAAGAATTTTCACCTACACAATTCCAATTTAGGGCCCAATTAGTGGCAAAAGACGAGGAAGGAGTTTAATTCTCTCGAAGCGTATTGTCCAGGCTTGCAACCAATCAGTTTAAATTTCTCCCAGTAAGGATACACCGTATAAGGCCGCCTTTATTATCCTCAGTGCGCGCACAAAACATCCGCTAATTGGCTGCATGCTATGTCATCATGGTATGGCGGATGATATACGACGCGTCAGCTTGAGGTGCATTACATATATTTTTTATGGTAGGTTATTAACATAAGCAAATTTATTTTGAAGGAATTTTGTTGGGTGGTAGATTTTTTGTTATTAATTATGTTATTAGTATAGTATAGTGGGAAGAGTTTTAGTTCGTGGATTTGACTGGTAGTAGTAGTAGTCCCTCCACATTTTGTTATATTAAATTTAGACTTGGAAAAAGTACACTGTTATTGTGTGATTTTTTTTAAATTGATAAACAACTGCTGTGGTATTTTTATTGTGCAATATTATCATGGATATAACCACACAGTGCCCCATCATCCGCTTATGGGCAGGACTTCCAGAACCTCTGTTATTTAGAAACACAATTTTTTTAACTTCAGAAGTAGGAAACTTTATCAGATCTTTTATTCATTTCAAATCTAGTAGAATTAAGTGGGTCTAATATTTAAGAACAATTGTTTTAAGATTCTAGTGACTTCTATGCAAAGTACAATAACTTTAAAGAGACCAATATCAGCGTGAGACAACACTACATATCAATATATCCTTATGAGTTGTGACATTCTCACTCATCTACGAGGTCACTGAACCGGCCTATTGACCCAGTTCACACGTGATCATAGCTCAAAGACCATTGAACGTTTCTGATCCACGTACACATTTTCGCTCAATTGCTCCTTCCTGCCTGACAATGTTGCTGGCAAGGCCGACTGTTTGCCGCAGTTATACAGCTAAATACGTTTACATTTTTACGTATCTACACTTGACCGAGTTTTTGTTGAACAAAGACCGAAATAGATGTTTAAGAATGGGGCGTTTTTATATTGTCGTCGTAAAGTGACTAATGAACTAGATTCAGACACGTCTCGCTTTTTATACTATGAGACCAACGTCTCATTAAACTGTATTCTACATAATTGCGCCCATCTATAAATTAAAACTATTTTCGTAAGCGTATTTCTTTTTTTTTATTTACTTGAGGGAATATCCTTATGGATGTTATGCCGGAATCCTACCTTCTAAAAAACCTCACGTGTCCTGCTAATAGCCTACGGTTGGGAGCACCGGGTAAACCCTCGGAAGGATACACGGACTCTCGTAAGCGTATTACAATGTTTAGTGTTTGAATGTTTGCATATTGGAAGGTTACCAATTTAGATAAAAAATTATAGAAATACCATTCTTGGTTTCCTTAGTCACTAACGTAAAACATCAATTCATGAACTTCAAACCGTAGTTCAAAGAAGGCAGTACAAACAATTTTTGTAACTGATAGTAAAATTGTTACATTAAACTTTACAACATAAACTACATCTTAATACTCTAGAAACGCGGATAAATCTATTGGGTAAGCAGATGTGGTTTATTTAGGGCATTGCACGTGTAAAATGCACATCGTATGCGTGCCCGCCGACCCGAATCGCGAGTTGCTCATGCTGCACTAAATATAGAGACGTAGGGATGACGATAGAAACTAATACTAGGGCGGTATTTTTGTCAACGCATTGCTGTTATAATGTTACTGAGTGGATTATGGCGCGATAGGAATATAATTTGCCTGGGCACCGATTCTTGATCATACGACTTTAATGCGTGGAATTTACGGGTGAAAGTGTTTTGTTTGATTTTTACCGTTTCTTAGTATGAAAATAAATGAGACTGATGAAGTTTTGCTTGCTAGGTATTTGTCCACGTATTCACACGACATGATCCAGAGTCCGCGACCTGGAGTGTAAAATAATGAAAAAAAAAAACTTTCGAGTTCTTATGCTAACCTAATCACAAGTGAATCTGCTGATTAACAAACAAGATTGAGGACCACACTTGGGAATTAAGATTAAAATCGTAGATGGTATACTTTTTCATGCGTACAAAAATAAAATTCCGAAATTACGTATTTTGAATATAATAAAAGACCAAAAATTTGCCTCTTGAATCTTAAAATATTTTAAAGACCTGAATTTGAGAAACAAAAATGGTCGTCATTAATCATTAATTTAATGTGTGTGTAGATAAATAAATTTATGGTTAGGTATATGGTGCACGTAAGACATTTTTCTTTTTTATAACGTAGTACTATTGAATTTTGTTGAAAAATAATTTCGGTACTCAGTTAAATATTTTGTTGACTGACCCAACGAAGTTCTCGGTTTAAAAAATGTCGTAAATAGAATAGACAATACAGAGGTCACGACTTTTGCTTCTCTCTCTAACGGTTACTAAAATCAATACAAATATTTAAAGTGCCTTAATCTGTTGTTTGCATTTTAGTTTATTATAGTTTTATTTTAAACTAGCTGATGCCCGCAGCTTCGCCCGCATAAAATTTGTTCCCGTGGGAACTTATTCCCGGGATAAAAAGTAGCCTACGTGTTATTCCAGATTATACTGTATCTCTCTACCAAATTTCAGCACGATCCGTTCAGCGGTTTGAGCGTGAAAGAGTAACAAACATCCACACTCACAAACTTTCACATCTATACTTATAATAAATCTGTAGAAATGAAAATTCTGTACATTCAAAGTATCAAAAAAATAAATAGCATGGGTTGTTACTAGACCGACACCAAACCCAAAAATGTAATCAAAAAAATTTTTGTCTGTCTGTCTGTCTGTTTGTTCAGGCATCACGCAAAAACTACCGGTTCGATTACGATGAAACTTGGTATAATTATTCTTTTATATCCTGGGCACCACACTGGATACTTTTTATCCCGGAAAAGTATACTTATTATAAAATAAAAAACGAACTTAAGTCGTATAAAGTTATTATCAATTATTGCTTAAACGGTTAATATTACGATAATGAAATTCAGCATGAGCGTTGTTTGTTACAATTTGAAATAAGTAATTTTACCATTTTTGCAAATTCCACCTCCAAAGGTATAAAAAAGGAGGATCAAGTTTGTATGGGACAACGCGATTCCTTGGTCCGATCTACTTAAAATTTGGCATATAGCATTATTATCATAATTCATGGAAAACATGTTCCTTATTTTATTGAAATTTATACGTTATCGACCTAAAAAGGGAATGTAAATTATTTTGTTGTTAATAAAATATTGAGTTGATATCAATACTCCTTAAATACTCTTATGCTTGATTTAAATTACTTTTTATTTTGACACATTTATGGAAGTTCAATCCGATTGACATTGTCATTTTCATGATTTTGCTCTAAAGTCATATCGGAAATATTATTGTTAATTTCTTTAAATTTGTATAACACAAAATAAATATGTGAAAGAAGAAGAAAATTCGAAGATGGCTAGCCAGAAATAATGATAGACCACGCTTCAGGTAGTGTCCACAGTGCATTAGAATAAAATATTGTCAGCAGCCCTAAGCAACTGGTCATGGAAGGTATGAACTTTATTCTATAGTGCTGGCTGCATTCGGTGCAGGACACAGACTCACTAAGTCTTTGTAAAATACGGGAATGACCTCTATGAAGATTACATTTGTCAAGTAAAAAGAGCCATTAAAATGAACATGAACGCTTAGCAGATGAAATTTACATGGTTATTAAGTTAACAGGTCTTGGTTGGACCATCTGTATTTTGAGGACAAAGTCTACGTCTAGTAGTTCGGTTTTCTCATACGTCGTAGACTTACAGTATGACTGGGACTACCTGAAGAAGGAACTAAGTTACGATGTCAATTGCTTAGAAGAGAAGTTGAGTCAAGTAGTAGTCTAGCCAATGAATCATGATGTATTTAATAAATAAATTAACATAACTCAAATAATATGTATTATGAATTTGTTAATTAGAAATCTATCTATCTAACTACTATTACGAATACGAATGTTTGTGAGTGTGGATGTTTGTTACTCTTTCACGTTGTAACGGCTGAAGGAATCTGGCTGAAATTTGGTACCTACAGAGATAGGTTAGAGACAGTGTAGGAACCAAATTTTACGCAGGCGAAGCTGCGGGCATCAGCTAGTTTAAAATAAAACTATAATAAACTAAAATGCAAACAACAGATTAAGGCACTTTAAATATTTGTCACCGTCAGAATTGCAGGTTGCCTGTGACAAACGAGTCCCAAAGTATACTCAAAAATTGCTACATGATTGCTTATATTTGCTACATCCCACCAAGAATTGCTACATATAATACATTTTGAGAAACAAGAATATTTTTTTGACCAGCGGTCCTGACGTTTAGATGGCTGGTTGCCTACGCGTTCAGCATGAAGGATGCAGAATTCCAAAACTTTTATTGCATGAATAATTGCTTAATAATTGCTTCATTCACGAATTTCAGGTTTGAGCTTCATACGTACATCAGGTAAGAAGATACAGCTATGACTGAAGAAGTGCCTGATATATTTGAATAGCAACAATTTGTGTTACTGCAGCGTCATGTTCTAATCGAGCAGGCGCTAATAATTAAGGGTTATTCTCAAAAATCTTAAGCGGAATAAAATTTATGGCATACTAGCTGACGCTCGCGGCTTGGCCGGCGTGGGATTCTGTTCTCGTTCCCGCGTCCCAATAGAACATATTCCAAAGAGCCTATGTGTTATTTCAGACTATAATCTCTGATATTATTATCTATATCTCCCTGTACTATATAATGCCAAATATCGAGTTTTATTTCGTTTTATACCATTACCTTAGGTGGCTAGCCCAGTAGTTCCACGATGGAACTACTGGGTTTTTTTTTAATCCAGTAGTTTCATGGAACGGGCATAGTCGTGGAAATCATATCGAACAATTCTTTAGCGCAAAAAACATTGTAAAGGCGGTAGACTCAGTTTCCAAAAGTTTAGTAATCTTATCTTTTACTATTTAAAAATATGGGTTAAACTATAGGATAGTTTTTCACCATACTGATAGTTTAACCCATAAACTATAAGATAGATGCAAGCAATTCTTGACCTTATAAACTTCCCGTCCTACCGTATGCACCATAGACCTACCCCCTCGCCGATATTCTTTTGATTTATCGATCTTAATTTTATTTATTGATCTTATTTACAAATTTACTGCCACGGATCTACTGGAAACAAAAGTCTCACTAGTTCAGTCACGAAACTTCTTGCGTGGAACTACTGTGAACATTCCGGAATTGCGACACGGGGTTTTCTCAGCAATGAATACACAAACTTCTGTATGTTGTATGTTATAAAGTAGGTAGCACACACTTAGATACGCGCTGAGGAATAAAATATTAAAGAAAACGACGTTAGTTAATCGTTAAATTTCACTATAATATTACTTGTACGTGTAGGTACGGGTAAAAAGCAAAAAAAAAGCACATAAATTACGAATTTCGACACACTTTTCTTTTTAATACAAATTAAAATTATCTTAGACCATGTTTTTCACCATACTGATACATAATTATTTATCATGTTCTCCGCGCGATCTCGGCAAGATCGCATATTCCATATGTGCGTGTGTGCACATCACGCACATATTTTTCAAAGCTTAAAACACATACGGAATATGGCAAAATCGGTACTAAGCTAAATATTCCACAACGGATTTTACTAGCATAAGTAGATTGATTATAATTGTGCAAAAATTGAAAAATCAAAAAAATGCACATATGAAACTTGTCAGGCGCAACGACGATATTTAGGGTTAAATTTGTGAGAATAAGCCTTAATTATTAGCGCCTGCTCGATTAGAACATGACGCTGCAGTAACACAAATTGTTGCTATTCAAATATATCAGGCACTTCTTCAGTCATAGCTGTATCTTCTTACCTGATGGACGTATGAAGCTCAAACCTGAAATTCGTGAATGAAGCAATTATTAAGCAATTATTCATGCAATAAAAGTTTTGGAATTCTGCATCCTTCATGCTGAACGCGTAGGCAACCAGCCATCTAAACGTCAGGACCGCTGGTCAAAAAAATATTCTTGTTTCTCAAAATGTATTATATGTAGCAATTCTTGGAGGGATGTAGCAAATATAAGCAATCATGTAGCAATTTTTGAGTATACTTTGGGACTCGTTTGTCACAGGCAACCTGCCATTCTGACGGTGACAAATATTTGTATTGATTTTAGTAACCGTTAGAGAGAGAAGCAAAAGTCGTGACCTCTGTATTTGTCTATTCTATTTACGACATTTTTTAAACCGAGAACTTTGTTGGGTCAGTCAACAAAATATTTAACTGAGTACCGAAATTATTTTTTTTTTTTTTTATAATATTAGTAAGATTATAGTACCTACGTAGTCACTTTGTTTGCTTTTGTATTGCAAAAATGCAATGAGAAAATTTGTGGTCAAATTCTACTGATTATAAAATTATTTGCTTTTTACCGGACGTCGCGCGTCGGTTAGATATACAGGAAGGGTACGGGTAAGGGATAAGGGCAGTAGGCAGCCAACTTGATTTTTGTGGTTTCCATCAGGCAGACGGCGTTAATTTGGCGTGATAACTTTAAATTAAAAAAGTGATCCAATAAAGGTTGCGATTTTTCATTATGAGGGACGAAACCCAAAAAAAGTACCTTAACTACTTTGTTTCGTACATATTACAGTTTGATTTTCAGTTCCTAAAGTTTTAGCGAGCGTTGAAATCCAGTTTGATCTTGGGCATTTTTAATTTTACTAGTTAAATCGTAGGCGGATATTATTTTCAATTAATCCAAAATACTTCAACCGAATTCAATCAACCACAATTCACTAATTTGCGGTTGAATAGCAACCTCCAGTGTTAATGCTGAAGTAATCATCCTGTACTATTAATACATCTTAGCACGGGATTAGTCAGTTAATGTTTTTTACAACTGGGTCGCATTCGTAGAATTGCTTGTTTACAAGATCATGAGTAATGCAAGTAACAAGATGACTAATATTTCATCTCAGATGACAACCTTCAGGAAGCTTGCTCAGACTTATGCGTTGGAGATATTGTAAATTCATTCTATATGCATACATTCATGCATTTCCTCCAAAGGATTTTTTATAACGTGTAAAAATACTTATGGATGAAAAGCTTAACTCCTACCGACTAAAACCACCCTGTGCCACCATTCATCTGGCTATGGTCTGGAGTCTCCGGTACGCCTTCGGAAGGATAACTCCAGGACGCTCGACTTAGATTTCGTCCACTATAGAGGACTCTACCAGTGGGTTTTGGCTATCCCACTTCTTGTGGGGGTTCGGGTTAAGGCAAGCTATACGTTCAAATAATACCTATGTAGAACTTGCATTTTGTCCTATGTACTTACCTACTTTTTTTTTTGTACCACTAAGGTGGCAGACAAGCATACGGCCCACCAGAAGGACCGGTGGTCACCGCAGCCTATGAACGTTTGCAACAACCAGAGGCGCCACACTCGCGCTGCCGACGCTGTAAAAACCTTCTAAGACCCCTTTTGAAGAACCCCATACTGTAGGCGTTTGGGAAAACCGAGGCAGGGAGATCATTCCACAACCTAAGCGTGCGCGGAAAAAAACCCATATCGGATCTAACCGTGCTGGAACGTTTCGGACGCAGAGTGTGAGGATGAACTCCCTGTCTGTGGCGAGCGGTGCGGTGATAGAACGTAGCCGTGGGCATCGTATCAAACAATTCCTCAGAGCACACACCATTGTACAGTCGTATACTATAGATAGTGAGCCTATAAGTGTGGCTGTGGTTACCCTACTGTTAAATTCCTTAAAATAATCTAATTGGCAGACGGGCCTTGCAGATCTTGGTGGAGGAGTACACGTTTTCAACGAGTTCAAATTTTAAAAACATTAGTGTCACGGTCAAAAATATTTTCGTAACTCTATCTAATTTTATGACACAAACGGTCATTCCTCTAAAGACTGTCAGACATACTAGCTTACTCCTCAGTCATTGTTTACACAGCACTGAGTAAGGGGGATTACGAGCCCTTCGGAGCTACGTGTTTTGTACATACCTTTTTTTGGAATTCGGCCCTTATTGATATTATCAAGTAACGAAAATGTTACATAAACAATATTTGGGACTATTGACACTTACTGATCACTGTTCCGAAGGGCATCGTGAGAACTCAGGGCCCTGGGTAAATATTAGTCCGAAGCGCATACCGTCGTCACTTCCCACTGGCAGAGCAGCGGTATATTTCATTACAAGTTACTTCTATTAGCGCAATTCGACAATGTTTAGCAGATAGACAACAAAACAGGTCAATGTTATACTGATGAATGAGTTTTTCTAAACTATTCTGTGGTTAAATTGCATTTAACATAAGACTTCAATGCTTTTTTTTAACGTGAGGAAAATCCTACTGGGATGCTATGCCGGACTCTTGCCGACTAAAAACCACACGCATTCTACCCAACAGCCTACGGTTGCGAGCCTTGGATAGGCCCTCGGAAGGATACCCCAGGGACTCCCAACCGACCTACAGCTAACTTACATACAATGTGTGCAGTCCAAGCAAAACTGAAATGCTTAGTGGTCAGGATTACAGAATGGTTATAGATTTTCTACTGAATTTATGTATGTAGTGCCCCATGACGACAATAGGTTAGCCTCACCTTACGTGAGACAAACACAACTACTGCAAAGTGTAAGTGTGTGTAAATCACCTCTGGATCGTCTTCTTCGGCAATGTCTATACTTTCACGGGACATCCTTCCTGAGGGCTTACCCGGGGCTCTCAACTATAGGCTGTTGGGCGCTACGTGAGGAGTCGGTAAGAGTCCGGCATAGCATCCTACGAGGATTTTCCATCACGTTAAAAAAAAAAATGTCTATACTTTATGTTAAAATGACAAATAAGAAGATTATTAACAATATAATTATGCTACTGTATATCCATACATATACATCATGAGACCACCAAAGATCTTCATTACCTACATTGCCATTTACTAGACATGCAAAAAGGTTTTGACGAACTACACGTAGAGAAGCAATTCTTGGAACATGTATCATTGATGATAAGTCCTGCTTGCTATTATTACAAAAGCAAAAGTTCATATGTATGTATATCTGTACTAAACTCTTTCACGTTCTTACGGCTGAATGGATCTGGCAGAAATTTGGTACAGGGATAGATTATCTATATATATAAAAATCAATGCCACTTTTCCTTGTAATTTTATAACTCAAGAACGGGCTCACCTATCCAAACCAAATGTTTAGGCTTTGTTCGGACTATTTAGTAGATGGTTTATGTGAAGTTTGCACAAAATCGGTCGGGCGATTCTTCACTTATCACGCAAACGAAGTTGCGCGGGTCAGCTAGTATAGTATGAATTTCAGCTACTTTTTATCCTTGGAATATTCACATATCTACTATTGGTTGTGAGCAAGGAAACAGTATTCTACACGAAGCCGCGGGCACCGAGTAGTCTTCTGTCATTATAGATTAGAATAGATAATATCTACATAATATAAATAAATATAGTCAAGAATAAAATAGTCTCTATGTAGACTAGTCTAGATGATAATGTCAAATAAACTAGTCCAGTTTTCACCATGAAACATTACTAGACAACTGTGTTCTAAGTAATGAACTACAGGACAAGGTATCGACAAGTGCTTGCAATATCGTAAATGTACTGAAATATTTTCATCTAACGAAATTGCACGAGAAGCAATGTAGCTACTTTATAACCCTGGTACATCCTTCCGAGGGCTTACCCGGGATTCCCGGCGTTAGACAGTTGTAAAAAAATCGTGTGGTTTTAGTCGGTAGGAGTCTGGCATACCAGCCAGCGTACGTAAGATTTCCACACGGAAATAAAAACTACTTTTTAAGTTGATTCAAATTACTATTGCGGAACAGTGTGTAAAATGAGTTCATATACATTAATAAATAAAATCTTATGAATACATAAGATTGATTAAACTAAGATTGCAGATCAGCATATGGCTAATCTGATCCAAAGTGGTCACAATAGATTAAAGATGTTTACAACAATATAGGTGTTATTAATCGCTCTCCCGACGCTGTAAGTGTAATTCTTTAAGATCAGGGCAGGGAGTGCACTTCGCACGCCATCATATGCAAAAGGATAGCCCTATTGAATTTACCGTATACGAGCACTCTGTATGAAAAATACGATCCGATGAAAAATATGCAACTTTCATTATTTCAAAAATTATCAGGGAGTTATCGAGCCACGGTTTCCAGTATTCAGCACCCAATAAGAAAACACTGAAATTGTCAAACTTTACAACTTCAAACCACGACTTGCAGCTTGATTTCTTTCTACAACCCGGTTGGCAAAGTACAGTTATTCTAGGTATAGATGTTTATTTATTTCTCTAGAGCGGTTACCAGTACCACCCACTCTAGCTCGGTTCAGCCTGACTAATGCACACCGTAGACTATTATTTACTCCGACAGGACAGGTTTGCGATAATCAGTGAGATGGTCCTCTCGTGCCGTGTACAGTTCATGCACTATCTATGATTTGTCGTAGTACATAACTTTGCACGATTGGTTTGTTATGTTATGAGTCTTTGTTCTCGTCGTGTTTTTGTTTAAGTGTAATGTTCCATAAATTTTAAAATTTTCTGACATGGGAAAGCTTGTTCTCAAATGTATAGGCAATAAAAGTGGTATAACACTAAAACGTTTACGTAGTGAGTAAATAGTTTTAAGAAACGAATAAAAACCTTATCTTACTAATCTTATAAATGCGAAAGTTTGTGAGTGTGGATGTGTGGATGTTTGTTACTCTTTCACGCTCGAACGGCTGAACGGATCTGGCTGAAACTTATTACAAGAATACATTACAGTCTGGAAAACACACAGGCTACTTTTTTATTCCGGTAATAAGTTCCCATGGGAAGCGGGAAAGGAAACAAACAACATTTCACGCGGGCAAAGCTGCGGGTGTCGGCTAGTATCCTACTATCCTACTTCCTACTAATATTATAAATGTGAAAGTTTGTGAAGATGTTTGGATGTTTAGATGTTTGGATGTTTGTTACTCAATCACGCTCTAACGACTGAATGGATCTGGCTGAAATTTGGTACAGGGATAGAGTATAGTCCGGAATAACACATAGGCTACTTTTTATCCCGGGAAAATGTTCCCACGGGAAGCGGGAACGGGGACCAAATTTCACGCGGGCGAAGCCGCGCGCATCAGCTAGTGTTAAATAAATCTAAACGAGATCTGGTAATATCTTTCTCTCACGTTTGCCTGCCACTTGCCAACACTCACTAAAGAATTTCCATACACAGTTATAAATATGCTATTCTATTGCAATGCTGTGAAACTGTGAAAAGCCCCTCAATTGATTTGCCTATCGCTACACTGCGATCTCAACTGTATAGAAATCACTCTTGGGTCAGGTGTTGACCATCTTTATAAATTACATTGTGGTAAATGGCTTATTGAATTGAGAGAAATGTTACTAAAAGGCTTTCAGACAATGAAAATGAACTTGGCGAATGGTCGCGTGTGAACGTCACTTAAATATATATGACAGAAGACCAGGGGGCCAAGTCTGCTATTTCAATCGCGTCAGAATAGAATAGAAATCGTGGCAAAATATAAGGTCGTCGGTACAATTTGTCAATTTTGGTAGTCGCGTAGTCACTAGAGCTCTATTGTAAGACCGGTAGAAGTCTACTAGTCGACCGATGTTCGCTCGCCGGTTCTATCGAGCTATATGCGTAGTCGCGTATTATGTGACGGACCACATACGTAGTGGCCGCTGTTTTTTTGGTAGTCTTGTAATGTTGTTTCGTAATGGGTTTAAGGGGGGATGTTATGGTGGGGGTGAAGGGGCGATAGCCCCCCCCCCCCCCCCCTTAACCCCCACCAGGTTAAAGAGGGTTCAAGGTTTGTGTTGTGGTGGGGGTTAAGGGGCACATTACCCCCCCCTAACCCCCACCAGATTAAGGGGGGGGTATAAGGTATGTGTTATGGTGGGGGTTAAGGGGCACATTACCCCCCACTTACCCCCCCCCCCTAACCCCACCACAACATCCACCTTGCCCCCCCCCCTATCCCACCCATCTTAACCCCCCCTCTAACCCACCCATCTTAACCCCCCCACCGTCACCCCCCCATCAACGTCCCACCTTAAACACAACCTTATTAACCCCCCCCCCCTTGAACCCAGTTACCTCACCTTCACTCACCAGCTTACATCTACCTAAAAAAAGGTATTGCGATTCTACTCTAGTTCTATTCTAGTGATGTTGTAAAAATTTTACGCGACTACCAAGTTTAGGACCAATAGCTTTATTATCGTAATAGAATCGCACTAGAACGGCTTTTTGATATAAAATAGCAGACTCGGCCCCCTGGGGGCCGAGTCTGCTATTGCAATCGCATCAGAATAGAATAGATATCGTAGCAAAATAGAAGCTCATCGGTACAATTTGACAGTTTTCGTATTCGCTAACTCGATAGCTTCTATCTTGTTTCTATTGAAGTGCGATTATGGTCGACCGATGGCCTCTCGATAGAATCGCCAGTGTTTTTGACATTTATGCGTAGTCTGCTAATATTTGATGGGATTTGTTTTGGTATTTGGTAGTCGGGTAATTAATGTTTGACAGCTAGAAATAGAAAGTGCGAGCCTGGTTATTTTCGTCCGGTATACATACATTATTATTGTTTAAATTAATCAATTTGCAAATAAACTAAATAGAAGCAAGTTTACAATTTACATCAAAATGATGAAGATTGATTAATTGTGAGACATAGCATTTTATCCGAAGCGGACTTTATTTATTTCACCTACAAAACAAGACCATAAAGAGCCTCATGGAAGAACGTGGAACATAATAAATTGTTGTACCTATTGTATTATAGTACATTGGATGGTCGTAGTGCGTTAATGAGTCTCCAAAAAGTGAATTTGCTGTGAGTGAGCCATTGTCGCAGGGTCAATGAACTTTATTCGTTATAGATACATAGATGGCAACTATTCCAAGTAGCCAACTCAACAAGATCAGCAAAATAGTAAGCAAAATAGTATGAAGACAATGACATGTATGCAATTGACATGCATCTATTTTCTGTAAGTACTGTCCAATATTCTTTACAATCACTCATATCTAAAATACAAGTCACATTTCTAATACTTACAGTAGGTAGTTATTATTGTTTTAGCACATACCTAGGTACTTACCTATGTACACTCAATTCCCAATATACTTAATTGTTTTTTACAGTTTTTATGAACATTTAAAATACCCAGTTTACCCGGGTGCACAGCATATTGTCACCGTTTCACCCACATAGCTCCTGTTCCCAAGGGAATATGAGACTAAAATATAGCCTATGTTCACCGGGAAGAGTCTAGCTTCCCAACACTGAAAGAATTTATTAATCGGTCCAGAAGTTTTGGAGCCTATTCCGATGCAAACAAACAAACATCCTAATCTTTCCTCATACCTAATAATATTGGTATAGACTGCAGGTTTTAAATTACATAAAATGACTTATATACCTATAAACTCTCAAGAAACTGAAATAAGTCAGGTGTTAAATGGGAATATTAGAGTATAGGTACTTAGGTATAAATAAAAAATCAATCACTTTTTGAACTCTACTGTAGGGTACCATTCCAAGCAAACCCCACCTGTAAGTAGTGTTGATGGGAGTATGAAGGTGGGAACAAATTATCGGACGCGTCCGTCAGCCGCGGCTGATACAAGCAAGCCAGCTTGTATCTGAATAGTACAAATAAATGAAACTGTGCACACTATCGGTCATAAGTAGCGGACGTGACCTTGTGCTGTCCTTGAGCGCACGGACGTCCGAATAGAATCTGGCCGGCTGGATATTTTTGCTGCCGCGGACGCTTTATGAACAATCGTGCACATTATTAAGCCGCGTCCGTCAGCCGCGGCTGACGGACGCGTCCGATAATTTGTTCCCACCTTCAGACTTCATTACTAATTGGTCAATATTCTAACAGATCATTTAAATTCTGAGTTTTCAAACTATCTTCCGGTTCCAAATTTAAAGTAACTGGCAAGTACCTAGTGCACCAGTACACCGACGGACAAGGACTGGGTTGGTTGGAGAGCTGCCCGATGATAGTCACATTCACATCTAACAATGCTGATACAAAACTGGTCAACTCACAGTGCTCCTAATACCCTAATAAATGTGATTCAGATCATCAAGCTTGGTGAAGATGATTTAGTCCTTACCTTTTTATGTTAATTTCAGATGTTTGCTGTGAGTACAGTCATTACATTATGGTCTCAAAATAGCAGGGAAGATTGTTAATGCATGTTGTGCATGGCATAACTGTGTTATATAACATCTGTAGTACTTCTTATCTCTCCTTTAGAAGAAGAACTCACAATGGCCATGGAAACATGAGGTGGGTAAATAAGAGTTGACAAAATTGGTAAAATTATTTATTTAAATCAATTTTTGACACTTAAAATCACAGTAAATCACAGTCATTTAATATTTCTATCAGATAAATCTCATTTCCTTTTAACAACATCTTGAAATCACTTTTTAATCATCAATCATAATTCACAAGCTTGCAATAGCTGAAATAAAACTAATTGTATTGTAATCTATTTCAGGATACTCGAGTTGAAAATTGAAGTGTTAACCCTGATCTTCAAGCAGCGTGGCTATTACAATAGTATTTTTGGCAAGATGAAGATAATGTAAAAACAATAATTGTAAAATATGAATATTAAAAATATTTTTCCATATTTCATCATTTTTAATGTTTCCAAATCCAAAATAAGCTATCAAATAACCCTATTACAGTCTACCACTATGCTCAGACCTAGGCCTTACCCAATTTCATTTTGAGGAGGTATTAATAGAAATATTGTTGTTGGACATTCTCACACAACACCGTCTAGCCCAAACTAAGCTATAAACTTGTGCTATGGGATCTAGACGCCTGATAGACATACTTATATTTCTATATACATACTTATTATAGATAAATTACACCCAGACACAACAAAGCAATATGATCATCACTCAAAGAGATTTGTCCTGGGTGGGAATCGAACCCACAACCTCCGAATCCGTAGACAGGGAGTACCTGACTACACATTAGAGTTACAGTTAGTATGTGAGTTACATGCTAGTGGTTAGAGTAGTAACCACGAGGCCAGTCAAAACAACAAATTGACATTAGTCTAGCTCTAGTGCATTGGTCATTGGAATCGAAGGCGTGGCTTCTCATCATGGCAGGCTTGGATGGCCAAGATCTCTGTACATGCACATTACTCTTTCATAATCCAACATACTAGCTGTAGTTGACGGCTTTACCTGTGTCATACTATGAACCCATACATGCCAGTAAATACAAGATTTATTAAAATTATCACTGCTCAGCTTCCTTGAGTATTAACAAAATGATAGCATATTTATTTTTACTATCCATCATATTATCTATCACACACGGGCACTAATAAAAGCTGTCTGTATTGAGATTGTTTGGCTATATCACATAGTTGCTGTGGAATACCGTGATTTCACAATGATGAAATAACTTTTTAAGTCCGTTGAGTAGTTAGGTACACTAGTGTTAATCAATTTAAAAACCAACTTTCACAAAGTAGTTGTTTGTAGATAAAAACTTTCACTATTCACAATCTTGAGTTATCATGAGGTTATTGTTCAATATTTTTTCTGTAAAGATGTATTTGTAGAAGACTTGAATAAACTGCTGTGATATATGTATATGAAAATATACAGTCTCCTGCGTTTATTCTATGAATTTTAGCATCCAAAGCCCTTTCTTCAAAATGAAATTCATTGCTGGACCAGTTTTTTACAATTGAGTTTTGTCTCAAATTTCTAGGATATAGTTCTTCCAACCGCGTCTCGGCAACCGTGGGGTACCACCCGTTAGATGGACCGACGACCCTGGTAACGGTCGTAGGCTGGGACTGAATGCAGAAGGCGCAGGACCGTGAATTGTGGCGTAAACTGGCAAAGGCCTACGTCCAGCAGTGGACTGCGATAGGCTGATTTGATTGATAGTTCTTCTGGATAACACTGTCACTCTTTGCTTTGAAGCCGTTTATAAAGTTCACGTTTGTTTATAGGTAAAGTTCACAATTTTAAATCGTAATTCTCTACAAAAGTCTCTTTTAAGTCTAAGTAATTTGTACATAACCTAAAAAACACCTACTATTACTTAGTACTGACTGACAAGAGTCAAAACAACCAAAATAAAGCCCTTGTCTCTGCTTTTGCGATTCTATTTATATTCTATCGATGTTCTATAATGGCGATAGACAAGATTTACGCGACTAGCAGATTTAGGACCAATCGCTATAATATCGTAATAGAATCGCACTGGACCGGCTTTTTGATGGAAAATAGCAGACTCGGCCCCCAGGGTGGGTACGTCGTTACATTCTTACGACCAACTTTCCAATTGCAGCTAGGCTATACCATTCATTTAAAAATATTAATTGTATACCTACTTACTAAAACAATGACTTTTCTAATTTCTGTGTAAATCTGTGTAAATTTGTATTGAAAAG
Source organism: Miltochrista miniata (assembly GCA_933228765.1). Classification (NCBI taxonomy): domain Eukaryota; kingdom Metazoa; phylum Arthropoda; class Insecta; order Lepidoptera; family Erebidae; genus Miltochrista; species Miltochrista miniata. The sequence goes on along the minus strand of OW121757.1, from coordinate 15,645,858 downwards.
CTATTCATTTTTACCGCTACTAGAATGCGATTGTAAACCGCATTGAAAAAGGTAGGTCATTTGATATTATTTTTATTAGTGTAATTATTATGTGGTCAGAATCAGGGAACAGAATAACAAGGTCAGATATAGTCACATCTTAAAAAAAATAACTGTCACTATAGTTACTCATCTTTTACTTAGGTATTTATTAAAGAATCTGTCTGTATATGCAGCTGCTTTGGAAAGGTTTCGTTGCTTGCACAGGTCTCACTTCTAATTGTAGGTATATAACTTTATGCGTAAACTTCTAAATTTTGGCACTACCAAAGTATCTACTCTAAAGTAGGATACAATATCAAAATATGAAGTGAGTGTCAGCTCTTATGACTCCTTGAAGAAACATACTGAGAACAAATTCATAACCTGCCAAGCTGTTTATTGTCAGCTTTTTATTTTCGCTTGTCATATCATGTTTTTAGAAGATGAAAGCTTTCGCCACTCTCAAGAGCACTTCCACAAATATCCTCGCGTAGCTTCCCATGTAGTGTCATGCTAACTCTGTTTGTTTAGCACTGTTTCCCCACTGAATACGGGGAACAGTTTCAATTTGATCCCTTTGAACAACTTTGTTATTATTTATCTGCGTTCAGTGAAAGGCAAATGGTTATGTTCACCATTACTAAAGCGCATTAAGTACGCTGTGTTATGTTAAACGGATGAATAACTTACTGGTCATGTGATTGTTGTATCCTAGTTTGCATCAGTTCTTGTAATTACTGGTTAGTTTACGACTGTTCTGTGTTAAACAGGTCCTGCTGGGCAGTTAATCTTTTGTTTAGTGTCCACTGAATAAATATTTGCTTTACATTTTAATGACAAGGATATTAAGAACTGTCAGTTATAATAAATATAGCCATTTGCCTAAGTCATTTAAGATAATACTGACCAATGAGACCAGAAAACTGTCACAAATTGTAAATCTATTCCAAATGAGTAATTTAAGACATAAGAACAAACACCCGTTTAGTACACAATCTCAAACAAAAGCTCTTAAATCTCTTACAACTCTCATTTCTTACTTAAACTTCGTGATCTTTTTTTATGTAACTAGAAACTTACAGATTCAAATGCAAAAGTAGTTCTAAACAAGTACTTTTGGGAACACTTTCAGCATTTCTATAAACATGAACCGACTGAGAAAGCATATTTGTTCAAAATATGTTCCGCTGTTTTCGTAAATTAATTTGTAGTGCATTACATTACATTTACAAGTAAATTTTAAAGCGTACTATCATAAACAACTCGGTGTTAAAAGTTATAGTTAAATTACGTTACATGAAGATAAATAGTCATTTGAAACCTTCGGTGTGGCACTGAATGTAAATAAATTGATATCATGATCTACGATTAAATGATCCAAGAAACAAATATTTTTCAACATTTTTTAACGAAGAGGTATCTACGATTGATGTTTTTACAGATGTATAAGAGTCTACACAAAGTCTGTGGGGCTAAAGCTTCGATCCACAATATACTGTTGATCGAAGAGGTAAGGCTAAGGATTGTAACCTACATATTGCAGCGAAATGAATAAACTCCAAGACTTATCATCAAAAGAAGGTTCTCCACAAATAGAAAGCAGGTCAAAAGCCTGTCATTGAGGCGTATATGATATATGAGCGATTATAACAAGCCTGTGATACTCGCAGCGGTAAGACAAGGCATAGAACATGGCTCAGTCACGACCACGAGCGGCGTCAACGCAGCCACTAATGAGAGATCGCGCCACCGATAGCTACGGCTATGTGCGACGCTCGGTAACAAGGAGTATCAGCTTTTATGTCCGCACATACAGCTTGATAATAAGCTTATTTGATTGGCAATTTTAATTGGATGTAAACTTAAACAGTTGTGTCTGTTTTGTGAGGAAGAAAATTTAATTTACGGTTTATTTTAGGTGTTAAACAGTGTATTGCAATTGGTAAAAATAAATGTTTTATCATATCATATAATACACATGTTTTTAAAGAAAAGGAAAACATTCTTCTGAGGGACACTTTCTCTTATAAAAGACTATGCGAATTGGCAAGTTCCGGGTTGAAAATATGAGAGGAGAGGAGAAAAACGAAATAGAATAAAGCAAATTTCTAGTTCCCTGACGTAATAACTTTATCTCTGGCCTTTAGTGCAAATTTTACGTCAATAAAGATACTGTGCACTTAAAAAGCAATAAAAACAAGTACAATCTACGTGTACCTACTACCTACAAGAGACTGAATTATCTATAGTTTAATGTTATGTAAGTTACTAAAAATAACACACGGTTGTAGATATGCCAGTAGACTCAATACTCAAACGTTTGATGACTTCGTGTCGTGACATTGCAATGCTACTACTCGTACTTTCAATACTTTCTGTGTTTCGTCATAGACAACAGAGTCGTGTGTTCACTCCTCAGACACCCACTCCATCATTCAGCCAACGGTAATAAATTCTAAATGTCACAGAAGATGATTTATAATTTTTTGCCTGGGGTGTGTTTTAGTATCGGCCAGATGAAATAATACCCTACAGGGTTCAGTAAAGGTCGAGTTTGTTTTGAACGTAGCGTAAATTCTAAGTATGATACTGGCAAATTACTCGTATGTTTCAAATTATGTTATGTAAGACAATGAGGAAAGGAAAGAAAAAAGTTGCAGAAAGGGACTCGGTGAGGATGATGCAGGGCTGAAACTAGTGGCGAAGTTTCAGAGTGACCTACGGCCATCAGTGGGCAGCGATATACAGGTTCTATTGATTGATTGAAGACAAAGTAAAGGGAATATGGTAGTGGTAGTTTTAAATCATAATGTTAGTAAAAAACAAGAAGCCTTGAGACGGTCTCACCCGACTGCACCTCTAACGTTTATTGTGAACGTGAAGGTTTTCAAGCCGCCCATAAAGGGGTTTAAGAAAATGGATACTAAATTATAGCTAGTTACCGTACCATGAGTAACAACTAATCATTATAATACCTGAACGCAGCTTTACAACTCCTTACAGTTATTGATGTATAAATATGTATTCGATTAATTTGCAAATCCGTGCATAATGTATTTATAGGCAAAGGAAATGCGCAATAATAAGTACAGTTGTCACCGATCTGACGTCAGTTGACTTCAAGTCATTATTCACGGTGTTAATTGAGAGACTTCGTGGCAAAGAGGCAACTCGGGAAAGCGGTGTTTATGAATTGAGAGAGGTGATAAAACTCATTGTTTATGTACCGGTCAAATGAGTGGTCGGCTAGTGGGGGTATGAGTGATATTTTATGGGGGAATTTTCTATAAGAATTTTCCGTGTCATTGAATTATAGAACCAGCTAAAGAATGTTGAATGAAACATAAGGTTGGCAAGAAATTGTAAAGGTAATTTGAAATACAAGGAACATGGTTATTATTTGATTAGGTTTACAGTTTAAGAGCTATTGATGAGAGTTGTTGTCGTGTTTCTCTTACCTAAAATAACTGCGATTACTTGAAATAGAATAATTAATTTATAAAATTAATAATTTGAATAAACTATCCCCTTTTAGACTTATTTATTATTAAAATACACATACATAGATTGCCTTACCTTGCGAAATAAATAAGCTTTATATTATGACTAGTTACAGTCTTGTTGAAATAGACTACCTACTTAGTGATAGTTTGCACATTAAGTTTTGCATAATTTTAATTCTATACAAAAGCAATATTCAGTTCAACATCAAAGTGTTCAGTGTAACAATTTGTATCAGCGACCGACTCGGTAAATGAACAAATCTTATAGCACTTGGTTGCTCATTTACATACAATTTGCGCCACACAGAACGAGACACGTGCCCTCTGTCGGCAAACATATCCGGCCTTTTGGAGCAATATTTTAATGCCTCAAATACATCGCATTTTATTAGTTTATATCACTTGGCGATTATTTCGAAAGTCAGAGAACATCGATTTTTAAGAAAAGTAAAGATTAGGGTTTAGATTTATTTCATATGTGGGATAATGCTGTTGATTCCACAGACTTACAATATAATTGTAAATCTGTGGTTGGTTCTCCATAAGAAATAAATTAATAAACGAAAATAAAGTGGAGAAGAACATTCGTTACTTGGAAAAGGAAAAAAAATAGCGGCACAGAATAATATATCTTAAATTACAAAGGGGTAGATATCTACCATTTCAAACCGCAATGAAATAGTAATGCCACTTATTCTATTAATGGCACTATTTTATGGGCACTAAATTAATGTTTCATGTTGGGTCGACCTCATACATCGATAGAGAAGCGACCTCATGTAGACACTTATGACAATAAACCATGGACAATGGGCGGTAGGCTGTTTGCGGTGGACGCTGGACCACCGGCGGTGACGCGCGCTCCGACCACGTGGCTTTTGGGCCCCTGTCACCACTTATGTCTCGAATAAAAAAGAAAAGTTTAAAAAGCTGGCCTTTAGAACTAACCAAAGAGTTATGTTTTTATTTTATATCATTGCAGAAAATTTTAATCTTTGCAATGGGAATTAAATTTGAATGTATATGAAGTAGTACAAATAAATATTCTTTGTTAAACATAAGTACCTATTAACATAACTATCTACTCAAAACAGTAAAACAATTCGTTTGCATTTATATCCGTCCGTCTGTTTGTCTATCCACAGTCTAGTTAGAAACCGTCTGTACGGTTAGTACCTTTTAAATCTGTAATTTCATAATTTGACTTGGCTATACCTACCTACTACATAGTACATATTGGTATTTCATTTTTTTTGCGATAGGCTCTACCAGCTAAAATAGCCTTATATACATATTATAATTATTGAATTCCTCTTTTTTACGAAAGGTTTTACTAGCTAAGAGGCTTTACATAAGAAGAAAAAAAAGATTTCGAAGAAAAAAAAAATTGAAGTTTAAAAAATATTTCAAATTAGCAGCTAAGGCCCGTAGCCCAATACGCACTTAGCTGGATGTTATTTGAATAGGGAATTTAAAATATTGGCATTTTACTCATAATTTAAATCTGAAAGATATTACACTCCATAAGTGAGAGCTAAAATGTAATATATTTAAAGTACAAGTGAATATCATTTGCGAGATGCAACGAATGTTCGAACTATGAAAAATACAACTGGAATGGGTTATCACTTTTTTTTAAATTGGGCATTCATTTCATTCTTATATTTAGCAAATTATATTTACATAGGTGCTTAAAATAAAAGGTTTATTGAAGGTTTTCTTTCCTTCGAAATTTGTTTAGCGGACCTACAGATTTTAATACGATGGGTATTATTTCCTATATCTTGTTTCTTACCACATAAACCACATTTCAATGCACTTATAATGATTCGTAAAACCACGATGGTTCCTTGTAATACTCGTTTCAATTTCTTATGAAAACTCAGTTTTAGCATTTTTTTTTAAATTGTTTTACTTAAATGAGAGTGGGTGTTACATTACCGTAGAAATATTCGTTTTCAAAACTGTGAACAAACTAGATGTTAAAAACAACGATGTTTTAACAATTTTAAAAACCAACTATGCAGAATGCAGACTGAATAAACTATAATTTAATAAAATGCAGGATTGAATACCGCTACAGACAGTTAAATATTATATACAGGTTCTATTGATTGATTGAAGACAAAGTAAAGGGAATATGGTAGTGGTAGTTTTAAATCATAATGTTAGTAAAAAACAAGAAGCCTTGAGACGGTCTCACCCGACTGCACCTCTAACGTTTATTGTGAACGTGAAGGTTTTCAAGCCGCCCATAAAGGGGTTTAAGAAAATGGATACTAAATTATAGCTAGTTACCGTACCATGAGTAACAACTAATCATTATAATACCTGAACGCAGCTTTACAACTCCTTACAGTTATTGATGTATAAATATGTATTCGATTAATTTGCAAATCCGTGCATAATGTATTTATAGGCAAAGGAAATGCGCAATAATAAGTACAGTTGTCACCGATCTGACGTCAGTTGACTTCAAGTCATTATTCACGGTGTTAATTGAGAGACTTCGTGGCAAAGAGGCAACTGGGGAAAGCGGTGTTTATGAATTGAGAGAGGTGATAAAACTCATTGTTTATGTACCGGTCAAATGAGTGGTCGGCTAGTGGGGGTATGAGTGATATTTTATGGGGGAATTTTCTATAAGAATTTTCCGTGTCATTGAATTATAGAACCAGCTAAAGAATGTTGAATGAAACATAAGGTTGGCAAGAAATTGTAAAGGTAATTTGAAATACAAGGAACATGGTTATTATTTGATTAGGTTTACAGTTTAAGAGCTATTGATGAGAGTTGTTGTCGTGTTTCTCTTACCTAAAATAACTGCGATTACTTGAAATAGAATAATTAATTTATAAAATTAATAATTTGAATAAACTATCCCCTTTTAGACTTATTTATTATTAAAATACACATACATAGATTGCCTTACCTTGCGAAATAAATAAGCTTTATATTATGACTAGTTACAGTCTTGTTGAAATAGACTACCTACTTAGTGATAGTTTGCACATTAAGTTTTGCATAATTTTAATTCTATACAAAAGCAATATTCAGTTCAACATCAAAGTGTTCAGTGTAACAATTTGTATCAGCGACCGACTCGGTAAATGAACAAATCTTATAGCACTTGGTTGCTCATTTACATACAATTTGCGCCACACAGAACGAGACACGTGCCCTCTGTCGGCAAACATATCCGGCCTTTTGGAGCAATATTTTAATGCCTCAAATACATCGCATTTTATTAGTTTATATCACTTGGCGATTATTTCGAAAGTCAGAGAACATCGATTTTTAAGAAAAGTAAAGATTAGGGTTTAGATTTATTTCATATGTGGGATAATGCTGTTGATTCCACAGACTTACAATATAATTGTAAATCTGTGGTTGGTTCTCCATAAGAAATAAATTAATAAACGAAAATAAAGTGGAGAAGAACATTCGTTACTTGGAAAAGGAAAAAAAATAGCGGCACAGAATAATATATCTTAAATTACAAAGGGGTAGATACCTACCATTTCAAACCGCAATGAAATAGTAATGCCACTTATTCTATTAATGGCACTATTTTATGGGCACTAAATTAATGTTTCATGTTGGGTCGACCTCATACATTGATAGAGAAGCGACCTCATGTAGACACTTATGACAATAAACCATGGACAATGGGCGGTAGGCTGTTTGCGGTGGACGCTGGACCACCGGCGGTGACGCGCGCTCCGACCACGTGGCTTTTGGGCCCCTGTCACCACTTATGTCTCGAATAAAAAAGAAAAGTTTAAAAAGCTGGCCTTTAGAACTAACCAAAGAGTTATTTTTTTATTTTATATCATTGCAGAAAATTTTAATCTTTGCAATGGGAATTAAATTTGAATGTATATGAAGTAGTACAAATAAATATTCTTTGTTAAACATAAGTACCTATTAACATAACTATCTACTCAAAACAGTAAAACAATTCGTTTGCATTTATATCCGTCCGTCTGTTTGTCTATCCACAGTCTAGTTAGAAACCGTCTGTACGGTTAGTACCTTTTAAATCTGTAATTTCATAATTTGACTTGGCTATACCTACCTATTACATAGTACATATTGGTATTTCATTTTTTTTGCGATAGGCTCTACCAGCTAAAATAGCCTTATATACATATTATAATTATTGAATTCCTCTTTTTTACGAAAGGTTTTACTAGCTAAGAGGCTTTACATAAGAAGAAAAAAAAGATTTCGAAGAAAAAAAAAATTGAAGTTTAAAAAATATTTCAAATTAGCAGCTAAGGCCCGTAGCCCAATACGCACTTAGCTGGATGTTATTTGAATAGGGAATTTAAAATATTGGCATTTTACTCATAATTTAAATCTGAAAGATATTACACTCCATAAGTGAGAGCTAAAATGTAATATATTTAAAGTACAAGTGAATATCATTTGCGAGATGCAACGAATGTTCGAACTATGAAAAATACAACTGGAATGGGTTATCACTTTTTTTTAAATTGGGCATTCATTTCATTCTTATATTTAGCAAATTATATTTACATAGGTGCTTAAAATAAAAGGTTTATTGAAGGTTTTCTTTCCTTCGAAATTTGTTTAGCGGACCTACAGATTTTAATACGATGGGTATTATTTCCTATATCTTGTTTCTTACCACATAAACCACATTTCAATGCACTTATAATGATTCGTAAAACCACGATGGTTCCTTGTAATACTCGTTTCAATTTCTTATGAAAACTCAGTTTTAGCATTTTTTTTTAAATTGTTATACTTAAATGAGAGTGGGTGTTACATTACCGTAGAAATATTCGTTTTCAAAACTGTGAACAAACTAGATGTTAAAAACAACGATGTTTTAACAATTTTAAAAACCAACTATGCAGAATGCAGACTGAATAAACTATAATTTAATAAAATGCAGGATTGAATACCGCTACAGACAGTTAAATATTTGACACATTATACAATTATGTATTTCAGAGTTTATTAAGCGTTGAAATTTAAATACAAAAAATCATTAATGGCACTTTTTTGACTTGGCGCCTCTTTTACTGGGAGTCCTGTGAGTATAAAAATTGAGAAAGGTTTACCCTTAATACTTACATAGTTTCATACAAACATTTTCATACATACAAACAGAAACTTCAACTTTATTTTAAAAAAGAAAAATAAAGGTTTTCAAATCTATTGTCCAAATAAATACTATCACGAGTATACCGTACGTATGAGCACGTACTGTCGAATACCCACGTGAAGATCTATGTGTGCGTGCTGGTATTTCATTCGCTTATCTCAAAATCTTCAATATAAACATCAGTTTCTTCCATAGCCTAACCTATACAGATTCATACAATATTTTGTATTAAATAACTACATTCAACTTTAAATTGATTTATTGCAGTATGTTCTGAGTAAAACTGGTTTTAAATGTTAAAATGTCAGACGTCTTTATCCACTTACCTAGGTATAGGTACATAGTTTTAAAATTTTGTGCGGTTTACGGAAATTTTGGAAACTACACCACTATTTTCTAGCCCCAGTATTCTTTTATTTAAGTAATTTTGTACTGTAAGATATTCAAATAATCAATGACTATTTGTTTGCCAAGTATCAGTACAATGTGCCATGGTTCAATGCTAAAATTGAGATTCTTCCATTGAATTGCGAATTAAGGGGAAAGTGTAATGAGGATTTTATTATGATTGAGAAGTTCGTATATCAATTCAACTGCAGTTCGTGTTTAATTTCTATGCACCAGATGTTAATTTATGTTATGCAAAGGACGCTAAAATTTAAGATCATCAATTTTTTTTCTTCTTAAGAATACATCAAGTCACACAAAATGTTTTTACTGGCCATTTAAAATTCAGTAAATACATATCATAGTAGAGCATCTAAATAAACGCTACGTTGATAATTACAGACATAGTTGTGTGATGACGAAAATAGTATATGCATGAATGATCTGACGATAACCGTAACCGGTCTCTTCACCACTTTATAAAACCCATAGAAATCCGTTTGTGCTAATAGCTACTAGCTAAAACCATAAACACGCATAAATATGTCGCTCTCTACTTTGAACATGCGACATTTAAACAGCCAGAACATGTTAAGATACCGTAAATTTCTCTATAGAAGATTAATGGCCGCCCACGGAATGCATTTTTATTGTAATGGAAATCTAAATGGTTGTGCAATATGGTAGCACTATCGGTCGATGTCAAGGATAGATAGTGAGGTGATGGAAATTTATGGCTATTGAATGGGTGCGGCCAAGGATTCGTTATACGATCCGCAGACAAGGAGTGGCGTGGCGCGTACACTGTAGATGTTTGCAATTCACCTGTAAATGGAAAGAACTTTCGGATGCAAACATATAGCCTTACATAGCACTTTCTTGTTACATTTAGTTTGTAAACATTCAGAGTGTTTTTAGTTTTTTAGTTAACTAATAAATAAATGTGTGTTCTTCCGCTCTACATTGGGGTGTCTATGTCTAGGCAGAGGCTTTCTTTTTGCAAAAAACGTATGTTGTTTTTAATTTTTGTTTAAATTATGCTAAAGAAAAGAAAAAAAATCTCGTCGTGTAAATACTGTTTTTCCTGGATAAAACATAGCCTATTTCACTCTCCTATCCAAAAATCAAGTCTTCGCTATTGTTGCTTTGGGACGTGTTAGAAGTGCCCTAAGCAACCAAAATACAATTGTACCTTATTTAATTTATAAAGTAGGCGAGTAAGAGTTGACTCAACAACCAAAAACCTCAACAGTATGAAAATGTAATTTAGCATTAGTGAAAATGCCTGAAAATCCGATAGAATAACGTTGCGAGACGAAAAGTCTTTCAATAATGTACAATATGTATATTGTACATACTTAAGGAGACATGTTTTTATCAGTTAAGAAATAACTTTTTGAATGCATTGAAGACATACATATGTATGTATGTCTTCAATGCATTCAAAAAGTCTCGGGGATAAGGGCGTGACTGTACGTACGTATGTACATACGTACAGTCACGCCCTTATCCCCGAAAGGGTAGGCAGAGGCATAATATACGGCCACATTTCACCTTATGGTTTATGTCCCACTTACAGTTAGGTGGAGAGCCTATTGCCGCATTGATGACGAGCTCAAAACCTTTCCCTCTCCTAACCCGGTCTTGTGTGAACTAGAAAAGTACTTACACATTTTTCAGATTTCTAGGTGGTAGGTGAGGTGTGTATTACTTTTTACCACCACCATTTTACCAGTACCATTTTAATCAGTAGCTACTTTTTAAATGTTAGTTTTATTGTAAATGAAATGTATTGAACTTTTTAAATGTTAAATAGGTAGGCACCTAATTCCCTTTAGCTTCAGGCTCAGTAGATATACTTTCTAAAACGCCAACTTACCAGGCAATCAAGCCTGTTATACCGAACGTTTTCCATATATGAAGCACAATAAAATATTAATACATTTATACATCTATCGTTCAGTTATAACTGAGTAGCTGTTAATTTTATTATGAGTATTATGTTTCTATGAATACAAGCCGTAGGCGTGTGCGCACGGTAACCCCAATGAGGGCACGATCGATCGCGATCATGTGGGCGAACACCGTTTCTCCGTAAATGAGCCCTTTGTACTGTAAATTGGTCATGAGGGCCTGACTGATCGCCTTTCGCAATTATTAAAATTAATCGATTTGTAGTTTATAGTTTTTCAAACGGAGCGTGAAGAGGCACATCGCAGGGCCGCCAACGTTAGAACCACGGCCAGAAGTTTTACAGAAGATCAGAGTAGCCTCCAATCGCTAAATGCCGCCATAGCTTTCCATCAGGCGGGCGGCGTCATTTTAAAGGTGCGTCGATCTCCGATATCTTGTTGGAGAAAAATTGAATGTAAGCCCGTATTGCAACACTGCAATGTACACTTCCTACAAAAAGTTGGTCAGAATTAAAAGCGATACAAGATATAATAGAAAAATCGGTGACCGATTATTAGATTCGGGGGATTGGGGTACGAACGCACACTAGATCAGAGAGCTAGCAATCGCGCTACTGAAAAGAAGATCCGATTATTGGTCCTTTTCGCTGGTAGCCCCCGGTTGCTCAGTGTTTGGTATACAATCACTGAATTAATCATATTTAGTTACTGATCATTTTGAGGCACTTTCATTTAAGAGCATTACTATCTATAATACAAAGCATAGCAGATTTTCTCGCGCCCTATATCTACTCGTAAGAAAGTCTTTAGATAAGGTAACATTGCAACATGCAGTAAAACAAAGAAGTCTTAATTGTAAAACTTTCCTCCAGCCTGTGCTTACGGGAGCATCGACCTTTGCTGTGTGGGAGGAATAACGCTCGGATTACTACTCTGAAAGACCATAACTGACATTACAACTGTAGGTTAGGTACCTACTCTTTCCGTTCACAGTTAGAGAAGAACTTGTAAATTTAGTATTTTTTAAAACAAAAAGAAACATTGTTTTCCCATGGCTAAAATGGCGCCATAATTAGGCTGTTGCCTTCTACAGGAGCACATCGATTCCTGTAGATAAAAATCCCATTTAAGGATTTACATAGTCCTGGGGTATCCTACCGTGGGCTTACCCGGGTCTCCCACCCGTAGGCTGTTAGGTAGGTTACGTGTGGTTTTTAGTCGGTTCCACGTTAAAAAGAAAAGAAATTTTGATAAGTACAAACTAATTCACTTACTAATAAAAAAAAATACTAATATTGTCAACTGGTCCGCCGGACATTTACTTTTATAAATTTTGATTCAGAAAAGGTCTATTTAACTACGTTTTACATTCAAGCATTCAATTTAGCCAGCATTTCCTTAATATCTTCTAAGTAACTCGTTTAATTCGGTCAAATCAAAACGCGTCGGAGTGAGCAATGATTTATGTGCATTTAAATGCATAAACGCATTTACTTTGTAGAGACAGAGGGGCCGCGGCCCGTGACCGAAATTAAATTGAATTTAAATCGGTTGTTTGCTATCGAGTGATCGCATCATAGACGTATTATGAATAGAATTGTCAATTGTACTAGTGAAAACTGTTTGATGTTTACCCACAAACACACTCTCGTATAGTCACGCCTTTATCTCCGAAGAGTTAGACAGAGGTATGCCTACTATACACCCAAATTTGATCATGTAAATTTACACCAACATGAAGTATAAAATATTTGCAATTTTCTTTTTAGTTGGTAAATTAAAAAATCTTAAAAGAAAATTGTTAAATTAATACCTATTTATTTTTAGAAAACGCATCCATGACTATTTAATAATCAAAGCACAGCGTAAACTGCTCAAAGAAATAGTCTAAAATTTAATATAGATACAGATAGTTTTTATAACGAAGGCTTTAACGCCCTCTTTGAAGGTGTGTAACAGTAGTTGAGAACACTGATACTAGGAACCATAAAATCTAAAGTACAATATTCAATTCTAGGTACCTCTAGGAATAAATATTAATATTGCTATTCTATCCCGTATATGAGCTATGGTAAATGTAATCTCAAATCGATACGACCCAAGATGATCGATTGATCGGATATCTCTTCAAATGCATTAAGCGTATCAAATTTTGTAATTGTACTTCATATAAGTACATTGATATATAAGATAAATAATAGTAATAGAGATACTATAGATAATAAATAAAATATAGATACTAAAGTATATAAATTATATTCATTTGTATCGAAAAACGGTATAGCTAACTGTGGAATTGTGTGGTCAATATTATGATGAGACGTTTTTTTAAATATTCCCTCTATGACTTAACCTCCATTATCATTATTATCATCAATCGTCTCAGTGGATTTATGGCTCACTGCAGAGCATAGACTTCTACCACAGATTGCCTCAATTTTTCGCTTTGGCTACTACTACATAAATCTAGACCACTCTCAGAGGACCATGGTCTCAAGAAGACTGTATTGCAATTTTTCTTAGACGTGTCTATTATCAGTTAGTCATCGACGCGACGACTAGTCAAAAAGCAGCGCCAGGAGATTTATAAACAGTATAAGCAGTTCTACCAAAGCGTACGTAAAGATCTCGAAAAGCTTTTTTGGGCCCAGTATTTACTGAAAATACAGTGGGAAAACTCCCTACCATTTCATCTACCTACAACAACAAAATTGCTGCTAAATTCCCTATCTCCTTTAAACTGTGATGAAATAGATAATGGTGACTGAATCAATACGAGCCCAAGCAGTTTCAATGTAAACTGGCCTTATGAGGCAAACAATGAATGTTCCACAGGCATTACGATGCAAAAGTCTTGACTCTGATTAAGCCATGACTAGCACGGGATCGAGCCTATAATTACTTACGCTAATATAATCCTGTACATCTTTATTTATGTGAGACTCGGACTATTTTTAAATTGCAAAATTTGCATTTATTTATAGACTTGTTTTTCTATGAAGTGTCTATATTATTAGTATTTTAATTAAATTGGTAATTCATTATTTTTCCGCAATATAATAATGATTGCTTGTTTGGTTTATGGCATGTGTATAGACGAGCGCCATGTGTCCTTGGAGCTAATACACTCCTGTGGAAAAAGATGCGTTTTGGTACGTTTTTAGATGAAATTCTATTGAATTGCTTATTTATGCATAAAATTAACGATCGTTAACTACCTAAATAAAACGATCGCCACCTAATAAAGCCGATAATACACTTTTCTCATACATATCTGCAAAGTTTCTTTGTTCAATCCCTACTAATATTATAAATGCGAAAGTAACTCTGTCTGTCTGTCTGTCTGTCTGTCTGTCTGTCTGTCTGTCTGTCTGTCTGTCTGTTACGCTTTCACGCCTAAACGGCTGGAGCGATTGAGATGAAATTTGGTATGGGGATAGTTCGAGGCCCTGGGAAGGACATAGGCTACTTTTTAACCGACTGCGCAAAAGGAGTGTTATGATTTTACGTGATAACGACTTTCAGGCTGTTACGCTTTCACGCCTAAACGGCTAAAGCGATTGAGATGAAATTTGGTATGTGGATAGTTCGAGGCCCTGGGAAGGACATAGGCTACGTTTTAACCGACTGCGCAAAAGGAGTGTTATGATTTTAAGTGATAACGACTTTCAGGCTGTTACGCTTTCACGCCTAAACGGCTATAGCGATTGAGATGAAATTTGGTATGTGGATAGTTCGAGGCCCTGGGAACGACATAGGCTACTTTTTAACCGACTGCGCAAAAGGAGTGTTATGATTTTACGTGATTACGACTTTCAGGCTGTTACGCTTTCACGCCTAAACAGCTAAAGCGATTGAGATGAAATTTGGTATGTGGATAGTTCGAGGCCCTGGGAAGGACATAGGCTACTTTTTAACCGACTGAGCAAAAGGAGTGTTATGATTTTATGTGATAACGACTTTCACGCTGTTAGGCTTTCACGCCTAAACGGCTGGAGCGATTGAGATGAAATTTGGTATGTGGATAGCTCGAGGCCCTGGGCAGGACATAGGCTACTTTTTAACCGACTGCGCAAAAGGATTGTTATGATTTTACGTGATAACGACTTTCACGCGATAACGACTTCTACGCGGTCGAAGTCGCGGGAACAGCTATCCCTGCTAATATTATCAATGCGAAAGTACATAACTCGGTCTGTCTGTCTGTCTATCTGTCTGTCTGTCTGTCTGTTATATTTTCACGCTAAACGGCTGGAGCGATTGAGATAAAATTTGGTATGGCGATAGTTCGAGGCCCTGTGAAGGACATAGGCTACTTTTTAACCGACTGCGCAAAAGGAGTGTTATGATTTTCCGTGATAACGACTTTCACGCGATAACGACTTCTACACGGTCGAAGTCGTGGGAAACAGCTATTTTAGTTTAGTTGTAAATATTCAATCACACTACTAAGCTCAGGGGCTTGACAGAGAAGGATTAAAATTTGTAGGTATATGGGCAAAAGACATGCTTACGAAATAGGTTAGGTTCAATTTTTATATGCGGATAGGTTTATATTAGCGTAAATCCCTCGCGTCACGCTGTCGTTTAGGGCCTGCTTCTGTAAGGACGGTGAGCGGCCTCCTCATCGACCTCAGGCCCCCGGTCATGTAAGCCGATAGTCTTAGGCGAAGACAACTCGCCGGCACTTGGGTACTTGGAACTTAGGTGGGAGAGTCTCTATATTTTTAAAAATTATTAAGTCTATAAGGCTAATAACTTGCTTTAACTACTGCTATTTACTGACTACCGTTAGTGTTAGTGTTATCGTCTCAAATCTTTCGGTTATAGGTACTTAAAGTTTTCAGTCTGTGGCCTAAATCTAACAAACGTTTCGTATTCGCGCTTCACCATACTACTTACTCTTTTTATTATTAAAGGGGCCAATTAATAAAGACGTACGTCATACCGGCCTTGGACCCGCTAAAACCAAGAGGTCCATCCATCTAGCGCAGTCCTGGGGTATCCTTTAGAGGGCTTACCAGGGGTTATACCTAACAGCCTACGGTTGGGAGTCCTACCGGATACGTGTGGTTTTTTGTCAGTAGGAGTTATAGTACATTCATGTGGGATTTATCTCACATTAAAAAAAACCATGTAGCGCATAGCTCCCCGGGTAAGTTGGAGGATATCCTAACTTTGTCCCCACATTTTGGTTACGACTTATCCTAGAGGCTCGATAGAATACAGTTCAATATTTGCTTATAACATAATTTCCACGCGAACGAAGTTGCGGGTAACAGCTAGTTTCTCTATATTTACTACTAGCTGTTCCCCGCGCCTTCGAGCGCGTAGAAGTCGTTACCGCGTTAAATCATAACCCTCTTTTTGTGCAGTCGATTAAAAAGCCTATGTCCTTGCCAGGGCCTCGAACTATCTCTATACCAAATTTCATCTCAATCGCTCCAGCCGTTTAGGCATGAAAGCGTAACAGACAGACACACAGACAGACAGAGTTACTTTTGCATTTCTAATATTAGTAATGAAGTAGGGATGTCAAATTGTACCTACTATACTACTCTCGTATAAAAATAAAATTATAACGTTGTTATTTGGCATTAAGTCAAGCTATAAGGACATGGCAACAGCTGAAAAACCTTAATTGAATTGTACGCGTCATCAAGCTCGAAGAAAGCGTCATGCTCTCGAGCTCGTCCTTACATCGTCATTAAAACTCGATAACGATGTAATGAATGCCCACAAATGCACCGTAATCTACAGTAATCATATTCGTCTCGTTACCCCTGAGTCTCAATGGACGGCGACGCCATTCAACTTCATTTCTTTGATTCATAGAATGTGAGGATAATTTAATGATAGTGCACCCGTTTCCTATCTTTTTTATTACATTCTTTATGTAGTGTATATTCTATGTGAGTGGATGTTTACTGAGCTGGAACATTTTTAATAATTTCAATTTTACAGAAAAGTTCATAGTTGAACATTTAAAAAAAATGTTATCATGTGTTTACATCTTATGACTATTTAAACTCTCTTTTAAAGCGGAGTATCTTATACTGACAATTTGAAAAGAAAGGATACCACTATTACTAGTCCTGCTTCCTTTTTCTTATAACTAATAAACTCCTGTCTCAAGCAATTGGTCTTTTCATCACTGTAATAAAATAAAATTAAATAAAATGTATGTAAAAGTGACATAGTTTAAATTTGTTTGTTACAGGTTGCTTGTTGGTGCACCACTGGGAAAGAATCTTCAGCCGAACACAACGAAATCTGGTGCTCTCTGGAAATGCTCCATGAATCCTTCACCAAATGACTGCATACAGATTATCACTGACGGCAAAAGAAGTGAGTAAACAGTAGATCAATCAAAAATTGTCCAATCTTTTGCAACATTCAAATTGGGATATCTCTATGAATGTGCATTGAACATGACTGAAATGATTTCATTGCATTTTCTTTTTCAAAATTATTGTTTCCATCTATCTTTAAGCACATGTCATTATTATACTATTGGCGTGTTAGAATAAGATTAGGTTCTTATAGATTTCATCTATCCCTACTAATATTATAAATGCGAAAGTAACTCTGTCTGTCTGTCTGTCTGTCTGTCTGTCTGTCTGTCTGTTACGCTTTCACGCCTAAACGGCTGGAGCGATTGAGATGAAATTTGGTATGGGGATAGTTCGAGGCCCTGGGAAGGACATAGGCTACTTTTTAACCGACTGCGCAAAAGGAGTGTTATGATTTTACGTGATAACGACTTTCAGGCTGTTACGCTTTCACGCCTAAACGGCTAAAGCGATTGAGATGAAATTTGGTATGTGGATAGTTCGAGGCCCTGGGAAGGACATAGGCTACGTTTTAACCGACTGCGCAAAAGGAGTGTTATGATTTTACGTGATAACGACTTTCAGGCTGTTACGCTTTCACGCCTAAACGGCTATAGCGATTGAGATGAAATTTGGTATGTGGATAGTTCGAGGCCCTGGGAACGACATAGGCTACTTTTTAACCGACTGCGCAAAAGGAGTGTTATGATTTTACGTGATTACGACTTTCAGGCTGTTACGCTTTCACGCCTAAACAGCTAAAGCGATTGAGATGAAATTTGGTATGTGGATAGTTCGAGGCCCTGGGAAGGACATAGGCTACTTTTTAACCGACTGAGCAAAAGGAGTGTTATGATTTTATGTGATAACGACTTTCACGCTGTTAGGCTTTCACGCCTAAACGGCTGGAGCGATTGAGATGAAATTTGGTATGTGGATAGCTCGAGGCCCTGGGCAGGACATAGGCTACTTTTTAACCGACTGCGCAAAAGGATTGTTATGATTTTACGTGATAACGACTTTCACGCGATAATGACTTCTACGCGGTCGAAGTCGCGGGAACAGCTATCCCTGCTAATATTATCAATGCGAAAGTACATAACTCGGTCTGTCTGTCTGTCTATCTGTCTGTCTGTCTGTCTGTCTGTTATATTTTCACGCTAAACGGCTGGAGCGATTGAGATAAAATTTGGTATGGCGATAGTTCGAGGCCCTGTGAAGGACATAGGCTACTTTTTAACCGACTGCGCAAAAGGAGTGTTATGATTTTCCGTGATAACGACTTTCACGCGATAACGACTTCTACACGGTCGAAGTCGTGGGAAACAGCTATTTTAGTTTAGTTGTAAATATTCAATCACACTACTAAGCTCAGGGGCTTGACAGAGAAGGATTAAAATTTGTAGGTATATGGGCAAAAGACATGCTTACGAAATAGGTTAGGTTCAATTTTTATATGCGGATAGGTTTATATTAGCGTAAATCCCTCGCGTCACGCTGTCGTCTAGGGCCTGCTTCTGTAAGGACGGTGAGCGGCCTCCTCATCGACCTCAGGCCCCCGGTCATGTAAGCCGATAGTCTTAGGCGAAGACAACTCGCCGGCACTTGGGTACTTGGAACTTAGGTGGGAGAGTCTCTATATTTTTAAAAATTATTAAGTCTATAAGGCTAATAACTTGCTTTAACTACTGCTATTTACTGACTACCGTTAGTGTTAGTGTTATCGTCTCAAATCTTTCGGTTATAGGTACTTAAAGTTTTCAGTCTGTGGCCTAAATCTAACAAACGTTTCGTATTCGCGCTTCACCATACTACTTACTCTTTTTATTATTAAAGGGGCCAATTAATAAAGACGTACGTCATACCGGCCTTGGACCCGCTAAAACCAAGAGGTCCATCCATCTAGCGCAGTCCTGGGGTATCCTTTAGAGGGCTTACCAGGGGTTATACCTAACAGCCTACGGTTGGGAGTCCTACCGGATACGTGTGGTTTTTTGTCAGTAGGAGTTATAGTACATTCATGTGGGATTTATCTCACATTAAAAAAAACCATGTAGCGCATAGCTCCCCGGGTAAGTTGGAGGATATCCTAACTTTGTCCCCACATTTTGGTTACGACTTATCCTAGAGGCTCGATAGAATACAGTTCAATATTTGCTTATAACATAATTTCCACGCGAACGAAGTTGCGGGTAACAGCTAGTTGTTAATAACTTTATGAATTTTAGTTTAGAATATTGTACAACCTGTAGACATCACAGTGTGATTCACTTTAGAAGACTGATTTCTCAATTACACGATCTTTCAAGACTATTATAGTAAGTAGACAGGTGTAGCAACACTAGTAGATATCGAGTTCTCACAATCGAAATAGAAGTAGATTGAAGGAAACGCTGGAACACATCGATACTACAATAAGAAATTATTTAAAACATCGATATAACTTATAAGTTTTAACTAAAATATTGTCTTTTGTCGGTGGTGCCCCTAACAGCGAAGTACGGCAAGATAGACAAGAGTAAGTGAGCTGTGGTCTCAACCTCCTTTTATTCTTAATCATTTTGCTCTTCAACTAATCGACTAATCGCTGTATTTGTACATTTTGATTTACTAATCGTCAATTTTGCTCAAGTTCCAGCTGAACCGTCATAATCGCAACGCATGAACATCACTAACTTAGCGACCATGTTTTTATTTTGCAACACATCAACACCCTCACGAAGTTTAGGATATATTTTATGATCTTAAAGAAAAAAGCTATAAGGATTTCAAAGATCGAAAATATATCCTGTAACTACAATATATTATAAAGCACTAACTGCTTGCAACAGCACCCAACCACTTGCTTAAGCACTGCAGTAAGTACTTTAGAAAGTACAGATATATTTAAAACAATATTAGTTATGTAGTGAGTACTTAAGTATAGACCGTTATTTAAAGTAGATTAAGTACAAGAAAATAAACTTTAAATAAACTCCTCAGAAAGTATATTTGAAGTAGATTTCGGAGTTAATGAGATTAGAGCTTTTTAGAAACGTAAACAAATAGAGCTAAAATAACTTATAACACGGATAAAATAATCACAGGAATACAGTAAATGAATGAAAGTGTAACACAGAATAAAGGTGACTGGCAATAATATCTAAACCTTAGTCTAACTAGTAACTATCATTAATACAACAAACGTGCCAAAAAAGTAATGCACAACAAAATTCTAATAAATTAATATAGTCAAAACCAATATACTACTAGTACAAGTCTACTAGTCTGGTTTTGTATATCAAAAGACACAAGTAACATTGGGCCAAATAACTTACATTATTAATCAATTACCTTAACATCAGTAGTCTTCAGTAACGTCTATTAACCCGAGACCACATGTTTGAGCCGTATCTTCACGTTGATTATCAGATTGATTTATTACAGGTTGCAGGAGTATTTCGTCACCTTAGTAGTATTCACTATGAACTATTTGATTTTATCACATTGAAACTTTTGATATCGATGGAATGTTTCTAAACCACTAAACCTTATCTGATAGCGGTAAATATACATAAATTCATGTTCTCATGTATAAGTGATTCTATTGTAATTTTAATAAGTGCATATAGAAACTTGACCTTGTTTTCAACTTTATCGAAAGTTTCAATATTAGAAGTTAGTTTCACTACAAAATCAATGCAATATTTTAAAAATGTTTAGATTTCGTATAGGGGATGCATGTTTTATGAGAAATGCTATGTTCTATGATTTGCACGTATTTGTGCACCCAGTTACAAGATGTATTATTTTGTAAGATTATTTTGCTGTTAGATTGAGAACCCTGTTCTTGCCTTATACACACGCCTGGTTACAATGCTTTGCATTTGCCAAAATATCACTGTTTTTACCACCAGTTCTTTGGGATTGAGTTTGTATGACTGTTTTGAAGCAGAAGCAAAATTAAGCTGCTTTTGTTTGATGCATTTTATTTTTGAGTTTCAATTCACTATTAATCTATTTGGGTTGAGTTTTTTTATAACCTGGTCTTATTGAAGTAATAATTTAAGACTTTGATTTCATATTTTGTGTCTAATTTAGATTTAATAAGAAATGTGCTAAACATCAATAATCAGAATATACTCGTATTATGAAATCTGATTATGTGATTCATGTGATTAATTTTGATTAAATTTTTACTTGCTGATTTGAACTTGCGCTTCCTAACAGTCACTATCTTCATTTAGAACAATTTGTACTAATCCTTTCATAATGTATAGACTTGGATTCTGACCATCTTGCTGCTCCATACTCGGATGAGATCAAGGAAGGACAATGGCTTGGAGTGTCAGTGAGAAGTCAAGGTCCCGGGAAAAAAGCTGCAGTTTGTGCACATAGGTACGTACTTATTTAATATCAGCTGTAAGTAAGCTAAAATACCTAATGTACCAAATGGTTCGTTTAAACACATGGTGCTGCTCGCCAGTTCTATTACTTGAACTTGGCTTGACACGCTACGGCGTGTCTAAATTTTGTGACCGCTACATGACAGGCAATAATAGATTTTGAACTACTTGCACCGTACCTGACTTATTACCCTGGTGTTTTACGTAATAGTAATTTGTAGCTTATTTACAATGTACTTTAATAATCATAACAATCCTACATTAATAATTTTCAAATCAGTCATCTTTACCAAATTACATCGTTACACAATTTATGATATGATTTAATTAATTAATAATTTAATTAATTACATTTTATTTAATTCTAGTAGGAGGCCACAGAGCAACGCGCGCCTTTACAGACAGTTCTTAGACAGTTCGCGTTGCTCTATGTAGGAGGTCATTACATACAGACGGTATTGCATTGCTAGATCTGACTGCCTCGTTGGTCTAGAGGTCGAAATGTGCGACTGCGGATCACGAGGTCGTGGGTTCGATTCCTACCGGAGACAAAAATTTGTGTGACCCATAAATGATTATCTCAAGAGTCTAGGCGTTCCTATGTTTGATAAGTATCTATTTAAAAGTATATAAGTATTAATATCCGTGGTCTGATACCCATGACACAAGCAGGTTATTTCTAGCTTACTTTGGGATCAGATAGCGTTGTGTGAAATGTTCGTGAATATTTATTTATTTATTTGAATATCCATCGGACTAGTACGTCAAACTACTCGACATATTTTAGAGCCCAATGCGGGACCCAAATATTTGCGATTTTAACTAACGCTTTATGCACGAAATATTTCAGGTATATCAGAAAACAAGGAGAGTTGCAATTCGGCCAGGGTTTATGCTACACTCTCAGCAACGAACTTCAACTCGTAGATGTCATGGAGCCTTGCAGAGGACGCTCGGTTATAAGGTAAGCTGAATTACATCAAGAATGGAATGGACTCAACGATCAGGGGTAGGTACACCTCATATAGTAGAACTTTTTAAGTAATAATTTTATATTGCATAACAACTAATAGCATAAACCTCTTTTCGCAGAATATCGTTTGGCATAAACTCATTTAGCATACATTGAAACCCATAAATTTGTAAGTCAGAATCATCTGTACGCATAATTTTATATCCATAATAATCACAATGCATAATCATCACATCGCAGAAAGTTCAAAACCAGATTCATCTTTTGGTATATATTTCTCATCCATAACTATTTAAACCCAAAATATTACATATCATATGATTTACTTAAAAGTCTGAATTCATTGCATTAAAAAAAATAACCACGAAGGCTAAACCGGGAGCTCCGCTCCGCTTCGCTCCCGCCTTAACCTTCTAACCTAACCTATCCAAGTCGGGGTACTCTCGAGTCGGGATGTTACTTTTTGAATACATTTTTTTGCGAAACAAATCATTTGGTAAATGTATATTTGACTAAATAAAAATTGAGCAAGTAAAAAGTTGCCAAATGAATATTTGACGAAGTGATTAAAATGCTAAACATTCTTATGGGAAATGAAACGCTGCGAAAATCTGTACTCTAAATGAACGTTATGCTAATAGTACATTATGATACAAGTTCGGTAAGTTGATAATTACAGCCGAGGCGTTATTGCTAGCCCGAGCCGCAGGCGAGGGCTACAAGAAAGCAGAGGCTGTAATTATCAAAGCGAACGTGTGTCATACGACGTTTTATAACATATTTGCGAGGAAACAAGGAAATAAATAAAACGGGGACATTCATAAACTAACAAAAAAACGTAGCAAAAAATTGCGATAATAAAGCGCGCGGAATTTTACTTGTTCACAACGCTTTCTTTTTTTCTTATTTCTTAAGAGGCAAAGGCACAAAAACAGCCAGTATTATTAATAAAGTAAATTAATATTGTTTGTATTGGTTTCACATAAATGGTTGTAATTTATTGTCAAAATTAATTAAATTAAACAATTACATGTTTATTTTATTATATTTTATCTCCCAAAGGTAATTTTATTCATAAAATGTTCACCACTTTTCTGACATAAAAACTCATTGCTAAGATTTAAAAATAGTACCGTTCGTTTTAGACGCAATCGTCCGTTTTACTTTACATTACCGGACTAGGCCGTAATGAGATACATTACGTTAGTGAAATGGGTCAAATAAGAGACTCTTTACGAGCAAATGTGTTATAAATGAAGTTATACAAAATTTTAACTATGCCAAAGGTAATTAAGCCAAATAAAATTCTACTATCAAATGTATGCCATTCTAAATTCGGTCATAAGCACATTATGCCTAAAAATATTTATGTCAAATATTTTTTATGCCTAATAAATAAATAAATAAATAAATAAGTTTTTGCGAAGTGAATTATCCCAAATAGGTTTTGGAGTATCAAGTTTCTACCAAATAGACGGCACCCAACGATCAGGGGTATGAGTGGATTGGAATACCTCTACTAGTCCGAAAAATAACGAAAGTAACTCTGTACTAATCTGTCTGTCTGTTACGTTTTTACGCCTAAACCGCTGAACCGATGTTGATGAAATTTGGTAAAGAGATAGTTTCAATCCAAGGGAAGGACATAGGCTACTTTTTTTAACTGACTGCTCAAAAAGAGGGTAATGATTTTACGCAATAACGACTTCTATGTGGACGAAGCTGCGGGGAACAGCTAGTAATGCTATAAAATGGACGTAATTATAATTTACAAAAATAATGGTCTTGAAATACGGGGTTTTGTTGACCCTTATAATACGTCCAGCAGTACTTTTAGAATGATGAACTAGTATACATTTTAGGGTTCCGTAGCCAAATGGCAAAAAACGGAACCCTTATAGATTCGTCATGTCTGTCTGTCTGTCCTTTCGTATGTCACAGCCACTTTCCTCCAAAACTATAAGGCCTTCCGCCACGGAACTATTGGGACAAAAAGTGTCACTAGTTCCGTCGCGGAACAACTGCCGCGGAACTACTGGGAATGAAGGATTCTTCGAGGTAAGTAGATGTATTCTGTAAACCGCATTTAGATTTTCATATAAAACTAGAAAAAAAGCGACCTCATACTCAGAACTGAAACTGATTTTTTTTTTCATCAAACCTATACGTGTGTGATATCTATAGATAGATCTTAAAAATGCTATTGAGGTTTCTAACATCATTTTTTTCTAAAGTGAACAGTTTTCGCAAGAGACACTTCCAAAGTGAAAAAATGTGTGTCCCCTCTAACTTCCAAACTAAAAGAATGATAAATCTAAAAAAAATATGTGATGTATATTGCTATAAAAACTTACTGCTGCGGAACCCTTCATGGGCGAGTCCAACTCGCACTTGGCCGGTTTTTGTTTTGACTCATATAAAAAATACGATCATTTTCTTTTCAGAGAACACGAAGAATACGGATTTTGTCAAGTAGGAACTAGCAGCTCACTTTTGGACGACGACACGCTGATCATGGGCAGCCCAGGACCATACGCGTGGAGAGGCACTATATTCGCGCAAGATACTAGTGACGATGTGTTAGAGCGAGACAACGTGGTGTACATGGCACCTGTTCAAGATGGTGTTAGTCCAGTGGAGAAATATAGTTATTTAGGTAGGTGACATTTTGTTTTTATATCTCATCGCCTTTTGGTTAAGCACTATTTTGCATTTGTTGTTTGACTCTTTTATGTATAACACCGGACCACCCCTCTCTAACACGTTTTTTGTGAAAGTTCAATCCGATTTTTTATTTTTTTTTATTTATTTAACACACACAATTACAACATCTTTACAGTAACTTAACACCAAGGCGATATTGTAAGCAACCAGTAATTATAAACTCTAAGCAACTAAGTATATTAATCATTTGAAAAAATAGTCATATATCTACTCCATGTTCACATCCATTATACAAAAACAATATTATCCCCTACAATGAATTACTCTATGATACAAATCAATGTAGATTATTATATTATTTAACGCAGGTAACTTATTTATTACAAACATAACTCAATAATAACTTTTCATAAATACCTAAGGCAATTTCATAATACAACTGTCCATTTAGTAAGATACTGTCAGTAAAAAATACAAAAATGTCAACGCAATAATATAACGTCAATTCAATAAAACAAATAAAAAACTTAAATTCAATTCAATAAGATAATGTCAATTTAATAAGATAATGTCAATTCAATATGATAATGTCAATTCCATGACACAAATGTCAATTTAATAAGATAATGTCAATTCAATAATACAAATGTCAATTTCATAAGATAATGTCAATTCAATAATACAAATGTCAATTTAATAAGATAATGTCAATTCAATAATATAAACGTCAATTTAATAAGATAATGTCAATTCAATAATACAAATGTCAATTTAATAAGATAATGTCAATTCAATTCGATAATACAAATGTCAATTCAATATTACATAATTAAAATTTATTACATTTACCTCAATTTTAATTAAACGACATTTATCAATATTCATTGTTTGAAATTATGCGAAATGTGACCCGAGTAAACTCCCCCAGCGAACACGAGAACACATCTATTTGCAAGGCCACCGCATTGAGAACGCGCAGCGCGCGCGTGAGAGGCGCCCTCTGTAGTAAGTTAGTGCGCGCAACCGGCACCCCGAGAAGGGGCGGGCGCCTCCTCCGCCACACGTATTCGCTCGGCACGCATAGCCTCACTTCTCCCAAAATAGCTGGGTTGTGCAACTTACCTCGAAGCACCTTAAATACGTAGGTCGCCAATGCCACCTCTCTCCTAACCTCCAAAGTGTTAATAGCCCACCATGCCCAGAATAAATAGAGTTTGATGATAGATTGACGTTGTCAGTCTCGTTTTATTTCAAACTTTGAACAGATGATCCACGTGACCTAGTGACGTAGTTTAATGCGACAGAGTCACAGACTACAGACAAAGCCATAAGCCCCTCTGCACTCTATTTTATAGAGAGGGGCTAAAATCAGCAAGATTAAGAGAAGTTTAATTCAGGTGATTTACTTGCATTTAGAAAGGAATATCAAAACTCACTCTAAGCGAACTAATGAGGTTCAGGAAATAGTAACTTCTGCGTTGAAACGGAATGATGACTTTCTTGATTGTAGTGTAGAATATAATACTGTACGTATGATATTGTATTCTGCGTTTCAGGTATGGCTGTTACTGCTGGCAACTTCTTCAACGAAAAGGCTTCTTACGTAGCTGGTGCACCAAGATCTCACGGTACCGGTCAAGTGGTGATCTTTAGTAAACTCGCCACAGAAGACTGGGGCAGAACGGATTTGAATATCCTCAATTTTTCACTTCTGCTGAAAGGCGAGCAGTTTGGTTCAAATTTTGGATACGAAGTAGCGAGTGCAGATGTCAATGGCGATGGGTAAGACGATCAATTTGTTTAAATAAATGTAGAATTGCCTGAAATTCATCATCATCTTAGTCGATTTGACACACCCCGAATAATCTCACAACGCAACTGTCTGGTGTATCCCCCCCCCCTGCTTCTATAAGGCTCCAGTAACCTTTGTTAGATCCTTTATCTACCTTGGGCTACTTGCTCTTAAGTAATGTTTTTTTTTACAATATGGCTATTTGCAATAATAACCATCAATATCACTGCAAATATTATAAATCAACTCAAGTAATTCTAATTCTGTCTCTTTCAGCTTACCAGATTTACTTGTTGGAGCACCTTTCTACTTTTCTCGCGATGTAGGTGGCGCTGTTTACTTATACTTGAATGTAAACCACAGCTTACCACTGAAATACGATATCAAACTAACCGGTAAACAAGAATCTCAATTCGGCATCGCAATATCGAATGCTGGAGACCTAAACAAAGATGGATGTCAAGATATAGCTATAGGAAGTCCTTATGAAGGGAATGGAGTGGTGTATATTTACATGGGAGATAGAGAAAAAGGGTTAAATCCAAAACCTGATCAAGTGATCACGGCTGAATCGTTGCCGGTTGTAATGAAGACATTTGGTTATGCCTTGTCTGGTGGTGTTGATTTGGATGCGAATGGATATCCGGATTTATTAGTTGGTGCTTATGAACATGTAAGTTTTACCTAGTAACCGACATTTATGTTGAACTAGCTATGCCCCGCGGCCTTCTTCGTTCACATTCACTTGCACCCCCTCACCCCACATACTCAATTTATTAGTGGTTCGACTTCAGTGTAGAGTTATATATTTATGTTATCCACATAATAATAATGGATTCGAAGTATACCGAGTATACTAAGGTGCTTTCTTTGTATTTAAAAATATGTATGTTTGTCAGTTGTCTAGGTCCCTCAACACAAGCTGTAACTTGGTTTAGGGTAGATGCTCGTTTAACAAATTTGTCTCATAATATTTTTGTGTTATTTTGTTTACTATTTAATTCAATTGTGATTTTCGTCAATTCCAGAGCAGCATAGCCTTAATACGAACGAGACCGATAATCGATATAAAAACGTCAGTACGACCATCGAACACACTCATAAACATCGACCCATCGAAGCAGGGTTGCGAAAAAGACCCAAGTGCCAAGTACACTTGCTTTCATTTCCAAGCATGCTGTATCATAGAGTCTTTGGTCAAAACAGCAGCGACATCTACCAGGCACAAACTCAACTATATCATTGAAGCTGAAACGTTCCCAGGTGGAAGAAAATATTCTAGAGTTTTCTTTGATTCTGTGAAGAGTAATAATGTAAATAAAACTATTATGGTTGGGAAAGATCTTGAAGATTGTAGAGAGCATATTGTTTATTTAAAGAATAATACTAGAGATATACAAACGCCTATCAAGGTTAGTATAAAAAAAGTAAAATGAAATTATTAGGTTTACCGCGTTATCATACCTGGGTGTTGTATCACAGGGCGGAAGCTCCATATTATTGATTCGATTTCAATTCTGTCACCCACACTATAGAAACACGCTATGTTCGTACAGAGCTTGAATGTGTGTGTGACCACTAAAAGCTAAGCAAATGTTCCCTCAGCATACCCGCCAACTATAATGACAGCTATGGCACGGGACTGGCCCGGGTGGGGAAGCTTGCTCAGTGGGGGTCAGGGAGTTGCCTAGACAGGCAACTCCATATTAAACGTAATGTTATACTATTATAATAAAATTATCTTTGGTTGTATGCTAAGGTCGCAGCAAGTGGAATGCCATAACCTCTGGCTTGGATTTAACACATGCGTGACTTTATGTGTGTAAAAATAAAGTCATCGAAAAGTGATCTGAAGTGATATATTCTAGAAAGATCCACAAACATAAATGTCATGCCTTTATCCGTTAACTGGCTAGGCTAGTATACACCCAATTTTCACCATTCGTTTTTAAATTTTCGGTGTTGAGTCTATTGCTATGTGCAAATGAACAGGCGCATATCCACTGTTGAAATTTTCAAACTGCCCATAAGGCCTTTGACTTGGCTTAACGGTAACGACTGCCATTTCCGCAGCATGGAAATCATCATCATCATCAGAAGACCAGCTAAAGTGAGAAATGCTTACTGCAATGATCTTTTATACATTACTTAATCAGTTCTTTTAAATTGCCCGTTGAATAAAATGTACCTATTTTATTTCTTTACAGTTTCAAGTAACATACACACTGATCCATGCGGAACCAAGGTACTCTCCTCAAGGCGCTATACCTGATATAGAACAGTATCCAGTACTGAATGCAACTGCGACCACAATGTTTAGCGCCAACTTCTTAAACGACTGTGGAGCTGATGGTGTTTGTGTCAGTGATTTGGTAGTGAACCCTAAGCTGCTGTTACCTTTAGGTTAGTATAAGACATGGATTAATTTTTTAACACTGAATGGAAAGGAAGTATGCAAGACGATAGATCAGGTGTGATGGTATGATTGAGTTGGTACAATTGAATTGCGACGTTAGGTGAAGACGCACATACGAAGTGTTTCATAGAAAATTAAGTCTCTTGTTATCAAGTGGATGCAAAATAAAGATATTGCAAAAGAAATCATCAACAGCAGACTCATACAAATGTAACGTTCATCGGTTCGCGTAATTTTCCACAAAAGGTGCACCTATACTCTGTTAAAATTAGGATGATAATTTTGACAGCTCTTAGTAGGGCACCCCATAGTGTCCAATCGTTTATTCGATTATCGATTGCGTAAAATTTTAAATCGATAGTTACAAAAAAACCGTTTTTATTATTTTAGGTAATTAGGTAAATCTAATTGCATTATTATTGTTTGAATGTTTGTATTATACTTAGCTAATCATATTACAAATAAATTTTGTAGATACCTACTTATTAACTTTACTAGCATTTAAAGGAATTTACTTAATTTCGATTTATTCGAATTATTTGTCTATGATCGATTCTGCGGTATTGTTGGCGGTACGGTACGGTACGCTCGTCTATGTGCTACGATAATTTTTTGAAGTATACTTGACATAAACGATTCCGATACTTCATAGGCGTGAGCTGTCAAAATTATCAACCTAATTTTAACAGAGTATACAAGTTTTCGCCAAATACTGTCAAATTTTGACGAGTGTAGAGTCTCTAGTATAAGTCATCGTCCGTTCTAATACCTAAGGCAGCAGAATAACAGTCCACGACGAATCTGTTCACTAGTCTCTGAACGATTCCAACACCAGAAGCATTGCACTCGCGCTGCCAACCGAGCAAAACCTAAGATCCCTTTTGACCTACATTGTAGACATTTGAGAAAACCGATCTAAGGATGCGCTAAAGAAGGCCTATAATGAATCTTATCGTATTTGAGCATTCTGGATGCAAAGTTAGAAGAAGAGCTGTGTATAAGCGGTCAAATATATTCTCCATAAAATTGTCAGAAGTGATTGAAACTCTCTCTCTTTAACTTTTATGCTGCCACTTCCAATTTATTACTTTAACTGATATTTTAAACTACTACTAAATTCTTTACTTTCAGCCAAAGACAACAAAACATACGCTTTAACGTTGGGCCAAGAGGAAGAAATCAAATTATCGATACCGGTGGACAACTATGGAGAATCGGCCTATGAGGCGCAGTTGTTTGTGAGCCATCCACCTAATTTGCATTACATCGCTGTTAATATTAGCGTAAGTATAAAATTTCTTCGCGTTATATTTTTGACATAAAAAAATCTGCTATCGTTACCTTCTACACTTTTTATGTGTAATTGTGTATATTGCTATAAGGAAACTGTTAGGTGCAGGTTGATTATAGAGTAGGTATGCTCCCGTTTTATGGGTAAAGAACGCTGGACAGACCAGTAGGAACAGAGTGTTGTTTTGAGTTTCCTTGTCGGAACAGAACCTGGTTACGAAGCCTTGTAATACGATAAGATTTATTTCTTGAGTCCGGTCCTTCTTTGTCTTGAGCATAATTTGTATACTAACGCGTATAATATGACAGTTCCTGAAACGTCATAATAATACATTTATTGCTAATTTACAGGACAAACACGTTATTTGTACGAGTGTAAACAAGACAACTGTGACCTGTATGCTTGAGAATCCATTCAAGAAGCAGGCGGATGGTTCCCCACCGATTACAATGAGGTTCGACGCTCGCGCTCTTGAGGACAACGATCAGTCTGTGCTGTTCACGGTGTGGGCTAACTCTACGTCAAAGGAACTGCATCGAGGGAAGAAGCCTGTTGTAGTTGAGGCTTTAGTTATCAAGAATGCTGAGCTGCTTATAAAGGGGTAAGAAAATTTACGTTAAAATATAGCATGGAATCGTGTCACTTTTCTCAAAAATTTAGGGCATATACTTACCTACCATAATGAGACACACATCAGCAGTGCCAGTAATGTCAAATTGCTGGGAACCCTAGATGTATGAAAAGATAGCTCATACAGATGATAAATTCTCCTCTAAATATCTAATGTAAATATCTAATTGGTATCCATTGATATTATTGTGTCAGTGCTTAAACGGAGAACGGAGGTTTAATTTTGATGGTAGTTGCTTCGAACAATGCCTCCAGCAATCAACTACAGAAAATCGGTTTCGCAAAACGTCGAGTTTGAATTTGATGCAACTGAGAAGACCTTACCGACCGACTTTACTTATTTTTTTACTTTAGAATACAATTATGAATTTACAGCTCAGATACAAAACATTTCATAAATGATATTGCTACTAATTAACCTTGTTATTTTCCAGTGTGGCACGTCCTGAACAAATTTTCTATGGAGGTGAAGTCAAAGGCGAATCAGCTGTGCAATACTTTGATGATATCGGAACGAGAGTTGTTCATACTTATCAGGTAAATATGCAACAGTATTCTGGCGCTTATAGTCGAATTCTCTATTGGTGCGGTGGTACTGAACAAATTTGTATACGAGTCTAAATCGCATTTGGGTATGCTAAATAAGTCGCCCTACGGCCACCGTGTGAACTTTACTTTATTTATGGAAGCTGTTCACCATTCGTACAATTTTTAGTTTTTATTTTTTTCTCCACGACTATTAGTCAAAATTACCTCGTTTATATCCCTAAACGTAGCAAATATATTGTAGTTTGTGACCAAATTTTCTGAAACTTTTATGTCAAACGGTTAAAGGACTATAGCAATTTTTCGACGATAAGATACGAACGTACGAACGCGCCCCATGGGTGGGGTACATCCGTACAGTAGGTGGGGTACTTTCATACGCGTGGGGTAGATTCATACATGGTAATTAAAAAGCCTATTAATCTCCCAAAAATGTATTAAATTGATAAGAAAATTTGTTTATCACAGAACTATCTTAATCATATTTAACTTAACTCCAAATCAGTATTTGTTCTTGGGAAAAATAACACAAAAAATCGGTTT
Organism: Miltochrista miniata; assembly: GCA_933228765.1. NCBI lineage: Eukaryota > Metazoa > Arthropoda > Insecta > Lepidoptera > Erebidae > Miltochrista > Miltochrista miniata. The sequence goes on along the minus strand of OW121757.1, from coordinate 15,613,325 downwards.
AAACTGTAAGTTAGTAATTAGACATTTTGGTTGTCACTTTCGACCTTAATGCTAATTAAATTATTTTAATTAATTGAAAAGATTACAAATTCTACTCATTCTAGATGTGCCGAGCGGTTAGGGAGGACCAGGGGACATAGTCTAATAAACAAAATGTGTACGCTTTCTATATCAGAAAAAGGAATTATCATAATGATCCCAGTTTCTTCCGAAGATAAAACAACTTTCCGAAGACTTTCGGTCCTGTTTGCCAAATTTCATAACTGAGTGTACTTTTTTGACAATTAAATAACAGCGGCCTGTTTCAAATTTTATCAAAACATGACTTCTTTAACTTCCTGATATCACATTTAAATTAGTTGTGCATTGAACAGTATTTTAATTTTAATTTTCTTTTATTATTGGTTAGTAATTAAGTTCCTACTCTTCATATTTTTAATGTATTTTATCAATTAAAAGATTAGATTTTTGTTTCATAATTCATTTTTCTGCTGGCTCTCTGCACAAATTCATTTCATTTTTCTTCTCTGTTGAGTTTTTCTGTTTTCAAGGTATATGGAAGCTATATAAATTTAAATCATTTATTCGTTCTTCATCCATTTTTAAGCCGTAGCTAAAAAATGGATGAAGAACGAATAAATGTTACGAACTAATAAAAGATTAGGCGTGCCTAATCCTTTCTTATTATCTGTACCACGAACCTGCGATTTGATATCAACTATAATACTTACTTAAAAAAAAAGTGTACGTGTACGGACTGTGAGAGTGGCCCCCAATCGCTAGATGCGCCACGGCTTTCCATCAGGCGGGCGACGTCAATTTGGCGAGCTGAATATAAAAAAAATACATAATCTCTATTGCCTTTTGTTAAACAAAATAATTAATCATCACTTCTAAACGTTTCAGATATTCAACGAGGGACCATGGCACGTATCCTCCTTTCAAGTGATCATCCAATGGCCGCATCAGCTCGCTTCTGACGGGTCGCAAGGCAAATGGCTTCTCTATCCTGAAGATGTACCGACTGTAGATGGCGAGGCTGGTAAGTCTACTTACTGAACATTCGTGGTTCCACCAAATGCATGTGTGGTTAGCTAAGAACACTCTAAGCAAACTCCATCTAGAGACCAACGGATGAGGCTCTCAAGCTAAGGTTGAGAGGTTAGACGGTGGGCACACTCTAAATTCTCTAAATCCAGTTTGAAAGAAAATAAAAAGATGGCAAGATGAGGAAGAATTGGAAGTTGTTGTATGAGTTAGTTTTTTGTTGGTTAAATTAGAATTCATATTGCCTTTAAACTCATACCTACGTTGTTTTAATTAAATGTCTATTGTTGTCTAAATCTTAAACCGGATCTAAAAATCCAAATGTTTTATTCCAGATCAAAACGGCGAGTGCTTTACATCAGATATTAACCCACTGAACTTGACAGCTCGTCCGGGAGCTCCCGAACCGTACTTAGAAAATCTAGAAATGGATCCGTTCCTATCGACAGGCAAACTGAGCGTTAGTTCTAGCGAGAAGTCACACAACGAGACTAGGAGGAAATTTATGGAGTACAATAGTAGTAACAAAGTGAGGCGGAAAAGGGACGAAGATGCTGTCAAAGCTGAAGCGTATACTATAAGGAAACAAGTTGTTAGTTTGGTAAGTAGACCTTTTAACAGTAGTCTTAGTTCAAAGCAAAATCAATATACTATCGTAGAGTTATTTTATGCAACGCGCTATCAAATCTATACATACAATAAAACTAGCTGAGCCCGCAACTTCGTTTACGTCACATAAGGTGTATGAAAGGAAAGGTATTTCTTCATCAGAGTCATCAAGCAGCGTCTGAAACTGCCCTGTTTGCTTAATCATAAAAGAGCTTAATGATTAAGTCTATTTTAAAACAATTCAGTCCACGCCTTCGGCGCGGACTGAATTGTTTAAAAATAGTCTTAATCATTAAGCTCTTTTATGATTAAGCCAACACGCCAGTTTAGGTTCACTCACATTCAAAGAAACCCCTACAATTAAAATTTTCAAAATATCTGATTCTTAAAAGTGTTATAACTCTTTTATTTCTAAACCGATTTACATAAAACAAACGCTAAATGTTAACTGGAGTAAACCTCAACACAATAAAAAAAACCGCATTGCAATCGGTTGAGCGGTTACTGAGATTAGCGTGCACAACCGTACAGACCAACAGATATACAGACATACAGACATACAGACATACAGACAAACAGACAAAAATTCTAAAAATCATTGTTTTGGGTTCTATTGCCTTCATAAAGCCCCCCTATATTATTTTTTCTTATTTATCTTCCATGTACAGACAGCGACCTGTTACGATTTTATTATATGTATTGATGATAGAAAAGTCAAAACTGTACATTGGAAATATTTAAAAAAAAATACTCACTGGGTGTTCAGCATAAGATACCGAAGTCGAAAATATAGTTAGAAAATTTTTTGTCTGTTTGTCTGTTTATCTGTTTGTCTGTTTGTCTGTTTGCTTTGCTTTGTCCGGAAGGATCTCGAAAAGTACTCAATAGATTTGATTCAAATTTTGCACAAATATTACCTAGGGGTAGGGTCTTAAAATAGGCTATATATTATCACGCTACATATCCTAGGGACTAAGCAGTGAGCAATCAAATTGGCATTGTAACAATTTTCACGCGTACGAAGTCGCGGGCAACAGCTAGTTGTTTATAATCATAATCGCTAGCATCCTTAGGCAATACTTTTTTGCTTTGGAACACGTAAAACATTAAGCAAACCTTTTATTCACGTATGAAGGTGTTTTCACGGGCCGCACGGAGCTAGACGGCAGGTAGGAACCGTATGGTTATAGTCGGTTGAGGCCCGATATGAAATACGTCAATGGTGATATACCTACTCTCGTTTAAAACCATCGTTATAAGAACGCAAGTACAATAATCAGAATATTATACAACCTGCGCTTCTGGTGAATAAACCATAATATTGCCTCTGTTGAATTTTTTGCTGGAATTCCTAACGACACGGAGTTTATGAGTATACATATTTCCATTAAACATAATAATATTTTTTTCAGAATTGTCAAGAGAAGACAGCGAAATGTATACAATTCCAGTGCGTAATATACAAGTTAGGTCGTATGAAGACGAGCACAATCAGTGTTCGCGCCAGACTGTGGAACAGTACGCTGGTTGAAGAGTATGCGAGAGCTGCAAGAGTTGATATCGCATCAACGGCGTATATCAGCATACCATCTCATTTTAACATACACCAGAATAAGCAGTATGATGATAGAACTACAGTAAGTGAACCATTCGGTGTATTTTTCATGTGCTAATTCGTAGGAAATTAAATCAAATTCTGAGGCTGCCAGTTGAAGTAAAAATATGACGCTTGTGTGTGAATGTGATGTTTGTTAAGCGCCATGCTACACAATAGATATTGTTGAAATTCTATTGTAGAAAACCTCCAAACTGTGAGAAAACGTTTTAGGAGCAAACAAACATTCCTTCGGCCCGGGATTTGAACGTTATTATTATTTCCTTTATTTACAATTTTAAAACATATTAATTTAAATTTTTAAATACATTATATAAAAAAATATATTTAAAAATATAAAAAAATAGTGTCCCACCGGCATCGGGTACAGGGACCAAGCTACCGGTGGTTAGGGCTGCAGAGACAGGAACCTCCTCACAATACGTGCAGTGTCTAAGAGAACTGCCTTTTGCATCTGGCCCTTGACCCAACTACCTAACCCGAGCCTCTTGAGGTGTTGATCGAGGCTCTTGGCAATCAGACCATGTACTGATACGACTATGGGAACAATAACCGCTGAATCCACATCCCACATGTCGACAATCTCGTGAGCCAAATCCAAATATTTTATTTGTTTTTCTTTTTCTGCTTTCACGAGATTTTCGTCATGTGGGACGGTAATATCAACGATTATTGCGAGGCGCTCTGATCGATCTATTACCACTATATCAGGCTTATTAGCTACAATAGTCCTGTCAGTGATAATAGACCGATCCCAATACAATGTGCCATGACCATTTTCGAGAACTGGGTCGGGCACATACCTGTAATACGGTACCTCTGCATCCACAAGTTTATATTTTAGGGCAAGTTGCTGATGGACAATCCTGGCCACTTGGTTGTGTCTATGCAAATACTCACCGTTGGCAAGACGAGGACAACCAGAAATTATATGTCTGAGAGATTCACCCGGTCGGTGGCATGCCCGACATATGTCAACCGTACCATCTCTCAAAATATACTTCCGATAGTTATTCGTCATAACAACTTCGTCAGTAATTGCACAGACAAAACCTTCGGTTTCTCCAAAAAGATCACCAAAACGTAGCCAGGATACTGATGCTAATAAATCTACATCGGACCCATGTAAGGCCCGATAGAATCGCCCATGCAGCTCTTTGCCCTGCCATATCTCCTTGCGATCATGAGTAGTTAGTATTGCTGGTTTGTGCCAGTTCTCTTTGGCAAGAGAAAGAGGGGTCAGTCCGTTGTCTATTGTTACCACATCCCTATGCATACCCACGTCCGCATGAAGGAAATATTCCCTAAGGTTGTATATCTCACGGTTATGTAACGTCTTGACATTTAAAAATTCACGACCACCACATTTCCGTGGGATATACAACCTCATTACAGACGAACGCGGATGATGCATTCGGTTTGCGGTCAACAACGAACGGACTTTTCTATCCAGGGTGTCCAGTTCTGTCTGAGTCCATCTCAGTATGCCGAAGGAATATCCTAAGACAGGCATGGCCCAACCATTGATGGCGCGCACCTTGTTACCTCCTGATAAAAGACTTCTCAGTACTTTTTTCAGGCGGCCAAGGAAACGATCCACCAACACCTGTTTCATGCCTGTCTCAGCAATACCTAATGCCTGCGACATACCAAGATATTTGTAGGTTTCAGTCGCGGAGAGGGATTTAAGTTTTGTGAAATCTGAAAGTTGTACTCTTTCAGATTCCACAATCCGTCCCTTCTTTACATGCATGACTGCACATTTATCTACACCAAATTCCATTTTGATAGAATTACTAAAGGTTTCAGTGATCTTGAGTAACTCTATCAAGTGGGAATTGGTGCAGGCAAATAATTTCAAGTCATCCATGTACAGAAGGTGGGAAACAACTTGACCTCCTCTCCGAAACTGATAGCCTAGCCCTGAATTCTCCAGTAAAGTACTGAGAGGATTCAGTGCTAGACAAAACCATAAGGGACTCAGACTATCACCCTGAAATATACCCCTCTCAATCCTGACAGGCTCACCGTTCCCAAGCATCTGACGACATCCTGGATAAACAAGAGCCGTTCTCCATTGCCCCATACATGCCTGCAGGAAGGTGCGAAGAGTTGTATCAACTTTATACAACTCCAGCACCCTCAACAGCCATGTATGTGGCACGGAATCGTAGGCTTTCTTGTAATCAATCCAGCATGTTGCCAGATTTCTCCGGTTACGACGAACCTGCTGATTAATGGCCATGTCAAGAATAAGGAGTTCTTTAGTACCACGTGACCCGCTTCTACATCCATTTTGAGAGTTGGACATTATGGAATAATTTTCTAAATGAGATGATAATTTAACTCTCAAAACAGATGTGAGAAGCTTATAGACCGTAGGCAAACAAGTTATCGGTCTATAATTTTTCGGGTCCGTGGTACTACCAGATTTATAGAGGAGGTGTGTAATACCTGACGTCATAAAAGATGGAAGCGACCCAGACTCAAGTAATGATTGAAAGCAAGATGCCAGACAACCATGTGAGCTACGAAACCATTTTAACCAAAAATTGTGCAGCCCGTCCGGCCCAGTTGATTTCCAATTGGGCAACGAACGAACTGCACTGGCAATGTCATCAGGTGTTATTGTAACAGGTGCCATGGTCTCAATAGACTCGCACGATCGCCCGACATCCCGCATCCAATCACACTCTGTATGACTAATAGGCGCCGACCAAATACCTTTCCAAAATGTGATTGTGGTTTCGGCATCAGGTAGGCACATATTAGTCACACTTGAATCGGTTTGCTCCCATCTTCTATATATACACCTCTCATCTTTTTGGAACGAACGATTCTGAGTATACCTATCCACTCTTTTCTTGTATCTGCGTATACGGTTTGCCCACGCATAAATTTTCTGCTTCAGGTAGTCAATACGTTCCGTGACCCGTACAGAGTATTCGCGAGGACTAATATCAGTCCCCGCAAATGCACGAGTCACAAAACGCATCACTCTAGGTCGAGTATTACCCGCCCTGAAGCAGCATAGCTTACCAATGAGCACCCTAGTCTCGGTGATACGACGCTCAATTCTGCACTGCCAGACTGGAACAGCCTGTCTAGGAGCTGGCTCAAATTTAGGAAATTTGACACCAGCTACCCGACACACTGCTACAGCCGCGCAATACAGAATTGAGTGTGCGTCACTAATATCTACACAAGTATTAAAATAACTTGGTAGAACCGAGTCCAGGGTACTCACTAGGGCCATGTTTTTTTTATGCGTAGGCAAACGCGGTATACGTGGGCGACACTTGGGATCACACAACTTATACTCTTGAATCGTTCGCTCCAAAACACTCCTTAGTTCATCATTGTATTGTGTACTTACTGTAGTAGCAATATCATCCACTACTTCACCCATAAGTACGTCAGGTTGCGTTGCATGGATTCCTAGTTCAGTTGTTTGAGACGAAGTAGGGATGATGATGCTACACGGTAACTCTGAGCGAAGCCTCTCAAGCACGGCATCATCCAACAGATGATTCCGTTGTATGACCCGCACCTGATCCGACAGCCGCTGTGCCGACACGCTGATAGTTGGTTCAAGAGCCTGAAATAAAGGTAGCAAACGAACACGGTACGCAGTGAGGTTAGTTCCTCCCTCTGTAGCCGCAAAATATGCCCGCATGACGTTTTCGTTCATAGAAGAAGTCCATCGCATGCGGTGCACATTACCACCGGTAGCGGGGGCCCTATTCGAGGCCGGTGGGCCTCGGGGTCCCAAGCAGGTCGGTGGCCGGGTCCTCCCCTGCCGACGTGCAGGTGTTGGCGACGTCGGCGGAGAGAAATACTCGTCGCTTGAAGATGAGCTCGACGCCTCAGCTGCAATCGGTTCCGATGATATGATTTCCTTGTGCTGCGAGGCGGAGCTGTGCGACGAGTCCGGTGATGTTGCTTGTGCTAAGCGTGTCCTGGCTCTTGTAAGCATTAGTATTATTTTCTAAATCACATATTTTTGGTTGACATGACATATGTCATGTCAGTCTCCTCTATAACATTTTTCTTCGTAACAAATATCCATTGATAAAAGCATAATTCTATTGTAATATTCATTGTGTAGGTTTATGTATATTTACTATTTTCTAATATGTATCACTTTTACACGAAATGCAATTATAATTTAGAAATAATGATTTTTTTCTGCAATAAAAAAATACACCATTGCTCTTGGGTGGGGTTGCCAGGTTATTATTATCATTATTACCACTGTAGGTACTACTGGATCAGCTCCATAAGCTGAAATCTTACGTTTTTGGTATTCGGTTGAAAATTACCGATAGACTGCTCAAAAAGCGGTCCGTACAAATATAATGCCTTTGTATCTAATAGATCTCTTGGCTAGTAACAGTTTATGTTTAATTGCTGTTGTTTAATTTCTTATTTTGAATTCACAGGTGGAGACGGTCGCATATCCAGATCTGAAAATAAGCGAGCCCGCAGAGGTACCCTTATGGGTAATCATAATATCCGTGATAGTAGGGCTTATAGTGTTAATATTACTCATTATAGCCTTATGGAAACTAGGCTTCTTCAAACGAAGTCGCCCAGACCCTACGCTCTCCGGTAACTTGGAGAAGAACAATCACGAATCCAGTCCCTTTATAGGGAGAGACAGAAATAGTGTTCGATAGCCCACAATTGATTCGTGTGCAACTAAAGTCTGAACGGACTATGGACTTTTTATGAGACAAGAATAGTCTGCGCAGTTTTTATTGCTAGCATACTATATATCATTAGTGTTCACAGTGTAAATAGTTGAGTACACTTTGGGTGCATTTAAAGAACGCTGTGCAACAGGAGAAAAGTTCAAGTGATGCTTTAGGTTGCCCCAAATCGATTTATTGTTTTTCATTTAAAGTCTACTGTGTAAAAAGTATGAAGAGGACTAAAGTCCACCTTTTTTGTTGGCCCTTGTAGAGCACAAGAATTTAGTATGTAATGTCTCTAACTGTGATGTCTTCTTAAAGGAAAATTGAAATGTGTAGTGATGATCTAAAGGTTCTATTATATTTTGTTGAGCACGGACATTATGTTTATCTTAATGCATTTCTTTAGTGTGTAATGTAAGACATGATATGAATTGTTTGAATTATTAATGGCAGAAAATAATAACTGTAGTCAGTGATTTTTGGGTAATACTTTGTGTGCAATGGGGCCTACCGAGACCTTAAGTGTCCAAGTCATCCTTACCTGCAAGTGGGGCACCTGCTTGAGGTCTTGGCGACGAACTCCCCTGGCCTAACTAGTACCATACTACCCGTTCGCTCTAAGTTTGCCGCTAGCGTAGAGGCGTAGTAGGCAACCGGCAAACTTAGAGCGAACGGGTAGTACTATTGAATCATCCTCCCACCGTCTAGTTATTGTGGTCCATTCATTGTAGTCGATTCCATTAAATTCCTCCAATGAAATAATAAATGAAATGAAATAAATTCAATCAGTTTGATGTTGTACAGTCCTTTCTCTAATATTCAAAAAAATATTCACAAACGAAATTTTATACGATCAAAATGTCGTCGTACTTAAATATTTAAAATATAATGTTTACCTTCCGTACCAAGTAACTATGTCTTCTTCAATAATATCATAGAACTTCAATATTGTTATGCTCTAATCTCCTCCGTGCTTTCTATGAAAGGAGACGTCTGCCAAAAATGATTCTGTCAACAGATTAATCGAACAAACGAGTTTCGGATTAACGTTCCTGGCTCGATAATAATTATACCTACAATCTTTTATTGACTACAAATACCCTTAGACCATCTAGCCTTTGCGAACCACCGCATACAAAAATATTCTGCCAGTTTTCATACAAGTGAAGGGGGAAACACAAAGACATATAAAATTTCATTGCATTTAAAAATGTATTAATCGACAAACGCGTAATGGCTGTTGTGTGTTTATTGTTATTGTACAGTCAACTACAATGTAATGTACTAGTTTAATCATATAAAATGATGTACTGATGTACAGGCTTTTCATAAAGCCAAAAGACCAAATGGTCATGTGCACTGGCAGAAAACAATGCTTAAGTAAGGCGCATCCTGTGGTTAGATGATTTAAGCAAATACTATGCACAATGTATATTAAACTGGCTACAGTAATTGTTTCTGTCATAGATAGGTTTATGAATGGTGGTTCTTGGACCTGGAAAAATAATGTCGAAATTGAAAATTTTTATCATTTTTGTCTATGAATGCCTATCGACTTAATATTTTACACGCTTTTTATTGCACATTACTTAAATATTCGTGTTTCCTTTTCTTAAGTTAGGTACAGTCGCGAACTTTAATTTGGGACTGAAGACATTTAGAGCTAAAATGCTTTTTATGTGTCAAAGAATGTTCTGACAACATTTCGAGGAACTGGGTTCCAAATTAAAGAAATACCTATTTTAAAATACGGTGATACTTTCCTTATGACATTTTTTCCAGGTAAATGTTGTTTTTTATTCTGTATATACGTAAATATTATTTATGAATAGTTTAAATTATGTCTACTTAATTTGACTAGATGTGAATCTAGTCACATATTTGTAATAATGTTATTGTAATATAAATGTAGTTAAGCAAGTTATGTAGGTACTATTTGTAAAAAAGTAAATGTAGTCACCGCTGTTTTCATATATTTTGTAATGCGCGAAAGTTATAAATTAAATAGAATGATACATATTTGATAATTCCTACATTAAAAATCATGCATCGTATCGTGTTTTTGTAATGTGATATTGTAAAAATTGTGTATGTACCTACAGCAGATACTTGTTAGTAATGATTTCATGAGTAATTAAAACAGACGAGTATGTACTTAAGTAATTTAATAGTTTTATATTTACAAGGTACAGTCTTAACTCTAATTAAATAAAATATCCATTATACAAATGTTTATTAAAAATGAATTTGTTACTTAATAAGTAAATAATACAAGTAAGTACCACAAGTAATTAGTGTTAGAGTTAAGGGGATATTTACCATGTGTTATTTGAGTTCTATTTCGGTTTCAGTATTTATTTTGAACTAATCACTTAAAATCATGTCACACAAAAAGAAGGTTAAAAAAGTCTCAACAGCACATTATCAATCTACCCTCTTTTACAATCGTGTGTTACGTGTTACAATATACTGTCATTTCTAATACCGGTAAACATCCCGTTAACTTTAACACCAATAGTGACCATGAAAGTTATATTGTAAATAAATTAAGATTTCCTTGTCATTAGATTTTTTACTAAATTTTTATTCGCAAGTAGAGGCATATCTAAATTTTACACGATTTATATATCTAGGTACAATCGCCCAGTAACACTGCCAATAATTCTATCTTCTAGAATTCTTTAATTAAATATTATGACCACTTAAATAACACCGGTTGTGAATATTTCTGTTAATTTAAAAACTACATTTATTCTATGAAAGTGAAACTAATCTAGAATTACGGGACGCTTTCTGTCAAAGTTTATTTATGTATGAAAGTAATTACAAATCCATTAGCACTATGGTATTAATGTACGTTTTAGATTTTAAGATTTAAATAGTGTGATCTAATAGAACGTTCCGTGATTTTAAATTAGTTCTTTTGTACCTACTTAATAGTACATAGGCTGAATAAAATTGTGCCATTTTAATAGATTTTTTATTTTGAGATGCAGTTTTATATCCCAGTACATTTTCATTAATTCATTTGAAATGAATTGAATAGATTTCTTTGATAAAAATGTGCCCCAAAGTTGAACCCAAGAAGGTTAAGATGCAACACTGATGTTTTTATTATGGTACGATCAACCCATTCTTTTATAAAGGGTGTTTTTTTTAGAGGTATAGAACTTTGAAATGGAATAAAACGAAGGTGATTGTTTTTATTGATATGAAAATGACTTTATTCGAAAGGAAATCTACTGGCATTATAATTAAAATATGATTTCTGGCAAATAACCGCCACGGCTGGCTCGTACGTAGTCTAATCTAGAGGTCCAATTTTCGATGACTTTCCCAACATTTTTGGCCGTATATCGACAATAACGCGCCGAATGTTGTCCTCCAAGTGGTCAATCGTTTCGGGCTTATCGGCGTAGACGAGCGACTTCACATATCTCCACAGAAAATAGTCAAGTGGCGTAAAATCGCACGACCCTGGAGGCCAATCCACTTGTCCAAAACGCGAAACTATGCGGTAACCAAACGTTTCCTTCAATAAATCAATTGTGGCACGAGCTATGTGACATGTTGTGCCGTCTTGTTGAAACCACTACTACAGCACATCATGGTTGTTCAATTGATGAACAAAAAAGTCAGTAATCATCGCTCTATAGCAGTCACAATTGACTGTAACGTTCTGGTCAGCATCGTTTCTAAAGAAGTACGGACCAATTATTTCACCAGCCTATAAAGCACACCACACAGTCAGTTTTTCTGGATGTAACGGTGTCTCAACATACACTTGAGGATCATCTTCACCCCAAATATGGCAGTTTTGTTTATTGACGTATCCATTCAACCAAAAGTGAGCGGCACCGCTAAACAAAATTCGCTTATGAAAATCACGATACGCATTACGGACAGAACCAATATTTTCAAAATAAATTTGCACAATTTGGAAGCGTTGTTCAGGCTTCAGTCTATTCATGTTGAAATGCCCAACCAAACTAAACATAAATCACTTTACAGCTGATAATAATACCGCCAGTTAAAACAGTTATGCCAACTTAAAGTTCTATACCTCTAAAAAAAACACCCGTTATAAGCAAGATTTAACCAGGAGAAGGGATTAAGATTTTTCATTATCTTGACTAGAAAACAGGTAAGCACCTACCTAGTTAATTTTCAAAAGATATGGGGACAGTATATTAAGTAAATTAGCATACTTTCGCTCATCAAATTAAGACAGTTAATAGAGCGCACTTCATAGGGCAGAGATCTTCACGTAATTAGAAGGCCACAAGTAAAATTAATTCTGTCAAGAATTTCCTACCAAACGCATACTCAATAAATAAATTGCTTAATCCTATCATCCATTTTAGCGGAGTTTGCTGCAACTACTGAGTGACTGAGGCAACATCTGAAACAATAAAGAGATTTTTACCTGAGTATTTAAGACCTTAAGGATAACACTCCTGTTTGTCCTCATGAGGTACAAGAGTTTCCCGTAGAAAAAATTAACTGTCTAGCTAAAAGATACATACATACATATAATCACGCTTGTCTCCTATCAGGGTAAGCAGAGACTATGGCTTTCCACTTGCTACGATCCTGGCATACAACTTTCGCTTCTTCTACTTCCATAACAGTTTTCATACACGGTTGCTAGTTAAGGATACTGGTTCATAAACCGTCATAGCTAGACAGTTACATTTTTCGCAGATGAAGTATTTGCGGTTGACGATTTTGTTTTTAACGTGGGGAAAATCTTATGTGAATGCTATGCTGGACTCCTACCCACTAAAAACCACACGTATCCAACCTAACAGCCTATGGTTGGGAGCCCCGGGTAAGTCCTCAGAAGGTCACTCAGGACTTTCTGTTGACGCTATAACAACAAATACTAAAAACAGAAAAAAAAATTACGAAGTTTCTCCCCTATAATAAATGCAGGACACTCTCGCACTTGGCCAGTTTTATAAGTCTGACTATTGTATGAGAATGAGTAAGTAATTCACTGTTCAATTGTTCATAATTTGAATTCATTTGCTAGGTTAACCCAAGGGGTAAAAACGGTATAACAAAAATATATTCGTACCCACTATAACAAAAAATATATAAAATAGTTAAAAATTTAAAAATCAAGGGTGCTCCCACACAATAAACGAAACTTTTTGGTACGGAACCCTCCGTGCACAAAGCTTACTCGCACTCTTCGATGTCCGTTGAAACCTGTCCGTGCATACTTACTTGTAAATGATAATCTATTTAACGAGTTCAAAATTATAAATTTAAAGCACCATCGGGGATTATCTATACTAAAGTGGCGTCATTTTAATAGGTAACATTTGACGTCTGTCAGTTTTATATTCATTATGAGAATGATGAATGAGAAAGTAAATGAATTATATTATGTGAATTTCAAAAATCATCAGGCGAATACCTGTCCCATTATTATTTTTTCTTTCGTAAATTTAAGAAGCAAAATAAGACAAGTACATAATTTGATTGTCATGTGAAATTGAATTGTCAAATGTTACTTCTTAAAATGACTCCACTTTAATATTATAAAGAGGAAAGATTCGATTGTTTGTTTGTGTGCATCGAATAAGCTCCGGAACCACAGGACCCATTTGTAAAAAACTTTTACTGTTGGGGAGTTACTATCCCCGGTACCATAAGCTATATTTTATTTCCGAATTCCCAAGAGAGCGGGAGCTATGGGGATGAAACCACGTGAAGTCCGCTAGTACCAATATAAACCTATTGGTAGAAAATTAGAAATGTAAAGAAATAGCACTTACATCTTTTTTCACGACAGTGCAGCAAAAAGTGCACAGTGATTTATTACTATCGCTTGTTATCTTCTGTAGACATGGCTGTGTTGTGCTTCCTGTAAATTAATTAATTATTACAAATTGATAAACTTTTGAACTTTATTTAACGACATCTTTAAGAACTAGATCTGAGATTGTAGATCTGTTAGCTGGTAATTCTATAGTGATAGGTACATTGGGAGAAAAGTGTCGCATTGATTGCTCTCGCATCAATGCCAAAATAGAAAAAAAATCTAGTTATATCTAAACCGCTACTAGATGGCAATTAAAGTGGATATACAGGCTGAATTTTTGAAAAGGGCTTGGATGGTCAAATCCGAAACTATAAGGAATATCTAAAAATGCTCAAAGGAGTCACGAGCCCGATTTTGATAAAACTTAAAACCTCATCATTAGATTTTTGAAAAACCGATAATCTTAGCCCATTGATTTTGAAAAAAAAGACACACCCTTTATTATTACACCAAACGATAGTGTACAACAATAAACGTAAACGTAACGTTAAAACAATAAACGTAACGTTTAAGGAAAGTTAGGATAAGGATCAAATTCTGCGAAGTAATGATATACGGCAAATTTTAAGGAAAGTTAGGAATTTTAATAGAATTCACATTTCATGTACCTAAATTTTGTATCATAATTTGTTTCGTTCGAATAGATCGTAACTATTCCGTGTTTTTAATCATGCTCAGAATGATTCTTTGGAGAATATTCTTAACGGAATCAATGATTTTAAATGCAGTACGATCCTTGAGGCCGCCAATCCAGCTATGCACGGTGGTCCAGGCGCCGAACAAGCGTGGTCATTAATACCTTACTTTATTAAATTTGTTAAATGGGATTTTTTCTGAGGGTAAATAATAAAAAAAAATACTTCATGAATGTACATTAGTGCTTTATTTACATAATTTAATACATAATATACAGTAAGCTGTACAATTTGTACTGTTTAACAAAAAAATTAATACACAATATTTGAGATTTATTCTCCCTCGTTAGTAAATATATCTGAATATGATATTAACGCCGTTCATGAAGGGATTATGGTTAAATATAATATTCTTTTTTATATAAAAGACAAGAAAACTAAAACTACAATTTATTTACAAACGGCATCATAACCACAACTAAGCTAAATCATTACAACAACAAACCTAATTTCAATTTAAACTAAATTCTTTATAAATCTAAAACCTGGCTCGACATAACGCTCTTTTTTTTCTTACGGGGAAATTTCCGAAGACCAGTAATGAATCGGTCTCACCTGAGTAAAAGTCTGTTAAGTTAGTCCGTATTCGTAAAATAAAATTACTCGTGACATTTTTCTCGTGTGATCCCGTCTGAAAGTCTTATAATATTTTTGTTGTTAGATTCTGCTGGCTCTTCGAATAATTCCCCAATAGATAATAAAGCATACTGTGCTACTTCAATACCATCGATGAGGACTTAGTGAACGGAAGCTGGGAGATTATACCACGGATGATCTTCAATTAAAAGTCGAGCGGTTTCCAAAGAATCTTTATTAAATTTATTCTAATTTATATTCAGTATTGCTAGTATTGATTAGTGAATTCACAGCAGAGTCATCTACTTGTGATAATTCTGCCAAACTTCTACGTTTCGAGCGCTTAGACATATTTCAAAAATCTTTTCTGGAATGTCCGCGTTCGTAAGATGGCCCGGGCTGGTTCGCGTTTTCTTGAATGCACTTCTCATTAGGAACCCCTTACTAATTAAAACATTCATTTTCATTTAACCAATCTGAGTAATTTTACCAAAATTTTGATTTACTTCTAGAGACAACTTTCCAAAATCTATCAATACTAACATAAATTGAGTATCTTACTATCTCAGTTCCTAATTTCTACATTTTCGGCCTCTTCCAGTAAAGCTAGAATAGTTACCAACACGTGTTGATGTTTTTGAGGAATAGTTCTAGCCATGGCAGAACAAATCTCAAAAAATGCATCCTTGAGAAAGAACATTTAATCAAAGTTCCTGAAAAAGAAACATTAATAATTAACATGTGTTTCGTAGACAAGCCTACGCAGTCGTAGAGCCTATATAGCAACTAAAGATGCAAAAGGGCGCAGAAAAACCTTTTATATTTTCAAAATAGACAGTTCGATCTTTAATATAAGATATGTGAGAGTATTCGATTATGGTTGAAATTTTTTGTATGTCTATGTGAAATCAACTATAAGATACAAATTTGGTAGAAAGACTGTGTGGCGTAGCACGTAAAATTACATCATAATAAGTAAAACAAAACTTTAAAATATAGCTAATTAGTAATAACATACCTTGATCTTGGAAATCCATTTCACAAACCCCCCTCAAAAATAATGCAGTTCTAAAAATTCAGTCACACATACAGCAGTGCTAATGAGTTACTGATAAGGCGAGCGCAACGTAATGATGTGTTTACTTCAGAGAGGTCGAGAAATAAGTGATAATTAGATAAAATGGGTGACATATTTGTATTTTAGGGTAGCTTGTCTATCAGTAAAACATTATACATAATTAAATTGGGGTAATTGATGATGAAATTTTAGCATTTATGACCTATTGGCGGAACCACCGTGCTATGTATTGAAAACAATGGTCTACATTTTGAAAAATTAATCAGTTAACGTAATTAAAATTAATTGTATTTTGTTAAAGATGAGCACTTTCCTTTAGTTTGCCGTATGTCATTAACTTCCAGAATAAGATTCTTAATAGCAACACTATCGTATGGTGTATTAATATAGGGTGTGATTTTTTTTCAAAATCAATGGGTTCGATTCCCAGCTAGGATTATTGGTTTTTTAAAAATCTAATGATGAGGTTTTAAGTTTCCTCAAAATCGGGCCCGTGACTCCTTTGAGCATTTTTCGCTATTCCTTATAGTTTCGGATTCAATCCCTTTTGAAAAATTCTAAATAGAAAGTATGAATTTCAATCTAAAGTACACCCAGACCAAAATGCTGTATCTATTTACTTCGTTTCCGATCAACGTATACCTACCTGTTTCGAATCTATTTTTGTACAAACTCAGTCATAATTAACAAAAAAAATTGAACTAATAAAGTCGATATCAATTATGGTGAGGAACAAATAATCAAATTGAATACACAATACGGAGGTCACTTGAAACCGACGTTTGCGATCATTGAGATCAAACAAAATCGTTCTTCTTGCATCAGATTATAATTAGCCTCGATCCTACTATTACTATGTACTTTAAAGTTCTGAATACCGGATCTACAACTGCTATTGGAAAAGGAGTCTTATCTCACCTGCATAGAGTTGATTATCTAGGTGTGTGATGTAACTGCCGGCTAGTCGGAGTATCTCGATCTTGCTAAGCTTCCTGTCGGCTGGTTCAGTGGGGATGAGTAGACGCAGCGTGTTGAACGCCGTGTTCACGCTGCTTGGAAATATAAACAGTATTTTGATAACAATTCTATTGATGGAATTGTGATATAAAATGTCACCATAGTGCCTACGAAATTGATTTTATAAAACTACACTACTAGCAGCACTAGCAGATGCAGGCGGCCTCGCTCGAGTGAAATTTGGTTCCTGTTCCCGCTTCCCGTGGGAACGCAGACTATTATACTTTATCTATGTATGTATCTACCAAATTTCAGCTGGATCAATTCAGCCACAGTATAAATATATGTTGTTTAACCAGTATTGTAGCTCCCTACAAACGGACGAAGCGCAAGCTATACCTACGATTCTCCTTATCGGCAGGCCTTTCAGCACGCAAGCAGCGTCCGCAGTCGCGATTGTGCCGAGTAGACGAATGGACGGTGTGTCGTTTTTTAAATAGTAACCGCGCGTGTTTTTTTACTAAAAATATTTAATATGACAACTAGAGTCTATTGTGCTTGTTTTGTTTGCATGAATTCGTCAATAACGCACCCAGAGATAACGTTTTTTCTTAGACCATATAACACGGGACTAGCCTTTGCGAACCACCGCATACAAAAATATTCTGCCAGTTTTCATACAAGTGAAGGGGGAAACACAAAGACATATAAAATTTCATTGCATTTAAAAATGTATTAATCGACAAACACGTAATGGCTGTTGTGTGTTAATTGTTATTGTACAGTCAATTACAATGTAATGTACTAGTTTAATCATATAAAATCATGTACTGATGTACAGGCTTTTCATAAAGCGTAAAGACCAAATGGTCATGTGCAATGGCAGAAAACAATGCTTAAGTAAGGCGCATCCTGTGGTTAGATGATCTAAGCGTTTTTTAGATTACCTACCTGGAAACTCCGAAAGGTAAGACTATAAATTGATTTTACTTAAGTACTAATTGGTACTATACTACTAGTTGACTAAAGTTAAACAAAGTGATTGACACGAGTGAACTAGGTAGTTACATGAAGTAGGTATGTTTGTGTTTAAAACTAGACTTGTGCTTACTCAGTCAGTGAACGGTTCGATCCAATATAGTACAATATCCAAAAAAAAAACTAGTTCAGAACTCTAGTACGTGTAGGTAGTACATTTAGTTCCGTTGTCAGTTCGTAGTTATTTAATTGAGAGCAATGATTTAGGTATGTTTCAAGAGTATTCATTACTTTGTGGATGACCGATGTTACAGTACACTTAGCACCGTATGACTGCCTCTGTGGCGCGGTCGGTATTGATACCGCCTGCGGCGCTGGAGGTCGTGGGTTCGATTCCCACCCGAGACAAATATTTCTGTGACCTATAAATGTTTGTCTCAAGAGTCTGGTTGTTTCTATGTAAAATATGTATGTATTTAAAAAGTATATTAGTATTAATATCCGTGGTCTGATACCCATAACACAAGCAGGTTATTCCTAGCTTACTTTGGGATCAGATAGCGTTGCGTGAAATGTCCGTGAATATTTATTTATTTATAAAAAAAAAATTGACAGCATTTTTGTTACCTTTGATTTTTATTACACGCATAGAGACAAATATGAACTTCCAAAGTTTAACACAACTTGACAATGTACGAAAAGTACTAGTGTACTATAGACTGACTAGTACTTTCAAATCGAAAAATAGTTTTAATTTTGTAAATCAAAAATTTAACGCAATGATTATAAAGACTAGAATTCCGTGATTCTATCACTGACGAAACATGTGATGAGCCGATTATTGTTGTCTGCGCCGCTTACTCGTTTTCAAATTTCTACACCCGTCACACTCAATCGTTAGTAAATAACGGGCGCTGCGCCGCCACGCCGCCATCCACGCCGCCAGCCGTTGCGGGGATATTATATTATTACTCACAAAGTATTTTTTTGTTTATATAAAAAAGGTATCTCGAAATGAAAGCCGGTTGTCAGTAAAACAACAATCCTTAATACAAATTGAAGGCCTTGTGGGCGGATTAAAAAAAATCAACTGCATTAGGCTCACTATCTATTACGCGTACGTAAAACTATAAGGTAAAATGTGGGCGTATACTTTGCCTCTGCCTACACCTTCAGGGATAAAGGCGTGACTATATGAATGTATGTACATATTTACAATCGCAATACTAAATAGAAAGTCAAAGTAGGCACATATTATTAAAATGCTGTAGGTGGGCAGCCCTATCGCATGCTTACGTACCGCGCGGCTGTAGGCATTTATTTCTAAAATCCGGCCGAGTCAAACTACAGTATACAGTGATTCAGCCGTTAGAGCGTGATTGAGTAACAAACATGACAACCATCCTAACATCTTTACAAACTTTCCCGATGTTTCGCAATTATTTTGCCTTGTTCACACTAGTTCGAGTCTGATTGAAATTATTGTTACCCTAACTAAAAAATAGCGAGTACAAGTAAAGAATAAAGAAGAGTAAAGTAAGTCAACAAGATACCTTGTTCTCTCTAAAGATCTAACGTTAATTAGGTAATAGATGTTCCCATGACGGCAGCGTGACGTGAGGAACTCACGCACGCCCCCCCTTAGAAGCGGGATCACACCTGAAACCCCCCAAAGACGCGGGATAGCACCCGAACCACCCCCTGGGCGAGGCCGCAGTGGCGGCCGTAGGTCTGTTGGGAGTCCTTGGGCATCCTTCCAAGGGCTTACCCGGGGCTTACAATCATAGGCTGTTGGGCGTTACGTGAGGTCTTTTAGTCGGTAGGAGTCCGACCGAATAAGCATAACATCCATGAGGATTTTCCCTCACGTAAAAAAAAAGATAATAGATGTTCGCGGCTCCACGCACCGAGTAGTGTAGAACGTAGGTTTGCCGTAAGAGTTTCCCACAGAGATTTAATCTCGGGATAGAAAAGAATGTTCGCTATCTGTATCTACCGTATGTAAGGTGGTCGCCGGCACGGACTGGATGCGGAAGGCACAGGACCGTGTGATGTGGCGTAAATTGGGGGAGACCAGCAGTTGACTGCTATAGGTTCATTTGATGGAAACATCTTCACAATTTTACAGACTAATTATATTCATAAGATTTACCCTCGTAAGATTTTTGCGACCTTCCTACTCTAAAAAGCCATCAGAAACTGAGAGCTTATTTATTTAGCTAACTATTGAGAACATACAATATTCGTAATATTTTTTTTGAAAACAGACTATACATTTTTCTTCATTGACTTTATTATATAAGATTTTTTAGTTCATGTTCGAAAAACTTGACCACATCTGTGGTGCATACGGTAGAGTATGCGACTACCATTGCTGAGGTCCCGCGTTCTAGTCCCGGGTCGGTCGGATCAATCGTTTGTAGGTATGATCTGCAAGTTGTCTTTATCATTTATTAAAAGCCTTTAACAGCCTAGTCTGGGCTAGATGACGTTGAGCAAAAATATGAAAAAAAAAATCGGATCTACCTTCTAGGAAACCAATCTTCATAATTCGAAATAAAAAACACGGAAGTATTGCTGAGAATCAATTAACGTAGGTATTTTGCACGTGCTAAATGCTTTGCAACCATTTTTAAGAAGCTTACAAAAATTAATTTATAATTATCTTACAAAGAACGTCTAGCTTCTTTGCTCATGCGCAGGCATTGTTGTAATGATACTAATAATTAATTTCATTTGTATTTTTTGTTTTCATTTGTATTTGAGTATTTTAATTTTGTGAATAAGTTCGTGATATACTAATGTCTATTCTGACGGGTTTGCTAGACAGGTAAAGTATTAAATATTCTAACATAGGGCTACTTTGATGGACCTCACGAATAATACACGGCTACACGTAAGAAAGGCTATACTTGGCGTACTTAGTCGATACATACACACCTAAAAAATCGGATCGCTACTTTTCGGGAACATGTTTGTTAGCATTGTTGCCAAGAAATACATGGGTTGGATTATGTTTTGATAAATAATAATAAGTATTTGTTTATAAAGTGGCAATAGAAAAACATAATCTGAGCATTACGGTTCCTGAAGTTTTATTAATAGGGTCCCGTTTTAACCCTAAAAATAACGAGATACCGCACCGCTATAAGCTAAATGGAGCTAAAGATATCTTTGGTATGGCCATCGTTAATGCAAGTTAAAGTCCTTTAAGGTTGGCTTAAAAATTCAAACAGCAGCTAGTCACAAAATTGCGCCTGTTTATTTCAACACGGCAATTAGCTTACCTCCTAACACAATTGGTGATATGAGGGCGTATATTCTGCTTCTGGCTTACCCCTACACCTTCGGGGATAATAGTGTGACTACATAATATAATAATGTATGCTCTGCATGTAGGTTTAGAACCAGCACCGTGGCTAACAAGAGAACTGTAAATAACAACGATTTATCTTCTTCTTCTTCTTCGAGTCAATGGCTAATATTAGATACTCTGGCTTCATGTTAGATTTTGTCGGCCCAATACTTGGCCACAGCCACAGCGCTGTCTGTTGCCCTACACAGGTCCTCGGTAGTGCAGGTGGAAGGGCACAGTGGGCAGGAGAGCAAATGCGACATGGACTGGGATGGGGCCCCACAATCGCAGGGCACTTGAAACATGTCAATTTAGCCCCATTTTGCCAAATTTTCCCTGCAACGGCCAACCTGGGTCCGCAGGCGATTTAATGACTTCCAAGTTGGCCACTGGAGATGATGACCAGGCGGCAGGTTTTCTTTCGGTCTGATGAAACCTGCTGGGACAGGGTGTTTGGCTGCCCAGGTCTGCTCTCCTGCCCGCCGTGGGGGGCTGTCTATGGCAGGAGTGGTTCTTATGAAGCTCCGGCGGCTTTTTAAACGGACGGGAGGAGTCACGTAGTTGTACAGTGGGTGGCGGGGATCTGTCTGTTGTTTTTTCTTCTCCACTGCACAAGCTACTTCTCGCCGGACATCTGGTGGGGCTATACCTGCCAGAGGGTACAGCATATTTAGTGGGGTAGGCCTGAGGCAGCCCGTAATTATCCTACATGTGTCGTTTAAGGCCACATCCACTTGTTTGGCATGGGCGGAACGGTGCCACACTGGGCACGCGTACTCTCCCACGGAGAAAGACAGTGAGAGACCGGTTGTCCGGAGGACGTCAGGAGCCGCTCCCCAAGAAGCCGAAGCGAGACGCCTCAGTAGGTTGTTTCTGGTCCCTACTTTTTGCTTCGTGTTAAAGCAGTGACTTCGGTAGGTCAGCGCTCTGTCCAGGGTTACACCGAGGTAGCGCGGATTTGAGCAATGCTCGATAATGACGCCCTGCCACGACAGCTTAAGAGCTCTGGATGCTTCGCGATTTCGGAGGTGAAATACACAAGATTGTGTCTTCGACGGGTTTGGTCGTAAGGCGTTGTCATTGTAGAAGTCACCAAGTGTATTCAGAGCGGTTGTGAGAGACGCTTCAACCTCTTCGAAGCTCGGCGCCTGAGCCGTAAGCGCAAGGTCGTCCGCATAGGCAAAACGCTGAGTACCAGGAGTTTTTGGCTGGTCATTCGTGTAGATGTTAAATAAAGCAGGAGCCAGTACACTTCCTTGTGGGAGTCCGTTTTTTTGGATCCGCCATCTGCTTTTCGAGGAGTTCAGGTGCATTTGAAACCGTCGATTATTTAAAATTTCCCTCAGGATGTTGACAAAACCCAGATCCCCCGTCGTTTCGTGGACTTTCGTGAGTAAATTTCTAATGTTCACCGTGTCGTATGCAGCTGTGAGATCCACAAATACGACTCCGGTAACATTTTTTGTTTCGAAGCCATCTTCAATGTGTTGGACGATGTTTAGGATTTGGCTCGTACACGTCCTACCGGGTCTAAATCCAGCCTGTTCCGGTACAATAATTGTTTCCAAGACTGGTGTGAGACGGTTCAACAGCATCCTCTCAAACAGCTTGAATGAATGGCACAACAGTGAGATCGGACGGTAGCTCTTTGGATCCTTTAGATCCTTTCCGGGCTTGGGGATTGCCATGACTTTAGCTCGTCGCCAAAGTTTTGGGATCTTTAAATCATTGAGGCACGAGTTGAACATTGTTAGAAGCCATGACACTGCCACAGGTCCCAGGTGTTTAATTTGTTCGACTGTTATGTCATCCACACCAGCGGCTTTGCCACATTTTAAAGACTGGATGCCCTGAGTGATGTCAGCTAGGTCGAATGACTTACTGATGACATCTGTATTCATTGCACAATCTCCAGACTCACGAGGGGCCCTGGATTTTGGTAATCGGTAAGGGGGTTTCCCGTTAAGTACCAGCTGGTGAGCAACTTGGTTAGCGGAGACTACACCAGGATTACTAGCTATAGGTGGATCGCCTGTGAGTTTCTTAATAGATTGCCAGGCTTTCTTGCTGTTATGGGTCAAGTCTACGTCGGTGACGAGCCTTATCCAGCTTTGTTTGCGGCTTTCGCCTACAGCACGCATGAGCTCTTCGCCAGTTGTTAGGGTTTCCTCGGCAAATGGATCCTTCTCATATAGTGACTGGTAATAACTTAGCAGCCTCGAGGAGTCCTCGTTCAGACCTGGAATGTAGAGCCTACGGCAACCTCGGGGGATGTGTTTGCGAGAGGACTCCCGAACAATGTTGACAAATAGGTCATAATTATTTGGAGAGGGATCTAAGTCACTAAGTTTCATGTCGAGATGTTCTGCAAAGAGAAGCCAGTTTGCCTTGGAGAAGTTAAAGCGTCGCCTAAATGGTACAATAGTGGGCTTGACAGCTGCTTGAATTAAGCAAGCGATTGGCCGATGTTGGGTATATGGAATGGGTACTCCGACAGTTTTTTCACAAAGTGAGCAGATACTACTGCTGGCAAAGATTAAATCGGGGTTATAGCCTCGTTGCCATCTTCGGCTATTGAAGGATGCAGGGAGCTTAGCGTTGTGTATCAGAGTCAGATTGCTAGCCTCTGCCCATTCCTCCACCGCGTCTCCATCAGGGTTTGGTGTAGCATATCCCCAGGCCAAACAATGACTATTGAAGTCGCCAAGCACAATTTTAATAGGGTGGTTATTGAAGTTGGTCGGCGCTGTGAAGCGAAAAGGTTTATTTGGTGGTTTGTAAATTGAGGTTATTGTGCAGTTACCTATATCGACTGTTATAACTTCTACCTCATTATCCGAATTGCAAGCTATCGATTGTATTGATAGAGATGGATTGGCGAACACTGCACTTCCATGCTTCGGATGGGGAATTTCAGCTATGAGTGACATTCCTGCAATTTCTGGCCTTGCCTTGTGAAAGTCCCTGTGAGTTTCCTGGACGCAAAGAATATTGCATCGCATATTTTTACACAAGTTTGCCAGAATTTTAGACTTATCTTGGGAAAATCCTTCTATGTTAATAGATACGACTACCAAAGCAGGCTGGAAGTTCCAGTTGGCAGGCTCGTAGGGCAAGTTGTTTTGGCCCTGAAAAGGGCCGTTGGGATTTACTGTGGTTGGGAGATGACCATCGCCAGAGAATGATCTAGCCATTGTGGTGATAGGATTGGTCAGCCTAGACTCTGCGTTACCGAGTCTAGCTGCTTCCAGTTGCGCCGCGTGGAGGCTCCTTCGTGCAACCACGATTTATCGAACCAGGTTGTCTTCTCGGAGTCTAAGTAGGTGATGAGATTGGTCTGACAATATTACTAGGATCTGGTTTAGTAACAAAAATGGGAAAGAGATGAGTAAAAATAGAGGTACAGCCGACCCTAACCAAGATTTGATGAGAGCAAAACTCAGTGTTGGGTTCAGCACGCCTTTGTACATACAACGTTTTCCTTTAGAATGTCAATGTACTTTTTTCTGTGTACAATAAAGAATTAGTTAAACTAAATTGGCCCTGAGATAATGATGCTTACTTTATCTCAGTGGGCGCAAAGAACTAGTGCAGAACATGACTAACACAAAAACAAATTGCGTAGGCTGTAGACACTACCGTATGTTATTCTAATTCAGCGTTCATTATAAAAGAATAAATTAATTCTAATTACGCCCATTAAAAGGTCAAATGATGGATCCATACGTATCTCGATACAAGTAACATCTAATGGCAACCTTGCGATTTACACAGCACTTTCATAAAAATGCTACTGGGCAGGAAGTAACCGGCAGTAATCGGGCTTTTAATCATCTCATAAGATGAATAAGTACCTACTGGGTTTCTGACTAGCATTAAAACTATTCAAATTAGTTAAATATCTAAATGTTATGTACTGTAGATTTATGTCACTTCACTTCATGGAACTTGCTACTCATCTTGTTTAAGCACTTGCACGTTTTCCCATATTATTTACTTTTGAACCGACCGGTTTCACTTAATCTACGGCATTTCCAAAGCAATGTTTTAAAGTGTTAAACATCTATTGAAGCTTTTTTAATAAGTAAGTAGTTATTGATTTCGAATGTACCTATTCGAAATAGTTTCTTTCCTTGAAAGTTTCGTGACACATTTTTATAACATCAACTATTAAATATTTTAACACTTTCTCAGAACAACGATATTTCGCAGATTGGAAGTTTGTTTTTGGAAGTCCAATCTACGAAATTATCTCTTGCTGCGGACTAACGAACTTAGCGAATTGAATAAAATTCTTGTAGCTACGAACTACGGTCTGGTCAATCAATGAAATCTAGTTCTAATTATAGCAGTCCATCACTGGAAGTAAAATCATCATTGGGACGGAGACGGCGATTCCTATACTGGAGTCATATAGGTTGGTACAGAATTAAGTTCTGAGCGTTCTGTCACTTCACGGTGGTACCTACATGTGCAACTACTGTGGACTAGCGAAAGAAGCGAAGAGAAGGAAATCTGGTAACAAAACCATGTACCAATCCATTTGGCGTCTGGCCAGCACACAGTGACGCAAATCACCCTCCCAAAATTGAAAGGCTGCTTTAATTGAAAAACAAGGTTAAAAAACGGAAAGGACATACTAAGTTGCAATAAGGATATCAATGTAAAGGCATTTTATTCGCCAATAAAAATAAAGGAGTGGTTTTCTGTAATTGAAGAGGCACCTGAACTAGGTACCATATGGATATACGGAAAAGAATATTAAATGCGGAACTAATAACATATATTTCGACAACCGTTTTGTAATAAAAAAAATTACAAGGAAGGCGAACCGTTAAAACGTTGCAAAAACTATAACATATAAACTGTTCCAAACGGAAAGGATGAGTTTTACTTTTTGAAGGTTGTTTATGCATTCCAAAAATTAAATTCAAATAAACGTACGTAAGATAAACAAAATACCTAAGATAAAGAAAAGCTTTCATCAAACTAAAACAAAACATAATATTGAAATATTATGTTTTGTTTTAGTTTGAGATACAAATGATACAACCTGGTGTCTTCAAGGATTTTGAACTAATTCTCAGCAACTGATAGGTGGCCGAAAATATTTTTTATAGATGAGGTACCTAATATTCGAATTAGTATAAGCACTAACTTTGATAAATATTTAATTTGTTAGTAGGAATTTAATAAACCAATGTTGTGTAAATTAATATTGATTATCAATGTCGTAATTTTTGTTTTCAATCAGCACTAAAAATCTAATTACCATCGATAGATAATTACTTGTAGGTAGGTACTAACTTTTGTGTCCGATCCCTCTCGCGTGCATTCGCCTGACATCGCTGTTTTGCCACTGGCTGCGTATCAATTTGCTGATAAGATGTTAGCTTGAACACACGTTGATCCCAGGAATTTTCTGTGCACTGATAGTTTAGAAAGTTCTCCATCACTACTTATAAAATCAAAATTAAACACATGAAAATATTTCAGTGATAGTAATTGTCGGATCGGATGTAAGATGCATACTAATCCTTAGTCGTATGAGCCCAACTAATAAGTGTTCGGATGGATATCGTTCATGAAGGAGTCATTTAGGAAGAACAGCGCGCGCCACTTCTCCGCTTAGTCGGTAATTGTATGAACAGATGGCTGGTGATGTCACAGGGACGGACTTTATGAGCTGTTTTAGAAAAAAGGTAACTTGAAACTTTTTTTAAATAGACTATGTTTTGCGAAATAGATTAAATGGTCTATAAATACATTTAAAAGTGAAATCATGGAACAAAAATAAATAACTGTCTATGGACAATTTCTATAGCTTGTGTAGTGAATATAATTATATGCTCTATTATAATTACATGTGTGTTATTGGATTTTGTACGTAAATTAATTGAGTGTAGCTCAGTGTCAAGTAAAAAAATACCAATAATAAAAGATCCCCAATAGCACTATATATTCGTTTTTAAACTATCTATGAAATAAAAATATAGACGTCACCTGACTTTGTCTCTTTCATCCAAAATAAACCGGCCAAGTGCGAGTTGGACTCGCCCATGAAGGGTTTCGTAGCAGCAAGTAACATAATATAAAAGTTCTTATAGTTCGTTGTAACATTGATTGATTTTTTAACACGTTCGCAGTGGTAGTGATTTTTCTAACCGAAAATTGCGGTTTATGACGTATTAAAAAAAAACTACCAGCTCTATCTCGTTCGAACTAATTTTCGTTGGTAGTTTTTATGGCAATGTACATCATATAATTTTTTTAGATTTATCATTCTCTTAGTTTAGAAGTTAGAGGGGGGGGGACACACATTTTTCCTCTTTGGAAGTGTCTCTTGCGCAAACTATTCTTTTTAGAAAAAAATGATGTTAGGAACCTCAATAGCATTTTTGAAGACCTATCTATAGATACCCCACACGTTTGGGTTTGATGAAAATAAAAATTTTGAGTTACAGTTCTGAGTATGGGGACCCCCGAAATTTACTACTTTTTTTCTAGTTTTATATAAGAATCTTAATGCGGTTCACAGAATACATCTAGTTACCAAGTTTCAAAGGCATAGGCCTTATAGTTTCGGAGAAAAATGGCTGTGACACACGGACGGACAGACAGACAGACAGACAGACAGACAGACAGACAGACATGACGAATCTATAAGGGTTCCGTTTTTGCCATTTGGCTACGAAACCCTAAAAAGTCTATAAAGATTTTTATCTATTAGCCTTTAACGTATATATTTAAAAGATTCTTATTTGAACATTATACCAATCAGTTTAATACAATACGTTAGGAGTGTGTATCACAACAAAACATCCTTAGGTAGGAAACTAGATGGAACCCGCAAACTTAAGTTCTATGTCTTAGTAATTAGGTATAAACTAATGCTTCTTCTTACCTTGATCAAATAAACAAACAGGTTGAAATTATGAAATCTCATTTGTAAACGGAATTCGAAGCATTTGATGATTATGGGTTATATTTGCATAAAAATAGCTTACACGGAACAAAATATACATTTATAGAATTGGATATTGTCAAAATAAATAATAAAACGTTGATTAGTTGTAGTAAAATGATAATAGCCTCGTAGGTGGTAAAAAATCACCATACAGGGTAAATTAGCACAATGTGAACCCTTGAAATGGAAATATAGTTTACCTAAGTCTGTAATATAAAGTACAGTGTTATTTTAACCTAATTCAATAGTAATTGTAACGAACTTATTATAAACCACAAGAATTTGACAAAATGAGGTATCAATGGAAAGATTTGTTGTACATCGACAATAACTAGGCTTAAAAGTGCACCCTCCAGAGGAAATAAACACAATATTATAATAGATACAATACTTTGTGTTGTTATAAAACGACAAGAAGTCGTGAGACGGTCTCACCCGACTGCCCCTCTCTAAAACGTTTCTTCAAAGAGAATATAATCACTACGTTTTATTTATTGTGAAAGTTTAATCCAATTGACGTTGTCATTCGTGTTTTATTTCGAACTTTGAACAGATGATCCACATGACCTACGTAGTTTAATGCAACAGAGTCACAGACTACAGACACTAGTCTCGCCATAATCCCCTCTGCACTCTATTTTATAGAGAGGGGCTAAAAAGGTTAAATGGACATAAATTTAAAAATATCTATTTTGTACATATATGATAGTTTATTTACATACTTTTTAGACAGTGATTTCTAATTATCTAAGGATAATAGCTGTCAAAAATGTAGTTTAATATTTGAGACAAAAATAAAATAGAATAATGCAAAGTCCGTGCCTGGTATGGCGAATGGGTGACTTGTCATCGAGAATGTAAAACGCGGCTCATTCCCCAAGCTTTGTCTCTGTTGCTTTAAGCTAACTACCGCAATAAATATTTTTAATGGGGGCGATGATTGTTCGAAGTAAATCTTTTATTTAATTCGAAGTTCTGTCACTGTCACTGTGGCCTTGTTTAGAATATACCTACTCATTGGTTTAGATACTAAAACACAACATTCAATACAAGATAGGAAAATAGACCACATAAATATTTCATTAGGTAGGTATAATGTAAATTATTTTGAACCTACGATCCTATCCTACTAATAACATAAAGTGAAAGTTTGTAAAGATTTCTGAATATTTGATACTTTGTTTCTCAATCACGCTATGACTGCTGAACGGATAGTTCTGAATTTTACAAGTAGCAATGAAGTGTTCTACAGGGATAGATTACACAATACACTGTCCAACGTTTTCCGCATTCCATCGCACCCTGTGACGTGTTTTTCATAATAACAAATAGCCTTCTTTTGTACTCCTTTTATTCCTGATATTATGTTCCCATGTGAGGTGGAAACGGGAACAGATATGCAAGCGGGAGAAGCCGCGAGCATCAGCTAGTAAGAAAAGTTACTGATATTCTGTATAATAATATTAACATTGGTGGACATTCACACACAACATCATCTAGCCCAAATTAAGCAAATATAAGCTTGTCCTATGGGATCTAGACGACTGATATACATACTTATATATTTCTAAATACAGACATATTATACATAGAAAACACCCAAACCCCGAAACAAACATTTGTGGATCACACAAATATTTGGACCGACCCAGGAATCGAACCCAGGACCTCGAGGGCCGCAGGCGGTATCACTACCGACTACGCCACAGAGGCAGTACAGGTATAGATAGATGACACTCTGGGCTCTGGATTATGAGTATTATGACACATTAAGTATTGTAAATGTGAGGAAAATCTTTTATGGATGCTTTGCCGGACTCCTACCGACTAAAAACCACACGTTATTCTGCCTAACTGCCTACGGTTGGGGGCCCCAGTTAAGCCCTCGGAAGAATACCCTAGGACAAGTATTGTGAGTGAAACTTACTATAATTCTGCATTTTCTAATACTGCATTATTTTAAATTTCCGTTTTCTATTACTATTTCCGTTATAAAATTCTATTTACTCTTTTAATTCGTTGAGCAAATGATGATGGTCAATTAATTAACCCAATATGTTTTGCGTATGTTCGCATCTCTAGAGGGTGCTTCAAACGTGGGAACACCAGTTAATTGGTTAAATTATACGACACTTACGAACAGTCATATGTTTTCATTTACTACTATTAGGGAGTTCACACGAAAAATTCATGGAAGCCGTTAAATTCATAATGATTATTGATCCATGTTGAAAAATATAGAATAAGGCTGAGCGCAGACTATAGTCACAACAGTTTTAAGACAGACTATCTCTCTACGAGATAAATAGAGAGGCGCACACTTAGAACAAAACGTCTCTTAGACAAAGCTGTCTTTAGCTACAAGGCGACAAGTCTGACTAACGTTTGTCGGCTTTCCTTTTATATGCATGCGGGCGCGCACATCAAAGACAAAACTGTCTTGCGCAAAACAGTACCCGATGATGTCCTGACATATAGCATAACTTTCCGAACCGTGTCATATGGCATTCGAACAGTACCCGGACCAGTACCCGGTCTTTCGTACAAGTACATACAGCGTTCTGATTGTTCTGACAGGTTTGTTGACCTTCATAAATTCCCGCTTTGCAAAAAATTAGGGGGGGGGGGGGGGGCGAGGGTCACTTATGTTTGTATGTGTTTGCCCCTTATGGTTGGGGCTTTCTTAAAGGGTATGAAAATTTTGTTGTATTTGCAATATCAGGACATCACGCACGGTTTTCGATATACAAGATTTAGAAAAAAAATCTAACTAACTAACTAACTATCTTTACGCCAAATCCCTTGCGGGGTAGGCAGAAAGAACCGAGCGCCACACGGCACGGTCCATACACACCTCACTTGCTTCTTCAACTTTCATTTTTCTTTTCATGCATGCACGTCGGTTCCTACGGCTCTTGACACCACCTTCTACTAACACACGATTAATTTGGTCGTTGTAGGTGTGTCGTGGCCTTCCCCGACTCCTACGTCCATCCACTTTCGCGTTGTATATCTGTTTTGTCATTCTTTCATCTCCCATTCGTTCCACATGCCCGAACCATCGTAGCATGCCCTTCCTTACTTTAACACCGACACTCTCTTTCAGATCAACTCTCTTTCTTACATCTTCATTCCGAACGCGATCTGCGAGCGTTACTCCGCAGATTTTGCGTAGCGCGCGCATCTCGACCGCGTTTATTCTACTTTCATGCGTTTCCTGCCATACCCAACTCTCGCTTCCATACGTTAGCAAAGGTATCAGCACCGCATTGTGTACTGCGAGCTGGGCCTTTTGACTTAAGGCCTTGGTACCTAAAAGTTTGCCTAACGCTCCATTTTCACTATTGCCCGCAGTTACCCTCTTTTCTACATCAGCGGTGTACCGTCCATCCCTGCTAAATGCACATCCAAGATATACAAACTCATCCACCTGTTCCAGCACTACGTCATTTACAGTTATCCTGGCATTCGTTCTGTCCTCTTCTCTTTCGAATACCATCACTTTCGTTTTAGTCGCGTTCAAATGTAAGCCTCTCATTAGACAATCATCTTTTATCGTTGTGACTAGTGACTGTACTTCTGATGACGATTCGAAAAAAAAAAATTTAATATCACTTTTTCTTCATTTATCATAATAATAAATATTATTCGTTTAATATATTATTATCTGGCAGGTACTACACGTGCCTCGACTAATGGGCTCTTATTGGTCAATATGCACTTGACAAGTCGATTAAAATATGAATGAAAGTAGCTTCAGTGTGCATGATTTCTTTGCACGTGTGTATGCATCGACGTGTATGTACACTTGATATTGACTCAAGTCGCTTGACCATCTCCTGAGCCCATTAAGCTGGCAGGCGTGCCTCAAGTAATCATATAACATTCAACAGTATTCGTTACTTACTACTCGTAGGCGTTAAGTTGAGATACACTACGGAACAAAATGTTCCCAAGCGTGCATCAATCCGGTCACCCGGTCGCTCGGACCACAGATAGTATAATATATTCTATCTCGGACTCGAACGCGACCGAACGTCGACTGTACGCGCCCGAGCGGTATATCGCATCCGAAAAAGGTGCTGGGTCCTGCTAAATTTTGTCGCGTACTGTCGAACCACTGAACCAGTACGCGGTTATACCATATAACACGTCCGGCAGTACGAACAGTACCTACCCGACGCAACGCGGACGGTGTTCGTGTGATGCGTATCGTAGACAAAACAGTTTTGTCTTAGGTGTGCGACGTGTCGTAGACAAAACAGTTTCGTTTTAATTTTAAAACAGACTTGTCTATGTGAGGCAAGTCTGTCTTAAAACTGTCGTGACTACCATCTGCGCTCAGCCTAAGACAGGGCTGTTAAAATGATTAAATAATTAATGTCGTCATTGTGGTAGATGGTTATTTTTTTTGCTAAACTTTCAAGCTATGACTATAAGATTATAAAATATACCTATAATGTTACATTGGAATCTTGAACTGAATAAATTTAAAAAAAAATTGAGTAAAGTGTTAAATAAATCAATTATACCTACGTAGTTATATTAAGAAAGGATCACGGGCAGTGCTTTTTCCATACAAATGTATTCCCATATCTTTCCCTCATTATTGTTTCTAGAAGACGTTCTAAAATAAAGAAAATAAAAATATTTAAAAGGGGCGAAATAAGACCCAATCAAACGCCGTGGTTAGAGAACTAATTGACAAATTCGAAATAAACCTTAAATAAAAGGGGGTAATTTTTTGTATATGTACTACTAAGGTAAACTCGTAAGCTTGTCTGCCACCTCAGTAGAACCTATACAAAAATTGATGGAAAGTGGTCACCGTAGCCTATGAACATTTGCAACACCAGAAGCGCTACTATCGCGCTACCTACCCGGCAATAACCTTCTAAGACCCCTTTTGAGTAACACAATCTGGACCTGCGCAAAGGGAAAGCCCCTATAGGACCGTATCGTGCTCGAACGCTCCGGACTCAAGGGTGCATGAATACCTTGTCTGTGGCGAGCGATGCGATGATAGGAGATAGTAAGCATCACATTCCTCAGGGCGAAAATGTAATGGTTTTCGCTCTGAGGAATTATACAGGCGGTAGAACACGCATAAGGAGGCAAAGTCTCTCCCATAGCGAACGGACTTCAAGCCACCAGACCTGTGAGGGATGTTAGTCAAATAGAAGAAGCTGGTATTCAGGTGCCTCAGCCCAATGGTGACATTTGATCACTCGGAGTTTCAAGTCAGCTTGGCCTTGTCCTCCAAATGACTACGCAACTGAACTTCACTGGAAATGTCAATACCAAGAATACTATTGACATGGAGAGAGTCGTGCCCTGGAATTGCGTAAATGGGATTTTCTTGGTGTCAAAAATTTTATATCGGCTCAATTTAAACGAAGAAAACAGGAAAAGACATCGATTTCGTATAAATGTTTTTGATAAATTCGGTCTGATCTGCAGCTTTACTTGTCGCATTGTAAGGAATTGTACAGAGGTAGTGCGACCTCTGTTCCCGCTTCAGACCCTCGTAAAGAATCGTAGGTATAATCTAAGTAAAGTATTGTAAGTAAATACCTAGATATCGTTTGGAACTTACCACAAGATAGGTCAACATACTATTTATTTTTAAATACCGAAGTGTTATCAAATGATTACTAATACCATTTGATTTTTTGAACAGCTAAAACATAGTTTTTCTGTCGAACTATGGAAACTTAGAACGCTTTTCTAGCGCCCGAGCTTCCTTTTACAACTCCCGGAAACTTGAAGACTACTATCAATAGTCTTGTGGATAGTGTATTTCTATACTTATATTATAAAGAGGAAAGATTTGTTTTTGTTTTTTTTGTTTGTTTGTAACGAATAGGCTCCGGAACTACTGGACCGTTTTGAAAAATTCTTTAACTGTTGGGAAGCTACACTCTTTGCTGTGATCATAGGCTATATTTTATTCCCGTATTCCCACGGTAACAGGAACTACGAGGGTGAAACCGCGTGACGTCCGCTAGTGTTTAATATAGATAATGGATATGGACAAACATATTGTCCATGTCCTATAAAACCTATTGTATGAAAGAATAATATCGCCTTGATGTTGCAGCACAAACGTAAATATGTTAGCCAATTTATGTTATCTCATTAGCTGCTCATCCTAACGTAACGGAGGACGTCTTGTGTTAACCGGTGAAGCAATACATGATGTGCAGAGGCTGTTGGTTTAGTGTACGACGTCACGTCCCCCCCATAGCGAGGGCCGACCGGCGCAAACGTACCACGGCCGAGACTTTCTCCTCGCGACACCTCTGCCGGTGAAACGAACGTCGTCGTTTGAGTCGCTCATTCAGCTGCGCGCGAGTCGACCGCCTTCGACGCTGGCGCGACTATCGATCACCTATCTACCCACTTCCGCGTCCGAGCAAACGCTTTCGCTCCGTAAACAGTTTATTACTAACGATTTGTGTTGTATCACGTTGACAAAGACAGTGCACGCAGAGTTGATAGAACGGACAATTTCTCTTTCAAATTTTAGTGATGTTTTCTACTAATTAGAGGTGAGAAGAGTTTCCTTTCTACTAACCATAGTCCATTCTTTGTAAGATGACATTAGGCGATTAGGTGACGCAAAGGTAATCGTGAATGCAAGGACGCAATCACTGGGTACTGGATATTGAATCCGATACACCTTTTAGCCGATATTGGTACCTTTAAACACCGTCAAACCTAGAAAGTTATCTGTACTAATATTATAAAGAGGAAAGATTTGATTGTTTGTTTGTTTGTTTGCACGAATAGGCTCCGAAACTACTAAACAAATTTGCAAAAATTCTTTCACAGTTGGGAAGCTACGCTATTCCCGGTAAACATAGAATATATTTTATTTCCATATTCCCATGGGAACGGGAGCTACGCGAGTGAAACCGCGTAGGGTCCGCTGGTGATATATAAAACACCAAATCACTCATTATGTATTTGAATTGAAAACACAGAATATTGTTTAGCTGTATGAATTTCTTACGTTACCTACTTCATACATGTCTACGGTAATCGGTTGAACAGTTAAATTAGAATAACAGTTAAGTATGAACCGGTCCGCGCCAGACATTCAAAGATCAGCTGTTTTATCGGATTAAGACGAGACTAATCACACATAAAGGTCATAATACTGCATAATGCCTTGCTTAGGTAATTTGTTAGACTTTCAATATTTTGGTAAAGATTATAATTTATACTCATACAGAGTTTTAATAAACTAACTTATAAAAGAGCAGTGAATATTCAGCTCATGTCATCTTAGCGTCCAATTTGTCCAATTGAAAGCAAAAGTTTTCACTTTTGCACGGATATCCACATATCCACAGTATTTTTGTTACTCTGACTGTCTGACTGTTATCTGCTAATTTATTAATTTCATTTCGTATCAATAGGGATACCTATTTATTTACAAGTGAGGTAGTGTGAGGGCTCTGGAATATAGATAGGCCCTATTGGTAGTTTACTTAGTATCATTCTCATTCGTCAAGATATTACTACTACAAAAGTATTTATTTCTAATCGCGAAATATTTACCAAATACAAGTATAATCGTTATAATTTTCTGAGTTCTGTCTAAATTGGTTGTCTTGATAAAAATACATTTTGTGCTATTCATCCTTATTGCAAAATGAACAAAGATACGTGACAAATCTTGTGTAAATTACCCAATACAATACTATCTAGATATTGTTGAGTAGCAGTATGTAGGTACTCCTTAGTCATAAAAATCACTTAAATAAATCCCCAAAACTCGCGATGGTAAACAAACTATAAATATTTAATATACTTATGTTAAACTTATTTTTAACTTACAATTTGAGTTACGAAAATGATGTCTAAGAAGATGATTCACCTCGTCATTATAATAAATACTTAAGTATCTGAGTTTATGATAATTTCAATGTGACCTAGCTTTGTTATTTCACCAAAATATTTTAAAATTGCTCATTTTCTTGTCTCAATGCTTCGCCTAAACATTGCAACATGTACTCTAAAAGTTTATTTAGAAAAATATGTAATGAAGTTTGTCTAATTTAAAAATAATATTGATCACGACTTGACATTACTTTAGACGGATCTATATCGATCATACGTCAGAGGTACGTGAGATTATTGAAGAACGAGCATCCGTGAAGGTT
This sequence comes from Miltochrista miniata, assembly GCA_933228765.1. Classification (NCBI taxonomy): domain Eukaryota; kingdom Metazoa; phylum Arthropoda; class Insecta; order Lepidoptera; family Erebidae; genus Miltochrista; species Miltochrista miniata. Next base: position 15,576,747 of record OW121757.1, on the reverse strand, counting down.
TTCCCATGAAGCATACATCACATATAGCCTTCGTGTAGCTTCTCAATAATGGTTTTGTGTACAGGCGGAGGCGATCAAACGTATGTGGCAAAGTAAAGTCCGCGTGAATCATTCTGTACAGGATCTTGGTTGACATCCTGCCAATGACCTATTACAATAATACCGCATGCGTTACTGGAGGTCAGTCATCGCATAAAAATATGATATGCATCGAAACAGTTATGCTTATGTCACATTTTGTTGTACATATATATAATGGGTCGAATTTATTTTTTCTTTGTGTGTTGTAGCTTTTATGATAGTAGAAGGTAAAATAGTACCTTACAATGAAAGGTGACATAGCTAAATAGATTGTAGCTGTAACAAGATATAGGCATTATGACATTTTGTTTTATGTTTTACTAGAAAATTGTGAAATGTTATATATGTCCTCACATTTTGTGAAATCAAGATTATTGTTTAGCATTTGCTACAGAATTGTAAGACATGAAAACCTTCATGTATTTCATGCCACTGGACTTGAAGCTATCAACCACACGGTACCCCTATGCGACTGTGTGTGTCTTAAGAGTTCTGTTTATCCTTGCTGAAACGCCGCTATCTTGGAATTACTTTAGCTAGAAAGACGGCTAAGCCTTAACCGTCGTCGTACCCGGTTTATCCTTGGTAATGATTATAATCTTAGCAATAGCATAAATAATATCAATTGCTCAATTTTTCATATTAATGTCATGTCTTCTCTTTCTACGTTATACAAACTGTAGGATTTTTGTGGGTCGAAATGCAAGTGATACCAAAAGCCGGGAAATCGCTATTTGTTTTGTTGTCTTTTAAATATTATAGTATTTTTATCACTTTTTGGAGTTTTTAGTTGCAAGTTGGCCCGTTATAATAACTCGTACTTGACTGAGAGCCTCACTCGTGTATTTATTTCTTTGTCGGTTCATTTGATGCTGAAATAGTCCAGAACGTTGTACAATCTCGGTTAATGTTAAACGATACTAACCAGATGCATCAACGATTACATTAAACTTAAAGATCATGGAGCAGAAGATAGTATTGCAGTATGCGCGTGCGACGTTAGTTTGGCAAGGCAACCTTGTCTGCAAATGGGTCAAATCACGCACCGCTTGCCTAAGCGCTATTATATCTGACCAGCCATTATTTTATTATATAATTCAGACACTTATCGGTCCATCATGAGAAGCAACAAAAGCGTGTGATGCGAGTTGATTGTTTAACTATGAATTGTGTTATTATAATGCTGAATTTAGTCGCCATACTTGAAGTTTATACTATTGAGGTTGATATTATCACTATTTAGAATTAATTAGTCCGAAACATTGGGTTTACTCTGGATTACTGTTTTTTAGTCCGCGTGAAGACTCGGTAAGAACTCATTTACTACGGCACTTTTTTGCTTGATGATGTTGATGCTGGCATTGATATATCTTCTTCTTCTTCTTTTTAAGCTATTGCATAGCTTCTATCGCGGGCCTTGCGTGGAGACCGAATCCAGAAATTGTGTCACGAAAACGAGTCACACTCTCGGCTACCTTCGGCCACGTTCGTGTATCTAGTCTAGCAATTCATAATTTTTTTGTTTACGTCAATTATGAACTCTGCAGTCGTTATATATTATTATTATTATGTCAAATAATCCAAAAATTGATGCTTGTACCCAGAATCGATCTTGCGCCTTCTGCGTACCGATCCGCGTCCCAAAGTTGAATTAAGAGTGTTGGTCGAATTTAGAGTTCTTAAGCCGGCTACTCACATACCTGCCGCAGGGGCAATCTAGGGTGCATGGCGGTCGGGGCAATATCGGGAGTGTCTCTACACATTTGCCTGCCGTGCAGTATTCGAGAGTAGGCAGAGCTGAGCACACGTGTTGAGAATGGTACCCGTATTATCGACAAATCAAAAGATTGGTGCACCCTTGGCGAAAATTTTGTTTTTATTTGTTTCTAAAATACAAGATTTTACCTCGTTAGGGTGCATGGTATATACTCCCGTGCGAGATGGTGTAGTAGTCTCTTCCATAAAAGTAAAGAGATCGTAATACCATAGAGATGGCTAGTACACATCATCGCTGCCAGATCCAGTTTGTTTTGATGAATTTACCTAAAAACGATAAAAACTGTAATAAAATACAAATTCGTACTGTAATTACATACCTATATCAATAAGGTTTTGAAAACGAGTTTAAACGTATCTTCTTAAACTCCCGCATATAAGACGTACGTATATTTTCGATTTTTTTTTTGAAACATGTCATATCGATGTTATTTTCCATTTCGCTAAATATTTCAAACATTAAGCTAAACGTTTGCTGCCTCATGTCACGGTTAAAATAATTTTTATTTTTTTTGTCCCACATGTGAGGTCGGTCTTTATATATGTGTATAAAATTAATACGCGTGCACTCCGTATGACAGATAACAACCAACTGACAAAAATTACCCCAATCGCGCTACACACACGGCAACGGCAGGGGTGACATAGGGACCAAGGATGGTCTCGCGCTCCTGCCGCCCTGCAGCAGGGCCAATCTAGAAAATTGCCCCTGCTTGCCTACACACATAACAATTAAGGCGGCAATTTAGGGTCAACGTCATAGATTGCCCCTGCGGCAGGTATGTGAGTAGCCGGCTTTAATGTGAAATGACAATTTCGATGCTGTCAATTACATTAGTTGCTGTCAATTTACTTCGTCTAAATAAAAATTCGACTATAGGTGTATAGGTATTCATCATCTATGTACAACAGTGAACTGTACTCGTATAATTTGTGTAAAAAGTGTTTTAAATATAAATAAACAAAGTGCATTTATTAATGTAGAAAGTCACGAAAAATAGTGAAAGAAAATGAGTGAGTACTCTATATACATACATTTTATTATTATTATCACCAATGCAGTATCATTTTTTGTTTTGTTAATTTATATATAATACTGCTATAAAGATAACCAAACCCGGGAGTACGTTCCCATGGGAAGCGGGAAGAAAATTTCACGCTGACGTAGCCGCGAGCGCCATCTATCCCATACCTATGTACTTTAAACGTGTCATAAAAGTCACAACAATACCATACATGCATATTTCAAAGAATGTCTAGTATTACCATAAAATTTGTAAAAATAGTTTTTAAGTAGAAAGAAGAAACCTATTGTTTTATCTTTTAACTAGCTGTCCCTCGCAACTTTGTTTACGTCACACAAGGTCTATGAAATTAGAGGTATTTATTAATCATACTCATCAAGTAGCGTGTAAATCTGTCCTGTATGCTATATCAAAATAGAGCTTAATGGTTAAAACTATTCCTCAGTATAGAATTTTCCTCAATATAAACAATTTACATACAAACACCGGCGTGTTAGAATTTTATTACATGTATCAATGTAGTAGACGTAACGTGTATAAAATGACATCAATCAAATGTCATCAATATTCTGAAAAAGAAATTAAAAATAGAGTTCACAAACTCTTTTGAAAATACATACTGTACCTACCTTAGAGGATCGTTATGAAGATAACAGGATAGTTAACAACCATCCATAGAAAATAGATGGTATAATGCTGAATACCGCAAAGAACAATCGGCGCGGCATAGAATGGGGCCTATACTGATATCCTGGAGGATATTAATGATGCCGATGTCCTGTGCCTGCTGAGGCACACACACGCCGTCATGCATGTCTGCAGGACAACGTGCAGGACAACGAGCAGGATGAGGCAGCGAATGGCTGGACTGAAATTAAAATCGACAGACGCAAGAGATGTGGTGGAGGCACTAATTCACGTACCTCGGGAGTGTCGTGTCAGAAACTGATGGAATAGAAGAGTACCCTACATCATTTCGAGTCTCGCCAAGGCCAGAATAACCTTTACACAGCTGCGCCCCGTAGGCAGTTGCGAAAATAGACACGAAGAGTGAAACTCAAAACAAAGTAAACGTTAAAACTGTACTGCTAACTGCTATACGGATGCGAGACATGGAAGGTCACTAAAGTAAAGACATTTCGCACCAGCTACCAGCTATAAGTCTTCGTCAAACGCTGCCTCCAATGGATCCTCGGTACATATGGGCCCGAGAACATCACGAACGTAAGACTATTGGAACGCTGCAGTGAGACCCCAACAGATCAAACGTCGGAAGTGTAGCTGCTGCGCTGGATTGGACACACGCTGCAAAGGGACCATGAATCACATCATACCAAGGCAAGCCTTACTGAAACTACTGGTAGGCTTTCAAAAACTGTTCGATAGTAAGTAGGTACATTTTTTGATAGTGGCTATAGGCTACATAACATAATGCGAAGATTAATAGGAGTGGTGCAGCAATGAGGAATGTTTCGAAAACGGAAAACATTTAATCGTTATAAGAGTATCCGTTGCGCCTCTGCGTAAATGGTTGAAGTTACATAAAAATAATTTATTACAAAATAATTGTTCTTCTTAAAAAGTTCTAAAACAAAATTCCAAAAGCCCAAATGTCCACAGTCAAGTAGGCACTTGGTACTTTACTTTGTTGAACATAGGCCTTAAAATCTTACTTCTTACTAATATTATAAATGCGACAGTTTGTGAGTGTGGATGTTTATTACTCTTTCACGCTCAAACCGCTGAACGGATCGGGCTGAAATTTGGTACGGAGATACATTATAGTCTGGAATAACACATAGGCTACCTTTTATCCCGGAAATAACTTCCCGCGGTAACAAATTTTACGCAGGCGAAGCTGCGGGCATCAGCTAGTATTCTTATATAGAAATAATTATACTAGCATAGTTGGTAAAAAATGCTATGTAATAGCTTTACCGCGGCAGTCCCCGAGTGCCACACGTCTTTTTTTCTATATATATATAAATGTTGTGTGCGTTTAAGTACCTATTAAAAACTCAAAATTTACTGAATCGACTGAGTTCAAAATTGGTCACGATATACAATAGGATTCAGAGATGGTTTTAGGCTACTTTATACACTTTTATCATAACAGCAATAAGAATAATAACAGCTTTAAAAAGTGATTTTACCTATAGATGGCGCTGGTCGTTTTTTTTTAAAAATTATATTCTGCCAGCTCCAGAACAAAATATTATAAACAACCTATTTAGAAGGTACTTACCAGATTGCTGTTTTTTAAGAAAAGTTTGATTGCGGCCTCCTTGAATTCAGAATAATAAAAGAGAGTACTTACCTAATAAAGAGGTCAGATATGTTTTGCATGTTTTGTTTGAAGTTAGAGTTTTGGCGCGTTAGTGAAATATTATTAGAGTGAATTTATTTTTTTGAAGCGTGCGCACGATGTTTTAAAAACTAAACATTGATCACAGAATAGATTTTCTTTTTCAAGTGAAGCTTCTATTGATTTGAATGTTAATTGGAATTTCAGAAAGATTTATAATTTTGGTTACGGCTCAACATTTATTTTTTTTAATGTACCCATCCTTTGGTTTGTTACTCATTTCTCATAGGTACATAAAACCACCATAAAAAAGTCACAGCGAAGCGTGGCAGGGTACCGCTAGTATGTTATAGAAACTTTCTTTTTCAATTACTCCAAAATGTTTCATCTTAGTCCCCGTGAGCGAGTGAGTCGCACTTGGCGGGTTTTTAATTTGTTTTGTGTAGAACTTTTTACGTCCACTCGGACGTTCTTGTTGGTGAACGTAACTTATTCGACTTCACAATATAATTAATAAAATGCTAATTTTCATTATAAAATATTGACAAATATATTCGTGATGTAAGTAATATGTGATTTTGAAATTGAGTAGTTTGAATGAACTGTATGAAAAATAGAGAGGCAAATTTTACCTTGTTTTCTGACTGAACGAAATAAAGCTCTTGAGAAAAGATCACCCGAAATTTAAAAAAGACCTACTAAGACCTAAAGTAATCTACATGGAACTCAACTCAATCTTTTCTGGAAGCTAAAATGCAAATCCAAAAGGTACTTTTCTCAATTCTATATTGCATTCCAAAATGTAAATAACTTAGGTGGTAGGTACAAATTGTAAGATCATTGTGGACCCTGTCGGGCACTGCAAATCTATATATATAAAAATCAATGCCACTTTTCGTTGTAATTTTATAACTCAAGAACGGGCTCACCTATCCAAACCAAATGTTTAGGCTTTGTTCGAACTATTTAGTAGATGGTTTATGTGAAGTTTGCACAAAATCGGTCGAGCGGTTCTTCATTTATCACGCAAACGAAGTTGCGCGGGTCAGCTAGTAATATATGAAAGAGAGGGATAGTGCACTTTTTCAAAATCAAAACTGCGTTTCGGTAGATATACCCAGGCATTTGTTAACTATGTAAGCTTTTTAAGCAATACGCAGTGTAGTTTACTTACGCCATAAATATAAAATAAATTAATACCTAGCCCACGGTTTTTTAGTACACAACTTTTGACCAGAAGAATCAGGCTACTAAATAATGTCTGCTCTGCACATCAAATTCCCTTTGTTTCCTTCCGATTAGAAATAACAAAGGAACTTTATCCTCTAATAGGTAAGTACCTAGTCGTATGCCTACTATACTTACGTTCTAATTACGACTGTACATTTTTTTGTTTCGTGTAATCTTTTTCCCACTATAGAGAAATTCGCGAGGTAAGTCTACGTTTTTATACATACCTAGAGGATCAGTGGCAGTAGACCAGACAAGACAAGACCAGTCTAAGGTTTTTGTAACCCGGTACTCCCGTCCTAGTCAGCGTAGCGTAGGCTTTACATAAAAAAAAACTCTTAACTCTCAGTTGGTCCAAACTGCACACGGTCACAGATTAATAAATAGTTACTAACACGGTGTGCAAAATTTGTTTTCAAACAATGTGAGACATAACTTAATATATAATATGATAAGTAATTGTTTAATTTACAATCACGTTGTTCCTTAATTTACGACACATGCAACATTTAATAACATATCAATACTTCTTCGTACACTGTGCTCGAAAGTCAAAAAAATAATTTCATAAATTATACGCGCAGTTGCATTTTATTTATTACTAGCTGAGCCCGCAACTTCGTTTACGTCACATAAGGTGTATGAAAGGAAAGGTATTTCTTCATCAGAGTCATCAAGCTGCGTCTGAAACTGCCCTGTTTGCTTAATCATAAAAGAGCTTAATGATTAAGTCTATTTTAAAACAATTCAGTCCACGCCTTCACGCGATTAAGCCAACACGCCAGTTTAGGTTCACTCACATTCAAAGAAACCCCTACAATTAAAATTTTCAAAATATCTGATTCTTAAAAGTGTTATAACTCTTTTATTTCTAAACCGATTTACATAAAACAAACGCTAAATGTTAACTGGAGCAAACCTCAACACAATAAAAAAAACCGCATTGCAATCGGTTGAGCGGTTACTGAGATTAGCGTGCACAACCGTACAGACAAACAGATATACAGACATACAGACATACAGACAAACAGACAAAAATTCTAAAAATCATTGTTTTGGGTTCTATTGCGTTCATAAAGCCTCCCTATAATATTTTTTCTTATTTATCTTCCATGTACAGACAGCGACCTGTTACGATTTTATTATATGTATTGATTGTGTGAGTTATTTTGTAAACTAATAGCTTTTGTCTGTTATTTTAATTGAAATTAATGAATGTTATGTTAAAACATATGTGGTAAACATTTAAAATTTGTATTATCTTTTCATAATATGTGAAGTGTGTTATATTTTAAAACGCTAGTAGTGCATTCATTACGAACACGTAAACCCATTAATTTTTAATGAATGTCTTGATCAAACAAATCAGAATTAAGAATAGGTACCACTGCCAAAAAAACTTCAGTAAACATTTAATGATTTAATTAATTTCCTTTCATAACATCGTGATTTAAAAAAAAGAACTATTCCGATATGATTGAGATAATTCTAGCACTGCAAAACTTGCAAGCCAAATAATTATATTGAAGTAAGAATGTAGGTACCATTACGATGTTCACATGATTACAGATCTCTTATTGCTCAAGAATGTGCAATAATGTTGGCCAAACTTCTTAACGGTACATCTTACTGAATATTTCTGTATATGAAGGTGACGGCGACATTGCAGCCTCGTCGAAATTGGAGGACAATGGAAACAACAAATCAAGTTATAGTATTGTGACAGTGTGTTTTTTTTTTTTACGTGAGGGAAAATCCTCAGGAATGCCATGCCGGACTCCTACCGACTAAAAAACCTCACGTTACGCACTTACGCCTAACAGCCTATGGTTGGGAGTCCCGAGTAAGCCCTCGGAAGGATGTCCCAGGACGACCAACAGACCCACGACCGCTACTGCGCCCTCGCCTAGGGGGTGTTTCGGGTGCTATCCAGCGTCTTTGGGGGGTTTCGAGTGAGATCCCGCTTCTAAGTGGGGCGTGCGTGATTTCCTCACGTCACGCTGCCTTCATGGGAACGCTGCCGTGGTGTGACACAGTGTGTACTAAACATCCAAAATTATCGGAGTTCTATCTTTGGCATGTAATATCTATTTATTAGGTGCGGCTTCACCTATTAGTGATGGTGTCCGTAGGTCTGATGGGGGTCCTGGGGTATCCGTCCGAGGACTTACCCAGGGCTCTCAACCATAGGCTGTTACGTAGGATACGTGTGGTTTTTAGTCGGTAGGTCTGTAGCATTTTCCTCACGTTAAACACATCTATTAATTACATGCACAAAAAATTAATCAGTCAGTTAATTAATTAATCAGCCGCGTGTAGGAGCCATTAAAGGCGGACCTTTATCTCTAAGTGATTTCAATTAGGAATTCGAAGCAATTAAAAGAATGCCCGTGTGCCGACGGGAAAGAGTACAAATATCGCAACCCCAATTCATCCCGAGGTTGTCGTAAGAGACACTAAGTGAGAACTTTCTAAAAACGATCCATTGCGTAGAGAAGAAAAACTTAAAGGATATCCGGTTGTCATTAAAATCATAATCGTTAAGCCAAGTTGAAGGCCTTATAGGCGACTTGAGAAGTTTCAACTGCGGGTCGTCGTAACCTGCACCTGTCCATTTCAACACGGCAACAGGCTTACCACCTATTATGTGGGACATAAAACTATAAGGTAAAATATGGGCAAATATTATGCCTCTGTCTACCACATCGGGGATTAAGGCGTGACAATTGTAGATATGTATGCGAAAAGACGCTATGATAATGAAAAAAAAAATACGAAAACAGGAAAACAGATTCAGTTTGTTTAGTGGTGTGGGCATCGAAAAACATCGCGAGCATCGGTTGGCGCCACAGAAATATATGATACTAGCTGACCCTCGCAACTTCGTTTACGTATGTAATGTGCACGAAAGAAGAGGTAATTCTTCATCATACTCGTCAAGTACCGTGTGAAACGGTCCTGTTTGCTTATTCATAAAAGAGCTTAATAGATTAAGGCTATTCTAAAACAATTCAGTCCACGCCTTGGGCACGGACTGAATTATTCTACAACAGCCGTAATAATTAAGCTCTTTTATGATTAAGCCAACACGCCCGTTTAGATTTACCCTCTCATTCAAAGGAACCCTTGAATTCTAGGTTTGGCGAAAGTTGCGATGCCTCTTATTTCTGAACTACAAACCCCTCAATCTTGAAACTTGGGTCGAAAAATCCTTAAAGTACTCCCTTTCCAATACTAAAAAAATATTTGAAATCACATCCCGCGTTGAGAAATTACAACTGAAAAACCATTTTATCTTCCGTCCCCTCTCCCGCAGGAACCACGCAAAACTTCGGGATCAAAAGTATCCTAGAACCTTCCACAAACTATAAGCTCGAAATGTACCAAGTATCATTCAAATCGGTTTAGTAGATTCGGCGTGTTACTTATTCGGGATACAGACAGACAGACAGACATGAAAAGTTTAAATTACATTTTCGGCTTCAGTATCGATTAGAGAACGCCCTCCAATTAAAATTTTCAAATTATCTTCCATGTACAGACTCTCGACCCTCTACAGTTTTATTACATGTTTAGATATTTCTGTGGTTGGCACAGTTATTAAATAGATATGTACAATCATTTTTACGACGCATAAGAAGCTTGCAAAAGTATCATGTCGACGCATATGGCTGTTTTAGATACTACAAACAGCACAGCCTCGGAAAATAACTTTTAAAAACCCATAAAATCTATAATTTTGTTATCAAAACCAGTTCCAATACACGATATTATTCTAATGTTCTCTTTCCAAATTTCATGTTTTTTTTAGTATAAACACAATGATGTTATTGATGTTCTATGTTGATTCTGCATTGTTATTTTAAATTTCCATTTTGGTCTACATTTTAACTATATTTGCCTACTTACATTTTATCACGTTCACTTTGGTATTTGATATGTAAATTTGTGAACTAAGGCCATACTTTATCGAATACCACTACGGTTAATGTAATTAGGTCAACCATTTACGACATGTAGTAGGTATTACTTACGATAATGTTATTAACTTCATGAGATCAATGATACCAGTTACATCTAGCCTTTCGAAATAATGGATGCACAAGGTATTAAGCCCAGTTTCCACCGCGAACTGAGCATGCACATTAATGAATCTGCTTAACTTCTGTATTCCCACCACCGAACCACAGTTTCAACCCGGTTTCCACCCACAAATTCAACCCAGTTTCCACCGCGAGTTGAGCAGGCCCATTAATGAATCCGCTTACGGCGCAACAGTAAACTCCATATAGTTTCCCACCTCCAGACCATAGTTTACGGGCATAGGTAAGTTTAGCGAATTCAAGCCTGCACCTGCCAAGCACGCGGTGAGAACCGGCCTTACTGTTTCGAACTGAGCTATTCTTCATTGCAAGCGCTCCGCTTGTGGTGGAAACGAGCCTTTAAAGTAAACTACATAGTGACCCAGTTATCGGACGGTTTCCGACCGACCATTATTATTTCAATTGCAGAGATTTAACTGTGTTGATGTTCTTACATATTACCAAAGACCTCCTCTACTTGTGATATTATAGAGTGAAGCTTTATGCATTATGAGTGATTTTTACATACATACATACATATGGTCACGCCTTTATCCTCGAAGGGGTAGGCAGAGGCATATTATATGCCCACATTTCACCTTTTTGTATAATTTATCCCACGTAATAGGTGGTGAGCCGTATTGTCGTGTTTAAATGGACAGGCGCAGGTTGTGACTGCCTGCTGTTGAAATAAAGCCTTCAAATTAGCTTAACGACTGCCATTTTACTGGCAACCGGGACCAACGGCTTAACGTGCCTTCCGAAGCACGGAAACGCTCAAATAAATGTCACAAAGTGATCACATGGATTGTCACCCATCCATGGACCGGCCATAGTGAAAGTTGCTTACTACAGTGATCGTTTACAGAACACTGAGTCCGCGGGGCCACGAGCGCTTCCACTGTGATTTTTGGTGGAAAACACACGAGTGATTTTTGGTGGAAGAAAATGTTATGGATTCGCGTCACTGACATTCTAATGACGTATAGGCACGTGTAACCAATACACAATATCTAACTTAGTAGAATGACCACTTGCTGCGAGTTGACGTCAAATAGATGGCACAACCGGCTCCACTCCTGTGGAATTTTGTCCCATTTCGGCTTCGCATGGGAACTCTAGCTACTTAAACTTAAAAGTATGCTATGTGTTATTCCTTGACCAACCTGACCAAATTTCAATCAGAATAGACCTTTGTTCATTGTGGTACTTACCATTACTCAGTACCAATAATAGTTCGCCCTGTTACAGCGTGAAATAGTAACAAATATTCACACACATCCCCACATAACATATTTTCACTCACAAACTACATCTCACGAATTGTAATAAATCAGTTTTACTGAAAAAAGTTGTACTCTCGTATGAGCTGTTTGACCTAGAAAACATCGTTTCCGCAATCCCTAGCTTCTCTTAGCGTCGTCAAACAAAGGCGACTAATAAATTGATAAAAGTGGGGAAGTAACTATAGAACTTTGCCTCTGATTGCATTAAGTACTTAAGTACCCAAGCTGTTAAAATTTAGCTTACGCAAATTCAGTTATGTGTCTGAATATAATTGATTACTCCAATGCAAGCGCAATGGCATAAAAAGCATTTAAGACTCTTGAAGATGTTGTAACAGTGTGAGAGTCTAGTAAACGTAATGACTAAGCATTCACTAAAACTGAATGCTAATGAAATGAATTATTTATTTGTCTTAAACGCGCCCAACAATTTTACCAATAACAATAATAGGTTACTAGCTGATGCGCGCTGCTACACCCGCGTGAAATTTGGTTCCCGTTCCTGCTTCCCATGAGAACATTTTCCCGAGATAAAAAGTAGCCTATGTGTTATTCCAGACTATACTCTATCCCTGTACCAAATTTCAGCTAGATCCATTCAGCCGTTAGAGCGTGATTGAGTAACAAACATCCAAACATCCAAACATCTTCACAAACTTTAACATTTTTAACATTAGTAGGACTAGCTGATGCACGCGGCTCCGCCCGCGTGAAATGTTATTCCAGGTTCCCGGTCACTTAGGGGTATGAAAAATAGATGTTGGCCGATTCTCAGACCTACTCAATATGCTCACAAAATTTCATGAGAATCGGTCAAGCCGTTTCGGAGGAGTATGGCAACGAAAACTGTGACACGAGAATTTTATATATTAGATAGTAGGAAGTAGGATTAATACCGCATGCGACTCTGCGGTCCTATACATTATACGCTCTTGTCAGTGACCATTGCCGAGCATGGGATAGGCGCTTTCTTCCGCGCACGCATAAATTGTGGAATGACCTCTCCCAGCTTAGGTTTTCTCAAACGTCTACAGAATGGGGTTTTTCAAAAGGGGTCTAAGAAGATTTTCGCAAAGTTGGGGCAGCGCGAGTCTACTAGAGCCTCTGGTGTTGTGAACTCCAATAAGCTTCGGTGATCACTTTCCATCAGGTCGGATGTAAGCTTTTCAGCCACCTTAGTGATATAAAAAATTCAGTAGACTTATTTGTAAACAGATATTTTACTGAAAAGGAATTCAACACAGCGCCGTTCACAAGACTACCCGCTACTCTGTTATTGTTTTTGCCCAGCTAGATTTGCATGTATACAGTAAACAGTACCTAAGGTCTAACTAAACTAAAAAAAAAATGTTTTCTATATAGCCGATTTCTGAATGAGAAATGTCGAGGTATTTGAATGTCTCACATCATGTTTATGTAGAAGATTAAGTACAGAGTTGACTAGTCGTATCTTAGCTCGATAAATCTTAAATTTGACAGCTTAGAAATTTAAGTTTTACTGTACATTACAATAGCTTTCTCATTTTCAAATGGAGTACCTGGGATTTAAGCAGGCAAAACATCATCATGTGCTGCGTTTGAGGTCCGTAGTACATTGGCCTCTCTTCTCTTTGCAAAGTATTCGACATCCCCCAGTAAATACGGCAAACAACATGCATCTGTGCGTAGAAGATGCGATGATGTAAGAAAGTCGTACCTATGTATGTAAGAATGTCGTACCCATAATTTAATGCATTACCATTTGGGCACCTCAACCCCAAAGATGTAACTTTTCATCCTTCATTTTAGTCCCTTTAACTATTCATTCAAGGGAGCCCTTGAACGATCGAAGTTAAAAGGACAACTGTTGGTCCCTCCCAGTTGGCTTCTCGTCCTATTCGGGCTCAAACCCCTTTTCACTAGAGTACCTTTAGATTGTCTCAATGGAATCTGTCCACCTTCAAAATTGATGGTAACGCATTCAACCTCATCCGTTCGATTCCCGCCATTTCCAATTTGGTGGGTTCTTTTAATTCATTTTGTCGGTATTCTTTCTATAGTGGAATTCAACAGACCTAAATAATATAGTAAACAAAGAAATTGGATCTCGACTACTCCATAATTACTTACATTTAATTATCAATCCTGATCATAGCCCTTTCAAGGAACTCTAGTTAGATTTATGCGGACATTTCGACACTAATAAACCTTTAGATTATAGAATAATTTTATGAAAAATACTCGGATGGTAAAAATTTAAGACTGTCATTTTTGCTTGTCATTAAATTATTTTTTCTCAGACTTGTTTGTCTTTGCCATAGTGTTGTAAAACTGTTGTACTGGCCAATTGATTTTAAAAGGAGGTCATTGTTTTATCAATCTGTCAGTTCGAAAAAATGTACTTACTTTAATAATATAACTTATTGACCCAGAGAGCTAAGAGTGCGAGTCTTTGCCCCTTTTCACACGTACCGGTTGCCGGGTGCCGGGTAGGGTGGGTGTATGGCCGTGTACTATAGCTTTCACACGTACCGGCGTGATTTGCCCGGCAACCGCTTGAATTCGCCGTCGGTTACCCGGCACCGGCTACCCGGCAACTAAATAAACAGGTTTCTGTCAAATTGGTCGCTTAGACTGACTTCCCTGACGATGCGAGGCAAGTCCGTCTGGGGTCCTTATTATCTGATTGGTGATAGTTATGGAGTCGTGCAGATTATAATGGAACGACTTCAATCAATGACAAATGACAATCTGATTAATACTTTGCGGATTGAATATAGGTAAGGTATAGATTTAATTTTATGGCCATTCAAATGTCTTGAGAGGTAAGTCCGGCACAATTATGACCTCAAGTGCTCTAAACATTTTACATTTAATTTTACCCTACTGCGCGACACAAAAGAAGGGTTATTGTGTCGGCCTGTTTGAATAGCAGGCTGAATGAATTGATACACAAAAAAAATTAGGAAAACTTAATAAAACGTAATGTTGTAGTATAAGACACAGCAATGAGGTACTTAGTATTAGATAAAGATACATTCCTAAATACTTATATGGTTAGAAACATTTCAAAACTTGGTTTCGAATGTGGCCGAAGGGTAAGGTATTATCCTTGATATGAAGCATTCCTACGATTTGTATATTAGACTAGCTGGCCCGCGCAACTTCGTTTGCGTCACGTCACTTATGAGAGTTATGAGTAAAAAAAAGGTAGGTAGTATTAATATTTTCAGTTTTCAGATTTAAAAACCCCACATTAGAAATCTCTCAAGATGTCTTAGTCTGCTTCTGTAAGAACGGCGAGCAGCCAACGAGGCGTCTACACTTTTTATCATCCCTAAAGTAATTTATTATTGTAAATAAATGATTATACTATTAAATGTTCTAAAAGTTTCTTTTTTTTAAAGATCCTTTAATTATTGCACATCAATCATGAAATTCGGTATATCAATATATATTATATTGATATACCGAATTTCATGATTTGATGAATTTGGCGATTGATATACCGAAGTAAATGAATGTACGGTGAACTAGATATAACTCAATGATTATTTACATACATAGAATCAGTATAGTTACAGCACTATGATCATAGACAACTTTTGTCAAAACATGACATGTTTACATGATTGCTGAGCTGTCCAGAAAAAGACTATACATTCCCACGCCCCACTTGGTTCTTTACTATTTCTTGCTGGGACTTCTTCGACTACCGCCTTGTTGTGACCTTTAGGCCCACTCTGAGTTTGACTTCTCATACCTTCTTAATAAGTCCCCGCAACGACATACATTGAGCTTGGCAATGATGGGCAAAAAAAAACCCAAAAAAGAAGAACATCCATGGAGCAGGGATCACAAATTATCGCTATTAAAACTCAAGCTACTATTAAACTTTGTTTGATAGGTACAATCTTGACACCCTAAATTCAAATGCCGCCCATAAAAAAATGGAATACAGCTGTTCACGTGCTGCCGAGGTGTAGTAGACATTGTGAAAGTCTATAGAAAAAAAAATGTTTACATTATTACGAAGATAGATTGTATTTTTTGAATATAGTGTCCCTCACATTTTACATCTATATGAATAATTAATAAGAAAACCGTGAGATCAATTAACCAGATTTCCCCTCTCTAACACTTTTATTGTGCAACTGAAAGTTCAATCCGATTGACGTTGCCATGTTTGTTTTATTTCAATCTTTGAACAGATGATCCACGCGACCTAGTGGGGTAGTTTAATGCAACAGAGTCACAGACTACAGACAAAGTCTCGCCATAAGCCCCTCTGCACTCTATTTTATAGAGAGGGGCTAAAACATGTAATATATATCTGAATATATTTTTTTTGTTCAATACTTTTTATTCGAATAATATTAACATACCTACCTATAATGTAACTGTAATATTGCCAAATAGTAGATTGTATAACAAGGGGGCAAAATAGTATTTTTACGGCGAGGGCGCTACTTTGAAACACGAGCGAAGCGAAGGATTCTAGAATAGAATCCCGAGCATAGCGAGGGATTCTAACGTAGAATCCTGAGCGCAGTGAGGGATTCAAAGTACACCGCCCGAGGGAAAATAATTTGCCCTCCCTCCTTTCTATGAGAAAAAAATAAGCTTTGTACGACGTAGTTACCTTCTATAGTTATCGTTCCAAGAGTTCATGGATTGTCACTTTCATAACTTGACGTAGAACTTATTATATTTGCAGAATACAATAAAACATGTTTACCTACTGATTACAAGAACATTAATAATGACGAACACGGACAGATAAATGGCGCTCTTTAGGTTTTTTTAGTTAGCTCAGGACACCGCGCTATGCAGCCAACACTTACCAGCCAGTAATTCATACAATTTGCGTTCGATTTCTATGAAATTTTCAAGTTTCAAATTTAAATCACTTTGCCGCCCGCTAAAAAGCTCTTAACAGAAAAGAGCTATTTTGCGCCCCGATATCGTGGTGCAAAGTGATTCTTTTCGAATAGAAGGAATGAAAAGAGGTTTTAACACACACTGCAATAAGCAGTGTGTGTTAAAACCTCTTTTGGCAATATGGCATTATGGCATTCGAATAGATTGAATAAAAAAAGAATTTAAAAAAGAGAACGGTCTTCACAGAGCTTCGTTTGTTTTTTTTTTCATTTACATGATAAAATTGGAGCGAAAATCTAGTGAAAACTTAATCACTTTGATACTAGGAAGAAAAGATTTTGGCATACGAATGTAAATATTAAAGTTTACTTATATGTGCATTGTTTAATTGTTACAGGTTTATTCTGATACCATGGCCACGCAAGTAAGCGTGGGACGCCGACTTTGTTTCGAATTGGTGTTTGTCGTGATACTTGTTATCGCACCAAGCTTCTGTGATCCGGGTAAGTTTACGATATGTAGTATTTTTGCTAGTTAGTATTTTGTGGGACAACGATTATATCTTACTAATATTATAAATGCGAAAGTTTGTGAGTGTGGATGTTTTTTACTCTTTCACTCTCGAACGGCTGAACGGATCAGGCTGAAATTTGGTACAGGGATAGATTATAGTCTGTGAATTAACACATAGGCTACTTTTTCTCCCGGGAATGAGTTACCACGCAGGCGACGCTGCGGGTATCAGCTAGTAAATCATAAATGTCAGCGCAAGTAATTCCCTCTGAACAACAACAACGATAGGTCTTCAAGCGTAGCGTAAAGAGGCACATTATTGACCTGTTTTAAGTTGGGGGCCGCTGTCAAATTTGCTGTGATTTTTTAAACACTTTAAATTTGTATAGAGTAGAAGCTAATTGTATTTTTAACCGACTTCAAAAAAGGAGGAGGTTCTCAATTCGTACGCTATGTTTTTTTTTTTTTTGTATGTATGTTACGCGATAGCGGCGCCAATTATGGATGGATTTTGAAAATTATTTTTTTGTTTGAAAGAGGCTACTTCTGAAGTGGTCCCATATCCAGGGTATCATGATCTGATGTTGGGATCCAGGAGAAATCGAGGGCAACCACCGAAAATTGTAGGGACCACTAGTGCGTTTGTTAACTTTTTGATTAAGTGCTTTAATGTACTACAATTTAATGAGGGTCTGGAGTCGATCTGATGATGGAACCGAAAGACAGCCGAGGGAATTCCTTAACGATTTACGGCCGTTACCTTGTGTTACGGCTTGATTGATTTGTGTTGATGAGAACTTTACACCTAGATAGACTTATCGGTCCACCCGTCACTTAAAATATTAAAATAAAAAATTTAAATAAAAAATAGAACCGACTTCATATCAATCCTTAAAAATTAAATTTATTTGGTACAAAGTAATATGTATTTTGATTTATCAGATTTTATTCAATGTAATATTGAAGTTGGTGCCATTAATAGTACCTACCTAAACCTATGGGTTTACTTGGCGCCGACTTCAATATGATATTGAATAAAATCTGATAAATCAAAATACATATTACTTTGTACCAAATAAATTTAATTTTTAAGGATTGATATGAAGTCGGTTCCATTTTTATTTAATTTTTTTATTTCCAATGAATTACTGTCTAATTTCGCCAGCCAACGCATATATTTAGAATTTTTCGCTGAGCCAACGAGTATTTTACCAATGATGATAAACATTCAAAGCGTCGTTTACTTAACCTGAGCAAATGGTGACAATAATATTATTGCTCAACTGTGTTTAAACGGATGTATAAAACAGCAACTAGCATACACACCTATACGACCATTTTGCACAATTTACACCGTCTCTGATTATATGCAAAGGAATTTAGCTCTTCACACATATGGTTTAAGATCCTCATTACCATACTGGCGATATCCGGTGAATGAATAGTTTATCTGTGCAACAAGGATGTCGTGGGTGTGTTGCCATGCGTTTTTATTGTCACTATACACATCCCTCGTGTACTTCTATCACGAGTTGTGATTACAGCCCGTTATATCACCTTGAGGTTAATGTTCGAAGAAGCGGAGCAGGATTTCGATTTCTATTGTTATTTTAATACGTAAACTAGTAGACATCCGTTTGCGACGAGAATCTCGCTTTGGAAGGAAAATCAAACAAAAAAGAAAACAAAGCTTTGAAAATCACAAAGTAAAAAACTCAACAAATCGTTTTCCCGTGTAAAAAAACAAAATACAGTTTCCAAATTTATCTTAGCCTGCACATTTTGTTCATGTTCGCAAATTCTTTAGACATAAACAAATGGTTACAAGAAGTACACACTCAATCAAAACAAACTTCCATAAAAAGTATCAAGATGATACGTACCACGCCATTTAATTTTTTTTGACTTTTTAGCGTCTTAGGAAAAACTACCTCCCGGACACTACCTTCGGTGCCAGGTATGGAGGTTCCTCAATTGTTTACGCTCACTGGTCAGTCGGACTAGACAAAATATATGCAGATGGAAAATGCAAGATCCGGGTCTAAACGCATGTGACTGCAGAGCCCCCGTGCAGTCCATGCGGTCCTCATCCATACATCCTTGCTTTCTTATGTCCTACATCCTCCTCTAAGACTGATCTGAATGAAGCCACTGACAGTGCAGACCCTGTCATCTGTTATTGTATATTTTGTACAATACTCGTATTCAGGCTGAGAAACTTTCATACGTACCAAGTTGATGCAACATGCACATGCACTAAGCTGAGAAATAATTGTGTTAAGGTTGAATATTTAAGATGATTTCCGAAAACTATTTAAAATATTTAAATTTATGTTAATTTACTACTTTTACTTCCCTACAATGTGGCGCCACATTGTAATCTTTAAAGCTCGTAAAAAAACACTTATTGCATTTACAATCAAATGAAATAAACGGGTGACTCGCTCATGAATTAACTCCCAAAAGTCACCAAAGAGCCCAAACTTACCAAAGTTCTCTTTATACTTACCTTGGAAGCTTAGTTTAGAGCAAGTTACTCTTTATTGATTAACAGTAACTGTCAATCTAGGCTAACTGTTAGCCTACTTAGAATGGGTTTATGTAATTTATATCTGTAAAGGGGTGAATTGGGATTGCTAAATATCACGCGGACGTCTACTACTTCTTTTTCTTCAGTGTCAACCATACTGACATAAAGCTCTGCCATATTGTAGTCCCACGTTTTAAAATATTTATAGCATTAAATAAATACAGCAATTTGATTGACAGTTATTCTATAATAAGGACCTTATCACGCCAGGTCCTCTCTTAAAGATCACAATAGACTTTCCATTGCGCTATAAGACCTTTAAGGGATTCAGATATTAATTTTATTATACCTTTTTATTAGTATATTTTCAGGTTATAATAATAATAATAAACAACTTCACAATAATAATTGCAATAATATTTTTACAAATTATATTTTTACGTACGTACGTATGACGCCTTTTATACCTGAAGGGGTAGGCAGAGGCATATTATCTGTCCACATTTCAAATTTAGATTTTGTCCCACGTAATAGCGGTGGTGAGCCGTTTTGCCGTATTTATTTGTTTCTGAGCGTAATGAAATTTTATATTTCTAAGTAATTATTTTATGTAATGTAAGTTAAGTTTATTTATTTCAATATTTATACTATGTAATTTATGTGATTATGACATTGGATATTTTTAAATTGGCACAACATTTGCCCTAATTCTTTAAATAATCTTTTAATTAGCTGCATTACCTGTAATGATTGTGTATAAAATGGATGAATAAATAAATAATAAATATTTTAGGACATAACATTTTAACACAGCGTTATTTTACCAAAGTGGAGCTAATATTAGCTTGTGCTAATAGATCTATACAACTGTTTCTCAGTTGTATGAAGCTAGCTGACCCGACTGACATTGTCCTGCAATGATGTAGGTATATTATAAAAAGGAAAGATTTTATTGTTTGTTTGTATCGAATAGACTCCAAAAGACTGACAGGTATAGAATAGCAAAAATTAATATGGCCGTTACGATTTTAAATATATCTTCTTTACAAATACGCCACAAAAACACAACAAAAAGGGATTAGCGAAATCGGTCCAGCAATTCACATGCGTGATTATAATATTTGTCGTGTTGTGATGTGACCAAAGAAAAATTGGAATTCATTGTTTAAAATTTAATAATGTTTTAAGGTAAACAACATAGATAACTTTTTAAATAGGTATTTATTTTGTAAGCAGCGGTTTTCACGATTATTTATTTGTGGAATACCCCGACCCGAATTGGTAAAAATTGTTTTTCTATAAAACCGAATTCTAATGCGATACAAAATTCGTCAGAACCATTAGTTGCTGAGTGCATCTGAACCGTGCTATCTACAAAAAGTGATTTCTGCCAACCGAGCATTGTAAGAAAGGAGACTTCTACCAACAATGTTTCTGTCTTCAAAGTCTTCGAACAAACGGGTTTCGAATTAAAGTTCCAGGCTCGTATCGTAGCTGAGATGAGAATGGAAAGAGAAAGTGGATGTCTTCTGTAACTCCTTATGAAAGATATTGCATTTTCTTCCTACTACTTCTATCTATTTATGAAGCACACGTTATGTTCATCACTTTGGCCAGTAAAAAGACCGGTGATTTCGGACATTTTCACTTATCGCGATTTTTGTTAGGTCGGAAGCCACGTTAAACTTTTGGTGCCGGCTGCCGTTTTTCAGCTAAGTCTTTCATATACTTACAAAAAACTCAGTTAAATTTGTTAGAATCGACCCATTACAGCACATATAATTATTGTTAATATGTTAATTTTGTGATATGGCAATCGTTATTTAGTCGATTATATCCATGAATGTGAATGTTGGAGTGACATTTTGACATTGACGTAAGATGTCACTCCAACATAGACAAGGAAGTCAGACGACTCACACGACATTCAAGAATCAGTCGTTGAACAGTGTAGATCGTTGTTGCAATAAAATTAAATCTGATATTAGCTAGTCAATCTTGTATTATTTCACTTCGCCTTGATGAGATCTTTTATCTCAGAAGTGGGATCTGCATAACTCGCTAGTTATTTCCGCGACTGGTGCATCCTGTGAGATTTTTTTCTTTACCTACCCTATTAAGAGTAGTAGTGAACGAAGACCGATACGTGAGAAATTATTGAGAAATAGAATATTCAAGACACGGATTACAAGAACTACAGTGGGCATAGGCGTCGTCATCGTTTGAGATCAATTCGTCAACGTTGTTCAGCAGCATCGCAGTCGTAGCGCATCACCCGAGAAAGAGATACGTGAGTCGTTCTAATTTTAAATATAACCGCACGCAATTTTTACTGAACTAAGTGGACGTCACGCGATTTCGTCCGCGTAGCTTCCGTGTCCGTGGGACTGTAATAGTAAAACGTGGCCTATGTTTGCCGGGGATGGTGTGGCCTCCCAGCGGTGGAAGAATTTTTCAGATCGGTTCGGTGGTTTCGGGGACTGTTCGATGCAAACAGGCAGTCGGGTCTTTCCTCTTTGTAATATTAGTATAGATGAGTAACTCAGTGTAATCGATATCATGTAATCGCCCTGAGAGAAATAACTGTCTAAGCTTAGTGGAGAGGCAAAGACATGGTACGAAGCTCTACTGACGATATCGTTTTCGTGGCCCGAATGGAAAAGTAAATTAACGGAATCTTTTCCATTAAGTGACGATTATACAGAACTTTTTAACAGTAATGTTGTTCAAAAAAAATACCTTAAATATCTCTACTCTTTAGAATTATACTACTCTTATAAAAATATCAATTTATTACACCGTTGTAAAATTATGGGAATACGCGCAGTTGATTGTTTGTTGAATGGCATTGACGATCGTGCTTGAGGTTAGGTGCGAAAGCAGCTAAATGTGAAGAACCTGAACAGGTATTGCGATACTTCCAATCTGTTAAACAACAACCATGGGAGTCAGATATTAGAACGAAACCTCGTTACATTAAACGGATAAATAGCAATCTAACTAAGTAGTCAGCGCACATACGACGTCGTCGCAGCATAGCAGACATCTATTAGCTTGTCATCAGGACAAATATTTTAGTAAGCATCGCATTGGTAAGGTAACAATGTCGTTTTGCCGATAGAAAAGGTGGTAGTCGAAAACGAGATTCAAGGCATACCTATTACGTATATTATGATCAATGAATAGTTCTCACTGTCGATGATTCTGTGATTAGGTAGGAACAATATTCTGACCGGTCATGACTTCACTTAGTTACCATGAATAATTTCAATATCTACATACAACTAAAGATCTGATTTCCAAATAACATTACTGATTATATACTTACTTTACTATACCTTGCAATGATGTGAAGATTCCATCTCGTAATACGTGCGTACTATATTAGTATAATAGTTCAAACTTTTAAAAGAAAAAAAAATCTAATAGTATTATTCGAGAACAAGGATTATTGGTAAATAGCATGCGACTAGGCGCAAATACTAATTTGATTTTGAATATAAATTACTGTTGAGATCCTTGCTCGCGCTATGTGATGCCAAATTGGATACGTAGATAGTTGCACAGTTTTACAGGAATTCATGTTGCATCGCAAACAAGACGGAATAATGAGACCCGTAGCATTACTATAACAAACTTTGATTTAGAAATATTTGTCGTTGTGGTACCAATTAGCAGAAGATGTAGTGACGAGAAGATGCATAGATGTTTGGCGCTGTTAGGGCTCCAAGGATGTCCAGTGTCCAGTAGATGTGCCGTCGTCGAGGTTAGAGACAATGAAAGACTTGTGTGACATTGACGTAATCTCGGTTTACTGTTGTACAATGTCGGTATATTGTTAATTTACGTATAATATAGTGGCGTTCATTACTAGGTAATTACAATGGTTAGCTTTACTGAGAAATTAGTAGAATAGGTAGCACAAGTTTTATTTTAAATGACTTCACTTCGTAGCGAGCAGGAAAAGTTGTGTTGTAATTGACATAGACAACAACAGTCAAATTTGCCTTTTGGCGGTAACTTAAGATTAGGTTGTAACTTAGGCAGTGCAAATGCGTGGTGCGATCGCCACAGATGGTTCAGACATATTAAGAGTAGGTGAAAATAGATTTGCTTGATGAAGTAGGTTCACAAAATAAATTTATGAAACGCGAGTGAATGGGCAAATTGGTAGGGTACCTCGGTGGAAGTTGAAGAAGCAAAATATGTATACCAGGATCGAAGCTAGAGGAAAGCCATAGTCTCTACCTATCTCGATGGGAGACAAACGTGACTAAATATGTATGTGTGTATCCATATTAGAATTCTGAGTTTTTTAGGGACAATAGTTGAAATATGGCCGATTGTAAAGCGTTACGGATCGCCACGATGAAATGGAATAGGTTGTTGATAGATGCAATAACTCCTGAGTATGAGTGTGAAATAGAATACAGAGCTGGTGAAAGTGTATTACGCGTTGATGCTTAATGTACTTACCGTAAATTCACATTATTGAATCACCACAGTTTAAACTGATGATGATAGACTAACCGAGATCTTACTGACTGACGATAGATCATCAGCGGCTGGTGTACATAATAGTTGAAGTTGAAATACGAGGGGTAGAAACAATAGCAGTTAAATGGCAGTTGTTAAAAATGAATTACCAGGATAATGAATTATTTTGATGTCTGAAAAATTTATAGGTTAAACTCATCAGAAAATATTTGAAGTGATATAATAGAACAAAGAATAAATACAAAAAAAAAATGTGACGAGATATAAGTATTGAGGAGAATTATTGTTATTAGGCTAGAACGAACGATATTTAATAATTAGGTAGAGCACGAAAAGAAAAGCCCGCGGAGTTCCTAACTGGTGGTACGAACTTTGATTTGAATGATGATGATGCGAAATAAATGTTTTTATTTAAATTTGAGTTGAGAGTACGACTTATATAGAATAGTTCAATATACTTAAAAAAATTACTGAACGGATACGAAAATATTGATAAATTATGGACTGCGAAAACGATATTGACGATAGTGACAGTAATGATGTGAGAAAAGATTGTGCTAAGATGATTAGATTATGAATGATGAGACAGATAGTGCCAGACTGTACTGATATGTGTTATGAGCGTCAGTGCAAGTAGTAGACTATATCAGTATGGGGTAAGAATGTCGGTGCTTTAGCACAGATAACACAGATCGCAACAGACTGTATCGGCATGGGTCGTGAGCGTTAGTGCTAACTGCACAGATGACGCGGATTACGCTAGACTGTGTCGGTGGAGGTTGTGAGTGTCAGTGCCTTTCTTAAAGATAACACAGATCGCAACAGACTGTATCGGCATGGGTCGTGAGCGTTAGTGCTGACTGCACAGATGACGCGGATTACGATAGACTGTGTCGGTAGAGGTTGTGAGTGTCAGTGCCTTTCTTAAAGATAACACAGATCGCAACAGACTGTATCGGCATGGGTCGTGAGCGTTAGTGCTGACTGCACAGATGACGCGGATTACGATAGACTGTGTCGGTAGAGGTTGTGAGTGTCAGTGCCTTTCTTAAAGATAACACGGATGGCAACAGACTGTATCGGCAATTGGTCGTGAGCGTTAGTGCTGACTGCACAGATGACGCGGATTACGACAGACTGTGTCAGTAGAGGTTGTGAGTGTTAGTGCATTTCTTACAGATAACACAGATCGCAACAGACTATATCGGTATGGGTCGTGAGCGTCAGTGCTGACTGCACAGATGACGCAGATTGCGACAGACTGTATCGGTATGGGTTGTGAGTGTTAGCATTAGAAAATGAGACGGACTGCGACGGTGGCTGAGCGACGTGAACTGCGGCAGTGTGCCGTGATCTGCAGCTGAGCGCCGCGAACTGCGGCAGTGTGCCGCGAACTGCGGCAGAGTGCTGCGATCTGCGGCTGAGCGCCGCGAACAGCGGCAGTGGAGTGCTGCAATCTACGACTGACTGCCGCAAACTGCGGCAGAGTGCCGCGAACAGCGGCGGTGTGCCGCGAACAGCGACTGAGCGCCGCAAACTGCGTTAATGTGCCGCGAACAGCGGCAGAGTGCCGCGATCTGCGGCTGAGCGCCGCGAACTGCGTTAGTGTGCCGCGACCTGCGGCAGAGTGCCGCGATTTGCGGCTGAGCGCTGCGAACTGCGGCAATGTGCCGCAAACAGCGGCAGAGTGCCGCGATCTGCGGCTGAGCCTCGCGAACTACGGCAGTGTGCCGCGAACAGCGGCAGAGTGCCGCGATCTGCGGCTGAGCGCCGCGAACAGCGGCAGTGTTCCGCGAACAGCGGCAGTGTTCCGCGGACAGCGGCAGAGTGCCGTGATCTGCAGCTGAGCGCCGCAAACTGCGGCAGTGTGCCGCGAACGGCAGCAGAGTGTCGCGATCTGCGGCTGAACGCCACGAACAGTGGCAGTGTGCCACGATCTGCGGCAGTGTTCCGCGGACAGCGGCAGAGTGCCGTGATCTGCAGCTGAGCGCCGCGAACTGCAGCAGTGTGCCGCGAACGCAACACGAACGAATTGTGTCCACACTGAAGGCGCAGTTTCATGCGCTCCTAGGTGGGTGATGAAGAAATACCTCCCCTTGCATAGACTTTGTGTGACGTAGGCGAGGTTTTGAGGGTCAGCAAGTATGAAATAATTCTATTGATATTATAATGTTATTCGTTAGTGTTATGACTGTAATTAATACATTACCGCGATAAAGAAATAACTATATTGAATATATTGGTGTGGGGACACACCATTGTAAGGATGGCCGAGCTGTTAGAATCGACCCATTACAGCACATATAATTATTGTTAATATGTTAATTTTGTGATATGGCAATCGTTATTTAGTCGATTATATCCATGAATGTGAATGTTGGAGTGACATTTTGACATTGACGTAAGATGTCACTCCAACATAGACAAGGAAGTCAGACGACTCACACGACATTCAAGAATCAGTCGTTGAACAGTGTAGATCGTTGTTGCAATAAAATTAAATCTGATATTAGCTAGTCAATCTTGTATTATTTCACTTCGCCTTGATGAGATCTTTTAAATTGGACAAATCACTATAAATAGTATTATCAAAAATAATCGCCATGAATTGTCTAAATTCTGCTTTGTGCCCGACAAATTTCAAACTTCAAATTAACATAGACTTGATCATCACTTCAATGTGATGATCAAGTCTATGTTAATTTCCAATTCTTACTGTAGTAAAATAAGACATAATGTGAAGCATTAGATCTTCTATTCATTTTTAGGGTTCCGTAGCCAAATGGCAAAAACGGAACCCTTATAGATCGTCATGTCTGTCTGTCTGTCCGTCCGTGTGTCACAGCCACTTTTCTCCGAAACTATAAGGCCTATGCTGTTGAAACTTAGTAAGTAGATGTATTCGGTAAACCGCATTAAGATTTTTATATAAAACTAGAAAAAAAGCAGTTAATTTTGGGGGTCCCCATACTCAGAACTGAAACTCAAATTTTTTTTTTCAACAAACCCATACGTGTGGGGTATCTATAGATAGGTCTTCAAAAATGCTATTGAGGTTTCTTACATCATTTTTTTCTAAAGTTAAGAATAGTTTGCGCAAGAGACACTTCCAAAGTGGAAAAATGTGTGTTCCCCCCTCTAACTTATAAAGTAAGTGAATAAAACTAAAAAAATATATAATGTACATTGTCATAAAATCTACCAACGAAAATTGGTTTGAACGAAATCGAGTTGGTAGTTTTTTTTAATACGTCATAAACCGCAATTTTCGCCGACAAAAATCACTACCACTGCGAACGTGTTAAAACATCAGTGAAAGTTACAACGAACTACAAGAACTTTTATATTATGTTACTTGCTGCTACGGAACCCTTCATGGGCGAGTTCAACTCGCACTTGGCCGGTTTTTTTTTATTAAAACGTCGGGTTTTAAAAACCATTTGAATGTGCTGTATAAAGTTGATTTTTGTATAATAATTTGTTTTGTTGCATAAAATATTTTCAAGGTTTTTATGTGGGTGGGGTACCACTTCCTTTTATTTTGAAATTTTATCTAAGGAATAATTTTGCATAATTTTTATACGTGGGTATATATGGTACATAATTTTTATAACTACATAATTGGGTTTATGCTCCGCAACAAGGTTTAAAACATAGCTCTAGACCCTTACCCTATGAGGGTAGTGTAAAAAACATAATAAGTACATACATCATTCTATTTATTTATAAAATTGGGCGGAATCCTTTAAATATCACACTATTTGTTTTTAGAGAAATAATTAGGAAAGTTAATTAGGTAGTACCTACTTTTGAGTCATTTCACTTTAGATATTATTACAAACGTGAAGTACCTAATTGTAACGAAATGACGACTTGAATCTTGACATTTGGCGTGTTCGAGCAAGAGTCACATTTCCCCGCAGTCGTGACGTGACTGCACTTCCGCAGCCGGCAGGCAGGTCAAGGTGAAAGGTTTGTAACACGTTTTGCA
This sequence comes from Miltochrista miniata, assembly GCA_933228765.1. NCBI lineage: Eukaryota > Metazoa > Arthropoda > Insecta > Lepidoptera > Erebidae > Miltochrista > Miltochrista miniata. The sequence continues at coordinate 15,548,571 of OW121757.1, read as the reverse complement.
CATTAATTGCTAAGACTCATTAATGTATTCATTATTTTTTATTGTCTCACTCAGTCTCATTAAATTATTATTACCATGTGTCGATGGGGTAGAATTTAGTTCTTATTTTAGACGGAAACAGTTGTGACAAAAGATATTTGTACTTTCTGACATCTATAAGCAAGTTTATAACATTTAAAATCTTTTTAAACATATAAAAGTTTCAACATACATTCATAATGTTACAGCCGATGCTATGTACCATGCAATAGAATAACTTTAGTCATAATGGATAAAAACCACTGCAAGTGTTCTGAAGAACTCTCGAGATCTCGGAAAGAAATAGTACCCTGACACGGCTAATAAAATTGAAACAAGTTTCTGTATGCCTTTTCTTTTTTTAACGTAATACAATTTAATTTACTACCAGCGTACCTATATGTTTCCCTCATCCGCATACAATCAGGGGTTTTGATGTGGCACTATACATGAAATTTACACTGTTACGGTCGTTCATAAAGCTTTTAATGTTTATTATTTTTATTCATGTAGGTAAATCTATGTCACAATACTACATAATATGGAAAAATAATGCTTTTTACAAGAATACTTAGGTATTTCTTTGTAGAAATATCAGAAGATGTTATGACCTGAGTTTTTTGAACCCTCTTAGATGCAAAGGTCAATAAGTTGACGCGGCTTATGCCGCGGTAATTGCACTGGGAGCCCTTGAATCGCACTAAACTTGTGTAAATTAGCCTCATACACATACCTAATTATAAACATCCATCGATAAAAAAATATTAAAAGAAATCTACAATTAGGAAGAACTTTAGTGACCTATAATATCTTAAACAAAATAATTATAGTATACCAGCTGACCCGCGCAACTTCGTTTGCGTGATAAATGAAGAACCGCTCGACCGATTTTGTGCAAACTTCACATAAACCATCTACTAAATAGTCCAAACAAAGCCTAAACATTTGGTTTGGGTAGGTGAGCCCGTTCTTGAGTTATAAAATTACAACGAAAAGTGGCATTGATTTTTATATATATAGATAGATAAGATAGATTAATGTCGGTAGTGATTGAACAAAGTATCCGTTCAGTTTCCGTAGGTACTAGTTAAAAACTCAACAGTTAAATTCCGGAATATAAATAGTTGTATCATACTTCAATCAGCTCTCAACCATACAACTCAACTCAAAATAATATCGTTTAGAGGCAAAGTTTGTTAGTGTTTGCCTCTAAACGATATTATTTTTGTGTCGGCACCCCAATATCTAAATACTGCCATATCAAATCAGTAGGGTACCCAAATAGTCAGCAAATTACTGCCCTACTTAAATTTCTCTTTGAAAGTTATTATTTCAAATGTTGTATTATTATTGAATCTAAGGTTTAAATTAACCAAAACTTATTGCCTAAAAATTATTTTGGAATAATTTATGAACTAATATTAAATATTCATGTAGGACAATGTTGATTTCTGGTTATTAAATTTTGGAGACGAGCGGCGCCTGTCATTCACATAGATGTAACTGTTTTGGCCGCACCTAATTAAATACAACAAGCATCGTAATAGAACTATCATAAATCTACATATGAAATTGAAATAAATAAGATTCCGTTAATATTTGTGGTAATTTTATGGTATTTAAAATTTCAAACGAAGTCGGTACAGCTAAAGAAAGAATCCAATCTCAGATCGTGTTCAGATCTTGTCGTGATAAGTCCTAAGATTAGAAAATGTACATTTCTTCACATAGGAAGTAAATATGGAATGTTTGATTAGAAAAGCGTCTTTTTATTATTTTAAAGTTTTTATTCTTACTTCTCTAAACGTTCTCTCTTGTTTTCATCATTCTCTTGTGTGATTTCGAAAGGAGCGAGTAACATAAAACTACGTTATAATAGTTCGGAAATAAAAAGTCTTGTGCTCCAGTGTCTTTTTAAAGACTGTGTTATCAGAATTCACGCTTCTAGATTAGTGGATAAATATCCTATCCTAATCATAATTTTTGAAGTAGTTTTTAACACAGCAAAGTCAATCATTTTATTTTTAGAACGCCGATTAAATCATCTAAAGAACAAAAAGTTTAAGTGATTTATATCCACGAGCTCAAGTCTGTACAAATATTATTAAAAGGAATTATTTAATCGCTTGTTTGCATTGACTAGGCTCCGAAATCAATGAATCAATTTGAAATTTTTTTTTATAGCTGCACTACCTCCAAGTGGCATAGGCTGTACTTTATTCCTGTATTTCCACGGAATTTATGCGGGTGAAACTGCATCAGAACCGCTAGTCTCAAATAAATCATATCATGCACATCTGGTTTCATTGTATCGTTAAAAGTAATTCCGGTACAGTTTTAACATTTAAATGTCAATGCATTGATTAATAAATCGCCAGCTTCCTCTTCACGAATAGTGCTGAATTTTATTAAGGCACTTTAATCAATCAAATGAACAAATTCTTATCCATTTCGGAACGTAGGCCTGTCTCCATTTTCACCATAACAGTCAATGTAAATCATTATTTTGGGAGGGTATTTTATTTGGCCTTACTGTTTAACACTGGCCATACGGGTTGATAATCTCCATTTTCACCATAACATTCAATGTAAATCATTATTTTGGGAGGGTATTTTATTTGGCCTTACTGTTTAACACTGGCCAGACGGGTTGATAATTTCCATTTTCACCATAACACTCAATGTAAATCATTATTTTGGGAGGGTATTTTATTTGGCCTTACTGTGTAACACTGGCCAGACGGGTTGATAATGAGTTTTCTGTCTACTTTTCCTTTTCTTCGTGACCTCGTCTGGTACTTAGTAGGTACACCGCTTTCAGATGAGATTGGCTAGGGTCTCGTAGATCAGGATAAAGTAAAACAAATAAAAAAACTTTATTGCATTGCATTGTAATCATCACCTTTGATATATTTCGTAATCAGTAAAAACTACAAACACCATTTCATGATCAAACAAATCAAGTAAGTAGGTAGGTGATCAAGCAAATGGTAGGAACGTGAGTGAACTCACTTGCGCGAATGTGGCGCGTCGCCGGCCACATGTCGCGATAGTGAAAGTTGAAGGCCGTAGAAACGTAACGATACTTTAACAACCGCTATTTAGATGAACATTACCGGTGAATAACATATACACAAATAGTTTGGGTTACTTGTTTAACGTTTATGTACTAACACAGATAGTTTAGCTTAATGATTACATAATTAAGTAACGAAGAGTGGAAAGGTGCGTGATTATTTCAAAAAAGGAAACCTCCAGAATACTGGCAAAAGAAGAAAAGTAGATAAAAGATAGTGTTTTAGAAATTTTGATGGAGTGAAGTTTCAATATGAATACTTTTATTAATTCTTGATACATAAGATAGGTACACAATACGTATCATTTCAATTTTTCTTCTTTTCATATATATATATATATATATATATATATATATATATATATATATATATATAGAATATAGATATAGATAGATGGTAGATAAATAGAATGCATCAGAAACCAGAAAAGAAGAAAAATTGAAATGATACGTATTGTGTACCTATCTTATGTATCAAGAATTAATAAAAGTATTCATCATATAATAATATCATATATATATATATATATATATATAAATATAAATATATAAAACTCAAAGGTGACTGACTGACTGACATAGTGATCATCAACGCACAGCCCAAACCACTGAACGGATCGGGCTGAAATTTGGCATGCAGGTAGATGTCATGACGTAGGCGTCCGCTAAGAAAGGATTTTGATAAATTCTAGTCCAAAGGGATAAAATACGGGAAGCGGGAACGAGAACAAATTTTACGCGGGCGAAGCTGCGGGCATCAGCTAGTTTTAGATATTATAATGTTTCATAGTAATATTTACTGCTTATGACCTACAAAATCGATATTCAAATATAGATTCCTAAGAACAGATCTTTGTACGAGTATGTCTTATATTTACATACTTGCCCATACTGACCGCTCCGAATTTTAGTATGTAAGTTTCCATATTTACTATCTCTAATTTGTGGTTACATCTTGTATATTTACATATTCACATATTCTTACACTTATGTCTATTTAATTATAGTTAAGTACATTCCCATTAATGTACCTATAAGGAAGTGAAACGTCTATTCAGCTTAATACTAGGTACTTGAATAGATCTCTGAGATAAATTATGAGAGATCGTGTCAAATTCACAATAGGTAACTTTATATCGGAAAAAAGTACAATGGCCAGTATAGTAGCCAGTACGTAGGAGTAGTGTATTTTGTTGAAGATATGCTTAGCGTACTATATTATTATTACTAGCTGACCCGCGCAACGTCATTTGCATCAAAATTAGCGTAATTTCATCATAATTAAAATGAAATGTATCCTATGTCCTAAATCGGAATAAATTTAGCAAAATAACAAATAAAAAGTACTTTAGGAGTTCATCCTAAACCAACACCTGTGGCGTCACAGGGTATTTTTATTATTTACAGTTTTGGTCTCTGCTATGGTTAACCACATTTATATTTTTTCTTAAAGAAGCGTGGTGGATAAAAAATCGGATAGATTTTAATAAACTATTGTAAACTTTGGGCATACCATTTCAATTATGTCAGCCATAGATGAAACTCGTAGGGCAACACAGTTGGGAAGCAATAATATAATTTGCGTAAGTAGTTAGACATTACTTAGCTGTAATGGTAGTACTAATATAATATGAACATGATTGTTGCTAATTTAATTAGTCGAAGAGTAACTACTTCTTAGTTCATTTTAAGTATACACATTATATAAATGTGCAATACATCACCATAAAAATTTAATATTATGTATATTTACGTAAATATTCAATTACAAATATCTAATTTATAGATATGAAAGTGTGTTTATTTGTGTGAAATTCTTTCTCGTCGTAGAGAAGCAATAGTTAGAAATATTACTTTGTATAAGCCAAGAACCCAATATTTAAATTAGTAGGTACCTACGTACATAGTAATATTCGCAAAGCATTTGGAAATATTTAATACTAGCGGACGTCACGAGGTTTCACCCGCGTAGTTCCCGTTCACGTGGGAATACGGAAATAAAATATAGCCTATGTCACCATCCGGTGGAACTTCGGACATCGCTTCCGAAGTTTGGTCTCAAAACTGAGGGGGGCATTAGACGCGCTAGTGCGGCTGATACCCCCAACATCAGGGGACCCAACGCTTCCTACAGGAGACTATACCTGGGGATCGTGCGAAGAAGACCCTGTCGGCCAGCAATGTGGCAAGACTGCTGAGCCCGCAGAGGACGATGGCTGTCAGGGTGATAAGGGCGGCACGTCTCCTAGCCGGGACCCCTCAATGGGACCTGGAAGCGAGAGCCCTTGCGTCACTGTTTAAATGGTGCAAGGAGGCGCTAGAGCGGGGCCAAAGGCCTGCGTCTCGAGAAATCGAGGACCAGCGGTCCCTGCTCCACCAAGAAACCGTGGAGACATGGAAGGTACGAGCATTGAGCAACCAAAGGGGGGATTCGCCACAATCGCGGCCGTCAGATGGTTCATAAACGAGCGGCTGGAGAGGAGACACGGTGCTCTCTCCCACCGGTTGTCACAGATACTAACCGGGCACGGTAGCTTCGGGAGGTATCTGTGGCGAAGACACCGGGAAACCATGGCCGAGTGTCAGCACTGCGAGGAACGCAGCGATAACACGGCGCTCCATACGCTGGTGGAGTGCACAGCATGGGCGCAACAGCGGCAGGTCCTCGTAGTGGGTCTGGACGTGGACACTCTCTCGCTCGAGACCATGGTGCGAGCCATGATCTCCAGCGGAAGTAAGTGGGACTGCGCTGCCTCTTTCTGCGAGCAGGTCATGCTCGTGAAGGAGGCGGCGGGGCGGGTACGGGAGAGAACTCTCCCACCCGAGTTCCGCAGTCGGCGGCCTGGGCTAGGAGGACTATCGGCCACCATGACCGGAGGTCTGAGGATGGTGAGAGGGTCGCTCACTGTCGTTACAGAAGCAGGCCCATGACTGCAGCGTGACGTGAGGAACTCACGCACGCCCCCCCCCCCCCTTGGAATCGGGATCGCACCCGAAACCCCCCAAAGACGAGGGATAGCACCCGAACTATCCCCTGGGCGAGGCTACAGTGGCAGCCGTAGGTCTGTTGGGAGTCCTGGGACATCCTTTCGAGGGCTCACAACCATAGGCTGTTGGGCGTTACGTGAGGGTTTTTTTAGTCGGTAGGAGTCTGGCATAACAACCATGAGGATTTTCCCTCACGTAAAATAAAAATAAAAAAAAAGCCTATGTCACCATCAACCGGGGGTAGTGTAAGCTACACTACATCCGGGTAACATAGGCTCAACAGGCCCAACAGTGAAAGAATTTTTCAAATCGATTCAGTAGTTTCGGAGCCTTTTCAAACTCAAACAAGCAAACAAATCTTTACTCTATAAAATATAAGTATACATAAAGATAATTGTAATTTACGTAATAGTAAACTATCTTGCTAATATTATTATGCGAAAGTTTGTGAGAGTGGATGTTTGTTACTCTTTCACGCTCGAACGGCTGAACGGATCTGGTTAAAATTTGGAACATGGATACATTATAGTCTAAAATAACACATAGGCTACTTTTTGTAAAACGGGAACGGGAACAATATTACGCGGGCGAAGCTGCGGACATCAGCTAGTTAGTAATAAAAGAGTCATCGTCCTAGAAACTGATCTGTGATTAATAGCTTAATTCCAATTTATGATATTAGATATTTCTCATTTAAGATACAATAATTAAACTGTAATTAAACCCTTAGAAATTCTACCCAGTCATACTGTTTTACGATAAGTAATAAAACGAATTAGTTTCACATAATACTATTTAATACATAAAATAGATATATTGAAATGTTTTAATACCGACGTCCAACACCTTATTGTAAACTATTTCAATAGATATGAAATTTATTTACAAATTTGTTCAATACATCGTAATTCACAGCCATTCTTATTATATATTCATGTGTTTTGAACAACTCATTCAAATGTCTATCAGATTCGGATTAAAAGCTTATTCACAGATCCTTCTGGAACATACTAAAAACGACACTTGTACTGTACTATTCCACAATATTTATTAATTACACCTGACCGGTTTCGCCTTACGGCATTCTCAAAGTTTGTAGATCATTATAATATACTGTTTCGAAATCACTCAGACAATTACATTTTTAGATGGCTAGACATCGAACTTACTGAAACATTACCATTGCAATATGTGTAGCAAGTTCTACCAAGTGCCATCAATCGACAGCATAAATAATCCTATTGAAACCTTGAACGATCTCGTATTCCAATTATTATCCTGTATCGAAATTTCTTAAACAATTTTAGGTGACTAAATATCCAATTTACTCAAACAATAACATTTCAATTTTTTTTTTTTTTTTTTTTATACCACTAAGGTGGCAGACAAGCATACGGCCCACCAGAAGGACCGGTGGTCACCGCAGCCTATGAACGTTTGCAACACCAGAGGTGCCACACTCGCGCTGCCGACCCTGTAAAAACCTTCTAAGACCCCTTTTGAAGAACCCCATACTGTAGGCGTTTGGGAAAACCGAGGCAGGGAGGTCATTCCACAACCTAAGCGTGCGTGGAAGAAAACACCTATCGGATCTAACCGTGCTGGAACGCACCGGACGCAGAGTGTGAGGATGAACTCCCTGTCTGTGGCGAGCGGTGCGATGATAAAACGTAGCCGTGGGCATCATATCAAACAATTCCTCAGAGCACATACCATTGTACAGGCGGTAGAACACGCATAAGGAGGCAAAGTCTCTCCTGTCGCGAAGAGGTTCCACACCAGCTGTAAGTACAGGATCGTTGACAATTCTTACAGCTCGTCTTTGCACCGAGCCAAATGGACGAAGCTGATATTCAGGTGCTCCCGCCCAGAGGTGACAGCAGTACTCCATATGCGGCCGCACTTGCGATTTATAGAGAAGCAGTGTTTGCGCCGCAGTGAAGTACCGCCGCGCCCTGTTGAGCACACCTAGCTTCTTGGACGCCAGCTTAGCCTTGTCCTCCAAATGACTACGGAACTGAACGTCACTGGAGATGTCAACGCCAAGGATCCCTATACTTTTGGCGATGGAAAGATATGTGCCCTGAAATTGCGGCGCTACAGTAATTGGGGTTTGCTTAGCGGTGAAAAAACACGCTTGTGTCTTGGAAGGGTTGAACTGGACAAGATTTTGTCCACCCCAATCGGACACTCTAGTAAGAGTAGCCTCGATTTCAGACACAAGCTGTTCACGATTTTCCTCTACTGTGTCCCGAGAGATACCGGGGCGGCCCGTGTAACAAGTGTCCCCCGTACTGTCGTCCGCATAACAATGAATGCCATCAATAGACAACATGTCATTGATATGCAGCAGAAACAGAGTAGGGGACAACACTGAGCCTTGCGGGACTCCAGCGTTTATGGCCATGCAGTCTGAACAGCTGCCGTCAACGACGGCCCTGATGCTTCTACCGGCCAAGAAGCTGGACACCCATCCGCATAATCTCTCAGGTAGTCCATATGAGGGCAATTTCGTAAGAAGACCACGGTGCCAGACCCGGTCAAAGGCTTTAGAGATGTCGAGGCTCACTGCTAGAGCCTCACCCTTACTCTCGATAGCCGCCGCCCATCGGTGTGTTAGGTACACAAGAAGATCGCCCGTCGAGCGACCGTGACGGAAACCGTACTGCCGGTCGCTGAGCAGGTCGTGTTCCTCAAGGTACCCCAGGAGCTGTGTATTAATTACACAGCTGTGTATTATTTCAATATGTGCAGCAAGTTCCACCAAGTTCCATCAATCAACAGCATAAATAACCCTATTGGAACTTAGAAGGACATCGTATTCCAATCATTGTGTATTGTCTTTCAATGACCAGCTGAAAGCAAGTCCATCGGAATTTAACTAGTTGTGAATAAATTTCACGACAGCACTACGCGATAACGTTTTGATTGCTATAACATCGCTAATAGCGAAAATGACTTTCGTCATTATAATTATCATGAAATACAAAAAACGCAATTATGATGGACTTACATTATTGTAACCGTGATCTCATTTGACATTACTATGAAAAAAAAACATTTATTAGTGCAAAAACATGACAACATAAGTGTAGTTAATTAATTGACCTCTAGAGTATACCGGATTTACATTTTTTTGGGTTAAATGGGCACATGAAATCGTCACGTAAGATTAGTATCTTACACTTTTTAGGGTTCCGTACCCAAAGGGTAAAGAACGGGACCCTATTCATGAGACTTCGCTGTCCGTCTGTCTGTCTGTCTGTCTGTCTGTCTGTCTGTCCGTCACGAGGCTGTATCTCATGAACGGTGATAGCTAGAGAGTTGAAATTTTCACAGATTACGTGTTTTTGTTGCCGCTATAACAACAAATACTAAAAACAAAAACATAATAATATCAAAGGGGGGCTCCCATACAACAAACGTGTTTTTTCGCCATTTTATCTTATATATTAGGTAATAAGGTATCCTTCTTAATTTAAATACGTTAGTTAGCTTATACATATAATCAAGATTATTTCTTCCCTTTACACCATGCAAATTAAATGAATACTTTAGGAGGTATGGCAAAGTCAAATATTGCGGAAGGAAATTAATTTCGTGTCGCCATGATTGAACATTAAACGGGTCACAAACTAATTTATTTTTTGTCTTTCATCGTAAATATTTTTTCTTTAAAAAGTTAACATCGCTTCCATCAGATTACTTTAGGTAATTATAATATTTCAAAGATAGCAATTTCATAGGAAATAGAAAACAAAGAGCCCATATTTCTCATTTTTTTCCAATTTATACAATTTACGTACAAACACACAATTCAATTACATGCCTCGATGTTGTAGACTTATTGTGTTAATACTGTCATCATTCAAATGTCATCAATATTCTGAAAAAGAAATTAAACATAGAGAAATACATACTGTACCCACCGTAGAGGATCTATTATGAGGATAACAGGATAGTTAACAACATAGAGCAACACGAACTGTCTAAGGCACGTGTTGCTCTGTGGTTAACAAACACCATAGAGCAATACTTGTTTTATTATATGTAGTGATATTATGATATAAGGGCAACCAGTAGACGTTTAAAATAATCACAAAATATCGAGCAGTTTATTTACATAAAAAATAAATCTAATTAAAACAAAATGAACATTTACTGGGACATCTTTCCGAGGGCTAACCCGGGCTGTTAGGCGTTACGTGAGGTATTTTAGTCGGTAGGAGTCCGGAATAGCATCTAGAAGGATTTTCCTTCACGTCAAATAAAAAAAAGGGGGGCTCCCATGCAACAAATAAATCTTTTTGTTCTTTTTTGGTTCGGAACCCTCCGTGCGCGAGTCGGACTCGCACTTGGCCGGTTTTTGTTAAAATACAACTTATATGGGACCATTCTTTTTAACGTGAGGGTAAATCCATCATGCCGGACTTCTACCTTCTAAAAAAGCTCACGTAACGCCCAACAACCTATGGTTGGGAGCCCCGGGTAAGCCCTCGGAAGAATGGCCCAGGACTCCCAACAGACCTACGGCCACCACTGCGGCCTCGCCCAGGGTACCTATATATAGGACCATTATACAATAATGTTTAAGTTTCGATTAACAATATACAGCTAGTTATTTTAATAAATAATCATAATATTTTTTATATCACTAAGGTGCAGGCAAGCATAGCAACCCACCAGAAGGGCTGTTGTTCACCGCAGCCTAAGAACTTTTGCAACACGAGATGCGCCACGCACGCGCTGCCGATCCTGTAAAATCTTCTGAGACCCCTTTTAAGGCCTTATTATGATGATTTATGTCTCAAGTATCTTCTTTGATTTTTATCCTGTTAGGCAGCTTGTCGTCCAATAAAAACGTATTGATGCTGCTGTCAACTTCATTAACTTTAAACTGTTAATAATTATGACAATAATAATGCTAATCAAGTGAAGTTTCTAATGATGCGCTTCCAACGAGCAACCAAGCGTCCATCGTTCTATATTTTATGCATAATTGACGTTTTCTGGAAGTGACCGGGTGCTTTTGCTTACGCTACGTCATATTTAATTAGTACCGGGCATAAAAAACCGATGATACTTGGTCTAAACTAGTGTTAAGTGTTTAACTACAATCTAGATCTGTACATTTCCTGGGGATAACCTTCCGAAGGCCTACCCGAGGTTTCCAACTGTAGACATTCTGTAGGGAACGTGGTTTTTAGTCTGTAAGAGTCCGGCATAGCAATCATGACGGACTTTCCACACGTTAAAAATAATGACCTGTACATTTAATCACGTCAAAAGGATTATAGCTATATAAATAGTATATTTATCATGTTTCATCGAGTTCATATATGACGAGAATCCTTATCCTTTACGTGATAAAAAAATAGTGTAACTGGTGAAAAGTGGTCTATAAGACACATGGGATCGAAGCCGAACCGCCTAGAACACATGTCCAATACTGTTACCTCTAAGCTACAACTTCTTACTGTCGTAATTTTAATGTCGAGGAAGTGGCTACTGGCATTACGTATGCAATAACTGTCCTACTAAGTATCTAACTACATTACTCATATTATTTTAAATTTTATCAGATTAATAACCAGTCTATCCAACATATCATACGCTTGTCCACACTTGTCTTGGTATACATACTGTCTAAAGGTTTCGAAATCACTACATTATCTGCATTACAGGCATGTAGGTGCCGCATTCCTCATAGCAACGAAACTAGAATAAAGCGCCTACAGTGACTTCAGTACGGTACAAATCACACCCACTTCTATCGAAAGCTAGTGACAGCCTTTGTTTTGTTGTGTCTATCTAAATTATCTATCTACCTTTCCTTTTGTATACGTCTCCCACATTTATTTTTACCGTGTCCCACATTTATTTTTACCGAGAAGTAAATGTTAGGAAATGATTTGTAACTTAAATTAATCGTATGATTTATGAACCACGGGTTGAAGCAATGATTTATAACTCTAATATTCTCTTGTCACTGTATTACTTAACCGTTAGTTGTGCAGTAACTAGTTTTTACCGATTTCAATTGATCATACACTTGCTTATTGATTTTCCAATTACACACCTGCACCAAGATTGTATTTATACTGACATACATACAACTACGCACTGTGGTCAATTAATAATTTTGATTTACTGTACACAGTTATTCGTGAGCCAACCTGTCAATCGAGCTCAATTTTAACAGCTTAACATGTCTGATGTACATGTATGTGATCGATATTGATTGTGTAATTATAATTGAATTTAGGAGCTAAAGCTTACTTCTAAGATCAATCGATTAAAACTGAAAATCATAGCAGGAGTAGTAATGTATATAAAACATACTATTAATATGTATTAGGTATTGATCAGTTTAAGAGTATTAGCAATCTAATAAATTACATCAATCTACATATACGGCGAAACTGTGCCTAAGGTTGTCGACGTAACATATGGGTTGTTTGTTCGAAAGAGACTCATCTTGAGGTGAACTTTATGCTAGGAAATATCTTTCGATTTGATCTCATAAAACTATATTATTGTAATTTATTAGATACTCTTGCATTTTTAACGTATCAAAACACGATTAGGAATACTTTGTTCGATCGAAATTGCTCTCGAAAAATGAGAAATATTGCAAAAACTTAACAAGTAATGTACTTTTTTTATCTAAATTAATGAGTTTAATTCTCATAAAAACTTGCCATAAAATAGATATAGGTCTTTAGAACAATATTTTACGTATAGATTTTTCTTAAAACCCCTCAGATTTAATAACTGTAATATAAGTTATTAGAATCGAATGAAATCCGGCAAAAGCGTACGCTGTTATCGTTCGAATTGCCTTAGAATTTGTCAAGTTCGAACATTGCAGCCTTAACGTTTAAGATTTTTTTGTATCACCGTAGATCATGGACTAAATAAATTCTATACTATTTTTATCTTGGTATTTGCACTGTAAAGTAAAATACAATTCTGAGATAATTGCTGTAAGTTATTTTATTGACATATTACAAGAGTAATTCTTCAAGTACTATTGCTATAATAAATTGCTCATGAAATCAACATTAAGCAAAAAATGGGGTCAGCTATCCTGGTGATCAGAGATGTACTTAGAATCTACGTTCGTGTCTCAACCGATAAAATATCTTAATGACTTTATCGGCTTATAGAACTTCCAAATCAAATAAAATTGTTAGTCAATTTGTTAATTCTTATTGTAGAGATTCGAGAATAGAATATTGCAACTTTTAAACCCGATACGGAATTAAAACTTTTACCTGGTAATACTTATTCTTCCACTTTCATCTAATTACAGTTTTTCAAGATAGGCTGCTACAGAATAGGAACTCGTGGAGGCCTCGGCGGAAATACTTAATCCAACATAAATACCCTGGCATATTCAAAAGCTGCTGAATATTTCAACTTGGTAGATACGTAGCCATATAAAAAGTGTAAATACAATTTATTTTACTTTTGCTAGGTATAGATTCAGACAAAAGATCGTGATTAAATTTATAGAAGTACATCAGTTAATTTCATTCATATTTATTAAGTACTATGCTGCATCCTGTGACTACATTCACTTTTAATAAATCTGACTGATTTTATCTTATATCTTACGAAGAATGACTGTTATTTTTTGTTAGTTTGTAGTCCAATAAATTACTGTACTAGATCCTAGTAATAAATAAAATAATACGTGTTCTAGACGTATGTTTAAGGTCGCATAATATAAAATGTGCGATTGCAGTGCAAGACATTAAATACGATTGATTTATTACTAAGTTTATCTATATATAATTCTTAAGAGTTATTGCAGTACACCATTCGAAGGTGTCGTATAATAGACTACTCTCTCTTAAGAGAGATATAATAGTTTGGGCGCTTTTAATAAATTACCAGTTTTGGCTATGTGGTATCAGCCTGTATCATCATTTTTTATACGTAGGAGTTCGATTATCAAAAGTTTTCAGACAAGGTAATGAAGAAGCGCTTGTAGCTCCACCAAGTCAGTAGTCTGTAAAGGCAAAGATAATATGATAGCACTCGCTGAGCAAGATTTATAGTTGTAGGGTATTTTGAGGGAACATTTGTTTTACCTTAGTGGATCACACAGACATTCAATCTCTGTAAAAACAGCGTGTTTTTTGAGTGTAGGTGACAGAATTAAAAACTAATCATTTATATGGAGTTTTCGAACTGTGGTAAAAGATCAGAGCACAACACAAGCAATTTTACACTGCGGTTGGTCCTGACATGGGTTGCCACTTTCTAGTATTTTAAATTTATGAGTGTCTTCTTTTAGCCGTATCAAGTACCCAAGAAGGTTTCAGATGAATTCGACACTAGCAGGCAAATGATGTAGATAAGATCAATTAAAGTGAAATTAAATAATCAGATCCGTAAAGTGTTTTTAAGATCAAACTGTTTGAAGAATATGTTTGAAAGTGAATAAATAAATTCTCTTTATTGCAAACATAAAAAAATGTAACATAAATTTAAAGTCTTACCAAAGAAATACAGTTTAAAATAAAAAAATAACAGCATGTGAAATGTTTAGAAAAATTATTTTTGATGTTCTCTGTAAAAAAAGAACGTATTCCGAAAACAACAGACATTTTGTGAACTAATTAGTATAACATTTACATAACATACAGTTGACTGAATTTAAGTACTGAATCCTTAACGAGCGTCTCATTTATAATGTATCTCGGTTATCACGAGTGCTGCAAGGTCTCGAACACGTCGTCGTAAGTAGCACACAGTCATCCGCAGAAACAAGACCGATATGTAACTACTACTCGTTCGCGCTAAGTTTGCCGGTCGCCTCCCCTACTACGCCTCTATACTAGCCTGTATGCCAAAGGCAATCGTAGCGCGAACGGGCTATTCGAGGCTTAATTAAAATGTTACCCATAACTTACACTGAATGGACTCTGTCAAACCACCCACAGAGGTGTTTGTACTAATTGATTGATCATTGATAATGCTTTAATTGGAATACTTGACAGATTTTAAATGGGTTACTTGTGTGAAAAGGTTTTAGTAGTGTTTTATCTGTCAAATTGCTTATACCTATTTGCAGGATTTAAATATACATTTCATTAATCGGACTACCTACTCATTTAGAGTTTTTAATTTCCTGTTTCTTCTATTACAAACTGAAATGCTAAGCAAACTGTCTCACGATTGATGAATGTTCGTTAGACAGTTTACCTAGCATTCCTCAAATTAACCGTACAGCAGCGTGATGTGAGAGATTATAACCCCCCCCCCCCCTTCACCCCTAAGAAGCGGGATAGCAACCGAAAAACCACCCAAAGACGCAGGATAGCACCCGAACCCCCTATGTGAGGACACAGCGGTAGGCGTAGGTCTGTTGGGAGTCCTGGGGTATCCTTACCCGGGGCTTCCAACTTAGGTAGGCTGCGTTGGTAGTTAGCAGGACACGTGAGGTGTTTTAGTCGGTAGGAGTCCGGCATAACATCCATGAGGATTTTCCCTCACGTAAAACAAAAACAAAACAGGGTGTAGCAAGGTATAGAGGGGAACACTGTGTGGGTGTCTGGGACTTGCAACCCATTAAAATACACGCTTCTAACCCAGATACCCGCTTACCTCATATCCTAACTGATAAATGTTCTACAACTTCCACACCTGAACTCATTTAGTACTAAAATTGATTTAGTACTTATTGCGCAAAAATTTTTTTGGGAAATCCTTGTAGACGTCAATTATACCGGCAAGACGCCGGCGGTTTAGCCTTTATACTTCGTGAACGTGACAAATTACTTAGTCTTCAAAAGTGTTTTTGATACTATGACAGAATCTCATAGATGTTTTTATTTTCAGAGGTTTTCTATGAGAAACAACGCTACGATGGCTGGTTCAACAATCGAGCTTATCCTGACTGGGGATCAGTTGGTGAGTACATCTGACCTTTATTCATCATCTTATAACAATAACAACTGTAAAGTTTGAAAAAACACGTTTCGAATAATTTTGTAACGGTGAATCTTCTATTCAGATAATACGTGATATTCAGATTAGATTTACATACATATATACATACATACATAATATTCACCCCTTTATCCCCAAAGGTTTTATAGTATACGCCCACATTTCACCATATAGTATTATGTCTCACGTAATAAGCTACTGTCGTCTTGAAATGGACAGGCGCAGGTTGTGACACAACCTTTCACACGGGGCAGTTGAAATTTTTCATGCGACGCAGGTCATTTTACTGAGAACTGGATTTTATATCGAGTTCTCCTTCTCTATGCAATGCATCGTTTTGCGAAAGTGTTCCCTTAGTCGCCTCTTACGACCCTTACCCTCGGCATGAATTGGGGTGGCGACTTTTTTTTAGATTGTTCTCTTTCCCGTCGCCAAACGGGCTCCCATCGCACCGCTCAGATTAGATTTAAAGTCAGATATATGTACTTGTATAATCTACTGCTGAAATGTTTCCAAGATCAGTATTAGTTTATCAAACTGTCAGTCAGGCATCAGATATCAAAATTCAAAATTATAATCCGAACAGACCCAGAATCAAAGACTTTCATTAAACTCTTAAATTAGGTCTGATCTTTGATACAGACTTATCTATATTGATCGCAAATTATATTTTAACGCATGAGTGATAAGTTATTTAAAATCAAAAGTCAAATTTGAAATCTCCATCGAGAGTTATATGTATAAACCAACAGCTATTTTTAAAACAAAAACAAACCACTTTCATTCTGACAGTTAGATTTAAGAGCCTACCAGACGCCAAATTGTTGAAAGAAGATAGAAGATATACATTTTAGCGTGCAAGACAGAGAGAGATGCGATCGGTTTTTGTGCGTTTTTAACGAAATAAATTAATTATAAAAAAACTATAACCAATATTAAAAAAGTGCTCTAGTGCAAATAAAGATTTTACTATTGCCTTTCTTATAAATATTTTATATTATAAAAACAACTTAAAACTTATGAGATCTAGGTTAAAATTTCAAGAAATCGAGGTATTTTCAACACAAAAATCTATCGAGGATTTTATCAGCAATCGTGTTATTAGCCTAGTGCGTTTTTAGTTTAAAAACTGAAGTTGTCTGTGTTAAAATTTTAATTCATTAGACCTCACGAGTCCTGAGATCTAGATCAAGGTAATAGTCTATTTGGCGTCATACAGACTCTTAAGGTGTAGTTGCTCTTAATTAAACAATGGTATGCATGTGAAATCATGGTACGTGTGATATAGAAATCGGAATACCGCAAGAAGCATGTTGAAATCCAGTATCAGGTTCACTGTTGAATCTAACCTCATTGTCAGCTGTCATTGTTTCCATTGACGATAATCAAGAATGATTTGGTTTAGCCGTTTGATTTATCGCATTCACCTTGCCCTAATCTTGTTTGGTTATAAAGTAGCACATAGCTACCGTTGTACGTAAAAAACTGAGTTAAATGTTCATGGAACCTGTTGCAATGGCAATTGAATACATAACTTGAGATCAAATTATAATTATGTGACTAATAAGTTGTAATAATTCTATTTATATGCGCAGAAAGTGGAACAGTTTTGAATGTAGTTACTACTTACTGGGAGTAAATAAAATAGTTAAATCTGACTTTGGGGTACCGAAACAATCAGTACTGTTTTAGTCAGGTTATAAGTAAGTTTTTACCTGAAATAGTAACTTAGTACCTGAAGTCAGGTAGTAAGAAAATTTTCAATAGGAAAGCTTCAAAAAAGCTGTGAGTAAAGGAGACTTTAAATAATATTATCTATAATATTTTAGTTACATGCCAGTTTATTTAGCAAAACATATAAAATACTTAAACTTCTTAAATTCGTACGTTTTATTATCATCTATTAATCAAATGAGGAACACGATTGTAGACTGCTGAGTTTTATCTTAATGGTATATAAAAAAACACAGTAAAAATATTTATCTAAATGCTCAACGATCTGATCACATTATTTTTTTCTTAAAATCAGTCGGAAAGCCCTTGGAAGTACACCCAGCTTTCTTTCATCATGTCAGCTTTGATTTCATGACAGTTATTTTCAACTCAATATTTAGGTATAAAAAAAAGCATAAAAATGTATTAAAATTAAAGATCGATGAACAAAGATATGAGTAACATGATGTACTAAAATACTTCTTCATAGATTCCGGCGCGGCCTTAAAAACTATTTTTTCCCTTCATGGCTGATGAGTCCGAGAATAGACTTTCGAAAGATTCAGTAGCTGCTACTTGCTATTAGCTATTGAATCACTCCTTTGCTACGTATCGTCGAAGGTGAGATCTTCGACGTTACGTCTATGCCATAGTATAGAAAGATGCAGGGAACACCTTGCACCGCATTCTGGGCATGTTTCTTCTGCCTCAGCCCCACGATAACTGAGAATCTCTGTTGTTAGATCACGTTTTAAATATTAGTACTTAAAACCTTTTAATCGTTGTAATGTTTTAGCATATAATTTCCCATTAATACTTTTTTAAATTAAAATTTTATAATTCGATCACTTGTTTTCTTAACCTTTAAAAAAATATTTCTATTAAGTATACGCGAATTGCACCTTTATTCAAAACTATTCTTTTAAATTAATGGAGGTATTTATTATCAGCCTTCAATTGCTCGATGTTTTGAAAGAATTCTCTCACATGTTGACACGACCATACGATACATTACGTGACGAGAGTTATCGCAATCATGCATTATTTACCTACACCTGCACCGCGGATAGTGGCCATGGCCGCAACTTGACTGACAGTTTAAATAATCTAACATATATAAATAATCTATGCGTTGGACCTCATTATAGATTTCTTACCTCGCTATAATTTTAAAATATTTTATACAAGTTACTAACACACTTTGTTGGCGTTATGCTCATAAATATCACAAGGAATTTAAATAAAATCGCGCATAATGCAGATCATTTACATAGCTGAGTTATAAATTTACATAAATTAGCAGAGTGTATTTAGATGTCTTACGTTTACTTACATAATTTTAAATTTTGAGCAGAGATAAAAAGCTCAGCTGTAAAAGACATCAACGCGCGCGTTGTATTATATTCTAATGATAGTGAATTAACGGTTACGGGACCGGACGGTACGAGAATACTTACTACTTACAAACTACAAATACAGAGGTGAAACTAAAATAATTAGAATCTGAGCGTGTGTAGCAAAAAATATTTACGAGAAATATTTTTAATCAAATCTATATGGAACTACAGTATCGACTACAACCTACATCGAGTGTAACTGCTATGCAATAGGCATTTTCTAATAGAACTTAAGTAATGTTGTGAGTCTCATGTAGAATAATTCGTGACTTCCCTTGTCAGTTATTTTGGCTTTTTTAAAGGTATTCTTATATACTCTACATTCAAATCTACAGAAAACGTCAAAATATTATTTTTTAGCACAGTATTATACAAATTCAAATTCAGCATAAAACTCAACGCAGCGTAAAAATATCTCGCACATGTATCTTAGCCTTATGGTAATATCTACTACTTGATTGACCTCTTGCGTAACTTGGTGGACTCGTGAATATACTAATACAAGATAACATATCCTGATAAAGGCTTTATGAATTTGTCATCCAACGTTATGCAATTGATAGCTATCTACAAGACACATTGACATGCACAAGTTCTATCTACGTAACGTATTGGCTCTCATTCTAATTGAAATTAATCATGCACGGTAAATAATGAATTGAATTAAGTGATTAATCTATCAGTCTTTATCAGATTGTCTGTATGTCTAGCCTTCAGCGAACTCACAATAGATATAATAAATGTCTCAATTTGTTCGGCTTGAACTATAATTTACTCAAGAAGGTTTCAAGCACTTATTGCCCCGCGGACTCAGTGTTCTGTAAACGATCACTGCAGTAAGCTACTTTCACTATGGCCAGTCCTTGGATGGGGACCATCCATGTGACCACTTTGTAACATTTATTTGTGCGTTTTCGTGCTTCGGAAGGCACGTAAAGCCGTTGGTCCCACTAGCCAGTAAAATAGCAATAATCGTTTAACCAAGTTGAAGGGTTATTAGGCAACTTGAAAATTTTCAATAGCATGCAGTCACAACCTGCGCAAGTCCATCTCAACACGGCAATACGGTTCACCACGTACGTGGGAAAAATTCTAAAAAAAAGGTGTAATGTGGGCCTATAATATGCCTCTGCCTACCCCTTCGGGGATAAAGGCGTGACCATATGTATGTAAGAATGTTTCAAGATTACTCTAGACTTCTAGAGTAATCTTGAAACCATCTTACATACGTATACACCTAGGGTTATACACCTAGGTGTATACGCATATTTTAGGCATTGATGATAAGTACATTGTTGTACGCTGAGAGCCAAATGTTTACAAACAATGTACTCTTTATGAGTCACTATTATGATGTAAATTTGCTTTTTTGTTTTATTTATTGCTAAACTTAGTCAAAAATATTGAACCCAGCTTCGAAAAAGGCCAAAGTTAAAACAAAAAAAATACTGTACATACATAATAATTCATTAAACAAAGTTTTCAGATCTTTTCGCGTTATATCTTTAAGCTTTTTTTTTTGAACTTCGCGCACTTGTCAACGTAACGTCTATATTGCAAAAGCTGTAGTCACGACTTCATTTAACGTCAATAAATGGTTTATTTTAAAATTTAATTTAAGATACGAAATTCACAGATTCTAAACACCATTTTCTCGATAATTTAGTGCGATTGCTCCATTAATAAGTTAATATTGCGAGTTGTATTGTGATCATATACGAGATGTTATGAAATGATTTAATTTCAAGAATTGTTTTGAAAACCAAAATTATACGCTATCACAACATCAATAATAAACCATTTTATAATTCTTAATAACAACCTTCATTGCTTCAAAAGTGATATCGAATCACATTTGCACGATTATCAATGTTATGCATTGGATTATTATAAAAATATTATTAGTAATTTAGTCCTCTCAAGGCAGTATAACCGTGACGTGAGTAATATTTTTTATACTCAGTAATTTAGCGATTATCGCTATGATGAGTAACGCTTAGGGCCATTAATGTGCGAGACAAAATCTCAGCGTTCCTAATTCGTGGCTCATGCAAATAAACGGCGAGAGTTGCGCCACCGCAAGATCACGCGCGAATCGATGTTATTGTAAAACAATTACTCTTCACGTCCTTGGAATAAAATGCTTCTTGAGTTTATATTTTACTAGCTGATGTCCGCAGCTACGCCCGCGTAAAGTTTGCACCCGTTCCGGCTTCCCGTAGGAACTCATTCCTGGAATAAAAGTAGCCTATGTGTTATCCCAGACTATAATGTACCTCTGTACCAAATTTCAGCCCGATCCTTTCAGCCGTTCGAGCGTGAAAGAGTAACAAACATCCACACATCCACACTCACAAACTTTTGCATTTATAATATTAGTAAGATTTCGCTCTTTGTATTACTTGTACCTACTCTTATATTACTTAGTTCCAACACTGAACAGTATTGATTAGTTAGATAATTATTATTTAAATTTGGTAGTAGCTACATATTATTTAAAACTGGCTGATACTTGTAGCTCCGCCGTCGTAAAATTTGGTTACCATTCCCACTTCCCATGGAACATTATACCAGGATCAAAAGTGGCCTATGTTATCCAGACTATTATATATTACGGTACCAAATATCTGCCTGATCCGTTCAGCCTTTTGAGCGTGATTGAGTAACAAACATCTTTACAAACTTACACATTTATAATATTAGTAGGAATTTTGATAAATGTCTGTAGCAAATAAGTAACTTCTTATCGATTGAGACTTTAATAGGCTGAAAATAATTGCCTTTTAACATTATAATTTATACATTCTTTATGAATATAGCGGAACTAACATGTAGTACGAATACGACAGTTTAAAAGTTCATAAGCATTATTTCTAGAATCTGAAAATTACTAGTGATATTTTAACTAAGAATTCGATTTACCAGTGTCTACAAGCCTTTGTACCTCCTGTTGAGAGTCCTGGGACATCCTTCCGAAGGCTTCCCCGGGGCTCCTAACCATAGGCTGTTGGGCATTACGTGAGGTTTTTTAGTCGGTAGAAGTCCGGCATAGCATCCATGATGGCTTTTCCCTCACGTTAAAAAAAGCCTTTGTACCTTTTCAGGGTTTGTTCTTTAGATTTTATAGATCTTGTTATTACAGAATTGTCTTTAATTTTTCAGGAAGATTCATTCTCTTATTTTACGACTTTGTTTTAAAAAATGCAAATACTAAACATCATATTGAAAATTACTAAACGCCTTGTTAGCGGCCAAATTTTTTTACGAAGTTCATTTTAATTCGACATTTACTTTTAAATTTTGTACAATTATTTTCATGCGTGTAATGTTATTTTGTTAATTTTATTATTTTTTTATGCATATATTAATTAAAATTTTAATAATCTACACTATTTCCTTACAAATAACTCCATTCTATTTACTTTAATTTAAACTTAACTGTCTAAAAAGGGTTTAAAGTTTCTTGTATAAAATGTTTTCTATTAATCCACTGACTTCTATATCATTGAAGGAATAAGACAGAATCAGCAATAACCCATTTTAATATAATTTATATAATAAGTATTCAATTCTTTTATTTTTTTAATTCGAAAATCTTATCATATAAAAATGAATGCCTATTTCCTTAGTCAGATCACGCGTGAACGGTGGACCGATTTCGCCAATTCCTTTTTTGTTGTATTTGTTATTGTCAGGAGAAGGTTCCCATTGAAAAAAATTAAGAAATTTGAACTCGGGGTACCGATTTCCATATTCATAGTTACGGCAGGACAACGTCTGTCGGCTCAGCTAGTCTATAGGTACTATTACTAATAATATTACACAGAGGAAAGATTTGATTGATTGTTTGTTTGTTTGCATTAAATAGCCTCAGAAACCACTGAACCGATTTGAAAAATTCTTTCACCGTCGAAGCTACTCTTCCCAGTGAACATAGGCTATATTTTATTTCCGTATTCCCACGGGAACGGGAGCTACGCGGGTGAAACCGCGCAATGTCCGCTAGTCTTTTATAATTATTACTTTTTTGTTTTAAATTAAAGTGAGCGTTATATCGTTCCTATAATGTAAATATATATTTTCTCGTTTCAAGTACGTATGTTTACTCGTAAGCTCATCTGTCACTTTCTTTATTGTGTTCTAATTACATGTTAACTAACGATTATTTCGTGAACACTTACTATCATAACTATTGATCTTGATTAATGCCACTTTCACATTAGTTAGTCATGAATTTGTTTACAACACACCGTATATCCCCGCAGGTGAGAAAATAATTGTTGTGTCTAGTCACTTGCTTTCCTACTAAGCAGTGGCAATGAAGGCTTATCAGCTAAAATAGTATGACGTGTATATTAAAATCCTTTCTCTTTTACATTAAGTACCAGTCGTGTATTACAAATCTAATTGTATGGAAATAAATCTTTTCTAAACTAACACTTAGGGCTATTTAACTTCAAGGCCAAAAGCTTACGACTAAAAGTATAAAGTACCCATCAGATAGGTTCAATTAATTAAATAATGTCCAAAAGAGCCAATTTTGACTGCTTCTGTGGCGCAGTCGGTAGTGATACCGCCTGCGGCGCTGGAGGTCGTGGGTTCGATTCCCACCGGAGACTTGTGTGACCCATAAATGTTTGTCTCAAGAGTCTGGGTGTTTCTATGTATAATATGTATGTATTTAAAAGTATATAAGTATTTATATCCGTAGTCTGATACCCATAACACAAGCAGGTTATTCCTAGCTTACTTTGGGATCAGATAGCGTTGTGTAAAACGTCCGTAAAAAAAAAAATGTGTAGTAGTATGTAATTTGATGTACTATTACAATATGTGCCTGGCCCATTTCTCCAAAATGATCGTATCAGCTTTAAAATAAATATGTACACAATGGCAGTATTTACTCGCCATTCTGTCTAGCCTCAAAATTAGAAGAGGCGCATACAATACAAAGTAAGATGTGGCAATCAAAGCGCATTGTTATTATATTGACTTGATGGGGAAGAATGACCACCACCAGATGGACCGACGACCGTGAAGGTCTCAGGGAGGCGCGGGATGCGGAAGGCGCAGAACCGTGTGCTGTGGTACATTGGGAGACGCCTAAGTTGAGCAGTGATTTATATTTTGAGAAAAATATATCAATGTTTCATAATTAAAAGCTAAAATCGACCAGTTTTTTTGATAAATCTTATCCATACAATAACTAGAATAATAATTAAGTAAGAACAGGAGATAATATCAAGAAGTTATATCTAGATGGGAAACAAAGGCCGCAAGTAAGGGCAACAGTGAATGTACATTATGGAAGGACCGGAGAGGATATTACTCAACGCAAAACGTTCTCCGTCACGGAGCGCTTTACTAGAGTGAACGGTAACAAACGCTCACTTCGGGAACTGAAAGTAAATTGAACAGTACAGATAACTAGTGGTTTATTAATGTATAATCAAATCGTACATCAATGGCTCAATCATATCAGCGTATATCACAGCCCAAGTTGGTCTCTCTCAACTTCAGTTTTAGAGAGTGAGATTGGTCATTTACTAAGTGTGTCTGTACCCAGCGATTGACCATTGCCTGCGTGGCAACGAATTCATTAAATAATTAGATCTATATTAGTTCTATCGAGATATGTATATCACGCAATTTGTTCCGTTTTAGTTTTTACACAAAATTACTTCTTCTATAACAGTTACTCAGCGATGTACTTTTAAATTACGCACTTTAAAAAAACAAAATCTAGACAGGCGATTAGATCTACATTAAATCTAACTACTTATGTACTTTTTACTTATAAAATTCTTTACATTAAGTTAAAAAAGACAATTGAAAAAAGTAAACCTAGCGATGTGAATTTGAAAAATTACTTCTTCTATAAAAGGTAATATTCAATACTACCCTCGAATTATTTCTTACGACCTTATTTTATTTATAAGCACGCTTATTTAAAACTCACATGGCAGTAGAAGCTACTTACGTTTCGAAAGATTATGATTTTCAAAACGATATATCTATATTAGATACAAATATAAAATGAAAAATATTAATAATTCCTAATTTGAATTGTAATGGGGACAAAACTGTCGCATTATAAGCGCACGAAATTGATTAACCTTTTTTAACTTAATTTTTTAACTTAATGTAAAGAATTTTATAGGTAAAAAGTACATAAGTAGTAAGAGTTAATGTAGATCTAATCGCCTATCTAGATTTTGGTATTTTAAAGTGCGTAATTTAAAAGTACATCGCTGAGTACCTGTTATAGAAGAAGTAATTTTTCAAATTCACATCGCTAATAAATAAAAAATAAAATAAGGTCGTAAGAAATAATTCGAGGGTAGTATTGAATATTACCTTTTATAGAAGAAGTAATTTTTCAAATTCACATCGCTAGGTTTACTTTTTTCAATTGTCTTTTTTAACTTAATGTAAAGAATTTTATAAGTAAAAAGTACATAAGTAGTTAGATTTAATGTAGATCTAATCACCTGTCTAGATTTTGTTTTTTTAAAGTGCGTAATTTAGAAGTACATCGCTGAGTAACTGTTATAGAAGTAGTAATTTTGTGTAAAAACTAAAACAGAACAAATTGTGTGATATACATTTCTCGATAGAATTAATATAGATCTAATTATTTAATGAATTCGTTACCACACAGGCAATGGTCAATCGCTGGGTACAGACACACATTTACTAAAACCCACGGGATTTAATTGCACCACTTGTATGGCATTTTGAGCCCCGAAAATCTCGAAAGAGCCCCATACCAACCGGGTTAATAGTGTTCAAACAATGTTAAACCCGGCAATGGCAATTGGGATTTTGACTTACGAAAAGTTATCGAAATATGATAGCACCATAACAGATTTTCAAAATAAAGCTCCATTACTTAAACCACATTTGCACAGAGGCTAAAACTATTGTAAATACATTTAATGACACCTACATACAAAAATGCTCACTTAAATTTATCTGAACTTCTTACAGTCTAGTTGCATGTGTTGACTAAGGCAATATTGCAAAGTCCAGCGATTGTTATTGACGATGGCAATCACGCTACGCATCCCAAGTCTAGCTTTGTAGAGGGTCAGAAACGATATTAATTTATTCATACTCCGATAACTATTGATGACGATACTACTAACACATAACACTGTTGCATAGATATCAATTCATCTATTTTGTTTTTATTTTTTAAACGATTGCATTGTTCACAGATAGTCGACTTACACGTAAAACACCAGCAGCCTATGCAGATGGAGTGTACATGATGGCGGGTGCCGATAGGCCAGGAGCCAGAACTCTGTCCAGATTATTTATGAGAGGACAAGATGGCCTGCCGTCGATGGCTAACAGGACTGCCCTACTTGCTTTCTTTGGTAATTTCTAACATAATATTTAACTATTAATTTCGTATATGTGACGATCTTACTTTTTTTTACAAACCCTCCAAAATCAACCGCTCTCACCTTTAGTCTAAGTTACACTTAAAAATATTATAACTAAAAACCCTCCAAGACAAAAACCTGTGTGTGTGTAATTGAAAAATCGTTTGCAATATTTTTTTTCTACAAAAAAATGCAATATTATGGCTTACCCACGAATTAAATAAAAGACAAAAGAAAACGTCTATTTTTAGCAGTACTTTGATCATAAACTGCTCGAAATGATTATGACGTGATGACACTATTTACTATTAAACTTTGAGTTATTATGATCAATTATTATCTAAATATTTTGACCATCAACAACCATGTTATCTATTTTAGGGCAAATCGTCACCAACGAGGTAGTCATGGCCTCGGAATCGGGATGTCCTATTGAGCATCATCGAATACCAGTGGACAAATGTGACCATATGTACGATCCAGAATGTATTGGTGCTAAATACATGCCGTTTCTTAGAGCTGCTTACGACCAAAATACTGGCAAAAGTCCTAATAGTCCTAGAGAACAGGTAAGCCTTCTAAGGTATATGAATGAATCATCTGTGTCAAGTTGCCTTTAAAGAGTGGAATAAAAAAATGATTACATCTATACTTTTAATGTTTTTTGCGCTCGTATTTATATTTTACTAACCGTATTAATATTGCATATTTAAATTGATTGTATTACTATATGTTTCTTTTTATAAGAGAAGTTCGTGTATTATGAGTAGGTATAATTGATAAAAGTTCTTATTAGTTCCAATGATGTTATAGTATAAAAGAGGTGCTGTATGCTCGTAATCTACGAGGTTGAAGAGTGTTAAATGATAAGGAAGTCATTTCGACAAATGCTAAATGTCTGGAACACTGTCACTAATTTCACTGTCAATCCTTGACGGAAACTAGTACCGCCAAAAAGAAAAAAGAAATTTTACTGTCACCATATCACTGGCCCACTGGTGTTGACAGTCTATCATCGGTCGCCTTGTATAAAAAATTTTTCAATAAAAAATAAAACCGACTTCCAACAAATCCTGAAAAATAAAATTTACTTAGCACAAAGTAAAATGCATTTTGATTTATCTGATTTTATTCAATATCATATTGAAGTCGGCGCCAATTAAACCCATAGGTTTATGTAGGTATTATTCATGGCACCAACTTCAATACTATATTGAATAAAATCTGATAAATCAAAATACATTTTACTTTGTGCTAAGTAAATTTTATTTTTCAGGATTTGTTGGAAGTCGGTTTTATTTTTTATTGAAAAATTTTTTTTCATCATTTTAAGTGACGGGTGAACCGAAAAATATATCTATCTAGGTAAAATTTTCATCAATACAAATCAATCAAGCCCAAACACAAGGTAGCTGCTGTAAATCGTTAAGGATTTCCCTCGACTGTCTTTCGGTTCCATAATCCGATCGACTCCCCAGATATTCATTAAATTGTAGTACATTAAAGCACTGAATTAAAAAGTTAACAAATGCACTAGTTGTCCCTACAATTTTCGGTGGTTGCCCTCGATTTCTCCTGGATCCCATCATCACATCCTGATCTGATTAAAATAGGACCACCTCAGAAGTAAACCCTATTCAAGAAAGAAAACAATTTAAATCCGTTTATAATTGACGGAAATATCGGTGATCATACATAAAACATTGAGAACTTCCTTTTTTTTAAGGCGGCTCTATCAATCTAGGTGCAAAGTTCTCATCAATACAAATCAATCAAGCCCAAACACAAGGTAACTGCTGTAAATTTTTAAGGAATGCCCTCGACTGTCTTTCGACTCTATCATCAGGTCGACTCCAGACCTTCATTAAAGTGTAGAACATTAAAGCACTTAATTAAAAAGTTAACAAGTGCACTAGTTGTCCCTACAACTTTCGGTGGTTGCCCTCGTTTTCTCCTGGATCCCATCATCAGATCCTGACCTGGTGAAAATGGGACCACCTCAGAAGTAAACCCTATTCAACAAAAAAATAAATTTTGAAATCCGTCTATAATCGACGGAAATATCGCTTGACATACATAAAAAAAAATACATACAGACGAATTGAGAACCTCCTCCTTTTTTTGAAGTCGGTTAAAAAATATCGAACTGTAGCTAGTTTTTACGAGCACATACTGCTTTTACCCTATGCGCACGTAAATTTTACAATGCCAAGGTGTGATCTGGATTTGTCTTTATTTAAAAACTTGAATACGTTTCATGGCTATACCCACTAGCTTTTAATCTTACATGTCATATAAATAAAATATAAAATGGGGTAAGTGATTATTGTGTTTTACCTTGAATTTATTTTTGTCGTTTTGGCCGGTCTGATGGCAGTAGCAGTAGTAGTCTCATGTTTGACAGATTTCTTATTTTATAATTCGTTTTTTGCAATTGCTTTAATAAAACTTATTATATTAACTTGTTATAACATCAAAAACAATAATAGTTTTGCTATCAATATTTACAACAGGAAAGTTTGACTGTTTGTTTGTTTGCATTTAAATATCAATCAACCGATTTAAATAAATCTTTTACTGTTTTGAAGCCATACTTACTATCACTGGGTTAAAGGCAGATTCCCACGGGAACGTGATCAACGAGGGTGAAAACGCATGATATCCGCTAGTAAATTATATGGCAGAATGCACAAGAAACCTTGACCCAGAGCAATCTCTTAATCAATCCGATACTCTTACATCGGTTAGCCGTGACAGGTTTTGCATAGGAATTTAAAAAATATTGCTCTTGGTTAGTTGAGTCAAAGTACACAGTAGTAGGACATACAATGAAATTCATAGGAAAATTATTAGAGCCGTACAATTCATAAGCTTGAGAGTAGCAGTTGTTGGCTGAGTAAATTCACATTGCGAAGTAAAAAAACTTAAAACAAATACTGTGTTTAGATTAACAGCGATGCGAGGGTCCGAGGATTTGCCAGATTTTTGTTACATTTTCACATTTGCCAAGTTATTTAAAATACCTATATTTTGAAAACAATTTAAATCGAAAATAGCCAGAATCTAAAACTTTTAACGACTACGTATCTTTTATTTTAGTAATGTGCACATCTTGGAATGTACCTTAATTAAGGACCGCTTGCATGTTTGCCTATACCTAAGCATGTAAATCTAACACGTACCATCATTTGCATGATAATTTAGGTATGAAATCACATATTTTAAGCGCAATGTAAACATCGCCTAGCCTCCAACGGTCCGTGCTCATCGAAGGCCGAATTCCAGGCAATAAAATTTAATGGTAGTATAACCCAGATACACCCATCACATGAATGCAACTGCAGTGTACAAATATGTAAGTCCTACGAGCGAACCTTACCTTAATGTTTTACACTAGTTTAGAATGTTAATAGTTATTTAATTGCTAATAGGATCGATAAGTTCCAATAAAATTGTTTTAAGGGCTATAATTTCTAGATGAAACTGTGTAGCTATTATTATGTTTCCATTTTAGTACATAATAGGTACTTAAAATTATCGTATAAAGGTTTTTAAATTATCGCATTTCACAGGTACTATAAGTATCTACATTTATTTTGATATAAATAAATGCGGCTATTTTAAGGTCTACGGTCGTTCCGAGGTTACAAGAGCTATGATCACAGGTGCAACCTATTCGAATCCACCGACAACAAAAACCTTTAAAACCTTAAATTATCGTTTACTGCCATAAAGATATTCACTGACTAGAAAACTAGCTAACTCTTTTGTATGTTCGGTCACAAAACTTGATAAACTAATTAACTAACACTGTTTTTCTTTAAGTATAAAATGTAGAACAATATCCTCGTAACACAAGAATGATTCAGTCGCACTGAAAACTACATACATGTTCTACTCGACCTCGATTGACTAACACATGTCATTTTGTTGCAGATAAACCAAGTGACGTCGTGGATTGATGGCAGTTTCGTGTATAGCACCAGTGAGGCGTGGGTGAATGCAATGAGGTCATTTCAGGTGCCACCCAGCAGCCACGCCTGCGTCTTTACGTACTTTCCTATGCATATAATAACAGAATAGAATTCTATAATTTTCATACCAAAAACTGGATAGACTAACCACTTCCTAAACAGCAACTAGGCTTTTGTCAATACAATTTACATTCGTACACCTTCCCAAAGGTATCACGCAATATGATCACATGACTTGAGTTCCACCATACGATGTTCAATCAATCAAATCAGCCTATTGCTGTGATATCTTCTCCGATACACCATAACACACGATCTAGCATGGGTACTTTATCTATCTGGAAGGTGGAGCGCCATATTACGCGCGCTTACCTTGTCGCCTTCTCACTTCAGAACTCAATTGCTCCATTGCCCATATATTCCTCAGCAGGTATGGCCAGCCCATTGTCGCTTTAACATTCTTATTCTGAATTAGGTAACCTGCGTTCAAGCTGTTGGGCAATTATCTAAGTGTCCCTTTTTCTATTTGAGGTCAGCCACTACAACATCAGCTTTATCAAGCTGATGTTGTAGTGCCCGAGGTTGTATTTTATCAGTCTCTGAATTTTGAGGCTTACTTAATTCCGTAAGATTTGAATCTAATGAAGGCGTGTGTGCAGGCAGTAATTTCTGTATAATTCTCTAATGGTCGACTCTCGACCGCGAATTAAAGCTCCAATTTTTGCTTCTTTTAGCACCAAATTCTTCTATAGGTTTTATCGTCAACATTGCGAACACATAGTTTCTAACAGAAAGTTTTTGGTATCAACTTATTTTCAAATTTTTTCTAAGATCTAATAGTCAGACGCACTAATATCTAACTATTTTCTATCATTTCCAATGACAGAACAAAACTTATTTTCGGTTTTGTGTTATTCTTAAACAGTTCAATCAATTTAATTTATTAAAAATAACGTGAGCATTTTCTATTTCTTTCTATATAAAAGGTTGAATTTCCAAAGTTTATGAACAAAAACATTTATATTTGCAGAACGGAAGCCTTGCCAGTGAAGGTGGTTTGCCATTACGTAATACCAAACGCGTGCCACTTTTCAACAACCCTGTGCCGCATTACATGAAGATGCTGAGCCAAGAGAGATTATTCTGTAAGTATTTGACCTATTGTTTGTTTCGTGGTGTTTTAGGTACTGAAAGAGAGGAAAATGTATACCTTATGTATGTTCCTTGTAATATTTCACTTTCACATCACACACAGCTATCTTAGTTCGTACGCGTTTTATAATTATCTACTCAGTAAATTTTATCAAACTCAATGTCACGTCACAATAAACACCATTCAAGCACAAATTTCTAAAAACCACGTAAACATATTTTGTATGAATTTGAAAGCTTGTTGTCTATCAAGAAGTCAAAATGTAACTACATAATTATTAAGTTGAACTTTTTCTTTCTTCTTTGTTGCTTCTATTATCTGGGTTTCGGCCTTGGATGCACAGACTACTATAGTTTGAAAATTATGTTACCAACGATTATATTACATAGTAGTCACTAACGTGATTACAAAACAGTCATAAGCACCGTTATCGAAAACTACACACACTAAACTTAACATTCATACAATAACCCAGAATATGAAAGTTATAACCACACTGTCAACCATTCTCTTAATTTTTTAGTTATACTTTTCCAGTATTAGGAGATCCTCGAACTAATCAGAATCCAGCTATGGTGACTTTTGGTATTCTACTGCTACGTTGGCACAATGTTGTGGCGGCAAGAGTGCACAGGCAACATCCAGATTGGAGCGATGAGCAGTTGTTTCAGCGCGCTAGGCGAATTGTTATTGCAAGTTTGCAGGTAAATATAATACTGTTTAGTAAGGCCATGACTACTCAAGCAAATAAAATGCAAATAAAATGAAAGAACCTAAAATACTAGTGACCATACCTATTGCTTCTAGGTATGGTCACGAACTTGAACTTGAGGCCATTTCCTCGAAATATTGTTATAACATTCACAATACAGGAAGGTTGATCATTTCATTTCACTTGCTCTTCACTTAGAGGTTGCCACTAGACACGTGAAAAAAGTAATTTGGGATTCATCGCAAATGGATCCCAAATTTTTTCCAACCGATTACCGTCACTGTTCTGCTGAACTTTGATGCTTAGTTAAATTAGCACAAAAAATGTTATTGCATTCCTGATTCATTTCTTAATACCTACCGTACATAGCTACAATGACAATAGATGGAAATTTAATTCTTTGAGATAAGTCAAGAGTACTTTGCCATACTTTAATCCAAAAATTTTTTTTACCGTTTCAGAATATAATTCTATATGAATACGTGCCAGCATTCTTGGGTGTTGCTCTTCCTCAATATAAAGGGTATCGAGCAGATGTTGCCCCAGGGGTAACACATTCGTTTGCAGTGGCTGCCTTCCGATTCGGCCATACTCTTGTTCCACCAGCGATATTAATGAGGGACAGGAAATGTAGATACGGCAGGGCGCCCGGAGGACATGACGCTATTCGACTGTGTCAGACTTGGTGGGATGGCAATGTGAGTATATAACAAGCAGTAGGGGTTTTAAGATGTGTGGCATGACGTCTTTACTATAATTTGGCGCTCGTAATATACCAGGTATAACATTCGGAACGGTCAGTATGGTCGGTCGGTAAGTCTGTAAATATAAGACATACAAAGATCTGTTCTTAGGATCTCATCGATTTAAGAGAAAAGAAGGACAGCTTAAATAGATTGCAAATAAAACTCTTTCACAGTTCGGGAATCGAACCCAGTCGTTTTGAAAAATAAAACTTACAATATTTCTATTTGAATATCAATTGTATTGGTCATTAATAGTAAATCTTACTATGAAACATGATATCTAAAATAAATAGAATGCATTGTATTTCATGTTCTTTTAATTTCATATAATAACACTGCAATGTATGTTTTTTCCAGGATGTGGTTTCCCAAGTCCCTATTGAAGAAATTCTAATGGGAATGGCATCCCAAGTATCAGAAAGAGAGGACGCCCTTCTATGTTCAGATGTGCGTGACAATCTATTCGGGCCTATGGAGTTCTCGAGACGAGATCTTGGAGCTCTTAACATAATGCGAGGAAGGGATAACGGACTACCTGACTATAATACTGCCAGGTATATAGAGTAACATTACCTTTTAATATGTAGTGTAAATGGGGGGGGGGGGCACTGGCGTGCCCCCAAATAATTATCTTTTGCTCATTGCTAACTATAGTCTATAAAATATAGATTGATCTCTGTGACAGTTGTATTTATTTCATAGGCACAAGGTATATACAGCTTGGACCTCTTTGCATTTTAACTACAAAAGCTTTATCGCATTGAAATAAAGTTTGTTTTAGTTTGCGTTAATGGAACTGTTACTCAAACTATATTTTACAGACTATAGTATATTTTGCTCATGTATCCTAACCAGATCTTGACTCCATCTATGCTCAGTTACACTAACATTCTACTTGTTACAGAGAGTACTATGGTTTGCGTAAACTGAAAACCTTTAATGAAATAAATCCACAACTATTCGAAAATGATCCGGATTTATTACAAAAGCTTATTCAAATTTATAATGGAAGACTTGATAACATAGATGTTTACATAGGTAAGCAAAGTGCAACTCTACTACTGTATTCGCTAGTAAGTTTAAGGGGTTACCTATCATAATAACTAAAGTTGTTTCTACTATTTTCAAAACAACTACGGTCAAAATAACTACTGATTAAAACACCTAAAGATCGTTTCACCTATTTTTGTTATAACTACTGGTCGAAACAAATAATGGACGATTCACCTACGATTTATTCAACTACAATTAACTGTGCTCAGATTGATTGAACTATGTATGAAATACATAATAATCAATTCGCCTACGAGTTTATTGTACAATTACTAGTCTCAGTACTCAGGGGTACGTATCATAATGCATAAGTTTAAAATCTATAAGTTTACATTGTATAAGTTCAAAATATATAAAATCAAAAGGTATAATAGTCAGATGAAATAATCATCAGGCTACATTATATTATATTATATTATTTCAAAAGGAAATATTATTTCCAAGTGAGTGGAAAGCAAACTACAAAACAAAAAAAATAACCACGAAGGCTAAGACGAGAGCTCCGCTCCGCTTCGCTCCCGCCTTAGCCTTCTAACCTAACCTATCCGAGTCGAGGTGTTAACCATTATAAGTGAATGGTTAACACCCCGACTCAGAGTACCCCGACTCGGATAGGTTAGGTTAGAAGGCTAAGGCGGGAGCGAAGCGGAGCGGAGCTCCCGCCTTAGCCTTCGTGGTTATTTTTTTTGTTTTGTAGTTTGCCTTCTCATTTGGAAATAATATTTTCGGTACATAGTTAGACTTGACTATACTTTATTAAAAAATCGGGTGGAATCGGAAACATAAATAATCGTCTTTAGCATTAGGTATTTCAAACGTAGTGAACATGTCCAATATCTTAAATGAACATTATAATAATCGTCCATTAGTTCAAATAATTATAGTTTATTCGAAATTATGTGAATTAACGAGTAGTCGAGTCGACCAATATGCGTAATGAACATAGGTAAATCAACCGTAGTTGTTTTGAAAATAGTTGAAACAACTTTAGTTATTGTGATAGGTAACCGTTTAAGGAACACTTAATAATGACGATAATAAATTTCAGGTGGTATGTTAGAATCGACAGGGCATCCAGGAGAACTGTTTAGAGCAATTATAATAGATCAATTCACAAGAATCAGAGACGCTGATAGGTTCTGGTTTGAAAATGAGCAAAATGGGTAAGAAGTAGTCCAATATCATATTTATTTCAATTTTCTTCAATTTCTCATTCGTTTTACTCTAAAGCCGTCTTCTTAGCTCATTCATAGAAAGAACAGTTGCATACATTTTTACCATTCATTAATTGTAAATGTGGAATATACTACCTACTTGATTGGCTCTATTCTAATATTTCAATATTTATATAATTTTTAAGATATCTATGTTTGTCTTCAGAATTTTCACCAAAGAACAAATCCAAGAACTGCGTCAGGTCTCCATGTGGGATATAATAGTGAACAGCACAGCAGTCGGTCCGCACGACTTACAGCGCGATGTGTTCCACTGGAGGAACACCGACCCTTGTCCACAGCCCTATCAACTGAACGCTTCTAAACTAGCACCCTGCAAGTACCTCAAGGGTTACGATTATTTTGAGGCAAGAATTTCAAATTGAGAACGTCATTAATTTATTTCTTATCTATGTCTGTATTGATAAATTTGTAAATATTTAAGAATTAGAATCTCAATATTCTTTAAAACTAAACTAAACTTTTGATGAATTTTCAAAAAGAATAGAATATCAGTCAAAGAAAAATTTTAGGTAAAGGCCAACTTTATCATATAAATTTACATTTAAGTATAGTGAAAAACACCGAAACGTTGGATATTATAGTGAAGGATACCAACTAGTTTTGGTACGACTGTGGCTCATCTGATAAAAATGCTACCCATGATAATAGGTATTCAACGTAATTCACGTACCGCCCGAACCAATTTCTACCATTTCACTATAAATAAAAATGTATGACTATACAATTTGAACTTTTGGTGTGAACGATGTTTTTTAAACTTAACCCTTTCATACTGCAGGGAAACGAGTTTGCATACATTTACACATGCTTGATTCTACTTTTCGTACCTATACTATGCGCTGGCGCTGGATACGGCGTGGTGAAATTGCAAAATAGTAGAAGAAGGAAATTGAAAATTCAACAAGAACATTTACAGACTGCTCAACATAAAGGTAATTTATTTTTAAATCTTTATTCATTTTAAGCTTTTGATCCAGTAACGTTAAGATCTCAACCATATAATACCTTGAATTTCAGAACCCAAGTCTTACAAAACAACTGTTTATAATTCTAATACATTCACTAATAAAACATACAATAAGTAAACAAATCTTATACCTACTTAGATTGCATGACGGCAGATCTTTTACAAAATACCTAGTGATTATTTTAAAATTTTAGTCTAGTCTATCTAACAGAGGTAACGAGGCCAGAGGCGCCACTTGGTTGCATATTAGTGAAAGTCCAAAATGATTGTCAACGATAGGATAAAAAAATGCATACTCCTACCTAGATGTCAATATAATGAGATGACTTGCGTGATTTCATACTCTTCCAATCTTTTGATCACTATAATTGGTTGTTACCAGTGCTTCCTCTAAAGAAAGTGTATAACTAGGGTTCTCTAGATAAATAACTTGGCTGAAAAAGTTACAAAGGAAATATTCTACACCGGGCAGAGAGAGCATTTCCTTTGCAACTTTTTTTTTAAACATTTTTCAAAAACTAAAATAAGTAATTGATAAACATTTTACGTAATTCATATTATACCCATTAATATTATGATTCCAGGATCGGTAGACAAAATGGTATGTCGAGAATGGGTACATGCGTCCTATAAACGTATAGTAAAACTGCGGTTGGGTCCAGAGCCAGCTCTTCACGTCACAGACCGAAAAGGCGATAAGTTACGTACCGTGCCTTTGGACCACACTGATCAACTCACCGTACTTGAAAGTCAGGTAAATAAAAAGTATGCCTAGTTTGATATTTTAATCTATCAAATTTTATGAAAAACTAGCGGTACCCTGCCACGCTTCGCTGTGACTTTTTTATGATGGTTTTATGTTCCTATGAGAAATGAGTAACAAACTAAATGATGGGTACATTTAAAAAAAAAAGTGTACTATTGTGCACACGTAAGAAGTGGAACTTCTTCATGACCTTATTTTTCGAAAGAAATATCATGAAATATACATAGGAGTTAGTAGTCCAAAAGTCCAAAAGTTCAAAAGTTCAGAAGCCCAAAGTCAAAAAGTCCAAAGAACAATAGTCCAAAAATCCAATAGTCCAAAAGGCCAAAAGTCCGAAAGTCCAAAAGTCCAAAACTACAAAGTCTAAAAGTCTAAAATTCTAAAATTCTAAAAGTCCAACACTCCAAAACTCCAAAACTCCAAAATTCCAAAAGTAAAAAAGTCCAAAAGTCTAAAGTCCAAAACCTCAAAATTCCAAAAGTCCAAAACTCCAAAAGTATAAAAGTCCAAAAGTCCAAAGTCTAAAAGTTCAAATCTCCAAAGTCCAAAACTCCAAAACTCTACAACTTCAAAACTCCAAAAGGTGAAAAGCCCAAAACTCCAAAAGTCCAAAAGTCCAAAAGGCCAAAAGTCCAAAAGTCCAAAAGCCCAAAAGTCCAAAAATTCAAAAGTCCAATAGTCCAAAAGTCCAAAACTCCATAACTCCAAAACTCTAAAACTAAAAAATTCTAAAACTCCAAAACTCCAATACTCTAAAACTTCAAAACTCCAAAATTCCAAAAGTCCAAAGTCTAAAGTCCAAAACTCCAAAATTCCAAAACTCCTAAACTACATAAGTATAAATGTCCAGAAGTCCAAACTCCAAAAGTTTAAAGCTCCAAGAGTCCAAAGTCCAAAACTCCAAAACTCTACAACTCAAAAACTCCAACTCCAAAAGTACAAAAGGTCAAAACCCCAAAAGTCCAAAAGTCCAAAAGTACAAAAGTCCGAAAGTCCAAAAGTCCAATAGTCGAAAAGTCCAAAGTCCAAAACTCCAAAGTCTAAAAGACTAAAATTCTAAAAGTCCAAAACTCCATAACTCCAAAATTCCAAAAGTCTAGTGTCCAAAATTCCAAAATTCCGAATGTCCAAAAAGTTC
Source organism: Miltochrista miniata (assembly GCA_933228765.1). Lineage (NCBI taxonomy): Eukaryota > Metazoa > Arthropoda > Insecta > Lepidoptera > Erebidae > Miltochrista > Miltochrista miniata. Next base: position 15,510,278 of record OW121757.1, on the reverse strand, counting down.
AAAAATAACATGCAAAACATATCTGACCTCTTTATTAGGTAAGTACTCTCTTTTATTATTCTGAATGCAAGGAGGCCACAATCAAACTTCTCTTAAAAAAACATCAATCTAGTAGGTACCTTCTAAATAGGTTGCTTATAATATTTTGTTTTGAAGCTGGCAGAATATAATTAAAAAAAACGACCAGCGCCATCTATTGGTAAAATCGCTTTTTAAAGCTATTTTATTTTTATTGCTGTTATGATAAAAGTGTATAAAGTAGCCTAAAACCATCTCTGAATCCTATTGTATATCGTGTCCAATTTTGAGCTTAGTCGATTCAGTAAATTTTGAGTTTTTAATAGATACTTAAACGCACACAACATTTTTATATCCACTCATTTGCAAAAAAACCGGGCGGTTTTGATTTTCAATTATCTTTAAAAAGATACAATACCAAAAAGGTTTCAATCGTTTGTACACGTTACTGGCCGGTTTTAAAAATGCCGTGGTATTTAAAAAAGTACGTTCTAAATTCAAATTTTCATTTGATGCTCATTTTTACAGAAAACCCCTTTTTATCCTACATTTTTGGCGCGAAGTTCCAGAAGTTAACATCGACTTTCACAACTTTTATTCAATTTTTATCGATTAATTTCATATCCTTCACTGTCAAAGCTTTATTTATTGCTGTTTGGCTGTATCAAAAATGGTAGATAAAGTGGTAAAAGCTACCAAAATTATCGCGCTGCTTGAAGAGGGTTGCAGCCAATGTTTCGTGACGAGGAGGCTAAATGTTAGTCGCTCGACGGTCCAAAGGACCTGGCAGCGATATCAGGAGACTGGTTCCGTCGAGAGAAGGCCTGGGTCTGGAAGAAAACCATGTACCCAACCACGGGATGATCGTTTTCTTCTGAGTCGCGCATTGAGAAATCGCAAATCTTCGTATGTGGATCTTTAGAACAACCTCCAAGAAGTAAGAAATGTGCATATTAGTCTATGGACGGTCAGGAGGAGGCTTCTCGCTGCCAATATACGCAGTCACCGCCCGGCCCGCGGCCCCAAATTACTCCGTGAGCACAGAGTTCACAGGCTTAGGTTCGCTAGAAATTGTGAATCATGGACTCAAGAAGATTGGAATAGGGTTTTGTTCTCTGATGAAGCCAGGATATCTCTGTTCGGTGAAGATCGACGTCGGCGAGTGCTAAGAAGACAAGGAGAGCGCTTTGCAGATGCATGTTTCGAAGAAATCACACCTTATGGGGGTGGGCTCTGTTATGTTTTGGGCAGGAATAAATTCAATGGAACGTACAGAGTTAGTCTTCATTGAAAACAGCTCACTGACTGGGCATTGATACATAACGGAAGTTCTAATTCCTCATGTACAACCCGCATTGGCCGCTCTAGGTCAAGACTCGATTTTTATGGACGACAATGCTCGCGCCCACCGATCCCGCGATGTTAATGCGTATGTGCAAGAGGTCGGCATTCGTCGTTTGGATTGGCCAGCTCGAAGTCCCGACCTCAATCCAATAGAACATATCTGGGACGTTCTAAAACGGCGTGTGAGATCAGTACACCCGGCTCCGCAGACCATCAGAGAGCTGAAGAATGTGATTACTGCGGAGTGGGAACGTATTCCGCAAGCAAGTATCCGGGATATACTCGCTAGCATGCCCAGACGAATTCAAGCTGTGATTTTAGCTAGAGGTTTTAGCAGATAAATGTTTAGTATCGAGTGTGACCCACTCGATACTAAACATTTATCTGCTTTTACTTTATTAAAGAAAAACAAACAAAAAAACTTTTTTATTTTTACTTCATGAGTAGTGTATGTTCGCTAGTAGTGCATATCTACTAGCGAACATACACTACTAGCGAGGTTTAGCATTATTTCCCATAAATTGTAATACAATTTTATGAAATACTGATGAAAACGATTATTTTCTTATTAATTTACCAAATTGTGAGGATAAAACTACCTATAATTATCAAACAAAGCAATATTAACATTTGAAATGGTTCATTGCTTTGGTGTCAGTTTTTTTTTGCAAATGAGTGTATATAGATGTAGTGTATTCGTGCTATTTTGCTTGCGTGAAAGTGATCAATTTGTATTAGGGGTGGAATTTTAATGATTATTTTTTTAAGTGAAAAAATTCAAATTTTGAGAACTTTTCAAGTTGTTGATAGAAGAGATTAGATTTCGAAGCTTACCGCTTTAGCAGATTTTTGAAGTGAAATTTCTTTATCGGCGTTGGAAAAAAATTTGCGTCACGTCACGATTTTTGGTTACGCGCCATCTTTGTTCTGTTCCCCACCACGGTGGATTCGAATTAAGAGTACTTTATCCAGGGATAGCATGTCATTTAAGGGTTTTTGGACTTTAGGGCTTTTGGACTTTTGGACTTTTGGACTTTTGGACTTTTGGACTTTTGGACTTTTAGACTTTTGGACTTTTGGACTTTGGGACTTTGGAACTTTGGGACTTTGGGACTTTGGGACTTTTGGACATTTGGGCTTTTGGACTTTTGGATGGGACCTTGGTACTTTGGGTCTTTGGGACTTTTGGACTTTTGGACTTTTGGAGTTTTGGACTTTTAGACTTTTAGACTTTGGGACTTTGGGACTTTGGGACTTTGGGACTTTGCGACTTTGGGACTTTGGGACTTTGGGACTTTGGGACTTTGGGACTTTGGGACTTTGGGACTTTGGGACTTTGGGACTTTGGGACTTTGGGACTTTGGGACTTTGGGACTTTGGGACTTTGGGACTTTGGGACTTTGGGACTTTGGGACTTTGGGACTTTGGGACTTTGGGACTTTGGGACTTTGGGACTTTGGGACTTTGGGACTTTGGGACTTTGGGACTTTGGGACTTTGGGACTTTGGGACTTTGGGACTTAGGGACTTTGGGACTTTGGGACTTTGGGACTTTGGGACTTTGGGACTTTGGGACTTTGGGACTTTGGGACTTTGGGACTTTGGGACTTTGGGACTTTGGGACTTTGGGACTTTGGGACTTTGGGACTTTGGGACTTTGGGACTTTGGGACTTTGGGACTTTGGGACTTTGGGACTTTTGGACTTTTGGCCTTTGGGACTTTTGGACTTTTAGATGGGACCTTGGTACTTTGGGTCTTTGGGACTTTGGAACTTTGGGACTTTGGGACTTTGGGAGTTTGGGAGTTTGGGAGTTTGGGAGTTTGGGAGTTTGGGAGTTTGGGACTTTGGGACTTTGGGACTTTGGGACTTTGGGACTTTTGGACTTTTGGCCTTTGGGACTTTGGGACTTTGGGACTTTGGGACTTTGGGACCTTGAGACCTTGGGACTTTGGGACTTTGGGACTTTGGGACTTTGGGACTTTGGGACTTTGGGACTTTGGGACTTTGGGACTTTGGGACTTTGGGACTTTGGGACTTTGGGACTTTGGGACTTTGGGACTTTGGGACTTTGGGACTTTGGGACTTTGGGACTTTGGGACTTTGGGACTTTGGGACTTTGGGACTTTGGGACTTTGGGACTTTGGGACTTTGGGACTTTGGGACTTTGGGACTTTGGGACTTTGGGACTTTGGGACTTTGGGACTTTGGGACTTTGGGACTTTGGGACTTTGGGACTTTGGGACTTTTGGACTTTTGGCCTTTTGGACTTTTTGGACTTTTGGCCTTTTGGACTTTTGGACTTTGGACTTTTGGACTTTTGGACTTTTGGACTTTTGGACTTTTGGACTTTTGGACTTTTGGACTTTTGGACTTTTGGACTTTTGGACTTTTGGACTTTTGGACTTTTGGACTTTTGGACTTTTGGACTTTTGGACTTTTGGACTTTTGTACTTTTTGACTTAATTTAAGGTGAGGTGAAAATTAAGTTTATGAAGAAGTTTCACTTCTTACGTGTGTACACTAAGTACACGCATTTTTTTTATTTTCGTGTGTCTTCTGATTCTTCGTTATCTCTTTAATTATAATTCATGTTTGATTTACAGGAAAGCCGCCAAAACAAACGCCCACTCGTACTGATTCGAGCACCTCGTGAACATGATCTTGTCCTAGAAATGGACTCTCTAAACTCACGACGCAAGTTTCTAGTAAAACTAGATACTTTCCTAGCGCAACATAAGAAAGCACTTAATCTCACTCAGGTAAGTATTCCATAGATTTAAAACAAGTACAAATCTTATCCCTGCATGGAAACTCGCATTTTTTTATCACTTAACTTGTTGACTGTTCCAGCTGTATAAGGGGGTCTTAATTTTTGACCGTTAACATGATTTTACATTATGAGCCTAGCAATATTTCATGGGTTTAGCCCATGAAATATTGCTAGGCAAGGCAAACTTTAATTTTTTCTCTAATTTTCCTCTCAATCAACGACATCTAATACCAGTTTCAAAAAATACCGGAGAAAAATGCATGCAAAAAAGAAATCATAGTCAACTGAAAATGGAGAATATTATTCAAGGCATTCACTGGCGATCAGTAAATAAATGTTAAGTATTGAAAATTTATTTGTTTTATTAACTTTACAGGGCCACCGTGAACAAATACTAGCAACAGCCGAAACTAGAGAAAGGCGGCAACGAAGGTTAGAACATTTCTTCAGGGAAGCTTATGCCATCACATTTGGTTTAGCTCCTGGTGAGAAACGAAGGAGAAATGAAGATGCTGATCCAGAGGTAAAGACTATTCAGATACAATACTAAAATACACGAAACCAAAATTAGTCATTAGATTGAAAATAATATCCATCTTGTTTTCAGTCTATTGTAATGAGGACATCACTATCAAAGAGCGAATTCGCAAGTGCTCTTGGCATGAAACCAGACGCCGTGTTCGTGAAGAAAATGTTTAATATCGTTGATAAGGACAGCGATGGAAGAATTTCATTTCAGGTATATTTTCTTTTGTTTGGTTTTCTATTATCTTTGTGCTGATCAGCCTTTCTCCGACGTAGATAAGTCATCTGGTCTAGCTACAATAAGCCCTATAAGTGTAAAATTTAGGGAAATGAAAGTCAAGATTGCTTCTTTGTCTTAGATTTTAGACCTAAGTTCGTTTATAGAAACAAAAATTATGGGAGCAAAAATTAATACAAATTCAAATACACTTTCCAGGAGTTCTTGGACACTGTAGTTCTATTTTCCCGAGGAGCAACCGAAGATAAGCTCCGTATTATATTCGATATGTGTGACGACGATCGCAACGGCGTTATAGATAAAGGCGAACTCAGTGAGATGTTGCGATCGCTCGTTGAAATTGCTCGAACTACGTCACTGAGGGACGAACATGTCACTGAACTTATTGATGGAATGTTTTCTGTAAGTACCTATGCTTCTAAATTTAATGAAATTATCGCAGCCTAAGTCAGCTTGATCTGCAAGTCATGCACCTGCTCCGGTACGAGGTCATACGGTCATGGCGAGCAAAAGTAAGTAGAAGTAGTAGAACAGAAGTAAGAAATTGGTACGGTACTTCCAAGTTGGCCATTTAATGGCCAAGGTCATTGACTTTACCAAGTCAATTACCATTCCAAAATGATTGAGAAGTCAACGTCCAGATTCTGAATATAAAATCAACTTCGCATTCACATACATCACACACAACAACAAACATTCACAAGAATGACTGTGGAGATTTCTTAAGTAAAAACTCGATTGAACAGACTATGAAAAGACTATTATTAACTGTTTAAATAGAAAACATCTAACTTTAAGAACTCTAGCCGAAAGCTTATCAATTTTCAGGACGCTGGCCTTAAACATAAAGATCACCTCACCTACTCAGATTTCAAAGTAATGATGAAAGAATACAAAGGAGAATTCGTCGCTATTGGCCTGGACTGCAAAGGTGCAAAGCAAAATTTCTTAGACACCTCAACAAATGTTGCCAGAATGACCAGTTTTCACATTGAACCTTCTATGGATCAGACCAGGTAAATAACTATCCTTCGTTTTGTAAGTCAAGTAAGAACGTCATGATATCTTGTGGAAATGTGTTGAAGTACCAACAGATGTTATAATGGACCAGGATGTACTATAACAAAAATACGGTATCTACCTTTCTGTCTTATTTAAAAATTTGTTAATCTTCTCTTATCCCTTACTACGTGGCACCCCTGACTCTGCCTGCGTGGAATTCCGTTCTCATTTGTACATAGCCAATAGCAGGTTATAAGTTCAAGGCTGATCCGTCCAGACGGTGAATATTCAAGGTTGTCACACGCTGACCAAAGACTATTTATATTAGAATACTATATATGTATATATATGGTCACGCCTATATCGCCAAAGGGGCAGGCAAGAGGCATATTATATGTCCACATTTCACCTTTTGTATAATTTGTCCCACGTAATAGGTGGTGAGCAGTATTGCCGTGTTTAAATGAACAGGCGCAGGTTGTGACTGCCTGCTGTTGAAATAAAACCTTCAACTTAGCTTAACGACTGCCATTTTACTGGCAACTGGGACCCATGGCTTAACGTGCCTTCCGAAGCACGGAAACGCTCAAATAAATGTCACAAAGTGATCACATGGATGGTAACCCATCCATGGACCGGCCATAGTGAAAATTGCTTACTGCAGTGATCGTTTACAGAACACTGAGTCCGCGGGGCCACGAGCGCTTCCTCTAATTAGTAGGTATCACATATAATTGTCTTTATCAGTATGTTCATGTTTATACGTTGTATGATTTCAGACACTGGTGCCTTCTAAAATGGGACTACCTTACAACATTCCTTGAAGAAAATCGACAGAACATCTTTTACCTCTTCGTTTTCTACGTAGTTACTATTGGACTTTTTGTGGAGAGATTTGCCCATTACTCTTTTATGTCAGAACATTTGGATTTGAGGCATATTATGGGAGTTGGTATCGCGATCACAAGAGGATCTGCAGCTGCTTTGTCGTTCTGCTACAGTTTATTATTGCTTACAATGTCCAGAAATTTATTAACCAAATTGAAGGTAAATGTGTTTCATTATAGAAATCAGTCTTGTACAAATTCTGTTATCATACACACAAATCTAAAAAAAATTCAAAGTTACTATTGCATGCTATATTGATATCCAATGTGCAGTGAAGCGATCCATAAGATCTAATGTGAGGGTTAAGTGGAACTTGGAATAAAAGTCGTATAGTCGATACAAGTAGATAATATGTTGATAATGTCTTGCTTCCTGAAATTGAAATTGTACCAAATTCTGTCCTGCACAATTTTTGTTCCATAGTGGTCAAGGGTACTTTACTTTAGGTATAAAATATCGGTAGGTACATCGCACCTTTAGATGTGGTTTAATATGTCACTAAGTAAACCTAAACATATTTTAAGTAGATAGAATTTATCTTCCCTTAATAATAAAATTAGATATTTATTAATTTCCTACTTACTGACCTTTTTCATGACCTTGTGCTTGTACTTTAGGATATCGCATGAGTTGTCTGCAATACATTTAATCTACTATTAAATATATCTTTTACAGGAATTCAGCATCCAACAGTACATTCCACTAGACTCAAGTATTCAATTCCATAAGATAGTCGCCTGCACAGCGTTATTTTTCTCTCTATTACACACAGCGGGCCACATGGTGAACTTCTATCACGTCTCAACTCAGCCGGTGGAAAATCTACGATGTTTTACCAAAGAGGTCCATTTCGCGTCAGATTTTAGGCCTGGTATTACTTATTGGGTGTTCCAGACAGTCACGGGTAATTAAAAAAATTCTTTCTTTATTCAAATGTTTGTAAACTTAGTCTTAATACAATACTTATAGTAGCTAACTGAGAAGTTCAGAATTATAGACAAAACAACCTTTACCTTTATCTATGTATCAGTCGCCGAAAAGGTCTGGCCAGAGAAAAACGACTATAATAAAATATTTCCAAATCTGGTTGGGCCAATCCGCCAATATCTGTAACCCTGGGCAAAGCCACAGGGCGCCATTACTGATACCTACTGATGGGCATCTCATCACGGGTTCATATTACATGAAAACCCACCACCAAAAATACAATTGATGAAGATTCCGGAAACTTTGTCTTCTATTCTTGTTTCCATTTGCTCACCTCTAGATACAGACATGTGGTATTTATATGTATAAAATATTTGCAGGTTTATCCGGCGTGCTGCTGTTCATAATAATGTGCATAATCTTCATTTTCGCACACCCCGTGATCCGCAAACGTGCTTACCCTTGGTTCTGGCGAGCACATTCCTTACACGTGCTACTTTACGCACTATGTCTGGTGCATGGACTGGCGAGGCTTACCGGAGCACCTCGCTTTTGGATATTCTTTCTAGGACCCGCTATTATTTACACGCTGGATAAGGTATGTTGTTGTGTGTTTATAAACTAACTTTGATATTTTTCTGAAAAAAGATCAAATTAGTCTAGTGCAGGACTCAAATTCGTGCCCTCCTACCGGCTAAATCTATACGGTCTACAACCGCCTAGGCCAGGAGTCCCATATCTCGTGTTCGATGACTTGCATTTTGCGGTAGAACCACGTGGCCACAAGAATCTTTTCAGATGTTACTCTTTCTGTACTGGACAAGATGAAATTACTAAGTACATGCACTTTACACTCCAGAGCATAAAGCTTAGTTTTAATGCGATAAGTTATTGTTTTGTATATTAAGACACCATGAGAGCCAGAGTGGCCTAGTACTCAAACAATAGCAGAGGACTTAAACTCCAGCTTGAATGTATGCGTGTGACCAATAAATCTAAGCTAATTGTCCGTCAACGCGTACGTCAACTCTACGGACAGCTGTGGCCCGACAGGGAGTTGCCGATCTGTATGTAATACTTTTATTATATTATTCACTAGCTGAACCCGCAACTTCGTTAACGTCACATAAGGTGTATGAAAGGAGAGGTATTTCTTCAGCAGACTCATCAAGCAGCGTGTGAAACTGCCCTGTTTGCTTAATCATAAAAGAGCTTAAAGATTAAGTCTATTTTGAAACAATTCAGTCCGCGCCGAAGGCGTGGCCTGAATTGTTTTGGGTCCAGACAAACAGACAAAAATTCTAAAAGTCATTGTTTTGGGTTCTATTGCGTTCATAAAGCCCCCCTATAATATTTTTTCTTATTTTTCTACCATGTACAGACAGCGACTTGTTATGATTTTATTATATGTATTGATTGATATTGATAGCTGACCCCGCAACCTTGTTTACGTCACATTAGGTGTATGAAAGGAGAGGTATTTCTTCATCAGACTCATCAAGCAGCGTGTGAAACTGCCCTGTTTGCTTAATCATAAAAGAGCTTAATGATTAAGACATTTTAAAAACAATTCAGTCCCCGCCGAAGGCGTGGACTGAATTGTTTTAAAATAAGATAAAGCCAACACGCCAGTTTAGATTTACACTCTCATTCAAAGTAACCGCTACAATTAAAATTTTAAACATATCTTATTCTTAAAAGTGTTATAACTTTTTTATTTATAAATCGATTGACATGAAATAAACGCTAAATGTTAAGTGGAGCAAACCTCAACACAATAAAAAAAACCGCATCGCAATCGATTAAGCGGTTACTGAGATTAGCGTGCAACCGTACAGACAAACAGACATACAGACAAACAGACAAAAATTCTAAAAATCATTGTTTTGGGTTCTATTGCGTTCATAAAGCCCCCCTATAATATTTTTCTTATTTATCTTCTATGTACAGACAGCGACCTGTTACGATTTTATTATATATGTATGTATGTATGTATGTATATATTGATGTATCGATGTATTGATTAAGCCAACATGACAGTTTAGATTTACACTCTCATTCAAAGAAACCGCTACAATTAAAATTTTAAACGTATCTGATTCTTAATAGTATTATAACTTTTTTTTATAAACCGATTGACATGAAATAAACGCTAAATGTTAAGTGGAACAAACCTCAACACAATAAAAAAACCGCATTGCAATCGGTTAAGCGGTTACTGAGATTAGCGTGCACAACCGTACAGACAAACAGACATACAGACAAACAGACAAAAATTCTAAAATTCATTGTTTTGGGTTCTATTGCGTTCATAAAGCCTCCCTATAATATTTTTTCTTATTTATCTTCCATGTACAGACAGCGACCTGTTACGATTTTATTACATGTATTGATGATATTGATATTGATAGTGATTGATTGATTGATATTGATGTTTTGAGTAAGCCAAAACGCCAGTTTAGATTTACACTCTCATTCAAAGAAACCGCTACAGTTAAAATTTGAAACATATCTGATTCTTAAAAGTGTTTTAACTTTTTTTATTTATAAACCGATTGACATGAAATAAACGCTAAATGTTAAGTGGAGCAAACCTCAACACAATAAAAAAAACCGCATTGCAATCGGTTAAGCGGTTACTGAGATTAGCGTGCACAACCGTACAGACAAACAGACATACAGACACACAGACAAAAATTCTAAAAGTCATTGTTTTGGGTTCTATTGCGTTCATAAAGCCCCCCTATAATATTTTTTCTTATTTATTATCCATGTACAGACAGCGACCTGTTACGATTTTATTACATGTATTGATTGATATTGATATTGATATTGATTGATTGATTGATATTGATGTACTGATTATGCCAAAACGCCAGTTTAGATTTACACTCTCATTCAAAGAAACCGCTACAGTTAAAATTTTAAACATATCTGATTCTTAAAAGTGTTATAACTTTTTTTTATAAACCGATTGATATGAAATAGACGATAATGTTAAGTGGAACAAACCTCAACACAATAAAAAAACCGCATTGCAATCGGTTAAGCGGTTACTGAGATTAGCGTGCACAACCCTACAGACAAACAGACATACAGACAAACAGACAAAAATTCTAAAAATCATTGTTTTGGGTTCTATTGCGTTCATAAAGCCCCCTTATAATATTTTTTCTTATTTATCTTCCATGTACAGACAGCGACCTGTTACGATTTTATTACATGTATTGATATTGATTGATTGATTGATATTGATGTATTGATTAAGCCAAAACGCCAGTTTAGATTTACACTCTCATTCAAAGAAACCGCTACAGTTAAAATTTTAAACATATCTGATTCTTAAAAGTGTTTTAACTTTTTTTATTTATAAACCGATTGACATGAAATAAACGCTAAATGTTAAGTGGAGCAAACCTCAACACAATAAAAAAAACCGCATTGCAATCGGTTAAGCGGTTACTGAGATTAGCGTGCACAACCACTTTTCAATTGTTAGCTGAGACACCAAAAATACAATGTACATTTCTACTTTCGCAGTTTTGTATTAATGTGTGTAGTGGAAACCTGGTGACCAGTAACACAGGTAATTTATTACCTAATTCAGGCACCAGAGATCCACAACCAAATTATCTTGTAATTCTGTAAATATAAGAAAATGTAATCCAAGTTTTATTGTTGGTAAATAAAAGAATTTATTTATTTATTTATTTATATTTATAACCGTACAGACAAACAGACATACAGACACATAGACAAAAATTCTAAAAATCATTGTTTTGGGTTCTATTGCGTTCATAAAGCCCCCTATAATATTTTTCTTATTTATTATCCATGTACAGACAGCGACCTGTTACGATTATATTATATGTATTGATTGATATTGATTGATTGATGTTGATATTGATATTGATGATATTGATGTATTGATTAAGCCAACACGCCAGTTTAGATTTACACTCTCATTCAAAGAAACCGCTACAATTAAAATTTTAAAAATATCTGATTCTTAAAAGTGTTATAACTTTTTTATTTATAAACCGATTGACATGAAATAAACGCTAAATGTTAAGTGGAGCAAACCTCAACACAATAAAGAAAACCGCATTGCAATCGGTTAAGCGGTTACTGAGATTAGCGTGCACAACCGTACAGACAAACAGACATACAGACATACAGACATACAGACATACAGACAAACAGACAAAAATTCTAAAAATCATTGTTTTGGGTTCTATTGCGTTCATAAAGTCCCCCTATAATATTTTTTCTTATTTATCTTCCATGTACAGACAGCGACCTGTTACGATTTTATTATATGTATTGATGACAATAGTTTTCGGTAGTAAGAAATAAATAAACACGCCAATAAATATAACACAGTGTACTTATTGCATAATTAGAGTATACTATTCTGGCTTTTTCATTTTATTTATGTTGTCATAATTATAAACTTTTGCGTCTTATTACGTTAATTTACATTGTCAGGTGGTGTCCCTGCGCACAAAATATTTAGCACTGGATGTCCTGGAAACCGAAATGTTACCGTCAGATGTTATTAAAATCAAATTTTACAGACCACCTAATCTCAAATACCTGTCAGGTAATAAGTTATCAATTTAATATTTACTAATACCTTGGTACTGCTTTTATTGTGCAATGGACTAAGCTTCGATATCTTAGAGAATCCGCAATCGTGCTGTTTCCGCATTCGTTTTTCTGATCGGGAATTCCATTTCGGAAACCAAAATATTCCGTTTACATTACTTACAAAATGTTCATCAAGGCGCACCACTTCCTTACTATTACTAAACGAAAAACCTAAGTGGACAGAAAACGGACGAATGCAGTCATTCGGAGTCTCAAATCTGAATTCCTAATCAGAGAATCTAATCCGGAAAATTTTTGTGTCTAGCCCTTCTTAAATATAGAGTGATTGCTAATGAAACACTAGTGTTACCTGAGAAATCATAGAATGTTCTATTCTCCTATCAATAGCCATGCTGTTTCATTATGGCGAATTTATTATTCCTTCCAATTTTTAAAACAGCTACTATGCACTAGAAGATCTTACAATGGTCCTTAAATTTATAGGTCAATGGGTACGATTGTCTTGTACGGCATTCAAAAAAGAAGAGTTTCACTCATTTACATTAACATCGGCTCCACACGAAAACTTTTTGTCATGTCACATCAAAGCACAAGGACCCTGGACGTGGAAACTCAGAAATTATTTCGATCCCTGCAACTACAACACTGAAGATCATCCGAAAATTAGGTGAGTATGCTTACAGCTAAAATCGTCCTACTAATATTATAAATGTGAAAGTTTGTGAAGATGTTTGGACGTTGGTTACACAATCACGCTTTATCGGCTGAACGAATAGTGCTGAAATTTTTAAAAAGTAAAGAAGTAGCTTATAGTCTGGAATAACACATAAGCTACTTTTCATACCGGGAAAATGTTCACACGGGAAGCGGGATCGGGTACCGAATTTCACGCGGGTGAAGCCGCGCACTGCATCTAGTCGTCAAGAAAGCAAAAAAAATGTCCACTATACTTTACGGCCTAGGTCTCTAGGTCCTCGTGGAATTCTGTTCCCGTTTCTGCATCTCCTGGAAACATATTCCAGGAATAAAAATAGTAGCGTAGGTATGTCTTATTTTAGACTAGAACCTGTCCTTGTACTAATTTTCAGCCAGATTCGTTCAGCCGTAAGAGCGTGAAAGAGTAACAAAATGTGCATACATCCACACATTCATACTAATAAACTTTCTCATATATAATACTAGCTGATGCCCGCAGCTTCGCCCGCTTAAAATTTGTTCCCGTGCCCGCTTTCTGTGGGAAAATATTCTCGGAAAAAAGTAGCGTATGTGTTATTCCAGACTATAATGTATCTCTGTACCAAATTTCAGCCAAATCCGTTCCGCCGTTAGAGCGTGAAAGAGTAACCAAACATTCACACATCCACACTCACAAACTTTCGCATTTACTCGTACAATAGATATTAAGATTAGTAAGATCAGCCCAAATTATATATTTTTACATTTTTTAAGCCTCTGTGTATTGATTTTTTCAATCATAAACGGAGTTAATTTCTTTTACCGCCCTTACTCCACAGGATCCAGGGTCCATTTGGAGGAGGTAACCAGGACTGGTACAAATTTGAAGTAGCTGTAATGGTGGGCGGAGGCATCGGTGTTACTCCCTACGCTTCCATTCTCAATGACCTCGTGTTCGGAACTTCTACAAATCGATACTCCGGAGTTGCCTGCAAGAAGGTGATTTTTTTGTTGTTTGAAATTTATGAAGGAATTTCATCTTAGTTAACGTTCTATTTGCAGGTTGCTGTTTAAAAGCTATCTCTCGAATAATGGAACTTTTAATCCTTGAGTATCTCTCAGCCATGACTTAGATACTTTACTCAACGTTCTATCTAGATTTGAAATAAAGTGTTATAATCATTATCGTCTACTGCCATTCAGCAGTCTCACATTTTATAAAGATAATAGTCAAGAAACTTTCATAACTAACAGCTGTCAATTTAACGACAAATTCGAAAACCGATTATTCAGCCTTAGGCTGCTCGCACATTTGTCAGCACCGTACGCGCCGCACGCGCCGTACGCGCCGCATTTTAGAATTCGTTCTATGAAATTGTATGGAACCTCGCACATTACACCCGCACCGTACGCGCCGCATTACGTGAAATGCGGTAGGCATCCGAATAACATTCTGATGACGTCATAATGCGGCGCGTACGGCGCGTGCTAGTGCTCAATGTAGCCGCATGCATGCTCAGTGTTGCCATATATACGTATTTGCCCGTATCTATACGGAAATAATGCTTAAACCGGACAATACATAATACATGCACACGGACTTTTATACTGAGATTCCATTGGGTGGTTCCATGATGGAACTACTGGGATTTTTCGTCCCAGTAGTTTCATGACTTTTCTCTCAAATCGTGCTTTTAGGCGTTTATAGACCTCACTGATCACGAATATGTCAAAATTTAATAAATATTATTCATGTTCATAAGGTCGAGAATTGCTTGCACCTATTTTTTTGAATGGTTATAGCATCTAGATTACAAAAAAGGTGCAAGCAAATTTCAACCTTATGAGAATGCATTATTATCTATTTATCATCAATACATATAATAAAATCGTAACAGGTCGCTGTCTGTACATGGAAGATAAATAAGAAAAAATATTATAGGGGGGCTTTATGAATGCAATAGAACCCAAAACAATGATTTTTAGAATTTTTGTCTGTTTGTCTGTATGTCTGTATGTCTGTATATCTGTTTGTCTGTACGGTTGTGCACGCTAATCTCAGTAACCGCTCAACCGATTGCAATGCGGTTTTTTTATTGTGTTGAGGTTTGCTCCAGTTAACATTTGTTTGTTTTATGTAAATCGGTTTAGAAATAAAAGAGTTATAACACTTTTAAGAATCAGATATTTTGAAAATTTTAATTGTAGGGGTTTCTTTGAATGTGAGTGTACCTAAACTGGCGTGTTGGCTTAATCATAAAAGAGCTTAATGAAATTCCAATAAATTCCACGCCTTCGGCGCGGACTGAATTGTTTAAAAATAGTCTTAATCATTAAGCCCTTTTATGATTAAGCAAACAGGGCAGTTTCAGACGCTGCTTGATGACTCTGATGAAGAAATACCTTTCCTTTCATACACCTTATGTGACGTAAACGAAGTTGCGGGCTCAGCTAGTTTTTAACATATTCGTGATCAGTGATGTCTATAAACGCCTAAAAGCACATTTATAGAGAAAAGTTATTAAGGTCGAGAATTGCTTGCACCTATTTTTTTGAATGGCAATCGCATCTAGATTACAAAATATGGTTGCAAGTAATTTTTGACATTATCAACTTGCTTAATATAGTCCTTTGTTTTAGTGATCTGCATTTGTTTTTTCGATCGTCATTTGTTTATTCGACCGTCATTTGTACTGTCGATCTTCATTTATTTCGCCTATCTTCATTTGTTTTTCCGATCTAGACCTATTATAATAAAGACAAGCCCTAACGTGCACATTCTGCGTTGTGTACACTTTGCGAGTTGTTTACATTTTGCGTTTTGTACATTTTGCGTTATGTACATTCTGCGTTTCGTACATTTTGCTTGTGGTGCTCATTTTGCGTTTTGTACATTCTGTTCCGAGGGTACAATTTGTAAGCAGGCTGAAACGAATAAAGAAAGTATTTGCCATCCGAAATTAAAAACAAATAAATAGACATCCTTGCTATAAATAGAACTACTTGAATTCCTTTTTCCGAGGCAATCTGAAGTGTGTACAAGTGGTGTGTATTTAATTGGCATCCAGAGTCTGTATCCTCGAACCTTTATCTTGATATCTGGATCCAGGATCAACATATACCTCGATGTCCCACTTCGGAATTTGCAAGCAAAATAACTTGGTATTAAAGTGCCCATAAACATTTGTGCAGGTATATTTCCTATGGATATGCCCATCGCACAAACACTTCGAGTGGTTCATCGACGTGTTGCGCGACGTGGAGCGCAAGGACGTCACCTCCGTGCTCGAGATACACATATTCATCACGCAGTTCTTCCACAAGTTCGATCTGAGGACTACTATGCTGGTAACGTATATCAATAACTCTTTTTTTACGGGTATACTACGCCAAATCGAATGCAGATGAAGCTGAAGCGGATGAAGATTACAATATCAATCTTCGATATTTTGAACGTTCGATTATTTGGCATTCGATTTGGCGTCTTTACGTCTGGAATCCATCATGGATGGTATACCTGACTCTTACTGACTAAAGCCTGTGGTCGGGAGATCCGGGTAAGCCCTCTTCTAAGGGGGTTCGGATACTATTCCGCGACATTGGGGGTTGTTTCGGATGTTATTCCGCTTCTTGGGGCATCAATGTATAAATAGGTGAAGCGATTTTTTTTTAAAATTTAGCGAACTTTTACGTTATGGCTCGGCTTTTCTGATTTGTTTATAGTACCTATACATAATAATAACTCTTCATCTTGATGCACTATATCTATTGCTGAAAATTACATTAAAAACCGTTAAATAGTTAAAAAGATCTAAGGGCAAATAAAAAGCATTACATGTTATACTTTGTAAAGATACATGAAGCGCGTCCGCAAAATGCACCGAAAAACATTTAGGATTTTGGAAATATTCAAGAACTTACTTCATTAAATAACACTAAAATGGAACCTTAAATTCCTAATAGATGTAACTACATTAACACCGTGCACTTTTTACAAAATAACTGTTTACTTGCGAAAAATCCTCTGAAAATCATCGAAATTTACCTTTGTCAATTTGATTATTTCTGCTATTTCGATGATTTTTAATAACTTTGAGAGGTGTTTTTTTTATAATGTAAATAATTATTTTGTAAAAAGCGCACGGTGTTATTGAAGTTTCATTTTTTAAGAATTTAAGGTTTCATTTTAGTGTCATTTAATGAAGTGAGTTCCTGAATATTTCCAAAATCCTAAATGCATTTTTTGCGGACTAGCCCCTTAAAGAAGGGTTTCAACACAGTAAAGTTTTCGTAGAAGAAGTCCATAAAGTTTGTTTGTTTTTCCCACAGTACATTTGCGAGAATCACTTCCAGCGTTTATCAAGAACGTCGATGTTCACGGGCCTTAAAGCCGTCAACCATTTTGGGAGGCCTGACATGTCATCTTTTCTCAAATTTGTGCAGAAGAAACATAGCTATGTAAGTTTACGGGGAATTATAATATTTTGCCCCACTATATAAACGATCATTCGATTCGAAGGTAAGGGAACGTTTGTGGCAGTTATATTTATGAGCGTTTCCTTGCTTTAGAAGGCACATTAAGCCGTTCGTCTTGATATTCAACAACAAAACAACCCTAGGGGTTCCTTAAAACATTTCAACAGCAAGTAGTAGTTCTCGAAAGAAGGTAGTGTTATCTTTATTCATAGAGGTCACAAAGTTCCATTTATAAACGTTAATATTATTGCTTCTAATTGGGATTTACTGCCAGATTCGCAAGGCAAATAGTTATAGCCTGTGAGAAAAGAACCCGGCAATTAGAACTCACTGCCACTTCTTCCTAAAGTCCGAATTTACATTCGCAATCTAAATATAGCTGGTCCTTTCAAGGGAAATGTTTACTTGGCACTTTTGACTTTATGCAAAAGAAGGTTCACATTTAATATCTAAAGAAATTTTACTTTACATCAAGTCCTGAATCTTTTGTAACCGATGAGCCGTTTCAATAAATTTATCCTTTTTTTAGTATTTATTATAATTATGCGTGTCACTATTCTTACTATGTAAATTAGTGTTCCGTACATGATATTAGCATATAATTATATTGTATGTATGTAGGTTACCATATCTAATTAATTCAACATTTGCCAGGTATCCAAAATTGGTGTGTTTTCCTGCGGGCCAAGGCCGCTCACTAAGTCAGTAATGTCAGCGTGCGAGCAAGTCAACAGGACGAGGCGTCTACCATACTTCATACATCACTTTGAAAATTTCGGATAACTCGTTTCTTACATCTAGAATTATATAATAAATTTTGAATTCCAACAATTCCTAATTAATTTTCTCTGAGAGAAATGTAAGGTAAAATAGCCAATTGTCGATGTATTAAAAATTTTAGGATTATTTTTGCGATCCTTTTTAGGTGATTGAGATTAGCTAGTACATTAAAAATATTGATGCCTGGCGCTAGTTTACTCTTTTGTAAACATTATTTATTTGTAGGTTAATTTTGTGTAGGTATAGAAAGTATTCATTAATCATCTATTTATTGTTTATGTGAATAAGCCAGGTTTCTTTTAAATATTGTTGCCGCTATTATTAGGGGCTTGTTATTAATTTTCTTTGCAATTTTTATTATCAGTATTAATCTTGCTGATTTTGAGTTACTAAATCTTATAATGTTCTTATTTAAGGAGCTTCGACGTAAAATTTACGCGATTTTTTTCTGCCAATCTCATCAATTGGCTGATTCTCCCTATGTGGTGCTTATATTATGTTTGCTTGTGCAATTGTAAATCCAAATCATAAGTCTTTATAGGCTTAGAAACTAACTTTAATTTTTTTGTGCAATAAAAAATATATTGTTACAAATTGTATTCAAGAACTTAGCAGCTTTACTTGTTTCTTAATTTATTTATTTATGAGTAAACTAAATTCTTAGCTTAATTTACTAAACAAATGCTATTTATAAATAGAGACTTGGTACGATAAGCATCAAAACTATCAAACTATCTGATTTACCGATGAAATCACATTGAAACATTAAGCCCGGTCAAATAAGGCCAAAGTAGGATTTACATAAATTCGTTTGTTTGTACAAAATTGGTACGAATATTTGGAATACAGAATATAAACCAAATCGTCAAAGAATAATTAAAGAAATTTTTTATTTCGCGTAATATGGCTAATATTTTTTTCAAAAATGTGAAAAAAAATATTGTCATCTTTGAACTTTAATTTCTTTTTTAGATATTATAGTACTTCGCAAACTTAATTTAAACTGTACTGAACAGTTGGTACCTACCAATGTGGAGAGTCTATGAATAACTTACTAATTCTCGAAATGGCAACAGAGTCTATAACTATCCAATTTTGCAAGTAACTCATTATAACTATCGCATCAAATATTACTAATCTGTATAACACGGTGATACAAATACATTTGGCAAAAAAGTCTAGAAACGGAACTAATATTTTGCAGGCTGGCTACATTGTCAATCAAAAAGCTGCCAATCATATATGTCTGTCAGTCAATGATGTTATACAATTTGATTGGTGGGTTTTATTGACGGTTGTTGACAACTGGATACTGATTGGTGGTTCTTTTAACGGGTTGCTATATGAACAGCACAGTGGCTCCTCCATTATTTTCCTCTCTTTTTGCCAAGCTGTACTTTTACTAAGTCGCATAAAACTATCTTACATTCTTCTACAACCAAGTATTTAGCTTTTGCTGCTTTGAATTGTAAATGGAAAAGTATTACTTACCTAATGATATTTTTACTATAATAAGTTTACATTTGAATAGTCTACCCGTGACCACGTTAATATGGTTCGCCTATACTTAAGTAGAGGGATTAATAAATTTGATGGCAGTACAAAACATCTATCACGCATCTGAATGTACAAAATATACCTTTAGTTACTTAGAGAATGTAGTGTTATTCTCACTGCGAGCTAAATTGATTTATTTATGAGAAACGGTTTCTTTATAACGAATTATTGTAAATAATGTGTGTGGGAGTGATCGTAATGTAAATAAATATTCAAATAAGTACCTACTTGTTGTTTTCTTTTATTTTCTACAAAATATCCTGTACCTATTCATTAAGTCGTTTTCAATCCCAATGGCAATACTCCTTTTCATCCTTCGGCTACACTGAGACTTCGGATTTGAGACACTATCAGTAGTTTTAACAGACTGTTGTCATTTTTACTGAGAATAAAAGACGAAGTGACAAGAATTTGATGTAAGCGTTAGACCAGTATCTGGCTCACTATTAAGGTGACGCCGGTAGCACAAAACTGAATTAATAGAGATATTCTGGATACCTATTCAATATAAATACCTATTCAATCTACGGCAATATCTTGTTAGGCTATCCAAAGGTAATCCTGCGAGGTAGCCTCACGTTTTCTTAATAGGAGACCTTCAAATTAGATTCTTCTGACACTACGCAACTAGTCAAACAGAATCCTATTAAGTAAAGGGCAAAATTCCATTGCTGCCGCCCCTGAAAGGAACATTTAAGTAAGTGTCTGATTATGAACCTGCCTAGGCGAAATACCACAACGAACATTGGCTAAACAAAACGTGCTAAACAGAAGAAAGATCTTCACATAAAATATCGTTAACTTTATTAATGACTGAGCCAGTTAGGGTCCCTGAGATTTTTGTAACAAAGACGCTGTTGAGGAACATTAAGATTCCGATAATTATAATGCATCTTGCCACTGCTTCACTCATATTTATAAAAGGACCATGTAGGTAATATTTTTATTAAGAGTTTTTAAATTTTGATGAACTGTATTATTCCGGTAATATAAATTGCAAATGACTGACTTTGTGGCGTAGTCGATAGTGTGACGGCCTGCCGCGCTGGAGATCCTGGGTTCGATTCCTGGGTCAGTCCAAATATTTGTGTGATCCACAAATGTGTTTTTCGGAATTTGGGTGTTTTCTATGTATAATATGTACCTACCTATGTATTATAATATAAGTAGGTATGCCTATCAGTCGTCTAGATCCCATAGCACAAGCTTATATTAGCTTAATTTGCGCTTGATGATGTTGTGTGAGATTGTCCACAAATAAATAAATAAATAAAATAAATATTCACGGACATTTCACACAACGCTATCTGATCCCAAAGTAAGCTAGAAATAACCTGCTTGTGTTATGGGTATCAGACCGCGAATATTAATACTTATATACTTTTTAACATATATCATACATAAAAACACCCAGACTCTTGAGACAAACATTTATGGGTCACACAAATATTTGTCTCCGGTGGGAATCGAACCCACGACCTCCAGCGCCGCAGGCGGTATCACTACCGACTGCGCCACAGAGGCAGTCAAAATAGTGATTTATTTTTAAAAAAATACCATTAATCAGATAATTACTTTCAACACCACTAAAATTTAATTACGCTGTGTGATTGTTCCCAGACCGTAATCGTAGTCTATTTTTCGAGTATAATACGAGGCTCCTCGCTCTTAATTCAAAGTAAAAGGTACAGACAATAGCCTTGCGGGCTCGTGACACACGAACGTCGCGTGCGCACTGCTGATTGTACGCTCATTTTATTAAAAAACTAGCAGACGTCACGCGATTTCACCCCGCGTAGCTCCCGTTCCCGTAGGAATACGGAAATAAAATATAATCTATGTTCACCGTGAAGAGTGTAGCTTCCCAACAGTGAAAGAATTTTTCAAATCGGTCCAGTAGTTTCGGAGCCTATTCGATGCAAACAAACAATCAAATCTTTCTTTTTAAAATATTAGTATAGATGTATTGAATAAGTACATTTATTGTTAAAAATTACAGAGAAACACAATTATTACATATCTAGGTATATTTACATTATTATCTACTATCTAAACTAAAGCTAAATAAGGCCCCCGTGGCATTGTGCCCAAAAGACTAGCAGAATTCCCCCTTTCAATAGAAATACCTATTCGTTGAGCGAGAAAACTGCGAGCCCTTGGGTCACCAGTTGACTCCACGAGGAGCTTTTTCAAATTTTTGAAAAATTTTTGCGCATTGGGACCACATGGACCTAGTGTCTTGACACCGACTGGACAAGAACGATGCGATGAGTCGAGACCCTTATATTTATTAATATTAAGATTTTTCAGCCGCTTCCGCTGCTGCACTGGCTTTTAATTTTGTTTTAGGAAGATGGGACGGGGCCAGAGTGTCAACACAAGTTGCATCCCACACCAGGACCCGACCCATCTCCCACGGTATCAAAGTTATACAATCCGGTATTGAATTGTATCATTCATTCGATTCCTGATTAATTGATTGATATTAAAATTTGGCATGCCAAGATGAAATCATCTGCTTGATGGAAATCCATGGCGAAATTTATCGTATGTAGGTCACGTTCTAAGTCCTCAAGTAAGAAAAGCGAAAGAAATAGATATACATATAATAGTTTTATTTAACTGATACTCAAAGACAAATTTTGTTCTGACTAAAATGACTTTAAAATAATGGTATCTGCATAGCTTTTTATTTTCAAAAACATATGTTTTTTTTTTTTTTTTTTTTTTAACGTGAGGGAAAATCCTCGTAGGATGCTATGCCGGACTCTTACCGACTAAAAAAACCTCACGTAACGCCCAACAGCCTATGGTTGAGAGCCCCGGGTAAGCCCTCAGGAAGGATGTCCCGTGACTCCCAACAGACCTACGGCCGCCAATGCGGCCCCGCCCAGGGGGTGGTTCGGGTGCAATCCCGCGTCTATGGGGGGTTTCGGGTGTGACCCCGCTTCTAAGGGGGTGCGTGCGTGAGTGCTCACGTCACGCTGCCGTCATGGGCCTGCTTCTGTAAGGACGGTGAGCGGCCCTCTCACCGTCCTCAGACCCCCGGTCATGGAGGCCGATAGTCCTCGGCGAAGACACGTCGGCGGCGCCCAGGGCGCCGACTGCGGAACTCGGGTGGGAGAGTTCTCTCCCGCACCCGGCCCGCCGCCTCCTTCGCGAGCATGACCTGCTCGCAGAAAGAGGCGGCGCAGTCCCACTTACTCCCGCTGGAGAGCATGGCTCGCACCATGGCCTCAAGCGAGAGGGTGTCCACGCCCAGACCCACTACGAGGACCTGTCGCTGTTGTGCCCACGCCGTGCACTCCACTAGCGTGTGGAGCGCCGTGTCATCGCTGCGGTCCTCGCAGTGCTGACATTCGGCCGTGGTTTCCCGGTGTTTTCGCCACAGATACCTACCGAAGCTACCGTGCCCGGCAAGCATCTGTGTCAACCGGTAGGAGAGAGCACCGTGTCTTCTCTCCAGCCACTCGTCCATGACCGGTCTGACGGCCGCGATTGTGGCGAATCCCCCCTTTGGTTGCTCAAGTCGCATCTTCCATGTCTCCAGGGTTTCCTGGTGGAGCAGGGTCCGCTGGGCCTCGATTTCTCGAGACGCAGGCCTTTGGCCCCGCTCCAGCGCCTCCTTGCGCCATCTGAATAGTGACGCAAGGGCTCTCGCTTCCAGGTCCCATGGAGGGGTCCCGGCTAGGAGACATGCCGCCTCACCGGAAAAATACATATGTTATTCATAAAAGATAGTTAATAAGTTTGTACATTTTCCATAGGACATTTTTAATTAGGTCTCTCAAAAATTTTGTGCGTGGAATTGTAAGTAATTTATTACAGTGGTTAGTCCTCATAACTTGCTTTTACGTTAGAGGTTATTGAACACTAATGACAACAGTCGTTAGTATACTCTACAATAATGTTCCGCTCTAAGAGTCTCAAGATGAATCTCAGGGTTGAGAGTACAAAATAATACAAAACGGAAGTATTAGATGATTGCTGAGACCATTATTATGTCTCAGGTCCGTAAGAAGGTACCATGCAGTTATATACGCCATTATAATAATGTGGTGTATATTAGTTTGTATCCATTATTCACCCTGTGATGTCTCTAAATCAATTAGGTACTTCATAAAATTTCGATGGCAATCAAGCTAACAACCCACGTGATTGACGATAATTGTTATAAGTCCATGGCCCTACTGTGGGCATATTTGTACATTTTCAAAACATGTTACTGACGGCACAGGAAGAACTAATTGCCGAAAGAGTTAAGGATCGAGTTTCACTATCAAAAAATCCGGCCAACCGACTGACACTGCTACCCAGAGATGCTTTGGAAAGACTGATATAAGCTCATCGTGGAATCTAATTATTTATCCTAATGTTTTCATTTATAAATATTCACTGACATTTCACACAACGCTATCTGATCCCAAAGTAAGCTAGGAATAACCTGCTTGTGTTATGGGTATCAGACCACGGTTATTAATACTTATATACTTTTAAATACATACATCATTATTATACATAGAAACATCGAGACTCTTGAGACAAACATTTATGGGTCACACAATTATTTGTCTCCGGTGGGAATCGAACCCACGACCTCCAGCGCCGCAGGCGGTATCACATCATGTTAAAAACCTTCATGGATGCTATACCGGACTCGTAGGTACCGACTAAAACCACACATTCCCTACCACTGCCTACGGTCGAAAGCCCCAAGTAGATGTCCTCGAATGATGTCCCAGGATTACTTATATTGGTATCCTGAACTAAAGTTTCGCAATAGAACGTCGAACTTGACCGCTGATACTGTCCTTGTAGTAAGTGTACGTTAACATACGAGTATGAGTCCTAACTCGACTGCAAGCAGCATTGCTGTCCCGACGGCAAGGCGACAGTACCGCGCATCAGTGAGTGCAGTCGCGACACTGCTGCCGTGTTCGGAATGTATTCTTATAGGTACAAATCTATACAGAATGTATGGGGACCGGTGGTGCGGTCGCGGCAATGCAGCAGACCGCAGTGCTGCTTGCGGTCGAGTTCGGACTCATACCTTGACGCTGTGCGTTCTAAATAACCGTGTGTGCGTCACTTTGAGCGGGCGAACAAATCACCACAGTCCGGTAATTAAGGCCATAACTTAGTGTATCATATTGCACAGTGGCCACTCGCGTTTAGTTCAGATCACTATTGCTTCACAATACATACACTCGATGCGTACTGACCTTCGCTGATCCATGTTAAAAACACCTCTCAATATCTACTAAAAACTGGCAATTGTATCATCGGCAGCTGGAAAAAAAAGGACTAGCGTTACGTTTATTTGAATAAAATAAACGTAACGCTAGTCCTTTTTTTTTCATTGTTTAACCTAAGGGAAAATCCTCATGGATGTTATGCCGGACTCCTACCGACTAAAAAACCTCACGTCCCGCCCAACAGCCTGTGGTTGGGAGCCCCTGGGAAGCCCTGGGAAGGATGTTCATTGGTGCCGTAACAGTAGATTGTATAACAAGGTTGCAAATAGTGTTTTTACAGCGAGGGCGTTACTTTGAATCGCGAGCGAAGTGAAGGATTCTAGAATGGTTTCTTTTTTGTTTTTTTTAATTAGCACAGTTTACTGCTCTGCTGTGCAGCCAACACGTACCAGCCAGTAATTCATACAATTTGCGATCAATTTTTATAAATGTTTTAAGTTCTAAATTCAAATCTCTTTGCTTTGCGCCCCGTTATAGTAGAACAAAGAGATACTTTTCGAAAAGAAGGGATGAAAATATATTTAGAACCATAGAAAATCGTCTATGATCACTTTTCTGCGTAGATATATTTATCAACCACATGGAATGCTATGTCATTGCTGGAAGGGGTTAATTTAACGCTCAGTATAATAAGAATAATATTAAATTCTAAAGGCCTTATGCTGTATCTTACATAAAGATCAAAAAAATAATACCCACTCACTTAAATTGCAATTTTAAAAGTTGTAACCTAGTTATACCTATATACACATTACACATATAACATATAGCACCACTGACATGTGATATCAATATGTATTTATCATAATTGCTTTTGTGATTTATGATGCCTATTAATTTATAAACCCAGGAAGTTAATTAAAAATATTTCACTACTAAAATTAGAGATGTTTGTCTGTATAATAGATATGAACTCGTTAGTTACTACATTACGACTTGCCGCCAATCATCAAATTTATCGCTCGACCTAATTACAGCATTTTAAAGTATTGAATATTCGTGAACAATCTATATTTTTTATAACAGGTAACAACAAAGTTCTTTCTGCCTACCCCGCAAGGGATTTGGCGTGAAGATAGTATAGTATAGTATAGTATAACAAAGTAAAAAAATATTTCTAAACCTAGTAGTACCTAATAGGTACTCGAGACAGAGCGAGAAGCGGAATCTCAGAAATTTGGTCCCGTTTTCACCCTCTGGAACCACGAACCACGACACTGAAACCATAAACTGTGCTAATAGCACAAACATGGTACTTGTGCCCACCGAGTACCCACATCATATAGTTGCATATGCAATTATGTGTTGTGGGTACACGCAGACACACGCGACACCGTTATCATCTCGTGGAAATAACTTTCAAAGTTAACAGTATCCCAGTTTTAAGTCCTGTGTGGATTTTAGTGCCATTTATCACCTGGGTGATGATCTGCTTAAACTCTTCTAAGTTTAAGTCAACATTTTACAAAGATATGTTATAACTAAACTATTATACCTGGCAACTATCAATGTTGTGTTGTGTTGTAAAGACAAAATTGTTTTAATTGCTGTTAATTATCGCTTACTGCCAGTCCGGCCCGATTACCACAGCAACACAAGCCTTCTTGTATTGAACGCAATATATCATGAAATTATTCTTCCTAGTGTGTTATTACCCTAAGTTTAGATGTTCCATGAGATAGGATAAACAACGCTATTGACTACAAAGATTATATCGAAGTAAGAAAGTAAGTGGTTTGAAATATTATGAACAAATTTGGGTAACAATTCTTATCAATAGTATTTCTGGCAGTTTTCTAGCCTAACATTTGTTTCTCCGTCGATTATTAAATTACTAGCTTCGCCCGCGTAAAATTTGTTCGTATACCCGCTTCCCGTGGGAACTTATTCCCGAGATAAAAAGTAGCCTATGTGTTATTCCAGATTATAATGTATCCCTGTACCAATTTCAGCTAGATCTGTTCAGCCGTTCGAGCGTGAAAGAGTAACAAACATCCACACATAGACATTCACAAACTTTCGCATTTATAATATTAGAAAGATTAACCGACAAAAAAATAATCACCGCGAGTTCTGGTGGACAGCTGATCACTACTCAAAACAACCCTTGACAAGTCCCAAAATAACTTATTTAATCAATAAATAATTACAAGATTACTTACTCTTAAATTAATAGAAATACCAATGCAAAAAAATTTTGGCACAGCTATAATACGTCAGCGAGCTGAAATTATAGAAGTTCACCCTATAATTTTATACTGTACTTTTCAAGACAACGGACTTTCACAGCCTGCGGCAATTAAACACAAAGGCGGGTTATAAATTTTAATCAAATACAAGGTTTCTAATACCTAATAACAATATAACTTGACCCCTGACTTATACGGCATAATTTACTTTTGAAAAAGATTTTGCATGTGTTGTATAATTGGAAGTGTCAATCATAATGGCAAACTATAAGAGTGGGTGTAACTCCTGCCAAATTACTAACAACCTACGCAATGCAGAGAAGGGTTATGTGTTTATCAGGCCATGCTTACACGTCTGTAATACAATTGAACTTGTATGCAGAATTATCTCAATGCAATAGTCTTGTTCTGTTTTATTAACATTTTAAGTTGGAGAATAGTATGCCTTATGCCATAGCCATATGCCAGTCTCTAACATGCCATATGCCGTACGAAAGGACAACAGCATGCTAAAGTTATTGTAAACTTGAGCATTCTAGTGCTATTTTTTTACGTGAGGGACAATCCTCAAACGATGCTATGCCCGGACTCTTATCGACTAAAAAACCTCACGTAACGCCCAACAGCCTGTGGTTGGGAGACCCGGGTAAGCCCTCGGAAGGATGTCCCGGGAAGCATTCTAGTGCTAGAGACTACCTTGAATGGCATTTTCTTTTACGAGCGAGGCTGTACTTTGTAAGTATTTGATTCCGGATGCCAGTAAAAAACATGGAATCCTTATGGGCAGCTTGAAAATCTTTTGGAACAATTAGTCACAACCTGACCCTATCCGTTTAACACAACAATATACTCAACACCTATTACGAAATTTAGACGTATACTACGATTTTCGGGGGAAAAGCATTGACAATATAATAAGTACACTTATGTAATAAAAAGCTGGTTCTTCAAATTTCTTTTGGCAACTTCCTGTCTACGTAAAAAAGAAATCGTCGATTCATTATCTGTAATGAATAGTTCAGAGTTGAGTACCTCTATTAATACATCACTGCCAAAGAACAGAAACAGTGTGAATAATACGTTCTTAATTACTAATACGTTTGTGTAGTCAATTAGATGATAGATTGAAGATATCATAATTATTCATAGCCCCGTTGAAAGCAAGCTGGGAGATTCAATCTGTAGGTTCAAAGGTGATTTTCAAGTCGACAGACAGGTTTGAAAATCGACTTCTGTTAAAAAGATATCGGGATCTGATAATAAGGTTATAATTGTAGTGGATAGATCTGAACCAGGCAAATTTGCTGGTTGTGTGGTGACGTGGCCACCAACTTTTTAACCGACTTCAAAAAAGGAGGAGTTTCTCAATTCATCTATATGTTTTTTTTTATGTATGTTATCCGATATTTCCGTCAATTATGTACGGATTTTATTTTTTTTTACTTTTGTTGAATAGGGTTTACTTCTGAGGTGGTCCCATTTTCATCAGGTCAGGATCTGATGATGGGATCCAGGGCAACCACCAAAAATTTCAGGGACAACTAGTGCGTTTGTTGACTTTTTAATTAAATGCTTTAATGTACTACAATTTAATGAAGGTCTGGAGTTGATCTGATGATGGAACCGAAAGACAGTCGAGGGCATTCCTTAACGATTTACAGCAGTTACTTTGTGTTTGGGCTTGATTGATTTATATTGATGAGAACTTTACACCTAGATAGTATATTTTTTGGTCCAGCCGTCACTTAAAATATTGAAGAAAAAAAATTTAATAAGAAATAAAACCGACTTCAAACAAATCCTGAAAATAAAATTTACTTAGCACAAAGTAATTGTATGTTGATTTATTAAATTTTATAGTAAATTTTATTTTTCAGGATTTGTTTGAAGTCGGTTTCATTTTTTATTTAAAGTGTTTTTATAACGGGTTTGGGGCTAAATTTATGAATATTAATACCTTCTTAATTTAGAACTTTAGAACTTATATTCGGGTGGTACCTTTTACCTTGAGAGACTTATAAGACTGGTTTTTTGCAAATCAAACTATTCCTTCTTTCTGTATTTAATGCTAGGTTTATTTTTACCATTGGTAGAAGCGAATTTAATGTGGCCTTCCAACCACTACCGCTCACGCCGTTTGGTATTATCCATTAGTAAGATTATCTCTTAAATGGCAATAAACGATAAAGTAAGGAACGATTAGTTGCACTAAATTACAGTATCGTTGAAATGTACAAATTGTAATCAGAAGTACATTCATATTGGCTAAAGTAAAATGCATTGAAGCAACTCAAAGCAACGAGATTCAAAGAAACCACGGAACTATGTGATGTAAGAAGTTATTAAGGATTATGAGGCAAGTCATTAGCAGCAGCAGATTGTTTATACCTACTTGTTATAATAATATACATTTATGTCCGTGCGTGGCAGAAGTCTTAAGTAGCTGAGGTTTCAAGTGCAAACTGTTTTTTTTTGTTAGGATTTCAAACAAAAGTGTCTATCAGTACAAGCTATCATCATCTCAACCGATTTAATTCACACTGCTGGGCACATCTCTCCCCAAAAGATAAACACAACATACCTATTTTAGTTTACAGAATCTATGACAAACGCTTGCCCTGTCCAGTTTTAATTTATTCATCAGACTTGCAAATATATCTACTTAAATTGCTAAAAGTAGATATGATTTGAGATCAGAAAGTTCACAACTTTAAATATACTTAGGGTATTTAGGCCTATAGGTATAAAGAACAGACTAGCTAAAGGTGACTTTTAGTATATATTGAAAACGACACTTGTACTATTCCACAATATTTATTATTATAAACCTGACCGGTTTGGCTTCACAGCATTTTCAAAGGTCTAGATGGGAGTAATACATTGTCCTTCCATCTAGACCTTTCAAAATGCTGTGAAGCGAAACCGGTCAGGTTTATAATAATAAATATTGTGGAATAGTACAAGTGTCGTTTTCAATATGTGCAGCAAGTTCCACCAAGTGCCGTCAATCAACAGTATAAATAAAAGTGACTTTTAGTCTTATGGTAGCTAGTAAGTAAATTTCTTCAAGCCTGTCGGCCCATTACCCCTGAAGCGGCTTGGCCATGACCATGTTTAAATGTACATATTCCGTCGAACCACGAAAAATAAATTATATTTTTGATGAATAAAAAACTATTTTGTTAGCTATGTCTTACTGTCTCATGATGCAAGTACGAGTAAGTGATAAAAACAATTAATAGTTTAAAAAACTAAAAAAACACGCTTTTAGCACGCACTAAAAATGTTCTATTTTTTATTTTTTCGTATCCCGTTCAGAAATTTTTTATTTTTTTTTAATCCGCCAACTTGGATGTGCGTCATGTTGGATTTAAGTCACGTGACTAGTTTTTCGTATTCCTGACAGCAAACCCTTTCATTTGATACGCATATCATGGGGGTGCATTTCAAATAGCCAATTCGCCATCTTGGATGTCCGTCATGTTGGATTTAAGTCACGTGACTATTTTTTTCGTATTCCTGACAGCAAACCCTTTCATTTGATACCCATATCATGAAGGTGCATTTCAATAGCCTGTCCGTCATCTTGGACGTCCGCCATATTGGATTTATGTCACGTGACTATTTTTTTCGTATTCCTGTCAGCAAACCCTTTCATTCGATACCCATATCATGGGGATGGATTTCAAACAGCCAGTCCGCCATTTTGGGGAGGCCGCCATATTGGATTTGTAATGACGTTTTTTAGCTAGTCATGTATTGTCATCAGAACTCAGAGCGTGTGCTAAATTTCAGCCTAATCGAAGGACGGGAAGTGGGTCAAATTAACATTCCAAGATTTTCTTACATACATAGTTACAAGTGAAGCTAATACATAACTGTATAAAGTGAAATAATACAACCTGCGCCCGGGTCGGCAGCGCGTGTATAGCGCCTCTGGTGTTGCAAACGTCTATAGGCTACGGTTACCAACCTTCCGGTGGGCCGTAAGCTTGTCTGCCACCTAAGTAGTAAAAAAATAATAATAATAATAGAAGCGTGTTTATATCTAAATAGAAACTTCAATTGAAATTAACACCTTATTCAAACTTTTGACCAATAGCTCGTTGTGTCACCTCGCCATTTCATAAAGTTTTGAGAATATTTTAAAGCACTTAGATAGAAAATTAATAAACATTGCACCTGATTGAAAGTGGGGAACTTACCTGGAGGTTAGTTACGACAGGGCTGTGTTACACTCGCATGAAAACAACCCTAAGGTCCTTTTTAAAAAATCCCACACATAGACGAAAATTCTTCTTTTTACAGTACAAATTTATCGAGGACCAGCTTATATCTAGGCGCTGGAGGTTCTGCCGTTCTGGGTTCGATTCCTGGGTCGGTCCAAATATTTGTGTGATCCAGAAATGTTTGTTTTGTAGTTTAGGTGTTTTCTATGTATATTATGTATCTATGTATTTAGAATTTTATAATTATGTATATCAGTCGTCTAGATCCCATAGCACAAGCTTTATTAGCTTAATTGGGGCTAGATGATGTTGTGTGTGAATGTCCACAAATATTAACCCCACTAAACCTCCTTAAAAATGGCCATCAGAACAAAAAAAACGCTAGGTAACTTTAACGCGCATAACCGACGACTAAAAAGTGTTGTACATACTTTTACTAATGAAACTCGCAAAATCACAAAAAAACTATTTTCCCAAAAACCTTAACTAACCTAACCTAACTTTAATATTATATTTATCACTTCAGGGTTAATGGATACAGACAAAGTTCGATCCAACTGAGCTAGGTAAACTCGTAAAAATATTTACCATAGTATCGCACTACATCTCAAAGATCAAGAGACTTATATTTAAGGAAAGATTATTACACCAATATCTGTGCTAATAATATGCAGCAACTATCGTATCTCAGATAGCCTTGAGTCCTTTAGAAACCTTTAGACATCCAAAGACTAGTAGCTTGAATTTCACAACAACTAGCCCAAAGAAGCGCTCGTGGCCCCACGGATTGAGTGTTCTGTTAACGAGCACTGCAGTAAGCAACTTTCTCTACGGCCAGTCCTTGGATGGTGACCATCCATGTGAACACTTTGTGACATTTATTGCTCACATAAATGTTTCCGTGCTTCGGAAGGCACTTTAAGCAGTTGGTCCCGGTTGCCAGTAAAATGGCAGTCGTTAAGCCAAGTTGAAGGCCTATAAGGCTTGAAAATTTACAAAGCAGGCAGTCACAACCTGCGCCTGTCCATCTCAACACGGCAATACGGCTCACCACCACCATTGTGGGACAAATTCAATGTGGGCATAGTAAATGCCTCTGCCTACCCCTTCGGGAATAAAGGCGTGACCATATGTAATGTAGACCAAACATGAGTTCCTTTTTAGAGTTCCGTACCAAAACGGCACAAACAGGACAGATAATACTGAGACTAAGCTGTCTGTCCGTCACCATGCTGAATCCTGTGTACCGTGATAGCAAGACTGTTGAAACTTTCACAGATGATATTGTATTTCAGTAACCTTTATAACTATAAATACTAAACAACACAGAAAAAATCTAAAAACGTGATAACCGTTATTGGTACGGAAACCTCAGCGCGCGATTCCAATTCGCACTTGGCCGATGTTTAAAATACCCATTTATAAGCCTCTGGGGCGGGCTGCAGAGATTCTGTTGGGAATCCTGGGGCTTAAGATGGGCTCCCAACCTTAGGCATTAGGTACGGAACGTGTGGTTTTTAGGCGGTAGGAGTCCGGCATTGCATCTATGTAGATTTTCCTCACGTTAAAAAAGGCTGCAGAGATTGTCGTTGTGAATGGATACCATTCTCCTGGCTGTTGGGATTTAAGACGGCAATTATCTTCAACAAAACTACTGTCCAAAGTGTCAATGTGCAGTTCACTTCTACCTACCCCTCTGTGACATAGGTGTTATTGTGTGTAAGTATGTATTCACTAAACTGCATAAAATGGCAAATTAAAGTAAACCTTGAGTGATACATTACAAGCTAAAAACAGGCTAAGTCTTAAGATTGAATTTACTGATTTTAAAACCGATTTTGCAATTTGATTTGGTAATAGCAAAATAACTTTATCTCGCATAATTCACTTGCTTGCTGGATACTCATACAATTACATTACATAACTCATTAATTTGAAATAATGTAACCCTGCACAATACAATAGGGCAATTGTTCTTACATAAAAGGCAGCAGGGTTATATTAAAGAGATGTACTTGCGCTTGTTTTCTACTAGGTACACCCTTGCAGCATGATGAAAATCTTACGTAAACTTTCCTTCGGAGTTGAGAGGTCACAAGTAGGTACTTGCTTATAAGCTAGGCTTGCTTATAAGTTGAATCTGAATAGAAATGAACTAAGCGATGAGGGAGCACAGAATGAAACCTGAATTATGATAAGTGCCGTGAGTTTCTATTGCCAGGGTGTTTTCTTCACAGGCACGATTGCAAAACTTTGACAACCATTGCGGCTTCGCCTAGGGGTTCGAGTGCTGCCCTGCATCTTTGGGGTTGGTTCGTGCGTAATCCCGATTTTTGGACGTAAAGCGCGAACACTCACCTCAAATTGACGTCGCCACCAGCCTGATAGAAAGCCGTGGCGCATCTAGAGATTGGGGGCCACTTCTGACAGTGGTCCTCAGGTTGGCGGCCCTGTGATGTGCCTCTTCACGCTCCTCTTGAAGAACCCGGGATTGTAAGATGAGGGAAGCACGTGTGCGGGCAGATCGTTCCATGTTTATAGTTCGACAGAGGAACGATCTTTTGAAACGCTCAAACGCCTCTTTTGAAACACCGTTTTGAGTCTGCTGCTGTAATCATGACCTGCTTGCAGTAAGACGCAGCGGGCCACTTACTCCCGCTGGAGATAATGACCCGCACCATGTCCAGACTTGGCACGTGGACCTGGCGGGCTACGAGAGCTTCGCATAAGATATAGTGCATACAATTTTGAAAATAGAAGATCGGATGACGTGTCTATCTTCAAATATAAGCGAAAAAACATAAATAAAAACGTGAACATCAATTACATTATTCAATTTCCAAGATAATAAGTGCAATTTCAAACCATTCAGTAATCATCAAATTTCATTATCTACTCACGTACCTACTGCCTCAAATTAATCTACTAAAATCATATCGTAAAAGTAATAAAACGTTGTATTACAACCTATTCAGTTATAAAGTAGTGGGCAAACAGAACAAACGATCCATGTCTACACTGTAGTCGTGTGCTCTACGCTCTGTTTACTTCTGAGCAGGTTATATAAGATACTTATTTGTGTACGAATTCATGTAAACTAATACAGGCCAACTCGCTTTTGT
This sequence comes from Miltochrista miniata, assembly GCA_933228765.1. Lineage (NCBI taxonomy): Eukaryota > Metazoa > Arthropoda > Insecta > Lepidoptera > Erebidae > Miltochrista > Miltochrista miniata. The sequence goes on along the minus strand of OW121757.1, from coordinate 15,475,671 downwards.
GACCTTTACCTAAACAGAAGAAAAATGGTTACTATAACCGATGTTTTATAACTGTAATATGAATACATTATGATTATCAACTAGGTATCTTACTACTTATAAAAATTTAAAATATTTAATTAATTACACAAAACCTAAATGATGAAATAAACGAAAATATTGTATTTCTACTCTGTAGCTCAACAAAACAAAATATTTACACAATTTGCGAAATTTACGAATTAATTATTGTGGGTAATTTTTTACACAGCGTCATTTAATCCTTACAGATACTTACCGGGCACGGTACCTTCGGTAAGTATCTGTAGCGAAGACACCGGGAAACCACGGCCGAGTGTCAGCACTGCTAGGACTACAGCGATGACACAGCGCTTCACACGCTGGTGGAATGCATGACGTGGGCGCAACGGCGCCAGGTGCTCGCGGTAGGTCTGGACGTGGACACTCTCTCGTTCGAGACCATGGTGCGAGCCATGGTCTCCAGCGGGAGCAAGTGGGACTGCGCCGCCTCTTTCTGCGAGCAGGTCAGGCTCATGAAAAAAGCGGTGGGGCAGAAGCGGGAGAGAACTCTCCCACCCGAGTTCCGCAGTCGGTGGCTTGGGCGCCGCCGACGTGTCTTCGCCGAAGACTATCAGCCTCCATGACCGGGTGCCTGAGGACGGTGAGTGGGCTGCTCACCGTCCTTACAGAAGCAGGCCCATGACGGCAGCGTGACGTGAGGGATTCACGCATGCCCTCCCCCCCCCCTTCCTATGAAGCGGGATCACACCCGAAAACCCCCCAAAGACGCAGGATAGCACCCGAACCACCCCCTAGGCGAGGCCACAATGGTAACCGGTGGTCTGTTGGGAGTCCTGGGACATCCTTCCGAGGGCTTGCCCGGGGCTCCCAACCGTAGGCTGTTGGGCGTTACGTGAGGTATTTTAGTCGCTAGAAGTCGCATGCCATGAAGGCACAATAGCAGCAATTAAGGATTTTCCCTCACGTTAAAAAAAAGCGCCGTTTAATCGAAACTAGGATCGAGATAGGTCGAAGCCATATACACTCGAGAGCAATGAATCCGGGTCACTTAAAGAATGTTAAAAATCTCGGAAACTAAAAATGATAGGTTAATGCAATAAATTGTATTTAATAGACAATGTCATACTCCTTAAATGAAAGTAAAAAAAATATGAGTCACCATACATTTTATTAACACAAAATTACATAAAGAAAAAACTGCTGATCTCTCCTTAAAACAAAAATAGGAAACATGAAATTTTTGAACTTTATTACGATTTTCTTGAATTTTAATACTTCGTATTGCCTCCTCGTGCTTCCATTACTGCGTTTACGCGGTTTGGCATGCTGTACACCAAGTTCCTTATACGATTTTGGGGAATATTCTCCCATTCCTCTGTGAGTGATTTTGAGCTCACGAAGCGTGATTTGGGGAGGGTTTCGTTGTTTTACGCATCTGCTTAGCTCGTCCCAAGCATGCTCGATCGGGTTGATATCCGGGCTGCGCGCTGGCCACTCCATACGAGTAATGTTCATCTCTTGAAGGTAGTCATTCACAATCCTACCTGTATGAGGTCGGGCATTGTCATGCATAAATATAGCATCCTCACCTAAATTGACCATAAATGGACCAACGTGATCATTGAGGATTTCTTCCACATATCTTACGCTAGTTAAAGAGCCGTTTTCTATGATCACCAGCTCTGTGCGACTTTCAGAAGAAATTCCGGCCCACACAAGTACAGACCCACCACCGTAGGCTACTTTTTCTTCGATGCATGCTTGCTTGAATCTTTCCCCTGGTCTTCGATACACTCTGTGTCTTCCATCGTGCTTGTAGAACATAAATTTTGATTCGTCGGAGAACATAACTTTTGACCAATCTTCAATACTCCAATTTACGTGGCTCTGGGCATACCTTAGTCTCGAAATACGATGCCCACGCTCCAGTTTAGGGCCGTTTGCAGGTCTAAGGGGTTTTAAGTTAGATTCAGCAAGCCGACGTCTTACTGTCCATGCACTTGGGTTACTTCCTCCGAGGCGTCGAAACTGATTGGTGAGTTCAGTTCCTGTGAGAAAGCGATTTCGAAGCATGGTGTTCACCAAGTATCGGTGTTCTCGTTCTGTGGTACACCTGGTTCTGCCCGTTCCTGGTCTGCGTAGGTTAGAACCAGTTTCTTCGTAACGTCGGAGAACTCTTTGTACTGTTGACAGCGACACACCGACAGTCCTGGCTGTATCGCGCTGACTCCGGCCGGTTTCCAGCATTGTAAGTATTCTGGTGCATTCTTCAGGCGTAAGCGACATAATTTCAGCTTGATTAATGAATATAGAGCACTATCAACATGGTTTATGTACCCACATAAATGACAGATTACAAACAAAAGCAACACCAAATGCTGTAATTTCGTAGTTCCATCTTCGAAAGTGGCCCTTTTTCAAATTTGATTTTTTTATGATATAACTTTACAATAACTAAGAAGTTTTAATACCTTCATTTAAGGAGTATTACATTGTCCATTAAATACAATTTATTGCATTAACCTAGCATTTTTAGTTTCCGAGATTTTTAGGATTCTTTAAGTGACCCGGATTCATTGCTCTCGAGTGTATTTGTTTCGACCTAGGATTTGAATATTACGCCACAGAGAAAGTCAAATTTAAAATATACAAAACAGGATGAGACAGACCAAAGGAAGAAAACATTTAAAAAAAAGTCATAAAAATTCTAGGTCTTTCAAACTTTCTACCAAATTAATGTCTACTCTGTAGCCCTGTCTGAAAATGCTGGCAAATTTGCAGTTTAATAATAGTATTTTTTCTCATCGTTGAATCTATCCGAGATACACTAAACTTTAATAAACCGGCCAAGTGCGAGTTGGACTCGCCCATGAAGGGTTTCGTAGCAGCAAGTAACGTAATATAAAAGTTCTTATAGTTCGTTGTAACTTTGACTGATGTTTTAACACGTTCGCAGTGGTAGTGATTTACTAACCGGAAATTGCGGTTTATGACGTATTAAAAATAAACTACCAGCTCTATCTCGTTCAAACCAATTTTCGTTGATAGTTTTTATGGCAATGTACATCTTTTTTTTTTTATATTTATCATTCTCTTAGTTTAGAAGTTAGAGGGGGGGGGGGACACATTTTTCCACTTTGGAAGTGTCTCTTGCGCAAACTATTCACTTTAGAAAAAAATGATGTAAGAAACCTCCATAGCATTTTTGAAGATCTATCTATAGATTTGATGAAAAAAAAAATTAGAGTTTCAGTTCTGAGTACGGGGACCCCCAAAATTTACCGGGTTGGTAGTGCGTTCTGCAGGGTCAACACAACACGGGGGGTTCGTTGATTTTATTAAATAAGAAATTAAAATATAAGGAACGGAAAGATGTTGTGTCCCTCTCTGTAGAGTGTACAGTGAAATATCGTGCGTAGAATTGGAGCAATTCATAGTAGTATGCGTATATAAACCTGGAGTCTCACCCTTTTGTGAGTTTGAGGAAGTAATGGATAAAGTGCTATTTAAACTTGGAAAAACTAATAAACACCTAATAGTGTGCGGTGATTTTAATGTTAATATACTTATAAATACGCGTCAGACCAATGATATCTTAAATTTATTTAAATCACACAATCTCACTAACTTATTTTTAGAGCCTACTAGATATTGTGATACAACAGCTACTTGTCTGGACAATATATACAGTGATATGTTGCCAGAAAGTAAGAGTATTATAAATAAGATAAAATCAGATCATACTGGGCAAATAGCATCTTTCAAGATCACAAGAGAAAAAGTTAAAAGACGTAAAATATTATGTAGACCAGTAACTAGTGACCGCTTGGAACGTATGCGAGTTGGACTTTGCAATAAACTTCCATTTTTAGACACTGGCTTAGATCCAAATGTAATGTATAAGTTATTTTTATGTATTAAGTTATTTACAATGAGTTCAACTCCGTATTCAAGTCTAAGGAAGTCACAATCGGTGATAGGCCAGCCTTCAGTGAATGGGCCACTGAGGATATACATAAAAGTAGACAAAAACTGTATGAACTATACTCAGAAAGACAGCTTAATAGAACAGATGAATTTCTAAATTATATTAAAACTTATTCAAAAAAGTTTAAAGCAGACTGCTTAGCAGCCAAAAGAAAGTATATAAGTAATAAAATTCTCAATAGTGTAGACAAAGTTAAATCTACTTGGAAAATAATTAACGCAGAAAGAGGCCAAGCAAAATCGAATGATAATAATTTTAAACTTAAAGTAAATGGTAACATAATTACAACAGATGCCGAAGTCGCTAACGAATTTGAACAATTTTTTTCTCGAATTCCAGTAGATTTGACCAGAACCCTAGGTTCTTCTACCCCAATAGCAGAATCCTTGTTAAAAGCAAATGTTCCTTGCTGTAATGAAATATTCAAATTCAGTAGAATTAGTATACACACTATAATAAAAACTTTTAAATCTTTAAATATTAAGAAAACGGCTGACCTCTGGGGAATTTCTGTACATTTAGTTAATTCGTTAATTGAAATGGTTGCCCCTGAATTATCAATAATATTTAATAATTGTGTTGATAGTGGTGTGTTTCCTGACTTAATGAAGTTTAGTAAAATAACTCCTCTGTTTAAATCGGGTAGCACCTCAGATCCGTCCAATTTTCGTCCTATTTCTGTACTACCCACGTTTAGTAAAATCTTTGAAAAGGTAAAGCTTAATCAAATGCAAAATCATTTTAATACCAATAACTATTCCATACTAAACAATTCGGTTTACGCGCGGTCGGTCTACCACGGATGCTGGAATCAAATTGTTAGAGTGTATATATGAGGCTTGGGAGGAGTCGTATGATGCTTATGGTGTATTCTGCGACTTATCTAAGGCCTTCGATTGCGTCCAGCATCAGACTTTAATTCAAAAACTTGATCATTATGGAATCCGCGGGACGGCCTTGGATTTAATTAGTTCTTACCTTAGAAATAGAGTACAGAGAGTAGTTATAAATGGTAAACAGTCAAATGGTTCTGCTGTAACAATGGGGGTGCCTCAGGGTTCAATTCTGGGACCTTTTCTATTTTTAGTGTACATAAATGATCTCCCTCCTCCACCTTATAAGAGACGATCACGAGGTAGTTTTGTTTGCTGATGACACATCTTTAATATTTAAAGTTGAACGTGGACAACGCGATCTTGACGAAGTAAACAATGCCCTCTCTAGGGTAGTCCACTGGTTTAACGCTAATAATTTATTGTTAAATGAAACTAAAACAAAATGTATTAGATTCACCTTGCCAAATTTTAGGCTCGTTAACACCAGTATTAAGATTAGGGATGATCAAGTAGAATTGGTCGATGAAACTGTCTTTCTGGGCATAAAGTTAGACTCCAACTTGCAGTGGGGGCCTCATATCGGGAAAGTCTCGGGCAGACTGAGCTCTGCAGCCTATGCCGTTAAAAAGATCCGACAACTGACAGACATTAGAACAGCGCGTCTTGTCTACTTTAGCTATTTCCACAGTGTCATGACCTATGGCATACTATTATGGGGTAACGCTGCCGACATCGAATGTATCTTTGTGTTGCAGAAAAGGGCTGTCCGGACTATCTATGGTATGGGGTTTCGGGAGTCATTAAGAGAAAAGTTTAAGGATATCAACATCCTTACTGTGTATTCACAGTACATATATGAAAACTTATTATATACTCATAAAAATAACAGTAAATTTATTAAAAATAGTGATATCCATAACCTAAACTTAAGAAATAAGAATAAATTGGCTGTACCTAGATTTAGGCGTAATAAAATAAGCAATTCTTTCGCGGGCAATTGTATTCGAATGTACAATACATTGCCGACAGCCATAACAGGTTTGTCAGTTAATAAATTTAAAAAACTAGTAAAACTTAAATTGTGCCAGAAAGCTTATTATAGCATTAAAGACTTTCTAGAAGACAAGACTGCCTGGCAGTGACACGAATTGCTCCTTTCTACATTTAAAAAAACTGTATTAGATACTAAGATGAATAAGAGGGACCGGACTGAGTTTCTTGGGGTGTTCTTCTCAGTCTGTAGCATTTCCGAACCCCCGGTAGAGTCACAAAAATTTTGACAAACCTAAATAATTTTTTAAAAATTTCAAAGGGAATAAATTTTATTTTATTTTATTTTATTTTATTTTATTTTATTTTATTTTATTTTATTTTATTTTATTTTATTTTATTTTATTTTATTTTATTTTATTTTATTTTATTTTATTTTATTTTATTTTATTTTATTTTATTTTATTTTATTTTATTTTATTTTATTTTATTTTATTTTATTTTATTTTATTTTATTTTATTTTATTTTATTTTATTTTATTTTATTTTATTTTATTTTATTTTATTTTATGTTATTTTATTTTACTGCTTTTTTTCTAGTTTTATATAAGAATCTTAATGCGGTTCACAGAATACATCTAGCTACCAAGTTTCAATCGCATAGACCTTATAGTTTCGGAGAAAAGTGGCTGTGACACACGGACGGACAGACAGACGGACAGACAGACAGACATGACGAATCTATAAGGGTTCCGTTTTTGCCATTTGGCTACGAAACCCTAAAAAGGAAAGTTAAATAAAACGCCTATTCAAAATTAAAGTAAAGTCATCAAGCCTCAATTTTTTTAAAGCACTACTGTTGTATTCTTGAAAAATACAAAGTTCGTTGACGCCCGGTGTGCCGGTAACCTGTTACGTAGTAGTGAAAAGTCAGCGGAAAATTTATCGGTGCGGATGTTCTTTCTACACGAGTGCCTCTGCATACTTCAATAAAACTCGCCATATTTCCTGATTATACTGTTTGCACAAGGAAGTTCATTGAAAATTAGCAATTACCTAGCCATGATGTAAGAAGAATTGAATAATTTTACATTTTTATTGTGTTTTAGTAGGTTTATTCATACTTAGTGGGTCAATATTAGTTAATTTATTTTAAACTTGTAAAACGTGATTATAACGTGCTAAACTGGCTCCTAAGCTATCAGCTATAAATTTGAAAGCTACCGTTTATTTATCGATTGGTGACTAAAGAAAGAAATGACTAGTCGTCCCTTTCTAACACGCTTTCGTCGGCGCCGGTGGCTGCGCCGGCGACGCCGAGGCAACCGTGGTAAGGTGCGCGACACTCAGCCGGCTTTAGTTTTCAGTGATCGCGCGGCGACGGCGCTCTCTGCCGGCGACCTCCGAAGTTTCGCAACATTTCCTAGTGCTAGTGATGTGCAAAACTAATACGAGTATCCGCCGGAAGTTGACGGCGAGTACCGAGTAGTGTGACGTCACCAGGAGTATTCGCAAGGGCATCGCACGCTCGATCTCCGCAGGTGAATACGATCAATTACATCTGTAGATGGTGGTTGCGGTCGCACAGCCGCACGCTGCGGCCCCAGCTCGACATCCTTGTCCTCAATCACAATTATTTACGGTAGTTCTTATTTGAATATTACAATTGTCACCCTGAATTATAATAATACCTATATTATGCTGACAATAAGTTGTTCGTAATTCACTATTATTTATTCTTGAAGTGACATTCAAAATAAACGTTTTTAGTATTATGGTATCTAATATTATAACCGTTTCAAAATTGAGTGGTATGCGACCTTTGAGAGATCTAACATCCAATTAGTGAAATATTTATTGGAGCTAGGTTTATTTCGGTGGGTAATAGAAAACGTGATTGAAAACATGTAGCATATAGATTTCGATTTACGACATTGGAGTATAAACAATCAATCATTTTCGAGACATCATAACCGCTACGTGGTTTGCTTTGAGAATTTATAATTTGAACAACTAATTTACCTCAACTTACCTACTGTGGTTGCGGAGTGAGATTTTTTAGTCTAGTCTTTTTCTTTAATCAATGCATAATGCTACTGTAATAAAAATAGCTGAACATCTTATAATATCGTAAACAAACAAAAAGGAATATGATAAAACAGTGTACTGCTGCATGTGTTGCCATAATGAGTTAAAGAACGTTTAAAAAAATACTTACGCTATGCTCAGGGTAGATTCCCATTGTCAATCTATACTAAAAGCTTAAGTAATCTTTAAACCTCTGAATACGATACTTAATGAAGTAAAGCCATGTCACAATCGGCACACAGTAATTGACCACAAAGAATTTAGCTGTGTGGTCACAAAGTGTCAAGACAAACTGACCGCAGCCGAAGCTAATATGATTTAATCAAACTGTTGTAAGACTGTACCGAGATTAGATCTAGTTGGTTGTTTTGTAAGAATGCTATGGGTTCGATACTGTCGCAACTGGGGCCGCGAACTGCAGTGACAGCGCAACCTGTACACTTTGTCTAGGGGTATTGGGGCGACCAACTTGACATGAGATTACGAACTCCACAGTGATGCTTTTTGATTTAAAATGTGTGTGAGAGTTGGTTATTATATTCTATACCAAAATCCTTGTTGAACATATATTTGCCCTCGTATTTATAATATTACTAGCTGACCCGCGCAACTTCGTTTGCGTGATAAGTGAAGAACGGCTCGACCGATTTTGTGCAAACTTCACATAAACCATCTACTAAATAGTCCGAACAAAGCCTAAACATTTGGTTTGGATAGGTGAGCCCGTTCTTGAGTTATAAAATTACAACGAAAAGTGGCATTGATTTTTATATATATAGATTTCTGCCTAACATCTCATACTTAATCCTATCGAAACATGGATTCTTTTTTGTCTTCACATGTGACTACAATCTTTACTCCGTATTACTCACGCGACATCATACCTACATTGATATTACGCCTATAAGTAGCTATGTCTACTTCCTACTTCTTCGATAAAAAACATTTTGTTGGCCAGTTTTCTCTCTTCACCTCCCATTTTCAGATTCCATTATTCCAGATTCTACCATCAGGTATATTATAATCTCGTCCCCCAATAGCTAACAATAACATGTGCAATAAATAAAGTATCATGAAGTATCTTACGAAAAATATTAACAAAACTTATCAACTGCATATTGCACAACGCATATGAAACAAACATATAATTGCAGATAGCAAATGTGAGCCGCAATGATGGAATGTATGGTGCAAGCGCAACAATAGAAGAACATTATAATATGAGACATTTTAAAACCTAATTGTGTGAAATGAAACGGTATTTTGCATACTAGAGGATGTCCAAGGCTCCGCGGCACTAAACAAGATTTTCGCACAAACATCTCTTCCCGAGGGAATGAAATGTTTAACGGAGACGATGATGACGTTAAAACGTTTGCTCCGCTTGCTCACACTTACCTATATTTTCTTCATGCTAAAAGCTACTTATACTCTGTAAAATATAGCTTGATCTCTGTGACAGTTATATTAACGTTAACAAAATTGCCTTTTATTTCAAAGGCATAAAGTTGTTATTTACAGTTTGCACCTCTGTGTTCTCACTCTCTTCATTTCAACCACAAAAGCTTTATGCCGTTGACATAAAGTTTATTCTTGCTTACGTTTGTAGAAATGTCACAGAGATCAAGCTATATTTTACAGAGTATAATAAATTACCTGTCTGTGTGACTGATTCTGAGGCTTGCACTAGAAGATCCCACTTTAATGAGATAGAGGTTTCTATGTAAGTATAGGTACATATTTCTTGTCTTGCCGATACTCTGCGTTGGACATTTTTTTATTTTAAGTGTAAACTTGCCACGTAGGCTATAATTTTTATTATTGGTATTATTTTATATACCGTTTCAATCTCCAACCACCATGATAATTGATTTAAAATGTTTGCTGAAGTCTCAGGTTGTATTTCCGGGTCAAATCAAATATTAGATTGTTTTCTAGGTATTTAATATTTGGCTTGTACTAAGTTAGCATAAATACACATTAGTTAGAAGACTTAGAAGTAGAACCAAGGAAGTAAAGCGCGCTAACGATTTCAAATGCCATATTGCACTAAACAAACTTTGCCGCCCAAATTGTAAAACATACCAACGTTTACGTGACACGCTCGTGCATGTAATAGTTTATTTATATTTAAATTACATAAATACACGTAACAATAATAACTCTAAAAATCTGTTATTACGGCAAGCTTTTAAGGTACATTTCCACACGCAACTGATATTATGGGCGCTGTACGTTTGCGGCGCGGAAGCCGCGAATGGATATGGTAAACTACGGTTGACTATGCGCCTATGTGGTCATTCACTGTAAAATATGCGCCTGAGTGATGATCAGGTTTTTTAACGTGTGGAAATCCTACATGGATGCTATGCCGGACTCCCACTGACTTAAACCACACGATGCCATGTATATCTACGGCTGGGAGTCCCGGGTAAGCCCTCGGATGGATGTCCAGGGGTTCCGACAGTGATGATTAGGCTAAAGACCGCACTGACTAAAACTAAGATATGTACTTGAATTTTAGAAATAACATCATTTGACTTTCCTGTCACCTTCTTCCTAACCATGCGTTAACTTTTCAATAAACCATACCTAATACATTTGTTCAGACGTCAATTGGAATAGAATGTGTGATTCCGAGATCCATAATGTACATATAGAGACTCTAAAGGATCCTTGAATCACCTTACCTAATTTTCAGCCAGTTCTGTTCAGCCGTTAGAGCGTGAAACAGTAAAAAAATCGACCAAGTGCGAGTCGGAACCGCGCACGGAGAGTTCCTTAAATAAAACTGCAAAAACACGATTGTTGTATGGGAACCCCCGTTTTTGTCTGATTTTAGTGTTTCTTGTTATAGCGGCAACAGAAATACATCATATTATGTAAAAATGTCAGCCCTCTAACTATCACGGTTCTTGAGATACAGTTTCGTGACGGATGGACAGACAGACAGCGAAGTCTCATGAATAGGGTCCCGTTTTTACCCTTTGGGTACGGAAACCTAAATACATCAAGATATCTACTTGGCTACACATACACACTCAAACTTTCCCATCTATACTTCTATATCTATCTATACTTATAATAAAACTGTTGAGGGTCGAGAGTCTGTACATGGAAGATATTTTGAAAATTTTAATTGGAGGGCGTTCTCTAATCGATACTGAAGCCGAAAATGTAATTTAAACTTTTCATGTCTGTCTGTCTGTCTGTCTGTCTGTCTGTCTGTCTGTATCCCGAATAAGTATCACGCCGAAACTACTGAACCGATTTAAATGATACTTGGTACACTTAAAGCTTAAAGCCCGAGGAAGGTTCTAGGATACTTTTGATCCCAAAGTTTCGCGCGGTTCCTGCGGGAGAGGGGATGAAAGATAAAATGGTTTTTCAGTTGTTATTTCTCAACGTGTGATGCGATTCCAAAAATTTTTCAGTGTTATAAAGGGAGTACTTTAAGGATTGTTTCACACAATTTTCAATGTTGAGGGTTTTGTAGTTCAGGAATTAAAGGCATCTCAACTTTCGCAAAACCTAGAATTCAAGGGTCTCTTTGATTGTGAGGGTAATTCTAAACGGGCGTGTTGGCTTAATCATAAAAGAGCTTAATGATTAAGACTATTGTAAAATAATTCAGTCCGCGCCGAAGGCGGGGACTGAATTGTTTTAGAATAGCCCTGAGTCTGATGAAGAAGGACCTCTCCATTCACAAACCTTATGTGACGTAAACGAAGTTGCGAGGGTCAGCTAGTTTATAATATTAGTAAGAAGTAAGATAATTATGATTATACATGCGTCATTCTAGATTGTATTCGAAACCCTCACTTCTTAGTTCGTCTTCCACTTTCTTGCTAATGATGTGCGAATTTATAATGTAACTTTACTTTTTATTTTAACAATAGAATATTACATTAGGCTAGCACGTGCAGAATAATTGCAAGTAAATTAGAACCTCACATAAAGTCAGCAACATAATAACGTGGCTTGCGTGAGTTGCCAATAAAGTTGCATTCTAATGATTCAAATGACTTTATTCATTTGATTGGATATCTTAATTTGAATGCAATTGGAATAATGATAGTTAAAGGTCATCAGCACATTACTAAAGATTCCGTCTCATTCTAACCTAAGTCCCGGTTATAATGAAACACCCGATTTGAAAATTTCTTTGACTTTCCGCCAGAAGCAGGAGCCTTTCCACCTCCCATTAATAGTAAGCGTTAGTCTATCAGTTGGTGTAGCATCTTAAAGGTACCTTGATTTTAGTCCCTTAGATACATAATTTGTGACCTTTTTCCACCCAAATATTCTTTCGTATGAAAACAAAAGATTTATAGATCAAAAGTTGAAATCATCGGTTTCATAGTCATGCGGTTTCTCACCCGCGAACGATTGTGGACAGTATATCTGTTGTAATAAAGCTAATCTCAAGCATTTTTTAGTATTGAGTACATTGAGTTATAATGAGTATCCATTTTGTAATAAGACTCACACAGTCGTATAGTCATAAGTTACATACTGATCGCGTAATTTTTCGTTTAATGTAGTTTCTAGTATTACTAGACGTGGTAAATGCTGACATAAAAGTAATTAATAAAACAGTGTTGCAAATCTGACACAGGATAGGCTGTCTTATTGCCTGTTATAAACGTGTGAATAAAACACGAGTTTTATTTTTTTTTTTGAGTGTGGCGTTGTTAATGTTGTCGTTATTGATGGATGGAAGAGGTAAAATAAATGTTCGTAATTTGGTATCATTATTTACCTCCACCTGAATACTCATAATGTTTAGCAGGGTGACAAAATGTCTAAATCTAAACACAAAGGCTTCTTTTGAATACAATATTATATCGTTACTTGCTTTGGCACCTTCAGTCTGTGGACGTCTATAAAATAACACGAATTTTCTATTCACTATTTCTCCACAGAAACATTTTTAGCATAACCAAAATTATATCAATTTCAATAAGGTTTTTCAGGGTCGGCAGCGCGAGAGTAGCGCCTCTGGTGTTGCACACGTTCATAGGCTGCGGTGACCACCGGTCTTTCTGGTGGGCCGTATGCTTGTCTGCCACCTTAGTGGTATTAAAAAAAAATGTATGTTCTTCCTTACCAAATAACATCATCAAGTACATAGATAAATAATTGATTGATTCATATTCCATGCGACATTTTGGGCTGTTCTAAATATTCTAATAGTCAACGCGTCTTCTATTGTAATTCTAACTCTTTGATATTCAGCACACATTTTAGAATACAATACGCCTTTCTATGGTAATATAGTGTTCCTATGGCATACAGTGTTCATTGCACGCAACCATGTTTTTACAACCTTCAAAGTACGCTGAGGTTGCAATAAAAACTTTCTCTTTGTTTCATCGTCTTTGATTTTGCAATTTATAAGTTGTTTTGTTTCATTGAATATTGCAGAATGCACTTGGCGCCAACAGTGTATTGTACAGAAATTGAAATCTCATCTCTCTACGTTGACTCGAATCAAGTACCACAGCGTCCAAGGAACGTCCAATTCCGGGGCTCTTGACCTGGTTCAAATGAATTTCCTTTTTTATCTTGCGACCCGGTTGCAGCAAGGCGGAATACTGTGGTGGTGGTTTATTTGGTAACTTTCCGCTTAGAACTAGGTATCCCAGACAGAGTCACCCTGCTGGCCCTGGAGCGGTGTAGCGAAGCATTCCAAAAAGGATTAAAACTAAAATGTCCTTCGATACGTACAGCTATGTATAACCCGTGTGGGGCGACGAGAAAATGTTGCTACCCCAATTCATCACGAGGGTGCCGTAAGAGACGACTAACTGAACACTTTCGCAAAACGATCTATTGCGTAGAGAAGGAATAGATCGTCGCGCCTGTCCATTTCAACACGGCAATAGGCCCACCACTTAATACGTGGGTCATGAAACTATAAGGTGAAATGTGGGCGTATACTATGCCTCTGCCTACCCCTTCGGGGATAAAAACATGGCTATATGTATGTATGATCTTGGATATCTACACTGATAAGCAAATCCTTCGGATTTTAACTGATCCTGGCGACACACGAATCTTATTAGATGGCAATGAATTTATCTCTAACTGTGTTACTGTTATTCTACTTTTAATTAACGAATTTGAAAAGATGGGACTGTTATTATGGCAATTAGTCAGTACTAAATACTTAACGATACCCAAAATTGTTTTTGTTAATTTAGGCATTTCATTAAAGGGATAATCATAAGCTGATTTAGGTAAGTATCTGCATCAAACACACAAATCAAAATTTAAACAATTTTCGTGTTCAGAAAATGTGAAAAGTCTAAGCCGTCTCCAATAGAAAACAAAGTTTACGAACTCACTCGTCGCCAGCTGATATTGCCGGTGTCTTGCATTTGCCGTCACGACATTGGAGTCAATTTTACAATCACATCGCGTTTGTCAGAATGTTTCACATCAATGTGACAGCCTAATGCTCAACTTTCTCACCTCCTCCTAGCTAACCTGTCAATCTATTCAAATTGTGGCATACTTCCATTAGGTATTATGTAATGTAAAATGTCAAACATTTGTCCGGCCTATGTAATTGACGACAGATAACATCTGTAAGTTTCTTATTGAAGACAAATCAGCCATGTGGTTGACATGGTTGAAATGCGTCTATTGAATGTCTTTGATTATTTTCTCTTTTGATTAATGGAGTTCATTCAGTTATAGACAAAAGAACACGCTCGTTGGGCAAGTCTCTATGCTTTAACGAACACCCTATTTTATGTCTCGAAACAACCATTATCTTTTGCAAGTGATCGATGTCTAGATGGTTCACGATCTGTGACACTGCTCTATTATTAAAAATTGGGACGACGACGACTGCTGCGGCGGGGATTTCCAGCCTACTGCTAAGGCGAAAATAATTTACTGGCTTTTTTTCACCAAACAAAGCTTAAAGAAGTATATAATGCAATGAAAAGTTCATTTTAAAGTTGCTAAATTTTTTATAATAGTTTGCCACAATACATTTTCCTGTCACACGGAAAACCATGGTGACAACTACTCTCTCTTCTTTCACAACACTATCGATAGTGGCCATCAAGTTTATGGCCCTTCTTTGATGTACATTTTAACTCACTAAGCGTGTTTATTGGTTATTTGGTTGTCATAGTATATAAGCTCCTCATAGCAACCAATTTCCAAAAAAACTTACGCCTTTTGTGCAAATCCGATTGTTCTGTCGTTTAACTAACTTCATTTATTATGTCCTCGATAGCTTGTTGTCTATTGCTTTTATAGTCAAATGTTTCTACAATATTACTGCGTGACTCGATCGAGCTATTGTACACGCGCAGTCTTGCTGTAAGTTCACACAGTGTAGCATGCTTGGTATACAATGATTTATAGGTTCACACACTAGAATACATAGACTCACACAATATACATTCAAGGAAATCTATGTCCCCTAAGGGGCAGCCAAGGGTTAATTTGTCAGTAGTTTTATTGGTCCACGTAAGAGAGTGCAAGTCTACAACGTAACAAATATGACCAAATCCTCAGCATAATAATCAAAACAGTCCCTACAAAGGTTGTTGGAAGTAGCAGGGTCTTACTCTCCGATAAACATTAATAAAACCACAAAGTAAAATGTCTATTGATTTGTATGTGCAAAAGTTAAACGTGAGAAGATTATCGCGTGTGTGCACGTAAGTTACATACACGAGTTATATCTCGCAATCGCCTGTGTCGCCCCGCATGTAAAGCGCGCTGACTCCGACACTATTTACATGTTGCTGTGCAAATACAACTTTTTATTTACTTTTGACAACTGCGGCCTCTTGCAGCAATCAGTAGTGTTCGACAAATCTCGAAGATTTTTTTGCAATATAATTCGCAAGAATTTTTGTTTAACAAATGGATAAAGGTACTAAGCTCACTGTAAGATAACTATAGATGAAATTAATATTTTAGATGAAAGTAAATTTCACGACTCAGAATTAAAATGTATTATTTTTTTCAAGATGTCACACACTTTGGAAATTTCCGCCAATCAGAAAAATGTGTTTACTGCATGTCATGATGAAATTAATATTTCAGCTGAAACTAAATTTACCAATCACATAATGCTCAAATTTTGTGTAATTTTAGAAACTAGTGCGTTCATATTTATATACATACATACATACATATACATACATATTTACTTTATAAATATTAAAAAAAACTGTAACAAAGTAATGAATATTTCATTTAAGTTTAATCTGTGACTGTTGTTAATTTTAGCAACTTTATAAATAAACTACCTGTTTTTTAAAATACAATACAGTCCATGGAAACAAGAATAAGTACCAGTATGGTAATGGAACTGGAATGTGGTTATTTCAATAATGAACCTAGTGTGGTAGTTGGTGACGTCAAAGTTCACCGAAGAATTTCGAGCAAGGTCGTCTGATCGATGTAGGTGAACACTATTGTGCAAATATTACGAGCATATTATACTGGCCCAAATAAATCTTAATCTTTTAGAACACTCTTAATGTTATTTAAAAAAAATATTTATTTAAGTACCTACTAGAGGACGTCACGCGGTTTCACCCGCGTAGTTCCCGTTTCCGTGGGAATACAATATTTTTTCTTCAATAAGAACCTTCTCCTGACAATACCTTACACAACAAAAAAAGAATTAGTGAAATCGGTCCACCCGTTCTTAAGTTATGCGCTTACCAACACATTTTGCGATTCATTTTTATATATAAGATTATACACTTTTCATTATCCTTACAGAAAAACCCAATATAATAGTGAAGTTACAATTAGATTGAGAGATAGAGAGTTAAATATGGTCGTTGTTTCTTTTTGTGATATCCAGAGCTTCGGATCAGCTTTTCAGTAAAATAACAATCGTTAAGCCAAGTTGAAGACCTTGTTGGTTTGAAAATTTTCAACTGCTGACCGTCACGACCTGCGCCTGTCCATTAACACCATTCAATAGGCTCACTATGTCACCTAGTAGTTTTATGTCCCACGTAGTAGGTTACGTGGGACATAAACCTATAAGGTGAAATGTGGTCGTATACTATGCCGCTATCTATCCCTTCAGGGATAAAAGCGTGACTATATGTATGTATGTGTGCAGAGCTTTCATATTCCCGGTCAAAGTTGCTACATTAATGATGCTGCGTACATCTTAGTCTTTTAGTTTTTTCCATATCATCTTTGTTTAACTCTCAAATGCTTTGGGTTTATCCTTGCTAAACAGGGTGTTATCTTCATTAACATTATAATAGCGAAAGTTTAAGAGAATGGTCAGATGAATTTATGGACGTTTGTTAATTTTTTTACGCTCTAACGGCTGAAATAGTACAGGGATAGATCTTGAATAACACATAGGTTTATCCCTAAATAATATGAAAAAGAAGAAATCGCGGGCATCGCATAGTGATGTAACTTTATGCAAACATAAATAAGTTACTCAAACATTTTTATTTAAGAACTGCCGTGATCAGAATCTTATGTGTCAAGACTTCAAACTTTTCCGTATTTATTGGAAAGAAATCATGACTTATTAACTTTATGGAATTGTTTAGGACAATACAGCTAAGATATCCATCTAAGAGGTGTACAACGAGTACACGAGTGGGTTTCCATAACTAGTCGTGCAAATGATAAAAATTATAGACCACTTCGAGATTAGCAAACGATGTGTTACCACCACTTCCATAGAAAATCACTCAAGTTTTTACACCAAACCAAAGATTAACCAAGCAGTTTACTACGAGTATGCATTTCGTAGTTCCATATGCATCGCCTATCGATTATATGCATGCAGCATAGCAATTAAATTATAAATCAGTATAAATGGCAATAGTTTCAGTACTAAAATCGAACACAAATTCGTGAATCAGTAAACAATTTAGCTCTATCAAAGATCTATTAATGTAATTAGTAATTATAGACGATTGTATCAAGTGATTGTCCACAGCAGACGCAGGGTTTCAAATCGAAGGTCGTCTTTTGCAACAACGCAGATAGCGTTTCAGTTAATTCCTAAATGACTTACTGACTATAAGATTAAGGTATCCTTCAAGGACTTGAGTGTTTGAAAATTATATGATAGATAAATTATGTTAAAGAGACCTGCAAATTGTTAAATGTAATTCGAACGCGTCGGAATGGAAAACGCCTGAAAAGGATTGGCTCAAAACGTTCTCAAATCGAATGGATGGCTGCTTTTCCTTCGTTTTTTTTTTTTCAGAAACGTTCAACCTTGAACAAAATTATCCAATTTATCTTCTGATTAAGTTCAAAGACAATTTATAAGTACTTTTGGGACTTATATACAAAGTACGAGTTCGATGTTCGTATCTATTCTTTATTCAGTTGATTTTGGTTTAAAAAGTCATATTACCTAGTTGTAATGTGAATGGGACTGATCCCATTAAAAACGGGCATGTTTAGGTATGCGTAAACTACTATAAAACTCGAGAGAACATGATTGTAAAAGCACGTTGTTGCAGACTATAAAATAGGATGACACGTCTATATTTCTCACGATCCTCTATCAATCATCGCATACGAAATGTTGTGTTTTCGTGATTCAGCATGGCCGATAATATCTCTTTATGTATACTTGTATTCAAATTGGCGATATTTTATAACAAAACCTTATACACTCGTAGTCCCACTTACTTAGCATTTTGTAAACGATCGCTAGGCATCTTGAGATATGATGAGTCCTCGATAGTTCAGTTAACTATCTAGCTATTGTGTAGAACAACGTTAGGTCAAGGGACAAGTATCGTATTGCTTATTTTGAAAGAAACACTATATTAGAAGATACTCATATTCTATGAGTAACGTAAGAATTCGCTAATGGTTGTGCAAGTCTCGATATTGCAACAATCACGATAATATTAGACATCAACATCAAAACCTGAATCGCTTTTAATAAATATCAAATGACGTTGACGCTCTAAATATGTAGGTATATGTTAAAACAATCATCGATTACCACAGTCTGACTAAACTAAAATTGACTGGCCTATAGCTTGAATTTCAAAACTTTTTAAATACGTGACACACCACTTATATGTATTTTAAACAAAAAAGAAAATACAAAATCAACATGATAAGCCAAATTTGTAATAGCAGATATAAATTTCATAATTTTGAAATATTTAGATGATAAAGCTTTTGTAAATGTGGAACGCTGGTTAGAGACAAACCTTTTAAGGCAAGCTAGGTATGTAAATTATGCTTTTACCCAATTTAGGCTTTTCCTATTCTGTTAAAGTAACAGTCACCATAGATTTCTCAACCTAACAATTAGGTATTTATTGCAAAAATGATGACTTTTAATACCTTAACCTTGGATGTAGCATTTTAAGAGTTTCGCAAAATGTTTTCACTTTCCAGAGAACTTAGACATATAAAACACCGAATAGTCTTGATCTAGTATTCTAGTCTATTTTGTCCGTTTTTGACATTTTTTTTTATCGTTAGGGAAAATCCTTCATGGATGCTATACCGGACTCCTACTGACTTAAAATCATCAATATCGTTGGGAGCCCCGGGTAAGCCCTCGGAAGGATGTCCTTAATTTAGAATATTACATTATGTAGATGTAAGTACCCGAAAACATTACAAAAGCATGCAAAAAAAAATGTTTTAGAAGACCATTACGAAAACAAGTCAAAATTCCTTGAGTTCTTCGCTGCTAAACTCGTTGATACTGCTTTTGCTCAAATCCCACCGAACACTAAATAATGTGCAATACTTACTCCGAAACTCTTTCAAAACCCCGTATATTGTTACAGGTACCGCGTCATGGGACTGAAGAATTCAGTGAATCTAACAAGGTGATAACAACTAGTGTGTAATGATTGGTACAGTGCGTGTCGTGTGTGTGTCTTGTGAAATGTACAGTGAAATGTGCTTCAACTATTCTGAATAAACGTGGAAATGAAAAGAGAAAAGTACAAGAACTCTATTTTGGAATACGGGTGAGTTTATCATTGTAGAAATTTCGTGTTTTATTTTGTAGTATATAATTCTTTGAATATACCAGAATTGCTCGGCTTATGTGGCAATGCGCAGGACAAATATTGTATGAGAACTGTCGCATGTCGGCCAATTAGACTCTCACCAAGTGACTTTCTGGATGAGCGCGGCCCAAGGTCGATTCCTTGGGGCAGGTCTTTGCCCAGTATTGGCATCAATCGGCAAAGAGTATGATGATTAATGTATTTGAATCTTTATACAACCTGCCAATGGGTTTTATACATGTTCCTCTACATATTTATTTCCGTAAAGTGGCCCAATATTTGCACTTATATAACCAATGTACGGATATTTAAGTCCTCGGGAATATTTGATGATACGTATTGTATCTTTGCTAACATTTCTTCTAAATTAGAGAATTACGTGAACTGATGTACCTATTCTCATACATTTTTCAGATCTTAGAAATCTGCTGGTTTAGGTAGTCGTAGGTCAATTGTAGCATTTTACATTATTTCACTTACTTTTAAACCTTTCCATATAGTGTCCAGATTTCAATACGCTCATTGCTTTGGAATAATGCATGACATGCATTACATTTTTAAAAGTATATCTTCTTACAATTTTGCTTTTTACAAACCATCTAAAAAGTGACAAACATACTAAAACACTCGACAAACAATAAGTGCGTAAAGGCTATATAAACTGGAAAACGACAAAGAACGAACAAATTACGAACTACCGAATCAAGCGGAAAGTTCTTCAACTCAACACAGATATTTTCACACACAGTTGCTGTGCCATTGTTACAACACCTTTGTTCCTAATAAATAATTTTATCTTCTAAGTAGAAAATGTTGTCATGCGTTCAAGTTACGTTTTAATTGTTTATTTCTAGGTCAAGCACTCCGTACAATGGAACGAAGAAGTATTATTTAACATATGCTATATTCGGCGAATCAAATTTTTATTATGCTGTCTTTCTGAACGGCATTATTGCAAAATAACTCGTTGTTTTGAAGTATGTAACGTAATTGAATGACTTACTGACGTAATACATTGGTGATGGACTTACTATACTCGCAAAAATGTAATAGACGCCTTTTGACATTTTGTCAACGCAATGACTCACACTGGCGTATTCCCGAATCCACCAATGAGATTCTTGCCAGTGAATGGACTATCATTGGCTGATTTTTCTCTGGCATCTGGCATCTGGCAAGGAATGTGGCGTTTTCTTAAATGTGAAAACGATGCAATTATTTTTTGACCACTTTAGTGCGAGGCCGCCTTTGCGTTTTTCTGCGGCGGTTTCTAACCTCAAAATGTCATCAAACTGTCAAAATCAATGAAATCAAGTCAATGTTTTGACATTTTGAAGGTTAGAAACCGCCGCGATAACCGCAAGTGCGGCCTCGCCCTTACGTATAGTTATGTGACAGGATATGTAGGTACCTTTTCTCCTCTATGAAATAACTACCACGTATAGTACAGACTAAAATGTGTTTTAGCTTTTTCACATTTACATAGATTTCATATTACTTTATCTATTCTAATATTAATATAACGCATATAATCAAATCACGACAATAGGCTCACCACCTTATTACGTGGCACATAAACTATAGGGTGAAATGTGGACATATACTATGCCTCTGCCTACCCCTTTGGGGATTAAAGCGTAACTAGCTAATATGTATGTGTACATTAACAAATAGACATATGGCCACGCCTTTTTCCCTGCAGGGGTAAGCAGAGCAAATTATACTCCTACATAGCACATTAACATTTCAACAAAATCTTAATTGCACTAGATATTTGATATGTTATAATTGATAACATGTTTAGACCCACCCATGGTATATTGCGTATGTTACCACTATTATAACGTGTATTGATGTAGAGTAAAAGCGAGAAAGACTACTAACAAAAACTATCTATACTAATATTAGAAAGAGGAAAGATTTGTTTTTTTGTTTGTTTGTAACGAATAGGCTCCGGAACTACTTAGCCGATTTGAAAAATTCTTTCACTTTTGGAAAGCTACACTCTTTGCGGTGAACATAAGCTATATTTTATTCCCATATTCTCACGGGAACGGGAACTACGTGGGTGAAACCGCGTGACGTCTGCTAGGCATCTATAACAATAGGAACTGAACGTATAATGTCCTACTAACGGCTATCGGTCTAGAGAAACAGTGAATCTAATATTGTTTACTCAACATTTTTGTCTGCCTTGTCGGGGATAGGTATAACCATAAGGCCGCCGCACATGGACAGCTCAAAGCATTACGGATGGACTGCTTCACGCTGCCTCCGCAAGTGTGGATGATTTTGAGTGCCTGGCTCTGCTTATGACGTGGCTGGGGTCAGCCCAACCAGTTAATGACATGTTACTAACCGAAGATTTACAGATTTACACAGGACTTCCAATCAATAGTTATAATAATACAATATTTACGGGATCCTAAAATGGTGAACTAGTATTCTATGTACACACATACATAAACAGCTCGAACAATTGTAACAGCTTCGTACGAGCATTCGCTAGACTTAAAAAAAAGACTGCTCTCAGGCAGCTACTGATTTGAATGAAATATTGTATTTTTTTTAAGCAGATGATACCAACTGCTTTAGCAGTTATCAATGGCTGCTTCAAGCTGTTGACTTAACCGCAAGAGCAATTCGTGTACCACACTGGCTAACTAGATACTCGATCAGTCCCTGTATGCCTTATATTATTTCAAGCCATATATTATTTACTAGCTGATGCCCGCAGCTTCGCCCGCGTAAAATTTGTTCCCGTTCCCGCTTCCCGTATTTTATCCCCTTGGGTAGAATTTATCAAAATCCTTTCTTAGCGGATGCCTACGTCATAACATCTACCTGCATGCCAAATTTCAGCCCGATTCGTCCAGTGGTTTAGACTGTGCGTTGATAGATCACTATGTCAGTCAGACAGTCACCTTTTTTTTTTTTTTTTTTTAGATAAATAAATATTCACTTTGAGTTATATTTATATAGATTTCTCCTTTTATGCAATGCCCGGTGACGAGAATAGGCTTGTCCACTATCATTTGGAACCAAAAAGTCTAATGGAATTGCCTGAGCGA
Source organism: Miltochrista miniata (assembly GCA_933228765.1). NCBI lineage: Eukaryota > Metazoa > Arthropoda > Insecta > Lepidoptera > Erebidae > Miltochrista > Miltochrista miniata. The sequence continues at coordinate 15,452,654 of OW121757.1, read as the reverse complement.
GCCTGTAACTCACTTCTGCCTAAGTCTTGGTGGATAGAGATCTATGTTTATGTTATATTAACGTTTCAAGGAGTTAATGTGTTAATGTGCACTGTAAACTTGAATTTCATAACCGACTTACCTCACTGCATGTATCTACAATAAAATAATTTGCACTACTCATCGTTGCAGTCAACACTATTGCAGTCATCACTGTTGCAGTCATTGATTGTGTAACTTTTTATTGCAATGTACACAGAGGGATGGTTTCCCCTTAAATTGCAGTCAGAGTAGGTAACCTTCACAAAGTTCCTGTCACCGTGTCGTGTCAATTGTAACGATAACAAATTTTTAGGCCATCAATATTTCGCCTGTTTATTCTTGCAACCGGTTGCTAGCGGCTAAACAGGTCAATTAGGTCGTGGGGTCTGTGTGGTTCTAGTCAATCTAACTTCGGCTGGGCATAGTGAGCATCCGTTAAGAATTTATAAAAAGTATGTAAAGCTTGTATGATCGATACATATAATAAAATGATAGAAAAGTCAAAACTGTACATTGGAAATATTAAAAAAAAAAAACTCGCTGGGCGTTAAACATAAGATACCAAAGCCGAAAATATAGTTAGAAATTTTTTTGTCTGTTTGTCTGTTTGCTTTGCTTTGTCCGGAAGGATCTCGAAAAGTACTGAATGGATTTGGTTCAAATTTTGTACAAATATTAGCTAGGGGTAGGGTCTTAAAATAGGCTATATATTATCACGCTACATATCCTAGGGGCTAAGCAGAGAGCAATCAAATTGGCATTATAACATAATTTGCACGCGTACGAAGTCGCGGGCAACAGCTAGTCTGCAATAAATTAGAGACCATGCTATTTCTTAAAAAAAAATCGGTTGTCTGTAAAGTCGGTATACTGACGATAGTTGAACGTGACAACTCAGCCTTAAATGGAACGCCTCAGAGCGAGGTAACGCCGCATACCTCATATTTTAATCTTATTAACATGTAAGTTTCTACTTCATCATTCAGAGTTAAATACTACTGGTCTGATTGATTAGTGCGATTTGTTTTTGTCGTAAGCGAAAAATTAATTACACCAATGTGTTTGGTGTTACAAACGTCCACAGTGACGTTTTTTTGACACAAAACCAATACAAAGTAGAATACAATATACGCAATGGTACTCCTGTCATTTCAGACTGGCATAATCTATAACTGAACTGTACTTACAATTCAAGATCACAAAACTTGAAAGTATCTGAAGGTAACTGAAACCTTAGGAAATGTATTAAAATGTATGACAAGCTGTAACGCACGACTAAGCAAAGAGAAACTGAAAAACAATGCGTTTGTTTCTGTATAGAACAAAAGAATTCTGTGTGTAACTGACAGCTCTTTGGAAATGTGTTTTGCTGCTATTGTGAACACTTCTTTACACACAAGTGTGTATAACTCGATTTTTAATATTTAAAGCAATTAATTAAGTATGCTAACTTTTTCATAATATTTTATTATAAAGTGAAAAAAGACAACTTGGCCCAGACGGGACTTGAACCCGCAGCCTTTGCCTAATCCGTATCAGTACGGCTCCCGTAGCTCAATTGGTTAGAGCATTGCCCTGGATTAGGCAAAGGTTGCGGGTTCAAGTCCCGTCTGGGCCAAGTTGTCTTTTTTCACTTTATAATAAAATATTGTGTATAACTCGTTCCTCAATTCCCTATATACTGGCTGTCTCGAAAACTCCATACTAACCCATTAAAAACAAATTACCATTACTTTATCAGTTGGCAGAGATTTTAAACCTCAAATACACCATCACCATCATCAATACTCAGTTCCGTGTCTAGAAGCAATAAAGAAGGTTGTAACCTTATTTATAGTAGCTGTTGCCACTTGTTGCTCTGTTTTTAGGGTTTCGTAGCCAAATGGCAAAAACGGAACCCTTATAGATTCGTCATGTCTGTCTGTCTGTCTGTCTGTCTGTCTGTCTGTCTGTCCGTCCGTGTGTCACAGCCATTTTTCTCCGAAACTATAAGGCCAATGCCATTGAAACTTGGTAACTAGATGTATTCTGTAAACCGCATTATTATATATATTATATGAAACTAGAAAAAAAGTAGTAAATTTTGGGGGTCCCCATACTCAGAACTGAAACTCAAAATTTTTGTTTTCATCAAACCCATACGTGTGGGGTAACTATAGATAGGTCTTCAAAAATGCTATTGAGCTTATTAACATATTTTTTTTCTAAAAAGAATAGTTTGCGCAAGAGACACTTCCAAAGTGGAAAAATGTGTGTCCCCCCCCCCCCCCCTCTAACTTCTAAACTAAGAGAATGATAAATCTAAAAAAAATATATGATGTACATTGCCATAAAAACTACCAACGAAAATTAGTTCGAACGAGAAAGAGCTGGTAGTTTTTTTTTAATACGTCATAAACCGCAATTTTCGGTTAGAAAAATCACTACCACTGCGAACGTGTTAAAACATCAATCAAAGTAAGTATATTAGTTGCGGGTCTTTTTCGCGTAAACAATTCAAACTTCGCTCACCTCTCGACGTTTCGGCTATGTTACAATAGCCGTGGTCACGAGTAGACTGGGGAATGCAGCGGGCGTCATCCTCTTGTACCGTTGATCTTACAGGTACCCACATATTAGTTTATTAATAACAGGCCGAAAAATCAGCGATCGCGGAGCATCACTTACTATCGGGGTCAAATCACTGGATGGCCTTGCATGCACCGGGAGTTTTGTCCACTGAACGCCGATATTACCCGAGGATTGTTCGTGAAGCGGTTGAAATCAAGAAGCATCACAACAATTTCAACCGGGAGGGGGGATATAAACTTTCGTCCACATGGAACCCTGTAGTGAAGATGTGTAAGTGTCGCGAAAAACCGCCTAACATTCGTTCGGATATCGTGAGTGTATTGTGTCGCGACCCTAATGACTGTTATTAATAAATTAATATGTGGGTACCTGTAAGATCAACGGTATAAGAGGATGACGCCCGCTGCATTCCCCAGTCTACTCGTGACCACGGCTATTGTAACATAGCCGAAACGTCGAGAGGTGAGCGAAGTTTGAATTGTTTACGCGAAAAAGACCCGCAACTAATATAATGTGTAGTGCAAGTCGTGTGAGTTTAAAAACATTATCAATCAAAGTTACAACGAACTATAAGAACTTTTATATTATGTTACTTGCTGCTACGAAACCCTTCATGGGCGAGTCCAACTCGCACTTGGCCGGTTTATTTGAACTTGCGCTGAAATAAAGCTAGTCTCCTAAAGTTCCTACTCTGGAACTTTAGTAAACTATAGTGCAAATTAAGTAGACCGAATTGTATATTAATATATAATTACCTTATCAGATATACTCGGGATTGTTGGCACTTGATAGAACTTGTTGTTATTCATTATTAGAATTAACACTTGTACTTGTTCCACTATTCAATTGTAATTTTACATAACCTGATTGATTTCGCCTGAATTATGATGATAATTATAAATAATGGGATTCGTTGATTTGGCTGTACAGCTCCTGTCACCGTTCAGATATAAGCACTAAGTTTTATTAAAAAACAATGTGATATATAAAAGGGGTTTGGAATTGAACATCGCCAATTTGAAGACCACTACTTTGGCCTTGCCCTTTAGTTTCATAAATAACAACTAATTAATAATATAATATACAAATCGTCTACTTCATGAATATCATAAATCTACATTTATACCTCATTAAAAGTTACCTCAGCAGTAAACAGAATACAACAGTCGAAAAAAAAACTAACGACCGACACTCGTAAATTCAACTTGTAAACCTAAATTACTTTAACACTTTTTTATGAAGAAATTATAGTAATGGCCGGCAACGATCATCGCAATGCTCAGAAATACAATTACTTAAGATAAGTGGTGTTCTAAAACTTCAAAACCCAGTGTGTCAGTGTGCCACTTATTCAGCAGCTGATTTCGTGATGATATAATTGAGCAGACTGGTGATGACGTAAATTCTGGTAAAGCCCGAAGTGAGGTGAAAGTGTAAATAGTGAGTTCGGACCCTGACACCGACCGCCTCGGTCGACAACACCGCAATAAGCCATGCCCTTTATGGCTATGGCCAACATTCGATTACACGCACTCTCTATCGTTAAAGTTGTTCTCGAGGAAGTTTGATGACATGGAATGTGCAGAACGATTCTTACTTAATCAAATATTGGTCGAACATTTTTCACATGTGGCCAGCATTTGCCAAGGTTGACCTTTGACCAATTGAGATATTCAAATTAACGTAACAGTTAGATGATACATAATTATATAGATACCCATAACAATAATTGAACGGTTTGTGAAGTCGGTTAAGATATTGCTATCAAATAAACATGTTTAGTTTGAGTTATACAAAGACATTTAACGTTAAACTTAATCTCTTTGGTTCTCAAACTTGTCCTCGCGATATTTATAAAGTTCACCAATACTGGCCGAGCTTGACCCCTTAGACTTATGCATATCTATGACCTAAGCTAACATAATGTTTGCAAGACGATATGTTGTCACTGTAGAGGTACAAATAAGTCAAAGAAGTATTCGAAACTGGCAAATTTAGGCACGTGTATACCCTTTTTTTTTGTACGTGAGGGAAAATCCTCAGAGGATGTTATGCCGGACTCTTACCGACTAAAAAACCTCACGTAACGCCTAACAGCCTGTGGTTGGGAGCCCCGGGAGGATGTCCTGGGACTCACAACACGGGCACGTATATACCGTAAGCGATGAATTCGAGTGATTATGTCAATGGAAAAGAGGGTGACAAAAAGGAAATATTTTTTTACCCCTTTGAGTGTGCTTGTGTAAGGACGGCGAGCACTTCACCCGTCAACCTTTTGCAGCTTTACCGCAGTCTGCGGTTCTTCATCCAAATTGAAGATCATGGCTCATACCATACTTACCAATCAGAGAATTTCCACCCGCGTCCGTACTTGCCACGAGGTCCGAGCGCTCCTGCGCTCACGTTGGGAACTCCACAAATGTGTCCTCGCTATATTCTTTACAATGTTTGTACTCGGCTGTGGTTTCCTCTGGTTGCAAAATGTAATTACACTCTCAAAAAGTTACAAAGCAATTACATTGTAAGTTAGTTGTTGTCCATCTTAGATAAATTTCAAACCACCGCACTGTTTGCTATTAATTAGATTTTTGCGGATGACTTGTTTCTCCAATGAATTTATTACAGTATTTAAATTATATAATCTAATTATTTCGCATACAACTTTGTGGCTTGTTAAATGAAATGTACTCAATATTTCTCGGTAAAGTAAGCACTTGTCTAGTTACGTGAAGGAAAGTATGCTTTCTAGCGATTTGTAGTTGCACAATCTGTCGGAGCGACGAGTGCGCTCGGTTCGACTGCAAGGTCGCTATTGTTGACTCGGCTTTGTTTTATTTCGCCGTGAATTGCGCTCCAAAGCCACAGCTTCACTGGTAATGACCGTAACAAAATTATTCTGTAACCTCAAACTAAGATTTGAGAAACGTGAATAATATTATAAATAGCAAACGTCTGTTTTATGTAAATCCCTACTAATGAACAAGTGATAGAATAGTGCTTGTGTAACTACGTAGGCTGCTTTTTATCGGGGAACGAGTTCTTGTGGGGAGCAGGAAGGGGAAAACCTAGTATTATTAGTATATTTTATATAGACTTTAGGTAGATAGATAACTCTTTATTGTACACCATTACATGTAGTATTCTTAGAAATTACTTTAAAACTAACAATGAGAGTGCAACGGGCGGTCTTATCGCTAAAAAGGATCTCTTCCAGACAACCTTGGTATAGAAAAAGAAGAACATTAGCTAGTGTTTAAATTCAAATATAAGAAATAGGTTCTTTGACACCTGAGCGAGGCTTTTTCAGTCTTGTCACACCCCTCTCTTCTTTTTTGTTGTTAATTTTCTTTGTTTTTGTTTTTCCTGTATATAAATATGTAGAGTATAAGTAATTTTAAATTCTCATTTTGAAAGATAAATAAAATAAAATAAATATAAATATTGTTGGACATCCTCACACAACATTATCTAGCCCAAACTAAGCTATAAAGCTTGTGCTATGGGATCTAGATGACTGATAGACATACTTTTATATTTCTAAATACATACATATTATACATAGAAAACACCCAAACTCCGAAACAAACATTTGTGGATCACACTAATATTTGGACCGACCCAGGAATCGAACCCAGGACCTCCAGCGCCGCAGGCGGTACCACTACCGACCACGCCACAGAGGCAGTCAAATAAATCGTTCTTGTCTTAGAAATAGGTACTATAAAACCATTTGCTTCTAATATCTGCCTATCAAAAATATATAAGAAAATAAAATATACTTTAATATAAAACTAACTTAAAAGTTCTGATAAAGCTTTCTAGAGCTTCTGACTTTTAGTTGAATACTTGTTGACTTTCTAGGTACACCGGGGCAGAGATCGTTACATTACCTACTTATGTGACTAAGTGCATCGTGAACTCTTGCGCCTCGGTGACTAAGCATTACGTGATGTTCATGTTTACTTACGTATAAAGCACACATACACAATCTATGTTCTATCGAGCACTGGGAGTTTGTTGTGTTTACGCTGCGAATTCACATGCATGACATGTTCGTCTAGTTGTCTAGAGAAGATTCTTTTCATTTAATTCCATCATGTAAGCAAGCAAGCAACTTCGCGAAGATCTAGAAAAAAAATCTATCTACTCTTACTAGTTACTTTTCTATATGTATAGCAATATGACCCCGCCATCGTACCATACTCTTCATCGGTTAAAACCTTCATGCAACTTATCAATTTTTAATCCGGTGTGATCACCAAGATTGTGGTGTTTCCCCATTTTGGTTGCTCAAGTCGCACCTTCCATGTCTCCATGAGTGCTGAGCTTCAATTTCTTGATCTGCGCCTCGAGAAATTGAGGCTCAGTAGTCCCAGCTCTCAAAACTCGTATTATGTGAATTGCTATTATATTTAAACATAAAAAAGCGTGTTAAAAAGGAAACATCATTGTGATTCATGTCGCACCCGCATCTGTCCTTCTGGCCGACTTAATCATTAAGCGGAACGTATAAAACTGTCGTAGTGAGATCGTTAAACAGTAGTAGGTTTATGCCACAGCTACTGCTCAGCATACAATTATCAGCACTTATCACAAGGCTCACTATCATTGCGGTGTGACTTCATAGATGCCTCAAAATACATACATATACATAGATTTTTAGTCTTTATTTTTATTACAATATACTCTGTCAAAGAGCCTGCGTACGTTTTTAGACTTTTCGTTGCCCTTCACATTTAAAAAATTCCACTCAAGTTCATGTTGCGCTGTGCGATGTCAAGCAGTTTGTATGCAGCTACGCGTTCTCTACTCTGCAGTTCTGTTCATATACCAATTCTTGAAGCTAGATAATAAAAACCGGCCAAGTGCGAGTTGGACTCGCCCATGAAGGGTTTCGTAGCAGCAAATAACATAATATAAAAGTTCTTATAGTTCGTTGTAACTTTGATTGATGTTTTAATACGTTCGCAGTGGTAGTGATTTTTAACCCCCGACGGAAACCCGGACAGGGTGTTATAAGTTTGACGTGTGTGTGGGTGTGTGTGTGTGTGTGTGAGTGTGAGTGTGTGTGTGTGTGTGTGTGTGTAAGTCTGTCTATGGCATCGTAGCTCCCAAACGGATGAACCGATTTTGATTCTGTTTCTTTTGTTTGAAAGATGGGTTAGGGGAGAGTGTTCTTAACTATGTTTTATAAAAATCGGTTAAGCCATTTCAAAGATATGGGGGTGAAAGTGGGGATGAAAATTTGAATGTGTTCAAATATACCCGTGTTGGATATCAAATGAAAGGTCACAATACATCACAATGCCGTAAGTTTTATGAAAATCGGTTTAGCCATTCGAAAGATATGAGGAGTGTAATGTATCTTAATTTTGTAACCGCACTCCGCGCAATTCGCATTAGCTCTGAATAATTGTTGATAGACTATACGTATGTTGATATTAAAAAACCCCTATAAAACCCCTATAAAAAGTATGAAATAAAAAATTATATTAACAATTTAAAAAACCCCCGACTCACAAAAAAAGAACAATAAAAAACCTGTGAAAAGTAAAAAATAACTATTATATTATGACCTATCTACCCTAAGCATTGAACATTTATTATTATTATTATAGGTAGCTATAATATTTACGTATCTATTCATATTTTTAACTAACAGTTTGTCTCGTCGGGGACCGCTCACCTAATCATAACCTAATCGTACGTCTGTCTCTATTTAGGTATAGAGCGGTCCTCTCGACGGCGACGAGACCAACTGTTAGTTAAAAATATGAATACGTAAATAATATAGCTACCTATAATAATAATAAAGGTTCAATGCTTAGGGTTTTTTTTTGTTTGTCCAGGGAAATCTTTTGTGGATACCACCTGTATATGAACAGAGTGGTTATGTGGGGCTCCCCAAAAATTGGTATATCCACTAAAACCCTGGAGTGTTCCTTCACGTCGCTATTGTTGGGTTACAGGTAAGGCAAGCGTTCAACTTCTGCAACCCAACAAGCGTTGCCTGCGACAGGCTCGACACTGGGGGGTCTAGAAATTACCCCCCGAAACTGCACTGACTGTGACCCCGGAACACGAGGGGCGCACCTTCAATGCTTAGGGTAGATAGGTCATAATATAATAGTTATTTTTTACTTTTTACAGGTTTTTTATTGTTCTTTTTTTGTGAGTCGGGGGTTTTTTTTTAATATAATTTTTCTAACCGAAAATTATATAATAGTTATTTTTTACTTTTTACAGGTTTTTTATTGTTCTTTTTTTGTGAGTCGGGGGTTTTTTTAATTTAATTTTTCTAACCGAAAATTGCGGTTTATGACGTATTAAAAATAATACTACCAGCTCTATCTCGTTCAAACCAATTTTCGTTGGTTATTTTTATGGCAATGTACATCATATATTCTTTTTAAATTTATCATTCTCTTACTTTAGAAGTTAGAGGGGGGGGGGCACATTTTTCCACTTTGGAAGTGTCTCTTGCGCAAACTATTCACTTTAGAAAAAAATATGTAAGAAACCTCAATAGCATTTTTAAAGACCTATCTATAGATACCCCACACGTATGGGCTTGATGAAAAAAAAATTTGAGTTTCAGTTCTGAGTATGGGGACCCCCAAAATTTACTGCTTTTTTCTAGTTTTATATAAGAATCTTAATGCGGTTTACAGAATACATCTACTTACCAAGTTTCAATAGCATAGGCCTTATAGTTTCGGAGAAAAGTGGCTGTGACACCCAGACGGACAGACAGACAGACATGACGAATCTATAAGGGTTCCGTTTTTGCCATTTGGCTACGAAACCCTAAAAACGGATTTCCACATTTTTGAAAGATATATAGAAGTAGGCTTTTGTAGCATTGCAGGTATACGTTTTCAAACTTTCCGTTGCTCTTCACATTCAAAAAAGTTCACTCAGGGTTACTTACTGTAAGCCGGGGCGTATTTAAGTAACTAGCGGACGTCACACGGTTTCACTCGCGTAGCTCCCCTAGCGGACGTCACACGGTTTCACTCGCGTAGCTCCCCTAGCGGACGTCACACGGTTTCACTCGCGTAGCTCCCGTTCCCATGACAATACGGGAATACGATATATCCTATGTCACCCGGGGATTGCCTTCCAACATTGAAATAATTTTTGTAATCGGTTTAGTAGTTTCGGAGCCTATTCGATGCAAACTGACAATCAAATCTGTCCTCTTTATAAAATGGGTATAGATATAGATAAATAGAACGTATACTGGTGTGGAATAAATAAATATGAAATGTACGGCTATATTGTAGGTGTCAAGACGATTGTATAGAGCTCTTTGGACAAGAAGAATTTTGAACTGCTGTAATTGCTAGTTTAAATTAGAAGAAATTGTGACATTTCTTATTTGCCATTTTACGGTAAACATACCGTAAAAATATTGGTTTTTTTTTTCATCACCAGTGATTACCGATTACTTTTCCTAAAAAATAACAGTACCGACCAAAACGTATTATAAAGAATTTAGTGTTGAATATCTCTTCGAAAAGAGTAAATATATCAGAAAGAAATTATGTAATTTGTAGTTCCATGTGACTAATCAAATATGTCACACATAATAATTATTATGTGTAAACTAATCCTCTACTAACTAGTATATTGCAATGTTTTGCAGAGCCTGGTTTTTAGGTGTGACCGAGGTGTGGCTTGGGACTAAAATCAATAATACTTACACTTTGAAAATGTGTCAAACAAACACACATTAGCTTTTAATTGAGATTTCTGCTATAGACATGGTCTGATAAAGAGATGCATGTAGAATCCAACATATCTAAAACGTAGAAATCCATACCACAACGTGTAAGGTTACCTAGCACGCGTTAAGCATCTTACGTTACAGTCAGTTCTGAGATGGGTCTCCGTTTGCGATATTTCTTGCATTTCCGTGATTCTATAGACACGTGTTCATCCAGGCCTACAGAAACATGGTAGTCGTTAAGCTTAGTCAAAGGCGTAATGGGCTGTTTGAAAATATTTGAGAGCAAGTAGCCATATCCCGTCGTTGTCTAGTTCAACACGACGTTAGGCGGATAAATAGTGAAATATGAAGCTTTCAGTATAAGCCCAACTCTTCAGGGAATAAGTATACCTATGTTTATATGTGACTAGCTGAACCGCGCAAATTCGTTTGCGTGAGAAATGAAGAACCGTTAGATCAATTTTGTGCAAACTTCGTATAAACCATCTACTAAATAGTCCGAACAAAGCCTAAACTTTTGGTTTGGATAGGTGAGCCCGTTATTGAGTTATGAAATTACAACGAAAAGTGGCATTGATTTTTATGTATATAGATAAAACTAGTTGTAAACAGGGTAATTACTCGTATTCCTAATAAAATTATTCTACATTTTTTATATTAATATCTAATTTACTACCTATATAATAATAAACTCAAGTACCTATAGATATATGACCGCTAGCACTTTAAATTTATTCATATATTTTGTAATATTATGAAGTAATACGTAGGTAATTTGATTTATTCATGATACCACACTCATTATAACATCCTTGTTGCATTACATAAAAAATAAGTAACCTTTACATCATTACGCTGAGCTAAATGGCGTCTATTATACCGTGGGTTTTACATTCCGGATCCGGAAGACGTATCGTTAATCGCTCGGCAGACGATAGCTCATTATCTAAATGGGCTTCATTCTCCTTGGGTATGCTTCAATGAAGACTCTTGTATCTCATAGGACCAGAGTAAAAAATAGTCTCCGCTTCAAAATAAACGGACCTTGCGCTTTAAGTAAATAATGACCAATGCATTAGATTAGAAGTAATTCCGCTTATGGGTATGTTCCGTATGCGGTTTACTACATTATAATGCATATTGCAATGTTCGGTAATGAGATGGGTTACCTTTTATAGTATTGTCCATTTCAACACAGTGTTAGGTCACAATACAAATGGTGAAATGTAAAAGTAATATATACTTCTGCTTACCACTAAAAGGTAAAAGGCGTGACGATACGAATGCATGTACATCTAAACCTTGGATAATACTAGATAAATTTATTTACACATCTATACAATTATTCAAACTAATCGGCGGAAATACACGTTATTATGTTGGTTTTATCATTTCCAAGTAAAAAATAATGTTGCTCAATGTATTGATTTAAAAATAAACGAAATTAATATTATTCGTAGATAGGTTTACGACTTGAAAGAAACGATAGTGAGCCGATATACCTTTAGCGGACCATTAAGTAAAATTGAACTCAAGTAAACGGGTGTTGTGTTTGGTAATGACTTGGGGCTTTACCGTGATGCACCTCTTGAAAAAGGACCTCAGTTACTCCGGAACTAGTCCGTAACAATAAACAATGCTCGCGAAAGTTACTATCCCATTCATTTTGTTTCAAACCAATTACGTTCAACACTTATGAGGCTGCAAAATTCACTGGGTTATTAGAGTAATCTCTCAGGTATTTCTCAATGAGCTCAAGTACCTACCTACTTTTTTTTTAACGTGAGGGAAAATCCATCATGGATTCTATGTCGGACTGCTACCAACTAAAAAACCTCACGTAACGCCCAACAGCCTATAGTTGGGAGCCCCGGGTAAGCCCTCGGAAGGATGTCCCAGGCAAGTAGGTACACTTGCCTGCTTGTGAAACTTTCGAGGTTACTTTTCGCCTTTTGTTTAAACGGATTTAAATCCCCTCGAATGACATTCCGGACTTGAAGCGACTAAAACCATCTAGTGACCCGGGTGACTCTGCAGAATAACGTCCGAGGATTCTCGGCAGAGTTTCCGTATTACAAGATTCTGCTCAAGCGTATGTTTTGAGAAAATTAGAAGTGATCCATATTATCGGAGTAGATCTACTACAATATTATGTGGGACATGAACTTGAGGGCAAGTTGGTCGTGACCTACCTGAATGAACTAGACTGTGAATGTGTTAAATTCCCAACATTTCTTTTTTCATACTTAAAGCAGTACCTAGTTTATAATTTGTTCATACGTGTATTAAATCGTAAAATTCTTGATAATTTATAGCGGATATTGAATAAATTTATACAACAGAGCTTGTTAATGATCATACTCGTTGGACTAAGGTTAACCGGCTGTACTGTGACCATCGTCATATATCTAGGTTCTAATGTCTGAAGACATTAATAAACTTGATTCCTAGGTCAAGATTAACAGACAATTATAATAAATACATTATAAAATTCCTGTCCACTATTGTCTGCGTGTCTGCTTATTAAATTTGTTTATAATAACATTTTATTCCTAAATTTAGAAGTAAAAATGAAAACCGAGTAAGGCAACTGAACAATACCCTTCATTTTATTCGTATACTTTGTTCTCTACATTTACTTATGTCCGAGGTGCCTTTTAAACTTTACTTGATAGGCTATTTACTGCTAAACGACTGTAAATTCCAACCTCGTAAAGAAACCAAGTACCCAGCTATCATGTGCAACGTCAACACGTGTACCAACATTCAGTTAGCTTGCATAAGCTCCTAAAATCCCTTTATTTCCTATGACTACCGTTTGGCACTACCAGTTATCAATCAATGCAATCAGCTTGCCACAATACAATGTTGAATGTAAATATCTGAAAATTCATTTAGGGAGAGTATAATTTTGTCTATACTTTACCCCGCCCCAGACATGTTGGAATAGAGATTATTTTAAGGTTTCCTTCTTTTGCCATGATCTTGTCCCAGTAGATTCGCCACTTGCAGGCTTGACTAGCTTTGGGCCCAAAGGTTTTGCTAGGACCATTTTCTTACGTGTGAAAATCCTGATGGATGCTATTTTTATACCACTAAGATGGCAGACAAGCATACGGCCCACCAGAAGGACTGGTGGTCACCGCAGCCTATGAACGTTTGAAACGACGAACGGAGTAAACCAGCAGCAGCAAACCTGTAAAAACCATAGTGCCCTTTATCTGCGTACGGCCAAGAGTCTAGACTACGCCCTCGTTAGGGTTACCCCAGAGGTAATGCATTCCTGCTATCTTGATGAAACTAATTACATCCTACGACCTTACGAAACCAAAAAATATCACACAGACATAATCTGAACATCAAATTGATAGTGAAAGTATGTACAGAAGAGTGTTAACATAGCTAAAAGGTAGTAATTTAGTGAGTCAACAAATAATTTACAAGTACGGTTGTTTTGTGCTCGCCGCATCTGCCGATTGTACAGAGAAATCCGGTCGCTTGCGCAAGTTGCACGAGTTTGCGCATTCGATTGTTTTGAGCTTTCCTTATGCTGACGTTTAGAAATTATATGAAATTGCAAGACTGATGCAATGGCTTTATTGATCTATGTGATAGAGGTGTACATGTATGTTATGATCTTTTGTTGGCTGGGAGTAGGTATGTACCACCTCTGGTGTTGCAAACGTCCATAGGCTTGCATGCATGCTTGTCTGCCAACTAAGAAGAATAAATACTTAATGGTTCCGTAGCTCAATAGGAAAATACGGAACCTAAATAGGATCACTTTGTTTTGTAACGAAACATTTTCATTCGTTATTTATACTGTTGATTGACGGCACTTGGTGGAACTTGCTGCACATATTGAAAACGACACTTGCACTATTCCACAATATATATTATTATAAACCTGACCGGTTTCGCTTCACAGCATTTTCAAAGGTCTAGATGGAAGGACAAGGTAGTACTGTCTCGAAAACACACCAACAATGATATACCTCCATAATATATTTTCATTCGTTATTAAATATTTTTTACTGCAATCGTTTTTCATCTTAACTTTTTAATAAGGTAAACCATTTTGTGTTTAAGAGTAGTTTCAATTTAACTATGTCACGTAAGTAAAGTTTGAACCTGTAACCTCTGAATCTCACGAGCGTTTCCATAATGGTTACACTGCCACGAACTCATAGTTAGAAAGTCTTATCGAGGTCAAAAGATCAAAGTTTGTTAAATTTATGTAATAGAGTAACTCAATCAAAATCTATAAGATATTTAATGTCCAAGGAATTTTGAAATGTGTGCTTAATTAAACAGTTTTGTAGCCAAATATACTACTTACCACTACCACCTCCGTGGTACAGTGTTAGCGAGTTTCTCAGGTTTGAATCCTGGATTGGGCTAAATGAATGTTTTTCTACGCATAACACGACGTATTCAAATCGATTTTGACCAAAATCGGAGTAAGAGTATACTAGATCAGAGATTAACTTTTAGTCCCTCTCTATAAAATAGATTGCAGAGGGGCTTATGGCGAGACTTGTGTCTGTAGTCTGTGACTCTGTTGCATTAAATTACGTCACTAGGTCACGTGGATCATCTGCTCAAAGTTTGAAATAAAACAAAAATGACAACGTCAATCGGATTGAACTTTCACTTCACAATAAACGTTAGAGGGGCAGTCGGGTGAGACTGCCTCACGGCTTCTTGCTACTTATTCTAAAAGTATAGTGATTTTCTTTTTTACCAACACCTTAAAAGCACTACCTTACAATGGTAACTATACTGAAGTAGCTGTAACTATGGTAACCACACTGAAGTAGACTACTTCAGTACAAGTTATTCTAAAGTATAGTCTTACTCAGATTTTGGTCGAATTCGCCATAGGTAACATACAAATATTTTTAAACGGTTTTATTTAGCTCACCCCGTTTGTTTTATTATTTATTCTTGGGTCAAATTTAGTAATTCAAATTTCACCCTCTTCCTGTCAACCGATTAATCTGAAATTTTGTATACACTTTGGATTTTGATGACAATACAATTATGTTTATTCATTATCTTTATAAATTCAAGATGGCCGCCGCTACAAAATGGCGGATAATTTATTTATTATTAATCACATCAATATGGGTATCAAATGAAAGGGCTCAACAAGCAGAATACAATGTACTAAAAAAGATTGAAATCCAAGATGGCGGCCGCTACAAAATGGCGGCTAACGTAGGTTTTATCAATATGGGTATCAAATGAAAGGTCTCAACAAGCAGAATACAATATACTATAAAAAATTGAAATCCAAGATGGCGGCCTCTAAAAAATGGCGGATAACTTAGGTTTTATCAATCCCATCAACATGGGTATCAAATGAAAGGTCTCAACAAGTAGAATACAATTTACTATGCAAAATTGAAATCTAAGATGGCTGCCGCTACCAAATGGCTGATAACAATTTTTTAACAATCCCACCAATATGGGTATCAAATAAAAGGGCTTGACAAGAAGAATACAATGCACCATACAACCTCAATATTTAAGATGGGCGCAGCCACTAAATGGCGTATAATAATAAGATTTAAATTTAGAAATTGAATCTGTAATTTAGGTATCTGATTAATCCAGCCTGAATCCACCACCCAAGTCAAGATTTTGTATCGTGTTGAGGACTGTGTTTCGTTAGGGTGGCTAAAAATGATACGTCGTTAGCGGTACACCACCCAAGTTAAGGTGAAAGGTTAAAACGCGCCGAGAACTGTATGGCATTAGGGTGGATAAAAATGATATGTCGTTAGCGTTTTCCCCTCAAGACTCAGGCGCATCTTGTTGTACATAGCCTTGCCCCTTTATTTACTTTTCGGTGATCTTTTACAACTGCCTCCTATAAAACGATCAGGAACACCTGTTTTCAAACAGCCAGAACATCTTCAACCAGCTACACATCTCTGGCGTTTATTCACGCTGTGTGAATTAGCTGAAAATATGCGTCAGCAAGGTGACCAGACTTTTATTGATATTTTGAATGCTTTGAGAGTCGGTGAGCTAACAACCCAACATTTTAGTATTTTAATGGGAAGACTTCTTCAAGACACGAGTGATGAGTTTGCAATAGACAAAGCGTTAAGGGTATACCCCACAAATCAACAAGTTAACGACCACAACTCCGCTGTATTGAATTTGTACAGAAATAATGGTGCTCGCATTTACAAAATAAAAGCGCAGGATCAGCTAGTACACGCTACACGACATGCAGACAATATGGATATAGCTACTATAATACCAGCTGATATCAACAAAACTGGGGGTTTACCAGCGGAACTGGAAATATTTGCGGGGGCAAAAGTCATGCTACGGTCCAATATTGACGTTTCAAAGGGATTAGTAAATGGCGCTATAGGCTACATCAACGAAATCGTTTAGCCTCAATTTCGTCGAACTCAGATGTATGCAACAGATGTACCTTCCATCCGAATTGATTTCGCAAGAGACGGAGTACATCTTATACACTCGAAAGCTATACAGTTTCCAGCTAAGTACAATTACGGGACGGCTGAAAGAAGAATGTTGCCTTTAATACTATCATGGGCTTCTACAATACATAAAATGCAGGGCAGCACTGTGGATCACGCAGTCGTAATACTTAGGTGCGAAACTGTTTGAAGAAGGTCAAGCCTACGTGGCTCTTAGTAGAGTAAGATCTTTGCAGGGACTACGTATAGAGAAGTTGGACTGCAATAAACTAACGGGCAAGAAACCTTGCAATAATGAAGCACTAAATGAATTAAACAGAATGCGAAATAAAAACTAAAAACTATAAAATAAAAATAGGTAAAAAAACTTTTTAAGTTAAACGGTTTTATGTTAAACATACATTGCAATGTTTAAGATAAATGTACTAAAAACCAAAAAATAATAAAATAGATACAGTCGTGGGAATTATAAACATAATGCATAGACTAGACTAAAATAAAACCGTGGGGCACGTCAATTGTCTACAAATTATGTGCGATAGAAGAATCGTTTAATTCGTCGTTAGGCAGTTGGCCCGCAGACGGTGAGGAAATTACTCACTATTTTCTTGCTCATGGAAATTCCAATAGTTATACACTCCATGTAAATAAAAGAAATGTTTCAACTAGTTTATCGTTGGACATTCACACTGCTGGCTGGCGAGGAATCGTTTCACTGCTCGTAGTTTGTCTTTAATCGACAAAACATATGATAAAAGTACTACTCGCTCACCACTATGAAACCGCGAAAACTCGCTTATAATCGAGCTTGCTAGCTTGTTTCCAAATTCTAGCCATACTTATCACACGCCCATCGTTATCGGTTGAACAACTGCCTAATTATAGTGTAACATTACAAAATAAACATTTTAATCAACGATTGTAGACAATTGACGTGCCCCACGGTTTTATTTTAGTCTAGTCTATGCATTATGTTTATAATTCCCACGACTGTATCTATTTTATTATTTTTTGGTTTTTAGTACATTTATCTTAAACATTGCAATGTATGTTTAACATAAAACCGTTTAACTTAAAAAGTTTTTTTACCTATTTTTATTATTAGTAATGTCTAGGTACGGTAGCACAAACGTATTTTAGGTTTATTGTTGCTATAAAAATATCCCATATTATTTAAAAAAATAAAAATTCTAAGATTAGAAGTATATCGCGGGTAAAACCGCGGGGCAGAAGCTAGTGCCAATATAACAGTACCACGGTAACGCAATCGAGGTTAATATATAAATATTATAAATAAATTATGAGACGCGATCATGATAAAGTACTATACTTGTCTCAATACCTGGTACGGTAACAGGTATGTGATTACGGTGACCTCATTGAACGTGACCAGTCTGTGACGGCCACTCGGAGCAGGTATCGGAAGTGAATTATCTGTATTAGGGGTCTGTAAGTATGTTAGATATTAAACATATTATGCAATTTATAAGTAGTCAAGACATTCGACATTTTGGGAAAAAACATTTTGGGATTTTGGGTGAAATGTGGGTTTATAATAAATACTCCTTCAGGGATAAGGCATTACTTTTAGGTTTAAAGATCTTTATTATCACGAAAGACAATTGTCACTTATGTGATAACATTACTTTTATAGTACATATCTCGCTATTAATAAGTTTATTCTAGGGTCCCCTCAATTATATCAGAGATCTGGATAGAATGGAAGAGGTTTTTTTACAAGTGGAAATCTTCATGGATGACTTAAACCAAAGATAATAATTATAATAGTATTACATACAGATAGGTAACTCCCTGCCGCGCGCCAGCGCCACAGCTGTCAATATAGTTGACGGACGTGTTGAGGGAACATTTGCTTAGCAATAAGTGCGTGTGACCAATATTGCCAATACTAGCTGACCCGCGCAACTTCGTTTGCGTTACATGAGAGTAAGAAAGAGGGAGGTATTAATATTTCGAGTAGGTATTATAATGTTTCCCGTCGCATTTATTTCCCGTCGCACTTACTTCCGCCCATCCGTTTTTTGGTTTGGAACTCATCGTGTGCAAATCCGACTCGCACTTGACTGGTTTTTATCGTTCAGTTGAATGGCTACCAGTGCAGACCACGTTTACTCCCGTCGCCGTCGTGTCGCTCATACTTTAAAACTTAATAAGAGGGTTATTGTAAGTGAACCTAAAAGATAGGCATATGCAGTTAAGGACTTTTGTTATAACTTTTCAAGAGGAACAATTTTGTAATACACATTTTTAACGTAACTTAAACCATTTACACAGCGTACGCAATGGAAGCTCTCAAAAGAAAGAAATTTTCCCTGTTCTCGAAACATTATTCATGACTGCTCCGCTCCTATTCGTTTTCGCGTGATGTTATTACGTCATTAGCCATCCTCAATAAATGTAATATTAAACTGTAAAATAATTTTTGAAATGCAATCAGTAGTTTCTGAGATCCTAGCACAAACAAACTATTCAGTTCTATAATATTGTGACCGAACCTTAAGAGTTAGACAAATTAGGTTATTGTGAGCGAACCTTAAAAGATAGACATATGTGCCGTTTCCCGACACGAAATCCCACGTCCCGCGACACGTAGACGTCATTTCGATGGTGATTTTTCAATTGAAAATTTCAATGCTTTTGCGATATTAAGTCAATAAAAGGAGAAAAAATTAACATTTTGGATCAAAAAATATACAGTGCATTAGGGACATAAAATGAAAGGTTTCTGCCAAATTTCATGACAAAACGAACATTTTTGTAAAAGAAAAAAATCAAAAACTCAAAATCTGGATTTTTTCAGCTTTTGACATACTTTTTGAGGTTATGTCACAAAAGTGTAAATCTAAAAATTGTAGAGATTTTTATTTTCTACAACTTTGCAATTTAAATTTTTCCCATAGGACTTGTAGTTTTGTCGGAAATCGAGAAAACCCCTTTTCCCCCCTTAAAACCCCCATTTTTTTCACTTCTCGACCTCAGATCGCCCGTAAATTATTTTTCCTGTTATTTTTGTCACATTCTCTTCCTTTTGCAATAGGTTTCATTCTACTACTATTTTTTACATTTTTCATCATTTTCAGAGCTATCTGCACTGGTCTAATAGTTCAACTGTCACTTTATGACTACCTATAGTACACATCTCAGTAATGCAGTTTCCACGTTAAAAGCGCTTTTATTTTACAAAGGCTAAAGCTATAAAATACAAAAGTGCAAATTACAACGCTAATGGAAAGTCGTAAAAATGTGACTTAATAGTGTCGCAATTAATTGCAGGATAAATTAAATAAAAAACTTAACGGTAAGTGCCTATTGTCTGGAATTGTAATTGAAATATTTTTTTAGGATTTTAACTATAAAATACATTAAACTTAATTTTTATGCCTATCCTTCTAATCCTAATCTTACTAATATTATAAATGTAAGTGTGGATAAATAAATAATAAATAATAATAAGGATGTCAGGTCGTTTGTTACTCTCTCATACTCTACATATATCTTAACCTAATTGACGTCTTAATCACTTCGATGAAAGGTAAAATACTCCATTGAAACAAGGTAATTGCACTTAGTGAACCGGCAAGCATAACATAGCCGGTTCACATAGAATTTTTCATAGCACAATCAAAGTATCTACTGACTGTATTTGGTATTTTGTGCATTTGGCAAATTTTCTGCAAACAAACTTGTTTTCTTCCCCTACAATCTAGAGGACGTCAACTTGAACATAGCATGAATGTCATCTTAACTTTCCATCAGGCGGTCAACTTAATTTTTACGAGCTTTTACTTATATAGAAATGCATATGTTAATTTTTTAAATTGCTATTTCCATTTTTGTGCGAAATATTTGTCAATACATAATCGTACAGAATAACTAAAGACTAGGGTAAAGTTCATACGGGCGAAATAATTATGCTAATAGGTACATGTAGTACCACAGCAACAAATAGTGAATATGTAATTTGTTCTATTTTACATACAGTTTCACTAAAGTTATTCTGCTTGATATTAAAAGTAGGTGAAAGTAAGTATCTACATACAAAACAGTTCACGTTAAATTTTCCACGATAGAAATGTCACTGACTGACAATGTTATGCAATTGATTGCAATGAATTGGTCTAGAGATCGTAATGTGCAACTTGGGATCACGTCGAAAGACGAGACGAGACGGGTTCGATTCCCACCGGAGACAAAAATTTGTGTGATATGTAAATATTTCTCTCAAGAGTATGGATGTTTCTATGTACTGTACATATTATAAGAACCTATGTATTTTAAAGTAAGTATATCTTATTATATAAGTCTCTACACAAAAAATACAAAAATACCAGTGGAATCAACGGCGCTTAAAATATTTAAATTCTGCATAATCAAGACTCCTGTCAAGATACAGATATACTCATTGAACATTCAAATCAGACGATTATCAATCAAAGTGATACAGGTGTACGGAAGCATTCTTTTCCTCTATGGGCAGTGAGGTCACGGAGCGGCGCGCGGAGGTCTCTCAGCCCTGCGACGGCGCACTCAAGGTAAACGATCTAGGATGTCGTTATCCACTCACAACAATATGTTACACATTGACAAAGATAAATGGGGCTGACCATCTTTGCACAATTTAGTCACTTTGCGACACTAGTGTAACTTGTAAATTAGGCAACCTGCATCTTGAAGATGAGATTTGTGAACTATATTGATCCATACGTTTCATGACGGAAATTCGGTTTCACTTATGTACATTTAAATTGTACCAAGTCGATATCTGTACATTGACATGATCTTAGAAAAGGCTACTTAGAAAAGGTCGTAGAGGGGAACTCGATATGGAAGGTTGGAATCGGAATGGTAGGTACCGTGTATTGATACATAGATTGAAGAAAATTAGGAAAGCCTACATTCTGTACAACCAGTTGTGAACTGCGAGAAGCTGATTTAACTAATTGTTTACTTGACAAATGACAGCCAAAATAAAACTTTTGTAGGTTTCTTTGGTGTGTTTGACTATCTGTAGGTACCAAGTATAATTATGTTTCAACACGCATCACTAAAAGATTTTTGTACTAATGGCTGTTAAATTTTGATACATATGTAGATGCGTTAAGATCTGGAATCAAACCTTGTATACTTTATTCTGGTTTGAAAATAATGCCGCATCCGCTATAGTTAAAAAATGACATAGGTAAAGAAGGGGAGTTACCTTCGATTTGTTGATAGCAAAAACCTCAATAGATACAAATAACCTTAACAAATTCCTATGTAAAGGAATGTCAAATCGACCTCGAAGAAAGGGATATAACGTTACTAGAAGTGGCAGACACCTTGTACACGTCGACACGTAAGTAATTCTTGAACACTGTCCAGCTATTAATTAATGGTACCTAGTTAATGAATTATTTATAAGATTTAACTGGTATGTGGTTGATTAAGCGTTTGGGTTTGATTACTTTCTGCTGCTGTGTTCTTACGTTGGCCACAATTCCTGTACCCAAAAGCTTTAACTATTGAAATGTATAAATCATGCAGTCTGTTTAATTCCTGCATTTATCAAAGGCATTTCCTTCACTTTTACACCATACCTAGTCTCTCATAAATTTCACATTTCGTACAGAAGAAGGTCCTCCGCTATCTTTTTCGTTCCATTGTTGGTCTAGTGATTAGGGATAGTCCTACCTTACGTATCATTCTTAACTTCAATGTACATTTTTATTCATTACATAGAGATTTTGCAAAATTACTGTTTCGCGGTCGATATTTTTAAAAAGCACAAAATAAGGTTGTCTTGTTTCAGATAAGGATCAGGCAAGCAACTCTTTAATATCATGTATTCCTATCTAGTTTTGTTCAGTATTTCCAATTACTTTGCCAGTTACAAATTCCTTGACGAAAGCTTTATAAAAGGAGATACGTCATCAATTATGTTGATTACGTTGTTACACGTCCGCAATGTATATCAGTCATTTTAACGAACAATGGTGAGAACCAATTGTGAGAGCTGAATACAATTTTCCTACATTATTGCAGAGCATTGTCACATTATTGCAGTTAAGTTGCCCAGTTTGCTCGCAATGTTTTGAGAAAAGGTTAATCAATCAGTCAATACAAAACTATAGGTATGTATAGTTCAGTCATTTGGTGTGAATTAAGGAGATTAACTGGAAAGTTCTACGGAATTTGGAAAATATCCAATGTTATAAATTTTGATGTCCTCTTTACGAATTTTGACTCTGACGCCTTGCATGCTTGTCGCTAGCGCCACCATATTGAAAAAAAACGCGATGTATAGTTTTTAAAAATATCTCCTTCCTAGTTCATTTAACGATTACAATATGTACCTACAAAACTACCAAATGACTGGGTTAGCAAGCCTCTTCCAATTTGATTTTCGTCATAAGGCACGCGCCTGGTTTACGGTCTGAGTCATTGGACATTTTCTGATATAATTAGTTGCTATTCAACCATTTTGTTCTATACAAACTGTTGATTTGCATTTCCAAAACACTGGCAAGGGTATTTAATACCCACTTTTTTTTGTTTAACGTGAGGGAAAATCCTCATAGGATGTTATGCCGGACTCTTACCGACTAAAAAACCTCACGCCACGCCTAACAGCCTATGGTTGAGAGCCCCGGGTAAGCCCTCAGGAAGGATGTCCCGTGAGTATTTTTTAATACCTCCTAGGCGAGGCGGCAGTGGTAGCCGTAAGTCTGTTGGGAGTCCTGGGACATCCTTCCCAGGGCTTACCTGGGGCTCCCAACCGTAGGCTGTTGGGCGTGACGTGAAGATTTTTAGTCGGTAGGAGTCCGGTATAGAAACCTTGAAGGATTTTCCCTCACGTTAAAAAAAGGATATTTTATAAAGACATATTCGAACATATTTTGTGTGAAAAACGAGGCGCCTTTCTGCAGCTGCCGAATTCGCACACCCGAAGGTGACCTTTTCTTGTTACGTGTTGTGTTTCGAAAAACTTGATCTGAGAGTTCCATTAAATATTATTTCTTCCTACATGTTACATACTCGTACAACAATTTCTCCGATGTACGATCATATGGGTGATTTATGTAATAAATTTTTTGGCGATACATATCGGCTTTCTAAAACATTAACTATAACTTATAAAGTTCATCAAGCTTACCTGCGTAAATTGTTGTCTATAGAATAGAATAGAATAATCTTTATTGCATACCAATACAAAAACATTTATGTAACGACATTATTATTACCTACTTCTATATCTATATTTTTATTATTACACAGAGGAAATATTTGATTGATTGTTTCTTTGCATCGAATAGGCTCCGTAACTACTGAACCGATTTGAAAAATTCCTTTACTGTTGGGAAGCTACCACTAACCCCGGGTATTCCCACGAGAACGGGAACCACGCGGATGAAACCTCGTGACGCCCGCTAGTAATTCAAATATTCATAGATTTTTACATTTAAGAGAATATTTCTACGTGTGAAAGTTCTTATTAATGCTAGGTTTTCTACCAGCTATAAAAAAATCACACGGTACCTTACGGCTGGGTCTCGTATACATTTTAGGGAGAGGGATATTTTCCCAATGCGCACAACCTTATTTTCTGAAGTTGTTGTAATAAACAAATAGGTACTCAAACAAGTTAAAAACAAAGCCAACCCAGTCCTTTGAGTTTCTTGCCAGTTCTTCTCAGGTGGGTCGCGTTGTGAACTGTTAATTCTTTGGTTTATATTCGGGACGTTTTATAAGTGCATCTGTATACCTATGCCTAAGTGAAACAAATGAATTTTTGATTTGTTCCAAAAGACTCGTTAAAATCGTTACGAAATCGGATAATCAAAGCAAGGATCTCGTCCATTAGCATTGAACAATCTTTATATGTAGTACATATTTTATTCTGATAGCAGAGTGTGTGATATTATAGTTATACCAGATTTGTCATCTCAATCTAAACTACTTTTAGTACCATTGTATTTCAGGACTTAGTTTTTCACACTATTATGAACAATTGCTACAGAACTTATCAACAAGTAAACTTAATTACCAGCTGTAACCGAGACTTATTAGACTGGCTACTATATCTAGCCGTTACTAATTGTATGTGTAATTTTACAACATGCCTTATCGTAATGTAGATAGTATATGTAAAACTCGAATAACATATACTACATCACTGATTGTTAAAAATATTAAGGTCACAATAATAAATTTTACAAAATAACACAACGAACAATGCTGGTGTAGCCAGTCTATTTAATATAATGCACACTTCAATCATTTTTAGCTGGAGGCTAAATTGTTCAGTGTAAGGAGGATATTTCGCAATATCAACCTTGGCGGGTGCAGCATGACTCAGCTGATCTAATGACATGCATTTTTATATTTAAGAACATATTTTTATTTTGGCACATACATACATATTATCAGGCCGGTCTCACATCATGGTAGGCAGAGACTATGACTTTACATACGGTTTGATCCTGTAATACCTACAATTTTCACTTCTGCTTTCAAAAGTTAAATTTTCTTTTTATAATGTACACGTTCCCCTGTCAAGGGTAGGTACCTATTCTTGATCTGACTTTGATACACAACCAACTTTATCATTTACTTTTTATCTCACATCACCACGATCTGAAGAAGAAGCACTGTTGACATGGGAGTGGACTCCAAAGTCATCCTCATCATGATACCGAACCCTGCACCCGTGAAAGGATTGGGACGTTACTACGTAGTAAATAGGTTAGTTCGAAAAACACAATAATTCTTTTTTCATATTGAAAAACTTCACTTGTACTGTTCTACAATATTTATTTTTGTAATGCCTAACCGGTTTCGCATTACGGCATTCTCAAATGCTATCTAGATGATTAATAAACTTGAACACAAACCATGACAGTTGCAATATGTGTAGCAAGTTTCATCAAGTGTTAACTGTATAAGTAATCCTTGTTTTGTCTTTATAACTTCATTGTGATATGCAAAAAAAGATTTGCTAGTAGGTACATCATATTTGTTACTGTCCTGAGACATCCTTCCTAGGGCTTACCCGGGGCTCCCAACCATAGGCTGTTGGATGTTACGTGAGGTTTTTTAGCCGGTAGGATTCCGACATGGCATCCATGATAATGGATTTTCCCTCACGTTAAAAAAACCCTAATAGATACGTAAATCTTTCCCACTTTTTGCACAAATACGTCAAGCACACATACCTAGTCCATCTAGGTGGTAAGTCCAACTGGCTAAACAGTACCGTAGACATAAACACCTAAATTATGTATTTACTGCTTTTACAGCTAAAACGACCACACATGACGAGTATACTATTCGATCATCAAATGCTCGTAATATTCTTAGAAGATGAATATAAAAGCATATCCTCATTGCAAACGCAAGGTTAATGGATGATTGCATAATATGCATGTGCATAAATCGTTAAAGCGATTCTATCATCATCATCTAAACGTTAATCCTGGTGGCGTATGAAGCTTCGCTACAAAGCCCGTGGTTCATATCTCTATATTTTTTCGCACTATCCAGTATTCCTCATAATGAAATCTTGTTTACCTATATAATACCTTATAACCACGACTTATTGGTAATATGGCCAGACTCCACTCTTTTTAAAGCATGGTCGTATCAGGCAAGTCAACTCTCATACAGCTTGCCCGGATTTATCAATGTCATAATGTCTACCAGAAGTATTCCTAATGTCATCATTTAGAGGGACGCCATACATCCACTACTCCTGCATATTCATTTCCGCCTCATGCACCTCCGGACTTTGTCGTTCTAACACCATATTTCGGGGACAACAATTTATGATTAAATCCCTCATGTATAGATTCTATTTCCGCATACATTAAGTCTATATTTTTAATTCTGATCCTGTGATATTATTATTTTACTAGAAGTACGTCTAACAGACTAAACTTAACCAAATTCACTAAGCGAAGATACCTGAGTCAAGTGACAAGAAGGACCATTAAACGAAGACTCTTTCATCGGAGAAGGATTCAATTTCCACTCAGGTTTAGTTCTGTGTTTACCTAATCATAATATTTATTTAATATAAGTATATACCGCTACACTTAGAAAGTTATAGTTAGCCTATGTTTTCGTTATCTAGGAACACACATACACACACACTCTGTACACTTTGAATTTGGACGAAATGAGATAGTTTTTAAAAGAAATAATTTTGTAAAATATTCCAATGTATGTATTTTTCTTACCTCGCGTGCTTATTTAGGGAAGGGACAAAATTATTTAAATTTAACTACTACAAAGCGGCAGGCCCATGACGCCAGCGTGACGTGAGGAATTCACGCACGTCCCCCTTAGAAGCGGATCACACCCGAAACCCCCCAAAGACGCGGGATAGCACCCGAATTACCCCTAGGCGAGGCCGCAGTGGCGGCCGTGGATCTGTTGGCAGTCCTGTGACATCCTTCCGAGGGCTTACCCGGGGCTCCCAACCATAGGCAGAGTTGGGCGTTACGTGAGGTTTTTTAGTCGGTAGGAGTCCGGCATAGCATCCATGAGGATTTTTCCTCACGTTAAAGGAAAAGCATATTGGCTGTAAATACACATAGCGGCTGCATTCTTCCCTAGCAATAAAATAGCAATTACAAGTTACAACGTATCAATTCCAGTAAGCGTCTACAATTACCTTGACTGGATTACCTTGGTAGGCTAGGTTTATAGGTTTTAGTAGTAATTACATTATTATTGAAATAAAATGTACAATAAACAAACAATCATAAACTTTATAAATTATTCATTAACATTTTAAAAGTTGATGTTTATCGTTAAGCCAAGTTCCTTCAACAGACCGTAAGGGTAGAATGAAAATTTCAACAGCAGGCCGCCACAATCTGCCATTGTCCATTTCATCACGGTAATAAGTTTGCCGCGATATATACCTACTGGTTAAGTATGGGCGAAATGCTTTTGTTAATCCTGTGTGATTATATTGCATGAAGGCGTTATTGTAGACATTGTATATAGATATTTGGATTGTAAATGTTAATATTTTTTTCATCACTTCAGTCAATCGAAACCCTCGGCTGGACATCACCAATACGCTCCCGCATATCATATATCAAACTTTAAAACATTTTTAAGTCACGATACGTCCAGAACTACCGGCCTCCATGACCAAGAACCTGAGAACGGTGAGTTGGCTGCTTGTCGTTCTTACAGAAGCAGGCCAAAACGGTGGTGTATCTCTTTGCCCCTCATAGTAGTGAGACAGGACCTAAAGAAGCGGAATAACACCCGACACTCCCAAGAAGTAGAATAAAACCGAAGGGTAAAACCCAATCCCAAAGAAGAGACCGCAATGGCGGTCAACGTCTATGTCGGGGGTTCCTGAGGTCGTACCCGGTACTCCCACCCCTAGGCAGATGGAAGGGCACCGCGTGATTTCAGTCGGTAGAAAGCCGTAATAGCATTCTCAAAAATCATAATGGTTGAGCTCTTAGAGCATATAATAGAAGGTACCTTCTAATATATACTCTAAGGTTAAGCTACATTTAGCAGCAATGGATGTTTGTCACTTTTTTACGCTCTAACAGGTGACTGAATCTGGCATAATATTGGTACAAGGATGGATTTCATTCTGCAATAACACATAGGTTTTTTTTATCCCGGATGATCTGGATGATGATGATGACGATTGATGCGAGAAGGGAAACAGAAATCTGAACGGGCGAAGGCGCGGTCACCATCTACTTAGAACAGAACCACCATCTTAGTAAATACTTCATATAATGTGGCATGTGGCACTCATATTCTACCTCGGTTCATAAAATGCCTCTTGTAGTGAATACTTCGTCAACGAGATACGCAAGTGCGTGAGATCCTTCAAGCTAATTGCTCTATTACTCTCAACTCCAAGCGACGCGCGGAATACTGATGATTGCCGACACAAAGTAGTGTTCAAATACTTAGCAAAATAATATAATTGCAATGTAATTTACACACGGCTATGTTAAGGCCGTTGAATGAATATCGCTAATGTATGTTTCGGCCTTCCGATGTTTTATTGAAGTGAATGATGAGATGGTAATGACTATTGAGTTATAGGATACGTAAATAAGTAAGTACCTCTCGAACTGTCGAGTAGACTTGCGCAAAACAGTACCCGATGATGTCCTGACATATAGCATAGCTTTCCGAACCGTGCCATATGGCATTCGAACAGTACCCGGACCAGTACCCGGTCTTTCGTACAAGTGCATACAGTGTTCTGATTGTTCTGACAGGTGTCGGACCTTCATAAACCGTATTAAGAAAAATAGACCTTATTTACTAGCGAATATAGTTCTCTTGAACCCGGACCAGTACCCGGTCTTTCGTACGAGTACATACAGTGTCGTGATTGTTCTGACAGGTGCCGGACCCTCATAAATCTTATCAAGAAAAATGCACCTTATTTTTATGGTCATAAAGTTCTTTTGAATTTGCATGCCATCATGCGCCATCTAGTGCAACCCAGGCAAAACAGATACGATAGGGTGGACGTATCTGAATTATCCCAGTTGCACCAGATGGCGCTGTTATAAAATGTATGTGTAAATAGACCTTGATCTATACAAAATAAGGTCTATTCGATCGTACCAACATAAGCAACTCAAAGGGACTTTCCTTTGAGTTGCTTATGTTGGTACGATCGAATAGAACATAGAACCACAGATAATTTATAATATATTCTCTACAAGAACCATTCGTATCGTGAGAGTAAGAAATGCGGTCTACGTGCTCTAGATGGCGCGGCGTTGGTACTGCTATCATACTAATATTATCTTTATTCAGACAAAATAAAGCGTATATTTAGGTTTATGAAAACGGAACGGAAAGGTCCTGCTGAGTGTTCTGACAGATCCCGGTTCTTTTTTTTATTATTAATTTGAACACGCTTTGGTTACTTAGACCGAATGCCAAGTCTTGTTTCTTTTTTCAGCTTCATTTTCATTTCCTCTAAGTCCCAGTCAAAGTCAAGTATAGTCTTCGGAATCCACCGTTGATACACACGAAACATTTGAAAATACTCTAATTTAGAAATATTATACAACGGAGCGATAACCGCCCTTGCCTGCTTCGCGCCAAAAAGTCTAGATGCCGTATAAAACAGCAACAAGAAACATAGACCATAATATATCTGCAGTTCTTATGAATGCCTTAATGTACTATATCCCGCTTTGAAAAAAATAAACGGGGGGGGGGTCCCTTATGTTTGTATGTGTTTGCCCCTTACGGTTGGGGCTTTCTTAAAGGGGGATGAAAATTTTGTTGTATTTGATCAGGATATCACGCACGGTTTTCGAGACACAAGATTTAGAAAAAAAAATCTACCTTGTAATCATTCTCTTTTATGAAACTGCTAGCTGATGAGGATGACTGCAACACCGCCAGCATGGACCCTTTTTGACGATTGATATCAAACCAACAAATAAACCTATACTACAGGCAACATCATGGCACCTTAGTGGTATAAAAAATCGTTATTCGTATTGTATATTTGGCGGATGGAGGGTTTCAAACGGGGGTCAAAAATGCCATTATTTTTACGATAGCACGCACCGTTTTCGAGATAATTAAAAAAATAAAATATGTCACTTTTTCTTCATTTATCCTAATAATAAATATTATTCGTTTAATATATTATTATCTAGCAGGTACTACACGTGCCTCGACTAATGGGCTCTTATAATGGTCAATATGCACTTGACAAGTCGATTAAAATATGAATGAAAGTAGCTTGAGTGTGCATGATTTTTTTGCACATGTGTATGCATCGACGTGTATGTACACTTGATATTGATTCAAGTCGCTTGACCATCTCCTGAGCCCATTAAGCAGGCAGGCGTGCCTCAAGTATTCATGTAACATTCATCAGTATACGTTACTACTCGTACACGTTAAGTTGAGATACACTACGTAACAAAATGTTCCCAAGCGCGCATCATTCCGGTCACCCGGTCGCTCGGACCACAGATAGTATAATAGATTCTATCTCGGACTCGGACGCGGCCGAGTATTTATATTCTATCTCGGACTCGGACGCGGCCGAACGTCGACTGTACGCGCCCGAGCGGTATATCGCGTCCGAGAAAGGTCCTGAGTCCTGCTAAATTTTTTAGCGTACTGGGTACTGAACCAGTACGCGGTTATGCCATATAACACGTCCGGCAGTACGAACAGTACCTACCCAAGTCTACTGTCGAGGCTTATCATATAAAGTCGACCAATACTTTGCCTTTTAAGCTAACTTTAACTTTGTGGATTGATACTGGACTAGTCGCAGATTCTGAAACGGAAGAATAGATGTCATCAGAGAAGTAAATGATATCGCTAATAGAAATACCAAAGACCGTGAGAATTTAAGAAGTGGAAATATAGAAATCGGTCTCTGTACTTTCAACAGATGTGTCGAAAGGACTGAAAGAAAGAAAAATAAATTTATTTCTCATAGGCATATACAGATGCACTTGTAAAACGTCCAGAATATAAATCAAAATTCTACCACCAGTTCACAGCGCGACCCACCTGAGAAGAACTCACGAGAATTTCTATTCAGTTCTTCCAATTCAGAAAAAACAATATAAAGTTTTCTATATCAGAAAGAATAAAATTGTTGTTTTAGTAAGGTCAATGTTCTTGATGATACTGCTACTGTTATATCATCTTTGGTTTTACCATGTTTTTCATTGCAAATCCGGCGTTTTATTGAAGCGAGTGGTATCTATTGTTGATAAACCTTGCTACATTTGGAGTGAGGGTAATTTCCATGAATCCATCCAATACTACAACAATGTTTCAATACTTTCAATCCGAACAACACTTTTGATCGCATGATTACAAAAACACACTCTTTAGCTTCACATTTGTCATTACTATTAGATATACACACATACATATAGTCACGCCTTTATCCCCGAAGGGGTAGACAGAGGCATAGTACACGCCCACATTTCCTCTTATAG
The DNA here is from genome assembly GCA_933228765.1 of Miltochrista miniata. Taxonomy (NCBI): domain Eukaryota; kingdom Metazoa; phylum Arthropoda; class Insecta; order Lepidoptera; family Erebidae; genus Miltochrista; species Miltochrista miniata. The sequence goes on along the minus strand of OW121757.1, from coordinate 15,420,876 downwards.
TTTTATGTCCTACGTAATAGGTGGTGAGCCTATTGCCGTGTTGAAATAGACATGCGACCCGCAGTTGAAATTTTGCAAGCCGCCCATAAGGCCTTCAACTTGGCTTAACGATTGTCAATTTACTGACAACCGGGTTAGATATATTTTTATTTAATTTTATTTATTTTATTTTATTTATGAATTTAGACTATTAGATAAACTAATATTAAAGGCGTATTTTCAGACTACGTCATCGGTGAAACTAACGGTGTAATGTTAACATGTAACAAATTTAATCAGTACACAAGTTTCAAAAGTTAGCGTCTTGTTAGAATGACACCTACACTGTTAACGACAGGCCTGACTGCAGCAAGGATTATACTCTGATATATAATTTTAATGACCTACTGTTTCTATGGAGTGTATGAAGACAAATAGTACAAATACATACGTAACTTTATTTACGATGGAGTAGGCAATGTCATCAATTATAATAAACGCCTACATTTTTGACAATACGTTGAAGGAAGTTTATAAACGGGGTCTGAAAAATAACGTTCTGACTGCATGGCCATAAACTCTGGAGTACCACAAGGCTCAGTGTTGTCCCCTACTTTGTTTCTGCTGCATATCAATGACATGTTGTCTATTGACGGCATTCATTGTTATGCGGACGACAGTACGGGCGATACTTGTAACACGGGCCGCACCGGTATCTCCGGGCTGCAGTGGAAGAAAGCTGTGAAGAACTTGTATCTGAAATCTACTCTCACTAGAGTATCCGATTGGGGAAAACAAAATTTTGTTTCAATTCAACCCTACCTTAGTAGGGTTCCACACCACAAGTTTGTGTACTTACCGCAAAGAAAGCCCCATTTACTGTAGCGCCACAATTTCAGGGCACAACTATCTCCGTCTCTGACAGCATAGGTATCCTTGGTGTTGACATCTCCAGTGACGTTCAGTTCCAAAGTCATTTGGAGCATAAGGCCAAGCTGGCGTCCAAGAAGCTCGGTGTGCAGGGCGCGGCGGTAATTTACTGCGGCGCATACACTGCTTTTTTTTTTTTGTTTAACGTGAGGGAAAATCCTCATAGGATGTTATGCCGGACTCTTACCGACTAAAAAACCTCACGCCACGCCTAACAGCCTATGGTTGAGAGCCCCGGGTAAGCCCTCAGGAAGGATGTCCCGTGACTCCCAACAGACCTTCGGCCGCCAATGCGGCCTCGCCCAGGGGGTGGTTCGGGTGCAATCCCGCGTCTATGGGGGGTTTCGGGTGTGACCCCGCTTCTAAGGGGGGGGCGTGCGTGAGTTGCTCACGTCACGCTGCCGTCATGGCCTGCTTCTGTAAGGACGGTGAGCGGCCCTCTCACCGTCCTCAGACCCCCGGTCATGGAGGCCGATAGTCCTCGGCGAAGAGCGCATACACTGCTTCTGTATAAGTCGCAAGTGCGGCCGCACTTTGAGTACTGCAGTTACCTCTAGGCAGGGGCACCTGAATATTAGCTCCTTCCGTTCGACTTAGTGCAAAGGCGAGCCATGAGAGTGGTCAACGATCCTATGCTTGTAGGTGGTGTGGAACCTCTTAGCGAAAGGAGAGACTTTGCCTCCTTGTGCGTGTTCTACCGAATGTACAATGGTTTGTGCTTTGAAGAATCGTTTAATATGATGCCCACGGCTACGTTCTATGACCACACCGCTCGCCACAGACAGGGTGTTCATCCTCACACATTATGTTCGGAGCGTTCGAGCACGGTTAGATCCGATAGGGGCTTTCTCCCACGCACGCTTAGGTTGTGGAATGACCTCCCTGCCTCGGTTTTTCCAAACGCCTACAGTAAGGGGATCTTCAAAAGGGGTATTAGAAGATTTTTACAGGGTCGGCAGCGCGAGTGTAGCGCCTCCGGTGTTGCAAACGTTCATAGGCAGCGGTGACCACCGGTACATATGGTGGGCCGTATGCTTGTCTGCCATTTGATCTTTTGAAGTTGTCGAACAACTCTGTTATTTTGGAAGAATTTACATACATACATATGGTCACGCCTTTATCCTCGAAGGGGTAGGCAGAGTATATTACATTTCACCTTTGTATAATTTGTCCCACTTAATAGGTGGTGAGCCGTATTGCCGTGTTTAAAATGGTCAGGTGCAGGTTGTGACTGCCTGCTGTTGAAATAAAACCTTCAACTTAGCTTAACGACTGCCACTTTATTGGCAACCGGGACCAACGGCTTAACGTGCCTTCCGAAGCACGGAAACGCTCAAATAAATGTCAGAAAGTGATCACATGGATGGTCACCCATTCATGGACCGGCCATAATGAAAGTTGCTTACTGCAGTGATCGTTTACAGAACACTAAGTCCGCGGGGCCACGAGCGCTTCTCTATGTATACAAATTTTCACCCGCAATAAAAATTTATACTAATAGTATAGGACCCCCTCTAGAACGTTAACGGGATCTTAGACCATAATGTTATCGCTTGCAATTCTCGTTACTTTTTATACGACTAAATTTAGTAAAATTAATCTAGTTTAATACGTTATAAAACCTACTATATAACCAATACAATCCATTATCATAACCCCAAAAGGCAGCCAAGACACAGTGACACCGTAAAAAATCATTGGTATTACATAAATATATCTTTTTCAACAGCGTACTTCCTTCGGTGTTATGCAAAACTGCAAACACAAAAGTAACTACAACAGTACAAGTAATATTTGTTAATATAAATTTCAAAAGAGTGTCGGTCTTATTACATTTACAATACCGAGTCTAATTCTGTTACAAGACGTGACACATGAAACTACAAAAGCAGATCTTTTATGTCTGAGGAGTAATCTACTCGTAATAAGTAACGTTCTCTGAGATAAATACCTACCTAAATTCTAAGGTGCTTTTACCGGCCAAAGACGCGAGATAGCATCCGAACCCCCTAGTTGAGGCCGCAGTGGTAGCCAAGGTCTGTTGGGAATCCAGGGGATATCCTTCCGAAGGCTTACCCGAGTCTACCCAACGTAGTCAGAAGGCAGGGAAGTGTTGATTTTTAGTCGGTAAGAGTCCGGCATAGCATCCACGACGGATTTTCCACACGTAAAAAAGGGGCTTTTAAACGCTAATTTGCTCACTTCCAAGTGAATACGTAAGAATGTTGAAGCCTTAAAAGGACAGAGCATAGTCGTGACAACGGATAAGTTGATAACTTTCTTTTTTATTGATAACAAGCATCTGTACTTTAGATCCATTAGTTGATTTTTCGAATACCAATAAAATATGCATGATTTTTACTATGTATAATTTCCATCTTTAATTTACAAAAAACTTCTAAATTATTTGAAGTCATTTTGTTTTCCATAACAACATTTCCTGACCTGAAATCGACTATATCAAAATTCAATAGTTTATATTGTAATACTAGCTGTTCCCCGCGGCTTCGACCTCGTAAAGGTCGTTGTCACGTAAAATCATAACCCTCCTTTTGCGCAGTTGGTTGAAAAGTAGCCTATGTCCTTTCCAGGGCCTCGAACTATCTTTATACCAAATTTCATCTCAATCGCTCTAGCAGTTGAGGCGTGAAAGCGTAACAGACAGAGTTACTTTCACATTTTTTTTTTTTTTAACGTGAGAGAAAATCCTCGTAGGATGCTATGCCGGACTCTTACCGACTAAAAAACCTCACGTAACGTCCAACAGCCTATGGTTGAGAGCCCCGGGTAAGCCCTCAGGAAGGATGTCCCGTGACTCCCAACAGACCTACGGCCGCCAATGCGGCCTCGCCCAGGGGGTGGTTCGGGTGCAATCCCGCGTCTATGGGGGGTTTCGGGTGTGACCCCGCTTCTAAGGGGGGGCGTGCGTGAGTGCTCACGTCACGCTGCCGTCATGGGCCTGCTTCTGTAAGGACGGTGAGCGGCCCTCTCACCGTCCTCAGACCCCCGGTCATGTCCTGTCATAGTCCTCGGCGAAGACACGTCGGCGGCGCCCAGGGCGCCGACTGCGGAACTCGGGTGGGAGAGTTCTCTCCCGCACCCGGCCCGCCGCCTCCTTCGCGAGCATGACCTGCTCGCAGAAAGAGGCGGCGCAGTCCCACTTACTCCCGCTGGAGAGCATGGCTCGCACCATGGCCTCAAGCGAGAGAGTGTCCACGCCCAGACCCACTACGAGGACCTGTCGCTGTTGTGCCCACGCCGTGCACTCCACCAGCGTGTGGAGCGCCGTGTCATTGCTGCGGTCCTCGCAGTGCTGACACTCGGCCGTGGTTTCCCGGTGTTTTCGCCACAGATACCTACCGACGCTACCGTGCCCGGCAAGCATCTGTGTCAACCGGTAGGAGAGAGCACCGTGTCTTCTCTCCAGCCACTCGTCCATGACCGGTCTGACGGCCGCGATTGTGGCGAATCCCCCCTTTAGTTGCTCAAGTCGCACCTTCCATGTCTCCACGGTTTCCTGGTGGAGCAGGGTCCGCTGGGCCTCGATTTCTCGAGACGCAGGCCATCTGAACAGTGACGCAAGGGCTCTCGCTTCCAGGTCCCATGGAGGGGTCCCGGCTAGGAGACATGCTGCCTCACCGGAGATCGTGCGGTATCCTCTTATCACCCTGACGGCCATCACTCTCTGCGGGCTCAGCAGTCTAGCCTCATTGCTGGCCGTCATGGTCTCCGCCCATACGGGAGCCCCGTACAGAGCCATGCTTCGCACGATCCCCAGGTACGGCCTCCTGTAGGGAGCGTTGGGTCCCCTGATGTTGGGCATCAACCGCGCGAGTGCGGCCGATACTCCCCTCAGTTTTGGGACCAAACTTCGGAAGTGATGTCCGAAGTTCCACCGGCCATCGAGTACGAGCCCCAGATACTTCATCGAGGGCTCGATGCCGATGCTGACGCCCCCTACCTGTAGGCTGGATCCCGCAGGTGGCCCCATCCGGGGTCCGTGGAAGCACAGAGCCTCGGATTTGTGAAGGGCGACCTCGAGACCCAGCCGCCGAATCCGACCCACGACCTGAGCAACCCCTGCCGTGGCTTTAAGTGCTGCGGCACGGTGCGTTGCTCCCCACGCCGTAACGAGGGTGTCGTCGGCGTAACACGTTACGCCGACCCCTCTGAGCAACGGACCACGCAGCACCCAGTCGTAACCGATGTTCCACAGGAGCGGTCCTAAAACCGATCCCTGTGGAACACCGCACGACACATCTCGCCGACCCGGCCCTAGCCAGCTCGGGTAAGTTATGGCTCTCTCGGAGAGATAAGCCCCGACAATTCGACGGAGGTAGGGAGGCACTCCATGATAGATAAGCGCCTCCCTGACGCAGCTCCAGGGCAAGGTGTTGAATGCGTTGGCAATGTCGAGAGACACCGCCACCACCACCTCACCCTGTGAGACTGCTTCCTCCGTCAGGCCTCTAATGCGCATGATCGCGTCCACGGTGGAGCGTCCCTGACGGAAGCCAAACTGGCTATCCGCCAGATCAGGCCCCACGCGTGTGAGGTGCCCGACGAGGCGTTGTGCAATAATGCGCTCAAAGAGCTTGCACACGTCGTCGAGCAACACGATCGGCCGGTACCCTGATGGGGAATTTGCCGGCCGCCCCGCCTTTCGAATCAAGACCAGTTTCCCTGTCTTCCAGACCTTGGGAAACTGGCCTTTCTCGTGGCATGCGCTAAAGAGCCCAATTAGTCGAGGCCCAAGCTCTTCGAGAGCCAGGACCCACGCTCGGCCTGGAATGCCGTCGGGTCCAGAGGTGGTGTTTCTGCGGGATTTAAGCCGCAATACAGCCGCCCCTAACTCACCCTCGGTGACTACGGGCACGTCGTTCTCGCTGCCTTCCGCGTTGGGCGCCTGAGACGAAGCCATGCGCGGAGAAATGTGTTCCTCAAGTTACTTTCGCATTTATAATATTAGTAGGAATGGAGGTCTTCTCTCATCCGTTTTTACTTCGATGAAAATTGAGTGGCGTCTAACCAAAGTAACGAAGAACTGACCAGTGTAAGAAAGCACGGACTTGTATACTTATGAAGCTTATGAACCTACCTTTTAATTAATCTATGCAAGATATTCATGACGTGTATAGGATACAAACAGATGTACAACAAATAAGCTACAGAATCTCGATGATGAACTTACAGAATAGGGGATCCAAAGTGTAGTGTGTGACGGTAAATGGAGAAAGAAATATATCGATAACACCTACCAAAAAGAAGAAGACTTGGAAAAAATATGAAAGATATTTTATGTTTTCTTTACATAAAAAATACCGTAAATATTAAAAATTACTAACATATCTTGCACAATCGATAATAATATCCAGTCAAACTTATATGTAGAGGAAATATCTAACTGGCCTTGCCTCACTAGGAAGTGATTTCTGATTCGTATTTACTTCAATACAAGTTGCTATTGAATGAATAAGCCAAATAGAAAGGTCAACCAGCCTGCAACATATTTCCGACTTACCATTGAGCAATATTATAGAATAAAACCGACTACCGGGCCATTATCTCGACATCTAAATCAATATTATTCGAGCGTAATCAATATTATACGTCTAAATGTTAAGGAACTTATTTTTCTTTGCAGTCGATGACTTAATAACATACTGTGTTTATCTAACCACTTAACAAAATGTGTTCTTAAAAGTGTTTGCTGTCGCCTTTTATCTGAATGCAAATTTATCAAATTATATTCTTATAGTAGTAGGTATCTTTTTGAAATTTAAATCATAGTGGCTCTAAGTAGAGGTACAAACATAAAGATTGCTGCAGACTTCCTTCATGTGACTTGCAAATGATATTCTATGAGATATAACTAAAAAAATTAAGATGAAGAATATTTTACCGAAAAGGAAAATTGATACAAATAATACCTACTAGCGGCTAGATCCCTGTATATATTTATGACAATCCCGCAAGCTACAGGAATTTAGGGCTTAATAAATTACCCGTTATTCTCGTGGTAATAGTTGATGTAGTAGCTACTGTAATAGGTATAAACAAAGTAAAAAGAGAATAGTATGATACGGATAGCAATCTTTTCCTTCACATATTTTTAGAAAAATCTGTTTTTTTTATTTCTTATCATTAGAAAAAATGTAGTAGGTAGAGAATACTAAAGGATAATTTTACATAACACATGAGATATTTTGTCGATGCGTATTTCAATGTCAAACAGGCTACAGGCCTACAATCTACACTATTATAAAAGCCCAGTTTTGATCACCTAAAAGTTCATACATCTTGTTATATTTGTAAATGACTTTTTGTTTCTATGGTTATAGCAATACTATTATCACAACTATTATTCTCATTGTGTAGGTCTATTTGTGTGCATTCGTGCGTGCAGTAAATACTAAGAATATGGGTATATAAACACCTTTTGGTTAAACGTCTTGGCTGACCTAGAAAATAGTTGGAAATAATTATCTGTATGGACTGGTACTATATCACTTTCTAATAGCAGTATGTAGTTTTACGCTAAGTGATACGAAACAAATAAAACCTACACAATGTATATAAATCAATAGAGACTGTTTTCCAACTACTTCAATCAATTTTGTCGGTAATAATTAACAAGTTTAAATTGGTGTCAATTTAGGTTTAATGCTACAACTTAAGTATTAGTAGTACCATTTGTATTAATGATATGTACTCCGTATGAATTTATGAACACCGTTACTTTTTGTCATCACACCTCTTATGTCACAAAATCACTAATTAAATTAGACTATTTTCTACAGTTTTAACAAAACGTTTCCAGTGTAATTATTTTGTTCTTCAAAAGGGTCCTTAGAAGAATATACAGAAATTTGTTTGTCTAACATCTCTGAACGTCTATAGACTGCAGTGACCACGTTTTCATCTTAGTGGTTCAAATATTCTACTAATTAGAATATAGTACATCTATCCGTCTCACTTTGTCTGAAGATTGAGCTGTCTTCAATTTGTATACAACTTTTTACTTAAGAATAGCAACTATCGGCAAAATCACTTAGTCACTAGTGCTATCATTGCTATTTATAGTTGATAGGAATTTTGATGGGGTGAGGAAAAAACGTGCTTCGCTATGCGTGATCAATACCACGTTAGATCCTTGACAGACATCTTCCGTGAGTATATCATACCGCATGTATAATTACATACTAATTTCCTCCTCCTAATAGTGCCTGCCAGATAATGCAGGTGGATGGAACCAGACGGAAATTTATGGCAATCTCTTGTGCCTAAACCCGCTGAAATTTTGATAATAAATTCAATGTTAGTTTTATGATATTGTATTCTTGCTGTCCACCATCTATTGCAGTGGGTATAATATTGGCAGATTCCTAAAGTAAGCTATTTATTACGCAACTTACTTCGATGACTAGGTAATTTCTACGCAACGTTTTGTAACGTTTGCTAAGGAGCGTGTTTAAAGAAACTCTATAATATCACCAGCTACCTACGTGTCAATGTGTCACGTGTCCGGTAGCCATCAACTATATAAATAATATCACACTACGTGGAATCGCACACGTCTAGAAACGTTTTAGTACCATCACAAACATGCGTCAAAGCGTCAAACAAAGTGCGTCGCCACAATTTTGGTGGTAATAAAATTATAGTGTGAAAGAATAAGGATGATATTGTTCTTCCGATATTTGTTTTGAATTTTGACGACCCAAGCCCTCAAGCATGGATGATGAAATTGAGTCCTGGAAATCCTAGTGACTTATAAAAACAGAAAACATCGTACAATATATTTCTTTTAATTCCTATCCATCTATTTATATGACAAATAAATTATTTTATTCCTATCACAGGTCACTGTTGGATGGACCAATTATTTTAGGAGCACTTTTAACTGAGGCACTTTTAAGTTATTGTATGATACCCTGAAATTTTCGGTAGGACCTCATCTCACCATTAGGAAAACCAAAATTATAATTAATAGATGTTTTTAAACTCACACTGCTTGTGAATAAAATAAAAACATACAAAATAATGACCAGGACCTCAAAAGAACGTTGCTATAACTACACTTTTAATAAAGTACTTTTTATTTCAATCGATTAATCAATCAGATATTTATAAGTCGACCTTTATTTAATGTGCGACAAAACCGAGGCTATCATTAATTGCCGTTGTATTGATATTAATGAAAGAACTAGAAGTATTTATCATTTGGCCAAGTACTTATCGATTACTTATATCCTAACGTTATGCGTGCAGCTATTTATTTCAAAATAATATGTAGCTCTTCTAAATATTATTTCCCCTTTTCAGACATTGTTATTAGTTGAATGTGGTGTCTGGAAGTGTTTCCTTAGTCGCCTTTTTGTCATTATATGGCACTAGCTGACCCGCGCAACTTCGTTTGCGTCACATGAGAGTGAGTTAATATTTCGAGTATTATAATGTTTCCCGTTGCATTTACCCCCGTCGCGCTTATACTCGTCGCATCGCGTCGCTTGTATTCATTAGAGCTGAACCGCTTATCTTCGTTTGCGTCACATGAGAGTGAGAAGGAAAGAGATGTTAAAGTGATATAATGTTTCCTGTCGCTTTTATTTCCACCCATCCGTTTTTCGGTATGGAACTCATCGTGTACGAGTCCGACTCGCACTTGGCCGGTTTTTATCGTTCAGTTGACTGGCTGCCACTGCAGACCAAGTTTACTCCCGTCACGTCGCTCATACTTTAAAACTTAATAAGAGGGTTATTGTAAGTGAACCTTAAAAGAGAGGCATATGCTGTTAAAGACTTTTTTTATAACTTTTTAAGAGAAACAATTTTGTAGTACACAATTTTTACGTAAATATAACTATTTATGCAGCGTTAGCAATGGAAGCTCTTAAAAGAAAGAAATAATCCCCGTTCTGGAAACATTATTCATGGCTGCTCCGCTCCCAGTCTCCTTAGCGTGATGTTATACCGCCATTAGCCAGCCTCAATAAATGGACTATTAAACTAAATGATTTTTGAAATGCAATCAGTAGTTTCTGAGATCCTAGCAAAAACACTTCTTCTTCAGTTTCATTATATCGTGAGCGAACCTTAAGGGTTAGACAAATTAGGTTATTGTGAGCGAACCTTATATGATAGACATAATATGATGTCGCGGATTTTTATTAGAACTTTTTAAGAGAAACAATTTTGTAGTACACAATTTTTACCTAACTGTAACGATTTACGCAGCGTACGCCTCGGAAGCTCTCAGACGGTAAAAAATATTCCCCGTTTTCAAAACATTCTTGATTGCTGCTCCGCTCCTATTCGTCTTAGCGTAATGTTATATAGCCTATAGCCATCCTCGATAAATGGACTATCAAACTGTAAAAGAATTTTTGAAATCCAACCAGTAGTTCCTGAGATCCTAGCGTTCAAACAAACAAACAAACTCTTCAGCTTTATAATATTAGTATGGATAGGATAAAAGATGGTGAGATTTGTTTAAATATCTTCGCAATACTCGAATCAACCTGACGCATCTCACTGCTAGACATAGGCCTCTCCCAATCATTTCAATAGGACTATTGACTTCACTAGTATCCTAGCCAGATTGCTACAGGGATTTGTTTTAAGATTTCCTTTTCGATGTTCCTTTTTAAAAAATGTTTTCTAATACATGCCGATATCAAAATAATCCATTTTGCAAAGTTTAGGTCAAATCCGTTTAGCAGTTTTAGTTGTACATTGACAGATCAGTCGGTCACGGTTGCCTTTATATAACAGACAAGTTACTTCACAACATTCGGATAATTTTGATTCAAAATTTGTAATTACCAATGTTAGTTTTAATTAACACATTTACCTTGTTTAATTTAAATAAGTAACTCATTTTGATGGTAATGGATAATTTTGTATTTGTTTTATCTATTTTCTTTTATTAGTGAATAATCATTGCTGCTTTTGAATGTCAGGATGAATACGTCACGAATATTAACTTCTAAATTAGCAACATCACTGTCATAAGAGTTGATCTAGAATGTGTTTAGGTCTTTCCTTGAGAGCTTGAACACCGTTTCTTACTTTTCCGTGATCACACTCTAGCACCAATCTTGTTTGTTTGATCTTTGCCATCTCTTCTGTCACAAACACTGCTCTGACAGAGGTCTATACTTGGCGTATCACTTTGTAATTGACTCAGAAACTAGTAAATCCAAAAGATGAATCTTGCTCTGGAGAGGTTGGGAGTTCTCACCTAGGACAAATCTCAGTGTGATGGAGCTTAACTTTTTAAAATATGTATTGTGTTTAAGAAACTGTTAAATATTTTTAACAATTTATTCCAAATTATGAGCTTTTGGTCGAATATTTAAGTCGTACAGACAACACAGTATATTTGTACTTAGTTTTAAACCGGTATTTCAGCGCCGCATCCTATAAAAGTCGAGATTCCAATGTCTAAAATTGTCTTCGATTATGCTAGTTTGACATTTAGAATTAATCGCATCTCAGTTGATGTTAAAATCATTAAGCAACTAAATACCATAAGTGACATTTGATTGAAGCTAAACTTTTTTATCTTCGAAACTACAATGAAGTTATTTGTGAACGCCGAATTGCAAAATTATACCCCTCTGTAAATGTTCAGCTAAGTAACAGTTTAACAATAAGCCGTTGGCGGTCAAAATTTTGGTCTATTTCTTAGAAAACAGTACCTATAGTACCGATAAAATGCTCCCTAACGTGTGTACTACAAGTCTTGAAATACGTGCGGAGTCGCCAGTCTCGACAGCTATGATTAAACGAATGAAATTGCTTAGTTCATATTAGGAACTAACTACCAACTTAAGTAGGAAGGAGTTTTACATTTTCATTACATTTTCGTTTTCATTTTTCATATTCCTAATCAAGACAATATCCCTACTAAGTTTTTGACGTGACAACGTCTAATTCGATGGAGACGGTTGCACGCACGAAAAAACATGACGTATGCGGCGTTACCTCTCTCTGAGGCGTTCCATTTAAGGCTGAGTTGTCACGTTCTACTATCGTCAGTAAACCGACTTTACAGACAACCGATTTTTTTGTTTTGAGATATTAAAAATCTTGGACAAAAGATCAAGTGTTTTTGAATTTAAAAAAACTATAAAGTATCCTGACGGTGGTGACGAATCCTCTTTACGCCTCTGGAATATCGTAATGTCAAATTTCCTACCCCATTGTATTGACCTTGAGTACATTTGTTTTCTAGTACAGCTTGATTTAAACATAAAATTTAGGTTAGTGTCACCTAGCCTAAACGATTACAACGTGTCTTGCACTGCGATGCCGATATACTCGCTAGTAACAAAACAGCGAACACAGAGCGAAGCGTGAACGACAAAGGCGACGGCAGATAAGCCTCGCTACGTGCTGCATGCACCGGCCGCGGCCAGAACCTTGAATACAGCCGCGCTCCTTCCCGCGATATAATAATAAACTGCTCAGTCCGGCATGAGCCTTTAACGATATAACACGACCGATTTTGTGACAATTCACATACACACGCGAAATTTGATTATGAGACGTGAACCTTTCAAGTGACGAAAATATTTGAAACTTCGACCCTTAGTGCTGTACAATGCAGTGAAACGACTGGTGTATGGATAGTGCATACTGTGATGTTTCGTGTCAATACTCCTTGTGCTAAATTAGGGGGTATTTTTTGTGTTTGCAAGTGTATTTGTAAAAGGTGAGTGGCATGTTCAATCAATTGCAGAGAAAGGATTTGGTGCAATTATACCTGTCGTATATCAAGTTGAAATTGGAGGTGATGTCGATGACTACCTAATAACATAGAATAAGCACTAGTACAGTCAATGGCAATAATATAATACAAGCTAATACTGCCTGACCACTTCTTACGTATTTTTAATTATAGTGTTTTGAGGTGTGACCAAATGTACATTACCTCTTAGTAAGTTGTAATTGCATAACTCGAATAAGTAGGTCAATGTACAATCAACAAGTTAATCCTTGAACTTCATATGGTATGGAATTTTAAACACTTATGTGTTTATTTAGTTCGATAGGATATTAGCAATATTGATAAATAGAAAAACCCAGTTGTTGTGGATTTGACTATAACTATATTTCCAAATGACTAAGATCTTTCTACAGCAATAAGTCAACCTGTAAAGAAAGTAACTTTGCAATAAAAGGTAGTCAACAGAATTAAACTAATGGTATAAACTGAAGTAACTAAGCATGTTACGATCATAAATTATGTATCAACGACAGTGTTAGGTACCAATTCGTTCGTTGTTTATAAATAATCGCTACGTTTTCACCGACATTACTCAACTCAGGTGATTATTCAGGAATTTCCTGACTTGGGTTAAACCTGGACCTTATGTAATAACAGCCGGCAGTGTGACGGTAATGAGTATATTTCATTATGCAATTTCGAATATTTTCTTCTATCTTCACAATGAGTCTTCTGTGGAAGACTCCTTCATTAATATCCATTCATAAAAATCTAACTACACATGAATTCCCTGAAGTGAATATTTGATACATTTTCACATCAATAAGCTTTCCATATCTGTCTTCGAGGAAGGGCGTCTATCGGCACTAGCTCGTTTTAAATGAAATATTATTTCTTATCAATGCTTCAACTAGAGTATATGCATTAATTACTTCACTATACAGGCACAAATTAGAGATTAGAGATAATATCTCTAATTTGTGGTACAGGTGATGATAACTATAATTTTCATGTTAAACTACTTCCAAGTAGCCCTCTTTAGTCAATCAACAATAGCTACTATCTTGAATTTTAATAAATTATATCATCTCAAATAGGCTGAGAATCACTCCACTGGGGTTTATTTCTTGAAATTCTCAAATCAACCATGTTTTCACCCTCAGTTTAACTGAAAGATAGCGAAGTGGCAATTATTTCTTATATGTGAATACATAATTAAAGTACTATTAACCTACAATAATAAAACATGAATGAAATTAAATGAAAGCTTTCAATATTCCTTTACTTTTCAAATATGATCTACACACAGAGATGCATTTAACAGTTGAGAGTTGTCCATAATCCTATGCAGTGCAGAAGTTTCGTCTAACTCTCATTATAAAGGAACACAAAAACAAGGATGAAACAACAATTATAAACCTAATTGAATACGTCCGAGCACGATCTAGATCAATTACCATGTCAATTGCTACAAAATAACACCTCATTTGTGCCACTCCGACATTTTACACAATCACTGTTATTTTTAACAAGCTCTTACTTACAACTTATTTGATCTTTTTTTCACACAAGTAACATCATCAATAAGTATCTGTTTACTTGAAATTTGGGAAAGATTGTAATAACACTTGTTTGTACTTTGATTTTGTTATTATTGTATCTCGCAGTAAAAATATCTTTAACATCGAGTACTTCAGTGTAGATCTTCCCTGATAATATTCTTTTTCATCACCGTCACTTTTTAAAAAGCTCTTACATTAACTTATTTCACACATCTATTATCTAAGATTTCTACTAAGATCTTTTCGAGTTACTTTTACAAATTACTTTGTCAGTCTTATTTTGTATTTGATTTGTATTCACAGTGAAAATAGTCAGTGATGAAAAATATTGAATTAGATTTTCAAGTAACTAATTATTCGCTCTCATAGTCAATGTAACAAGCATAATAATTTGCTGTCTGCTAACTTAAATCTCCCTTTTAGTCATTTATTTATTGTTCAGTCAGTGACGCTCAATTACGCTGTTATTATTTTTCATGTACGAATTGTACATAGTTGATATAAATAGTGAATGTATAATGTATTTTTATTGTTACTTGTTAATAAAATAGTGAATATAGTACACAAACATTAAAACGAGAATCATTCCTATATGAGTTTTATCAGGTTTTATAACTTCAACTTGATCCTTTAAAGAGTCTTTATTTTGTGATTTATACGCCTGAATTTTTCATACATTTATTTTTAGGTCCCCCCTGTTATTAAGACCAAATATCACTTACAGCTCTAATTCTAGATCCAATATACATTTTTATGTTATTTGTTTTTTGTTTTAAATTCACCGCATGCGTTCATAGATACAATATCTAAGTAGATATTAATAGAAGTTTCTGAAACGTAATGTCAATGTATCATGCGAACTAACTGCTACAGACAATATTTGTAAAGTTTTCGGAAAACACGGCACGTTGTTCACACAACAACCACCTACAACAGTAGCACAGAACGCGTGGCAATTATAATTTGCGAATCGAGTATAATTTTATTGTTCGAAATTTGTTGTTTAGTTACGCCGTGGCTCATAGTCACTATGATCGGATATTCATGGATGTAACAAGGTTTTTATTCTCATTATTCTAAATACATAAGTGTAACTTTAAAAGTTTACTTTGAATTTGTATCTTAAAATCCAGCGTAGTACAACAACGCTTTTGTATTTTTTTGAGGGCACACACTGGAGTATCAGAAATACAATTTAGGTGGCTTAGTTCATAATTGTGTTTTCTATTTTCATAATAATACGGACAGGTGCAAACTTATTTTTTAACGTGAAGAAAATCCTTCAGAAATGCTATGCTGGACTCTTACCGACTAAAACCACACGTTCCGTACCTAATGCGTACGGTTGGGAGCCCCAGGTAAACCCTCGGATGACCTCAGGATAGATGCAAACTGTGGCAACAATGAGGTCTTCAACTTGAGTTAACAAATGGCAACTGAGAACAAGGCTAAACGTTCATTTCACCTGCCGGAACTTAAATGGAAATGCCACAAAGCGGTCACCCATCTGAAGACTAGATATAGCAAAATATATAGGTAATGGAGATTTCATTTACAGAACTGTGATCTAGCGGGGCAACGAGCTGTTATAAATTAGATTAGAGACTTACAAATGTGAATGTAAATGTAACGTATTAAATATGATCTATTAAAAATAGTTTAACATCCTTTTCTCACTTTCAATATCTACACAATATAATTATGTTATAAAGTCATTTAACTTGTTTTCAAGTATTGCTATTTCCAAATAATATCGCCTTAGGTCGTTACATTGTATAAATTAATCATTCGATTTGTTTTTCTATGAGGAAACATTATGAACAGTGTTGTTAACTTATACGTACAAATTTATGTTCGAAATTAGCACCTATTCAAGTTCTGCTGGATGTCCTGGGGTATCCTTCCGAGGGCTTACCCGGGGCTCCCGACCGTAGACTGTAAGGTAGGATACGTGTGGTTTTTGGTCGGTATGGCTCCGGCATGGCATAGCATCCATGTAGGATTTTCCTCATGTTATTATATATTTTTTTATTATCTACTGCTGATGTCGTGAAATCACCCGTCATTGAAAAGAATATGTTTTTTATCCGTTACCATAGTTGTTTTTTTCTGGCAAAGCAATTTGGGAGATTACCCGGAACAAACAGTCTGACAAAAATGTTTTTATTCGTTGTACATACACATACACGGTATGTATTTAGTAAAAAGGTATTTAGACATTACAAACAGGCACTTAAGTTTTATCAAAGATAATATATAATAGTATGACATAGTTTTGTTTAAACAGATAAGTGTCCCGTATCTTTTCATTTTTGTGGTTAAACTATTCTTTACTGAATTGAAATTACTTATTCATACATAAAAAATATTTTCATATTCAAATCTATACATATAATAAAATGATAGACAAGTAAAAACTGTACACTGGAAATATTGAAAAAAAAAACTCGCTGGGTGTTTAACATAAGATACCGAGGTTTAGGCGTATAATGAGAGAAACGTATAATTAGGAAAAAATTGTCTGTTTGTCTGTTTGCTTTGCTTTGTCCGGAAGGATCTCGAAAAGTACTCAATAGATTTTATTTTTTATTTATTTTTATTTATTTATTTCATCTCAATAACACGTCATCCACTAATATTTAAATACGATGATAGAGCTACAAAAGTAAGTACTGTGTCGCTGCTATCAACGCCCTCCTTATAAATATGTAACATTATCGCAATCACACAATGTAGGCAAACTAAACTAATAGTAGCGTATATTAGCACCTACTAGAATTATACAATTTAAAAAATCTATGAAAGATTAGAGATATATATAGATTAGATTTGATTCAAATTTTGCACAAATATTAACTAGGGGTAGGGTCTTCAAATAAGCTATATATTATCACGCTACATATCCTAGGGGCTAAGCAGAGAGCAATCAAATTGGCATTATAACATAATTTTCACGCGTACGAAGTCGCGGGCAACAGCTAGTAACAAATAAACAAATACTTGGATATTCCATACTTAGATAGTGAATATAGCCGACACCAATTTAACAGCATCTCCAAAATAATTATAAGTAATTTATAAGCAACTTATACCTATATCCTTCGCATTTAACAGATAATTTGAAAAGACAAGATATAAAATATCGAAGATTTATTAACGAAAAGGTTAAGTTTTATGCTGTAATTATTTATGTTGCATTGTATTGTAAGTCATAAAAATTCTAACGAACATGGTATACTTAGCTACTAACTTAAGATCGCAGTTTAAGCTACACACAGTTAAAGTTATAAAAATAAACACATTAAATCGTGTGTTTTTTAGGTTTAAAGAAATTTATTCTCATAAAAGATTTACATCACTTACATGAGAACAACGTTAAACATTTAAATAAAATTTACAATCTTTCGCTTACCCACCTTGCTCATCCAACGCACCCTCACTTCTTTGTTAAATTATGTCGATAAATTGACAAAATAAGCTAGTTCGTAATATCACATTATGTTGCTATTGTTTAAACACACTACACTTAGTAACACTTTTTGCAAGTTTTTATTATTATTATCTACGGTTAGATCTTTTTCGCAATTAATTTATTTATTTATATCATCATATCTCGACGTCTCAGCTGTACCTACTTCAAAGCTCTGGTCAGAAGTTAGGATACTTCTGATCAGATTTAACTGCAGGTACTGCGCCACAACTAGTATCCATGATAAAATTGATGTAATTTATCCAGTTCCACCAATCTAGATAAGCACAAGGTATAGTTGTAGGTACTAAAATGGTTTATTGCACAGCGTTCGATAATTTATCTCCCTAATAAATCGATTCTGCTCGAAAACATGAAAGTGCAGCATAATTCCAGAGGGTTTTGTGTCGATTTTGTAATGTTCAATTTATTACCAGTGGCATTTTAGCCGCGCCTAAAGAAAATTGATCTTTGGGCGTGGTTAAAATGAAACTCACAACGCGTCGCTCACAATCCAGGATCTTCGATAACTCGAAGTTAAAAACATAGTAAGCGCAGCATGTCAATCAGGGTTCTTCTTTTCCTATTACTGAATGTTAATTAACCCATCGCTATTCCATTTCCACGCAAATAAATAGAACTGAGGTCCAGAGCAGCGAGTGGTAATTGGAATAAAGTAATGAACTGTTTTTCAAATCAATTTGCATCATCATCCTTTATTTCAACCATCGCATGTGTCAGTGCTAATGTTAGTTTTCGAATCTAATATTTTGTAATGTCCGTATTACTGACAGTGTCTGATTTACTATGATGATTCAAGCCCTTTCCAAACATCATAAACTAAGTAAACCCCTTTATTTCCCGTGGTCCACCTCGTAGTCCACCCAGGTGAACCACGGGAATTTTTTTTTACCCGTAGTCCACCTGGTGTACCACGGGAATTTTTTTATTACCCGTAGTTCACCTAGGTGTACCACGGGAAATAATTTTTACCCGTGGTCCACCTGACACTTAGCGCTCTTCTATCAACACTTACAGCTATCATCATGGATCTTTGTGGACATATAATGTCCACTTTAATACCTTAAAGTTTTTTTTATGAAAAATGGATCTTTTAGGACATGTCAGTGGAAAAAGATCCATTATAGGTTGTGGTATACGAAGAACATCTAAAAGGTAAAATGTATAAAGTAATAAAATAATTTTCAAAACAAATGAAGATCAACAAAACAAAAGAAGATCGACAAAACAAATGAAGTCAATGAAACAAATGAAGATCAACGAAACAAATGAAGATCGGAAAAATAAATGAAGTTTGAAAAAACAAATGAAGATCGACAAAAATAAATGAAGATCGGCGAAACAAATGAAAATCGGCGAAACAAATGAAGATCAGCGAAACCAATTATGATCGACAAACAAATGAAGATCGGCAAAACAAATGAAGATCGAAAAAACAAATGAAGACCGATAAAACATATGCAGATCAATAAAACAAAAGTCTATAAGCAAGTTTATAAGGTCAAAAACTACTCGCAGCCATATTTTGTAATCTAGATGCGATTGCCATTCAAAAACATAGGTGCAAGCAACTCTCGACCTTAATGACACATCTCAAAAATGTGCTCTGTGGCGTTTATAGACATCACTGATCAAGAACATGTAAAAAATCAATAAATATTATGCATGTTTATAAGGTCGAGAATTGCTTGCACCTATTTTTTTGAATGTTTATCGCATCTAGATTACAAAAATGGGTCCAAGCGAATTTCGAACTTAGGAGCATGCATAATATTTATTTATTTTTTATATATTCGTGATCAGTGATGTCTATAAACGCCTAAAAGCACATTTTTAAATAAGTGTCGTTAAGGTCGAGAATTACTTGCCCCTATTTTTTTGAATGGCAATCGCATCTAGATTACAAAATATAGCTGAGAATAGTTTTTGACCTTACGAACTTGCTTATAGACGTTTGTTTTATTGATCTGCATGTTTTGCCGATCTTCATTTGTTTTTCCGATCTTCATTTGTTTTTTTGATCTTCATTTGATTTTACCGATCTTCATTTATTTTTGATCCAGTAGTACCATGGGTAAAATTTAAGTACCAGTGGTACTACTGGGACCACTTAGTAGTACTACTGGTAATTTTTAACTTTTTTGATCATAAGTCTTCATTTGTTTTTTCAAACTTCATTTGTTTTTCCGATCTTCATTTGTTTTTTCGATCGTCATTTGTTTTGTCGATCTTCATTTGTTTCCCCGATCTTCATTTGTTTTTGTTGATCTTCATTTGTTTTTTCAATCTTCATTTGTTTTTCCGATCTTCATTTGTTTTTTTGATCTTCATTTGTTTTTACCGATCTTCATTTATTTTTGATCCAGTAGTACCATGGGTAAAATTTAAGTACCAGTGGTACTACTGGGACCACTTAGTAGTACTACTGGTAATTTTTAACTTTTTTGATCATAAGTATATCCATAATTTTATTATATAATTTAATGTTACAAACATATGGCTATGCAGGTGGACCACGGGTAAAAAAAAATTCCCGTGGTTCACCTGGGTGGACTACGAGGTGGACCACGGGAAATAAAGGAGTAAACCATCTTCATCAATCTTAATGCTTCATCTCGCATCATTCATTGCCTTCTAACAATTGTTCACATTGCGTCAACTTTAAGATATTTCAACTAAGTCCCTTCGAATTACAATAACAGTCAACTTTAAAATAATTGCTCAGAGAATAAGGTCTCGGGAACAAACTAATGATCGTGTAATTTTAATTTGATTGTATCAAATACGAGTTACTCGATCTACCTATTGTTGTAACCCTTAAATATAAAACAGCCCACACAGTTCTCAGTTGGAACATTGAAATCCATATTGTTGGCGAGAAAAACCAACAAATACCCAACTGGTGCTCTGATTTACTTCTACTTAGACTAAACTCTAGTATTACAAACATATTTTAAGGACTGTGTCACCACAGCAGTAACTATTTAGTAATCTGTGACCACTGTCCATAATATATGTTTGAAATTTTCTGTTACTAGTTATTCCCCGCAGCTTTGTCCGCGTAGAAGTCGTTTATCGCGTAAAATCATTACCCTCCTTTTGCGCAGTCAGTTAAAAAGTAGCCTATGTCCTTCCCTGGGACTCAAACTATCTCTGTACCAAATTTCATCAAGATCGGTTCAGCGGCTTGGGCGTGAAAACGTAACAGACAGATAGACAGAGTTACTTCGCATTTATAATATTAGTACCTATCGAAGTAGGGATTTTTTTAAAACTGAGATTATTTTTGATACCAGTAACATAAGCAAGTAGTGGTGTTACATTCGCACTGCCAACTCAAAAAAGTCTCGAAAGGCGCCTTTTTTTTTTTGTTTAACGTGAGGGAAAATCCTCATAGGATGTTATGCCGGACTCTTACCGACTAAAAAACCTCACGCCACGCCTAACAGCCTTAGATCATCTAACCACAGGATGCGCCTTACTTAAGCATTGTTTTCTGCCATTGCACATGACCATTTGGTCTTTTGGCTTTATGAAAAGCCTGTACATCAGTACATCATTTTATATGATTAAACTAGTACATTACATTGTAGTTGACTGTACAATAACAATTAACACACAACAGCCATTACGCGTTTGTCGATAAATACATTTTTAAATGCAATGAAATTTTATATGTCTTTGTGTTTCCCCCTTCATTTGTATGAAAACTGGCAGAATATTTTGGTATGCGGTGGTTCGCAAAGGCTAGTCCCGTGTTATATGGTCTAAGCTAACAGCCTATGGTTGAGAGCCCCGGGTAAGCCCTCAGGAAGGATGTCCCGTGACTCTCGAAAGGCGCCTTTTATAGAATGCGGTATTCAATCTATATCGCAAATGTCATTCTAATCTTATCTTGTACCTATTGCCGTTATAGGCCCAATGCTGATGTTCAAGCTTGATCAAGCACGGCCAGTGCAGTCTATTCAACATGCCAATCAATTCATCAATTGCTTGTTATAAAATTTCATTATACTTAATTACTTCGTAATCAAATATAAATGCGAGCTTTCTGAGCATGGATTTACATATATTTATTTCCTTTTATTTCGGGAATGAGTTCCCATGGAAAGTGGGAACAGAAGCCGGATCTTGTATCATGTGGCATCTAGTAAAATTAAAATTTGAGAACACATTTCCCTACTCTTGCACTACATCTTGCAATATCAAGCTACCACTACATCAAACATATAGATATTATTGTTCCATAGGTATAAAACCCGTGTGGCGACGGGGTCCTGTGTTGCTACGGGTAAGAGTACAAAATGTCGCCACCCCAATACATCCCGAGGGTGTCGTAAAAGGCGACTAAGGGAATACCTTCGCAAAAAGATCCATTGCATAGAGAAGGAAAACTCAAAATGAAACCCGGTTGACAAAATAATGACAATCGTTAAGCCAAGTTGAAGGCTAAATGGGCGGCTTGAAAATTTTCAACTGCGGGTCGCAGCGACCTGCGCTTGTCTATTTCAACACGGCAATAGGCTCACCAAATATAGTGTGGGACGTAAAACTATAAGGTGAAATGTAGGCGTATACTATGCCGCTGCCTACCCTTTCGGGGATAAAGACGTTATTATATGTATGATATAATGTATGTAGGTATAAAACACTTCTTGGAGACAACCTGTAGGTACAAATTTTAGAGCTGTGATATCATCCGACATTGAGTCTTCATTACACAAGCAAAAAAATTGTAATGAGTCAAATTGACTGAACATGAAAATTTAGTTCCGTATTCAACATTGTACAGTAAAGGTTAAAGATTTAAAGATTATCCGGGTACACTTAGGTTAGATTAGTGTCCGGTTAGTCAGCTAACCTTAAGTTTATATTCACATAGATTTGTCAGCTGATCTTAAATTTTAAGTTCATACCTACCATGGACTATAACATAATATGATTGTCAAATACAATCTTATAAATCCAAGGTATTTACTCCTTATATATACTCATAAATACAAGGTCCAGTATACGTTATATTTTCTATTTAAATTTTTTTTTGACGTGACAACGTCTTATAATTCGATGGAGCCGGCTGCACGAACGAAAATAGGTGACGCAAAATGTCGTTACCTCCCTCGCGTTACCTCGCTCTGCCTGGCTCTGAGGCGTTCCATTTATTTTAATTATGTTTTCATTTTCAATTGATGTGTATTTATATTTCCTATTGTTTTGTAATGTTATTTTATTTTTATTTTCTTATGACGTTATCACGTTCATCCATCGTCAGTAAACAGACTACACAGACAACCGATTTTTTATTTGTTTTTACATATATTTCCGTCTGACCGTCTTCCGGACATACATAATGAATCAAATCAGTCTGTGGTAGTCTAATTTTGAATATAGACCTTTCAAATCTTTACATATCACACGGTTCTGCATCTGCCACATCCAGGTCTCCTTGCGACCTTTATTAGCTCGTTGTTTCACCTGGCGTTTTCAAATTTATCTTGAACTACTTCTTACGATTTAGCTTGACAACAGAGACAATAAACGTGATCCATCAAATCACGACAAAAACTATTGCGAGACTTTATGATCATAAAGTCGGCCGCCTAATGGTCATAATTGCTCGTTACCAAGAAACGTTGAACTCAGCTTTGTATACTTAATCAACAAACGTGCTCCTAAAAAGGTAATTTAAATTAAGTAACGATGGGCCATTTTATTATGTCTGTGCTACGTTATAATATTAGTTTTGTACTTATTCTCATATGATACGATGTTACCTACCAAGATTTTCATGCCCGAGCTAACCTCTTGCTTGAATAAAATAAGGTAAAGAGGAAGACTCAAGGAAAACTAACAAAGTTGTTACAAAAGTAAGTGGACTTCAGGGTTCACAATAGAAAAGACCTTTTGACTTCCACGAAAGTTTAGATATACCTTTCTCAATGAATTGTAGACATAAAAACATTGCTAGTTGTCTGAAAATCAACCTAGACGTTTAGTACAACTGTTTACGTAATTAAGTGATTGTTGAATAAAACAGTAATTATGTTTAAATAATCTTAGATGTTCGTTTGTTAATGGAGTGCCTCAAGGTTGTTCGCTAGGGCCAGGTAGTAAATGTTTGCCACTACATTCACAAAGCAAATATTAAATTTGATAATACATTATAATACACGCTTAAATACTTGTAATATTAGTTATTGCACAATCTAGGGTTCCTTTTAGTAGTCAAATCAGTGCTCCAGTTTATAGTATAATAATATACAGTAAACCACAACAGAAAAATCCTTTCGTCTTATTTTCAACACAATTTTACTAACTTTTGTTAAATTTAACTAAGTTTCCTGAATTTCTCTGCCGCCATGCAATCGTAGATATCACATTTCTAAAAAAACATATCCCATTTCTACATCAAAATTCTGTGAGACGACACGCACAGTTTTTTTTATTATCTAAATAAATCATTTACCATAAATGTGTCATTTTGCGTTTTCCTATGTCGCAATATTCTTAGTCACTTAGCAGAGAGAAACGACTACTGGCGTAAATGATAATATAATTATGCTAACTAACATGTTCATGCTAAACAATAAGTCAATATCACACCTGGCTTATCTCTTCCTGAAAAACATGCCGAAAAGCTATTTGCAACTCGGTATCACTACTGAATTCTTTTAATGTTCTTAAACATTTTATCTTAATACACTTCCTGATTTCGACCTAGAGTATTTTAGAAAACATTTTGAGATATGTACCTACTAGAGAGCGGTTTTAGTGGTCAGTGATGATACCGTGTCTACTGTTCTACAATAGTTTCCACAAAGAGCAAGTAATAGCACAATTTAGCTAATTTAAAACGATGATGATAGATCGGTAATAAACAATCAGCCAGAACCTTAGGTAAGGGGTGACACGGCCAATGACCATATAGGTACCTATTTATTCCCTATACGTTTAGATAATTTCCACTAAATAATAGCAGCAAAGAAAGGGACACGACTGCAACTTTGAAAGCAAATCAGTCAAATCGTAATCTTTCATCTTTTTTTTTAATAAATTTTCACGGACATTTTCACTTTCACACAACGCTATCTGATCCCAAAGTATGGTGTTATGGGTATAAGACCACGGCTATTAATAGGTACTTAATACTTTTAAATAAATAAGTGCTTATCAAAGTAATCATACATAGAAACACCCAGGCTCTCGAGACAAACATTTATGAATCACACTAACTTTTGTCTCCGGTAAGAATTGAACCTACGTCCTCTTGATCCGTTGTCGCACTTTTCAACCTCTATCTAGACCAAAGAGGCCTTACAATTCTTTCCGATAATTATACGCCACTGATACAATTCTTGGTAATAGTACCTACACCTCTTAAAGTAGACACGGCACTATTTAAATAAAATTAACATAATCGGAATAAAATATGAAAACATGACAGCAACATTGCAACCATAAAAGAATAGTTTGCAGCAAAATAGGTAGTCAATGTTAAAAATAACACACCACGATATAATTTAGTTCAGAATGACCTCACTGCGACCTCGACGCATACGTCAGTTTGAAGCTGAGAAACTTAACTATGTAGGAAGAGAAATACTATCTTACAATGTTGCAAATAAACTTTAATTTACCTTAATGTACTTTACGCATTATTTACTACGTAATTAATTCTTCACGCAATAAATGCTATTTTTAGATCTGTAATTGGAAAAATACTGAGTAATTATATAGCACTAAAGATATTTTTGGCCTTAAGAGAAACTAAGCTTCATCGAATGGTTTCCTGTTTTAGACTCTCACGCCTATCAGAAGTGTATTACTATTCACCAACTACGTTTTTTATCTCACGAAACAATGTCTAAGAATAGCCTGATAGATCTGCCATCTATTACTACAATCTTTAAGCGAGTTTCACAGTAACAGCAAACTATTTGGATGCACATGGCTGTATTGGACCCCGGGCCAGAAAATGCAGTGTATTCTATCCAAGGGTTCAGCCAACCCAACCTCACATGCAAATAGTTCTACACCAGCTAAAATAATGGACGAAGTTATAATGATGACCAAAACCTTTGTACCAACCCGTCTGGCCATCGTACAGTAAGACCCTCACAAAATGTAGAAAATTGAAAGACAAGGCCAACAGTGGAAGTATACTGATGTGATTCATGAAACATGGTGGTCTCACGTAGATAACTGCAACTTAGTTCCGGTTCTCCAGGAAAGCAATAACGCTACCAAAACATGTAGTGTAAAATATAATTAGAATGCAGATTTAAATCCTTTATAACATAAAAAACACAAAAGAATTAGTCACTCATACATAGGTACGCATTACAGCTCAGGCCTCAAACTGGGTGTCAGCGGCGAGCGGAGCGAAAGGGCGGCAACTGTGGCAAGAGTGCGGCGCCAGAATTAATGGGCTCCCGACACGACCAAACGGCACTTGTAATGCCTCATCAGTACCAAGTGCACATCTTCGTCGTTGAACATAGACGTGCAAAGAAAGCTCGCACACTGAAGCAACTTTCATTCATATTTATCAGGCATGACAAGTGCAGTTTGACCCTGTCGCGAGCCCATAAGAGAAGCAAAACCTAACCTAATGGAATCTTCTTTTAAGAAGATTCGATAAGGACCACAGCGAGTCGGGTTTCAACTTAACTTTTGTCTTGAAAGAAAGATTAAGTTTATTGTAAAACAATTCAGCCCACGCCTCTTGTTATCGTTTGTTCGAAGTTGCCTACTCTCTTGTCTCTCTCTGACGCCACAGTCGCTGTCGCCCCGCTAGTTGCTGACATCCATTTTGAGGCCGTATACATACGCATTGCAAGCTCACGGTTTCATTGGGCATGGCGCTCAAGCCCCAAGATTAGCGGATGAGATAAATATTTATTTCCCACGTTAATTGAGTGCAGCAGCGGCTATGTTGCAATCCTTTATTGTTCAGACCGACAAGACTCGGCTAATTTATCTATGACTACGATCTACCTCGGATAATCAAATGAATTAATGCAACTCGATTTAAACCTAATTTATAGGCACGATTGTCGATACGCAACTATCGTTCGAAATTAAAATTAGATAGTAATATTCTAGCTTCCAAATTGCTTAAGTAAGTAGATAATATAAGACAGTTTCAATTAGATAGTATTTGCATAAACAGCAATAATTGTGCAAAAATTTAATTTTCAATTGGTTATTTCAACCTTTTCCTGGAACTTCTTAGGAATTGTCGAGATTGGTTGACTGATTTCCGGAAGAGAAATAGCTGTTTTGAAATTTACTTGAATAATTCTGTTTCTATTTGCACTGTACTGCACTGTACTTCAATATTCAAGTATTATGAAGATATCACAGGTTAAAATCTTAAAAACAGCGTTCCGTTAGCAACACAGTCATAGTGCCTACATAAATGCAGCATTGACTTTACATCTCGTTAACTTATTTACAACAAAACACAAGGCAACAGATAATAAGATGTCATATAAAATACAGATATTACTCCCCTCATTAACCACCAGCCATTACCATTCATTACGATGGGTAACTGCCTACAGTTCCTCAACAATCGACACAACAATGGTGGTTTTAACGTGCACGCTCTGCACGCATCTCCGTAACGCACGCCACGTAATATCAATTAAATATTATGAAGGTACTCTATCTACTTTGTACGCCATCGTCTTATCTGTTACAGTCACCGCTTTTCTTGTATTGAACGTGTTATCTCAGATTTTTCAATCAAAAGTTACATCAGTGTACATTTTGCAAAAGTTGCATCGGATGTGAAATTCAGCTTTTCGTCGCAAAATTGCAAGATTTTTTTACCGTGTTAATGTGTAAAGGCTCGATCTGAAATAATGCAAAAAAAAACACATATTTAATACTCATAAGATGACAGACAATGAGAGACAAACTTTCAGTCACCTGATCGAAATTATCACCTATGGAGGTTAGAAAACACTAGAGATGGTGTTCTTGAAGACAAAGATGGAAATGCATATATTATTATAAAGATAGCATGAAGGTATTGATTTTTTATAATCTGACGGAAATTTACAGACACGTTAACTAGCTCAGCATGAGCGCTACAGCGCCGAAACCTCGTTGTGGACCTGGGCGTCGACGTTCTCACACTGGAGACCATGGTGAAAGCTATGGTCTCTAGCGGAAGCAAGTGGGATGCCGCTGCATCTTTTTGCGAGCAAGTTATGCTTCAAAAAGAGGTGGCGGGGAGGGACCGTGAGAGGGATCTCCCTACCGAGTTCCGCAGTCGGCGGCGAGGTCGTCGCAGGCTGCTATACGCCCAAGACTACCAACCTCCATGACCGGGGGCCTAAGAACGGTGGCTGGCTGCTCGCCGTTCTTACAGAAGCAGGCCAAGACGATGGCGATTATCTCTTTGCCTCTCATAGTGGTGATAGTGGTGGGACAGTACCCAAATCCCCCCCCCCTTCCCCTAGTAGCGGGTTAACACCCGAACCAACTACCCAGACGCGGGATAGCACCCGAACCCCATAGGCGAGGTTGAAGTGTTCGCCAAAGTCTGCCGAGAGCCCTGGGACATCCTTCCGAGGGCTTACCCGGGACTCCCGGCCGTAGATTGTTGTAGGGCATCGTGTGGTTTTAGTCGGTAGGAGTCCGGCATAGCATCCATGTAGGATTTCCACACGTAAATAAAAAAAAAAAAAAAGACACGTTAACTACAAATTGCACACAACACCCACGAAGTCACCATATTCCAACCCAGTAAGAGCAGGTATATTGACTATCGTTATCTAGCTGCGGTGTTCATTCAAATTGGCTTATCACAGTCCTCCACTGAACGTAGGCCTCTCTCAATTTAATTTTGGAAGGAAATTTGGCCTTTAATTAAGTAAGCCAATAACTACACTGGCCAGGACAGGTTTTTTTCCTTGTCTTCCCTACGACCTCATCCTTTTCATTAGTTTGCAGATGCATCACTTTCAGCTGAAGGGGAAGGGGCTTTTTGCTCAAGTCCCGCCTCCACAGTAATCACTCCAAACGATAAAAGCAACGGAGGCTGTTCAGACAGTCCAAATTGCTTTAAATCACTTAGCTTACATAGCTATCAACTAACATATCTTATTACAGGACCTTGGCTTGAATACCAACTGTCCGTTGTTTTCATATGCAGCTGTCATTTGAGAAGGCTGTGTCGGCCAACACTCAATGTAAACTTGTACCATTCTTCAATGAACGCGAGCTATGTCGGCCACTGTCACATAAATTTAGTAAAAGGAACCATTTTTGTCTGCAATGCACAATTGTAGGAAATTTTCTAGAATATGTTGTCTCGTTTGTCTTCAAGCAGTAAACGGGCTATTGCCTTGAATGCAGGTATTTTAATAGTTTACTGGACGATTTTACATATTACTTATTTAGATATTTACTATGTACTAAATGTGCAGAAACCGTGTAGAAATATAATACAAAACAGTATTGGATCGAAAAATATGTTTGGAGAGAACAAAACTGGAAGTTTATGTCGGTAACTTGATGCAATGTATAGGTACTACTACCTATAAATGCAAATAATAGCTTCAAATTCAGCGAGAAAATGGATTGGAATAATCTGCCATCTACTAAATGGCTTACCAAAATTTTGGCGCTTTTAACTCTTAGAACCTTCCTCCATAAACAGATCTAAAGTCTTAAAAGATCTATACAACTCCTTGCACTTGCATACAAAATAAACAGTACAATACTTGCGTTCACTTCAACGAACGTGCAAAATATATTTTAAGCATTAGCATTAGAAGCTTGGACGGTAATAGAGGTCACCAGAAGTTGCAAATATGTGGCAATTAGTTGTGGCTACGTCACGTTTAGCGGTTGGTTAAGTTGTCTTATTTGATCACAAGTCCGGACTCTTCACACTGAGAGCTAAGTATTTTTGTGTTCTACTTAAAATATAGACTAGTGACGAACAAGCGGCAGACTCCGGCAATGTACACAGCCATTCAAGGTAGGCAAACATCAATATTACGAAGTAGTTTGTTTGAGAATCGCACTTTCAATCCATTAATATTTTGGAACTTTGCATGTGAACCGATAAGTTTTGAGTGTATTTAAGATTGTATTTTAGAATTTAGATCCACTTAAATACCTCCTACCTCCTATGACACATGACATGGTCACCATTTAAATGCTTCCGTCCGCTATTTTGTTATTCCTGATAAGAACTCAATTCTGATTGTGCTTAATTTAAACGAGATCACCACAATCAATAAATCGGCAAATTTTTCACTGGCATGAATTTACTAGGTAGTGTATGTGTGTATATGTATTGTATATGTACAGATTTTTGAATGAATGAACTAATTTATATTATGCATAATTTTATGTCACTTAATTATTATTCTGAAATGCAATTACTATAATAGTGCATGACATAATATGCACTCTGCTATAATTTCTTTAATCAGATAGTTTGCCATTTCACAAAGCTTATCCCCCTGTTCTTCTGGATTAATCGCATTATCCAATAGAAATATCGCATTTTTATCGAGAGCCTCCAACGGTATCCTCTAGAATTTCTAAATTGAGAGTATTCGTAAATGTCCTTTATCCTAATCATCAAGCAAATTAACCCTTTTAGTAGAAGTGCAATGTCATAAACTTTCAAAAACGAATTTCCTACCAACCAACTTTCAATTTATTTTTGTAAAAATGACCCTTCTAATGCATATGTAAAGAAATCAAAAACGATCGTACCTACCTAATAGGTGTATTCCAAGAGCAGATGAGTGAATTAATCAGAAGCCGTGGCAAGGTCAAGTTCCGAGCAGCTGACTCCGTGGGCCACACGTCGCGTTATGTAACCCGTTCGGCCGCTCACGTACAAGCCGACAAGAACCGTTGATTGATCTACTTCGTATCCATATCGGGATCCTTTAAAATTAAAGTGAAAGAATATTATCTTACAATTTAATTGAGCTACTTGCAAACTGAGTCTTGTATTTATGTATGTATATCAAGGGCATATATATAATGTATATCTGTGTATGTATGTATGTACCTGTGTATGTATATATTATATGAAAGTATTTGTGTATATATGTAGGTATTTGTATATTTGTATGTATATGTTACGTATACACCGGAATGCTACTTCTAATATTATTTATTACGTCACAAATTAAACCCGTTTTTAAATATTTTTACAGTCCTGTCCATCTAAAGGTTGCCTGGCAGAGATTGCTGTTAGCAATAAGGCCGCCCATTGTACCTGATTAATATTTATTATATCTACTTTAAGATTTTCTATCCTTGGTGTACAATAAAGCATATTACTACTACTACTACTACTATTCAATGTATCACCCACTTCGTAACACTAACATAAATAAACTAGAAAGGGATGATTCATCTTAATCTCCCTATATGAATCATTCACGGATCTGTAGATCACTTTGACGTATTTGATCGTGTACAGCTGGCCTATAAAGGGATTCAATACCGCGTGACTTTTGGCACGCCTGCCACAGTGACGAGCACGATTGTACATCCTCACTCTGTTGTGTAACAGTGTAAGAATTTCGTTAAGTCATATACCTACAAGGCTATTTTTTACGGTAACGACAAATCCTTTGTCTGAAATTGAATAGATACCTATATACACATCGTTTAACCCGCCATTGTATGTTCTGTCATTTGATATACTTATGTACAATAAAATAAAATATCCTTTAGTTTTACATAAATAGTTTTTTTAGCATCCTAAGACATCCTTCCGAGGTGTCCACCCAGAGCGCCCATCTCTTGACGGTTAGGTAGAGATCGTGTGGTTTTAGTTGGTTTAAATTCGGCATGACATTCGTGGAAATTCCATACGATAAAAAATCTTATAACATTTTTAAATAGTATTACAAATTTTGCTTAGTGCCTTCTGCTTACCTAGCAATCTTACTTTAAAGAATAACTTTGGTAGTACAAATAAGATTTAGATTTTCCTCCACAACTTCAAAGTCGCTATTTACTATGATTTTAGACAATACTAGGAAAGGACCGTCATAACTATCTATTATATTATTTCTCGTGTCACGTTGTTTCTGTACGATGTACGATGAACTCCAATACTATGTAACCGATTTCCATGATTTATTGAAATGTGTGGTTTGTTGGGGATAGAGCATAGCTTTTTGATTTTGACGTAATCGAAGATTAGCAAGATGAGTAATAATATAATTTTGCCAAAAGATGCCATTTATAGAGCAACGGACCTAAGCGATGAGACGCATAAGTCGTATTTCAAGTAAAATAATACTTTAAGTAAAATAGACCTATCAATCAATCAATTCATATAATAAAATCGTATCAGGTGGCTGTCTGTACATTGAAGATATACAAGAAAAAAATTATAGGGGACCTTTATGAACGCAATAGAACCCAAAACAATGATTTTTAGAATTGTTGTCTGTTTGTGCACGCTAATCTAAATAGTAATAACCTAATGAGTCTAAAGAATTACGCGGGCAACAGCTAGTTATTAATATGTAGGTATGTTATAAGGATTTCTAATTTAGGTAAGTACGTATCCCTTGGTTTCACTACACAAATTACAAAATTGTATGTACCTAGATGTTAAACAAATACATTTACAAGGCTTACGTCACTTACACCTCAAATATTTATAAACAAATAATTGCAATAATTAATTCCAAAACAAACATCAAGGCTCGCAGCTGCCAACGCCTTAAACCTTACAACTTGTGGTATTGCAGAATATTAATGTACGCAGACTGAATGATTCAGAGAATTTAAAATAACGGACATTATAAGTATTTTAAATGACGTGAATGAGGCTATAGGAGCAGAAGGAGGAGCTTTGAAGTGATCAGGTGACAGCCATAGGAGCGGAAGGTTGGGTTTCATAGCACGGTGATAAGAAGGGTCAACAGTGTCATATATATTACATTATGGTAGTGTTCAAGCCTGGCATAGTGCTGCACTGTTTTGCGATGCAGTTATGTGGGTCGACGTATGTGGAGGACAATAGCACTAACCGTAAAAAAGAGGTGTAGCTCTCACCATTCCTCAAAATACGAACTGGGTGTCGGAGATACCAGAACAATATCTGATTTCCACCAGCAGTGAAGGCCTGGAGGAGACGATACGATAGTTCGAGCTAGCTGTCAGTTTAGAAGATGCAAACCAGAGTGGAGTCGCTGTATGTTTTCATGCACGCATTTTTTTGCCAAAGCATAGCGAATGTCACCATGGTTAGTGAACATGTCTAGTCAAGGTTTCAGGGATTACCTTAGTCCTGGTTCTAAATGGTCCTAGTAGGACATGGTCATATTGGTCATCTGACCCTTAAGCTCCGCTGATTTTAATTCCGTAGAATCACACATAAAAAAATATTCTAACTGACTACTTAGTGAGCATATTTATGTGATTGATTTACTGTCTGAAAATATTTGATTATTCAGTTAGGTACCTCAGTGATGGATTCTGTCTGAAGACGCGCCTTTGTTTCTTGAGCATCGAATTCAAGCTGGTTTTCAAAATCTCATTGCTAAAATAATAATATGGTAGCGTATTAAAACAATGTTGTCAATAATCCGTAAGTAATATTATTTGGAAAATGGTTTGAATCATATTGCAATTTTAATTGAAATGTTGGACATTCTTTCTTCAGAGTTCACACAAAGGAAGCTTCACATCAATTTTCAAACAATAAGGTGAATCGAAATGATAGTTTGTAAGTAAAGAGAACATAATTAGTCAACATTGTCAGCTACATGGTATAGAATACTATATTTTAGCAAAAGTCATAATAATATTTCTTTGAAAACTCGTTAATCGGCAGATATTACACAACTATGAGGGCGGAGGGACCGTTTCAAAATACCTAACTTTCAAGAATGTCACCGTTGACAGTTGGTTATTGATTTTATGAATATTTAATGATGGTTTAGGTTGCAGAATTATTGTTCAAAATGTTTGATTGATGTTATCATCGACGTAAGAGTAAACAGGAGTGAAGTTCTGGTGCGAGCTTGACAGAGATTTCTTTTTAAAAAGTTTGTTTTAAATTACTCAATCACTCAGGACACAGAAATCGACTCAGACCGTTTAGCTACTACCTAACAATCAATAATAGTAGCCTATTACAATATATCGTTCTAAGTAGATCTCAACATTTTCTTTATTTTTTACAGGTAAAAATCTAAGGCTCTTTGGTACCTGCACTAGTAGTTTAGTTAAAGTTAAAATTCTCACTAAGCAAAGGA
Source organism: Miltochrista miniata (assembly GCA_933228765.1). NCBI lineage: Eukaryota > Metazoa > Arthropoda > Insecta > Lepidoptera > Erebidae > Miltochrista > Miltochrista miniata. The sequence continues at coordinate 15,386,913 of OW121757.1, read as the reverse complement.
GGCAAACCATATTGATTTCTATACCTACCGACTAACTCGGAATAAACTACCTCCGTGATACTTACAAGTATAAGCGAGCATTGTACTGCAAGGGCTTCAAAAGGTCAGTGATCATTATCATTACTATTCAACATTTCCTATTAAGTGCAACACGTTTGTATCGGTATAGCAAAGACGGTAGTACGTGCCTGCCTACCGTTCACAAGCCAAATAGCATTCAATGACCCATTGAAACCTTTAACTTGGCTGCTTTATAGAATTCACTTTGTTATTCACATTGAATATTGTTATACACATTGAAGCGCTCGTGGCCCCGCGGACTCAGTGTTCTGTAAACGATCACTGCAGTAAGCAACTTTCACTATGGCCGGTCCATGGATGGGTGACCATCCATGTGATCACTTTGTGACATTTATTTCAGCGTTTCCGTGCTTCGGAAGGCACGTTAAGCCTTTGGTCCCGGTTGCCAGTTAAATGGCAGTCGTTAAGCCAAGTTGGCTTTATTTCAACAGCAGGCAGTCACAACCTGCGCCTGTCCATTTAAACACGGCAATACGGCCCACAATGTATTACGTGGGACAAATTATAAAAAGGTGAAATGTGGGTATATAATATGCCTCTGCCTACCCCTTCGGGGATAAAGGCGTGATGATGAACCTGAACCACTTTGTTATTCATTTAAACGTTGCATCGAAATGTTACTAATTTTATAACTATCGATCTTAATCTAAATTTTTAAAATTGATTTCCTGTTTGCACTGGTCACGCTTTTATGTGAGAAAGACTTCACCAAATTAGATAATTCATTTTGGTTATGTCTATTGTTGTTGGAAGAAGGTTTCTATGAATAGAGAAAATGGAATTGGAAAGCCCAGCGAAGCCGGGCCAGATATACCATAAAATTGATTTTTACAACGATAATTCGTGATCATATTTGGTGAAACGTTCGTAAACCTTTTTGTTGGGCGTTGTTTTGATCAGTTCATCCTATCAACATGTCCAGAGTAACCGAAGGTTTTTACAGGGTCGGCAGCGCGAGTTTGGCGCCTCTGGTGTTGCAAACGTTCATAGGCTGCGGTGACCGACTGTCCTTCTGATGGGCCGTAAGCTTGTCTGCCACCTTAGTGCTATAAAAAACCGGTCAATACAGCAGTATTATATTTATAAAACGTAATAGTTATCGTGCTCGATGCAATAATAATAATAAACTGTTAAGAATGTTGTATTTGTGACTTTTCAGCAGAGGTAAAACAAGTACTTGCTGTAACACATAGGTATCACATTTGAATAAATGATTTGGATAAGAATCTGCCATTAGCCCGTTTTTATTAAGTGTGGTCCAACAGCAAAAATAATTACATCTGTATCTAGTCTCCGAAGCTTGCTGAAGGAGTCGAACAGGGTAAGGATGGTGCGACCTGCATCATGTAAATAAATGGCAATAGAATTCAAAAAGATATTGGCAAAAATTATTAGTGGATATGAACCTGAGTGTTAAATTAAACAAACGCGCTTGTACATAAAATGTTTTACGTGCGAGCATTAAACATCGTTTGTTTAATGCCGTTGGATATTGTTTGAACACAACAAATCTTCAAACTGTCAACACAAAGTCTGTTTTATAGCGATCAACAACATTTGGGACACAAAGAGTCGAATAAAACCTATTTGCAATTATAACGTGTATCGTCAATATCAACATTGCAATCAGCCATAACGTTATTTATAAATACAATTACAGTTTATTGCTTTTAATCTCTGATGATCGTCCTTGCGAAAAATATGCAGACAAATAAACTGTTGTTATTCCGGCTCACCTTTGAACCTCAACTTGAAGGTTCTACCATTTAATAAGGATATATCTCAAAAAATGTATACAATATGATACAATGAACCGAGCAATGACAAAGTGTTAATCTGAATACATTTGAATTGATATATGAATGATATTTAAAAGATTAATTTTGAGTCATCCAAAATTTAATTAATTCTACATAATAATGATTACCAGCTACTGTTTCAAGGGCTTCTTTTCTGTTCCGGTTTTAAATTATAATGGATGATATTAGGGGATCTCCTCGTTTATTGTGGGTGTCATTAAAATCTAAAGATATTAACATTTTTGTCAACTACTAAAATCAGTATATTCATGGACATAGCTTTCTCTAAATTTAAAAGTACCTATCGTAAACCGCAGGAATACCAATGATTTTTGCATCCAGTTCTTGCCTGCTTTCTTGCCTATTTTGAATTTCCTTGTAAATATTCTCGATGCCGCGTATCATTTTCTATGTTCGCAGTTGATTTGAAAGCACATTTAAAGGATTTATTTGTTGTACGAAAAGGACATGCGAAAGCACTTATCTCTCTGTTGAGTTGGCCGTTTTGTTTAAAACATATTTTATTTCTACCTGTTCATGAAGTTTCTCGTTCGGAGTGATTTTATAGAGCCATCCTAACATTATGTTAGGACATATATGACATATAGGATATGTGTAACGGAGTTGCTATCTCCTCTCCTGAACTTGTCTATGCTGCAACCAGTTTTCCGACCGGTATGTACAGTCCAAGGGTTTCAGTTTGAGCTAAGCTGTTCCCTTTTTTGCAGTTCCATCAAGATGAAATTTAGAGTCTTATAAGTAGGACTTGACAAAGATATTCACTGTAGATGAAGATTTATATTCTACAGATCTTTAATAGCTTATCTCTAGAGCCCGGGATTTTCTCAAGTAAAGAATTATTCTTAAACTTTTAGTACGAACTTGCACCAAAACAATAGAAAAGATCAAATACACTTTGACGAGCAAATTATTTCGATTAATGACACCCACAATAAACGAGGAGATCCCCTAATATCATCCATTATAATTTAAAACCGGAACAGAAAAGAAGCCCTTGAAACAGTAGCTGGTAATCATTATTATGTAGAATTAATTAAATTTTGGATGACTCAAAATTAATCTTTTAAATATCATTCATATATCAATTCAAATGTATTCAGATTAACACTTTGTCATTGCTCGGTTCATTGTATCATATTGTATACATTTTTTGAGATATATCCTTATTAAATGGTAGAACCTTCAAGTTGAGGTTCAAAGGTGAGCCGGAATAACAACAGTTTATTTGTCTGCATATTTTTCGCAAGGACGATCATCAGAGATTAAAAGCAATAAACTGTAATTGTATTTATAAATAACGTTATGGCTGATTGCAATGTTGATATTGACGATACACGTTATAATTGCAAATAGGTTTTATTCGACTCTTTGTGTCCCAAATGTTGTTGATCGCTATAAAACAGACTTTGTGTTGACAGTTTGAAGATTTGTTGTGTTCAAACAATATCCAACGGCATTAAACAAACGATGTTTAATGCTCGCACGTAAAACATTTTATGTACAAGCGCGTTTGTTTAATTTAACACTCAGGTTCATATCCACTAATAATTTTTGCCAATATCTTTTTGAATTCTATTGCCATTTATTTACATGATGCAGGTCGCACCATCCTTACCCTGTTCGACTCCTTCAGCAAGCTTCGGAGACTAGATACAGATGTAATTATTTTTGCTGTTGGACCACACTTAATAAAAACGGGCTAATGGCAGATTCTTATCCAAATCATTTATTCAAATGTGATACCTATGTGTTACAGCAAGTACTTGTTTTACCTCTGCTGAAAAGTCACAAATACAACATTCTTAACAGTTTATTATTATTATTGCATCGAGCACGATAACTATTACGTTTTATAAATATAATACTGCTGTATTGACCGGTTTTTTATAGCACTAAGGTGGCAGACAAGCTTACGGCCCATCAGAAGGACAGTCGGTCACCGCAGCCTATGAACGTTTGCAACACCAGAGGCGCCAAACTCGCGCTGCCGACCCTGTAAAAACCTTCGGTTACTCTGGACATGTTGATAGGATGAACTGATCAAAACAACGCCCAACAAAAAGGTTTACGAACGTTTCACCAAATATGATCACGAATTATCGTTGTAAAAATCAATTTTATGGTATATCTGGCCCGGCTTCGCTGGGCTTTCCAATTCCATTTTCTCTATTCATAGAAACCTTCTTCCAACAACAATAGACATAACCAAAATGAATTATCTAATTTGGTGAAGTCTTTCTCACATAAAAGCGTGACCAGTGCAAACAGGAAATCAATTTTAAAAATTTAGATTAAGATCGATAGTTATAAAATTAGTAACATTTCGATGCAACGTTTAAATGAATAACAAAGTGGTTCAGGTTCATCATCACGCCTTTATCCCCGAAGGGGTAGGCAGAGGCATATTATATACCCACATTTCACCTTTTTATAATTTGTCCCACGTAATACATTGTGGGCCGTATTGCCGTGTTTAAATGGACAGGCGCAGGTTGTGACTGCCTGCTGTTGAAATAAAGCCAACTTGGCTTAACGACTGCCATTTAACTGGCAACCGGGACCAAAGGCTTAACGTGCCTTCCGAAGCACGGAAACGCTGAAATAAATGTCACAAAGTGATCACATGGATGGTCACCCATCCATGGACCGGCCATAGTGAAAGTTGCTTACTGCAGTGATCGTTTACAGAACACTGAGTCCGCGGGGCCACGAGCGCTTCAATGTGTATAACAATATTCAATGTGAATAACAAAGTGAATTCTATAAAGCAGCCAAGTTAAAGGTTTCAATGGGTCATTGAATGCTATTTGGCTTGTGAACGGTAGGCAGGCACGTACTACCGTCTTTGCTATACCGATACAAACGTGTTGCACTTAATAGGAAATGTTGAATAGTAATGATAATGATCACTGACCTTTTGAAGCCCTTGCAGTACAATGCTCGCTTATACTTGTAAGTATCACGGAGGTAGTTTATTCCGAGTTAGTCGGTAGGTATAGAAATCAATATGGTTTGCCTCCTTTGCTTAGTGAGAATTTTAACTTTAACTAAACTACTAGTGCAGGTACCAAAGAGCCTTAGATTTTTACCTGTAAAAAATAAAGAAAATGTTGAGATCTACTTAGAACGATATATTGTAATAGGCTACTATTATTGATTGTTAGGTAGTAGCTAAACGGTCTGAGTCGATTTCTGTGTCCTGAGTGATTGAGTAATTTAAAACAAACTTTTTAAAAAGAAATCTCTGTCAAGCTCGCACCAGAACTTCACTCCTGTTTACTCTTACGTCGATGATAACATCAATCAAACATTTTGAACAATAATTCTGCAACCTAAACCATCATTAAATATTCATAAAATCAATAACCAACTGTCAACGGTGACATTCTTGAAAGTTAGGTATTTTGAAACGGTCCCTCCGCCCTCATAGTTGTGTAATATCTGCCGATTAACGAGTTTTCAAAGAAATATTTGTAAAGAATGGTTACACTGTGCCATAATGCAATCCTGCTTGGAGACAAGTTTGACACTGACTACGTAATACAATCATAAAACGTGCATGAGAGTTTTACGAGAAAGACCATCAAAGCTCACTTAAGTTATGTTTAGTTAGTCAAATTAATGATTGTAACAGAATAGACACACGTTAATGGATGATCAAGTTAGCTAGATAATTAAACTTTCGTGGTCACTAACATTAATATTAGATATAATGGGATATGTTCCATGTATTCTTCTGTGTTTCCGATATAATGATCCAGATCATGGCGCTGACATAGCTACCGATATATCCGAAACCTACAGTAACACTACAGCCATAGGTTTTCTAGGTAGGTTTTCTCTTTATACTGTGGTAACACTAAGTGTTACTATGGGTTTCGGATGCTAGTGCTAAAATTGCTAAAAATAATCCTTATTGTAACGCAGACACAGGGCCGTGTGTTGTGGCGCAAATTGGGAGAGGCCTACTCAATTTTACTATTAGTGGTTTTTATCGCACAATGGCAATTTCAAATTCTGTACGAAAATATGCAAGATGATCTTAAAATGACCAAAAAAGTACTCAGACCTTATTTATACTCAGACCTTTAAGCAATGGAATCAGTCGTTATAAATATGGCGGAAAGCTATCGTACAACTGGAAGAAGATGAGTAGAGGCCTATTCCAATTAGTTAAGGCAATCCTTCGACTGCTAGTATTGATGACGACTTTAGGTGAAATTATGGATTACTACCTTTGTATGTACTGGTATTGTTCTATACTAGACTTAGATCATCTAACCACAGGATGCGCCTTACTTAAGCATTGTTTTCTGCCATTGCACATGACCATTTGGTCTTTTGGCTTTATGAAAAGCCTGTACATCAGTACATCATTTTATATGATTAAACTAGTACATTACATTGTAGTTGACTGTACAATAGCAATTAACACACAACAGCCATTACGCGTTTGTCGATTAATACATTTTTAAATGCAATGAAATTTTATATGTCTTTGTGTTTCCCCCTTTACTTGTATGAAAACTGGCAGAATATTTTTGTATGCGGTGGTTCGCAAAGGCTAGTCCCGTGTTATATGGTCTAAGATACTAGATGACGCCTTGGCTCCTCTTGCGCGAAATTCTATTCCCTTCCCGCCGTGTGCATGCCTGTCTATCTAAAGACAGCGATAGGTTCACCACCTGTTATATGGGACAGAAAATATAAGGTTACCATATTCTGGCACACAAACGATTTATTTATTTAAATGTAGATATATGCCATGCCTCTGTCTACCACTTCGGGCTTAAAATAGTTAATATGTGTTTAGGTATATCGAAAAACTTTAAATTGTAACGATAATCCAAAAGGTATCGGTTGCTTTTCATGACTAACCGAGATAATGAATAACATTAACATTCGCATAGCCTTCGTTTACCTACAACATTTATATCTAATACAATAAAATAGTCAAAGAATTGTTTAGTACATAAAAATAATATTTTCCACAACTTTAAATAATACAAATCATCTAATGTTTTATCAAAGTTGGGACAGACATAACTCAAGCAGTGACAGCCTGAAATGATTGTTGATGGGCCATAATTATTATTCCAGTTGCATCTAAAATCATTGTATCGCATACATTAAACTACCTAGTTGTTACTAAACCATTTATAAACAGTTAAGAGTTTAACAATATAATTATAAGCTATTTAAAACGCACGAAGTATTGACTGTACTTCGTTTGAAAGGTTAGCAGGCAATAATTTATTTAAAAGACATGACGGCCCTTCATTACTGCAATAATAACACAAAACAAATTCAGAGATTCAAGGCGAACTGTTATAGATAAACACTATACATTTTTAATGGCCACCACATTAAGACTTCTTAAAGTACCATTGGAGTAACGGACGGTACTTTAAACTTTATGTATAACATACTATCGTGTATGTAGTTATGTACGATAAACAAATTTATGTTTGAGGGTTAACAGTTGCAAGGTTAGAACTGCAATTAAGTTTTTGTTTTTGTTATTGTATCTACCACATACTGGGCCGGTGGCAAGTTAAGTTTATTCAGAAGCAGCATTTGATGAATTCATAAAATAAAATACATAGATACATACTGTATTACACGAGTCGTGGTAGCGAGTTGATTGCTGCCAACAGAGAACACGGCCGCGCATCGGTTGAAATGTCGAAAAAATAACATCTACACTCGAGAGCAATGAATCCGGGTCACTTAAAGAATCCTAAAAATCTCGGAAACTAAAAGTGCTAGGTTAATGCAATAAATTGTATTTAATAGACAATGTAATACTCCTTAAATGAAGGTATTAAAACTTCTTAGTTATTGTAAAGTTATATCATAAAAAAATCAAATTTGAAAAAGGGCCACTTTCGAAGATGGAACTACGAAATTACAGCATTTGGTGTTGCTTTTGTTTGTAATCTGTCATTTATGTGGGTACATAAACCATGTTGATAGTGCTCTATATTCATTAATCAAGCTGAAATTATGTCGCTTACGCCTGAAGAATGCACCAGAATACTTACAATGCTGGAAACCGGCCGGAGTCAGCGCGATACAGCCAGGACTGTCGGTGTGTCGCTGTCAACAGTACAAAGAGTTCTCCGACGTTACGAAGAAACTGGTTCTAACCTACGCAGACCAGGAACGGGCAGAACCAGGTGTACCACAGCACGAGAAGACCGATACTTGGTGAACACCATGCTTCGAAATCGCTTTCTCACAGGAACTGAACTCACCAATCAGTTTCGACGCCTCGGAGGAAGTAACCCAAGTGCATGGACAGTAAGACGTCGGCTTGCTGAATCTAACTTAAAACCCCTTAGACCTGCAAACGGCCCTAAACTGGAGCGTGGGCATCGTATTTCGAGACTAAGGTATGCCCAGAGCCACGTAAATTGGAGTATTGAAGATTGGTCAAAAGTTATGTTCTCCGACGAATCAAAATTTATGCTCTACAAGCACGATGGAAGACACAGAGTGTATCGAAGACCAGGGGAAAGATTCAAGCAAGCATGCATCGAAGAAAAAGTAGCCTACGGTGGTGGGTCTGTACTTGTGTGGGCCGGAATTTCTTCTGAAAGTCGCACAGAGCTGGTGATCATAGAAAACGGCTCTTTAACTAGCGTAAGATATGTGGAAGAAATCCTCAATGATCACGTTGGTCCATTTATGGTCAATTTAGGTGAGGATGCTATATTTATGCATGACAATGCCCGACCTCATACAGGTAGGATTGTGAATGACTACCTTCAAGAGATGAACATTACTCGTATGGAGTGGCCAGCGCGCAGCCCGGATATCAACCCGATCGAGCATGCTTGGGACGAGCTAGGCAGATGCGTAAAACAACGAAACCCTCCCCCAATCACGCTTCGTGAGCTCAAAATTGCTCTCACAGAGGAATATTCCCCAAAATCGTATAAGGAACTTGGTGTACAGCATGCCAAACCGCGTAAACGCAGTAATGGAAGCACGAGGAGGCAATACGAAGTATTAAAATTCAAGAAAATCGTAATAAAGTTCAAAAATTTCATGTTTCCTATTTTTGTTTTAAGGAGAGATCGGCAGTTTTTTCTTTATGTAATTTTGTGTTAATAAAATGTATGGTGACTCATATTTTTCTTACTTTCATTTAAGGAGTATTACATTGTCTATTAAATACAATTTATTGCATTAACCTATCATTTTTAGTTTCCGAGATTTTTAACATTCTTTAAGTGACCCGGATTCATTGCTCTCGAGTGTATGTACGAGTGTCTTTTTCATCTTACCATAGTACTTAATTATATTCTTCTTTGATCTTCTTTTCGGTTACATATAAAACCTATCTTTAGAGCTCAGACAGTAATTTTGACATTTATTTGACTGTCTCGCTCAATAAAATTTCATCTACTCCAACGCAACTCGCTCTTTATACCACTCTCATCTACTCCAACAAAAATCTATACTATTCTTATTTACTTGTTACCTACTTATTTATTACTGGCGGACGTCACGCGCTTTCACTCACGTAGTTCCCGTTCCCGTGAGAATAAGGGAATAAAATGTAGCCTTTTTTTTGTTTAACGTGAGGGAAAATCCTCATGGATGTTATGCCGGACTCCTACTGACTAAAAAACCTCACGTCGCGCCCAACAGCCTGTGGTTGGGAGCCCTGGGAAAGCCCTCGGAAGGATGTCCCAAAACTCCCAACAGACCCACGGCCGCCACTGCGGCCTCGCCCAGGGGGTGGTTCGGGTGCTATCCCGCGTCTTTGGGGGGTTTCGGGTGTGATCCCGCTTCTAAGGGGGGGCGTGCGTGAATTGCTCACGTCACGCTGCCGTCATGGACCTGCTTCTGTAAGTACGGCGAGCCGCCCTCTCACCGTCCTCAGGCCCCCGGTCATGGTGGCCGATAGTCCTCGGCGAGGACACGTCGGCGGCGCCCAGGCCGCCGACTGCGGAACTCGGGTAGGAGAGTTCTCTCCCGTACCCGTCCCGCCGCCTCCTTCACGAGCATGACCTGCTCGCAGAAGGAGGCCTCGCAGTCCCACTTACTCCCGCTGGACAGCATGGCTCGCACCATGGTCGTAAAATGTAGCCTATATTCAGCTCAAAGAGTGTACCTTCCCAACAGTAAATGAATTTTTCAAATCGGTCCAGTAGTTACGGACCCTATTCGATGCAAACAAACAATCAAATCTTTCCTCTTTACAATAATAGTATAGAAGTACTAATCATTTATAAACACATACGTATTTAAATCTGTGCGTGTCTAGAATATTAAATTTACAACGTCATAATCTATAACGGTGCAAGGTTGAATGATGTCTCCTGTCAACGTTTAAAGCAGGTCTCCTCGACTTCGAACGACCATGACTGGTCCATGACCACACTCGGAACATCTGATATGGAAGATGGAGGCGTTTTCCTGTAGGAAGAACTTAAGAATATAATAACACGTATAGAATATCTATAAGGTAACTAGTCTTTATCTGGTTTAAGATTATTTACTATGTGCTGCTCATACTAATCGGTAAGCTCTGATTTGTAGTAAGTTTAGCATTAAGATGTTTTCGAGTTGGACAAAGACTTTTCCTCATGATATTTTTTTTTTATATTTAGCTCGCCAAATTGACGTCGCCACCAGCCTGACGGAAAGCCGTGGCGCATCTAGCGATTGGGGGATACTTCTGACAGTGGTCCTCAAGTTGGCGGCCCTGTGATGTGTCTCTTTACGCTCCTTTTGAAGAACTCGGGATTGAAAGATGAGGGAAACACGTGTGCGGGCAGGTCGTTCCGTGTTTTTATAGTTCGACATAAGAACGATCTTTTGAAACGCTCAGTTCTGGCGAAGATTCTCTCCACTGTGTGTGAGTGGCATCTTTGCCCGGCACGTGTTGTTCGGGATCGGAAAGGAGAGGGTGGGATCAGGTTAAAGAGCTCTTCAGAACATCCGCCGTGATACATTCGATAGAAGGCAGCCAAGGACGCTATGGTTCTACGCTGCGCCAACGGTTCGAGGCCTCCCGTCACCTCAGGACTACCAATTATTCGGATAGCACGTCTCTGCATAGCATCAAGCGCGTCTAGTAAATACCTTGCGGAGTTATCCCAAAGGTGAGAACAGTATTCGACGCAGGGACGAATTTGCGTCTTGTGCAGTACCGTCTCACCTTATTTAAGACTCCTAGTTTCCGCGAGGCCAGCCCAATACAACTCTCTATGTAGTTCTTGTGATTGAGTTCACGCCGGATGTCTTTACCGAGGATCTCCAGGTTGTCCTTTAGTGGAACCGTAATGCCCTGAAGAGAGGGTAGGGGTAGGAATGGGGACTTCTTAGCTGTAAACGCACACGGCTGTGTTTTTCTGGCATTGAACTCGACCAGGTTGTCTGAACCCCATTGGGCAATGTGACTCAGGTCCCGGTCGAGATCCGCCACGAGTTGCCTTCTCTTCCCCTTCACGTCGCCTCGCCCCTCCGCTGGATGGCCAGAATAGCCCCCATGCACAGTACTATCTTCTGCATAACAATGAATGCACCCAAGGGACAGCATGTCATTAATATGCAGAAGAAAGAGAGTTGGGGACAATACCGATCTCTGTGGTACTCCGGCATTTACCTGCAAAAAGCAGAAAGCCTGACCATCACAGAGAACCCGTATACGTCGCCCGTGCAGGAAGCTGGCCAGCCAGCGGCACAAATGAGGTGGTAGGCCGTATGCAGGCAGCTTGGAAAGAAGCAACGCATGCCATACCCTATCAAAGGCTTTAGCGATATCTAGGCCAATAGCCAGAGATTCGCTGTGCCTCTCCATAGCCTCACTCCAGGTGTGTGTGTGTGTAGATATTGTTAAGAGAAAATGCAGTCAGAGAAACTTTAAAAAGTTAGCTAAAATGTTTTCTGTCCTACAACAGTCATGGCGATCCATGTACTTGTTAACGGGTGACAAACTGAATTTCATATTTTATTGTTTGTCTATACGAATAATTTTATCAAGAGGAAAGATTTGATTGTTCGTTTGATGGCATTGAATAGGCTCCAAATATGTATTCTGAACTGATTTGAAAATTGTTTCACTATTATAAAGTTACACTATCCCCGGGTGACATAGTCTATATTTTATCTACATATTCCCACGGAAACGGGAACTACACGGGTGAAACCGCGTAGCGGAAATGGTCAGGTCAATAAAGGGACCTTTATGGAAATCGCTCAGCACTGTAGCCGTGGTTTTCTCCACTAGGTATTGTAATTTCTCTAAACATCACAGCAATATCCTATAGCTAAATTGAAAATATCAATCATTGGCAGGTATTGTGATTGTGAGTATGCTGTGCCGGATACCGGAGGCTTCCAACCGTAGGTTGTTAGGTAGGATACATGTGCTTTTTAGTCAGTAGGAGTCTGGCATAGCATCCCTGTAGGATTTTCCTTACGTTATATAAAATTGGTCTATATTGCTTCAGACTAATTCGGCAGTCTAATGGCGAATTAATTTTAAACATGGTTTAATAGCATTTAATAGTAATAGATTGAGAGTTTATCGAAAACAAACAAACAAATCTCTTCTGTTTATAATAATAGCATAGTAGATTTAATGCTATTTTATTATTATCCAATAATCCTTCATATGTATGTAATCTACGAGTGCCCTTGCTGGCAACGCACACAAGGTAAAGGGGTCGACCTTGCTGCAAGCACAATGACCCAGGTCTTGCTTCCGGGAGTTGCAGGGCAAGGTTTAATGGCTATTACTTCATAAATCACTGCAATGCTACCGAGGCGTTAATTCTGTTGTCGTACCTGTGTATATGAAATAATTTTAGTATAACAATCTAACACATTTTATGAACATTTACGAAATTTGTTTATGTAGGTACCTACTTATAAATTTTACTAGCAGTGCTTCTCGGTTTTGTTTGAGACTTATACATTGAAATACAATATTGATGCAGAAACTACTATTTCAACTTCTATGTCGCCTTCAGCTTTATCTACCGATACTAGGTAATAAAATTATTTCACTTTCTAATGCCCAGCCGAAACTCTTATTCCAGGAAAGTTGAATTATTAGGGAATGGTTTTTCAAAACTCTATCCCCAAGGAGGTTAAATGTGGTTGCTAAATTTTTCACGGGCGGTGCGGGTATTCATAAGTAAGCTATATCGAATATTCAACTAATATTTTGTCTTTTAAATTGATTTATCCTGCACCCTAAACTTCTGCCATTTACTCTTCGGCATGATATCTCCAGAAGATTTATTTTATTTAGTCAGTCATAAAGTCATACACACCATAATGAATTAAATTTGTGTAGTGAGACACCAGAATCGACCCCGTGTCCATCCGTTGTACCGTGTACGTGTGGGCGGACAACTAACGATTAGATATTTATCTACTAGAATGCGTTATTATTTCGTTAATCGTTTATTTTTTATCTTACCTTTCGACATTGCGGCGCTAACGCAATAATTTATCACGCTCGTTAAAGCACGCTAACAAGAAATAGGCAATATAAAAAAACACAAAAAAATAACATCCTATAAAATCAAGCGGATCAAGATTAAGCGAAGCATACACTATCAGTTATTTTAATATTAAAATAATTGTCTTCAATACAAACACTTGTACATTTTCCACATTATTTCTTTGGAATTGATTGTTTTCCAAAATACGGTAATATGAACCGTTTAAGAGCGCACCTGACGCTAATCGTTTGAAGAAGATAGCACAACACATTTCAGCGTACAAGAATTAAATAGATGCGTTTAGGTTTTATTTTATTTTCAACTTAAAAAAAAAACTATCGAGCGTCATGACTTCTGAGATATGGAACAAAATAATAGTCTATTTAGCGTCATACGAACTTGTTAATCTATACATATTATAAAATGATTGAAAAGTCAAAACTGTATATAGGAAATATTTTAAAAAAAGTACTCGCTGGGTGTTCAACATAAAATACCGAAGCCGAAAATATAGTTAGTAATTTTTTTGTCTGTTTGTCTGTTTGCTTTGCTTTGTCCGGAAGGATCTCAAAAAGTACTCAAAGATTTGATTCAAATTTTGCACAAATATTAACTAGGGATAGGGTCTTCAAATAGGCTATATATTATCACGCTAAATATCCTATGGGCTGAGCAGAGAGTAATCAAATTGACATTGTACCTATCATAGGAAGTCGAGGGCAAAAGCTAGTAACAAGTATTTTTGAAAACCTCTGGCGCTGGTTAATATAGCTTTATGTTGAAAAGATAAATGTTAAATAATATTTTGTACCTATAATGTCTATATCTAGATAATTGTTCCATGTTACACGCTATTACCACATTTGGTAAACTACTATAATCATGCTCAAGCATTTGAACTACATAAAGCCGTAGGTATAATGTCACGGAAGTAATTCTAATATTTAAAGACATAAGGATTCTCTCTCGAGTCAAGTCTCACGCTATCTCGGTTATAATCTCATCATAATGAGTTTAGCCATTGCATGAGACTAAATTTTAAATGGTTGCTCATGTCTTTCTGCGGTTTATGCCGACACTTTAATTGCGCCCTCAGAGCACTACTTAGCTTCATGCATGTAATTCCTACTAATATTATAAATGCGAAAGTAACTCTGTCTGTCTCTCTGTTGCGCTTTCACGTCTAAACTGCTGAACGGATTTTGATGAAAATTGGTATATAGATAGTTCGAGGCCCTGGCAAAGACACCGACTACGCAAAAAGAGGATAATGATTTCACGCGATAACGACTTCTACGTGGACAAAGCCGCAAGGAACAGGTAGTCCAATATAAATGTTGTTTTTACCTCAGGATTGAATTTTCTATTTATCGCTGGCAAGCTGGCGGCCCTTAAGAAACACGTGCGAACACGATAATAAACGTCAATCGTAGTTATATCGTTAACCGACTATAAAATATGTTAATGTAGACATAACGCTTATATAAATGACGATAATGAATAATAATTTGAAATTATAATTTAATTCATTTTATTTTACAGAGAAAAAGTTATATAAAGAAACTTGAACTTGACTTTTGTTTAACTAGAGCAAGCTTTCTACTCAACCGTATCAAAATAAGAAAAGTAAGTTCGGGCCCTCCCGCATTTCTGCTCTAAGTGGATGTTTAGAAAAATAAACACACTTCCAATTGACATTAAACAACCAGAAGTAACTAATAACCTTCCCTAGGTAACTAATTCAGTCATGTCCCAACAGTTATCAAATCTTCATCGCAAGGATTCTCTTGCCGTTTGGGAGTTGTCGTGGCGTGACCAAATAGAGCGGACGCTTGCACTTATGCGCCACATAAATTTATACCAGTCTGCAAAGTGCAATATCAATACATATAATAAAATCGTAACAGGTCGCTGTCTGTACATGAATGATAAATGAGAAGGGGGGCTTCATGAACGCAATAGAACCCAATACAATGATTTTTAGAACTTTTGTCTGTTTGTCTGTATGTCTGATTGTCTGTACGTTTGTGCACGCTAATCTCAGCAACCGCTTAACCGATTGCAATGCGGTTTTCTTTATTGTGTTAATGTTAGCTCCGCTTAACATTTAGTGTTTATTTCATGTCAATCGGTTTATAAATAAAAAAGTTATATCACTTTAAAGAATCATACATAGACTTATGAATCTAAAAGTAGGTAAATCTAAACTGGCGTGTTGGCTTAATCATAAAAGAGCTTAATGATTAAGGCTATTTTAAAACATTTGTTATAGAATAGACTTAATCTTTAAGCTCTTTTATGATTAAGCCAACAGGGCAGTTTCACACGCTGCTTGATGAGTCTGATGAAGAAGTACCTCTCCTTTCATACACTTTATGTGACGTAAACGAAGTTGCGGGGTCAGCTAGTTATCAATATATTTTAAACGCCATTAAGAGCATTAGGCCAAAATCATCTTTCGTATCTAAGTACCTTGAGTACGTTTCTTTCCCATGGCACTACCGCTTAGCACTACCAGTACTGTCACGGGAAATTTTACTGTCCCTCGATACTACCGTTCTTATTGGCTGATAAAATACACGAGTGTTAGAACATTGCCCTTGTTAGACAAAGGTGACTGTTCAAGTCCCACTCATGTAATCCAACTCGAGTATGGGTTGTAGGTATTATTCTTACCAAGTCGTGATTTATGAAGTATTATTAAGTCTTTTATCATAATTTATGTAGTAAAGTTGTTAAAGTGGAAATGAAAATGATACACACCTACATATTTTGTCTCAAGCGCGTCTGCGATCACGAGATTTTACTGTCACGCACAAAATCTTTAAAGTAGTCACTCTGACGCGTTCTTCTAAGGTCTGTAGTATATGTATAATTGCCCATAATATTTATACTTCTCCTTGATACCCATTTTTTTTTACGTGAGGGAAAATCCTCAAAGGATACCGACTAAAAAACCTCACGTAACGCCCAACAGCCTGTGGTTGGTATCTCCGAACCAGTACGGGTGGACGCGATCTCCTTGATACCCTACGTTTGCTTGATGTATCTATACATATAATAAAATGATAGCAAAGTCAAAACTGTACATTGGAATAAGATACCGAAGCCAAAAAAAAGGTATTTAGATTTTTTTTCCTGTTTGCTTTGCTTTGTCCGGAAGGATCTTGAAAAGTACTCTATAGATTTGATTCAAATTTTGCACAAATATTAACTAGAGGTACGGTCTTCAAATAGGCTATATATCATCACGCTACCTATCCTAGGGGCTAAGCAGAGAGCAATCAAATATGTAAGCTAGTGGATTTATTTAACTAAAACATTGCAGGAATATTAGTAAGAGATAGGTTACATGCTATTACGCTTAATATTTTAGAGGCTCGGCAGAGAACAATATAAATCTGTGTACATATTAAAGCATAATTTTAACGCGTACGAAGTCGCGGACAACAGCTAGTAGGCAATATAGACACTAGAAACTGCCATGACGGCAGCGTGACGTGAGGAACTCACACCACACCAAAGACGCGGGATAGCACCCGAACCACCCCCTGGGCGAGGCCGCAGTGGCGGCCGTGGGTCTGTTGGTCGTCCTGGGACATCCTTCCGAGGGCTTACCCGGGGCTCCCAACCATAGGCTGTTGGGCGTTAAGTGAGGTTTTTAGCCAATAGGAGTCCGGCATGACAGCCATGAGGATTTTCCCTCACGTTAAAAAAAAAAAGACACTACACACTCAAACCGATATAGGTTTCACATCTTGTAAAAACGTTTACAAGCATAAACAATCAATACCTATGCACACGAACAATAGGCAATCCTTCCTAGCTTTTTGTTTAACTGTTTACGGTTATTGACAATAGTAAATTGACTGCTGTATGCGACAGCCTTGCTGAGGTTACAGGTTCAATTCCCGGGTGAAAAAACTATTTGTGTGATTCACAAATCTTTGTTTCGGGGTTTGGGTGTTTGATATCTATCTTTTTATGTATGTTTTTAGAAATGTTATCCGCGAATAGTATAGCTATCCTACAGTGAAAGAATTATTCACATCGGTTTTGTAGTTTCGGAGCCTATTCGATGCAAACAAACAATCAAATTTTTCTTTTTAATAATATTAGTACATGTTTATTAGTTGTCAAGATTACACAATATTATATTACCCTAATGTGAGGTAAATAATGCTATTATAAGAAGTTTACACACAACAATATTTATTTCAACTTTCTGAAATAGCTAAATCAAACAGTCGTAAATATAAAACACCTATAAACAAACAACAGTTGTGAAACGGTAAATTTAAACACTGGTTTTAACTACCCACGCACTCAGATACTTACAGTGAAAGCACTGTACTGTTTCCAATGACATACATCCATCAATTCGACCACATTATGTCATTTTCTGACAAATTATATTGAAGAGAATAGTTCATACAGCTCTTTAAATAGGGAAATATCTTTATGTTCACGTCACTGAAACGCTAATTACGTGTGGCATATCTAACACAGATACATAATTACAAACACATGTATGTATTGTTCGTCTGATGATTTTTAGATGAATGTCCAGCCCCAATGCAGGACTGGAAATCATAGAGAAGGGCCTACCTGGGTCTTCTGGCCGTGGACAGTTGTGAGGCATCGTGTGCTTTTAGTTGGTAGAAGTCTGGCTTAGCATCCATGTAGGATTTCCATTTTTTCCATTCCATTTCCAGTTAAAAATACTAGAAATACTCTCAATAGAAATATTAGAAATACTTCCTAAATACATTCTACCACATTTTTTTAACGTGAGGAAAATCCTACATGAACGCTATGCCAGACTCCTACCGACCAAAAGCACACTTATAACAGCCTACGGTTAGGACCCCCCTGTAAGCCCTTGGAAGGATCCAGAAGCCCAGGACTCCCAACATTCTACCACATAGTAAATCAGTTATTTTGTATCTATACAAAACAACTGATTTACTTATTCGAATTCGGAATGTTCATTTTACACATTCAATGGTCATTACATAATATCATGTAGCATTGTACATTGCTCATCATGTAGGTACTTTATACAGCCATCACCCTTTATTAGCGCGATCTTATTAGACCTTCAGTACCTACCTAGCCAGCTACCTTATAATTAAGTTACATAGAGCTTGGATATGTTTACATCATTGTGGGTCAATTACAAGGATAGTACATCGTATCTGATGACACAAACAATCTAATCTTTCCTAATTATAATATGTGTCAGTAGAAGAAGTACGAGTAGATACACTAGCCTTTACAGTTTTACAAAAGTGCTTGAAAATCTACTATATAATTTATGACAATGTAAAGTTTGAAACAAATAATAAATGAGCAATCGTTGAAACCCAAGTTATTACCATAAACATAGTTACATAGATAAACAATAGCATATTCGAAACATATTCATATCTGTCCTTGCTGCAACTAAACAACCACAGACAACAGAACTAAAAACCTTCAAACTAAATTGTTTTCGTGGTCAGCCGATATAAGTGGTCGTGCTACTTTGACTTCTAAAGAAGATTGCTATTTTATAAACGTTACTACAAATGAATAACTATGACGAGTGAGGTTAACTTAAGAAACCATATTCACCTTCTTTCAAGCCAGCATTTTTTATAAACATGGCTTACTGACTAAGCATTTTTTTTTACGTGTGGAAATCCTACACGGATGCTATGCCGGATTCCTTCCGTCTAAAACCACACGATGCCCTTACAACTGTCTACGGCCGGGAGTCTACCCAGCAAACTTAGTTCAACATTATATTGTATATCTCTCAAGTTGCAAAAAAAAAACATTATTTTAAAACCGATAAAACCGAATAGTTTGTAGTGAAATTAAAAGGTACCCACATAATATCCCCGCAACCTAACAAAAGTCACCTGCAAATTGTGTAAAACCAATCGAATACTGATAAGGCTAAGTTATGGTCATGAGCTATCTTGCCAGGTTCTTTCTCACAAGCTCTACTTATTTCATTGCGAATCTGGCAGTAAATGGTTAAATGCACTTAGGAATGTCAAAAATTTTGAAATTCAACACGTGCGCCAGAGCATCTTGGTTCGATAAGGAAATGTGAACGCACCTGTGCCTTTAATTTTATCAGTTGCAGCAGAGAGTGGTGAATTCGGAATATCATCCTCTAGGGTAGCACCCTAACCATTTTTTTTAACGAACGGGAACGCATTTCCGCGCCGCCATCCCAGCCGCGGGGGCAGCAGGGACGGTGTGTGGGACTCCCGGCCCTGACTGGAAAGGGACTGTCCCACTAAGCCCCGCGGTGTTCCTCCTCACCCTATAGCCGGACCGAGGGATATCAAGAAGATTATGAAGAAGCCCGCCCGCACCTCCACCGCTCTCAGGCGCCCCTCTATAAGCAGAGGAGGTAGAAAGCGGCTGACGCGGGCGTGCTCTAATGGGTACCCCCAGAACACAGGAAGGGTGCCCACCGCCATGTGACCATTGGTGGGTGGGGTGCCCTGACCTTACGCCCACGGTCAAGAAACAATCGGGGGCGCGGAGTGACTCGTTACCGCGGCTCCCCCGAACTGCACGGCGTAGCGGGAGCATTTAGCATCCTGACCACAAGACAGGTAGTGGTGGTAACCAAAGCCTGCCTGAAGCATTCTTCCGAGAAGTTACTGGGAACCGACATTTAAAAAAAAAAGGCAATAGAGGTACTTTCAATATTACAGCGAATCAGAAATGACTGAGAACTTTTTTGCACTCTAAAACAAATCCTAAAGTATCGCCCCAGTTGTGCCGCTGGTTGACCAGCTTCCTGCACGGGCGACGTATACGGGTTCTCTGTGATGGTCAGGCTTCCTGCTTTTTGCAGGTAAATGCCGGAGTACCACACACAGGGATCGGTATTGTCCCCAACTCTGTTTCTTCTGCATATCAATGACATGCTGTCCCTTGGGTGCATTCATTGTTATGCGGAAGATAGTACGCTACGTGGGAGCTATTTTGGCCGTCCAGCGGAGGGGCGTGGTGACGTGGAGGAGAAGAGACGGCAACTCGTGGCGGATCTCGACCGGGACCTGGGTCACATTGCCTAATGGGGTTCAGATAACCTGGTCGAGTTCAATGCCAGTAAAACACAGGCATGTGCGTTTACAGTTAAGAAGTCCCCATTCCTTCCTGTACCCTCTTTTCAGAGCATTACGGTTCCACTAAAGGACAACCTGAAGATCCTCGGTATAGACGTCCGGCGTGAGCTCAATCACAAAAACTACATAGAGAGTTGTATTGGGCTGGCCTCGCGTAAACTTGGATTCCTAAATAAGGTGAGGCGGTACTTCACGCCACATCAGAGATGTTTACTCTACAAGACGCAGATTCGTCCCTGCGTCGAGTATTGTTCTCACCTTTGGGATGACTCTGCGAGGTACTTACTAGACGCGCTTGACGCTATGCAGAGACGTGCTATCCGAATAATTGGTTGTCCTGAGGTGACGGGAGGCCTCGAACCGTTAGCGCAGCGAAGAACCATAACGTCCTTGGCTGCTTTCTACCGAATGTACCACGGCGAATGTTCTGAAGAGCTCTTCAACCTGATCCCAACCTCTCCTTTCCGATCCCGAACAACGCGTGCCGGGCAGAGATGCCACTCATACACAGTGGAGAGAATCTTCGCCAGAACTGAGAGTTTCAAAAGATCGTTCCTCTGTCGAACTGTAAAAACTTGGAACGACCTGCCCGCACACGTTTTTCCCTCATCTTACAATCCCGGGTTCTTTAAGAGGAGCGTGAAGAGGCACATCACAGGGCCGCCAACTTGAGGACCACTGTCAAAAGTGGCCCCCAATCGCTAGATGCGCCACGGCTTTCCATCAGGCTGGTGGCGACGTCAATTTGGCGTGCTGAATATAAAAAAAAATAGTACTTGCTACCAGTTAATGAGTTTTGAAGGCTGATCTTGATAAAGTTAATAGAATTAGAATCACGTAAGGACGTTTGGAATTTTTTTCGTGACTTTGTTTCATATGATCCTAACTAGATTTGTTTACCTTAACGTCCACAACGTTATTTCTTTTTCTATATATTTACCCACGACGCGACGGAACGGAGACGGTATATGCGTTTGCGTGGTGAGGATGTTTGTTTGTTTGCTAGTTTGTTTGTTTGTTTGTAAACTACCATGTCGACGGAAAGCCATGGCGATACAGAGCGAATTAAGGGTCACTCTCATAGTCACAAGACTATTGCCAGTAAAAGTTCTTTAAAATATTAACTGAAACTCCTATCGGTTCTTTCTTTTAGGACAACTTATGAAGCTTATAATTTATGGATAACACTAAAGAGACTTCCAAGAATTTAATGGAGCTTGTAAACTGTTTTTGAGAACTAGAAGACTAGAACTTTGGAAGACATATTTATAAAACATTTCCTAAGAAAGTCTAAAAGTAAAAAATTGCTTTAAGCACTTTCTTTCCAAATCTTTAGCCATGTAAAATTTTAGGTTTTCCTTTTCCGTAGTATTCTTAAAATGGGGTACAATGGTTTTGCTTAACGTTTTCTTAAGCCTTCAAAGGAAAGGCTAAAAAAAAATCTTTAAATGTAAACACAATAGTTCAACCATTTAGCCAGTAATAAAAACCAACCGACTAATTAATCGTTTTTGCTTTTAGCGTTTCTTACGTTTCACATTGCTCGAGAATGAATCACTGCAGTTGGCAAATCGCAACTTTATAGCAGCATGTTTTCCTTCCTAAAGGTTAAATATTATCTTCTAAACGAAGCTGTTTACAAACAGCGACGGCAGCCCCTTTCGACGCATATGACCAGAAACGCAAATGACCCGACACGCAAATGACCGTATTTTCATCAGTAAACGACCAGATACGCATATGACCAGAATTTATTAACGCAAAAGACCAGTATTTAATAAATCCGCATAAGACCACAGACGCAAATGACCCGACAAGCTAGTTACCATATTCTCAGACGCAAATGTCCAGAATTTCTTTTTTCTTTTATAAGTATTTTAAATTATACTTACACGACCAGGAAAAAAATGAAGATCGACAAAACAAATGAAGATCGACAAAACAGATGAAGATCGACAAAACAAATGAAGATCGGCCAAACAAATGTAGATCGACAAAACAAATGAAGATCGACAAAACAAATGAAGATCGGCAAAATAAATGAAAATCTAAAAAACAAATGAAGATCGGCAAAATAAATGAAAATCTAAAAAACAAAGGAATATCGGCTAAACAAATGAAGATCGAAAAAATAAATGATGTCATTACCATTCAAAAAATAGGTGCAAGCAGTTCTCGACCTTAATGACACTTATCTAAAAATATGCTTTCAGGGGTTTATAGACATCACTCATCACGAATATATAAAAAATAAATAAATATTATGCATGCTCATAAGGTTGAAATTTGCTTGCACGCATTTTTTGTAATCTAAATGCTATAACCATTAAAAAAAATAGGTGCAAGAAATTCTCGACCTTATTAACATGCATAATATTTATTTATTTTTTACATATTCGTGATCAGTGATGACTAAAAACGCCTAAAAGCACATTTTTAGAGAAGTGTCACTAGGGTCGAGATTTGCTTGTACCTATTTTTTTGAATGGTAGTCACATCGAGATTACAAAATATGGCTGCCAGTAATTTTTAACCTAGTCAACTTGCTTATAGACTTTTGTTTTATTGATCTGCGTATGTTTTGTCGATCTTCATTTGTTTTATCGATCTTCATTTGTTTTATTGATCTTCATTTGTTTTATCAATCTTCATTTGCATTGTCAATTTTGATTTGTTTTATTGATCTTCATTTGTTTTATCCAAACATCTTAGTAAGTAGACTTTTGTTTTATTGATCTGCGTATGTTTTGTCGATCTTCATTTGTTTTTTCGATCTTCATTTGTTTTTTCGATCTTCATTTGTTTTTTCGATTTTCATTTATTTTGCTAATCTTCATTATTTTTCGAACTTCGTTTGTTTTGTCGATCTTCATTTGTTTTGTCGATCTACATTTGTTTTGCCGATCTTCATTTATTTTGTCGATCTTCATTTGTTTTGTCGATCTTCATTTGTTTTGTCGATCGTCATTTGTTTTACTGATCTTCATTTGTTTTATCAATCTTCATTTGCTTTGTCAATTTTGATTTGTTTTATTGACTTCATTATTTTTTCGAACTTCATTTGTTTTGTCGATCTTCATTTGTTTTGTCGATCTACATTTGTTTTGCCGATCTTCATTTGTTTTGTCGATCTTCATTTGTTTTGTCGATCTTCATTTGTTTTGTCGATCGTCATTTGTTTTATTGATCTTCATTTGTTTTATCAATCTTCATTTGCTTTGTCAATTTTGATTTGTTTTATTGATCTTCATTTGTTTTATCCATACAATTTAGTAAAATGCACTTTTGTAAATATCTGTTCGATTGCGTATTAATTTCTGGTCGTTTGCGTATCTGGTCGATTGCGATTAACATGTCAGGTCGTTTGCGATTCTGGTCGAATGCGTTTCTATTCTGGTCATTCGCGTATCGGGTCATTTGCGTGTCTGGTCATTAGCGTATTTGAAATCTGGTCATTTGCGTATCGGGTCATTTGCGTATCTGGTCATATGCGTCGAAAGGCGGCGGCCTTCCATATAGATTTACAGTGGACTTTTTAAACTACTGTTTTATTACTTTAAAGTCCTTCTATAAAAATCTCTTTTCTTTTTTTGTGTGATTTGAAAAAAGAACCGAATGACTCGGTCTCAAACCGAATAAAGCCTCCTTTTACGGCTGTAGCCGGCCAGGAAACCAGATATTATGCCCTCGAAAGAAAATACTTGAAATCCTGACCAGTTTTAGTCAGTCACCATGACAAACCATTGTGACGAACCCTTGCTTGTTGTTTTGAGGAATACTCTCGATTTCTGTAAAGGGTGATGCGCACAAAATCACGTCATATTCTAAACTTGGAAAAAATATTTAACCTTTGATACTGCAACTTGTCAAGTCTTAACCATAACCCTCAAATGTTATTAATAGGGATATTTTATTCGGAAAAGTAAATATACAGATATCGATTTAAATGCAAAGCCTTGAAATCGTTCTCACCAGACTGCCCCCACGTTTATTGTGAAAGTAAAAGTTCAATCCGATTGAAGTTGTCATTTTTGTTTTATTTCAAACATTGAACAGATGATCCATGTGACCTAGTGACGTAGTTTGATGCAACGGAGTCACAGACTACAGACAAGTCTCGCAATAAGCCCCTTTGCACTCTATTTTATAGAGAGGGGCTAAATACAAGGTTTTTTCAGTGGCAGTGACCGTGATTTTGTTGTGGTGCTCCGCCAATTTTATTGTTTCACTCGATTTCTCACCAACTTTAGGACAATACACAATGGATCACTAAAACAAACACGTCGTCGTCCAGCCAAATTACATAATGCATCAGTAAACAATTTTAGAACGTTATGACAAATCTATACTAGTATTATAAAGAGGAAAGATTTGATTGGTTGTTTGCATCGAATAGGCTCCGAAACTACTGAACCGATTTAAAAAATTCTTTCGCTGTTACGAAGCTACACTATGCTCGGGTAACACACGCTATATTTTATTCCCGTTTTCCCACAGAAACGGGAACTACGCAGGGTGAAATCGCGTGGCGTCCGCAAGTGCAAAATAAAAATATTCATGAATTTGTTATTCTTTTTTATAAACTTGGTGCGAAGATGACTTATAGTGAAACATTATAATGAATGCTAATATGCGGAAAATTTAAAAAGGGCTCCGAAACTTAAGCACTTTTATCATTATTTGAGCGCCGACTGAGCCTGCAGTAAACTGATTTTGGACACATCCAAATTCTATAACGATCATCTTCCATTTTTTTTACGTGTGGAAAACCTACATGGATGCTATGCCGGACTCCTACCGACTAAAACCACACGATGCCCGACTATGACTACGGCCGGGAGTCCCGGGAAAGCCCTCTGAAGAATGGCCCAGGGTTCCCGGCAGTGATGGGACCAATCGAAGGTCACCAGGCAATCATAAGACCGTAAAAAACAAAAACAAGAGTGGCAAGACAAAAGAGTGGATGTGGTTAGACTGATCTGACCGAGGACACAAAATACCGGTTGTGTCTAGATTGGTCTAACAATCTAACCACAGATACAGAATAGCACTTCCTTCAGCTGTCAACTTAGATACTTCCTACAGCTTCGACTTTTGTTAATGTCAAGAACTTTTGTATACAAAGACTAACGTTTCAATTCGTTATATCATTTGTTATGTTTATTTTTTTGTAATATTACCTCTATTTGATATTAATATATTAAAGACAACATCCTGTCTATAAAAAAATACTTCAAGGTTCTAAGTCTATGAATATTGCGTACTTACATATGTACTTCAAACAACAATAAGTTTGGTTTGTTTACAAAAATTACCTCCTAGACAATAAAAGTATGCTTTAAGTATAACTTATTATGCTATGTTCTTTCATAAGCGCTCGTAGTCCCGCTACGAGCTTGAGTAGTTCTGTGAACGATCACTGCGTGAAGCATTATTACGCGACTACGATGGGTCCTAATATAGAGAAAGGGGTAAGCGTGTATGGCATTCCCATTTGCGAGCGTTCACACTAGTTGGTCCAAGTCGGGACCAAGGTCGAGAACAAGGATCTACCAATTCCGAGTAAATAAATAAATATTCACTGACATTTCACACAACGCTATCTGATCCCAAAGTAAGCTAGGAATAACCTGCTTGTGTTATGGGTATCAGACCACGGATATTAATACTTATATACTTTTTAAATACATACATATTATACATAGAAACACCCAGACTCTTGAGACAAACAAATATGGGTCACACAAATATTTGTCTCCGGTGGGAATCGAACCCACGACCTCCAGCGCCGCAGGAGGTATCACTACCGACCGCGCCACAGAGGCAGTCGAATAGGTGGGTCATACCACTGACGAAATACCCCTTCAAGGAAAACAGCGTGATATGCCTTTAAATATATAAGATGGTACTGGATAGTACTAGATGTTGTTGAACTTTAGAACAGCTATAGAGATAAGATTAAGAAAAGGATATTTTTTGATTTAGCTTTTTTACGCCGCCCCCGTTTGAAGGAAAGCAATAACGACATCGACTGACTCTCAAACTAATCACAGTGGCACTCATAGTGGCCGCTAACGATATTTTGAAGAACACAAATTATATATGGATCCTCCTCTGACTTGATAGGTATATTTCGAAACACTCCCAGAACCTAAAAAGGACATTACTTCACAATTAGATACAAATTGCAAAAGTACGACGACAGTCACACCTAAACTTATCTACGTACAAGGCGTATAACCGCAGTCAGTACAACAAATTGCAACGTTTACATTTTAGTAAATTGTACTCCGTGTTTCACACTAAGTGATTACAATTACGCAACGCGTACAATCGGCATAGGATCAAGTGCAGAAGATTTAATTATCAGCTCCACTGGGTCTCCATAAAGCAACCACGTCCGTTTCCCGCAGACAAAACGGTAGCACTTGCGCAATTCACCGGTAAAACAGGCTGCATCATTAATCTCATCACAGTTTTGTGTTTTGATTGCCTCGTTGGCTTAACACAGAATAACTAATAGTACTGCATATACGGATAGTACTATAGTATACGAATAAATAAAAGTACTAGGTACGTGGTTTAGTTTAAGTCGTATAGCGGGACTGCGGATCAAGGGTTTGATTTCCACCACATAGTACAAGTACAAATGGGTCCGGCTGCCGTTTATCTCTATGTTCTATCTGTCTATGTATAAATACACTCGAGAGCAATGAATCCGGGTCACTTAAAGAATCCTAAAAATTTCGGAAACTAAAAATGCTAGGTTAATGCAATAAATTGTATTTAATAGACAATGTAATACTCCTTAAATGAAGGTATTAAAACTTCTTAGTTATTGTAAAGTTATATCATAAAAAAATCAAATTTGAAAAAGGGCCACTTTCGAAGATGGAACTACGAAATTACAGCATTTGGTGTTGCTTTTGTTTGTAATCTGTCATTTATGTGGGTACATAAACCATGTTGATAGTGCTCTATATTCATTAATCAAGCTGAAATTATGTCGCTTACGCCTGAAGAATGCACCAGAATACTTACAATGCTGGAAACCGGCCGGAGTCAGCGCGATACAGCCAGGACTGTCGGTGTGTCGCTGTCAACAGTACAAAGAGTTCTCCGACGTTACGAAGAAACTGGTTCTAACCTACGCAGACCAGGAACGGGCAGAACCAGGTGTACCACAGCACGAGAAGACCGATACTTGGTGAACACCATGCTTCGAAATCGCTTTCTCACAGGAACTGAACTCACCAATCAGTTTCGACGCCTCGGAGGAAGTAACCCAAGTGCATGGACAGTAAGACGTCGGCTTGCTGAATCTAACTTAAAACCCCTTAGACCTGCAAACGGCCCTAAACTGGAGCGTGGGCATCGTATTTCGAGACTAAGGTATGCCCAGAGCCACGTAAATTGGAGTATTGAAGATTGGTCAAAAGTTATGTTCTCCGACGAATCAAAATTTATGCTCTACAAGCACGATGGAAGACACAGAGTGTATCGAAGACCAGGGGAAAGATTCAAGCAAGCATGCATCGAAGAAAAAGTAGCCTACGGTGGTGGGTCTGTACTTGTGTGGGCCGGAATTTCTTCTGAAAGTCGCACAGAGCTGGTGATCATAGAAAACGGCTCTTTAACTAGCGTAAGATATGTGGAAGAAATCCTCAATGATCACGTTGGTCCATTTATGGTCAATTTAGGTGAGGATGCTATATTTATGCATGACAATGCCCGACCTCATACAGGTAGGATTGTGAATGACTACCTTCAAGAGATGAACATTACTCGTATGGAGTGGCCAGCGCGCAGCCCGGATATCAACCCGATCGAGCATGCTTGGGACGAGCTAGGCAGATGCGTAAAACAACGAAACCCTCCCCCAATCACGCTTCGTGAGCTCAAAATTGCTCTCACAGAGGAATGGGAGAATATTCCCCAAAATCGTATAAGGAACTTGGTGTACAGCATACCAAACCGCGTAAACGCAGTAATGGAAGCACGAGGAGGCAATACGAAGTATTATTCAAGAAAATCGTAATAAAGTTCAAAAATTTCATGTCTCCTATTTTTGTTTTAAGGAGAGATCGGCAGTTTTTTCTTTATGTAATTTTGTGTTAATAAAATGTATGGTGACTCATATTTTTTTTACTTTCATTTAAGGAGTATTACATTGTCTATTAAATACAATTTATTGCATTAACCTATCATTTTTAGTTTCCGAGATTTTTAACATTCTTTAAGTGACCCGGATTCATTGCTCTCGAGTGTATATTAGTTTTTATAAATTAAAAACAAATATATTTATTTAAGGTTACTTAAGAGCATAGATCTGAGGTATACGTGTCTCTGACACGTAGACCTCAGATCTGTGGTGCTCTTAAGTAACCTTTTTATAAATACACCGACTTTTGCAGAGCCTCCACAAATACTTCAAAAATAACGGTACCCGGAATGCAGGTTTCAGCCTTTTTTGTTTCAACACTGCATTAAAATTGGTCGGGCGCGTTGGTGTTGCCTACATCCATAGCTACGGAGACCACATTTCATGAGATGGCTAGTTACATTTGTAGTACTTGTCGGCTTGTACTTTTCTATGTGCCCTGGCGGCACTATAAATCAGAACATGAATTATACCTACGATCATTATGCTTACACTGCCCATAAATTATGTGAGATATAATTATGCTTGTCTATTACAGCACTAGTTAACGATAATGGCTTGCAAATAGTCGGTAGGTACACCTGTATTAGCCTGTTAGTAACTGCTTCGTATGTAATTCGAATCGGATTTATGAATTAGAGCAAATAAATATCGAAACCGATTAGATGTTTGGTAATTACTGAATTTTAGATCATGAATACGTCCATATATCAATACATTATATTGATTCCAATGAGTCAAAGTAAATTGAATTATACAATAATTACACATAACTAGTTAACTCTTTCCCTGTAGACGAAGGCAGAGGCTTATTGTAAGTAGGTATGTCCACATTTGCCCAGTAGTATTTTGTATTTTCCTAATTTTTTTTGGTCGATGTCGTGCGTTAGGATCAACAGATTGAGGATGTTTCATAGGTTTATCTCCTTCCCTTCCTTTATTACCTATGGTTATAAAACATCCAACACTCACAAGATCTTGTATCTGGCTTAATAGCTACCATGCCGTCGCGTCGGCGCAAATGAGTGCAAGTATGAAATTCTCTAAAATTAATAATTATGTTACAAATGTACACAATATTATGTCAAACTTACCTACACGTGGAGCACTGCTATATTTATGTCAAACCAACTTACACGTGAAGCACTGCTGATTGATAGGATGAAAGCAACTGAGATGACGATATGATGAAGAAGAATTATGCTCTGCAATATTAAGTATAGTGGAACCTCTTATTGTACCTATAAGTCTGGGAAAACCAAGTCAGTTCATTCCACAATAAAAGCGGAAGATAGTTCCTATCGGGCGCTAGGTACTATAGCACTCCTTGAGATATACATATATCTTTGGCGTGCGGTGTGATGATAAAAAGTAGCTCCGGCCATTATTATCAAACAATTCCTCAGAGCACAACTTGTATTAGTGAAAAGTATATCAAAGAGGCTAAGTTACTTACTAATAATTTTATAATTGTTGTTGCAGGCTGGGTGAGCGATGAAGGGGTGGTTCGACGCGTTTCGCGAGGAAGGCGGCCCGACCCTATACGCGTACCACAACCGAACAGCCGTCGCGGCCGATGTGCCGGCGCTTGCGCTGCTCATCGCCGCGCTCACACTCTACATTGCCTTCCTCGCCATCTTCCCTGGCATCAGGAAAGAGGTTGTATTCCCCATAGTACCTAATTGAAACTTTAATTTCGAGGGCTTCCATGACTTTCGAGAGGCACGTTAAACCTTTTAAGTCCCAGTGGTCATAAACAAGGCAATCATTGAAGGCCTTGTAAATAAATGCGGGATTGGACAAATTGCGCTTGTCCGATTCAACTCGGCAACTCAGACTTAACGAAGAGGTAACAAATTTTCTTTCTCTTCGCTGTGACCTTGACCGTTAAGTACAGCAGTAGGTGCAACACCACTCGCAGACAAGACTAGATTAGCTTGGACCTCGGCGTTGTAGGTAGGGCTTCATCGCAAACTGTTGGCATCGTACCGTAGCGTATTAAAACTATTGCTACGATGAATCGAACAGGGTCACAATTCAATTATAAAACCCTTATGCTCATTCTCGTGACATATTTTTTGTATAAAGGGTTCATTTATGTCAAACATGTAATAATTGTTTGATTCGTATAGTTATCTTGTTTATATTATATACTTACTGTACCTATATAATTTAAACAACATACACCGTGTGAGCCAAACCATTAATCAAAATGTACTCTACTTACAAAACATCTATTCAAATGATTTTACCTTAAACATTCGCGCAAAGCGGTGATTGTCTATGCACTTAATGCAACCGTTCACCATCCAAGGCGAGTTTGAATTTATAACTATTCAAAGTCACCACTTGTTCGATACACTTTGTAATAAAAGCTACGGAAGTTTATAAAGGTCTTAGAATTAGAATACAATAACATACGTAGCGAGTCGAATTCAAAATCAGATTCACTATGTATCGAAGAAGTCGGCAAATTATTATAATGTTTTCAAACTTAAATGACTTGTACAAGTGTTCTTGATGTTAACGAGAATGCCAAAGCGTGCAGTACTCGTAGAGCTCACGGTGCCGTGGGAGAGTATTTATAACATACCTAAATACCACGCTGTGAAGACAAATAAATACTATGAATTGACCAGTGCGTAGACCAAAACTGGCTACGTGATTATACTCTATTCCGTAGAAGTAGTAGCAATGGGAATACCAGCTAAATCCCTATATAACTTACTAGCGGACGTCACGCGGTTTCACCCGTGTAGTTCCCGTTCCCGTGGGAATACGGGAATAATATATAGCCTATGTTCACCGCAAAGAGTGTAGCTTCCCAACAGTGAAAGAATTTTTCAAATCGGTCCAGTAGTTCCGGAGCCTATTCGTTACAAACAAAAAAAACAAATCTTTCCTCTTTATAATATTAGTATAGACTAGCTGACCCGCGCAACTTCGTTTGCGTCACATATGAGAGAGTAAATCACCCGTTCCCGTCGCATTTACTCTGACTAACCAAAAAAAGTGCATAAAAAAACGCGCTGAAACGGGATAAAAAGTATCCTACGTCCGTCTCCTTGTTCTAAGCTACCTCCCCACCAATTTTCAGCTAAATCGGTACAGCCGTTCTTAAGTTATAAATAGTGTAACTAACACGACTTTCTTTTAAATATAAAGATTTAAAGACTTAGAATTGCCTATATATAAAATATTAGAATTGCCAAGAGCTTCAGTAAGCTTTATACTAAAATGAATATCCAAAGCGACATTGTTCTTTCGGCAACAATTTACCAAATCTATTGAGCAGAGAGGGCAACATTGTGAACGGTGGAAGGTGAGCGCTGACTTTCTTCTTTCATGCGTAACTGTATAGTGTATACGCTTTTACAAAAGGTTACCAAACGAAATTATAAGTACCTATGTCCCTAAATAGTTCAAAAAGTTTATATAAAGTAAATTATACTATAAGGGCTACTATACAATTCATGATTTTTTGCTGGATAAAGAAGCCTGGAAATGACCTGCTTTGCTGTATTCTCAAAAATTTAGATTCGTTAAATTGAAAATAGAGCACTGAAAAGAATAACCCGCTGAGTTTCTTGCCAGTTCTTCTCAGGTGGGTCACGTTGTGAACTGTTGGAAAATCTTTTTGGCTTATTCTGGACATGCCTAAGTGAAATAAATATATTTTTGTTTGTTTGTTTGACGCGTCTTAAGCTGAGCATCCTAAACTTATTCAAATTGATTGCAAGTCCCAAACACCCACACAATGTTCCCTGCATACACAAGCACGGTGAATCCATGGAATTCTGAGAAACGATCTCTTCGAGTATTTTTCACATTTTTCAACTCAAGTGTACTCGTGACCACGACTATTAACTTCAACTCTCAAAGTTGCAATACGCGAAAAGGTCCGAAAACTGTAAAGCATTGTACAAAGAATTTCATAATGCCCTTTGAGTTTAATTAAAGTCATCTCCATAGAGAAAACTGATATACACTCGAGAGCAATGAATCCGGGTCACTTAAAGAATCCTAAAAATCTCGGAAACTAAAAATGCTAGGTTAATGCAATAAATTGTATTTAATAGACAATGTAATACTCCTTAAATGAAGGTATTAAAACTTCTTAGTTATTGTAAAGTTATATCATAAAAAAATCAAATTTGAAAAAGGGCCACTTTCGAAGATGGAACTACGAAATTACAGCATTTGGTGTTGCTTTTGTTTGTAATCTGTCATTTATGTGGGTACATAAACCATGTTGATAGTGCTCTATATTCATTAATCAAGCTGAAATTATGTCGCTTACGCCTGAAGAATGCACCAGAATACTTACAATGCTGGAAACCGGCCGGAGTCAGCGCGATACAGCCAGGACTGTCGGTGTGTCGCTGTCAACAGTACAAAGAGTTCTCCGACGTTACGAAGAAACTGGTTCTAGCCTACGCAGACCAGGAACGGGCAGAACCAGGTGTACCACAGCACGAGAAGACCGATACTTGGTGAACACCATGCTTCGAAATCGCTTTCTCACAGGAACTGAACTCACCAATCAGTTTCGACGCCTCGGAGGAAGTAACCCAAGTGCATGGACAGTAAGACGTCGGCTTGCTGAATCTAACTTAAAACCCCTTAGACCTGCAAACGGCCCTAAACTGGAGCGTGGGCATCGTATTTCGAGACTAAGGTATGCCCAGAGCCACGTAAATTGGAGTATTGAAGATTGGTCAAAAGTTATGTTCTCCGACGAATCAAAATTTATGCTCTACAAGCACGATGGAAGACACAGAGTGTATCGAAGACCAGGGGAAAGATTCAAGCAAGCATGCATCGAAGAAAAAGTAGCCTACGGTGGTGGGTCTGTACTTGTGTGGGCCGGAATTTCTTCTGAAAGTCGCACAGAGCTGGTGATCATAGAAAACGGCTCTTTAACTAGCGTAAGATATGTGGAAGAAATCCTCAATGATCACGTTGGTCCATTTATGGTCAATTTAGGTGAGGATGCTATATTTATGCATGACAATGCCCGACCTCATACAGGTAGGATTGTGAATGACTACCTTCAAGAGATGAACATTACTCGTATGGAGTGGCCAGCGCGCAGCCCGGATATCAACCCGATCGAGCATGCTTGGGACGAGCTAGGCAGATGCGTAAAACAACGAAACCCTCCCCCAATCACGCTTCGTGAGCTCAAAATTGCTCTCACAGAGGAATGGGAGAATATTCCCCAAAATCGTATAAGGAACTTGGTGTACAGCATGCCAAACCGCGTAAACGCAGTAATGGAAGCACGAGGAGGCAATACGAAGTATTAAAATTCAAGAAAATCGTAATAAAGTTCAAAAATTTCATGTTTCCTATTTTTGTTTTAAGGAGAGATCAGCAGTTTTTTCTTTATGTAATTTTGTGTTAATAAAATGTATGGTGACTCATATTTTTTTTACTTTCATTTAAGGAGTATTACATTGTCTATTAAATACAATTTATTGCATTAACCTATCATTTTTAGTTTCCGAGATTTTTAACATTCTTTAAGTGACCCGGATTCATTGCTCTCGAGTGTATTTTGGAAAAGTGTTTAATTTAAATACAAATAAATGACAATTTGGAACTGGACTGGACTGGACTGTTGGGATTGGGAGCATCATAAGAGTTTCCTCCTTCCTAAATCTTTTTTATCTTGGTCTGTTAGTAAACAGGTAGGAATATAAAACATGATGAAGGGTAGTTTAGTGTAAAACGTGTATAAATTGATGAAACCACTTGAAAACTGACTTACCTACTACTAAACTATTAATATTATACATACACAGTATATGCATACCTATCTATAATCACGCCTTATTCCCGAAGGGGTAGGCAGAGGCATAGTACCTATACGCTTGCAGTGGTGAGCCTATTTGCCGTGTTGAAAATTTTCATATTCATCCGCCGCCCAGCAGGCCTTCAACGTTTGTCATGTTTTACATGTTACTGACAGACAGGTTAAGCCTTTGGTCCCAGTTCCAAAGGCTTGACCTGCCTACCGAAGCACAGAAACGCTCGTATATGAAGTGGTTACTCACCCATGGACCGGCCACAGCGAAAGTTGCTTACTGCAGTGATCTTTTACAGAACACTAAGTTAGCGGGCTTTCGAGCGCTCCCACTAAAGTAACGCGATCATTATTTGCTTCCTAATGATTTCCCTAGATGATTATGCGGCATGACGCAGCATTTATGCATGCATGATGGATTAATTGTATTGAATGAAGTGAATGTCATGCCGCATCATGTCCATGATCATGCTGCATTATCGTGCCGCATGTTTCTCTAGGGACCGCATAATTCCAATTATTTTCTAACGTGTCTAGTGCCCTAAATTAGGAAAACTTCTCGTTACATACAGTTGTCTTCAATGTGGTATATTAAGACCTGGTAATTCTTTGTTACAGAGATTCTCGACGTTCACGATAGTCACACTCAGCCTGTTCGTCGGCACTGTTATACTAGGTAAGCATACAAGCATCTATTCTATACTGTCTTATGGTTATGCTTTCTTACTGTTTAAAAACTAGCTAGTACTCTGTAAACACTAGGTTTATTTTCAGTAGTAGATATAAATGCGTTATAAACCGCAAAAACCGTAATGACCTGTATTCTTACGGCTACTCAAAGTTAACTATTTATATGATTACCTCTGTCAGTCTTAAAGTGGGAATTTCCTACAGCGGTGGCCTTCTCGGGTACCTTTTCATAAGGCTACTATGTCTAAGATTATTTATACTTAGGTATTAAGTATAATAAAAAAAAAACATTTTCCGAAGAATAACGAACACCAAAAAAAAACATCCAATTTGGTGTAGTCGTTCGGTTAGTTAAAATAAACAGGTAACTAACTAATACTTCCGAAAGACACCACCACTAGTTTTAGTGCTGGATTTTGTCCGGTAAAGGACTGTTTAATTAGGTAATGTATTTTTTTATATTCGAACACACTCTTTCTTAAAATAATATCAATGCAAACATTAAGTAGATACTCTGTATAAATGGTCAACCATGACCGTTGCAACCATTGGAAATATTTATAACGACGACCTCAGGATCAAATCCGAGACCTTTGAACAGCAAGTTGCTTACGCTACCGCTGTACCACCGAGGCAGACAATCGCTCATACTATGGACCTTCAGGTGGAGCGTGTACTTATTTGATACAGTACTAGTTTAAAAATAGCCTCGACTAACATACCTTTTTACATACCGACATGTAACATATTATAAATCAAGTCAATTTGATTTATACATATGTATTGATAATACTGGCCACGCTTCGTGGTGCACTGGTGCTCCTTGCAGTTTTGTATTCAGAATAAAATTATATGTTCACTAGAAGACGTCACGCGGTTTCACCCACATAGTTCCTGTTCCCGTGGGAATAAGGGAATAAAATATAGCCTATGTTTACTGCAAAGAGTGAAGCTTCCCAACAGTGAAAGAATTTTTCAAATCGGTTCAGTAGTTCCGGAGCCTATTCGATGCAAACAAACAAACAAACAATCAAATCTTTCCTCTTTATAATATTATTAATATTAGTATATTAGTATAGATAAACACCGCTACAAAATGGTAACTACTTGACCACGGATCTTAAAAAAGTACTGATCGAGAGACACACTATACGTGAATCTGTAATTGTATTTTTTTAATTCCATTTCTCTTGCAAGAACTGCACTCGCACACATAGCAAAACCATGTCACATTACCTTTAAACAATGCAAAACAGTGCAGGAAAAAGTAATTCTATTTTTACTGTCATCTCACACTTAAACCAGCCGCTTTTTTATGCCTCACCCATGATAAAACGCGGTTACCGTCATAGTTATGTAGGTACTCGTATGTACGGACACCTGCTGATAGGCGGGCAAGGCGCGAATAATCGCTAGCTGCCGCAGTCGTCTCACCGCATGCTATGGGTTAGGTCCTAGCGAGGCTTACGGCGCCTTCAAATTAGAGGCATAAAGAAGCGCTGCAGTGGTGCCACAGTGGTGCGTAAGCAGGCCGCACACCCGCGCTACACGCTACACGCATCGTACATTTACGTCGCCACAATAATTGCGCTACAATTCAGCTTGCTACAAATGTATTGCTTATGCGCACATCGGAAGCACAGTTGTAGCGCGGCACCGATTTGAGAATGTCGATATCATCTGACGACGCCGATTTCTTTATGTGGCGATTAATGACAAAAAAGTCGTTATTGGGTTGATCCGTTCAATCAAAGTTGAATAATTTACGGGAATTTAAAAATTTCGCAAGAATTACGATCCGACGAAGAAAAGTATAATTTATATCATCGAATGTCTGAAAACACGTACGCGCTATTACTTATTAACTTTAATTAAATCAAGTTTCACAAAACAAAATACCCACTGCAGAGTGTATTTATATTATTTTGTATTTATATAGGGTTTCTTTTCAACCTCTGCAATAAACTCAACGTAAAATTCAATGTTGTCTTTCGTTTTTCCAAACCAATGCGACACAAAAAACGAACGTGTTTGATCTTGAATTCGTGTAGCGCGGCCAACGTCTCGCCACATAGTACCCCCGCTACAAATGTGTCCTTAGTGTGCGTGCTCGCTCACAGATATACGGGGGCGATAAATGTGTCGCGTTTCAAATGTGGCGCCACAATTATCGACATACAAGTGTATGCCTGGTGTGCGGCCTAGGCGCACCACCACTCGTTTTCATACTATTTTTAGAAGCGCGTTTGGCACGTCGTGTGTCACGTCAGTGGCGCGGCAACGACACTTCTAAATATCGCACCACTGCAGCGCTTCTTCATGCCTCTAATTTAAAGGCGCCCTAATAGTATATTTAATAATTAATTGTGAAGCTGGTCCCAGATTGTCATTATATATTTTACACCTGAAGTCTACGAGCACTTATTCATATCGCAACGTATGAAGAACGCCTAAATGTATAGATACGTATATGTATCTTTAGAGTTCCAAGTAGTCTTTTATAAAATTTCTATAGTCGAATCAAAGCTTCTCGTGTCAAAAAATCGTCTTATTCAGGGAATTTCAAGACTACGTGAGCATGGTGTAAATACTAGTACAGTAACCGGCAAACTTATTGAGGAACGACCTTTTTTTTTACGTGAGGGAAAATCCTCATGGATGTTATGCCGGACTTCTACCGACTAAAAACCTCACGTAACGCCCAACCGCCTATGGTTGTGAGCCCCGGGTAAGCCCTCGGAAGGATGTCCCAGGACTCCCAACAGACCTACAGCCGCCTCTGCAGCCTCGCCCAGGGGGTGAACAACGACCTTGTCTTTCGTGATCTCTTTTCTCTCTATACCACCAACTAAAAAGTTATTAGCTAACACAATAAAATGCCAATAATAAAAAAATGCTATTTTCAATGATACAATATTTTGCACGTAAGTGTACATGCGCAAACTTTCTCCCACCACACTACGCGATGCTCAAAGTGTTTGCCGCGTACTGTATTAATAATACTTTTTATAACGTAAGGAAAATCCTACAGGGATCAGGGATGCTTCGCGGACTCCTGCCGACTAAAAACCTCACATATCCTAACAGCCTACGGTTGGTAGCCCCGGGTAAGCCCTCGGAAGTATACCCCAGAGACTCCCAACAGACCTACGGCTACCACTGTGGTCGCACCTAGGGGTGGGTTCGGTTGCTTTCGTTCGTGTGTTATCCCGCTTCTTAGGAGAGGGGGGCGTGAATCCCTTACGTCACGCTGTCATCTAGGGCCTGCTTCTGTAAGGATGGTGAGCAGCCCCCTCACCGTCCTCAAGCCCGAGGCTGATAGTCTTGGACGAAGACACGTCTGCGGCGCCCCCACCGCAGACTGCGGAACTCGGGTGGGAGAGTTCTCTCCCGCTCCCTCTCCGCCGTCTCTTTCACGAGTATGACCTGCTCACGGAAAAAGGCAGCGGAGTCCCACTCACTCCCGCTGGAGATCATGACTTGCACCATGGTCTCCAGCGAGAGAATGTCCACATTCAGACGTGCCACGAGGACCTGGCGCTATTGCGCCCACGCTGTGCAGACTGTGCACTAGTACTAATGATTCTAGATGTAGGATTATGTTGGTCATTTTGAGAAACACTACTTATCGAGATGTAATACATACATATAGATATGTATTATGTAATATGTATTTTAAAATATATTGAGAAGAGTGAACGGTTAGAGACATGAACAGATACAGTCTCGTCGTGAAGGACAGACAGACAGCGAAGTCTCATGAATAGGGTCTCCCCGGGACATCATTCCGAGGGCTTACCGTCCCAGGACATCCTTCCGAGGGCTTACCCGGGACTCCCAACCGCAGGCTGTTAGGCGTTACGTGAGGTTTTTTAGTCGGTAAGAGTCCGGCATAACATCCTCTGAGGATTTTCTCTCACGTAAAAAAAAACGTCTCTTTTTACCCTTTGGGTACGGAACCCTAATTAATAAGGAAAGGTTCATGCTGTTTATTGCGTGGTAAATGCTTCTGTATATTCAGAATCATTTAGTAGCCCATCAGCAGACCTGTTAGCAGTATTGAAAAAAGCTGTCAATTTGTTTTTAGCCCCTCTCTATAGAATAGATTGCAAAGGGGCTTATGGCGAGACTTGTGTCTGTAGTCTGTGACTCTGTTGCATTAAACTACGTCACCAGGTCACGTGGATCATCTATTCAAAGCTTGAAATAAAACAAAAATGACAACGTCAATCGGATTAAACTTGCACTTTAACAATAAACGTTTTACAGAGGGGCAGTCGGGTGAGACCGTCTCACGGCTTCTTGTATCTATTTGCCGTGCTATCTGTGACATTATAAATTGACATACGATTGCAAATAATTACTTATTTATAAATATCACCGAGTGGCCTCTTTGATATTCTCAAATTACGATAGCCTTGATTGGTATCAATTAACTAATTAAATCCAATACTTTAATGAGTTAATTACTCTCGTTTACCGTGAAATTCCTATTACCGAGAAGCTAGTTCAAAAACAAATTACTTACAAACAAGGAAAATAGACAAAAAACTTAAATACTAAAACGTCGTTAATATTAAGAAACATAGCTAAAAATTAATTGATTAAGACAATGAATCAAAAATCACTAATTGAATTAAAATTGAAAGAAAAAATACTTCTTTGTAACTATTGTGAATGGCCTCCATGACCGGGGGTCTGAGGACGGTGAGAGGGTCGCTCACCGTCCTTACAGAAGCAGGCCCATGACGGCAGCGTGAGGTGAGAAACTCGCGCACGCCCCCCTTTAGAAGCGGGATCACATCCGAAACCCCCCAAAGACGCGGGATAGCACCCGAACCACCCCCTAGGCGAGGCCGCAGTGGTGGCCGTAGGTCTGTTGGGGGTCCTGGGACATCCTTCCGAGGGCTTACCCGGGGCTCACAACCATAGGCTATTGGGCGTTACGTGAGGTTTTTTAGTCGGTAGGAGTCCGGCATAACATCCACGAGGATTTTCCCTCACGTAAAAAAAAATGGGTTACCTTTTAACATTGTCAAAAACTAACTAAGATGTTTAAGAGAAAAATGTGAGCAGTTACGGGACACCTTTTTTTTTAACGTGAGGAAAATCCTACAGGGATGCTATGCCGGACTCCTACCGACTAAAAACTGCACGTTTCCTGCCTACGATTGGGAGTCAGATAGTAGTAGTTATAACTGATAGGACTGGTTTGAAGTGCAATGTTTTGATTATTTATAAGTACTATCGATTGATGGCACTTGGTGGAACCTGCTGCACATTTTGAATAACGGCACTTGTACTGTTCCACAACATTTATTTATCTTACACATTTTCATTTCCTTTCGGCATTTTCATTTGCCTTTGAAAATGCTGTTATTCAATATGTGCAATGTTTTGCTTTTTAGGGTTCCGTACCCAAAGGGTAAAAACGGGAGCCTATTTATGACTCTTCGCCGTCCGTCTGTCTGTCTGTCCGTCACGAGGCTGTATCTTAGGAACCGCGATAGCTAGAGAGCTAAAATTTTCACAGATGATGTATTTCTGTTGCCGCTATGGCAACAAATACTAGACACTTGGAGATAAGGGAAACTCCTATACAACAAACGTGATTTTTTGCCGTTTATTGGTACGGAACCTTGCGCTAGTCCGCTTCGCACTTGGCTTTTAATTCTTTTTTTTAGACATAAGTCATGCAAAGGGAGCATTACTAGGAGACATTGTCAGATAAAATTGTAACGATTTTGTATATTTTTCGTAATGAATTTGCCATTGTTTTCGGGTGATCGCCCAATTGGTGAAATCAGTATCTTGCGTTCTGCCATTGACCGCGATATTCGTGTGATAAACGTAATTCTAACACCTTAACGTATAACATCACTTACTTGTCAGTATCACAGTCTACCGCAATACTGTGAAACGCCTCTCCCAGATTTAATTTTGGGAAGGCGATCTCTGATGTAGCGATAATTACAAAATCAACAATAGACTGGGATGATATAAGTTGGATTCCTGCATCAAAAGCCTAACAAACTTCAATTATATGTGTTATAATAATATATCATAAATTTTCAAGAAAATATTTTGTACAAATAAGTAACTAACTAAACTACATCAAACAAGAAAGCCGTGAGATCATTCTCACCGGACTGCCCCTCTCTAACACGTTTATTGTGAAAATTCAATCCAAATCCAATCCCAATTGACGTTGTCATTTTTGTTT
Organism: Miltochrista miniata; assembly: GCA_933228765.1. Classification (NCBI taxonomy): domain Eukaryota; kingdom Metazoa; phylum Arthropoda; class Insecta; order Lepidoptera; family Erebidae; genus Miltochrista; species Miltochrista miniata. The sequence goes on along the minus strand of OW121757.1, from coordinate 15,345,522 downwards.
TATTTTAAACTTTTTTTCATTCACGTGACCTAGTGACGTAGCTTAATGCGACAGAGTCACAGACTACAGACAAAGTCTCGACATAAGCCCCTCTGCACTCTATTCTATAGAGAGGGGCTAAAACTGTGAGACCTTCGATTCCTGCACTATTTATAATGATGAATCTTGATACATTATACATTATACAGTGGGCGACATCGACTACGTTCTCGCACTTGTCCAGCTTGTCATTTAATTGTATATTGTGGAACAGTATAGTCCGTTCAGAGATTCGACGTAAGAAAACGTATTTGCTGTAAGTAGCAAAAATGGCGTAAGTAGACTAAATACATAGCCAGATTCAGAATTTTTTTCTGCGTCGAATGGTCTGGGTCTCATATCGCTACGACGACAAAAATTTAGAAAATTGTGTGTTGGTGTTTTATAACTTTTCTTACTTACAGCGAAAAGTTCGGTTTATTATTAAACATCTGATAAGATTTACAGCATTCTTATGGACTGTCAAATGCCCAAAAAATACTGTCAAATATTACTTACAGCATTTTTTGTGCTGTAACTGGAATTCAAAATCCAGGTTAATACATTTAAGCTAGTTATAAATACTAAGAAAATAAGAAAAGACACATTTTTTAAGGTATGAATGATATGGTTAATGACAATTAAGGCATTGTAATGACATTTTACTTATAAAGAAATCGGTTATGACATCAAAATATAGCCCGCGTTTCAATAAAACCTAACTTTAGTAGTGGTAGAACAGTGCTGTAGTAGTTTTACTTCAAGGGATTTGTGTAATTTTTCTTGTGATCTATTTTATTTTGTCTTGTTGGGTTACACTCAGGGGTGCGAGGGAGCCCTACTAACGTCTTCGGCGCTCAAGCCAGCATTACCTGTGAGTGGTGCGTCTGCTAATTGACAGACAAGATCATGGCAAACATAGACGCAAGACTTGAGGTAGAACTAGGTCGCATAAACTGACACATACAGGCTTGTGCGAGGTCCAAAGAAAGGAGAAGGGAATTCCTATAAGGGCGGTGCAGATTTTACCATGAAAAAGGACCTCGTTCGAGCTAACCGACAGGTACCCCCTGAAGGTGACAGAGGTGTATGCCCCGACTTCGAGAAGCACGGACGAGGCAGTTGAAGTAGTGTACGAGTACATTGCGAAAGTATTACCAAGGCATTGCAAAGGCTCACTACAAAGTTGTTATAGTGGATTTTAACTCCAAAGTAGGAATACAAGAACGCAGAGAAACGAAAATCGATTCTTTTCTTGTAGGATGCAGGAATTACCGAGGGTTCACGCTAGTCAACTTTCTCGACTTCCAGAAAGTTTTCTTGATACTCTACTGAAAGTGAAATTGACTAAGGTGCGGTAAAGCTACTAGAATCGGGATATACTTCATCATAACTGACTAGAAGTGTATTTAGATATGTCAGAGCTTAACAGGTTAAATACAAGTAACAATGAATACCCAGGAGAGAACGAAATTTTGACTGAAATTCTAAAGGCGGGAGGGCTGCGATCCTGAAAACTAACGAGGCTCTTTTATGTCGTACTCCAACAAAGACAAAAACACAAAGCGTGGAGCGGGAGTGCGGTGGGTCTTGTTTTTTTATTCAGAAAGATAATAAAAGAGCTATCAAAAGAACTACAAAACCATCTAATTCCTAAGCCATGTTTACAAGTTCTTCTCGATAATAGTCATAAAACCACCTCGCCGGAAAACTCGACGAGTTTCAGCCAAAGGAGTAAGCTGGGTTTCGAACACACTTCGGTACCGTTGACCACATCTTTACTGTTCGGCACATTGTACAGAAGACCAAGGAGTAAAATATAAGTCCCTGTGTAAGACTTTTATGGACTACAAGATAGCCTCGACTCTATCAAAACCTGAGCAGTTCTAAATGTACCTACTGCAGCGACGTCGTTATGCTTGTACGAGACCGCCACGACCATCCAGCTGGAGGATCAGCCAACTAGTTTCATTGAACTGCGCAGAGGTATGAGACCGGGAGACATGTCCCGGTCTCATACCTCTGTAGGTATGTAATATTCCCTAAGTTCTTCGCCATCGCTCACAAATACATTTTAATGGATGGGGAGTGAATATAAATGGCAAACGCATCTCGCAACTTGAGTTGGGATGCTGCACAGTCTAAGAGCATTTTGTCATGTTGTCCTTGGCATAACCTGGATAAAGCTAGGCATGCTCGCTCATTTATCATGATGAGAGATGAGAATATGTCATTCTACGTCGAAAGTCCGAGGCTTGAGGTTGTCTTACAATACACTTTGTGCAGATTATTACACTTAAAAAAAAGGATCCACTTAGGGCTGGGCAGCATTCAGCAAACTGCATCGGTTTTTCTATTCGCTTTTAACGCAGTGCCTGAAGACAAAAGTCTACAACCAGTGCGTTCTACCAATTATAAACGTATGGTGCCGAGACGCGGGCACTTATGGTGGGCTGGTCCATCGCCCTTAAAATTCTGCAACGAGCCATGACGTGGGCTATGCTCGGTGTGTCTGTGAGGGCTAGAAATCGAAAGGATGCTATCCGTCAGAGAACGAGAACGGTCGACATAGCTCGACTGGACTTTTGACGCATGGCGTGTGTTAATTGAGAGAGGCCCATGACCAGCAGTGGACTGTCATAGGCTTATTTGATTGACCCATAAATATTTACATTATGTCAAGTATATAATTTGTGTTAATATTTAATGTTCCTACTTAGAATGATAATTGGAATGCTATTATGTATGGTCGTAAAGAGCAAGCTACATTTTTATGTAACAGTATTTTAAACAAAATAACAAACTTACAGCAGTTAACTTGTAACACACATACAAACGATTCTTTATTTATACCAATTAAGTGGTATCAGCTTATATTTTCAGAGCAGTCTTACATCTTTTTAATGGTATGTCATTCATTAAATATTTCAAGTACAGCTTTTTAAATGTCTGTCAATATACACAACTTAATTATCGCCATAGAAGTCACTAATTGCTGTAAGTAGTGAAAAGCCTACTTCCAATAACTTTAATCAAAATATTTTCATTGCTGTTCATGCGTATGCCAATAACAAAACTGTGTTCCAAAAATCACCTCTCTGTCACTAATAATTAAAAAGATATGAATTTTTTTCTATCTTTTTAAACGTTTTTTGGCTCTGGTGAATAGTTGGGGTTTTGCTACTTACAGCAAATACGTTTTCCCACGTCGATATATTACCTCTAGCACTTAGGTTGCCTATTTTGATTGTTGTGTTACCCCAATAAGTTTTTGTTTCTCCCATGTAATCTAACTTTTAGTCGAAACTTACTTTCTTCTTTTGCTATCGTTATTTTCGGGTTTGACCATTAATTGAGATGTGGAACGTTGTGGAAGCAGCAACTTCACCACCGTTCGTGATGGTACTGAATGTTTCTTTTCAGATATTCATAAAAAAATAAATAAATCTCAAATCCAATGGTATAGTTATAAGAGCACTGTTTTAGTGAAGTTAAGTATATTATGACATGAAAAACAAAACTCTTCGTGCTAAAGGTTGGATGTTATAATCTCCACTATAATTGCTAAAATGTCGTAGGCTGGCACTCATAGGGAGACTTTACTGCTATGCCAACACACAGGAAATGATCGACAAGCTGTCAGTCAGAGGTAATATAACTGTGAACGGACTATACAAGTGAAATTTTTCAGTACGTGTAGCAAGTTCTATTAAGTGCCATCAATCAACAGTATCAATAATAATCTAAGGGTATCATATATTTACTTATTATTGTTACTTTTAATTAAATTAATTAAATCGAGAACCCTTAGGAAGATGCGTGAGACTAGACTACAATAATCTATTGTATTTAACTTTTCTTGTTTATTTATAAATATTCCAAACATTTTTAAGGAAATAAATGCAAAAGAATGCAACTGTGTTTTAAAATTTCATAATAACTTCTTGCGTTATATTATAACACATTATGCATATTATGCATTATAGGTATAATGAATTATGATTGAATTAAGCAATATTGTTATTGATATTAAACGCTTATTTTATAAATGCATTTATCGCTTAAACTAATTTATGTCGGATATCCGCCTAAATATAAACTTCAGAATATCCTGAATTGCTATTTTACGCAAATTTATTTTGCTCTACTGACCTAATTCATTAAAGAGTACAGCAATTATCCTTCGTATTACCACTTACGTGTTTATTTGATAATAGTTACTTTATATTAAGTAATATTTACATAACTATTATGTCGTTAATTAAATATTATAAAATTATATTACGTATAGGTAACTTTGATAACATTAATTATTATACCAATGTCAAACTCAACACTGGTCTACTACTACACAGGTTCAAATATCCGTAACTTGGGTACCCAGATCCACGCCCGTCAACTCAAAATTATACATGAATGATTAAAAAAGAAACATCGGATTTGAGTTCGTTTGCATTTTCTAAGAAATTTTATTATTGTGATGTACCTATCTATTTTTACACCATCTAAAAGTTGAGATTTTAAGGAGCAAAAAGCCCACGGACTTTTTAAAAAAATCTGATAGGTATTTTGACGAGTGATTTTTCGTTTGAAAATTTGGATGTTTTTGCGATATTAAGTCATTATAAGATGAAAGAAAATAAATTACAGTGTATTTGGAACATAAAAAGAAAATTTTCAACGAAATGTTATGAAAAAATACAGAAATTTTTGTATAAGTTAATTACAAAATACACTTTTTTTGACATACTTTTTGAGGTTATGTCAAAAAGTGTTATTGCATAAGTTGTAGATTTCTTCATTACTTACCTACAACTTTGTCATAAAACATTTTTCCATAGAATTTGTAGTTTTGCCAGAAATCGAGATAACCCCATTTTCACCATTAAAACCCCCATTTTTACCCTACCTTAGATGGCGCGTACATTATTTTTCCTGTTATTTTTGTTTCATTCTCTTCCTTTTGCAATAGGTTTCATTCTACTACCAATTTCTTCATTTTTAGGGTTCCGCACCCAAAGGGTAAAGAACGGGACCCTATTCATGAGACTTCGCTGTCCGTCTGTCTGTCTGTCTGTCCGTCAGGAGGCTGTATCTCATGAACGGTGATAGCTAGAGAGTTGAAATTTTCACAGATTATGTGTTTTTGTTGCCGCTATAACAACAAATACTAAAAACAAAAACATAACAATATTAAAGGGGGCCCCCCATACAACAAACGTGTTTTTTGCCACTTTATCTTATATATTAGGTAACTAGCTGATGCCCGCAGCTTTGCCCGCGTAATATTTGTTCCCGTTGCAGCTTCCCGTATTTTATCCCCTTGGGGGTAGAATTTATCAAATTCCTTTCTTAGCGGATGCCTATGTCATAACATCTACCTGCATGCCAAATTTCAGCCCGAGCCGTCCAGTGGTTTGGGCTGTGCGTTGATAGATCACTATGTCAGTCAGTCAGTCAGTCACCTTTGAGTCATATATATTTAGAAGATAGATAAGGTATCCTTCTCAATTTAAATACGTTAGTTGGCTTAAACATATAATCAAGATTATTTCTTCTGGTCTAAGAGCCCATGAACATCTACCAGTATGTATTTGACCAGACCTGAGGTTTTGTACACTGAGACTCCTATACCTACCATGCATTATGCAGTGACTCACTAAACTCTAAGTGGAGCACGCGACGACTGCGCAGCCAGGACAGGTATCGATTTTTGACTAGTTTTAAATGCATTTGACCATGCATGCCGTTTTAAAAAAATGAAAATATATTATTATTATTATCGGAAAATAAGAATGGCAGACCATTATCGTGAGTTTTACTTAGTGGCAGACGATTTTGAAAATGCCCAAAAAATTTTTTTTTTGAAAGTATTTGACCAGATCTGCCATTGAAACATTTGGTTGATTATGGTCTTAAAAGCTTATATTCAAAAAGGCAGACGTCTACATAGAGCATTTACATAAAAAAATGATAAAATATTACCCACTACTCGGTCAGATGAATACGCATTCCGTTCGCTGTTTTACATTAATATCAATATAAATACTGTGGGACATTCACACACAACGCCATCTAGCCCAAACTAAGATAATATAAGCTTTTGCTATGAGATTTAGACAACTGATAAACAAACTTAGATCTTTCTTAATACATAAGTACACATTATACCTAGAAGTTACATAGAAACACCTGAACTCCAAAAAACTATTAAATATGTCTGCCTCGTTGGTCTAGAGATCGTAAAGCCCAAATGCGGATCACGAAGTCGTGGATTGTTTCCCAACATACCACAAAAAATTATGTGAGCCACAAATATAAATTGTCTAGAGCCTGGGTGTTTCTATGTAGGTAGATATTAACAAAAAAAAATATTCAAGCATTAATATCCTGTTGTCTGATTTCCATAACACAATCAAGGTAATCCTAGTTTACTTTGGGATCACATGATAAGTACTGTGTAAAAAATGTACGCATCTGTAAATAATTTGTCTTTAAAAAGTTTAATAATTCTAATTTTATACATTTTATTATTATAATTTTAATATGAAAGAATCATAAATAATACGGTATACGCTGATAAATAACATCGATTACCTCCTAATTAAATTTTGTTATTATTTCGACATGTCAAAATTTTAAGTGTTAAATGAGTTAAGAGGGAACATGGGCTCAGAGAAATTTGCAAAATAGGTATTTGAATTTAGATGTTGCCGTCACAGTGCACCTAATAACAACCCCGCAATGACAGATTGCCAAAAAACTAAACTTCTATTCAAACGCAAAGTTTTCGATGTCAAAGGAGTAAACATTTCTTTTAAAAATTTAAATCGCTAGTTTAGAAAGATCAAATAAATTTTAAAGTACTGCTTATCTAAATTCATTTTATTAGGAATATTGAGAAACTACTCTTTGCATTTGCCTGATAATTCCGTATAAAAATTCATGTGCATTTTTTATGTATTGCCCGGTTTGAACATTATTTCCGTATAGATACGGACAAATCCGTATATATGGCAAGACTGAACGTGCATGAGGCTACAACGAGTGCCAGTACGCGCCGTACGCGCTCATTATGACGTCATCAGAATGCTATTCGCATGCCTGCCGCATTTTACGAAATACGGCGCGTGCAGTGCGGGTGAAATGTGCGAGTTTTCATATCATTACACACAACGAATTCTAAAATGCGGCGCGTTCGGTGCGTACGGAGCGTACGTTGCTGACAAATGTGCGATCAGCTTCAGAGAACATACTAACTGTCAAACAAATATGTCAATGGTCAAGATCAAACCTGACGTATGGTCTAGTCTAGTCTTAAAAATAAATTTATTAAAATGAGACGTTATTGAAATCTTTTTTTTTGTGTTCTGGTTTAATCTGCAAGCAGTATTTTTCTTTTCTTGAACTATTTATAGTTCAAGAAACTACCCAACATAATCTGCTTATAAGCAGATTATGTTGGGTTATAAGCAGATAATATTGACATGTGGAGTGTGCCTCCCAGCAGAGACATCTACTCCTTATGTCCACAGCTCAGTCAATCGCAAGATGTAGGCTCAATATGTCCTTTCTTTTAAGGCGGCTTATTGAAATCTAAAAACTATTGCTCAAGACTCCGTATGACGCTAAATAGACTATCATCTTGATCTAGAACACAGGAGTCGTAAGGTCTATAGGTAAATTAACTCTTTTTTTGTCAAAACTGTCGTGAATTTTGAGCTGGACCTTCTATACTTGATGTCTGGTTTAAAATGTATTTTATAATTACCAGAAAGACAATAGTAAATCTTAATTAACTCGAGACTCTGTTGTTTTTTAATTATTACAGTTCTTTTAATTAATTTATTTCGTTAAAAACGCATGAAACTATACGTATCTACCACTTTCTTGTACGCTCAAATTTATATCTGTTATCTTCTTTAAACTGATTAGCGTCAGGTGGGCTCTTAACAGGTAAATTTTAGTAATCATTTGCTGTTCTAAATTACTCAGGAACATCTATAGTATCTATTTAAATATATACGTGGAGGTATAAGTAGTAATATATTCGGCGTGGCAAATTTAAAGAGTAAAATAACACTATTTTAAAACATTACTTTAAAATACAAAATAAATACAGTGATATAGGAACTCGCAAGTAAAATATATCATGTACCTATTGTCGACTGCGCCGTTGGTGCGAATTTCCGGAAAGCACAGGGTTTTGTAAATAATTTTGTGCGGGTGTTAGTGAAACAGACTGTCACTCTGGGTTCGATTCATGGGTTGGACAAATATTTGTTTGACCCACAAATAGTTGTTTCAGGGTTTAGGTGTCTCTATGTATAATGTGTAAGTACCTACCTATGTATTAAGAAAGATCTAAGAATGTTTGTCAGTTGTCTAAATCTCATAGCAAAAGCTTATATTATCTTAGTTTGGGCTAGATGGCGTTGTGTGTGAATGTCCCACAGTATTTATATTGATATTAATGTAAAACAGCGAACGGAATGCGTATTCATCTGACCGAGTAGTGGGTAATATTTTATCATTTTTTTATGTAAATGCTCTATGTAGACGTCTGCCTTTTTGAATATAAGCTTTTAAGACCATAATCAACCAAATGTTTCAATGGCAGATCTGGTCAAATACTTTCAAAAAAAAAATTTTTTGGGCATTTTCAAAATCGTCTGCCACTAAGTAAAACTCACGATAATGGTCTGCCATTCTTATTTTCCGATAATAATAATAATATATTTTCATTTTTTTAAAACGGCATCCATGGTCAAATGCATTTAAAACTAGTCAAAAATCGATACCTGTCCTGGCTGCGCAGTCGTCGCGTGCTCCACTTAGAGTTTAGTGAGTCACTGCATAATGCATGGTAGGTATAGGAGTCTCAGTGTACAAAACCTCAGGTCTGGTCAAATACATACCGGTAGATGTTCATGGGCTCTTAGACCATTCCCTTTAACCATGCAAATTAAATGAATGATACTTTAGGAGGTATAGCAAAGTCAAATATTGCGGAAGAAAATTAATTTCGTGTCGCCATGATTGAACATTAAACGGGTCACATACTAATTTATTTTTCGACTTTCATCTCAAATATTTTTTCTTTAAAAAGTTAACATCGCTTTCAGCAGATTACTTTAGGTAATTATAATATTTCAAAGATAGCAATTTCATAGGAAATAGAAAACAAGGAGCCCATATTTCTCATTCTTTTCCAGTTTATACAATTTACGTACAAACACCCAATTCAATTACATGTATCGATGTTGTAGACTTATCGTGTTAATAATGTCATCATTCAAATGTCATCAATATTCTGAAAACGAAATTAAACATATAGAAATACATACTGTACAGTCAAGAGCAATAATATGTATACATTGTCAAGGCTCCTAAAATATGTAAACACCTTCGGCTCCAAAACGAAGTACTTAACGTGAAGAGCATAAAATTGTAACCACGAGTTCACACCATAAATATATATACACTATTGCTTCATTAACATGTATTCACGCGTTGATTCATAAGGTGTACTCATCTTATATTCCATTAAATTATATTTAACTTCTCCGCCAAAAACATGTATCTGAACGGTGCTGCATAAATATGTATCCACTTTTGATGAAAACCTCCAAATTAGATATATATGATTTAATATCTAAATAGAACCTTAGACAAAAAGAATACTGAACTGAAAAAATAATGTGTGCTCAAAATTGCATAGGTTTATATTGATATTTTGCTGGCACCGACTCTCAAAAATATTTTTTAATAATTTGATGTTGTAAATCCCTACTAATATTATAAATGAGAAAGTAGTCTGTTACGCTTTCACGCTTAAACGGGTGGAGTGATTGAGATGAAATTTGAAATAGGGATAGTTTGAGGCCCTGGGAAGGACATAGGCTACTTTTTAACCGACTGCGCAAAATGGTGGTTGTGATTTTACGCGATAACGGCTTCTACGCGGTCGAAGCCGCGGGGAACAGCTAGTATTTGATAAATACAAAAATCGTCATATGTGTACCTATAATGTTTGAGGAGTTCCCTCAAGTCCTTATAAACTTTTTTTTCACAAGGAGAGCTCCGCTTATGGACTACCCACGCTGGCGAGGCATGGGCTCGTGTGAATACTCACTAAAACTCCTTGACACCGATCTGCCTCTGTGACGGTGTTCTGTGATCTGTCTAATGCACCAAAACACTGAAGTCCTCATAAAGCTACCCATCAGGACAATATTTTGAAAAAAAATTATACCAATCTGGAAATATATCCTTTATTCCGGTTTATTCCGGTCTGTAAATGTCGTAGTTATAAGGTAACAAACATTAAAAAAAAACCTCCTCTTTTTTTGGAGTCTGTTAAAACACATTCGGGTTTGCGATACCAAACAACCCGTGCAAAGGTTTCAGATCGATTAACTAAAACTAATATTATAATACGGTACTTTAAAGAAAACAAACAAACAAACTTTGTCATTTTCATACACATATATAAGTCCCACAAATTATAATAAAGAATTTTTCTGAGAAAATAGATCGGTGATATTCGTATGGTTCGCGAAGGTGCCCGTCCTACAGACATGAACTCTAGCATGCATTCGTTTCTCACAATTTTAAAGAATTTGTTTGTATACAGAGTTATGAAATTTTAGTTGTATACTTATTATTGGTGGAGTGTGTATATATATTTATGATGTGAACCCGTGGTTACAATTTTATGCTCTTCACGTTGAGCCCTTCGTTTTGGAGCCGAAGGTGTTTACATATTTTAGGAGCCTTGACAATGTTTACATATTATTGCTCGTGACTGTACCCACCGTAGAGGATCTATATGAGGATAACAGGATAGTTAACAACATAGAGCAACACGAACTGTCTAAGGCGCGCGTTGCTCTGTGGTTAACAAACACCATAGAGCAATACTTGTTTTATAATAGGTAGTGATATTATGATATAAGGGCAACCACTAGACGTTTGAAATACTCACAGAATATCGAGCAGTCTATTTACATAAAAAATAAATTTACTGGGACATCTTTCGGAGGGCTAACCCGGGGTTCCCAACCGTAGGCTGTTAGGCGTTACGTGAGGTTTTTTAGTCGGTTGGAGTCCGGAATAGCATCCATAGAGTTTTCCCTCAGGGGGCTCCCATACAACAAATAAGCCTTTTTGTTGTTTTTTGGTTCGGAACCCTCCGTGTGCGAGTCCGACTCGCACTTGGCCGGTTTTATTTATCATTTTCAAAGGCACTGGTCTACCACCTAAGCTTAGAAATATACGGTGTCTTCACCTTCGATTTTAATCGAATCTAGGGTAAATAAAACCCTGGGGTTCCCCTTTATCTCTCAATAACTTTCAAATCAAAGTAACCACCCCGACTTGTTTTCTAAAACGATTGATTCAACGTTTCTAAACAAAGCTCGATGAGTATCATTAAATTGTATGCAAATATAAAGATTATTATTAAAAGATACATAATATTAAGAATTCAATGTCAGTCAATGTTCTTAATCTCTCTCATTCAATGCGTCATCGTCATTATGAATTCATTAGATAGTAGGTGTAAAGATAGTACAGTCGATAACTTTTAGAATAGAATGGTAAAAGGTTAGCCTAATTGTATTGTTATCTAGACACGCGGTAGCGTGTCAAGCCAAGTTCAAGCAAAGGAACTGGCTAGCCAGCGCCGAGTGTAATATTACACGAACCATTTGGAGCAACTTTTCTATAACTCAAAACCTCTTTAACGGAAACACGTAAAACTACGTGTGTTTAATTATATCCATAAGGTCATCTAGAAACCCAAATTTCATGAAGCTAGCTCATACGGTTACAAAGATATGAAGGTCAAAAAGTCGTAAATTTTAGTACTGACTGACATGTAGTACCGAAACCTAACCTACTTCCAGATGACCTAGGAAGATGAAATTTGGAATCCAGCTCGGTAATTGTGTGCAAGCGTAGGAAAAAAAATAAAAATAAGTTTAAAAAATCGGTTGTCTGTAAAGTCGGTTTACTGACGATGGTTGAACGTGACAACGTCATAAGAAAATAAAAATAAAAATACAATTAAAATAAAAATAAAAGTAACATTACAAAACAAAAATAAAAATAACATTACAAAACAAAAAGAAATATAAAAAACACATCAATTGAATAGAGTGCCATCTGTTGAACATTACTAAAATAAATGGAACGCCTCAGAGCGAGGTAACTCCGTATTCCGTCATATTTTTTCGTTCGTGCAGCCGACTCCATCGAATTATAAGACGTTGTCACGTCAAAAATAGGGTGGGTCGCCATACTATTTTCTTTTTTATTGTTGCATTTGAAACGTTACACCATTACGAACAGATGTTTGAAACTATCCCAATATATGTATTATTATATTTTCCTTATATTTTTGTATTGAACTTGGCTCTCCTTTTTTACATTTATGTTTTTGGTGGGATAAAAGTAAAAGTAAGTATTGTGGCACTGCCAAATAGCAACACGACCAGTACAAGGAGAGTAGACATAGCATGTTTGCTCTATACATATTGCCTATCATATATTTTGCGGGGGGAAATCGAATTCATATACACCACTGCAAAAGCAATCAACAATTACCATGGAACTTACAGAAAACAATTAAAACAATACACTCATAATTTCAGACACACACACTTTCACACATATTTTGTAATGCTTGTGGAGAAGCGATTGTCCTTTTACTGCATAGAGTAGACATAAGCGGTGATCGTTTGCTACGTGGACATTGCTACCAACAATGTTTAAAGTATATCAAATCCACCTATGGCAGTTCACTGATGGACGTACGCTTCTCCCAATTTACGCCACCATACACGATCCTGCGCCTTCCCAGTCCTTTTCTAGGTCGTCGGTTCATCTCTGAGCACTGGTTTATTAGACCAACTCATTCAGTCGAATTGACATATTAGGGTAACTTTCACAAGTGGCACACACAACTATTTGAATTGAATTTTGCTCCCACTATAAAGAGGGACGTACCATACGTCCTCATGACCTCCCTGCGTCCTCATACCCTGCATATGTATCTTCAAATGGATATGCAGGGTATGAGGACGCACGACATAAACTATAGGTGATTTATACTGTTGATTGATGGCACTTGGTGAAACTTGCTGCACATATTGAAAACGACACTTGTACTGTTCCACAATATTTATTATTATAAACCTTCTTCTTCTATCGTGTCAATGATTCACGTTTTTTTTTTAAATAAACCTGACTGGTTTCGCTTCACAGCATTTTCAAAGGTTCTAGATGGAAGGACAAGGTAGTACTGAAAATGCTGTGAAGCCTACTATTGCCGTGTGTGTATATGTGTGTGTGTGTAATAAATAAATACTCGTAACATAATTACTGCAGAACCTCAGCGTGAACAAATCACGGTCAACGAAACAATAAAAACGGAGGTCAAGTGCGTGTCTGTCTACGCAATATAATATTTTGTTAGGTGTCCATTACGGTCAGTTATATAACAAAATTATTTAATAATGTGTAGGTAAATAAAGTTTTATGAATATGAAACTAGTTAAATTTTTTAATGCTATTTATAGGAAAATAATAAAATACGAAAGTAACTCTGTAGTTCCCTACGCTTTCAACACAAACCATCTGATCTGATTCTGAAGAATTTTGGTACAGAAATCTGAACTTGGGCAAGAACTATCTGATGTAAACAAACACTTTATTTTAAACAAATAATTATTTACGGAAAACTTCTACAAGGTATCTGATCCCAATGAAAGCTAAGAGTAACCTGCTTATGTTATGGGTATCAGACCACAGATATATAACAAACACTTGTCCTTATATTCCACAATTAAATTTTAGTTTAACACAACCTGAACGTTATTATTTCTATCATAATAATTCTTATAATTTTAAGAAATATTGTTTCCTAAGATGTACAACAAGTAAATTTTGAATATGGAAAAAGAATTGGTTTCGCGCAGGATTTATGATCACTTAGCATACTAATTGCTTTTCAAAAATAATTTTAATGTACACCAAGTACCAACAATCGAGAGTAGGTACCTACTATAATTTATACCTTTTACCACAAAAAACAAGCTTATTTAACAGTAGGCGCACACTTGGCGACAGTCGCGGCGATATTTCACCCAGTGTATGTATGAAGGGGCCCATAAGGCATAGGAAGAAATTTTTGTGTCGAGGAAACTTCACCACGTCGATTAAGCTATGGGCAAAATATAAATCAAAGAACTTAAGTACTAAAACCTTAGACCATGTACCTAGCTACTACTAAATACCATATTTACACATTCACAACAGGGCTGAAACCTGATTGTAAAGAAATCTGTCTATAACAAACAAAATCGAATATTTTCAACCTAGAGTTTTACAAACATTTCCTAAATCAACACAAATTCTTCATAAATATCCAGTGTTTTCAAAACACTAATTCATCAATGACACTCCACTTTTAAACTAACTAGACCTCAGATTAAAAGAATAACATCTATACTAATATTATAAAGAGGAAAGATTTGTTTTTTTTTTGTTTGTTTGTTTGTTTGTAACGAATAGGCTCCGGAACTACTGGACCGATTTGGAAAATTGTTTCACTGTTGGGAAGCTACACTCTTTGCGGTGAACATAGGCTATATTTTATTCCCGTATTCCCACGGGAACGGGAACTACGCGAGTGAAACCGCGTGACATCCGCTAGTAATATATATTCTTTTAGTCTGAGGCTCTACACACCAAAAATTTGAGTTAGGTCAATTTCATTAGGGGTCATTTTTATACTTGAACTATATTTTGAATTTTAATGATTAGATGATTTTATTACTTGGACATGCCTTCGGAGATTTCTATGTTTGGACGTTTTTCTTTCTAGATATATGTCGTGCAAAGAAATAAAAACATTTGAGTTAAAGGAAAAATTTATTGATCCTGTACATTTAAGCACCTTTAGGGCATCCCACTTGATAGGGAAAACGACTTTGTTGATACAAGTTGATATATGTATAGATATACTCTTGACATTTAAGTAATTATGCATGCATAACCTCCCAAACAGGCTGTTGGGCGTGACGTGAGGTTTTTTAGTCGGTAGGAGTCCGTCATAACATCCATGAGGATTTTTCCTCACGTTAAACAAAAAAAAAACAAAAAAAAACCGCCCAAAGGGTAAAAACAGGACCCTAAGCTATTCATGAGACTTCATCGTCCGTCTGTCTGTCTGTCTGTTCGTTATGACGCTGTATCTCAGGAAACGTCATAGCTAGAGGTCTAAGATTTTCACAGATTATGTATTTCTGTTGCCGCTGTAACAACAAATACTAAAATCAGAAAAAAATGAAGGATTAAGGGGAGCTTTCATGCAACAAACGTGTTTTTGCCGTTTTTGATACAGGACCCTCTGTGCGCGAGTCCGACTCGCACTTGGCCCGTTTTTTTAGTGTAAATATCCGTCATGGATGCCATGCGGGACTCTTACTGACTGAAACCACACGCTGCCATACCTACGGTCGGGAGCCCCGGTTAAGCCCTCGCAAGGTTGTCCCAGTATTTCGAGTGGGTAAACCTGAAGATCTATGCAAACAAATCTTTTTAACTAAGGGACCCCAAAACTGCTTTCACGTAAGACGGAAGTGCAACATTTATGTGGGGTGTAGGTAGGTCTGTGTAAATGTCAATGTGAAACTTAAATGTCACTTGATTCTCGTTTGAGTGTTTATTTTTAAATCAATGTATATTAATATAGTTATATAGAGGTATATAAATTTTTGTACGTTATTAACTTCAAAACTATTTACCAATTCTATTCTTTTTTATTATGCTGTATGTATTCCAGCGTTACGTAGTAGCTAAATGGTATAAAGGTTCCAGCTTAGGACATAAGACAGGTTTCTTTTTAATTTTTGATGAATAAATTAGACACAAACGAAGCTACGCGTGTAATTTATTTATTTTAATCCATCTTATGATTTGGGAGTCCTGGGACATCCTTCCGAGGGCTTACCCGTGGTACCCGACCGTAGGCTGTTGGGCGTTACGTGAAGTTATTTAGTCGGTAGGAGTAGGCATAGCATCCATGAAGGATTTTCCCTCACGTTAAAAAATCCATCTTTCCAAAAATTCCGCGTTTTAATTTTAGTTTGATTTTTGATTGAGAGAGAAGATATAATTTAAGTTGCAACTCTGTTGGTAACGAAAATAGTCTCGAAACGCAAATTCTTACGATGTGGATGAAATCCCATTTATAAAATTTTGCACATTCTTAACTTGAACACGACATCCTCTGCCTAAAAAAAATTAAAAAGCTTCTGAGCCTCGACCAATCCTATTTTACTCTTTCCCTCCAAGTTGCTGGAACGACTGGTCCAGAATTTATTGTGCTCTTTATACTTGAACTTGTTAAATAAAAATATAATAAATATTAATTCCATGATCGTTCAAATTGCGATGCCATTATGCTGAAAACTAACTGGGTTAAGTTTATCGGCACCCAGTATGAGGTCTAAGAGGTCAGTGTCTAGTACAGTTACAACTTGCATTGAAATCAATTCTTAGTAGTTTTGAAGGTTCCTGAATAATAAAGTATTTTAATTATAATTCTCGTAACATTAAAATTGTGTACTACAACTGACCTACAGTAAATTATCTTCACATTTGTTATTAGTTTAAAGCGGTAATATACTCGTAAATAGTTTAATTGCTGGTACCGCATTAACTCCGTTTCTTCGATGCCTGAACCACTACAGAACCGATGTTTAAAACCAATTTCAACCTTTCAACCCTTCAACCACACTTTGCTGATTGCACTGTTCCTTATGCCACACTCTCCCCTACTCGTGATATCTCTCGCTTTGTTCCCTCGCTCGTATTGCCGCTAATTTGACTCGTACAAAACACCAACAGAAATGGATTGCTGGGCAAGACGAGTGGTATGACGAGGAGCATGACGAGTAACGCAGCTACACTACGACTCTGCCCATTTCCCTCGCTATTTCTCTGGCTCCTCGTCAAGAATATAGCTAGAGCATTAGTTAAAATAGTTGTCCATTGTTCTTTTGTATGTTTCCAGTGTGTAAGCTCGGGTCGTCATGGCACGTAGCCGGGGCGCGCGTGGCTCGGGCCGCTTACCGCGCCTTCTCGACCGAACGACTCGACTGCTGGCTGGCAGTGCACGTCGGGCTAGGCCACGTCAACGTCACGCTTACTGGTAAGACCCTCGGCGAAGGAGACTGTTGGTAATGATCTTGATTGTTTAAAAGTTGAGTACATTGCGTAAATAAAGTACCTGCGCATATCTGCGCCTGTCTTGTCGCCGCCCAAGATTAGAGGCCTTCATGAAAAGGGCCTGAGGACGCTGGGTGGACTCGCTCAATGTCCTTACTGAAGCAGGCTTAGACTTCTTGAGATTCACGCACGCCTCTCATCCCAAGAAACGGGATAACACCGGAACAAACCCCGAAAGAAGCGGTGTAGCCAAAGTCTACCGGGAATCCTAGAAAATCCTTCCGAGGAGTCAGCCCTAAAAAGATAGGTAGAGGCCGTGTGGTTTTAATTGGTTCAATTCGACATGACATCTTTTTTCCCAAGCTAAAAAAATCGCTTGAACCCCGTCCCTACAAAATTTATTAGAGGTTTTTCATAGACAAATTTGATTGTATTGTTCAGAACTGATTGACATTTCGTCGTTCTGCTACTAATTCTTAACTCCATTCGTGTAACTTATTTTGTGTGCCTATCTATAATTGTATTAATTTTTTTGACTGGATATTTTTTTCCAGGTATACAAACTAGGTAAAACATTTGTGTTGGAAAAAGTTATACCTATGACATCAGAGGGGCAAGTGCGAGTTTTTGCGTGAGCTTGTCGACATTCAAGGCGCGCCAATTCGTATGGAATCAAGACCCCGCCACCTAGCTGTAAACGCGGGAACTTGTCTCGATTCCATACAATTCGGCCATAACGCGCTCACTCGTGATTGTCGACAGGCGCTCGCCGAAACTCGCACTTGCCCCTCAGTTGGTAATTGGTTGATCGAAAGGTTCTGAAATAAACATCGCCTCAAGACGTAATAGGGGGAAAGAATTGGTCGGTTGAGAGTAATGACTCGGTGGTCGAACGGTTAGGGCGTCTGATCAGGCAAACCAGAAGTTAAAATTATTTCACATTAAATCTGTAGTTAATTTAAAAACGACCAACACAAATGTTTTAAAAGGTTTTCTCTGGTTAGAACTTTTAAATCGTGTGAATAAATATCTGATTTTAGCCCTATCTTGGGGCAATACGAGTGTCGGAGACCCAGGGGTGGACTACAACGAACAGTTTCGATGGGAAGAGGCAGGCGCCATCCAGGAGTGGTATCGAGAGGCCCTGACGCGTGGCCTGCCTTTTCCTGTACTCTCAGTAGCGGAACACTTCGCTGTACAGCATGAGGGATTCGAATGGGGTGCTAAATATCGTGCAGCTGGATACACCACTTCTACGTTACTATGGTATGAATAATACAGGTAATATTTCATAAGAACAGCGTACGTCACCAGATTTTAAAGTTAAACTGAGAGTTGTACTATTTAATACGGTTCGTTTTCAGTTGAATTTGATTACTATTTGCAGCTTTTTTTTATTTTGGTGGCATCAGAAAAACCTATGCCTACCAAATTCACAGGGCAAAACCCAGTTTGAAACATTTACTCAATTACTACTAAATAAAGGCCCTTAAAATGGGATAAAAACATATTTCGTCTCCTCTTCTGTTACCGTTGCGAGATTCGAGTGTTAAATTGTTGAGCACTCATTTCTCTTCCAATTCTGCGAAATTAACATACATACATACATAACATCACGCCTGTCTCCCAACGGGGTAGGCAGAGACTATGGCTTTCCACTTGCTACGATCCTGGGAAACAACTTTCGCTTCTTCAACTTTCATAAGTGTCTTCATACATGCTCTTCGGTTAAAGGTACTCTTGACCTGGCCTTTTCTCAGAAGATTATCGATTTTATCGACTTGAGTATGCCGAGGTCGACCCCTACCAGTTTGCCCATTCACTCTCGCCTCATAAATCTGTTTCGTCAGCCTATTTCCATCCATTCTCTCCACATGTCCAAACCATCTGAGCATCCCTTTCTCTATCTTAGTCATTACATCTTCTGTCATGCCGCAATGTTCCCTTATCACACTATTATTTACTTTATCCATCAATGTCACTCCAGCTATACTTCGCAAACTTCTCATTTCCACTGCATTAATTTTACTTTCATGCTTCTCCTGCCACACCCAACTTTCACTACCATGCATAAGTGTAGTGACAAGCACTCCTCTATGTACAGCCATCCTTGCCTTTTTAGACACGTTCTGACTGCTCATAAAGGTGTGAATGGCTCCATTCCTCTTCGTCCGAGAATCTTATCGCAAACAGACGTGTCGCACGTTCCAAAAAATACTGAAGTTCGTTGCAGTGAAATTTGGACGTTATATCGAGAGTGATAAGTTCGAAAATCCAGTGACTTCAGTCGCCGTTCGGTCTTAACTTAAAATTAAATCGCGGGTAATTAGTGTACGCCTAGGTTCTTGCATCGAGTTACGGAGTAACTAACATGAACGCTCGACAATTATCTCCGAAAAAAATATCCGCCTCGGACTCCAACTTAACGAGGCGGGATACCGATGTTTCCTTGTGCAATATTACGCAACGCAACAAGCGGCCGAGAGAAGATGATTTTGAAAACTTCAAAGACGAAATGATCTCAATGGTTAAATCTATGTTATTAACGCAGGCCGATGAAATGAAGAAAATATTACCTACGCTAGTGGATACAAATGCAAAAATCGAGCAAACGTTGACCTTCCTCGGTGCACAAAACGAAGAACTCAAAAAACAGCTCGAAAAATTGGAACAGAAATCGAAAAACGACAGTACCTACATAACATTATTGGAAAACAAAATTGAGGAGCTGCATCGAGGCAGCAGGAAATGTAACATAGAAGTAAAAAATGTACCCAAACTGAAAATGGAAACAAAAGAGGACCTAATAAATATGATTACGAGCCTAACCAAGGTTATTAGCTGCAATTTTACCAGCTCCGACATAAGGGACATTTACCGGGTATACGACAAAAAACAAGAAAAAAGAAATACCCCAATTATTGTCGAATTTTCCTCAACTATTGTGAAAACTGAAATGATTAAAATGAGTAAAGTCTACAACAAATCACACAAAGAGAAGATCTGCGCCAAACATCTCGGTTTTCAAATACAAGGCGATACTCCTATCTATATAACCGAACAGCTGACAGCTAAGGGGGCCCGTCTATATTTCCTGGCCCGGGACCTAGCTAAATCTAAGAATTATAAATACTGCTGGACTGCTTATGGAAAAATATACATTAGAAAGGACGACGTCTCGCCTGTACGCCAGATTCATAATGAAGCCTTTGTACAAAATTTAATGCAGGAAAAATGACTGAGTATTTTGAAATATGTTTGTGAATCGGGTTATTTATATTTAGTTACTTTAATGTTAAATGGATTTGTTTACATGTGTTCTACTCCATATATGAGTAAAATCAGCTTGTCACAAGTAAGTGCCTCATTTACTCTCAATCATACTATTAATCATTATCATACCACACACAAAATCACACAATGTTACTTTCACACCAAACAAACAAACAGATATTCACCTACTTTACCTCTCAACTACACACCACACAACAACAATTTCTTGCATACCATCGCATACGCGGATTACCTTTATTTCCTTCACAATGAGTGTTTAAATACAATTTACATGACATATCACTCATTTTTATTTTTATCGGGCTACAAAGTGGGTGCACATCGGTTACACCGTATTGTTATAAAATATAATAATGGATAGGTCGTTAGCTACTTTACAGGAAATAGACGAGTTAGTTATTGCCCAGGCAAGGGAACTATCTATTAAAAACTTTTCTAGAGAAATTGAGGTACACACATCTGATCTAACTATAGTTTCTCAGAACATAAGAAGTGTTTACAGAAATATCAACGACCTGCAGGTATCCCTGAACTTATTTAGGTTTGCAGTGGATTTGATTATACTCAGCGAGTGTCACTTGGATGCTAATAAGCCTATACCCCAATTGGACGGTTATTTATCATTTTTTTCAACTAATCACATAAACAAGTGTGACGGCGTTGTCGCGTATGTAAAAAACACGCATAAAGTGAGCGTTACAGAGGTGAGACTTAGTCATGCATCATGCTTGCAAATAAAAATAAACAATTCCATTGTCTTAGGTATTTATCGCTCCCCATCAAACACAAATGCAGATCATTTTATCGACACACTTGAGAGGCACTTGGTTTCCATAAAATCACACAAAAATATCATACTAATAGGCGATATAAATATAAATATCATACATAAGCAGAATAAATTGTCACATGAGCGTAGGAATAGGCTTGGTTACTTGGAGATGTTGGCATCACATGGTCTGCTTCCGGGTCATGCTTTACCAACAAGGCTAGAAAACTGTCTCGACCATGTTATTCTGAAGGTTGAACCCAAAAATATATCTGCTTGTTACTTTGTGTTGAATACGTCTGTCACAGATCACACAATGACCCTTGTAAAATTAGCTAACATAATAAATCCATATAAGTGTCTCAAAACCACACAACATACTGATTTTGATAAGGCCCTATCGCTTCTGAATCTTACAGATATTCTAAATCTATACTCCATTAGCAACCCTAATGTACTGGCTTCACATTTGATTCTCAGATTACAAGATTGTCTCAATAGCAGTACAACTACACGACCGATTCCCAAAAGAAACCGTTTAATTAAACCATGGATAACCATAGGTATTCTTCGTTGTATTCAAATTAGAAACAATATGCAGAGGAAATCACGTTCAGATCCACATAACGAAGTTCTAAAAATTACATACAAAAGATATCGTAACCACTGCAATAATTTAATTAAGAAAGAAAAAAGGAAGTACGATAGAGAACAAATTGATAAAAATAGAAATAACCCTAAGAAACTATGGAAAACCATAAATACTATTACAAATCGTAAACCGAGTAACTCGCAAAATTTAGAACTTCTAGATCCTTTCCCGTCGCCCAAAGAAGGAGTAAACTTCATTAATACCTATTTTTCAAATATAGGTAGAACGTTAGCACTTAATATACAACCGAATAACTCCCCACTCCCCCAGAGTGGGAGTGCGCCTCCAGACTCAATGGTCTCTTCCTTTGTGTTGCTGGACACTGACCCAAAAGAGATACACAATATATTATTTACTCTTAAATCAGACAGCGCGCCGGGCTGGGATAATATAACCACCAAATTCTTAAAATTTTCGCATAAATTAATAACACCCCTAATGTCGCACCTAGCAAATCTCTGCTTTGAGCAAGGAGTCTTCCCTTCAGTGTTAAAACAAGCCATTGTCACACCTATATTCAAGGGTGGGGACAGAAACGACGTGTCGAACTATAGACCAATCTCCATACTACCGGCATTTGCAAAAATCCTAGAGAAACTAATAAATAATCGATTAACCAACTATATACGAAAGTATAACATTCTGTCTCGCGCTCAATTTGGTTTCCAACAGGGCCTCTCAACTGAAGATGCGGTCTTAGACTTGACCTCCCACATTGTTGGCAAAGTTGACACCGGTCTGAAATGTCTCACTGTCTTTCTAGACATAAAAAAAGCGTTCGATACCGTTTCTGTCTCCACTCTGGTGGGGGACCTGGAGAGTATAGGTATTAGGGGTAAACCGCTGGCTCTGCTGAGGGACTATGTTACTGATCGCACTCAGAGGGTAAAAGTGGGTAATTGCGTGAGCGACGAGGTGGGTATACATTACGGCACCCCGCAGGGCAGTGTGATCTCTCCGACACTGTTTTTAATCTATATAAACCAACTGTGTAAGATGGAACTGGAAGACGGGCGTATGGTCTCATATGCAGATGACACAGCTATTGTATTTACAGGAGAAGACTGGGAGTCAGTAAAGCTGTCAGCCGAAAAGGGCATGGCCAGGGTGGCAGCCTGGTTAAACACGCATTATTAAACATTAAACACCTTAAAAACCAACTATATAACTTTCACAAATTACAACTCCACCCAGCCGGGGCCAGATCTCCAGATAAAAATACACACATGTAATATCCCATTGCACAATGAATGTTCATGTGATTCAATCAGCAAAGTTACAGAGACCAAGTATCTGGGTGTTATGGTTGACCAGCGACTCACTTGGCACGCGCAACTGGAAATGGTTATGGCTCGACTTCGTAAATTAATTTGGTTGTTTAAGACACTGAGGCACATCACACCTGATCCCTTATTAACACAGATATATGTCTCTCTAGTTGAATCAATTGTCACCTATTGCATACCTGTCTGGGGCGGGGCCTGCAAGACACGGCTCTTGGAACTGGAGAGAACGCAAAGATCACTTCTAAAGGTAATGTACTTTAAGCCTTATAGATATCCCACTGAGAGCCTATATTCATCTTGTAATCTACTGTCCATCAGAAAACTATATGTTTTACTTAGTACGCTAAAAGTACATAAAAAGTTACCGTATGACCCTCATGCACTAAAAAGAAGACGTAAACACACTGTGGCGCATGTTGGCTCGGTTAAAACTTCGTATGCTCAAAGACAGTACACCTGGCTTTCGTCCTTTCTATATAACAAATTAAATAAGCTCTTAGATATATACTCACAAAACAGTCGAAATTGTAAAACATCTGTAAAAGATTGGCTATTGAATAAGAGCTACGAGGAGATTGAGGCCCTTCTGACTCCTATATCTTAAAACAACAAACAAACACTCACCCACTCACACACATACACACACCCACACAAACACACACATACACATACACACACACATACACACAAACAAACACGCATACATACATGTGTGCTCACTCATGCTCATCTTGATTTTTGGAGGCATTACTTTCAAATTATTATTCGTAATGGTTATACCTATGCCTAAATTCCTGTATTTGTTGTCATAAAGGTACTTTATTGTAAGAAGTGTTAGTCAAATTGAAATGTTAAGTTTAAAACACTGTCATAATATGTAATTACAAAATGGTAATGTATGTTAAGAAGAGCGGGGTCTCCTGGCACAAGTATTCTTTACTTAAAAGGAGACCTCGGCAACCATGTAAAGTTATTATGTAATAGTTAATGAAATAAATAAATTTTATTATTATTATTATTTTATTATTCACTTGGTTTCCTGCCAAAACTCTTCTTTCAATATCATTGTCACACTTTCCATCTCTTGCAAATTTTGAACCCAAATATAAAAACTCTTTCACCTGACTGCTATATTACTGCTTATTCTGTTCCACGCTCTTTCCTTCGATCCATATCGAGCAATCAGTTATACATTTCTCTCTTTCGAAAACCATTACTTTTGTCTTGCTTACATTAACATTCATTCCTCTACTTTTAAGCGCATCGTTCATTATATTAACCATCAACTCCAAGTCCTCCGCCGATGATGCCAGTATTACCTGATCATCAGCATAAAGGAGGCATTTGACGGTTAGCTCATTCATTTTTAATCCATACGCGCACTCTTGTAGTTCTTTCAAGCAACTGTCCATGTATAGGTTGAACAGCCATGGTGACGCTACACAGCCTTATCTCACACCTTTTTCGATGGGAAAAAAGTCTGTGCAAGCTCCATTGATCCTGACACAAGCACTGGAGCCCTCGTATAGAGATTTCAAGGCTCGTATCAAGTTGCTGTTCACTCCATACATGGACAGTGTTGACCACAGTTCATTCCTCACCACTCTGTCATAGGCCTTTTCCAAGTCCACGAAGACGCAATAGACTTTTTGACGTTTTGCCAAAAACTTTTCAGCTAGGCATCTTAATGAAAAGACCTAATCCGTGCATCCTCTTCCATTCATAAATCCTGCTTGTACATCCCACATTTTTCCTTCAGTTTCATTCATCACTCTTTTAATCAAAACTTTCGCATACAATTTGCCTACGACACTGAGCAAGCTTATGCCGCGGTAGTTTTTGCACTCTTGCTGTGACCCTTTTCCCTTGTACAGCGGCACTATGACAGATTTGCACCATTCTTCTGGTACTCTGCCATTTCGCCAGCAAAGATTAAAAAGGCGGTACAGCTGGCAAGCTACCACGCCACGACCCGCTTTCAGCATCTCGACAGAAATTCTATCAATCCCAGCAGCCTTTCCTAATTTCATACTATTCAACGCTTCCACAATTTCTTCCATACTTAAGTGGCTTTCATTCTCAAGTTCATTTATTTCCGAAACATGAGTCTCCCTTTGCATATCCTCTTTTTCAAATAAACTTTCAAAATATTCCTTCCACGTTTTTAACACACATTCCTCTCCTATCACAAGACTGCCATTACGGTTTCTGATTTGCTTAAATTGTGAGGTTGTCTTTTCGGTCCTCATTGTTCTTATAGACTTCCAAAAGAATTTTATGTTTTGTTGGAAGTCATCAGATAACCTGTTATGAAAGTCATCCTCATCATTCTCTTTCTTACTTTTTATGACTTCTTTCACAACACGCTTATACCTTTTATACTCATCCTTTGCCATTTTTACATCCTCATCCGTTGCCTTCTGCATTCTTTGGTTAGCCATTGTAGCCAACCAGTTCAACCATGCTTGCTTCTTATCAGACAAAACTTTTAAAACTTCAGCACACATACTCTTTACCTGACTGGTCTCCTTTTGCTTATCCCACATACTTCCACTGCAACTTTTACGAGACCTTCCTTAATCGTCTTCCATAAGTCTTCAATCTCACATATTTCCTCTAAATTTACAAATTTCTCGCTCAATTTACTTAGTGGGGCCCTACCAACACCATCGGGCCCAAGTCAACCTCACGTGCAAGCTCGTGCACCTGCTGAACAACGGACGAGGCTCTGACGGCGGCGGTCCATTTCAACACGGCGATGGGCTCACCACCTGTCACGTGGGACCGAATTGTACACGGTGAAATGTGGGCCGGTATAGGCCTCTGCCTACCCCTTCGGGGATAAAGGCGTGAGTATATGTATGTATGTATGTAATTTACTTACAAATTCCTCTTTCACGCGCATATCTTTCAAATTTTCGACTTTAATGCGCTCCAATACACCAATGGGTTTATGCACACGATGCCGCCACAGCTGAAACAGACCTCTTACTCGGCTAATTACCAAGAAGTGATCTGTGTCAACTCCGGCACCGCGGTATGCCCGGGTGTCCAGAACATTCTTTCTCATTCTTGCGTCTACTATCACAAAATTAATCATGCTTCTCTGGCTTTCTTGTTTCCTTGTATACAAGTGGATATCTTTGTGGTTAAATATGGTGTTGGTTACCACAAGATTTCTCTCCAAACATACTTCTAGCAAACTTTCGCCATTTTCATTCACTCGCTCATCCCCAAGCTTACCCAATACACTTTCATATCCATCACGCTTCACTCCAACCCATCCATTAAAATCACCTAACATTACAATCCTTTCGTTTCGTTTGCATTTACCCAGAAAATCATTCACACTCTCCCAGAATGCCTGCCTCTCACTTTTGTCTTTTGAGGACCGACGCCACCGCGCATCCTGTGGAGCATACACTCCTAACACAAAGATGCGGGTGAGTCCAACCTTTAACCTCAACCAAACGAATCTTGGGCTCACACATTCATAATCTGTCACACATTCATTCATTCTCGCGGAAAGTATTACACCGACACCCTGACAAGCGGCACGGGTTGTGGCTACGCCTGACCAGTATGCCGTATATGTTCCATGCGTCGTGGTGTCGCATCCTTTCCGCTTTGTCTCATTCACACACAAAATATCCAGTCGCCTCTCTCGCATTATCTTGCATATCTTCTCAATTTTATCATCCATACCTCCTCTTACATTCAACGTAGCAAAGCGGCTATCATTAGTGAAATTAACTACTTAAATAATTCAGCATTAATTTGTTTCTATTTCAATTCTGCGAAATTGAATGTATTGAATACTTGAGTATTCTTTTGTTTCTGTTCCAATAATGCCAAATTGAGTGTTTTAATAATTCAGCATTTATTTCTTTCAATTGCGATTCTGCGAATTTAAGTGTTATAGTAGTTTAAAATTCATTTGCTTGTTACAGCTTTGCAAAATAAAATATCCGAGCATTCAACTGTTACTGTTTCAATCTGCAAAATTGAGTGTTGAAACAGTTGAGCATTAACTTGGTTGCCCGTTACAGGACGGCGCTAGCACTGTGGCTGCTGATGAACCTGCTCTTGGTGGTGGTGCCGCGGTACGGCGCGTACGCGATGGCGACTCTGGGAGTGACTCTGTGCGCTGCCGCCGGCGGCTACTGGGCGTCATTACCTCACGTGCCTCTAGTTGTAAGGCTCGATGGAGCTATGCTGTTCTTCTCCTTGGGATGGTGCTTCTGGCTTGTTTTAATTTCAGGTACGGCGATCACGGTTTTAAATTTAGAAGTAAATTCATAACCTTTGGTTTATTTGGTTCGCTAAATGACTTCTCCTGCCTGATAGAAAGTCGTGGTGAATTTTAGTCTAGTCAATAAAGTTTACTCTCACAGTCCACAAAGCAATATACAGTGGCGCATTGATATTCATCGAAAGACAGCTCCACGCCCCTTTGATGATCCTGGAGTAGTAAGAAGATTGACTGCCTAATAAGCATTACTATTCATCAAAATGAAAATTATGTGCAAAATATTGCAGAAGGCTTCATAATGGAAAGAGTCCCATAGTTGAACCCTATAGCAGACACCCTTTATTAATGTTTATCTCCTTGTCTTGATACAAATTTCTTAAACACATGTCATTGTCCTCTATCAAAGAAGTAGTGCTGATGCAAATGCGAGATATTTTTTAAAAGTTTGATTTTCTATTGATTCCAGGCTGCATATGCGTGGCAGTGGGTCTAGTAATAGCTATACTGGACCTTATCTGGCCGCATAGGTTTTCTACTGTGCTCGAGGTGGACTACGACACTCCATACGACCGACACGTACTAATCGTCGACAGCCGGCAGAGAGCAAGGCCGCAACAACAGCCTTCTTTACCCACGAGGATACTTAGGTAAATATCACTCTCTAGTCTTAACTAGCTGTGTTCCATGGCTTCGCTTGAGTCATGCAACGAACCTCGTAGCATCCACTGAACCTGCGTTCATATCCGTATTTCTAACATTTATTATTACTGGTTTCTTCGCTTGGGTAGTAACAAGATGATACATAGCCTATATTACGTTTGAATAATTCTTCTAGAGAACAAATCTATACATCCCTACTAATATTATAAATGCGAAAGTAACTCTGTCTGTCTGTTACGCTTTCACGCCTAAACGGCTGGGAACAGCTAGTATTATAATAAAACTGCAAAGGGTCGATAATCTGTAAAGTAACTGTGGAAGATATTTTGAAAATTTTAATTGTAGCGCGTTCACCAATCTGTGCTGAAGCTGAAAATGTTATTTAAACAATTTTTGTCTGTCTGTATCCCGAATAAGTGTCACGCCGAAACTACTGAATCAATTTGAATGATACATACCTACATACGTCTTTATACCCGAAGGGCTATTTGAGGTGGAGTTGTGAGAAGAAAACACTCATCAAACTTATGTGGTGTATTTTTAGCTCAATCTAAAACAACTCGCAATGTCTGTTGCAGGAGGTTGTCATCAAAAACGAGAGAAACAGAAGGAAACGTTTCTGTTTCCGTGGTAAGCGAGAGGGGGCGTGATAACCCTGCCTTTCAGCACGAACAGAGAAAACCCAATTCCCCATGGAGGTATCCGCTCTTTAGGAGACAGATTGACAGGTATGGAGCCAGTCTCATCGATTTTGTTCTGTCACTCAGTAGTTTTACATCTTATATTCTGAGAGGACCTAGGCCTTATAGTGTTTAAGTTAAGATTTTTATATTTTAAAGCTTGAACTGGCCTGATGGAAAACCTTCATAAATATATCTAGGGCCATTATCACACCAGGTAAGATTATTAAAAGTACCTAGACCTTAGCAGAAAACTCAATACGATAGGTAAGTATGCCTTTCCATGCTCTGCTTAAAAATCAATTGTAAAGAAATGATTTAACGAGGGAAATAAATATCTATCCAGTTCTTCACCCCTACATCTTTCTTTCTAGTAGATTACTGAAAACAGAGTTTTGGTTATTTTAAATATGATGAACTTTCTCCACGGTTGGTTGGGTTCGTAAATTTACGGTTTCCGACCTGAATCAACAAGCTCCTAAAAAATATAATAACGTCAAGATCGAGCCTTCTGGTAGTAAAGGCAAGTAGTCTGCCGAATCATATATTATTTACCTACCTTTAAGACTGACTTCATCAATTAAGGATATGGAATCACACTTTCATGACAATTATAAGGATTCTGTAACATACCTCCGACAGACGTTTCTCTGCCGGATGACCCGCCGATATAACGTTTTGATTTTGAGTTGTTCACCGACAGAACTTTTCAACTACGAACGTTTCGCCGACAGAACGATAAATTCGATGACAGAATCGTCGAAATAAGAACTCATCGACAAAACAAAAAAAAATAACCTTAGCCTTCTAACCTAACCCATCCGAGTCGGGGTGTTAACCATTTACTCATTGTGGCTGTCGGAGGTATGTTTCAGAGCCAATTATAAGATTGTCCAAATTTATTCAGTTAAGAAGAAGTGCCGAAAATGTCAAAGGCACTTTTAAGAAATGTCGGATGATATTTCTTTACCTAAAGACGTTATTTGCATTTTCAGAGCGGACTCAGCATCAAGTCTAGGGTCAAGTACAAACGGTAACAGTTCCGGCATCAAGATGTCGCCGCTGGCAACAGGTGGTGTCACAATTACGCCTACACCCTCCATCCCTCCGCATAGGTAAGTAACCTTTAGTACCATTGTGAAAAATCCAAAGGAACTAGAACCCAATTAACTTTTTGACTAATATCTGTTGATGAATCAAGTTAACTTAATTACTTACTTATTATTTGTTTTTCATTATATACCTTAACTATTGCGTTCTTTGCTACTTTTAAGTGAATAGGTAGGTATATTTATTTTTACGAACATTAATTTCAAAACAAAAAAATCTAGTAACGAAAATAAACCTACCTACAAATAGTCACGCCTTTATGCCAGAAGAGGAGGCAGAGGCATAGTATACGTCCCAATTGCGCCTTACAGTTTTATGTCCCATATTATAGATCCATTTCGACACGACAATACGCTCACCACCTATTATTATGTAGAATTGAAATATAATATTCTAAATATGAAGAGAACCACGTTTAAACTCGTTAAAATAAATTAATAACTTAGAATAACCTACTAACTTCCCTAAATTTTATACTTAGTGAAAAGTTTGAAACACATTTCAATCATATCGATATCAACAATGTTTTATTGTCACTGTTCCAGGTTCCGCCCACAAGTACCGGCGGCCGAGCGGATAAAAGACATGTGGTGATTAGATTAGTATAAATAATATAATAGCATAATTATCAATATTACAGACAAATACATACACACACATAAATTATACGATAACTCCCTATGCTGCACTCACATTTTTCAAAAAAAACACTGATCTCAAATGACCTGTCCATTTTCACATGAATATTTAGCAACAATAAGTATCTATTAATTCTTTAGATATTTTAATCCAAATCAACACTTTGACTACAAAATAATACTTACATGAATATGATAATTGAAACCAAATTAATAAGTATTTTACACAAATTATTGTACAAACTTGACTAAAAACGCTCACAAGTTTGCCAGTGAAAAATAATTGTAAATATGTAAATTATAGGTAAGTTTTTAAATTGTGTAATGAGTAAATCAGTCCAGTGTCATAATTTAAAATGTCTTAGTAATAAGTTTTATATTGTACCTCTTGTAAACGAATGTGAGAATATATGACTACATCGACACAAATAAACTCTTTGTGCCATGTAACTATACAAGAACAGAATATTATAATATAACCAAAAAAAATTGAGATCAAAACGAAGAATTGATCGCCAATATGTATGACAATGTATCTTGACAATGTGCTATGAAAGGATGCGCCGGCGCACTCTTGAACTGCCATACAATTTTTGTTACGGTTTTCAGGTCATACAAAACTTTGTTTTGTATTGGATACATAATAATATTCCCTATTAAAAATGGTGACGTCTTGGATAATGACCTGTTTTCATCTGGTGGTTGAATGAACTTAAATTTGCATCTCTACTTAGATTACCTTACCTCTGCAAACTGTTAGGTATTCAACAGCTAGGACTTTAAAATAAAATGTTATCGACTAAGGTTATCCCATGATTTTCAAATTTGGGTAAATATATTCAGTTGTTTAATTTAGGCTATGTCTGTCGTTAGTCGTGGTTACCCGTAAAACCATTTTACAAAGAGTGCATAAAAGTTGTTGTTCAAGTTTGACTTATACCTCGATTCAACTCACAATTAACAATTTTCATACTGAAAGTTCACCCAGAATAAGCTCATGACTTATTAATGTTAACGTCTAAAAGTTATATTTATTGATTACAAAGTAATTTATATTTATAGGTCGTTTCAAATCGCAATTTGCCTTGATCTAGATTACATTTCTGCTTATTGGCGGCCCAAGCCATAACTTTCATTTTAACAGCAGATGAAAATGAGTCCTTTTCTAAAGTCGATATTTTTATTATTTGAATATGACTATAAAATCTAAAAGAACTTCTTGTATAAGTATAAGACATATCAAATGAAATTGAATGACAACGAATCAGTGAAATAATTCGATATTCTACTACTAGAAACGAAGTCATATAGATGTATTTTAGTTTTTAAGTTATTTATTTTCTAAAACTTTCTGTTACGCGCGAGTATGAATGTGTTGAGGGTGGCTATTCTGTATGACAATCACAATTATAATATTCTATGTCATTTAGTCCTAAATATTATACCTTTTACCTACCTTACGAGACATATTCAATGTTGTGAAGATGAGTTTTGCAACAGTGAATGTGTATTGAACCTATTATTAATTGAATTGTACCTAAAACTATAGTCAGAATCTTGTGAATGAACGTTATTAATTCTATTTATTGTGATCGAAAAATATAAAAATTCCAAACTGATGCTGCATTTTTTTTATTTTAATATTTTCTTTTTTATTTAGAAGCACTTGTAGCCCCCTGACCCAGTGTACTATAAATAGCGGGTTATTCATCTTTCGCCATAAATTGATCCTCAGATTATGACCACTTTAATTTTCATTTGCGAGCTTCCCTGCTCCTAAAACCACGTCATTTTATTTAACATACATACATATGGTCACGCCTTTATCCCCGAAGGGGTAGGCAGAGGCATATTATATGCCCACATTTCACCTTTGTATAATTTGTCCCACGTAATAGGTGGTGAGCCGTATTGCCGTGTTTAAATGAACAGGAGCAGGTCATTTTATTTAAGTGCTACGGAATACGTTTAGTCCAAAGCCAGTAACATGATTGTATAAAGCCAGTACAACATAACCTATCCCCCTGTACTAATTAACATACCAATAAGCTTTCCATCTATTACGTGGGACAAAATACAACAGTAACTGATGAAACGTAGGGCCTTTACCCAAACCTGCGAGGCAAAAGGTGGGACCCTATTATGTATGTATTGAAAGATATGACTTGATTTTATAAAAGCCATACCTAATCATATCTCGACTCAAAACGGTAATTAGTCTGCGTTTTGAAGTCGTTTACAGGAGGCGATCTCCTTTCAATAGCAGGTGTGGGCGCAGCGACTTCAAAACGCAGACTAAAATTATCGTTCATAAGTATACAGAACATAAGGAAGTATACATATAAGGTTTCATCTTATGCCGTTTCTAAATATGAAACAAATGATGACATATTGATGTAAAAATCACATTTCACCAGTAAATTCCCGTTGACGCATCAAGTCGTTATGGTCAAGAATTGCCGCCCAAGTAAAACAACATTGAATAGAAATAAAGCTTCAAGAAAAATATTAAAACAAAATATCATCACAATACGTAACTATATTCATAATTAACACACATTATAAAAAGAATTTAAAGCAAATCTATGTAGAAAGCTTACAAATTGATTTACTAGACCACTGAAAACCTATCAGCCTTTAATATAAGTCCCTATCTAACAATAGATCTAAGTATAAAACATGATTCGATATCAACGATACTGACTAAAACTCAGTTCAGGAGACAGTAATATGCCTTAAAGTATTATTTAAAAAATATTTGTCTCTTTTTCTCCAAAGTTACGCTTTTCTACGAAGTATTGTTATTTCTTTATTAGGCGCTCATAACTCTGAAGTACATAAACTTACTGACATTAGCATTCGCAAATCAATAGAGCGTAGACTTAGAATAATTTAGGAGCTTGTACGATTTCCAAAAATATTTACTTATAAACGACGTAGTCAGAATTCGTTTCATTTCTGATCTTTGACTAGATGTTCAAGATTCAGCTGGCAGAGGAACGCATTCCAATTAACGTAACCAACTTGTATCTCTAGCTCCGCTTCTCCCCAAAGCTTGCACTTAAAAAGAAAAACAGAAGTAACCATGAGTGTATGTCATGGACGACTGCCTCTGTGGCGTAGTCGGTAGTGATACCTGGAGGTCCTGTGTTCGATTCCCGGGTCGGTCCAAATATTTGTGTGAACCACAAATGTTTGTTTCGGAGTTTGGGTGTTTTCTATGTACAAGTATTAAATGTATGTAGTTAGAAATATATAAGTATGTCTATCAGTTGTCTAGATCCCATAGCACAAGCTTATAGCTTAGTTTGGGCTACATGATGTTGTTTGAGAATGTCCAACAATGTTCAACAATTACATGACGAATAACAATTTAAGTACGTCGATACTAAAAATTCTACATCGCGATATGAAAGTTCTCTCTCTACAGCTCATCATCGGCTGTTGACTTCGGCCTTTCAACTGGTCTGGTCGAGGTATATTCCTTTTGTGTCGGACGGACCCGTTCCCTAGTAACATCAGTTAGAAAATGTAATAGAAACTCCAAAACTTTGTTCTGGTTATAACATACCTCCGTATCTTTCAATGGTGGAGCGTGGCGCACCACTTTGTCATAGTCGGCCTCGGACAAGTTGTACACCGGTCTTGTTTGGAAGTCCAGGAACTTCATTAGATCTTGGTAAAAAATGTTGCAGTTCTCGTCCTTAGCCAACCTGCAATGCAAAAACTTATGTACACAAAGACATATGCTAGACTTCTTAAAGAGGCTTTGGCTACACGTGAAAAAAAGCTGCTGCTCAGCTAGCAGAGCTAGGTTTGCTTCATTGCACCATAGAAAATACTAAATACGTTGAATACTGTTACCACAACAACATTATAAGCTGAAATGTAACCAAATCAATACATATAATAAAATCGTAACAGGTCGCTGTCTGTACATGGAAGATAAATAAGAAAAAATATTATAGGGGGGCTTTATGAACGCAATAGAACCCAAAACAATGATTTTTAGAATTTTTGTCTGTTTGTCTGTATGTCTGTATATCTGTTTGTCTGTACGGTTGTGCACGCTAATCTCAGTAACCGCTCAACCGATTGCAATGCGGTTTTTTTTATTGTGTTGAGGTTTGCTCCAGTTAACAGTTAGCATTTGTTTTATGTAAATCGGTTTAGAAATAAAAGAGTTATAACACTTTTAAGAATCAGATATTTTGAAAATTTTAATTGTAGGGGTTTCTTTGAATGTGAGTGAACCTAAACAATAAATTTTAAAACAATTCAGTCCACACCTTCGGCGCGGACTGAATTGTTTAAAATAGTCTTAATCATTAAGCTCTTTTATGATTAAGCCAACACGCCAGTTTCAGACGCTGCATGATGACTCTGATGAAGAACTACCTTTTCTTTCATACACCTTATGTGACGTAAACGAAGTAGCGGGCTCAGCTAGTGAAACAATAAAAATGAATTTTATACGTACACATCAAGCATGCAATGCATAATATCGTCATTAAGTGGCAGTCTATGAGCACGTAGTAATTGACGCATGCGCTGAACAGGCAACACGTTGGAGCCCGAGTCGTCGGCGTGTATCAAACCTTCAAGAAGACGTTCGCGGTCATCCCATAAACCACGGGTTAAATCTGAGAATACTATGGACCTTGAAAGAAAAGAATATTAGTTTAGTGCCATAATTATGCTTAAAAGCTACCTAATTAATAAACCCCAAGCGTTTGTTAGTAAATACAATAGCCATCATTATTTTTTCTCGAAAAGATAGGCGAAGGCATACTAGGCATGCTACGTAATCATATTTAACGAATCAAAAATAATTATAATTTGGTACAAAGTTAAAGTTAGATAGTGGTTTTATCTTATCGACATAAACCTACCTGCAACACATGCAATTAAGCTATTAAATAGGGGATCGCAGGAGTTTTAGTTATTGCTTACTGTTTGTCAGAACACTGTTAAAAATTTCGCAACAAAAAAGAAACTGGCAATTTGAATAACTTGCAGAGGAAAATTTCAGTTTAGTCAGAAATTTTAAAGTATCCGCTTACCGAATCATCTCCTTTCGGGCACTTTGTTCTTTTCCCGGGTCTCCTCTGAAGAACCTTATTAGCGTTATAAACTCATGCTCAGTCATTTTCTCGCACATTATCTCTTTTAATGCTTGCCTGAAATTACAAAACTTGAATGAAAGCATCTATTCGGTGGGTTGATTGTCTACCGTTAACTTCAAGTCAGCTTTTCATAGTTCATTGCTGGTTGTAGTGGTTGTAAGCCTGTCCCAATTTCATAAACGAGGGCGATTTACTGGTCATACGAATTGATGCAGTATTTTACTTCTAGTCTTCCATCCCTTCACCAAGACTTTCCTCAGTCAGCAGATGCACCACTTGCATTGCACGTGAGACTTGCTTTGGCCCTGAAGATATCTCCATCGTACTTTAGTGTGTTTAGTGCTATATTCGAGGCACCTGACCTGATCAGACGTAATAACATTCAGAGGCTGCGTTGACCACTTTTGATCTAGTTGGCTGCATGCTTACCTTTGATTCACACTTCCAATCTACGAAGAGGTGGACTTACTTGAAACATCTGACAGGCATGAGCTCCTTCTTTTCCGGGTGTACACTAGGCATGTATCTTGCTACGAAATTCTTGTATCCATTTTCTTGTGCAGCTAGTATACGTCGGATTTTGTCCATTATCAACGGTACATTTGCTTTATGATACTGTGAAGCAAGATAAGATAATTTTAACACCATGAAGCTTGGGGATGAGAATATCCTGCCAATATAGACTGCATGCTGGTAAACAACCTGAATAACGTATAGGGGGGAAGGTTAGAGGCGATCGCTTGGGAGCGATACGCTAGTATAATAAATTTAGTCTGCTAACAGTACTATAAATACAGCATCGAAGACCTCCCTCGCAGACAAACAGGTTTGGAAGCTGCCGAATTCGAGACCGACTGAGTAGCACTGGACCACCTAAGCAGTATTT
This sequence comes from Miltochrista miniata, assembly GCA_933228765.1. Taxonomy (NCBI): domain Eukaryota; kingdom Metazoa; phylum Arthropoda; class Insecta; order Lepidoptera; family Erebidae; genus Miltochrista; species Miltochrista miniata. The sequence goes on along the minus strand of OW121757.1, from coordinate 15,308,913 downwards.
GCTGATTGCTAAGAAATTTTTACAATATTACAAGTACAACATGTAAGTAAAATCAAAATCACACACAGTCCAAGTTACAAAATGTTTGGTGAAGTCTTTGCTTTGATATTACCTGTTGACAATTCAGCTCCATGTATCGCAGTGCATATTCATCAGCAGCTACAAGCCTGAACCGGTGCTTGTTGATAACCAGCTCGTTTCCCACCCACATGTCTATGTCGGTGTACGCTGGCGGTTCATTTGGCACGAAGAAATTCACGTCCGGAAGATACATTTTGGTGCGACGGAAAAATTTACCACCCTGTATGAATATTATTATAGTAGTAATTTAGTATTGCTGATATGAATCGTGGGAGTCTCTTTGAAGAAGACTTGGATAAATTCAATAAAGAACAATGCATAATTTTCGATTTTGAGATTTCAATATTTAAATCTTCTGTTTTGGTCTATATTTACATTTTCATACTGTTTTAAACTCTTTCTCTGCCGAATTCGAAATGAGGAATAGGTAGTGGTTTTCAAAATGCTAGAAGAATGCATACATACCACGAAGCCCGAATTCCGCTCGCCAAGTTCAAAAACTCCTATTGTATCATCACTTAGGAAATATTTGATGATGAAATAACGATATTTATCGATAGGGTTGTCATTGATCAGTCGAGCAGCGAAACGCAGGATATGAGAATCAAACCCGACCCTGGAAAAATATCATCACGTCATATGATACACGGTGGATCTTACCCTACTCTTATAGACCACATATTGTGCCAATTTGAGAATGTAAGTAGCAGTGATTTATGAGTATACTAGCGGTTCCCTGTCACCCTTCGCTGTGACTTTTTTATGGTGGTTTCATGTACCTATGAGAAATGAGTAACAAATCAAAGAATGGGCACATTTAAAAGAAGTTGAATGTTGAGCCGTAACCAAAATTATAAATCTTTCTGAAAATCCAATTAACATCCAACCAAATCAATAGAAGCTTCACTTGAAAAAAAAAATCTATTCTGTGATCAATGTTCAGTTTTTAAAACCTCGTGCGCACGCTTCAAAAAAATAAATTCACTCTAATAATATTTTCCCTAACGCGCCAAAACTCTAACTTCAAAAATAACATGCAAAACATATCTGATCTCTTTATTAGGTAAGTACTCTCTTTTATTATTCTGAATGCAAGGAGGCCGCAATCAAACTTCTCTTAAAAAAACAGCAATCTGGTAGGTAGGTAGGTACCTTCTAATTAGGTTGTTTATAATATTTTGTTCATATGCAGCCGGAATTTAATTTAAAAAAAACGACCAGCGCCATCTATTGGTAAAATCACTTTTTAAAGCTGTTTAATTCTTATTGCTGTTATGATAAAAGTGTATAAAATAGCCTAAAACCATCTCTGAATCCTATTGTATATCGTGTCCAACTCGAACTCAGTCGATTCAGTAAATTTTGAGTTTTTAATAAGTACTTAAACGCACACAACATTTTTATATATATAGATAGACTAAAGATGCACTTAAGGCAAAGATAATAGTATTACACACTACAGGAACCTTGCTTAGTGTTAAGAGCCAACTGACTCTCGACGACTATTCAGGTACTTAGCTAAGCACGTCGCGCTCAATGTGGCTGCTACGATAGAACGTAAAACGTGTGCTCGCAAGTCACTAAGCGAGATGCTGGGCTCTTAGCAACCAGCTAGGCACTTATAGTATGGTCTTAGCCTAAGAGAGAACCTTACCGATCTTTATGTAAGAATTTCATGAAATCTTTATGCGGTGCCTTAGGTTCGACTGTGCGACAATTCTCGGCCGAATCATCGTAAGAGCCATATCCATTCCACGGTGGCAGTTGTCGTTCGTCTATAGTGGCGCCGACACATTCTGAACTTTCATCTTTGGGAACTGGTATTTCCGTAAATGTATCTGAAGACATAAATGCAGTGCAACTAAATAGTATAGTCGTCTTCACTCTAAAGTATTTTGTTAGACACCCGCTTGATACTGGGTTATCCCACGAATATTCACACGGGCCCCGTGTGGCAAGCGTAAAAAATGTCGCCACCTCAACTCATCCCGTAGGTGCGCGGGAGCTGCTGCCGAATCTGGTGAGGCCCTCAAACGGCGCAAATATATAAATCTTGCTGGGGCTTATTTATTTGAGCCGTTTGGGGTTGAAACTCTTGGACCGTGGGGTCCTAGTGCAAAGCTTGTATACAGAACTATATGCAAGAAATGAAACCCGGTTGTCAATAAAATGACAATTGTTAAGCCGAGTTGAAGGCCTCATGGATGACTTGAAAAATTTCAACTGTGGGTCGTCACGACCTGCGTCTGTCCACCTCAACACGGCAATGGGCTCACCACCTATTACGTGAGACATAAAACTGTATGGTGAAATGTAGGCGTATACCATTCCTCCGCCTACCCGTCCGGGGATAAGGGCATGACTATTATGTATGTTCGTATGTATTCATCATTCTAGTGAACTTCACGTTATTTTGTGGAACCTACTCATAAAATACCCACAAACCTGACATCCGGAGTCAATCAAGGGCTATTAGTGTACCTAGTGCGTGGATATGGTTGAATCGTAAGTAGCTTTTGTCCTCCATACAGGGTACGATACTTACCAAATCCATACGTAACGCGATAGTATTCCTTAGTGAAGGGATCACAATCAGTTATGACGACGTTTCGTCCATACACGTTAAGTACGGCACCAATACTGATGTCTGCTGGTGTATACGACGCTAGTTTTGGTCCACCCGTCATTTCTATTTTTGGTGGAATTTTCTGAAAAGAGACGGTTGCTTGAACTGTGCACACAAAGTTCAAACTGCATGGTCGTCAGTCTACATTGGCTATATGTCATTCTTAGTGACATTTTGTTCCATTTTACAATTCATTATCTAATGTGAAATATTATTGTCATACTAGATGATCATCGCAGCTTTGCCTAGCGTGGAATTTGATCCCCTTTCCCATTTCCCATGGAAACATGATCCCGGGATGAAAAGTCTGTGTTATTCCACACTATAATCTAAAAGAGTGATTGAGTAACAAACATCCAAACATCTTCACAAACTTTCACACACTTATAATATTAGTAGGATTGGGAATTAAACTCACTCTAGGTAGCCGCATTTTCTTTACAAGCATTGTGCCGCCTTCCTTTCCGGCATTTTTTGGTATCACTTCTTTGATCTCCATAGTATCATCCGCTAAAAAGTAGTGGATCTCCAAGTTATGCATCGTACCAAATTGTGAATCTCGATCATCCCAATAGCCATAAAACCTACAAAATGAAACATATCGCTTGATTCTCTCTCGTTTTCTTCTAGGCTTTTAATTATGATCATTAAACTGCTTGCTTACCTTAAAACCTGTCTATCAAAATCCAAAAATTGTTTAAATGGGCGATGTTTTGGCGGCTTTGCATAACTGACTGAACGCTGTAATTATTAAATTTTTATTTTAGACCACTGAACCAATTCTAATGAATTTAGTACAGAGAGAGAATAGAGCTTGAGAAAAGATTTAGGATTCCAGAAAGAAGTTATTGTTAGAGATGGTGTACGAGATAACCGACCACGATATTGGCGCCATCATGATCGTCATTGGTGATAGAATGATACGAGCACTTGATAGCCGGCCAGTTCTAGGCTTGCTATTGTAGAGCCAAGGAATCTCTACTTTTACATCAGAATACAGAAATATAAAACGTTTTTATACCTCAGTAGCATCTGGCCAAGGAATAGGATCTGGCACATTAATACCCAAACGGTTCAGGAAAATTCTTGTAAAGTTGTCACAATTCACTATCTGGAAATAAATTGTAAGTAAATAACAAAAATGTATGTGGTATGTAATCATTTGATTTAAATACTAACATAAAGACGCTAGGTGTAAAAATCTTGGCTCCTCTTACCTTGAATACTTTACCATAAAAAGTGACTTCCCTCCCAATATTCAAGTCCAGAATGTCAAAGTACAAGTCGTAGCTGTATGGAAGACGGATTCTTTGACGACTGATCATAGTTCCTGGATAAAATAATTACTTATTTTCAAAAGCTCCGAAATAATCATTGTATTATGTACCTAGTAAATGCCGCAATAGCCTGCTGGCAAAATACCTGAGGATGTGGCTATTAATTTTTACGTACAAGTCCGAGTACAAATAAAGTTAATTTAGACCTACTGATTATTGCAGAATATAGGTTGGTATGTAGAATTACCTTCATCTACTTACATACACTTCAAAACAGCTTGTAGCTTGTATTGCCTAGTGTTATGCTAGTGTCCTAAACTCTGAACTCCCCGCGACATAATTATAGGTATGATTAAGTTCTCTTCTTTTGTCTCTCGACCTAGTGACGACTAAGGTTTTAAGCTATTGAAAGGCTATGCATTGAAATTAAAGTGTTAGGTATTGGTGGCAGAGTATAGTTTAACATAATGGTTAGTCTAAGACCGGCTCTACAAAAATACCAGGTTCATGTCGCGGAATATACCTAGAAGAAAATTCATATACCTAAGTAGAAAAGTATCACCCTGTTTATAGGAGTTCAGAGACCTAACCAGGGGCTTTTTGAAGTAAATACTTCACCATTTACACATCACTGACTTACCTTGTGACATTCCACTGTTATCAGTCTTTGGTTCCACCACTTTTAAAGTACCATCTTCAAGAAAGAAATAAATGTCGACTTTACGTAATACCGATGCAGCCGAGCGCATTTCTTGTAGCGTTTGTTGAAAGTATGCTTGAAAATGTAGAATCTAAACATACACAAAAAATAATATTCCTTTGAAATAGAAAAATAGACACAGAGACGTCTTTTTTCTCAAAGGTTTCCATCTCATCAGTTGCAGCAATCAGGCGCAGCTTGTGACTAAACATATGTTGGACATCTATAGGCTGTCGAAAATTTTCAATAAGCACATAAAGCTTTGGACTTAGCTTAAAGATTAGATACCATGTTACTGCCGACCGAGACCGAAGGTTAAACATGTCGTCCGCTGTCCCAAAATACAACACAACTAATGGAATTAATGGAATTTACCATAATCATACATACATACTATGATCACGCCTTTTATTCCTGAAGGGGAAGGCAGAGGCATATTTTATTATATGCCCATATTTCACCTTGGATATCGATTTTTTTCGTCCTACGTAATAGGTGGTGAGCCGTATTGCCGTGTTGATATGGTCAGGCGCAGGTTGTGACTACCCGCTGTTGAAATTTCTCAAGGCGCCGATAAAGGCATTCACCTTGGCTTAAAGACTGCCATTTTACTGGCAACCGGGACCAACGGCTTAACGTGCCTTCCGAAGCACAGAAGGTTAGGGTAACCATAATCATAAGAAGCTTAACGTAGTCATTGGTAACAAAACAAGGTAAGTGGGTACGTGCGCTTTATAAAATAACATAAAATATAATTATTACATTCTTATCAAACATAAGCCAGGTTGGCAAGTCCGGTGCCTGTTTTCGACAGTACAATGACGGAACTCTGTTCACACCTTCCGCTTTATCTACCAACATGTTAACTTTATCGATGCTCGTGAATACGGGACGTACACCGAAACTCGTCCTTCCTATCTGAAATGCAGATTAAATTAGCGTGTTAATAAGTTATTTACATGCGAGTACATAATTATATTAACGCGTTTATCCCCGTAAAGGTAGGCCGACGCATTCTATACGCCCATCATACACATTCAGCGTCGGTTGCGCAACCTGTGGCTCCCAACCGTAGGCAGTTAGGCAGGATACGTGGGATTTTTGGTCGGTGGGAGTCCGGCAAAGCGTCCATGTACACTTTTTTGTACGTGACGAAAATCCGATGTAGGATTTTCGTCACGTAAAAAAAAGGTAGTTTGCGCGAGTGTAGCACCTCTAATGTTGCATAACTTGCAAACGTCCATCGGCTACGGTGATCAGCTACCATCAGGTAGGCCTTGAGCTTGTCTGTGTGTAGGTACATTTAGATAAGCCCTAGAGACATTTCGTAAATTGAGGGCCTCTCTTTAAAACCACAAGATTATTGTCAGTGGCACTCAAGTAGGCGGTCCAATAATGTAGGTACTTCTTCACACTCCAGTTGAAGAATCCGAGGTTGACAGTGGAGGAAAACGGGGAGGAGGAGTGGAGGAGTTAGGAGATGCTCTCCACTGCATGAGAGTAGATAGCATAGCACCTCTGCTCAGCACGCGTTGTTCGTGATCAAAATGAGGAGGGTAAAATGTAGAGATTTCGGCCCTCGTAAAATATAAAGTGAGCCTATCAGCCTATTGCTGTAAGTTTTACTTTTTGATAATGACTAGGTACCTAGGTGCATGTTGCTTGAAAATTTAAAAATAATTACCAATGGATTGGTGCCATATCCCGGCAAAAGCGGTAGCTTAGGATTTCGAATCGCCATTTTTACCGTAGATGTTATTGCCAATTATATTACAAAAATGCAAATTATTTTAGCAAAAAAATTGTACACACGCTTCTCAAAATAAAACGTTGGTATGGTTACGAGCAAAGAGACGAGGGTGAAAAGGTATTTGTTACTATGGAAACCGTTTCGTTTCGTATTAACGAAACGAAACGGTAATGTGACGTTTGTTTGCGCAGTAGCAATAGATTTAGAGAATGCTTGAGAGTAGCGAGAAATTCTAAGTCTATAGTAAGAGCAACTATCGGGGCCAAAGGCCTGCGCCTCGAGAAATCGAGGCCCAGCGGTCCCTACTCCACCAGGAAACCGTGGAGACATGGAAGGTGCGACTTGAACAACCAATTCGCCACAATCGCGGCCGTCAGACCGGTCATGGACGAGTGGCTGGAGAGGAGACACGGTGCTCTCTCCTACCGGCTGTCACAGATACTAACCGGGCACGTTAGCTTCGGTAGGTATCTGTGGCGAAGACACCGGGAAACCACGGCCGAGTGTCAGCACTGCGACGACCGCAGCGATGACACGGCGCTCCACACGCTGGTGGACTGCACAGCATGGGCGCAACAGCGCCAGGTCCTCGTAGTGGGTCTGGACGTGGACACTCTCTCGCTCGGGACCATGGTGCGAGCCATGCTCTCCAGCGGGAGTAAGTGGGACTGCGCCGCCTCTTTCTGCGAGCAGGTCATGCTCGTGAAGGAGGCGGCGGGGCGGGTACGAGAGAGAACTCTCCCACCCGAGTTCCGCAGTCGGCGGCCTGGACTGTCTTCACCACGGACTATTGGCCTCCATGACCGGGGTCTGAGGAAGGTGAGAGAGTCGCTCACCGTCCTTTCGGAAGCAGGCCCGTGACGACAGTGCGACGCGAGGAACTCACGCACGCCCTCCCTTAAAAGCGGGATCACACCCGAAACCCCCTCAAAGACGCGGGATAGCACCCGAACCACCCCCCGGGCGAGGCCGCAGGGGCTGCCGTAGGTCTGATGGGAGTCCTGGGACATCCTTCCGAGGGCTTACCCGGGGCTCACAACCATAGGCTGTAGGCCTTACGTGAGGTTTTTTAGTCGGTAGGAGTCCGGTATAACATCCATGAGGACTTTCCCTCACGTAAATAAATGGTAAGAGCAACTGACTCAATTTGAACATTTTCATTAGCGAAAAATTCTAAATCTATGATTTTCACACAACATCCTCTACCCCAAATTAAGCAAACCGAAACTAGTTCCTACCTACTTACTATGAGACACAGAGCAACGCGCGCCTAGTTCGCGTATCGCTCTATGCTATGAGATCTAGACACTGATCTGTATTATTGATCTAGACAATTTATGACATAAACAAACTTAAACTTACATTTATTTATTTCTAAATCCATGTTTATACTGTGGGTAGGTAGTCGGTAGGTATAGGTAGGTATAGTAAGTTCAACTCATCTGTGCGCGCGGCCCTATGTGTGGGTAAACCTCTTATAAACACAGTGACTTCGTGTGCGTGACAAGAGGTACAGTGAAGTACAAAATACAAAAACACTCGTTTAACTAAAATAGAAAACTTAAGGGGTGAAATGTATGTTAAACATATTACTTAATATGTTTTGCTGCAAAAGAATAAAATAGAGGAAATTTAGGATTCGCTGCTCTCTACAAGGTTAATTATAAATTCAGATTCCATATCAAAATGTCCATAGTATTCTTCTTCTTTGTATTACGCCACATCTCTTCATCAATTTGACCTTAACGTTCGTTTATTAATTTCATTATTCCCATCACATTTTGTTCGATGCTATGCGAGGCATTATATATTTTTTTAATTCCCCCTACATTTTCGACTGGGTTTAGTTCAGGATGATACGGTGCCGCGGTGGTAGCCGAAGAACTTTTAAGCCATGTGGCTGAAGAATGTCACCAATCTTATTACAAACTAGCTGACCCTTGCAACTTCGTTTGCGTCACATAAGGTGTACGAAAGGAGAGGTATTTCTTCATCAGACTCATCAAGCAGCGTGTAAAACTGCCCTGCCCTCTCCCAAAGGAACCGTGCAAAATATCGGGATCAAAAGTATCCCAAAACCTTCTTCGGATCATAAGCTCAGATTGTACCAAGTTTCATTTAAATCAATTCAGTAGTTTCAGCGTGATACTTTTTCGGGATACAGATAGACAGACAGACGGACATGAAAATTTTCAATTACATTTTCGGCTTCAGTATGTATCGATTAGAGAACGCCCTCCAATTAAAATTTTCAAATTATCTTCCAATTGTAGAGACTCTCGACTCGACCCTCCACAGTTTTTTTAGATGTATAGAGTATGGTCTTTTTACTTTTTAAATCAAGTCATACAGTAAAATTATTGTCATATTTACTGTATAAGCAATGTTTTTTTCTGTCGACCATCATCTCTGCATTTCTATTTTTTTTTGCATTAGGATTTGGAGCTCTATCATTTTTCGACTATTCTGTAGGCCTTTATAAGTTACACAATTCTACCGTACATTATTTTGTTATGCCTCGAAGGGTTTAGGCAACGTTTTCGTTAAAAGCTCCCATACACCTGATTTTTTTCCGACATCTCCAACTAATATCGTTATATTTTAGTCAATGTAAAACAAACTCAACAAATTATATACGCAAACCGTTCTCAAGAATCATTGGTGATCTCAGCATGAAAATCAATGCAGTCGTTTTTAAGTTTGTCGTGAAGACAGCCGCGGCGGGAACTTTGTTTTATAATAATATATAATATATGTAGTGATAAAAAATATTAATGACATCGAATTGACACATCAAAAATATTTATCTGACTTCTTAAACATTTTCTCCGTGAAGAACTAGACATTTTCTTTAACGACTGTACCCATGGTATTATCACTTAGAACACTGTGTAATGGATTATAATGTAACCAACTTACACAGGATGTCAACATTGCGGTTACATTGAGAATTGTCATGATATTTAATTTTGTTTCATAAGAACGTAAGAGTTGCCTTCAAAACGTCGTAGATGACGCTGTATGCTTTTTGTTTATTATAATTTTTATTTCGCGGCCTCGCAGAGAGTTTTCTGCAAAGACTGCTTGGCACCGCTGGTGTCGTCAGTAAGTCGAGTAACGTCTCTATCTCATAATAAACAAATGTACTCTGTGAAGACGGCTGCGTCACTGGCACACAAATGAAAGCTGTATAATTACTAGCGCACGCACACATAGCGCCGCGCGCACTGATGAGTTGAACTTACTATACAAAGTTTGTACGTACGCGTATAACTTCAGAACGGCTGGACCGGTTTCGCTAATTATATGTTTCTTGTGAAGCAATAGCCAGGGCAAGGATTGTAGGTATCAAAAAACAAAAAGAGCTTATATATATATCGGCTCAGCTTGTTAAGGCTGAACAAAGTTCGCCGGGTCACAGCTCTCACAGCTAGTTAGTCATAATATCATACGTAACTTTAAGTAGACAATAATACTACAAGTTTTGAAACGTTGAAATTGTACATACATGCAGTGGCGGCGTTAGGCGTGGGCGACGTGGGCCACCGCCCACGGCCTCGCGGCACAAGGGGCCTCGCGCCTCAAAAATTTTTATGCATTGCTTCAAAGCGAGAATAAAATAAAAAAAGATAAAAATTTATTTTGCTGTGAAAATTATGTAGGTATCGATTCATACAAATCGGCGGACATAGGAATCTTGGAAAAGTTTTTACTGATTTTACAAAACCTAATAATGCCAATGTGTTTATCTTAATAATTGTAGTCGAAAACATTTTAAAATTGAAGTCTAATCAAGACAAAATTTTGATTAGATTTCAATTTTAAAAAATATTTAACAAAAACTGATTTCAATGTATGGAGAAGTACATTAAAAAAGGGATAGCTTGCGATTTTTTCGTGTTTTCTTATTTTAACGCTAACAGTTACTTTTAATGGGTAGTCAGCAAAATATCTGCCAAACATTTTAGGTATCCCTAGGCACCGCTCTGGGAGCTATATGACATAATATAATTTTTCTTATTTTCTTTATGAAAATATGTCTCATTCCTTTTTTTATAGTTATAATTGTTAATAAACTACATTTTAGCTTAGTACTGTCCTACCCACATCAAAAATGATATGACTAGCATACGGGATTGGAAGTTTTTGAGAGATACTTATAAGTAGACGACTATTTTTTTTTTCTACTTTTTTTAGCAACATTTTTGTATTGTATAGTATTTTTCATTAGGATTTGAAGAAATTAATGTATTGATCAAATAAAACAATAACACGTTTAATAAAACATACTTATATCATACTTAGTTATATAAATACAAAAACTTACTTATAAAAACAAAAGCGGTAAAAAATAGCTTAAAATAAATAAAAATATAGAACAGAAACAATTCAATTAACATGTACCTATGTACAGTTCATCAAATAATCAAACAAAATTAGAATTACATAAACTTAAAAAAAATGTAGCTTAAAATAAACAAAAATATAAAAAAGAGACAATTAAATTAAAACTATGTACTTGAATGTCGAATGTACTTGAATCAAACCAAATTAGAAATATGTAGACAGAAAATTAGCGTTAAAATAAGAAAACACGAAAAATCGCAGGCTATCCCTTATTTTAATGTAGGTAACTTTTTCATACATTGAAATCAGTTTTTGTCGAATATTTTTTTAATTAAAGTCTAATCAAAATTGTTTCCCTTAGTTTTAGACTACAATTATTAAGATATAGTAGTTTTCGATACAAGTGTGGGATTTCTGTTATTACAACGAGTTACGACAGATGTTGACCCGAGCCGAAGGCGAGGGTAGACAGTCGGAACGAGTTGAAATAACAGTCCCACACGCTGTATTGAACAACTATTTTTAATACAATTGCGAAAAAATTAAGCAATTTAATAAAGTCATATACCTATGTAGTATAAAATAAAAACACAATAAACCTGAATTGTCCAAAATGGCGGCAACCGTAAAAGAATATATACCTACCTAAGCAGAGACTATGGCAGTGCACTTCATACAGCCAACTTTTTTTACATTTATAAATTTAATTTGGCCGATCATTTTAATTAAAATTACTTTTTATCTGATATTGAAACAAGTTATTATCTTTTTTTAGAAATATTTGCATGAATCACTAAAATTTCTATGAATTTTTGGTTGGTTTTTTTTTTTCATTTTTAATTGACATTATTTTGACAGTTGGGAAAAAAAACGCACGAGTGCGGGATAGGTAAAGAAAAAGCACGAGTGTGTAATAGCCCACATCCCGAACGCTATACGTCCCTGTAATATGCCACTTTTTGAGCAACTTTTTGAACTAAAAAACACAATGGCATCATTAGTTTTTGTAAAAACAGTAAAAAGTTTTTCAAGATTCCTATGTCCGCCGATTTGTATGAATCGATCCACTGTGCGCCGTCGACCAGTGCGGGGAATCCCTTGTTTTATTCCTTCCGGGCTGTTGGTTCCACTGCTAAGTTCCTCTAAGGGGTCCAACAGGATATACAAATACTCCTGGACCCACTTTGGTAGTGGAACCAACAATATATGTTTTATGCTTATTTTTTTGGGACGAGTGACCCCACTAACCACATTTGACGTAAACCTCTGTGGTTTAAATTTTTTATTTCCTTAGGCGATACTTTTTATTATTGGCGCCTACTGTCCTGTAATAACGCGCCACAGAAAGGGGCCTCGCGAAATCTGTCTTGCCCACACCAAATTTAGGTCTTGCCCCGCCACTGCATACATGAATAGTTAAAATATTTTTTATATAATTTAACAGAAGCTTTCCATTGAAACAAAGTTAATGATATGGAAAAACTATGAAACGTTTGACTTTTAATGTAGGATTTCAAACAGTTGAGTAATTTCGTCACGCCGGCGACGCTCCTTCCAGATACGCGCGAGTGGACACACGCGTAATACGCCACTTCAGGGCAGAGGGAGTTGGGCCGGTTAATGGCTTAAAGGCTGAGGCCGAAAAAAAACCGAACGCAACATTTTTTGACATCTGACGTTGACAGTGACATCTGAATTTGACAACTAGGTATCAGGAGAGGCTCAGCTCCTCTGTTGTTGTTGTTAATGTTTTGGTTGGATTTTGAGAACTCTAATTTAATAAACTACAAATTAAATACCAGTAATTAACGCTGTAATATAAATAAACGATAATTTTATCCGTTCCTTTTTCTGCTGTACATTTACCATTTATGTGCATTTACAATGATTGACGTCAAAAGCAAGATTAATTCTTTCTTCATATTTAACTCGAGTTTTGGACCCAAGGAGGGAGAGGTAATTATTATATTTTATTATTTTTATAACACGCAATAATTCTAAAGAAATATATGTAAGGATCATGAATAACAAACCGTGTATTGTGGTGTAATTTAGGAGAGATCTAAACCCAGGAGTGGACTGTACTAAGCTGATTTCATTGATATGTATGAACTAATTATTCAATTTAGTTTATTCATGATCTATCGCTAAGACAGTAGCTTAAGTCATTGAAAATGTACCGATTTCAGGAGTTGAAAAGGATACTATTTTACCATCCACAAATCATTCCTGATGCACAGAAAATGCAAGTTGGGTTGTGTGAAGCCGTAGTTAAGTTCATGTCGTAAGTATATTTTACACTTTGACCTTTAGCACAATAAGTAACTCTTTGTCAACAAAATAAACAGCAATATCGCAAGTGATCTTGACAAAGTCATAATAGAAATACTATAAATATTGCTAGCCTATTTCTTTGTAACTTTTACCAATAACTTATCTTTTGAGCATACTTATATAGAAATTTTTATTTTCCTTTTCACCTTCTTTTTTGATTCAACTACCTATCTAAACTTATTGGAGTCCAATGACAATACAGCTTAAATCTCACTATCCCAATCAGGGGTTTATTGTTAGACGTAAATGCACCTTAAAGGAGTGTCCAATAGATTGTTTGCTATAAGTATGAACACCATCATTTGAACAGAAACTGTTTGTACCAGTCTTTAAATTATAAAAGACTTTATTTGTTTATGCAAACTTGAACGAACAGCATTGGGAGTCCCGTGTTATCCTTCCGAGGGTATAGGCTCTCAACCATAGGCTGTTAGGCAGGATATGTGTGGTTTTTTAGTTGGTAGGAGTCAAGCATAGCATCCATGTAGGATTTTCCTCATGTTAAAAAAAATACAAACAGCAGGACCCCATTTCTTGAGATAACATTACTTTTACATTTGTAAGGTGTGAGAGGAATAAGAGGAATAAGTATGATATCTATAAGTCTATACTTTTGCAGGACATTCTCTTCAGAACCATGTGAAGCTCTACAAACTCAGACAAAGAGGTACATATTTTATCAACCAGAGAAGGGATATTGGATGGTATTAGTAAGTATATTAAAACTCATTAGATAGTTAGGTACTTGTAAATATTTGTATAGCTATCAACTCACTCATAATGGAGTATGAAATATCAACCTTATGTTTATGGAATCAAAGTCTAATATTAGACTGGCTGCCTAATTAAATGAGACAGAGTTATGGTTTCTATTCCATGTTTATTTTATTGAAACTAAAGGTTATAATAATTCAGGCTTAGCTTTTCATCTATGACTTTAATGACTTTAAGCAGATAAAACATTATTGTAAGATTTACCTACTTTCTTTACAAGTCTGCAAAACAAAATTAAAAATGCATTTTTATTAATAGCGTTTCGGGATCATACTGATGACTGATAGTCACAAGAAATTGCCTAATAGCTATTGTTCTCTGTTTTTAACAGGTAGTGAGAATACCTTACACTACTAAAGCTTTGGCAGCTATTGGTGAAAGTCGAGGAGATGTTGTAAGTTAAATATAATGTATTTTGATTTTCTTCCCATCTCAGTTATTCCAGTTGGATGTGGAGCCCTCTGATTTTTTATCAACTTCTTTATTTTTTGGCCTTGTAACAAACAACTGCCTTTTAATTATGATCGCACAATCCCACTTGTTTCGCCAAGAGGGTTTGAAAACCAATGAAATGATTGAAGTATTATTACACCATTAGAAATTTCGTGTCCACCATTTTGATATTATCTCACACCTTTTTCCCTGATTTGTTACACAATTTGTTACACAAATTGTATTTTGTGCTATATTCGTCAATCAAATCAGCCTATCCTATAGCGACCATAGGCATCTTCCATAGCACACCACAATAAACCGAGCTGTAACAGAGCCACCACACTTCCGCCTTCCGCTACACTCTGTGGGTGCTTGTCCCAGCTGGAGAACGGAATAAATATACTTGCCAGCTCTTTAAGACGCTAGGCAGACGACGGGGCGGGCCGGACTTTTTGCCCGCGACGTAATAAAGACCGCATCTGTCCGCCGATGGCCGCGACTGCCCGCCCCGCGAACGCAACGCACACGACGGGTAGAGGCAGTTAGTTCACGACGTTCGTTCTAGCGAAGAGACTGAGCTAGCCGCCCCGGCCCGCCCCGCGCCGCCGTCTGCGTTACTTCATACAAACTGGTTTGTGTGATCCATGGCGGCTAGCCGCGCCGCCACTGACCGGCGGACAACTGCAGTGCGGTCTTTTTGCCCTTCGTGTGCGTTGATAGTATAGGATTCCCTTAGCGCTATCATGCGCGGTCAAATTGCCCGGCCCGGCCCGCCCCGTCGTCTGTCTAGCGCCTAAAAATCGCAGTCCCACCCGCTTAAACGAGCCCATTATATATGTGATATTTTATAGACTCGCAATAATGATTATGTTTCAGGTAGATCCAACTGTGATGTATGACCTACTGTTAACTGCATATAAAATGTTTAAAATGTTCAGAGGACCTTTTAAAAATTTCTCTTCAGAAGATATTTATACAGTGTGTGATCAATTTTTCAGTCCTGTAAGTATGCTGTTTGTTACGCTTAAAACTAGGTCTCCTTATTTATACGTGTTTTTTCATTAGGTTCACTAGTAACTAAATCCTACTAATATTATAAATGTGAAAGTTTGTAAAGATGTTTGTTACTCAATCACGCTCTAACGGCTGAATGGATTAGACAGAAATTTGGTACACAGATAGTTTATAGTCTGGAATAACATATAGGCTACTTTTCGTCCCGGGAATATATGCTCCCACGGGAAGCGCGATGGATACCGAATTTCACGCGGGCGAAGCCGTAAGCATCATCTAGTAAAATATATGTGAAACGCTCGTAGCTTCACCAGGTCAGTGGTTTGTAAGAATCTAGAAAGACGATACGATCGTTCCTCAGATGGATGACCATTTGTGAGCGTTTCTGTGTTTTGAAACAGATAATATGATTGCCGTTAAGTCAGTTGAATACATTATCAGCCTGAATTTTTTCAATAGCAGATAGCCACCATGTTTGTACAGCCTGTTCTTATCCGTTTTAACACGATAATAGGATACGGTAGCGTGATTTATGTTAAGTTTGGATTACAATGCGTGAGTTATCAATCATGGAATAATGTATACCTAAGTTAAATAGACTATCACTTGCGAGTGTTATAATTCAGGAACTAACATTTTCTTCTATTTTAGTTCATTGTGTCAAAAAATCTCACAAACGACATATCAGACGTGATCCAGGGTATCAGCTACTTGCCGCTAGACAAGAACTCGTTCTTCAAGGTGGTCTGCTTTATCGATGTATTGGAAGTCAACTACCCTCAGTTTAAATGCGTTTCATTTATCTACAATGAACAACTTCTTTGGTAAGTCTTGCTTTTAATCTCTACTAAACTTTAATGAGGATATATTCGTTTACTTTATTAAGCCGATTTGAAAAAATCTTTTACTATTGGAAAGCTACACTGTTCGCGGGCTATATTTTATCCCCGTGCTCCCACGGGAACGGGAATTACACGGCTGAAACCGCGTGAGGTCCGCTGTTATTAAAATAAAGTACATACCTACGACATAAATGTAGAAAACATATTATTATGAAAAGCATAGAACTTTAAGAACTACTTGGGTATAGTGAAGAATGATTCTTTTTTGAAACCGCCAGCTTGAGGGCCACTGAGTACTGATGTTGCCATAGCCCTTTTTTTATACCACTAAAGTGCTAGACAAGCATACGGGCTACGGCCCCACCAGATGTACCGGTGGTCACCGCAGCCTATGGTGTGTCAACACCAGAGGCGCCACACTCGCGCTGCCGACCCTGTAAAAACCTTCTAAGAACCCCATACTGTAGGCATTTGGGAAAACCGAGGCAGGGAGATCATTTCACAATCTTAGCGTACGCCGAAGAAAGCCTCTATCGGATCTTACCGTGCTCGAGCGCTCCGGACGCAACGTGTGAGGAGAACATCCTGTCTGTTGCGAGCGGTGCGGTTTAGCCGTAGGAATCATATCAAACAATTCCTCAGAGCACAAACCGTAGTACAGGCGGTAGAACACACACAGAGCTAGAGACCAGGTGGGCGGCAATCGGCATTTTGGCAAGTTAAATTTGAAAACACAGGGACATATTTAAAATTTATCTACTATCGTGGGCTAATGTAGTTATTGATAATCTGGGTGGTAAACTTTTGAAGCACCATAACAAAATATCACAGAACCTATTCTCATAAACTTTTCTTCTAATCCAGGAATGGTTTATCAACGAATGACATGCTAACATTATACCAATATTTGGTACAAACACTGCTACCAAGACAAGTGGAGAAAGAAATCCAAGGAGGTGCAGTAACTGCCGCCCAAAGGCATGGCCGCTTCATACAGCCAGCAGACGGCATACGGAGTACTGAGGATTTGCAGAAACTTGTCAAGGTGCATCTGATGCGTGAAGACGACACAGAATTGAAACAGTATTATTTAGTTATTTACAGAACTATGAGCGCTACTGTGTCTTTCACTGTTGATGGTAATTATAACTACTTATTTCTTATCTTATCTATATATATAAAAATCAATGCCACTTTTCGTTGTAATTTTATAACTCAAGAACGGGCTCACCTATCCAAACCAAATGTTTAGGCTTTGTTCGGACTATTTAGTAGATGGTTTATGTGAAGTTTGAACAAAATCGGTCGAGCGGCTCTTTATTTATCAGGCACACGAAGTTGCGCGGGTCAGCTAGTGTCTTATGTAGAAAAGTTATTATTAGTAGGTATAGTCCAATCCAAATTGAATTTTTTACTATCCTGAGTAGGTATTTTAAATGAAAATAAACTGTCATAAAGAAGTTATTTGGTGTCGAAATGATTGTAAGAACACTGTATGACTCCTGGATACTGGTATATACCAGTATCCAGAATAATTACCCTGATTATATAATCAGGGTAATTATTCAATTGCAAGTAACTATGGATTATACTATAATCCATAGTTACTTGCAATTGAATAATTTTTGCGCAAAAATGTAAACAAACACATTTGATCCTATAATCATTATAGGATCAAATGTGTTTGTTTACATTTTTGCGCAAAGCTATTGAAATACAGTATACTACCTATGATCGTCGCTTTGAGCTGTAAGGTGAGATGTTTCATCAGCTGCGAACGTGGATCCATAGCTTAGCGGTCTAAAGCAGTTCCCCGTTACGGGAAGGCAGCTACCTACTTACAGGTTCGAATACCACTTGACCGTGATTTTTAAGGTTCCGTATCCAAAAGGCATAAACGGGACCTTATTCATGAGACTACGCCGCCCGTCACGAGGCTGCATCTCAGGAACCGTGATAGCTAGAGAGCTGAATTTTTTTGATGATGTATTTCTGTTGCCGCTAAAACAACTAATAATAAAATCAGAAAAAAGGATCCCTCGCTTTTGTCTTATTTTAAGGAGGGCCCATACAAAAACGTGATTTTTAGTATGGACGATGCTCGTTTTTGGTACGGAACCCTCAGTGCGCGTGTCCGACTCGCACTTGGTCGGTTTTTTAAATTAATCTTGTAGCTGGCACACTATTGCTATACACATGCCAAATATCAAGGCGTACAATTAAATTATTTCTCAATACTTTTCTATATCTATACTATTAATAAAAAGAGGAAAGATTTGATTGTTTGTTTGCATCGAATAGGGTCCGAAACTACTGGACCGATTTTTAAAATTCTTACACCGTTGGGAAGCTACGCTCGCCCCGGTGAACATAGGCTATATTTTATTCCCGTATTCCCACGGGAACGGTAGCTACGCGGGTGATACCGCGTGACGTCCTCTAGTATGTGTATAAGCTGGCACTTGCAAGCATCTGCCTGACATGACTACAGTCTTTTACATTTCATTTAAAAGATATGTAATTCCTTTTATCTACTCAATTTTTTTTTTTTTCAAATTCAAATAATTTATTTGCAAAAATGCGGCGATACATGGTGTTATATATTATTAAGTTCAGCACATTTACCATTTCCTGGCATGCAAATATACATAGAAAAATACAATAATGATAACAAATTACAACAATGTCAACAAATTAAAACAATTACAACAATGTCAAGAGAATAAAATATAGGTCAATAAAAATAAAATAAAACCAGAGATGTGTTAAGTAGGTAGATAGTCTCTGAACGACAGCAAAGCGTCCAAAATTTTAAGCGCCAACTGTTGGCGGATAAGTGCCGATCCGCCATTTAGTGCACATTCTGTTGTCAAGGGATAAGCTTGTGTCACGTGACGAAATTTTATTGTTTAAAATGTCGAATTGTGCAATAAAAGTGTGTCGAAATTACAGAAAATATTTAAAAACAGCCAGGAATGTCTGTAAGTAACTCGAAACTTATCACAATTTTATGAAATCTATTTATTTACGCATGTCTAATTTCTTCGACTCCATCTTGACATTTTTGTTGGTGTTGCCAGTTTCCAATTCAGAATTCCCCAAATTAAATAAGTAAAGAATTACCTAGGTATGGAAATGGAACTAAATTATTAGAGAGTCGTAAAATAAATAATTTGGAAACGGTCAAGTGTGAGTTGAGAATAGTGAAAATCGACCTATACAATTGTTTGGACTCAGTAACGAGAAACTTGGCATACTTTAAATTAAGGAAATCATTTAAAATACCTAAATGTGAGTTATAAATGGTAAAATCTGTACAAATGTTCTTAAGCTGAAGGGTTTGTTCGTTTGTTTGAACGCTAGGATCTCGGGAACTACTGGTTGGATTTCAAAAAGTCTTTTACGTTTCGTTAGTTCATTTATGGAGTTCATACCACTAGACTTGGGTAGGTACAGTTCGTACAGTGTTAAGGTGCTCCCTCACCGGGAGCATTTGCCTGTAATGTAACAAATTAGATTCGACTCGAGCGTTACGTTACGATGCTACCTCCCTGACCGACGAGCGTTCGCATGTAATGTAACATTTATAGATTCGACTCGAGCATTACGTTACGATGCTAGCTCCCTGACAGACTCGAGCATTCGCGTGTAATGTAACATTTATAGATTCGACTCGAGCATTACATTACGATGCTACCTCCCTGACCGACACGAGCATTCGCGTGTAATGTAACATTTATTATAGACTAGCTGATGCCCGCAGCTTCGCCTGCGTGAAATTTTGTTTCTTTTTTCCGCGTCTCATGGGAACTTATTCCCGGGATAAAACTTGTATCATTTCAGAATATAATCTATCTCTGTAGGTGATTACATGATAATTTTGCAATCCAATATGGCCGCCGCGCCGAAATCACAAAATTTCATGATGGGTATCGTTTAAGGGGGTTTTTGGTATGCTGAGTACGAATTTCGGGTTAATTTAGAGATCCAATATGGCCGCCGCGCCGAAATCACAAAATTTCATGATGGGTATCGTTTAAGGGGTTTTTTGGTATGCTGAGTACGAATTTCGGGTTAATTTAGAGATCCAATATGGCCGCCGCCCCAAAATCACGAAATTTCATGATGGGTATCGTTAAAGGGGTTTTTTGGTATGCTGAGTACGAAATTTATGATAATTTTGCAATCCAAAATGGCCGCCGCGCCACTATCACAAAATTTCATAATGGGTATCGTTTAAGGGGTTTTTCGGTATGCTGAGTACGAATTTCGGGTTAATTTAGAGATCCAATATGGCCGCCGCGCCGAAATCACAAAATTTCGTGATGGGTATCGTTTAAGGGGTTTTTTGGTATGCTGAGTACGAATTTCGGGTTAATTTAGAGATCCAATATGGCCGCCGCGCCGTTATCACAAAATTTCATGATGGGTATCATTAAAGGGTTTTTTGGTATGCTGAGTACGAAATTTATGATAATTTTGCAATCCAAAATGGCCGCCGCGCCACTATCACAAAATTTCATGATGGGTATCGTTTAAGGGGTTTTTTGGTGTGCTGAGTACGAATTTCGGGTTAATTTAGAGATCCAATATGACCGCCGCGCCGAAATCACAAAATTTCGTGATGGGTATCGTTCAAGGGGTTTTTTGGTATGCTGAGTACGAATTTCGGGTTAATTTAGAGATCCAATATGGCTGCCGCGCCGTTCTCACAAAATTTCATGATGGGTATCGTTTAAGGGGTGTTTTGGTATGCTGAGTACGAATTTCAGGTTAATTTAAAGATTCGAATATGGCCGCCGCGCCGTTATCACAAAATTTCATGATGGGTGTCGTTTAAGGGGTTTTTGGTATGCTGAGTACGAATTTTAAGATAATTTTGCAAAATTAACCCTAAATTCGTACTCAGCATATCAAAATTCCATTTATACGATATGCTGCATGAAATTTTACAACGGTGGCGAGGCAGCCATATTGGATTGCAAAATTTACCTGAAATTCGTATTTGGCATACTAAAAAACCCCATTAACGATATACAACATGAAATTTCACAACAGTGGCACGGCGGCCATTTTGGATGGCAAACGTTAACCTGAAATTCGTACTCAGCATACCAAAAAACCCCTCATACGATATACAGCATGAAATTTTACAACGGTGTAAGGCGGCCATCTTGGATTGCAAAATGGACCTAAGATTCGTACTCAGCATACCAAAAATCCCCTTAAACGATACCCATTATGAAATTGTGATAACGGCGCGGCGGCCATATTCGAATCTTTAAATTAACCTGAAATTCGTACTTAGCATACCAAAACACCCTTAAACGATACCCATCATGAAATTTTGTGATAACGGCGCGGCGGCCATATTGGATCTCTAAATTGACCCGAAATTCGTACTCAGCATATCAAAAAACCCCTTAAATGATACCCATCATGAAATTTTGTGATAACGGCGCGGCGGCCATATTGGATCTCTAAATTAACCCGAAATTCGTATTCAGCATACTAAAAAAGCCCTTTAACGATACCCATCATGAAATTTTGTGATAACGGCGCGGCGGCCTTATTGGTTCTCTAAATTAACCCGAAATTCGTACTCAGCATACCAAAAAAGCCCTTATACGGTATCAACATGAAATTTTACAACGGTGGCGCGGCGGCCATCTTGTATTGCAACATTGACCTTAAATTCGTACTCAGCCTACCAAAAAACCCCTTAAACGATACCCATCATGAAATTTTGTGATAACGGCGCGGCGGCCATATTGGATCTCTAAATTGACCCGAAATTCGTACTCAGCATATCAAAAAACCCTTTAAACGATACCCATCATGAAATTTTGTGATAACGGCGCGGCGGCCATATTGGATCCTTAAATTAACCCGAAATTCGTATTCAGCATAAAACAATAACAAAACTGCATGATTAGTTTCCCGAAAAAATGG
This sequence comes from Miltochrista miniata, assembly GCA_933228765.1. NCBI lineage: Eukaryota > Metazoa > Arthropoda > Insecta > Lepidoptera > Erebidae > Miltochrista > Miltochrista miniata. The sequence goes on along the minus strand of OW121757.1, from coordinate 15,286,781 downwards.
GTAGTGTCTTTAGCCGGCGTCACTACACACTGACGCAAGGCGTATGTAAGACAGCACGCTCACGCACACAATCATGCGTTAGTACGGCAGTTTTTGTTGCAGTGATCACGAGGCGAGAGGGTTTCTAGGTAGTTAGTATTCTTAGGTCATCACATTCATACATTCAATATCTAACATTACATGGACATTGCATTGCCTCAATGTTTAACCAACAACAGCTTATTCCAATTTCCCTTTCAGTTTTTCGAATTCATCTAAAGTGTAAAAACATTTCTTTATGAGCCATGCTTTCAACTTCCTCAGAAATATAGAGGTTGGCAAAACTCTGATACTATAATACAAAGATTATAAAATTGAAATCAATACTGTTATGACAGACATTACGCACAGGCCAAAAAAAAAGTTTTATTACGATACAGGTCTTGTATGGACACCTATATCATAATATAACTTTTTAATCATTACGATACACCATAAACAACCTCCAGCTGGAACAAAAAGTTTGAACCTCTACTTTTAAAAAAAATTGTTCCTCCGCAGCCTGAAAAAAGAAGTAACACGCATGCGCCAGTGATGCCAACTTGGGGGTTTTCCCCCCAAATTTAGGGGGGAAAAAGTTGCCTAGGGGTTTTTTTAGGGGGTAAATTTATTTAGGGGTATTTTTAGGGGGAATATTTTCACAATGGGAGTACCAGTTCTTGAACATTTCCATAAAAAATAGGAAATAAGTTTTGAGGAAATAAGTTTTGATTTTGCTGTAGGTACCCATAGGTACTTAATTTTAAATTTATATTAATTTTTCACAAAGCTATACCTATTTTTCATTCTATTATTGTTATTACTACTTTTCTGACAAGTACATAAGTGAATAATAAAATAAATATGGTAGTATGTGCTCTGTTCCACGTTTATTGTCGTTAATTAAAGAATACAACATTTAATCTACCTATGCAGAATTGCCGACGCTTTTGTTGAGCCCTAGCTTTGGTCGTGACCTTGAGATTTTTGTGTGTCAATGCTATTATTAAAAAAAAAATTAAATAAAAGAAAGTTTAGGGGGTTTTCCAGATTTTTAGTACATATTTAGGGGTATTTTGACTCGGTTCTAGGGGGACCATTCTGTAGGAGTTGGCATCACTGGCATGCGCAATCGATGTTTGCTCTTGGCGCCAACATTTTACATTTAAATTAAACAAAGTTTGTTTTCTTTTTGTAAAATAAATTAGTTTTTTGTGTCAAAACATGTCTTAGAGCGAGGATGGTGGTAATTGTACACCACCAGACATTCTGGAAACTGCGTCAAACATGACCATGAACCTGTTACCGGCGAAATCAAGGAGCAACTATATATCACATAATGAAATCAGGTATTATAGTATGAGAGTAGATAAAGTAGTGTATGACACTGTACATAACTTGGTCTTATAACACTCGTGTGATACTATAAAAAAACTCGCCTACCCCATCGTCTGTGGGCGTCTGTGTGCGTCGGTACCCCGCGTCTGTGGACGTCTGTGTACCCCGCGTCCCGCGGCGCGAGCGGCGTCGGCTGATGTTCTTAAAATGGCGATTTCTCATAACTTTTCTATGGTAGCCATTTAAAATACTTACCTCACTGGAATCGTTATGAAACAAGCTAATGATAAAATGATAGATAAGACCAGTTCTGTCTTGTAATGTATTACTAATTTCTATTAGAAAAAAGTATTTGTAATTTTTCAACAGTTTTCTCTACAAAAATTGTAAAAAAAAAATGTAAAATTCCAAATTATTTTTTTTTTAGTTTTTTAAACACATCCTATTTCACAATGTTCAACAGACACAATACAACTTGTCATACATTTTTTTTTATTTACAAGCTTTTCAAAATACGACTCATTTCGGCGACCCGACCGCCGACCGCCAAAAAAAGGTTAAGTTCATGCCATGATTCTGAGAAAATTGTGCTTCAAGTGGCTTACATTCTTTTTTTATTCGTAAGTATGGTCCTTAATTTTTTTTTACACTGAGTTTTGTTTGACAAACGTGTTTAGTTTATTAGAAATTGAACAATGAACCAAGCACTTAAAAAGAGGCCCAAAAGGGTGGTCGTAACTTTGTTTTTTTTTTGAATTTTTTTTGTGTATTTTTTTTCATAAAAATTTACAATCTACAGCTACATGACTTTTCCTAATCGATAAACATAAAAAAAAGGTGTGCTGGCATACAAATATATTTCAGAAAGAATTATTTGAAATTTGAAAGTTTTGCAAAAAATGATCGAGAATTTCGACCCAATTTTACACAAAATTATTGAAATAGATTTTACACTCAATGCTTGAAAACAATAAAAGAATACATAAAAATACATAAAATAACGATACATTGTCATCATTACAGTATTTATTCTTTGTATTTCATCCAAATGTATGGGCTTGGCGCCGCGCCGCACGTTGGATCCTGTAGTATGAGCTGGTTGGTCATTAATCAAAATTAAAAAAATGGCGGTAGATAATATTTTTTTATAGATTTAGCAAATAGAGGGTATACCACATTTATTTTATGTAATTAAAGTAGTATTGGTTGTCTAGTATACTTTTTATGATACGACAAAGTTGACCATATTTGTATTTTCCTCATAGTCAATTACGTTTTCTAAGTTTGGTGCAGTGTTGCAATACTGTATTACTTTAAAAGTAACAGGGTATAATTAATAAAAAAAATCATGAGTGATGCTGAAGGTATGTAGTATTTAAAATATATAAATTTAGTTCTTCACGATATAATTACTGCTTCATAATAATTTTTTATTTAAAAACTACTTTTTCTTAAGAAGTGCAGTTTTGATACTGTTTTTTTCGAAAAAGTGCATTTTGTCAGGGTACTAATTAGTTCTCCATAACTCGTTAGTTAGTGTATTTTATATAGTTGATATCAAAAGTTCAGACAAAATGCTCCTTTTCAAATGGCAGTGGTTTATAGTTTCACGGTAGTAGATTAAAAATATGAGCCGGTTGTGTTTCGGTTAGTTATTACACTTAACTGTGAAAATTTTCGTATTTAACATGAATGAATAGTTTTGAATTGTATTGTAGCCAATTATACAGGTTTTTTTTCGTTTTTTTTTTTTCTTAGGAATAGTGGATTATCCAGTAAAAAGGAGAGATTTGTGTGACAAATTGTTTTCAATTCAATTCAAGAAATTAGATAGCAAGTTTTTAAAATTAGAGGAGATAATTATTGCAGAAACCAACTGCCCTGCTTCAGATGTAACTTCCCTTAAAGAAACACTGCATAATTTTTTTAAATCTTTTAAAATAAAATGGCAATTGTCGAACAGAATAAAAGAAAGGTTTATAAAAAATAACTCAACGTGGCTAGATGAGACTTGCATTTTTAAAAAATATATTATTAAGCTAAGGGTGAGCCCAGGTAGGCCCCCGAAGGATTTTGAGCAGTGTAGTGACCGCAGTAAGCGTAGGAAGACCGAAATTTTACGTGCGTCCGGTTCTGGCAGTGAACTTCTTTATTCTGCTAAAATGAATTTTCGAACTGAAGGCCACTATTCCCAATTAAATAAATTAAAAGATATTTTATCACCGAAAATCACAGTAAATGAACAAGAGGCAGTATCTCCTCAAAGCGCTTTGTCTATGTTCACTGAAGCGAAATTAAGTAAGAAGCAGTATAACGTGGTACGAAGCTACGCGCCTCATATCTTTCCTTCTTACAAACGTTTGCAGGAGGCTAAAGGTGCTTGTTACCCTGCTAATGTCAATGTAACTGAAACTACTGCTCGAGTACCGCTTCAAAATTTGCTCGACCATACCGCAAGTCGCTTGCTTAAAACACAAGAAGAAGTGTTACAGTCAATATCTGAGACAGAATTAACGCTTCTATCTAAGTGGGGCTTCGACGGTAGCTCAGGTCATAGCCAGTACATGCAAAAATTCCATTCAGTATCGAGCGATGACAAATTCGCTTTTTTAACATGCATGGTCCCTTTAAAACTGATCACCAATGAATTTGAAAGCAAAATTGTGTGGTTTAATTCCCAAGCCTCATCGCCAAGGTTTTGTCGACCTCTAAGCATTGATTTCAAGCAGGAATCTGTAGAGCTTGTTAAAACCAAGAAGGAAGAGATAGATACTGAGATAAGACAACTCGTTCCTAGTGTGTTAATCATTAACGGCCGTGAATTTAAAGTTACACATACGTTGCTATTCACCATGATCGACGGTAAGGTTTGTAATAGCTTGACTGACAACAAATCTGCAATGAGATGTTTGTTGTGTAACGAGACCTCGAAAAATTTTAATAACATTGATGCCATGCTGGCACAGCCTATAGTAAACGTATCAGCGCTGTCATTTGGTCTGAGTGTTCTTCATTGCTGGATAAAGTTTTTCGAATGTTGCTTACATATAGCGTATAAATTAACAACACAAGAATGGAGACAGTCTCGGGACACGAGGGTAATCATCGATGAAAGGAAAAGAGCCATCCAACGTCAATTCCGCAATGTTACCGGGTTACTCGTAGATTTACCCAAAGCTGGTTATGGAAACACAAACGTTGGAAACTCAGCGAGACGTTTTTTTCTAACCCCGAGCAGTCGTCTCATATAACAGGTGTGGATGAACAACTAATCAAAAGGTTTAGTATAATTTTGAAGACAATAGCCAGTGGTTACAAAATTAACACCGAAGTTTTTCATAGTTACTGCATTGAGACGGCTCATTTGTACACCCGACTTTATCCATGGTATAATATGCCTACAACCGTTCACAAAGTTTTAATTCATGGCCATGCCATAATCGCAAATGCCATAATGCCCATAGGGCTTTTGAGCGAAGAGGCTTTGGAAGCCAGAAATAAGGATTTTAAGAAATTTAGAGAATTTAACGCTCGTAAAACTTCGAGAAAGGACACTCTAACTGATGTATTTAATTTGTTTTTAATTTCTTCGGATCCAGTAGTATCGTGCTCAAGGGTTGTTAGAAAATATAAAACTACTCTTCCTAGTGAGGTGCTAGAAATGCTTTTACCAGATTAAAAGAATCCAGCCTTCATTAATCAATTTATTGTGATATATAATTATTTAAATTGTTTAAAGTGAAAAAGACATTTATATAATTTAGTAATTAATTTGGAAGTAGTAAGTTATTTTGCCTTAAAACACCTTTAATAAAGACAATTATGAAAGTTAAGGAAGCGAAAGATGTTCGCTGGAAGCGTTGCAAGTGGAAATCAGTAATCTCTGCCTACCCCAGCGAGAAATAATCGTGATTTTATGTATTTAGGTACGTATGAATGTATTATACACCTTTAAGACTTAGTTTAAGTCTCAGAACGTAGTTAAATAATATTGACCAACCATCCCATACAACAGAATCCACCGTGCGCCGCCGTGACGCCGACGGCGCGTAAAAATACAATGAAAGTTCGTTGAAAATAACTATTTTAGGTACAAAATCTTTATGAAATACACAATCTACGAATAAAAACTCTAACCTAGTCATGATTTTGTTAAGTTTTGAAAGTAAAAAACACCAAACACAAATGTAATTACACGCAACACAGTACCGGTCGTCGTCACTTAGCCGCGCGGAATGGTGCGCGATGGAGGGCACTTTTTAAACGAGAATCATGAGGTGCAGCTGTGACAGACATACAATGTACTACATACTTGTCCCGTTTCTGTCCGAGAACACTCCATAAAAATTTGAGCAGGATCGGGATAGTACAGCCTGAGCTAGAAGAGCCCGAACTGTTTGAAGGAAAAGTGTTCAAATATTGAACATCAACAGATGCGGGGTTTTGGAAAATGTCGCTTATTTTGAAATCAACAGTTGCGGCTCGTTTTTTTAAAACACACTCGTGTTATAAGAACCCTCATTATGCAACAGTGTCATAAACTACTATTACTAAATCTGGAACTTATTGCAACGAATTCATTATGATCCTTTAGCAACGAATTTGGTAAAAAGGCTGCTCTTAACACAAACAGTCTGCGACTCCAACTGTACCTTGGCGGCGTAGCAGTCGCAGTACGGCAGGCATTTCTTTGTTCCCGATTAAACATAAAAGGAGAAAGAGCTCGCATGTCCGAGAACTACTCTAGCTGAAGACATGTCCCCGACAAAATTGACAAAATCCATGAGAACTCTCCTATGTACGTTGGAATTCGTAGCCTATGGTCATGTTAATAATGTTGATATTTGCTTGCAGTGGATACCGAACTCGATATCGAGATGTTCAGATCACTAGACGCGTTTATCGGACCTCAGCTGTCAGCCATAGCTTCCACGATCGGTGAGCAATGCACGACCCACGCGTTACAAACAGCGCAGCTATCAGCCTCTGAACATAAGTTCGTTTACTTCAATAGATTGAATTTAGCGTTCAAGACTTCCGTGAGTACATTACCTTGCATTACCTACAATCTACATATTATAATAGTCACGCCTTAACCCCCAAAGCGGTAATTCCCAGGCATACTATACACCCAATGATATATAAAAAACTATAGATACGTTACCAACACTGAAAAATTACAAAAAAAAAGTCAGGCAATTGCCTTACTTTTCATTTTTCATACCTGCTACCATAAATAAGTTCATAGAAAATCTTTTTTTAAATGTAAGTATAAAAGATCTGCTGTTTTTGAAAGCTGTGTTGTTCGTGCATGACGTGTCTAATTAAAATACGTCGTTGTATACGCCCACATATCTTTTTACAGTTTTTGTCCTACGTGAATATAATTAATGTTAGACACTCAGACGACCTAGGTGAGGCCGCAGTGGTAGCCATAGGTCTGTTGGGTGTCAAGGCGACATCCCTGCGAGGACTTACCCGGGACACCCAACCATAGTCTGCTAGGTAGGATACGTGTGGTTTTTAGTCGGTAGAGTCCGGCATAGCATCCCTGTAGAATTCCCTTACGTTAAAACACACTCAGACGACCTAAATGTTCTGTCAACTGCATAGCAATGTATTTTCTATGGTATTAAAAGTTAGTATTGTTTCAGTCACCAATAAACAAGTTACATCCATCGACTGCTATAAAACCTGAAGTTTTGAGTATAATAGCTGGCATACATTCAGACAAGAAAAGGTAAGATTACTATTTCCGAAACGAAATGACCGTGCCGATATTAATAGTTTTGGCTTTTGCCAAACACCTTTGTTCTTGGGAATAATAGTGGTGGTGCTAATTCGCATCCAGCGCTAATTCCAGCGCGGCTAACAGCTTGTATAATCATCCTCCAAGAAGTCAAGCCACGACTTTGGGGGCGTTCAAGTATTACGTAATGCATTTTAGGGGAGAGGGGTTAAAATCTTCGAAAGTTGCGTTACGTAATACTTGAACTCCCCTTTTTGGATCTGCCTTTCTTGCCGTGACTCTGAGGTGACTTCTATCCACATATCTGGCCGTAACGGTTGAACTATGCAGATTACCTTTACAATAACTGCAACGCCTGATGCCCAAAAGAAAGATAGAGAGCTTTCACATAAATTTCAACAAAATGGTCTATTCTACAGCCTCGGCAACTATGGAGAAATAATCATCAAGACACCAGATGAATACTGGATCACAGGAAAGTTTTCCAACGAACGAGAATTCTATGTGGTTATACAAGAAAAGAACGCTAATCTGAAAGAAATAGCAGGTAACATATAAATCTATCATCCACATAAATACATACATAATATGTTACCCTACCCCTTCAGAGATAAAGGCCTGACTATATTATAGTCACGCCTTTATTTCTGAAGGGGTAGACAGAGCCAAAGTATACGCCCACATTTCACCTTATAGTTTTATGTCCACAGTTAAAATTTTCAAGCCGCCCATAAGGCCTTTAACTTGGCTTAATGATTGTCACTTAACTGACATCCAGGTTTCATTTCGAGTTTTCCTTCTCTACACATTGGGTCATTTTGCGAAAATGTTCACTAGGTCGCCTCTTACGACACCCTCGGGATGCATTGGGGTGGCGACATTTTGTACTGCTTCCGGTTGCCACACGGGGCTCCATCGCCTCACAGGGCATCTACCCTGTTGACAATTTATGACGTATTACAACTGAATGGTGATGTTTATTGATGTTTATTGGCAACTGGATACTGATTGGATTGGTGGTTTTTTATAACGGGTTGCCATATGAATAGCAGTGGCGACACCATTATTTTCTACTCTTTTTTGCCAAGTGATATAGCAGATTCTTGGACCCTTGGTCGCAGGACATGCCAGTAGATAACTTACTGCGACCCGGCAAAGGAGCGCCCCGTTGCGGGACTCTCCGATGGTTAAACACTTTAGTTGATGATTGTACAATCCAGTACAGATTTTGTATTTTGCTTTCAGATGAGGTCAAGCGAATATGTGAAGCTCAAATGAAAGGTATATTCTTCTACCCAATGTAAATATATGTTGTAAATAATATAAGTAAATAATCTCATGTAAAATTATGTTACATCCTAATGTTAAAGATGGATTGTGTGTATATGAAAGAATTTACTACATATTGTTATTTTATTATTAAGTACAGAAATAAAAGAAGTATTACGTTATAACAATGTCTATAATTATTTATTTGGATGTTTTCGTACTATGATATAATTACAGAAGCTTAACAATAATTGTATGCTAATCAAGAGAGACCTTGTCTTCTTTTTTCCAGACTTTTCTGTACATTTTAAATACAAGCTCCCGATTCTCATATCCCCATGATAAAAGAACGCAAAACAACAATACCGCCCCAACAGCTATGTGCAGAAATATTGAATCTTGAGATAATTTATTTTCTGACAGCTTACAGAGACAACCAGAAACAAATAATGTCAACAAAAATATCTTTCCTACATACAACCCCTCCAATGGCGTATAATCTGTACCTTTGTATTTATTGTTGATAAAATGTACACTATGCAAAATCCTAGCAAACATATTAATACAATTTGATATAATAAAACCTACTGGTCCAAATATAAATGTTAAAGCATACGATAATAGAAGAAAACTTATTGAAAATAGTACCATTAGATAATTATAACTATTCAACTGGGCGCTAGTCATCGTTGCAAATGCGTAACATTCAGTTACACCGTTGATAGCTAACAAAATAATAGCTAGACAATGACTTCTCAACAATTGTACTGACAACCCGCTTTCAACAAATGACTCTCCTCCATACAATGTAAGCAATGTTCTCGCATAACTTTGTCCGAACACTAAAACTATTAGTCCAATAGAGCTGACCGTTTTACAAACTTGAGACAACACTGTACATGATTCCTGAATTTTGGTTTGGTCTTGTTTAGAAAGAGGCAGCTCTCTGTTCACCATCTGAGTAAAGTAGAAGTAACTACTGTCTTCAATAGGTCTAAAGATAAACCTAGCTGCCAAACTTCCCAAGTTATTTACTACATCATAAGTAGCCTGTTCCGCAAAGGACATCACTGGGCTGACTGACATTACATATTTTTCACCTTCTGTTAAAAGTTGTTTGACAACACCCTGCTTAGCAAAACTTATAGTAAGTGCACTTAACTGTTTATTAAACGGAGAGCTATCTGATCCTATATATTGAGGCAAGAAATCTTTAACAGATGTGAATTGAAAATCTTCCATATTATCATACAATTTTTTGAGAACAGATTCAGGAATTATTTTACTTTTAAGAGCTCCTTTAGCATACAGTGGCTTATTTTTAATATACAAGTAGAAAAAGATATAATAACTTAATACTATAGTGCCTATACTACCGACTTGTGCCACAGAAAACGCAATAAGTGCAAGCGATCTGTCATAGATAACAATAGACAGGAATAAAACTGTTCTAACAAATATATGTAAGGTGTCAAGTGCCACTTTTAATTTGACAAAGCAGTAGAGTTGCGCCACGAGAGCCATGTTAGCAGAACATAACTCTAATATGCATGATAGTGCTACACTCCAACAACCAAATTCATACTGGAAAGCATGTTCTGGGTGCCCCAGTGGTAACCAATTTAACCAAATATACACAAAAATGATTGATAAGAAACAACTAACGGGTACTGAGAGCCAGATTTGATTAATCAACTCTCGCCATGTATTTTCATCTCTTTTACCTAGGCATGCTCTATTAAATGGCTCACGGCTAAGGAATAAAATAGTACTCTCCAAGAGTAACAACCTCACATTCATAATACCAAGTACTTCATGCCCTACATTTCTTATAACCCAAGCATTTATCACAAATGTTACACATCTAAATAGAATCTGAAATATTATGTTAAATGATGCATTCTCAAGGCTACTCATCAACAGATTACGACCCATGTTTTACAGTGTTCTTCAAACATTAACAGTATTTCCTTCACCGTACTGGGTTGGTATGCTGCGTTTTACAACATATATCTTCTTGTTGGATAAACAAATCATAAACCAGTGGTCATCGTATGTTATAGATATTTTCTTGAATGGTTCATTAGGACCGAAAGCCACAGGGTCTACCCTGAAAGTAAAGTAAAACTTTATAGGTAATCAGTGATTAAAACAATCTTCTCAGACACGTCAATTGCGCTGATTGGCTGTATGACTAAAAGGTGATAGTCAGCCATTAAAAATATACTAACTTGTTCGATAAAGTGATGAGATCAGTTATGATTGTTGCAACACGTTCGTCGTTTTCTAGTTCACCGCCAGATTCAAGGACAGCTCCGTCCTCTGTTAGAACCAAGTAACCAATTTGATCAGGAATTCTTTCCATTATAACTGTAATGTTAAAACAACCTGATAACACAAAATATTACAGGAAAGGGACTCAAAATAAATTTTAGTCACCTCCTATCAGTAGAGCATATCACAACAAAAATATGTTTGACAATTTTGACATATATGACGAGTATGACGACAATGACAAATTCAGTTTGACGTGACGGTCTTTTTTTTCTTTTCTTTTTTTTTTAATTTATTTATAATAGCTTTGGTTTTTTAGGCCATATGCCAAATATAGATACCATATTTTTCAACAGTTAATTCGTACATGTCCAAGTTTGGACTAAATGTGAAGTCGGACTCCACAATCCGCCCTCCATCCTCGGGGTCGAAATTCGCTCTCGTAGAGAGCAGGATTAAGAAGCGCAAGAGTGCCAAAAGGGCCTGACGAGAGGCCTCGCCAGACAGGCCAACAAAGTGCCGTCGATGTCCCTTGACATCCCGGCACCCACAAAACCGACCAACCGCGGCCAGCCAGCGCCGTCAGTAACAAAAAGTCCCCCACCTATCTTCCTTCGGAAGAAGGCTAAGTGGGACAAACTTTCGCGTCTTATCCAGACGCGAAATTTATGTTCACGAAGGCCTCTAATACAGGGGAGGCCATTAAAATCCTGGTCCCAACCGTGTAGGACTTCAGAAGCCTCACAGGGTTACTCAGGCGAAAAAACTGGGCGCTTTTTTTAAAAGCGGTAATTTGTGGCATACCCCACGAATTATCTAACGAGAACCCATCCACGAATTATCAGAAACCACAGAAGCTGTACACAAGATGTGCAGCCGCAAGGGAAGGGCATTCCCCTTAGAACTAGTAGTGCTAAGGAATGATCCCTCATCCAGGAACATTTTCAAAAATAAAATAACCGTGTGCGGGTTATATTACCTAGTCGTGGAACCACCATGAGGAAAAGGCATACCGAGGCAATGCCACCGGTGCCAATTATATGGCCATGCAGCTAAGAACTGCACGGCTCCTCCGGGACGCGGCGACACCTCCTGCTTGTGTGCTGTGAGCCTTCCCTCTTCAGCTAGGACAGCCGAGAATTTCCCTACTCTAGGTAAAGGCTTAGTCAAGTCACAGCCCTCACCCCCCGCTCCTATAGCATTGGTCCGCGATCGCGGACACCCACGGACACCGCACACACCATCGCCACAGTATATATATATTTAACCAGTATTGTAACTCCCTACAAATGGACGAAGCGCAAACTATACCTACGAGTCTCGTTTTCGGCAAGCCTTCAGCACGCAAGCAGGCGTCCGCAGTCGCGATTGTGCCGAGTAGACGAATGGACAGTGTGTCGTTTTTTAGATAGTAACCGCGCGTGTTTTATTTACTAAAAATATTTAATATGACAACTAGAGTCTATTGTGCTTGTTTTGGTTGCATGAATTCGTCAATAACGCACCCAGAGATAACGTTTTTTAGATTACCTGGAAACTCCGGAAGGTAAGTCTATAAATTGATTTTACTTAAGTACTAATTAGTATTATCAGAGTTTAAGAGAGTTAGGCATCTTCAAACAAAATGATATCAAAGGTACCGAGCGCGGTATACTTGTGTGCGTGCGCAGTGCCTACGAGCGCATCCCGTCAGAACGAGCTGCGCGTCACGCACACATTTAAAAATCAGTACCAGTCGTAAAGCTCCCAGCTGGTAAACCAAGTGTTCAATCAGTGTTGCCGCGAACCGCGTGCGCGTGATTACGTAAAATGTATGTGTCATATGCCCGCTATCTTTACTTACATACATACATATAATCACGCCTTTATCCCCGAAGGAGTAGACAGCGACATAGTATACGCCCCATTTCACATTTTAGTTTTATGTCCCACGTAATAGGTGGTGAGCCTATTGCCGTGTCGGAATGGACAGGCGCAGGTCGCCACGACCCGCAGTTGAAAATTTTCAAGCCAAGCATAAGACCTTCAACTTGGCTTAACGATTGTCATTTTACTGACAACCGGGTTTCATTTTGAGTTTTCCTTCTCTACGCAATAGATATTTTTGCGAAGGTGTTCCCTTAGTCACCTCTTACCGTTGGGTACTGCTTCGAACCCACTCAGTTCATTTTCGACCCCTTATAATTTCTTTGTGGATTAAACTAGAAGTTTGAAGTATCTTTAATACCTTTCAACAAAACACTACCCGTCCATTTCAACACGGCAATAGGCTCACCACCTATTTCGTGGGACATACAACTATAAGGTGAGATGTGGGCGTATACTACGCCTCTGACTACCCCTTTTGGGATAAAGGCGTGACTATATGTATGTATGCAGTGAGGGAACTGACTGACTGATAATCGAAACTTTATGGCACTTCAAACGAATATAGAACCTTCAAAAGAATGCAAATAGTGTTAAGTGTATGAATTAAGGAAAAGCTAAAATATTCTAGAATTTCGGTCGATTTTAAGGTTCCCTACCTAAAGGATAAAAACGGGAGTCTATTTATGAGACTACGTTGTCCGTCTGTCTGTCTGTCTGTCTGTCTTTGAACTTTGAACTTTGTCTGTCCGTCCGTCATGGGGCTGTATCTCAGGAACCGTGATAGTTAGAAAGCTGAAATTTTCACAGATTATTTATTTTGATTCTAATTGCCTCTGAGGCGCAGTCGGTAGTGTAGTTCTAGTATTATTCCTGGGTCGGTCCAATTATTTGTGTGATCCATAAAACTGTTGCCATCATTAATATGGGAATGCTGTGCTGAGGTCCCAGGTTGGATTCGGGTGAAATCGAATAAATTGTGTGTTCCTCAAAGTTTTTTATCAAAGTTTTGATGTTTTTGTATACCTACTATGCATGTATTTAGAAATATGTAAGTACATAATGTCCATCAGTTGTCTAGATCCCATAGCACAAGCTTAAACTGGCCTAATTTGCCGTAAATTAAGTCAGTGAACAGTGCGATTCAATATAGTACAATAACCAAAAAAAACTAGTTCAGAACTCTAGTACGTGTAGGTAGTACATTTAGTTCCGTTGTCAGTTCGTAGTTATTTAATTGAGAGCAATGATTTCGGTGTGTTTCAAGAGTATTCATTTCTTTGTGGATGACCGATGTTACAGTACACTTAGCACTGTATGACTTTGAATGACAGCATTTTTGTTACCTTTGATTTTTATTACACGCATAGAGACAAATATGAACTTCCAAAATGTAACACAACGTGACAATGTACGAAAAGTACTAGTGTGCTAGAGACTGACTAGTACTTTCAAATCGAAAAATAGTTTTAATTTTGTAAATCAAAAATTTAACGCAATCCCTACTAATATTATAAATGCGAAAGTAACTCTGTCTGTCTGTCTGTCTGTCTGTCTGTTACGCTTTCACGCCTAAACGGCTGGAACGATTGAGATGAAATTTGGTATGGGGATAGTTCGAGGCCCTAGGAAGGACATAGGCTACTTCTTAACCGACTGCGCCAAAGGAGTGTTATGATTTTACGTGATAACGACTTTCACGCTATTACGCTTTCACGCCTAAGCGGCTGGAGCGATTTAGATGAAATTTGGTATGGGGATAGTTCGAGGCCCTGGGAAGGACATAGGCTACTTTTTAACTGACTGCGCGAAAGGAGTGTTATGATTTTACGTGATAACGACTTTCACGTGATATCGACTTCAACGCGGTCGAAGACGCTTTCACGCCTAAACGGCTGGAGCGAGTGAGATAAAATTTTGGTATGGGGATAGCTCGAGGACCTGGAAAGGACATAGGCTACTTTTTAACCGACTGCGCAAAAGGAGTGTTATGATTTTACGTGATAACGACTTTCACGCTGTTACGCTTTCACGCCTGAACGGCCGGAGCGATTGAGATGAAAGGAGATGTCCAGAAATGGTTTTTTATTCTTGAAAAAATCTAACACCGTTGAACCTAATGTTTTTGAATAGTGTTACATAGAACTAATATTATAAATTATAAAATGGAATTTTAAGTTCCAGCAATTTTGAGAAAACATATTTTTTTATTTTCGTCTATTATTAGGCTGAATACGAACAAAACTTACATTGCTTTAGCCTAACAAACATATTAAAAGTTTGACATATTGTCACGCGTGACAAGTGGATGACAGTTGTTTCAATGACAGTTCTTGTTTTTGTAAACAGTTATAATTTTTGTTTACTTTGGTATGATAGAGGGTGAGATTTTTGCAAATATAAAAATAAATTGACTTATTATGTCATGTTCAGACAAAAATTGTTACCTGCTATTGATTTATCTATATGAATAGAGTGCAATATCCAAATAGGTAACAATATTGTTCACATGTAGTGTTTTGAAACCATGAGACTTAAACCGCATCATTGTACCTATTCCTCAATTATGAAGCCGCTTAACGTAACAACAAATATATGCCGAGTGGTTGTCCTATCTAGTTATTTTGTAATATTAAAGATTGATTGTAAGTCTAGTAAAATAAAACAAATTGTCTAAGGTTAATATAATTATTATTTATTCAACACCTTGATTTTCAATATCTTCTCATATGGTCTAAAACTATGCAGATGGAGAAATGTCATTTTGATCCAAGCCCATCCAAGATACGAAACAATAGTCATCGCATCATGCGAAAAAAATACTGACGTAAACGCGGGCAGAGCCGCGGGCATCAGCTAATTTAATAATATATTTCACCTCCAGAGTAATCCACTCTTTTAGTATTGAGATAAACTCCGGACTCGTGCTAATAGCTTCATACTGAAACTGTTGCCTGGCCCGGATAGCTAAATTGCAATTTATGCATTAAGCCATGATACTCTTGATCTAAAAAAAATAGGAAGTTTATTTGTAGTTACTTTAATACAGGTAAGCATTTAAAGTACTCCATATGAAAGGTAAGCAAAGTAGTAATAGGCTTACAGTCAGTGTTTTAAAATCGAAATTTCAAGTCCGCAAAATTTCAAGTCCGCGTTTCAATCGCAAGTGTTAACAAATAACAGTTGTGAAAAAGCCAAGTAGTTTTATATACTTAAGTCCAAACACTATCAACATCCAATTCATGTACACAGTCAAAGAATTCGTTGCGATAAGCCAAGTAGTCAAAATAAGTGGAAAAATAACGAAACCAGTGAATATAGGTAAACGATATTGACGAAACGCGATATTGACATAATTGACAATTGACATTGACTTTATGTGACAGTTCACAGTGATGACAGTCATAATTGCTATTACAAAAAATATGTTTGTATTGCCATCCATTTAATTAAAATATCTACTAACATAAAATAACTTGTGGGTTTTCTCTTAAATACAGGTTTTAAAAATTATTATGTAACTAATTCTTGATTCCTAATTTTAGCTTCTATTTATCAGTGTAATTTCAGCCATGTTGGATTTTACTTGGAATAAAAAACCAACGTCCATACAAAAAGTGGACATCTCCTTTGGTACGTGGATAGTTCGAGGCCCTGGGAAGGACATAGGCTCCTTTTTAACCGACTGCGCAAAAGGAGTGTTATGATTTTACGTGATAACTACTTTCACGCGATAACGACTTCTACGCGGTCGAAGTTGCGGGAACAGCTATCCCTACTAATATTATAAATGCAAAAGCTACTCGGTCTGTCTGTCTGTCTATCTGTCTGTCTGTCTGTCTGTTACGTTTTCACACTAAACGGCTGGAGCGATTGAGATGAAATTTGGTATGGGGATAGTTCCAGGCCCTGGGAAGGACATAGGCTACTTTTTAACCGACTGCGCAAAAGGCGTGTTATGATTTTACGTGAAAACGACTTTCACGCCATAACGACTTCTGCGCGGTCGAAGTCGCGGGGAACAGCTATCCCTACTTCCCTACTAATATTATAAATGCAAAAGCAACTCGGTCTGTCTGTCTGTCTATCTGTCTGTCTGTCTGTCTGTTACGCTTTCACCCCTAAACGGCTGGAGCGATTGAGATCAAATTTGGTATGGCGATAGTTCGAGGCCCTGGGAAGGACATAGGCTACTGTGAATCAACTTTTTTCTCAGCCAGAGGGATCTTTCACAACGAATGGACTTCCAGTGCACCGGGAAGGTTGGTTATGTATTGAAGTTGTAAAACAGAACCAGTCTTCTATTAACTCAATGTAATACTATGAAGGCAGAAATGTCTACGGGTTGTGTCGTCATATGCTTTCGTATAGCATCAAATGCTTTGCGGGAACTTTCAACAACACTGCGGCTGTCGACCTACGGTTAAGTTGCATCTTACACAAATAAGTGTTCGCCGCTGGCTCCTGCGTTACTAGCCATGATTCCCTCTGTATTTTTGCTTCTGAGAGCAAAGTTACAAACGTAGTTTATAATGAAAATCGGGGCTCTCAACCATAGGCTGTTGGGCGTTACGTGAGGTTTTTTTAGTCGGTAAGAGTCCGGCATAGCATCCTACGAGGATTTTCCCTCACGTTAAAAAAAAAAAAAAAAAAAAAAAAAAGGCACATCAAATTAAAACACCTTAAACATAATACATGCATACGGTCACGTCTTTATCCCCAAAGGGGTATCTGAGGCATATTATATGCCTACATTTCACCTTTTTATAATTCGTCCCACGTAACGTTGGTGGTGGTGAGCTGTATTGCAGTGTTGAAATGAACAGGCGTAGGTACTGTCTACTTTTGAAAATTATTAAGTCTATATGGCTAATAACTTGCTTTAACGACTGCCATTTACTGGCTACCGTTTACCGTTAGCGTTAGTGTTATCGTCTCAAATCTTTCGGTTATAAGTAGGTACTTAAAGTTTTCAGTTTGTGGCCCAAATCTAACTAACGTTTCGTATATATTATATTCGCGCTTCACTATACTACTTACTCTTTTTATTATTAACCCCTCAATCCACGAAAAATATATATCGAAATTTGGTAATGACGAGCAGGTAAAAAGCGGATGATGCAATCGTGACGTCATCTTACCAGTTTCAAATAAAAATTAAATTCTCACTTACCAGACCATGTTTTACGATTCTGAATAAAGACGTACGTCATACCGGCCTTGGACCCGCTAAAACCATGAGGTCTCTACCCATCCATCTAGCGCAGTCCTGGGGTATCCTTTATAGGGCTTACCAGGGGCTCCCAACCGTAGGCTGTTATACCTAACAGCCTACGGTTGGGAGTCCTACCGGATACGTGTGGTTTTTTGTCAGTAGGAGTTATAACATATTCATGTGGGATTTACCTCACATTAAAAAAAAACATGTAGCGCATAACTCCCCGGGTAAGTTGGAGGATGTCCTAACTTTGTCCCCACATTTTGACTTATCCTAGAGGCTCGATAGAATACAGTTCAAACTTTGTTTATAACATAATTTCCACGCGAACGAAGTCGCGGGTAACAGCTAGTGATTTATAAAGACTAGAATTCCGCGATTCTATCACTGACGAAACATGTGATGAACCGATTATTATTGTCTACGCCACTTACTCGTTTTCAAATTTCTATACCCGTCTCACTCAAGCGCTGCGCCGCTACGCCGCCGCCCCGCGCCGCCAGCCGTTGCGGGGATATTATATTATTACTCACAAAGTTTTTTTTTGTTTAAATAAAAAAGTACATATTTACTCGAAATGAAAGCCGGTTGTCGGTAAAACGACAATCCTTAATACAAATTGAAGGCCTTGTGGGCTGATTGAAAAAATTCAACTGCATTAGGCTCACTATCTATTACGCGTACGTAAAACTATAAGGTAAAATGTGGGCGTATACTATGCCTCTGCCTACACCTTCAGGGATAAAGGCGTGACTATATGAATGTATGTATGTACATATTTACAATCGCAATACTAAATAGAAAGTCAAAGTAAGCACATATTATTAAAATGCTGTAGGTGGGCAGCCCTATCGCATGCTTACGTACCGCGCGGCTGTAGGCATTTATTTCTAAAATCCGGCCGAGTCAAACTACAGTATACAGTGCCATCGCGAACACCACACACTAAGTAGGTACATCGGGTAAGACAGGAGCACCAGCCCCACTGACCTGTAATATTATCTGGACTGGTGATCGGTTTCATAAAAGTGTGCCTAATTGAAAATCGCCATTTGGCGCTGACGGCAGCTAGCGAATGTACTTGGAACTAATACTAGTGATGTACAACACCTGTCTTGGTGTCGATAAAAACTTTACCAGAGGGGCAAGTGCGAGTTCCGGCGAGCGCCTGTCGACATTCACGGGTGAGCGCGTTATCACCGATTTGTATGGAATCGAGACAAGTTCCCGCGTTTACAGCTAGGTGGCGGGGTCTCGACTCCATACGAATTGGTGCGCCGTGAATGTCGACAAACTCACGCAAAAACTCGCACTTGCCCCTCAGATATCGACTACAATGTTAATTTTATTTTTGTACCAATGATGTTTACATAATATGAATGACTACTTTAAAGTACCTAAGTAGGCTAACCATCAGGCTCGCGAATTCAGTTTAGCGATCTTAATATAAAAAAAGTGTTTGCTTAAACAGTGATCGCAGGTATGTTGCCAAAGTAGTGTTACTATTGTAAATCGGCTGAAAAATGACACCTGTTGATGATGAATGTTGTCTTTAATCATAATTGGGTCATGTTAGAACTTAAAGCTAGGCGTCCAATAGGCGAATGGGTCGGGCCAGGCCGCAACGCAAAAATCCGCATGCCATACGTTTTTAATGAAACTGCGTTTCGTTGCGGCCCGCCTCTGGTAAAGGCAGATGCTACACAATTTCATATGAAACATACGGCACGCGAATTTTTGCTCTGCGCTGCGGCCCGGTCCGCCTGGTGGACGCCTCGCTTAACGTGTACCGTGCGAGCGTGCTCCCCGAAGCAGCCAATGCCAACTTGCTATTCCGCCTCAATGGCAACTATTTCCCATTTACTTCCCGAAGCAGCCGTGCCCAGAGAGGAATTTTGTTAAGTGACAGGTTAATTAGGATTAGGATTTATTGTAGTTTTGTTTGTTTGCGGTAGGTAAGTACAGAGGAGGGTAGGTATTTAAAAAAAATATGAAATCACACATTTATTACGGTATATTTTTAAATGCACATCTGTATAATTTTTAAAAGGAAATTATCTATATAAATATACTAGCTGACCCGCGCAACTTCGTTTGCGTGATAAATGAAGAACCGCTCGACCGATTTTGTGCAAACTTCACATAAACCATCTACTAAATAGTCCGAAAAAAGCCTAAACATTTGGTTTGGATAGGTGAACCCGTTCTTGAGTTATAAAATTACAACGAAAAGTGGCATTGATTTTTATATATATAGATCACATATTTTAAAAAGATTGAAAAACAAAGTAGATTCTCTTAAAATAGGCTTGTGTCCACTAAGAATAAATCTGATTGATGTGTGTTTCTAACGACTATGTCCAATATATAAATAACAAAAAGTAATATAAATTGGTACACAAATTAAGGATTAGGTACTATTATTTTTAGAAAATAAGATTGGAATACATAGGCATTCCGTCACATCACATCAAATACCTCTATCAGAAAGTGTAACGTATCGTAACGTAAAAGTTATATTTCACACGCTAGTTAGTTACTGTTTCGATTATCTACTACAATTTTAAGTGTTTATTAATAATTTTAATATGTTCATTAAATTATTAAAGAACTTTTACCATGCCTCTTGTTTTTTAAACTACGAATTTTGGCATTGGACAGAAAATTATCGATATACATTTTGACATCCCTATTAATCATTATAGGTTATAAAAATATTCGTAAAATCCCCGAAACTCGAAGGGTATTCGCTTATCATAGTAAAAAAAAACCTTAATTATGGTTTTATAATAATTGTTTAAGAATTAGATTCTTAGATTTACTTACTTGTGAAAAGAGACGCCACAGCCCTTCTCGTATCTTGTTTTACAATATACACACGATCTCATGCTAAATATCTACTTAATTACACTATGAACTAAATTTATACATCAAAACACTTCAAATTTATACCAATCACAGTAATAACTTAAAAATATTCGAAATTTCACACATAAACTCCTTCTTAGAGGTTTGCACCGGAGCAGTGAGTACCGGAGAAGCTCCGGTGAAGTACCGGTAAAAGTACTCGATTACAAGTACCGGAGTTCAATTGATTACTCTCCGGTTCATTATTGTTACACTGTGTAGGTATGTAGGTACCGGTAAAAGTATTCGATTGATTAATCTCCGCTGAAATATTCTAACATGTGTTATGTATTCAATATTATTTAAATAATATTATACCTATATTAGACGACCTGTTTGGTGGGGAGGCAAAGATACTGTCTATTAATCAAGAGTCGCGGTTTCGATTCCCGCGCAAGACAAATATTTGTGTGCAAGAACATGTTTATTTGTCTTGTTGTGAGTGTTTCTATTGTATCATCAATCAATCAATCAATATCAATACATATAATAAAATCGTAAGTGTGTGTTTGTCTGTACGTTTGTGCACGCTAATCTCAGCAACCGCTCAATCAATTGAAATGCGGTTTTCTATAATGCGTTGTAGTCTGCTCCACGTAACATTTAGCATTTAGTGTTTGCTTCATGTCAATCGGTCCATAAATAAAAAAGTTATGTCAATCTAAAGAATTAAATATAAAATGCAGGGTACGAAGTCGCAGGCAACATCTAGTAATAAATACGTATTTACAAACACAAATGTATCTTTATCTATTAGTTCTTAAATTAAACATTTTGGGCTCAGGGGTCGGCAACCTCGCGGCGGCTCGCGAGCCACTTGCGGCTCTTTAGTTCCCTAAGCAATTATCATAGTACATTTTCAAAAACATATTACTGTTGACATATATTCTACCGATAGACAGGAACGTCCATACATTGAATATGTTCCAGATTTGTACGCGCTTGAGCGAGAATGGACTCGCGCAACGGATGCTATAAAACTCATATCTTGGTATGAAAAAAAAAGGGTTTAACATTGTATAATGAAGAATGTTCACTAATTTTGAATTTTAGCTTATTGTATTCTCCGTCAAAAATAAAAAATACATGTGAAAGAATTATTTTGATACGTCAATTACTTCATAAGTTATACAATTCAAAGTGAGCCCGCGACCGCTGGCCCGCGCTCGCACCGTATGACGTCACGTTATACAGTCGCTCAGTCCGTTCGCGCTATTTAGTACCGCTGCCTTACGTTTCCATAAAGATTCATTGATATGCCTTATCCTAGTGCTCGGAAATCCTATGTTGTACCAAAATATATAAGTACTACTATCAAGACGCCGGAAATGTTGGTTTTCCTAGTCCCAACAGACTTCAAACTGCAGAAAAAGTGGATAAATGCCGTGAAGAGCATCTCTTTTAACTTAGACATGGCGTATAGCTTCTCACCATAGCTTGCTCTTGGCGATCTGAAAAAGTTGGTTATAAACAAAAAATGGTTACACCTTATGTAGGTACTTATTTAATTTATTGTAAATAGATAAGTAAGTATTTAATATTAAAAACACCCAGACCGATACAAATATTCATGTTCATGCACGCAAATGTTTGTACCCGCGACCCTTAATTCCTAAGCAGCGTTCACTACCGCTCAACAAAACTCTTCGTCATTGAATAAAAATCCGGCCAAGTGCGAGTCCGACTCGCCCATGAAGGGTTCCGTAGCAGCCAATAACATAATATAAAACCTCTTGTAGTTCGGTGTAACTTTGATTAATCTTTTAACACATTTGCTGTGGCACTGATTTTTCTAGCAGAATATTGCGGTTTATGACGTATTAAAAAAAAACTACTTACTAGATCTCATTCAAACTAATTTTCGGTAAAAGTTTGCATGGCAACGTAGGTACATCTTATTTTTTATTCTCTTATTTGAGCAGTTAGTGGGGGGGGGGGGCACATTTTCCGCTTTGGAAGTGTCTCTCGCGCAAACTATTCAGTTAAGAATAAAAATATCGTCTTCAATAGCATTTTTAAAGACAGATACCTAGGTCTTTAAAAATGCTATTGTGTAGGATAGATACCCAACACGTATGCCTTTATTGAAAAAAAAATTGGAGTTTCAGTTCTAAGTATGGAGACCCTCAAAATCTATTGCTTCTTTTTTTTGGAAAATTCTTAATGCAGTTCACAGAATAAATCTACTTGCCAAGTTTCAACAGCATAGGCCTTATAGTTTCTGAGTAAAATGGCTGTTTCATATGGACGGACAGACAGACAGATATAACGAATCTATAAGAGTTCCATTTTTCCCATTTCGCTACGGAACCCTAAAAAGCTTTAGTACATCTGTTCCCGATTAGGTATAAGTAGACGCATATTATCTCTAGCTAAGTCTTTAACCTTATCCACCTATATCCCTAGTCCTCTTAGTTTATCCTAGTTTTAGAGTTTTTGGATATTAAAACCCTTCTCACACATACTTCTACCAAGCTAGCATCACGATAAAAAATAAGTTAGGGGTTATCTAAAATAGTTACCATTTGGATAAATAAAACAATATACTTAGTACAGTTTTAACAAATTTTTAAAAGTCATAATGAAAGACGGTTAACTTAACTTTGCATTTTTACGCCTCGCATTTCGACCGTAAAGAAATCATTATTTATAGCTAAAAAATGAGCAACCACACGCCCATTATTTTAGGTAAGTTATCTGATTGACCTTTATCGAAGCCTTCGTTAATTTTTTTAACAATTCACTTTGCTAAAAGCGAAGAAAGAATAGGAAACACTGCGTGCGCGTTACTTTTTCACTGCTACAGCTGGGTAAGGAGCGGACTGCAGGGAGCCGCGCTATAACGTGACGTCATCCGCAGTTCAGTGACTGTTAGCGTGGCAACAAATTTTCACGAACTTTGATCGATTGTAAAATCAAAACTACTAGGTATTTTTAAGTAAAACAAAAACTAGTGTATTTGTATATATAAAAGCTTTACTGAAACGAAGTTTCAAGTAATTTTACAAACTTATGAACATTCCTCATTATGTTAATTAGCATTAACTTTAATATTTTTTCCCCTCTATACATTGCGTTTACAGCACTTTGTTTGACAATTCTACCACAATAAATTAAAATATCTCCGTCACGTGCGTTTCATTCGTATTATGGCATAAACCGAACTAAAGATGAGATGAGTACATTTACCGCAGTTTGGTGGTACATGATGCTTGTTCTGATCGCCGCATCTAGTACGTAAGTAGTACAATAGATCGATGCATTTTACCCTTTCATTTCATAAACACACCTGTTTGGTGTTCTGTTGCACTCGAAAGCGTTATATTATGGAGCACCAGTTCGGGCGGACGCCCTTCCTCATTCTTTCGGCGCTTATCATGTTCTCTTGCTCACACATTAGTGCCGTCTATACTCACTCTCGCGCGTACCGTAACCAAAAAAAAATCTTATTTTGATTCCACGCTGAGTTAATAAAAATGTTCGTTCTTTATTTTAACCAACATCATGATCGCCATGTAATATACGTTGCCAGGTACTTTTTCCGTTTCCGTACAAATGGTCATAGTGTCCTTTCATCCCGAAAACGTAGGTAGGTAGGTACTGTTTCCGATGAAAACGATAATTAGATGCCGCCATGTGTCTTTCTAATTTTAACTTTCACGCGGGCGAAGCCGCTGTTAGAAGCTACTCAGAAATTAATACGACCCGGTCTTGTTTTTATTATTTTTAATTTGAAAAAAAAAAGACTTAAATTTTATTTACTTTCCGTCAACGCAAGTACAAGTCGCCATTTAAGATTCCTTTCTTTAATGCATCGGCTTATACATATAAACGATAAACCTCAGAATAGACAAGATGGCCGATCGGAGCTCAATGCTTACCATGGGCTCTAGCCTGGTGCGCGGTTAATGAATGATATCATCGGGCGCCCTAATATGCCAGCTCTTAATCTCTTTCAAAGACGGTTATTTGACATTTTGTCACACCAAAGAATTGGGCCGGTAGATTTCGGTCAGAACTGCGGCCTCTAGGTCCCACGACAGAAGCCTGTATGCCAGAAGAGGTACTAATGCTACGTTAACTAATATCTAGGTACGTGTGAACAAAAAAAAAATTTTGTGGCTCTTTAAATTTTTTGGCTCTTCTGACTAAAAAGGTTGCCGACCCCTGGTCTAAGGCACAGTAATAATGTCTAAGGTTTTGGGCTGGATGTTGATGGTTTTATGATTTACATACTTAGGAGGTACAACTTTAAAAAATCCTGAAACGTGTTCATTTATTTTTAATTAGATGCAGGTACCTATACAAATTGTGAAGCAGTTTCCATTGAAGAAATGAAGAAATTCCCATACAAACTTACAACCCCTCGTTTACCTCCTTATTGATATAATTTAACAAATCAAAGATATGTATGTCTATTTTTTTTATAACCAAAAACAGCTATACATAATTTCATGATGCTAACTTTAGTGACGAATTTCCATACAACTGTTTATACCTTATTTACCACCTTAATGGTGAAATTTCCCAAAATCCTTTCTTATAACTTACCTAGTTAATAAAAGGTACCTACTGTCCAAATTTCATCATTCTAGGTTCTGGGGTTTTTCTCTACGTTGATGAGTCAGTCGGTCAAAATCTCGCTTTATATTATTTATAGATTTTATATTAAACTATTAGATACTTTTTAAAATATAGGTCCTCATAGAACTCTACTGGATCACCTACATACAAATTCTCTGATTGTACATGTTTATTTAAATCAAGAATTGCAAATTAGAAGACAATATTTCAAGGCATCAAATCTATGTACCTACACAAACGCGATGCTCCGGTTTTCACCGGAGAAAAACCGGAGCTCGCAAAAGTACCGGTGAATTTCACCGGAGCGCAAGATTCCGCTCCGGTGCAAACCACTACTCCTTCTGAAATAAACAAACAACGGCCATTTGCAAACTAATTTAGTTCTCAGTGCACTCGTCAGAGGCGCTTTGAATCGGCACAAAAAAGTAGCTGTCATTTTGTATGGAATAGCCAGTCCAGCGATTATTATTACAGGTCAGTGACCAGCCCCAACTTCAGCAGGCACCAGTGCGAACATCGCGTGTTTCCGCGATGTAATGCAACCGGTAGCGAAATTCCGTGCTGCCCGCACAGCGATCGATAGGGCCATTGTGCTAGCAGAGCACCAGGACCTCATAATAGCCCTTGAAGGATAAAATGTCTAATACGCCGCCAAAAGGCGGATTAGACCAAGGGGTTTGACATTGATGTCCTTCAATGTTCGAAGCCTATCTTCGAATTTTAACGAACTCAAAGAGCTCGCTAAAAGCGAAGAATATGACTTGATTCTGCTACAGGAAACGGGGTTAAAATCAGGGAACCGACGACGTAGGTACTTCATATCAAGATACAATCTATTACGTAATGACAGACTTGTACAACCAAACGGAGGCACCGCGATCTACTAAACATAGTCGTGCCCTCTATTGCGTACACATCCCAACTCCCATGCTAGAAAACATGGAAGCATCGGTCTGTAAACTGACTATGACGGGCCACCAAACCCTTACAATAGCCTCAGTATACATACCATCTGAAAAAACACCACTTACAGTTTGTCTATAAAGTCGTGAAATTAAATGAGGGCACTGATGAATGCATGTATGCAACCCTATATAGTACGACCAAAATGATTTTGATACGAGGAGTTCGTTCCGAATAAAATCTTACTAATATTATAAATGCGACAGTTTGTGAGTGTGGATGTTTATTACTCTTACACGCTCGAACGGTTTAAGGGATCTGGCTGAAATTTGGTACAGGGATACATTATAATCTGGAATAACCATGGCTACTTTTTATTCCGGGAATAAGTTCTTACGGGAAGCGGGAACGGGAACAATACAAATATTATAAATGCGAAAGCTTATGAGTGTGGATGTGAGACTCTTTCACGCTCGAACAGTTGAACTGATCTGGCTGAAATTTGGTATAGGGATACAATATAGTCTGGAATAACACATAGGCTACTTTTCATCCCGGGAATAAGTTCCTACGGGAAGCGGGAACGAGAACAAATTCGACACGGACGAAGCTGCGGGCATCAGCTAGTGAGTTAATAAATAAAACACATTATACATGTTTAATTTTGTTTCTGTTTTATTGAATCAGATCCAGAATAAAGTTATTGAACCAGATCCAGAAGCCCCGGTCTAATAGCGTCTTACAACCCACCAGCAGGTGCCTAGCAGTCCCAATTGCTTCGCCACAATCATGTAATTACATGTTTTATCTGTAACTTTCCCCCAACTGACAAGGATTTTTTTGGCGCAGTGCACAAATATTAAAATCGTCTATTTCTTTCTTTGCCAACATTTCTGTGTTTCCCAGGAGTTTCAAACTTTCCTTCATTATTAAAACCTTCGTTAAATATTCGCCTAACTGTACTCTCTGATTTTCCTGAAAAGAGTAAAAAAAAATAATAATTAGGTACTTATTGGAAACAAATTAATTCAAAATAAAAAATTGGTAGAAAACCAGATTGAACTGAGTATCAAAAATGTAGGTCGTACTCATGAAGCTATAGATAAACATGGAGGCCACACTTAGAATACCTACTTGAAGCGTAGTCTGTATATTACTGTCTTGCTCTGTGTGGGCTCTACGTCTCTTTCTAAGTAGGGTAGCCCTATTTTTATTTTTGCCAGGATACTTAATTTTCTATATATTCTTTATTGTACACAATAAAGACAATATATATTCATAATACAATTAGATGTACAATACATACATACATAAGGTCACGCCTTTATCCCCGAAGTGGTAGGCAGAGGTATATTATCATTTCACCTTTTTAAGAATTGGTCCCACGGAATAGGTGGTGAAAATTTATTATATAAATTAGATGTACAAAGGCGAGATTAACTATTTTCTCTGTTTTTGACGAAGACTGATAGGTAGTATTCTCTGCAGATTGCATAGGTACATTGCGAATAACGAAGCTATTCATCCAAGTGGGTTATTTTTCTTGGTTAATCAACTGTACGTCTCGCACGCTGCGGCTTTCCGTGGCAGGCTGTGACGTAAGCTGCCGCTGCAGCTTGTGGTAGCTCGCAGTCTGCCGCGGCAGCTCGTGGTAGTTCACAGTCTGCCGATGTCTCTTCATGTCAAAATAAAGAAATGTTAGTGCTAAAGTCATTGGAATAAGATTTTAAATAATTTGATCGTGTGGCTCTCCGCTTAGGCTGCAAGGTGTGTAAACCTGACGAATGCATCTGCGGTGCCATGGTGGAGAGCGATGGTCATCATGCTTTGAGTTGTCGCTGCACCGGTAGGCATCCGCGTAACCACGCTCTTAATTAGTTAATCCGGCGGGCTCTGGGTCGGCTGAGGTCCCCTGTATCCTTGAACCACCAGGTTTGTCCCGCGCAGACGGCAAGAGACCGGACGGTCTGACCCTTGTGCCATGGAAGAACGGCAAGTGCTTAGTGTGGACACTTTCGCCGCCAGTCACTTGGCTCGTACCGTCCATTCACCGGCAGCGGCAGCTGTAGAAACGATGGGCAGTTGCGGGAGTGATACTAAGGCTCTGGTCTCGGAGATCGGCCGTAGGCTACAGGACAAGACGCATGACTCCCACGTCTGGTCGTACCTGGTACAAAGGATAGCTATCCCGCACGGCAACGCTGCTAGTGTATTGGGCACCTTTGCGTTTATCCCCGAAGTGGTAGGCAGAGGTATATTATCATTTCACCTTTTTAAGAATTGGTCCCACGGAATAGGTGGTGAAAATTTATTATATAAATTAGATGTACAAAGGCGAGATTAACTATTTTCTCTGTTTTTGACGAAGACTGATAGGTAGTATTCTCTGCAGATTGCATAGGTACATTGCGAATAACGAAGCTATTCATCCAAGTGGGTTATTTTTCTTGGTTAATCAACTGTACGTCTCGCACGCTGCGGCTTTCCGTGGCAGGCTGTGACGTAAGCTGCCGCTGCAGCTTGTGGTAGCTCGCAGTCTGCCGCGGCAGCTCGTGGTAGTTCACAGTCTGCCGATGTCTCTTCATGTCAAAATAAAGAAATGTTAGTGCTAAAGTCATTGGAATAAGATTTTAAATAATTTGATCGTGTGGCTCTCCGCTTAGGCTGCAAGGTGTGTAAACCTGACGAATGCATCTGCGGTGCCATGGTGGAGAGCGATGGTCATCATGCTTTGAGTTGTCGCTGCACCGGTAGGCATCCGCGTAACCACGCTCTTAATTAGTTAATCCGGCGGGCTCTGGGTCGGCTGAGGTCCCCTGTATCCTTGAACCACCAGGTTTGTCCCGCGCAGACGGCAAGAGACCGGACGGTCTGACCCTTGTGCCATGGAAGAACGGCAAGTGCTTAGTGTGGACACTTTCGCCGCCAGTCACTTGGCTCGTACCGTCCATTCACCGGCAGCGGCAGCTGTAGAAACGATGGGCAGTTGCGGGAGTGATACTAAGGCTCTGGTCTCGGAGATCGGCCGTAGGCTACAGGACAAGACGCATGACTCCCACGTCTGGTCGTACCTGGTACAAAGGATAGCTATCCCGCACGGCAACGCTGCTAGTGTATTGGGCACATTTGCGCCTGGTATGATCAGTAGGCATTAGTTTAGTAGTTTAGTTATTTAATCTATTTATTTTATTTTTATGTATGTATTTTTAAGTTGATTATTGGACAATAAATTAGGAACAGGATTATTGGACAATAAGTTAGGAACTGTTGATGGTTTTAAGCGCTTTGTTACTACATCATAATCGGTTTTTTGAAAATGCAAATTGCTAATACTGGCGCTTTTATAGAACTTTTTTTTTTTTTAAATATGGAATAGGAGGCACCATCTACCAGCACTTTTAAGAAAGTTACACGACACGAATGTCTAGAATTGCACCTATATCCATTCGTTTATAAGGTACGCGAGAAAATAAAATTTATGATCAGTTAGCATACTAATTGCTTTTATAAAAAACTAGCGGATGTCACGCGGTTTCACCCGCGTAGTTCCCGTTCCCGTGGGAATACGGGAATAAAATATAGCCTATGTTCACCGCAAAGACTGTAGCTTCCCAACAGTGAAAGAATTTTTGAAATCGGTACAGTAGTTCCGGAGCCTATTCGTTACAAACAAACAAACAAACAAACAAAAAAACAAAAACAAATCTTTCCTCTTTATAATATTAGTATAGATATCTTAACTTAATTTTTAATGGTACAATGGATAACCATATTTCTCGCTGAATACTATTTTTAGGAAACCTAAAACAATTATTCATCATTAACATACGATAACAATACTTAACTTATTTTATTTACTCTAATAATGACATTCGTGTTTCTTCTAATAATACACAGGAAGTCCCAGATAAATCCTCAATATAGTCACACTACGGGCGAGCGCCCACTGCTTTGCGATCCAGTGCGTTTGCGTTTTTTCTTTTTTAATTTGGCCTGGCTATAAACTGAGATCATTGGTGAATGAACTAAAAACTGGATTCATTAAGGTCGCTTTACACGCTTATTTAGCCGGCATAATGCCGTTTCACACTTTCGTGAGAATCGCGAGGTGGATATCGAATAAATGTCGGTGTTTTGCGTGGTCCCACTATTTTGAACCACTAGTGGGACCACGAGGGAGAACTGTTTCTCGTGTCGTGGTCTCACTACGATATCGGATGTCAACTGTTTGGTCCTGATGTTACCTGCTTATATACTCCTTTTAGATAGGTATAACATTAAATTAAATTTTAAAATTTAATGTTAAATAACTAAAAAAGTCGGTGTTCATTATTTTATTGATATAAATTTTTGTAATTCTTAATTTTTTTTCTCTGATCTTCACATGTTCCACTGATCTTGATTTGTTTTGTCATTCTTTGTTTAAAGATCTTCATTTGTTTTGTCGATCGTCATTTGTTTTGAAAACAGGACATACTTAGTAGAACAGAAAACTGCTTTCTCGTGGTCCCACTATTTTGTCACACTAGTGGTACCACGAGAAAACACCGGGTAAATGTGTGTAAAAGTGTTCGTGGGGCTTTTACATCACATCAGGACCATCAATCGTCTTTGACAGCACATCTCTGCATAGCACCTAGCGTGACGAGTAAGTACCTCGCGGTGTCATTCCAAAGGTGAAAACATTTTCCGACGCAGGCAAATATCTCTGATGCGGCGCGTAGAACCGCCTCACCTTAATTAAGATTCCTTTTTTTTTTATTTAGCTCGCCAAATTGACGTCGCCACCAACCTGATGGTAAGCCGTGGTGCATCTAGCGATTGGGGGCCAGTGTCACAGTCCTTAAGACTTTAGACAGTGGCCCTCAAGTTGGCGGCCCTGTGATGTGCGTCTTCACGTTCCTCTTCAAGAACCCGGGATTGTAAGATGAGGGAAAAACGTGAGCGGGCAGGTCGTTTCATGTTTTTATAGTTCGACAGAGGAACGTCTTTTAAAACGCTGGGTTCTAGCGAAAATTCTCTCCACTGTGTATGAGTGGCATCTCTGCTGCCGCACACCCCGCACATCGCATTGCTGGATATGAATATCCGGCATCGTGGTTCCACAGTCTGCGAAAGTGAGAGGTTGCTTGCCACAGTCATCGGCCCGGGAGCTAGCCGAAAAGAGATTGGCCAGCATTTCAGCTTTCTCTTGGGCTTTGTGAGCCACTGATCCGTCAGGATAGCGCAGCGGCGGCAGCGAGGGCTTGCAAAAGTTGGCCTGCACGGCTTTGGCCAGTTGCCAGTATCCACGGCTGCCCGTCGGATGTGACGTGAGCTCCTGACCAAGCCGCGTGACGCGCTGGGCGTCCGCTCTCCTGATAGCTCTCTTACTCGACCGAGTGGCTATGTTGTACGCTGCCTTGAGGTGAGCCACATTCGGGTTGCGCACAGCCCGAGCCCTGATCCAAGTGCGGTAAGCCGCCTGTGTTGGCTGAAAGGCTACGGCACACTCACCAGCGAACCAGGGGCGGGCTTTGCGGATGCTAGCGTCATCAGTGTATGGAATGTAGTATTCCATACCTAATGTTATCTCACCAGCAACAGCAGAGGCGCTTTCCGATGAAGCCCTCTCTGCAAAGCAGCGCTAAATCCACGGGATGGTTGCAATATATTCTCGTACTAGATTACTCGTCAGCAGTAAGTCTAGAAGGGCGGGTCCATGGTCTGACCTGTCCGGTATGCGCGTAATCCCGGGTCAGACCATGGGAGAGAGCGAACGCGTGGGCGGCCTGTCCCGCAGGATCAGTCTTGAGGGACCCCAGCTACTCAGTGTGGTGACCATTGAAGTCCCCCAGAAAAACCAACTCGCGTCCGGGAACCGCACCTGCGCGCTATCAGCCACCTCGCTGAGGTGCTGATACAGCCTCGTTATCTCAGCTGTCCCTGTGTGGGGTCGATAGAAACAGACGTAGATCTGACTCATAGAGCCGTGATCTACGTGCAGCCAAAAGACGGAGAAGGAAGGGTTCTCAAGGCAGCGCAGCCGGTGACAGCAAACATCCGCCCTAACGAACGCGCACACCCCGGCTTTATCTCGAAATAGTTCCTCGATGATATGCCGGTAACAAAGGTACGACTGATCGGCAGGGCGGCGTGTTTGCGTCTCCGTTAGGAACATCACAGCAGGCCGTGCCGTCTCTTGATGGTGAAAGACGGCGTCGAGGTTGGCTTGGAGTCCGCGGATGTTAGCGAATTCCACCTCGAATAGTGCGTTTTGGGGAATGGTCGCAGCGGCCGCTGTGAAACCTCTATTTTTATTTTGCGCTGCGATGATTGGGTTAAAGGGAGACGTGAAGACGGAGCGACATTTGCTGCAGCTTACTTGGGGGTCTTTTCACAACTGCACGGTGGTACCCCCCGGACCAATATTGTACCACCTTGTACCACATGGGAGCCTAGGCCACCATGTGGGTACCTAAATACGCGGAGCGTCGTCCGTTGTTCGGAAGGTGCACCGCGTGCCGGTGAGGTCACTAGGGCCCCTGAGTCTTGTTGTTAGTGGGGCCCCTTAAACCCTAATTTCCGCAAGGCGAGCATTAGGCTCGCGTTCCGCAATCTCTCAATATAGTTTTTTACAATTGACCCTACGCTCATATTGAGCTCATGCCAAGGGTGTCCTGTCCAGGTTATGCTTTAGTGGAACCGTAAGGTCCTGAACAGAGGGTAGGAATTGGTTGGTACTTACTTAATAGAAGAGACAAATTCAATACTCGTCAACATCGGTACTTAGCT
Organism: Miltochrista miniata; assembly: GCA_933228765.1. Classification (NCBI taxonomy): domain Eukaryota; kingdom Metazoa; phylum Arthropoda; class Insecta; order Lepidoptera; family Erebidae; genus Miltochrista; species Miltochrista miniata. The sequence continues at coordinate 15,253,881 of OW121757.1, read as the reverse complement.
TTATTTGTCACAAAAACCTGTATCTGTAACACAATACACGCACTGATTTGGTTCGAGCGACTCACGGATTTGGTTCGCTTCCAGACCATATCCGACAGTCTGTAGATAAAATAATGTCATCTGGTGGCTAAATATGCATTAAGTTGATAGCTAGAGCAACTTAATGCACACAACTTATACACCAAATTCATGTCTTCGAGTTCGCGTCCAAAAACCACCTCCGGCTCTAACTTCACGATCATACCACGAACACTTGTACAGTTGCACACACATTTACCCATGTTTTCTCGTGGTACCATTAGTGTGACGAAATAGTGGGACCACGAGAAAGCAGTTCTCCCTCGTGGTCCCTACTTTTTATCTACATTCTGTATATAACTAGGTATGCGCTAATTTTCAAAACAAATGAAGATCAGTGAAACATGTGAAAATTGGAAAAACAAATGAAGATTGACAAAAAATTAAAATCGATAAATTAAATGAAGACTGACTTCCTTATTTGTTTTATTTTAAAATTTAATGTTATACCTATTGAAAAAGTGTATATAAGCAAAAAACATCAAGATTAAAATATTGACATCCGTTTTCGTAATAGGACCACGAGAAACAGTCAGTTGTCCCTCGTGGTCCTCGTGATCCGGCTAAATAAGCGTGTAAGGCGACCTTTATGAATCCAGTTTTTAGTTCATTCACCAATGTTCTCAATTTGAAGCCATGCCAAATTAAAAAAGAAAAAGCTGTCAAATACAACAAACGCACCGGATCGGAAAGCAGTGGGCGCTCGCCCTACTTCACAACATGAAGTCAACGCCCTAATTCAAAACAATGAAGTCAACCGCCATTCTATTGTTCGTTGACACTTTGACAGCTGACATGTAGTACTAATGTTGCCACATTACAGAATCCTTAGAAAATGGGAATGTAATTCACTGATTCGACAACCCAATCATGCATATTATGGTATAAAATATTTTAATTTACGCATTAAATAATCGTAGTCGAACTATAGAGCTATTTATAAATTATTTTACTTGCATTTTTGGTTAGTATGGTCTATTTCTATTATTTTCTAGGAGATACTAATAAGAAGATAGCAACACTGCACAATTCCCTAGAAAGAGAAGGTTAGCCCACAGAGAGTGAGATAGAGATACGTAGGTATTTGACTCAAGCGGTTGTTCGAAGTGTGGCCTCCATGTTTACCTATAGCTTCATGGTCGTACTATAAAATTACCTACTAACAATGTTATTCTAACCACTGACTTACTTATAGATTGTAAGGTTGTGATTCTAACCTAAAAATATGCTAATGCCTTTTTTTTTGTCTCCAAATCGTAAATTCAGTAAATTTGTAACTTCAGACAGATTCAAAACAAACAATAACACGATTACATACCCACCAAAGATGCTGTTCGCTCATAAACATCCTCAAAATCCCACAACAATTGTCCAGCTTGGTACTCCGCGAAACATCACTGGAAAACTTTAAAAATCACTTCCTGCGCACCACTCCGATTTTCTTTACTCATTTCTCAAACCTTTATGCGTAGTTTGGTCTCAATTTGTTGCAGTTTAATCCAAACATTAAAGTTACGTGAGAGAGTAAACGAAATTCGACGATTGCATTGACAACTGACGTACATATGTTTCTTTTTGCCAGTGTTGCCACACACATAACTATTTTTAGTTCCTCAAACATTCATTTCACGACTTTATAGACAAACTGTACAAGCGATTTCAGGGCTCTCTTAAACCTAGGAGAACATACTATTCTCTTCGGCGACTTTAACTCCCCACACTCGGAGTGAAACGGTCGTACAACCACGACGAGTGGGAGGCGTCTCCGAGAGATAGTATCATCCTTAGAAATGGAAGTATTCAAGTGCCTAAGACTGTACACATTTCCCAGAGGTACTAACACATGCACCCGATGTACTGGACATGTCCATTGTTAAAGACGTATCGCTGGCGCTCGGTGCGATCGAGACCTTAGACGACCTAGGGTCCGATCACCTTCCAGTTATGCTCAAGTTGGGTCCTGCGGATACTTAGAACTACCGCTAATGCGAATTGTAATGACAATCACTAGGAATCGCGGAGGTGCCGGGAACTGTGAGTCCATCGTACAACAATGATTTTTTTGAGATTCCGTTTAGTAGGTACTGTGCGGTAGACCCGTTAACAATGAACGAAATAGTACCTCGTGCCTCTTCCTCAACCCGTGCACAAAGTAGCAACATACTCGTACCTACCTACATTTCTAATCGGATGCTCCTATTTAATACGACTTTGTATTCTAGAAAAACTGTGATAGAGACTGTTTTAAAATTTGAAATTTTCTGAGGTCAGGTCATAGATATATATATTTAAAGCCTTTTGGTACAATAAAACGAAAATGTAGTTCCGAATCTGTTAATAGCTACGGTCATTGTATTAAATGGGGCTAAATACTACTGAGACAACATTCTTATGCTTGCTCTACATTACTCGCGAAGTTGAACGAAGTTCGTCGGCGAAGTTGCCTGAGGCAAAGAAAATTTTTGACAAAGTAGGCCGAGGTGCCCCTATACTCCACACTATCGTACTCGTTGGACGAGTACGATAGTGTGAAGGAGCTACTCGGCCTACTTCGTCAAAAATGTTCTTTTGCTTCCTCCACATTACTCACGAAGTTGAACGAAGTCCCCTTAAGGTTTATTAATTAATTATTATTTCATTGATAAACTATCGGTAAATTCAGCCTACTACTATGCATGTGAACATCTGAACGTAGCCTTTTTTATGGGCTCCCGACACGATCATGCCTTGCAATTGTCAATCACGTTAAATCGAATAGAAGTTGCTTCAGTGTGCGTGATTTTTTGCATGTGCAGTGTCCACTATGGCGCTCACGTACACTATTGTGACGGAAATGTCATCGGTTCCGACGCCCACGGTCATCATGTAAGCCAGTTATTATCCGTTTATATCCGGTGTTATCCTCTTTCATCCAGGCCGGAAAAAATGCAGGATGAGTTTATATAATGATTAACATAGCCTGCAGAGTAACAATAAAAGAAAAAACATCAGAAACTTCGAGTTGATTGTGATAAATAAATTTTCTGTTGAGCCGCCATTAGCGTTCCAATTAGTTACGGGGTAAGTATTTAATATTTTAGTTTATTCTGCTTTTATTTATGGTTTTATTTAATATATTGAATGATATATTATTTTATAATATATACTTATTTATTTCAGTGTATATATATTAATTGTTTTTTTTATTGGCCAATGTAAATACGCAAAAAATGTATAACTTTAATACTTTTATTTTAGTAATATTTTTGTTTATTTTGCTTCAATTATTCTTGTTTTGCATTTAAAAGTATCCTGATAATATGTTGTTTAACAGCTGTTATAAATATTTCCGTCCCAAATCGAGGTAAAATTAATTATAATAGCATGTGAAGATGACAATTTTTGGCAATGAAAATACGCTAAATATTGATAAATTTATTTTCGGAGATTTTCTATCTACAAATTCTTTTTTTTTTTTTGGGTAAAGTGTTTGTGTGTATATTTGGTAAATAAAAAAATATAAGACTTAAAACTGGTTTTATTTTGAATTACATGGTAAAACATAAGAATACTACTTCATTTTAACCATCGTAATTTTCAGCGACATTTCATTAATCCATTACACATCGGATATCCTCGGATTTAGTTTAGTTATTTTCGTCAGTTATCCAGCATGATGAAACAGTAAATATTTCTGTAGTGCGACTCCTATAAAAGAAAAAAGAATTAATTTTGTGAAGCTCGGCGCGCAACCGCCGTTCCCGCCAACGCTCGCGAAGGTGTTGAGCGTCGGAGGCCAGTGACGTTTGACAGTTCGGACGCTCGAGTGGGTGTGCATCGACGCGACGTGTAGTGTAGTGTACGTGCACATGATATTGTACGTGCTTGACAATTGCAATTTGATCGTGTCCGGACCCCTTTAGAGGTCACCACAGAACACTTTTATCCTGAGGTCACTATTGTCTTTAATCTTTGGTAACTGCCCTTGCCCTCCCTCCAACCCCTACTTCTTGATGTGACTTTGATTTGATTGATTGAATGACATAAAAAAATAAAGTCAATCGTAGTCAGGGAAATCTCACAATTTGTGCTAAGAAATAAATCTTAAAACGTGTGAAAAATACCGTACCAAATTGAGCACAGGTAAGTAAAATGATACCTACTTGTATTGAAGAACAGATTAATATGTTAGCCAATTATTTATGACGTCGGTAGAATACGTAAACATGCTAAATTATTATTTGCGTACATAGTTTTAATAAGTGCAATACGATGCCTATTTGATGGGCTTTATCATATTTTTTACTTCTATGATGCATCTACCTTGCCATTTGTAAATAGTCTGTGCTATAATTCAGTGATTTGCACTCTGGCACAATAAAATTTTTGCAATAATTTATTTATTTATTTATCGTCAGGACAAGTATATTTAATGGTGCTTTTTGCGAGGAATGCAGTGCAGTAGGCATCGATTCGACTGTACTTGTGTGATTGTTTCCATAATCAGGTGTTTTCATTTATGCAAGATTAGCAAGACATAACTACAAGCATTAAACTCAGTGAGGTAAAATATCTATCAATTATTAAGGGGTCCCGACATGATCAATTGGCAATTGTCAATAATGTAGAATTTCATGTGCACGTATACGTCAATGCACACACACATGCAAAGCAATCACGCACACTGAAGCAACTTCCATTCATATTTTACATGATTGACAATTGCAAGGCATGATCGTCTCGGGGGCCTATTACCTAAACTACTTGATTATTTGCTTCCCAAATTAAGGTATATTTGATTTTACTTGCACAACATTTATTAACAGGTTAACAGTGCCTAGTGCAATGTTTGCACCACCACAATAGTGACCTAATGTAAATAATATTGTTAAATAAGAACTTGTTCAGTTAAATCATTATTTTCGAAGTATGTATTACTCTAACCCTGAACTGAACTATTATAATATGGTGCAACATTCTTCTGTTGTTCCTTATTTAGCTGAATTTACAGGCTATTGAAAACTATTTAAATTATGTATGCTACTTGTATTGTGAAAAGGTGTTTAAAATATTATTTGAAACATAAGCAAATCAAATGTTTCCACTTTGTAAATTTGTTAGAGAAGTAAATCTAAAAATTGGGAGTACTCCAATGTTGTACGTTAAATTTACCTGTATCATTTTTTTACAATAATATGTGAGTGCAATGGATAGACATACATATATTCAGGTCTTTATCTCCGAAGGGGTATGCAGAGGCATAGTATATGCCAGAATGCCCACATTTCACCTTATAAATTTTCAAGCTGCTCGTAAGGCCTTCCACTTGGCTTATCAACTGTCATTTTACTGACAACCGGGTTTCAATTTAAGGTTTCCTTCTCTACCCAATGGATCGTTTTGCAAAACAGTTACTTAAATAAATAAATATTTGTGGACATTCACACACAACATCATCTAGCCCAAATTAAACTAATATAAGAATAGAATAGAATAAAACTTTATTTGTACACCTTGTTAAAAACTATTTACAAAATTTAAACAGACAAAAGATAAGCTTGTGCTATGGGATCTAGACGACTGATGTACATACCTATATATTTCTAAATACATACATATTATACATAGAAATAAATAAATAAATATTCACGGACATTTCACACAATGCTATCTGATCCCAAAGTAGGCTAGGAATAACCTGCTTGTGTTATGGGTATCAGACCACTGATATTAATACTTATATACTTTTAAATACATACATATTATACATTAGAAAACACCCAAACTCCAAAACAAACATTTGTGGATCACACAATTATTTGAATCGACCCATGAATCAAACCCAGGACCTCCAGCGCCGCAGACGGTATCACTACCGACTATGCCACAGAGGATGAATTGGGGTGGCGACATTTTGCACTCTTTTGCGTAGCCACACGTGGCACAGATAAACATTAAATTTAAAGTGTATCCTCAGAGTGACAAAGTTTTTATCTGAATAAATTTTCCTGTAGGATAACCAAACTTTAATCTGGCTATAATAATAACAATAAAAGGGATACCAATTCTCTTTCCCCATCCAACATCCGAGAAGTGCTATTGTTATTGTTATGATTTATGAGTCTGTCACTAAGAGCCATTGGAATTGATCATATGTACCTAATTGACAACATTATTAGCATCATCAGCGGAGGAATTGCAGCTGATGGTTAATAGTATGAATGAGGCTCTAAAAAGTAGAGGAATGAAAGTTAATGTAAACAAGACGAAAGTTATGGTTTTTGAAAGAGAAGAAAGTATGACGAATTGCTCAATCTTCATTGAAGGGCAAAGAGTGGAACAGGTGAAAGAATTTTTATACTTGGGTTCCAAATTTTTAAGGGATGGAAAGTGTGACCAGGATATTGAGCGAAGAGTTTTGGCAGGAAATCAAGTGAATGGGGCTATGTACACCTTTATGAGCAGTCAAAATGTGTCTGAGAAGGCCAGGTTGGCTGTACATAGGGGAGTGCTCATCCCTACACTTATGTATGGTAGTGAAAGTTGGGTATGGCAGAAGAAGCTTGAAAGCAAAATTAATGCAGTGGAAATGAGAAGTCTGCGAAGTATAGCTGGAGTGACTTTAATGGACAAAAAAAGAAATAGCGTGATAAGGGAAAAATGTGGTATAACAGAAGATGTAGTGACTAAGATCGAAAAAGGGATGCTTAGATGGTTTGGACACGTGGAGAGAATGGATGAGAATAGACTGACAAAGCAGATTTATGAGGCGAGAATGAATGGGCAAACTGGTAGGGGTAAACCTCGGCGTACGCATGCCGATCAAATCAGAGACGTTCTGGAAAAAGGCAAGGTCAAGAGTACCCTTAACCGGTGAGCGTGTATGAAAACAGTTATGAAAGTAGAAGAAGCGAAAGTTGTATGTCAGGATCGTAGCAAGTGGAAAGCCATAGTCTCTGCTTACCCCGATGGGAGACAAGCGTGATTATATGTATGTTTACAAGTCATCTTATCAATGAATTTTATCATATTTTGCAGAATAATAGGACAATATTTTATTGAGAAATTTAACTCTCACTTACAATGTAATCTGTCATTTCACAGTATGTGTATATTACTTATACAGATCCTGTTAATGCCTGATCATTGGATGTGCTGGAGTGACAAAAATAATCAGATCACAATGTAATTACTTTATTTGTTAAACTTTCCTTTTAGTGTCCATGGCATTGGCTGCCAAGCCAGATCATTGGATAAATCACCATCATTGCATGCATACAAATCTTCGTTTGCCAGCCAGTAGTCCAATTTCTGCTATTTCATATTTAGGTATATCATGATCATAATATTATGCCTCTAATGAATATTGCCAGAACACCAGACCTGTGCAGAGGTCGTACTTTTCTGCGGGCTGTTCTCTGCGACTTGCGTGTATTTTGCGTGTTATACCATATAATAAAATCAGTTATGAAAACCTTATATTTAAAAATTGATCACTTCGTCATAATCACCACCATGTGCCTTTAATCAGTTGGAGTCCTGGCATGCATGGTCACACATAAAAAAAAATGTAAAAGAACTCTTGTTACCTTTAGTTGTCGGCTCATCGTTTGAGACATTGGCAAGACTGAGATTGGCTCTCTATTCACTAAAAGATGTCGCTTTGGCTTTCCATCAGACTGACGCACGGCGTTATTTCGGCAATCTAAAAGAAAACCTTCTATTGTAACATTTGTCAATAAACGTAATGGCATATTCGTGATGTATTCAAATTCTACAATGCCGTGATTGCGTGTTACAGTCGATTTGGCCGGAGATGACGACTAGGTATTTAGGTGGTTTTCTAATTTACTGTTTCCTGATTGGCGTCTTATTTTAATCAGTTTAAACGCTGATATAATACCATAACGTTTTCGATGTCTAGATGAGGCCTGGAAAACGACATCTCTTGATCCTTTCTCTCTTGCTTACACGTATTTATTATTTCATTAAAATCATTACTGATCTATTGTAATCTTGTTAACATTGTTGCCTTCCTTAGGTGTTGCTTGCACATAGGCAGGACAACAATATAATTTAATTGCCGCACTGAAGACTGCCAATAACTATTACCAGTGCTCTTTGTACTACCCATCAGGTCCATCAATCAAATCATCCTATCGTAGACGACTGCTGCCTCTTTGTATCGTGATTCGCCTTACTTACCACCCTGACATATAACGAGGTCTAGATGAGGCCTCATAAAGGACATCTCTTGATCCTTCCTCTCTTGCTTACACTTATTTATTATTCCAGAGAGTGGCTTTTCTATTCTAGCCTATAAACTTGTTGCACTGCGACCATTACTGATCTTATATGATACATTGTTGCCTTTCCTAGGCGTTGCTTGCACTTAGGCAGAGAGTGGTTTTTCTAGCCTACAAGCTAGTTTCACTGCGACCATTACTGATCTAGTGTGACCTTGCTTACATTGTTGCCTTCCCTAGGTGTTGCTTGCACTTAGGCAGAGAAGGGCTTTTCTCCATCGTGTCGGGATTAGGGAAAGGGGGAAGGAAAGGGGGTGATCCTATGGCGACTTACCAAGCCAACAGTTGGCTCGTCGCCTCGCGTAGGTGATCCATGTGGAGCGTTACAGTGGAGGCTCTACGTGTCGCGAGCGGCTTTTGGCCCCTAACACCAACGGGCGCCCGGGTGCACGGCACCCCCTGCACTATAGATTAAGCCGCCTCTGCCGTGTAGTACCTATAGTGAAATAGACAAAGTCTGAGTGGGGCACTGAAATTTAAGAGTGTTTTCAAGTCATAGAAATATGTCACGTTTTGTTTATTTTTTATATAATATTCCGATCATCAAGAGATTTTGAAGCAGTTGAAAGTCACTCGGAGTGCTATTAATCTCGGCAGTCGGTCGGTCTATTATAAATTAGGTTTCGATCTAGCGTTGATTAATATTTCTAACGGCTAGACAGGTTTAGACCACAATAGGCCATGACCTAGAAATAAATACAAGGTACTTTTTAAATCATATCTATAATAAGTACCTACCTACGTTGCTTTGCGTTAAAATTATGCGTTTTGTGTGCTCTTGGTTGCGAAAGTTACTACAAACCGAAGGTCGTGGATTCAATTCCCACTGATGACAATTCTCTTTGTGTGATGATCACGTTAATTTGTTCTGTGTCTGTGTGAACAGAACATTGTTTGCGTCGGGCTGTAGGTATATCGAGTCAAAATTTGAACTGAACGCTGAACTTTTTGAGTTTTTGAAGCGCAAACAAACTTAACATTTTATAATGATACATGTTAGTATTCGGAAATAATTGGATCGGGCTCGGATTGGGGTCGACAAAATCTTGTCCAATTCAACCCTACCAAGACACAAGTTTGTATTTTCACCGCAAAAAAGACCCCCATTCACTGTGGCGCCACAATTTCAGGGCACATCTCTCACCATCTCTGAAAGTATAGGGATCCTTGGTGTTGACATCTCCAGTTATGTGCAGTTCCGCAGTCACTTGGAGGGCAAGGCCAAGCTGGCGTCCAGGAAGCTCGGGAGTGCTCAGAAGGGCGCGACGGTACTTTACTGCGGCGCAAGCACTGCTTCTCTATAAGTCGCAAGTGCGTCCGCATATGGAGTTCTGCTGTCACCTCTGGGCGGGGGCACCAGAATACCAGCTTCGTCCATTTGACTCGGTGCAAAGGCGAGCTATGAGAGTTGTCAACGATCCCATACTTGCAGGTGGTGTGGAACCTCTTAGTGACAGGAGAGACTTTGCTTCTCTGTGTGTGTTCTACCGCCTGTACAACGGTTTGTGCTCTGAAAAATTGTTGGATATGATGCCTACGGCTACATTCTATCATCGCACCGCTCGCCATAGACAGGGTGTTCATCCTCACACGTTACGTCCTGAAGGCTCGAGCACGGTGAGATCTAATAGAGGCTTTCTTCCGCGTACGCTTAGGTTGTGGAATGATCTCCCTGCTTCGGTTTTCCCAAACGCCTACAGTATGGGGTTCTTCAAAAGGGGACTTAGAAGGTTTTTAAAGAGTCGGCAGCGCGATTTTTGCGCCTCTGGTGTTGCAAACGTCCATAGGCTGTGCGGTGACCACCGGTACATCTGGTGGTGCCGTATGCTTGTCTGCCACTCTAGTGGTATAAAAAAAAAGAAAATAAAATCAGCTCAGATTAAAAGAAATCAGCTCTTAAGTCTTAAGCTTTATTTGGAACTCCCTACTCTACTCGGCTTTATGTAAATACTGTAATATCTTTGTTTCAGCTAACTATGATAAGCTTACGTCCCAAACTGGGAACTGAGCGCAACAGCGAGTGGCGTTGTTGCTTCTGTCTTCATGTCCGCACAGCTACCATCCTATTGGGGACATGGCATCTTGTAAGTAACATTATTTATTGACACCCACGCAGGTTGCCGTCCTTCTTCGATGATTTATTGAACCCTAATTTGATTAAATTGAACCCTATTAATATCTCTTTTTATACTACTGAGGCGACAAACAAGTATTTCGGCCCACCTGATTGAAAGTGATCACCGTCATAAGCCACGAAAAGTTACAGAGCCCGTATAGGACAGACTCTTGATGGCCGACTTGCGACTATTTAAATAGAACAAACGAACTGATTGCAATAGAGTCTATTCAAATCGTCGTAAAAGTCAGCCTGCAAATGTATGTCGTGTGCGGGCGCCGTTAATCCCACAAACTCGGTTAGCAAGCATATAGTGTGATTATAATTATAAAAAGTGATTATAAAATTACCATTCTACCGGAAGTACAACAAAATGCATAGATCAGCTGTATGCAGAAAGAAATAAAAAAAATATCTAATCCAAATCATATTTACGTAACGCTTTTATTAATAATGTAGGTATATTGAATAATGAATTTACATTAGCATTAATAATGTTATATTAACCTTTGTAGATGTTGCATCTGATAGCGCTAGGATTCCTAGCAGCTATAGTGCGCGAACCGCGTCTCATAGATGAACTGCAACAAGACTCAGCGACTCCGGTGGCAGACTGGAGCAACATGGGGTATGAAGCCATGCCGAACCCGCAGTCTAAAGTAGACCATACGCCAAGCGCATACGGTTCACAAAATATTGCACAGCCTCGGGATCACAGTCTTATGTATCGTAAGTATATGTTACACACACACTTTTATATATTGACGTGTGGTATAACCAAAGATAATATAATAGTATTACATACAGATAGGCAACTCCCTGTCCCTGACTAAGCAAGCTTCCCCACCCCCGCCAGCTGTCATTATAGTTTGAGGGTATTTTGAAGGAGTGTTTACTTAGTCTTAGTGGTCACACACATTCAAACTCTGTACAAACATAGGGTGCTTTATATGTAGGTGACAGAATTGAAATGGTGTAACAGAAGATGTAGTCACTAAGGCATAAAAAGGGATGCTTGATGGTTTCGCGTTGAAAGGATAAATGAAAACAAACTAACAAACCAAATTTTTGAGGCGTGTTTGAATGGGCAAAATGGTAGTGGTCGACGTCCGCGTAAACATCTTGATCAAATCAATGACCTATTGGGTAAAAAGTCAGGCCAAGAGTACCTTTTACCGGCGAGCATGTATGAAATTCAGCACGCATAAACATCAATCAATAAAATAATTATGAGAGTAGAAAAAGCAAAATTTGTATGCCAGAATCGTAGCAATTGGAAAGCCGTAGTCTCTGCCTAATGGCCTACACCGATGGGAGGTAGGCGTGATGATATGTATGTATGTATATATTACGTGATTTGGTCTGATCGAAGATTGGCAACTATTAAGAACATTGACCTTAGTGCCGATGATCAATGACATTATTCACATGGGGACAGCCATGGAGACGAGAACACAGTCAGAATTGAACATGAGCGCTATGTATAAAAATGGCTATGCGATCAACTCCATCTTCATATTTCGTTTCCGTGTTAAGCATCTTACATAAGCGATAAGCGAAGTGCTTCCCTGCTTCATAAGGTACGTTGGATCATGCCCGTTTCAACACGACTTTAAAGACATTCTAAGTACCTATCCGTCGGGAGAAAATATAACTTTCCGATCATGTAGGTAATCTATTTTGGAAAATACTTATCTCACAAAATCACTCAAAACTGGACTTACAAAGCTTACTTTTGTGTGTGATAGATGACGTGGATGTAGGTGCACTGGTGACAGTGTGTACCCTCGCAATCACGTTCATGCTGATCTACGGAGCCGCACTTGGCAAGGCCGCTCACCTGCTGCCGTTCTTCTGTCTCCAGATCTTCGACTTTGCTATCACTCTGTAAGTTTAAACCTCCTTTATATATTGTACTAGCGCGGACGTAACGCGGTGTCACCCGTGTAGCTGATGGAAGCTAAACGGGAATGGTCCCGTGGGAATATGGGAATAAAATATGGCGTATGTTACTCAGGGTGAATGCAGCTTTCCAATAGAGAAAGAATTTTTGAAATTGGCGCAGTAGTTTTTGATTTTATTCATTACAAATAGGGAATGCAATCCCGCAACAAGATTATAATCCCGGTATTTGCGGGACTGAGCAATCTCAGTCCCGCGGGATCCCGGTATTTGCGGGATCCCGCATATTTCTGAAAGTCATTGAGAAAAGAATAGAATTCTGTACCATACATCCATCTAGAACTGAAAAATAGTCACCCCCTAATCCCCGAAGGGGTAGGCAGGACGAGGCATATTGTCTCATCTCATACCTAATGTCCTTAGACCATATAACACGGGACTAGCCTTTGCGAACCACCGCATACAAAAATATTCTGCCAGTTTTCATACAAGTGAAGGGGGAAACACAAAGACATATAAAATTTCATTGCATTTAAAAATGTATTAATCGACAAACGCGTAATGGCTGTTGTGTGTTAATTGTTATTGTACAGTCAACTACAATGTAATGTACTAGTTTAATCATATAAAATGATGTACTGATGTACAGGCTTTTCATAAAGCCAAAAGACCAAATGGTCATGTGCAATGGCAGAAAACAATGCTTAAGTAAGGCGCATCCTGTGGTTTTTTTTTTTTTTTTTTTTTTTTTTTGTGCCCAGCTACTTATGGTAGCTGGGTGTGTGCCTAGCTATCCCCCGATGTTTATAGTTCGGAGACTTTCCTACTTTTCTAGTTCATTCCAGTTCTCGCTATTTCTCTGGTCTCACTCTTTCCGCATACTTGTTCTTTCTGTCATACTATCTCTTTCTTAATTTCAGGTGGGATTGCCTGCTAATCTTTCCTTCTATTTATCTTTATTTTTATTTATTTCTTATTTCTATAGGTAAACAGGGTAAATAATTTTCTCTCCACCATTCCTTCTTTTCTTTTCTTACAATTTTACATTTTTCCTTATCAATATCTTATTCTATTACATTTTTATTTTTGTTTTCTCTATTTTCTATCTCTACAATTTCACAACCTTAGTGGTTCACTTTTCTGTTGTTTTCAGTTTTCATATTTCTATTTATTCTAATACATTGTTTTGTTTTCTAACTTTTCTACTATACTTAATACATGTTTCTTTTATTTCTGTTTTTGTTACCGGCAGCATAATCAATTATTATGTTGCTGTAATCTCTATTTAGTCTACTTTGTTTCTATCGTTAACTTTCTTACAAATTTCTGTACAGTACTTTAAAAACTTGTCTCTATTTTTACCATTTATTATATTTTTGAAATTGTCTACTGCAATGCTCATTCCTATCTCCTGCTCCAGGTTGTATCGCAGCCTAGAGTATACCGGGCATTCCGCCAGTAGGTGAGGGATGTTCTCCTCCGTTTCGGAATCACAGGTGCATGATGGGTCGTCCTTGCACTTGTAAGCGAGTCAAGTACTCGGAGAACCCACCATGCCCCGTCAGAACCTGCGTGGTGTGTTTCGTTGGAGTGAACTTCCTGACTGTGCTATACGCGTCCACCGCGTTGGGGAAGAAGAGCTTTGTGATCGAGGCGGTTTCACCCGACTCGTATCTCCGGTTCCATTCGGCAAGCGTGTCCATGCGGATCTGACGCTTGGCGAATGAGACCGGACACAGGTCATAGTCCGGCGCCCGCCTCGATCCCAAAGCTGCCTCTTTGGCCAGTCGGTCGGCTCTCTCATTCCCCTCCATCCCCACGTGTGCCTTAATCCAGTACAAATCCACTGATTTGCCTGTTAGAATGCAATTTCTAATGTTGTTACGGGCTTCAACAGCGAGAGGATGGAGGCAATTGGGATTACCGACCGTCTGAAGCGCCGCGGTCGAATCGCTGAGCACCCCAAAGCTTTTCGCATTGTGTTTCGTGATTACCCTCGTTGCCTCACATATGGCCAGGAGTTCCGCCTGGTATACAGTGCAATATGACGGCAGTCCAAGCTTGCGGGCCCTTGTTTCGACTCCGTCTTTCCACAAAGAAAGCGCGGCGCCGACCCTGCCCGCAATCTTGCTGCCGTCGGTGTATATTTTTATTTCACATTGAAGTTGTGCAATATGATCTTCGTTTTCGACGCTAATGAACTCCAGGCTCATATGCTCGGCAGGATGAGGGTTCTCGACGTAAGAGGCCACTCGCTCGACCTCCCTCCCGACTAGGTCTGGTAATTCTGCCCCTTTCCTAATTCTAAATAGTAGAGCTGCTTCCTTAACCCGAAGGTCAAGGGGAAGTATCCCGGCTAATACCAGAGCCGAGTCGTGGGAGACCGTGCGATAAGCTCTGCAAATCTTTTGCGCGAAACTACGCTGAATAAACTTTAAGCGCTTTTTGATGCCCAGCTTTCCAACCGCCGGCTCCCAGGCGGCAGCCGCGTACAGGACAATAGGTTCCACGGTTGCTGTGTAAATTGTGTGTGTGATTTCTGGATGCAGACCCCAACTTGCCTTCGCCGCCCTGGTCAGTTGCTTATGGAGGCTAGTAACCCTCCTACATACGCTCTCGACATGCGCATTAAAAGTTAGTTTCTTGTCAATAATTAGGCCGAGCAACTTGATTTCGTCAGACACGCCAATGCTGACCCCGCCCATGCTAAGCCGTGGTGTGTCGTATACCAGTTTTCTGGTCACTACCATGGCGTTGGTCTTATGTGGCGCAAACTTCAATTTATTCTTGTCACCCCACGACTTAACATGTTCGAGCGCAGCATTGGCGCGCCCCTCAATCTCCCCCCCGGTGTCCCCGCAAAAAACCAGGACGACGTCGTCCGCAAAGGCCTGAACATACTCCCCCCGGCTCTCCAGACTGCGCAACAGCGGATCTAGGAGGAGATTCCAGAGTATCGGTCCACCGATAGAGCCCTGGACGCACCCCTTTCTCGTTCTTGTGGTGTGCTCCCTGCCTGCATATCGCACGTGCACTCTGCGGTCGCTCATATAACTATTCAACACCCTTCTCAGCCCCTCTGGGCACTCCTCCTCCACTAGCCTCATTTTGATGGCCGGCCACCATGCGCTGTCGAAGGCGCCCTCTATATCCAAGGACACTAGCGTCAGAATTTTCTTCTGGTCCAATTTTGACCTGATGAACTGGATCAGGGTATAGAGGGCGTCCTCGCAGCTCCTCTGCGGCATGAACCCATATTGGTGGGGGCTGATCCTCGAATGAAGATGGTGTCGAAGCCTCGACATGACCATCTTCTCGAGGATCTTCCCCAACACCGGGAGTAGGCCAATTGGCCGGTACGATTTAGGGTGTGAATAGTTATCCTTCCCTGGTTTTCGCAGTGCCACTACTGTTGCCTCTTTCCAGGCCCTTGGGAAGTATTGTAGTGCGAGACATTTGTTTGCAAGGCAAAGGAACACTTCAGGTTGGTTTCTGATGGCGTGGCCACAAATATCCGCCGTGAAGCCATCGGCACCTGGTGCTTTCTTGGGATTGAAAGACCGGACAGCTGTCTCGAGCTCGAAGGGGGTGAACGGTGGATCGCGCAGTTCCCCGCACGGTCCCCCAGCCACCACCTCCGAGCTCTCTCTTATGCTTCTCTGTTCGTCCGTGTCTTCCGTCTCCAGATCTTCGGGATAAAAAGTTCTCGCTAGCAATTTAGCGGATCCCTCCTCGTCTAGGGCCACGCCATTCACCTCCAGGAGTACGTCCTCAGCTCTACCCGCGGTTCGTCCGATCACCCTGTAAATCCCCTCCCACATCCCCTCCCGGTCCTGCTTGCAGCAGAACTCCTTCCTGGACCTGATCTGGGATTTCCTGGCTTCGGCTTCATATCTTTCCTTGCACTCCAGGTACTCGTTCACGACACCGGCTCTGCGCACTGGTGCGGCGCATCTAATGCGACGTCTCTTGGTGGTGACCTCCTTCTTCATTTTTGCTAGTTCGTCGGACCACCATGGAATGGACAACCTTTGACACTTAGCCTTTTCAGGTATTGCACTGTTGCATGCTTCGGTGATTACTTGGCTGAGCTCCTCAACTACTTCGTCAATCTGTGCTTCTGTTTGTACGGCATTTACCCTTTCATGTGTTATTCCCTTATTTACCCTCAGCTCAGCCAATTCCTCCCCAAATTTGGACCAATCTGCTTTCTTAGTATTAAATTTACGTGTCGTTCTTACAACATCTGTGCCCCTCGACTTTTTCAGTTTGATGTCAAAGGTGATCCCATTGTGGTCCGAGCTCGTGAGGTTTACCTCGACCTTCCAATTCACCACCAAGTTAAGTGCGCTTGCAGTACACAAGGTAAGGTCGACATGACTCCTATACCTTGTCGTTCCTCTGATGGTATCGAACGTTGGTGTGTTACCCGTGTTGAGCACCTGGAGGCCCATCTGATCAATCATTTCCAACATGTCCTTGCCTCTTTGATCCACCTTCTCGCTTCCCCACCACGTATTCCAGGCATTCCCATCACCCCCCATAATGAGCTTACCCAATCCAGGTTTGGCCGCTATCTTTTTTAGCCTCAGCAGATATGGAGCAATTGGTTTGTCAGGCTCGAGGTAGAAGGAGGCCAGTGTGATCTTCCATGCGACGGTTTTGAGGCTCACCACTACGATGTTGTTTGTGGTGAGGTCGGGGTATTGGACAACGTCAACGTTTGTGTCGAAGACAGCTATCGCTGCCTTGACCTTGTCCTCCCCAGTCGCGGTATTCTGGAAGATCCTTACACCTGGGTAACTTCTCATACCTCGAGTCTCACTGTCCACATGAGGCTCCTGGATCAATGCTGCCATAATTTTGCGATTCGCTGCTTCTGTTAACAGTTCTTGCTGAGCTAGCTTCTTTTTCATTAGGTTTGTCTGGAACACGTGGTAGGTGGAGTTTACTGCCTGGCTGCCCTTAGCAGTAGGCTACTGCAGATCTTGCTAGGGACTCCCAGCGCCTTCGGACGGGACACTCTTCGCTGAGCATCCTGTGGTTAGATGATCTAAGCTAATGTCCCATTCTCAAAATATGTGCACTACAGGATTAACCCTGCTCAATCCGACTTGGATAGGTTAGGTTAGAAGGCTAAGGCCGGAGCGGATCGCAGCGAAGCTTCCGCATTAGCCTTCGTGGTTATTTTTTTTATAACCTAACCTAACCTATCAAATCGGATTGAGCGGGGTTAATCCTGTAGTGCACATATTTGGAGAAAGGGACATGTTGAGAAAAGGACATTTCGCGAAAAGGACATTTTGGGAAAAGGATATTTCGCGAAAAGGACATTTTGAGAAAAAGAAATTTCGAGAAAAGTACATTTTGGGAACAGGACATTTTGGGAAAAGGACATTTTGAGAAAGGACATTTCGAGAAAAGGACATAATGAGAAAGGACATTTCGAGAAAAGGACATTATGAGATGAGACGAGCCGGGCCTTCAACTTGACTTAGCTGCCATTTTACCGGCAAACGGGACCAACGGCTTAACGTGCCATCCGAAGCACGGCAACGCTCAAATAAATGTCACAAAGTGATCACCCATCTAAGGACCGGCCATAGTAAATGTAACTTAATTACTGCAATGATCTTTTACAGAACACTGAGTCACAAGGAAACATAAATTATTTAATAATACTTATGTATTGCGATTATTATACGGATGTACATATATAAGTAATAAAATAGCTACTGCAAATTATTAGAAGCGCAGAAAACATATCATGTCAAAATTCTTGTCTGCCAAACGACTCCTAACTTTACATGTCAGATAGCCAGCAAGCAATGTTCGAGATAATTGAATACTTTTATAGTACAAGAAAAGTCAAATCTCCCTGATTAAATCACTAAAATCAAATAAGTACGTTATTAGGTTATATATTTCGTCAAAATTACAACAAACTTTCTCAAACCGAATCAGTTTGTGCGCTTCCGCTTAAAGAATAACACAGGGCGTTTACCTTTGCACAATCCCGCTAATCCCGCGGGATCCCGCACGATTTACGTGCGGGACTGGTCCCGCAAAAATACTGCGGGATCCCGGTATTTCGGGATCCCGGTATCCCGGTATTGCATTCCCTAATTACAAACATAGACACACACAAAAATACAAATTTTTCCTGTTTATAATATTAGTGTAGTTTGATATTGATGGTGGTGAAGACAAACTGTTTTGTCGTCAAACATCTATAATTATCGAGGGGTAATCCGATTCTTGGTGCGGCGGTGTTAGAAGTGATAACATCCCGGATCTGATGGTTTTTATTAAGATTTATAGTATCATACATCTTAGCTGTAAGTTTTCCATAATATAAAAAAAACATTTAGGTTTGGATTGCGAACGACGAAATTCCTAATATATTATGTATTTTATTTTTTCCCTGATATTTAGTTTCTGTTGTAATCGCTTTTACGAGTTACATTATATGTATGACTTTTACAAAATTATTTTGACGTCTTACACCTGCCAAGCGTCCCGTGCCGGCTCACATTTTTTCCTAGAAAAAGTCACTCATAATCATAATAATTATATTCAACTGCGCTGCCGCAAACTTTTTGTCCTAGTACCAATGACGTATTATTATAACTAGTAGGTACTAGGAATATAATATACAAATATCATTGCATTCATTGCCCTAGTAGGTACTAATGGACTCATCGACTTTATATTGTCGTTGGTGGTACTAACTTTGATTCATGGACGTGTCGAAAATGTCTATGTATTAGGATTATGCGAAATAAATGTTTTTTGAGTTTGATTCATGTTGAAGAGATTTTTGTTTCAAAATAAATCAAACCCCTTTGTATTGTAACATAAGTAATATAATTAAATTAAATGACGTGCCAGCGATTTTCTCGTAATTAAATAAATAATAAATAAATATTCTTGGACAATCTCAATTGGATCACCCCTTTTGCGCACCTTGAACATAAAAGCCTAATTATTAATCACTAGCGGACGTCACGCGATTTCGCCTGCGTAGTACCCATTCCCGTGGGAATACGGGAATAAAATATAGCCTATGTTCACCGCAAAGAGTGTAGCTTCCCAACAGTGAAAGAATTTTTCAAATCGGCTCAGCAGTTCCGGAACCTATTCGATGCAAACAAACAAACAATCAAATCTTTCCTCTTTATAATATTAGTATAGTCAAGGAATTCCCGCGGCACAATATTTAGCAATAAAATGAAGATTCCTCTTTTGTCATGGTCCCGAGTCCCCAGAGAGTAAAAGAGCTTTTATTCATGGAAAAGAGTAAAAGAGCTTTTATTCATGGAAACCAGTTTCCATCCTTTTATTGAATTCGTTAAGGTTAGGAACAGATTCTGAACGAAAAATATCGAAAATTTACGAATCCTGAAGATCAATTGCTATGTACAGTTTTGTAGTCGGCCAAAAATTTGGTTAACCACCCCAAAACCTAATGTCTCTTGTAGATAACTACCTATAGTTATATTTTTTACAAGTTTTGTGGTACAAATTCGACTGGCTGAGCTAAGTTGTAAACATATTTTTGCTTTTTTTTTTTTTCGTGAGGGAAAATCCTCAGAGGATGTTATGACTCTTACCGGCTAAAAAACCTCACGTAACGCCTAACAGCCTGTGGTTGGGAGTCCCTCGGAAGGATGTCCCGGGACTCACAAACATATTTTTGCTTATAATCTACTTACTACTTGTACCAATTTTGGTACTATACGCACTAAGCTTGATTTCATGAAAGAGGTGTCAATCAATTTTGTTATCGTTATAAAGTTATACATATTAATACCACAATACTGAGACATCAAGTACCTACGGGGATTTCCAAATGCGTTGGAGCGTGTTTTTGTCCGCCATTGAACGTCACGATTCTTTTTCATTTATATACCTACCTCTAATTAGAATATGTATGAGGTTTTTAGCTGACAATGCACGGCTATCGCGAAATCACTTATGTGTCTATACTATAATTATTAAGAGAAAATATTTATTTGTAATCTGTGATGAACTCTGAAAGTACCTATGTACTGATATTCCATCAGGCGAGAGGCTTCATATTGGCAATTTAAATAGGTATATAAATAAACTATACTAAAATCCCACAGGAATATTAAAATGAGTATGCACACAGAATTAAACTAAGTAACAATAGCTATAGACACACCGCTTATTAGTATTGCACATGAGATCTACTAACAATAAAGGTACATGATGAATGACATTAATCATTGACCAAAGTAGGCGTCCAACCTTGAGTGAATCACTTATCTATGCAAATATATACTATTTTGGTGTCTGTTTGTACGTCTAATAGTCTAGCTCTAGTCAACAAGTACCTTTTAGGTGAAAACTTCTTCTTAGAATTTTGTTGTAATCGAACCAATTTACTTATTAATATTCCGACTATAGACCTTCATGATTGCTATACCCGACTCCTACAGATTAAAATACTACTACTAAAGACTAAGTTACTACTGCAACTACATACATTGTACGAACTTTTTGTGTAGGTACCTATCTTATCTATCTATTTATACTTGGAACTTCGGTAAAACTGGGTTATTCTTATTTTTATGCGCCGTGGCTCCTCACCAGCCACTCGTCCATGATCGTTCTGACCGCCCCGATCGTGGCCATTCCCCCTTGGTTGCTCAAGTCGCACCTTCCAGGTCTCCACGGGTTTCTGGTGGAGTTGGGACCGCCGAGCTTCGATTTCTCAAGACGCAGGCCTATGGTCCCGCTCCAGCACCTCCCTGCGCCATTTTAACAAGACGCAAGGAAATAAACAATTTCGCAAGGTTTTTATGGTCCCTGAATTGATGGTTATATGATGTCACAAACGGTAACTGAGTATTTTTCCAATGATTGAATTAGAATGTGTAGTAGGTATTTCTGCCTACTACACATTTCAAAGCCATGCTTGCGGTTTCGGTATCATTCGTTGTTATCTCCGGATGCGCTACGGGACCCAGAGCTATAAATAAAATATGTAAAGTGTTATTTTGGCAACAATAGGCTTCTCAGCTAAGTATTGTATGGTTTCCAATAAGCGAGTTAGTTCTCAATGAGACTTTCGATATTTCGAGGCGAAATAACGAAATTCTCATTGAGAACTATCTCATCTATTATACTCACCTCAATCGAAACATGGAACAATAAATAGTCTAAATATGTAAATAACATATTTCGATGATAATTATTCTGAATGCATTTCTATGGAACAATATACACACTACATTGTGTAATGACAATATGATGTTAGCAATGCTACGTCATTATTACGACCGATATTATACTCTTTTATACATATTTTCTCGGTCCAAAATAATGTTAATAATACACGCTGCAAATGCCATAAAAGATAGAAAAGTACTTGCTAAATAAATATTAGAAAACCACTGACAAGAGGCCAGGAATTTGTATAAAATATCAATTTCAGTTAAGTTTAAGATAATTAATGGAATATTAAGCAGTTTTGTTTTGCATAAATATATCTACGATAGTAAAAATAATGACGAAACGATGCTATGTGTGATAATGATAATAAAAATAGAAAGTCTGTCATCGGACAGAACTCAATTATGATTCTTCTGGTGTACCATAATGTCTTCATATTTCACTTATTCAAATACCATGTGGATTATTCTCAATGACCTTATGGAATTATATCTACTTCACTCCAGCTCCCACTCATTGTACCAACTCGCCCACAATTTTTTAAGTCTGGAAATCCTCGTAGATGTAAAATTGGAAGACGCCTACGTCCAGAGATGGAACGACGTGATAGGCCGATCTAATTGATTGACTCATTGAAGTCACGCCGCAAGAAATGTACACTCCTGGTAATATGTCACTGGCCTGGCGACAATGGCTAAGTGTTGAAGAGCCCTGAAGTTATCGTTCCGAGGTGGTAACTGGGACTCCCGGCGCAACACCCACCCATTGTTGCCAGGCCATCACTAATTATACTTACCAAGAGCCTATTTTTAGTGACCTTTTTTGGAGCCCTAAAGTTATCGTTCCGAGGCGCAACACCCGTCCATTGTTGCCAGGCCAGTGACATATTATACCTAGTGCCTTTTTTTCTAGTGAACTTTTTTTTATTATACCATACCACTAAGGTGTCAGACAAGCATTCGGCCAACCAGATGGAATGCCGGTCACCGTAGCCTATGGACGTTTCAACACCGGAGGCGCCACACTCATGCATGACCTACATCAATTAATTAAATTTTCCTATCTGAGTTCACTTCTGGACGTAGCCCTCTCCTAATTTTTGTTGCTGGTAGGTACTCGTATTTAACCTTATCCTCCTCAACAAATAGACTATCGAACTCAAAAACAATTCTTGAATTCCAACCATAGTTCCAGTGATCATTGTGAGCTTTATACTATTAGTATAAGTATATCCACATAAATCTAGCGAAGTGGCTCTAACCGATTCTAATACGTTTAAAAATGACTACCTATTCTTGGACATGACCTGATTTCTACATTCAGCATAGTCTGCATTTACATATTGCTAAATTGTCATGTTTGTATGTTATTCAATGCATCGTATAAAAATGCGCAATTAACAAAACAGCTGTTTTACCTACTATATGCCGCCTACATAACTAGCTATGTAATCATTTATGAACACGAGAAGATAATTATGTTTGTGAGCAATGCACTTTGGTACGGTTGCAAACAATGTACCTTTTTTTTTTTTTTGTTTAACGTGAGGGAAAATCCTCATGGATGTTATGCCGGACTCCTACCGACTAAAAAAACCTCACGTAACGCCCAACAGCCTATGGTTGGGAGCCCCGGGTAAGCCCTCGGAAAGATGTCCCAGGACAAACAATGTACCTTATACTACTCCACCAAGCGAAGTTGACGAACGGGTGGAATGATCCCTTACCGCCTGCACCTCAGGTCCGGGATTGACTTACTAGCGTCCGCAAGGATGCAGAGAGACCACGCTCATGTATCCGTTTTGGTAAATTTAGTTCAATACAAAAAAAACTCGATCGCCTATAGAGTTTTTTTGTAACATTTGAATCGTCAACTTCGCCTGGTGGAGTAGTAACTACTAAACTTCGGGATTACTGCTATAAGAACCTTACCGTTTCCTTAATTAGAGTTTTTTTAGTACTAATAAGGCGGCAGACAAGCTTACGGCCCACCTGATGAGAAGTGGTTACCGTAGCGAAGCTTATGGACGTTTGCATCCCAGAGGCTGCGTCTATGTAGCATGCCCTGCCGACCCAGGCACAGGTTTTGACAACCCACTGTTGAAAATTTTCAAGCCGTCCATAAGGCCTTCAACTTGGCTTTACGACTTTCATGTAACTGACAACCATGACCAACGGCTTAACGTGCCTTCCGAAGCACGGAAACGCTTGTAAATAAATGTCACATAGTGGACGATCGTCTCGTATCCCTACTAATATCCCTACTTCCCTACTAATATTATAAATGCGAAAGTAACTCTGTCTGTCTGGCTGTCTGTCTGTTACGCTTTCTCGCCTAAACGGCTGGAGCAATTGAGATGAAATTTGGTATAGGGATAGTTCGAGGCCCTAGGAAGGACATAGGCTACTTTTAACCGACTGCGCAAAAGTAGGGTTATGATTTTACGCTATAACGACTTTTACGCGATAATGACTTTTACGCGGTCGGATCCCCGGGGAACAGCTAGTACCATATCACACACACCAATCTGCTGACATCGTCCACACTACACAATCCCTACATTGCACATACAAAAAAGAGTGGCTGAGAGTTTTTTGCCAGGTTCTTTCTCACAGGCTCCACCTATTGCCTTGCGAATCTGGCTGTAAATGTAGAATCGCAGTGCACCGCTCGCCACAGACAGTGTGTTCAACCTTACACTTTGCGTCAGGAGCGTTCGAGCACGGTTAGATCCGATAGCGGCTTTCTTCCGCGCACACTTAGGTTGTGGAATGATCTCCCTGCCTCAGTTTTCCCAAACACCTACAGTATGAGGTTCTTCAAAAGGGGTTTTAGAAGGTTTTTTAAGGGTGTCGGCAGCGCGAGTGTAGTGCCTCTGGTGTTGCAAACGACCATAGGCTGCGGTGACTACCAGAACAACTGGTGGGCCGTATGCTTGTCTGCCACGTCAGCGGAAAAAAGAAACCAAAAAAAGAATCAAAAAAATTGACGTTCATAAGTGTTACTTTGTGACCTAAATGAATAAAGTTATTTTCATTTCACATTCTCTCTATTTCAGTCTAACCGCCACTGGCTATCTATGCTACCTGCGTTCCATTCACCGGCTAGTAGCAGAGACGCGCCGAGTGCCGTGGCGCGCTCAACTGTTGCAGCTACCAGCCCCCGCGTTAGCTCTCGTCGTGATGACCGCCTTCTTAGTCGCTGTTCTGATTAAGGTACGTTTTTCCTCATGAATGCTATGCCGGACTCCCTACAGGTTTAAACTACACCGGCCTACTAACTGCTGACGGCTGGGGATCTCGTGTAGGTGCTCTGAAGGATGTGATAGAGGTACCTACATGAAATCGGTGTCATAGGATAAAAAACTTCATTCTGCAAGTAGAGTGGTAAAACTATCCGGTCGGATCTCGTTCACAGAATTCATACAAAGACCTTTTTTGTGTTCATGCAGTTTCTATATTAATGAGGAGCTGAGGACATTTTAATTTAATGTCTCTCTCAAGATGGCTCACTCACTCACTCACTTTAGGTTTGGTGCGTCCTTTCACTCATCAATTCCTATGTGAGACCAAATATGTAACTCGTGAATTGTGTCAGCTTACCTGCTTACGATCAATATCTAACCGATTGGTGGAAACTACCTCTTTATTTATGTGCTACTCGGCTGAGGAAAAGTAAAATGCGTATAAAAAAAAAGGAATTAATCCAAACTAGAAGAAAAAGTTCAAGTGGTCTGATGAATCGAAAAATGCTATCAAACCGCTTTGTCTCTGCCTATACCTTCACAAAAATATTAGTGAATACAACATCTTGTAACTAACAAACCTTCTCAATTCCTTACAGGGTTACTGCATCAGCATCGTATGGCGCTGCTACAAGTACCTAACAATGCGAATGCACGCATTACAGTCACCCTTCGTCATATCCACGGACGAAGTGCCACAGTCCCAGTTGGCTCCCTTCACGGCTCCTACAGACTACTCCAGTGTACTACCGGACTATGAAGAAGCAGTGAAACAGACACCACCGCCTTCATACCGAGCGGCTACTCTGTTGGCTAATGGCGATCCGGCTCATACTACTGTTGTAAGTTTTATTTAATTTGTATGTACTGTTGATTGATGGTGTGACGAAAAGCCACAATCCCAGTTGGCTCCTACAGACTACTCGAGTGTACTACCGGACTATGAAGAAGCGGTGAAGCAGACACCACCGCCTTCATACCGAGCGGCTACTCTGTTGGCTAATGGCGATCCTGCTCATACTACTGTTGTAAGTTTTATTTAATTTGTACTGTTGATTAGCCAACAGAGTAGCCGCTCGGTATGAAGGCGGTTCATACCGAGCGGCTACTCTGTTGGCTAATGGCGATCCGGCTCATACTACTGTTGTAAGTTTTATTTAATTTGTACTGTTGATTGATGGTGTGACGAAGTGCCACAATCCCAGTTGGCTCCTACAGACTACTCGAGTGTTCTACCGGACTATGAAGAAGCAGTGAAGCAAACACCACCGCCTTCATACCGAGCGGCTACTCTGTTGGCTAATGGCGATCCGGCTCATACTACTGTTGTAAGTTTTATTTAATTTGTACTGTTGATTGATGGTGTGACGAAGTGCCACAATCCCAGTTGGCTCCTACAGACTACTCGAGTGTTCTACCGGACTATGAAGAAGCGGGGAAGCAGACACCACCGCCTTCATAATGAGCGGCTACTCTGTTGGCTAATGGCGATCCGGCTCGTACTACTGTTGTAAGTTTTATTTACTCGTTTGTGCTGTTGATTAATGGTATGACAAAGTGCCACAATCCCAGTTGGCTCCTACAGACTACTCGAGTGTTCTACCGGACTATGAAGAAGCGGTGAAGCAGACACCACCGCCTTCATAATGAGCGGCTACTCTGTTGGCTAATGGCGATCCGGCTCATACTACTGTTGTAAGTTTTATTTAATTTGTACTGTTGATTGATGGTGTGACGAAGTGCCACAATCCCAGTTGGCTCCTACAGACTACTCGAGTGTTCTACCGGACTATGAAGAAGCGGGGAAGCAGACACCACCGCCTTCATAATGAGCGGCTACTCTGTTGGCTAATGGCGATCCGGCTCGTACTACTGTTGTAAGTTTTATTTACTCGTTTGTGCTGTTGATTAATGGTATGACAAAGTGCCACAATCCCAGTTGGCTCCTACAGACTACTCGAGTGTTCTACCGGACTATGAAGAAGCGGTGAAGCAGACACCACCGCCTTCATAATGAGCGGCTACTCTGTTGGCTAATGGCGATCCGGCTCAAACTACTGTTGTAAGTTTTATTTAATTTGTACTGTTGATTGATGGTGTGACGAAGTGCCACAATCCCAGTTGGCTCCTACAGACTACTCGAGTGTTCTACCGGACTATGAAGAAGCGGTGAAGCAGACACCACCGCCTTCATACCGAGCGGCTACTCTGTTGGCTAATGGCGATCCGGCTCATACTACTGTTGTAAGTTTTATTTAATTTGTACTGTTGATTGATGGTGTGACGAAGTGCCACAATCCCAGTTGGCTCCTACAGACTACTCGAGTGTTCTACCGGACTATGAAGAAGCGGTGAAGCAGACACCACCGCCTTCATACCGAGCGGCTACTCTGTTGGCTAATGGCGATCCGGCTCATACTACTGTTGTAAGTTTTATTTAATTTGTACTGTTGATTGATGGTGTGACGAAGTGCCACAATCCCAGTTGGCTCCTACAGTGTTCTACCGGACTATGAAGAAGCAGTAAAGCAGAGGCGATTCGGCTCGTACTACTGTTGTAAGTATTATTAGTTTGTGTAGCTTCCCAACAGTGAAAGAATTTTTCTCTGGCTCCGAAAATACTGAGCCTATTCAATGCAAACAAACAGTAAAATCGTTATTCTTTTTAATATTAGTATAGATGAATTATTGTCTCGAGTATTTCATAAAATCAGTTGTACTACATTGCTTTGTAAACTTAACACCATTTTTCGTCTTATTAACGCGTTTCCTATTGTCGACAGCAGGAGAGGGCACAGAGCGACACACCAGCCACGCCTCAACCGACCAACACCGTGGTGATTCTACCTCACCAGGGATTGCAGACTAACCTCTGAATCTCACAACCGTTCCTATCGAGAGCCACGAGGATTGATTTCACATAAATATAGCCTTCATCTCCGAAGGGGTAGGCAGAGGCATAGTATACGCCCACATTTCACTTAAAGCTTTTGTCTTTGAGATGTTATACTCACGCTTTTATTTCAGAAGGGGTAGCCAAAAGCATACTATATGCAATCACCATTAGTTTTGGTCGACTCTCACCATTATGTAGAGAATACTACTTCTGCTATATTCTTCTCTAGACAAGACGCTATGGCTATTTGTACGGTATTACAGAAATCAGGCATAAAAGTTGATTTGACAGTTCAGCGGTTTAAAGCGATTTTTCTAGATTGAGATCGAGAATGGAATGCGGTGGAAATTGTTGACAACCTTTAAAAAATGTCCCGAAAGCGTAGACGCAACTTGATCTCCATGATATTAATTCAGATTTTCGTATACAATTTTCAGTTGTAGGAATAGATGACCACTGAAAACAGTTTCTCACTTAAATTTGTATAAATCTGAACACGGAGTGATGGTCGCCTGTCGATGGATCTGGCATTTTGATGCTACAAATAAAAAAATCTTGACAGTCAAATCACATACCACAGAGAATTCCATACAATGGCCTCCTACTACTTGTCACTGTCACTCCCGATAATATCAATATGGCTGCCAAGAACTTTTTGCAATATGGGGACTGTGGTTAAGTTTCGATATTATGTACAAGTAGAAGTAATAATAGTAGTAATAAAAGAATAAAATAAGTAATAATAGAAGGTATTTGAAACATAAATCAATCCTCGATGCTTTCACTTTTCTGTGCTAAACTTATTTATATTTTTAAACACTTGTAAGATATTTTTTTAATTACTTTGTACCACTTTCCTGCAGTGGTACTAGTTTGGGCTGTTCACTGGTAATTATTTTGTGCTGGTGACGTTACTAGTAAATATCGATTAATCAATCAATCAAATCGGTCTGCTGGACGGATGCCTTATAATTTTTGATATAAGATTCTAAAGGTGCATTTTGAATACAGTCAGTACATTGATTATAGGCCGTATACCTATTTTCCTAAGTGTAAAAGAAAAAAAAACATCCATTGAACAGTCCGGGTTAATGTTTTTGACAAGATATCTATATTTACTTACGCTGTTGTAGAAATTTTTTTTATTCTATGCGTATAAAATAAAAAAAAGCTATTAGAATTCACTCAATATATCAACTTCACTATGCACTAACTAATCGATAGTCTTATCGATATTTCCACTATCGTCTCGATAGTTACGACAACACTAGTTAACGTATACTATTATTTATTTTACTTTTTGAATGTACTTTCACTCGAAATTTCATAATATATTTGTGGGAGTTTTTTTTGCCAAATAACCACTAATTTAAAAAAATATATAAATTTGTCATAAATAAAAAGTGCCATTACATTGTAAAAGAAAATTTTATTTTTGTACTTCATGTGATCATTACAAATATAATACCTTTCTAGCTATCAAATTCTTGTACACATTAAGATATTCCGTTATAATATTATGTACTTAGTGGAAGGATTTTGTGATCTTTGAATACGTTTCATATGAAACGTATGTACGACGGGACTTACCGAGGTGGCACTGTAGGCAGTATGGTCGTAGGTCTAAGTCCTGTCATAGATATTAACTTTTTTTTTCCAATATAAATTTATGATCGTTGTTTTATTTTTTTTTGTTTAAAAGGTGTTAAGGCAAGCTGTTATTGCTTTTATTATTAAATAGAATCTAGATCAATTTGTAATAGTAGTTGATCGATAGAATTGGTTTAGATATTTTGTGTACATAATACTGGGCATTGCACTAATATGACACGTAGGCGTGGATTTTATTTTTGCTAAAGAACTGCCGTTGTGCATTTCACATTCCTCTACATAGCAAATATTTTATAGTCATGTTTCATTTCGCTTCGTAAAAAATATTATAAATGCGAATGTTTGTGAGTGTGAATGTGTAGATATCTGGATGTGTTGAACGTATCTGGTCGAAATTTGGTACAGGCATAGATTAGTGTGGAATAATATAGAGGCTACTTTTATTCCGTGATTATTCCCGGGATAAAAAGTAGCCTTTATGTGCTTCCGAAGGAAGAAAGAAAGAAAGAAAAAGAAATTTATTTCACATAGGCATTTACAGATGCTCTTGTAAAACGTCCAGAATACAAATCAAAATCTACCACCAGTTCACAACGCGACCCACCTGAGAAGAACTGGCAAGAAACTCAGCGGGTTATTCTTTTTAGAGCTCTATTTACAAAATGAAGGGAGAACGGGAATAAAATTTCACGCGGGCGGTGCCGCATGCGCCATCTAGTAACTTATAATCGTGCATTACATAGAAGAACTTTATCGTAGACCAAAATAAAGGAGGGGAGGGTAGGAATCGGAATCCCACCACCTACTACACATCCTCTGACGATCATAACAATTTTTCCCACTAATTGTACCGGGGTACAAACTCATTAAAGAAAGTTATATAGGATAGGTAAAAGGTACCTTACTCTCAAGATATTGATTTAAAAATGTATTGCTCCGGTCGAATCAAGAGGAAAGCGCGTAAAGTGCATTTTTAATGTAAAGGTTACCTAGAAATTCAAATATTTGCAGCAAAGATAGTACTTCTGAAAATACGCGAGAATTCGCTGGTCTTTTACAGTTTAATTGGCTTTCAAGTTAAAAAAGCTTCAATTGATTCCTATTTGAGATGCATGAATGGATTGTAACGTGTATACTTCTTGTAAGGCTAATTATATCAAAGTATTTTATTACTAATATAAAATTATAACACCAATTTGAATTTAACAAGCGTGAAGGCTTACATAGGCTTAAATACGTGATAGGCACTATACTATTAACTTGTTGCTTGAAAAAAAGTTGCTATTTAGTGTTACCATAAAGATAATTTAATCCTAAATTGGTACAAATAAGTAACATATTCTAAATGTAGAACATATCTAGTTCAAAATTTAATGTAATATCATAGATATGTGCAAACTTCGTCGCTTATTGTGATGCACAGTGAGTAGTTCACGTTGGCCTAAAATTGTAAGTGAAAATGTCGTCCGTGTTCTGTAGGTAGGTCGCTTTCGTCAACGTTACAGGTGAACCACGTTTATAAGTCGCATCGACAAAGTTCGCCTGCTCAGAAGAGAGCAAGCTAACGCCGATTAGTAACGATTGTCAACGCTGTTGAAACACCGACTTTATAGTGTTACGTTAAGATTGAAAATGCAATAAATCCAGAGAGAAGTGCTATCTCGCTCATTGTTCCTCATTGCACCGCTTTGCTGCGGGCATCGAAAAAGGCGCGCAGACGGCAACCAATAACAAAGGGCCATTTTGGCGCGTCTATGCGGAGCGTTGTGATTGGACAAGATTTTTTCGCGCGTTACAAATGTGAGACTTCTGCGCAGGTACATCGGTGTAACTTATAAACGTGGTACTACTGTATATATGTAATAAAAAATATACTTCTACACCTACCAATATTTTTGAAAATTAAAAGAGTAAAGAGCACAGTTTAAACAAAAATACAGTCAATGTAATAGGTGTCAATTAGAAGAGCTGAGAGCTCAGTTGATAATCCGATTACTGTTTGTTTGTTTGTTTATTTTGTCATGTAATTATCAAAGTGTATTCTTATTATGTAAAATTGTAAAACATTCTTTGGAATAAATCGTCGTACACAACGTATGTTGTTTGGTTTCACTAGTCCTTACCCACTCCCAAAGAAACGCTCCTTTCTACAAATTAAAAAAACCGGCCAAGTGCGAGTTGGACTCGCCCATGAAGGGTTTCGTAGCAGCAAGTAACATAATATAAAAGTTCTTATAGTTCGTTGTAACTTTGATTGATGCTTTAACACGTTCGCAGTGGTAGTGATTTTTCTAACCGAAAATTGCGGTTAATGACGTATTAAAAAAAACTACCAGCTCTATCTCGTTCAAACCAATTTTCGTTGGTAGTTTTTATGGCAATGTACATCATAAATTCTTTTTAGATTTATCATTCTCTTCGTTTAGAAGTAAGGGGTCGGGGGGGGGGGGGGGGGACACATTTTTCGACTTTGGAAGTGTCTCTTGCGCAAACTATTCACTTTAGAAAAAAATGATGCTAGAAACCTCATAACATTTTTGAAGACCTGTCTATAGATTACCGCACACGTATGGGTTAGATGAAAAAAAAAAATTTGAGTTTCAGTTCTGAGTATGGGGACCCCCAAAATTTACTGCTTTTTTTCTAGTTTTATATTAGAATCTTAATGCGGTTTACAGAATACATCTATTTACCAAGTTTCAATAGTATAGGCCTTATAGTTTCGGAGAAAAGTGGCTGTGACACACGGACGGACAGACAGACATGACGAATCTATAAGGGTTCCGTTATTGCCATTTGGCTACGAAACCCTAAAAACCCCTTTCGGAGCAGACTAAGATGAATTTTGGGAGGGACCGGACTGAGTTTCTTGGGGTGTTCTTCTCAGTTTGTAGCATTTCTGAACCCCCAGTAGTCACAAAAATTTTGACAAACCTAAATAGTTTTTAAAAAAATTTAAAATGAATTAAATTTTATTTTACTTTATTTTACGGAATATCACCCGAATCCATAGCCGAGGCTGCGGTGGTAGCCAAAGTCTGCCGGAATCCTGGAATATCCTTTTGAGGAGTTACCCCAAGCGCGAGGCGTAAGACGGATTTAAGACGAACCCCATACTGTAGACGTTCGGAAAAACCGAGACTCCAAACGCAGTGTGAGGATGAGCACCAAAGAGTGTAGTAATAATATAATTACGGGGTGGAAATTTAAAGACTGTAGTTGAAGGTAAATTACTCTTAACATTGATAATGGCAAGTTTTGCTGAAAGGAAACATTCCTTTATTTTCAAAAGTAAAACTGCATTTAAAGATTTTTGGAAAACCACCTGCTTGAGCCGATAATCGAACCTGGGAAATGTGTGAAAATACATCCTGTATTTTATGATACCAACTGAAAGGGTACCTATTTAACACGGAAAAAAATCTTTAAAACAGCATAGTTTTTTTTATACCACTTGAGTGGCAGACTACGCGAGGTATAGGCCGTTCATAGTTAATTTACCTCTAGCGCTGATGTTGGCTTGCATGATTTTCGTGTTACCATACTAAGATTTTGTTTATCCCAGGTACCTTAAAGTTGAAACTTATTTTCTTTTTTGTTGCCGTTTTTCAGGCGCGAATATTATTTGAGATGTGGAAGGAGTAACTTCGCCCTCCTTGGTGATGGTAATGAGTGCCTTTTTTAAATATCCATAACAATATAAACAAAACTTAAGTACAATCATAAAGTATCAGAATCACGTATTTAATAAAGTTATGTATATTGACAATTAGATATTTACACAAAAAAATAATTGTTAGTTAGCACTAACAATTATTTTTAACGTTTACATCTTATAATCTCCCTTAATACGCGGCAAAATGTCTTAAGCTGGCACTCATAGGGGGGACTTTACTGCAATACCAACATACAGAAAACGATCTGTCCGGGACTAGCCTTTGCGAACCACCGCACCGCATACAAAAATATTCTGCTAGTTTTCATAGCGGGTGAAGGGGGAAACACAAAGACATATAAAATTTCATTATATTTAAAAATGTATTAATCGACAAACGCGTAATGGCTGTTGTGTGTTAATTGTTATTGTACAGTCAACTACAATGAAATGTACTAGTTTAACCATATAAAATGATGTACTGATGTACAGTGCTTTTTATAAAGCCAAAAGACCAAATGGTCTATTGGCTTGGCAGAAAACAATGCTTAAGTACCTAAGGCGCATCCTGTGGTTAGATGATCTAAGGTCAGAGGTAAATAAACTGTGAACGGACTATAAACCGCGTGACGTCCTCTAGTACCTACCTACCTATCATTTGAAGTTACAAATTTTGTACACGACTACACCAATAGAAATGTAGGAAAATAAAAACTCTTTATTTTTAAATTAAATCAGCTCAAATTTATTATCGTTTCATACGACTTTTTCATTACTATTTCTGGCACAAACTTTGAACCGAAATTCGCAGGCGTTCCGGAGAAATTTGAAGTTTTCCAATGTTCAAGCAATAATCCTCATCAGGGTACCTTCATAACTCTGGAACCTTTTATGGATTATTTCTGAGATTTGGCAGGTCGTTACGACTATTTCATGACTATTATTTGGAACCTAAACCAATTCGATAGACTTTACCGTTTGCTTGCACCAGAGATGAGGAATAGCTTGACGTTCAAGCCATAATCCTCACTAACCTATAGCTGGCTGTAACGCCGAAACTATAATGCGACTAGGAGTTGCGGCAGCAAGTGTATCAAATCGCATGAGCTGCCGCAACTAAACCGTTAAGTGAAACATTACCTGACTTTCTGGAAATACAACTAATTCAATTAAAAAAAAAAACTATAATGAGACTATTTTTTTACATGTAGGTATGACTATTTATGGCTATTTCATGACTATTTTTTGCGTTGTCAAAATTCGTTTTCATTGAGATTTCAAATATGAGGATTACAGCTTGAAGCACACGTTGTACAGGCGGTAGAACACACACTGAGAGGCAAAGTCTCTCCTGTCACTAAGAGGTTCCACACCACCTGCAAGTATGGGATCGTTGACAACTCTCATAGCTCGCCTTTGCACCGTTTCAAATGGACGAAGCTGGTATTCGGGTGCCCTCGTCCAGAGTCCATGTGCGGCCGCACTTGCGACTTATAACGAAGCAGTGTTTGCGCTGCAGTATAGTACCGTCGCGCCCTGCTGAGCACTCCGAGCTTCTTGGACGCCAGCTTAGCCTTGCCCTCCAAGTGACTGCGGAACTGCACGTCACTGGAGATGTCAACATCAAGTATTCCTATACTTTCAGAGATGGTGAGAGATGTGCCTTGAAATTGCGGTGCCACAGTAAATGGTTTTTTTTTAAAGTAGATATTTTAAATCTAAGGAAGACCAAGTAAAATATGTTTTTATTGGATTGGAAAGCTGCACTATCAAAAGAATAAAACCGGCCAAGTTGGACTCGCCCATGAAGGGTTTCGTATCAGCAAGTACCTACATACTATAAAAGTTCTTATAGTTCGTTGTAACTTTAATTGATGTTTTAACACGTTCGCAGTGGTAGTGATTTTTCTAACCGAAAATTGCGGTTAATGACGTATTAAAAAAAAGCTACCAGCTCTATCTCGTTCAAACCAATTTTCGTTGGTAGTTTTTATGGCAATGTACATCATATGTTCTTTTTAGACTTATCATTTTCTTAGTTTAGGAGTTAGAGGGGGGGGGGGGGACACATTTTTCCACTTTGGAAGTGTCTCTTGCGCAAACTATTCACTTTAGAAAAAAATGACGTTATGAACCTTAATAGCATTTTTGAAGACCTATCTATAGACACCCCAAATGTATGTATTTGATGAAAAAATAAATTTTGAGTTTCAGTTCCGAGTATGGGGGAATACTCGGAACTGAAACTCAAAATTTATTTTTTAACCAAAACTTACAGCTTTTTTTCTAGTTTTATATAAGAATCTTAATGCGGTTTACAAAATACATCTAGTTACCAAGTTGCAATAGCATAGATTTTATAGTTTCGGAGAAAAGTGGCTGTGACACACGGACGGACGGACAGACAGACAGACAGACATGACGAATCTATAAGGGTTCCGTTTATGCCATTTGGCTACGAAACCCTAAAAAAAGAGGATGTTTCATTGAGAACCTCCTACTTTTTTTGAAGTTGGTTGGTTAAGTGAAGAGATATTTAATTATTAGAGATTGAGATATTATTTATTAGAGATATTCCCATTGACAGAAACTAGAACATTTTTTAACCAACTTAAAAAAAAGGAGGCGGTTCTCAATTAGACTGTTTTTTTTTCCTTAAATAGTGAGTAAGCTTTACCTACAATAAAAACATATTTTACTTGGTTTACCTTTAATTTAAAACACTAGGTACCTACGTGTTTAAAAAACTTTCGGTTGGTATCATAAAAAACAGGTGTATTTTTCTCACATCTCCCAAAAATTTTTAAATGCAGTTTTAGTAACAAGACTGCATTTAAACATTTTTGAAAAATCATCTGCTTGAGCCGGGAATCGAACTTGGGAGATGTGGAAAAAAACACCTGTATTTTATGATAGGTACCAACCGAAAGAGTCTTTCTCCCTTTTTGAAAATAAAGGAATGTTTTCCTTTCAGCAAAACTTGCCATTATCAATATTAAGGGTACTTTACCTCCAACTACCGTCTTTAAATTCCACCCTGTATAGGAGATGAGCACCCTGTTGGAGGTGAGCGATGAGTTAACAGAAAGTAGCCGTGAACATTATAGGCAGCAGTAGAACGCATGGAGGTGAAGTCGCGAAGGCGGTTCACACCAACACTGTATGTTATATACTACCCGTTCGCTCTAACTTTGCCGCTGGCGTAGAGGCGTATACCCGATTTTTTAATTATACGAAGTAAATTAACAGTAGCTAATTTCACTTCGTCATAGAAAATAAGCAACATTGTATGAAGAAGTGACATTAGTTGCTGTCAATTTACTTCGTCTAATTAAAAATTCGACTTTAGTATGGAGCCGAGCGGCAAACTTAGAGCGAACGAGCAGTAGGAGCTGTTGATGCTCTAGCTATAACTATCACAGCTCACCTTTGTACTGAGTCCAATGGGCGCAGCTAAATTTCGCGTGTCCTAGTCCAAAGTCTGACGGCAGTGCACATGCATGTGCGGCAACTTGACTTACAAAGAAGCAGTGTTTGCGCCTCATTAAAGTGGGTACCGTCGCGCCCTGTTGACAACTCCGAGCTTTTTGGGCGTCAGCTTGGCCGTGTCCCCGAAATGACTAGGGTAGGTACCTACTCGAACGCAACTAGTCACCTCAACTCCATAGGAGATATAGAGAGATGTGCTCCGAAATAGTGGCGTACCTAACATTTAATAGGTTTTCTTCGCGGTGAATACACAAAATTCAGTCTTGGTAGAGTCAAGTTGGACATCGTCCACCACAATCGGTCACTTTTGTGAGCCTCGATTTTAGATACCTACGCCCTTGGAAGTATGTCCCAATCCCAATTCGTAAGAAGCTAGACCTAGTCAAAGGCCTAATAGATTTCGAGGCTCTGCGCTTCCACAGACCTCGGATGGGGCCACCTGCGGAATCCAGACTACAGGTAGGGGGCGTCAGCATTGGCATCGAGCCCTCGATGAAGTATCTGGGGCTCGTACTCGATGGCCGGTGGAACTTCGGACATCATTTCCGAAGTTTGGTCCCAAAACTGAGGGGAGCATCGGCCGCACTGGCGCGGCTGATGCCCAACATCAAGGGACCCAACGCTCCCTACAGGAGACTGTACCTGGGGATCGTGCGAAGCATGGCTCTATACGGAGCTCCTGTATGGGCGGAAACCCTGACGGCCAGCAATGTGGCTAGATTGCTGAGCCCGCAGAGAGCGATGGCCATCAGGGTGATAAGGGGATACCGCACGATCTCCGGTGAGGCGGCATGTCTACTAGCCGGCACCCCTCCATGGGACCTGGAAGCGAGAGCCCTTGCGTCACTGTTCAGATGGCGCAAGGAGGCGCTGGAGCGGGGCCAAATGCCCGCTTATCGAGAAATCGAGGCCCAGCGGTCCCTACTCCACCAGGAAACCGTGGAGACTTGGAAGGTGCGACTTGAGAAACCAAAGGGGGGATTCGCCACAATCGCGGCCGTCAGACCGGTCATGGACGAGTGGCTGGAGAGGAGACACGGTGCTCTCTCCTACCGGTTGACACAGATGCTTGCCGGGCACGGCAGCTTCGGTAGGTACCTGTGGCGGAAACACCGGGAAACCACGGCCGAGTGTCAGCACTGCGAGGACCGCAGCGATGACACGGCGCTTCACACACTGGTGGAGTGCATGGCGTGGGCGCAACAGCGCCAGGTCCTCGTAGTGGGTCTGGACGTGGACACTCTCTCGCTCGAGACCAAGGTGCGAGCCATGCTCTCCAGCGGGAGTAAGTGGGACTGCGCCGCCTCCTTCTGCGAGCAGGTCATGCTCGTGAAGGAGGCGGCGGGACGGGTACGGGAGAGAACTCTCCCACCCGAGTTCCGCCGTCTTCGCCGAGGACTATCGGCCACCATGACCGGGGGCCTGAGGACGGTGACAGGGCGGCTCACCGTCCTTACAGAAGCAGGCCCATGACGGCAGCGTGACGTGAGCAACTCACGCACGCCCCCCTTAGAAGCGGGATCACACCCGAAACCCCCCAAAGACACGGGATAACACCCGAACCACCCCCTGGGCGAGGCCGCAGTAGCGGCCGTGGGTCTGTTGGGAGTCCTGGGACATCCTTCCGAGGGCTTACCTGGGGCTCCCATTGCTCCCAACCATAGGCTGTTGGGCGTGACGTGAGGTTTTTTAGTCGGTAGGAGTCCGGCACAACATCCATGAGGATTTTCCCTCACGTTAAACAAAAAAAAAAGGCCTAATAGATATCGTGGCCCAGTACTAGATCCCTAATCTTACTCTCGATAGTCGTCGCTCAGTGGTGTGTGAGGTACACGAGAAGATCGTCAGTCTAGCGACCGTGACGGAAACCGGTCAGCTACAGCATAGCTTGCAGCCGGCGTACAAGGCATGACATCCGTCGGGATTTCACTTGACGAAAAACACTTTATTTACGATTTGAAAATTTTTAGAAATTTTAGATTTTTTTTTTGTTTTACGTGAGGGAAAATCCTCATGAATGCTATGCCGGACTCCTAAGTCCTACGGACTAAAAAACCTCACGTTTCCTGTTAACAGCCTACGGTTATGAGCCGCGGGTAAGCCTTCGGAAGGATACGCCAGGACCTTAGAAATGGTTAATTATATTGGGGAAAGTGTTTAACTTCCATACTACGCATAGCTACGCAGATCAAATACGTGGCGTGAGGTAGGTAACTTGTGTCGCATAAAACACAAAAAAATCATTGTCACCTTAGTGCATTCTCCATTGTTTCCGAACTCTGCCTGAAATTGGGGCGCTAGCTGCACGTATCGTTTGGATTTTGATTTTCGGCATCAGAAAAACGACTTCCGATGCCGGACTTTATCATCGGATGAACTTCCAACACGGTAAAAGCGAGCAAATGCATCGCTCGCAAGTATGTCGCTTGATCGAAGCTTTGAAACGTGGGTATACATGATGGAGCTGATGTTTCGGAAATGATTATGATAAATTGGACATGCGGAGTCTGCCTTAATCTCGTAATATTTTGAACACTCAAAAACATCAATGGATGGAATAAAACCAAATACGTATGGCACCTACATCTGCACTGCTATGCATCTATGCAATGCTCTAACTTGGTGCTCTAACTAACGTCCCTACTAAAACGGTGGGCAAATAGTTTCTCGGGACGCGGAGGTGGGTAGTGTAGGTAGTTGTGTGCCCACTAAAAGCCATGATATTGCGTAACCATGAGTAGGTAATAAAATTACACATTTTACTCACATACATTTCTGTATAAAGCCTTTACGTTATTGCACCTGTCACGTAAAAGCTTATACATAGGTATGAAATAAGTTCAATGCCCCTCTCTATTTGTCACTAAGTAGGGTACATACTTACTTAATCACAAACATCAAGGAAAGGCCGGTTTACTATTGTAGCTTATGGTCACATCGAGAAACAGTCATGAATGTCATGATTTACAAACAATACCATTGCACATGCGCGCATAATTTGCCGGGCGGTGGGTTTTCTGTGAAACTACGGCTTGTGATCGGACATTGGCAGCCGCGGCGTGCCGGGACGCGCGCCGGTTGTGCATTCTCTATTTATATCGATGTCCTCCCCCGCCCCACTTGGCGCATGCGCTATGTGCATCTGCAAACGACGAAAGTGAAAATTGCACATCATGATACACCTGGTGCAAGGCACCGGTATCAAAGGATATTGCTGCATTCGTACAATTAATTAGCAGCTTGAGGCGACCGACCATCCGCTGGTGTGTAGTGCGCAGTGAGGATGGCCATCGCCCACACGGTGACGACCTTTGTCAGCACTGCGGCATTTTTGCGTCACATGTCAGCTGTTTCGCCGACAAGGAGTGCGCCGTTGTGACGTTTCCGTCGAGTCGCGTGTTGTGGCCCAGCGACGCGATGGCGTCCACTATGCAGCTTGAGTTTACGCAGGCAATGACCGATTTCAAGACAATGTTTCCAGACATGGACGACGATGTTATCGAAGCCGTATTACGCGCTAACCAAGGCGCGGTAGATGCAACTATTGATCAACTTTTAGCGATGAGCACTGACAATCAGAACGAACGATTGCGATTGGAAATGGAACGCGTAGAAGGCAGTACACCATCTCGCCGTAAAGACCGGCGTTCGGCCTGCAGAACGGCAGACGGCGATGACAATGACACTACAGCACTTGTGTGAGTAATAGCCGCAGTACCTATCTAAACATTTATTATTTTGAACAATGGATGGTCCAGTTTCATCACAAACATTACACAAGCATGATGCGTAAGCTATTGTATTGGCACTAATACAATTATTACGTTGTGCACATTAATTGATATAATGATATTGTCATCTACACCGGTAGATCCCACTGACTATTGAGGCAACAGGTTAGCATGACTAGCAAGTATTTTCTACTAATCCCTAAATGGGGTAGGGAAATTGATGCACCGCGTGTACCTATTATGGGGTAAATATTCTTAAATTATATCTTTTGATTAGAGTAATGGTTGAGAAATGGGTGACCAGGACCGTATCTATATTTGCAATTTAATATTTACGTTCTGTGACAGACACCGATCTCTAATCTGAACTGTTAACAAAAGTACCTAAAGTCAGCGTAGGTACTAACTTCGCATAGCCCTTTAGAGTAAAGCTCCCAATTATTTAGTGTTAAATGTCTTTTGTATTTTTTTATATTAGTAGGTACTTTAGCACCGTTATGCTCCAAATAATCGTGAGTGGAGAGCACCAAATCTCTCAAAAATGTTAAGGGAATATGCGGAAAAAAAATTAACACTGTCCTTGCACCTTTTGTTGGACTGGCCACATTTGCAGAAAAACCGACGGTCGATGGAGCAAACAAGTTCTAGAGTGGAGACCACCAATCGTTGGGCTAAGACGTCCATCAGTACACTAAATGATGCAAAAGCCGATGGACCTAGAAAAGATCGCAGGCACAGACATGATGCAGAAAGCGCAGGACTGTGTGTTGTAGCGTAAATTGGAAGAGGCCTACATTCAGCACTGGACTGCCTTAGGCTGATTTGATTGATATCACTTTGATTCAAAGTCACTCTACAACTTAGGTGTTTCATAATTTGGTATTAAAATAGAATATTATTTACAGAGACGTCGATGACGAATCAATTCCATTAGCAACTAGAAGAAAATGGGTCCCTCGGATGTTAGGACCACTTCCACCGACGTTTTTACGAATACCACCTGGCACGGACGCCAGAATAGATCTCAGCTTGGAGATGGATGATGACCGTATAGCCACGTACTTGCAAAATGAAGAGTTTATGGCTGAGCTGCGGTGGAACCAAGAATTTATGGCAGCTTTGGA
Source organism: Miltochrista miniata (assembly GCA_933228765.1). Lineage (NCBI taxonomy): Eukaryota > Metazoa > Arthropoda > Insecta > Lepidoptera > Erebidae > Miltochrista > Miltochrista miniata. The sequence continues at coordinate 15,212,549 of OW121757.1, read as the reverse complement.
CAGTGAACAAGGTCAGAAGACTAAGGGTCATGATGATGAAGCAGATTTTAAAGAGAGACTGAAGAACATGGGCAAATGTAAGTATTTTTTTAAAAAGTATCCTCTAGCCCTCGGTAGGCTTACATAACTTGTTAGACTTCGGAGTGAGTCGCATGGTTCAATGTTATTTAAAGTACGCAAAACAGCAACAGGAACAGCGAACTTACGGACAAGAAAGAATTTTCCAAATTGATCCACCGTTTTTGACAAATCGTAAAAAATATGAAATGATAACGTCGGCCTTTTTATAAGTTTGTATTCGGTCATAAAATCCGCTTTCTGGTACTTAGGTAAATAATGTAGGTACCTACCTACAATTATTTTAGCCGTCACATTTACGCTACGGTATTAGGTCTTTCACTACCATATTTTATTAGGGTTCTGTAGTAAATAGTAATCCTTATTGTTCATCGTTCCATTCGTGTGTCCGCCACACCCTGAAGATTAGAGTAGGTACTAGAAAGCAGTAATTTTCCATAGATATAGGTACTACATACCTACTACATTATGTCACACTAAAAAGTGATTCATATGAAAACTGTGGTAAAATCACATCAAGTAGAGCCGCAGTTTGCTTTTTTCTGTACTCCAAGGTGTGTTTTCAAAATACATATAGGTACCTAGTAGATTTGCCAAAACCATTATTTGATTCTGCTTTGCCACACTAGTCTCTAGTCTATCGGGTAAAAAGAAATGTAAACTTTTTATGCAGCCGCGGAAAGCTCTACATTGTACGCACATGTTTTAGCACAGTGTTGCCAACTTAACGGATTTTCCGTCAGATCTAACGGATTTGGGGTCGCCTTTGACGGGAACAAATGCCTTTTAACGGCTAGCGGATTTTGTTGACGGAAAATTTTTATTTCTAACGTTATGCTAAATTTGCATAATATCCAATTTAATAAAAATAATACTCCATAAATATGAACGCAGCCATTATTTTTTATGTTGGTAATATCCAACTGTATCTGCTAGGATTAAAGGACCTGTATTCATGTCCGATAAATACACTATAAAAAAAAAGTTATCGAAAAACTTCCTTCCCGCGCTCACCAGATGATCCGCGGGCGCGATTAGAAAAAAGTAGCAAAACATTTTCAGTCAAGTTACATTACAATTGATGAATTAGATTTTGATTTGATTAAATTTTGTTAGATTCACGTTAGTAGTTATCCAATTCAGTAAAATAGTAGTTTTCTTTTGTGTTTATTTCTGATAAATTTCAACGATGCCTAAAGTGGGATATAAACAAAAATTTCGTAGTGAGTGGCTACAAGATAACTTATTGAAAGATTGGTTAATTAAGAAAGAAGACAGCTCAGGAGAAATATTTCCCGAATGCAAGTTTTGTCGGTGCATAGTGAGTAAAAACAACAAGTATTCAGATCTAAAATTGCACGCAAATTCCACCAAGCACATAAACAACAGTAAAATGTTAGCACCATCACGACAAAGAGTTATTGAATTTCCTGTTAAAAATACCGACAAAACGAAATCTTGTGAGGCCTATACTTCGCTTTTTATTGCAGAGCATTCTAGCATAATGACAGTAGACCATTTAGAATCACTTTTAAAAAAGATTTGTGATGATTCTAAGGGCATCAAAGATATGCACCTGCATCGAACGAAGTGTTCTCATATAATAAAAAACATCTTAAGTCCACACTTTAAAGATGACCTGAAGTTAGATATTGGAGATGGCAAATTCAGTTTACTTTTAGACGAGTCAACTGATATAAGTGTCATCAAATACCTTGGTATTGTAATAATTTATTATAGCCTCAAAAGAAAACACATCACAACAACATTTTTAAAACTGGCGCCCTTAACGGCATGTACGGCAGATGGCATAGTCGGCGCAGTTAAGGAAACCCTATACGAATTCGATTTAAATTTTAAAAATTTAATTGGCATTGGTACCGACAATGCCAGTGTAATGACAGGTGTCAATAATGGCGTTCATGCAAAATTAAAAATAGACATTCCTGCATTAGTCTTGGTTCGCTGTGTGTGCCACTCCGTACAACTAGCTGTTTCCCATGCCATGGAGGGTACATTGCCTCGAAATCTGGAATATATAGTTTCTGAAACCTATAACTGGTTTGCACAATCTTCGTCAAGACAATTAGAATATAAAAACTTATACAGCACTATTAACGATGGCCACGAACCGAGAAAAATTGTACGGGCCTGTCAAACACGATGGCTATCAATTCATTCTGCTGTTGATCGAATTTTGAAGCAGTGGTTTGAACTAAAAAGTCATTTTGAAATATCTCGGCGCAACTATACCGCCGAGATATTATACAACATGTACAAAGATGGGAGTAATTTGGCATTACTTAGATTTTTATGCCCCATTTTAGAAGAACTGCAAAGAGTTAACAAAGCCTTTGAAGCGAAAAATGCTGATCCCTGTAAATTATTTACAGACATATGCACCCTCATAAGTTTTCTGACTTCAAAAATAATCTTACCACGTCCAAACATCGATCCTCTAACCATAAATGTCGAAGATTATTTGGACCCAAAGCCGTATCTTGGATATGGATTTGAATCAAAAATTCGTGAGATGAGGGAAAGCAATTATATAAGTGAACAGGCTGAAAATGAGCTTCGTAAAAGATGTATACATTTTTTAGTCAAATTAATACAACAACTACGATCAAGGTAGGTATATTAGTTAATGTATAAATTTAATATCAAGTTACTAACGTACCTATTAATAAATTTCATTTTTCTTTGTTCTAGATTACCTGAAAATATTGATATTTTACAGAAAACATATTTGCTTTCGTACACCAACGTATTGAAGGTCCATAAAGAGTCTTTAACCCCCTTACTGAATTATTTCCACTATCCATCTGACGAGATATCCCTAATAGAGACTCAATGGAATGCGATCAACTATACAAAATGGAAAAGTGAGGGGACCATTGAATTTTGGTCAGAAGTGAAGGCGTATGAGGACGCAACTGGGACCAATCCTTTTAGAGAGTTATGCGATTTTGTCTTTTCAGTTTTATTACTACCGTACTCAAATGCCGAGGTAGAAAGAGTATTTAGCGTCATGAACGGTGTAAAATCGAAACTACGAAATAAAATGGCAGAAAATATGGTTAATGCAGTTTTAAACATAAGATCAGGTTTGAAGAGGAATAATAAAACCTGTTATTCTTATGATTTACCAAACGAAGTCGTAGCTATGGTAGGAACTATGCAAACCTATAATAGGCCTTCAACATCTACGGCTCCCATAGATGCGGCTACGACAACGGCACTGGATACGGACCCGGAATGTGATGTGTTCGATTTTGTATTTTAATAATACACATACATAATTGGAACTAAATTTGTATAATTATCTACTTATTAAAGAAATGCTTTTACTGTTATTTGACGGATTTTATTAACGGAACAAAAAAGAAATTTAACGGATTTTTGACGGAAAATACGACAGGCACAGCGGAATTTTGTATTCACAAGTTGGCAACACTGTTTTAGCATCGTCCTCTATTAGGTTACAAGTTAAGCCGGAAGGAGTCGTATCACCTGTCACCTAATGTCATTATGAGGTATGTACTACGGAAACTCCAGACTTAAGTTTATCCGCTCTATCTATCTCCCCTCGTGTTCTCATTGCAGTGCATTTAAATCTAATTAAATACTTACTTCGATAGAGATAAAATTTCGATAAAAATAAAGAAGCGCGGATGGAGCAAACGGGTTCTAGAGTGAAGACTGCGACTTGGCCAACGTGGGGTACGAGTATGACGTCCACCCGCCAGATGGACCAACGACCTAGAAAAGGTGGAACTGAATGCTAAAGGCGCAAGACCGTGGTGAGCCTGGAACGTTAGTCCGAAACTCAATTGTTCGAATAATCTATTGACAGAATCATTTTTGGCAGACGTCTCCTTTCATAGAAAGCACGGTTGGCAGAAACCACTACTCGTAGAAAGCACGTGGCGTAAACTGGGAGAGGCCTACGTTATACTGTGCCTACGTCCAGCAGTGAACTGCTATTATACTGATTTGATTCATTGATCGATAGAGATATATACCTACATTCTGTGCATAGTTGTTCTATTATATCTATAATTTTCATAAAGCTTAAAGTTCCAACACTTACTTACACAGTCCATTACCGTACCTAAACGTACCGGTAACATTATTCTCTGCCTCTCATGTACCGTATTCATAAGTATTATGTTCGAGATGATAATTACCAATAATAAGCGGTCCATCTCTTTGCGTAGACTTTACTAGAACGTTTAGTGACTTCAATATTATTAAAATCATTAACGGTGATTGTGATATTTAATGAATTTGTGATTACGGTGATTGAGATTCCTTACATAACTGCTGTTCTTAAAGATTATGACTGTAAAATGATAGTATTGGCTAATAGACAACCAATCTATGTTACTACCGATACCGACGGAACTGCCCCACTAGGAAGTTTCAGTTAGGTTAGAGTAAAATTAAAATTGCATTTTTTTTAACGTGAGGGAAAATCCTTATAAATGTTATGCCGGACTCCTGCTGACTAAAAAACCTCCTGTAACGCCCAACAGCCTATGGTTGGGAGCACCGGGTAAGCCCAGGACTCCCAACGAAACTAAAATTGCATTAGGAATATTTTAATTTGTAGAGAAACCGTTGAATGAAGGTATAGGATTTAGCGTAGGCGGGAACACGGAAAGGGGTAGGGAGTTCAGACGGTAGATAAAATTTTACATAGGTACATACACAGCATCACAATGTTCAAATTTGTACTAAATTTAGGAAACTGTTTCTTATATTCTTATCTGTATTAAAATGTAAATTCTTAACCAAATTCAAGTACCTAATGTCATCAAAACGTCTGATGCTGCCTCTGACAATATTAGAAGTTGAAACGCAATCAACTCAAAATCAATACGAAATGTTTAGTTATATACGGTTGTAATACTTAGGTACTTTATGTCTAAATCTGGGTAACCCAATTAGTTATGGAACAGATAGAGGTCTGTTTTCAAGGAGTAAATGTAGTGAGTTTTCGGTTGGAATTCATATATTTTAATACAATTTTTACTAATGCATGGAGAGGTGTAAGAGAAAGGTTTATGTGTAAAATATAATGCGGGAGACACGCGGGCGTTCATTATTAATTTTACAAAGAATAAGCCCAGTAATCAGCTAACTCAAATGTATATCATTACAGTTATAATTAAGTTTATGTAGATATAATTTTATTTACCAGAGAAAGTCAAATAAAAAAGAAATGATAGCAAGAATAAATGAACGAGCTTGAGTAAGAGGCAACGCTTAGGCCTCAAACTAGATGTCCGCGGTGAGTGGGGCGGCGGCGATTCCGGCAAGAGCGGGGCGCCAGAGTACAAGAGAGTAAGGTGGCACTGCGCTCTCGCACACATTCAAACGCTCGGTGCGTTTGTTATCAGTGGTTCGAAGCCATAGAGCAACACGATTTATGATTTCTGTCGGTAGGGAAGACGCCATACAGAAACTTCCCCTATGTAAAATCGAACCCCTAAAGGAGTACCTACGCTTATACGCACATATTTATAAGAAATAAATATGTGTGTGTGTGTGTGTGTCAGAAATTATGAGTGTAGTGTTTTAATTGTTTTGTGTAGGTTCCATAGTGACAGCCGGTTGCTATTGTAGTGCTGTAAATGATTACAATTTCCCCCCACAACATATGACAGACAGATATGTATAGAGCAAACATGATAAGGCTACTTCCCTAGTCCTAGTGGCGTTGCTTTATTGTTCGACGTTCCCTACCCTCCTGGGCGCCGATTCTCGACCACACGACGTGAATGCGTGGACGCAAATTTACGGGTGAAACGTCGTCCGTCTCATGTTCGCCGTTCCTAAATATGAGACAGGCGACGCGTCACCCGCCGATTTCCGTCCACGCATTCATGTCGTGTGAAGCGAGAATCGGTGCCCTGTACTCGTGGGCCGCGCTTACCCCGCAAACGCTGTCGCGTGTAGCCCCGCTCGCCATCCACTTGGTGGCCTAATATGAACGTGTTAATTACGTAAATGTGTGTGCACGTGTTTGGTAATCAATCTGTGTAGAAGATAATAATGAATTGGATTAGTAATTGAGATATTGAGACCTGTCACGTTATATGTGCAAAAAACAACAGATAATCTGCATATTGATGGACAGATAGATACTTATTGTAAGTGCAATATTGATTAATATGGTAATTTCTTTTGTAATGGAACTGAATCACGAGCTGTAAGCCGTGACAGCTAATTTGATACTATAACTGTACCTACAGCAATTTCATTATGCTGCCATAGCGTACCTATACAGATAGGTACAACAGAATATGACTGGTCAAACCATTTCCGAGTGTTTCCACTCTTCGGAAGTAAAGTTGATCCCGATTGCCTTAGGGCGACTGACTTGAAAATTTTCAACAGCGGGCATTAACAATCTGCGCCAGTCCATTTCAACACGACAATAGGCTCACCAATATTATGTGGGACAGAAACTGTGGAAAGTGGGCGTATGCTATGCCTCTGACTATCCTTTAGGGAATAAAGGCGTATCTTTATGTATGTATGGTTAAAGCAATATATACCTACTAATAATAGTCAATGACTAAAATTCATATTTCCTGCACCCACTTAGAACCAATAATAAAAAATACTCATTAGTTTTGTACTAATTTGAAAAGCCGGCGCTAATTTCAACTTTACATCAGCCGAGCAATGAATATCTGAAATACTCGTAGAATAACTTTAAAAAACGATATGAAAAATTTACTCCAAGTTAAAAAAAAATCGTAATCTTTTAGTTATTTTGGTGTTACATACACGATCAACGTAGATTGGTTCACAAATGATTGTAATTAAAATTTTATACAGTTGGTAATATTTATACGTTAGTAATCTAAAATAATAATCTAATTATGCAATTTCATTATCCATTTGCGATTTTATAGTAATCCATTGTGAGATAATAAAATTAATTGTATTGTAAAAGAAGAACGCGTGCGATGTAAGATATGCAAATGTGCATCAGACCGAACGCGATGTTAGATTGAATCCAGTCCGTTAGAAATACCAAACACACAAAAAATAAAGAAAAGTTACGCTGACTACTTATGTATGTAGGTATGTTTTCAGATGCCACTTCCAAACCATTTTATTGCAGGGAAAGTAAGGGAAATAATTATTTCTGAAAGAAATTTAAGGCGTCAGTTACATTTACATAATATATCAAGCTATAAATAATACCTTTTCGCTTCAAACAACTCCAGCTTTAACATAGTGACTGTAAGTAGCCTCGTCACGTACTACTACTTACTACGTTCTCATTTGAACATTCAAATGGGTTTTATCTAAAAATAACTAGTGTATAATATAATATAAACCCTTTTTCACTGACGGGAGCCCCCAATTATAACCTACGACTCGGTAAACCTGTGAAGGTAGCTCGGAACTAGGAGTCCAGGGAAAGTTGCCCTGCCCTATTAGACAAGTGTAAATCGCAAACGAAAGGATAGAGTATTATACCAATCAAACCGAAGCTCATATGACGCGCGCGCTGCGGGCGGCGCGGCGGGCTCACGAGCTTGGGTGTGATTCGTCGATATATTCTATCCTTTCGTTTGCTATTTACGCTTGTGCCACTTGTCTAAAGGGGCTGTTACGCTAACCCCTGCAGCAGGCTAAGATTATCTGCTTCCAACGAATAAACCCTTCAATTGAGTAGGATAGATATCTGTTTTTTTTTATTTGAAAACCCTCCTGGACGCTATGTCGGACTCTTATCCACTAAAACCACACGTGCCCTACCACTGTCTACGGATGGGACCCCCGGTTAAGCCCTTGTAGCATATCCCAGGATAAAAAGAGAACTAGATGGTGAAGAAATTGTATACCGAAGCCTTGAATGGTTTTATTACGTCATTTGTCTTATTTTGGCCATTACCTCACTTTTCAAGATTATGTTTTCACTTCAATGCCTTTGTGTGCCTTTGTGTTACTAGGTTAGTCGTCCTGGCAAGTTGCCATCAGGCACCCTCCAATGTCCCTGAACTATAAAATTTTATTATTGTCTATGTTATAGCTTATTGCTGCCAAAATTTCACTGGCATACATACCTATTTAAGAATGTAGCCTAGCTTATTCAGCATATTTGGGTAATGTATACCTATAGGTATAGGTATTTAGATTGTTATTCATGACATTTAAGTAATAGCAAACTATTATTTAGCTAATAGGTAGCTGCTTTAGATTAGAATTTAGGTTGATTGTAGTTGTATCTTTCTAACGCCTCCAATTTATCTTTCGATTAATTTCGATGAATGTTCCTAGACAATTTCATATATTCCTGGGTCTGTGTCTTTAATAATTAGGACCCGCCAAGGGCCAGCAATGGGATTGAAGGTGACGGAAATCCCAGATAGAGATCCGAGCAGCACCTATCTTGTTCTGTTGTAATATGTATCGTAAAAAGTTATTAATTCATGTAACCTTTTCACAGTGTCTCGCAAGAAATTCGCGCAATTCTCAAAAATGTTCACCTCAGTGCGAGGTGGGTCGCGGCGCACAGGTGGCAGCCAGCGAGCACCCCCACGCGGTCCCCCCGACAGCCTACTCCTCGAGGAGGAACACAGTGATGACGAGGATCGACCACATACCCACAAAGTGTAAAACATGCGGAGCTTTAATACGGATTGCCTTAAAGGACAGTGACAAGGTGACGGATAAGACTGGGACTGTTTTGTATATTTAGGAATGGGATACGATTGATATTTATAAGTCTATTATAATATCTGGAGGGATTCGTGTTACATTTTATAATAGATAGGTACCACGATATTCGTTACTGAGTTCAAATAAAATGTACCACGGATTCTTCCATCTGTTAAATACTTGACACTGTTTTAGATTGTAAGTACACTTGAGCTCGTACGCACAGCGATTATTTTCCGATCGATGTTCTGTGACAACATAGCATGGCATAGGATAGGACTATCCGCATCGGCAATAATAATATCTCGAGAAAATGATATTGGATCGCCGAAAATAATTCACAAGAATAATATCCGTGTTGAAAATGCTGTGCGTATGAGCTCTTATAGAATGTATTAGTGAATTTACTGTGTTGATGTTACAGATATAAATATAATTATTATTATAAATTGGAACATCGGCGAGCAATATCTTCCTTAACCACCAAAACTATAAGTTTCGAGCTTTATTTACCTAGCTACATGAAACTGTCTACTTAATATTTTCTCTTCATTCATTATTTTTCATCAATTTTCTAGCTTTCATCAAAAGACTCACCTATAAAATATAAATTACCGACCTATCTACATAATGGTATTATTATCATATCTACGTAATGGTTTCATAATTATATTCGAGTCAATTACATTATTGGTCTATCAATATAAACATACCTTCCTACCTAAAGCCTTATTATTTTGGTTTTTGGAGTTTCAAAGTTACAGATGTTTTAAAGTAAGGCTGAGCAAAAAATAATAAACATCATAGCTATATAATCTAAATAACATACCCGTTGATTACACTACTTCTTAAGGGAGAGGTGGCATCTTAATTTATTTACCGATAACTTTTTAGGTCAAATATTTATAGTTAAATTATTATTTAATTAGATTACCAACAATGCCTATGCTGTCTGTGCTATTAGCCATAGTAATTATAGAAGACACAAATACGAGTATCTGGTTAGTAGGTACCTTATAAAATATTTTAAAATTCCTTATTAATAACAGCAGCAAAGATTTAGTTAGCATTTAGTTTTATCCTGGTATAGTTCGGGCTCTTGTTTCATACCTAGTTCGGTCTGATATTTTATAGTTCGGCCTGTTATTTTATAGGTCAACCTGTTATTATATAGTTAAGCTTGGTATTTTGTCGTCATAACTCGCTTTAATTAGACCCGTTTTAGTTCAAAGTCAACAGCCTTTATTAGGAATCAAAGATTGATAAATCTTAACTATCTATTTATAGATTTTAGACATTAGTTTGTAATTGTTCTACCTTCTAATTAACAACATTAAGTTGGCTCAGAAAACTCATTAGACTATTGCTACTTAGGTACTTATTAATTTCGCCAAATGATGAAATGAAATTACTTTCATTTGTATAGGAGCTTCCTTAATCCCCTCTTTTATTTTAGATTTTAGTTTTTTTTTGTTATAGCGGCAACATGCATCTGTAAAAATTTCAGCTCTCTAGCTACAGACAGACAGACAGACTGAGACGGCGAAGTCTCATGAATAGAGTTCCGTTTTTACGCTTTGGGTGCGGAACCCTAAAAAGACATTTGCTATCTAGTATTGTTATACATAAATATGAAAAATAATTCTACATTACATAAACATTTTTTTTTCAATATTGGATACTTATATTAACACTAGAAGCCGTCTATACATTTCGAACGTTTTGATTTAAAACCCACACACATATTTTAAAAACGGCCAAGTGCGAGTCGGAGTCACGCACGGAGGGTTTCGAACCAAAACATCAACAAAAGTCACCCCCTTAAATAGGTATTATTAATCTGATTTTAGTATATGTTGATTTTGTGGCAGCAGAAATAGGTACATCATTTGGTAAAATTTCAGTACTCTAGCTATAACGGTTCCTGAGATACAGCCTTATGACGGACATACAGACAGACGGATGGCGAAGTTTCATGAATAGGGTCCCGTTTTTTTCCCTTTGGGTGCGGAACCCTAAAAATTAATATATTAAAGTAGAATTTTTAATTAGACGAAGTAAAGTGACAGCAACTAATGTCACTTCTTCATAGAAATTAAGCAACATTGTATGAAGAAGTGACATTAGTTGTTGTCACTTTACTTCGTCTAATTAAAAATTCGACTATAGGTATGAATTACTCGTGTGTTTTTTATAATAGTTATGTCATGTCTATAGTATGAAATCACTGTTTTTATTTTTGTTTGTAATATTAAAAACTGCATTCGTGAAAGTGTTTCAAAATACCGGTTTAATGTTCTAAGATTATAAATTACTTTGCCAACAATGTACCTAACTGTTTAAAATTATTTAAGTAGGTAAGTACCAACAGTGATTTTTAGGCTTGGTAATAATTGTAAGTGATAAATTGATTAAATCAATTAGGTAATTTATTTTTATATTATTTGTGTCCGAATTAACATTGGTCGTTGACTTTTAATTGTAAATATACATTCTATAGTTTTATAATAATTTACTATTATTTTTGAAATGAGCGCGGTGAAAGAATTATGCTTATTTAAAACTTTTATATGATACCTACTACGATCCCATTAAATTCATTCCCATAGATTTTATTGAGTTTTAATAGCTATACATAGATTGCCATTAATGACTAGTACCAACTTATAACCAAAGGAGATATTTGTAAGTAGATAATGTATTAAAATTATACTTAACGTCAATTTCGAATAGCAGTCCATGAATTCCTCATTGGTAGCTTTTCGTTATATTGCATGTATGTTCGGTGGGCTATTATGGAAATGTTCGTTTCGAATAGTTATTTGTAATACGCAGTTGATGTAAAAAAAAGTGTGTGTGCGTGTAACCTTTACGCGCGATTGAAGTAAAACTTCTATGCCATTGACGGCATCAAATGTTATATTAATATCATTCATTCGAATTTTGAATAGCGGAAACTACGTTTTCGCTATTCAAAAGTCAAATAGCGTTACTTCCGTCAGAAAAAAAAATCTGAGTTACCTACTCCCTAGGTCGCGCCTAAAGAAGTTTTACTTCAAAAAAGTGTGTGCGTGTAACCTTTACGCGCGATTGAAGTAAAACTTCTTTGCCATTGACGACATGGACTTACTCCCAGGTCGCTCCTAAAGAAGTTTTACTTCAAAAATATTACAAATACTATCATAATTTTCATGTCGGTATTTTAAGTTACGAGTTTTTCGGTAGACCGTAGTGAAATTGCGTTGAATGTGGCATATAATATTCTATAAGTAAAGTGACAAAATGAAGTCTAAATAATTCAATTGTAAATAATACGAAGATACAGTTTATAAGCTGACGAGAATGGTATTTTGACATTTATGTATGTAATATTTATAAGTTGTAATCATTTTAATAATCTTAATGTATTATTATTTTTTTAAATGTTTATAAGCTAAGCCTGTACCTATTTATGTAACGCTAGTTAGGAGTATAGATATGGGCAATGTTGTGAGCTAATTTCTTATGCTATTATAATAAAGATACCTATTTATGATTCTGGGTTATATTGATTATTTTTTCTTTTTTTATACTACTGAGGTGGCAGACAAGCTTACGGCCAACCTAATGGTTGGTTACATGGACGTTTGCAGAACCAGAAGCGCTACACACGGGCTGCCGACCCGGGGGCAGGTTGTTGCCACGAAGCACGAAAACGCTCGGAAATAAATGTCACAAAGTGGTCACAAGGAGGTCACCCATCCAAGACCGGCCATTGTGAACGATGATTACTGCAGTGATCGTTAACAGAACACGGGCCACAAGCGCTTCGAACTATTAACCTCTATATTGTGGTGGACGCAGGCTACTCCCACTTTTTGTTGTTATAAGGAGGTGTTTGGCCTAACTGTACCACATTGGCCAGATTTGCTGTTTAGAAATATCCCTCTGTTCACCATAACCATGCCCGTTAGTCAGTACTGCACCACTTGCAAGTGAGCCTGGCCTTAAGATTAAACTTGCCTTGCCTCCGATCAAAATACTCAAATGCCACATAATAAATCATATTTGGCAACTCAATTATTCTGATAGGAACTTGTAGTGCTGTGAGTAAAATTGCTGAGGGTGAATATAGATACGATAAAATGAGGGGTAGCGCCCCTAGACATATTATCTAGGGTTGATTTTATAAATGATAAAGGATGCGATGAGTGCAAAAACTAATAGGGCTTTCAACTTGACAAAATAAAACTCAAAGAACTATTAATTTTTTTTTTTTTTTTTATTAATAAACAGACTTTAAAAGACTTATAGAAAATGAAAAAGGATAGTCGATCGATAGAAAGTGCGAGTCGGACTCGCCCACGGGGGTTCTGTACCAAAAAACGGAAAATGTCACGTTTTGTATGGGGTTTGTTTATGGGAGCCCGCCTTAATCCACTCTTTATTCTGATTATTAGTATTTGCTGCTGTAGCGACCACTGAAATATATCATCTGTGCTGAGATACAGCTTCGTGACAGAAAGACAGACAGTCAGACAGACGGACGTATCCTTACCCAATGGGTATGAAGTCCTAAAAAGGCTTACAGAAAAACGAGAAAATTTTAAGTGCGAGATGACTAAAACATAGGTTAAGTTTTGGCAATAAAGAATCTAGGCTACTGGGGAAACAAGTGTCTCACCAAAAATGCACGATTAGACGCTATAGAGATCGACGTAAGCAAGCTTAAAGTCATGTTATTTTGCATGATGAAGAGAGAGGTGATTGTGAGGGCGTGATACAGGATGTATGTTCGTTGTATATGTAGTTACAACATTTCATTGATCCACTGACATTATAACCCAACAATAGTATGATTTATGTAAGTAATTGTTACGTTAGCTTAGTAAAGAGCTTGTTTGACCGACTTGACTATCAGCTCGTTGTGTCGATAACAAACGTTTTGCAATTAAATGAGTGATCTCTATCTATTTAAGTATACATATGAAAAGGTTTGTCCAGTGATACTATCTTGTTATAGCCAAAAGTTTCTAGATGTAAGAAGACATGGAATCTTGAAATTTTTAGAGTAGGCAAGCTAGCCTTTATTGGCACTGGCACGTACTAAGAAAGGACTTATCAAGGGCTTAAGGGCTTGACCCTCTACAAGAAATAGGTCTATATAGTTGCTATACAAAATTACATACGGATACCATTGCCGGATATCCATACATATTCTCTACCTCTACCTATTCATGACTACCCTTTCAGGTATAAGGTCGTGAATATTATGTATCCTTTCAAGGAAAATAAAGGACTTATCAAAACTTCAAACATTTCAGTATAGCCGTATGAAACGTGGAATAAAGGTTGTTTGCTACAATCCAACACAAAAACTTGTTTGACAGTTTGGTAAACTTCACCCCAAAAAATTGTCACTGGCAATACCGCGGGCACAGCTACTAAACACAGAAAAAGGGAATGTTATTTCTTTATTTATTGGAATCAACCACTATTTTATACATACTTTAATTTTCATAAATATTAATAGATAAATGGTAGATAGAATATATACGACACACACATAGTTGTAATCACAACACTCACGACATCAAATAAATCAGCGATGCGGAACGGGAAAGTCGATATGTTAAGATGATCATTGAACGATACACATGCTACGTTTCTGTTCTTGTAAAAGTCGGAAAGGACAAAATAAAGGAACAAGAACTAAGACTTTTTTTACGAACTCTCTCACATGCCTAAGCAAAGAATTTCATCTTATAAAAAAAGAATCAGTTTAAACGGAGCGTATTTTTATAGAAAAACTCTTTCACTTTACAAAAATCATGGCTAGAGCATTGGCTCGACACTCTACAAGGAGTAGGTCTGTATCTATATATATAAAAATCAATGCCACTTTTCGTTGTAATTTTATAACTCAAGAACGGGCTCACCTATCCAAGCCAAATGTTTAGGCTTTGTTCGGACTATTTAGTAGATGGTTTATGTGAAGTTTGCACAAAATCGGTCGAGCGGTTGTTCATTTATCACGCAAACGAAGTTGCGCGGGTCAGCTAGTAGTTTATAAATAAAACTGCATACAGATACCATGCCGGATATCCGTACATGCTCTCTATCTCTACCTATGCATGACTACCCTTTCGGGTTTAAGGGCGTGATAAGAAATATTACGTATCCCTTGAAGGGAAAAGTAGTGACTAGTGAGTATGCTAAATATAGACTCCTACTGTAAATGGAAGTGTTAAAGTTAAATTGCGGTAATCCCCCGGTCTGGTGCCGACAAATTCCAACGGGAATATCCGTTTTATCCAAAAAGTGTCTCAAAACGGTATAAAATCGTGGTGTAGTCATTTATCACTTAAACTCTTAGACCATATAACACGGGACTAGCCTTTGCGAACCACCGCATACAAAAATATTCTGCCAGTTTTCATACAAGTGAAGGGGGAAACACAAAGACATATAAAATTTCATTGCATTTAAAAATGTATTAATCGACAAACGCGTAATGGCTGTTGTGTGTTAATTTTTATTGTACAGTCAACTACAATGAAATGTACTAGTTTAATCATATAAAATGATGTACTGATGTACAGTGCTTTTATAAAGCCAAAAGACCAAATGGTCATGTGCAATGGCAGAAAACAATGCTTAAGTAAGGCGCATCCTGTGGTTAGATGATCTAAGCTTAAACTACGTTATGGACGATGATTTTCCATCGTTAAAGTTGTTTCATGAGGTTGTTTGGATGTAAGTACGAACTGTACCATGAACTTACACCTGCGTAAAGATTCTATGGCAAAAAAAAACTTTGTAGATAAGACAACAATATTAAAAACCGACCATGTGCAGGTTGGATTTGCGCTTAGAGAATTACGTACCAAAAAAACGGCAAAAAAATTACTTTGGGTATATGGGAACCCCCTAATATTATTTTATTTCAGTTTTTTGTGTTTGTTTTTGTTTTTTTTTTATACCACTAGAATGGCAGACAAGCATAAGGCCCCATCAGATGTACCGGTGGTCACCCGTACAAAACCCCCCTAGTATCAGTAGTCCGATTGAATAGTCCGATGATCGAACTACTGAGACTTTTCCGGCTCAGTAGTCCGATGATGCAGATTATTATAAATCATCGGACTACTGAGTCTTTTAGTCCGATTCGAAATTCCGAAATAAGAAATGGATGCAGTAGTATTAACATTTGTTTTGCATATTTATTTTTTCCAACATGCTAAATATAAAGCAAGAAAAAAAAAAGAAAAAAAAAGAAAAAAAAAGTAAAGTAGAAAAAGTACCTATCTATCTATATATATAAAAATCAATGCCACTTTTCGTTGTAATTTTATAACTCAAGAACGGGCTCACCTATCCAAACCAAATGTTTAGGCTTTGTTCGGACTATTTAGTAGATGGTTTATGTAAAGTTTGCACAGAATCGGTGGAGCGGCTCTTCATTTATTACGCAAACGAAGTTGCGCGGGTCAGCTAGTTATTGTATAAAATTGCTTTACATTTAGCATGTTGGAAAAAATAAATATGCAAAACAAAAGTAATACTACTGCATCCATTTCGTATTCCGGAATGTCGAATCGGACTAAAAGACTCAGTAGTCCGATGATCTATAATCATCTGCATCATCGGACTACTGAGCCGGAAAAGTCTCAGTAGTTCGATCATCGGACTATTTAATCGGACTACTGATACTAGGCCACAAAACCAGAGGCGCCACAATCACGCTGCCGATCCTGTAAAAACCTTCTAAGTCACCTTTTGAAGAACCCCATACTGTAGGCGTTTGGGAAAACTGAAGCAGGGAGATCATTCCACAACCTAAGCGGCAACAGAAGTGCATTATCTGTGAACGTCATTTCATGAGATAGGTACAGCCTCGTGACGGCCAGACAGACGTACAGCAAAGTCTCAGTAATAGGGTGCCGTTTTAACCCAAAAAAATCATAGGCCTAGCTCCAGTATGATACTTCTAACCATAAGCAGCGACGGAGGAATGGAATGATGGTCATCAAGAATGCTGGAATTGCATCAAAGCACCTGTCGAACAGTAAGGAGATTTAATTTTCATAGCCCGGAAAGAAATGTCCCTGCTGAGAGTATCTGTTTTTGATATATTGTTGGAATCTGCAGCCTATCTTTATATTACAAAATTTAACTATGTATTACAATAATTATCCATACTATTACAAAAAATTATATATAGTGTCTCTACAATGGAGATATTACAAAATAATACTTGGATTAATCTATACTAATATTATAAAGAGGAAAGATTTGTTTTTTTGTCTGTTTGTTTGTTTGTAACGAATAGGCTTCGGAACTACTGGACCAATTTGAAAAATTCTTTCACTGTTGGGAAGCTACACTCTATGCGGTGAACATAGGCTATACTTTATTCCCGTATTCCCACGGGAACGGGAACTACGCGGGTAAAACCGCGTGACGTCCGCTAGTATGTTATAATAACGATACTGAACAAAAACGTATTATTTTTTGTATTCTTGTGTTTGTTGTTGTCTGTTTATTCGCGATAGACACATAAGCTACTGGTATATCTTGAACATATTTGAAAAAATATGAATAAACATAACAAGGTTGGGATTCTGAGAGATCATTATTCTTTTGGTTGCGGTAACCTACATCCTCGCGGGTGGAGTCTTAGCCATGAAATTATACTGTTTTGAAAACTGTTCATTAATTAGTGCCAGGTACACAATTAAATACATACATAGGTACATATAGTCTGCCTTTTCAAGGACATGCCACATAAAGTCTACCTACATTCTATTATTTTTAATCTTTGTGAATTTATGTTATATGTGAAATGTGCTGGAATAAAAAATGTCTTTCTTTCTTTCTTTATTTCTTTTTTTCTTTCTTTCTAGTCTCGTCTTTATGCCCGAAGGAATAATTAGAGTCGTATGTAGTACACGCCCACATTTCACCTTATAGTTTTATGTTCCACGTAATAGGTGGTGAGCCTATTGCCGTGTTGAAATGGACAGGCGCAAGTTGCGACGACCTTCAGTTAAAACTTTTCTAGCCGCCCATAAGGCCTTCGACTTGGCTTAACGAGGGTCATTTTAGTGACAACCGGGTTTCATTTCGAGTTTTCCTTCTCTACGCAATGGATCGTTTTGAGAAAGTGTTCCCTTAGACACCTCTTACGAAACCCTCGGTATGAATTGGATGGGAGGGCTGGCGACATTTTGTACTCTTTCTTCTAAAGTAAAATAAGAAGTACCTTCTTTGCCGTTTTCAATCCTAATTTCGAACGAATAATCTATTGAATTTTTCGTATCACGATCGACTGTGGGAACTCCATTAATAAGTATGATGGTGGTGATCATCCTCTCACATAAAGCCACACGACTTACGACTTTGATCCGCAGTGGTAGCCGTAGGTCTGTTGAGAGTCCTGGGGACATCCTTCTGGTGCTCCCAACTGTAGGGTGTTAGGTAGGATACGCGTGGCTTTTGTGTTATTGTCCGGCATAGCATTCCTGTTAGATTTTCCTCACGTTATGAAAAAAAAGGGAGGCGCCATACGCAGACTTTCCTCTCTGTCAATAAATACTTCAAATAGTATAAGAATATAATTATGTGTCAGAAATTATGAGTGTATTGCTTTAATTGTTTTGTGTAAGTTCAATAGTTATACAGCTGCTTGCCTTTGTAGTGGTGTCTGTATATGAATACGATTTTCTCCCATAGGAAAAAAAAATATGCATAGAGCAAAAATGCTGTCTACTCCTCTAGAACTGATCACGTTGTTCTATGTCCTCTCATGCCCAACTTGGGCATTCAGTAATGAGAGATGGTTTTACCTCTTTCACTCTATAAGATATCTAGTAAAATATGATTGATAACCTATTTGATAAAAATCTATTCGTAATATGACAACTTTCATTTTTCAGATCATCAAAGTCAGCATCAAATACACAAATAGTTTGTGAAAAACGCAATGTCTAACACTAAAATACAACACAACAATAACTCTTTTAAAATTTACTTTCAAACTACCTTGAGGCACGCTAAAGAAAGTTACATTACTCGTACGTACGTCTCCCCGCGGTACGATACATATGACACACATTTTCCATACTAATGGCCGTCAGTAATGAATGGTCGCAGCTAAGGTCTGTTAGCTCATTCGCCTTACACAAGGTGTAATTAAACATATTACAAGAACTTCTCATCCGGAAAATACGGAGCGAAACTCTGAATACTTTCGTGATATATTGTATTGCGGACTTCATGCGGTTTCACCCGGGTAGTTCCGCTTCCCGTAGGAATACGGGAGTACAATATTATATTATGTTCTCTGGGATTAACGTAGCTAACATTAAAAGTAAAAGAATCTTTCAAATCGGTTCGGTAGTTTCGTAGCCAATTCAATGCAAACAAACAAATTTTCCGCTGTATAATATCACTAGCTGTTGCCCGCGACTTCGTACGCGTGAAAATGATGTTATGATGCCAATTTGGTTTGGATTTGAATTCTTTTCGACCAAGCCTCTAGGCTAAGTAGCGTAATAATATGTAGCCTGTGTGTAAAACCTATCTCTTACTAATATACCTGCTACGTTTTGGTTAAATCAATCCACCATCTTACATATTTCATTGCTCTCTGCTTAGCCCCTAGGATATGTAGCATGATAATATATACCCTATTTGAAGACTCCACCCCTAAGTAATATTTGTGCAAAATTTGAACCAAATCTATCGAGTACTTTTCGAGATCCTTCCGGACAAAGCAAAGCAAACAGACAAACAGACAAACCGACAAACAGAAAAAAAATTCTAACTATATTTTCGGCTTCGGTAACTTATATTGAACTCCCAGCGAGTATTTTTTTTAAATATTTCCAATGTACAGTTTTGACTCTTCTATCATTTTATTATATGTATAGATTAAGATAAGATTATTACAGTGACAGGTATAAATTAAAGGTATAGCTTGACTTACATCTTTTGCCACTACTCGTGCTAGTATTTACATTAATTTATGGGAATGTGATACATTTCTGACATTTATCTTACTGCTCCTCTTTTTCAGTAGCATGATGATAGCAGCATAGCCAAGGCATAGCATAGCACTTATTACTTCAGAAAATTGACTATCTAACAGCTTTCTAATTTAAAAATAGGTTAAGATGTTATACAAAAAAGAATGTTTCCCCTTTGTAATTATAGTACAGAAGTATAAAAGAGGCTGATCGGTGCTTTAGTTGTAGACTAATGCATCATACTTTACATAAAACTGCAAAATAATTTTGGACGAGATACAAGCACTTGCGATTGTGGCTGTAACGTTTACGTCGTTGTGATGCAACCGTAAAGCGGAACCGAAAATATCAGTAATAGTCATATTACAAAGACATTAAATTCTAGCAATATCATTGCTAAAGTCAGTGGGCGGTGGCTGAAATTAAGAAATGACGGAAAGTGATTTAAATATTGCGTCATTTCTTCATTATAATAACCACACTGCAATAGTTTTAAAGTGACTCAAATATAATTTCATTTTGGGCACGACGGGGCCCTACAGAGAACTTCATGGCCCGAACCACTCACACTCGTGAGTGGTGCACCTGCTGACTAACGAGAGATACCATAGCGAGGAGAAGGCAATATCAAAACATAACCCTGTAGTTTGTATCAACCCATCTGGACAGTGTGACACCCTCCCAAAACGGAGAAAATTAGGAGAAGCTTAAGTCGAGCTTTACCTTTCTTTAACTTGAGGAAAATCCTACATGACTTCTACCGACTAAAAATCACACATAGCCTACTGAACAGCCTACGGTTGGGAACCACGGGTAACCCCATGGAAGGTTACCTCAGGAATTCATAGAAGTTTACTTCAGAACTCCTTTATGAGTCCCGGGTTCTTTAAGCGAAGCTGCCAATTTCAGGACCACCATTTAATAAATTATTATGTAAAGGTGTAGAAATCCATGAGAAGATCGCCTTGTTTACTATCGAGCTAATCGAAGGATGAAGGTGTGTTGTCGAAAAGCTAGGGCCAGACAATAACAGTTACATTCTTACTCGATGCGAGTACTGTTTGGAAATAAACCATCGTCATTCCCAATCAGGTCAAACAATAAAATCAAAACATTGTTGCGTCGGGTTTTAGAATGGAGGTTTTCAATGTCTACATAATGCAAGGAAAACGCACAGAACTTACTCCTAAGTACTTAAATGAAAGTGTGAAAGATCAAAGATACCTTGTAACTATTTCGTCTTGACAAATGTCCCTGAACTTCGTTGTGGATTTGGCGTGCTAAAAACCTCATTACCGGTTCGAATGATCTTATTTATTTCTCACCGGTAAATTACAAACTTAAGCTGTCAACTGATTCAAATAAAATTGGATCCAACTGTAAACCTGACTTACTGTCCGCTTTCAAAGAAAGAAAGATATACATAAAACATAAACTATAGGTATCGGAGTCTGGGTGTTTACTTTGTCCAATATATAACCTATGTTTGAAAAAAAATATTACTGAAATAAAATAATGAAAATGAATACGAAAATATTACATAATTATGTATGTCTATCAGTCGTCAAGACTCCACAGCACGAGCTTATATTACCTAAATTTGGGCTAGATTATGTTGTGTGAGAATGTCCAAGAATTTTTTTTTTTGCCTTTTGTCACACACAAAAGGCAACAAACAAAATCACATCACGCCTGTCTCCCAACGGGGTAGGCAGAGACTATGTCTTTCCACTTGCTACGATCCTGGCAAACAACTTTTGCATCTTTAACTTTCATAAGTGTCTTCATACATGCTCTTCGGTTAAGGGTACATTATCAATTCGATCGACATGAGTACGCCGAGTTCGATCCCTACCAATTTGCCCATTCACTCTTGCCTCAGAAATCTGTTTTGTCAGTCTATTTCCATCCATTCTCTCCACATGTCCAAACCATCTAAGTATCTCCTTCTCTATCTTAGTCACTACATCTTCTATCATGCCGCAATGTTCCCTTATCACACTATTCCTTACTTTATCCATCAATGTCACTCCAGCTATACTTCGCAGACCTCTCGTTTCCACTGCATTAATTTTACTTTGATGCTTCATCTGCCACACCCATTTTTCACTACCATGCATAAGTGTAGGGACAAGTACTCCTCCATGTACAGCCATCCTTGCCTTTTTAGACACGTTCTGACTCCTCATAAAGGTGTGAATGGCTATATTCACTTGATTTCCTGCCACAACTCTTCTTTCAAAATCATTGTCACACTTTCCATCTCTTGTAAATTTTGAACACAAATATACAAACTCTTTCACCTGTTCTACGCTTTTTCCTTCGATTAGAATCTAGCAACAAGTCGTACATGATTGCTCTCTTTCAAAAACCATAACTTTTTCTTGCTTACATTAACATTTATCCTTCTACTTTTAAGCGCATCGTTCAGTATATTAACCATCAACTAAAACTCCTCCGCCGATGATGCAAGTATTACCTGATAATCATCAGATTGTAAAACATATTGATAAAAACTTCACTTGTACAATATTTGTTATTGTAATACCTAACCGGTTTCGCCTTACGGCATTCTCAAAGGCTATTTAGATCATTATTACGCTAGAACACATATAGCTTGAATAAATATTGTGAAACAGCACAAGTGAGGTTTTTCAATATGTGTAGCAAGTTCCATCAAGTGCCATCAATCAACAATATCAATAACCAGATTGCAAAGTTTGAAATCTTTTTAAAAGAAGAGGTATTTTAACATGTAAAATTGTATTACGCACTCGCACCGCAAACGCAATTAAACAGCCCACGTTACTTTCAAAATATCACCATTAAAGTGCTAATGTCTTATATTCGAATGAAACTTTGAGAAAAACAGTTTATGACAACAGTACCTGAAATCTGACAATTCTAGAGAAAATCGCCTTGAAAAAAATTGTTTCGTAAATTGTATTTTATTTCGCACACAACCGTTTTGACTTTGAATACTAACTGTGCCCTACGGCTTCGTCTTGCTACGAACACCGTAGCAACTATTGCTCCCATACATGCTAACGCAATTTACAATATTGTTACTGATACTACCCGTTCGCTATAGGTTTGCCGGTCGCTTCCCATACTATATACGCCTCTACGTCAGCGGCAAACTTAGAGCGAACGGGCTATACCTATGTTTCCTTGGATTTGGCCTAAGAATGATGACGCATGGCCTACGCTACTTCAGGATAACCTGGCTTTCTATTGCCGAAAGAACTTTTAAAATCAGTTCAGTATGTACCCAGAAATTTTAGAAAATCAGTTATCCTAAAGTTTATCGATAACAAACGAACAAATTCCTCTTCATAATATTAGTTTGCGTATTAAAATACAGAACGGTAATACTCTCAATTATTGATTGGGGGCGTATACATATAATATCCCTCATTTATTCTTGTGTCTACCCCTTCGGGAACAAAAGTTTACCTAGATATTATAAATAAATAATAAATAAATATTTGTGGACCATCTCACACAACATCATCTAGCCCAAATTAAGCCACTATAAGCTTGTGCTATGGGATCTAGACGACTGATAGATATACTTCTAAATACATATATATAATACATAAAAAACAACCAAACTCCGAAACAAACATTTGTGGGTCACACAAATTTTTGGACCGACCCAGGAATCGAACCCAGGACCTCCGGCGCGGCAGGCGGTATCACTACCGACTACGCCACAGAGGCAGTCAATGTACATAATATATTTATGGGATATTTTTAAATGCACATCTGTTTAATTTTTCTGCACACTAGGTAACTCCACTAATTTACTGAATGCAAACCAGAAAATTAAATGCTGTGCAAAAAAAACCAATTGATTAACTAAACATGTACTTTTTAAAAATCCAAAATATTACTCAAAACGCAATAACATTTTAATCGAAGTCACA
Source organism: Miltochrista miniata (assembly GCA_933228765.1). NCBI lineage: Eukaryota > Metazoa > Arthropoda > Insecta > Lepidoptera > Erebidae > Miltochrista > Miltochrista miniata. The sequence continues at coordinate 15,188,845 of OW121757.1, read as the reverse complement.
CCAGAAATGTGGTTCTTACACCAGATATATGATTTGCTAAACAAAAATACGAATTGCTTTTCAAAAATACTAACTTGCACTCTAAACTTTACAATCCTAAAACCGAATATAACCTATTCGGTTAGGTTAGGTTAGATTTTTATTTTATTGATTAATAAAACTTAATTTTGTAAGGATGACTGATTAAATTGGGTCTTTAATTGGATTAAAAGATGTTTCTAAAAGTAAATTAGACGATGGTTTTCCTTAAAAAAGTTTTAATATGTTTGTTAAGCTAAGGAATTTTTAGATATACAATTTGGATAATAGTGATTTGTTCAGTAAAATAGTTCTGCAAATACCATTAAACAGTATATTAAATTTGATTTATTTAGTGTGCATTTAGTGTGCATAACTAGTGTGCAAGTCAGTATTTTTGGTTTAACTTTGAAATATTTTGTTCGAAAAAAGGGAATAAACAGATATCGATTTAAATACATGCCTATATTTATGTATGTATGTAATATAACTGAAATGTTTAACCCAGTAAATATAATTACAAGATTGAATGAAATACAGAAAACAAAAATACTGAACAACTATCTATATACACAGCATCTACATAAAAATGAAAAAACTTATACTACCCATTCGCTCTAACTTTGCCGCTGGCGTAGAGGCGTATACCCGAATTGTTAATTAGACAAAGTAAATTGACAGTAGCTAATGTCACTTCGTCATAGAAAATACGCAACATTGTATGAAGAAGTGACATTACTTGCTGTCAATTTACTTCGTCTAATTATAAATTCGACTTTAGTATGGAGCCGAGCGGCAAAGTTAGAGCGAACGAGCAGTACATTAAAATGAAACAACTTATATCTAATTCACGTCTAGAGATAGATAGGCGGTATCGCGTGACGCCCAGCGGAGATGCGTCTGCGTACCGAACACGTGCACCCGTCACGCATCACGAACACCCACAAATTCGCTCAGTTTGTCCCGAGACTCCATACACAACGCACGTATGGAGCTCCCGTGTATCTCCCGCGCAAGTGACTATGAAAAAACAACCTGATATTGTTGTGGGATCGCCTGTTGTGTTCGCTATCGGAAAGATACAAAGAAGTTACGGAGAAGATAATATTTTTGTGAGTATTGAAGTCGGTTAGGGCTTTGACCGTCGCGACATATCGCCTCCTCGGGGCTAAAAAGAGTTGAGCGGATCTATACTGAACCTGTTGTTCACCTTGCTGAGATCGTCGAACTTCTTTTGCTGGGACTGTTCGAAGTTCAAACTGTTCTGACCGTTAACTTGGCTAGACTTTACAGCTGTTATACAGACGGTGTTATCTAACGCACTTACTTGTAGTATCTACATGCGTTCGTGATGAAATTTTTGCAAAACAATTGTTCTATTCTGTTATTTTTTTATCTTAGCATCTTTATGTTGCATTATGAATTGCAATCTAATGTATAATTACACTGTAGTTATGTGTTACATATAACAGCTTATGCTTTTAATACGATTATACGTAGCGTAGTAGTAACTTTACAATCTTCTAATAAAAGACATCAACGCGTTGCGCTGCGATTCTTATTAAGATTCAGAAATCTTGTTAAGATAAATTATTATGCTAGTGGAGGCTCAACGGTTAATTTATATTTTATTCTTTGTGTGTTATTATACCTTTTGCAAACTTAGCTTTCACCTTCTCCAAAAACTGTAACTAGTAAGATTTTTTTATTCTTTGAACTCAATAAGAATCTTATAACTCGGTGAGAAAATTACTCCTGTAAGATAATATTGTTGAGGATTTAGGATCTACTCTGGACCAAATCCCACAAAACTTTAACAAATCTCAAAATATCCACAACCACACGCAATAAATTCAATCAACTTAAAAGGATGTCAAATTTGCCTATATCCGTATTAATCATTCTCATCCGAGCGTTATGTTCGATTTCCTTCAAAGCCTTTACTCTCTTCAGCACTCAAACGTATACGAAATTGTCTTCAACTGGTATCTCTGTTATCTTATTCTTGCTTATAGTTAATTAAATAAAGATCTTGTTTTACTGGACACATTTGTATAAAACTTTATCAATCGACCAGCATACCTCCGTCGACGTTCCCACTATTAACTTTTATTGGCGTACAATTAAGTGTACACTGTATTGAAGTTTAATTCAGTATGCTATTAATTATATAAAAGAAAAACATACTTGCAACATGTACATGTAATATCTTTGAGAGGAAAAAGGTATCTTTATCTTTGCACAGTTTAAAAAGAAAACGTTTTTTCTGTCTGTGCGTTTAGATCTTTTATACAACTCAATGGAGCTTTGGGAGTCCTGGGACATCCTACCGAGGGTTACCCGGGCTCCCAACCATAGGCTGTTGGGCGTTACATGAGGTTTTTTAGTCGATAGGAGTCCGACATAGCATTCATGATGGATTTTCCCTCACGGTAAAAAAAACTACTCAATGGATTTTAATGCAGTTTTCAGCAATAGATAAAGTGACTCAAGAGGAAGGTTTATAAGTATCCTGTGGTATCCTTCAGAGGGCTTACCCGGGGCTCCCAACCGTAGGCTGTTAGCAAGACATGTGAGGTTTTTTAGTCGGTAGGAGTCCGGCATAACATCCATGAGGATTTTCCCTCACGTAAAAAAAAAAGTTTAAAAGTACACATACATTTTATAGCACAGAAAAGCTGAGCTGTAAAGTAAACGAAGTCGTTGGGTCAGTAAGCCTCATGCCTATACGCCTCAAAAACTCAAGAAGTTCTGCATCGATGTAGCTCAAATTTTGACACGACATACAACCCTTTTCAAACAATATTTTCATATATTTTAAAACCACACCACCGAGTTCCTATGGCTTATTGATTCGTTAAAGTCCAAGGCAAAGCCACAGGTATAGTCAGTACCTTTATGTATTTTGAATTATGTATGCGATGGTGGTACCATCCCGTCGCATGCACTGCGTTGTCCGCGGTTGCTAGGCCGGACAGCTTTGCCCTCATTAGCATAATATGCACCATCCTGTATACATTATGTACGATACTGGCAAGAAAAGAACCATAGACGTTCATAGCCGCTGAATATGTTTAAAAATAACAGGCATCATATACACATTCCAAGTATTATTAACTAGTTGTATATCACAGCAATTATTTTGATGATTTAATTGATTTTTTTTCAAAAACTTACTTCTGTACGATCCGTTTCAAAAATCTGGAGTTTTGATAAAGAGTAACAAGTCTTTATGGTACTACATACATAGTACCTACTCCGTGGTTGTTTCAAAATAGTAGTTTTGAAATACCTAAATTTGTTTTTATAGTGTATAGTTAGTGACGAGTATGTCACGCTGTTCAATGTAAAACTACAAAGTATGAATGCTGAAGTTGGAGTGGAGAAGTAGTAGAAGGAAATTGGATAATTTTCCCTTTGGGTTCTTAAAGTAATAAATAAAATCCGTATTTCTCCACGCATTACTAGTAGCATTAAGTATTTATGCTATTAGCTCAGTAGCACATAATACATTAATAGTTTAATAACACTAGAAAAACACGCTTTTATAAATGCATAACCTTGAAAGCTTGTCGTTATCAAAGTTCATTACAAGACTTTTCTAACAAATCCTAACACAGCTATGATACTATATTTCATTATAAAGTTCCAGTTCATATCTTCCGGCTCCATCATCAGATCAATTCGACAGTCCCATATTATTGTATTGTCATCAGAACCACATATAGCTGCCAATTTTCATGACGCTACGATTCCTGGAAGATGGTTAAATTAGTTACCTTAGATTCCTATCATAGTTACATACAGGTCGACCTAATAAAAGCATGTTAAAAGTCCGGGCACGGTAGCTTCGGTAGGTATATGTGGCGAAAACACCGGGAAACCACGGCTGAGTGTCAGCACTGCGAGGACCGCAGCGATGACACGGCGCTCCACACGCTGGTGGAGTGCACGGCGTGGGCGCAACAGCGCCAGGTCCTCGTAGTATGTCTGGGGGTGGACACTCTCTCGCTCGAGGCCATGGTGCGAGCCATTCTCTTCAGCGGGAGTAAGTGGGACTGCGCCGCCTCTTTCTGCGACCAGGTCATGTTCGTGAAGGAGGCGGCGGGCCGGGTGCGGGAGAGAGCTCTCCCACCCGAGTTCCGCAGTCGGTGGCCTGGACGGCGCCGACGTGTCTTCGCCGAGGACTATCGGCCTCCATGACCGGGGGTCTGAGGACGGTGAGAGGGTCGCTCACCGTCCTTACAGAAGCTTGCCCATGACGGCAACGTGACGTGAGCAACTTAGAAGCGGGATAACACCCGAAACCCCCCAAAGACGCGGGATAGCACCCGAACCACCCCCTGGGCGAGGCCGCAGTGGCGGCCGTAGGTCTGTTGTGAGTCCCGGGACATCCTTTCGAGGGCTTACCAGGGGCTCCCAACCACAGGCTGTTGAGCGTTACGTGAAGTTTTTTAGTCGGTAAGAGTCCGGCGTAACATCCTCTGAGGATTTTCCTTCACTCAAAAAAAAAGCATGTTGAAAGTACAAGTGACATCCCTCGCATAGCAGTTAGCTGTCAAGGTCTCTGACACAGTAGCACTTGAATTCATCCCAGGTACACCTATTTAGCTGAGACTAACTTCTGCCCCTCAGTCGATAAAACTTATCATATACCTAGTGTGTAAGTATATATGTGTAATATATTGTAAGTCACTTGTCGATTGCTTTGGTGCTACACTGCCATATTTATTCTTCATTTAGCTACTAGACTTTAAAACGCTTTTGTAATCTAAAGTGTTAGGTAATCTTAAAATTTAAAATATATATTTGATGAATAGAATTTCATATACCAAATTCTTTAAATTTATCTTATATTCTCAAATGTTGTTACGTATATACTTGAAGTGTTAATAACTTTCTACTTCGTTTTTCTGTGTGTTCCAAACTCGTGTCACGATTCTCCCCTGGAAGATGGAAACACCAATCATCAGGTATTTCATTACTCGTGATATACAGATAGGCAATGAGCACAGGTTTCCTCCGAAAGATCACCACAACGCTTGGTCCCGTCGCCTGTATCCAGATGTTTCTTAAAAAACAAATAGTTTGACTTTCAGCTCACCATATCTTACTTACGATAAAAATAAAGTTTCCCAAGAGATGAAATGTGGATTTTTTAAATGTTAGGAAAATTCTACAGGGTGCTATGCTGGACTCCTAGCTACTAGAAATCACATGTATCCTACTTAAAAGCCTACGATTGGGAGCCCTCGGAAGGACGTCCCCAGGAGAAATGTGGGTTTATAATGGGTATACTTTTAAAAGACAAGTAGCCGCGCTTGATTAGTGTTCTGTTAATAATCAACACTGTTATTATGATCACACGCAGTCTGTTCTGAAATGGGCGACCATTTTCGTAGCTTTGCCATTTACTTTCCGCACTTCGCAAGGTGAGACAGGTCGTTGCAAGGTTCAGGCAGGTGGGGAAAATCCTACATGAATACTATGACGGACGTGGGAGTAGACCTGCCGGCGTCCGTCCGGACTCCTACCGACTAAAAACCACACGTATCCTACCTAACAGCCTACGGTTAGGAGCCCTGGGTAAGCTCTCGGAAGGATACCCCAGGACCCACAGACCTACAGCTACCACTGCGGCCTCACCAAGGAAGGGTTCGGGTGCTTTCCCGTGTCTTTGGGGGGTTTTTCGGATGTTATCCTGCTTCTTAAGGGGGGGGCGTGTGTGAATCACGTCACGCTGTCGTCTAGGGCCAAATTGTGCCCTTATTCATTAAAACACTGCTGTAGCCTAACTATCACGTGGGAGAATACGAGAATGCAACTGTTGATGTTGTCTTCGCATAGCCTCTGCCCAACCCATTAGCGAAAAAGCGTAACTATCTGCATGAATGAATTATATATTTGTCTGACGTGAGTGTATGTTGAGTTGATTAATAACTTGGGTGTTATCTCCAATGACCATAAAATACATTCACGCATGTATGGACACACGCTTCTTTCTTCGTAATGTGACTGAGATAAGATATGTACGTAAGCAAAGAGAATTATGACTCAAGGCAGATATTTACGTTATTATAAATTTGTAATGATTTTTAAATTTGTGTAATTCTGTAAGAATACAAAATCCCACAAAAATATTTAAAAGGTTTTCTGAGAAAATTCAATGCTTATAGAGAGCTGCTCTATATATTTTTCTCTGCAGCTGACTGTACATGCTGACTTCACGCTGTTTTGCCCGCGTAATTCCCACAGATATAAAAAATAAGCCTTATTTTTTTGAAAACGGTTCTGTAATTAATACAAATATTTTCTCTTTAAAATATTAGCGTAGATTGAGTGTCTTTAGTGTGACCACACGAGGTCGCGGGGATTCGAGTCCCATGGGAGAAAATATCATAAATAGAATTATGTCTTGAGGGTTTGGATGTTTCTAGGTATTATAAGTATGTATTTACAATAATAATATTAAGAACTAGCTGACCCGCGCAACTTCGTTTGCGTGATGAATGAAGAACCGCTCGACCGATTTTGTGCAAACTTCACATAAACCATCAACTAAATAGTCCAAATAAAGCCTAGACATTTGGTTTGGATAGGTGAGCTCGTTCTTGAGTTATAAAATTACAACGAAAAGTGGTATGGTTTTTTATTTCGCGGACCAAGGAATCACGCTATCCCATACAAACTTTATAAGATTTGTTGTTATGCCGGCAACAAAAATACATCGTTCTTCTTCTTCTTCGAGTCAATGGCTAATAGTAGATACTCTGGCTTCATGTTAGATTTTGTCGGCCCAATACTTGGCCACAGCCACAGCGCTGTCCGTTGCCCTACACAGGTCCTCGGTAGTGCAGGTGGAAGGGCACAGTGGGCAAGAGAGCAAATGCGACATGGACTGGGATGGGGCCCCGCAATCGCAGGGCACTTGAGACATACATCGTCAAATTCATAATGCATAAAATATGAACCAAGTAAATTTATTAAGTAAATACATTTATTAATTCAATGGCTAAACTACTACTTGACACAACTTCTCTTCTAAGCAATTGACATCGTAACTTAGTTGCTTCTTCAGGTAGTTCCGCCTACGACGTTTAAACAAACCGAACTATTGTAGGCTTTGTCCTCCTAATACAGATGGTCCAACCAAGACCTGGTAACGTAATAACATTGTAAATTTCATCAGCTGAGCGTTCATATTCATTGTAATGGCTCTTTTCAGTCCTGTCGAATGTAGTCTTCGTAGAGGCCATTCCCGTATTTTACAAAGACTTAGTGAGTCTGTTTCCTGACAGAATGCAGTCAGCACTATATGTAGAATAAAGTTCATGCCTTCCATGATCAGTCTGCTGACAATATTTGTCGTAAGGATTGAGCGTAGATGGGAACATGCGGTGTTATTTTATTGACCAGTGGATACTACCTGAAGCGTGGTCTTTCATTTTTTCTGGCAAGCCATCTTAGCTTTTCTTCTCACAAATGTATTTATGTCACACAAAACTTCCGTATAGCATATTTGGTTAATATTATACCAAAATAGCGCTTTTTATTTAATTTATGGCTTTGTAGTAAAATCATCTCTTTGAAGTCTGAAGTAAAACCATAACATAAATGACAACGCTTTCACAAATTATGTGTCAAAATAAAAGTAATTTAAGTATAAAATAAGAGTATTTAAGGAGTATTGATATCAACTCCGGAGAAAATCGACACCAAAATAATTTACATTCCCTTTTTAGCTCGTTATAGCATAAATTTCAATAAAATACGAAACACGTCTTCAATAAATTATGTTAATAATGCTATATGCCAAATTTTAAGTAGATCGGACCAAGGAATCACGCTATCCCATACAAACTTTACCCTCCTTTTTTATACCTTTGGAGGTGGAATTTGCAAAAATGTTAAAATTACTTTTTTCAAATTGTTATAAACAACGCTCATGCTTAGTTTCATCATCGTATCATTAACCGTTTAAGCAATAATTGATAATAACTTTGGGTCTAGGGATCGAACCGCAAAATTAAGGTTGCTTTGAATTCTATTTACTTTTCCGGAATAAAAAGTACCCAGTGTGGTGCCCAGGCTATTAAAGAATAATTATACTAAGTTTCATCGTAATCGAACCGGTAGTTTTTGCGTGATGCCTGAACAAACAGACAGACAGACAGACAGACAGACAGACAGACAGACAGACAAAAATTTTTTTAATCACATATTTGGGTTCGGTGTCGGTCTAGTAACACCCCCTGCTATTTATTTTTTTGATATTTTGAATGTACAGAATTTTCACTTCTACAGATTTATTATAAGTATAGATTAATATTCGTTTTCCCGTACCCATAACACAAGCACGGTAATTCTAGCTGACTTTGGAATTAAATGGCAATGTGTACTTAAACTTGTTCATAAATATTTATTAATTTATTACCGACTCTGTACATCTTTATAAATCGATGCTGTCTTTAATACGCCGCTATTTGCTTTTTTTTTACAAACGCACTGCAATAAGAAAACGAATTTAATTACTGGCTATTGGAAAAGAACGGCTGTGGGTTTTTTTTAATTATCACGTTCTTTTCTCACAGGCTCTACCAATCGTTTTGCGAATCTAACAGTAAATGTTTATCTAAGCGAAGCAAATAATCTTGACGTTGTCGTTCATAAATGTTACTTTATGACCTAAATTATATTTTTTATCATGCGGTTTCACCCACGTAGTTCCCGTTCCTGTGGGAATACGGGAATACAATATAATTTGTGTTCACCGCGAAGAGTGTAGCTTCCCAACAGTGAAAGAATTTTTCAAATCGGTCCAGTAGTTCAGGAGCCTATTCGATGCAAACAAACAATTAAATCTTTCCTCTATATAATACTAGCTGACCCGCGCAACTTCGTTTGCGTGATAAATGAAGAACCGCTCGACCGATTTTGTGCAAACTTCACTTATACCATCTACTAAATAGTCCGAACAAAGCCTCATTTGGTTTGGATAGGTGAACCCGTTCTTGAGTTATAAAATTACAACGAAAATTGGCATTGATTTTTATATATATAGATTAGTATAGATACGTAAGGTGGGCCGTCCCCCTTTTTCCTTTACGTCTGAAAATCCCTCATGAATGCCATACTGCCCTCTTACCGTATAAAACCACACGGTGCCCTGCCACAGCCTACGGCCGGGAGCCCCGGGTTAGGATGTCACAGGATTAGGACGTACCCCTGCCTGATGAGCAGACGACCCAGATCGTAGGGAGAATAGGTAGTCGTGGAAGGTGCAGATTCGAGTATTGTATTATCAGGAGAATTAGAATAACGCTACGGGCAGCAGTGGACTACTAGGGTGTAATGATATCTTTAATAACATGGAAATAAACACGTGTAGCTTGACTAAATAATTCTATAATGTACGCCTCATTGAATAGTCGCCTTTGTCCACTAAAATCCATTAAAAAGATCCATCATGGATCTTCGTGGACATATCGCACATGATTATCAACATAGTCGTATCTCAAAATTTTGCGGTTTTGGGTTTATTACACACCCAGATAATAGATTTTTTTCTCTACAAACTGATAAAACAATTTTATTTATAAGTCAATTATTCACCGGTTGATGGTCTTAAAAGTTTTTCTACACTATTCATTCCCTCCCCCGCACGATCCAGTAATATAGTCACAATTTTATTTGATTCAGTGTTTGCCTGGACCGCACGTCATTTTGTGTTTCATTTCACGATGAGACACGGAATCGAAAACAATTTTGACAAATGTAAGTAATTTAAAGTGTATTATCTTAGAGTTGATACTATATGGATGATTTTATTCACGACATTATTTTATTCTAATGAGTTTCATTTCAAGTTATGACTGTCTTACAGATCTATTTTAAATAGTTTTTTGAGTTTATAAAGTATTTTTTTTATATATTACTCTAATGCCATTGATTTTTTTGAGATAATACTTTATTACAGAATCAAATTTTCGGAATTAAATAGTTTATTTACAGTTGTGACCCTGTTCGATGTTAAACTTTTTACTTTCTCATTTCAGTTCTGTAACATTTGGACACCATGAAGAGACACAGAAGGATATTCAGAATCCTAATGGTTATAAATTATAATGAAAGTGACTCAGATGGCTGTTCTATCAATGGAATTACTGGCCAAAAGGATTCATTTCAGTGTTTGGACGATATCTCTACTGATCCTACGTATATACCGAATGAAAATCGCTCACCAGTTCTAGGTACCAGGAGTCTTTGAATAGGCACCAGACGTGCAAATATGTTTCGTTCATATCTGAAGTTATGGCAGCTTGTAGTAAGTTTAGGAAAATTTTGATGATTTTGAATCTTTCATCATCAATCAAACTGTACACGTCATTTTAGTAAAACTCCAGAGCTTTACAATCAGGACGGCTCTCGGACAAGGGAAACACAACAAATCCCTCAGAGATGATGGAATCACGGCCGAGCTCCTTCAAACAGGTGGGACTCCCGCCTTTAGAGAGCTAACGAGCATATTTAATTCCGTTCTCCAGCAAGGTCAAACTGGTTCTATTCTTCAAAAAAGGTTATAAGACCTTACTGAAGAACTACAGACCCATCTCACTCCTGAGCCATGTTTACGAGTTGTTCTCGAGAGTAGTCACAAACCGCCTCGCTGGAAAACTCGACGAGTTTACGCCAAAGGAGCAAGCCAGATTTCAAAAAGGCTTCAGTACCGCAGACCACATACTGTTCGGCTAATTGTACAGAAGACAAATGAGTACAATCAGCCGCTGTGTATGGCTTTTGTGGACTACGAGAAAGCCTTTAAATCTATCGAAACCTGGGCAGTACTGGACGCTCTGCAGCGGTGTCGTGTTGATTGGAGACATATCGAGGTGTTGAGATGCTTGTATGATACCGCTACCATGAATATTCAGTTGGAGGATAAGAACACCAATTCTATTGCACTGCGCAGAAGTGTAAGTCAGGGCGATGTAATATCCCCGAAACTCTTCACTAATGCGCTTGAGGACGTCTTTAAGACACTGAACTGGGATGAATGGGGCGTGAATATAAACAGTGAACACATTTAACACCTTCTGTTTGCCAACGACATCGTCATAGTTGCGGAAACGCTGGAACAGTTGTGCGGGATGCTGCACAGTCTAAGTAGAGAGTCTCGACGTGTTGGCCTCGGCATGAACTTGGATAAAACCAAGGGTATGTTCAATGAGCATGTCACGCCGGGGCCAATCTACGTCGAAGGATCGAGGCTTGAGGTTGTCCAGGAATACACCTACCTAGGGCAGGAAATTACACTGGACAAGAATAACATGAAAAAGGACATAGCGAGAAGGATCCGCTTGGGCTGCTTAGCATTCAGCAAACTGCGTCGGGTATTCTGTTCACCCATTCCGCAATGCCTGAAGACGAAAGTCAATATCCAGTGCGTTCTACCAGTTATGACCTACGGTGGCCGAGACGTGGACACTTACAGCAAAGCTAGTCCATGCCCTTGAAGTTGTACAGCAAGCAATGGAACCAGCTATGCTTGGGGTGTCTCTGAGGGATAAAATCCGGAACGATGCTATCCATCAGAGAACCATATCTGTAGAAGAACCGATGGTCTGTGGAGCAAACGAGTTCACGAGTGGAGACCATGACTTGGTACACGTGGGGCAAGACGACTCCCCGCCGGATGGACCGACGACCTGAAGAAGGTCGCAGGGATTGACTGGATGCGGAAGACACAGGACCGTGTATTCTGGCGAAGTTTGGGAGAGGCCTACGTTCAGCAGTGGACTGCCATAGGCTGATTTGATTGAAAGATATTTTTGATAGTGATTTTGTTACATGGTAATTTTTAGAAGTTGTTATTACTCTAGTAGGTAGGTGTTTAATAAAACTCTGTGATTCTGTTATTTTTATATGACAGGTTATAATAAGGGTTCTACTTACTCATTAAGTAGGTATAAGGTGTACTATGTTACTTTCTTAAGAAAATCCTTTATTATTTTTTGTGATAAGTTTATTGAAATAATTAAGAGATTGTAATTTGCATTCAAGACTGAAACTTAAACAGTTATTGAGATATACCCAACACAACTATAATTAACACTTAACACTATTTTATTGATTAAAAGACTTAATAGTTGATAATAAATTATTTTATCATAAGGTATTATTTTGTTTTATTACATCATAGATTTTCATAATGTCAAGTAATGACTCAGCAATACAGTATTAAGTAAAAAATTATCATCATTTGAGTTGGTAATAAAGTATCAACTCAAAGTGTTACTGAAAAAATACTTATAAAATGAAAAATATTAGTTCATAATTCATGAATACTTCAGTATTATAAAGAACAGTAATGTTTCATTGCCACAAAACCATAATAAGGTCATAAACATGTAAGAATTGATAGTAATGATTTTTCAAATCTTTCAAACGCTATATCTCAAAACAGCGTTTTTTGACTTGATACTATATTGATAATCGTGTGCGATATCATGTCCACTTTAATATCTACCTTAAAGGTCAAAGATCTTTGGAGACACTCCACTAGAGTGTCATACTATATCGTTAACACAGTTGAGTAGAGTAGGTAGTAAAGTGTATTCATAAATAGGAGGCTTGTCATTAGCTACATTGTATTCTATTTCCGTGCTTCGGAAGGCACGTTAAGCAGTTGGTCCCGGTTGCCAGTAAAATGGCAGTCGTTAAGCCAAGTTGAAGGCCTTTATGGGCGGCTTGCATTTTCAACAGCAGGCAGTCACAACCTGCGCTTGTCCATATCAACAGGGTAATACGGCGTACCACCTATAACATGGGACAATTTCTAAAAAAGGTGAAATGTGGACATATATAACTCTGCCTACCCTTTCGGAGACGGAAGGCATGATCATATGTGTGTATTCTATTTGAACTTGCCATTCTTGCACCCAGTTCTGGTCGGCTTTCCAGTCTAACTGCGATGCGGCTGAATTTCGATATTTCCCATGAAGCGACTGCCATCTGACCTCCACAACCAACTGGCGACATCGAAGCTCTGCATCCTGAATGTAAATCATCTGCAACTGCAGAGCGGACGATCCGACCACCTGTTTTGCTGCCCATTTCGTCCATTTCCCCATACAACAGTAATATAAAAGTAATGTATTGTTGAATAACACGAGAGTTTCATAATAAAAAAATATAAATACTTTCGTTCCATAGGTAGGTTTGGTATTTGAGTTTGAATGCCGGCTATTATACTTAGATCTAAATCGATAAATATTTCTTTTTCGGCATCCATACAAACGATTTTGTTGGTCATTCCATTCGGTCCTAAGCTCTGGACATAGCGTTGGATATGAAATTAACAAATTGTTGCCAAACAGGTTTGCTGAGACCAAATGCAAGGTCAATTTTTTTTAGTGAAGCTTTGGATGTCTCTTGTGCCTGGATACAGATCAATTATAGGTATACAGGGTGGAATTTAAAGACGGTAGTTGGAGGTAAAGTACTCTTAATATTGATAATGGCAAGTTTTGCTGAAAGGAAACATTCCTTTATTTTCAAAAGTAAGTAAAACTGCGTTTAAAGATTTTTGAAAAATCACCTGCTTGAGCCGGGAATCGAACCTAGGAGATGTAAAAAAAACATCCTGTATTTTATGATACCAACCGAAGGAGTCTTTAATAAGCAACAATTTCTTTTATTCAACATAGTATCTCAAATTAAAGAAAGACCAAGTAAAGAATGTTTTTATTGTAAAGCTTACTCACTATCTGAAGAAAAAAAACAGTCAAATTGAGATGCATCTCTTTTTTTTTAAGTTGGTTAAAAAAATGTTCCAGTTTCTGTAAATGGGAATATTCGTTCTGTTCACTTAACCAACTAACTTCAAATAAAAGGAGAAAAATCTCAATCTCTCATTTAGATAGTGTTTTAGTTTAGTTACAATAAAAACATATTTTACTTGGTCTTCCTTTAATTTAAGATACTATGTTGTTTAAAAGAAATTATTCCTTATTAAAGACTCTTTTGATTGGTATCATAAAATACAGGATGTTTATTTTTCACATCTTCCAGGTTCTTTTAACGGCTCAAGCAGGTGATTTTTAAAAAATCTTTAAATGCAGTTTTAATTACTTTTGAAAATAAAGGAATGTTTCGTTTCAGCAAAACATGCTATTATCAATATTAAGGGTACTTTCCATCCAATTACCATCTTTAAATTCCACCCTGTATACACAAATACATCAATACTAAATGCATGAATAAGAGCGCTCGTGGCCCGCGGACTCAGTGTTCTGTAAACGATCACTGCAGTAAGCAACTTTCCCTACAGCCAGTCCTTAGATGGGTGAATCCATGTGACCACTTTGTGACATTTATTTAAGCGTTTCCGTGCTTCGTAAGGCACATTAAGCCGTTGGTCCCGGTTGTCAATAAAATGACAGTCGTTAAGCCAAGTTGAAGGCCTTTTTAGGCGGCTAGAAAATTTTCAACAGCAGGCAGTCACAACCTGCGCCTGTCCATCTCAATACCATCTATTACGTGGGACAAATTCTAAAAGGGTGGAATGTGGGCATATAATATGCCTCTGCAAACTCCTTAGGCGATAAAAGGGGTGACCATAATTATGTATGTAGGTAAGGTCTTATTATTTACTTTTCGCAGTCTAATTGAACAGATTATTATTGTTGCCAAATAGTAAGAACTTCTTGAAAGGAATTATAGCAGTTTCGCCATGCCCGTTCACTTCTACTGTCTGGCCGAAGTCTAGTTATGAAATTGTTAGCAGTAGGAATTATTCCCATCAAAAACCCTAAAAAAAATAACTCTCATACTTGAAGTGGGGACTCCCTTTCTTTTTCTCATTTACCCCATTGTAAGGTCGGGATGCGAGAGACTCTGACTGTTAAGTAATAAGTTAATAACTGTTCTTTGTTCGTTAATGATCGAGTATATATCTTACGGCGTATAATGAATACAAGTACAATAATTATGATTTACGTATTAGATCGCTTAATACTACACACTACATCATTATGTAGGGTATCGTTGGATGATAGGTATTTCAAAAACATGGTTGTCTTTTGGACTGTGAACTTCGACTAAAACTACAAGGTTAACAAATATAACACCAACAATATGGCAACAAAGTATCTCTACGTCCGACTGCTCGTCTGAGCAGGTTGTCAGATAGCTAAAATTAGTTTTTGGTTGTGAAATATTAATCTGCAAAGTCTTTTCATTCTATTTTCATCTTTTCAAGTTCACATTTATTATGACGGTATCTGAATAACTGAGCTCTACGAAACTCTACTCTACCCAATTGATTCACTCTTTAAATTGTTATCACCTGTATCTAGTTTACCAGTTTCGTTGTACATTACAGTCAACAATTGAGCTACTCCAGCTTTATTGAAAAACCAGCGCCTTTACGCGAAAAACCCCGTACAACGGTGTTAATTTAAGAAATTCAGAGATTCAAATAGGTTCTAATCTCAATTACATTATATTCTCTAGGAGAATGTGTCCCCAATAAAGATATGACAGATCCATAAGTCTTATATAATTGTCTGCCTGAGGTCAGTACTAAGGTTTTATAGCAGGTATTATTATAGAACTAAATTATAATGAAAGTGAGACGACCATAAACTATTTATATATAGTGAGTGCTGTCATTAAGTGCAGCTTGAATTACGACCACATAACCACAAGGCCTTAAACCGCATTTTATTATTACATCTATGGCTAAATTAATACCTCTATAAATTCTAGTGTTACTGCGCTTCATTAACTATTGTTACATTCCAATGAATCACCAAAATAAATTAAATATAAATAAATAAATTTGACTGTCTCGTTGGTCTAGAGGTCAAAATGTGCGACTGCGGATCGCGAGGTCGTGGGTTCGATTCCCACCGATGACAAAAATTTGTTTGATCGATAAATGTTTGTCTCGAGAGTCTGGGTGTTTCTATGTATGATAAGTATGTAAAGTATTAATATCCGTGGTCTGATACCTATAACACAACCAGATTATTTCTAGTTTACTTTAGGATCCGATAGCGATGTGTGAAATTGTCCGCGATTAAAAAAAAATCTCATAGGTTTGTAATCAACTTTTCCGAATTTTTTTTTACGAAATTTAATATATGGAGGAGATAGGTCTAATAATAAGTCGTAAATAATTTTTTCATTCCTTCTATTCGAAAAGAATCACTTTGCACCACGATAACGGGGCGCAAAATAGCTCTTTTCTGTTAAGAGCTTTTTAGCGGGCGGCAAAGGATTTGAATTTGGAACTTGAAAATTTCATAGAAATCGAACACAAATTGTATGAATTACTGGCAGGTAAGTTGGCTGCACAGCGCGGTGTCCTGAGCTAACTTAAAAAAAACTAAAGAGCGCCATTTATCTGTTCGTATTCGTCATTATTAGTGTTCTTGTAATCAGTAAACATCTATATTTATAAAAATCAATGCCACTTTTCGTTGTAATTTTATAACTCAAGAGCGGGCTCACCTATCTAGACGAAATGTTTAGGCTTTGTTCAGACCGTTTAGTAGATGGTTTATGTGAAGTTTGCACAAAATCGGTCGAGCGGTTTTTCATTTATCACGCAAACGAAGTTGCGCGGGTCAGCAAGTATTTTATAATAAGTTCTACGTCAAGTTATGAAAGTGACAATCCATGAACTCCTGGAACAATAACTATAGAAGGTAACTACGTCGTACAAAACTTATGTTTTCTCATAGAAAGGGAATGAAAAGTAGAGTATATTACTCGAGGGCAAATTATTTTTACCTCGGGCGGTGTACTTTGAATCCCTCACTGCGCTCAGGATTCTACGTTAGAATCCCTCGCTATGCTCGGGATTCTATTCTAGAATCCTTCGCTTCGCTCGTGATTCAAAGTAGCGCCCTCGCCGTAAAAATACTATTTTGCCCCCTTGTTATACAATCTACTATAGCGACTTTTCTATTTTTCTATTATTACAACTTTACTAGGTCGGCTAGTAGATAGTTCATTATTGTTCCCACTCTATCGCAGACAAATAAATCTAACACTAATTAAAGTGGTGTCTTAAAGGACAAGTTCTGTGTTATTGCAGGCAATCTTTAAATAATAGTACTTTTTGTCATAGCAACAACATCATCTCTGTAAATTTTAGCTCTCTCGCTGTCACAGTTCCTGAGATGCAGCGTCATGACGGACAGACAGACAGACGAACAGCGAAGTAATAGGGTCTCAGGTTCAGCTTGATGAACCCTTTTGTATTCAAAAGTACCCGTCAGTTTACGTAGATATTTTAATTTTAGTGCCAATCTTCGCATAACTAAATGGAACTATAAATTATCTTATTTAATAGTTCTAATATTTATAGCTATCTGTGTATCCAATGTCATCAAACCAAGCTATATATTTGAATTATTATGAAACCTAACTTATAAATAACAATTCTAATATTCTTCGGACATCGATGTCAATCTTTCAATAGTTAAAAGGAATAAGTGTGCTCTAAATTACAATTATTTATGGTGTGTATTATTTTCTTATTGTGGCGTAGTACATTTGGCATTCTTCAAGTTGTATCCCACAGGATTGCAGGTAAAATGTCGGATAAACTCGTAAAGAGCCTGATTTATGGCCATGGTTATTTTGTGGTTGGATGTCCATTTAGATTTTCATTGCCCTGAGCCTTCGTGATGTAGTTACGATATCGCTCTGAACGAGGAAGTCTGGGGCGAATATGTTTTTATCGTCTTACCCACGATCTTGACGGTTTATGATCACATAGTTTCACATTAATTTATACACTGCATGAAAATGTTTGCAATGTAATATGCCTGTTAGGTGTTGGTAATAGTCTGAAAGTTACATAATATCTAGTTTGAATGTGAGATTGCAGTAAAAGATTGATAAGTAAAATCAAAACTTCCATTCAATTCGTAACCGAAGATGAAATTAAAAGGTAGCCTAGTGCTGTTGCAGTTGGTGAGGTATTGGGCTTATATACTTGGAAACAAATATTTTTGGGATTGAAAGTTGTTTATTTTGGAGTTTGATTGTTTTCTGTGTATAACATAATTGAAATTGAAAATTAGGCTCAGCTTTTATAGGGCTCATACTTATAAAATTCGGGACTTCAGGCGAAATACTATTTACTTACATTCACTGACGATTTCGGGCACATTGCAGCGCCCGTGGTCGCAGCTTTATCACCTCGTCCTTTGATCAGCAGATACTTCACAAACAAGTGAGAGCTCTACTAAACAACAGAGTTCTAAATCAGAGGTCATTATTATAATTTTTAGTTTCTTAGAATTTTTAAAACAAAACTTTAAAATGTGATCAGATTTTTAAAAAAATCAAGAATCTAAGAACGGTCTAAGTCTACATAAAAATATAATCACATATTTAGTCCACAACAAAAAGAAAATCGATTTTCCCACTCTCGCAACAATTTCTCTACCTACTTATCGTAGAGATAGTAAAAACAATCTATTCAAATCGTGCTACTAATAAGTAGATGTATGGTTGGATAATTTAAGGTTACCGAACAATAACGATTTTAATAATTGAACGAGTTTATTGGCTAATCAACAGAAAGTCTGTATCGTTTGTCACGAACGTTAAAACAAAGACGGCAACAGAGGAAAAAAAACAATTAGGTATGTAATACGAAACGCGACTATTTGTAGTTTTTTAAGCGGTAGTCTTTTCGATTCCTGTATGAGTAATGAGGCAAATAGTTAGTCCGTGCCGTGACTGACTGCCCGTGTTGGGTGAACCTTCAGGCAATGAAAGAGGTATGCAACATAACATATCAGCGTCTTTTTTTTTTACCGTGAGGGAAAATCCATCACAGATGCTATACCGACTAAAAAACCTCACGTAACGCCCAACAGCCTATGGTTGGAAGCCCCGGGTAAGCCCTTGGAAGGATGTCCCAGGACACATATCAGCGTCTAACCTCGTAAAAATAAATACCAGTCAATTAATTGAATTGAAATGAGATGCAATAGTGGTTATTCGTTTTTAAATAGGTAAGTGCGTGTAACTAGTGGATACCCTAACTTCCTACGCGTAAAGTTACCCACCATTTAATAGGTTTTACATTTTTTGAGAGTTACTCTAATTCCTTTTCTAAAATTAAAGTACATTATTTAAACATGAGCTGTCTACCAGTGACTGTCCCGTTAATAGGAAGTTTATCCGGAACAAATAAACAAGACCGATTTTTTTGTGTATACAGTCACGTGTGGATTCAGTAAAACACCGCGCTGTTGACATTACAAAAATGTACTTCAATTTCATTTATTTGTATACTGGATTTTCCAAGTAGGTAGCCAGGTAGGCAGGTAGGTAGTTATTTAAACGTAGCTCTCTAAGATTTACTTCTCATAAAGGATGTCTAGAAAATGGCTCGCCTTTTACTTTCTTACAGTAAAGAGCCAAAAAGATTTATATTGATGTTGCAGAGAAGACATAGATTTGTTCTAAGGACAAATCGCTTTCTCCTAAATTAGGAAGAATGGCCAAGAGAAAGACTTGAATTTCGGCAATCTTTGTTCGATTAGGTCATATTCAAAGACGTACTCAGTGTGGTCGACGGCACAAACATTCTATAAGAATTTCAACCTCTACGCTCATAGAGCAACGCGAACTATGCTCTACGTTGTTTGCTTTTTAAAGGATCCCTAAAATACCTACCTCTCGCATTCTTGGCACTGAAAGGTCTCGACTCGGACCACAGAAATCAGAAACTTGAAATCGGATTGCTGTATGTCTGGCTCAAAAATGTTTTTATTGAAGACAACTCTATAACTCATTCGCTTATTCTGTCAAGAGACTATGCAACCCTGTTGTAGGATGGCTATCCTAAGGTTGCTACGACGTACTTAAAACGTGATGCTTTCGTCTTTTTACCATACCTAATTTTTTTGAAGTAAAACTTCTTTAGACGCGACTAGGGTGTAACTCAGATTTTTGAAGTAAACTTCTTTAGGCGCGAATAGGGAGTAACTCAGATTTTTTTTCTGACGGAAGTAACGCACTATTTGAATTTTGAATAGCGAAAACGTAGTTTCCGCTATTCAAAATTCGAATGAATGATATTAATATAAATCATTTCAGTGACATATGCCGTCAATGGCAAAGAAGTTTTACTTCAATCGCGTGTAAAGGTTACACGCACACACTTTTTTTTTATTTAGGATTAAAAGAAGGCTCTCTTTTCTTGTAGTAATCCAAAAGATATTAGAATTATGATTATAATAAATGAGACAATATAAGCTTAGATATAAATAACTTACTTTAAGATGAATCAATAAATTGGCTTGATTATACTACGACGAAGTACTTAGCATGTTTTATACTATGTCTTAGCAATGTAATCGTAGACTCACATCACATACACATGTACAGCTGTTAACCATCAAATAAAACCATCATATTCGTTAGTATTTATTGCGTAAATAAAAATATTTCCCACAAGTCAAGTGCAGTTAATAATTATGAGAATAAAAGTACATAAAATTACACCGCGTAATGACATTGGGTTCATCTACGCAACGGAAACATAAATTTATCAGTGACTTTTGTAGACTTAATTATCTACTTTTTTAAAATAAAGTAATTGACTGTAAATTATAATATTAACTTTAGGCGTCATCTTATAATTATTACGTTTCTACATATTTAAACGTGAAGCGAAAACTCTTTGCGAATGATGCGATAGTTCGATTTGACACAGTTATGCTGGTAGTTCAGGCTTATGAAGGAGATAAAAGATATATTTAATGAATTACTGATGTATCTCGACAGTAAAAGGGTCTCTATCTATAGTTTAAAAATGAAAACATTCTGTGCTCATAAGACAAAACGTACTTTGAGAAAGTCCTAGCAGTTTTGACCATTTGTGCATGCTCAACAAACACAGCATCGTCGAAGACTCGTGTTTAAAAACATCACAGAACAGCTTGAGTTTGACATTAAATAATCAGAGTGAATGAGCAAGTGAAGATGAAGACTAGTTAAATAATTGTCCATAACGGAGGAATGTGACGTCGACACCGCCGCCTGTGGCTTCACAGTCGCCAGTGGCGCGGTGGTGTGCAGCCAGTCTCACACACAATCAGTTCAGGCGAGTTTCTCTTCGAGTATTCGCGTTGTTACTTTTACAACGCGCTGCCGCACACGAATGCTCTGTTTCCCTAAGTTTCATTGTTTATACTTAGCCCACTCTCAAAGGAAAACTTTGACTTTCCTTTCACTGTTTTCATTTATTTATTCACGAAGGAGTAAGCAGACGCGTACATCATCCTTAATACCAAATTGCTACATATCAAATTGGTTCGTCCTCATGGGCGATAAGGGAGAACCTGTTACAAGTAACTACTTGCTAACGCTTATGATTGCAATACATGATTGCAGTAAGTCAGCAGAGGGCAGACAGCGCAGGGTAGTGTCGATACAGACTCAGGCAACTACTTCTTCTCTCTTGGAAATGTTTTTTTCATTTTGATTTGATTGGGTAGTTCTAGCAATGCACATTATTCATAGTGACATAAGTCGGACCAAAAAACTCCAAAATAAAATCAGCTATATTAAAGCACGAGCTGGTTGTGTGAGCAGTTCTAGCAGAGGCAACCCGTAAAGCACTGCTAATAGTAGAATGAACTCCACTGATGAAACCACATACAATATATATTATCTAAATTCTTGCAAAGTCTATTCCTTTCACCGGATCCATAATCACCACCATAAGACACCACTTTGGGGTGCCATGAT
Organism: Miltochrista miniata; assembly: GCA_933228765.1. Classification (NCBI taxonomy): domain Eukaryota; kingdom Metazoa; phylum Arthropoda; class Insecta; order Lepidoptera; family Erebidae; genus Miltochrista; species Miltochrista miniata. The sequence goes on along the minus strand of OW121757.1, from coordinate 15,167,041 downwards.
TATTGATTAGGTAAACCAAGAGGAGGAGATATAAAATTCTGCCTAATTTTATATTAATTTTTGTACAAACAAAAAGAACTAGACGAGTTCCAACCAAAGGAGCAAGCCAAGTTTCGAAATGGCTTCAGTACTGTGGACCACATCCATTCTGTGCGGCAGATTGTACAGAAGACAAACAATCAGCCGCTGACTACGGGAAAACCTTCTTCGACTCTATCGAAACAAGAGCAGCTCTGGACGCTCTACAGGGTTGTCGTATTGATTGGCAATATATCGAGGTGTTGAGATGCTTATTGTACGAAACCGTCCAGCTGGAGGACAAAAGACCAATCACATAGGTCTGCGGAGAGATGTGAGTCATGGAGATATAATATCACTAGGCTCTGCACCAATGCCCTTGAAGACGTCTAGCTGTGCCACACGGCTTCACCTGTGACTGTGACATACGACGAACCGAATACTAGATATACCTACGAATATTAGGTAAAAATGCGAAAGTTTGTGAGTGTGCATGTTTGTTACTCTTTCACGCTCAAACGGCTGAACGGATCGGATTGAAATTTAGTACAGAGATACCTTATAGTCCTGAATAACACATAGGCTACTTTTTATCCCGGTAATAAGTTCCCACCGGAAGCGGGAACGGGAACAAATTTTACGCGGGCGAAGCTGCGGGCATCAGCTAGTATGGTATATTTCTATACGTATTTTCAGCCTTTATCGATTACAAACAAATACTTTCTCTATACAACATGTAGATCTGCATTTGTGCGTTTTTTATCACGAAATAATACAGTGTACTTGTAGCCAGTAGAGTCACGTGTGCAAGTATTGCACAAATGCAGATCTACATGTTATATAAATTTAGGTAAAAAATAGATATAATAAACAAAACAACGCAAAAAAATGCATATAACACAAAATATAAAGGTACATTATGTCCCTGAACACGGATCGTGTTAAGATTTGGAAGTGATTTAAGATAACAAGACTGGGTCCCGTTGTCGGCTGCAGAGATCGTTTGCTTGTACGATTGTCGGATGGGCGACTGCGTCCGCGCTGCTAACTCTACACACCGTTACTTTCGCACCAAATCTGCCTACAATACGTTATGTTCTGTGTACTTTGATTCTGATAATAAGTTTAAAGTCACGATTTGGTTCCGTGGAGCCGTCTGCGTAATCTCTAAACTGAATTAGAGGTTACCTTCTAAGGAACGATGCATATTTTACTACGAAGCTATCTCTGAAACGAATGAGGTCACAGTGAATTTATTTCCTAAGGGTACAACGCGTCCACTTTAGGCGCATAACGGTCTTGGTCCTACATTTACCTGTTGTATTTTGATCAAACGTGAGGCAGATCTTTTTTTTTAAACAAGAGGGAAAATCCATCATGACTCTTACCGACTAGTAAAACCTCACGTAACGCCTTTGGTTGAGAGCCCCGGGTAAGCCCTCGGAAGGATGTCCCAGGACTCTTAACAGGAGGCAGATAGTCTTTTTTTACAAACTCGTGGACTTGGCAACGTGCAGATTGAGGGGCATTCTCAAGACAGTCAGTCAGCGTAATTCAGGAACGCAACTCTGGCTTATTAACAGACTCTTTACTTCACCACCGTCACTAAAGAGAAATTAATTCATAGAACGTGCTTACTTACACTTACCCTCGTAGAAATTCGGAAAACGGCCAATGTAACCTCGTAAAAATTCACAAGGACCCGCCCCGCTTTCTCGCTTAGCCATAACTAGCACCAACTTGAGAAGTTCTTCATAAGCCGAAAAAGGGAAAAGTTCAACTAAATGGCGACTACTAGGTACAATTACGTGCGTCGCAAGGACGGCATTTGAAACTACATATCACATCCCAAGAACATTTCTATGTATTTTATGTACGTTCTCATATAAACATACCTTTTGTTAACTGAACTTGACTTTAGGCATCAGCTCATCGACGTACCGACATCATAAAACATAAATTAAACATTATGCTTTCTCTTACGAGTGAAGCAGCAAGTCTCAGCAAAATATGCGCATCACAATTTCAGTGATAGCGTTATTTGTCGGCCCAACTAAAACCGACAAGTGACGGTATATTTTGTTAACTTAGACAATAGTCTTGCCATGGGCATGAAATGAGTAGATACGTAAATCCGGTACAATTGGATATTTACTCTGATTTTTACCGGGCGGAATCCTCGTGGACATCGACATGATGTGCCGCCATTGCATTGTTGCCAGATGGACACTTCGAACCCGTAACCTCAGTCAGATTAAAAGAATATTCTATTAATTAGTCTGACCCCGTAACGAGTATTCTTTCTGTCTGCCTATATGCTCAATGACCGGGGTACTAACGTAGATGATGCCCCCTCGAATTAAAAAAAATATGTACCTACCTAAACTATGACAGTCTAGCGACTACTCTGTGGTGCTATTACGTACTTAAAATATTTACTTAAACATACCTATCTAGTTATGATATTATGATAGTTTTATATACCAGAACGATTGTATTATCCTATAGGTACTCATACTTTTCTTTTTTAATAGGCATGGTAATAACATGGTAGCTTAATAAACGTTATTCCTCGCTATGTCGTTATGGGAGATTCTTTCTTTTTTAATAGACTACTGAGGTGGCCCACGGCCCACCTAATTGTTGGTTACCGTAGTGTATGGACGTTTGCAGCACCAGAAGCGCTACACACACGCTGCAGACACGGGTGCAGGTTGTGACGAAAACGACCCACAGTTGAAATTTTGTCAAGGCCTTTAACTTGGCTTGACGACAGACATATTCCCGACAACCGGCACCAACGGCTTAACGTGCCTTCCAAACCACGAAAACGCTCGGAAATAAATGTCATAAAGTGGTCATGTGGTGGTCACCCATACATGACTGGCCATAGTAAATGTTGCTTACTACAGTTTATTTAATAGTAGATAAAAAAAATATCTCGGACTTAGACAATATTTATAAAAAAAAACTGGAACACTTTCTGTTATCATTGAGTTTAACTAATTAATTTCTTAACTTTTAAATTAATTTTCACTTTTAACTTGACGTTTAAAAATCAAAATGGATGAAGAGGGTTGGTTTCATACTCATTTGATCGGAGCTGACAACCCTATTGCAGTCTGATACGTAGGTATGTAGAAGTATGTACTATAAGTAAATTAAACCAGCTAGCACTAAAGATTGACTAAAGGTATTCGTGATCACATTCTCTCTACATATGCAGGCAGCGAAGCGGGCCTTCGAAATGTAAGCGTTTACTCGGCTTTTTCAATCTTAACGACCTAAAATAAAACGAAAAAGGACACCAAATCGATTAAGTTAGGACTCCTAGGACGTGCAAGACGCCTGTCAAACCGGTTCCGTCGTGAGACTCTTTGTTTGGCTATCGTAGGCAGAACCGAGACGTCGCGACCTCGGTCGAGACGGATAAATCGCCGCTTGACTGAGGGGCCTGTTTATCTGTTGCAGAAATCAAAACACAAACACGAATGAGTCCCCAAAGGGATTCCGGCAGCTGAGGGCCCCGGCGGCCTGATGGCGAGAGGAGCCGTGCGTGCCCTGCTCCTCACAGCGGCGCTCTCCGCGCTCGCCAGCGGCCAGGCGCCGCGCTTCGGCGACCGCCTGGAGCCGCGCGTGCCGGCCGCGTACGCGCCGCGCCACGCGCCCTCCGCACATATCTACGCTGAAAATGATTACGAGGACGACGCCTACGAACAAGACTATGAGGAGCCAAATCGCCCAGTCGAAGAGGAAGATGCTCGCTCGAAACCGGCACAGGCCCCGCGCCTCCCCGCCCGCACCGAAGCGCACAGATTAGAGATGAGCACGGAGTATTTCGTTATTCCCGAACGCAGTTCGTCGTTCGCACCTCCTTCAAAGTCTACCACGGTTACATCGACGCCGAGGCCGAACCGAACACTCATAATAGCACCGATCTCTGGAACGACAGGAGCCCTGAGGTCAGAATCCTGGGCGGTACCCATATTGGCGCTCGCCTGTGTCAGTATGTTGATCCTAGGAGCGTTCGAGTCGTTTGTGATATGGGGTGCGACTCGCAAGGCCCCGAGCCATCGCCATCTATTATTGGGTCAGACTTTATTATTTGGACTGTTTTTGTGCGCAGCCACGGCCGCGTTGTTCGCAACTACGCCGACCGCGTTTACTTGCGGGGCTGTCCGTTTCGGGACGGGTGTTTCGTATGTTATCGTATTTGCATCGCTTCTCGTTAAATGTGTATTCTTACTAAGTTTGAACGGTGGTGTGTATTTGCCGGCGGCGTACCAGGGACTGTTATTGTTTTTCGCCGTAATGATACAAGTGGCGATCGGTGCTCAATGGCTCGGCGGTACACCCCCGAAGGTCGCGAGCGCCGGAGGTCGGTGCGACGTCAACATGTCGGACTTTTTGCTGTCGCTATGTTACGCAGCCTTCCTGATCGCCATCGTGTGCGGAGTGGCCCTGCGGTCCCGCGGCATCCGCGACAACTACCGCGAGGCGACGCACATCGCGGGCGCGAGCGGCGCCACGGCGGCCGTGTGGGTGTGCTGGGTGGCGGCGGCGCTGGGCGCGCCCGAGCGGCACCGCGACGCGTGCCTGGCGGCCGGCCTGCTGGCCACGTGCGCGGTCGTGTTCGCGCTCATGTTCGCGCCCAAGGGCCGCCGCCTGGCCGCGCTGGGCCGCGACGGCCGCTGGGACGCCGACCGCGAGGAGGGCCTGAGCTCGTACGGCGGCGGCGGCTCGGGCTACTCGCCCTCGTTCTTCCACTTCAAGCCGGTGAAGTACGGCATGGTGTCGCCGGCGGCGGCGCCCGCGCCTCTGCCCGTCGACCGCAAGGAGCCGCCCGCTCAGCCAGCCGGTTAGTTAAGTATCTACCGTGCGCTACTAGTGAGAACTAGCGCTTCCGCACACAGATTGACCACAGACTGCTGCATTGTTTTCGCAGATTACGGAGCCCTGTTCGCGAACTCGCCGCACCCGCACTCTCGCGTCCTGTACTCTCCGCCGCACTACACAATGCACCCACTAATGCTAAACTACCACTACAATTACCCACCCTATCCTTACTTATTGCCACCAGGTAACTATTTACTTGTTACACTCGCTTATTATTTCTGTTGCACTCTAAGCTCTGTCTATTCTTATCCTATGACTTTAGCACCCAAAGTGTTTAAGATTTTTATGAAAGATACCTTAATTTATCTATTAATGCACCATTATTATAACTAAAATTCAATTAGGTATATGATAAAATTTAAATCGAAATCCATGTGTCCCAAGAGCGTGCTTTAAGTCGGGCGACTAAATGTAATCTTGGATTATTTGACTTAATTTCTAATATTTTGAAGAACTAGGTTTTGATTTCCCATTGCCGTCTGAAGGTCTAAAATAAATTAATGATAGTGCTTACTAATATGTTTGTTCTAAACGTGAACATAAGCTTAGAGTAAGGTGCCAGATTCTAAGTTGCTACTGATAATAAGAAGCAAGCTTATTTTAATAAAGATTTGTAACTTTCCAGGCGTGACGATGCGTCCAGAGGAGGCCAACGTGTACACCACCGTGGAGCCTACCTTCAGCAGCAACCCCAACGTCTACTTCCAACGCACCGAGCCGTTGCACGTCGGCATGATGTACTGAGCCCCTGACAAACCACAGTTCCGATAAAGAACACTGGCTTTTGCAGCGCGACTACTACAAGACAACTTACCGGTCGTAACTATACTGTGACCAATCCTGCTGCTGCATATGGCAACACTGCACAATTTGGTCTATAAATAAAGCAAATAATTTTGAAAAACAAATTGATAACTGACAATCTAATATAACCAATGGTTTTATGTTTAAGGCTTAAATATTCTAGTCAAATTGTAGATCAATCACTCAAATTGGTGATTAATTACATTAATTATTATGGATCAAACACACAAAAATGATGAATCGATCACATAAACTTTGATCAATCATACAAAATTCTGTATGTGTGCATTATACAGCAGTAGATGGGTCTAACAAATGAATCATTGTTTGAACAGTGAATTTAGCTGTTTGTGATTTTATGCTACTTAACCCACCAGATTAAGATGAGAAAAAACAGCTATTAGAATTAAGAATACCTAGTTAATTAAATTACGATTAATTATGTGTAAGATTCCCTTTGCAATTTTGTAAATAAAACGAGAAAGACTGTTTTCGGTTATTTTATTATTAAAATTATTTGTAAAATTAATCTAGATTTATTCAATGGGAACATAAATAACTTCAAATATCAATAACAAGCATCACCAGTCACTCACAAAGTTGCCACTAAAGTTCTTGTAGACAAGAATATTGTTGTTGCATCAAGTGGCTACTCCAGTCACATGTTGATACTATATGCTCATTTCGTGCCGGTAGAAAGAAGAGCCAGAATTCCTGAAGCAGCTGTTAGGGAGACAATGTAGTTACTGTAATCGAGTTAAGGAACATTTGGTTTAAAAGTACACATAGAGTTCAATGAGAATAATTTGAGACCCTTCTGGGTATGGATTTCCTCAGTCTGATAGGTTAAAAGATATTGGTGACCAACTTCTTCATTGAGCAATATTAATAAATGACAATGATGCGCATTAGACCATTATTATTTTCTTGTGGGGGACGCCGGCCACCGCCTGGGCGAACGATCCAGCTGCCTGTTCCACTGCCCATTTTGTCCATTTCCTCAAAAGCATGAGACCTTAGTACATCCTTCACTGCACTACTGGCAAGACCCTCCTTTATGACAGCGGTCACTAGAACCTACGGATGCTTGCAACACCAAATTATTAGCCTAGTCTCTAAAACCCATTGTAACATAAAATACATCTGCTGATTAACAGAAGAGTCTCCAGTGAAAATACTCAGTCATCCGAGGTCTAATGGCAGTCACTGACAAAATGCCAAAGTCGTATCAAAAATAGTCCTGGTATGAAAATAGAGATGTAGAAATTTTATTGCAAAGTAGCGGATGTCATGCAGTTTCACCCGCAGAGCTCCCATTCCCGTTGGAATACGGGAATAAAATATAGCCTATGTTCACTGTGAAGAGTGTAGCTTCCCAACAGTGAAAGAATTTTTTAAATCGGTCCAGTAGTTCCGGAGCCTATTCGATACAAACAAACAAAACAAACAATCAAATTTTTCCTCTTTATAATATTAGTATAGATAGGACCTATGCAAGGTTGAAATGATACTTTTGCATACAGCCACTGGAATTTATCCTTACTTGTGTCAATTGGGGCAAAGGGTCATAATGGACTTCAATTTGAACATAGCCATGACTTTCCATCAAGTAAGCAGTGTCCTATTCGATGATATAAAAACATTAAAAAAGCTGTTGATTAGTCTTTGCAAGACAAAAATTGGTCTTTGTCAATTTTTGTATGTAATTACTAACTGCCCATTTCAATATGGCACTACAGATTTGTTCTGTTCTTACTACCACCTTTGTTCCTTTGGGACAAATTAGACAGAGGTGAAATGTGGACACATAATATGCCTCTGCCTACCCCTTCCGGTATAAAGGTGTGACCATATGGAAATGCATAGTTACCCCCCTTACTGAGCTGAAATTCCCAGTACAAGTAAACACAGTGAAATCCATTTAAGAGATATTTCATGTTGGTAATGAAGATTTAAAAGGATACACAGTTGGTGTGAAAGAACGCAGTAGGTAGAAACTGCTCAGGATGACCACCGTCAGGAAAAGAGCATTGTTGTAGAAGATGGAGTATGTGGTAGCTTCATAGTCCGCCACTTCATTCTTTTTCCATAGGATTCTGAAATGTTAAAAATAAAGAATATTAAAATAATAATATAAGTAGCATTGTTAATTCTTAAGTTACAAGTTAGCAAGTTAATAAAAATAACCTAAACATTTCACTAACCTTTCCTATAACACTTATCATAACATAGCAAAAGAAACTTTTAAGAACCTTATTTTTATACACTTCTCAGCCAAGACATAAAACAGTTTTAGTTTATCATTTTTAACTTTATGACATAAAAGTTGTACAAGTTACCTTTCATCCTTTTCCTTTCTGCTCATCTTTCTATCATCGGCAAGTTCACGAGCCATTTCACGGGCCACAGCATCTTGCCTGCGGACTGCAACACGGTGTTTCAGTTGGAACTTAGTGTTTCTGTAAGCTAGGGCCAAGAACCAAGTACTAGCCGCCGTCACGATTGCAAACCAAGCTAGAGATGGGCTCACCTCCATGGCGTGTACTCTCCAGAACAACCCTTGAACAACACCAAAGATAATAAGAACTTTTACAATAAGTACACCTTTCTTATAAAGATGATAGGTTTATGTAAGAAACAATATGGAATATTAATACAATTAAGTGGATAGAGATGAATGCAGTTACTTACATATGGGAATAGCCGATACGATGAAAGCATTCCCATAAAATAGGGCTGAAGATTTAGTAGAAACATTTCTGCTAAAATCTTGCAGCAATAATTCCTCTTCTTTAGTAAATGCTTTGTTCCCTTTGCTGGACATGGTGATAGTTATATAGTGTCACACTGTTAGATATCACGGGGAACGTATAAAAATAAATTCAAGACGCAAATAAATAAGTGCAATTTGAAATTGTGCCACCGCTTCAACATCAAGCCTGTGCGCTGGCCAGGGAAAGTCAAACGTCAAATGACATGTAAGCAACGTGTCAAAAATATTGCCATATCCAAAATATCACCGATTATCTAAGGCGCTAGACAGACGACGGGGCGGGCAGGGCTTTTTGCTAACGACGTAATAAAGACCGCGTCTGCCTGTCGATGTCCGCACAGTGTCTTATAATCGCTCAGTAGCGGTCACTCTCTTCTTTTTATGTATGATGGATAATAGCCAAACTAAGCAGATAGTTAAACTCCAAAATGTTTATCACCCATAGTTTTAGAAAAATTTAAGAAATCGAGAATAGTCCATAGAAACCATAGAAACCCTTCATCTCCTTTGTTATTCGTATTATTTTCGTTGTTTCATTTTTCCATGATTAAGTTATAGTCGTGGCATCGATTTATAAAAAAAAAATGAACGAATGTTGTCTAGTTTACCGAGAATATTTTTTTTTGTAAATATTTTATTTATTTTTTTCTAGGGGCATCCCTTGACGGTCGCATTTTTTTTAGATGCCGAATCTATAATTGTGAATAGTACTATTACCACAAAAAAAATTAGACGCTACAAGCCCAGGACAGCTGGGATATTCAGCTCTAAAGTTTTGAGTTAGGGTTGTCAATCAAATCTATGGTATAGTTCAGTTGTGGTCCTTAAATTTTTTATGTGTTATGATTATGAATCAAAGCAGCCTGTTCTTTTGTATTAATTATATGTTTACGTATATGAAGAGTAAACTACATTTAACTGAAATAATAATAACAATCCTAAATTTCAATTGAATAAAACGTTTATAAAAAGAAACTAAGTCGTAACGATTTTAATGGTGTATAACCGCAATGGTGTATAATGCTAAACTATTTTAGAGAGAATTTTTATTTAAAAAAATGAACGAATGTTGCCTATTTTAGCGAAAATATATTTTTTTGTAATTATTTTATTTATTTTTTTCCAGGGGCATCCCTTGACGGTCGCATTTTTTTAGATGCCGAATTGTTAATTGTGGATAGGACTACTACCAAAAAAAAAATTAGACGCTACAAGCCCAGGATAGCTCTAAAATTCAATTTTAAAGTTTTGAGTGGTAAGGGTTGTCACTTATTTCTATGGTATAGTTCAGTTTGCCATATCGCAAGAAGATAAGTGTAATATCAATGAAGAAATTTGGATTTCTTTTTGATTCCTAACCCATAAAAATATAAAGACCACAACTGAACAATACCATTGACTTGAGATACAACACTAACTCAAATCTTAAAAACTGAATATCGCAGCTGTCCTGTGCTTGTAGCGCGTAATTTTTTTTGTGGTAGTACTCATCAGCGCAATTAACAAAAAAACATTTTTAAAAAATGCGGCCGTCAAGGAATTCCTATGAAAAAAAAAGATATAATTTTAAAAATCTCGCTAAAATAAACAAGTACACTTTTTATATTAATTGTTACCTACAATATCACTAACCCATTCCAAAACTTTCAAGCCATAATTATATCTCAATTGTATCATCATTCTAAATATTATAAATTTCAGACATCAAAATTTTTTGTGACAACCCTATTTCCATAGAAAATTATAAAAAACTTAGAAACGTCTTATCTCAGCTGTCCTGCATTGAAAAAAATTAAAAATTTATGAGTAGGAAGCTACATAACTGGACATTAGTTAGATAGTGAAAAAAAATGCGACCGTTCACTAGAAAAGTTTTTATATTTATTTTTCTAAAATTTTAAAATGAATTTTTATTTCGTATGCTAGGGCAGGTGCAGACTTGTAATTTCTGCACATCATTACGAATATATTCCTCCATTCATTGCTAATTTTAACCACTATAAATTTTGATTATTTCGAGCAAAATCTGTAAAAATGTTTTTGTCAAAGTTCAATGACCTTTTAAGAAAAGCTTCATAATTTCAAAACTAATTTTTTTTCAATTTTTGGTGTGTCATATTATGCTGTACTACGTTTATATCTATCGTTATTGGCCATAAAAAAAGAGTGACCGCTACTGTGCGATTATAAAACACTGTGCCGCGGCTGCCCGCACTGCGAACTAGTGACCGACCGAAGTTTCGGTTTCGGTTTCGGCCAGTTTCGGCCAAAAAATCGAGTTTCGGCCGCAGTTTCGGTTTCGGCCAAAATGGGCCGAAACTCACGTGTTTATGAATTTTGAGTGCCTGACACTGCTTGTGACGTGGTTGGGGTCAGCTCTACCAGTTAATATGTTACTAACCGAAGATTTACAGATTTACAAAGGACTTCCAATCAATAGTTATAATAATACAATTATTACGGAATCCTAAAAATGTGATCTAAGGACATTACATAACCGTACCCCTTTGTTGTCGGTTCCGTTAACTTCGTTGGTCGTCTGTCTGTCTGTCAGCAGGCTGTAACTCATTCACCGTGATAGTTAGACAGTTTTTTTACAGATGATGTATTTCTGTTGCCGCAATAGCAACAAACAATAGAAATAGACAAATTAATATATATATATATAATATATATATATTAATTTGTCTATTTCTATTGTTTAAAGGAGCCTCCCATACAACAAACATGATTTTTTGCAGCTTTTCTTGAACGGAACCCTTAGTGCGCTAGTCCGGCTCACTGTTGTCCAGTTTCAGTTATACACTTCTAGAATGTAACCAAAACCAGCCAAGAGCTAGTAGCAGGACACCGTTTGGTTTTAGTCGGTAGAAGTTCGCAATAGCATCTATGAGTAACGTAAAAGAAAGCCATCTTTAGGTGGAGATATTTTTGAAATGAACACTTGAGAAGATTTATACCGTTGATTTTTGGCACTTGGTGGAACTTGTTGCACCTATTGAAAAAATAACCGGTCAAGTATTTGGAACTCTCGCACGGAGGGCTCAAAGCGGCTGCGGGACCCTATTAACGAGACATGAGGCCTAGCCGTCCGTCTGTCTATTAGTCACGAGGTTGTATCGCTGGAACCGTGCCAGATAGAGGCTTAAAATTTTCACTGTACAGTAGTCCTACCGACTAAAAACCACGCGTATCCTACCTAACAGCCTACGGTTGGGACCCCGAGTATGCCCTCAGAATGATGCATACTGCGGTCACGTCTTTGGGTGGTTGTTCAGTTGTTATCCCGCTTCTTAAGTGGGGCGTGGATGAATCTCTCACGTCATGCTATCGTCTAAGGTCTGCTTCTGTAAAGACGGTAAGCAGCCACGTCACCGTCCTCAGGCCTCCGGTCATGGAGGCTGATAGTTTGGGGCGCCACCGCAGACTGTGGAACTCGGGTGGCAGAGTTCTCTCCTGCTTCCTCCCCGCCGTCTCTTTTACGAGCATGACCTGCTCATAGGAAGAGGCCTATGGCCCCGCTCCAGCGCATCTTAGCTTCATCTTTTTAAACAATGATGCAAGGGCCCTTGCTTCCAGGTCACATAGAGGGTCCCGGCTAGAAGACATGCCGCCTCAACTGAGATCACCCTGACAGCCGTCGCCTTCTGCGGGCTAAGCAATCTAGCCGCATTGTTGGCCATCAGGATCTCCGCCCATACGGGGGCCCCGTATAGGGCCAGGCTCCGTACGATCCCAAGGTACAGTCTCCTGAAGGGAGCGTTGGGTCTCCTGATAGGCAAAAACCGCGAGAGTGCGGCTGATGCACCCTCCCTCAGCTATGGGACTAAACGTCGGAAGTGGTATCCGAAGTTTGACCGGTTATCGAGTACGAGCTCCAGATACGTCATTGAGAGCTCGATGCCGATGCTGACGCCCCCTAAATGTAAGCTGGATCCGGCAGGTGGCCTCAGGGCTGCGTCCCGGTGCGTTGCTCCGCGCGCTGTAATGAGGGTCTCGTCGTAACACGTTACACCGACACCTCTGAACAACGGACCACGCAGCACCCAATCGTAACGGATGTTCCACAGAAGCGGTCCTAAGACCGATCACTATGGAACACCGAACGACAAATCTCGTGGACCCAGCCCTAGCCAGCTCGGGTAAATTATGGCCCTCTCGGAAAGATAGGCCCCGACAATTCGACGGAGGTATGGAGGCATTCCATGGTAAATAAGCGCCTCCCAAATCAGTTCCAGGGTAAGGTGCTGAAGGCGTTGGCGATGTCGAGAGACACTGCCACCATCACTTCACCCTGTTCTGATGCCGATAATAAAATATACCTACTAAAATCAGAAAATATCATTCACACAAGAATCGTAATTTTTGTAAGGGTGCGGAATCCGACTCGCACTTGGCAGGTTTTTTTTTTTTTTTTTCAATATGAACACGTGAGTTTCGGTTTCGGTTTCGGCCGAAACTGACCCTGGGGCCGAAAGTTCGGTTTCGGTTTCGGTTTCGGCCGGAAAACCAGTTTCGGTCGGACACTACTGCGAACACACACAACGCACACGAGACGAGACACGACCGACGGGCGTAGGCAGTTAGTTCACGACGCACAGAGCGGGAATCTCGCAATCTAGGGGGATTTTATTCCAGATAGAATTTATATTCCAGATAAAAGATATAGTTGAAAATTGATTTAGTAATTTTCAACTAAAACAAATTCAAATTAAATGTGTATTCAAATGAACAAAGACATTTAAGGCTGCAATATTCGACCTTGACAAATCCTAATGCAATTCGAACGATTGCAGCGTACGCTTTTGCCGGATTTCATTCGATTCTAGTCTACTTATTGTAAGTCTGTGATTCTAATACTTTAATTACTGTATAAAATCCGAAGGGTTTTAAGAAAAAATCGTGATTGTCGTGTGCGTGATTTCTTTGCATGTGTATGTGCATCGACGTATATGTACACCACAGACGTACAATAAGTAGCAGACGAAACATTAATTATGTTTGTGTGCGTTGGTCTTTCCATTCCGCTCGCTCTAAGGGGTAAGTGAATGCTGCTATCTCGTTTCTACACGTATAGCAACACTATACATGACATTTTAAAAAAAATGACGTCCGCCTGGTTTTTGAAAGGTTTAAGCTGCCGATGCTGCAGTTTGACGTATTAGATACCTCTCATTAATGTAGGGGCCAAACTCAGGCACTTCTTTTCAAGATTAAATTTAATGCTAACATAAAAATAAGTGTGGAAAACTGTGATTCAGCATTTAATTAGTTCAGAATTGCATTTTAATATAATGCCTGTAATCTTCGATGATATTGAGTATACAATATATAAAAATGAAGCCCGATTTCCGTGGTCACAGCATCACGCGTGAAATGCTGGACCGATTTCGCTAATTCTTTTTTGTTGTGTTTGTTTCTGTCAGGAGAAGGTTTTAAAAAAATTGGTGCAAAACTATTAGCAGAAATGGTTTTTATTGCGATTTTGAATCGGATCATAGAACTGGAAACTCCGAAATGGAAACCGGAAACAGAAAGACTAAGAGATAATTTTGCAATCCAATATAGCCGCCGCGTCGAAATCACAATATTTCATGATGGGTATCGTCTAAGGGGTTTTTTGGTATGCTGAGTACGAATCACATGATAATTTTGTAATCCAATATGGCCGCCGTGCCGAAATCACAAAACTTCATGATGGATATCGTTTAAGGGGTTTTTTGGTATGCTGAGTACGAATCACATGATAATTCTGCAATCCAATATGGCCGCTGCGCCGTAATCACAAAATATCATGATGGGTATCGTTTAAGGGGGATTTTGGTACGCTGAGTACGAATCTCATGATAATTTTGCAATCCAATATGGCCGCCGCACTATGTTTTATGAACGCCATTTTTCGGACGTCGCCTTTTTATTGTAAAATCTTATAGATATTATCATTAAAATGCAAGATTTCTTATCCGCGAAATACGAGCACATCTAGTTTTTGAGAATTTTTTTTTTGAAAATGACCATTTTTTGACCCGGGTATAAATCAAAATTAATATTACTCCTAAACTATCCATAATACTCGATAGTTAAGTTCAGCTTATTGAAAGTACTTCCTATACTGCCCCTTTAGGGACTTAAATTAAAGTCGTAACTTCACTAGATACACATTTATGCGCATTTTAAGGATTTTAGTTTTTGTTTATTTTCTCGAAAGTTCCACAATATTGGTGCAATTTATCTAGACTAAAATGATCGTCTTTTTGCCCCCTACACACCACGTGAATTTCACGCGCCAATTCCATGGAACTTAGGAGATAAAATAAATTAACTGTTTTTGTTAAGGTCACCACACACTCTATCCGGATTGAAACTGAAATTATATAATATTTTTAACGGTCATGTATGGTTCAAAAAATAGTTAAAATAGTTGCTATGCTGATTACGTAAATCTAAAATGCCATCAAAAACATAAATGTGAAATGAGAGCCAAGTCAATATACCGGGTGTAACATTCGAAACCGTCAGTATGGGTAAGTCTGTAAATATAAGAGATACAAAGATCTGTTCTTAGGAACCATGTCATCGATTTTAGAGAAAATAAGAACTGCATACTTAGATTTTTAAATAATCTCTTGCACCGTCCGGAAATCGAACCCGGTCGTTTCGAAAAATAAAACTTACATTATTTCTAATTGAATATAGATTGTGTAGGTCGTAAGGAGTAAATGTTACTACGAAACATGATATCGGAAATAAACAAACATTATAGACGGTGCTGCTTGCCAATTCTAAGTTCAATTGTCAGTCCTGAAATTTATTTATAACAACATAAAATATCGTTTCTTCTTATAACTTAGGATAATATATTATTACACACGGTGCTGCTCGCCAATTCTAAGTTCAATGAACTTAGCTTGACACGCTTCCGCGTGTCTAAAAACATACGAGCTATCATAATCATACTATACTCCTGAGGTAGTATCCAGATGTGGATAAATACCCAATTTCATCAGAAATGAAGACATAATGAAGCGCGCCACGTTCTTGTCCACCGTTCCTGAACTGCATGATTTAGGCTTTTGTTAGGATGAAAGTAAATTCGAGTAAGACGAAAGTTATAGTTTATGAGAGGAAACAAGAGATGGAGAGGTGATGACTGAATCTAAAGTGTTGATTGAAGGTACAAGGTGGAACAATTGGTTGCGTTGGAGTTATAGAAAGGAGATCGACTAGGTTAGGGTAGGAATGTGGTCTAGTAGCGTATAGTTTCGTTTATGCCTTTAATACAACTCTTGACTAAATTACTAGCCTAGTCCGAACCAGCCTTAAGGTTTCGAACAACAAACAACAGGTGAGGGTGAAGTTAATGACCAGATTTAGATGTTGGACCACGCGATCGTCGCACACCTAACTAATTAACTACTAAGTAATCGGCTGTTCACATGAAATCACTTTAAGATATTGCATTATGTTTTAGTTCACCTTCACTTCACAAAATATCTTCGTTAATAAGTACAACACATTCGTCAGTGTCACAACGTTCGTTTTCTTGAGTACTTTCATTAGTAAGTTCTTCCACTGAGTTTGGGTCAGGTACAGCTTTTAACAATGAAATTGCAGCTGCAGATAACGGAATCTTGCATAGTTTTTTTTGGCGTTCGAGCAGGTGTGCATGTGAAATTATAGGATCAGATGACTCTAAAGCCCTATGAAATAAATCTGTCATTGTTTTCACTCTATCCATTTTTCGGCAGTGGTGCTCACAATTCTAGCACACGGATCCATGCGTGAAGTGGACTCACCCCATGTTTAAACCCTGCAATGTTCACTGATTGCTGTAAAGACAGGTCAATGTTATTGAACTGTGTTGCAGTTAAGCCACAATATGGACAACGCATTTGAGATGATGTATTTAAAATGGTATTCAATATCTTGCCGTCAATGGCAGCTAAATGTCAATTCCAGGAAATTTTTATTTTATGTCCGTTTGAAGATTCAGCTGATAGAGGTGAAAGACTTCTTATTTGGTCTTCCCTTTTTGATTTCTCCGACGTTATTAGTTCTGTGGTTTCTTTTCTATATTGCACGCATACAGGTCTGCAATATCTGTAAGATTGAGGGGATGGATTTTTCCAAAGTATAACATCGTTTGATGTTTTTAAAACCAGCGGAATAAAGGTGGTGGCCACTAGACTATTTTCTTCACCACCTTCAGCATTGGAGAAGGCCTGTTTATATAATGACTGCCCTGTGCTCCCATTAAAACCCCAATTCCCTTCTAACACACATTCCACCTCTTTTAAAGATTTATGTTCACAGTATTGTGTGATAACTTCGTCATTCACTTTCAATATTCTGTTAGAAGTATGTTCTAACAGGTCTTGGAAGGGAACTGAGGCTTCTCTTTCCGATATTTCAATATTAGTTGGATAGCAGTCTTTTTTTGCTTCTAAAACTTTATAATAAGGAGGAAAAGCTGGAAACCCTCGATCTTTAAGATCAGCGTGCAGAAAATTATAGGTTTCGATAGTCAATTTTCTGTCTATTACCAGTGATAAAGCTTCTTCGGGAGTATACGGCCTAGGACAGTCACTTATTTTTTCCAGTATATTGAATGGCGTATTAGGACCTTCTAAGCAGGTGTGTATTACCTTCTCTATGTCTTTAGCTGCCTTCGATGGAATTGGAACACCTTTAAGCTTTAGTGATCCAGCAAAAGATTTTATTTTTTTCGTCAGTGGCTGTTGTTCCAGTTGCGACTGTAGTTTGCGACGTGATCTTAGTTGTTGTCGTGTGCTTAAACTCATAAATTGACTACTTTTTTGCGCAAAGATAGTTCTTTAGTTACACTAAGCTCTCCTGTGATCATTATGTGGCTTAACCAGCTTTTATGTTTTTTTTCAAAATATTTTAAAGTACGATTACAGTTTTTGTACATAGTATTACTTTTACATATGAACGTTTTTAAAATAGGTATAAACTCTTCCTTTGAAGTGGACATAACGTAGTTATTTCCAAAATAATTAAAAATTTTATCTACCAGCTCAGATACTGTTACATCTTTTATTTTGTTCGTAAACAATTTAAATATATCAAACCTTGTCAATATTTTTTTTGTGGGTTCATCATCAACGTTTGCAGCTGGAGTATGAAGAACATTGGTTTCTTTAGTTTGACTGTACCAAGTACTCACTGGTCCCCTTTGAAGACAAGAATTATCTTCTTGAGGGCTAAACGAGCACCCCGCAGCTAGTTGGTGCGGCTCCTGCTGAGGCGAAGCCTCATTACACTCAGTGAATTCCATGAATACGATTTTAACAGAATTCTTCTTTGTTTAAAATATTTGAGAATGTTTGGTGGCTGCTCCCCTGCGTTACCGGGTAGGCTACCGTGCCACCGAACAGATGTACTTAATATTCAAGCAAAACAACATAAACCCGAAGGCATCTAAGCGTATATTGTTACATTACGCTAAGTTTTTGTATAAATTAATGGGAGTTTTAGCCAGTTGCAGTAACTGTTTCCGCCTTCACCACGTGGAGATACTCCCAGTTTATGTATTTACCATTGCACTTTTACGTACTAAAATATATCTACTTCTTTAGAAGTCCTCTAAAAATCACTATTTCGATGGAGTATTTTAGTTTTTATGTGATATAGTACTGAAACAGCTAGTTTCAGGAATAATTCCCACAAAACCACTATAATTTTTTATTAAAAGCAAATCCGGTTAAAAAAATATTATTTGAGTGTGTGTCTGCCTTAAATGATGAAAATCCGGGTGAATCTTTTAAAGTCTTTAGCTTCTAAGTTCCATGGAATTGTTTTGTGAAATTCATGTGGTGTCTAGAAGAAGTAAAGAGCTTTATTTTAATATAAAGAAATCGCACCAATACGTTGTAACTTTTGAGAAAAACGGGAAAAACGAAAAACCTAAAATTAAGTATAACTCCGTATCTGGCAGGGTTAAGTTGTTCAACTTAAATTTAAAATATGCGGTGCTAGAGTACCTACCAATGCTTCTAACATTATTTTCACGAATTGTTCATACTTTATCTTAAATTTCAATTTTTCTAAATTTCGAGTCGAAAATACTGACAACTTTGGATTTTTTTTTTCAAAAACCAGACGTAATATCTAAGCGGGGATTCAATATATAACATTTAAATGATCCAATCTATCAGGTTATTCAATAACAACGGAGTGTCCGAAAAATGACGTTCATAAAACATAGTGCGCCGCGCCGAAATCACAAAATTTCATGATGGGTATCGTTTAAGGGTTTTTTGGTATGCTGAGTACGAATCACATGATAATTTTGCAATCCAATATGGCCGCCGCGCCGAAATCACAAAATTTCATGATGGGTATCGTCTAAGGGGTTTTTTGGTATGCTGAGTACGAATCACATGATAATTTTGTAATCCAATATGGCCGCCGCGCCGAAATCACAAAATTTCATGATGGGTATCGTTTAAGGGGCATTTTGGTACGCTGAGTACGAATCTCGTGATAATTTTGCAATCCAATATGGCCGCCGCGCCGAAATCACAAAATTTCATGATGGGTATCGTTTAAGGGTTTTTTGGTATGCTGAGTACGAATCACATGATAATTTTGCAATCCAATATGGCCGCCGCGCCGAAATCACAAAATTTCATGATGGGTATCGTCTAAGGGGTTTTTTGGTATGCTGAGTACGAATCACATGATAATTTTGTAATCCAATATAGCCGCCGCGCCGAAATCACAAAATTTCATGATGGGTATCGTTTAAGGGGTTTGTTGGTATGCTGAGTACGAATCACATGATAATTCTGCAATCCAATATGGCCGCTGCGCCGTAATCACAAAATATCATGATGGGTATCGTTTAAGGGGGATTTTGGTACGCTGAGTACGAATCTCATGATAATTTTGCAATCCAATATGGCCGCCGCGCCACCGTTGTTAAATTTCATATTGGATATTGTTTATGGGGTTTTTCGGTATGCTGAGTAAGAATTTCAGGTTAATTTTGCAATCCAATATGGCCATTGCGCCACTGTTGCGAGATTTCTGTCAGTATGCTGAGATACCAAAAAACCCCTTTCACGATATCCAAAATGAAATTTTACAACGGTGGCGCGGTGGCCATATTGGATTGCAAAATTAACCTGAAATTCGTACTCAGCATACCAAAAAACCCCATAAACGATATCCAACATGAAATTTTACAATGGTGGCGCGGCGGCCATATTGGATTGCAAAATTAACCTGATATTCGTACTCGTACTACTATTTTTTTCCCAAAAGCGTTTGACATCTTAGATCGTATGTCCACCTATTTATAATACGGACCAGTGTGCGGCCGGCCAGCCGCAACAAAAAAAGCGCATTGATGTTACGAGTTGGATCAAAACGTTACACATTGTATCATTACAAGGCGCGCATTGCAATGCTCGGATCACCTGCTTCACTGCTGTAACCTCGTCTTGTATCATTACAAGGTGCGCATTGCAATGCTCGGTTCACCTCCCACACTGGCTGTAATTCTCGACTCGTAACATTACATTACGCGCGAATGCTCCCGGTGAGGGAGCACCTTTAGAAAAAAATCAAAAAAATGATGTTTTGTAACATCATTTTTTTCTAAAGGTGCTTTAGCCTCAATAGCATTTTTGAAGACCTATCTATGGATACCCCACACGTATGGGTTTGATGAAAAAAATCTTTTCGTTTCAGTTCTGAGTATGGGGACCCCCAA
This sequence comes from Miltochrista miniata, assembly GCA_933228765.1. NCBI lineage: Eukaryota > Metazoa > Arthropoda > Insecta > Lepidoptera > Erebidae > Miltochrista > Miltochrista miniata. The sequence continues at coordinate 15,146,810 of OW121757.1, read as the reverse complement.
AATTTACTGCTTTTTTTAGTTATATTTAAAAATCTTAATGCTGTTCACAGAATACATCTACTTACCAAGTTTCAAGTGCATAGGTCTTATAGTTTCGGAGAAAAGTGGTTGTGACATTCGGACGGACAGACAGACAGACATGACGAATCTATAAGGGTTCCGTTTTTTGCCATTTGGCTACAGAACCTTAAAAGAGGTATTTTAAGATACTCTTATTTCATTAAAATAAATCTTATTGAACTAGGCGGCTAACTCCTTCCCTGTAGTTGCGTTAGTGTGTGTGGTTTTTATATGTGTTAGTTTTGGCGTCTACTTACCAAAATTCAAGTGCATAGTACTTACTACTTCAAGTGCATACTACTTACCAAAATTCAAGTGCAATCTACTTACCAAAATTCAAGTGCATAGGTCTTATAGTTTCGGAGAAAAGTGGTTGTGACATTCGGACGGACAGACAGACAGACATGACGAATCTATAAGGGTTCCGTTTTTTGCCAATTGGCTACGGAACCTTAAAAGAGGTATTTAAAATACCTTCTCGATTCTCTTATTTCATTAAAATAAATCTTATTGAACTAGGCGGCTAACTCCTTCCCTGTAGTTGCGTTAGTGTGTGTGGTTTTTATATGTGTTAGTTTTGGCGTACTTTTCAATCTCTAATGCTTTGTCTGCTACTTATTGTAAGTCTGTGGTGTACATCACAGACTTACAATAATTATATAATATATATAATATATATAATACAGAATTTTGGTAAGTAGATTTATTCTGTGAACCGCATTAAGATTTTTAAATATAACTAGAAAAAAGCAGTAAATTTTGGGGGTCCCCATACTCAGAACTGAAACGAAAAGATTTTTTTTCATGAAACCCATACGTGTGGGGTATCCATAGATAGGTCTTCAAAAATGCTTTTGAGGCTAAAGCACCTTTAGAAAAAAAATGATGTCACAAAACATCATTTTTTTCTAAAGGTGCTCCCTCACCGGGAGCATTCGCGCGTAATGTAATGTTACGAGTCGAGAATTATAGCCAGTGTGGGAGGTGAACCGAGCATTGCAATGCGCACCTTGTAATGATACAAGACGAGGTTACAGCAGTGAGGCAGGTGATCCGAGCATTGCAATGCGCGCCTTGTAATGATACAATGTGAAACGTTTTGATCCAACTCGTAACATCAATGCGCTTTTTTTGTTGCGGCTGGTCGGCCGCACACTGGTCCGGATTATAAATAGGTGGACATACGATCTAAGATGTCAAACGCTTTTGGGAAAAAAATAGTAGTACGAGTACGAATTTCAGGTTAATTTTGCAATCCAATATGGCCGCCGCGCCACCATTGTAAAATTTCATGTTGGATATCGTTTATGGGGTTTTTTGGTATGCTGAGTACGAATTTCAGGTTAATTTTGCAATCCAATATGGCCACCGCGCCACCGTTGTAAAATTTCATGTTGCATATCATATAGGGGGTTTTTTGGTATGCTGAGTACGAATTTTGGGTTAATTTTGCAATCCAATATGTATTATTATATGTATTATAAATTTCGGCGCGGCGGCCATATTGGATTGCAAAATTATCATGTGATTCGTACTCAGCATACCAAAAAACCTCTTAGACGATACCCATCATGAAATTTTGTGAATTCGGCGCGGCGGCCATATTTGATTGCAAAATTATCATGTGATTCGTACTCAGCATACCAAAAACCCCCTTTAACGATACCCATCATGAAATTTTGTGATTTCAGCGCGGCGGCCAAATTGGATTGCAAAATTATCATGTGATTCGTACTCAGCGTACCAAAATCCCCCTTAAACGATACCCATCATGAAATTTTGTGATTTCGACGCGGCGGCCATATTGGATTGCAAAATTATCTCTTAGTCTTTCTGTTCCCGGTTTCCATTTCGGAGTTTCCAGTTCTATGATCCGATTCAAAATCGCAATAAAAACCATTTCTGCTAATAGTTTTGCACCAATTTTTTTAAAACCTTCTCCTGACAGAAACAAACACAACAAAAAAGAATTAGCGAAATCGGTCCAGCATTTCACGCGTGATGCCGTGACCAAGGAAATCGGGCTTCATTTTTATATATTGTATACTCAATATCATCGAAGATTACAGGTATTATATTAAAATGCAATTCTGAACTAATTAAATGCTGAATCACAGTTTGCCACACTTATTTTTATGTTAGCATTAAATTTAATCTTGAAAAGAAGTGCCTGAGTTTGGCCCCTACATTAATGAGAGGTATCTAATACGTCAAACTGCAGCATCGGCAGCTTAAACCTTTCAAAAATCAGGCGGACGTCATTTTTTTTAACATGTCATGTATAGTGTTGCTATACGTGTAGAAACGAGATAGCAGCATTCACTAACCCCTTAGGACGAGCGCCCACTGCTTTGCGTTCCGGTGCGTTGCGTTTGCCGCAAATCTGTAACACATAGAGATTCATAGAAGTGCGCACACTGCTGATAAAAAATCGTACGACTGCCGCAAATCTTGCGGCGGCGGCGGGCTGCGGCGACTTTTTTTTTTTAATAATTGGCTTTGACGTAGCAATGTCCATGTCTGCAAACAGTATAGTTAGTTGGTTTAATTTGATTTCAACGATTTTATATTACAAATACTTATATAGCGAGGAAATTATTTTATACGATTGGTAAGTTAAGAAAAAAATGTATAATCAACTATGAAAATTCATTTATTTAACTTGGTATGTATGTGTGTAGGTTTGTAGGGTACAAATTTTGCAAGTAAGATTTGACCCACTTTTCATGCTCCGATGAGCTGAAATTTAAAATACATCTGTAGTTTCGGGGAGAGTACAATATGATGGTATTTTAGAACTGGTGTAAAGGCGAACCCTGAAGGTCGCCATAGTACCAATCTTCTCAACGAAACAAGATAATCCCATAGCGTTTTGACGTTTAGACAGGTGTTTTTGTGTACTTGGCAAATATATCATAGGGTATGGTGAACCAAGTCTGATGATGAAGTCCAGTTCTGGTGAAGGTCGCCATACTAATTAAAAAAGATAAACCCATAGCGTTTGGGTTTTTGAATGGTCTAGATGCGTACATGGTAAAAAGATCATGGAGGATGGTAAACCAAGTGTGATGATGGAGCCAAGTCAAAGTGAAGATCATGAAAATAACTAAATATACAGACATATAAGTGTTTGGGCTCTATAGAATGGTCTTGATGCGTACATGGCAAATACATCATATTTAGTCAACCAAGTCCGATGATGGAGCCAAGTCCTGGTGAAATTCACCATACTAATTATAAAAATAAATTCGCAGTGTTTGGGCTCCTTAGAATCGTGTTGATGCGTACAAGGCAAAAATATAAAATTTGGTAAGCCAAGTCTGATGATGGTGCCAAGTCCTGATGAAGGTCACAATAGTAATTAAAAAAGGATAAGCGGTATTTGGGCTTTAGAATGGTCGTACGGAACGGTACCCCCTGTGCGCGGGTGCGACTCACACTTAGCCGATTTCTTTTTTTAAAATACTACTAAAATGGCAGACAAGCATATAGATGTAGCGGAAATTTTACAGGTGAAGGTTGATAGGTGATGGATGATCATATGATGGGTCATCTGATGTGTGACGGGTGATGGGTAATGGATCAGTTAAGAGTTTTTAGTATGCTGAGCACCAATTACGAACATAATAATTTGTAATCCAATATGGCCGCCACGCCGTAATTACAAAATTTCATGACGGGCATCGTTTTAAGGGTTTTTCGTATGCTGAGTAAGAATTACATTATAAAATTGCAATCCAATATGGCCGTCGCGCCGTAATAACAAAATTTCATGATGCGTATCGTTTTAGGGTTTTTTTAGTATGCTGAGTAAGAATTTTATGACAATTTTGTAATCCAATATGGCCGCCGCACTTTATTTAACACCCTCAGCGCCAAGCTACATAGTGCAAAACTTCATTTACAGCATATGTTTTTTTTTTGTTTCAATTTGCTTTTTAATGTTATTTATCGCTGTTTTATTGTAAAACCACCTCTCTCCTTTCATTTTTCAGGATTTCAGGAGCGTGTATCATAAATGATACACTGGCCCACGAAATATATTTATCGGTAGACATATCTCGTGGGCCATGTGTATCCTTTATGATACACGTTATTTTTGAGCTTATTAACCTTTTTTTCATGAAATAATAACCTTTTTTCATAAATGAAATTGAAATTGAGGAAAATCAATAAAAATTTTGTAAAAAAAAAACCGTGTAAAGTGAATCGAAACTGTTCAAAATGAACTACGATAGTGACGATTCCTTATTTGATCCGGACTATGCTCCATGTGATGCGAGGATTAGTTCTGAAAGTGACAGTGCTAATGAGGTGTGGAATCCATCTCTATCTTTTAGACGAGTATCAACCTTTCTGAAAGTGAGTTGCCTCCTAATACCATGAGTCCCTAATACCAAGGCGTGGAAGACTCTTATTCAGGCAATATATACCAAATAAAAGTGCCAAGTATGGTATCAAAGTGTTCAAGCTTTGTACCCAGAGAGGGTACACTCGGAACTTGGCTGTTTACTGTGGTAAATCTAGAGACCCGGAAGCTGAAGTCTCCGAAAAAACAGTTATGTCTTTAGCGGATGGACTCTTTGAAGAAGGAAGAACCATGTACACCGACAATTACTATACGAGTGCTCTCCTCGCTTTACGTTTGCAGAAAAGAAGAACCCATCTGGTCGGCACCCTAAAGGTTAATAGCAAATTAGCATTTGAAATTATTTGGGGTAAAAGTGTAGTAAACGCACATTTCTTGTACAATGAATATACCCGAGTAAAGAAACTCACAATAATTGAATTTTGCGGACAGATAATCACTACATTATTGGAGAGAACTGCTTCAACTGATGAAGACCTTCAAGACCACAAAAAAAACATTATTTGGTCCAAGAAAATGTAAACGGTAAGAAGATTTGAGGTCATTGTGTGGAATGTTACAAGATATATGGTAGGAAAGAGGTACAAATTGCGGGCAGCACCAAAAGAGTGCCTCAAGTTTATACAATATGTTCCGTTTGTCAACATTATTTATGCCGCCAGTGCTTCAATAAAACACTCTAGTTAACTTTTTGTTGATTGAATTGCTTGAATAAATCTATGTCGAAAGTAACTCTTCACTATTTTTTACCTAATAGGTATTTTGTTTATTAATAATTCCTAAAGTATACGTCATAACCCAAACCCAAATATACCATTTTATTCTGTCAGGCCACAGGATTTTTTTCCTCAAACAAAATGTATGAAAACCGTGTGTTTTAACGATACACGATGTAAGAAGCATACTAAGCTGTGTGTATCATTTTTGATACACAACGTTGTACACATTGTGTGCAAAAATGATACACTGGCGCTGAAGGTGTTAAAAAATTCATGATAGGTATGGTTTAAAGGGTTTTTTAGTATGCTGAGTACGAATTACATGATAATTTTGCAGTCCAATATGGCCGCTGCGCCGTAATCACAAAACTTCATGATGGGTATCGTTTAAGGGGTTTTTTGGTATGCCGTGTACGAATCACAAGTCAATTTTGCAATCCAATATGGCCACTGCGCCGTAATCACAAAATTTCATGATGGGTATCGTTTAAGGGGTTTTTTGGTATGCCGTGTACGAATCACAAGTCAATTTTGCAATCCAATATGGCCACTGCGCCGTAATAACAAAATTTCATGATGGGTATCGTTTAAGGGGTTTTTTGGTATGCTTATTACAAATTCAATAGTAATTTAGCGATCCAATATGGCCGCCGCGCCGTAATAACAAAATTTCATGATGCACATCGTTTTAGGGGTTTTTTGGTATGCTGAGTACGAATTACATGACAATTTCGTAATCCAATATGGCCGCCGCACTGTAATTACAAAATTCCATTATGGATATGGTTTAAAGGGTTTTTTAGTGTGCTGAGTACAAATTACATTATGAAATTGCAATCCAATATGGCCGTCGCGCCGTAATAACAAAATTTCATGATGCATATCGTTTTAGGGGTTTTTTAGTATGCTGAGTACGAATTACATGACAATTTTGTAATCCAATATGGCCGCCGCACTGTAATTACAAAATTTCATGATAAGTATGGTTTAAAGCGTTTTTTAGTATGCTGAGTACGAATTACATGATAATTTTGCAGTCCAATATGGCCGCTGCGCCGTAATCACAAAACTTCATGACGGGTATCGTTTAAGGGGTTTTTTGGTATGCTGTGTACGAATCACGTGTCAATTTTGCAATCCAATATGGCCGCTGCGCCGTAATCACAAAATTTCATGATGGGTATCGTTTAAGGGGTTTTTTGGTATGCTAATAACAATTTCAATGGTAATTTAGCGATCCAATATGGCCGCCGCACCGTAATATAAAAATATCATACCGGATATCGTTTAAGGGGTTTTTTCGTATGCTGAGTACGAATTACATAATAGTTTTGCTATTCAAAAGTAGCAAACGCGCTGTAATAACAAAATTTCATGATGGGTATCGATTAAGGCCGCTATATTCGAACAGTGGCCCGTGGGCCATCTCTGGCCTTTGATAGTGGCCCATCTTAATATTGGCGTAAATCGGAACGCAGCATCTAACGACTGCTTCAGAGGGCTTATTCTCCGAATAGCTTTATCGTTGGAAGTCTTCTATGACGGTTGGGTTTAGTCGTCGCCTCTCCCAAATCTGAGACTTTGTGCTTTTACTGACATTGTAAGAGCGGTATCGGTATCGAGCCCTTGATGAAGTATCTGGGGCTCGTACTTATTAGCGGATGGAATTTCGGACACCATTACCAAAGTGTGATCTCAAAACTGAAAGGGAGGGGGGTCGAACAGCGGCATTCTCTTATTAGGTTCCCAAGTAAGGGGAACGAGGAGCCGTCAGACTAATAAGAGGATACTGCATGGAATGTCTCCAAGTTGGGACCCCTCCTTGGAACCTAGAAGCGAGGCCTCTCGACTCATTGTTTAAATGTCGCATGGAGGCGCTGGAAACCTGCGTCTCGAAAAATCGAGGTCCCACCAGGGTGGGAAAAAGTTTCAATCAGGCCATCACCCACCCGACCTCCACAGTCTGCGATGAAGGCGCCGTAGACTTCTCTGCGCCCAAGACTATCGGCCTTCATGACCGGGGGCCTTAGGACGGCGAGGGGGCTGCTCACCGTCCACCACCGCTCACCTTCTGCTTACAAAAGCAGGTTCAATAAAGCAGCTTGACGTGAAAGTTTTACGCGCGCCGATCGTCTCAAGAAGCGAGATAACACCGGAACAACCCCTAAAGACATAAAATAATAATATAAAATATAAGTAAATAAATATAAATATTCACGGACATTTCACACAATGCTATCTGATGCCAAAGTAAGCTAGGAGTAACCTGCTTGTATTATGGGTACCAGACCACGGATATTAATACTTATATACTTTTTAAATGCATGCATATTATAAAGGGTGTTTTTTTTAGAGGTATAGAACTTTGAAATGGAATAAAACGAAGATGATTGTTTTTATTGATATGAAGATGACTTTATTCGAAAGGAAATCTTCTGGCATTATAATTTAAATATGATTTCTGGCATATAACCGCCACGGCTGGCTCGGGCGTAGTCTAATCTAGAGGTCCAGTTTTCGATGACTTTCCCAACATTTGTGGCCGTATATCGACAATAACGCGCCGAATGTTGTCCTCCAAGTGGTCAATCGTTTCGGGCTTATCGGCGTAGACGAGCGACTTCACATATCTCCACAGAAAATAGTCAAATGCCGTAAAATCGCACGACCCTGGAGGCCAATCCACGTGTCCAAAATGTGAAACTATGCGTAACCAAACGTTTCCTTCAATAAATCAATTGTGGCACGAGTTATGTGACATGTTGCGCCGTCTTGTTGAAACCACTACTCCTGCACATCATGGTTGTTCAATTGATGAACGAAAACGTCAGTAATCATCGCTCTATAGCAGTCACGATTGACTGTAACGTTCTGGTCAGCATCGTTTCTAAAGAAGTACGGACCAATTATTCCACCAGCCTATAAAGCACACCACACAGTCAGTTTTACTGGATGTAACGGTGTCTCAACATACACTTGAGGATCATCATCACCCCAAATATGGCAGTTTTGTTTATTGACGTATCCATTCAACCAAAAGTGAGCTGCACCGCTAAACAAAATTCGCTTATGAAAATAACGATACACATTTCGGACAGAACCATGATTTTCAAAATAAATTTGCCAAATTTGGAAGCATTGTTCAGGCGTCAGTCTATTCATGTTAAAATGCCAAACCAAACTAAACACAAATCACTTTACAGTTGTCAAAAATACCGCCAGTTAAAACAGTTATGCCAACTTAAAGTTCTATACCTCTAAAAAAAACACCCGTTACATAGAAACACCCTGACTCTTGAGACAAACATTTATGGGCCACACAAATATTTGTCTCCGGTGGGAATCGAACCCACGACCTCCAGCGCCGCAGGCGGTATCACTATCGACTGCGCCACAGAGGCAGTCAAAGGAAAAGACTCTAACCCCTTAGGAGAGGCCGCAATGGTAATCCTGGCAAATCCATTTGAGGGCCTATCCATGGTTTCTGACCGTGCAGTGATCGGGCACGTGTGGTTTTAGCGAGTAAAAGCTTATTGTTCACCAGAGATTTCAAAAAAGGTTCAAATGTATCAAAAATCGCATTTAAACAAAAAATTCTATGTAACTACTTTTTTTTTCACAAACATGATAAGTAGGTAAGTTAAAAGTTCTGAACTTACTGACATAACATATCAAACAACTTAAATTAAAAATACTTTTGTTTTTTTTTTATATTTAACTCGCCAAATTGACGTCGCCACTAGCCTGATGGAAAGCCGTGGCGCATCTAGCGAATAAGGGCCACTTCTGACAGTGGTCCTCAAGTTAGCGGCCTTGTGATGAGCACGCTCCTTTTACAGACCCCGGGGTTGTAAGATAAGGGAAACACGTGTGCGGGCAGGTCGTTCCAGGTTTTTATAATTCGGCATAGGAACGATCTTTTGAAACGCTCTGTTCTGGCGAAGATTCTCTCCACTGTGTATGAGTGGCATCTCTGCCCGGTACGCGTTGTTCGGGATCGGAAAGGAGAGGGTGGGATCAGGTTGAAGAGCTACACAGTACATTCGCCGTGATACATTCGTTAGAAGGCAGCCAAGGACGCTATGGTTCTTCGCTGCGCCAACGGTTCTAGGCCTCCCGTCACCTCAGGACAACCAATTATTCGGATAGCACGTCTCTGCATAGCGTCAAGGGCGTCCAGCAAGTACCTCGCAGAGTCATCCCAAAGGTGAGAACAGTATTCGACGCAGGAGCGAATCTGCGTCTTGTACACTAGACATCTCTGATGTGGCGTGAAGTACCATCTACCCTTATTTAGGACTCCTATTTTGCGCGAGGCCAGCCCAATACAACTCTCTATATAGTTTTTGTGATTGAGCTCACGCCGGTCGTCTATACCGAGGATCTCCAGGTTGTCCTTTAGTGGAACCGTAATGTTCTGAAGAGAGGGTAGGGGTGGAAATGGGGACTTCTTAGCTGTAAACGCACACACCTGTGCTTTCCTGGCATTGAACTCGACCAGGTTGTCTGAACCCCATTGGGCAATGTGACCCAGGTCCCGGTCAAGATCCGCCACAAGTTGCCGTCTCTTCTCCTCCACGTCGTGTCGCCCAGGCAGAGTCCGAGATCCTACTATTATGTAATTCGTACTCAGCATACGAAAAAACCCCTTAAACGATACCCAGTATGATTTTTTTATATTACGGTGCGGCGGCCATATTGAATCGCTAAATTACCATTGAATTTGTAATTAGCATACCAAAAAACCCCTTAAACGATACCCATCATGAAATTTTGTGATTACGGCGCAGCGGCCATATTGGATTGCAAAATTGACACGTGATTCGTACACAGCATACCAAAAAACCCCTTAAACGATACCCATCATGAAGTTTTGTGATTACGGCGCAGCGGCCATATTGAACTGCAAAATTATCATGTAATTCGTACTCAGCATACTAAAAAACGCTTTAAACCATACTTATCATGAAATTTTATAATTACAGTGCGGCGGCCATATTGGATTACAAAATTGTCTTGTAATTCGTACTCAGCATACTAAAAAACCCCTAAAACGATATGCATCATGAAATTTTGTTATTACGGCGCGACGGCCATATTGGATTGCAATTTCATAATGTAATTTGTACTCAGCACACTAAAAAACCCTTTAAACCATATCCATCATGCAATTTTGTAATTACAGTGCGGCGGCCATATTGGATTACAAAATTGTCATGTAATTCGTACTCAGCATACTGAAAAACCCCTAAAACGATATGCATCATGAAATTTTGTTATTACGGCGCGACGGCCATATTGGATTGCAATTTTATAATGTAATTTGTACTCAGCACACTAAAAAACCCTTTAAACCATATCCATCATGGAATTTTGTAATAATGTAATTTGTACTCAGCACACTAAAAAACCCTTTAAACCATATCCATCATGGAATTTTGTAATTACAGTGCGGCGGCCATATTGGATTACAAAATTGTCATGTAATTCGTACTCAGCATACTAAAAAACCCCTAAAACGATATGCATCATGAAATTTTGTTATTACGGCGCGACGGCCATATTGGATTGCAATTTCATAATGTAATTTGTACTCAGCACACTAAAAAAACCCTTTAAACCATATCCATCATGCAATTTTGTAATTACAGTGCGGCGGCCATATTGGATTACAAAATTTTCATGTAATTCGTACTCAGCATACTGAAAAACCCCTAAAACGATATGCATCATGAAATTTTGTTATTACGGCGCGACGGCCATATTGGATTGCAATTTCATAATGTAATTTGTACTCAGCACACTAAAAAACCCTTTAAACCATATCCATCATGCAATTTTGTAATTACAGTGCGGCGGCCATATTGGATTACAAAATTGTCATGTAATTCGTACTTAGCATACTAAAAAACCCCTAAAACGATATGCATCATGAAATTTTGTTATTGCGGCGCGGCGGCCATATTGGATCGCTAAATTACCATTTAATTTATAATTAGCATACCAAAAAACCCCTTAAACGATACCCATCATGAAATTTTGTGATTACAGCGCAGTGGCCATTCTGTATTGCAAAATTGACACGTGATTCGTACACAGCATGCCAAAAAACCCCTTAAACGATGCCCATCATAAGGGTTTGTGATTACGGCGCAGCGGCCATATTGGAATGCAAAATTATCATGTAATTCGTACTCAGCATACAAAAAAAACCCTTTAAACCATACCTATCATGAAATTTTGTAATTACAGTGCGGCGGCCATATTGCATTACAAAGTTGTCATGTAATTCGTACTCAGCATACTAAAAAACCCCTAAAACGATACGCATCATGAAATTTTGTTATTACGGCGCGACGGCCATATTGGATTGCAATTTTATAATGTAATTCGTACTCGGCATACGAAAAACCCCTTAAACGATACCCATCATGAAATTTTGTAATTACAGCCCGGTGGCCATATTGGATTGCAAAATTATCATGTAATTCGTACTCAGCGTACTAAAAAACCCCTAAAACGATACCCATCATGAAATTTTGTATTTACAGCCCGGCGGCCATATTGTAATGCTAAATTATCATGTAATTCGTACTCAGCGTACTAAAAAAAACCCTAAAACTATATCCATCATGAAAATTTGTAATTGCAGCGCTTCAGCCATATTGGATTGCCGAATTTTCATGTAATTCGTACTCAGTATACGGAAAAACCCCTTAGAGGCTTGGACTTTTTTTTGTTGAGAAGTTGATACTATGACGACCTTGAGATTTTACCTTCACACCAGGTCCAGCATACCATCTTATAGTATTGTCATTGCAGTTAAATAAGTATTCCAAGTTTAAGCTCAATCGGAGCATGAGAAGTGGTTTTAATCTTACTTGAGTTCCGTTCCAAAAAACGTCAAAAATGTTTGCTGTATTGGAGATCGGAGACCTTAAATATTAATATAAATAAGCTGTTTTTAGTATTTTTTATTGTTTAGTGCCAAAAGAAACACATAATCTGTAAAAAAAATCCACTCTCTAGCTATCTACGTTCATGAGATACAGCCTCGTGATGGACAGACAGACAGATGGACGGCGAAGTCTCTTAAATAGCGTTAAACATCGATTAAAAAGTTGAAATTCCCATAACCAATCGATTCCCATCAAAACATTTTCGGGTCTAAATAACCAAGCCACAAAACAATTAAAAAAAAAAAGTGCTGGCAAAACGTGCGATTCTTTTGCAGCAGTGTGCGCACCCATACTTGCGTTTGCGTTGCGGCACGGCAAACGGATCGGAACGCATCGGATCGCAAAGCGGTGGGCGCTCGCCCTTAGAGCGAGCGGAATGGAAAGACCAACGCACACAAACATAATTAATGTTTCGTCTGCTACTTATTGTACGTCTGTGATGTACACATGTTATTTACGAGGCAAACAGGTTGCCGTTTGACCGTGTCTGGACCCCTTAACGTGCATGACAATTGCCATTTGATCGTGTCGAGACCCCTTTAAAGGTCATGTATCCATGCCAAATAAAAACTTGCTTATTTTAAGAAAAATATTTTTCAAAATAAACGTTTGCCGTTTGCCGCTACTTGTTTGTTGTTGTTGATTTTCTGTAAATTAAATTAAATAATAACAATTTATAGACAATAAAATTCTCAGTATGAGTCATTTTGAGTTTGCGATACCATTGAAAAAAGATGAATTATTAGAATCACATGCGGGACAATATCATGTTGAAGATATTGTACAGCCGCGGGTGTTACTTTCAAAACTACAAGGTTTCAGCGATTTCCATAGTTATTATATTTATTTGCTAATGCACCCTCATTGATATACTTATACCCATCATCATACATTATTTCAGATGCTGCACGGGCATACAACTCGGAGGGTGTGGATTATATCTTGGAGCACTTTGATACATACTTCTCCATCATTGTACATGGTAACAAATTGGAATGGAACGTCATAAATAAAGGTAAAACAGATTTGGACAGCTTATTATGTTCGACCATTGCATATTATTAGCAGTGAAACCAAAGAGAGCGCTCGCCATAGCTCAACCAATTTTGAAAATGCAAGTGTCATTAGGACAAAATAATATCTTATTTTGTCCCAGTCCTCTACTAGCAAATTTGTAACATATATTTTAACATGTAGCAGTGATAAGCTTGCCCCATATTACTGAATTTTAGTCGTGTAGAGGAAACTTATTAAATATATTTAAATAATTAATAACAAAAAAGAAAATATTGAAAAGGAGCAACTTAGTTCAGAGCAAGACTTCAGGACCATTAGATCATGATCATTTTTTATTTATATTGAAGAAATTCAAATGTTAGTTGCAGTTTGGCTGCTGTGGTGGTCTGTGGCCCTTGTTAGGCAAAAGTTAAATGTTCACATCTGCTACATATCGCATCCAAGTTTTCTGTTCTCACTATAAATTCTAGTTAACTTAACAAAAAACACTGCAAAAATTTTAATAAGTGTCTAAATATTTCAAAAACTTACAGGATTTGATCACATAGTGAGAGCTGCAAAAAACTTATGTAACCATTATGAGCTACTGCTTCAAGAAAATGAGATTGAAACTGATGTGCGTGTCAAAAACCTAAACATTTTGAAAATGTTAATGTATTTGTTCACACAAATAATGAAAACTAAAGATACTAAATTAGCTGCCGATGTGAGTAGTTACACTATTTTCATTTTGTCGTTCACTTTGACCTTTTCACTGCAGTGGGAGGTTTTTTATGGGGAGTAAATGGGGAAAAACCCTCATAGTCAAAATCCCACTATACATATTTTAGGGTGTTTCCTAGCAGATCCAATATAAGCTTGTGCTGTGAGATCAACTGCACTAAACTACATACAATAATACAAGGCTACGACCTAATGAGGATGAAGAATACTTTCTCCTCTGGGATACAAACCTAAGACCTTAGCAACATCAGTTGCATTCACTATCACTTTGGCATCTAAATATTGCACTGATATGCCAATAAAGTACCCCAAATCTCACCTGCAAGTGAATGCACAGACCTACAATTCTAAAAAAAAAAGCCAATGCTGGAAATCCTCACAAAAAAGAAATTTTCTAGTACCTACTAATCTTAAGCTATACATATAATTCCTTCTCCAGAATTCAACCAAGCTAAGCCTGGGTAAAAAAGGCAAGAAGGCAACCACAGACGATGATGAATTTTGTGGTTGGACTGAATCTGATAAACAAGCAGCACTGGTGATTTTACACTTGCTGTTGCAGCAACCACTGTCTAAGCTCTGGGACCCACCGTTAGCTGAAGATAATTTTGTTTCGTAAGTGATGCTCTAATATTTACATTGACAACATACTTGTTAGCTTCTTTAGTAGTAACAGTAGTAAAAACACAGTATTAATCTGAAATATGAAATATTTAAATAGTACAGAGAGAAGCTCTGTCTGATACAGAAAATCTTGTCCTGGTTCTTTTATCTCAAATCTCCACTGCAGGGTCAGCACATGATAAGCAAATGATTGCGTTGGTAACTTAAAATTGCGCACCATGCTCAACGCCCAGCACCTGACGCCCAATGTCCCACGCCCAACACACCACGCCCAACACCCCACGCCCAACACCCCACGCCCAACACCCCACGCCCAATTGTCCCACGCCCAACACCCCACGCCCAACACCCCATGCCCAACACGCCACGCCCAACACCCCACGCCCAATTGCCCCACGCCTGTTGTTATTAAGTTTTTTTTTTTAACCTAATTTTAATGATATCAACAACTACTTTAATTTAATATTTAAATGAAAGAAAGTGCTATCATGACTAGATATGGCTTGCTCCCTCATGCAGCAGCATTACTGAATACCAGCTCTGCAAACCACTACTAGCTGGTTGGTGAGCTTGATTTAATCCTTGAACTTCAGCTTTACTTTTCTATTCTTAGCTAACTAAGCTAATATTAAGATGCTGATAACTTTAAAAAAAGTAAAATATGTATAATTAAATCTGTTGGTCTTTTCAGTATGGTAGCAGAGCCCTGCTACAAGGCACTAGAAGAACAAATAATTAAGAACAAATCAGTCAGAGAAACAGTCTTTCAGGTCCTTGGTGTACTTATCAAGAAATATAACCATGGTACCTCATGTCTTATCAAACTTGTGCAGGTAAATTATTATTTCCTAAAACCTATTTTAAGTATCCATTTGTAAATAGAAATGGCAAGAAGTTTCATATTAAAATTTCATTTAATATGAAACTTCTAACCATTTTACATAATAATGGAACAACAGAATAATTTATTCTACCATATTTACAGGTTCTACAAATGGTAGAGCATGCTATATCCCCTATTTGCGCAGGGGTGGTGCAGTTAACCAAAGATTTTGGCATTGGAACATTTGGACCTCAAATGGTAAGAATTTAGAACATATTTTAAACCTTTTTAGCCAAACTTTAGATTAGGTTATTTACGTAAATCTAAACTTAATCTCTCTAAGCTTAAAGCACACAATGTACCCTCTATTTTATTGATTTGGTGGCTGTTTTGATCTGTAATAAGCTGCATTTTAAGTAACACTTTCTTTTAAATTCGTAGGTACGCGAAATAGCAGAAGCCTTAGCGTCTTCTGAAGAAGAAAATGTTGGTGCGGCTACCGAACAGGGAGCAGCACGTAACTGTGGCGCGTTCTTGTTAGAACTTACCAAGGAGCTACCTAAAGAGATGACCAGTGCCATCGCGACTATTCAACCCTACTTGGAGAGTGACGAGGTTTGTGATAATATTGATTGTATTCGGTACATTAGTTTTATGATTCCAAATTGTTTATTGCATTACCATTTTTCAGAATAGTGAGCTTATAAAAGATATTTATTTTCAAGGGAACCCTCTAGCTGCGATAAATAAATTACTTACGTAGGCGAGGTTTACGTCGAATCAGAATAGGTCTACTTTTAGTTCAAATGTCCAAAGGCTTCAGAAGGTCTGGTAAAGTAAAAGTTTAGCAGCGTGAGTGAGTAGACGGAAAATAACTCCTCTGGTCCAAGTCCATAAGCTACTGTGAATTCACAGAGTCCATTAGTTACTTTCGAAAAAGTGCCACCTTAATGGTATAACAATAAAATTTCCAGCCATGCAAGTATCCAGTTTAATCACCCTCTTGTATTTTGCAGTCGTACACACTCCGCATCAGCGTGCTGGGCATGATGTGCGAGGTGCTGAGCGTGGAGCTGCGCGGCGAGGGGCTGGGGGACGAGCAGCGCGCGCAGCGGGACGACTTCCTCGACGACCTGCACGACCACATGCACGACTTGTCCGCCTACGTGCGACACAAGGTACCTGTACTGTACCTGTCTAGTGTATGTAGTACTGACACTCGTACACATGATGTGCGAGGTGCTGAGCGTGGAGCTGCGCGGCGAGGGGCTGGGGGACGAGCAGCGCGCGGCGGGACGACTTCCTCGACGACCTGCACGACCACATGCACGACTTGTCCGCCTACGTGCGACACAAGGTACCTGTACTGTACCTGTCTAGTGTATGTAGTACTGACACTCGTACACATGATGTGCGAGGTGCTGAGCGTGGAGCTGCGCGGCGAGGGGCTGGGGGACGAGCAGCGCGCGCAGCGGGACGACTTCCTCGACGACCTGCACGACCACATGCACGACTTGTCCGCCTACGTGCGACACAAGGTACCTGTACTGTACCTGTCTAGTGTATGTAGTACTGACACTCGTACACATGATGTGCGAGGTGCTGAGCGTGGAGCTGCGCGGCGAGGGGCTGGGGGACGAGCAGCGCGCGCAGCGGGACGACTTCCTCGACGACCTGCACGACCACATGCACGACTTGTCCGCCTACGTGCGACACAAGGTACCTGTACTGTACCTGTCTAGTGTATGTAGTACTGACACTCGTACACATGATGTGCGAGGTGCTGAGCGTGGAGCTGCGCGGCGAGGGGCTGGGGGACGAGCAGCGCGCGCAGCGGGACGACTTCCTTGACGACCTGCACGACCACATGCACGACTTGTCCGCCTACGTGCGACACAAGGTACCTGTACCTGTACCTGTCTAGTGTATGTAGTAGTGACACTCCTACACATGATGTGCGAGGTGCTGAGCGTGGAGCTGCGCGGCGAGGGGCTGGGGGACGAGCAGCGCGCGCAGCGGGACGACTTCCTCGACGACCTGCACGACCACATGCACGACTTGTCCGCCTACGTGCGACACAAGGTACCTGTACCTGTACCTGTCTAGTGTATGTAGTACTGACACTCGTACACATGATGTGCGAGGTGCTGAGCGTGGAGCTGCGCGGCGAGGGGCTGGGGGACGAGCAGCGCGCGCAGCGGGACGACTTCCTCGACGACCTGCACGACCACATGCACGACTTGTCCGCCTACGTGCGACACAAGGTACCTGTACCTGTACCTGTCTAGTGTATGTAGTACTGACACTCGTACACATGATGTGCGAGGTGCTGAGCGTGGAGCTGCGCGGCGAGGGGCTGGGGGACGAGCAGCGCGCGCAGCGGGACGACTTCCTCGACGACCTGCACGACCACATGCACGACTTGTCCGCCTACGTGCGACACAAGGTACCTGTACCTGTCTAGTGTATTTAGTAGTGACACTCGTACACATGATGTGCGAGGTGCTGTTCACCATAGCATTACATTTTAAGATGTTTTTCGTAGATCAATCGATTATACGAGTGTACTTTTGCATTTAAGCAAACCTTTACGACGAATGGAGAAATAAAAGTGAATTAATATGACATTGTTTTTATCAGGTGCTCCAATTCTGGTGCCGTCTCCAGCGAGAGAACTGTGTGCCGGTTAGTAGACAGCGCACTGTGCTCGAGCGGGCCATCGGTCGACTTAAAGACAAGGCGGCACTTGTACGGAAAGCTGCCATACAACTGCTCAAAGTAAGTAGTAATCGTTTTAAATATATTTCACTCTCAAAACACATTCAAATGGTACACACTACGCAGGGTGCCAAATCGTAATCCTATCGTAGGTTCCGAATGTTTCCGAAAACTACGCTTCTGTAACGAACTTCCTAAGTATATTTAAGACCTCATATTGATTTCAGATATTTCTAGAATGTAACCCATTCTCAGCCCAACTTAAGCTGGAATTACTTGAAGAACAACTGCAAACTGAACAAAAAATATTGGATGATCTGCAGAAAAAACTCAATCCGGGACCTGATGCAGAGCTAGTCAAAAAATGGGACAAAATCGAAAGTGACGTCATCAGTTCCATACAAAAAAGTATGGATGTTCTTACGCAGGACGAACCAGAGTTATCGCAAGCTTCACTAGAGAATTTATATGAGGCTATACGTAAGCACTTACGTGAGAAGAATTATTACAAAGCCTATTTGATCGTGAAGCACACTGAGCGGCAGTATCCTGATGCTAAGTTGCTCAGATGTGATATGGAGAAAAGTGATCAGGTATGTATTTAAGTGCTTTCACATCAAAAGTATACTTTGCCAGCCAAAATCCATAATTTTTGTAAGTATGTCAGTCATTTTTGAAACCTTTGGTTCAATAGTTCATAATTTATAAAAAAAAAATTTCGCAATCTATCTAATCTCTCCGAGATAAAAAAAAACTTGGTGTAAAGTTCTACTTGCATTCTTATCTCCACTTCTAATTTAAATTAAAAACTGGTACAGACTTCATATAACAAACGAACACGCGCGTCTGTCGGTTACATAACCTTAACAAGTTCTTTACCCCTGCTGCGCCTATGTGTAGCTCGTATGTACCAATACTAATCGTTCCTACTCTTATCGCGCTATATTGCTTGCCCAAGTATACTACAAACTTACCACGATTTCAGATCAATTACTTCGTAGCACTACTCCGTAACATATTTATCATACCCGACCGGAGACAATCTATATCGCTCACACAGCAATGCGAGCAAGAACTAGCAATATACAAACGGGTCGAAGAAAAAGAAAATATTGTGGCGTTTCTACAAGAGTCGGTATACTTCAGTCGTATGGTGTCTGAAGCTGTGCCTTTGATAAATGCTCTGTTGATGTCAAAACAAGCCGGGGATGTGAGCGAGGCGATAGATTTCTTCACTACAGCGCACCACTTTAATATCGACTCTGCTAAGACGGGCGTTGCTAATATGCTAATGCTTGTTTGGTCGCCAGATCAGGTGAGAATTTTGTTAAATTTGAAATGTGTAGAACTTGTATAATTTAAAAATAAATGCCTATTTCTTTGCTCACTGTGCATTCCTGTACCATTCAACTGATAGAGATCAAAAGTTGGGAAGTTATATTCACGCCTTGAAATATGTTGCAACACCCAAATCCAGTCTTTAAAGACTTCATCTTTGCTCCTGTCATTATATCTAAAACGATTTAATTTAGCCTTAAAATTTAGTACAAAATGTCTGACTATCTACAAAATGATGCCATATTTTTTTAGAACTAACTCAACATGGGTATGAAATAAAAGAGGTCCAGCCCTTTCATTTGCCCTGGGATTATCCTTCCGAGGGCATACCCGGGACTCCCGGCCATAGGTGGATGGCAGTGCATAATGTGGTTTTAGCCGGAAGAAGTCCAGCATGACATCCATGACGATTTCCGCACGTAAAAAAAAAGCGCTTTCATTTGATACCCATAGGTAGTTAGCATAAGTTCACTACGATAAATGAAAATTAATTCAATTTGGCAATTTAAAACAGAATTCAAAGGCCATTACAAGTATGATAACATAACCTTTATTTTTGGCCAACTGTAATACTAACATAATAAACGTAATACACTGAAAAATGTTCTACTAAAACTAATCTAAATTATTGTATTTCTAAGGATAAACGCGAGGCAGTGGAACGCGCCTACAGAGACATGTACCTAGAATGCGACAACAAAGCCGAAAGGGCCCGAGCGTTCGCCATCGCTAAGAAACTCGTCACGCTCATGATGCACATAGATAGAGGCAGTGCTTTGGCGTTGGAGCACCTTGTTGATAAGTGGGTGGAGAAGGGTGAAATTACACCAGCGATTATACAGGTAACTTACTACCTATTTGTCACAATTTTGTCCGTTCCAGGTACCCTGTAAGAAATCGCTCTTAGCGAAAACATCGCTCTTTTTAGCAGATGAATACGCTTTATTTTAGTTGTAATTTAATTCATGTTTGGTGTAAAATAATTTTTACTTACTTCCAGCACTTGTTATGTACTTAAAACTTCTTTTTTACACATATATAGGCAAAGTTTTGTAGTAATACTTTATCATACGGTCTGTAAAATATAGCTTGATCTCTGTAGCGTAAACGAAGATAGACTTTATTTTAAATGGGTAAGAACCCAGAGGTTCAAAAAATAAATAACTACTTTGAAATAAAAGTTCTTTTTCTCTTTTTCATTTTTCAATAGTACAATCATTCCTCTAGGAAACATCTGCTGTTGACTGAAATTTTACCGACTAGAAGCAATCAAATTATTTATAAGACAGTCTGACCATGTCATTCATTTGCTACAGCATTTTATTATGTTTCCAGGTCTTCTGGGAAATGTTTCTCAAGAAAATTGATGGCACTACAGATATGGACAGTTACGCTGCACTATCATTTCTCGTGATGATCTCTAAAGCCAAGCCATCCGTAGCTCTCGCCAACATAGACGTCATACAAACACACGGCCTCACCGCTGACTACAATTCTAGAAACCTCAGCATTCAATTACTTCTACCATTATCGAAAAAAAACCAAAGATACCCAGCCGATCACGCAGTCATAACTTCTATATTCGATAGTTTCATGGAAATATATTCCAAATTCGATAAATTCAGTGCTTTCGCGGCCAATGCTATAGACGTAATCTATGCTATCTGTGATACTCCTGAGCTGGTATGTGCGAAGATTTTAGCTGAAATGTACAAACATGTGGAAGAAACGATGGTCAAAGATGCAGATAGTCCGGAGGATGTGAGTCTGCCTACGGAGTTGCTGACGAGATTTGTGTTCGTGTTAGGACATGTTGCGTTACAACAACTGATTTATCTGGATGTGAGCGTGTACAGCGAGCTGAGGAGACGGAATCAGGTACGTAATAAGTGATAGTTACTTTCGTTTCATGAATTTAGATGATTTTTGGAGTGTGATAATAGAAAACTTGATGTTAAAGGAGACTTGAATTCTATTAGCTTGAGCTTAAATTAAAAAACAAAATATCCTCTTTTCTAAAAATATTAAATAAAACGATAGTGTAGAGAGGCACTTCGGCTTACTTCGTCAAAATTTTACTTTGCCTCGGGCGCCTTCGCCGAGGAACTTCGTTCAACTTCGCAAGTAGTGTAGAGGAAGCTTTAGAAATAACAAGATAACATAAACTTGATAAATGTTTTTTAAATATTACTATGTATCATCAGATCAGATTACCAAACCAGTTTTCGTTTATCTATGTAAGTTCGTTACACGTGTCATTGCACTAAAAAGCTGCAACCTTCAATAAAGTACGAAAATAACTGTTAAAGAAAATAGCTTGGCACTTCATTGGCTTGATATGTCATATGGCGACCTGGACCAAACTTTATTTGCAATAGGAAATCGTTATGTTAATTCAGCAAGTCGCGTCCTGCTCCATAACATTATTAATTATTGGTTGCTTACAATATCACTGGGGCTTTACTGTAAAGATGTAATTGTGGTCCGGTTCGGCCGGTCCAGGTCGCCAACTTTATGTCATTATCAACATCCTATATTTTGTAAAATTACCCACAACGCTAGTACAGACCTATTATTACTAATCAAATATTTCAAACATCCCAGGTCCGTGAAGAAAGAAAAGTAGAAGAAAAACGTAAGAAGAAAGCAGGTGCATTCGCAACGCCCGGTCGTCGCGGCAGAGTGGACGACTTGCGGCGACAGACGCTCATGAATGTTAGCAATGCGAGCGCTTCTTCGAGAGCACAGCGGTCCGCTAGTGTCGTGTCTAATAAAGGGCCTTCGGTAAGATGCATTCATACACATTTTTTTATGCTTTTGTTATCACTGTCAAGTCCATCTTACTTAGCCAACCGGGGGTTTATTTGAGGGTTCTATGGGAACTTTATGTAGGGTAGCTAGAATTTCAACTAATCGAGCTAATTATGACTTTCAAACAGTCAGTTCTCAAGCCGCAACCTTCATGCAACCACCAGTCACATACTGCATAACTTTATTCTTCTATGGATGCCGGCACCGCCGGGCAGTCGACGCGACCTAGTTCAACCATACTGTGTTATTTGATGCCGTCTGTGTCTGCAGAAGCAATATCAATCATTGAGTCTCACAGCACTTTCAAAACTACCTCTTCAAATATCATATTTTGCTGTTTACATAACGCCTTCGATTATAGAGTCCCATTTCCTACTATTCCGTTTCTAAGATCTTCCGCATACCTGTTTGTGAAACCATTAAAATACCACCATGTCAAGCCAAGACTTCGTGGTCTACCTCTGGCTAACAGAAACAGCTGATCAGACACTTGTTCCCCATAAATCTAGATTCTCTATCGTATATTCATAATCAGGTAAACACAACAATGACAGAAGAAGAGACGGGCTTAGAAGGCGCAGTGGCAGATGATGCAGACGCGGAATACGTACGCAGTGTGTGCGAGCGAGACATCGTGTGTGGTTCTGCTGCTCTAGCACGATACATTCCGCTGCTAAGATGGCTACTGGCCAACCCTGCGAAAGTCGCTCATGGATTGCAAGCGGCTGCTGCACTCACCTTCACCAGGTATGTCCATACTAGTATTGTACAGAAGAGACGGGCTTACAAGGCGTAGCGTGTGCGAGTGAGACATCGTTTGTGGTTCTGCTGCTCTAGTGCACTACATTCTGCTGCTAAGATGGCTACTGGCCAACCCTGCGAGAGACGCTGATGAATTGCAAGCGACTGCTGCACTCGCCTTCACTAGGTATGTCCATACTAGTATTGTACAGAAGAGACGGGCTTAGATTAGAAGGCGCAGTGTGTGCGAACGAGACATCGTGTGTGGTTCTGCTGCTCTAGCCCAATACATTCCGCTGCTAATATGGCTACTGGCTAATCCTGCGAAAGTCGCTCATGGATTGCAAGCGGCCGCTGCACTCTCCTTTACCAGGTATGTCCATACTAGTATTGTACAGAAGAGACTGGCTTAGAAGGCGCAGTGTGTGCGAACGAGACATCGTGTGTGGTTCTGCTGCTCTAGCCCGATACATTCCGCTGCTAAGATGGCTACTGGCCAACCCTGCGAAAGTCGCTCCTGGATTGCAAGCGGCTGCTGCACTCTCCTTCACCAGGTATGTCTATACTAGTATTGTACAGAAGAGACGGGCTTACAAGGCGTAGTGTGTGCGAGCGAGACATCGTTTGTGGTTCTGCTGCTCTAGTGCGCTACATTCCGCTGCTAAGATGGCTACTGGCCAACCCTGCGAGAGACGCTCATGAATTGCAAGCGGCCGCTGCACTCTCCTTCACTAGGTATGTCCATACTAGTATTGTACAGAAGAGACGGGCTTACAAGGCGTAGCGTGTGCGAGCGAGACATCGTTTGTGGTCTGCTGCTCTAGTGCGCTACATTCTGCTGCTAAGATGGCTACTGGCCAACCCTGCGAGAGACGCTCATGGATTGCAAGCGACTGCTGCACTCGCCTTCACTAGGTATGTCCATACTAGTATTGTACGGCGCATCGGGTAGCCACATCTATAAAATTTGTTTAGGTGAATACACTTCTTTGAAATTTTTCTAATATTTCTTCCATAAAATCAAATCTACGCCTTGCAGATTCATGTTAGTCTCAAACGCAGTGTGCGAGGAAGGACTACAACTGATGGTGACCGTGCTCAAGCGATCGAAGAACGTGTCGCTCCGAACTAACTTGACGATCGCTTTCGCAGATCTCACGTTACGGTTCCCTAACCTGACGCAACCCTGGACCCAACATATATACCACATGTAAGTTCGTTTTCTATATTTTATGTAGTAGCTGTTGCCTACGACTTCGTACGCTGCATTTATATGTGATTCTTTAGATTGATATAACTTTTTTATTTATAAACCGATTTACATGAAACAAACACTAGCCCCCATATTCATAATCGTTTATTAAACCTATTTAGTTAAAACACACTTTAAGTCTATTGCTGTCTCTAACCAATGACAGAGTATGGTTAGAGACAGCAATACACTTAAAATGTGTTTTAACTAAAATAGGTTTAATAAACGATTATGAATATGGGGGTAAATGTTAAGTGGAGTAAACCGCAACGCAATCAAGAAAACGATTGCAATGGGTTGAGCGGTTGCTGAGATTAGGGTGCACAAACGATATGTATATATTGATTGATTGATGATTAGCTGATGACCGCAGCTTCGCCTGTGTGAAATTTTATTGAACAACCGTGATAGCTAGATAGTAGTTTCTTAGATTACGTATTTCAACATACGCTCTTATCCCCGATTAGGTAGGTAGAGGCATAGCATACGCCCATATTTCACATTTTACCTTTTTAAAGTTCTGTACCCAAAGAGTGGGGAAATACTCCCTATTCCCAGTAGTACTAGTGTATAGTCTTACCAGTAGTACTATTGGGAATATTTATCCTATTAGACTTACTGATAGTAAGACTTGCCTGTTTTTTTTTCCCAATAGTCCTGCCTGTCCAGTCCTGATATGTAGACCTAGCAGTGTCGCAGACGGGACCGTGTTCATGAGACTTCGCCGTCCAGACGGACGGACAACATACAGACAGACATTTTGTTTGTCTAACTGTCTCTCCGTCACGAGGCTGTATCTCAGGAACCGTGATGGTTAGAGAGCTGAAATTTGAATTCTGTTGCTGCTATATCAACAAATACTAAAATCATAAAATACAGGTGGTTTTGTTCCATACAAAAAACGTGATTTTTTACCGGTTTTTGGTACAGGACCCTCTGTTCGCTAATTCGACTCGCACTTAGCGGGTTTTATTTCTGATTTCCGAGCGATCATTATTCTTTTGGTCGTTGAAACCGGCGAAGTATTATAATAACGTTATTTTAATTCCAGTTTGAGCGACGAAGAGCTAGAAGTCCGTCAATGCGCAGTGAAAATGCTATCATTCCTGGTCCTTCACGAGATGGTCCGAGTGAAAGGACAAATCGCAGACATGGCGCTATGCTGTGCCGATAAGGACGCTAAAGTGGCATCCATGACGCGGTTGTTCTTCAAACAACTGTCGCAAAAAGGGAACGCGCTGTATAATGTGATGCCCGATATTATATCGAGGCTGAGCGATCCGGAACTGAATGTGCCTGAAGATACGTATAGAATTATTATGAAGTGAGTATACCGGATCAATTATTTTAGCATATTTCCAATATTTCGGCACTGTTGCAAGATCATGAAGAAAATATTACGTGGTCATGATTAGTTCTTCTGATCACGACACTTGTAACAGTGCCGAAATATTGGAAACAATTATTATAACACATGATATGAATTATTCCGTTAACTCTATGATTATGTAAAAGACCAAAAAAGTTCATTTTGATCTAAAAATCATTTGAAAAAGCAATTAGTATCCCTGACTATACCATAATTTCATTGCAGAATAAGTTTCTCGCTGGAGCTGGATTTGAACCTGTGCCTCTTTCTAATGCGGGGGAAATATTATGTGGTTCTCTCTTCATCTGAAGCTATTCTTCCCGAATAGGAACAGATTGAGGTGCTAATCCCGAAAGATACTTCATTATACCACTAAGGTGGCAGACAAGCATACACCAAAAGGACTGGTAGTCACCGCAGCCTATGAACGTTTGCAACACTCGCGCTGCCGACCCTGTAAAAACCTTCAAAGAACCCTTTTGAAGAACCCTATATACTTTTTTCCTCATTAAAGTTCTTACGTCAAATTTTGTCACCTTTTATTGATTTCTTGTTCATCACACACTCCTTTACAGATACATAACATCTCTTATTCAAAAAGACCGTCAAATGGAAGCGTTAATAGAAAAGCTATGCCAGCGATTTAAACTATCCACTGAGGAACGCCAATGGCGGGACCTGGCATATTGTTTATCCTTATTTAATTACAACGAGAGGTCGCTTCGTAAGCTCATGGAAAACATGGACTGTTATAAAGATAAGCTGCATTGTGCGGGAGTCATGGAGTCTTTTACTACTTTGATGAATAATACTTCGAAAATGGCTAAAGCTGAGATTAAGGTATGTTTTGAGAAAGGACCCATGTACAAAATGTCGCCACCCCAATACATTCCGAGGGTGTCGTAAGAGACGACTAAGGGAACACTTTCGCAAAAAGATCCATTGCGTAAAGAAGGAAAACTCGAAACGAAACCAGGTTGTCAGTAAAATGACAATCGTTAAGCCAAGTTGAAGGCCTTATAGGCTTGAAAATTTTCAACTGCGGGTCGCGGCGACCTGCGCCTGTCCATTTCAACACGGCAATGGGCTCACCAATTATTACGTGGGACATAAAACTATAAGGTGAAATGTGGGCGTATATTACGCCTTTGCCTACCCCTTCGGCGATAAAGGCATGATTATATGTATGTATGTTTGAGAAAGGATTTTATTTTATTTGTAAGATTTGTAACTGATTTTTTAGCAGTGTTTCTCAGTAGTTACTAGCACTGCACGCTAGGACAGAAAATAAAAGACGTGTGGCTTTCGGGGACTGCCGCGGTAAAGCTATTACATAGCATTTTTTATTAAATAGGCTAGTATAATTATTTCTATATAAGAATACTAGCTGATGCCCGCAGCTTCGCCCGCGTAAAATTTGTTCCCGAGGGAAGTTATTCCCGGGATAAAAGGTAGCCTATGTGTTATTCCAGACTATAATGTATCTCTGTACCAAATTTCAGCCCGATCCGTTCAGCGGTTTAAGCGTGAAAGAGTAACAAACATCCACACTCACAAACTTTCGCATTTATAATATTAGTAAGATTTTAAGGCCTATGTTCAACAAAGTAAAGTACCAAGTACCTACTTGACTGTGGACATTTTGGACTTTTGAACTTTTGGAACTTTTGGGACTTTTGGGACCTTTGAGACTTTTGGGACCTCCGGGACCTTTGGGACTTTTGGGTCTTTTGGGACTTTTGGGACTATTGGGACTTTTGGGTCTTTTGGGACTTTCGGGACTTTTGGGACTATTGGGACTTTTGCGACTTTTGTTACTTTTGGGACTTTTGGACTTCGGGTCTTTTGGGACTTTTGGGGCCATTGGGACTTTTGCGACTTTGCGACAAAAAACCAAAGTCCAAAAGTCCAAAAAAGTCCAAAAGCCCAAAAGGCCAAAAGTCCAAAAGTACAAAAGTCCAAAAGTCCAAAAGGCCAAAAGTCCAAAAGTCCCAATGGCCAAAGTCCAAAAGGCCAAAATTCCACTCCACCTAACCTCACCCCACCCCACCTCACACCAATTCACCTCACTACACCCTACACACCTCAGCGCACCCCACTTCACCCTACTTCACTTCATATACATAGGTACACGTTATGCAAACGCTCACGTGTACACGTTGGTATATGAAGTGCGAGATACACGAACGTGGCCGAGCGTGGCCGAAGGTAGCCGAGAGTGTGATTTATTTTCGTGACACAATTTCTGGATTCGGTCTCCACGCAAGGCCCGCGATAGAAGCTATGCAATAGCTTAAAAACACGCAAATATTTGTCCCACCATGGGACAAATATTTGCGTGATCCATAAATATTTTTCTCAAGAGTCTGGGTGTTTTCAAGTATTATAAGTTAGTATTTACAAAAAACTTCTTTTTAAAATCAAACAACGAATATAAGTATTAATATTCGTTGTATGATATGCATAACACAAACAAGCTAATCCTATCTTACCTTGGGATCAGACGACAGTGTAAAAATGTCGGTTAATATTTATTATAAGTAATGTTTTGATACATAAGTTTGTAATATTTACAAGAAAATATGCTATACATTATTGACAGAGCCTAGTAAACGAGCTGGGAGATAAGATAGAGGAATGTTTCGCGGTCCGAGAGCCCGACGAGCAGCCTGCAGGCGAGGAGCTCAGTTCGGGAGAGGCGAAGAAAGGAGCTTCTGGGCCCACTGCCGCCACGCCACGGAGACGGGCCGCGCCGAGGAAGAACAGACGACGCTCTTCTTCTAGCCCTGACGAGGTATGCATTTATATAAATTAGATTTAGGCTGGATTCGACCAAAATCGGAGTAAGGCTAGGGAATAGCTCGTACTTATACTAATAGTAAAGTGAAAGTGAAGTCACTATCAACAAGCGAAGCGAAGCGAAGCGCTCGTGGCCCCGCGGACTCAGTGTTCTGTAACGATCACTGCAGTAAGCAACTTTCACAATGGCCGGTCCATGGATGGGTGACCATCCATGTGATCACTTTGTGACATTTATTTGAGCGTTTCCGTGCTTCGGAAGGCACGTAAAGCCGTTGGTCCCGGTTGCCAGTAAAATGGCAGTCGTTAAGCCAAGTTGAAGGCTTTATTTCAACAGCACGCAGTCACAACCTGCGCCTGTCCATTTAAACACGGCAATATGGCTCACAACATATTACGTGGGACAAATTAAGGAAAAAGGTGAAATGTGGGCATATAATATGCCTCTGCCTACCCCTTCGGGGATAAAAGGCGTGATGATGAACCGAACCTGAACTATCAACAACTAACAAGCACAAAGTAACTATGGTATCCCATGTCCCATACTGAAGTACTCTATTTTATTTATTTTATTTATTTTATTTTATTGTTACAGAAAACTTACAGCTAGTACACTTGATAATTACATCACTGAAATTTAAAAGGCCAATTACAAGTTTTCACTTATAGATAAAAACAAAAGACAATATAGAACAAATAGACAATAGACAAATATAACAAATATATGTACTTATTTCAATAGTGTGTACAATACAACATAGAATTCAAATTGGGTTTTCAAAAAACAAATTAGACAAAAGTCCTCTGAGAGATGGTATGGAAGTATTAAAGATATCGATATCAACACTCCGACGCGCTTCATTAAACGTGCGACTCGCTCTTAATATGTAAGAATTCTGCCGATATGTAGTTTTAGCTATAGACGTGTGCAATAAATTCGGTCTACGCAGAAAATTTGGTGGTGCCCACAGTCCAATTTTGCTCACCAACTCCGGGGTATCAGCCAATCCATTCATCACCTTGATCAAGTATGATAAATCCGCAATCCTCCTTCGCTCATGAAGTGGAAGAAGGTGAAATTTTTTACAGCGAGAGTAATAATTTGGTAGAAAACACTGAGATCTAAATTGAATATACCTTAGGAATTTCTTTTGTATGCCCTCTATTCTATCTATGTACTTATGGTATATTGGATTCCAAACCTGTGAATTATGTTCAATATGGCTGCGAACCAATGCACAATAAAGAATTTTTATCGTTTTTATTTCCTTAAAATCTGACGAAGTTCTAATTACGAAACCCAAGGCTTTCGATGCCTTGCTGACAATGCTATCAACATGACTATCAAAGAGTAGCTTAGCGTCAAAGGTAACCCCTAAATCATTAATTTCTTCTACTCTAGATAACGACGTACCAAGCAAAAAGTAGTCATGCATTATGGGATTAGATCTGCGTGTGAAGGAACAAACAAAACATTTGCTCACGTTGAGATCCAGCTTGTTTAAGTAGCAATATTCCTGGAATCTTTCCAAATCATTCTGCAGTAGTTCAGCGTCGCTTATACTGGTTATCTGTTTCATGATTTTCAAATCATCGGCATACAGTAAGATTTTAGAATATAGGAAGCACGAATAGATGTCATTAATAAAAATATTAAATAAAAGTGGTCCTAATAATGACCCCTGGGGCACCCCGGATGGAATGTAAGTCGCCCTAGATGAATAGCCATTTAACACAACCGTTTGGCATCTATTTTCCACATATGACTTGAACCATCTGTACAAATTACCTCTAATTCCTACCGCCAACAGCTTACTCATTAGTGTTGCATGATGTATTCGGTCGAAGCATTTGCTATAGTCGGTATATATAACATCTACCTGAGACGGTTGAGCCATTGAATCCGTCAAGTAATCGCTACAAAGAACCAGATTCGAGAGTGTGGACCGGCCTTTCAAAAATCCGTGCTGTTGCTCGATGAAAGTGTGTTTAAGAACTGCATATAATTGTCTGTAAATAATTTTCTCCAGGATTTTCGCAAATACACACAGTTTGGAAATAGGTCTGTAATTTTCCACTGAATCTTTTGGCCCTTTCTTGTAGACAGGTGTTATATATGCCGACTTCCACACAGCGGGCACCTGACCGATTTCCAGCGATCGCTTAAACATTATCGAGAGCGGAATAGTCAAACTCTCAGCACAGTTGGCAACAAAAACCGGAGGGACATGGTCTGGTCCAGCAGACTTCTTCAAATCAACCTGTTTAAGTAGTCTTGATAACTCACTTTCACATATTTCTACTGTTTGTATATCTCCTAACAAGTCCTCGACACGGTCAGAGAGATCTCCTTCAGATCTGCGGGTCCCATGAGCACTAGCGTCTGCATTTATCAAAAAATTGGAGAAAAAATAGTCGCCAAACATATTTGCAATGTCCTCCCCATTGCCGGAAGACAGAGCACCATACTTCATAACCGAAGGGTAGGAATTGCATTGTCTCTTAGATTTAACGTAATTCCAAAATGCCCTCGGGTTGTTAGCGATGTCGGTTTCCACTTTAGATATGTAGTCGCAAAAAAATTGTTTCTCTAAATATTTAGCCCTCTGTCGCAAGGTAACAAAAGATTGGTGATCAGCGAGGTTTTTATATCTTTTAAACCTTGCATGATATTTAGATTTTTCTTTTATTATTTTAATTAAGGGACTTTTATACCAAGGAGGAAAATGGGATTGGGGACGAACTGTTTTGGTTGGTATAAATGTGTTACGTAACCTGTTAAGGGTGTCATAGAAGTAAGTAACAGCATCCTCCAATGGTCTATTATGCAGCTCGTGCTGCCAATTTATTTGGGTAATTTCCTTGTTTATAGCATCGAAATTGGCGGCGGAATATAAAAACTTGACACGAGACTTCACCGGTAAGCTATGGAGTTGAACGAATTCAGCTGTGATGCACAAAGCCTTGTGATTAGGGTCCTCAGGAACCAGTGGTTCCTCACAGTGAGCAACCGTAAGTGAATCGTTCGATAACACCAAATCCAGTATCGTATCATTAATATTAGTTAGGTGATTGTATTGATTTAAATTGCAGACATTAAAATTATCCAGAAGGTCCCTTTGTATTTCTCGCTGTACATTACTAGGAGACAAAGAACCGTATTCACTCCCAGGATGCCAGATTAAATTGGGTTGATTGAAATCACCCACAATAATAAATTTATCTGCAATATTTCTAAGGACTATCTCCATTAAACTGTCAGAGAAGCAACGCAACTGCTCCAATAATCTATTGCCGCCCTGCTGATTACAAATATACACCACACCTATATGTATCCTATATGTTATGTTGGGATTTCTACAAAATAGCTTTACTGTAACCCACAAATCTTCCGCAGACGAAAGCCATTCTAGGCGGGCGTCCGCTGCGAGGTCTCGTTTGATAGCTATTAAGACACCTCCTCCTTTAGTTTGACCGGTAGCAGCATAATCCCGATCCCGCCTCCATACCATGTATCTATTATCAAACAATTCACTGTCCGATATGGAATTCAAAAGCCATGTTTCACACAAGCAGATTATGTCAAAGTTATTTAAGCATACTTTCCTATAGAATTTTCCTGTTTTAGTTCGCAGCCCACGTACATTTTGATAAAAAATTTTAATTGCAGCCATCGTAAGTCATAAGATTTAGAAATTTATTAGCAAAAGTATAAGAAGGTAAATTGAAATAAATGGTATAATATAAATCCAACTCTGTTCCACTAAGGTATTTTTCTACAAACATATGATTCAAGAACACAGTTCCATTAATATTAAGCGTATAAATAAATAGACAAACTAAGCTGTTAAAAGTAAAAAATGAATAACTATTATTTACAATGATGAGCGAAGGTAAGCAAATTGCGTCTCTAATGCAACTGCAATAGTGAACAAAATCATAACAGCATACTATAGCGGAATGGCTCACACCCAAAGATAAGAGAACAAAAGGCTTGCGGTTAGTGCACGAATATAAAAGAATTGTACCTGTGATTCTCAATGTTGTACGGTCGCAGCGTGTAAACAACACCCCGAAGTGTTGAATCGATATATCTAAGATAAAAACTTTTTGATGTCCAGTTCCGTTTTAATATGATGTATAGGTGAAGTAAGATTTTTTCTTAGGAGTATTCTGCACCCTGTAACCCATACATATTCATATCCGCGTTCTCTTGCGCGGGTTTTAGTATTATTTAGGAGTATTTTGTTATCCAGCGTGAGGTGATCATTGACGAAAATTTTCGTTTCTCCTGGCAATCCTAGATCAGTCGGCTTGAGGTTTCTATATTTCTTCGCAGCTGCAACAAAATTACTTTTGACGTAGTTGTTATGCACTGAACAAATTATATTCTTGGTGTTCTTATCACCACGCATCGGCACTCTCGCAATATAATTGATTTGTTCTTTAGGAATTGTGCAGTTAATGACGTCACCAATTTTAGCCACGATTGAAAATAAATTCTCCGAATTGGACACAGGCACTCCTTTGATTTCTATGTTGTTAATCCGGGCACGTTGCTCACTCTCGCGATGGAGAATCTCCAGTTTTTGAACACGAGCACTTATCCTGTAGGGTTGCCATAGTCACGTTATGCTATTAGTTGTTGATAATAGAAAGTCACTTTACTTTTAGAAGAGGTATAAGTTATTCTGCAGTATAGTCTTACTCCGACTTTGGTCGAATCCAGCCTGATGAATCGAACAACTATCCCATTCATTTTCTATAGTAGTCGTGTAAATTTGTGTAAACTTACTTATAGAGATTTATTTCTTACTCTACGTAAGAAATAAATCTCTATAAAAAATGTGATGAAAGCCATGTAATGAAAGGAGTAAATTTGAATGTTTAGATATGGCGAGCCAGAGAAAGGCTAAAGAAAAGATGGATTGTGTACAAAATGCAATTGCATGATGAGTTTTGGGACGTCTGTCAGGGAGGAAATGAACATGGTTTTACTTATAGAACTCGGGACTTTACGCGAAATACATTCACTTACATTTTCACACCAACGTTTCAGTTGGACAGTCCAACCGCGACCTCGGGCGCTGCAACGTGCTCGAAACGTCGGTGTGAAAATGTAAGTGAATGTATTTCGCGTGAAGTCCCGAGTTCTTTATGTATGAGTGTAAAAACCGCGATAGTTTAAAAATAACATGAACATGGTTTGGTGAATTTTGGTATACATATGAACAGATAGATTTGATCATAATCTATTCTTTTTTTATTGAACAGAACGAACCACCAAACAGCATGGACTCTCCACCGCCAACTCCAGTCAGGAAATCGTCACGAAAAGCACCAGCCAGGAACAATAAAGCCGCAGCGAACTATTCTGATGAATCAGGTGAGATTATCCCACATTTTGTTGCAAAAGTACTAAGTTTTAAATATTCACTTCTTACTATATGTGGTATTGCCTGTAAAAGTGGTTTGTTTTATAATTAGTTGAGGTGCCAGATTTGTTGGGAAAATATCCCTCATATCTTATGCGCTGATTTTTGCCGTAATTGTTAAATTACACCGTATTTTGTTATTAAATGATATTTATTCTGAAATGATTGGATCAATGGCAATGTAGCGATTATTTTCTCAAAAGATAAAATAAAAAAAAATCCATCTCCATTCTTAAACTATGTTCAAGAATTTATTTCAATTCCCTTCATATTTTTTTTAGATGAGGAGTTCCAGAAAAAAGATGAAGACGCAGTATTTAAGAAACCTACAACAGCTAAGAAAACAACGCGGAGAAGAAAATAGTGTATACTGTAGTAATGAACTATTAATGTACTATAAACACACAATAAAGTCTTTTAAGATAATAAGGCTGTTCATTTTATTCAAGTGATGATGGTGTGCGCAAAAGTTTAGCAGTAAATTAAATGTCGTCTCAATAAATTCTTTTCCTGGAAATGTTGTTCAGTGAAGTGTATTTAGGGATGTGTTTGCGAGAATATGTAATTATACCGCGCAAAAGAGGCAGCAGGAAAGAAATTGGCTTGACAAAGCACTCTCCCGTACCGCAGAAGGCTCACTGGTCGCCCACGATACCAGGACGATCTACTACTTCCATGAGCGTGGGCCCGAGAACGGCGGTCAATCTGAAGGAACATTAGTTCCATGATTAGCAGCTACTTCTCTCTTACTCTTTAACATTGTTATGTGTAGAAGCAATAGTAGATTGTTAACCGAGTGTGGAAAGAATCAATTCCCGAAGCGGCCATAGTCCGAGTCGGAATTGATTCTTTTACCCGAGTTAAACACTACTTTTCATTTCGAATATGAGGAAAATAAAACTAGTAAAAGTAATAATATTCAAATCAGTACATACATACATAGGTAATAATATTCAAATCATAAAAGATTAATACTTATTTTTTAAATTCTGTCACAGTCACAGACACAGACAGTCAGACAGATAAATATAGTAAGTTCAACTCATCTGTGCGCGCGGCCCTATGTGTGGATAAGCCTCGTATAAACACAGTGACTTCGTGTGCGTGACAAGAGGTACAGTGAAGTACAAAATACAAAAACACTTGTTTAACTAAAATAAAAAAATAAGGGGTGAAATGTATGTTAAACATATTAATATGTATCGCTGCTAAAAGAATAAAATCGAGGAATTTTAGGATTCGCTGCTCTCTACAAGGTTAATTATAAATTCAGATTCCATATCAAAATGTCCATAGTATCCTTCTACTTACTTTGTATTACGCCACATCTCTTCATCAATTTGACCTAAACTTTCGTTTATTAATTTCATTATTCCCACCACATTTTGTTCGATGTTATGCGAAGCATTTCTTTTTTCAATCCCCCTACTATTTCGATTGGGTTAAGTTCTGGATGATCCGGTGGTAACCGGAGAACTTTTAAGCCACATGGCTGAAGTATGTCATAAATCTTATAACAAACTAGCTGACCCTTGCATCTTCGTTTACGTCACATAAGGTGTACGAAAGGAGAGGTATTTTTTCATCAGACTCATCAAGCAGCGTGTAAAACTGGCCTGCCCTCTGACAAAGGAACCGCGCAAAATATCGGGATCAAAAGTATCCCAGAACCTTCTTCGGATCATAAGCTCAGATTGTACCAAGTTGCATTTAAATCAATTCAGTAGTTTCAGCGTACTTATTCGGAATACGGACAGGCAGATATGAAAACTTTTAATTACATTTTCGGCTTTAGTATCGATTAGAGAACGCCCTACAATTTAAATTTTCAAATTATCTTCCATGTACAGACTCTCGACCCTCAACAGTTTTTTGAAGTAAAACTTCTTTAGGCGCGACCTAGGGAGTAACTCAGATATTTTTTCTGACAGAAGTAACGCTATTTGAATTTTGAATAGCGGAAACATAGTTTTCATTTCTCATACTCGGAAAGTAGTGATTTCTTGGTCTGATTATTGGGTGGAAAATGCTGTTTCCCTCCCTAGAGAGGGAACACCTCATACAAATTACTTTCCACCTAAGCGCCGGAATGAACTTTAAAAATAGAACTGCTGTCATGAAGAGATATATGTAAAAAAAACTAATTAAAAAATCTTATTATATTATTACCTATGTACTGATTTGAATAATATTACTTTTACTAGTTTTATTTTCCTCATATTTGAAATGAAAAGTAGAGTGTTCAACTCGGGTAAAAGAATCAATTCCGACTTGGACAATAGCCGCCCTCGCTGCGCTCGGGCGTCTAAATACCTCGGGAATTGATTCTTTCCACCCTCGGTTAACAATCTACTATTCCGCTATTCAAAATTCGAATGAATGATATTAATATAACATTTGATGCCATCAATGGCAAAGAAGTTTTACTTCAATGTCGCGTAAAGGTTACACACACATACTTTTTTAGATGTATAGAGTATGGTCTTTTTACTTTTTAAATCAAGTCATACAGTAAAATTTTTGTCATATTTGCTATATAAGCAATGTTTTCTTCTGTCGACCATCTCTGCATTTCTATTTTTTTTGCATTAGAATTTGGGCTCTATCATTTTTTGACGATTCTGTAGGCCTTTATAAGTTACACAATTCTACCATACATTATTTTGTTATGCCTCGAAGGGTTTAGGCAGCGTTTTCGTTAAAAGCTCCCAGACACCTTATTTTTTTCGCCATCTCCAACTAATATCGTTATATTTTAGTCAATGTCAAACAAACTCAACAAATTATATACGCAAACCGATCTCAAGAATTATTGGTGATCTCAGCATGAAAATCAATGCAGTAGTTTTAAAGTTTATCGTGAACAGACAGACGCGACGGGGTCTTTGTTTTATAATAATATTTATGTTTTATAATAATATTTATTACATCGAATTGACACATCAAAAATATTTATCTGACTTCTTAAACATTTTCTCCGTGAAGAACAAGACATTTTCTTTAACGACTGTACCCATGGTATTATCACTTAGAATACTGTGTAATGAATTATAATGTAACCAACTTACACAGGATGTCAACGTTGCAGTTTCATTGAGACTTGTCATGATATTTAATTTCGTTTCATTATAAGGTAAGATTTGCCTTCAAAACGTGGTAGATGACGCTGTATGCTTTTTGTTCATTATGATTTTTATTTCGCGGCCACGCAGATAGTTTCCTGCAAAGACTGCTTGGCACCGCCGGTGTCGTCAATAAGTCGAGTTACGTCTCTATCTCATAATATACAAATGTACTCTGTGAAGACGACCGCGTCACTGTCACACAAATTAAAGCTGTATAATTACTAGCGCACGCACACATAGCGCCGCGCGCACTGATGACTCTGATGAGTTGAATTATCTATAACTATAGAATATATTATATAATCTGTGCTGTATCGCATTATTAGTTATCCCGCCAATTTTTTTTTTCTTCTTGTTTGTTCTTGGACTTTCTCGGTTTGAGAGTATGCCAAAGTCAAGTAAACATGTGAAAATATAAATCATTTTCATGTTATGATTCTTCTTATGAGCAGCGTATTCATGTATGTCCAAGTTTGGACTAAGTTCTACTCTAGTAAGGCGGTGGTACCTTACTAGGGCTTGCTGTGGAATTCGCCGACAAACCTAAAAATGGCGTTTCACTGCGCTTTATCACTTTCCAACGCTTTTGCACGTTATCGAACTTTTATGTTTAATAATCCACCATAAATTACACATAAACACTCAAAATTACACTAGTTTTGAAAAATTATTAAAACAATGTATGTATTGCTTGTCTGAAAGTTTCCCGCCGAATCTCTCCCGCCAATTTATGTCGACTTTTTAAATTTTAAATATGGAACCTACCGCGTAATTGTTGCAGCTTATTCCGCTTAAAGAAATTTGCGCTAAGTACACTGGCTGTTTAGAAAGTCGCATGACCGCAGATTATGTATTTTAAATTAGTTTTTTTTTTACATATATTTCTTCACAGCTGACAGCAGTTCTATTTGTAAAGTTTTTCCCTCTCTAGGGAGGGAAACAGCATTTTCCACCCCATAATCAGATCAAGAAAATACTACTTTCCGAGTATGAGAAATGGAAAAATAAAATAAGTACATGTATGTATTACATAGTACTGAATCGAGATTGTATGCCAGGGCTGTAGCAATTGCAGTATCGCATATCGGTCTACCCCTTTTTGGGATACAGATATATAGTAGATCTATTACAATTTTATTCTAAAATGAATTGCACATCTAATACATCTAATGAATGTGAATCGCCTATACATTTTGAAGTAAATCGTTTCTAGTGATTCTTATAAAAATATTTTAAAAACGTCACTAAAAGAGTACTTGTAATTTATGATTTAGAATTCTTCAATGCGAAAAGTTATTCAACGTAAAAAAATAACTGATGAATAATGTAGCCAGCACACAAAAATATTCCTTCTGGCTCCAGTACCTTTTTTTTCTTTTGACAAGTGCAGCAATAATGACAGCATCACAGTACGTCAAATCAAAATGTGTCAACAAAAACTTCATTTTGTTTGGACTGTTTTGAACTTGAATTGCTGCAAAACAATAACAATTCTTTGCTATTCTATATTACTTTTGATTACAATGGCTAGGCCTAGCCTAACGCTACTGATCTCGACGCATTTCAAATGTCGTGGAGGGCTCTATCCTCGCTCTAATGTCGAAAGATTCCTTGTGCCTGATGACAAAGTGAGCTGGTCTGCAGAGTTTCCAGAATATAGTCCAGTTAACTATACTTCACCTAACATATATGGAAAACCTTGGGCTGATCCAGACATGGGTAAGACGTGCCAAAAATGTAGGCTGTCCCAAGCAAATACTGTCATGTTAAACTCTAATTTATTTTTGAAGGAGACCCTGACTTCAAACCGAAATTCAATAAAATTGATGGCAATATAAGCAGAATCAGTTACATGAGCACATATGTAATAGAAAATGGGTACCCTCTCAACCCCATTGGTAGGTCAGGTATTACTGGCAGAGGTGTTCTTGGTAGATGGGGACCTAATCATGCAGCTGATCCTATAGTTACTCGCTGGAAAAGGCTTGATGATGGAGAGATTGCACATGATAAAAATAATAAGTAAGTTTCCTATGCAGTTACCGTCTCAAAACTCAAAAAAATTCTACTACACATGTGCGATAAGTCTAGATACGCTAGGGAAGACACTCTTCTCCAGCATTCTTCTTATAATTGTGAACACAATTATATACAACACCTTTATTTATAAGTATAAATAAATTTCTATTTATTGCTACTTTATTATTGAAAAAATAAAGCACATTCTTTGCCACAGAAAAAATGAGTTTTGAGACATCTACAATAAGAATGAATCTGTTTTTAAAAAGAACAGCTAAACATTGATGCACATTTTTTAGACCTATCTTACAGTTTGTAGCAATTAAGCGTGGTGATACTGGTGAATGGGCACTACCTGGTGGAATGGTAGATCCTGGTGAAAAAGTGACAGCAGCTGCCATAAGAGAATTCAAAGAAGAGGCAACTAATTCGGATAATATGACTGAAGGTATTCTATCCCATTCTATAAGACTCATAAAAGTTTATTTAAACCATAGTCACAAGTAAATATTTTAATGGAGTAGGTACTACCAAGATTTACTGGACCCATTTTTAATCAGCAGAATAAAATGTAGCTTATGCACTCACACAAAGTGCAGAACCTTACTCTCCCAACTACTAAAATAACCTGCTATGTGCCTTTTCCGCACAAGCTCTGTCTTCTAAATAAATACTGCATGCACTATCCTAACAATGATAAACACAATACTAGAATGAGGATTGTTATTATGTCATAAAGAAGTTAGATTGCTTAGCAAATACCTGAACCTAGATTAATAAACTTTTCCAAGCAAATAGGTACTGCAGTTTTATAGGTAGGTACATAATATATAATCTTTTCAGATGAAAAGAAAACTTGGTTAGCAAAATTTGACACATTCTTCACTGGCGGCAATGTAGTGTATCAAGGGTATATCGATGATCACCGTAACACTGACAATGCTTGGATGGAGAGCATTGCATACAACTTCCATGACAACAGTGGCAATATAGTTGGAGGAATGAATCTTCATGCAGGTAGCGATGCTGCTGGGGTCCAGTGGGTAGACATCGCTCCAGAACTAGAGTTATATGCCAGCCATAAAGAAATTATTATGGAAGTATACAAGAAATTATTGTCACAACAATATTTATAGTGCAATAAAGCTGTTATTATGTTATTTGGATTTTTAATGAATGATTAAGCTTTGGTTGCTCGTGCCATTATTGTCTGCTAGATATCCAATATGCGCCCATGACGGCAGCGTGACGTGAGCAACCCACGCACGCCCCCCCACCCCCTTAGAAGCGGGACCACACCCGAAACCCCCCAAAGACGCGGGATAGCACCCGAACCACCCCCTGGGCGAGGCCGCAATGGCGGCTTAAGGTCTGTTGGGAGTCCTGGGACATCTTTCAGAGGGCTTCCCCGGGGCTACCAACCATAGGCTGTTTGGCGTTACGTGAGGTTTTTTAGTCGGTAGAAGTCCGGCATGACATCCATGAGGATTTTCCCTCACGTTAAAAAAAAAAAAAGAGATATCCAATATGCTCAAGTTCATTGAGCACAAGACCCTCAATTTTTAGTGGACTTCCAAGTAGATAGCCAGATGGACCGATGACCTGAAAAAGGTCGCAGGGACTGACTGGATGCGGAAGGCGCAGGATCGTGTGTTGTGGCGTGATTTGGGAGAGGCCTACGTCCAGCAGTGGACTGATATAGGCTGATTTGATTGAGTAGATATTGTGTATGATGGAAAAAGAGAGACCTTGAGCCTGTCTGTGTTTCTATTAAACAAATAAAACAATTCCTTAAACAGCCATTATTCATTTATTCTTTCATCACAATAAGCATACGGTACAGACAAAAATAAGACCTTATTTAACTAAAATAAAATCATTTTAATTATAAACTATTGCACCGCAGAATTAACAACATAAATGCAATATTTAATGTATGAAACGTGAGACAGGAAACTAAAGATATCAAATTACTGTAATCTTTCAGTTTACGGTCATCAGCAATAACATTAAAAGAGTCTTCATCTTTCGAGTACGTATTGTACCTACTTCTGCTTTACATACAAACCAATCGCATTAAAAAAAAAACATCCTGTTGCTCAACCTTAGATCATCTAACCACAGGATGCGCCTTACTTAAACATTGTTTTCTGCCAAGCCAATAGACCATTTGGTCTTTTGGCTTTATATGATTATATATTTATTATATTTTGGCTTTATATGATTAAACTAGTACATTTCATTGTAGTTGATTGTACAATAAAAAAAAAATTTTTCAATAAAAAATACAACCGACTTCGAACAAATCCTGAAAAATAAAATTTACTTAGCACAAAGTAATATGTATTTTCATTTATCAGATTTTTTATTCAATATCATATTGAAGTCGGCGCCAAGTAAATTCATAGGTTAAGGTAGGTATTATTCATGGCACCAACTTCAATATTATATTGAATAAAATCTGATAAATCAAAATACATACTACTTTGTGCTAAGTAAATTTTATTTTTCAGGATTTGTTCGAAGTCGGTTGTATTTTTTATTGAAAAATTTTTTTTCAATATTTTAAGTGACGGATGAACCGAAAAATATATCTATCTAGGTGAAAGTTCTCATTAATACAAATCAATCAAGCCCCAACACAAGGTAGCTGCTCTGTAAATCGTCAAGGAATTCCCTCAACTGTCTTTTGGTTCCATCATCGGATTGACTCCAGACCTTCATTAACTGTAGTACATTAAAGCACTGAATTAAAAAGTTAACAAACGCACTAGTTGTCCCTATAATTATCGGTGGTTGCCCTCGCATACCCAGCATCCAGCATCCAGCCCATAATCAGATCATAACCTGGTTAAAATGGGACCACTTCAGAAGTAAACACTATTCAACAAAAAAAAATTAAATCCGTCAATAACTGACGGAAATATCGTTGAACATACATAAAACATTGAGAACTTTCTTTTTTTTTAAGTCTGATCTATCAATCTAGGTGTAAAGTTCTCATCAATACAAATCAATCAAGCCCAAACACAAGATAACTGCTGTAAATTGTTAAGGAATGCCCTCGACTTTCTTTCGACTCTATCATCAGATAGACGCCAGACCTTCATTAAAATGTAGAACATTAAAGCACTTAATTAAAAATTTAAAATGCGCACTAGTTGTCCCTACAATTTTCCGTGGTTGCCCTCGATTTCTCCTGGATCCCTTCGTCAGATCCTGATCTGGTAAAAATGGGACCACCTCAGAAGTAACCCCTATTCAACAAAAAAAAAAATTTTGAAATCCGTCTATAATTGACGGAAATATCGCTTGACATACATAAAAAAAAATACATACAGACGAATTGAGAACCTCCTCCTTTTTTTGAAGTCGGTTAATTAACACACAACAGCCATTACGCGTTTGTCGATTAATAAATTTTTAAATATAATGAAATTTTATATGTCTTTGTGTTTCCCCCTTCACCCGCTATGAAAACTAGCAGAATATTTTTGTATGCGGTGGTTCGCAAAGGCTAGTCCCGTGATATATGGTCTAAGTGCTCAACACAACACGGGAGCGGGAACTACGCGGGTGAATCCGCGTGGCGACCACTAGTAATTAATATAATTTCGATTTCCACCTACATAGGTACATATAAACATTGCGTCTTGTGTCTTGCCACTTATTATTATGGCGACTGCAAGAACTTCATAATATTTTATATACTTAACCAATCTTAAATCTAGGATTAAATCACAATGATTTATTTATTAAGAGGGCTAACATATTTCGCGCCACTTATTGCTCAGAAACCATACTTTTCATTGCATTTAAAGTCATTAAATATTTATCGTACAAACATGGTATTCACTTACATACTTTGTAAATTTAGCGCTCTAAACGTTTCATAAAACATATTTTACCTAACAACGGATTACATATGGTTAATATCAACGAAAGTGAAACAGGTTTTTCAAATCGTACGATTTGCATAGATTTCGATGCTTAAATTCATGTCAAATTACTGATAAATTTAAAAAACAAGGGATACGAAGGAATTGCAAAGGGCATTAGCTATCTGTTTGTAGAATAACCTGATATCAGGTAGGTACCTTTTTTTAGAGAAAAATGACTGTAAAGTTTACTCAAATACTGAGAAATTTCACCAAAATAAAGTAGTCTTTTCACCAGCTTCTGTAGTTTAAATCATTATGATAATTATGTAATATTATGTCAGAACTTCTCCTTTGACAATAAAAATATTTCTTTTTAAGTAACTAGATACAGATTTTTTTTTACAAAGTATTTTGTGAACCCCTATAAATGCAGATACGCGAACAAATACGATTTAGTACCGCCGAGAGGCTCTCAGAGAGTGGTCATGTCGCTCGATGTTCCATTTTTGAATACGAAAAAATGAACAAAAATAGTCTAATTCTAGCGTGACCAACCAATCTTAGTACTTTGTGACGTATAATATAATATATATAAATATTAATGATCGATATACAACGTGAACTTTTGTATAGTGCAAAGCTCAGACACCTCGACTAGAGTTTCGCTTCAAAATACTGTATAAAAAAAATTTAATGAAACTAACGAAAACTGACCAAGTTATAAGCTTTTACAGTTGCACTATTTTCTTCACGAACAGCGTAGGTGTAGGTATTATACGCAAGGCAGGTAGTCACTATTCGTGTGGTATTGATAATAACATATTAACACACCATTTTCATATGTGGTAATTATGGAACACCTGTGAGGAACCAGACCAGGATTGGGACGGCTATAAAGCCGCTAAAGCAAAATACAAGTAGCGACTGAGATACAAAAGTACCAAGTAGAAACCTCTGATGGAGTCAGACTAATACTAGCCAAACAAGGGACAGAACTGTCCGTATCTATAAAGAAACCTGACGGCGCGGCGGCCTGACCCACACATGAAA
Organism: Miltochrista miniata; assembly: GCA_933228765.1. Classification (NCBI taxonomy): domain Eukaryota; kingdom Metazoa; phylum Arthropoda; class Insecta; order Lepidoptera; family Erebidae; genus Miltochrista; species Miltochrista miniata. The sequence continues at coordinate 15,102,978 of OW121757.1, read as the reverse complement.
AGAATTATTTATACTGTTGATTGATGGCACTTGGTGGTACCTTTCGGCATTTTCAAAGGCAAATTAACATTATATAATGACCACTAAATCACTTAATTACTCGAAAACAATAAATTAATAACATATAAATTACCACTACAACATTCTACTAACGTTAACTATCATAAAAAGAAGCCGAGAGTATTTTGATACAAACGCACTTCCCAGAATGCCAATTGCTGCAGACACTCATGTTGCTGGTGGAAAACGTATCCGCAGAAGAAGTGCAGTGGGAGCTCGCAAGACCTGTTCTAATCTATTCTGTCAACTTACAAAAAACTGAATGGGTAATTAACAGCTTTAAGTCCTTCAAATCTCCAGGACAGAATGAAGTATTCCCTGCAGTGATAAAATGGGGGAGGACACAAGTTGATATTGTCAATTACATAGTATCTATACGCCAGACAATGAATGGGACTGTGACCCAGACTGTGGAGAGAGGTCTAAGTGATCTTTATACCAAAACCCGGTAAAGGGATTATGTTTGTGATTCAGACCTCTGGTTATACAGACCGTTAAGCCCTGCGTGATCCTGCTAAAAACTCTGGAAAGATTGTGTGACAGAGACAATCGAGTGACGGCCCTTCAAAATAAGCCACTGCATTCCAACCAACGCGCATAATGCCCCCGGCAAGTCTACAGACTCAGCACTACATGCAGTGGTACACAAAATAGAAGAAGTCATCCAGAATCAATCAATCAATGTGCCTCGGCACTTTCATAAACATAGATGGAGCTTTCGACAGAAGAAGCATAACCACGGCACTGGCAAAACACCAAGTATACACGGTAGTCAGTGAATGGATAGATAACATGCTAAAAAAAACTCATTTTAAAGCTACAGACAAGCAGAAACCAGTGCGCAGCCATGGCCAAAGGTTGTCCACAAGGGGGCGTGGTCTCACCACTGCTAAAGAACCTTGTTTTAGACGACCTAATAACCAATCAATCAATTTAACCTAGAACAGTCCCTATATACATGGATGTGGAACAAGCCATAGCAGATGGTAAAATTAAATTATGTAGAAAAACGGATCTGTTTACAAAGCATGACTGGTATTTTAAAATCCAAGGCCAACTTCAAATCAAGTGAGAAGCTGCTTTTATTTTATCTTCTAGTGATCTTGTGTATATAATAAATATTTTTAATGAATTGTATTTAAATTACTTTCAGTCAAGCCAACATTTATCGATTTACGGTGTAGACTGAACACTAATTTGCCCATAAGCACAGTAAATATTTCGAAAGACGACGAGTTCTGGACTACGAGGATGGAAAATTGATAAATTTTTACGACTAATGTCTGTTGCCCAAAATGATTGCGCCCAGAAAGAACCGATAAAATAAAATAAAATAAAATTTATTCCCTTTGAACTTAAAAAAAAAATAGGTTTGTCAACATTTTTGGGACTCTACTGGGGGTTCGGAAATGCTACAAACTGAGAAGAACACCCCAAGAAACTCAGTTTGGTCCCTCCCAAAATTCATCTTAGTAGGTATCTAATAATCGATCAATGCCGATACGGAATGGCTTTTTCTTGGTGGTGTGCATTGTTATGCACATACCTCTTAATAAATATTTGGTTGTTGTAAATGAAAAACACATACTATCAATTAAGATTAGATTTAGATCCAATAGCTCAAGCTTATAGCTTAGTTTGGGCTAGATGATGTTGTGTGAGAATATCCAACAATATTTATTGATTATTTATTAAAAATATTTTAATGTTCCTGCCAGCACTGAATCTGCAGTAGGCAGCAAAACATCGGACCATGCCAAGCGCCTGCGCATTGCTACGTTAATATTATTGTTTTTAACTATGTATGTGTATTGTCAAATTTAAATATTTATAGTGTAAAATAGAATATTGTCCATTACTTTCTCCAATTTTCGTATATTTAGATACTTTAAAAATAAACTTATGGACCGTTTTCATGTATGTGTGTATTATATACTATACTATCTTCAGGCCAAATCCCTTGCGGGGTAGGCAGAAAGAACCGAGCGCCACACGGCACGCTCCATACACACCTCACTTGCTTCTTTAATTTTCATTTTTCTTTTCATGCATGCACGTCGGTACCCTCGGTTCGGTATTTCTAATTGCAATCTTGATATTAGTTTGGTAAATAAATGTCAACTTTATTAATTTTATGATGTCAGTGTATATCACTACTTAATATCAATCAATTTGCAATAAAATAATCAATAATTATTAACTAATATTACTAACATAAAAATTAAATTAAAAGATTGAACGCTTAGACTAAGAATATGACACCGGTAATACATCAAGGAAAACAAAAGTATCAAACTTGTTGGTAGCAACAATTGGCACTATACGGCTATGTGCGCCGCGCCGCGCTGATTTCTTACGATCGTAAAGAAATTTGAAAACCGAATTTACGCTCTTAAACCCTTAATTGTATTTCATTTGAACTATTTCTTTTAGTCAATACCTTTTACAAATTTTCTAATCATTCTTTTTACTATCAACTATGTAATTACACATTCAAAACGCGTTTATTTTACGAAAAAAATTTTTTGGCAATTAGCTAATGATCGTGATAAATTTTGATTTGTCACGCCGGCGGAGCGTATAGCAGACTCGACTATCATTATTTGATTTGGATTTAAATTAAAATGCCTTTTACAATTTCAACTAAAAATACTCATATTGTACAGTCAGAGCAATAGGCCAAGCTCCGTCCGCACGGTACGTTGATGGCGCAGTTATAACTCCCAAATGGCCTGGCTGATCCTGGCGATAAATAAAGATATAATATATTATTGTTGAGAAATGTCTGAGCGAACGACAGCCTGTCATTCTGATATGAGCTTTATCCAACTGAGTTACAGGTCTATTTTCATATTTGCTAGGATTATTTACAGCATGATTGGCTTAGTAGAAATCGCTCGCTATGTATATTGTTTTCAGCGCTGGCTCTTAAAACCCCTTTGGCTCAATTTTCACCGCTGCAGAATGGAATCAAGGCGTAAATGGTCCATGACAAGAAAATGCTTGTGACAATTCTCGGGAATTAACGGCCCTATTTAGGTTGTATATAGTTCATTTTGCTTTGCACAGTTTGGCTTCAAAAGTCACTTCCATTTCGCGACAGTATAAATACAGCCTTTGGATTTTTTGTCCCGAGACCAGCCCACTACACACTTATTACATCATTATCACACACTGGTACGCTTAAATTTCTTCCAATGACTAGTTTAAACTATTCTCAATACCGTGTAGTGTAAATGCAGATAAATGTATTCATTCACAAGAACAATCTTTTACAAGAAGTCAAACATGCACAAATGATCATGATTGTACAGTCTTATATTACAAATTCAGTCGTGAACTTGATTTGTCTATCTTAATACTATTAAATAAATGATAACTAAGGATAGACAGTTACAAACACGGCGGAAATATATGCGAACCTAGCTTCCCCTCGCGCTTCCCCGCACCTGACCCCGTTTTCGCCTATTTAGTATAACCCGCACGCGATTGAATGGTATGATATTTGACAAGATTCCGCACATTCTCGTTGCGCGCGGATTATCCCGTACAGTTTACATGACGTCACGAGCCAGGTTCGCAGATATTTCCGCCGTGTTATATAGATCTATTTTAATTATAGTTAAAGGTCATTGCCTCATTAAGAAAATGGACAAAATATTCGTAAATGATAATGTTTTGTATGCAAATTCATACACAATTTCTTAAACATCGCAATCGCGTTCTGTGCCTACTATAGGTATATTTATTTGAACCCTTTTGTCCGCGATACTAGATACCATTCGCTCTACCAGTAGGTAACCATAACAGCAGTTGAAACTTGTTACCATAATAATAACAAAGTATCTTTAGCACTTTTTTATTGCTGTTGGTAACAAAGTTCAACTTCAACAGATCGTTGTTTGTTTTTACCGTACTTCATTTACATAAACCTCCACTCTGTCCTGAGTGTATCACCGGTAAATAGGATCCTATGGTAATACTGGATCGTTTGGCAGTTCTTTAAACCGTGGTAAGTACTACTGATACCAATTTCTTTTAACACCAAACGTTACACTGACTGGTAGTACCAAGCTCAATAAAGGATTTACAAGTATCAATAAACGCGATTATTTTAAGGTTTCATATTCGATCTAGTTGCAACGGCCATGGTCATAGGTCGATGCTTACATAATACATACTATAATATAATGTTACAGTAACTAAGAATAAAAATAATATATCTTGATTAACTATATAAGTACATAAACAATATACATCTTAGCATCCACATCCTCTATGAGATTATATTATCTCCAAAATTAAATAAACTCTTTAGTTTTCTTCCAAACTGGAATATTTTCAGCGACTGATTGTCAGTTCTAACCAAGCAATAATAGGCGTGTCACATCCACGAGACGACAAATAGATATAATCGTCGTGCTAACAGATTCATGGCTACACACTTATAAGTCAACTAATGTACCTTTAGCAAAATGTACTTTTCTGATAATGTATCTCTTTTTAACCGACTCAAAAAAAAGAAAGTACTCAATTCGACGGTTTTTTCTTAGCCTATATTCCGACGTTGGACAAAACATTGGATAATACTGGAATGATGATATTATCCATTGCAATATTTGGCATTCAATCATCACCGTCATCAATCGAAATCAAATACAAAAAAGTACCTACAGCTGTTTGCAAGTTAAGAGGTAATAAAGAATATTACATGCATACTTACAAGATACGCGCGAAAAACATAACCCTCCTTGGCAGTCTTGTAAAAAGGTACATTATTAGCAAGTTTTTTTTATACTAGTTAGGTGGCAAACAAGCTTACGGTCCACTGGAAGGTAGGTTACTGTAGTCTATGGACGTTTGCAACACCAGCGGCGCTACACACGCGCTGCCGACCCAAATGCAGGTTGTGACGACCCACAGTTAACATATTTCAAGCCCCATAAGGCCTTCAACATCCATGATCAAAAAGGTACATTCTGTGACTGAATAAGTCAATCTCTAAACGATACGATGACTGATTTTCACTATTGAGCTAAACTCGATACAAAACGGGACTCACACGTTCCTCGTGTGCCCTTAATGCGAGATTTTTTATACTAAAGTGGCAGCCAAGCTTATGGCTCCACTTAATGGGTTGTGGACACCGTAGCCTATGAACGTTTGCAACTCCAGCGGTGCTACACTTGCGTTGCTGAAGAACCTTCTAAGGCCCCTTTTAAAGAACCCGAACCGAGGCTGGGAGATCGTTCCACTATCTAAGAGAGGAGTTATAGTCTCATGAAGATTATTCAACGATATATGAGCGGACTTGTCGAGAGAAACTCGCTCGTGGAAGTGACGCTTTAAAACTCTGTCTGTACATAAAAAAGCTTCGAGAACTTTTTAATTCATAATTAAATATAAACTTTAACGAAATCAAAATAAGGTATAAAATTAAGGAACACTATAGTAAGTCAATGTTCATTATTGACCAATCAAGTAAGTTTTTTATTCTTTTGTGTTCACTCACTGGTTTACAACTGGATGATTCGATTACGATATTATTTTCGAAGAGATAACAATTTCCAAACCAAATGGCTTGTCTCCATTTTGCCGTTCCTGAATATGAGACCAATGACATTTCAGTAGTGAATTTTGTTCTACGCTTTCAAGTCTTGTAGTTAAGAATTAGTGATCTGATTTCAGTTGACCTAGTTAGAGAGCAAAACCGTAATTCCTAATATTCCCCTCAGCCCTTCCAGTTAAGCTAATTTGCTTCTCAGAAATGGGTTCACGTTGGAAAAATATAAGATTGTTCTCTACACATATAGCCAATACATGTACCCAATATCATTATATCTGTTGATATCAAAATTTCACAATGTACTTGATTTGAAAGTACAGTCAGCATCAATAATATAAAAGCGACCAGTCTGTTCAAAACTGACCTAGCAAGAATTTTAAAAAATCTTGGAACATCCTTACTTTGGGCGTTTGGTAGGTAGATAGATAGGTAGTGACCGTGTGGTTTTAGTCGGTTCGAGTTTGGTATGGCATCCGCAGGGATTTCCCAACGGTAAAAAAGAGAATGTATAAAAATAAAATCACTTTTAGAACGAAGAAAATATACGACAGCTGTCATCCTGTAATATGCAAATGAGAAACGACCGAATTTCATCAAAATTATTTGCTAGGATCATTTTGAGCAGGATGGTCGCCTATATTTCTGATGCTGTACAGTCGGTAAAGGAGATTGATACTTTTCAGAAACTCTTACATATTTTTATGAAATTTGCTATGAAAATTAAATTAGATTAATTGTGTAACCATGCAAAAAAATTTAAGGGTCCGTATGACGCTAAATGGATCTAGGACTCACTGAGGTCTAGTAAATTTAACGTTATAAACAAAAGTAATTTCAGATCATGAACTAAAAATGCTTTAGACTAGACGAAAAAACACGATTACTGATAAAATTCTCGATAGTTTTTTTTTTGTTGAAAATACATCGATTTCATGAAATTTTAAGCTGGATTTTAAGAGTTTGAAGTTAGTTTTATAATATAATTTATTTATAAGAAAGACAATATTAAAATCTTCGTTTGCACTAGGCCCCATTGATCTTATTGGTTACCTAGGTCTTTTGTAAATAATTTATTTCGTTAAAATCGCATATCTTTCTTTTTACCGCGCTTTTTGTATATCTTCTGCCTTGTTTCAACCGATTAAGAGTCATACGAACACTTAATAATATACAGAAAGGTCTTTAAAATAAATCAATACTTATAAGGTGATCCTATATACTTATCTCGTTTGCTAACTGTACCTATTATATACACGCACAATGTTTCCACTCTCAGCTAACTCCAAACACGAGTCTACATATACCATCGTCCATTTTCCGTACAAATATGTATATCACAATGTAGGTAATGTTTATCACAGCGACAAGTAAGGACCCTGATAGACGCTATGTGGCCATTTGTACTGGTGCGAGTGTACTGTATGTTCGATAGCAATTCACGTCGTTCATCAATCGTTGGATGTTTTGGATAAATGTTGGTAAATCCTGTAATGAAAAGTAGTTATTTAAATATTGTTTGTCTTTTTTCAACTTAGTCTACGTGTTTGATTGTGAGAAAATGTGTCAGTTTCATGGGCAATGATGAGTAATACAAGAAAGAACGTCAGGTTTTTGAGCTGAATCAAAGTTCCCTTCCAAACCTTCACAGAGACTAAAACAGACAATTGTGGTAAGAATTTATTGGGTTGCTGCTATTTTTGTCAAACAAAATACATACATAGCTACCGCGTATGTGGTATGGTATGGGTACATTGTGCTTTTGTGATACCATACACACATAGTCACGCCTTTATTCCCTAAGGTCTAGGCAGAGACGTTGACATTTCAGTAGTTGCATTGTGTATGTCCAACATTGTAAGGGGTGAGCAGATCGCCGTGTTCTAGCAATACTCGACGGGACAGGCGAATGATAGCCCTCCCAACCCGTGGTACAATGCGCATTTATATAATGTAAGTCTGTTATAATGATATTAATATACTTCATTGTACACAGAAATCACAAAAATTACATATATTACGTATTTACTTCGGTACAATGGGTGGCCTTATCGCAAACAGCGATCGCTCCCAGGCAACCTTTATTTTATACTTACTAATATTATAAATGCGAAAGTTTGTGAGTGTGGATGTTTGTAACTCTTTCACGCTCGAATGGCTGAACGGATTGGGCTGAAATTTAGTACCGGGATACATCACAGTGTGGAATAGCATATAGGGTACTTTTAATCCCGGGAATAAGTTCCCATGGGAAACGGGAACGGGAACAAACTTTACGCGGGCGAAGCTGCGGGCATCAGCTAGTTATTATAATAACAGACAAATTCTGCGAAAAGTAATAGATAGTAATTATACTGACCGTATCAGCAGGAAACTGCGCTAAATGATGTTGATGTTCCGGCGCCAGTCCCTGCAGCGAGCCCAGGAAGTGCGGTATGAAGGATGTACGGAATGTGTTGAAGTCGACCATGGCCATCGCGTGGACCGCCGTGGTCACCTCGTCGCGGACCAGTGTGCGCCAGCCGCCCTCCGCTAGACCCGCCAGTAGTACTGATAGGAATTCCGCTAGGAACTCGCTGCGGAACATTCCCTGGGACAATGGAAATTAATTTTATTTGTTAGCAATAAAGGGTGTAATCAATTTGCTCTTTTTTTTACCACTAGAGTGGCAGACAAGCATACGGCCCCACCAGATGTACCGGTGGTCACCGCAGCCTATGGACGTTTGCAACACCAGAGGCGCCACAATCGCGCTGCCGACTCTTTAAAAACCTTCTAAGTGCCCTTTTGAAGAACCCCACACTGTAGGCGTTTGGGAAAACCAAAGCAGGGAGATCGTTTAACAACCTAAGCGTGCGCGGAAGAAAGCCTCTATTAGATCTCACCATGCTCTATCGTCAATTCTGGCATTTACGTTCATAGTAAACATACACAGTATTAAAAGTTAAAACTAAAAGTCACATTTTATAGGAGTCATTCGTCACCAGAACGCATCGGGTCACGCGGTCAATCAGCAAACTTCGATTGGTGTAAACGTTCGTGGTGAACGTATGAACCTCAAGAAGTCCATCAATAAACTTCACGAGGTCCACCAGCACGTCATTTATTCATCAGTAAACGTAGTATGGTCAACCTCGCGGTCAACCAGTGATTCACTAATCGCACAAGATTCATTAATTGACCAACAGTGAACTTGTGTGATCAGCCGGTCAACGTGGTCAAGATTTACTGCACAACCGGTAAATCTTAAATTCGTCTGAACCATGAACCTCTCGAATTCTTCAAAAAACTCAGCGATAAACCATGAATTACCTTATGGTACAGCTTCCACCTCGTGTTGAGAACTTCGAGCGTATCTAACGTATTCTTCAGCAGTTCTATATCGGGCTGTAAGAGTGCTCGGCCGAGCGCGGACAGAGCTGCTCTCAGTTCGTCCGTTCGACGCTCGCTCTCCGCTTCTTCGCACTTGGTTGGGAAGAAGTAGCGCCAGCGTTCGATGAGCACGCTGAAAGCAAGTATTTATTTATTTATTTATTCTAACACAATTACAACATTTTTATAGTAAAACATCAAAGCGATATTGTAAGCAACCAAATATGTACAGGTTTATCTCTTTCTCTCTCTCGCACCCAATACCTCAGCCCTGGAGGCTCGTCTGCTGAGGAGTTATAAATAAATAAATATTCACGGACATTTCTCACAACGCAATCAGATCCCAAAGTAAGCTAGGAATAACCTGCTTGTGTTATGGGCATCAGACCACGGATAATACTTATATACTTTTTAAATAAATACATGTTATACATAGAAACACCCAGACTCTGGAGACAAACATTTATGGGTCACACAAATATTTGTCTCCGGTGGGAATCGACCCCACGACCTCAAGCGTCGTAGGCGGTATCACTACCGACTGCGCCACAGAGGCAGTCAAAGTTAACTCTATCACGCCTGAGTTATATCTACAACTCAATTCTAAAGCTGCGTATCAACGTCGCGGGGCATACCATCAAATATTAACTCACACGACAGTCACACTCGAAGAGTACCGTGCTTTTGCGTGAGACACCTCAAACATTAACGCGCTCGAACCTTTCCGTTGAAAAACGCTTGCGGGGCGAAATCGGTACGCAGCTTAACAAACAATGTAGCTTAGCTGTAGAGGACTAGGTGCAGACGGCAAAAATTAGGAATTGATGTTGCTAATTTTTACAAATCCTAAAATAGCATTCGACTACACGTCTGTCTGTTAGCGATAAATTGACAGACTGCTGAACTAGATTTTCACCAGTAGATAGATGGGGTCAAGAGGAAGGTTTACATGTGTAAATCGCCGGGCATTCGCTAGTATTCTTCACAAAAAAATGTAAATCAACGTTACCTGGCAAGCAGTCGGTGCGCGGCTCGAGCCAGGTCGGGCGAGTGTAGGTGTGCTCGCGGCAACACGTGGTTTTGTAGCAACTCCAGTACTGATCGCACTAGCACGCTGCCGCCGCCAGCTTCTATACCCAGGCGTACGCATTCCACTAGACGCTCCAGGCCGCTGTCGCCGCTACCCCTGTACACAGTTCACAAATTAGACCTCAAACAAGGGCGAGGAGACGGTGAGACTGCAGCGCCACAGTACAAAAGAGTAGGTAACTTCGAACAAACAATGACAAACGCACTGAGAACGGTATGCTTGTGTGCAAGCGCAATATCTCTTGTACTCTGGCGCCGCGCTCTCGCCGCTGATGCCCCACTCATCACAGACATTGAGTTTCAGGCTTTCAAGTGGCAGGCGGCAAAAATTGCCGGGGTTCATCGGGCAAAAATAACATAAATGTGAAAGTTTGTGAAGATGTGGCAAAGGTTTTTTTGAATGGTTTGTGGTTCGGCACTTCGGTGGAGCAAGGCAGCTTCACGTATACCATTAAATGTACATCCATGCAATCACGCCTATATTCCTGACGGAGAGATAAATTACACGCTTACCCTTTGCCAGTAACTTTCTTGGCCCCACGTAATAAGGAGCAAGACTAATTGCCGTCACCGGGCATTTTGTACGTTAGAAAATCGATAACCGCTATTATAATCCAAAACAAAATTCCAAATGACGGGACACATGTTACATGTACCAAAAATTCTGAGAAGATAATGTTTGCAAAATATTTTTTGAACTAACCTTTGCGCAACTTCTAAGAACACGTCGATGGCGGTGTAAGCGAAGTTCCCCAGTTGAGGTAAAAGCGCCGTAAACAGTGCTAGGAAGAAGTCTGTGATCTCTGGCTCAGCGCTCGCGAATGCGGGCTCGCATAACATTCGCAGGGCTGTCTCGGCCGCGTTTTGTACGCCCTCTGCTATCAGCTAGTGAAAAAATAGGGGGTTGTCTGTAAAGTCGGTTTTTTTTTTTTTTTTTTTTTATATTTAGCTCGCCTAATTGACGTCGCCACCAGCCTGATGGAAAGCCGTAGTAGCCCACTTCTGACAGTGGTCCTCAAGTTGGCGGCCCTGTGATGTGCCTCTTCACGCTCCTCTTGAAGCAAAACGGACGATACGTCATATGAAAACATAAACGTAATCGGTCAATTGAGTCCAAGAGGGATTGTTGCGTCACAGACGAATGCTTATGCCGATTGTGCTTCTCTATCGCTTGTTCTGCGCTCTCGCTTGCACGCTTGACTCAGGAGGAACGTGACCCGTCTTGGTGAGTGCAGCAAACTTTGATATTTTTCAGCTCCAGATTGGCTCATAAGAAGAATATAATTCTTCAGAGGTGTCACTGAAGAATTATATTCAACTGGGGCTTTTATCCTTTTTCTTTGCTCTGGGACTAAATTCACGTCGTTATATCAGACATACACATTACAATCGTCGAAAGGATACCAGTCTAAGTCACCGATCCCTGGTTTCTATGAAGGTCAAAGGTACAAAAGGTTCAATACCTTTTTATACGGCGTAGAGGTAGACTTGAAGGCGCACAGTAGTTGTGTCAGCGGCGGCAGTGCCAAAGCGGGGCCCACGGTACCTATCGCGGCGCCCCACGCACACAGTAGAGTCCGGCTAGACCCCGCAGAACCTCTTAGCGTTAACGCTAGTAGGGCCTCGCGGACCACGCTTGATGTCTGCAAAGTTTTAAGCCATTTAATGCATAGAATTAAATAAATAAATTGCAAATGTAAGTTATGAATACTGTTGATTAATGGCACTTGGTGGAACTGCTGCAAACATTGAACAATACCACTTTTACTAGAGATCATTTTAAAAGGCAATTAGTAGCGCAACTAAATTACAAATACATATAATTTAAAAAAAAACCGTCTTCTACTACCTTGACAGTACTACCTTGTCCTTCCATCTAGACCTTTGAAAATGCTGTGAAGCAAAACCGGTCAGGTTTATAATAATAAATATTGTGAAATAGTACAAGTGTCGTTTTCAATATGTGCAGCAAGTTCCACCAAGTGCCATCAATCAACAGTATAAATAAAATATCCTCACCTTAGACTCTAAGTACTGAAGCGATCGTTGAGCATGTTCATACAAGTCTCCGGTGAGCGCCACCGGGTCGCTGTTGAACTTCACGTTCATTGCCAGACTGAGTAACAAGTGTGCAGCCGCGTGGCACAGGAGAGGTGGCTCCTGGAATATATCATATGTTTTATTTCTTAAATACAGGCACATGATGGAAACTCCAATTCTGTCACCCACACTAAAACTCGTTATGTTTGTACAGAGCTTGAATGTGTGTGTGACCACTAAGGCTAAGCACACGTTACGTCAAAATACCCTCCAACTACTATAATGTCAGCTGTGGTAAGGGTAAGGAAGCTTGCTCAGTGGGAGGCAGGGAGTTGCCTATCTGCATGTAATCTATATATATAAAAACAAGAACTGACTGACTGACGATCAACGCACAGCCTAAACCGCTGGGTCTAAAAGCATGAAATTTTGCACAAATGCTCCTTAAGTGACGTAGGCGATCAATAAGAAGGGATTTTTGAAAATTCAACTCCTAAGGGGGTAAACAAGGGTTGCAAAGTTTGTATGGGACTACGCGATTCCTTGGTCCGATCTTCTTCAAATTTGGCATAAACCATCTTTAACCGAATTGATGGGCGACGTGTATTTTATTTTATTGGAATTTATCATTTAACATGTTGTAAATGGATTAGAAAAAAAAAGTTGGGGGCATTTGCCTCATCTATATATATAAATACTAGCTGAGCCCGCAACTTCGTTTACGTCACATAAGGTGTATGAAAGGAAAGGTATTTCTTCATCACAGTCATCAAGCAGCGTCTGAAACTGCCCTGTTTGCTTAATCATAAAAGAGCTTAATGATTAATTCTATTTTAAAACAATTCAGTCCACGCCTTCGGCGCGGACTGAATTGTTTAAAAATAGTCTTAATCATTAAGCTCTTTTATGATTAAGCCAACACGCCAGTTTAGGTTCACTCACATTCAAAGAAACCCCTACAATTATTTTTTTTAAAATATCAGATTCTTAAAAGTGTTATAACTCTTTTATTTCTAAACCGATTTACATAAAACAAACGCTAAATGTTAACTGGAGCAAACCTCAACACAATAAAAAAAACCGCATTGCAATCGGTTGAGCGGTTACTGAGATTAGCGTGCACAACCGTACAGACAAACAGATATACAGACATACAGACATACAGACAAACAGACAAAAATTCTAAAAATCATTGTTTTGGGTTCTATTGCGTTCATAAAGCCGCCCTATAATATTTTTTCTTATTTATCTTCCATGTACAGACAGCGACCTGTTACGATTTTATTATATGTATTGATGTTGTGTGCGTTTGTGTATCTATTAAAAACTCAAAATTTACTGAATCGATTGAGCTCAAAATTGGACACGATATACAATAGGATTCAGAGATGGTTTTAGGCTACTTTATACACTTTTATCATAACAGCAATAAGAATAAAATAGCTTTAAAAAGTGATTTCACCAATAGATGGCGTTGGTCATTTTTTCAAAAATTATATTCTGCCAGCTTCAGAACAAAATATTATAAACAACCTATTTAGAAGGTACCTACCAGATTGATGTTTTTTAAGAGAAGTTTGATTGCGGCCTTCTTGCATTCAGAATAATAAAATAGAGTACTTACCTAATAAAGAGGTCAGATATGTTTTGCATGTTATTTTTGAACTTTTTGGACACTCGGAATTTTGGAGTTTTGGACTTTAGACTTTTTGAATTTTGGAGTTTTGGAGTTTTGGAGTTATGGAGTTTTGGACGGACTTTTGGACTATTGGACTATTGGACTTTTGGACTTTTGGACTTTTGTACTTTTGTACTTTTGAACTTTTCGAGTTTTGGGCGTTTGACATTTTGGACTTTTGGAGTTGGAGTTTTAGAGTTTTAGACATTTAGAGTTGTAGAGTTTTAGAGTTTTAGAGTTTTGGAGTTTTGGAGTTTTGGAGTTTTGGAGTTTTGGAGTTTTGGAGTTTTGGAGTTTTGGAGATTTGGAGTTTTGGAGTTTTGGAATTTTGAAGTTTTGGAGTTTTGTAGTTTTGGAGTTTTGGAGTTTTGGAGTTTTGGAGTTTTGGAGTTGTGGAGTTTTGGAGTTTTGTAGTTTTGGAGTTTTGGAGTTTCGGAGTTTCGGAGTTTTGGACTTTTGGACTTTGGACTTTGAACTTCGGAATTTTGAACTTTTGTACTTTGGACTTTTGAATTTTTATACTTTTGGAGTTTTGGAATTTTGGAGTTTTGGACTTTTGGACTTTTGGAATTTTGGAGTTTTGGAGTTTTGGAGTTTTGGACTTTTAGAATTTTAAACTTTGTAGTTTTGGACTTTGGACTTTTGGACTATTGGACTTTGGACTTCTGAACTTTTGAACTTTTGACTTTTGAACTTTTGAACTTTTGGACTACTACTAACTCCTATGATATTTCTTTCGAAAAATAAGGTCATGAAGAAGTTTCACTTCTTACGTGTGTACAATAGTTCACGCACACATTTTTTTTTAAATGTACCCATCATTTAGTTTGTTACTCATTTCTCATAGGCACATAAAACCACCATAAAAAAGTCACAGCGAAGCGTGGCAGGGTACCGCTAGTAGTTCATATTGATACTCCTTAGTCGGTACTTTTTAAACTTTTTTTTGACACATGTTTGAAAGGTCAATTCGATTTAAAAAAGGAAGGTCTCATTTTTTTATAAATGTTATAAACAATCAATAATTTTACTAAAACTGTGTACATATCTATTGTTCTTTATTTATGCCCTTCAATATGCGGAGTTGCCTTCATATTCGTATTTTGTATGTCAAAAATACATTAAGAATTATGAAATAACAAGTTCTAGGTAAGGTGTACACGGTTCATCCGAATATCACAGTCAAGTGTATTACCACGTATTACTTACTATCTTCGCTTACTTTCTAATTTTATAAAGGGATAGCCTATTACATGATTACTAAAGATCAGAGGTGTTTTAGATGAACATTTAGCAGATTAAATCTACAGTAAATGTCTGGTCACAATAGGAGAAACTGTATTAGTACGGGTTGCCTCAGCCTCAAAAGTATGAAGACCTACACAATCCAGAAATACGATAAAGAAAGAAGTTAGGATATCTATTCCTTAGCAAAAGCAGAGAGGCTATCTAAACCAATTATAATAACAAAGACATTATCTATTTTTACAAAAATATAGATTGACTTTGCTCAAACTAATATACGTATTTTAATTTATTTAGTCAGATTTATATCTATAGGTAGGTACATATAAAAACAGCACTGTAAAGTAGGGGCTGGCCACATCCGCAGTAGACGAGAGACGACAGTAGATGAAGCAAATGATTTCTAAAGCGGGCATCGCGACTTGGTTCACCCGCCAGATGGACCGAGGACCTAGAAGAGGTCGCAGGGTGGATGTAGAAGGCACAGGATGTAAATTAGGAGAGGGTTACGTCCAGGATTTGATTGACATAAAAATTAGATTAATGGCGTAGGTGCGCACATAGAAACGATTTTTAGGGTTCGTACCCTAAAACGGGACCCTATCCATGAGACTTCGCTGTCCGTCTGCCTGTCTGTCTTATCTGTCCGTCATGAGGCTGTATCTCAGGAATCGTAATAGCTAGAGAACTGAATTTTTTTCAGATAATATATTTCTGTAGCCACTATGACAACAAATACTAAAGTCAGAAAAAGGGGGGGATTAATGAGGCCTCCTATTCAACAAACGTGATGTTTTGCAGGTTTTTTTTTGCGCGAGTCCGCCTCGCACTTGCCTTTTTTTTACTACTGAGATGGCAGACAAGCTTAAGACCCATCTGATGGTTGGTTACTGTAGCGGACTAATTCGTATAATGAACGTTTGCAACACCAGTGGCGCTGCAGCAGTTGACCTATATTTCCCTTGGCAATACCAGTAAAGTCACGGGAAAGTATCCCGTAACCCTACTGGTAGTGCTAAGGATAATTGTACTTTTATCTTGACACTACTCTTTGTTTGAAGTATTAGTAGTGTCCGTATAAATTGGGGAGCCACCTCACCTTTTTAAATGAAGTTCGCATCCTTATTTTAAGTAGACAATCATAAAAAATGTTGGCTAATTTTTTGGAGTTGGTAGGCCAATAGATAAAAAGTTATATTTTATGTCAAAGTGGCTCCGCAATCTAGACATCTGGATTTTAAAGAGTTTCTTGAATCTTTTTAACGGAAGCTGAATATTTTGATGCATTTTTTATAGCTTAGTAGACATTACGTAGGGTGACTACTAACGATCTTAGTCCTATCCCATTGAAATTTAAGAAGTTATGAAGAGTTTCATTTGGACCCTCAATCTTTAAAGTAGGTTCGCTTACAATAACCATTTTATTGAAAATCCAATTTGTGCCACAATAATGCAACGGGAATACACGCGACAGGAAACCGCGCAATGAGAATAGAAGCGACGGGGAACCTTTCTTTTTCTTTGTCTCTCTTACGCAAACGAAGTTGCGCGGGTCAGCTAGTCCTATGATATTATCTTTGATTTAAGGCAGTACTGTACGGCAATGTGCTAGAAGTAATGCTCCTATAAGAGTAATGATGCAAAGTCTATAAAGTATTAAAATATTATAAGTTCACATTTCCTAGATTCAATTTCAATATTATAAGTTCATATTTCCTAGGTTCTCACTTCGCTACTGTCTTCTCTTTGTTGGCTCTCACGCCTGAACCACTGATGAGATGTTCATGAAATTTGGTATAAAGATACACCAAAGCTTAACAAAGGACATGAGCTACCTATTATCACGAAAAGAAAAGTTTCTGGAATACATCACAACGAGAGCTGAAAAGTGGCCAGTTTCCTTTTATCACAAAAATAAAAGTTTGCAAGGGATGAAAATAGACTTAAATAGAGGGAGTATTCCCGTTCGTCCCCTCGACGAGGATGAGATGAAAGTTTGTATTGGGAAAACATCAAAACGAGGGCCGAAACTCCGGCCAGTTTCCTTTTACCACGAAAATAAAAGTTGCAAGGGGTGAAATAGGGGATGAGATGAAAGTTTGTATTGGGAAAACATCAGAACGAGGGCCGAAAAGCGGGCAATAGCTAGTTTTCTATGAGTAAGTACTAAGTGGCAATACATGTGCTTTTTAGTATGATATGTGAGAACAGTATAAAATTATATTCAACTCACCGGTATTTCGTGCGGCAGAAGGAACGGTACCGCAGAAGAGACGAGGCCTTCCATCGTTTGTACCGGCACGCCGCACACGTTGGCGTAACAACACCACGCGCCCATACATGCGAACATCTCCGCATGCCTGTTAAAAGTCCGTATATTGTGATCATTCATACATATCATTTACACTATGGGCACAGGGCGGAAACTCCAGCTTGAATGTGTGCGTGTGACCAATAATGCTAAGCATTATGTTCCCTTAAGACGTCCGTCAACTGTAATGACAGCTGTGGCGCGGCAGGGAGTTGCCGATCTGTATGTAATACTATTATATTATCTTTGCTATGGGTCTACTCACAGTTTATCGACGGCCTTTCGTATTTTGCCAAATTACTATATTTATCTTACGCTTGTTACTTGTCATGCACCGAGTACTGACTGCCTCTGTGGCGCGGTCGGTAGTGATGCCGCCTGCGGCGCTGGAGGTCGTGGGTTCGATTCCCATCGGAGACAAATATTTGTGTGACCCATAAATGTTTGTCTCAAGAGTCTGGGTGTTTCTATGTATAATAAGTATTAATATCCGTGGTCTGATACCCATAACACAAGCAGGTTATTCCTAGCTTACTTTGGGATCAGATAGCGTTGTGTGAGATGTCCGTGAATATTTATATTTATTTACTACCCGGTGATCCATTTTTGTTGATTTTTAACGTGAGTCAAGGGAAGGTCAATACGAGCGAGGCAACAACGAGATGAACATCGCGAGGGCAGTGTGTGATACATACATATACCCCGAAGGGGAAGGCAGAGGCATAGTATTCACTCACATTTCACCTTATAGTTTTATGTCCCACGTAAAAGCTGGTGAGCCTATTGCCGTGTTGAAATGGACAGGCACAGGTCGCCGCGACCCGCAGTTAAAATTTTCCAAGCCGCCCACAAGGCCTTCAACTTGGCTTAAAGATGTGATTTTACGGACAGTCGGGTTTCATTTAGAGTTTTTCTTCTCTAAGTGAGTGATAAGTAGAGCAATATTCCCGGCAACGCGGGGAGCAGTGCGAATCTTCTTAATCGTTACACTCTTGGCAGAGTGGTCGTGGTGCACATGTTGAAGCGTTAGTAACAGCAGAAGTAAGGTAAGAGTAGTGTGTGGTGCGTTCTCGCAAGAACGCGAGAAAACACGAGAGCGAGAATGTGGATCCGATTCACATGTCTCGTCCTTATCTTGCGTTCTCGGCGAGATCGAGAGATGTGAATGTGGACAACCTATAACTAAAGTCGTATACGTACACTTGAGTGTGCGCGTGCGCGTGGTGCGCGTGCTGCTGTGTGCGGTGCGGCCGCGTCAGAGCCGCGCCGGCTAATGCCGCTCCGCATCGCTCTATCAGCGTGGCGCCTAAGGAGCATGCGCGGGAGCGGCGGCTGCTTTCACTCTCTGGAATAAATGAATCAATATTCACGGACAGTTTTTACACAGCATTTAACCTGGTTGTGTTAGGGGTACCAGACTACTGATATTTAAACTTACATACTTTTTAAAATACATAATTATATTACACTACCTGTCACACGCAACTTCATTTGAGTCACATAAGAGAAAGATAGAGGTGTAAATAAATAGCCTCCCACTTTTCGATAGCCAAGATATCATAGACGTGGCATCTTTGAAATGTAAGAAAAAATTGTCTCATCTGATATCGATGGGTGAAGGTCGTTCTACAGCGTCTCCTATAAACTCAACGTTGTTCAAATTCTACAAAGATTAGTCAATTAAGCTCTAACGCCTGAACGCATCAGGCTGAATATTGGTACACAGATATTTTATAGTCTGGAATAACACAATTTAACCCCAAATAATGTTCCCATGAGAACTGGAAACGGAAAAATAAGTTCACGCGAGCGAAGCCTCAGTTAGTTATGAATAAATTAAAGTATTAAACAATCTTGTATTAAAACATTATTTATCAAACTCACCGCCGAGTAACGAAGGCGCTAGCCTTCCCAACACCCTTGTAAGTGTTGCAAGGTCCAATAACGCAGCTAACAGTCTGTCGCCTTCGCCGCCGCGACCCGCCGCTCTTGCGTGTACTCCAGCCAGACATTGCCATCGCTCTAGCTGGAAAATAACACTGTGTATCGCGGAAAATTCTCTTAGACCTCAAACTGGATGTTAGCGACGAGCGGGGCGATGAAGATTGTGACAAACATGGAATCCACCGAATTTGACAGTAACATATTTGAATGCTATGCATGCTATTTATTATTTTATAGTTGACTTTCTCAGTCAACTTTAAAATAAAAAATCAATGTATTGGGATACATAATTATTACTCTTTACACGCATACATGTTACTGTCAAGTTCGGTGGATACCATGTTTGGTTAGTTCTTTATGGCACTCGCAGGGATACATAATTTTGTAAGATTAAACTAGTACATTTCGTTGACTGTAGGTACTAGTAGGCCGCGCTCTCGCATTCGGTGTCGCCCCGCTCATCGCTGACTTCCAGTTTGAGGCCTTAGGACATTTATTGAGAAAAAAAAGATTGTGCCTTTCTCGATTGGAATGCTTTGACGGAAGGTTACTGGTGCACCGTCATTTGTCTCTTATTTAGAAACGGTAAAAGATGAGACAAAGACATTTCAATAGTAAACTTTCGTCTTCGCCTTCAAGTCGTAAGATCGAGAATCGGCCATTAGTTCGTACAAATAAACTTATTTTATAACTTAATTTTTTCAAAGATTTGAAAATGAAACTAGCTGCAAAAATAAATAACTGATAGTTCTGTTTCAAGACTCTTTTACCAAACTAAAGCTTTTTTAATATCATGTGTCAATTGATATCTCAAGAAGATATTTCACGGCTTAGGTCAAACCGAAATGTTTTCTTATTATTTACCTACAATAGAATAAGCCTTTCCAGTATACTCACCACTGCAGTAAAGACATCAAGAGGCGCCAAATCCGCAACTTGAGCGATACATTCTATGCAATGTTTCAGGAATGTTTGCCATTCAGTCTCACCCTGCAAAATAATATTATAAACAGGAAAATTTTGATTGTTTGCTTGCATTGAAAAAAAACTAATGAACCGATTTGAAAAATTTTTTCACTGTTGGATAGCTAAACTATCCCTGGGTAACATAGGCTATATTTTATTCCCATATTCCAATGGGAACGGAAGCTACGCGGGTGAAACCGCGTGACGTCCGCTTGTTGTAAATACATCTTAGATACTTTATGCCTATTTTATTTATGATTAAAAAAAAACAAATATAAATCTGAGCATCACTAAATTTCGCGGTCGATGTGCAATCTATTATATAAAAATAAGTCGGGTTTTCCTTCCTGACGCTATAACTTTAGAACGCACGAACCGATTTCCACGGTTTTGCATTCGTTAGAAAGGTCTCGGTCTCCGTGAAGTTTATAGCAAAGAAAATTCAGCAAAATTTCACATACAGCGCCATCGCGGGCGAAGCTGCGGGCATCAGCTAGTAATTTATATTTATCAAGGAAAACTGTGGTCAGTAGGTATATTTTGTGTACAAAACAATTTATAAATTGAGGAAAAAGATTGTGTTGCATTATAGAAATTCTGTTATGTAATTTACTTGATACGCAAATAATCATGTTGCGTCTATGGAAAAAAGTAGGTTCATAATGTAAATAAAATTTACTGTGCTATTGGTATGCAATGTTTTTGAATGATCCCCATTCGCTGCCTTCTTGTATTACGTAAGTGATTGTGTTACACGCAAAGCTCACAAACGGTTTGACTGATCCGGGGAACTTGAGATACGGCATAATGTTCAGGTCTATCAGGAGAGGAGTAACGGCACTTCTAGTTGGTAGGATCTCAGGAACTACTGGTTGGAATTCAAAAAATCTTATACAGTTCGATAATTCATTTATCGAGGATGGCTATGGGCTAGTAACATCACGATACAATGAATAGGCGCGGAGCAGTAATGATAAATGTTTAAAAAACGGGGGAAAATTATTCCTTTTGAGAGCTTCCGTTGCGTGCGCTACGTATATGGTTAAAGTTATGTAAAAATGATGTACTCGAAATTGTTCCTCTTAAATATTATGCAACGAAAATACACGCGAAGAGAAACCTCTCTCTTTCTCTCTCTCTCACGTAGTAATGTTAAGGACGCGACGCTACGCTACTTTACTCTCTCTTATGTGACGCAAACCAATTGCGCAGGTCAGCTAGTAATGTATTTGATTTAAGAAAGAAGTCTAATGTACAGTCATCAATCCTCCCGATAATATAGTTCAACTTACATCATCATCACTGACGTCGTTATCAAGATGCTGCAACTGCGCCTTGTTATGTTGAAACTGTATTTTGTTCAGTATCCCATTTACGAGCGCTTGTAAAGCTTCCCAATACCTACATTCAAACAATGAAAATATAAAGAATGAAAATATAAAATATATAGACTTTAGAACTAAATTGAGAAAATGTTAATATAGTACTTACTTCAGTGTATCATCTGGCATTAAAATATCTATAAATTCTATCCATACATCTAAACAATTTACAAAAATAGCACATGTGGGCACCTGGAACAAAATAATTATTATATTACAATTACAAAACTTTGCATTTACGTTGTTCTTGTAGTCAATCGCAATTTTTAATTCTGTTTCATAACAAAAATCACAGCTTAGCGATCAAAGTTTTTTTTCGGGTAAACAAACAGCATCACAGTAGGTACATAAAATGGTAGTAACAATGCGTTTGAGTGATTGTGACATCAACAGCGTTTTCCACAGATATAGTAAAAAAAAAGTTGGGAGTTAGTGCACCATACCAACATCATCATTACAATATTATCCAAATCAATACAGATCAAGTTGATTCAATCATTATCTCTTGTTACTGATGAAAGCGATATTCACGTTAATTTTTTGCTATACACCTCTTTTACGTGCCTGAGCCATCAAAACATCCTTTCCTATACATCTACCATACTTCTTTGTCACCAATCTGGTTGGGAATAAAGTAAACTAGTGCATAGTAAATTTATGTGAATATTGATGTATGTCTCATAAAGATGTTTTTTTATTATTCTACCATTATCCATCAAATCTTTTAGTACCTAGTGAAGTTTAGCAGTGTATACGTTTATGGAAGAGATACCACATAAAAACGTGCACAAAGATCATTGCCAACTACAGAGGGTATTAAAAGTAGGTCGTTGGAAATTATACCAATGATTGTACAGCACAGATATACAGGTCAACCAGTTTTATAAGTCTCATTGACAAAGTTCGCCTGCTCAGAAGAGAGCAAGCTAACGCCGATTAATAACAATTGCCAACGCTGTTGAAACACCGACTTTATTGCGTTACGTTAAGATTGAAAATGCAATAAATCCAGAGAGAAGTGCTATCACGCCCATTGTTGAAGCGTTGTGATTGGTTAAGATTTTTTCGCGTTTCAAATATGAGACTTCTGCGCAGGTACATCGGTGTAACTTATAAACGTGGTACTACTGTACCTATTTATTACTATTTTGAAGCAATTTTCTTGTGCGTATGCATTCTTACCTGGAATGTATATTGGAATAGATATGACAAAAACTCTATGGCATCGAACTCTGGTTCTGCCTCCAGTCTCTTGAAATGTAACGATATAAACAGTTTTAGGAATTCTGCTAGCTTGTTGAGGTAACTAAAACAGACAATGACAAATTAAAATTAGTAGAAAAATAGCAATTTTGTGCCAAATGAAAACCAACTTTATGGCTTCGAAATAAAAGTTAATTTTGACAACTGTAACAGAGATCACAGGGCGGAAACTCCATACAAATGATTCTTTTTAAATACTGTCACCTACACTAAAAAGCACGCTATGTTCGTACAGAGCTTGAATGTGTGTGTGACCAATAAGGTTAAGCAAATGTTCTCTCAAAATACCCGCCAACTATAATGACAGCTGTGGCGGGACTGGCGAGGGTAGGAAGGAACTCTTGGTCAGTGAGGGGCAGAGAGTTGCCTATCTGTATGTTATTCTATACTTAATATTATCTTTGCAGAGATCAAGCTATATTTTACACACGAGTAGAATTGAGGGTTTGCATGAATGTGACTCACTCGTGTTCCGCTTGCAATACATGCGCAGGGTTGTGCGTGAGGTGTCGCAGTAGACGCAACGCGCAGTGGTGCAAGCGTAGCGCCGTTGCGGCCGATGACGGCGGCGCATACCGTCGGTATAGCAGCTCGCATACCCCGCCTAGACCGCATAGGGCTGCCTCCGAACTCTATTAAATATTTTACAGTGTCAGGAACAATGTTACTTAATATCTAAGTATGTTTATCAGTTGTCTAGATCCCATAGCACAAACTTATGTACTCTTATTTTGGGCTAGGTTATGTTGTGTGAGATTGTCTACAAATATCTCGGTGAAAATGGAACAAATACAACATAAAACATTTTAGTCATTGAATACATTTTTGACCTGTGGAAGACCTTTGTGACTGTTGTACACCAGGTGTTCCACTGTTTCTTTTTGTCATGTTGGTTAATCTGAGTGCCCCAAGATATTATGAAAAATAATGTCCTACTCTGATATTATAAAAAAAAATGATCCCCTCATGCTGTAGGTACTTATGCACTATTTTTTTATTTGGCTTCTAGATACATTTTGTGACAGAGGTTACAAACTCGTGGTATCCTTACTTATCCCCATTTAATAGGGTATCAAATTGTAAAATACGTATAATTGCAAAAGAATTGAAAAAGACAAAACTGTGTTTTTCTGTAAGTTCAGTATTTGTGTAACTTAAAAATCTTATTACATCATATAATTACCTGTGACTGGGTTGCAACACTGCCCCAATAGAAAACTGTGGTCACTAAAGATGGTGGCACGTGTGTCGACAACGGCAACCAAGAGAATAAATGTTGAAGAGTTGTCAGACACTTAACTACAATTTCCATATTCAAGGCTCTGAAAAAGAAATATCAAAATTCAAACACATTGACTTTCGTTTTCTTTTTACGTGTGGAAATCCTACATGGATGCTATGCCGGACTCCTACTGACTAAAACCACACGATTTCTTACAACTGTCTAAGGCCGGAAGTCCCGGGTAAGCCCTCGGAAGGATGTCCCAGGGCTCTCGGCAGACTTTGGCGAACACTTCAGCCTCACCTATGGGGTTCGGGTGCTATTCCGCGTCAAGGGAGTTGGTTCGGGTGTTATCCCGCTACTTGAGTTGGGGAGGTTGGGTACTGTCCCATCACTATCACCTCTACGAGGGGCAAAGAGATATTCGCCATCTTCTTGGCGACTTTATACAGTAAACATCAGAAATGTGTTAAAAAACCAGCATATTATAGTCGATGTCGAATTCGCCCACAGTCTTACAAGTACCAAAAATGGCAAAAAAATCTCAGTTTCTCTTAGGTGTCTCATAAATTTTTTCTTGTTATTTTTTGTTATGTAGCAAAAGAAAACATCATCTGAGAAAATTTCAGCTGTGTAGCTATCACACTTAATGAGATACAGCCTGGAGACACAGAAGTCTTCGTAATAGGCCATTTACCCTTTAGCATGTTAGGTCCTAACATGCTAAAGGGTAAATGGCCTATTACGAAGACTGATGTTACGCCAATAATACTCTAATTAGCCAAAAAATAACATACTTATCTGCACAGGCAACATCATGAGCTTTAGCATTAGCTAAGAGATCTGGTAAAGCAGATGTTTGTGGTATGCCATTAGTTGGAGATGGTGGTGGATTTGACTGGCCTTCCTTGTCTGAATTTTTTTCTAGAATATCTGAAATCAAATGGTGCAACTATTAGTGCTATTAGTCTGTACCATGTTTTTTTTTAAATAAACAAAATATTGTGAGTGGCATAGCCATATTGTGACAAAGTGCTTTATAAAGTAATTTAATGTGAAAAAGTGATTATCTTGTGCACAACCAGCACCTGTAACTTCTGGCAATCAAAACCAGACACCTAATCTAATTTGGCCATCAAGACTACTTGCAACTGGCAAATTCTTTCACCTCAAGAGTCATGCGATAATCTTTTTCCATTAAATTTATGATTTGGTTAGTATACTGTTTTTCAAAATTGTATCAAACTAGCTGTTCCCCGCAGCTTTGTACGCACAAAAATCGTTATCGCGTAAAATAATTACCCTCCTTTAAAGCAGTCACTTAAAAAGTAGCCTATGTCCTTCCCTTGTACTCAAACTATCTCTATACCAAATTACGTGAAAACGTAGCAGAGGGACAGAGGTACTTTAGCATTTATTATATTAGTAGGGTTAAAAAAGCATCTGCCATACCACTAAGAGCACCGAGTAGCTGTGGCATGCCTTTTAGCATAAGGCGTTCAAGCTGAATTCGTCTCGCAGATGGTAGCAACACTCCTGTATCTCTGGCTGCACCAAGTTCTTCACTTGCAGCTTGTGCCAATACTAGTCCCAAAAGACAGCGTCGTCCTTCGTACCTTATTAACTGAAAAACTCTATTAAGTTAGAAGTCTTCTTTTTACAGGGTCGGCAACGCAAATATGGTGCCTCTGGTGTTGCAAACATTCATAGGCTGCGGTCACCGCAAGTCCTTCTGGTGGGCCGTTTGCTTTTCAACCACCTTAGTGGTATTAAAAAAGACTATCACTTAAGTTATGTGTAGTTATGGTAACTCTTGACACCATTTAAAGGTCTACACATATCTCCTGAATACTTCAATGTTAATGGGACTACTAAGAATTACAATTTCTATTTCTAATATACATAATTTAAAAAAAATCTATGCCTACTTTACAGATATATATATATATATATAGTTATTCAATTTCTTTTATGAACACACTATGCTCATACCATACCTCAACAATGTTACTGAAGAAATCATCATACAAATGTGGCCAGTCATAGCGAGCTATAGATACTAAGAGAGCGGCCAGTTTATTTCTGATAAAATATACCATAACTTCATGTTTAGCCAGTAGTTCATTCCACAATGTTATTCGTATTTCTACTTTATGATTGTCTGGTAGGTTTATCCATTGTTTATTTATTATATTCTGAAATGAAATGGTTTTATTTAGTAATATAGAGTACAAATCAATTTTGTTCCCTGGAACACATGCCGTTAAAAAGGATGGAAATGCTTTTACTAGATATATTAATTTATGAAACTTAACTGACTTATAGTAAAGTGTATAAATTAAGTAAAAAAAATTTGATGTAAGTACAAAAATGTTTAGCAATTTATTTATTCATTATAGTGCCTGCAGACTGATCTACCTTCGTACTTGAGTCAGCAGGTGTACTATCTCACAGGTAAGACAAGTTCAGATGGGTGCTTAATACATTTATAACCAAATAATTGTAATAAGTTACCTCCAGAGTAGCTAATGTGAACATTAGCACATACTGATTCTGTGATTTTTGTAAGAATAGTAGACAATGTTTCCAAGAGTCTGTACGGTGAGAAAAGTTCTCAAGCATACTCTCAATCTCTCTCTTCCTGTAGTTACTGGTAGCTGGCGCAAAGAACTCAGACATGAGCATATCTAAAGAGGCTAAAGCCTCATCTATTTCATTATCAGTCTGAAAAATGTAACAGCTAAGTTAGGTATACATACTTCAATGGTTTCTTTCCTTTTATTTCAAGACTAAAATACCATCCTCACCATCATTTTAGAGTAGTATTGTAGTTTTTCTTTACATAATATTTCCTTTAACCTGTATTGTTATAGAGACACGAATTTATAAATGACGAGTTTATCGCCTTTTATATAATAATTTAAGAATCCCTTTTCATTTTATTATTTAATTCCGTTTTATTCAACAAAATTACACACAGAATTATTGTTAAAATGTATGTAAACGAGCTTTTTTAGTTTTTTTACATATTGTCTTGACGTCTGCATCTGACTGACTCTACTGACGTTGACTGAACTTGACAGTACACATTTTTTACAAATTAATTTATACTGGCTTTGGTTACTTCGACCGTATGCACAATCTTGTTTCCATATATCTTCATTTCACATTAATAAGTCACAGTCCTCGTCGATGTTCAGTCAAAGTCAAGTACAGTCCTATACTCTGTTAAAACTAGGATGATAATTTTATAAGTCAAAATCAATCATCCTTCAGAAAAGAGGTTTATAAATTTCTGAAAGTATCTTTGGATGTTTTGTTCGTCCCACTTCGTTCAACTTCGCGAGTAGAGTGGAGGAAGCTTAAGAATCCACCATTGATACACACAAAACACTCAAAAACACACTGATTTTGAAATTATATACAACGGAGCAACACGTTTCTTCCCAACTCCAGTATAAATTAACAAAAGCTCCAAATGGTTCGTGTAATATTACACACGGTGCTTGCTGCTCGCCAGTTCCGTTACTTGTCTTAGCTGGATTGAAAAAAATAATCGAATTTAAAAAATTAAAGCACGTCAGAAGAAAGACACTGACAGACATGACAAAACATGACAGTTTATTTGTTGCTGTTATTTCGCGCGCTTTGGTTGGTTTACGTTTGGTTTGGTTGTGACTTGTGAACTATTTATTAACTAAAGATTTTTACTTTTCTTTTAAGTTTTTGTGTGTACTGTGTGTTATGTAAAATAAAATTAGTGCTTATATAAATATCTCAAATTAACTAAAACGCTGATTCGGTCTGAGCATTTTATGGTTGTTTCTTCATGACTGCGCAGGAATGAATATTGTTCTGTGAACTTTACTGAAACAATAAGAAAAATAATTTGGATAATTTCAAGTTACCACTGTCGAATTTTGACAAATTCAGAGGTTTTACCGGCGTAAGTACTGACATCATGTAATTTATAGTAAATTAATCGATTCGTGATTGATAAATATTATACAGCAATTGCGTTGGAAAATATGCCTATTATCTAATAGGATATTAATTCTGCTAATGCCCAGTAATTACTTTCCCGCTTCTGTTAAAATCATTAATTTAATGCGCACATGCTTTATAACTGGCAGACCACTAAGTTTAAGCTCATTACTAAACGATAATTTGTGTTATTTTAATGTGTGCTTTGTAATACATTTTCAGGATATTTGCCAGGAAAAATGAGTGCTACAAAGTTCAAAAGGTCCTGGGTGGAAGAAATGGACTCTCCACAAGATGATGGTAGATTACAAATTCAATTGTGCATTGTTTTTAATTTTTGTTGCAAATGCTTGCTTGCTTGTTCTTGTTAGATATTCCATTATTACTACACCTAAAATATGCATCAAATGGAATTCCAATTAATTACTTTTTTATAATAGTACAATTTATGAGATAACCTAATCAATCCATAATAATTTGTCTATTCTTGAATTGATCAACAATTTTTTATGTTCATTTTGTATATTTAGTATTAGTATCAAGTATTACTCACTTCAAAGCCTGTAAAATCAAGTTTGATTCTGCTGCAGCCTGCTAAGCCCCCGTACCTATTTAAGCATCCACTATAAATCTATAGTTCTTTATAAATACATATTGGCTGTTGCATCAAATGAAAGCGACTTTCAACAATAGCAAAGCACTACTTTGTAAGAAATAATATTGTGCTGATACAGTATTATGTTCTCAACATAATCATGTACATATTTCTTTTCTATCATCTAGAATTTGGGGATCATAATTCATGTCTATGGAGCTACTTAAAATACACAGAGAGAAAACAGTTGTTTCAACTGCCTGCCTGATTAATAAATTAAAAAAATTACCTTGAAATTTTCAGATTGCACATCTATGAATGGGTCAAGAAATTCAAGCAGCAGGGAAAGCTCTAATAGCAGGAAAAGGCCAAAAAGGAATAAAAGAAATGATAAAGGACGGGATGCTGATAAAACTTCGTAAGGCTTTAATATTAATCTAACACCAACTGAAATGCTCTGTAATAAATGTAACTTTTGACACAGAAAAAATATAGCAGTTATAGATAAATATTTATCAAAAGAAAAGGATTGTGTGGTTTTATGAAACCACGGTAAAAGTAAAACTTTTTAAAAAACAATAATTTAAATTTAAATTAGTAAATTTCATAGAATTCATATAAAAGACACTATCTGAAGGATTTCGGATGTCTGTTTAACTAATATAATATAAACAGTATAATTCTAAGTCGCCGTATTTAACATGAAGGCTAATGTTTATCGCAGGAAGCACTTCTATTTAGTCAGTGCCAAATAAAGGCAACTCAAAAATTGTCCAAGCTGTGTTAATTCTTCTCTTAGGACCAAGTTCAAATCGAATTTGAAACCCACACAGTGTGGGCTTCAAATTAACAGAAGAATTATCAGAATGAAAAAATCAATGTTATTTGTTTTTAGGCAACCCAAACCTTCTGCAACGTTAGAAACGGATACATCAATACTTCAGAGAAGACAGAAACAAATTGACTACGGCAAAAATACTGTTGGATATCATAACTATATCACACAAGTGCCTCTGTAAGTAACTATTTTTTAACACTTGCTTGTCATCAATTGCCGTCGACGTCCATGCAAAATAGGCGCATTAAATGACGTAGAGTTGCGGTAACCAGCCTGTGTAAACCTAGACCTTGTCAGCAATTCAGGCATACTTGCTCTGTCACAAAATGTGAAATGTACTGATTAGTATACATAGGAACACTCAAACTCCGAAACAAACTTTTGTGGAGCAGAACTTAAGCGCGGCAGTCGGTAGCACTACTGAATGTGGCAGTAAAAAAAGGCCCTTTGACTTGTTGATTGATTGATTGATATCTATGAATTTAAATTCCACACTAGATAATTTCTCTAAAAAACATTGTTTCTTTTCAGTGATAAACGCTCCAAAGACCATCCAAAAACACCTGATAAATTTACTAAATACAGTAGAAGATCATGGGATACGCTTATCAAAATGTGGAGGATAAAGCTGCACGAATATGACACTGACAGTGGTTCTGAGAAAGATCTCAATGATATTGAAGTGATCGTAGAAGATGATGATGACAGTGATGAGAAAAGTGATTAGACAATATGACTGTGTTTAAATTGTGAGTGTTTTGTATTATACCTATATGCGCAATTATTAGACAGCTGCAATTTTGATTGACAGTGTTTCAACAATAATTGTTATAAATAAATAAATAATAAATATTTGTGTACAATCACACACAACATCATCTAGCCCAAATTAGGCTAATGTAAGCTTGTACTATGGGATCTAGACGACTGATAGACATAGTTATAATATTTGTAAATACATACATAGAAAACACCCAAACTCTGAAACAAACATAACTGTTTATCAAAATTGTAGATGTCTAGAAAATGATTAATTAAAATGTTTGTATCTTAGGGTTAGTTATTATTAATTGTAAAATATGTATTGCTCATATTCTACTGGTACGTACAATATGAGCAAGACCGGTTCTTGCCCAGCATCGTACTTTGAGAAGACGGGCCGGGACGGTGCACTGATTATGCATTATGGAATTGAAATACAAAATGTATGTATCATTACAAATCTGTGCTCAGTCTTGGCCATTTACTCGGTACGCCCCGGACAAGGCTCGGTCTCATAAAAATCTTCGATAAACAATTATTTTCTTTGATTTGATTGATTGATTTGTTAATTCATAGCTAAGGAGCAGCTATTCGTTATTTATTAACAAATTGAGTCATAATATTTGTGTAGATATCTCATTGTATTTTCTCATTTAGCGATCGCATCACTTGCTGATTAGAGGTCAATTTGGTCTTAACCCGCAGAGAGGTTTGCAACCGAATAGGTGACTCAGCATATTGATATTTAACTCAAAAGTTTGACCCTTGGATTTGGCTTTTTATTTCAAAGCAGTTTCCTTCTAACGGTTCAGCCATTATATTTAGAATTTACGTGTTTATGTACAAGATGTTACAACGGAACACAATTTCTCTCAAAAAGTGTTGAGATTGTTGATCTCAAAAGACATTCATATTACAAAATCTATGATTTGCCAAATCGTGAAATTAATAGTGGATAGTAATTCAAACAAGTTAATGTATCTGTGTGTATGTATTACTATTTAACGTATCTAAATATAGGTAATAACTAAAGGGTGTTTTTTTTAGAGGTATAGAACTTTGAAATGGAATAAAACGAAGGTGATTGTTTTTATTGATATGAAAATGACTTTATTCGAAAGGAAATCTTCTGGCATTATAATTAAAATATGATTTCTGGCAAATAACCGCCACGGCTGGCTCGGACGTAGTCTAATCTAGAGGTCCAATTTTCGATGACTTTCCCAACATTTTTGGCCGTATATCGACAATAACGCGCCGAATGTTGTCCTCCAAGTGGTCAATCGTTTCGGGCTTATCGGCGTAGACGAGCGACTTCACATATCTCCACAGAAAATAGTCAAGTGGCGTAAAATCGCACGACCCTGGAGGCCAATCCACTTGTCCAAAACGCGAAACTATGCGGTAACCAAACGTTTCCTTCAATAAATCAATTGTGGCACGAGCTATGTGACATGTTGTGCCGTCTTGTTGAAACCACTACTACAGCACATCATGGTTGTTCAATTGATGAACAAAAAAGTCAGTAATCATCGCTCTATAGCAGTCACAATTGACTGTAACGTTCTGGTCAGCATCGTTTCTAAAGAAGTACGGACCAATTATTTCACCAGCCTATAAAGCACACCACACAGTCAGTTTTTCTGGATGTAACGGTGTCTCAACATACACTTGAGGATCATCTTCACCCCAAATATGGCAGTTTTGTTTATTGACGTATCCATTCAACCAAAAGTGAGCGGCACCGCTAAACAAAATTCGCTTATGAAAATCACGATACGCATTACGGACAGAACCAATATTTTCAAAATAAATTTGCACAATTTGGAAGCGTTGTTCAGGCTTCAGTCTATTCATGTTGAAATGCCCAACCAAACTAAACATAAATCACTTTACAGCTGATAATAATACCGCCAGTTAAAACAGTTATGCCAACTTAAAGTTCTATACCTCTAAAAAAAACACCCGTTATAACTATAACTTCTTATTTTCTGAGAATTAAGACTAGACATCTGTTTATAATAATAATTATGCTGTTTTAACCATATAAAGAAACATACTTCTCTATTTCTAATATATTAATTTAATAAAAATTGAGTATGTAAGGTACGTAAAATATTACTACTCTCCTGTTAAAATTTTGTAAATTAAGCATCTTCAGATTTTCGCATCTAGCATTTAAGCAGAGTTTAAGCTTTACAATTTCTTACAAAGTACAGTATATGGACTTTGTAAGAAATTGTCGTTATAAGTATTTAGTATGATAATTTTCTGTGCGTTAATACCTGACATACACTCTGTAAAATATAGCTTGATCTCTGTGACAGTTCTACAAACGTAAACAAGAATAGACTTTATGTCAACGGCATAAAGCTTTTGTGGTTGAAAATGTTGAAATGCAGAGAGTGAGAACACAGAGGTGCAAAATTGTAAATAACAACTTTATGCCTTAGAAATAAAAGTCAAATTTGTTTACGTTTGTAGAACTGTCACAGAGATCAAGCTATATTTTACAGAGTATAGGTACATACAAAAGCATGTAATATTGAAAGCAATAGGTATTATTTTTTGCGGTCCTAGAATTTTACAATACGAGTTAACTGTCCTTTTGAATTTTTGCACTTGAGTATTGATTTGTTACAAATTGTACTGACAATAAAGAATTTACTGTGTACGCATTGTTTTTTATGTAGTTCACTCCATCCCACTGCTGGATGGGAGGCCTTACCCCCCCAACTCTTTTCCCGTCGCCGTCGTCACAACATAAACAACTCGGTTTATGGTGGTATATCTCATCAGTTTAGGTCAAAGCAGCTCTCAGGACTTCAGGAGAGAAGACGCGAGTTTAAGTCCTGCTTAATGGTGAAATATACTGGGTGTTTCTTTTAGGGTGTCAAGCCGCCACTAGCTGGTAGCAGGGTTCCATACCTATCGAAAACTACAAAAAATCGTAGAACATACATGGGGGTTAAATCGATAGGTATGGAACCCTGCTACCTGCTAGTGGCGGCTTGACACCCTAAGAAAACACCCAGTATAACACTCAAACACCCCTAACATTAAGGTTTTTTATATGTGTCTGGAAATCCTTTGTGGATGCCATGCCAGACTTACTCGACTAAAACCCCATGTTGCCCTGCTACTGCCTACAGCCGTAAGCCCTAGGAAGGTTGTTTCAAGATTCCTGACGGACCTTGGCTACCAATACGGCCTCATCTAGGGATCATTGAGGCATCTGAACTGTGAATACAACAAAAGGAAGTTGATTTGCAGAGGTGCACCCCAGTCACAGCATAGATTATTTATTTATTTATTTCACCCGATTTTCCCAGCAGTAGTTGGTTTGGATCTGTTCCTAAATTATGGAGGGACTTCATAACAGTATTACTGTGTGACTTACAGACAGCCCCTTGGACTTATTAGCAGATTGCCTTTATCGCAAGAAGTCTACTGGTCCGAAAATGAGTATATTCCCAACGGACCGCGGGTATCTGACCCCTCGCGGGGTCAGTTGGGAACTGAAGATAATTTCATGTCCAAGGGACTCCTTGGCAAGGAGTCCCGGGGGGTCCGTTGGGATAAAGAATTCCCTACGGACCCCTACTCTCTTCCCCTGTTAATAAAAAACGAGTAGGTACAAGCAGTGTTAACCACCATGTAGCGCAGCATACACCTCGCGCAATCCGATTTGGATAGATTAGTTCATCCAATTTGGATAGATTCGT
This sequence comes from Miltochrista miniata, assembly GCA_933228765.1. Classification (NCBI taxonomy): domain Eukaryota; kingdom Metazoa; phylum Arthropoda; class Insecta; order Lepidoptera; family Erebidae; genus Miltochrista; species Miltochrista miniata. The sequence continues at coordinate 15,068,939 of OW121757.1, read as the reverse complement.
GGTTATTTTTTTTTGTAACTACCTAAACAAATTTTTTTTATGAACGGGGAGGATAGTGGGTGTCCGTAGGAAATTCATTTTCCCAACGGACCCTCCCGTACTCGGCAAGGGGTTCCCTTGGACATGAAATTATCTTCAGTTCCCAATGTCTCTTCGCTGATTGTATCTTTCGCAAAAAGTAATAATAATGCCCGCTTCAAACTCGCGCGACGTCCCCTGGAGCCTCTCGGCACGAGTCTTAAAGTCTGGAGGCGGCAGGAATGCTAGCCATCCACCATCCACACTCGGTTTATACAGTTGCCCACTCCGTTGTCTACTACTAAATGGACGTGATTCAAGTGACTGCGTTAGCTACTTTGTCTGCTGATCATTATTTTATACTACCTCTACATTGCGTTATTATATCCCTTAGCTAAAAAAGGAAGCTGGTAGATAACGTCAAAACACCGCAACAGAACGATGACACGTTATTTACTTCTTTTTATTCTAGTGATAAAAGATTTTATGGATTGCAAATGATTGATTGCATTTGGTTGGTCCAATTCCATACGTACGTAGTTCTCCATAAATCGTTACCCTACTCTACCATGGTAAGATTAAGATGAGGCGAGGCGACCGTCCTCTCGCACTCGTGTGGCCTCCTGGAGAGTGTGGATCGGGCATAAGAAATAGGAAGTAGTGTTGGTCATATTAATAAGCTGTGTATAAATAAAGAACTTTTTACATTTGAAAGGTTTTATTGCATACCTTAAAGTTAACATTTATTTTTAACATTCGCTACTGCGAAACGTTAGGTAGGTAAACACACTTTGATAACGCTCTACGTGACATGTGATGATACAATTTGTACCTAACATAATATATATTTTGGCAAATTTACAGACATAAATATAATGTTCTTGAACTAAACATTTGTAGCTGCTACACTTTTGTTTTTGGGCCATCTTTTTTGCCAAACATAGGACATACATTATTTTTGTAAACTATAATACTTAAATAAATTATTCTACTACTATTCGAACACACTATAACTATACCGTATTTACTTGGCCGTGAGACAAAATATAAACAATGTTTTATTACTTTTAGCCCCTCTCTATAAAAAAGAGTGCAGAGGGGCTTATGGCGAGACTTTGTCTGTAGTCTGTGACTCTGTTGCATTAAACTACATCCATCACTAGGTCACGTGGATCATCTGTTCAAAGTTTGAAATAAAACAAAAATGACAACGTCAATCGGATTGAACTTTTACTTTCACAATAAACGTGTTATAGAGGGGCAGTCTGATGAGAACGATCTCACGGCTTTCTTGTCTTACATTTTTATTACTTTTCATTTCACACTAAACTAAATATAGACGGCAAGTCGAAGATGCCTATTTAGTATTTTACTTTCACATTTACATCTATTAAACACAATACATTTTTCGCCCCACTCGGCTAAAAAGTTCGACAACTACTGTTTTCTTTGTTTATGTTTTGTGTCACGCCCGAATACATAGTCACACATCACTTATATAATAGACTAATTGAGATTACTTCTTTAGTGCGACGGTAGTTCAATCTTGTTGAGGATATTTTGAGCTTGCTTTAATACTGGGATGTTCTTATTATCAGCAGCAAAACTTTGCAGTTTCTCCATATATTCATCAATGTTTTGCTCAGTAGCGCCGTTGGGTCCGCCTGGAACGAAATACATAATTATTTGAAAGATAGTTCTATTCTAGAAAAACTACGAACGTAAATCGACGTGATTGGCAAAATCATTGAGAGTTAATTGCCCTTTGTGGTTCAGAACGCATGGCAGAAGAGATCATCACCATGAACTGGCTGAGTGTCCTAAGTCCGGTAGGTATTCATGAATTAGCATGGAAGATTATACAAATAGATAAAGAGTATAAGAAGGAACCGTGCAGGATATGATGATTTTATCGCCACGCCTTTATCCCCAAAGGCATAGGCCCAAATTTCACCTTTTTTAGAATTTGTCCCACCAAATAGGTGGTGAGCCGTATTGCCGCGTTGAAATGACAGGTGCAGGTTGTGACTGCCTGCTGTTGAAATTTTTCAAGCCGCCCAAAAAGGCCTTCAACTTGGCTTAACGGCTGCCATTTTACTGGCAACTGGGACCAACGGCTTAACGTGCCTTCCGAAGCACGGAAACGCTCAAATAAATGTCACAAAGTAGTCACGTGGATGGTCATCCATCCAAGGACTGGCCATAGTGAAAGTTGCTTACTGCTGTGATCGTTTACAGAATACTGAGTCTGCGGGGCCACGAGCGCTTCCTAAAGAGATTCGATGAGGGATATCGTGCTTCTGAATAGCTACAACTAAACTAGACTCACCAGGTATGGCCAATGAGTTTAACCCTTGTACTAATGCCGCGACCAGCGCCTTTCGGTGACTTAGAAGCGCTGCGGTGCGTTCTGCAGCTGCTGCAGTTTCAGCTCGGAGCTTTGCCGTCGCTCCACTCACTTCCTCTGCGTGGCGTTGTAGTATGGCATTCTGGAAAAGAATTTCTTCATCAATCACCTTATCTTCTTTATGGCGAAATAATTCAGACAACTCTTGATGTGCCGCAGCAAGGTTCGTAGTCGTACATGGTACAAGCATTAGAATATGAATAAGGATGCGAAATCTCTCCATCGCAAACGGGTGTTGCAATCAGAGCTCTGCAACCCTCTCTATTAAGCTTGTTGTTATTAAAATGCGGTAGTACCAAAATTGAAAGTTCTGAAATGATTTACACATTGATCTCCACACTGCACACATTAGCATGAGAATATAAATTCTTACCTGTTGTTCATAATCAGAATTAGCTTTTCGCAACTGTCGGAGTTCAGCTTCTCGGAGCTTATTGTGCTGAAGAAATTGATCGGTGAATATTGGTATATCTGTATCACCGCCCATCAATTCTTCACCCTGAAACAATGAATAGGATAGGATCTCTTGCATATTTGCGGATATTATTATGTAGTTTGTGTTACAAATATATTGTGTATTCATAATTGCCAAGCAAGGTTCAATATTAAGCAAACAAATGAGGTACCATTGTCTAACACGAAAAGCCAATACCTCAGGCCACACTCTCTGCAACTGCATATGGCTGCCACATTTTACTATCCACACTCAGAATGCCACTTCCCCCATCAAATGACTGGCAAAGTTGTTCGTACTGTGTAGACATGCCTTATAAATATTTTAAGTACTAACTTAAAACTCTTTCTATAAACTGTTCATAAATGTTCGGAATAAAGTTTTTGTTATTTTCTTCATTATCCATACTAAATTCCCTTCCCTTTCCCAGCAATCATGGCAGTGCAGAAAAGGAAATCAGGTACCACAGCGGCCGCTACTACTCCCAGTAACGTACTGTTTGAGGTGGAGTTCGCTAACATCCGCGGACTCCATGCCAACCTCAACGTCGTCCATCACCATCTAGAGACGGCACGGCCAGCTGTGATGTTCCTAACGGAGACGCAAATACTCCGCCCTGCCGATCAGTCGTACCTTAGTTACCCCGGCTATATCATCGAGGAACTATTTCGAGAAAAAGCCGGGGTGTGCGCGTTCGTTAGGGCGGATGTTTGCTGTCGCCGGCTGCGCTGCCTTGAGGACCCTTCCCTCTCCGTCCTTTGGCTGCACGTAGATCACGGCTCCATGAGTCAGATCTACGTGTGTGTCTATCGATCCCACACAGGGACAGCTGAGATGATGAGGCTGTATCAGCACCTCAGCGAGGGGGCTGATGACGCGCAGGTACGGTTCCCGAACGCCGAGTTGGTTTTTCTGGGGGACTTCAATGGTCACCACATTGAGTGGTTGGGGTCCCTCAAGACAGATCCTGCGGGACGGGCCACCCACGCGTTCGCACTCTCCCATGGTCTGACCCAGGTGGTACGCGGGATTACGCACATACCGGACAGGTCAGACCATGAACCCGCCCTGCTGGACTTACTGCTGACGAGTAATCCAGCACAGTACAGTGTGACGGTTAGCGCCACACTGGGTACATCCGACCACTGTATTGTGCGTGCCCGCCTGCAGGTATCGTCCCCTGCAAGGGCAGTAGAGGTGACGCGGCGACTGTGGCACTACTCTTCAGCAGACTGGGACGGACTACGAGAATACTTTGCAGCCGTCCCGTGGAGTCAGCGCTGCTTTGCAGGGAGGGCTTCATCGGAAAGCGCCTCTGCGGTTGCTGGTGAAATCACATTAGGTATGGAATACTACATTCCATACACTGATGTCGCCAGCATCCGCAAAGCCCGCCCCTGGTTCGGGCGTGAGTGTGCCGTAGCTGTTCAACAAAAACAGGCGGCTTACCGCGCCTGGATCAGGGCTCGAGCTGTGCGCGACCCGAATGTGGCCCGCCTCAAGGCAGCGTCCAACAGAGCCACTAGGTCCAGTAAGAGAGCCTTCAAAAGAGCGGACGCCCAGCGCGTCACGCGGCTTGGTCAGGAGCTCACGTCACATCCGACGGGCAGCCGTGGATACTGGCAACTGGCCAAAGCCGTGCAGGCCAACTTTTGCAAGCCCTCGCTGCCGCCGCTGCGCTATCCTGACGGATCATTGGCTCACAAGGCCCAAGAGAAAGCGGAAATGCTGGCCAAGCTCTTTGCGGCTAATTCCCGGGTCGATGACTGTGGCAAGCAACCTCCCACTATCGCCAACTGTGGAACCACGATGCCGGAAATTGTAATCCGGCAGTGCGATGTGCGGGCGGTGCTACGGTCACTCGACACGCGGAAAGCCAGTGGTCCTGATGGCATTCCGGCCGTGGTGCTGAGGAATTGTGCAGCTGAATTGTCTCCAACGCTAACACGCCTGTATCGCCTTTCGTATTCGTCGGGAGAAGTGCCGGAGGCTTGGAAGGAGGCGAATGTCCAACCGATCCCCAAGAAAGGGGATCGGTCGGATCCAGCCAACTATCGCCCCATAGCCGTAACCACCGTCATTTGCAAGGTGTTCGAGCTAATCATCAACAAACAGCTCATGCGCTATCTGGAGGATCACTCGTTAATTAACGATCGCCAATATGGCTTTAGGCCGAAACGATCAACGGGTGACCTCCTAGCGTACATAACGCACACCTGGGGTGAGGCTATGGAGAGGCACGGCGAATCTCTGGCTATTGGCCTAGACATCGCAAAAGCCTTTGATAGGGTATGGCATGCGTCGCTTCTTTCCAAGCTGCCGTCATATGGTTTATCGCATCAGTTGTGCCGCTGGTTGGCCAGCTTCCTGAACGGGCGACGGATTCGGGTCCTCTGTGATGGTCAGGCTTCCTGTTTTTTTCAGGTAAATGCCGGAGTACCACAGGGATCGGTAATGTCCCCAACTCTCTATCTTCTGCATATCAATGACATGCTGTCCCTTGGGTGCATTCATTGTTATGCGGATGACAGTACTCTTCATGGGAGCTATTCTGGCCGTCCAGCGGCGGGGCGAGGCGACGTGGATGAGAAGAGACGACAACTCGCGGCGGATCTCGATCTGGACCTGGGCCGCATTGCCCAATGGGGTTCAGACAACCTGGTCGAGTTCAATGCCAGAAAAACACAGGCGTGTGCGTTTACAGCTAAGAAGTCCCCATTCCTACCCCTGCCCTCTCTTCTGAGCATTACAATTCCACTAAAGGACAACCTGGAGATCCTCGGTATAGACTAGGGCTTGAACTCCGGAATTCCGGAATTGATATAATTCCGGAATTCCGATAAATTCTAATATCGTTTTCAATTCCGGAATTGGCGAGATCAATACCGGTATTTCGATATTGAAAAAAAAAAAATATTTTCGCTTCTTTAATTTTACAAACAAAAATGTAGATTATAGCTTCTTATGCAATTTAATTACCTTTAATTACTACAATATTGATAATTTAGGATTTCTCTATTAACAAATTAATTCGATTATGTACAATGGTATTAATCATTTTATTTGATAATATTTATAAAACCTACTAAGAAATTAAATCCATAAAATTAATGGTATTTGATAGAAAACATACTATTTAAATAATAATAATATTATTGATGTTTTTGTATTTTTTTTACATTTAGACTTCAATTTATAGTGCGAACTTAGCTCTGACGTATGCTACGAGTTAAATTTAACTTTGATAGAAACGCTGTAAGAATTTGACAGAGGTCTCGCTCAGCATAGTTCTAGTAGTTCTGACGGAACTCATGGGGCCCGTACCTTATTATTAGGGGCAAACTTTGCCCCAAGGCGCTCCACTGATCCAGAGTGAGGAGGGTCCTGGGTTCCCTGTTCTCATCAAGGCGGAGGAACATATTCCTTCGCACATGGCTCCGTCTCAGGCGCCCGACGCTGATTACAGCGAGAACGACGTGCCCGAAGTCACTGAAGGTGAGTTAGGGGCGACTGTACTGCGGCTTAGATTCCACAGGGACCGTGCCCCTGGACTAGGGTTGCCAACCGTCCCGCTATACGCGGGACGTCCCGTTTCTGAGACCCATAACAAGACGTCCCGCTTACACCCTGAGCGGGACGCGTGATATCCCGCTTTTCTTGATCTAGCAACAAACGTTTACGTTTACAGTATTTCTAGCGATGCATCAAATCACGGAAATGTGAAGTTATTTCCTATATGTAGTTGTAAGATTCTATTGTCCAGAGGAGGGTATTTGCACATGTTTGCTTGATTTCTATGAAGACCCCAATAAGAAAGCGTTAGATATATACAATAACATTAAGGCCGTTCATAGGGCTAACGACCTTGACCATACAAAACACGCGTCCTTCAAGCTAGGAACTGTTGTTTTTTAGATCTTATTTTTGTTGTAATAAGCTAATACTCTTACTTATTCAAAATCGAAGAAATCCAAATTATAGATGTATATTTTCTTTTTAAGTTGGCATAAGTATATTTTTCTTGCGCGTCGATAAAAATTGAAGTCATGAAATGCATTTATCTAAAAAGTTAGGCTGACTTTATGATCGTTTTAGACATTATGTATAATTAATATATTATACAACAAAAGCATATTTTGACACACATCTTGTACCAAGATAAAAAAAATTTTTGGCTGTAATTTTCCGTCTACTTATCCGACAAAAAATGCTTTTATTTGCACCTCTTCTTCGACATTTTCTAAACCAGGCCCCTTTTGATTTGCGAAACGCATCTGCGTATTCCGCTAATAATGCTAATGTTAATTTCGGGAGAAATAATTCTGTTTTTACATATTTACGGAACCAAAATGGCGACATGATGCTCAGCACACATGTTGCATGATGCAGAATGTGAATTTGATGTGGAAACTTTGGTTTTAAAAGTATATGGTCACCTGTCGTATCATGCACAGAGAGTTCACCTGTCGTATCATGATTTTTGACTGATACTGAGTATTTTTGGCTGATGCTAATCTACAGTACCTAGGTATACAAATACAATAGTGAGACATGTGATAACAAGTAACAAGATGGCTCTCATTACATCCTCCTGTCGAGAAAATTCTAAACGGGTTTCCTGCCTTAAAAAGTAATTTTTCGTTTCTTGGATAAAACTTTCCCATCGATTTGTTGAAATTTTTTGACGAGGTTATGGGTAAAAGGACCGAATGCTATCTTGGTTTTTTGACAGCTTTTTAAAAAAAAATCAGTACAGTTACAGTATCATGCGTTTGGAGAAAGAAAATGCGTTGTCGTGTAAAACTTACAACACAGCAAAAAGCGTACAGAAATCATATTTAAACTAAATGATGCTCGCGGCTTCTCCCGCGTGAAATTCAGTACCCGTTAAAGTTCACGTATTCTGAACAAAATTTGTAAGATCCCGCTTTTTAAATCCTTGTCCCGCATTTGAAATCAACATTTCCCGCAAATTCGCATTTTGAAGTTGGCAAGCCTACCCTGGACCCTACAGCATTCCAGGCAAAGCGTGGGTCCTGGTTCTCGAGGATCTCGGGCCTCGAGTTATGGGGCTCTTTAGTGCATGCCTCGAAAAGGGCCCGATTCCCAAGGTCTGGAAGACAGGGAAACTGGTTCTGATCCGAAAGGCAAGGTGGTCGGCAGTCTACCCATCCGTAGATCGGCCGATCGTGTTGCTCCGTTGAGCAACTCCGGCCGATCCCCGATCGGTCGATCCCCAACAATGATACGCTCAAGGAGCTTGCATACCTCGTTAGGTATGCAAGCTCCTTGAGCGTATCATTGCACAGCGCACAGTCGGGCACCTCAAACGCGTGGGCCAGATCTGGCGGATAACCAGTTTGGTTTCCTTCAAGGGCGCTCCACCGTGGATGCGATCATGTTCATTAGAGACTGACGGAGAGTGGTGTTGAAAGCGATGGCGATGTCAAGAGACACCGGCATCGCCTTCAACACCTTGCCCTGGAGCTGCGTTAGGGAGGCGCTTATTTATCATGGAGTGCCTCCTTACTTCCGTCAAATTGTCGCGGCCTATCTTTCCGAGAGGGCCATAACTTACCCAAGCTGGCTAGGGTCCAGCAGGGTCAGCGAGATACGTCGTGCGGTGTTCCGCAGAGATCAGTCTTAAGACCGCTTCTGTTGAACATCGGTTACGATTGGGTGCTGCGTGGTCCGTTGTTCAGAGGCGGCATGTCTCGAGGACCTGGCAGCGAGGCAACTTGCGTCCTTGTTTAAATAAATTAATTATATTTCTAATTTATTCTTTTTTGGTGCAAGGAGGCGCTGGAGCGGGGTCATAGGTCTACGTCTCCAGAAATCTAGGTTCGGCAGTTCCAGCTCCACAAGGAAACCGTGGAGACCTGGACTTGAGCAACAAAGCGAATCGCCACATCATATCACACAAGGGGGGAATCGCCGAATCGCCACAATTAAGGCGGCCAAACCAGTCATGGGCGAGTGACTAGAGAGGAGCCACGGTGCGGGTGCTCTATCCTACCCGTTGTCACAGATGCTTACCGGGCACGGGAGCTTCAGTAAGTATCTGTGACGAATACACCGGGAAACCAAACCTGAGTGCCAGCACTGCGAGGAACGCAGTGAGGACACAGTACTTCACACATTAGTGGAGTGCACAGCGCGGGCTTAACAGCGCCCGGTCCTCGTGGTAGGTCTGGACGTGGACATTCTCTCGCTGGAGACCATTGCGCAAGCTATGATCTCCAGTGGGAGTAAGTGGGACGCCACTGCGTCTTTCTGTGATCAGTTAATGCGGCGAAAAGTGATCGGGAGAGAACGCTCCCACCCGAATTCCGCATGTCTTTGCCCAAGACTATCGGCCTCCATAATCGGAGGCCTGAGGACGGTGGGAGGGCTAATCGTCGTCCTTACAAAAGCACGCCCAAGACGAATACGTGACGTGAAAGTTTCACGCACGCCACACGCCCTGAGATGCGGGATAGCACCTGAACAAGCCCCAAATACGCGGGATAGCACGCGAACCTCCTAGGTGAGGCCTGGAATCCTGGGGTCATCCTTCTGAGGGCTTACCCGGGCCAACCGTAGGCAATAGTTAGGAAACGTGTGGTTTTTAGTTGGTTTTTTTTTTTTTTTTTTAACGAGAGGGAAAATCCTCGTAGGATGCTATGCCGGACTCTTACCGACTAAAAAACCTCACGTAACGCCCAACAGCCTATGGTTGAGAGCCCCGGGTAAGCCCTCAGGAAGGATGTCCCGTGACGATGGTTTTTAGTTGGTTACGTTAAAATAAGTAATTTGACTAGGAATCAAAGTAGTTTATCACTAATCACGTAGGACTGCCAGCTCCCGTTTCTTTTTTTTACATATCCCTATTTTACTAGTTCCGGAATTCCGGAATTCCGGAATTCAAATACTGAATATCGAAACCCAATTCCGGAACTGAAAAAGTGTCCGATATTCAAGCCCTAGTATAGACGTCCGGCGTGAGCTCAATCACAAAAACTACATAGAGAGCTGTATTGGTCTGGCCTTGCAGAAACTGTGAAACCTGAATAAGGTGAGACGGTATTTCACGCCACATCAGAGATGTTTACTGTACAAGACGCAGATTCGTCCCTGCGTCGAGTACTGTTCTCACCTTTGGGATGACTCCGCGAGGTACTTGTTAGACGCGCTTGACGCTATGCAGAGACGTGCTATCCGAATAATTAGTTGTCCTGAGGTGACGGGAGGCCTCGAACCTTTGTCGCAGCGAAGAACCATAGCGTCCTTGGCTGCCTTCTATCGAATGTATCACGGCGAATGTTCTGAAGAGCTCTTCAACCTGATCCCACCATCTCCTTTCCGATCCCGAACAACGCGTGCCGGGCAGAGATGCCACTCATACACAGTGGAGAGAATCTTCGCCAGAACCGAGCGTTTCAAAAGATCATTCCTCTGTCGAACTATAAAAACATGGAACGACCTGCCCGCACACATCTTTCCCTCATCTTACAATCCCGGGTTCTTCAAGAGGAGCGTGAAGAGGCACATCACAGGGCCGCCAACTTGAGGACCACTGTAAGAAGTGGCCCCCAATCGCTAGATGCGCCACTGCTTTCTTACCATCAGGCTGGTGGCGACGTCAATTTGGCGAGCTGAATATTAAAAAAAAAAAAAAAAAAAAAAAAAAATTGGCTCCACCTATGTGGAATTCGATTTCCGATCCTGCATCCCATGAGGAACTTATTCTAGGGATAAGAAACAGCCATGTGTGTTATTTCAGGCTATAATCTGCACTTATATAGCTTCTACAGTCATTAGAGTGTGAAGGAGTAACAAGCAAGGCTTACTTAATGTTGCATCATCTACTTGTCTATAAATAGTCTCCCTCATTTGTCCAAAGAATTCTCTTCCAAAATATATTCACTCAGCGACCAGACATAAATCAAAAACATCAGGAAAGCTTTATACTTACAGAAGCTGGAGTTATGCATGGTCTGGGTCTTGGTGGAGTCTGTTGACGAGGTATATTTACTGATGGTGCAACTGCAATGCTATTTGCCGTTGTTGGGTTACTTTGCTCAGGTACTGCTAACATTGCCGCTGAAAATGTAAATTTATTTTATGCAATTATTATTTGTGTACTTACTGGCTACAGGCTGTGAAGGAAAATTGAAAACTCAAAATCATACAGAAAGTGATACATCAAGCAGTGGACTTCAATTTTATTGATGCTAAACATAATTTCTTGCCAAGTTTCATACATAAAAGAAGAATAAGTAACTATCTTAAACATTAAAAAACTAATTTTAAAAATCTATAGTCACCTGGAGGGGCAGTAATTTCAGGTGAATTTTGTTTTGTTTTCTTTGGTGCGGGGCCTCCTTTTTGTTTCATTTGTACCATCTTGAAAGCTCTATAGGCATCAGTTTTCTTGTACTCTGCCCATTCCTTTACATATCTAAGCGAAAAATTTAAAATTAAGAAATGTAAAAATAAATATAAGAATGGAAATGTAGACAACATACTTTTATTTCTAAAACTTAAAATAAATACCTTTCTTTATCATGATCCGCTGCATCTAAGTAGAGTTGTTTTTCTTTAGCAGGTAATTTACTCCATTCGCTAGCTAACTGGCGAGTTAACTCTGCAAACCCTAGATCTGGCTGCTCAGCACGCAATTGATCTCGGCGTTCGTTTAAAAACCTGACATAACCTAAAATTAAATGTATTCAATATGAAAGTATTTACATATAACAGTTTAAGGATTTATCTAAATTAGTAATGTAGTAACCTGTAAGTGGCTGCCGCGGTGCTGTCACATCACGTAATTTCTGTTTTCGCTTTTTAGGCTTCCTAGGGTTAGGTTTAGGTGAATCTTTAGGAGTCGACGATGTTGCCGTAGATTCATTGCCATTGGCTGCTACGGACACTGTAGGAGATATTTGTTCTGTCTTAGGTGATTCCTCTACGTTTTGGGCAGGTGGATATTCAACCGGCGTTTCTGCCGGTGCCCGTTCAACTTCCATATTGCAAACTTTATTTGTTTGCTATAAACAGTTGAGTATTTTTATATTAGTTTCGTGCTTTGCTATTGAAGTCCATGAAATGATTGTCAGCAAACATAGTTTCCTTCAGCTGGTCCTGTATAAACTTTGTGAAGTAATTGCTGTATTATAAATGCTATTATTATAATTGCTGTATATACTATACAAAACAAAACAGCTTTTTGATTGATCGGATTGGAAATTGGAATCGCAAAGTTGCGACTAGTTGCGAGACTTGCGAGCTGAAACAACAAACAAAATCTGAAATGACTGTCTGCAATGTCAAATTTTTGTTTGACATAATAGTTAATACGTCACTGTCATGTCTGTCATTCTTTAGTTTTTTTTTTTTTTTTTTTTTTTTTTCGTTTTATTGGGCTTTCTCGGATTAAGAGTATACCAAAGTCAAGTAAATTCTAAGTGGAAAAGGTATGTGTTTCATATTATGATTCATTAGCAGCGTATTCATGTAAGTCCTACTAATTTTGTACTTAGTTCTGTAAAACAGTGAGTGAGTTCCGGGTAAGCCAGCCCCAGTTCTGAGGGGCAAGTGCGAGTTTCAGCGAGCGCCTGTCGACATTCACAGGTGAGCGCGTTATCACCGATTTGTATGGAATCGAGACAAGTTCCCGACTTTACAGCTAGGTGGCGGGGTCTCGTTTCTATACGAATTGGCGCGCCGTGAATGTCGACAAGCTCACGCAAAAACTCGCACTTGCGATTTCGATTTACGATTACGATTCGAAAAGTAATAAAACGTAGTGAAACACGACCTTTTTGTAAGCCCCAATAAGCATACAAAAAAGGTCACATTTCACTACGCTAGATTATTCTTCAACTCGTGCACGTCGAGAACAGGATGGTTTGCATGGGTTCTCTCTACGGGGTCTTGAACGGTTTTTGCAGCGTAGCAATTGTTGCAAACAAGCGTAGGACTCACCTGATGAAAAGTGGTCGCCGCGTTGCCGGGGCAGAGCAGCTATAGTTGCTCTGCTGAGAGCTGTGTAATTTATGAACGTCTATAGGTAACGCGGCGACCACTTTCAATCAGGTGAGTCGTATGCTTGTTTGCAACATCCATTATAATGGAAATCAAATTAGTTCTAAAATAATGCAATAGTAATGATGAAATGTTTACATGCATGGACACGTATTACTTAAGTAACGACCCGCGACTCACTGCCAGGCCTCTGCCACTCGGCTATACCTACTACCTACTCGAACTGAGAGTTCTAAAATCAGTCGGGGGCCGGGGCCGCCTCATGTTAGTGAGCATTTGCGTGACCTGACACGCACAAGTGGTCGATCTGCCGTCTCGGAGCCTTGTTTTGAATGTTTCGATATTTTAAATATCTGTACAAATATTGCTTTCGAGATTAGTAGGTAAACTGAACGGCACTGCACCGATAGTATACAATGACGAATAGTAAACACTAATAACTGGTGCCATGGTAATTTGTATTATGTTAAGAATTATGTTAGCTGAAAGTTTTCCCAAAATATAAAAATAAAATAAATAAATAACCTTACACTCGAGTTGGCGGCGTAGGTAGATAGGCTTGGAACAAAAGGTAGTACAACAAAGTATCTATGTGCTCGCACACAGGCGTTGAGGTGGAGCTCCTGATTTTTTATAAACATGATGTTAATCCAAACCCAAAAAATCACCTCTCTCTTTCTCTACCTACTCGTATCAATATAACGCAAATGAGGCTGGTCAGCTAGTAAAAAACCAAGTACTTTAATTTATGACAATTTATTTCCAATTGTTTTTTATATACTGTAATATTTGGTGAACCCCTTCTTTTCCAGAACTCCCATCGAGAAATTCCACCTCCAATAACACGTCACTCTCTTTTTTTATTAGTTTAAAAAATGCGTGGACTAATGCTTCGTTGTTATTATCCTTAATAGGAACTTTTACTTCATTATTATTTATAATATTTGTTGATGTCTCAGAACTAGAAATATTAACTTCTTCACTGTTTTCTATTACTGGTGAATCATTTTTAGATTCTTCTACAACTTGGTCTAATTTAGGTCGCTTGGCTTCCTCTGCCGTTCTTTTGCCAAGTCTCCTTTTCCGCCGTTGATTTGACCAAGTATTAGTGTGCGCTGTAATTTCTAGAACCACATTATTACCTCGTTTGTCAAGTAGTTTATGCGAGATGCCAAGGTTTGTCAATATATCTTTAATCTTATCAAGGGCTATTGTGAAGTTATAAACGCAGTTTGGTAATTCTGGTAATAAATAAACGATGGGATTATGCTTTTTTCTTGGTTTGTCTCTTGGAGGCACTGCAATAAATATTAGCACAGAGTTAACAAAAATGTCTTGTTAAAAAAATATAATTATAAGTTTTTGAATGGTACCTTACCTAAGTTCAAAATGTCATACTCCTTATAAGTCCAAGCTAAGCCCCATCGGGTTACTCGTCCTTGACAAAACTCTGTATGAGTATACCTTGTATTTTCTGACTTCAAATCCTGTATTAGTACATTCAAATTGTATTTATGTCCAATCATAGTGGTGAATAGTCTAAAAATAATTTAGATATTAGTTTATTTATATGGCACAGACCTTTTTTTTTTTTTACGTGCGGGAAGATCCTCATGGATGTTATGCCGGACTCCTACCGACTAAAAAACCTCACGTAACGCCCAACAGCCTATGGTTGTCAGCCCTGGGTATGCCCTCGGATCCCAGGACTCCCAACAGACCTAGGGCCGCCACCGCGGCCTCGCCTAGGGGGTGGTTCGGGTGCTATCCCGCGTCTTTGGGGGGTTTCGGGTGTGATCCCGCTTCTAAGGGGGGGCTACGTGAGTTCCTCACGTCACGCTGCCGTTATGGGCCTGCTTCTGTAAGGACGGTGAGCAGCCCTCTCATCGTCCTCAGACCCCCGGTCATGGAGGCCGATAGTCCTCGGCGAAGACACGTCGGCGGCGCCCAGGCCGCCGACTGCGGAACTTGGGTGGGAGAGTTCTCTCCCGTATCCGCCCAGCCACCTCCTTCACGAGCATGACCTGCTTGCAGATCGCAATCCCACTTACTCCCGCTGGAGATCATGGCTAGCACCATGGTCTCGAGCGAGAGTGTCCACGTCCAGACCCACTATGGGGATGACACAGACCTATCTTTACAGTGTTTAATAAATTTCTACTTATTATTACTGTTTTCTTGTGGGGGACGCCGGCACCACCGGGCGGACGATCCAACTGGCCTGTTCTGTTGCCCCCATTTCATCCAAGTCCCCAAACTCTTGCCTAGGATTGGTTTGGGTATAGTTTAGTTTTTTATGCGGGGACTGAAGGACTCTACTGCCTTATTTCGGGGGACTAAACCCCGCGGTGTTCCGCTTCGCCTTAACCAGGTTGCAGGTTAGACCGGTGGATACATCACTGGCCCGGAAAGGCTCTTTACGGGGGAACTTGATGGGCGGCCCTTTACCCCTGAACTCCGTAAGGAGTCGTATAAACAGACCACATCCCACACTCGAAGGGGGGCAGAGAGTGGGCGCTTAAGCCACCCTGAAATTATATGTGTAGTTTTATTAGTCACTAGGGGAAATTCGGAACAGATCGGAATCCTTTGCGCAATCCGAGCTAGGAGACAGATATAAACAGGTAATTCAATAAGAGGCAAACTAATTCTTATTTTCGATTATTCCCTGATAGTCGACATGAGGAGAAAGTTCTATATAGGGGACAGACAGGAAAAGCATTAAAGCAATGAAATGTCATTGAGATTCAGGATAAAACTTCTCGTGGAAAGACTCATGTGTGGGATTAATAATCATGATTTTACTATAGCTTTTTTTTTTACCTGCGGGAAAATCTTTCATGGATGATACACCCAACAGCCTACGGTTGGTGGGAGCCCCGGGTAAGCCCTCGGAAGGATATCCAAGGACCCAGTTTACTGTAGCTTAGGTGTGGTATTGTTGTTGTATACAAAATGAGATCTGACAGAATTACAATAATGTTGTCGTACTTACAGTATGCTTTCCTTGTAATCTTTGCTTTCTTTAATGAGCGTTCTACAGAACTCTAGTTCTCCACCTTCAGTAATAAGTTCTTGAGGTGACCCAGTAAATCCATTTTTGGGTGGAAGCCTAAAATAATGCTGTCTGTGAGTACATAATATTTCTATAATTCTAGTGCTAAAAGGGGTAAATAACCGTTAGTAAATCTAAGTAATAAAGTCGCTACACAACTGGGGCCTAAGTTTGCTATTTTAATGTTCAGAACATAATCAGAATTTTCGAAAAGTTATGAAAACTTATTTTTGAGCTACGATTATTATGTAGGTATTCTGTTCACACTTGGGGTCTTGGGCCCTGGTCAATGCCAGCCAAAGCAGATTCGAAGATGCAACAATGACTTTACGATAATATGAGAGACACATACCTAGCTGGGCTACGGGAATCACATAATTCTTGGATACTGCTGTAGAATGGTGGGTTACACATGCAGAAATCAAATTCTCGCGTATCGTCACTGAATACATGTGATATTATTGTTTTTGATTTGTTCTCCATTACTGAAAAAGATAATAACATGTATAAAAAATAAAGCATTAGATGATACATTGAAACAGCAATAGCATGACAGGGAATACGCAACAAGTGACTGCAAATCTGTTGCTAAGTATTATAACAAAAAGATAAATAAACCAATGCAACACAAAAAGCAACCCCGCGTGGCTAAGAGAAAGAGTACAAAATGTCACCACGCCAACTCATCCCGTGGGTATCATATAACGCTCCATCCAAGGACTAAGTTCACACTTTCATAAAACGATCCATCGCATAGAGAAGGAAAACTCGAAATGAATCCCAGTTGCCAATAAAATGGCAGTTGTTAAGCAAAGTTGAAGGCCTTATGGGCAGCATGAAAAAATTCTGTCGTCAGGGCCTGCACCTGTCCATATCAACACGGCAATAAGGATCAGCACTTAAAAAAGCTAAAGGTGTAAGTACTAAAGTATTTATACACTTACATTGTATATGTTCTTTTAAGTTATTTCTTTCCATATTTTCAGTAGCTTTCAAGAAACTTTCAGCATCTGATTCAGTTCCAACCATATGCCATTTATTTTTAGCAGCAGCTAGCAAGGGATAAATAGCACATGCTCCCGTACCTAGAAAAATATTAAGTAAGTACATCATTATTTTGTTACTAGCTGACCCGCGCAACTTCGTTTGCGTCACATGAGAGTGAGAAAGAGAGTGGTATAGTATTAATATTTTAAGTATTTATAAGAGAGGTGTGGTAAGTATTAATATTTAAAGTGATATAATTTTTCCGTTGCGTCACATCGCTTATATTCATTACCATTAGAGTTGACCCGCACAACTTTGTTGAAGTGATATAATGTTTCCCGTCGCATTTATTTTTGTCCGGATTTTGGTACGGAACTCATCGTGTGCGAGTCCGACTCGCACTTGGCCGGTATTATCTTTCAGTTGACTGAATCGACTATCGTCGAGTTGCCTCGCTCATATTTAAAAAAATATTTAGAGGGCTATTGTAAGTGAACAATAAAAGATAGGCATATGCTGTTGTTGTTGTTGTTTACGCAACGTACGCAATGGAAGCTCTCAAAAGAAATAAATTTTCCCCGTTCTCAAAACATTATTCATGGCTGCTCCGCTCCTATTTGTCTTAGCGTGATGTTATATAGCCATTAGCCATCCTCAATAAATGGACTATAAAACTGTGCAATTATTTTTGAAATGCAACCAGTAGTTTCTGATATCCTAGCACAAATAAACTCTTCAGTTTGATAATATTGTGAGCTAACCTTAAAAGAAAGACAAATTAGGTCATTGTGAGCGAATCTTTAAAGATAGACATAATTGCTGTCGCGGACTTTTTTATAGAACTTTTTAAGAGCAACAATTTTTCAATACACAACTTTTACGTAACCTTAACCATTTAGGCAGCGACGCCTCGTAAACTTTCAGACGGTAAAAATAATTCCCCGTTTTGGAAACATTCTTCGTTGCTGCTCCGCTCCTATTCACATTAGCGTGGTGTTATATAGCCTATAGCCATCCTCAATAAATGGACTATCAAACTGTAAAAGAAGTTTTGAAATCGAACCAGTAGTTCCTGAGATCCTAGCGTTCAAACAAACTAACAAACAAACAAACAAACAAACTCTTCAGCTTTATAATATTAGTATGGATGTTTTCTAAAAATGATTACATTAGCATGAAACAATAAGTTGAATTCATGATTTCACATGTAAGTTTATAGTTGGGAATTTTTTACTGAGTTATTAGACTTTCTCAGCAAGTAATGGGAATCTTTTAAAGATGTGTGAAACCTACTTGAACGGGTCACACATCCCAGATACCCAGTTGTACCCCTCTGCATCACACTATGAACCTAACACCCGCACGGTGAATCCATGGAATACTCTTTGCTCAGTATATTCTATTTTAGCTTCTCACATATCTATAGATATTGTCAATCTGGAGAAATTGTTTTGATTTGTTTATTGTACCTCAACAATAGAATAATAATAAATATTCACAGACATTTCACACAACGCTATCTGATCCCAAAGTAAGCTAGGAATAACCTGCTTGTGTTATAGGGTATCAGACCACGGATATTAATACTTTATATACTTTTTAAATACATACATACAAATTATACATAGAAACACTCAGACTCTTGAGACAAACATTTATGGGTCACACAAATATTTGTCTCTCGTGGGAATCGAACCCACAACCTCCAGCACCTCAGGCGGTATCACTACGGACTGCGCCACAGAGGCCGTCAATATAGAAACACAGACAAAACCAGAATAGAAACACTTCTTCTCCTCTACCTTTACTAACATGCAATATTAATAGATGAAAAGAGCTTCACCAATATCTAGTCCCCTGATGTCATCATTTCTTTCAACAGATGCCAATAAATCTTCTAACCACAGAATGTAATTAAGCCTCAACGGTAGTGTAGGTACCAGGCGGTCATCTGGAATCTCTACATCAAGATTGAAGTCAGTTTTCAATAGACATCTGGTCAATATTCTGAGGGAGTTGGCATCTTTAAAGTCAATTGAGACTTTGCCTGTAAGTTCCTGAAATATAATAACAAATTAGTATAACATTATATTCAATATTGCCTTGTTGGCTGTGACATAATAACGTAAGTAATATAATATCCACATCATAAACATAATGACTAAATATATGAATTACACTTATTTACCGCTTTTGCAATTGATGAAAATTCTGGATCTAATTTTGCTAACCTTGCGAAGTCAGGCGGCACTTTGTACAAATTACGGGGATGCATAAATTTATTCAGAGCCATTGCAGGCGAAGGTTGGTTTTAAAGAAATAATTAACACTACGAGTGCACTGACTCACTTGGGTTTCTTACTAAGGTCTAAACAACTTTATCAAATGTTGCTAAAACTATTATGTCTATGACATAATATAAATTGTTGGATTACATAAAGTAAATCTATAATAATGATAAGGTCCAATGGTTACTTGGTAAATTATTTTAATAAATAAACTTATTCATTTCATTCCGAAAAATAAGTTACGCATAACAACAATCAAGTCAACAATGGTTGGTACATAAACAATTGATTCAGTTTGATTGACGTTTTCGTACGTAGACAGAGAAAACTACTAGTTTTCTCTGTCTACGTTTTCGTACGAAGAATACGATGACGCATGTCATGTTTTTATTATCCATGACAAATGTCATTGATTTCTTTTAGTCTATTTCAATTAAAGCTTGGGCTATAACTTAAGCTCTAACCAAATTTTATTTTGTCGCACACAGACAGTGGAACGAATCCAGGGTCAAATCAGTAGCGGCGTAAGACGTGGGCGACGTGAGCCACCGCCTACGGCCTCGCGCCTCAAAAATTTTTATGCATTGCTTCACAGCGAGAATAAAATAAAAAAAAGATATAAATTAATTTTGCTGTGAAAATTATGTATATTCATACAAATCGGCGGACATAGGAATCTTGAAAAGCTTTTTACTGATTTTACAAAAACTAATGATGCCAATATCAGAGATGTGTTAAGTAGGTAGATAGTCTCTGAACGACAGCAAAGCGTCCAAAATTTTAAGCGCTAACTGTTGGCGGATAAGTGCCGATCCGCCATTTAGTGCTCATTCTGTTGTCAAGGGATAAGCTTGTGTCACGTGACAAAATTTTATTGTTTAAAATGTCGAATTGTGCAATAAAAGTGTGTCGAAATTACAGAAAATATTTAAAAACAGCCAGAAATGTCTGTAAGTAACTCGAAACTTATCACAATTTTATGAAATCTATTTATTTACGCATGTCTAATTTCTTCGAGTCCATATTGACATTTTTGTTGGTGTTGCCAGTTTCCAATTCAGATTTCCCCAAATTAAATAAGTAAAGAATTACCTAGGTATGGAAATGGAACTAAATTATTAGAGAGTCGTAAAATAAATAATTTGGAAACGGTCAAGTGTGAGTCGAGAATAGTGAAAATCGACCTATACAATTGTTCGGACTCAGTAACGAGAAACTTTGCATACTTTAAATTAAGGAAATCATTTAAAATACCTAAATGTAAGTTATAAATGGTGAAATCTGTACAAATGTTCTTAAGCTGAAGGGTTTGTTCGTTTGTTTGAAAGCTAGGATCTCGGGAACTACTGGTTGGATTTCAAAAAGTCTTTTACGTTTCGTTAGTTCATTTATGGAGTTCATACCACTAGACTTGGGCTTGGACTGCCGGACGTGTTAAGGTGCTCCCTCACCGGGAGCATTCGCCTGTAATGTAACAAATTAGATTCGACCCGAGCATTACGTTACGATGCTACCTCCCTGACCGACGAGCGTTCGCATGTAATGTAACATTTATAGATTCGACTCGAGCATTACGTTACGATGCTACCTCCCTGACTGACTCGAGCATTCGCGTGTAATGTAACTTTTATAGATTCGACTCGAGCATTACGTTACGATGCTACCTCCCTGACCGACACGAGCATTCGCGTGTAATGTAACATTTATTATAGACTAGCTGATGCCCGCAGCTTCGCCTGCGTGAAATTTTGTTTTTTTTTCCGCGTCTCATGGGAACTTATTCCCGGGATAAAACTTGTATCATTTCAGACTATAATCTATCTCTGTAGGTGATTACATGATAATTTTGCAATCCAATATGGCCGCCGCGCCGAAATCACAAAATTTCATGATGGGTATCGTTTAAGGGGGTTTTTGGTATGCTGAGTACGAATTTCGGGTTAATTTAGAGATCCAATATGGCCGCCGCCCCAAAATCACAAAATTTCATGATGGGTATCGTTAAAGGGGTTTTTTGGTATGCTGAGTACGAAATTTATGATAATTTTGCTATCCAAAATGACCGCCGCACCACTATCACAAAATTTCATGATGGGTATCGTTTAAGGGCTTTTTTGGTATGCTGAGTACGAATTTCGGGTTAATTTAGAGATCCAATATGGCCGCCGCGCCGAAATCACAATATTTCGTGATGGGTATCGTTTAAGGGGTTTTTTGGTATGCTGAGTACGAAATTTATGATAATTTTGCAATCCAAAATGGCCGCCGCGCCACTATCATAAAATTTCATGATGGGTATCGTTTAAGGGCTTTTTTGGTATGCTGAGTACGAATTTCGGGTTAATTTAGAGATCCAATATGGCCGCCGCGCCGCTCTCACAAAATTTCATGATGGGTATCGTTCAAGGGG
Organism: Miltochrista miniata; assembly: GCA_933228765.1. Taxonomy (NCBI): domain Eukaryota; kingdom Metazoa; phylum Arthropoda; class Insecta; order Lepidoptera; family Erebidae; genus Miltochrista; species Miltochrista miniata. The sequence continues at coordinate 15,047,294 of OW121757.1, read as the reverse complement.
TTTTTTGGTATGCTGAGTACGAATTTAGGGTTAATTTTGCAAAATTATCTTGAAATTCGTACTCAGCATACCAAAAAACCCCTTAAACGATACCCATCACGAAATTTTGTGATTTCGGCGCGGCGGCCATATTGGATCTCTAAATTAACCCGAAATTCGTATTCAGCATACTAAAAAACCCCTTAAACGATACCCATCATGAAATTTTGTGATTACGGCGCGGCGGCCATATTGGTTCTCTAAATTAACCCGAAATTCGTACTCAGCATACCGAAAAACCCCTTATACGGTATCAACATTAAATTTTACAACGGTGGCGCGGCGGCCATCTTGTATTGCAAAATTGACCTTAAATTCGTACTCAGCCTACCAAAAAACCCCTTAAACGATACCCATCATGAAATTTTGTGATAATGGCGCGGCGGCCATATTGGATCTCTAAATTGACCCAAAATTCGTACTCAGCATATCAAAAAACCCCTTAAACGATACCCATCATGAAATTTTGTGATAACGGCGCGGCGGCCATATTGGATCTCTAAATTAACCCGAAATTCGTATTCAGCATACTAAAAAACCCCTTAAATGATACCCATCATGAAATTTTGTGATAACGGCGCGGCGGCCATATTGGTTCTCTAAATTAACCCGAAATTCCTACTCGGCATACCAAAAAACCCCTTAAACGATAGCCATCATGAAATTTTGTGATAACGGCGCGGCGGCCATATTGAATCTCTAAATTAACCCGAAATTCGTATTCAGCATACCAAAAAACCCCTTATACGGTATCAACATGAAATTTTACAACGGTGGCGCGGCGGCCATCTTGTATTGCAAAATTGACCTTAAATTCGTACTCAGCCTACCAAAAAACCCCTTAAACGATACCCATCATGAAATTTTGTGATAACGGCGCGGCGGCCATATTGAATCTCTAAATTGACCCGAAATTCGTACTCAGCATATCAAAAAACCCTTTAAACGATACCCATCATGAAATTTTGTGATAACGGCGCGGCGGCCATATTGGATCTCTAAATTAACCCGAAATTCGTATTCATCATACTAAAAAACCCCTTAAACGATACCCATCATGAAATTTTGTGATAACGGCGCGGCGGCCATATTGGTTCTCTAAATTAACCCGAAATTCCTACTCGGCATACCAAAAAACCCCTTAAACGATACCCATCATGAAAGTTTGTGATAACGGCGCGGCGGCCATATTGGATCTCTAAATTAACCCGACATTCGAACTCAGCATAAAACAATAACAAAACTTTAGCATGATTAGTTTCCCGAAAAAATGGGAAGTATCTTTAGCCGGCGTCACTACCCACCATGAAGCTATAGGTAAACATGGAGGCCACACTTCGAACAACCGCTTGAGTCAAATACCTACGTATCTCTATCTCACTCTCTGTGGGCTAACCTGCTCTTTCTAGGGAATTGTGCAGTGCTGCTATCTTCTTATTAGAATCTCCTAGAAAATAATAGAAATAGACCATACTAACCAAAAATGCAAGTAAAATAATTTATAAATAGCTCTATAGTTCGACTACGATTATTTAATGCGTAAATTGAAATATTTTATACCATAATATGCATGATTGGGTTGTCGAATCAGTGAATTACATTCCCATTTTCTAAGGATTCTGTAATGTGGCAACATTGGTACTACATGTCAACTGTCAAAGTGTCAACGAACAATAGAATGGCGGTTGACTTCATTGTTTTCACACAATATGAAACGTTGTGAAGTAGTGTGACTATATTGAGGATTTATCTGGGACTTCCTGTGTATTATTAGAAGAAACACGAATGTTATTATTAGAGTAAATAAAATAAGTTAAGTATTGTTATCGTATGTTAATGATGAATAATTGTTTTAGGTTTCCTAAAAATAGTATTCAGCGAGAAATATGGTTATCCATTGTACCATTAAAAATTTAGTTAAATATCTATACTAATATTATAAAGAGGAAAGATTTGTTTTTTGTTTTTTTGTTTGTTTGTAACGAATAGGCTCCGGAACTACTGTACCGATTTGAAAAATTCTTTCACTGTTGGGAAGCTACACTCTTTGCGGTGAACATAGGCTATATTTTATTCCCGTATTTCCACTGGAACGGGAAACCGCGTGACATCCGCTAGTTTTTTATAAAAGCAATTAGTATACTAACGTATCATAATTTTATTTTCTCGCGTACCTTATGAACGAATGGATATAGGTGCAGTTCTATACATTCGTGTCGTGTAACTTTCTTAAAAGTGCTGGTAGATGGTGCCTCCTTTTCTATATTTAAAAAAAATGAAGTTCTATGAAAGCGCCAGGATTTGCAATTTGCATTTTCAAAAAACCGATTATGATGTAGTACCAAAGCGCTTAAAACCATCAACAGTTCCTAACTTATTGTCCAATAATCCTGTTCCTAATTTATTGTCCAATAATCAACTTAAAAATACATTCATAAAAATAAAATAAATAGATTAAATAACTAAACTACTAAACTAATGCCTACTGAACATACCACCACTGATCATACCAGGCGCAAAGGTGCCCAATACACTAGCAGCGTTGCCGCGCTGGATAGCTATCCTTTGTACCAGGTAGGTACGACCAGACGTGGGAGTCATGCGTCTTGTCCTGTAGCCTACGGCCGATCTCCGAGACCAGAGCCTTAGTATCACTCCCGCAACTGCCCATCGTCTCTACAGCTGCCGCCGCCGGTGAATGGACGGTACGAGCCAAGTGACTGGCGGCGAAAGTGCTGATGCATGTTGCGTCCCACACTAAGCACTTGCCGTTCTTCCATGGCACAAGGGTCAGACCGTCCGGTCTCTTGCCGTCTGCGCGGGACAAACCTGGTGGTTCAAGGATACAGGGGACCTCAGCCGACCCAGAGCCCGCCGGATTAACTAATTAAGAGCGTGGTTACGCGGATGCCTACCGGTGCAGCTACAACTCAAAGCATGATGACCATCGCTCTCCACCATGGCACCGCAGATGCATTCGTGAGGTTCACACACCTTGCAGCCTAAGCGGAGAGCCACACGATCAAATTATTTAAAATCTTATTCCAATGACTTTAGCACTAACATTTCTTTATTTTGACATGAAGAGACATCGGCAGACTGTGAACTACCACGAGCTGCCGCGGCAGACTGTGAACTACCACGAGCTGCCGCGGCAGACTGCGAGCTACCACAAGCTGCAGCGGCAGCTTACGTCACAGCCTGCCACGGAAAGCCGCAGCGCGCGAGACGTACAGTTGATTAACCTTGAAAAATAACCCACTTGGATGCTTAGCTTCGTTATTCGCAATGTACCTATGCAATCTGCAGAGAATACTACCTATCAGTCTTCGTTAAAAAACAGAGAAAATAGTTAATCTCGCCTTTGTACATCTAATTTATATAATAAATTTTCACCACCTATTCCGTGGGACCAATTCTTAAAAAGGTGAAATGATAATATACCTCTGCCTACCCCTTCGGGGATAAAGGCGTGACCTTATGTATGTATTGTACATCTAATTGTATTATGAATATATATTGTCTTTATTGTGTACAATAAAGATTATATAGAAAATGAAGTATCCTGGCAAAAATAAAAATAGGGCTACCCTACTTAGAAAGAGACGTAGAGCCCACACAGAGCAAGACAGTAATATACAGACTACGCTTCAAGTAGGTATTCGAAGTGTGGCCTCCATGTTTACCTATAGCTTCATGCTACCCACTGACGCAAGGCGTGTGTAAGACAGCACGCTCACGCACACAATCATGCGTTAGTACGGCAGTTTTTGTTGCAGTGATCACGAGGCGAGAGGGTTTCTAGGTAGTTAGTATTCTTAGGCCAATATGTATCTTAATAATTGTAGTCGAAAACATAGAATCACAATTTTAATAAGACTTCAATTTTAAAAAATATTCAACAAAAACTGATTTCAATGTATGGAAAAGTGCATTAAAAAAGGGATAGCTTGCGATTTTCCCGCGTTTTCTCCTTCCTGTAGTTGCGTTAGTGTGTGTGGTTTTTATATGTGTTAGTTTTGGCGTACTTTTCAATCTCTAATGCTTTGTCTGCTACTTATTGTAAGTCTGTGATGTACACATGTTATTTACGAGGCAAACAGGTTGCCGTTTGACCGTGTCTGGACCCCTTAACGTGCATGACAATTGCCATTTGATCGTGTCGAGACCCCTTTAAAGGTCATGTATCACTGACCTGTAATAATAATCGCTGGACTGGCTATTCCATACAAAATGACAGCTAATTTTTTGTGCCGATTCAAAGCGCCTCTGTCGAGTGCACTGAGAACTAAATTAGTTTGCAAATGGCCGTTGTTTGTTTATTTCAGAAGGAGTTTATGTGTGAAATTTCGAATATTTTTAAGTTATTACTGTGATTGGTATAAATTTGAAGTGTTTTGATGTATAAATTTAGTTCATAGTGTAATTAAGTAGATATTTAGCATGAGATCGTGTGTATATTGTAAAACAAGATACGAGAAGGGCTGTGGCGTCTCTTTTCACAAGTAAGTAAATCTAAGAATCTAATTCTTAAACAATTATTTTTTTACTATCATAAGCGAATACCCTTCGAGTTTCGGGGATTTTACGAATATTTTTATAACCTATAATGATTAATAGGGATGTCAAAATGTATATCGATAATTTTCTGTCCAATGCCAAAATTCGTAGTTTAAAAAACAAGAGGCATGGTAAAAGTTCTTTAATAATTTAATGAACATATTAAAATTATTAATAAACACTTAAAATTGTAGTAGATAATCGAACCAGTAACTAACTAGCGTGTGAAATATAACTTTTACGTTACTTTACGTTACGTCACACTTTCTGATAGAGGTATTTGATGTGACGTGACGGAATGCCTATTTATTCCAATCTTATTTTCTAAAAATAATAGTACCTAATCCTTAATTTGTGTACCAATTTATATTACTTTTTGTTATTTATATATTGGACATAGTCGTTAGAAACACACATCAATCAGATTTATTCTTAGTGGACACAAGCCTATTGTCGGAAAGAGAAAAAAGAGAAAAAATGGTTGCTTTGTAGGTTCTTTTATTGGGTTCATATTAATTCCGATAAATTCATAAAATGCTGTGCTGTTTACGTCCAGAGATGTTCTTGCTTGCTTTATCTGTAAGAAATAAAAATAAACGTTATTCTCATGAAGAGAATTGCTTGTATTCCTTTTACATGTTATTTTTCACCCGTGTAATAGATAAAACTATTGTGTTGTCATGAGTGTCACGCATGAGTAAGTGAGCCGACCCTGTATACCTACATTTGATGGTCCTAGAACTGGAGTCAATGATACTTGATATAATGAGTCAATGATATTTGATGTTACTAGAGCTGCGATGCTCTGTGTGGGCCACTGATGTTTGATGATCCTATAGTTGGGAGTCAATGTAGTTATCGTATCACCCGGCGGCCTACCTGTGTGTTATATAACGTGTTATATGTCTATGGCTGTGAACATGAGATTTACAGCATCTAGGTGTTGGATATCCAATACTATTGTACTTTTATGATATGTATAGGAATGCAAGCAATTCTCTTCATGAGAATAACGTTTATTTTTATTTCTTACAGATAAAGCAAGCAAGAACATCTCTGGACGTAAACAGCACAGCATTTTATGAATTTATCGGAATTAATATGAACCCAATAAAAGAACCCACAAAGCAACCATTTTTTCTCTTTTTTCTCATGTCGGAAAGAAGCATAACTAGAAGAAGCATAACTAGATATAATTCTTTCCTGCTGGGTTCTTGAAACTTAAGACTCACCCATAAAATAAAGAGCGAGTCTATCACAGCAGTCCACGTCCACAGCCGCCTCCGTTTGCTCCACCTGGAACAAATTAAAGGAAGTACCCGTTACTCTCCAAGGAAAGGAGAGCAGCTGGTACGCATTTTACATGTCACAATGCACATGAATGCATACTCAGGTCACTATAGCCCATTCATGGGTACATTGACTCCTTATACCGAAGGACATCAAATGTATCAGCGTTGCATACACCTCACCGCGGGCCGGATCCAGGCTTATGGATCGCGGATTATTGGCTGCGATATAACATATAATAAATCCATTCCCATTCCATACACATTTTCCACTGTAGACTGCATTCACGTCCCCCTGTGGCCGGCATGATGACACACAGGCCCGGTGAATCGCAGATTGACCTCATGACTACTAAATGTGCTGTACGAAGCACCAACAAACAAGTTAAAACATGTAAAAAGTTACCAGCCTTTTATTTTGCGTAGATTAGCTGCCAAGCAGCTCCAGTGCTTCAGATCACACGCGTTCAGTTCACACGCGTTATTGACAATTAACTTGTCTCGATAATTTGTTATTAGACCAGCGTTATACGTCCGCTCCGGTCACCCGACGTGAACTGAAAAATATCTATTTGACATTAGAAACGGACTCAGATTCAAATTCAAATACAGAACAAGTCGTGGGACAAATAGACTTACAATCTTACCAGTTATTTTGATTTCATGACTAGAGCATTAACCTTCTTTCTCCAAATCTCGCGTATCATCGTGATTGTCGCGACACCTATTTTAAGAGAATCTACTTTGTTTTTCAATCTTTTTAAAATATGTGATATATTTATATAGATAATTTCCTTTTAAAAATTATACAGATGTGCATTTAAAATATACCGTAATAAATGTGTGATTTCATATTTTTTTAAATACCTACCCTCCTCTGTACTTACCTACTGCAAACAAACAAAACTACAATAAATCCTAATCCTAATTAACCTGTCACTTAACAAAATTCCTCTCTGGGCACGGCTGCTTCGGGAAGTAAATGGGAAATAGTTGCCATTGAGGCGGAATAGCAAGTTGGCAGTGACTGCTTTGGGGAGCACGCTCGCACGGCTCACGTTAAGCGAGGCGTCCACCAGGCGGACTGGGCCGCAGCGCAGAGCAAAAATTCGCGTGCCGTACGTTTCATATGAAATTGTGTAGCATCTGCCTTTACTAGAGGCGGGCTGCAACGAAACGCAGTTTCATTAAAAACGTATGGCATGCGAATTTTTGCGTTGCGGCCCGGCCCGGCCCATCCGCCTATTGGACGCCTAGCTTTAAGTTCTAACATGACCCAATTATGATTAAAGACAACCAATGACTGTGTGGGCTGTGTCCGGTGTCATTTTTCAGCCGATTTACAATAGTAACACTACTTTGGCAACATACCTGCGACCACTGTTTAAGCAAACACTTTTTTTTTATATTAAGCTCGCCAAACTGAATTCGCGAGCCTGATGGTTAGCCTACTTAGGTACTTTAAAGTAGTCATTCATATTATGTAAACATCATTGGTACAAAAATAAAATTAACATTGTAGTCGATATCTGGTAAAGTTTTTATCGACACCAAGACAGGTGTTGTACATCACTAGTATTAGTTCCAAGTACATTCGCTAGCTGCCGTCAGCGCCAAATGGCGATTTTCAATTAGGCACACTTTTATGAAATAGGCACCACTCTGGGAGCTTTATGACAAAGTATCATTTTCCTTATTTTCTTTAAGGAAATATGTCTAATTCGTTTTTTTTACAGTTATAATTATTAATAAACTACATTTTAGCTTTGTACTGTCCTACCCACATCAAAAATAATATCACTAGCATATGGGATCGGGAGTTTTTGAGAGATACTTATAAGCTGACGACTATAATTTTTTCCTACTTTTTAGCAACATTTTTGTATCGTATACTTTGTATAGTGATTTTTCATTACGATTTGAAGAAAATAATGTATTAATCAAATAAAACAATAACACGTTTTATAAAACATATATCATAGTTATATAAATACACTCATTTGCAAAAAAAACGGGCGGTTTTGATTTTCATTCATCTTTAAAAAGATACAATACCAAAAAGGTTTCAATCGTTTGTACACGTTACTGGCCGGTTTTAAAAATGCCGTGGTATTTAAAAAAGTACGTTCTAAATTCAAATTTTCATTTGATGCTCATTTTTACAGAAAACCCACTTTTATCCTACATTTTTGGCGCGAAATTCCAGAAGTTAACATCGACTTTCACAACTTTTATTCAATTTTTATTGATTAATTTCATATCCTTGACTGTCAAAGCTTTATTTATTGCTGTTTGGCTGTATCAAAAATGGTAGATAAAGTGGTAAAAGCTACCAAAATTATCGCGCTGCTTGAAGAGGGTTGCAGCCAATGTTTCGTGGCTAGGAGGCTAAATGTTAGTCGCTCGACGGTCCAAAGGACCTGGCAGCGATATCAGGAGACTGGTTCCGTCGAGAGAAGGCCTGGTTCTGGAAGAAAACCATGTACCCAACCACGGGATGTACCTGTAACCTTCGTATGTGGATCTTAAGAATAACCTCCAAGAAGTAAGAAATGTGCATATTAGTCTATGGACGGTCAGGAGGAGGCTTCTCGCTGCCAATATACGCAGTCACCGCCCGGCCCGCGGCCCCAAAGTACTCCGTGAGCACAGAGTTCACAGGCTTAGGTTCGCTAGAAATTGTGAATCATGGACTCAAGAAGATTGGAATATGGTTTTGTTCTCTGATGAAGCCAGGATATCTATGTTCGGTGAAGGTCGACGTCGGCTAGTGCTAAGAAGACAAGGAGAGCGCTTTGCAGATGCATGTTTCAAAGAAATCACACCTTATGGTGGGGGCTCTGTTATGTTTACATACATATGGTCACGCCTTTATCCCCGAAGGGGTAGGCAGAGGCATATTATATGCCCACATTTCACCCTTGTAGAATTTGTCCCACGTAATAGGTGGTGAGCCGTATTGCCGTGTTTCAATGGACAGGCGCAGGTTGTGACTGCCTGCTGTTGAAATAAAGCCTTCAACTTGGCTTAACGACTGCCATTTTACTGGCAACCGGGACCAACGGCTTAACGTGCCTTCCGAAGCACGGAAACGCTCAAAATAACATGTCACAAAGTGATCACATGGATGGTCACCCATCCATGGACCGGCCATAGTGAAAGTTGCTATTGCAGTGATCGTTTACAGAACACTGAGTCCGCGAGGCCACGAGCGCTTCTTTTGTTGATGTTTAGGGCAGGAATAAATTCAATGGAACGTACAGAGTTAGTCTTCATTGAAAACGGCTCACTGACTGGGCATCGATACATAACGGAAGTTCTAATTCCTCATGCACAACCCGCATTGGCCGCTCCAGTGGCGGGGCAAGACCTAAATTTGATGTGGGCAAGACAGATTTCGCGAGGCCCTTTCTGTGGCGGCCTGAAGACGGATTTTATACATTAAAAAAAAACCAAACAATTAACACTGCAAAGTTTTAGCCCCTCTCTATGAAATAGAGTGCAGAGGGGCTTATGACGAGACTTGTGTCTTTAGTCTGTGACGCTGTTGCATTAAATTACGTCACTAGGTCACGTGGATCATCTGTTCAAAGTTTGAAATGAAACAAAAATGACAACGTCAATCGGATTGAACTTTCACAATAAATGTTTTGAGTCGGGTGAGACCGTCTTACGGCTTCTTGTTTATTCATTAAAATACAAATCAGATTAATATTAATGAAAAATTACAAATCGAAAATATATAGGTGGAGATGAAATTAAATATCGGCTTTCAAAGAATGCTTCTAGTCCAAAATACAATTCCATTTTTTTAAAATTATGGCTCCATAGTACTGACTAGTGTCCGACCGAAACTGGTTTTTTAGCCGAAACCGAACTTTCGGCCCCAGGGTCAGTTTCGGCCGAAACCGAAACTGAAACTCACGAGTGCATATAGAAAAAGAAACCGGCCAAGTGCGAGTCGGATTTGCGCACAGAGGGTCCCGTTACAAAAAACAGCAAAAAAATTACGTTTGATCTCTGGGGATTTTTTTAGAGTTCCGTAGCCAAATGGCAAAAACGGAACCCTTATAGATTCGTCATGTCTGTCCTTCTGTCTGTCCGTCCGTGTGTCTCAGCCACTTTTCTCCGAAACTATAAGACGTATGCTGTTGAAACTTCGTAAGTAAATGTATTCTGTGAACAGCATCAAGATTTTTATATAAAACTAGAAAAAAAGCAGTTAACTTTGGGGTTCCCATACTCAGAACTGAAACTCAAAATTTTTTTTTTCATCAAACCCTTAAATAAATAAATAAATATTCACGGACATTTTTTTTCTAAAGTGAATAGTTTGCGCAAGAGACACTTCCAAAGTGGAAAAATTTGTGTCCCCCCTCCCCCCTAACTTCTAAACTAAGAGAATGATAAATCTAAAAAAAATATATGATGTACATTGTTATAAAATCTACCAACGAAAATTGGTTTGAATGAGATCGAGTTGGTAGTTTTTTTTAAGACCGCGATTTTCGCCTAGAAAAATCACTACCACTGCGAACGTGTTAAAACATCAATGAAAGTTACAACGAACTACAAGAACTTTTATATTATGTTACTTGCTGCTACGGAACCCTTCATGGGCGAGTCCAACTCGGACTTGGCCGGTTTTTTTATTTGTGCTTTTAGTAGGTAGGTATTTTTTGTTATAGCGGCCACAGACATATTTCACCTGTGAAAAATTTAGCTCTCTATCTACGAGTATCACTTTTCCTGCAATACAGCCTCGTGACTAACAGACAGATGGACGGCTAAGTGTCATGTCTCGTTCATAGAGTCTCGCTTTTACCCCCGTGTGCGAGTCCGACTCGCATTTAGCCGGTTTTTTATGTAAGTTTCACCAAGTGATATAAATCATCGGTAGATATAAACCTTCTCAAGCGTTCATTTTAGAAATTTTTCCACCTAAAGATGGGTATCTCTCTTTTATGTGTGAAATTACTTATGAAGCGCTCGTGGCCCCGCGGACTCAGTGTTCTGTAAACGATCACTGCAGTAAGCAACATTTACTATGGCCGGATATGGATGGGTGACCACCACGTGGACCACTTTGTGACATTTATTTACGAGCGTTTCCGTGCTTCGGAAGGCACGATAAGCCGTTGGTCCCGGTTGACAGTAAAATGACAGTCGTTAAGCCAAGTTGAAGGCCTTATGGGCGGCTTGAAAAATTTCAACTGTGGGTCGTCACAACCTGCACCCGGTGTGAAGCACCTCTGGTGTTGCAAACGTCTATAGGCTACGGTTACCAACCTTCCGGTGGGCCGTAAGCTTGTCTGCCACCTAAGTAGTATAAAAAAAAAATGGATGCTATTGCGAACTCCTACTGACTAAAATCATAATTACTGTGTCCTGATACTGCCTACGACGGGTGTGCCGGGTAAGTCTTCGGAAGGATATCTCACGATTCCTGACAGACGCACGTGAAGCGCTCGTGGCCCCGCGGACTCAGTGTTCTGTAAACGATCACTGCAATAAGCAACTTTCACTATGGCCAGCCCTTAGATTGGTGGCCATCCAGGTGACCACTTTGTGACATTAATTTGAACGTTTATGTGCTTCGGAAGGCACGTTAAGTCGTTGTTCCCGGTTGCCATTAAAATGGCAGTTGTTAAGCCAAGTTGAAGGCCTTTTCAGGAGGTTTGAAAATTTTCAACAGCAGGCAGTCACAACCTGCGCGTGTCCATCTTAACACGGCAATACGGCTCACCACCTATTACGTGGGATAAATTGTACAAAAAGGTGAAATGTGGGCATATAATACAACCAAAGGGGTAGGCAGAGGCATACCTCTGCCTACTCCTGCGGGAATTAAGGCATGACCATATCGCATCGCATCCCGACAAACCTTGGCTACCACTGCCATGGTTCCGATGTTATCCCGCTAACTCTTACGTCATGCCACAGTCTTGACATAAATCATCGGTAGATATATATCTTCTCAAGTGTTCATTATAAATCTTCTGTTAGGACGGCGAGCAGTATTTCCGCCGTCCTTTGGCCCCGGTTATGGAGAACTATAGGTCAGCCAGCGCCCCAGACAATGGAACTCGGGAGTTCTCTCCCGCTCCCACCCTGCCAGGTCATGCTCGTGAGTGAGTTCACTCACAAGCATGACCTGCTCGTAGATACCAGCAGCGGCGTCCCATTTACTCCTGCTGGAGCTAATGGTTCGCAATATGGTCTTCAGTGAGAGAATGTCCGCCTCAGGACTTGCCACGGGGATTTGGCGCTGCTGCCCCTACGCTGAGAGTGCTCACCAGTGACCACCTATAAGTGGAATCCTGTATCCTAGCTGCGTTCTTCGCCGTGCTGGCACTCAGCTGTGGTCTCTCGGTGTATCATCATAGATATTTAGCGAAGCACCCGTGCCTGATATTATCTGTGACTACCGGTATGAGATTGTATGCCCCGATTGTAGCGTAAGGTTTCAGTTCAGGCGCAGGTTTGAATAAAATTGTATAATAGTAGCTATTGGAAGTCGTTTGTAAATCTTTAAATCTTAGGTTAGTAACATATTAAATGGTTGGCTTGATCATAACCACGTCACAAGAAAATTAAGATGAGCGAGGCACTTGAGTTTCGGCCCATTCTTGCCAAAACCGAAACTGCGGCCAGAACTCGATTTTTTGGCCGAAACTGGCCAAAACCGAAACCGAAACTTCGGTTGCTCACTAGTACTGACGATGATTCTGGCAGTGATATGTATGCAATCAGGACAGCAGTCAGGACATAATTTAACACTTTTAATATTTTTTTCATGCTGTATATGGTACCATCATAGGGGTCAATGATCTATGCATCGGTAAAATATTATGTTAACATATTATAAAATATTGACAGTTTCTGATTTCTTGATTCATTGATTATTTTTAAAGGGATATTGCGCCAAACAATAATGTTCGTCACTTAAAACCGTGTTGTTGCTTATTTTGTATCTGATTATGGTTGAATTTGTTTGGAACTCGCGATATAATAGTTACGTAACGTAAGCAAATGTTGCCAGACTAAAAAAAACATATTTCACAACAAAATTAATTTATATCTTTTTTTATTTTATTCTCGCCTTGAAGCAATGCATAAATATTTTTGAGACGCGAGGCCCCTTGTACCGCGAGGCCGTGGGCGGTGGCCCACGTCGCCCACGCCTTACGCCGCCTCTGGGCCGCTCTAGGTCAAGACTCGATTTTTATGGACAACAATGCTCGATCCCGCGATGTTAATGCGTATGTGCAAGAGGTCGGCATTCGTCGTTTGGATTGGCCAGCTCGAAGTCCCGACCTCAATCCCATAGAACATATCTGGGACGTTCTAAAACGGCGTGTGAGATCAGTACACCCGGCTCCGCAGACCATCAGAGAGCTGAAGAATGTGATTACTGCGGAGTGGGAACGTATTCTGCAAGCAAGTGTCCGGGATATACTCGCTAGCATGCCCAGACGAATTCAAGCTGTGATTTTAGCTAGAGGGGGTCACACTCGATACTAAACATTTATCTGCTTTTACTTTATTAAGGAAAAACAAACAAAAAAACTTTTTTATTTTTACTTCATGAGCATATGCACTACTAGCGAACATACACTACTAGCGAGGTTTAGCATTATTTCCCATAAATTGTAACAAAATTTTATGAAATACTGATGAAAACGATTATTTTCTTATTAATTTACCAAATTGTGAGAATAAAACTACCTATAATAATCAAACAAAGCAATATTAACATTTGAAATGGTTCATTGCTTAGGTGCCCGTTTTTTTTGCAAATGAGTGTACAAAAACTTACTTATAAAAACAAAAGAGGTTAAAATAATAGCTTAAAATAAATAAAAATATAGAAGAGAAACGATTCAATAAACATGTATGTACAGTACATCAAATAATCGCGCACACACACAGACACACGCACACACACACACACACACGCACACGCACACACACACACACACACACACACACACTCACACACCACCCACACACACATATAATAAAATACTCCACGGCTGCATGGATAATGTTATTTTGATTGCTTTTTGTTTTGCTAGATTTTATTTATTATTTTTAATGTATTATTTGGCTAGTTACACATTGGCATGTAATCGAGCATTGTGAGATGGGAGGAAACACTGTCTCCTGCAACACAGTTCCCACTAGCGCAGGAGACAGGGAATCTGTAACTATATGTATCAACATTTTATGTCAATAAAGATTATTACTTATTAATCAAACAAAATTAGAAATATGTAGGTAGACAAAAAAATTGCGTTAAAATAAGAAAACACGAGAAAATCGCAGGCTATCCCTTTTTTTAATGAAAAATAAAATAAAATTTATTCCCTTGGAAGTTAAAAAAAAATTGAGTACGTCAAAATTTTTGTGACTCTACTGGGGGTTCGGAAATGCTACAGACTAAGAAGAACAAAAAGCAAAACAAAAAGCAATCAAAATAACATTAGCCATGCATCCGTGGAGTATTTTATTATATGTGTGTGTGGGTGGTGTGTGAGTGTGTGTGTGCGCGCGCGCGCGCGCGCGCGCGTGTGTGTGTGTGTGTGTGTGTGTGTGTGTGTGTGTGTGTGTGCGTGCGTGCGTGTGTGTGTGTGTGTGTGTGTGTGTGAGTGTGTTTGCGTGTGTCTGTGTGTGTGCGCGATTATTTGATGTACTGTACATAAATGTTTATTGAATCGTTTCTGTTCTATATTTTTATTTATTTTAAGCTGTTATTTTAAACACTTTTGTTTTTATAAGTAAGTTTTTGTATTTATATAACTATGATATATGTTTTATAAAACGTGTTATTGTTACAGTTACAGACCCTTATAAGTAGTGGAACCAACAATATATGTTTTATCCTGGATTTTTTTTGGGACGAGTGACGCACAGAGCATCGCGCGCTTACAGAGGGAGAGGCCAAAGCTGGCAAACCCCCCCTGGCAATAATTTGACATTTTGACGACTTAAAGTGCCCACTGTTTTATGAAGTTTCTTTCACTATGAGTAGACATATTAGGGTCGTGTGTAGGCCGTTTGAGAACAGTGAGTTAAAAGTTGGCAGTATGGTTTTAAATACTTTCGCTTGAGTTCTCTCGTCAAGCTGTCACCACCGCTCCTGTCTGTCCGTCCTGTCAAGTGTCTGTTTCTGTCGGTTTCTGTTCTCTTTGGTTGGACGCAGGACAAAAAACTCAAAAAAGTTCATTGTTCATTCTTCATTCATTTTCATTGTGGATTTTGTTGAACCTAGGTTTCAGTACGCTCGTATTTTGTTTAGTGCAATATTTTTGTTGAATAACGCTAGATTCCAAGATGGTAGATCAAATTGAAATGGCTTTAGATGATATAATAAGAGCTAACAAGAAAACCCCAAGAGGAGGCGGTGCTGGGCGCAAGTTCAATATTAACCGGAGACCTGGAGGAGGACCCCGTGGTGGTGGAGGTGGATCTGGAGCTGGATTTAGAAATGGTCGTACAGGAGGTGTATTACGTGGAAGAAATCGTGGTGGCGTTACTAAGTCGTCAAATTACAGCAGGGTAAATTATTGCTTCGATGATTATAAAAATTGCAAATGGCCGACGAACGTGGTGAAATGACGCATCAGAATAAATAGTATGTTCGACGTTGCTGACCATAGTAAAATTGTCTTATTGATGGGGAAATAATTAAACATCTTCAGCTCATGTTACCTCTTAGCCAATTTTGTTCGCGAGAACCGGTTTTGTACTTAGTATTTTCATTATGTTTTAACCTTTGAAATTCATGATCAATTTACCCAAAAAATGTCGTTGTTACGCATTTGTCTCATCCTATGTGGGACTACGATGTCTAGCCATGTGATAAATATCTTCGGCAGACTGATTTTGATCTAATAAAATGCTACGTAGTTCCTCCGGAGATCATTGTGAAGACCATACTATTTGCTGATTGTTGTGGAAATGCTGACGATTCGAAGCGCCCGTTGCTCTCAACAAGGAGCTGTGGGCCCATTAGCTGCGTGCTGCAGATCCGGCAGAGACGAGAAAATCTCTGTGGTTGCCATTGTGATGTTACCCAATTGCAAGATATTAGTAAAACAAGTGCAGTGCCAGTGATATATAAATATAAACATTTTCCTTCTGGTATTGAAGACTGTAATGATTTATTCTTGTTTTTCATCTGTGAAGATAAAAGTATTTCTTGTAATTCAGTATAATTGTTTCTCACCTAGTATTAGTATGTTTGTAACTTGTTCTCAAAAGAGTGTAGCAGGGTATGTAATTTACTTACTTACCGCGCTGTTACACTTTGGTGTATCATGTTCAAAAGGAGGACATGGGGCGGCCAATCGGATTTTTCTTTGAAGGAACACATATTTCAGGGCGATGTTAACAGCACATGGAAACATGACATGTTCAGTGATTTTGCTGAAAGGAAGATCCAAAGAAGTGGTGGTGCTCTTTCAACTGGACCAACGAAACTGTTGGTGTCCAATCTGGACTTTGGAGTCTCAGATTCTGATATACAAGAGCTATTTTCAGAATTTGGTGTATTGAAAAGTGCTGCTGTACATTATGATCGATCTGGTAGATCTTTAGGTAAGTTGTGGTTAATTTTTTCAGCATTACTATAAGATGTGCACTAACTAATTCATATTACGTTCATCAATACAATATTTCCCACACTTAATGCCCTGGCTGCAATTTTTCACTTACTCGTTGAGTTAGCACTTAGTTAGTATGACACATTTAGCCTATTCCATAGAGCTATTGCAGTGTTGAAAACCTGGCATGGACAGATTGTTACTAAAGCTAGACCACATAACTCAGCCCTCGCCAAAAGACAATATAATCATTATTTTGTATGAGACATAGTACTACATAGTGAATATATTGTCTTTGGGCGAGGACTGAGTTGTGGTCTTCTTATAAAATCTCTAACAAAAATGATATGTCAGCAATATATTTCCATTATCAGGTTGAGTTCTAAATATATTCAAGTGCTTGTAAATCATAGAGTACCGAAGAGCATGTATGAAGACACTTATGAAAGTTGAAGAAGCGAAAGTTGTTTGCCAGGATCGTAGCAAGTGGAAAGCCATAGTCTCTGCCTACCC
Source organism: Miltochrista miniata (assembly GCA_933228765.1). Taxonomy (NCBI): domain Eukaryota; kingdom Metazoa; phylum Arthropoda; class Insecta; order Lepidoptera; family Erebidae; genus Miltochrista; species Miltochrista miniata. Next base: position 15,030,286 of record OW121757.1, on the reverse strand, counting down.
CGTTGGGAAACAGGCGTGATGTTATGTATGTATGTATGTATGTATGTAAATCATACAGAAACAAAGTTGATATACTGACTGTGTCACTGTTACAACAATAAGTTTTTTATTTGTAGGTACTGCGGATGTGGTGTTTGAAAGAAGAGCGGATGCATTGAAGGCTATGAAGCAATACAATGGTGTACCTCTTGATGGCAGAGCAATGAATATACAATTGGCGACATCTGAAATCAACACATTTAGGAACGAAGACAGGGGCCGTCTTGGAGGCGGTGGCGGTGGTGGAGGTGGAGGTGGACCATCTAGGAGAAACACTAATAGAGGTATGTTAACACATTATGTACCAATAGAGGGCTCCTGCTCCTTTTAGCATTACATACCTATAGGGTAAAAAACAGGGACACTATCCATGAGACTTCGCTGTCTGTCTACCCTTCATGAGGCTTTATCTCAGGAATGTGATAGCTAGAGAGCTAGACAGGGTATTAAGGGGGTCCCATAGAACAAACTTGATTATTTTCTGGAACCCTTTGTGTGCTTGTCTGACTTGCACTTGGCCTGTTTTTTTTCTTCCCCATTCTGTAGGAAATTACTCTTGAGAGGTACTATCCCTGTAACAAATTTCAACCAGATTTATATAAGGTGTTAGAGTGTGAAAGAGTAATCACAAATTTTCACATCAATAATTATTATTACTTTGTGCTGTTTCATAGTTTATCCCAGATGTTACAGCCTTTTAGCCGGCTTCAGTACTTTATTAAAATGTCTACTTTATTAAAATGTCTACTGTCTAAAATGTCTACAGTACCAAATTGACCATAATGTGGCTGATCTTATATCAACAGATTGCAATAATTTTTATTTATTTGTTGCAGCAGTGGGCGGCAGGAATCCTGGTGGACCACGTGGGCGTGACAACCCTAGGCGTGGTGCACCAGCTGCCCGAGGCGCGGGTCGTGGCAAACGTCCTGTGCCTACTGCAGAACAGTTGGATGCTGAATTGGATGCCTATGTAAAAGAAATTAAGTGAACAGTGAAAATAACGAGTTGTGCAAAAGACACTACCTAAATAAGTATAGAATTTAATTAATAGGACATTCAAAATTGACATGACCCAATGGTTATCATTGATAAACATTGGTTTGAAATTGCCATTGCTACAAGAATTGTGGTTTTGATGCATGTGAATTGATTCAATAAACTAAGTTTTGGTACCACTGAACTATCATTGTAGCCTTTTTATTTATTTATTTTCCATTTGAAATGTAATGCTATTGTTTTTTACTGTATTACATTATGTAACTGTATTACTCTGTGAATAACTTAATGTAGGTTTCAGTTGGTTAAAGTGCTTCCTTGCTATTATCACATATTGCATTCACCATTTATGATTATTTTGTTGCAATAGGCTTGTGTCCTAAATTTCAAAAATCGTTTATTTTGTAGCTTTATATCTACATGATCACAAAAATGTAATATTTTGATTTTAAACAATCATTTACATAGTTTATTTTGTGATTTAAAAAATGAATTTCAATTTGTATCGAAAACGCTCATGGCGCCTTTTGTGACGTCACTTGATGCCAAACAAAAGTAGTAGTGGTTTTATTTATCCATTTTCGAATAGGCTAAGGCAATTTGAGCCATACAGCCAAGTCTTGTATATTTATTATCTCTTTGTTTTGCTTTAAAAAGTCACAGTCCTCGTCCTCTAAGTCCAGTCAAAGTCAAGTACATCATCCCTAAGTCAATGTCAGTCTTCCTTCAGAAAAGCGGTGGATAAATGTCTGAAAGTTTCTTAGGATTTTTGTCACTGCAAAGTTGCGATTCACTGCGTTTTATCACTTCCCAACACTAGTGCACGTTGTCAAACGTTTATGTTTAAGAATCCACCATTGATACACACAAAACACTCGAAATTACACTAATTTTGCAAATTTACAAAACGACGCGATACGATTCCTTCCAGTTCCCGCCAAAGAATCTCGCCAAACAAAACAAAAAGAAAATGTGTATTTTTTTAAGTGCCCTTTCAATGATTTGTTTTGAGATTAAAAGTTATACTACAAAAAAGAAACGTTTAGGGGTTTTAATCGATATTTAGGGAAATCTGGGGAATTTGAAGTTGGTTTTTAGAGGAATATTCGGTAGGAGTTGGCATCACTTTGGCATATGGTCTAAGTAACCAAAGCCAGTATAAATTAATTTGAAAAAAAAAATTCCATTGACGTCACTGTTTGACATTCGTCTGCTTTGCCAGAGTGTGTCAAACGTCAAAAAGCATACTGTGACGTCACGCCATCTGATAGAGGTGTTTGATGTCACGTGACTGATTGCCTATTTTTTCCAATCTTATTTTCTAAAAATAATAGTAATACTTAATTTGTGCACCAATTTATATTACTTTTTGTTATTTATATATCGGACATAGTCGTTAGAAACACACATCGATCAGATTTATTCTTAGTGGACACAAGCCTATTGTCAGTTACTAAAGTTGATCTCGCGCCCAAAAATGGCTTATTCACTGATTGTCGTTTTCGCTTATTGTCTCTTTAGGTGACTATCTCGTCTCTTTCGCAAAAAGTCGCAAAAGCAAGTTTATAAATTCAGCATCACTGCTAAAACACTTTATTGCAAAATGTCTATGAACGTCATGATGGCGGGACCCCGCCAGATTTTGTGAATATCATGCAATAAGGATTTAATACACTTTCTCTACTATTTCATACTTTCATAGTAAAATTCTACACCCATAAAATTACTAAATATCCTACAAAGAAAGTGGTCCCGCTATTTTGACGTCATAATGGCGGGACCACTATTAAATTAAAGAAAAAACATGACGTGATCTTAAACTAATCATACCAAATTTTAATACGATATAGTACAACTACTTAAGAATCATTGTTATACATAAAAAACTGTAATTTCAGTAGAAAACACGTTTATTATGTTTACATTAGAAAAGCGCCTAAAGAAAAAGTATCAAAGCCAATTAACATAAGTATTATGTTTTGCTCTTGCAATTTGTACAGGCGTTATGTTTCTTACGGATTTATTTTGTAAGGGTTAGTTTTCTATTGAAATTGCAGTTATATAAGTATAACAATGATTCTTAAGTAGTTGTACTAAATCGTATTAAAATTTGGTGAGGTTAGTTTTAAGATCATGTCATGTTTTTTCTTTAATTTAATAGTGGTCCCGCCATTATGACGTCAAAATAGCGGTACCACTATCTTTGTAGGATATTTAGTAATTTTATGGGTGTAGAATTTTACTATGAAAGTATGAAATAGTAGAGAAAGTGTATTAAATCCTTATTGCATGATATTCACAAAATCTGGCGGGGTCCCGCCATCATGACGTTCATAAATGTCTACTGTTCCGAAAATATTTCTTTCACTGATTGTAGCTTTAGCTGTTAGCTGAATGTCTCTTTCGCGAATTGTAGCTTTCACTGAAAGTCGCGATGAAAATACCTGGCTTCTAATAATTAAAATGCATCAAAATTGGTTTAGTTAGTTAGCTTGTTGTGGCTAAACCAATTTTGATCCATTTTTATACTAGAACGCCGGTGATTTTGCAGTTCAGCATACAGTTGAGTTACTATCGCGATTTTTTGCGAAAGAGACATGACAATCAACGAAAAAGACATTCAGCTAAAGTGACAAGACCTCCCTCATACTCCCAGGGTTTTTTGCTTATAGTGCAAATTTTGCGTTTTGCACATTCTGCTCCGAAGGGGTTTAAACATACTGGGACCACTGATAAAACTTGGTCAGTTGCCTATAGGTTGTACTGCAAGAGCCCACAACCAGTTCGATCGTCGAAATTAGTCTCAACAATTTAGACGAAAATTGTTGACGCGGTCCGATCGTCGAACTACTAGTCTGTTGGAATAAAGGCAATTTAGATCAAATCTTGGATTGTTTGTTTTATACTACTAAGGTGGCAGACAAACTTACGGCCCACCTGATGGTTGGTTACCTATGGATGTTTGCAACACCAGAGACGCTGCACACGCGATGATAAACCACTGTTGAACAAGCCGCCAAGGAACATATACTTCTAACTGGAATGCTTACGTTATTACAGGTCAGTGGCTTACGTGCACATCAAAAGCGTTCCGGAAAAGGAAAGCTATAGAAGGGGATGCTATCTCTTTCTACTAATGTGTCCATGCAGACGCTTCAGCTAGTGAGACAATATTTTTCTTATTAAGTTGAAAGACATAGGTACACAATAATAAAATAAATTATATCTATGGAACTTACAGTTATGTATGTTTTAATTAGGTCTTGCAGAAGACAATTTAATAATTTGACGAATTGAATGACTTGTAATAATTGACGTGAAATTTTTAAAATTAATGAATAAGGTACTAGATCAGTTATTACTAAACTGACCATTTATTTTTGATCTCAAAACGGGACAATTTTTATACCCCAGTTAGCAGGTTAACAATTAAAATAAACATAACGTCGAGTCGGATTTGCGCACAAAGATTCCGTACCAAAAAACGGCAAAAAAGAAAAACTGTTCTATTGGAGCCCCCGCCCTCCCCCTTTTTATACCACTAAGATGGCAGACAAGCATACGGCCCAATAGATGAACTGGTGGTCACCGCAGCCTATGGACGTATACAAAACCGGAGGCGCTACACTAGCGCTGCCGACCCTGTAAAAACCTTCTTCTAAGACCCCTTTTCAAGAACCCCATACTGTAGGAGTTTGGGAAAACCGAGGCCGGGAGATCATTCCACAATCTAAGCGTGCGCGGGAGAAAGCCCCTATTGGATCTAACCGTGCTCGAACGCTCCGGACGCAAAGTTATTGAACATCCTGTCTATGGCGAGCGGTGCGATGGTAGAAAGTAGTCGGGGGGCATCATATCAAATAATTCTTCAGAGCACAAACCATTGTACAGGCGGTAGAACACGCACATAGTCAGTCTCTCCTGTCGCAAAGAGGTTCCACACCACCTGCAAGCATAGGACCGTTGACAACTCTCATGGCTTGCTGTTGCACTGAGTCGACCAGTTGAAGCTGATATTCAGGTGCCCCCAACCAAAGGTGACAGCAGTACTCCATGTGCGGCCGCACTTGCGGCTTAGAGAGTACCTAGCAGTATTTGCGCCGCAGTAAAATTGAGCTGTTGAACACACAGAGCTTCCTGGACGCCAGTCTGGCCTTGTTCTCCAAATGACTTAAGAACTGAACGTCACTGGAGATGTCAACACCAAGGATACCTCTATACTGTCAGAGATGGGGAGAGATGTGCTTGAAATTGTGGCGCTACAGTAAATCGGCTTTTTTTGCGGTGAATACACAAACTTGTGTCTTGGTAGGGATGAATTGAACAAGATTTTGTTGACCCCAATCGGAGACTCTGGTGAGAGTACTCTCGATTTCAGACACAAGTTTTTCATGGCTTTCTTCCACTGCAGCTCGAGAGATACCGGGACGCCCGTATTGTCGTCCGTATAACAATGAATGCCGTTAATAGACAACATGTCATTGATATGCAGCAGAAACAGAGTACCGGACAAACAGTCAAAACAGCTGCCGTCAACGACGGCCTTGATGCTTCTACCAGCCAGAAAGCTGGACATCCCACCCCATAAACTCTCGGGCAGTCCATAGGAGGGCAAATTCGGAAGAAGACCACGGTGCCAGATCTGGTCAAAGGCCTTAGAGATGTCGAGTACTCACTGCTAGAGCCTCGCCCTTACTCTCGATAGCCCAGCCGTGTGTGAGGCACACAAGGAGATCGTCAGTCGAGCGACCGTGACAGAAACCGTACTGCCGGTCACTGAGCAGGCCGTGTTCCTCAAGATACAAGTATTGTTGACACGCTCTATCACCTTTGATAAAAGGGACGAAGTGACGGCTATGGGCATGTAATTGGCCGGGTCGGTCCTGTCACCCTTCTTGGGCATAGGATGCAAGTACCACAGACTTACAATAAGTAGCAGACAAAGCATTAGAGATTGAAAAGTACGCCAAAACTAACACATATAAAAACCACACACACTAACGCAACTACAGGGAAGGAGTTAGCCGCCTAGTTCAATAAGATTTATTTTAATGAAATAAGAGTATCTTAAAATACCTCTTTAAGGTTCCGTAGCCAAATGGCAAAAAACGGAACCCTTATAGATTCGTCATGTCTGTCTGTCTGTCCGTCCGAATGTCACAACCACTTTTCTCCGAAACTATAAGACCTATGCACTTGAAACTTGGTAAGTAGATGTATTCTGTGAACCGCATTAAGATTTTTAAATATAACTAGAAAAAAGCAGTAAATTTTGGGGGTCCCCATACTCAGAACTGAAACGAAAAGATTTTTTTTCATCAAACCCATACGTGTGGGGTATCCATAGATAGGTCTTCAAAAATGCTATTGAGGCTAAAGCACCTTTAGAAAAAAATGATGTTAAGAAAAAAATGATGTTACAAAACATCATTTTTTACTAAAGGTGGGAGCACCTTTAGAAAAAAATCACCGGGAGCATTCGCGCGTAATGTAATGTTACGAGTCGAGAATTACAGCCAGTGTGGGAAGTGAACCGAGCATTGCAATGCGCACCTTGTAATGATACAAGACGAGGTTACAGCAGTGAGGCAGGTGATCCGAGCATTGCAATGCGCGCCTTGTAATGATACAATGTGTAACGTTTTGATCCAACTCGTAACATCAATGCTTTTTTTTTGTTGCGGCTGGCCGGCCGCACACTGGTCCGGATTATAAATAGGTGGCCATACGATCTAAGATGTCAAACGCTTTTGGGAAAAAAATAGTAGTACGGGTACGAATTTCAGGTTAATTTTGCAATCCAATATGGCCGCCGCGCCACCATTGTAAAATTTCATGTTGGATATCGTTTATGGGGTTTTTTGGTATGCTGAGTACGAATTTCAGGTTAATTTTGCAATCCAATATGGCCACCGCGCCACCGTTGTAAAATTTCATGTTGCATATCATATAGGGGGTTTTTTGGTATGCTGAGTACGAATCTCATGATAATTTTGCAATCCAATATGGCCGCCGCGCCGAAATCACAAGATTTTCGTGATGGGTATCGTTTAAGGGGTTTTTTGGTATGCTGAGTACGAATCACATGATAATTTTGCAATCCAATATGGCGGCCGCGCCGAAATCACAAAATTTCATAATGGGTATCGTCTAAGGGGTTTTTTTGTATGCTGAGTACGAATCACATGATAGTTTTGAAATCCAATATGGCCGCCACGCCGAAATCACAAAATTTCATGATGGATATCGTATAAGGGGTTTTTTGGTATGCCGAGTACGAACTTTAGGTTAATTTATCAATCCAAGATGGCTGTCGCGCCAGCGTTGCAAAATTTCATGTTGCATATCGTAGCAGGGGTTTTTTGGTATGCTGAATACGAACTTTAGGTCAATTTTGCAATCCAAGATGGCCGCCGAACCACCGTTGTAAAATTTCATTTTGGATATCGTGAAAGGGGTTTTTTGGTATATCACTGACAGAAATCTCGCAACAGTGGCGCGGTGGCCATATTGGATTGCAAAATTATCATGAGATTCGTACTCAGCGTACCAAAATCCCCCTTAAACAATACCCATCATGAAATTTTGTGATTTCGGCGCAGCGGCCATAATTGATTACAAAATTATCATGTGATTCGTACTCAGCATACCAAAAAACCCCTTAGACGATACCCATCATGAAATTTTGTGATTTCGGCGCGGCGCCCATATTGGATTGCAAAATTATCACGTGATTCGTACTCAGCATACCAAGAAACCCCTTAAGCATACCCATCATGAAATTTTGTGATTTCGGCGCGGCGGCCATATTGGATATCAAAATTATCATGAGATTCGTACTCACCATACTAAAAAACCCCTTAAACGATACCCATCACGAAAATTTTGTGATTTCGGCGCGGCGCCCATATTGAATTGCAAAATTATCACGTGATTCGTACTCAGCATACCAAGAAACCCCTTAAGCAATACCCATCATGAAATTTTGTGATTTCGGCGCGGCGGCCATATTGGATTGCAAAATTATCATGAGATTCGTACTCAGCGTACCAAAATCCCCTTAAACGATACCCATCATGAAATTTTGTGATTTCGACGCGGCGGCCATATTGGATTGCAAAATTATCTCTTAGTCTTTCTGTTCCCGGTTTCCATTTCGGTCTATGATCCGATTCAAAATCGCAATAAAAACCATTTCTGCTAATAGTTTTTCACCAATTTTTTTAAAACCTTCTCCTGACAGAAACAAACACAACAAAAAAGAATTAGCGAAATCGGTCCAGCATTTCACGCGTGATGCCGTGACCACGGAAATCGGGCTTCATTTTTATATATTGTACTAGCGGACGTCACGCGGTTTCACCCGCGTAGTTCCCGTTCCCGTGGGAATACGGGAATAAAATATAGCCTATGTTACCCGCAAAAAGTGTAGCTTCCCAACAGTGAAAGAATTTTTCAAATCGGACGAGTAGTTCCGGAGCCTATTCGTTACAAACAAACAAAAAAACAAATCTTTCCTCTTTATAATATTAGTATAGATACTCAATATCATCGAAGATTACAGGCATTATATTAAAATGCAATTCTGAACTAATTAAATGCTGAATCACAGTTTGCCACACTTATTTTTATGTTAGCATTAAATTTAATCTTGAAAAGAAGTGCCTGAGTTTGGCCCCTACATTAATGAGAGGTATCTAATACGTCAAACTGCAGCATCGGCAGCTTAAACCTTTCAAAAACCAGGCGGACGTCATTTTTTTTAACATGTCATGTACAAGGAACTTATACTTCTAACTGGAATGCTTACGAAATCACAAAAACAAATTTAAATTGAACTTTATTTTCAACGTCATTCGGCTTATATTGCATTACTTCATGTCAGAGGTAAAAAACGTTCCCGAGCAGGACAACGACTTAAGGGGATTCTTCTCTTTCTTGCAACGCAGTATGTTGTAAGTGGTAATAAAAAGAAACAGACGGTAGTTTTTATGACCAGTAGTAGACCAGATCAGAGGTAACAGTTTTCATACGTGCTGGTCAATACGCGTTAATGTTTATTATAATAATTAATGTTTTAACTTCAAAATTCTATTATTTCAATATTTCATACATTATTGGTGTTACTTAAAATAAATTTATTTGAAAAATAATAACTATTGGTAGTAACTCATAAATTACGCATGGCAACTCTGAAGATTCATTGTGGTGCCAACACGGTACGTTCTAGATCGGACTTACTTTTAATAAAATAAATATAAAATAAATATTTGTGGATGTAGCCCAAATTAACCTAAAACAAGCTTGTGCTATAGAATCTAGACGACTGATATACATACTTATATAATTCTAAATACATACATATTATACATAGAAAACACCCTAACTCCGAAACAAACATTTGTGGATCACACAAACATTTGTACCGACCCAGGAATCGAACCCAGGACCTCCAGCGCTAATGAACAAGTATTAAATTACTAGGAAATTAGATTGATGTGAGATTTTTGTGTAGGTAGAATGAAATTTCTCTTTCCCAATATTCTTACCGAAAGCAAAAAGGGGATAGATACTTCGGTAAAAATATATACATATACCTATTTGATTGTATGATACGATAGTTGGTTTTATGTAGATTCCATCCCCTCTTTCCTTTGTGTATGAAAAGCATAGGCCGACATCCTACAACCCTGGCTGCGTACCTAATATTTAATACGTAAGAATCTAAACAAAAGTATAAGTTTGGTTTCCGACTTTTTGATAATGATAAATAAGACGTTCGGCCCCTCTCCCCTAAACCGTCATACGTAATTATACGTGCGGCACGCTATAATTTTTGACATATCAACTAAGTTACGATATTGACCGAGTAAAACGGTCTAGTCATTAGTAGTTGAGTTGATAAAGTAGTAGATATTAGGTGGTACTAAAAGGCCTTGTAAAAAAAGAGAGAGCAAGCAAGCTCTGCCAAATTCTCTTCGTACCTACTTAACGGCCATCATACCGAGCCGGTAGTGTAAGAATGGCTCCACATAGATAATAACTGATCTAGTACCTACCTTATTCATTAATTTTAAAAATTTCACGTCAATTATTACAAGTCATTCAATTCGTCAAATTATTAAATTGTCTTCTGTAAGACCTAATTAAAACATACATAACTGTAAGTTCCATAGATATCATTTATTTTATTATTGTGTACCTATGTCTTTCAACTTAATAAGAAAATATTGTCTCACTAGCTGAAGCGTCTGCATGGACACATTAGTAGAAAGAGATAGCATCCCCTTTTCTAGCTTTCCTTTTCCGGAACGCTTTTGATGTGCACGTGAGCATTCCAGTTAGAAGTATAAGTTCCTTGGTCATGTATAGTGTTGCTATACGTGTAGAAACGAGATAGCAGCATTCACTAACCCCTTAGAGCGAGCGGAATGGAAAGACCAACGCACACAAACATAATTAATGTTTCGTCTGCTACTTATTGTACGTCTGTGGCAAGTACGCGATCTTCCACGAAGAATTTTCCTTTAGCCCCTTTATGTCTGATTTTAGTACCAATTTTTTGCACTAGCAATCAATTAGCTTATGGCAGTCCACTCCTGGACGTAGGCCTCTCCCCCAATCTAATCAGTCCCAGCCTGCGACCTTTTCTAGATCGTCCGTCCATCTGGCGGAGGGGTCGTCCTACCCCACGTTTACCAAGCCGCGATCTATACTCAAGAACTTGTTAGCTCGATCGGCCATCGGTTGTTCTACATAATGTGGCTAGCTAATGACATGAAGTAATGCAATAAAAACCGAATGACGTTGAAGATAAAGTTCAATTTTAATTTGTTTTTGTGATTTCGTAAGCATTCCAGTTAGAAGTATAAGTTCCTTGCAAGCCGCTCAATGAGGATTTCAAGTTCAACGTAGCTTAACGATTGTCATGTTAACTGACACCGGAACCAACGGCCTAAATAAAATGTCACAACGTGGTCACGTGGCCGTGGTGGTCACCCTTCCAAGGACCGGCCATAGCCAAAGTTGCCTAGCAGTGATCGTTTACAGAACAATCGCCCGCGGGGTCCGGTACCACAAGCGCTTCATGATTCGATGTGTCACGATTGTCAGACCTTCGTCAATCAGTTCCAACTTTCAACGTAGCGAAAAGTTCTAAATCTATGGTTCCAACAATCGCGGTTTAGCCCACCAGCCATGATAGTATTTTTTTATACGTCTGTGGTATTTTATTAGTATTAAGGCCGCGGCCGCACTTGCGGTTTGCCGCGGCGTTTTGTAACCTCAAAATGTCAACCCTTGACTTTATTTCATTGATTTTGACATTTTGAGGTTAGAAACCACAAGTGCGGTCCCGGGCTTATTACCCCTTTGGATTAAGTGCGAGGCCGCATCTGCGTTTTTCCGCGGCGGTTTCTAACCTCAAAATGTCAAACCTTGACTTAATTTCATTGATTTTGACAGTTTGATGACACTTTGAGGTTAGAAACCGCCGCGGAAAGACGCAAGTGCGGCCTCGCGCTAAGGTCTATTTACATTATGTTATTCCACTGTGAATTCGCCTAAAGTATTTACACTACACTTTGACTGCCTCTGTGGCGCAGTCGGTAGTGATACCGCCTGCGGCGCTGGGGGTCGTGGGTTCGATTCCCACCGGAGACAAATATTTGTGTGACCCATAAATATTTGTCTCAAGAGTCTGGGTGTTTCTATGTATAATATGTATGTATTTAAAAAAAGTATATAAGTATTAATATCCGTGGTCTGATACCCATAACACAAGCAGGTTATTCCTAGCTTACTTTGGGATCAGATAGCGTTAAAAAAAAAAAAAAAATAGAAGCAGAATTTCACGCACTATTTATACGTATAGCATTTATTAAAAGAAAAGTTCCCTTTCTATAAGAACTACTATTTGTACGCTGCCATAACGCCCGCTCCGAATGTCATTGAAAAGTCTTGTTCAATATCTCTGTTCTTACAAGAGCAATCGTTATGAAATTTTGCATAGCGGGAGCAGTATTAACGCAGAGTTTTTGTGTGTAAACTCTGTTGCTTTACAATTAGCCGTTTTCGAGTACCGCCATGTGTACGCTAGCTTGATCGTGACGCCAGCGTACACAGTGAAAATGGTGTTTATTTCCTAAACTAAAGAGGAAGAGTTTTTTTTTATTTTTACACTAATTTGGCAGTATTTACACAGAGTTTAATGGCATAGTAACCAACTCGATACAGCTCTTGGGTACGCTAGCATAACGGACACATATTTTTCATGATAAATGAGTGTTTTGTATTTTACTAGGTACTCAAATTTAATTAGATAAATACATTTTTTTTATTATTTTTAATCATCATGTCTATTCCACAGCAAGCTCTAGCAAAGAACCACCGCTTTACTAGAGTGGAACTTGGTCCAAACTTGGACATAAATACGTTGCTGTGGAACTTGGTTCAAACTTGGACATAAATACGCTGCTGTTATTAAATATGGAAATGGAAACAAGATTTGGGAAATGGCCAAAGTAACCAAAGACAGTATAAATGGTTCCCAAACTTATTTTGTCTACTGCCCACTTTGAGAATAAATATTTTTTTTGCGCCCCCATTTTTTCACCTATTTAAAAACCACTATAACTTCAAATTAAATTAATTAATTAATGTGACCTATATAATATGTGATGTAGTGTAAAAAAAAAATGTATATTAACAGAGAATTAAAGACGAAACTTTTGTTGTCACAGCACTAAATCCACGTTCACACAAATATGACGATGGGAATGCTATCAAGAATCGTTGAACGATTGACCACAATCCAGGGTACAATTGAGGGATCGGTTTTTGAAGCCAAAATTCTTGGTAACCATTTTTGAACTTGATTTTTATTTCCTCGTTTGTTGTCAATTCTATAAGTTCTTCTTCCAGCTGAGGTGACATTGCTGTGTTGATTTTGAAAACGGATCCAACACCCAGTCTGGTATTTCCAAGTTCAAAATGTCCTGGTATCGTTCGGTGAAGTCAATGTGGAGGTTTTCCAAATGTTGGCAGTAGGCAAACAATTCGTCGTTACTGCATGATACTGATAAATTTGGAAAATTGTGAAACTCACGTCTGCCCAGATTCTTTTTGTGTAAAAGCAGTTTGGCTGCGAAAGCAACAACGACGTTTTTTGTTTTAATTAAATTTAGTTTATCGCCATGCAATTGGAGATTCATGTCGTTGAACAATTTATACAGGTCTGTCATGTAAGCTATATCATTCTTTGATGTTATGAGCTTGTCGTGCAATTCTGTATCTTTAGTTTCCAAGAACTCTATAACAGAGTCAAACAGGTTGTAAAATCGAGTCAGACAATTGCCTCTTGATAGCCAACGAACTTCAGTATGAAACAACAAACGGTTGAAATCCTCGTCATTAGTAACACAAAGCTGATGAAATAATCTATCACTCAAAGAGCTGTTGCGGATTTTATTGACTGCTTTGATGACATATTGCAGTGATTGAAATAGTTTTTCACTTAAGTTTCTAGCAACTAAATGTTGTCTATGAATAACGCAATGTACACCAAGGACATCTGGAATTTTATTTTTTAAGTACGCTATGAAGCCTTTATGGCACCCTGTCATAGCCGGAGCGCCATCCGTAGCAACTGAAATAATATTTTTCAAAGGAATCTCTTTCTCATCGCAAAACTTTTCCAATTTCTAGCAAATAATAGTTCTTCACATATTTTCTCATCTTTAATAAACCTCACGTAAGACAACAACAATGCTTCATTAGTTGGTAAAGTGGACTCATCGAGCTGAATTGAGAATTGACTTGTCCTCAGGTGATCGCACAATGATTCTTCAATGTTTTCAGCCATTTCATCAATTCGTCTTTGCACAGAATTATTACTCAAAGGAATTTTTCGGATAATATCTGCGGCCGGTTTATGAAGCACAGTAGTTATTACTTCATTTATTGCTGGCAATATTAACTCTTCTCCGATGTTATGTGGTTTGCCTTTTTGAGCAATTAACAAAGAGATATTGTACGAACATCTTGCTTAGCAGCCGCCGAAAATAGTTTTACTACACTAGGCTGAGTATTATGCTTCTTCTCTAGGTCTTGAAAATATGCTACATTCTTGTCTTTCTTATCTGGATGCATTTTATTCAAATGATCTTGCAGCCTTGAAGGCTTCATTGCTTCATTCGAAAATGTTTTTAGACATAGAAGACACAAAGGCGACGATCGGTTTGTGGGATTTTCAATAAATCCGAATTTAATATATTCCGCAGAGTATTGCCGTCTCTTCTTTTTTACTTCCGACATTGTTTTGCTTTGAGAAATACGTTCAACTTCGCGAGTAGAGGAGGCGTAAGTACTGCTCATCTATTGCGCGCGAGACCACAAATGAAAATAAAATAAATATTACATTGTTTATATAGGAATGCTTAAGCAGCACGCACCGACAGGAATAAAACAAACATGCATAAACTCGTTTATCTCATTCGACGCTCAATCGTACTCAACAAGTCCGAACAAGCATTCAATGAACCAGCCGACTGATACAGGAATGCACAATTCGGGTTATTTAACAAAAACTTGTTAAAACATGATAGACTTAAGCAACACGCACCGACAGGAATAAAACAAACATGCATAAACTCGTTTATCTCATTCGACGCTCAATCGTACTCAACAAGTCCGAACAAGCATTCAATGAACCAGCCGACTGATACAGGAATGCACAATTCGGGTTATTTAACAAAAACTTGTTTAAACATGATAGATATCTACGAGTGCTAATAACTATTAATTTTTTCTATATTAAATAAAATAGGACAGATATATGAACTACGCGAAGAGAAATATAGAACCGAGTTTGAGCAATCTTTTAATTCTTAAAATGTTGTGCATTAAATTTAATATTACTACTGTATAATCTAGATGTAAGTTCATAATGTAACAACTACTGGTTGTCCTAATAAATAAATAAATAAATAAATAAATAATTCATATTAGTTGATGTTCACAAGTTGTTGTTAAGAGTCGAGAGCTCTTGCAGTTGTTGTTTAAGAGGCCTCTTAGCTAAATAAAGTTACAAATCACCCCCCGCCCGCCCGCCTCTATACAACGCCCCCATTTTCTTCTGGGTCTCTTATCGCCCCCCTTGAGACCTGCAGCGCCCACAAGGGCGCGATATCGCTCACTTTGGGAAAGACTGTTATAAAATAATCAAAAAAGAATTAAAAAAAAACATTGCATGAGGAGTTTGCGCGTGAAATTGGAGACAAGCGGAAGCGGACTACTAGGAAGGGAAGGTACGTCGTAAAATTTTCGTAAACTTACTTAAGTCGTAAAATTAGTGTATTTCGAGTGTTTTATGAGTAAAAAGCAAAGTGGTGAATTTTTAAGCATAAAAGTTCGACAACGTGCAAGAGTGTTGGAAAGTGATAAAACGCAGTGAAACGTGACTTTTTCATTTCTCGACAAACTCCAGAGACATTCTAATAAAGTCCCACCGCTTACTAGAGAATACTGACTTTGACTAGGCTGTATGGCTCAAATTGTCTTTGCCTATCTGAAAATGGATAAATAAACTACTACTACTACTGACACTGACATTGGAATTTGCATTGCATTGCACATTGACAATTTGACATTGCATTGCATTGAGTGAGTGTTGACTTGTTGAGTGTTACATACATTACATTCTCTTTGGTATTGCGAGATTTGATCTGGTATTTATTTCAATAAATAGTAGTGGAGTTATATTAAACATGAATCAAGACATCAACGAAGATAATGAAAATCCGGGCCCCGTCGAAAATGCATGGGCTATGAAAATACCTAAATTCAAACCCGAAGATAACCCACATGGTCTTTTAGAAGAAAGTAAATTTGCAACATTATTTCCGAAATATAGAGAACAGTACTTGAAAGAATGTTGGCCCCTTGTGCAAAAAGTGTTGAAGGATCACTATTTACTTGCGGAACTAGATCTTATTGAAGGAAGCATAACCGTAAAGACCACTAGAAAAACATGGGATCCGTACATTATTATAAAAGCTAGAGACCTCATGAAGTTACTATCAAGAAGTGTTCCTTTTGAACAGGCTGTCCGTGTGCTTGAGGATGAAGTAGGTTGTGATATTATAAAAATAAACTCTTTCGTCAGAAAGAAGGAAACATTCAAGAAGAGGCGACAGCGATTAATTGGCCCCAATGGAGTGACTCTCAAGTCCATTGAATTATTAACTGAATGCTACATGTTGGTTCAAGGCAACACTGTGTCGGCTGTGGGGCCTTACAAGGGATTGCTTCAGGTTAGGAGAATAGTGGAAGATACTATGAAAAATATTCACCCTATGTACAACATCAAAAGCTTAATGATAAAACGAGAATTAATGAAAGATCCTCGATTAAAAAATGAAAGTTGGGATAGATTTCTGCCTACATTCAAAAGTAAAAATGTTCCTCGGAAAGTTCCTAAAAACAAGAATAAGAAGAAACCTTACACACCATTCCCTCCCCCTCAAACAGAGAGGAAAGTGGACAAGGAAATAATGAATGGAGATCATTTTATCCGAGAAGAAGAGAGAAAGGCTAAAATACACCACAACAAGCGAGAGAAGCAAACTCAAGCCAAAATTGCGAAGCAAGAGCTTAAAGAAAAAGATTATGTGCCGCCCCAAGAGTTGTCTGTCATACCACAGACTCCTAACCATGTAGAGTTTTCTGTTGATAACTTAAAACAGAAACTTAAAAAAAATAAATGTAAATAAGTAACAATAAAAAACAAGCAATAAAATGGTCTTAGTACACTTAGAATGTTAATTTTAATCCCATTAACATATAAAATAAATATAATTCATATTTAAGGAATAATATTGATATTATATACTTAGAAAGAACAGAGATTTAATTTTTGTTTGTTTGTAATGAATAGGCCCTGTAACACAGTATAAAGAGTACTAACCAGTATTGTAGCTCCCTACAAACGGACGAAGCGCAAGCTATACCTACGATTCTCGTTTTCGGCAGGCCTTTCAGCACGCTAGCAGGCGATTGTGCCGAGTAGACGAATGGACGGTGTGTCGTTTTTTAGATAGTAACCGCGCGTGTTTTATTTACTAAAAATATTTAATATGACAACTAGAGTGCTTGTTTTGGTTGCATGAATTCGTCAATACCCAGAGATAACGTTTTTTAGATGGAAACTCCGAAAGGTAAGACTATAAATTGATTTTACTTAAGTACTAATTGGTACTATACTACTACTAGTTGACTAAAGTTAAACAAAGTGATTGACACGAGTGAACTGGGTAGTTACATGAAGTAGTTTGTTGTTATTATGTTTGTGTTTAAAACTAGACTTGTGCTTGCTCAGTCAGTGAACGGTGCGATCCAATATAGTACAATATCCAAAAAAAACTAGTTCAGAACTCTAGTACGTGTAGGTAGTACATTTAGTTCCGTTGTCAGTTCGTAGTTATTTAATTGAGAGCAATGATTTAGGTATGTTTTAAGAGTATTCATTTCTTTGTGGATGACCGATGTTACAGTACACGCTAAGTGTACTGTAAGGACTTTGATTGACAGCATTTTTGTTACCTTTGATTTTTATTACACGCATAGAGACAAATATGAACTTCCAAAATTTAACACAACTTGACAATGTACGAAAAGTACTAGTGTACTAGAGACTGACTAGTACTTTCAAATCGAAAAATAGTTTTAATTTTGTAAATCAAAAATTTAACGCAATGATTATAAAGACTAGAATTCCGTGATTCTTCAGCCGTTGCGGGGATATTATATTATTACTCACAAAGTATTTTTTTGTTTAAATAAAAAAGGTACATATTTACTCGAAATTGAAGCCGGTTGTCAGTAAAACGACAATCCTTAATACAGATTGAAGGCCTTGTGGGCGGATTGAAAAAATTGAACTGCATTATGCTCACTATATATACGCGTACGTAAAACTATAAGGTAAAATGTGGCGTATACTATGCCTCTGCCTACACCTTCAGGGATAAAGGCGTGACTATATGAATGTATGTATGCACATATTTACAATCGCAATACTAAATAGAAAATCAAAGTAGGCACATATTATTAAAATGCTGTAGGTGGGCAGCCCTATCGCATGCTTACGTACCGCGCGGCTGTAGGCATTTATTTCTAAAACCCGGCCCAGTCAAACTACAGTATACAGTGCCTGTAACTTCTGAACAAATGTTTTAATTCTTTCACCAATGAAAAGCTACTTTATTAGTAACATAGGCCATTTAACATTACACTACAATCAATAGCGTTAGGAGTAGAGCAGTTCACTGTA
The DNA here is from genome assembly GCA_933228765.1 of Miltochrista miniata. Taxonomy (NCBI): domain Eukaryota; kingdom Metazoa; phylum Arthropoda; class Insecta; order Lepidoptera; family Erebidae; genus Miltochrista; species Miltochrista miniata. The sequence goes on along the minus strand of OW121757.1, from coordinate 15,011,919 downwards.
AATGGGCATGCATTAATGGGTTATATGTGCTACAGGGTATGTGACAGGTGAGCAATGTGGATGATAGATTGCTGCGAGATCCAGTTTTTGTATAGTTTGCAACTTCCTGCCCATTTGGGGGGAAGTATGCTATGTGTTATTCCAGATTATAATCTATCCATATACCAAATTACAGCCAAATCCGTTCAGCCGTTTTAGCAATGAAAGAGTAACTAACATCCAGTCACAAACTTTCGCATTAATAATATTAGCACAGTATAAAGAGAAAGAAAATCCACTGTACTAGCTTGTGTAGAGGTACTGTAATGTCATATTTCTCACCATTGACAAATTATCATAGGTACCATGACAGGGAAGGTCTCTAGTACATCTACTGGTGTAATATTTGGAACGGTCAGTATGTAATAATCAATACATATAATAAAATCGTAACAGGTCGCTGTCTGTACATGGAAGATAAATAAGAAAAAATATTATAGGGGGGCTTTATGAACGCAATAGAACCCAAAACAATGATTTATAGAATTTTTGTCTGTTTGTCCTATGTCTGTATATCTGTTTGTCTGTACGGTTGTGCACGCTAATCTCAGTAACCGCTCAACCGATTGCAATGCGGTTTTTTTATTGTGTTGAGGTTTGCTCCAGTTAACATTTAGCGTTTGTTTTATGTAAATCGGTTTAGAAATAAAAGAGTTATAACACTAAAGAGCTTAATGATTAAGTCTATTTTAAAACAATTCAGTCCACGCCTTCGGCGATGACTGAATTGTTTTAAATGATGTGTGTGATGATGTCTTAATCATTAAGCTCTCATATGATTAAGCAAACAGGACAGTTTCAGACGCTGCTTGATGACTCTGATGAAGAAATACCTTTCCTTTCATACACCTTATGTGACGTAAACGAAGTTGCGGGCTCAGCTAGTACATAATAATATACTAGCTGACCTGCGCAACTTCGTTTGCGGCACATGAAAATGAGAAAGAGAGAGGTATAGTATTATTATTTTGAGTAATATAATGTTTCCCGTCGCATTTACGTTGCGCCTGGCCCCGTCGCGTCGTAGGTATACATTAGAGCTGACCCGCACAACTTCTTTTGCGTCACATGAGCGAGAAAGAGAGACTAGAGAGAGGTGTAGTATAAATATTTAAGGTGACATAATGTTTCCCTTCGCATTTACTCCCGTGGCGTCGCTTAGGCTGAACGCAGACGAAGTCACGACAGACTATTTCTTTACGAGATAAATAAAGAGGCGCACACTTCGAACAAAACGTTTCTTAGACAAAGCTGTCTTTACCTACAAGGCGATAAGTCCGACTAACGATTGTCGGCTGCCCTTTTATATGCATGCGGGCGCGCACATCAAAGACGAACGAAACTGTCTAGCGGCGGGCCCCCCTCTCCTTTGGAAGTCCATTTTGATTCTGAACAAGTATTGACCAATAGACGCGGCGCGGACGGTGTTCGTGCGATGCGTATCGTAGACAAAACAGTTTTGTCTGAGGTGTGCGACGTGTTGTAGATAGAACAGTCACAGTATATATATGTATACAGTGGAACAGTTTCGTTTTAATTTTATAACAGACTTGTCTATGTGAGGAAAGTCTGTCTTAAAACTGTCGTGACTCAAATCTGCGCTCAGCCTTACATTCATTAGAGCTGACCCGCACAACTTCATTTGCTTTGCATCACATGAGAGTTTTTCACTCTCATGTGATGCAGAGGAGAGAGGTGTGGTATTAATTTGTAAAGTGATATAATGTTCCCGTCGCATTTACTTCCCCCCCGTCCTTTTTTTGGTAGGTACGGAACTCATGTGTGTTAGACTCGCATTTGGCCGGTTTTTATCGTTCAGTTGATTGGGTACGGTACCGCTGCTGCAGACCACGTTTACTCCCACTCTTTAAAACTTATTAAAAAGGGTTATTGTAAGTGAACCTTAGAACATAGGCATATGCTGTAGAGGACATTTTTTTATAACTTTTAAAGGGGTACATTGTTGTAATACATAATTTTCACGTAACTTAACAGTTTTCGAAAAATTATTGATTGCTGCTTCGCCCCTATTCGTCTTAGCGTGATGTTATATCGCCATTAGTCATTCTCAATAAATGGACAATTAAACTGTAAAATAATTTTCGAAATGCAACCAGTAGTTTTTGAGATCCTAGGACAAACAAACTCTTCAGTCTTATAATATTGTGAGCGAACCTTAAGAAACAGACAAATTATGTTATTGTGAGAGAACCTTAAAAAATAGACTTATGCTGCCGTGGACTTTTTTTTTAGAACTTTTTAAGAAAAACAATATTGTAATACACAATTTTTACGTATCTTTAACTATTTACGTATGCGTAGGTACGCCTCGGAAGCTCTCAGACGGTAAAAAATATTCCCCGTTTTCGAAAAATTATTGATTGCTGCTTCGCCCCTATTCGTCTTAGCGTGATGTTATATCGCCATTAGTCATTCTCAATAAATGGACAATTAAACTGTAAAATAATTTTCGAAATGCAACCAGTAGTTTCTGAGATCCTAGGACAAACAAACTCTTCAGTTTTATAATATTGTGAGCGAACCTTAAGAAACAGACAAATTATGTTATTGTGAGAGAACCTAAGATAGACTTATGCTGCCGTGGACTTTTTTTTAGAACTTTTTAAGAAAAACAATATTTTATAATAGATTGTAATACACAATTTTTACGTATCTTTAACTATTTACGCAGCGTACGCCTCGGAAGCTCTCAGACGGTAAAAAATATTCCCCGTTTTCGAAAAATTATTGCTTGCTGCTTGGCCCCTATTCGTTTTAGCGTGATGTTATATGGCCTATAGCCATCCTTAATAAATGAACTATCAATCTGTAAAAGAATTTTTGAAATCCAACCAGGGAACATGGGCATCAGTGGATCACGGGGAACAGTGGATCATTTGTTATAACTTTGTGCCTATGGCACTCACACATTTACACTTCGGGTCAGCGCACATCCTCCCACACCCCGGACTACCCGACAGTGTGACCATTTGTGGCAGATTTCTGCCATTTTGGCAGATTTTGCTTCTAAATTTTGTCTGTGGCAGATCATGCTGACGATTTACTAAAGTGGCAGATTTCGGCAGATTTAAAATATTTTAAGAAAATTCACATTACCTTATATAATTTTTCAATGAATTCATCTTTTTTTAAAAGTAATAACATCAGGTTTCATATAAAATTAGATTACACATTATTTTATCAAACTGAAAACTTCTATTTCATGGCCAAATTATACGGGAATTTTCCCGCTTTTACTGTTTATAAACAAATGAATCTTATGATTATGAACTTGTAATCAAACCGAAATAGAGTTCATATTCTTTATTGATTTGGTGTCCAATCAACTTTCAATTTTATTTCTTTCTCTTTTGATGTGTATCGTGTGCGGTTCTGTGTAACGAATTATTAACATTAATTAACTATTTCATTATATTATTATTTTATTATAAAGTAAAAAAGAGAACTTGGCCCAGACGGGACTTGAACCCGCAACCTTTGCCTAATCCAGGGCAAAGCTCTAACTAATTGAGCTACGGGAGCCGTACCGATACAAGTTGAAATTCTCCACCAAAATGTTGAAGGCCTGATTGGTGGAAAAGAATTGGAATTGGAATTGTACATGGACTTGAATGGCATTGATATTTTTTGTGTAACAGAACATTGGTTAAGGCCTTATCCAGTCATGTTCAATTTCAAAAATCACCGGGTTGCTAGCTCGTTCTGTAGAATAAAATATAAACGGGGAGGCTCTTTAATTATTATTAATAAGTCAATAAAGTGTAAAGAACGTAAAGACATAGTAGACCTCTCTGTTGAACGAGTTATTGAGATAGCCAGTATAGAGTTTGAGCGGTTCATTGTACTAAGCGTATACAGTCCCCCGGATGCTCCATATGCACAGTTCGAAGAGAAACTTGAAGAAGCATTGTTTAAATGCCAAAGTACAAAAAAAACCGTCCTATTTTGTGGGGACTTCAATGTAGACATTTTAGAAACTGCACGGGAACCTTTACAGAGAGAGAAAATGTTAAATTTGTTCAAGTCATTTGGTTTGTATAATATATTTTTGGAACCTACTCGTATAACTGCAACTAGTGCTACTTGTATTGATAATATTTTTACTAATATAAATCCCATTAAAAAATGTATAGTGGACCCTGTAAAATCAGATCATCGTGGCCAGTCTGTTTCTTATCTGAGAAATAGTAGGGAAACTAAGAAGATTATTAGTTTTGTCCCAGTTAACACACATCGCTTGGAAACCTTTAGAAGAAACTTAGTCAAGAAAATAACAGAATTGCCTGATTACATTAGCGTAGAAGAATCCTACTCTGATTTATTTAATTTGATACATACTGTGTTTGGGAAAATCTTTACCCCGAAAACATTATCAATCGGAGGCAGTTCTGCTTTCAGTGACTGGGCTACACCCGGAATTTATAAAAGTCGCCATAAACTATATGAACTGTATTCTGAAAAATCATATAATTTCAACCCAGAGTTTCAGCAATATGTTAAGAAATACTCAAAGATATTTAAGCAAGCCTGTACCTTAGCCAAGTCTAATTTCATTAGAAATAAAATTTATGATTCTGCGAATGTAATTAAAACTACTTGGAACATTATCAATGCGGAATGTGGTAGGTGTACAACGAATGAAAGAAAGTTTCATTTAAATATAAACAATCGCCACGTATCGGGGGATTTGGAAGTGGCGACCGAGTTTGAAAAATTTTTTCAGTAATGTTCCACTAAAGAGATAACTGACACTCTCCAGTCGTCTTCCACCTCCGCCGAGCTATTATTAGCAGAATCTGTAGCTGCCTGTGAAGGCGCGTTCGAATTCACCGTTGTCAACTGCAACGACATCATAAAAGCTTTTAGATCTATTAATGTTAAAAAAACCGCTGACCTTTGGGGGTTATCAGTAAAATCCATATCAAGTATTATAGATGTCATTGCCCCCCACTTGGCAACTGTGTTTAACGATTGCGTCTCTAGTGGTGTATTTCCTGATTTGATGAAACACAGTAAAGTTATACCACTATTCAAGGCTGGCACCGCTTCAGATCCGGGTAATTTCAGACCTATCTCGGTGTTGCCGACCTTGAGCAAGATATTTGAAAAATTGATACTAGAGCAGATGCTGATCTTTTTTAACAGTCACAAATTATTTCATGAGAAACAATTTGGCTTCACTAAAGGACGTTCTACTACCGATGCTGGTGTAGAGTTATTGAAATGTATTTATGACGCCTGGGAGGATAAACAGGATGCAATTGGTGTGTTTTGTGATCTGTCTAAGGCATTTGATTGCGTCCAACATAAAACATTAATCAGGAAATTACACCATTATGGCATAAGAAACAAGGCTCTCGACCTTCTGACTTCATATTTGAACAATAGAATTCAGCGGGTCGATGTTAATGGTGCACGCTCAGAGGGATCTGTAGTTACTATGGGCGTCCCGCAGGGTTCAATACTCGGACCATTTTTATTCCTTATATATTTTAATGACTTACCCTTTTACGTGGGGGACAACAACAGGATTGTTTTGTTTGCAGATGATACTTCTTTGATTTTCAAAGTAAAAAGACAAATAGATAACTATGACGATGTCAACAACGCAATCTTGAAAGTGGTTCATTGGTTTAACACTAACAATCTTAAACTAAATGATAATAAAACTAAATGTATTAAATTTACCTTGCCTAATGTAGCACAGTCAGAAACCAATGTTCAACTTAATGGTCGAGAGTTGGAACTTGTGGAACAAACCACATTCCTAGGGTTAACGGTTGATGCTGGTTTACAATGGGGTCCACATATTGTAAAACTAGCTAGTAGATTAAGTTCAGCAGCATTTGCTGTACAAAAAATAAGGCACTTGACTGATGTAGATACGGCTAGAATAGTTTATTTCAGTTACTTTCACAGTATAATGTCTTATGGTATTCTACTGTGGGGCAATGCTGCAGATATAAATAAAATTTTTATTTTACAAAAGCGGGCCATAAGAGCTATATATAGACTAGGTCCAAGGGTCTCTCTGCGCGAAAAATTCAAAGAGGTTAATATTCTTACTGTAGCATCACAATATATTTTTGAAAACCTTATGTATGTACAAAGAAATCTACATAGTTTCGCTAAGTTAAGTGATAGACACAATGTCAACACTAGAAATAAAAATAACCTTGCTGTTTTTCATAGCAGATTGCACAAAACCAGCAATTCTTTCATGGGTAACTGTATACGCTTTTACAACAGGCTTCCAGACGAAATTAAAAGTATGTCCCTTAATAAGTTTAAAAGATCTGTTAAAAGTAAATTGAACTGCAGGGGCTACTATACAATCAATGATTATTTGTTGGATAAGGAAGCCTGGAAATGACCTGCTCTGCTGGATTCTCAAAAAAATTGTTAAAATGCCTAGTTTTTAGATTCTTTAAAATTGTAAATAGAGCAAAAAAAGAACAACCCGCTGAGTTTCTTGCCAGTTCTTCTCAGGTGGGTCGCGTTGTGAACTGGTGGTAGAGTTTTTGTTTTGTATTCTGGACGTTTTGCAAGCGCATCTGTATAATGCCTATGTGAAATAAATATATTTTTGATTTTGATTTTTTTTGATCCACCTTATTGTAACCGCCATTTAAGATTTTGTGAAAAAATTTGCATACTAATTGTTTTGTTTAGTATAGGAGTTTGGGTTTGACTTTGTTTAGTATAGGATTTGTTTTGTATAGGAGGAACAAAAAGTCGAATATTTTTAAATATAATATATTTAATTAATCAAATTATGAACCATTGTTTTCTATGCATTTTTGCCATCTCATAGGTAGTTCATTGATCCCTTTACTAAAAAAACCAGTCGGACGGGAATCAATAAAATCTGTGAAGGCGACTTGGACTGCCCCATCAGAGTTGAATTTTTTCCCTTGCAAGAAGTTGTCCAAATTTCGAAAAAAAATGGTAATCTGTTGGAGCAAGATCCGGGGAGTACGGAGGATGTTTTAGACATTCCAATTGAAGCTCTTCTAATTTGGTAGCCGTCTGTTGTGCAGTGTGTGGTCTAGCGTTGTCGTGAAGCAGCAGTGGCGTGGAGCGATTGACCAGCCTAGGTTGTTTAGCCGCTAGCTTTTCCATCATGGTTTGCAATTGCTGACAATAGACATCAGCCGTAATAGACTGGCCAGATTTGAGAAAACTGTAATGAACAAAACCGGCACTAGTCCACCACCAAACGCTTACAAGTAACTTTTTTGGGGTTAATTTTCGCTTGGGGCAGGATTTGGCTGGCTGGCCAGGATCCAACCATTGCGCTGAGCGCTTTCGATTATCGTAAAGAATCCATTTTTCGTCACAGGTAATGATTCGGTTTAAAATACCTTCATTATTGTGCCGGTTCAGTAATGTAACGCAGCAGTCGACGCGCTTTTGCCGGTTTGCTTCAGTCAATTCGTGAGGTACCCACCTTTCAAGCTTTTTAATCTTCCCAATTTGCTTCAAGTGAATTAAAACAGTTTTATCACTAACACCGCAGCCTGCAGCTAACTCGGACGTGGTTTGCGATGGATCCGCTTCCACAATAGCCTTCAATACTTCATTATCAACTTGAGTCTCAGGCCGTCCACGGGGCTTGTTCTGCAGGTCGACATTTCCTGAACGAAAACGTTGGAACCAAAAACGAACTGTGTTTTCTTTTGCAACATGACCGCCATACACATCATTCACCCTTCTAGTCGTTTCCGCAGCACTAGTGCCACGGCGGAACTCGTACTCGTAAATAATGCGATATTTTAAGTTTTCCATTTTGTAAAATGAGTGACGCAAACAGAAAAAAACAGAAGAAAAAAACAAATGAATGACGGTCATCGAAGGATAAATACATGAGTAAATAGCTGGGAAAATTTGAATTTGGAATTCCTTACCAAAGAGGAGAAAATCGTAATTAAAGTGGCCAGTACGAAAAACGCCAATTTGATGTGTAAGCACCTTAGACCATATAACACGGGACTAGCCTTTGCGAACCACCGCATACAAAAATATTCTGCCAGTTTTCATACAAGTGAAGGGGGAAACACAAAGACATATAAAATTTCATTGCATTTAAAAATGTATTAATCGACAAACGCGTAATGGCTGTTGTGTGTTAATTGTTATTGTACAGTCAACTACAATGTAATGTACTAGTTTAATCATATAAAATGATGTACTGATGTACAGGCTTTTCATAAAGCCAAAAGACCAAATGGTCATGTGCAATGGCAGAAAACAATGCTTAAGTAAGGCGCATCCTGTGGTTAGATGATCTAAGGTAAGCACCTAATATTTTATCTATTAATTAACTAATCTAAAATTTCAATGAATTCATCTTATTAAAAGTATTACATCAGGTTTTACATAAAAATATGAAACCTGATGTAATTACGTTAACTTTAAACTTAGCATATATTTTTCCAACGTAGTAGCCGAAAACAACATTCAAAAAGTTGATGTCAAACTTCGACAAATTAAATTTAATTAAAATGTAAGAAACTTGTTAGAGTCAGGTGGAAATAGCCACCACCAGCACCATTTTGAGTGTAGACCAATTTTGGGGAGCGATTGGAAAATTTCTGAACGCGAATGGGGCTACAAAATATTCAAACATAACGAATATCGCGTAAGCGTTAATATGTTTGCGGATGTCCAACGCTTCGTGCGAAAGAATATTCTCTCAGGTGAATTACATATTTTTGGCAGTTTTGGCTACAAGTGTGGCAGATTTTGGCAGATTTTTTGCCCAGTCTGTGGCAGATTCGCCATTTCTGATATGGTCACACTGCTACCCGACTAGTCGCGGCCACAGAGTCACAACGGAAGGCCGCGCGACAGCGCATCGGTCCGTAGGCACGTACGAAAAAAATAATTAACGTATTATTGGAAATTGTTTTGCTACAAAGTTTTTTAGATATTTCAATGTCTTTGTATATTTTCTTTTAGTGTGTGTGTCTCAGTGTCTAAAACTGTATTATACTGTGCTGTAAAGGCTAATTATATTTAAATAAAAATATTATTGCTGTTATTGGTAAATGGGTTACAGACTTACAGTGAATCATACTCCAATGGGGTTCATCGGATCGTGATCCACTGTTACCCGAAGGGATTAGAATTTTATATGATCCTTTTTTACGGGTTAATATGCCCCGTAATCGTCAAAGAAAAACGCAGCTAGGCGGTCCCAGATCCACCAGGAAACCGTGGAGACCTGGAAGGTGCGACTTGAGCAACCAACGGGGGAATTCGCCACGATCGCGGCGGTCAGACCGGTCATGGAAGAGTGGCTGGAGAGGAGCCATGATGCTCTCTCCTACCGGTTGTCACAGATGCTTACCGGGCACGGGAGCTGCGGTAAGTATCTTGGCGAATACACCGGGAAACCTCGGCCGAGTGCCAGCACTGTGGAGAGCGCAGCGAGGACACAGCGCTCCACACACTGGTGGAGTGCATGGCGTGGTCAGGTCCTCGTGGCAGATCTGGACGGGGGCATTCTCTCGCTGGAGACCATGGTGCGAGCCATGATGCCCCTCCTAAGAAGCTGGATAGCACCCGCTATATGAGGCTGCAGTGGTAGCCGTAAAAGGTCTGTTGGGTGTCCTGGTGTATCCTTCCGAGGGCTTACCCGGGGCTCCCAAACGTGTTAGGTGGGATACGTGTATTTTTTAGTTGGTAGGAGGCCGGCATAGCATCCATGTAGGTCCTACATGGCTACGACTATGGCCTCTGTATATAAGAACGGTGGGCAGCCCCCTCACCGTCCTCAGGCCCCCGGTCATGAAGGCCGATAGTCTTGGACAAAAACACGTCGGCAGCGCCCGAGCCGCCAACTGCGGAACTTGGGTGGGAGAGTTCTCTCCTGCTCCCTACCAGCGGGATACCAGCGGCAGCAGAGATGCTCGTGAAAGATGCAGCGGCCTCTTTCACGAGCATCAGCTGCTCGCAGAAAGAGGCAGCTCAGTCCCGCTTACTCCCGCTGGATATCATTGCTCGCACCATGGTCTCCAGTGAGAGAGTGTCGACGTCCAGACCCGCTACGAGGACCTGGCGCTGTTACCGAACCATAGTACTTATCGAAGCTCTCGTGCCCGGTATGTATCTGTGGCAACCGGTACAAAAAAGCACCATGTCTCCTCTCCAGCCACTCTTCCATGACAGGTCTGACCGCCGCAATTGTGGCGAATCCCTCCTTTGGTTGCTAAAGTTGCACCTTCCACGTCTCCACGGTTTCCTGGTGACACTGGGACCGCTGAGCTTCGATTCCGCGAGATGCAGGCCTGTGGCCTCGGTCCAGCGCCTCCTTGCGCGGTTACACCATTCAAATAGTGACGCAAGGACCATGGAAAGGTCCCGGCTAGGAGACATACCGCCTAACCTCAGATCGTGCGGTATCCCCTTATCACCCAGACGGCCATTGCTCTCAGCGGGCTAAGTAATCTAGCCGCCTTGATGGCCGTCAGGATTTTCGCCAATACGGGGGCCCCGTATAGGGCCATGCTCCGCACGATCTCGAGGTACTGTCTACTGTAGGGAGCGTTGGGTCCCCTGATGTCGGGCATCAGTCGCGAGAGTGCGGCTGATGCCCCCCCCCCCCCCCATTTTTGGAATCAAACTTTGGAAGCGATATCCGAAGTTCCACCGGCTATCCATACTATCCCTTATGATCCACTGTAACTCAAACCCCGATCCAAGGTAACCCATACATGTGCCACAGTGGATCAATTCCCTCTCGAGGAAAAAACCGTCTTCTGACGAATATTAATTTATTAACGAGGTATTTAAAAAGAGAAACTTAAAATTTAATTATGCTTTACCGTATTACATGCAAAACCTCTGTTATTGAAGCAAAAATTTACGTCAAAAACAGCTTCGAAAAAAAGTGATCCACTGAGACCCATGTTCCCCTAGTTTATAATAATAAAGCTGAAGAGTTTGTTTGTTTGTATGGTTGAACGCTAGGATCTCAGGAACTACTGGTTGGATTTCAAAAATTCTTTTTTTTAGAATTTTATTATTAGTATGGATATGGATATTATGGATTGGGATAGTTTCAAATATCTGTATGTAACGTGTTGTAACGTTTCAAACGCAACAATTAAAAAAATAGTATGGCGAGATTCGGAACGGGCAGTATAATTATAATAATTAATAATACCTACCTATATGTATTAGGATAGTTTCATTCAAATATCTGTTTGTAACGTAGTAACGTTTCAAAGGCAACAATTAAAAAAAAATAGTATGGCGTGGCGACCCCCCCCCCCCTATTTTACTTTACAAGCTTTTATTTAACTTGCACTGGATGTTTGTTTGTTTGTTAGTTCGGGGGGAATCTTGCAAGTCAAATTTGACCAACTTCCCGATTTCCGATTGAGCTGAAATTTGGCACGCATACCTATCTATATTGCGTGACAATACAATAATATGGTAGCTTGGAGCTGATCTGATGATGGAGTCGGAAGGTGGCCATAGGAAGAGGAACGCCGGTATTAAACATGATAGACCTGGCGTGTTTGGGCTCGTTTTACTTGTCTTGGCTAGCAATGCAATGACATGGCAGTGTGAAGCTGGTCTGATGATGGAGTCGGAAGGTGGTCATAGGAAGTCCGGTACTAAACAAGATAGACCCGGCGCCGGCGTGTTTGGGCTTGTTTTACCTACTTGTCTTGGCTAGCAATGCAATGACATGGCAGTGTGGAGCTGGTCTGATGATGGAGTCGGAAGGTGGCCATAGGAACTCACTCCGGTACTAAACAAGATAGACCCGGCGTGTTTGGGCTCGTTTTACTTGTCTTGGCTAGCAATGCAATAACATGGCAGTGTAGAGCTGTCTGATGATGGAGTCGGGTTTTTGGATTCCTCGATTATGTGATATTGAGGTCGAATTGTTCAAGTCTGTAGAAGCGGTTAATTATCATTGACTTGTGTATTTGGTGGGATAGGCGTCAATAAAAAAAAACTAAAAATTAATAAGTAATAAATAAAAAAAAAGAATTCGCCGTATATAATTACTTCGCAGAATTTGATCCTTAACAGCGAGACTCTATCGTATGGTATAATAATAAAGGGGGTGGGACCATCTAAGCCCTTTTCAAAAATTCATCCTGACGGGTGCAAGTAGGTTGAGAACTAAAAAAAAATACTTTTTCGTTAAAACTTCGTTTACTTACAGACTTCGAAAACATTAATACATGGCCTCTCTCACTCCTCACCAAACTCGAATGTAAGCAAATAGTGTTATCATAGTGAAGAGCAATAAGGACGGAGTGTTTATTACAGCTGAGCTCCAATCACCTGCTTGAATGCCGATTACTCCACACGCTACATTACCAAGGGTATTGTTTTGCGTAAACAGAACTGCTGTGCGTCCAAGAATATTTCTTCGGCCTCTGAGTGACCAAATGTTACTGGGACCAGTGATATTCAATGAAATTGTATCGTCATTTTCAGTAAAAGTCGACACTTGATTTACCGCCTCCTGAGTCACGTTGAATATAGCACCCGAAGAAGCACAAGTGGTAATATCTCCTAGTTCATGCACACGTACGTCGTAAGTTGCATTGGGCAATCCATATATCAGTCCATTTACATCTACGCCATCTTCTGTTTCGCGATACTGAATGAATCCGGTGATGTTATGACCGGATAAAGGGTTCCTGGAGGTCAAAAAAGCAATTGCAACTCTGGGCTCAGTATTGGCCTTAACGGCCAAGACGAACAGTGATAGCAGAAAATAATTTAAAAGTGCCGGCATGATTTTATTATCACTGTTTATAAAATGATTTATATTTAATAACTTCACAATTTTTCTAACATACTTAGTAGGTACACCGAAATCGATCGAAAGTCCATCATATAAATATAATAAACTATGCTATCATATAAATTATAGACTGATAACGATAAGAGTGATCTGATAATATGTCGTGATCGTTTTTTCTGACGAATAAATAATATGAATATGATTTTCCACGGTTAACAGAAAAAATCTGTGTAATTTTCTGAATGAAAGCAATAGGCTACTTAATGCAGTTCTTCTTTTCTTTGTAGCTGTGGCCACCAGACTTCATCCGAGGTATATATATACTTCGATAACCACACACATTGCATAATGTTGTGTCATCTATGGGTTGGGTCATTGGTTTTCAATTTAGTTTCCGACTCTAATAACACAATCCAATGAACACTTCTTCTTCATCATCATCTCCAGTAGTTGCCATTCATAACCTCCTGGCCCCATCAATGTATCGAATATCGATCACGAAGTGACACATCGAACATAGGCCTCTCTCCGTATATCTCTGTAAAGATCAGACAAAGGCCGGTGCCGCCGTAGGTAAAATACCTAACCTAGGTAGGTACATATAGGTACCTATCGAAGTGTAAACGGTTAATGAGTAGGTACCTTAAGTATCTTACACACAAGACGTTAGTGACCGTTTGTGAATATTATAAAATAAACGCTTCTTGCTTCGTTGAATGCGGAGGGAGCTCTACCAACAACGTCTGGGCTCATGCTAGTCTCACATGCAAGTGGAGCACCTGCTGAATAACGGACGGACAAGGTATTGGCACACAGAAAAGGGAAATTCGAAACAAAGTCCTGAACTTACAGTTTGTCTATAAAGTCGTGACATGAATGTTTGAGGAACTAAAAATAGTTATGTGTGTGGCAACACTGGCAACACGAAACATAAGTACGTCAGTTGTCAATGCTATCGTCGAATTTCGTTTACTCTCTCACGTAACTTTAATGTTTGGATTAAACTGCAACAAATTGAGACCAAACTACGCATAAAGGTTTGAGAAATGAGTAAAGAAAATCGGAGTGGTGCGTAGGAAGTGATTTTTAAAGTTTTCCAGTGATGTTTCGAGTACTAAGCTGGACAATTGTTGTGGGATTTTGAGGATGTTTATGAGCGAAAAGCATCTTTGGTGGGTATGTAATCGTGTTATTGTTTGTTTTGAATCTGTCTGAAGTTACAAATTTACTGAATTTACGATTTGGAGACAAAAAAAAAGGCATTGTTTGCATATTTTTAGGTTAGAATCTTAAACTTACAATCTACCTATAATGTAAGTCAGTGGTTAGAACAACATGGTTATTTTATAGTACGACCTACATTTTTGATACTCAGTTCAATCTGGTTTTCTACCAATTTTTATTTTGAATTAATTGCTTCATGTCAGTAGTTTGTTTCCAATATGTAATTAATTTTCTTTTTTTACTCTTTTCAGGAAAATAAGAGAGTACAGTTAGGCGAATAGTTAACGAAGGTTTTAATAATGAAGGAAAGTTTGAAACTCCTGGTACTCACTGCCTCTGTGGCGCAGTCGGTAGGGATACCGCCTGCGGCGCTGGAGGTCGTGGGTTCGATTCCCACCGGAGACAAATATTTGTGTGACCCATAAATGTTTGTCTCAAGAGTCTGGGTGTTTCTATCTATATCTATACTTATAATAAAACTGTTGAGGGTCGAGAGTCTGTACATGGAAGATATTTTAAAAATTTCAATTGTAGGGCGTTCTATAATCGATTCTGAAGCCGAATATGTAATTTAAAATTTTCATGTCTGTCTGTCTGTCTGTCTGTCTGTCTGTCTGTCTGTCTGTCTGTTTCCCGAATAAGTATCACGTCAAAACTACTGAACCGATTTGAATGATACTTGGTACATTCCGAGCTTACAGTCCGAGGAAGGTTCTTGGATACTTTTGATCCCGATATTTTGCGCGGTTCCTGCGGGAGAGGGGATGAAAGATAAAATGGTTTTTCAGCTGTAAGTTCTCACTGCGTGGTCCGATTTCAAATATTTTTTTAGTGTCAGAAAGGGAATGTTTTTAACATTGTTCCACACAAGTTTCATTATTGAGAATTTCGTAGTTCAGAAATTAGAGGGATCTCAACTTTTCGAATTCAAGGGTTTCTTTGAATGTGAGGGTAAATCTAAACTGGCGTGTTGGCTTAATCATAAAAGAGCTTAATGATTAAGGCTATTCTAAAACAGTTCAGTCCGCGCCGAAGGCGTGGACTGAATTGTTTTAGAATGAACTTAATCTTTAAGCTCTTTTATGATTAAGCAAACAGGGCAGTTTTATACGCTCCCTTGAGTCTGTTGAAAAAATACCTGTCCTTTCTTACACCTTATGTGGCGTAAACGAAGTTGCGAGGGTCAGCTAGTGTATAATATGTATGTATTTAAAAGTATATAAGTATTGATATCCGTGGTCTGATACCCATAATACAAGCAGGTTATTCCTAGCTTACTTTGGGATCAGATAGCGTTGTGTGAAATGTCCGTGAATATTATTTACTTACCTACTTACTTAGGTATTTTAAATTTAACTATTACCTATGTAAAAAAAGTAATATCCACATTAAATAGACGGTAAAAATCAGGAAGATTAAAAATATTGCTAAAAGCACCCGTTAATCGATAGATGATATATTATTTGATAAGATAAGATAGTATTATGTTAAGTAGATACTGATATCTGCATAATTACAAGTAGAATTGATTAAACGATGTGATATTGGAGTCATTGACTCATCCTAAGGCTTCCTCCACATTACTCGCGAAGTTGAACGAAGTTGGACGAGTACGATAGTGTGGAGGGGCTCCTCGGCCTACTTCGTCAAAAAATTTCTTTGACTCAGGCAACTTCGCCAACGAACTTCGTTCAACTTCGCGAGTAATGTGGAGCAAGCATAACAGCCTCGTACATGCTCATACGATCTCAAAGCAAACCCAAGACGGCAGCAGCGTGCGTGACAAATTGTTACACATGGCAGGCCCAGTAAGTATCGACATCCTGTTGAAATGAGTAAAAAGAATCAAAATCGAATTCTGTTTTACACAATGCGGCTACGTCGCGCAGGACCCTTTCTGTTCACTGTTCGTCTTGCCTTCCAGACAGGCTTCCTATCTCTGAGTCTGACCATATGCCATTTTTTTACTTTCAGCGGTAACCACTGAGTTATAATCTATCTATACTATTATATATTGTAAAGAGAGAAAGGGACTGACCTTAACGTGGAGACGAACCCCCTGAACTTAGAATGATGAAATTTGGAAGAAAGAATTTTTGGAAATTCCACCATTAACCCTAGAACCGTACCCTGGGATTCAACTGAAAAAAAATATAATATTGGCTATAACTTTTTTGTTTTAAGGGGTCCCGACATGATAAATTGGCGATTGTCAATAACGTAGAATTTCATGTGCACGTATACGTCGATGCACACACACATGCAAAGCAGTCACACACACTGAAGCCACTTCCATTCATATTTTACGTGATTGACAATTGCAAGGCATGATCGTGTCGGGATCGGGACCCTATTAAAACGGATCTTTTCGCACCTCCGCGTATTTAGGGGGGGCGGGGGATCGTGTCGGAGCATCGGCCGGGCGTGAGTCCTGTTAGCGTGCGATCGTGGCAAGCCTGAGTGGAGTATCGGCCACCATGACCGGGGGCCTGAGGACGGTGAGAGGGCGGCTCACCGTCCTTACAGAAGCAGGCCCAAGACGGCAGCGTGACGTGAGCAATTCACGCACGCCCCCCCTTAGAAGCGGGATCACACCCGAAACCCCCCAAAGACGCGGGATAGCACCCGAACCACCCCCTGGGCGAGGCCGCAGTGGCGGCCGTGGGTCTGTTGGGAGTTCTGGGACATCCTTCCGAGGGCTTCCCCAGGGCTCCCAACCACAGGCTGTTGGGCGTGACGTGAGGTTTTTTAGTCGGTAGGAGTCCGGCATAACATCCATGAGGATTTTCCAACACGTTAAACAAAAAAAAAAAATCCTGAGTGGAGTACTACAGCACCCCTGGGTATGCATCTACAAAATGCATGCACAAATAAGTATTGGCGGTATTTTAAAAAAAGCACGACCTTCTAGTCACTGTATTTCTAGTGCTCCATCCTCTTCAGATTCAAAATCTGGTAGATGTTCCTTGTGTCCCAGGTCAAAAGACCGTAAATCAAGCACTCGATGTGAAAAATGTAAAAATTTTATTATGTTTAGAGCACCAAGATTTGCCAAAACTGTTAATATACTGCTCGTTCGCTCTAACTTTGCCGCTCGGCTCCATACTAAAGTCGAATTTTTAAGACGAAGTAAATTGACAGCAACTAAAGTCACTTCTTCATACAATGTTGCTTATTTTCTATGACGAAGTGAAATTAGATACTGTCAATTTACTTCGTCTTTAAAAATCGGGTATACGCCTCTACGCCAGCGGCAAAGTTAGAGCGAACGGGTAGTAAGTTTGGTATTTTTTGTTTAATTATATGTAACGTGAGACTGAAATAAGTGCCATAAAAGTCTATGTATGTTGATTATATTATTAAATGTCTATTCTTATGAAAAAAATGTTTTCTTTAACGGGGTAGGTACACTAGTACCCCTGGGTACTGTTATTTAAAATCTATGATGGGTACGGTTCTAGGGTTAAGGTGGTAAAATTAGGTACCTATAAACCGCAATTTTTCGCTATCGCTAACAGCTGTATGGAAATTAGTCAAACTTCAAAGTTAGCACGTGAGATACATAGACCTACCGGTTTATGGTTAGAAAATAATAGACAAGTAGATCTATTTTGGATTTGCAAAATTTTACCACTAGGGAGGTAAACTAGGGGTTGTAAATTTTAGGTATGGAAATTTCTTCATTTTCGATGGAATGGAAACTACTTGCCAACTTTAAAAATTTGTCATTTTTAAAGTTGGCAAGATGAAATTTTGTGCAGTTAATTCTGGCTACAAGACAATAATACGTAGGTTTAAGTTTCTATAGGAAATTCTTCATTTTCAAAGAAAAATATTTTAAAAATTCTGAAAGGCACTCTATCTAATGTGATGTCGTAGTATTTATACAAAATACATTCAATACAGACGCGCTGGCTGAACCCTGTGAGACCACAGAGCATCGCGCTCTGTTATGCTGCGTCCACATTTGTTACATTTGGACAGCACGTTTCTCCACTACTGTGTCAGACTTGCGTTTTGATACCATGAAAACTGCAGCTTCCGGGCTATCCATGCCGAACACCCGAAGAAAATGCTTGACATAGAATAAACGTCACGGTGATTAATGGCGTTACTAACTAGTAGTCATGCCCAGTGTAGACGCTGTTTGTATACGGACACACATCAAATACACGTGGAACGGGTCGTGAATCGAAAATGGGTTTTGGTGTGTACTTTCATAGGGTATTCGGTGCTGTTCATTGTCCGCGTCACCGAGAGACGTCCGCACTTGCATTTATGACCCGCGGCCGCGTTGAGGAACACTGAACGGGACAAACACAGAGACGGGGTACAGAATGCGCGAAGCTGAGAGCTGAGCGCTCCGGTGACTTTGTGTTCCATAAACGATCACTGAAGCAAACAACTTTAGCTATGGCAATTCTTTGGATGGTGATTATCACCTGATTACTCTGTGACAATAATTTTATAATTCATCGCTGTGCCCGATTTTCAGGTCTAATTTAATTTTACGATTCTTTGGGTTCCGTACCTAAAGGGTAAAAAAATGGGACCCTATTCATGAGATTTTTCTGTCCGTCTGTTTGTCTGTCCATCACGAGGCTGTATCTCATTAACCGTGATAGCTAGAAAGTTGACATTTTCACAGATGAAGTAGGTTTTAGTTTTGCCGCTTTAATAATAATTACTTTTAGTACTTGTTGTTATAACAAATACATCCTACTTCCCTGGTTTGTTTGTGAAGATGTTTGGATGCTTGTTACTCAATCACGCTCTAACGGATTGGGCTAAAATTTGGTACAGATAGCTTATAGTCTGGAATAACAGAGACTACTATTGTCAGCCCGGAAATATGTTCCCACAGAAGCGGGAATGGGTACCGAATTTCACGCGGGCGAGCATCATCTAGCTAGTAGAATTATGATCAAGGGGGGCTTCCATATAACAGACGTGATTTTCCGCAATGGAGCCCTCCGTGCGGAAAAAACCGGCCAAGTGCGAGTCAGACAGTCTGACTCACACTTGGCCGGTTTTTTATGTCATTAATATCTACAAGACAAGAAGCAAGAAGCGCTCGTGGCCCCGCGTACCCAGCGTTCTGTAAACGATCACAGCAGTAACCAACTTTCACTACGGCCAGTCCTTGGATGGGTGACCATCCATGTGACAACTTGGTGACATTTATTTGAGCGTCTCCGTGCTTCGGAAGGCACGTTAAGCCGATGGTCCCGGTTGCCAGTAAAATGGCAGTCGTTAAGCCAAGTTGAGAGCCTTTTTAGGCAGCTTGAAAACCTTTAACAGCAGGTAGTCACAACCTGCGCCTCTCCATCTCAACACGGCAATACGACTCACCACCTATTACCTGGCACAAATTCAAAAATAAGGTGAAATGTAGGCATATAATATGCCTCTGCCTACCCCTTCGGGGATGAAGGCGTGACCATATGTATGTATGTATTATCTACAATACATACTAGTCACAGTACGAAATGCATAGTTACTACCAATGAGATAATGTCTACAGCCCGTTCGCTCCAAGTTTGCTGCTCGCTTTATGGCTGGTGTAGAGGCGTAGTAGGGAAAGCGGCCGGCAAACTTAGAGCGAACGAGAAGTATGTACTTATTTTTAAAAAAAGAAAAGATCCATGACCCGTTCCTTGCATTCGATATTTAAAATTTGCAGCTGCCTGTCAGCACAATATAAAGCCTGTCACATACGTACCTAACTATAATATAAATGAAATGAAACATAGCAAGGCAAATTACGACATATCTTCTAACTAAATTTACGAGAGTCCACACACGGAGCTATAACAAATTTCTATGCGTTCAACAAAATATGTCGACAGATTATATCTCGATATACATATTTTAAAGGCGATTGTGTAGACCGAGTGAGATTAAAAATATATTATAGTTTAACTCCCGTGTGTATTACTTGCTATAATATAATATAATAGTCAATGTCCCGCGGTTGCACCGGCGTGGTTCCCGTTTCCGTGGAAATACGGGAATAAAATATAGCATAAGTCACCCGAGCTTTCATCAAAACAATGAAAGAATTATCCAAATCGGTTCAGTACTTTTGGGCATATTCAATGCAAAAAAACTAACATACAAACAAACAATCAAATTTTTCTTTTTATAATATTAGTAAAGGTATCTCGATATGTTAATATATTTTAGCTACGTCTGTGACAGGCTTAACACTGACAGCACAACCAGGCGGCATTAACCTAGGCCCGTCCACATTGAGTGTTACATGTTCGACACGATTACACACTACACTAGACTAGTCGATGATATGTCACAAATGTGGACCCAGCTTATGTGTGAGACAGACTAAAAAAATAACATTCTACAATATTACTCGGTACTCCTAAAGTCTACTTAAAGAGAAACTCACTATCTCAAAGCATAAAATAGGTTAGTACCTTTGTAATGCTCTATTTCAATATTGTTCTATTTTAATATTATTGCCCATTTTTAGGGTTCCGTAGCCAAATGGCAAAAAACGGAACCCTTATAGATTCGTCTTGCTGTCTGTCTGTCTAATCGTCCGTATGTCACAGCCATATTTCTCCGAAACTATATGGCCTATTCTCAAGGCTGTTTAACTTGGTAAGTAGGTAGATGTATTCTGTGAACCGCATTAAGATTTTTACACAAAAACAGAAAAAGCAATAAATTTTGGGGGTCCCCATACTTAGAACTGTGTGGGGTATTTAGGTATAGATAGGTCTTTAAAAATGCTATTGAGGTTACAAGCATAATTTTTTCTTAACTTAATAGTTTGTGCGAGAGACACTTCCAAAGTTGAAAAATGTGTCCTCCCCCCTCTAACTTTAAAATAAGAGGAGAAATCTAAAAAAAATATGATTTCCCTACATTGCCATGCAAACTTCCACCGAAAATTGGTTTGAATATGAGATCTAGTAAGAAGTTTCTTTTAATAGATACGTCATAAAGCGCAAACGCTTATAAAAATCAATGCCACAGCGAACGTGTTACAATAAATAAATAAATAATAAATATTCTTGGACATTTCACACAACGCTATCTGATCCCAAAGTAAGCTAGGAATAACCTGCTTGTGTTATGGGTATCAGACTACGGATATTAATACTTATATACTTTTTAAATACATACATATTATACATAGAAACACCCAGACTCTTGAGAAAAACATTTATGAGTCACACAAATATTTGTCTCTGGTGGGAATCGAACCCACGACCTCCAGCGCCGCAGGCGGTATCACTACCGACTGCGCCACAGAGGCAGTCAACATCAATCAAAGTTACAGCGACCTACAAGAACTTTTATATTATGTTACTTGCTGCTACGGAACCCTTCATGGGCGAGTCCGACTTGCACTTGGCCGGTTTTTTAACATATCTAGCGCAATATTTTTATTATATGGGCAATTATAAAGCAACAATTGGATAGCTATTTCTTTATTTATACCCTTTTGAAGAACTCATACTTCCCTTTGAAGAACTAGTAATGTTAGTAGGCGTTTGTAAAAACCAAGACAGGGAGATAAAATAGTATAAAATAGTTTCACACAATCTAATGCTTCCTCTACATTCTCGTGATGTTGAACGAAGTTGGACGAATACGATAGATAGTATAGAGGGGCACTTCGGCTTACTTTTCGTCAAAAATTTTCTTTGCCTCGAGGGTTCGTTCAACTTCGTGAGTAATGTAGAGGAAGCATAGTGTGCCCGGAAGAAAGCCCCTATCGCACCTCTATCTCGGAGTATAATGTAAGTCTTCTGTGGCCTGGCCTCTACAATAACAAAATTCTGTATTGGGGTATCCTGTAGCGAAAGGCGAGGTAAAAGGTGTGTTTACATAAAACTATAAGTTACTAGCTGATGCCCCGTGGAGTATTGCTCCCGCTCCCGCTTTCCCCTAATGGTAACAGTGCCCTCGGCCGAGTGCTCGGTACGTGTGAACATTTTGACAAGTGTCTCGGCCGAGCAGAGTGGCTAGAACTACGATTTGTTTGCTAGGCCGAGTGCCCACTCTCTCGGCCTAGTATCGTTTTATTGTCTCGCCACTGTACTCGTTACGTGTAAGAGACCAACTAGGCTAGTAGAGAAGGAAAACTTGAAATCTGGTTTTCAGTAAAATGACAATCGTTAAGTCAAGTTGAAGGGCTTTGGGCGGCTTGAAAAAATTAAAATGCAGGTCGTCTTGACGTGCGCTTGTTCATTTCAACATGGCAATTGGCTCACCACCTATTACTAGGGACATAAACTCCTTCGGAGATAAATGCGTGACTGTACCAATGTATGTTTGTGTTTATTCTATCCCAGTACCAAATTTCAGCTAGATCCGTTTAGCCGTTTGAACGTAAAAGAGTAACAAACATCTATACCTACACATCCACACTTACAAACTTTTTATATCAGTGATGCTCCTTCCACATTATTCGCGAAGTTAAATGAAGTTCGTCGGCGAAGTTGCCCGAGTCAAAGAAAAATTATGACGAAGTAGGCCGAGGAGCCACTATACACTATCGTACTCGTCCAACTTCACGAGTAATGCTTCTTCTACATTATTCGCGACGTTGAACGAAGTTAGTCGGCGAAGTTGCCCGAGTCAAAGAAAATTTTTGACGAAGTAGGCCGAAGTGCCCTCCACACTATCGTATTCCTCCAACTTCGTTCAACTTCGCGAGTAATGTGGAGAAAGCATAATGCTTGCTCCATAAGGGCGAGCGCCCACTGCTTTGCGATCCGGTGCGTTTGCGTTTTTTCTTTTTTAATTTGGCCTGGCTATAAACTGAGATCATTGGTGAATGAACTAAAAACTGGATTCATTAAGGTCGCTTTACACGCTAATTTAGCCGGCATAATGCCGTTTCACACTTTCGTGAGAATCGCGAGGTGGATATCGAATAAACGTCGGTGTTTTGCGTGGTCCCACTATTTTGAACCACTAGTGGGACCACGAGGGAGAACTGTTTCTCGTGTCGTGGTCTCACTACGATATCGGATGTCAACTGTTTGGTCCTGATGTTACCTGCTTATATACTCCTTTTAGATAGGTATAACATTAAATTAAATTTTAAAATTTAATATTAAATAACTAAAAAAGTCGGTGTTCACTATTTTATTGATATAAATTTTTGTAATTCTTAATTTTTTTTCTCTGATCTTCACATGTTCCACTGATCTTGATTTGTTTTGTCATTCTTTGTTTAAAGATCTTCATTTGTTTTGTCGATCGTCATTTGTTTTGAAAACAGGACATACTTAGTAGAACAGAAAACTCTCGACACTTCTCGTGGTCCCACTATTTTGTCACACAAGTGGTACCACGAGAAAACACCGGGTAAATGTGTGTAAAAGTGTTCGTGGGGCTTTTACATCACATCAGGACCATCAATCGTATTGGACAGCACATCTCTGCATAGCACCTAGCGTGACGAGTAAGTACCTCGCGGTGTCATTCCAAAGGTGAAAACATTTTCCGACGCAGGCAAATATCTCTGATGCGGCGCGTAGAACCGCCTCACCTTAATTAAGATTCCTTTTTTTTTATTTAGCTCGCCAAATTGACGTCGCCACCAACCTGATGGTAAGCCGTGGTGCATCTAGCGATTGGGGGCCAGTGTCACAGTCCTTAAGACTTTAGACAGTGGCCCTCAAGTTGGCTGCCCTGTGATGTGCGTCTTCACGTTCCTCTTCAAGAACCCGGGATTGTAAGATGAGGGAAAAACGTGAGCGGGCAGGTCGTTCCATGTTTTTATAGTTCGACAGAGGAACGTCTTTTAAAACGCTGGGTTCTAGCGAAAATTCTCTCCACTGTGTATGAGTGGCATCTCTGCTGCCGCGCACCCCGCACATCGCATTGCTGGATATGAATATCCGGCATCGTGGTTCCACAGTCTGCGAAAGTGAGAGGTTGCTTGCCACAGTCATCGACCCGGGAGCTAGCCGAAAAGAGATTGGCCAGCATTTCAGCTTTCTCTTGGGCTTTGTGAGCCACTGATCTGTCAGGATAGCGCAGCGGCGGCAGCGAGGGCTTGCAAAAGTTGGCCTGCACGGCTTTGGCCAGTTGCCAGTATCCACGGCTGCCCGTCGGATGTGACGTGAGCTCCTGACCAAGCCGCGTGACGCGCTGGGTGTCCGCTCTCCTGATAGCTCTCTTACTCGACCGAGTGGCTATGTTGTACGCTGCCTTGAGGTGAGCCACATTCGGGTTGCGCACAGCCCGAGCCCTGATCCAGGTGCGGTAAGCCGCCTGTGTTGGCTGAAAGGCTACGGCACACTCACCCGCGAACCAGGGGCGGGCTTTGCGGATGCTGGCGACATCAGTGTATGGAATGTAGTATTCCATACCTAATGTTATCTCACCAGCAACAGCAGAGGCGCTTTCCGATGAAGCCCTCTCTGCAAAGCAGCGCTAAATCCACGGGATGGTTGCAAAGTATTCTCGTACTGGATTACTCGTCAGCAGTAAGTCCAGAAGGGCGGGTCCATGGTCTGACCTGTCCGGTATGCGCGTAATCCCGAGTACCATTTGGGTCAGACCATGGGAGAGAGCGAACGCGTGGGCGGCCTGTCCCGCAGGATCAGTCTTGAGGGACCCCAGCTACTCAGTGTGGTGACCATTGAAGTCACGACAAAGGTACGACTGATCGGCAGGGCGGCGTGTTTGCGTCTCCGTTAGGAACATCACAGCAGGCCGTGCCGTCTCTTGATGGTGAAAGACGGCGTCGAGGTTGGCTTGGAGTCCGCGGATGTTAGCGAATTCCACCTCGAATAGTGCGTTTTGGGGAATGGTCGCAGCGGCCGCTGTGAAACCTCTATTTTTATTTTGCGCTGCCATGATTGGGTTAAAGGGAGACGTGAAGACGGAGCGACATTTGCTGCAGCAGTGAGTGACAAGTCGTAGGGGCTTAGCTTTATCTATGACTGTGTCTGATGTATGACTTTGCAACGGTTGTGGAACTCATTGCCACATTCTGTGCGGGAAAGTACCTCTTTGGGTGTATTCAAGGATAGAGTTAAGGAACTATTTCTTTCTTCAAATAAATAAGTATGTACGAGCAGTGTATGTTTAGTGTATTTCATCATGTATTACGATATGCTGATGCAGATTTGTATGTTCTATAATATTATGTTTATACTTATTACTGTCAAGTTCCTATCCATATTTATGTAATTAGTATATTGGTATTGTGTGTATGACGTGTATCTATGAATAATGTTAGATATGTATGTAACATTACAAAACTTTATCTTTCATCTTATCTTCTATCTAGTTGCACACTTCTTAAACCTTCCGTTGCGCTTTTCCTTTCACGCAAAGGTTTGCTGGGAGAAAACTCAGTGTTGAGTTAAGCTCGCCTTTGTACATCATAGTTCCTAGTTATCAATGTCAATGTATTTTTGTTTCTGTGTGCAATAAAGAATTAAAACTAAACTAAAACTGTGTGTTTAGAAGGAAGTCGACCCGCCGGACGGAAGGGTATGGCCGCCGGGTCCCCTTCCGGTCACCATCCCGCACGACGGACCACATCGGGATAATGCGTGGCCTGGTAGGGCAGCCTCCCAGGGTGGTTAGTCCCTGTTAGGCCCCTATAATATGCCACGGGCAGCCAGCGGCAAGACCGTTTCTACGGGTTACCCTGGCCGGGGGGTCAACATCCGTCAGCCACACTAGGCACCACGTACCGCCTACTGGTCCCCCCCTGCTGCATCAAACATCGCCCCGGGCCAGGCTGTGCAGCTGCTGAACCCTGAACGCAACCCAACCGGGGCTGGGTTACTTGGGGGGCTTTTCACAACTGCACGGTGGTACCCCCCGGACCAATATTGTACCACATGGGAGCCTAGGCCACCATGTGGGTACCTTAATACGCGGAGCGTCGTCCATTGTTCGGAAGGTGCACCGCGTGCCGGTGAGGTCACTAGGGCCCCTGAGTCTTGTTGTTAGTGGGGCCCCTTAAACCCTAATTTCCGCACGGCGAGCATTAGGCTCGCGTTCCGCAATCTCTCAATATAGTTTTTTACAATTGAGCCTACGCTCATATTGAGCTCATGCCAAGGGTGTCCTGTCCAGGTTATGCTTTAGTGGAACCGTAAGGTCCTGAACAGAGGGTAGGAATTGGTTGGTACTTACTTAATAGAAGAGACAAATTCAATACTCGTCAACATCGGTAGCTTTATTTGTCACAAAAACCTGTATCTGTAACACAATACTTTGCGAGTACTTGAGCGACTCACGGATTTGGTTCGCTTCCAGACCACATCCGACAGTCTGTAGATAAAATAATGTCATCTGGTGGCTAAATATGCATTAAGTTGATAGCTAGAGCAACTTAATGCACACAACTTATACACCAAATTCATATCTTCGAGTTCGCGTACAAAAACCACCTCCGGCTCTAACTTCACGATCATACCACGAACCTTGTACAGTTGCACACACGTTTACCCATGTTTTCTCGTGGTACCATTAGTGTGACGAAATAGTGGGACCACGAGAAAGCAGTTCTCCCTCGTGGTCCCTACTTTTTATCTACATTCTGTATATAACTAGGTATGCGCTAATTTTCAAAACAAATGAAGGTCAGTGAAACATGTGAAAATTGGAAAAACAAATGAAGATTGACAAAAAATAAAAATCGAAAAATTTAATGAAGACTGACTTCCTTATTTGTTTTATTTTAAGATTTAATGTTATACCTATTGAAAAAGTGTATATAAGCAAAAACATCAAGATTAAAATATTGACATCCGTTTTCGTAATAGGCGTGGTCCTATTACGAAAACGGATGTCAATATTTTAATCTTCAAACAGTCAGTTGTCCCTCGTGGTCCTCGTGATCCGGCTAAATAAGCGTGTAAGGCGACCTTTATGAATCCAGTTTTTAGTTCATTCACCAATGTTCTCAATTTGAAGCCATGCCAAATTAAAAAAGAAAAAGCTGTCAAATACAACAAACGCACCGGATCGCAAAGCAGTGGGCGCTCGCCCTTCTCGCGAAGTTGAACGAAGTTGGACGAGTACGATAGTATAGAGGGGCACCTCGGCCTACTTCGTCAATTTTCTTTGACTCGGGCAACTTCGCGAGCAATGTGGAGGAAACATTAGATTTAGACCATGCGCACACCGCAGCACTGCTTTGCGATCCTGAAAATGACTATTGAAAAAAATTAAATTGACAGTAATGACAGTTCTCAATGTCAGTTAGCGTTATTCCCCTAGCTTTAGTGTTGCCGCAATATCGATAGTTTGACTATCGATAGTTGACCTCGAAAATAATCTATAATATCGATTGGTCTATCGATAGTATCGATATTTTCGATAGTACCGATAGTATCGAAGTTCAATATCAAATTTACTATCGATATTATTAATACTATCGATAGTATTATACAACAATTTTTAATACTATCGGTAGTATCGATACTATCTATATTTTTGCGCAATCTATAGCAGCCTGTGATTCAATAGTATTATTTTTATGCACCGTACGTATGTATTTATTTTTTTGCACCGTGGTCTTCTTACGAAATTGCCCTCCTATGGACTGCCCGAGAGTTTATGCGGATGGGTGTCCAGCTTTTTGGCCGGCAGAAGCATTAGGGCCGTCGTTGACGGCAGCTGTTCTGACTGCATGGCCATAAACGCTGGAGTACCACAAGGCTCAGTGTTGTCCCCTACTTTGTTTCTGCTGCATATCAATGACATGTTGTCTAATTGACGGCATTCATTGTTATGCGGACAACAGTACGGGTGACACTTATTACGCGGGCCGTCCCGGTATCTCTCGGGTTGCAGTGGAAGAAAGCCGTGAACAACTTATGTCTGAAATCAAGGCTACTCTCACTACAGTGTCCGATTGGGGTGGACAAAATCTTGTCCAATTCAACCCTACCAAAAACACAAGTTTGTGTGTTCACCGCAAAAAAAAACCCATTCACTGTGGCGCCGCCATTTCAGGGCACATCTCTCACCATCTCTGAAAGTATAGGGATACTTGGTGTTGACATCTCCAGTGACGTACAGTTCCGCAGTCACTTGGAGGGCAAGGCTAAGCTGGCGTCCAGGAAGCTCGGAGGGCTCAGCAGGGAAATAAGAAGAAAGAAAGAAAGAAAATAATTTTTATTTTAGATCACAGCGCACATAGACCAAACAACAGTAACCTTTTATAAAAAATAATAAAAACAGAAAAACAATGTACTGTACAGGGCGCAGCGGTACTTTACTGCGGCGCAAACACTGCTTCTTTATAAGTCGCAAGTGCGGCCATACAAGACCGCCAGTCGAGCGACCGTGACAGAAACCGTATTGCCAGTCACTGAGCAGGTCGTGTTTTTCAAGGTACCTCAGATAAAAGGAACAACCTAAGATAAAAGGGAGGTAACAGCTATAGGCCTGTAATTGGCCGGGTCGGTTCTATTACCCTTCTTGGGTAAAGGATGCACGTGCGCGATCTTCCACGAAGTTGAGACTCTTTCATAGAATATGAAAGTATGAAAAGACGAGTATGTAAGCGCCGGACACAACTCAGGACCAAACTACCACCGCAGGTATGCCATCTGGCCCACTCGACTTATGAACGGGATCACGGATTGAAGCTCCCGCCTTACGTCCCGCTGACTAAATTTAATTTCTGGAATAGAAGTGCAACACCAGGGTATGCCAGTCGGCGAAGAACCCACGTCGTTCATATTCGAGTTGGAGGTAGAGAGAGAACCCAAAAGGTCGGCTTTCTCCTTGGCACTCTGAGCCAGTCTACCATCCGGTTTAATTAGGGGTGGCAAACCCGACCGACAATAGTTTCTCTAGGCAGTTTTGGCAAGCGACCACAATTCACGACTCCCAGAAAGGCAGTCCACCAGTCCGTATCATCGCTGTGATACCAGTTCAAACACGCGTACTAGTAGATCCGATCCGATCCGATCCCTGTCTTCAAGGTACATATTATACAAACACACCCCAGCTTTTCACCTAAAGCTGTACTCCAGCTTGTAGCCAAGGAACATTAATTCCGGGCAGGAGATTTGCGTCTCCGTCAAAATAAATAGGATCGGCTGCGCAGATTCCAGGTGGTGGTGGACTACGTTGATGTTCTTGTGTATGTCTCTGATGTGACAAAAGTCCATTTGAAGTGTGGACGACAATGCCTCTGTAAAACGTTTCATATTTTTCTTTTTCCTTGCCATGGTGTTGAGAAAACGGGAATTTAAGAAGGGTGTGTACCGGTGGCGCAAGATACAAAGCGAGGTTACTGCACTCCCAAAAGCCGGCACGTGTGATGCGGTAGATTGGTATGGCGTACGAAAGGGCCTCCAGTCCCCTCTAATGCAGTGGCCGCGTCCACTCCGGTTATCCTCCTCCGGCACGACCACAGCACCAGGGACTTTACACAGGCTGCTGTTTCAGCCCCCTGGGTCGGAGATAAATTAATTCTCAGGTTTGGGTCCCGTGCAGCTTGCGGGGGCCCTGTGGTCAACCGTTTCACCGGGTTTCCCTGAAAGCAGACAAGCCTCTGGTCTCACCATCACCCGCATATAACCACCCCAATGAGCTCTGGAACCCTGCTCACCGACGGAGAACACAACCCAACACGAAGCCCGGTTACTATTACCGCTGTCTTCTGCAGAGCGGAGGTACTGCGCCAGGCGGGCTGCTCAAAGAATGGATTACCGTTATGCCCTCCCTTCTAATGTGGCCTTTTAGTTAATTCCAAAGATATTTGATTTAAGGGAGCTAATTGAAAAAGCGAAATTTACTGTGCCCAAAGGGTGTTGCGTTAGCTCCGTGAAGAAGTAACGCTTATCCCCTGATCCCTGAGGGGTTCTGGTCTGGAGTAAGACATAGGCTATTTAGATAGAAAGAAAGAAAAACAATTTATTTCTGCCAGCTGCAGTAACAAAAGCGTACATTCCAAAAAACAAAAAAAAAAGAGATATTTATTAGCTTAGCCTAGCTCTCAATAGAGCTCTTCAACCTAATCCTGCCCTCCCATTTTCGATCCTGAAATTATGCATGCCAGCCAAATGTAGGTAACGCTCTTACAGCGGAGAGTACTTCGCCAGAACTGAGCGATTCAAAAGATCGTTCCTCTGTCGATCTATAAAAGTTTGAAACGACCTGCTCGCGCACGTACTTCTCTCCTCTTACAATCCCGGGTTCTTCAAGCGGAGCGTCAAAAGGAACATCACAGGGTCGCCAACTTGAGGACCACTGTCAGAAGTCTTACGGACTGTGAGAATGGCCCGCAATCGTTAAATGTCGCTATGGCTTCCATCAGTCAAATTGATGAGCTTAATAAAAAAGCATTTTTATCCCGGGAAAACGTTTCCATGGGAAGCGGGAACGGTAACAGGAATTCACGCAGCATGGAGCATGGAACCGCGGACATTGTCTAACTTGCTAGTTTGCTATAACCTTTTATGGGGTTCCGTAGAATAAACCATATTTGCTTGGTGTTCCGTAACCTTAAAAGTTTAGGAAGCCCTGTTTTAGACTACAGACTCCAACCAATACTATTGAAGGAAAGGTCACTATCGATAAAACAAAACTATCGATATTATCGATACTATCGACACTATCGATTGTCATTGCAATGTTCAGCATCAATAGTATTGATACTATCGATATTATCGATAGTACATTGAGTATTGAAAAACGATTCTATCTAAGCGCACGGCAGTGCGCAGGCCAAGTTCCAGCAACAGGCCGAGCGCATGCCGTATCGATTCTATCGATAGTATTACAGTGTGTTGATAGTATTTATACTAATGGTGCTATCGATACAATCGATAGTATCGACACTATCGATACTATCGATAGAACTATCGATAGGCTAACAATAGTCGACTATCGATAGCCTATCGATATAATATCAATAGTCAACTATCGAGCGGCAACACTGCTAGCTTTCTGACCGGGACAATCCTTGTTGTTAGTTAACGATTTTGTTTATTTCCTGCGAAGTTTGCGTTTTCTTCGTTTTGTGAATATTTTTTAGTGTGTCCTTTAATAAGAAACAGATCCCGTTGAAGTGTATTTAATAAAGAGTAATTGTTTGGTTAGTTTCAAGAAGACATTTGAAACCACTTTGAGATAATGAATCTTTCAGGTGAGCTTTACATGTTATTATTTACAACAATTAGATTTATTTGCGATTTGTTATATTTTCTTTGTCGTATACTATTAAGTTTTAATACCTATTTGATATGGGAACCGGCTTGAAGTACAATCTTTGTTCTTGATAACCTACAAGTCTGTGATATTGTAGTGCTCATTAAATTTTGCAACAAGTACACTAATATCTGGTATCATATAATACTGTAAATATTTATTTACTTATGCCTTTTTGTCCACCAAAGTTATATATGTATTTCATTAGAAGGGATTTGCAAGATAGAGGGTTGTGAGTTTTGACAGATATAAACGGTGGGATGGACAGCAAAATCATTCTTCAGTTCCACTTTTCCTTTTGAATTACAATACCTTAAATGACATGGACCACCAAGAATAGAGAAATGTTACTAACATTTTCTCTATTCTCTGTGGTCCGTGTCAAGATTAGGTGTATGTATCTCTACTTATGGAGACAAATATTTGTGTGACCCATAAATGTTTGTCTCAAGAGTCTGGGTGTTTCTATGTATAATATGTATGTATTTAAAATATTAAAGTATGCAAGTATTAATATCCGTGGTCTGATACCCATAACACAAGCAGGTTATTCCTAGCTTACTTGGCGGCGAATAGTCAATTATTTAAAATCAAACACTTTATGCTCTATAAAGTCTATAACCTCTCTGGTGTTGCAAACGCAAGAGGATACGGTCCATTAGATGGGGATGGGCCGTAAGAATATGGGAATAAAACATAGCTTATGTTATTCAGTTACAACATAGTTTTTCCATGGTGAAAGATTTTTTAAAATCGGCGCAGTTGTTTCTGAGTTTATTCATTACTAGCTGACCCGCGCAACTTCGTTTGCGCCACATAAGAGAGAGTATTATAGTACAACTACTATAATATAGTACAGTCAACTACAAAGAGATGTACAGTAAAGGGCCAAAAAGAATGCACATCGAGCTTTAGAAAGAGGCAATCGGCTAATTTCGACTTCGTATAGCGATATCTGTGTCGCACACACCATGACGTTTGTTTTGTCAGTCATGGTTCAAATGCGAGAGAGTGCAGTCGCTTATCTAAGCCAATATATAAATAGAGCTGCTAAAACCCCTATAAAATTAAATTAGTACCTACTATGGCATCTATAGGGAAAAAAGGTAAGCCGTTAGTCTACCAGTCACTCGAAATTATCCATAATGTTCATAAATATTTTTTATCTGAAGCCAACCAATTTAAAAAACATGAGGATGTTAATGTAAGTAATTATTTTAAGAAGGTTCAACAGAGAGTTGCAGATGCCACTGGAATTTCAAAAAGAACTTTGAACAATATATTAAACGAAGTCGACACTGGCACTGATAATACACATTCCAGTGGAACAAAATCCAGCTCTCGAAAAAACGGGTGACCAAAAAAAACAATTTCGTTTAGATATGGACGATTTTGATAATGATGTTGTTTTTTTTTTTTTTTTTTTTTTTTAATCTAATTTTTGTAGAGGCTTCGGTCACTTTATATGACCATGCCAGCTTCATGTTTTCACTCACATATTATTACACTACTCATTCACTACCATACACACCACTCACTCACTCAGCCTCTTCCATCCTTTCTCTCCTCTCCTTCATACAAGCCTTGACAAACACACATAGTGCCTTGCAATCCTCAGACTGTGGTCTACTTAGAACTATGTTTAACCCCCCATTACTAAGCTGTCTCAGAACACGATACCGGTCACATTCCATCACCCATTCAATTATTCTCCGATGTTGTATATTAGTCACCATTATTCGCTATATTTAATGACTAATGATCGACAATTCTCTACTTTTCACTGATCCACTGTAATTTCTTTTTCTTAACAGATCCATCTGATGAAGAAAGCAGCAGTGATGAGAGTCAAAGACCAGCAAAACGACTTAGAGCCGATACATATGGAGCTTCATCTACCACATCTCATGGTTCTGGTAGGTAGACTTGGGATAGGAGGTTCTGATTTTTAAGGGACTATTCAGATTATCGACTGCCTTTCTCATTTTGTCGTATTACTATCTTATTCGTACGCTTTAAAACATAATTCAGAGCGAGACACACAGCGAAGCGCGTTCGCGCCGGCGCCGGCGCGCGCCGCAAAGAATGCGTTCGCTATTTCACTGTCAGAAAAGCGCGAGCACAGAACAGAATTCTTTGTAATCAAAACGATAATTCTGGCTGAGAGCCTAGAGTCCGCACGAAACTCGAAAATGCTACAGGGATGCTATGCCGCATTCCTATTGAGTAATAACCACACGAATCCTACCTTTCAGCCTAGGGTCGGGAGCCCCGGGTAAGCCGTAGGAAAGATACCCCAGGACTCCCAACAGAGAAGAAAATACCAGCTTATTTATTTCCTTTTATATTTTTTGTTGCAGCTTTACAAGAATCTGATAAAGAAACTGCAGACACTGCTTCTACTGACAACTTTGACAGGGAGTTTCTACAATCACGTAGGCCACGACTGGGATTTGGAGATCAAAGCCCAGAAGAAAACATTAGACTCAGTCGAAGCAGCGTCAGCGAAAACTGTTCATCACCAAATGATCAATATGATGATTTCAGTAAACCTAAATTCGACGATACTGAAAATGGAGAGGGCTCAATGCGCCCTAGTTTTCAGCAACAGGGAGACGCATTTTATAACAAGAATTCGAACCAAGCAGAGTATACTGGATATTCAGAGAGTGCTAAACGAATGATGGAAAGTATGGGTTTCAGGCCTGGAAAGGGTTTGGGTAAATTTGAACACGGTCGAACTCAGCCAATTGAAGCTTCTATGCAAAAAGGAAGGAGAGGTTTGGGAGCTAAACCATCAGTCGTAGGAGAGTTGCCAAAAGATATTAAGTTACCTACTGAAGAAACTAAACCTGAAGCAAAAGAGGAAGTGGTGAGTTATAAATTTATTTATTTATGAAAAACTTAACGTTTTAAATCCCATTCTATATTTTTTGCCTTGAGTAGCAGTCAACTCTTTTTTTGCCCTCGACTTCGCTACCTAGAGTCCTAGACCCCAGGCAAATTAGCGTGATAATATGTAGCCTATGTGTTAGACCAAGCTTTTGTTAATATACATATCAAAATTTCTTATGCATCTGTTACCTTATCCCAGACATACAAACAGACAAAAAAAGGTATAATCTACTTTTTTGGCTTCACTATTCACAGCCACATCTAAAAATTTTGAATGGTTTAATTTCAGTTGTGGTTAGACCCTGCACCAGAGGAGCCTCTATCAGGAGACTTATTGGAAAAATGGTTGAAACGAGGACCAAAGAAATTGACTATTGATGACGAAACGGACTTTGTTGATGCAGCTACACTAAAAGGTGTACTAGATTCTAAGGTTAGTTTTAAGAACATGCTTTCACTTATATGTCCTTATTTCTGGTTTCTAGAGAGTAGTGCTAGTATTATTTTTACATATACCTAGGTACTATTATAATTATTGTCTTTGGTATAAGCACAGATTAAATAATAGTTACTACGTCAGTCTATGCGTGTTTATTTCACATTATAGCAGTTGATTCAAATCTAATTAAGTCTAGTGTCTGCTAATATGCAACAAATATTTTGAAACAAAGTACTCCGTCGAAAAACAACAGATTTTTTTGAAATTTCACAACATTTTCATTAATGGATGGTCGGATTTAAAATAAAGATTTCCATATTCAATCTCTCATGGGCGTGTGGTGAGGGGATTGGAATAGAGAATAATGTCTCCAACTTGATTCATACAGGGGGGAAGTAGTGTGCCTTCACGAAGAGCGTTACCTGTGCTCGGGCCCTCCCCGTAAGTAGCGGCGAAAGCGAAAACGCGAAACAAAACACTACCGATGAGTGCCGACAGGGCTAGGGCGTCCCCCCAAGGCGACGCGTACCGGTATGCCCCCGTCGGTACGACTGCATGCGCACGCGGCGAAGGGGGCCGCCACCCTTCACGCAGCGCCAACTCTGGCGGGATGCGAGGAGCCGAGTGCCGGATAGGCACGTGGAATGTGCGTGGTGGTATGGAAGGTAAGATGAATGAATTGATGGATGTAATGAAAGAGCGATGCCTGGATGTATTGTGTGTCACAGAGACTAAGCGGAAGGGGAGCGGCATCGACGATCTTCCTGGCGGAATAATTGCTTTGTGGTCCGGAGTGAACCAAGAGGAACATGCCAGTAAGGGAGTGGGTGTCTTGCTCTCCTCCCGTTTGGCCTCTGGAGTGAAAGATTATGGATTGGTAGGCCCAAGACTCCTGTGGGTACGTATAAAACTGGGGATCACGAGAGTTTTTTTGGTCGCAGCCTATGCTCCCGTCAGCTCGGCTAATCCCCAAGTGCTCGCGGAGTTCTGGGAATCCGTTAGGGACGTCCTCGATTTGGCTGACGGGAATGAAAAGTTGATCATGTGTGGTGATTTGAATGGATGGGTGGGGACCAAGCGAGATGGCTTCGATGCTGTCCTTGGTCCGTATGGAGATAAGAGAGCGAATGATGCTGGTAAGTCAATCTTAGACGTATGCTTGGAACGAGACCTCCTTGTGGCGAACAGTTTATTCCGTCACAAAGATATCCACACGTATACATGGAGACGGAAGGAAGAAAAAAGTGTGATTGATCTGATTTTGATAGACAATCGTCTTCGACAGGCTATAAGGGATACAAGAGCCTACAGAGGCCCCACTCTTGAAACTGATCACTACCTGGTGGTAAGCCGGTTTGTTGGTCTTTTCAAGAAGTGGAGGCACTGGCGAGTGCGTGTCCCTTTCGGAGACTATGAAAGGATAAAGAGTGAAAAACTGGAAGATGAAAGCGTAAGGAGTATGTATGTTGGCTTAGTCAGCGAAAGGCTTGCAAACGCGAGCCTTTCCGACTTAGATGTGGATGAATGCTGGAATATTATGAAAGAAAGTATAGTGGATAGTGCAAAAGAAGCATGTGGGAGTGCAAAGAGACATGAACATTCGAAAGGTGATGCCTGGTGGGATGCAGAAGTTCAATCCTGCGTAGCAAGAAAGAAGAAAGCGTGGTTGGATTATGTCTCATCTTTGCAACTGAATGACAGTATGAAAGACACGAAGAAAGAAATTTACCGCCTCTGCAAGAATGAAGCCAAAGCTTTAGTGAAAGAGAAGCGTGAAAGAATAAATATGATTGCGGAAGAGAAGTTGACGAGGAACTTCGAGACGAATACCAAACTCTTTTGGAGGGAGGTCAAGAAGTCTCGGAGCTGTTCGTCAGTTTCCAGAATGGATAAGATAAAGAGTAAAGCTGGGGACATTCTTGCGGACCCCTTAGAGGTGTTAGAGCGGTGGAATGAGTACTTTGGAGAAATGTATGAATATCTCCCGGATGCGGGCACTGCGAGGGAGGCGATGACTGATCTTGCGGTGCAAGCATCAAGCGGAGATATTACTTTGGAAGAGATTGAATGGTCGATACGAAGCTTGAAAAATGGAAAGTCTGCGGGAATTGATAGGATATCTGCTGAAATGATCAAATTAGGTGGTCCTTGCGTCCGGGACGCCTTCTGGTCATTGAGCAATCTATGCTGGAAGACTGGAAGGGTCCCAATGGACTGGAGGCGTGCTATCGTCGTGCCCTTGTATAAAGGCAAGGGCTCACGTATGGAGTGCGCCAACTATAGGGCCATCAGTTTGATCAGTATAGCAGCTAAAGTGTATGGCAAAATTATTGAAAGGAGAATGAGGGTGGAATCTGACGGATTACTGTGGGAGGCGCAGGGTGGTTTCCGAAATGGAAGGGGATGTATGGACCAAGTTTTCTCGCTCCGCAACATTGTAGAGAAGCAGCTGGCTGTAGGCCGGAAGGTTTTCTGCGGTTTTGTGGACATGGAGAAAGCATTTGACAGAGTTGTACGGAAGGACCTCTGGGATATATTGCCAGGATACGGGATTGATGGTACGCTGCTTCGTGCTGTGCAGTCTACATATGTGGGATGTACGGCATGTGTGCGGGTGGGCGGCAGCCTGTCTCCCTGGTTTGACGTCAACATTGGCGTCAGACAGGGTTGCGTGCTGTCGGCTCTGCTGTTTGTCCTGTACCTGGACGATTGTCTTAAGAGAGTAAGATCGATGAATGTTGGATTGCGAATGGGTGACTTACTTGTGAACTGTTTGCTGTATGCAGATGATGCCGTGCTCATAGCCGAATCGCCATCAGAACTACAGTCACTAGTCACAACGATGAAAGATGATTGTCTAATGAGAGGCTTACATTTGAACGCGACTAAAACGAAAGTGATGGTATTCGAAAGAGAAGAGGACAGAACGAATGCCAGGATAACTGTAAATGATGTAGTGCTGGAACAGGTGGATGAGTTTGTATATCTTGGATGTGCATTTAGCAGGGATGGACGGTACACCGCTGATGTAGAAAAGAGGGTAACTGCGGGAAATAGTGTGAATGGAGCGTTAGGCAAACTTTTAGGTACCAAGGCCTTAAGTAAAAAGGCCCAGCTCGCAGTACACAATGCGGTGCTGATACCTACGCTAACGTATGGAAGCGAGAGTTGGGTATGGCAGGAAACGCATGAAAGTAGAATAAACGCGGTCGAGATGCGCGCGCTACGCAAAATCTGCGGAGTAACGCTCGCAGATCGCGTTCGGAATGAAGATGTAAGAAAGAGAGTTGGTCTGAAAGAGAGTGTCGGTGTTAAAGTAAGGAAGGGCATGCTACGATGGTTCGGGCATGTGGAACGAATGGGAGATGAAAGAATGACAAAACAGATATACAACGCGAAAGTGGATGGACGTAGGAGTCGGGGAAGGCCACGACACACCTACCACGACCAAATTAATCATGTGTTAGTGGAGGGTGGTGTCAAGAGCCGTAGGAACCGACGTGCATGCATGAAAAGAAAAATGAAAGTTGAAGAGGCGAGTGAGGTGTGTATGGACCGTGCCGTGTGGCGCTCGGTTCTTTCTGCCTACCCCGCAAGGGATTTGGCGTGAAGATAGTATAGTATAGTATAGTATGATTCATACAGTTCGTATTTTAAAATTCGCAAACGTACATATCCAAGATATAAAATCAAATTAGTTGTCCCCCGCAACATGCAGTATGCCTGCTGTTGAAATTTTTCAAGCCGGTTTAAAAGGTCTCTTTGCTTAAACGACTGCCATTTTACTGGCCGCCGGGACCAAATGAATGTCAAAATGTGGTCACATGGTCACCCTCCATGGACCGGCTATTGTGAAAGTTGCTTACTGCAGTGATCGTATACAGAACACTGAGTCCGCGGGGCCGCGAGCGCTTCCTTGCGAGCGCTTAGATATTGATAAATTCCTTTTTTTACAGACCATATTCGACAGTTTAGATGACGAAGATCTTAGACATGCAAGATTCCGTAGTAATCCCTACGAAACTATTGGCGCTGTGATATTCTTGAATAGGGCCGCTGTTAAAATGGCCAATATTGATTCAGTATTTGATTTCCATTTCACTAGTCCAAAGAAACCAACCGGCGAAGATGCGTTAGATTCGAAAGAAATACTTTATTTTGCTGATGTATGTGCTGGGCCGGGTGGCTTTTCAGAATACGTTTTGTATAGGAAGGGTTGGCGAGCTAAAGGTAAGAAAACATACCTGTATTATGAATAATGTTTTTTTTCTACGGGGGCATCCTGCTAAGCTTTAAATCTACTTGCCAATGGTCTACAAACCTATTTGCTTAGTGTTACTGTTGTAGAAAATGCTAAAGCGTACTGAGCCTTTTGCTTCTGTCTTTAAACACGTGCAAATAATTGTCCCTTATCAAAAAATATGTATGAGAACAATTATTTTAGTTTGTCCCATGTAATTTATTGTTATAGTTGCTTCATCTTTATTTTAGGGTTTGGTTTCACATTAAAAAGCTCCAACGATTTCAAGCTATGCGATTTCCATGCGGGATCGCCTGAGACATTCAACCCTTATTACGGGGTAAACGGCGACGGTAATATATTTGACCCCGCCAATCTGACGTCACTCAAAGAACATGTACTGACACAAACAGATGATATCGGTGTACATTTCCTTATGGCTGATGGTGTAAGTATATTTTACTGTATTTAATGATATATTGTCCAGTTGAAGGCCTTAAAAGATGGGCTTTGAACATTTTTAACAGCGAGTACCCTTGTAACATCATTTTGACGTTTGGAAATCCTCATGGATTCTATTTTGGACTCCTACCTACCTAAAACCACACAGTGTCTTTCATCTGCATATAGAAGGACAACCTCAGGGCTCCGACACTTACGTGTACCCAAAAGAAATATAAGTATGGAAACATTCTGAGATTTTTTTTTAAAGCACTACAGCACAAAATATTAAAATTTCTCTAGGGCGAAGTCGTGAGTCAGAGCGTTTGATGGTTTGTTTATAAGGATGTTTCTTCACTATGTTACTTTGCTATAGATGTGTTTGATATTCACCAATCACATTCGACGGTCCACAAGTAACGTTGACCGTTCATATCATCAAATTTTGCGACCGATAAAAGCGATTGGTAGATGTCAAATGCATTCACAACACATACAACACGGCGGAAATATCTGCTAACCTGGCCTCCCCTCGCGCTTACCCGCACCTGACCTCGTTTTCGCCTATTTAGTATAACCCTCACGCGATCGAATGGTATGGCAAGATACCGAACATTCTCGTTGCGCGCGGTTATGCCGTACAATTAACATGACGTCATAAGCCAGGTTCGCAGATATTTCGGCCGTGTTGTAGTGTCTAGTGGAATGGCACCCTAATGTTGAAAATGAAAGTATCTTTATTCATATAGGTCACAAAGTAACACTTATGAACGTCAAGATTTCTGATTCTAAATTTACATTTACTGACAGATTCGCAAGGCAATAGGAAGAGCCTGTGAGAAAGAACCTGGCAAGATAACTCACGGCCATTCTTTTCTAATAGTCCGCAATCACACATGAGATATAAGCTAAAGCAGTTTTGTAATCCCTACTATAATATTATAAATGCGAAAGTAACTCGTGTCTGTCTGCCTGTCTGTTACGTTTTCACGCCTAAACCGCTGAACCGATTCCGATGATATTTGGCATAGACATAGTTTGAGTCCAAGGGAAGGACATGTGCTACTTTTTAACTGACTGCGCAAAAGGAGGGTAATGATTTTACGCGATAACGACTTCTATGCGGACGAAGCCTCTGGGGACACAAAACAAAATAAAAACATATAAACGTTTTCAGGGTTTCTCAGTGGAGGGCCAAGAGAACATTCAAGAGATTCTATCGAAGCAGTTGTATCTGTGCCAGTGTTTGGCTGCACTGATGCTGGTCAGGACGGGCGGCCATTTTGTCGTCAAACTGTTTGACGTGTTCACTCCGTTCAGCGTGGGACTGCTGTACATTATGTATAGGTGTTTTGATAAAGGTAAAGTAACTTTACGAATAATGATAATATTCTCTTCAATAAAGTCCCTATCGGAGACGGGGGGCTGATGAGGGGGAATAGGTAGGTATCAATAATAAAAATGTATAAAATTACAGAAAAGATAGATATTAATTTAGAAGAATTGGTTTGAAAAATTAAATTGTTAATGCTTCGATTGGACAATATTTGAGTTCAAATTAATATTTTTACTCAATTTTATTGAATTTTCGCTTTCATAATAACAAATCCTCGTCTTTCTTTAATATTTTCAGTTTTTGCATCACATTAGTAACTTAACCTTTATATTGAGTTGATAAATAAAGTAACTTCACTAATTTACTATCTACACTCTGTAAAATATAGCTTGATCTCTGTGACAGTTATATTAACGTAAACAAAATTGACTTTTATTTCAAAGTCATAAAGTTGTTATTTACAGTTTGGACCTCTGTGTTCTCACTCTCTGCATTTCAACCACAAAAGCTTAATGCCGTTGACATAAAGTCTATTCTTGTTTACGTTTGTAGAACTGTCACAGAGATCAAGCTATATTTGACAGAGTATAGTACCTCATAATGATTTATTCTACATTCTAGTTTGCATCCACAAACCCGTGACATCAAGACCAGCCAATTCCGAAAGGTACCTCGTATGTTTGTTCAAAAGACTAAACACAGAGCCAGCGGAACAACATCTTGCCTCAGTCAATTGTATGCTGTGGAAAGGCGCGGAACGAGGCGGTGACGTCACAGAACTGGTACCGATGGACATCTTGAAAGGCGATAGGAACTTTTTTGAATATATCTACAAGAGTAATTGCTTGTAAGTTGATATTTTTTTGCAATTGAACTGTATTTCTTCAATAAATCAAATTGCATGTGTTAAACAATGGTCTCTGTGAGGGCCTACCCCGATGGGAGATAATTGTGATTTCATGTAGATATGTAAATGAAATAGGTCTATCACAGGCCACTGCTGGAGTGCTGGCCTCTTCCATATACAATAACAGTAAAAAACAAAGCTATATCATTCTTATGTCCTAAAGAATAAGGTGTATACAAATTCTATTGAATTTTCTATTGCTTAATTTATTACTTTTCTCTTTGCAGACGAAATGTTCTTCATCTCTGCCTCGCGTACTGACAGAGCAATTCAGTATTCTTATAATAGGATATCTATACTAATATAATATTATAAAGAGGAAAGATTTGTTTGTTTGCATCGAATAGGCTCCGAAACTACTGGACTGATTTGAAAAATTCTTTTACTGTTGGCAAGCTACACTATTCGCGGTGAACTAAGCGGGTGATACCGCGTGATGTCCGCTATATATTATATTTTTGTTACAGACTTGGTGAGAAGCAAATACAAAGCTTACTGAAAATTGCAAAATTTAGTAAAGATAGGAATTTGAAAGACGAACATCAAGCCGAAATAAAAAAACAGTGTTTAGCGCTATGGCAGGTTTGTAGAGAACCTATACTTGTACCTTTTAAATTAATATTGATGCCCACCCTTGCCTCTGGTTATAGCACAAATTAGAGATAGTACATATGAAAAACTCATGTATGTACTTTTTTTTCACTCCTACCTTCTGCTACACACACTCGTGCACAAATCAGTATCGAAAATTCAGTTGAGACCGCCTGACCTCGTGTCTGTGAATGAGTTGTCTATGTGTGCGTAGTCTCAGCGAATTTAGTATGTAGGTTTCTATCTTGGTCTGAGATCCCTTTAGAACGACCTTCACCGAGCTGGTTATTGAATGAAAAGTGTTTTATATTCAACTAAATATGTCAAAAATTAAAACGCTCTAATAAATGTCACATGGATGGTCACCCATCCAAGGACTGGCCATAGTGTAAGTTGCTTATTGCAGTGATCGTTTACAGAACACTGAGTCCGCGGAACCACGAGTGCTTCTATTATTAATTTGTGTGCTATTTATTTTAGTTACCAGATGCAGTAAGAAAGCAAGCAGAACGGTTAAGCCCAGACGACACCTTAACAGCCGTCCTAGGCCTAATGAACAAACCTCACACAGATTCAAATAACGTATACAATTTCAAAACAAACGTGTTGTACAAACCACCGGAGTATTTGGAAAAAAGTGGCGATTTGAAGACTCATTTTAAAAATGTCTACGATTGGCATCTTATGTTTTTAAGCAGCAGTAAAAATAGTCCGGATTTAAGGATATTTATAGGTATAAAATATTAATATGTTTAAAATAAATGTTTTGTACATGGAAAGGGTCTAGAATACATAATTTTGTTTATTTTTAGGTTGCGGAGGTAAAAAGGTGTTTCAATTGGAACCAAATGGTTGGAGGACAGTTGTAGATTTGCATGTCATACTTCCTGCGAAAACACTTATCTACGGAGAGGTAATTAATGACATGATATTTACAGCTTGGAAGAAAAGAGAAGAAAATAACGTAATAAATTCAGTCAGTCTTAAGTCAGTGTAGCAAATATATGAGAGTATGATCAATACTAATATTTTAATGCGGAAAGATTTGTTAGTATCGAATAGGCTCCGAAACTACTGAATCGATTTGAAAAATTCTTGCACTGTTGGAAAGCTACACTATCTCCAGTGAACAAAGGCCATATTTTATTCCCGTATTCCCACGGGAACGGGAGCTACGCGGATGAAACTGCGTCACGTTCGCTAGTATATTATACTGGGTGTTTCTTTTAGGGTGTCAAGCCGCCACTAGCTGGTAGCAGGGTTCCATACCTATCGATTTAACCCCCATGTATGTTCTACGAGTTTTCGAGATATATTTTTTTTTCGTTATTTTTTAACCGACTTTAAAAAAAAGGAGGAGGTTCTCAATTCGTACGCTATGTTTTTTTTGTATGTATGTTACGCGATAGCGGCGCCAATTATAGATGGATTTTGAAAATTCTTTTTTTTTTTGAAAGAGGTTACTTCTGAGGTGGTCCCATATCCAGGGTATCAGGATCTGATGCTGGAATCTAGGAGAAATCGAGGGCAACCACCGAAAATTGTAGGGACAACTAGTGCGTTTGTTTAACTTATTGATTAAGTGCTTTAATGTACTAAAATTTAACGAAGGTCTGGAGTCGATCTGATGATGTAACAGGAAGACAGTCGAGGGAATTCCTTAACGATTTACAGCAGTTACCTTGATGAGAACTTTACACCTAGATAGAAATAGAAATACTTTTCGGTCCACCCGTCACTTAAAATAAAGAAATAAAAATTTTAAATAAAAAATAGAACCGACTTCATAGAAATCCTTAAAAATAAAATTTACCTAGCACATAGTAATATGTATTTTGATTTATCAGATTTTATTCGATATAATATTGAAGTTGGTGCCATTAAAAATACTACCTAAACCTATGGGTTTACTTGGCGCCGACTTCAATATGATATTGAATAAAATCTGATAAATCAAAATACAATTACTATGTGCTAGGTAAATTTTATTTTTAAGGATTTCTATGAAGTCGGTTCTATTTTTTATTTAAAATTTTTATTATAATTACGTGTCCACGTGGCTTTCTTCTTTTTGGTTCGACTTTTCTTGGATGTTTTTTTATTATTATAATGCCTATTGATTGCAGCATTATGGACAAAATAATCTCCTTCCTAACTTTGATACAAGATGTAAAAATTTTAATCGATAATAAAAAAATAGGGAATTATGCAGAACATTATATACCGAAAACTACAAAAAATCGTAGAACATACATGGGGGTTAAATCGATCGGATGAAATCGATAGGTATGGAACCCTGCTACCAGCTAGTGGCGGCTTGACACCCTAAAAGAAACACCCAGTATATAACACTACCAACCTTAATGAATAATTATAGTAGATTTATTATTTTGAGTTTTGTTACAGGTAGTCAAAGAGTACCTTGGGGAAGGTAATAACCAGCGGTACAGCAAATCTTTGCACATTATAGACGCGCTGATGCTAGGAGGGATTGACATTTCTGACTATTCATTGAGTGATAGGTGAGAAATAATCTGATTTTATTATAATCTTTAAGTTTACCCTAGAGCCTGCCGTTTTTACCATCGAAGCATTGTCCTTAAATTGATTGTGAAGTCAGAATCCTGTGCGCATACAATGCTGGCCTCATTGGTTGATGCTGTGTAAGGCCGAGTTGGGTCAGGGAAGTGTGGCAGGTAGACCCGGCAATGCTATTTTCTGTATCGAACTTTCAACTTTTGATGTTGAGTTTGCTCAAACATTCGCGTAAACCTCAAATATTTCTTTTCTACCAGGGCGCCGATATTCGCTTCACACGACATTAATGCGTGGACGGAAATCGACGGGTGAAACGTGACCTGTCTCAAATTTA
Source organism: Miltochrista miniata (assembly GCA_933228765.1). Lineage (NCBI taxonomy): Eukaryota > Metazoa > Arthropoda > Insecta > Lepidoptera > Erebidae > Miltochrista > Miltochrista miniata. The sequence goes on along the minus strand of OW121757.1, from coordinate 14,966,958 downwards.
TGAACGGCGAAACATGAGACGGACGACGTTTCACGCGTAAATTTGTGTCCACGCATTCACGTCGTGTGGTCAAGAATCGGTGCCCAGGGATTCTCACATGCAACTGCCGTGTCAGAGCCAGAAAACGCCACAATTAAAGTGTCGAAATTTCTTCTATTGGCCTGTATACACATTAAAATAAGACTAAGGCGGATTACAGAACGTTTTTCAAAATTCAAGATTTGCTTGAACATAGTTTTATAAGACTAAAACTAACATCAAATGTAGTTCTCGAGTACATTCAAATCATAACATTTATTCCACAGGCTAAATCAGTGTAATCTATTTTGCACTGCATTGAACAAACCATTCGACAAGCAATCTTTACCCATAAGATGTAAACGGCTATACAATATGGAGCAGTTTCAGTCGGCTGTCAGTAATTTAGAGTACCGTGCCATGAAGCGAGTGAAAAAGGCTGTGACTATTGACTCGCCGGATAGGACTAGAAGCGGAATGTTCTATGTTGTCGGATCTGTGCTGTTTCTTAAACAGATCAAAGGTTAGTATAATAATACCACAAATTTTAGATAGTACAGATGGAAACCTACATAGTAAATTCGCTGAGGCTACGCACACATGGACACCGCTCACAGAGTTCACAGACAAGAGGTCAAGAGATTTTCATAGTAGTTTTGGATACTGATTTGTGCGCAAGTGTGCGTAGCAGAGGGTAGGTGTGGAAAAAAAAGTAATACATGAGGTTTCTATCTGTACTATCTTTAATTTGTGATAATACTTTGTAAATTTCATATCGTGTTCTGAAGTTCTCAAAATATCAATGAAATCACCCAATCTGTTACTGCTGGTTTCTCCCAACGTTCGTCATAAGACAAGGTACTGTGCCTTGGCATCCAGTCACTGTCTGAAGACCGACATAGTGCTATCTAGTTGCGGTCTCCACTCCCAGAACTCTTCTTAGGTTTGTCCAGTCTATGCAATGGTGCCCAACCGAGAACTTCTTGATGATAGTGTAGTGCAAAATGGGAGAGATTCACATTCAGCATAGGACTGCGATTCTGAATTGATTGCCATTTTGAAGTCCTTATGAATGTTGTTGTTTTCATATATTACCCACATTATAAACAATACCCTATATTATTTTCTTACTTTTTTCCAGAACCATGGATCGCACAAATATCAAAGAGTAGTGGACATAAATATTATTTTAGTGTAGGAAAAGATGGCCAAAGACATAGCTTATATCATATACCGTCTCAAGCTAGGATGGACATGGTTAGTTCTTTCACGAGACGCGTCATGTGGCCTTGGGAACCTGCAGCTTGCGCCATATTTGATGGCCATCCTCAAGCAGAGCTGTCAAGAACGGTCATGGAAAATTATATATCTAGTGTGACCGGTTAATGAATGTTATGTACAAAACATGTGTGATTTCGTTTTTAAGAGTCCGTCTGACGCCAAATAGACTATTACCTTAATCTAGATCTCAGGACTCGTGAGGTCTAATGAATTAAATTTTTAACACAGACAACTTCAGTTCATGAACTAAAAACGCTCTAGGCTAGAAACAGGATTGCTGATAAAATCCTTGATAGAATTTTGTGTTGAAATTACCTCGATTTCTTGTAATTTTGACCTAGATCTCATAAGTTTTAATTTTTTTATAACATAAAATATTTATAAGAAAGACAATAGTAAAATCTTCATTTGCACTAGACCACTTTTTAATTATTGGTTATAGTTTTTTTATAATTAATTTATTTCGTTTAAAACGCACAAAACCGATCGCATCTCTCTCTTTCTTGCACGATAAAATGTATTATCTTCTATCTTCTTTCAACGATTTGGCGTCTGGTAGGCTCTTAAGCTTTAGTTTTTCGTAAGTCATTAAAATCATTCACGGATGAATTTGTAGATAGGTAAAACGAATAAATGTTATTTTTACACAGAAATGTGTTTTATTTTGAGCGAGCGATGACTATGAACATAATTATGCCCATATTTACAATACCCTCTATAGTCCCGTGTTGCGACGGGTAAAAGTGAGTACAAAATGTCGCCACCCCAATACATCCCGAGGGCGTCGTAAGAGGCGACTACGGGAACACTTTTGCAAAAAGATCCATTGCGTAGAGAAGGAAAATTCTAAATGAAACCCGGTTATCAGTAAATTGACAATTCGTCGTTGCGCCTGACAAGTTCCATATGTGCATTTTTATGATTTTTCGATTTTTGCATATTTATAATCTCCGTCTAAATCTACACATGCTGGTAAAATCCGTTGTGTAATATTTAGCTTAGAACCAATTTTGCAATATTCCGTATGTGTTTTAAGCTTTGGAAAAAAACGTTATGTGCACACACGCACATATGGAATATGCGATCTTGCCACTAACGCGCGGAAAACATTATAAATATGTAACATTATGGCGACAAACGTGGTCTAAGGTGACGTTAACCATCATTTTAATTAGTATTGAAAAGTAAAGTGTGTCGAAATTTGTAATTAATGTGCTTTTTATTTATTTATTATTATTATTTGATAAGTTTTGTTGTGGATAGAGTCTTACCCACAATATAGGGGCCACTTTCCAGTCTCACCTGAGAGTGGTGCTCCTGCTGATTAACGGATGAGGTCATGACGAAGAGAAGAACAAACAAAATAAAGCACTATGCACTACTAAAGCACTACTTAGCCGTCTGGTCAACGTCCTACAATAAAACCTACCAATATGAAAGCTTATAAAAATAAACGGCCCTCAGTTCCCTGCACTTCCGCTGTTCCGGTTGCGGTAGCGCTCGCAACAATGGCGAGAGGGAAGTGCAAAGAATTTACGGACTAAGACAGGCTACCATTCACGACTGATCCTGGCTCCATATAACGACGCACTTTAGGTACACTCCATAGCTGAACGAGCATCTTATCAAACTCGAGGTAGAACTGAGTCGTAAAGACATACTAGACATGTGCGAGGTCCAAATAAAGGGTATCTTCACTTACACACTTCAATCAAGGAATACTAGAACACGCTAACCCTCACACCAGATGAAATGCTCTTTTTTAGCGAAGTGATGGAAGGACCTCCGACAGTGGTGTCGATTTTATGGTAAAAATTTACCTCATTAGCAGTGGTGTGGAAGTCAGCAGTGTATTGGCTCTGGTAGCATATATTATACTGGAACTCACCGACAGGAACTCCCTGAATGTGATGCAGGTGTTTGCCACTGCCTAGAGAAGCACGAAAGAGGCAATCGAAGCTGTGTACGAATACATAGCGAAGATATTACAAGGCATTGCCAACTACAATGTTAATGGGGATTTTCAACGCCTAACTGTAGGGCAAAACCGTGATACGGCGAATGACTGGGGTACATACCTACTTGTTGATTTTCCCTCCAATCTCAGGTGACCCTGTCATTTCTTGGTGAATTCTTTCTTTAATATGAGGCCCCATAGAAAGTAGATTTTGTGAAGCCCCGACAAAGTCACAATTAATGAGAAAGTCTTTATCATAACGGACAAAAGTGATGACTTTGTGATTGTCAGGTGGTTTAATGCCGGTTGTGATCACTGACTTGTCCCAGTATTTTCAGAAAGAGCCCAGGTTATAAAGCCTGTTCTTCAACCTACTACGCTCCACATATAATTGGGATCCGAAAGGTTTCAATTGAAACTTCGAAATCGTTTCGATTTGCTAGAAACCACTCACAACGATAAAACCGACACAGTGGTAAAACGTTACAACAAGTGCTCGAAAATTTTGGTCCAGCAATGGCAAAAACCGTGTTCAAAGCTCGAGACTCTCTAATCCTAGTCGAAAGACTGAGACTTGTGGTTGCCCAGGAGTCTACTTACCTTGAAACCTGATTTGAAACGATGTTATCCGTCAGAATACCAGAGTCGTCGACGTAGCTCTCAGAGCATGCCTTTTTATGGTAGGTACAGATCTATAGAAGAAACGATAGATGAGCTGAATGAACGTAGGATAGGACGATCCCCCTCCTGATGGCTCGACCGCCTGAAAAGGTCACAGAGAGTGACTGAATGCGGAAGACGTACGACCGTATGTTCCGGCATAATTTGGGCGAGGCCTATGTCCAGCATTGGACTGCCTGAATTTGATTACCTAATTAAGTATAGGCATAAAACTGAGTACGGATTCTGCAGACATAAGATCGTACGTAATTATTCAAAAGTTTAAGATCCATCTATTTTGTTCTGCACCCTGCATTGGACTTTATAGAGGAATTTATATTGTGACTTTTAGGCATTTTAACATACTTTTAATTTAACTTTTACGATTAATGACAGAAGTTTAATTAATACTAATACATTACAAAAAGACCAAGCAATAATTGTGAAAATGAAAGTAGTACACTGAATGTTTAGTACCGAAATGTCACGTAATAGACTAGTTTTTGAGAAAACAGTGTTAACATTATTCCTTATGTGCATGAAAATGGCACATGAATAATTTGCATGCACAGTGCCAAAACAGGTATGTGCAGATTTACAGAAAAAAATAACTAAATCTTCAAATATATGCAACATTGCATATCAAATGTATATCTTACATATGTAAAAAATGAATGTTCATAATACAGCATTTACAGATTTTTGATAACTTGCACACTTTTTGAATAAACATGTTTTTTTGAGTTTCCCAAAACCTTGTAAAAATCACATCTGGAACTTGTCAGGCGCAACGACGAATTGTTAAGCCAAGTTGAAGGCCTTATGGACGGCTTGAAAAATTTCAACTGCAGGTCGCGGCGAAAAATTTCAACACGGCAATGGGTTCTCCCACCTATTACGTGGGACGTAAACTAAGGTGAAATGTGGGCGTATACTATGCCTCAACCTTCCGAGGGCTTACCCCGTGCTCCCAACTGTCGGTATTAAGTAGGGAACGTGTGGTCTTTAGTCGGTAGGAGTCCGGGATAGCATCCAGGTATCCATTTAGGATTCCCCTCGCGTTAAAAAAAAATAAAAAACGCACTGACTTGATGAGTCAGTCATGCGAAAAAGAAAGAAAACATACATTTCGTTTGTAAAATATGTCAACTGAGTTCTGCACACGGCATGCTCCTCCTGTGCTCTAGAACTTGGGAACTTGAAAATGGGTGGACCTTTTCTTACATTAATAATTATTTAAAGCGTAGGTACCTATAATTCGTGTTTTATATATGAAATAATGAACTCTTAGGAAGCAAAAGTTATGATGATGAGCACTAGTGCAGAAAGGGTAGGTACCTAGTTAATACGCGATACGTTTTCTGTTGTTAGTTAAAAACTCTTTATAAGTTTTAGTAACGGTTCTACCACTTGTAGCAGGATTTATTTTAACTTAAAACTGGATTGACTAAGACCACTGACCTATAATAGTATCTGGACTGGTGATTGGTTTCATAAAAGTGTGCCTAATTGAAAATCGCCATTTGGCGCTGACGGCAGCTAGCGAATGCACTTGGAACTAATACTAGTGATGTACAACACCTGTCTTGGTGTCGATAAAAACTTTACCAGATATCGACTGCAATGTTAATTTTATTTTTGTACCAATGATGTTTACATAATATGAATGACTACTTTACAGTTAACTCTGGGTTAAACACGTTAAATCAGATCTGTGCAAGTGGGCCTTAGTGCAGCAGAAAGCATCACAAATAACCCAATAGTCGTAGAGCATTGTTGACTTGGCATGAATAGGCCATTCAACTTGGAAACTACTACCTAGTGTTGACTCTTGTTACAAATGACTATGGTCATGGTAACTGTTTACTATCAGGCGGGCTGTATACTTGTTTGGAAATTTTGTGGTATTATAAAAAAAATACCTGCTTCCTCTGGATTCATTTGGCTATGCTGAGAATCATCAGTTGGTAACTGGACTTGCATATGTATGTAGGCACACACTAGCTGTACATTATTGCTGAGTACGCAAATGTCGAACTAGAGCGCAAACGTCTCAAACTCGACATTTGTCCCTAACCATCGTGCCCGCTCGCTTGTGTGTCCCTGCCTAACCCTCGCGCGTTCACTTAGCGTAGTAACTTGTTTGTGAATGTGATGATATATTGCAGGAAATTACAGTGACCAAATTAACACGCAACCTATCTTTAATTTATCTCTCCGCATTTCCATACGCATACATACATACTTAAGACCCCCAAATGTACTACAGGTGAATTAGATTTAGGTAAGTTGATTGGACTATCACGGGAGCATGGGTCATCATATGTAGATGAATCAGTTTCTGCAGTGACCAACGATGAATCAGTTTCTGAAAAATATTGAGTGTTGGTTATTTATATTCAATTATATTTCTTAAATACCAAAGAAGTATTCACTAACTAATTTACACCTACCAAGAAATATCGTAGGTATACTGCACTTTTTTAAAGCAGTCCGTGACCCATGTTTTAATAAACAGTCATCAGTAAAATGTTTTGAACAAAGATAATCTGATGTTTTCGGAGTCCAATTGACAAGCTTCATTTTTTTTAGCCACAGTTTTAAACTGTAATCGGAGGGAAACCTGTAATAAAAGGAACATTTAAAGGCTTAACTTTAGATTAGTTGCCATCGAGTTTGAGGTTCATATTTTTTTTACACAAAGCTAATATTATTAGAAGCCTCCACGCGAAGTTTTAACTTGCGGAGATTAATGGTTAACGAGAAAAAAAATTATGAAAATCGTAAAAAAATACCAATAATTTGTCACTTTTCACCACAGACTACAAACACTCCCAATGTTTTTGACGTTCGGCTCGTCCTTTACGTTTTGTTATACGTAACATTAACGCACAACAATGTTTTACTTCATTTAAAAATTAAATAAATAATTATATTTAGTGACAAAGTTAAATTTTATACATATTTTATTATATTACGTATATATAAATAAATGAATGCTATTAAATATATACTTATAATAATTTAATGACGGTTGCCGACATGCGAAACTAAACGTAAAACGTCGTACGCACTGTTAATGTCAGACTGTCAGTGTTTCAGTCATCGTTCGTGTTCCTAGCAGTTGAGATCGTATTCGTACCTACTCCTGTTTGTGCAATAACGTTTGACTAACATCATGGCGTCTCCGAAGCCTGAGGTTTCGCGTTGTGCTGTGACATCGCCTGAAGAATCGAGTGTAGTGCAAGTTTTAGACTCTAATGAGCCACTTGTGGCGAGCTCTTCTTCAGGCCCTTCGTGTGTGCAAGTGATAGACTCTAGTGAGCCACTTGTGCCAAGTACTTCCACTGGCCCTTCGTGTGTGCAAGTGATAGACTCTAGTGAGCCACTTGTGCCCGTGATGCCGTCATTGGAACCAGAAGCTGGTTGTTCCCGTGCTACCGCTGGCTCTGCCGCGTCGGTGATGCCTGCGTCACCGACGCGTGCTGAAGGCAGTCCGAGTGATGCGGAACCTCATGTTTCTGGGTCGTCTGGCCGCCGTAGCCAATATAGTGCGGAAGAAATAAGGTTGGTCTAATATTAAATTTTCCTGCCCACCTAGACCGTGTTCTACCGCTAAATGAGTGTTCTAATTTATGTTTCTATTGTTTCAGATCCCATTGGAATATGATGAAGCTATTTAAAAGACTGGACACTATCCCTCGGTGTATTGAGTTTGCTGAAGAGCGTAATCTTATACCTAGGGAGAAAATGTGTACTTACCACAGAAGTCCAATGGCTTTATCTTATTATGCTGGGCAGTTGGGTATTTTTCGTTGCAGAAAGAGCAACTGCCGGAACAGACCGGTTAGTCGAGCAATAGGCACATGGTTTGAACAAGTTCGGCTGCCTTTGGATGTGATGTTTCAAATCATGTATATGTTCAGCCACAGTTACTCATACCTTCAAGTTCAAGTAGAGACAGCTCGAGAAGATACAGAGACCGTGCTGTCTACAAGTACCATTGCTGATTGGTTTTCGTATTGCCGGGAGACAGTAATTGTTTATGAATTGGAGCATCAAGAGGCTCACGGCAAGATTGGTGGTCCAGGAAAAATAGTACAAATTGATGAGTCAAAATTTGGAAAAAGGAAATACAATAGGGGAAGACACATTGAGGGCCACTGGGTGTTGGGCATGATCGAAGATGGCAGTGACGATTTACGGCTGGAAGTGTGTCCCAACAATGAAAGGTCTGCTGAAATATTGGTGCCACTGATACAAAAACATGTTCTGGAAGGCACTGAAATACACACGGACTTTTGGAGAGCATACGAGTGCCTTCCTCAATACGGGTACATACATAAAAAAGTAAACCACAGTGACCCGGTAAATAAATTTGTGGCACCAGATGGGACACACACCCAGCGCATAGAAAGCCACTGGCGAAATTTAAAAGTATTGTTCAACAAAGATCAATATAAAGGCAACTTTTCAGATTGGATTGTAGAATATTCATGGAGGAGAAAAATAAAGATATACCACAAAGATCCTTTTGAAGAATTACTTAAAGCGATTGAATATGTGTACAAAATAGATTAAAGGAACTGAATTTAAATTTTATTGTTTTATTTTAATTATTACATTGATAGTACACCCTGGCTCAGACAGGTTATGTTCGAAGGGGATGGTAAGGTTGAGTTAGCGGGTTAAGCGATTGATTTGATTATCTCTATGCACATATTATGGTTAGGTTACCCCGACTCGGATAGGTTAGGTTAGAAGGCTAAGGCGGGAGCGAAGCGGAGCGGAGCTCCCGCCTTAGCCTTCGTGGTTTTTTTTTTTTTTGGCTTGTCGACGATTTCTTATTTGGAGAATGATTACCTCAAAAAATAAAAATCTAAATTTCGGGGTAACTATTGATTTCCTAACTTTGGGGAGGGGTCAGGGGGATTCCCCCCTCCCCCTCCATTTTCCATCTTCCAATTTCGACCTTGAAATCGATTTCAAAACAAGAAAATGCGAAAGTTAGGTTAGAATTTTAAAAAAATCATAACTCAAAAAGGGGGGGCGTCCGCAACTTTTCCGTCAGGGGGGGGGTTCCCCACCCCCCCCCTCCCCCCTCCCCCCCACTCCCACCCCTTAAATCGTTGGATAGTAATCCGAAGTCCTACCCATTTAAATATTATGAACAAGAGTAAATAATTAATTATTAACAAAAAATAGTCTCACTAAGTGTTATAATTCAATGTTAGTGCTAGAAAGTTATATTTCACACGCTAGTTAGTTACTGTTTCGATTATCTACTACAATTTTAAGTGTTTATTAATAATATTAATATGTTCATTAAATTATTAAAGAACTTTTACCATGCCTCTTGTTTTTTAAACTACAAATTTTGGCATTGGACAGAAAATTATCGATATACATTTTGACATCCCTATTAATCATTATAGGTTATAAAAATATTCGTAAAATCCCCGAAACTCGGAGGATATTCGATTATGATAGTAAAAAAAAACCTTAATTATGGTTTTATAATAATTGTTCAAGAATTAGATTCTTAGATTTACTTACTTGTGAAAAGAGACGCCACAGCCCTTCTCGTATCTTGTTTTACAATATACACACGATCTCATGCTAAATATCTACTTAATTACACTATGAACTAAATTTATACATCAAAACACTTCAAATTTATACCAATCACAGTAATAACTTAAAAATATTCGAAATTTCACACATAAACTCCTTCTGAAATAAACAAACAACGGCCATTTGCAAACTAATTTAGTTCTCAGTGCACTCGTCAGAGGCGCTTTGAATCGGCACAAAAAAGTAGCTGTCATTTTGTATGGAATAGCCAGTCCAGCGATTATTATTACAGGTCAGTGACTAAGACGTATAAGACAACAATAAATACAAAGTGGAGCTTAGAAGAAGCATAAAAATACCGCATTCTTAAACTGATTGCTTTAAAGTCAAAGCTTCAAATAATTTAAAAGTAAAATTCCTTTTGGCGCCCAAATTGTGTTTTTGTTTATCTGTCAATGTCATAATGTCATGTCAGATGTCTGTCATGTCATTCAAAATTTCTCTCGTGTCGGTTGTTGCAGTTGCAGGAATACAGAGAATTTTAATAAAATTATTTTCACCTTTTATTTTCTCTTGTTAATAACAGGAAAAAGTTGTGTTTCAAGTCTACTGTTTAACAGTAAAAGGAGGTGTGTGGCTGGCCTGGTCTACCTTTCAAATCATAGTAGTACATAAATATTATCAGACAACTTTTGGTATTTCGTAGCTAGATTTGATAAATTACACTACAAGTTTGTGGGTTACATAAAACTTTGTATTTCAGGAAACAATGACGGTGGGCGAATTAGGCAAAAACTTACCATGGTCAGTATCAAAATATCTCACATTTCAAAATGATGCAAACAAGTTAAACTTCACATTTTTATAATGTTTACATTACAGGGTGGAGAAATATCGTCCATCAAAATTAGATGACTTAATATCACACGATGACATCATAAAAACAAGTAAGTAATGGGATAAAATCTTCAATCGTTTGCTGATGATATATCGGTTGTGGTGGAAGATCCCAAGAATGAATTGCAGCATATCCACAGTGTTAAGAACACGATCACCTCATCATGGATTGGTTAATTAAAAATAATTTAACAGCTAATATTCAAAAGACAAAAATCATTCAATTTGAGAATTATAAATTGAATAATCAGCCGTTAAAAGTTTCCTACCAGGGCATAAGCATAGAGGTCGTACATGAAACGAAATTTTTGGGTATAGTGTTGGACAAACACTGTAATTGGAAATCACATGTAAAAAATTTATGTGTTAAGGTAAACCGCTTCGTTTTTGTATTGAAAAGATTACGCCAAACAGTTAATTTGAAAACAGCTCTGACTGCCTACCACGGCTACGTTCAGTCAATACTGAGGTACGGTCTTATACTATGGGGTAACTCTACAGACGTTTTGAAGGTTTTCATAAGTCAAAAAAAGTGTGTTCGGGCTTTAGCTAATATAAATCAATTAGACTCGTGTAAACCCGGTTTTAAAAATCTAAAGTTACTAACTCTGACTTCACTATACATAATAGAGATCGGTATGTTTGTAAAAAATCATCCAGAATTATTTGAAAAGGCTAGTAAATATAAAAAATACAAATCCAGAGATATTACAAGGCTGTTGCTACCATCCTGTAAATCATCACTTCATCATGACAACTCTTATTTCATGACAGTAAAAATTTATAATCATATACCAAAGTGTATAAGAGAACTAACTGTACGAAAATTTAAAACTACTCTCACTAACTGGCTTACTGAGAAATGCTACTATACTGTTAAAGAGTTTCTTGACGATAAATATTTTTGACGATGAGATCATATTATTTTATAACAAGCACAATGTCATTAGTGTGGTAGATCAGATATTAAACTGACATAATAATATTTACTGTTCAAGGTGTAAAATTTACTTGTAGACAATTTATGGTATTCTTACTGACATTCATTTCTTTAGCTGTATATGGTATCCTGACATTTCTTTAATTTTATGACATTCTTTAATTTTAAATATAGTTTCATGACTTTCATGTAGTAATTTAGTTTCAGAATAATATTTCATTCTTTAATGTTGTCAGTAATGTTAAGTTATATCAAATAGTTAATAATGTTAATAATTTGTGTTATATCTACTAAATGAATCCTTGAAATAATTGAGTATCACTACCTACTTGTACAATATTGTATGCAGAAGAATCTGCGGAACATGCAGTGCATTGAATCAATTGTAACAACACCCTGTAAAATACCATGTTTCATGCAATAAATTATTTATTTATTTATTTTATTTATTTATTTAAAAAATATAGCATAAATTATAATAGTGGGTTAAGGTTTGATGTACTTCTTTCCTTTTCAGTAAATCAATTTATGAAGGAAAATCAACTTCCACATTTGCTATTCTATGGACCTCCTGGTACTGGAAAGACATCTACCATATTGGCATGTGCCCGACAAATGTATACTCCTCAACAATTCAACTCAATGGTTAGTAAGAATGTAAATGTTTGACCATTATATGTAAATGGAGTAATGATTAAGGTTTGAGTTCTAATAATTAAATAACATTTATTTTACACTAGCTGTTCCCCATGGCTTTGTCTGTGTTGAAGTTGTAATCATGTAAATAAATTAGGTACCCTCCTTTAGCACAGTCAGTTGAAAAGTAGCCTAAGTCCTTCCTTTGGACCCGAACTATTTCTATACCAAATTTCATCATAATTGGTTCAGCAGTTCAGGTGTGAAAACATAACAGACAGACTGAGTTAATTTAGCATTTATAATATTAGTAGGAATAAACCTAATACAAAACAAAGTATTACCACCAGTTCAAAACATGAACAGTCCTGAGAAGAACTGGCAAGAAACTTGGCGGACTATTCTTTTTGGTGCTCTATTTACAAATGTATAATAAAAATATTATTTTAAAATCTCTCGCTTAAGAATCTAGCAGAGCAAGAAGATAATTTTCAGGCTTTCTTGTCCCAGCAGATATTCAATACTGGCATAATTTGAATTTATTTAGTAGCTTGATACTATTGTGGGAAAATATTTGGCAATGTGAAGTACAATATAATTTCTGCAAATAACAAAATACTTTTGTATGTGTTTATTCAAAAAGTTGTGACAGTTTGATAGTGCAGTAAGTCAGAAGGGGGATCCTAGTAAATACCGGAAATATAAGTTTTTATAGTCATTCAGGATTCATGAAACCCTATTCTGACACAAACTGTTAAATACTGCCTGGGTCAGGATGTGGCAACTGAAAAATATAGTTGCAACCTTATGTTTGCTGGAATGTGTACCCATGGAATTTGGTGCTGAAGTTTCTTTATTGTTCTCTATTTCTTGTAGCCTTAGACACCCTTCACATTTTTTAGTTTTCCTCCCCTATAAAAGCACACCATTTCAGATTCAGATTCAGATTTCATTTATTTCGTAAACATAGGTACAATAATACAGGTCTTATTTTAAGTATATAGATCCACTATGTTTTACCTTAAGGCATACGAAACATTCTTTAAATTTAATAAAGTGCATGCATTTGAGATTTACAATAATTATAGCAAGCCCGTATACAATATTTGATTTATTATGTCAACAGAATTAAAATATTAATATAGTTAAATGTCAATTTTACAATGTCAAATGATGAAATGTCAGAATAGAGAGAAAAAATAATGTTCACAACACTGTACATAATATTTCTATACACATTTCGGTAAACCAATAATTTGCATCACGGAGCACACAACAACAGAGGCATGTACCTAGTGCCCATGTCAGATATGATTAAAGAAGTCCTTTAAAGAATAATAGCACTTTTCAACCAATAAGTCATTAAGTTGCTTTTTAAATATTTTTATATCTGTTACAGTTCTTATGTGTTCAGGTATACTGTTATAAATACGCGGGGCTAGGCAGAAGAAACTTTCATGCATTGCTTGCGTTTTACTGGCAACCATGTGTAATTTACTCTGGTGCCTTACACGGGCGCGTTAATTAAATAGATGTATGTTCTTCTTCACAAATACCGCGGATTCGTATATGACTATACATGGAAACGTGAGAAGGTTCATCTCTTTAAAATATGGTGCACAGGATTGGGGTGCATAGATATTGAACATAGCCCTTATACAGCGTTTCTGTGCAATGAATACACGCTCTTTGTCTGTACTATTTCCCCAGAAAATTACTCCGTACCTGAGGCATGAGCTAACGTATCCGTGATACGCTGTTAATAAAGTGTCTGTTTTTGCAACCTTACTTAGTCTTTGAAGTGCATAAGAGAACTGTGCTAGTTTCTTACATGTCTGTTCGACGTGATATTTCCAGTTAAGGTTCTCGTCAATCTGTAAACCTAAAAATTTTGTTTCTGTGGTTGTTTCAATTTGGCATTCCTGATAGCAAACTCTTAGAGAAGCTATGCGGTGAACTCGTAATTTAAAATTCATTAATTTCGTTTTATTTAGATTTATCGTCAAGTTATTCATTTTAAACCAGTCAACAATATTTGCTAAAGTTTCATTCATGTCCAATTCCAAATTTAATTTATTGTCATTAGTAAACAGCACTGTGCTATCATCAGCAAAAAGAGTCATGTCATGGTGTGTAATGGTTGGCATGTCATTTATATATATTAAGAATAGTAAAGGTCCCAATATACTCCCTTGTGGAACACCGAATTTCGGTGTACCTTGATTAGACTTGCATATTTCTTCCGATTTTGTCATTTGGTTAAACCATTTCACTTCAGTGTACTGTTTTCTATTTGAAAGTTATGATTTTATTAGCTTATGTACACAAGGCAACGCAATGAAGTATGCAGGCCACACTAGTAACATGCATGTGTGTGTAAATCTAACGAGTGTATTATATTACATTTCTATGTGTGTGACTGACACGCTCGCACCCATAGATTTAGAATTTTTCGCTACTCTCAACCAGCATCGTATACTTTTACAATAAAGGGCATCATGATGTCTTGTTCGGGCGTTTTCGTCTAAGCTCGGCTAAGCCGAATGAAACTCATCACCCGTGCGCGATTAAGTTAGCTTATTTTACTTAAATCACATAAGTTCTCGTAGCAAATTGTCTAAGACGGCGGATTTAAATCTGCATCGTATTCGTAAGTGTCGCGAGATCAAATCCTTGCGCAACGTGCAGAACTCTTTTTGCCGTTTTTGTAATATATATATTTTTTTAGTAATATAGTAATATTACTAAAAAATATATAATATATATAATTTAATATTATATAATTATATAATACACTCGAGAGCAATGAATCCGGGTCACTTAAAGAATCCTAAAAATCTCGGAAACTAAAAATGCTAGGTTAATGCAATAAATTGTATTTAATAGACAATGTAATACTCCTTAAATGAAGGTATTAAAACTTCTTAGTTATTGTAAAGTTATATCATAAAAAAATCAAATTTGAAAAAGGGCCACTTTCGAAGATGGAACTACGAAATTACAGCATTTGGTGTTGCTTTTGTTTGTAATCTGTCATTTATGTGGGTACATAAACCATGTTGATAGTGCTCTATATTCATTAATCAAGCTGAAATTATGTCGCTTACGCCTGAAGAATGCACCAGAATACTTACAATGCTGGAAACCGGCCGGAGTCAGCGCGATACAGCCAGGACTGTCGGTGTGTCGCTGTCAACAGTACAAAGAGTTCTCCGACGTTACGAAGAAACTGGTTCTAACCTACGCAGACCAGGAACGGGCAGAACCAGGTGTACCACAGCACGAGAAGACCGATACTTGGTGAACACCATGCTTCGAAATCGCTTTCTCACAGGAACTGAACTCACCAATCAGTTTCGACGCCTCGGAGGAAGTAACCCAAGTGCATGGACAGTAAGACGTCGGCTTGCTGAATCTAACTCAAAACCCCTTAGACCTGCAAACGGCCCTAAACTGGAGCGTGGGCATCGTATTTCGAGACTAAGGTATGCCCAGAGCCACGTAAATTGGAGTATTGAAGATTGGTCAAAAGTTATGTTCCCCGACGAATCAAAATTTATGCTCTACAAGCACGATGGAAGACACAGAGTGTATCGAAGACCAGGGGAAAGATTCAAGCAAGCATGCATCGAAGAAAAAGTAGCCTACGGTGGTGGGTCTGTACTTGTGTGGGCCGGAATTTCTTCTGAAAGTCGCACAGAGCTGGTGATCATAGAAAACGGCTCTTTAACTAGCGTAAGATATGTGGAAGAAATCCTCAATGATCACGTTGGTCCATTTATGGTCAATTTAGGTGAGGATGCTATATTTATGCATGACAATGCCCGACCTCATACAGGTAGGATTGTGAATGACTACCTTCAAGAGATGAACATTACTCGTATGGAGTGGCCAGCGCGCAGCCCGGATATCAACCCGATCGAGCATGCTTGGGACGAGCTAGGCAGATGCGTAAAACAACGAAACCCTCCCCCAATCACGCTTCGTGAGCTCAAAATTGCTCTCACAGAGGAATGGGAGAATATTCCCCAAAATCGTATAAGGAACTTGGTGTACAGCATGCCAAACCGCGTAAACGCAGTAATGGAAGCACGAGGAGGCAATACGAAGTATTAAAATTCAAGAAAATCGTAATAAAGTTCAAAAATTTCATGTTTCCTATTTTTGTTTTAAGGAGAGATCGGCAGTTTTTTCTTTATGTAATTTTGTGTTAATAAAATGTATGGTGACTCATATTTTTTTTACTTTCATTTAAGGAGTATTACATTGTCTATTAAATACAATTTATTGCATTAACCTATCATTTTTAGTTTCCGAGATTTTTAACATTCTTTAAGTGACCCGGATTCATTGCTCTCGAGTGTATTATAGATTATAATATAGTATTACTATATCTATACTAATATTATAAAGAAGTAAAGTTTGTGTGTTTGTTAAATTGTAAGGGGTAATCTCGGGATCTACTGAACCGATTTAAAAAATTCTTTCACCAATAGAAAGCTACGTTATTGTGGAGTGTCATAGGCTATATAGCATCACGCTACAACGAATAGGAGCGGATCAGTAATAGTAAATGTTTCAAAAACGGGGGAAAAGTTATTCCTTTTGAGAGCTTCGACGAGACGCTACGGGCGTAAACGCAACGCGACGGGAACAGGGAATACTCTCTCTCATGTGGCGCAAACGAAGTTGCGCGGGTCAGCTAGTATAATATAAAATAACAAAGGAGGAAAATAAAACAATTTCTTTATACTTATTATAATATGTAATATAAAATTCTGTAATGATTTTGTGTTAATATCAGACTGACACAATATCAGACAAGAATAGTCGTAATGTTTTTCATTTGTAGTAAGTAATTTATTAATTAGTGACATGAATCAACATGTTATCAAGTTAGAAATTATGATCTAGTTATAACCTCTAACCTCAACAACAATAACATCATTCACATAATAATAATAAACTACTTCTATTGGCACTTTTGTATCACTAACTTTTTATTTATAGTTTTATTAAGATTTTTAAAAGCAAAATATTCTAAATATCACATCACAGACTAATAGCCAATAGGTGCACCATCATTGTCTATTACTTGTTGCAATCTTGTTCTCATGTTAGCAACCATATTCCAACACAGGTCAGTGCCACGAAATGATTCCCAAGTGGAAGTAACGACTTCATCGAGATTCGACTTAGACCTCACTTTAGATGAATCCCAATTGAGCACCATACATAGGTTTTCAATGGGATTTAAATCAGGGCTTTTAGAGGGCCATTCAATGACAGTAAAGTTTTCTTGTGTGTTTAACCAATTTTGCACAAGCCGGGCACGGTGCACTGCACAGTGGTCATGCACAAAGTAAATGTGCTCATGCGGATAAACAACATGCACAGTTGGCAGCATGACATTTTGCAAAACATCCAAGTAACCTTTACTGTTATTCCGACCCCCTACTTCCACTAACTCGCCGGGTCCCATCGATGACATCCAGCCCCAGTAACCCAAAGTGATGCGTCCACTAGACCTGCATAGAACGACATTATTTTGGGAATAGCGTTCACCCGCTTTCCTCCACAATATTTTACGACCATCCTTGTTTGACTTAAAACATTTTTCGTCACTAAAAATCACCACACTATTACACCAATCAAAGTCCAGATATTGTCGTGCAAACTGTATCCTATCTTGCTTATGTTTCTCTGACAATAAAATCTTCTTAGCTGGCTTACAACATCTTAATCCTGCTGCGCGCAAATGAACCCTGACGGTCTGTAAGGATATGTCATGCCTGGTAGCCGTGGTGCGCGTCGATGCGAAAGGGTCCGCCAAGTGTGTGGCAACAACTTCTCGATGCCGTGGATTAGCCTCCGTGTATACGGTAGCTTGTCGGCCAGGACGATGACGATCTATGTGCCCTGAAGCACCACGTCGATGAACCCACAGTTGCACCGTTTTTCTCTGTGAACAATATCACAAAATAATTTAAAATAATATTTACAACGTAATTATACTTTAAATCATGCACATTATAATATAATTATATAAATATTTTTGAATAAATAATCTTTAACTTACCGATATATTTAATCGTCTTGAAATTTCAGTAATTGAAACATTTTGCTCATGCAAAACAATTATTTCAGCTCTTAAAAGCGTAGTTAAATGATACATATTAAATCTTCTTTCTTAAAAGAGTTAAAATTATTGATGAGCACAGTAGTCAAAACCAATATGTCTGTTTACGTCTAGTAAATCATAACATTGAGGGTAAAATAATATTCACACTTGACGAACTGTGATCACTTTTGTCTTATTTAATGTGGGTAGGACCAATAGCAATAATAATGTTAATAGTTTGACTGACAATTTTGCTTTAGAGTCTCAAAACAAGTTACTAACAACACGCACACATAGAAACGTAATATAATACACTCGTTAGATTTACACACACATGCGTGTTACTAGTGTGGCCTGCATACTTAATTGCGTTGCGTTGTGTACATTACCTCTTACGCCATATGCATACATTTTTTTTAAGAGAATATTGTGGTCAACGCGATCAAAAGCTTTTGATATATCCATGTATAATGCTATTGCAGGCATCCCTTTGTCTAAAATTGTCAATACTTTAATTAAAAAATTATAAATAGCTACATTAATTGATTTGTTATTTCGGAACCCATATTGACATGGAGTAAAAATATTATATTTCTCTAGGAAGGAGTAAATGCATTTGTGTATCATCACCCTTTCAATTATTTTGGCAAAAATAGGAATCAATGCTATAGGTCTATAATTACTCTTATCTTTCTTGCTACCTTTTTTAAATACAGGTTTTATGACTGATACTTTTAATTTATCTGGAAATATACCTTGCTCTATGCACGTATTTACAATGTGACTCAAGGGGCGTGATATGATATGTGCGACATTCTTAATAACGCTTGTAATAACGCCATCATAACCAGTGCTATAAGTATTTTTTAAAGTTGTTATTATTTTTTCTATGTCGTCAGGGGTAGTAGGCATCATAAAAATGGAATTACTATTATATGTTATTTTCTTAGATACTCTATTATTTATATGATTCTGAATATTATAATTACTAATGTCAAGAAAAAGATATTGAATGAGTTCGATATATCTATAGGATTATTTATCACCACATCGTTACATATAATTTGATCTATGCTTTCTGTTGGATATTTATATTTGGTCTGATTGATCACTTTCCAAGTTGCTCTACATTTATTTGTTGCAGATTTAATAAAATAATCGTTTTGTGACTTTTTGGTCAGTCTGATGATGTGTTTAAACTTAGTTGCGTACGATTTAAAAGTAATTTTGTTAGTCTGACTGGGTTCTCTTCTGTAACTCCATAGCAGTTGACGTTTACGTTTGCTACATATTCTTAATCCACGCGATATCCACTTCGGACTTGTTTCACTATACATTTTCTTTTTTACCAAAGGAAAGCAAAGATCATACAACATGATAAAGTTTTCAATAAATGCGTTATACGCACTATTTGCATTTATACAGTCATAAACATCATGGTTTGTCAATTGATTTAAATATTTATAAAATGTTAATCTATTGTTTATAGAAAAGTCTCTTTTTACAATGTACCAATACTTCAAAGTGCAGGTTTTTCTGACTGCAAATTTTACAATCTGTGCATTGTGATCAGATAATGCCAGCTCCTTGATAGTGGCTTACAAGTTCCGAGATTGTGGGCTATATTGTCAATACACGTCTAGGTTGCAAATCTCGTTATCTCATTGAACTGCAATTTCAGTTTAAAGGCATTCAGTAGTTCAATGAAATTATTGCACATACGGGTTTTCTTTAGAATGTCAATGTTGAAGTCTCCACACACGAAAACTTTCTTATTACTTAAGGGTATGAGATTTAACATTTTTCTCAATGTTGTAAAAAAGGTATCCAAAGAACCAACACTGTAGTCCGGGGATCTATAAATGCAAAGTAGAATTATTTGATGTCCTAGTATTTCTATTGCACAGCATTATATTATGTTTACAATTGACAGACTGGATATATCATTAAGTTGCCTAAATTTTAAATGATTCTTAACTAATATGCATGAACCTCCGTGTTTATTGTGTCTCATATAATAGGACGCTAGTTTAAAATTTGGTAATGTGACATAGGCATCACTACCTTCTATCATGTTGTGCTCAGTAACGCATAGTACATCAACAGTAATGTCCTGAGTGGTTAACTCAGCAATACCAATAGCTAACTTGTCAGACTTATTGATCAACCCATTAATATTTTGATGAAGGATCGTTACATAGTTATACACGAAATAAATTGTTTGTATTATCAGCTATGTTACGACTAGGGTCATTGCAATTTTTAGTGGGTTCACTAACAGAAAGGTCATTCCCTAATGGTTGACCCTGATCATGATCTAAGTTTACCTGAGTATATTTATCTACATATTTTTTATTTTTACAGTCTGACTTGACAAAAATTTCATAGTTCGATGCTTTGTAGTGATAATTTAAACAGAGTATTTCTTTAAGTAAAGATCTTGCCAAACTTAAGACATAATTGAGCCTAATAGGGACTGTTCGAAAGTAGTTCATATTCATATAAACTGCGTTATTATATTTCGTGCAAATAAATCTGAGCTGATAATTTAATTTAGCTTCACTTAAAAACCTATTTTTAGGTACCTCACTTAAGATCACGTTTGTATGATCTGTAGATGATAGCCAGTGTTGGAGATTAATGTCCAGATCATATGGATTTTTGTCACAGCTACCACCTAATATAATGATGTAGTCTCTTTTTGAGAGGGTGGCTATCTCTTGCCGTGCGCTTTTCAAGATCTCGTTCATTGTAGCGCCTGGTTTAAGATAGGCAGACACGGTGTATTCCAATCCTAGCAAGTTCTGTAGAAGGTTACGAAGACCACGTCCTTGGCCGTCCCCCAAAATAATAACCTTTTTTTTATATCCTGTAGGTAAACATTCAAAAGCTTCATAACTTTGTTCAATTCGGAGCGATTCATGATTAGTTTTAAGGTTTTGTAGGGGTTCGATGGGTGTATTGTGCGACTTCGTCGTTAAACTGTTAATGCATACACTTTTACCCAAATGTATAGGCGAGTGGCGCGCTGTATACAATTTCAAATTCAATAGTCGGTTTGAAGCATTTGATTTAACTCTAAATCTTGTTTGCAAGAGCAATGATTTAATAATTATCTGGGTCCAAATTTATCATGGAGAGCAACGGAAGTGTCAGTGAAATGGACCAATGTACTTATGAATGAAGTTGCAATTCTTAGTTGTGGATCCTTCATAATATATAATACTAATCGTATACTGAAAGGACATAATATTTATTGGTTTACAATAGTAGTCTGCAATAAATCAATACTAACTCATAAACAATAAAAATAAGATTTCTGTTCCTCTCCATAACTTTCCATCAGATTCGAGATCTCTGCCAATAGGCGGATAATCTCTTACTTTCTTCTACTCCAGACTCCAGACCGCACAACGTAATTTTATACTTTGCCCTTACCCGGGCAATATTTATGAACTTTCTCATGTGGTGTGGCACTAGTATTGCCCTGACTGTGGCTATGATATCAAAATGACTGAAACCTTAAATACTATTTGAAGGAGATGATTGATGTGACTGTTTTAGACCCTACATCTAAGTTTAATCAATATCAGGAGTGATGTAAAAGCCTGTGATTCAATCACCATATTTGGCAATTTGTGTAGAAACTTATTTGTACTATGAACCCCCTGGGACTTGGTCATTTGTTTGCGACACCATAAGCACCAAAATTAAAACTAGTATAGTACTACCAGTTTTATAAGTTACACCGATGTACCTGCGCAGAACTCAATTTTTTGTAAGGCGCGAAAATATATCTACCAATCACAGCGCGCCACATATTCCCGCGAAAATACTCGCCTGCTATTGGCTGATGCGTACGCGCCATGTCTGGCTCGGCAGTCAGTCTGTCTAGACAACGGTTATAGTCGCGTTCATTGCTCTGTCGTACACTTGAGTGCAAAAAATATATCACGTCTTGTTATTTTCGACCTTAAAGTAGTAGCAATAAGTTCGAAATTGCTTTGCAATTTTCATTCGGTTTAATTCGTCAGTGGGATGAGCTCTTTTACTGAGAACTTTTTATACACTTTTTAAACTTAATTAGGGGCATGCTTTTAATTTCGTTTGGAAGCCTGTTGTAAAAACGTATACAGTTACCCAGGAAAGAATTACTGACTTTGTTCAGTCTACAATGATAAACGGCAAGGTTGTTTTTATGTCTGGTGTTCACATTGTGTCTATCGCTTAACTTAGTAAAACTAGATAAATTTTTTTGAACATACATAAGATTTTCAAAAATATATTGTGATGCCACAGTCAGAATATTTAATTCTTTAAATTTTTCTCGCAGAGAGACCTTTGGACCTAATCTATATATGGCTCTTATGGCCCGTTTTTGTAAAACAAAAATTGTATTTATATCTGCGGCATTGCCCCATAGTAGCATACCGTACGACATTACACTGTGGAAGTAACTGAAGTACACTATTCGCGCTGTTTCTACATCAGTCAAATGCCTAATCTTTTGCCAGCAAATGCTGCTGAACTTAATCGGCCAGCCAGTTTTTCAATATGTGGGCCCCACTGCAATCCAGAATCGATCGTCAACCCCTAAGAACGCAGTAGATTTCACAAGTTCCAACTCTTGGCCATTAAGTTGCACATTGGTTTCTGCCTGTGTTACATAGGGCAAGGTAAATTTAATACATTTAGTTTTGTTTTCATTCAGGCTAAGATTACACAGGTCTGCAATGGTTTTCCTCTTTGAAATCTGAGTAACATTTTCTATAGTTTCTGATGTGCTGATTACGAGAAAAATAATAAAAAAAATCCATCACGTCAGGATCTTTTGATATTGAATATTTAAGATTTAGCTCCAAAATGTCTGAGCGTCTACCTTTAGAAATTTATAAAACGTCATTAAAATACTTCAGCTTAATTTTTATTGCATTTAATTTGTGTAAGGGGACAAAGAAATTAATGCAAATCAGTAATTTGATGATTACTACATAAAAAGTAAAAGTAATCCGCATTAACCATGTTGAAAACGGGTAATTTGACTTAATTTAGTAATAAAATAATAAAAAATATTACCTAGTAGTAATATTACCTAATTGTTGTGAATATTATTAAAAAAGGGTGTAATAAAGATAATACAAAAGGCTTTCTTTTATTAAGTACCCGCACTTATTTAGAAAATTAACAGTTGAAGTGCGCATCTTGCAACATGAACTTTAAAATGTCATCGCGAAGATGTTTAAATTCTCCAAATTGTTTTTGTAATATTTGGGGGAATTTTATGGTGATAAAACAACGAAACAGCATTACTGACTTTGTGAAAAATATTTACCAAAGTTATTATGGAGACGTTTTAATTAACCAAAGACAAAACTTGGACACCTCATAAACTTTGTACGACTCGTTATTAGAACTTCGCCAGTGGTCAAAAGGACAGAAAAATAGCTTCAAAATCGTTTTGCCTATGCTACGAAGAGAGGCTAACAACCATGATAAAGATTGCTACTGTTGTTGTTGTGACATAACTGGATACAATTTTAATAATAAAAGGGACATAAACGAGCACTAAACTTCATTTCCTAAATTCGCACATTGATTACTTCCCAGAAAATCTAGGAGCCGTTGACGAAGAACAAGGCGAAAGATTTTACCGAGATTTGAAAGAGCTTGAAGTCTGGTATCAAGGAACATGGAATACTAGCATGATGGCGGACTATTGTTGGTTATTGAAGCGCGACGATGCAAACTGGAATTTTAACCGAAAATCGCACAACCGAAGGTTCCAGGAAAAAAGGACCAGGTTCAACAAATAAAATTTACATGTAATTTAGACTAGTTACAAGTTGTTATTATATTTTAGTCGTTTTTAAAGTTAAAAGTAATGTACTTTTTTAAATATATATTTTTTATGAGAAAACTTGGGTCTTTTTCTCTATTTTCTTTCTGTTCCTTTTTTGGAAAATCTGGAGGTGATGCAGAAAAACTAAGTACATATTCGTAATCAGCGCACCAAAATACCCTAGAATCAGCTATCAAATTCCAGAGAGGAAGTTATGACCCTCATTTTGCAGGCCTGTGTTATTAGTGTTAAACCAATGTACTACTTTTAGGATTGCATTGTTAACATCGTCATAGTCATCTAGTTGTCTTTTAATTTTGAAAATTAAGGAAGTGTCATCTGCAAACAAAACAATCCCGTTAGTGTCCCCTACGTAGTAGGGTAGGTCATTAATATAAATTAAAAATAAAAATGGTCCGAGTATCGAACCCTGCGGGACGCCCATAGTAACCACCGATCCCCCCGAACGTGTGCCACCGACATCGACCCTCTGAGTTCTATTGTTCAAATATGAAGTCAGAAGATCGAGAGCCTTGTTCCTTATCCCGATCCCCGTATGTATTATAATGTGTGTACCTAATTAGAAATATATGTATACCTATCAGTCGTCTAGATCTCGTAGCTCAAGCTTATATGTATTAGCTTACGAGTAATTTGGGCTAGATGATGTGTTAGTGTCCACAAATATATATATTTTTTATAACATTTGGACATGCAAAAATAAGTACTTATAAAAGAAAGATTTATGTATTTGGCTGTCTAATTCAGTCGATTGGGGATTTTTTTTTATACCACTCAGGTGGCAGACAAGCATACGGCCCACCAGAAAGACCAGTGGTCACCGCAGCCTATGAACGTTTGCAACACCAGAGGCGCTACTCTCGCGCTGCCGACCCTGTAAAAAACTTCTAAGACCCCTTTTGAAGAACCCCATACTATAGTGGGATCGGGGTTGTTGGCGGTGTGACGGGATATTGCGTACGCTTTCAACACCATGCCCTGGCAGCTGGCAGACCATCGCCGAGGCACTGGGGTACCAAAGTGTCAAGTGTGATTCGACAGTTGGTGGGTTATCGTGCAGCACATACTATAACTCGTGTCATAGGCTGCACCGCAAGGCGGGTTTTTCTGCTCCCTGATCTGAGGGAGCCAGGAAGTGCCTGTCGCCGTTTCTACGACTATATAGTTGACTCCAAGGAGTTCCATTCTTAAACTGGAGATCCAGTTTGGAAAATTGCTACTGTAATATCTTTTTCTGTCTGTTTTTGAAATGTACTTTGTTACTGCAACTACAGAAGTAGCTACTGGTTTTTGCTTTGGGATATTATCACAGGACAATGCTATTACGATTACATAGTTCTTCCTCTGAGGGGCAAGTGCGAGTTTTTGCGTGAGCTTGTCGACATTCACGGCGCGCCAATTCGTATGGAATCGACACCCCGCCACCTAGCTGTAAACGCGGGAACTTGTCTCGATTCCATACAAATCGGCAATATCGCGCTCACCCGTGAATGTCGACAGGCGCTCACCGAAACTCGCACTTGCCCCTCTTTTGAAAGTGTCGATGTTATGGGCGACTGAAATGTTTTGTGAATAGTCATTACAGCTTAATATTGTTTATCGACGATCACTCGATTCGCTCGCTTCAACACGCGAGGCCCTAAGTACAATGCCGCGACGCTCAGTGGGGCGTCGGCGACGCACAGTTGGGATTAACACATAATTTAATTACCTATACAATACCTAGTCAAGTGGTGGAAGCGCTCGTGGCCCCGCGGACTCAGTGTTCTGTAAACGATCACTGCAGTAAGCAACTTTCACTATGGCCGGTCCATGCATGGATGACCATCCATGTGATCACTTTGTGACATTTATTTCAGCGTTTCCGTGCTTCGGAAGGCACGTTAAGCCGTTGGTCCCAGTTGCCAGTAAAAAGGCAGTCGTTAAGCTAAGTTGAAGGCTTTATTTCAACAGCTGGCAGTCACAACCTGCGCCTGTCCATTTAAACACGGCAATACGGCTCACCACCGTGGGACAAATTATACAAAGGTGAAATGTGGGCATATAATATGCCTCTGCCTACCCCTTCGGGGATAAAGGCGTGACCATATGTATGTATGTATGTATGTACAATAGTCACGCCTTTATTCCCAAATGGGTTGGCAGAGGCATGTGTGTCGCATGGTGGTGAATCCATTGCCATGTTGAAATGGACGGACACAGCTGATGACGACCCAATGTCGAAGTTTTTAACTAGGACCAATGGCTTCACATACCTTCTACAGGACGGAAATACTTAAATAAAGGTCGTAAAATGGTCACCCATCCGAGCACCGGTCATGACGAAACTTGTTTACTACAGTGGTCGCTTACAGAACACTGAGTCTGCAGAGTAATATTCATCCTCCTAATATAATTCATCTGAACAAGTTCCTATGCTATACATCTAGGGAATGCAATCCCGCAACACAATTGTAATCCCGGTATTTGCGGGACTGAGAGATCTCAGTCCCGCGGGATCCCGGTATTTGCGGAATCCCGCATATTTCGGAAAGTAATTGACAAAAGAATAGAATTCTGTATCATACATGCATCTAGAACTGAAAATTAGTCACGTCTTAACCCCCGAAGGGGTAGGCAGAAGCATATTATATGCCCACATTTCACATTTTAAGATTTCGTCCCACGTAATAGATGGAGAGCCGTATTGCTTTTACGTGTCTTGAAATGGACCGGTGCAGTGACTGCTTGCTGTTGAAATTTTTCAAGCCGGGCCTTCAACTTGACTTAACGACTGCCATTTTACCGGCAAAAAGAACCAATTAAAACATAGCTTTTTAAAAATTCTTGTCTGCCAAACGACTCCTAACTTTACACAATGTCAGATAGCCAGCAAGCAATGTACGAGATAATTGAATAATTTTCTAACTGTTTATAGTATAATAAAGTCAAATCTCACTGATTAAATCACTAAAACAAAAAGTACGATATTGGGTTATATATTACGTCACAATTACAAAAAACTTTCTCGAGCTGAATCAGTTTTCGCGCTTCCGCTTACAGAACAACACATGGCATTACCTTTGCGCAGTCCCGCTAATCCCGCGGGATCCCGCACGATTTACGTGCGGGACTGGTCCCGCAAAAATACTGCGGGATCCCGGTATTTTGGGATCCCGGTATCCCGGTATTGCATTCCCTATATACATCTATTGCAAAGCTCCGCAGTGCTAGTTAAACCTACCTACCAAAATTAGCTAGTTTATACATAAATTATGTTTGATCTTTTCAGGTGTTAGAATTAAATGCTTCAGATGATAGAGGAATTGGGATTGTAAGGGGGCAGATACTCAGTTTTGCTTCAACAAGAACGATATTTAAAGCTGGTCCCAAATTGATTATTTTGGATGAAGCTGATGCGATGACAAATGATGCTCAGAATGCTCTTCGAAGAAGTAAGTTTTTTTATTTTGTTAGTGGCGGTATGAAGAACGTTTTATAAAATGTCCCAGTCGCCATGTTGTTGGCACTGGTGTTAAACCAACGTACGTTATATACCTTATTTAAAACACGTTTACACTAGAGGGGGAATTAAAAAACTTGCATTACGTAACATATTAATGTAGTAAGTAATAACTACGTTCATAGGCTGCGGTGACCACCAGTCCTGGTGGGCTGTATGCTTGTCTGCCACCTTAGTGGTATTAAAAAAAATACTACATGAGGCAAAAATATTTCTTTGGAATTTTATTCATTTGTTCGATTTGTTTGTTCTTCATAGGTGCTCAAAGTACTAAACGGATTAACTCATAGTAGTACTGCTGAGGTTACTTATTGATTTACTGGTGTGACTGTGTATATTAATAACACTCCATGCTAACATCGAGTTTTGAATATTTACATACTAGCGACCAGCCCCGGCTTCGCCCGGGTGCAATGCTGATACTAAATACACTAAGTACAGAAAAACTGTGAACTTACTTGAAGCATTGGGGATCCCAAACCCGCAGGGATACGCGGAAATTTTTTATGTTGTCGTATTAAAGACCATAGTTGCTTATCAAAATATAAGGTGAGACCTTTATACTTTGATACTGAACTGAGAAATTGAACCAAATAAATTTACCCCCATACATTTTTTATTTTCATTATTTTTTTATGCATGAATGAGTCATTTTATGGAAAAGTTGTAGTACTTAATGTTAATTAGCACTATATTTTCTATCCAATACAAATTTGATATCTTAGATCGTATGTCCACCTATTTTAAAATCCGGACCAGTGTGCGGCCGGCCGGTACGGCCGCAAACGCTACGTCCCGCAATTTTATATCTGTAATAAAGGGCCATACAGATCTATATTAAATAAACAGTGTATTTAAGGTATTTAATTGGATAAGGATTAATGATGTATGGGTTAAAACCGCTTCGAAAATAAGCCATTATTTGTCGTAAAAAGTAAATGACTTAAAAATGTTATTGTGGGATATCCATAAGAGATAGAGATATGCCATCGCGGAGTTTTCTGTAGACCTTTACATTGTGTACAATACTTAGTACATTACTTTGATAAATCTCGTAAGATTCAGCCTGCGTTTGCAATGTAAGTGGAAAAAATGTAATTATTTACAACATCACATTAGAAACCTCAAAAATAACAGTATTTCTCCACTATTTAATGAATGTTATTATACATATAAACCTTCCTCTTTAATCACTCTATCCATTAAAAAGAACCGCATCAAAATCCGTTGCGTAGTTTTGAAGATTTAAGCATACAAAGGGACATAGGGACAGAAAAAGCGACTTTGTTTTATACTATGTAGTGATTCTGAGGCTTGCCGCAATCATACCTACGGTTTCCGCCAACCGCTGAGTCCTGAATGCTCCGCTTGTATACAAAATGTTCAACTCGCTCTCGTTGTTACTAGAAGTACCTGACTTTCCTGTGGTATCCTTCCGAGGGTTTACCCGGGGCTTCCAACCGTACGTATTAGGTAGGGAACGTCGGTAAAACACGTTCTTACTATATCCGACCGCAAAAAGAAACCTACACTACGAATGTCTGTGCCAGTCATTTCGTTTTCGGTGTATCCTGATAAGGAATTAAGTGTGGTAAACTTCTCAGATTAAAAGAATATAAGCCTGAGGGTAAACTTATGTGTATGCGGCAAATCTTAAGCGCTTTCAGTTTTTTTCCAAATCCTATCAAGATTTACAGCCAGAACTCCATTTTTGTTGGCTGCTACCTCTAATTACTTATACTACATACCTACTAATCCCTACTAATATTATAAATGCGAAAGTAACTCTGTTTGTCTGTCTGTCACAAAAGTAGAGACGAGAGTATAAACGACTTCTACGCGGTCGAAGCCGCGGGGAACAGCTAGTGTAACATAAACGAAGAAAACTTCAATTGTTTGCGTAAACGCCATGGGAGACTACCCCTGTTCTGTCCACGGAATTTCGGTGTGACGCAATGACGTGCTGGTCGGTGGGGAGACGGAAAGCGGCGTTTTTAGGGTTCCGTACCCAAAGAGTAAAAACGGGAAACTACTTCGCTGTCCGTCCGTCATAAGGCTGTATCTCAGGAACCGTGATAGCTAGAGAGCCAAAATTTACACAGGTGATCTATTTCTGTTGCCGCTATGACAACAAATACTTCATCAGAAAAAAAGGGAGGGATTAAGGCGGCTCCCATACAACAAACGTGATTTATTGCAGTTTTTGGTGCGGAACCCTCTATGCGCGAATCTGACTCGTACTTGACTGGTTTTTTTAAACGTTATTTTGGTATTCAGCATACATAATACGGCCTATGTCTGTGATACAAACAATGAATCACTGTGTTGTAGAATTAACAGCAGTAGAGTTGCCATGGATATCGAATATGAAAACAAACACACGTTTGAAACTTTCTCTTATTGTTTTATAGACATTCGGGTATTATTTTCGCAGTGATTTTTTTAAGTCGATCATAGCCCTCATTTTTGTTAAATGAATTCCGTAAGTTATATGACATGTTGGACAGTGACGACGAAGAAATTCAATCTAAAACTGTTAAGATTGCAGTTGTTGGAGAACCTTCCACTGGAAAAGTAAGTTTTTAAGGAATTATATTTTTCTCCGAAACAATATTACTGCTACTACTTTAATGCTTATTCGTCACGGATACGGTCAATAACTTGACAAGTCTGACGTCACGTCAATCTAAGATAGTATGAAAGTAGCGTGTGCGTCACGTGTGTGTGAATTGAAGTGTACGTACACGCGAAACTTGTTAAGTAACATTGATCGTCTCTGGGACGCATTAGGCTGTCCTCTGATTTGACGAATGAATGCCGCAGGGTTCCCGTGCTGCGTTTTTGTAAGTCGCACGGAACGTGTGCAGGTAGGGTCACATGCAAAAGGTTGTTTTTAGGAAATTAGATGATAGGTCACAATCACAAACTTTAT
Organism: Miltochrista miniata; assembly: GCA_933228765.1. Lineage (NCBI taxonomy): Eukaryota > Metazoa > Arthropoda > Insecta > Lepidoptera > Erebidae > Miltochrista > Miltochrista miniata. The sequence continues at coordinate 14,936,580 of OW121757.1, read as the reverse complement.
TAAGCGACTCCCGTGCAGAGGTAGAGGTCTCAGGTTCGAATCCCGGATCGGAAAAAATATTAGTGTGATCTGCAAACGTATGTTTCCGAGTTGGGGTTTGATAATGTAGGTATGCATTTAGCAATATGTAGTAGATCCCACAGCACAAGCTTATATTAGCTTAATTTGGGATAGACGGTCTTATAAATCGATGAACGCGGACTGCACGCACGAAAAAGTGTCACGTTCCACCTGAGCCGAGTGTGCAAGCGAGAGCGGCATCGGCTAGTGACGCATCTATCTTTCTTCGACTCCATCGGCCGATTATGCTTTCAAATGACATTATCTCATAAAATTATCGTACCTGAACCAACTTTACAAACTTTCTCTTTTTTATTTTAGAGTAGCCTATGCTACCGTTACCTCGGCGGGAGCGCCATGGCTAGCGGAGGCACCCAGGGTGCTGAGGTGATGGCCGGCCAGTGCTTAGGCCTGCGCCCCACCGTGCCTCTGCAGTTGTGTGACGTCGCGGGCAATGCGCTGGCCACTCGTATGCTAGCTAACTACTTGTATGCTTCTGATGTAAGTCTATGGATAATCAAATATCGTAAACGTAGAGTAAGATGTCCATCCACCAGACTAACAGATAACCGCTGTTGTACTGTTGTTACCGATGAACTGTTTTCTTTGAAAGTATGTATTATTATGTTATTGAATTCAAATATAATATAAATTGTTGGATTAATAACTAAGACCTGGAAAAAGTCGCAAACTGGGACTGTGTTGTGGCCTAAATTGGGAGAGGTCTATGTGATCTACGTCCATCAGTGGACTGTCATAGGCTGATTTGATTGATTGATTCATATATCTATATGCCAACTTTTGAACCAAGGGTAGTTAGAGACCCTAGGTGAGGCCACAGTGGCCGTAGGTCTGTTGGGAGTCCTGTAGTATCCTTCCGAGGTCTTACCCCGAGCTCCCAACCGTTGGCTGTTAGGTGGGATACGTAAGGTTTTTAGTCGATAGAAGCCGGCATAGCATTCATGAGAAATATCCCTCACGAAAAAAAGGTTAGTTAGAAAAACCAGAGAAAACAATTCAATGGGGCCGACTGATGTCGTCAGAGCCCAAGCATTCTCACTTGTAAATGGTGCACCTACTTGGACAAAGTCACGATGAAGAAAAAGTAAAACTGGCAATAAACCATGTGCCAACCCGTCTGGCCAGCGTGATACAGTAAGACCAATCCACCCTCACCACAATGAAAGACGAGAATTAGGAGAGAGAGATTTACGAGCAGCAGTGAATTGCAATATTATATTCTGTATTGAGATACAGGTGCCCTGGATATCCACCGATTGTGTGATTTACTTTACAATTGTTTGCATTTCTGCAGAATGCTATAAAATGTGTGTAGTGCGTACGTGCGGCTTGGAGGATCCTTGCGATGAAGATATATTATTGTAGGGATGATACCCTAGTGGCGGCAGCAGCAGAAGAATGGGACGAGGCAGCTCATCTTGCATCCGTCGGCACCTCCATGGTCGTCCGACGCATTCGTCTTCTGGGGTTAGAAGTGGCTCTTAATAAAACTAGGGCCATGAGTTTTAATGCCCCGCGTCGGAGAGCCCCTGCAAACCTCAGGGTCAACGTGGAAGGCAGTCGAATTCAGGTCGAGGCACACATGAGGTACCTCTGCCTTACCCTCGATTCGCGATGGAGCTTCGTAAAACATTTTGAGCTTCTCGCTCCCAGGTTGCGCGCCACGGCGCTCTCGCTCGGTCGTCCGTTCTCGTTCTCCCCAATATCGGAGGACCAGGCTCGTCGTGCCGTCGACTGTATCATGGGGTGATCCGGTCGATGGCAATGTACGGAGCCCCAGTGTGGGCAAACTGTCTCACACGGCAGACACGAAGTCTCCTGCGTCAACCGCAGAGGGCTATCGCAACCCGGGCGGTACGCGCATACCGTACGGTAAGCCACAGTGCGGCCTGCGTTTTGGCGGGCACAATCCCGTGGGCAATTGAGGCACCAGTGCTGGCAGAGGTGCATAGACTTAGGGTCGAAGCCAGAATGCGTGGTGAGCGGCCTGACCTCGAAGAAGTCGAGCGAGTCCGCTCACTGTCGCGAAGAGAGGCGTTAAGGCGTTGGGAGGAGAAGCTAACTACTCCTAGCGCTGGCCACCGGACAATCGAGGCGATTCGTCCGGTGCTGGAAGAGTGGGTGAGTCGCCCAGGTGGGGATCTTACCTACCGCCTGGTACAGGTATTGACCGGACATGGCTGTTTCGGTCACTACCTGTATCGGGTGGCACGCCGAGAGGAGTCGCCGACCTGTCATCACTGCGGCGCTCCAGACGACACTGACGACACTGCTGAGCACACCCTTTGGGAGTGCTCAGCATGGCAAACCCAACGCCATCAACTAAGTGTCGCCATCGACGGACGCGGTCTCACGCTGTCGGGCATGGTGAGCGCTATGATCGACAGCTCGGAGGCCTGGCAAGAAATCACCAACTTCGCCGAAGTCGTAATGTCGGCGAAGGAGGCTGCGGAGAGTGAACGGGAAGGGGATGCTCTGGCCGCTTCCATCCGGCGTAGACGGAGGGGAAGGAGCAGGGGAGCGGCTCCGGCCGCAGACCGTCTCTAACCCTTGGGCTGGCCAGCACACGAGAGTGGCACTCTTGTGTGCATTGCACTGGCCACCACGTCTGGGGATTACCTGGCGCACACCGAGATAATCCTCCTTCCGGCGCGGCAGCTCAGCCAGGCTGAGTAGCCCTGAGGTGTTTTGGTAGAGTTTAACAGGTCCCAGAACACCTCTGCTAGGGCACAACGGTGCCAAGGAGTTTTAGTCAGTATTCCCTGTGCTAACAAGATCAGGCGCTGGGCGACCCTGACACTGTTCCACGCCTCGCCAGCGTGGTTCGTCTGTAAGCGGAACACTCCTTGTAAAAAAAAAAAGAAAAGGTCAACTGAAAGTGGGCGTAAATGGTTAAACATCAGCTACTGGCAGCAATGCGGAAGTGTGAACGACGCCATTTCGTTCGTTTAAAACTAACACGCGTTGAACTCGTATTGAAAACGGGATTTCGCGCGTCACTATTTTACTAATAAAAAAGGTTTTCGGTACCGTCTTGATCGTGGTCCCGAGGCGCCTGATGCATGCAGGCTTTAGATTTTGCTATGTGTTAGGAGATTTCGAAGTACCCCCGAAATTGTCAATCTGTGGAGTCACACGGTACTCAACACTGACCGTATCCGCGGACGCGTTCACTATTCTGTTGCGAGACTTTAAGGCACCAATTACCGGATTACCGGATTCCACGCTGTAGAGAGCTTATATCCGTCCTCCCGCTTGACTCATGTCGTTGTCTGACTTGAGCTTATTATTTTTGGCTATTTAGTTACATGATTGAAGCATAGTAGAAGAGATATATTAAACTCTGATATATAGATATAGTAGAATTATATTAATAGTAGAAATATATTCATAGTAGAAATATATTAAACTCTGATTGAAGCTCCGAATACCTCGAATAGGTAACTATCAATATCTAATATACGATTTCATTTTCAGATAATATTATTCGTATATGACCTAACAAATCTACAAAGCTTCGAAAAACTACACGTCTGGGTGGCGAAAGTGAAAGATATATTTGAAAAGGATGTTAAAAAGCCGTTAATGGCATTGTTCGGCAATAAGTCCGACTTGGAACATCAGAGAGCAGTAAGACTATCGGTGGTACAGAAGTTTGCTTCCGAACACTTGTTAGAATCTTTTAAAGGCTCTGCAAGAACAGGGGAAATGGTAAATAGCAATTTTATTTCAATATGTCTATACTAATATTATAGAGAGGAAAGATTTGATTGTTTGGTTGTTTGCATCGAATAGGCTCCGAAATTACTGAACCGATTTGACAAATTCTTTCGCTGTTGGGAATAAGCTTGGTGTAGCTTCCCAACAGCCATAAAATATACCCTACATATTCACCGGGGATAGTGATCCCCGGTGAATATGTAGGGTATATTTTATTCTCGAATTCCCACGGGAACGGAAGCTATGCGGGTGTAACAGCGTGACATCCGCTAGTATTATACAATAACGTAGATTTCTCAACATCATACCAAAAGTGTTTGTCATTACAAGATTTTCTGATGGCGTTTTGCCTTCTACGCCTTTTTTAATATTTCAGAATATTTCTGGTAGATCCGTTCAGCCGTTGGAGCGTTATAAAGTAACAAACACATACTCATAAACTTATGCATTTATATTCGCGAATAGAGCAAAAAGCTTAATAGAACATCAATTCTTTTTAGGTAAACACAGCATTCACAAACCTCGTTGCGAGAGCATCTGGTATAAAGGTCCATCGACTGCCACTGGTGCCAGCGAACGGGAAATCCCCACTTCTGAAGAATTGTAATACGAATGGACACACACCTTTATCTATGCAAGGAGAATCTACGCAGTCCCTCATCATGAATAGGAAGGCGTTGAGGAAATGGAAAGCGTCTTCGACTATTTGTTCTGTGCAATAATAAATTGTTTATATTATTATGTGGTTTTGTTCTACCCATTAATCATCTCAGACTAACAAATTTAATGTGAAAAAATATCAGTCGGCATGACTAGAACCTGTATCAAGGTATACCGGGCAAGACGCCTAACCACCGGCCATCAAGACACTGTAGAGATTGTATTTGTGCATGTGTAACATTCTACTAGGTGATGCGCGCGGCTTCGCCCGCGTGATATTTGGTTCCCGTTCCCGCTTCCCGGGGGAACATTATCCCGGGATAAAAAGTAGCCTATGTGTTATTACGGACTATTTGCTACCAAACCGACTATTCCTGTACCAAATTTCAGCTAGATCCATTCAGCCGTTAGAGCGTGATTGAGTAACATACATCCAAACATCTTTACAAACTTTCACATTTATAATATTAGTAGGACTAGCTGTTCCCCGCGGCTATGACCACGTAGAAGTCGTTTTTGCGTCAAACCACTACCCTCTTTTTGCGTGGCCGATTAAAAAGTGGCCTATGTCCTTTCCAGGGTTTCAGCGTTTCAGTGGTTGAGGCGTGAAAGCGTAACAGACAGACAGACAGATCGACAGACGGACAGAGTTGCATTCGCATCTATAATATTAGTAGGGATTGCCTTATTTTACAGGAGAAAATGTATAAAGTGCCTGTTGACAACAATAGGCTTGCCCCTTAAAACGTAGGTCCAATAAAACTACTGACAAAGTGGGGGCGTATACTTAACATCTGCCTACCCCGGGTTCTAGGTTCTAGGTTTACACGGGCTGGTTTCCGCAACTCGACGTCATTTTGCGCCTATTTTGCGTAGGGGGTTGTGGTATGACTACTGCCATCCCAGTTCCTCCAGGAAGTCTAGCAGACTCTTCACGTTGCCGACGACTTCCTGGAGCGACCTCGGTGTACCGAAGTGTTTAGCCCTGTATCTGGCCAGTTCTGGGCAATCCATAAGAATGTGACTGGCAGTTTCGTCCGTCTCCATACAAGCTCTGCAAAGGGGACTGTTTGTGACACCCTAAGTTAAAGAGATGTTTGTTTAGTGGACTGTGACCCGTAACTATACCTGTTATCATACTTATCTTGGTCCTGTTGAGCTGCAGAATTTTGCGAGAGAATCTGGTGGTGATTGTCGGCAGTGCCTCTCTCGCTTGTCTGCATGTATCTAAGCCGGTCCAGTAATCCTGGTGATGGCTCCTAGTATGTTGTTTTAGCAGGTTATGCCTACCCCGGGGATTTATGTGTGAATGTATGTATGGTATGTTAATTAATCATTCTGGTGTTTTGGTTTACTGGTTACAAAGTTATTTAGCCTTAAACCAAACAGAGATTTTCAGCCCTATTTGTAGCACCTCTGGTGTTGCAAACGTCTGGATCTTATTTCATTTTGGTCGCCTTGTCTTAAAAAGACTACTTTCGTTTGGGTTGCCGGTATGCTTATATGCCATCTTAGTGATTTAATTTAGGAAATCGAAAGGGATGGACAAGAAAGTGAGTTTGTTTTATACTTTATGATTATATGAAGGTTTTTTCCTAATTTTTGGTTATTTATAATTTTTCAGTAATAGAAAAGTACACAGAAAATGTGAGATTCTGCATAATTTGCAACTATTTGGGCAAAATAATTCCTGCGCTTCAGTCGAGATGCACGCGGTTTAGGTTCGCGCCACTGCAGCAGACTCAGATAGTACCGCGACTGAAAGATATCGCGGCGACCGAGGGGTAATATTATTTTATGCCTTTTTACCATTTTGTTTTGTAATTTGGTAGATTTATCTGTAAAGCTAAACTGCCAGCAGATAGCTTATTGAACTTTTCGACAGTTTAGACTAAATTTACTGCGTAGGGATAAATCTAAAGACATTCTTTTTCTGTTTTTAGTATTTTTCTCTTTTTAGTATTTAATATTTAATACTTTAATTTGTTGAAATTAATAAATCAAATTGGCATCTACAGCGTAAAAATCTCAGAGGATGGCGTGAAAGCATTACTAGCACTATCTGGGGGAGATATGAGGAAAGTCCTGAATACTCTGCAAAGCACGTGGCTTGCGTACCGTGACGTCACAGAGGACAACGTGTATACTTGTGTGGGACATCCGTTGAGATCTGATATCAATAGTATACTGCACTGGTTGCTCAATGAGAATGATTTTGCTGCGTGTTTTAAAAGTATCCTTTTTTAGTAGAAAAAGTGAAGAGAATTATAATATACTAGCTGTGCCCGAGACTTCTTCCGCGTGGAATGTAAAAAAAAAAAGGTTTTATTTGTTTTTGGCATTTTTTTCTAAAATAAAAGTATAAGCCTAAGTTACTCCTTGTTACATAAGCTATCTGCCAGTGAAAGTCCCGTCCAAATCGGTCCAGCCGTTCCAGAGATTAGCCGGAACAAACAGACAGACAAAAATTTTAAAAATATATATTTTGGTATGTGTACCGTATACAGGTGAATTTTTCAAAAGGGATTGGATGGCCAAGTCCGAAACTATAAGGAATAGCGAAAAATGCTCAAAGGAGTCACAAGCCCGATTTTGATAAAACTTAAAACCTCATCATTAGATTTTTGAAAAACCAATAATCCTAGCCGGGAATCGAACCCATTGATTTTGAAAAAAAAAACACCTATATTATTACAACATACGATAGTGTTGCTATTAAGGACTTTATTCTGGGAAGTAATGACATGACATACGGCAAACTAAAGGAAAGTGTTCATCTTTAACAAAATACAATTTATTTTTCTTACGTTAACTGATTAATTGTTCATTGTTTTCAATTCATAGCTGGATTCGAGACCTAAAGGATCGTACTGCATTCAAAATGATTGATTCCGTTTAGAATATTCTCCAAAGAATCATTCTGAGCATGATTTAAAACATGGAATAGTTACGATCTATTCTGGAATTTTGAACGAAACAGATTTTGGTACAAAATTTAGGTACATGAAATATGAATTCTATTAAAATTTCAAACTTTCCTTAAATTTGCCGTATATCATTACTTCGCAGAATTTGATCCTCATCAGCGACACTATCGTATGATGTAATAATAAAGGGTGTGTTTAAGTTTTATCAAAATCGGGCTCGTGACTCCTTTGAGCATTTTTAGCTATTCCTTATAGTTTCGGATTTGGCCATCCAAGCCCTTTTCAAAAATTCACCTGTATACATTCATAGGCATGTAGTAGAAAGCGGTTATTTTAATATTACAAACAGACACTCCAATTTTATTTATTTGTATAGATGTTTTACCTGTGTACTCGTCAGTCTTAATTTATTACATTGACTTTGAAATTAATATTTATTTCCTTACATTACAAATGTACAGATATTCAGGACCTTAAAATTGCTAAAGGTCTGGCCCTCGGCGATATCTTGACTGAAGTTCACACGATAATACACAGAAGTAAGTATATCTAAGTAAAATTATTATTGAATTAGTATGTGGTTGTCAATCTCAGGAAAACTACGGAATATTGAACAAAATTTCTCATTTTGTGAATATTTATTTTATTTGTACCCATGACTCTTCGATAAACTAACTGTATTTCAATAAAGTAAGTTATATTTTACCGTGGTAGGGGTGAATTTCTGAAATATCCTTAGTCGAGTGCCTACATTATTTATGGGCAGCATACCCTAAAATTTTCAAGTTTAGGTTCAAGGGTTTTGTGTAATGTAATTTTAACTTGAGTAATTTTATGTTTAAGTATTTTTTTACGTTATGCACTTACTAATTGCTTTGCTGCTACTTAATACTTGCGTAATCAAATTTGGTATAAAACAAAGGCAATTTCTTTGTATCAACTTGACGCATATAAAACTTTAGATTAGATATAAAATATTTAGGTATAAGTACTTAATACCTCTGATAATAGCATATTTAGAACATTCTCAAACAACGCCATCTAGACGTAACTAAGCCATATAAGCTTGTCCTATAGGATCTAGATAACTCATAAACATAGGCACTTATTTGGCCAGTTATAAATGAAAGCACCTGCCGCGCCAAGTTTTCGAGTTCGAGTGTGCAAGACAAAAAATAGTTTTAATCCTAGTCGCACAATGCTCATTGTGTGACTAGGCCCAAAATTAATTTCAGAAAATCCATCCTTTTTAGGTCACTTTCTACTATTGAGTTCTGTCTCCTGATGACCTCTGTCATGAATGATCTCTTTCCCGTCTAGCCAAGACTTTTTGTTCTCCCCTCCTTCCGTAACCCAACGGAAGAGACTTACTGTAGAAGTTGTCGACACACGACACTTGAGCCCTGCCTAGTGGGGTAGATCAGGTGTCCGCCATGACCGGGGGCCTGAGGACGGTGAGAGGGCGGCTCACCGTCCTTACAGAAGCAGGCCCATGACGGCAGCGTGGCGTGAGCAATTTTTCCCCCTTAGAAGCGGGATCACACCCGAAACCCCCCAAAGACGCGGGATAGCACCCGAACCACCCCCTGGGCGAGGCCGCAGTGGCGGCCGTGGGTCTGTTGGGAGTTCTGGGACATCCTTTCGAGGGCTTCCCCGGGGCTCCCAACCATAGGCTGTTGGGCGTGACGTGAGGTTTTTTTTAGTCGGTAGGAGTCCGGCATAACATCCATGAGGATTTTCCCTCACGTAAAACAAAAAAAAAAGATCAGGTGTACGACAACTTCTATCAATTTTGTTTAGAATTTTTTTTTGTCCTTACAATGTCAGAGTCACAGTTTTGTGTATAAACGTTTATTATAAACCAAAGCAATGGTTTTGATTATTCATATATTTGACGTACGAAAAAGTGTCACGTTCCGCTTGAGCTTGAGAAGAGCGTGCAAGCGAGAGCGCGTAGCAGCTATCCAGTGCCGCAATCGGCCCAAGCATTCGAGTTGCGACGCATCTATCTCTCTTCCACTTCCCAGGCCGAATATTTTTATGTTTTCATTAGATGTTGTCACGTATTGGGAGTCCCGGGACGTCCTTCCGAGGGCTTACCCCGGGGCTCCCAACCGTAGGCTGTTGTTACTTGAGGTTTTTTAGTCGGTAGTAGTCCGGCATAGCATCCAGGAAAGATTTTCCCTAACGTTATCACGTAAAATTATTGTCCGTAAACCGATGTTACAGAAAACCCCTTTTTTTTCAGTGAAATTGCCTCCAGACGTGTTGATCTCCCTTCTGATCAAAATGGCGGATTCTGAAGCACGATTGGCGTCTGGGTGCAGCGAACGTATCGAGTTAGCTGCGCTTATAGCCGCCTTCCAAGTGGCAAGAGATCAAGTCAAGGTTGACGACAACTGATAAAATAGCACACATCTAGTTTTCAAGAAGCATTACCATGTCTTGGCCGTGAAATCAACTCCTGCGCCGTTACTGCAAACTGCATGATGGCTTTCTTGTTTCGTAGTTGTCTTTTTTATTTAATTTTGTTTTGGTTATCTTTTCTTATACTAAGCTTGCCAAATGGACGCCCGCATGATGGAAAGCCATAGGCGACATCTAGCGATTAGGACCACTCTCACAGTCCGTAAAACTTCTCACAGCGGTCCTCAAGTTGGCGGCCCTGTGATGTGCCTCTTCATGCTCCGCTTGAAGAACCCGGGATTCTAAGATGAGGGAAACACGTGTGCGGGCAGGTTGTTCCAGGTTTTTATAGTTCGACAGAGACACGATTCTTTGAATCGCTCAGTTCTGGCGAAGATTCTCTCCACTGTGTAGGACTATTACAAATTTGCATATTTACTGGGACATTTCATACCTGTCAGGGGTCTGTGTGCACAGCTTTTTTTTGTAATAATGCTAAAACGTATTTGGAAAAAATAAAAACACAACATCGTAATAAATTACTTGGTCTTTAATTTAAATTTACCAATAAGACTAAACTTAATACTATGCTATATTTACAACCGTATTACATTATTGTAAGATATGAGTACTCGGTATCTATGAAATGAACGACTTATAACGATGAACATAAATAATGATGACGTATGCACCTTAGTCAAAAACTAAACATAAAATTACAAGCTGAAATATATTTATATCAAATCTTTGTTCTACATGAGTATTTACTACATATATTATTGTACTTCAAAACATAATTAATAAATAGTAAATTTCTTTTTGCTAGTCAGCGGTTCCCCTAGTGAAATTCAGCTGTCTCATAGAAACAAACATCCATAACTAATGCAACCATTTTAATCTGACCTTTTTACGTACAGGTGAACCACGTTTATAAGTCGCATCGACAAAATTCGCTTGCTCAGAAGAGAGCAAGCTAACGCCGATTATTTACGATTGCCAACGCTGTTGAAACACGAGACTTTATTGCGTTACGTTAAGATTGAAAATGCAATGAATCCAGAGAGTAGTGCTATCTCGCTCATTGTAGCTCATTGCACCGCAATGCTGCGGGCATCGAACATGGCGCGCAGGCCACAACCAATTGATTGATTGGTTAACATTTGTTCACGCGTTTCGAATATGAGACTTCTGCGCAGGTACATCGGCGTAACTTATAAACGTGGTACTACTGTACACCACTGCAATAAGGAAACCCACAAACGAACGAAGAAAACTAATCATGGTTTTGGATTCCGAATCCCATAAAAAGTTGAATAGAGGTAGATAGAGTAGATTTTTTTACATAATATCTTAGATGTACCGTCACGGAAATTTGACTATTTTATAATAGTGTGGATTCAAACCCTGTTTTGATTGGAATCTTGACTTGTTATCAAGCCCTTTAAATGCAGCAAGCTTTTAACTGTTGCAGACCACAAATCATGCTGAAGTCAGTACTACTTTTTGGTGTATTTATGGAATGTGTACTATAATAATACCAGAGCAAATATTTTCTCCAGTTTTAGATAAAGTGTAATAAGTTTTTAGTTGCCCGTATCCTACTACTGCGGTTTTTAATTACTTCTTATCCATTTATAGTAAGCACAGAACGGAGCGAAGTACGAGACACGTAATCTATTGTGTGTAAAATTTAATTTGATTCTAATGACAGCTGTATTACTTTGGCAAATTGAACTTTATTTCAAAGGAATAAAGTAGATATTTATTGTCTGGACTTCAGTGTTCTCACTCTACATCTCTACCACAAAAGCTACGAGTATTTATCCCATTGAAATAAAGTCTATTTTTGTTTACGTTAATACAACTGTCATTGGAATCGAGCTATATTTTACAGGACAGTACCACAAATTAATAAGGTACAGAAAGCAAACTACATACAAAGTGCGCTCGGGCTATGCACACATAGACACCGCTCACGGAGTTTACGGACTCGAGGTCAAAGGATTTTAATAGTAATTTCGATGCTGTTAGCTAGTGTGCTAAGCCGAGGCACAAATTCGAAATAGTACAGACGGAAACGTACATACTAAATTCGCTGAGGCTACGCACACAGACACCGCTCACTGAGTTCACAGACACGAGTTCAGGCGAGGTTGAGGCGAGTTTTCGATACTAATTTGTGCGCGAGTGTGCGTAGCGGAGGGTAGGTGTGAAAAAAAAGTACATACATGAGATTTATATCAATACTATCTCTAATATGTGGCTGAGACTAGCCACATATTAGAGATAGTGTGAATAAAAAAGTACATATATGAGATTGCTTTCTGTACCTTATTATTTAGTGACAGTACAGTACACATCTTTGTTTGGTTTATCCGAATATATTTGACACGAAGCTATTGATGGAGTTGCTGAGCGATGCGAAGATACCGGGCGCAGCCGGCGGTGCGGCCGGTGGTCTTGGGACGATGGACATTGGCCGGTAGTAAGGGCCACCGTCGATTCGCTGAAACATATGTTTTGACTGTCAGTTTTAGCTGCTGATTTCCACTATACAATTACAGCTAGGCAAATAAAGTAGAGGTTCCATGATGTAATGGTGACCTGTTACATTTTCTTTAATAGTTTTGGCTTGGTTACAAGACCTTTAAGCCATTGACCCGTTACAGTATCGGAAATAGTGTAGCCAGTGTAGAAAAATTTTAGTAGCATAGTTTCTAGATCTCTTTTGTCATGCGATAAAGATTCTTTACGAACAACAGTCTTAGCTACTAAAAATCAAATTAATTTTAATGTGGTTGCGTATGTAAATACTTTGTAATACATACATACATACATATACTCACGCCTTTATCCCCGAAGGGGTAGGCAGAGGCCTATACCGGCCCACATTTCACCGTGTACAATTCGGTCCCACGTGACAGGTGGTGAGCCCATCGCCGTGTTGAAATGGACCGCCGCCGTCAGAGCCTCGTTCGTTGTTCAGCAGGTGCACGAGCTTGCACGTGAGGTTGACTTGGCCCTATTACTTTGTAATAGGTATGTTCCATAACCACCCGCCATGAGTTCTTAGTAGCCATCAACGCCAAAATGGCAGAATTAAGAATGGCATTACATCCACGGTTTTTATGTGAATGAAGATTAGTGCAGTTTTGATTATCTACTGCCAAAAATCTTCTTGAAAGTAAGTAATAAAAGGTACTTTTGTACTAGCCTTGTGCAATCTGCTACGAAAAGGGTTCAGAGATTTACCTACTATCTTAGAAAGTAAAAGTTTATTAACAGATAAAGTTATGCCTACACATACGTAAGTATACAAAAGAATGTTAAGCTAAGATAATATATAGATATACAAAATGCATGCTTCATTAATAATAATTAATACAATTTAACCGTCGTAAATTTACTAATATACAGTTCTCAAATAACTCACCTTCACCACAGTAGAAAGGATAGGAATTAGGAGGAAATAAGTAATTTGAGAGACTCGTCACAATTTAAATAAGTATGTACTTATAAGTTATTACAACAGCAAAACATTACTAACAAGCAGGCAACTTTAATATACAATATTTCTCTCCTAAAGTCTCAAATTGAGTACATAAAACTCCGCATTGTCCTTTAAACCATGTTTATTAAAAACATAATAGCCAATGCCTATCTATTGACCTTCATCTAAGCTTAGCGGCTATAATTTAATTCTAGCCGGGACCAACGGCTTAACATGCATTTCGAAGTACGAAAACGCTCATAAATGGATACCCAAAAGGTTCCCCATCTAAGGACTAACTGTAGCGAAAGATACGCAGAATACTGAGCAAGCTGAACTACACAGGCTACGAGAGCGCAGTTGCAGCGCCACTAACTTCTAAATAGGGAAGGGATATTAGTTAATATTGAAACTATACCTATTCTGATTTTAAATTTATGTTTTTATAGTTTTATATTACATACGAATACATATGGTCACCCCTTTATCCCCGAAAGGATAGACAGGCATATTATAGCCTCCATTTCACCTTATCTTAGAATTTGTCCCACGTAATAGGTGGTGAACCGTATTGCCGTGTTGAGACGGACAGGCGCAGGTTGTGACTGCCTGCAGTTTTCAAGCCGCCTAAAAAGGCCTTCAACTTGACTTAACGGCTGTCATTTTACTGGCAACCGGTACCAACGGCTTAACGTGCCTTCAGAAGCACGGAAACGTTCAAATAAATGTCACAAAGTGGTCACGTGGATTGTCACCCATCCAAGGACATAGTGAAAGTTGCTTACTGCAGTGATCGTTTACAGAACTTCATATTACATACTGTAAAAAAAATCTGAAAATAATATTTCTTCAATTATAAGTCGAGCCTTCGTCCAGTTGTACTGGACTGGGGTTGAGGGGACGAGGGACTCTACTTGTACTTCAAAGTCAGTTTTGATTAGCTAACTTTCCTGATTAGAATTTATCGCGATACAAAAAACACACGTTTCGTGTTATTAATAAAAGTACTTCTTCATCGGAATCCATTTCGTAACAAATGTAACTAACGAACATCACTAGAATTTACTGAAGCACCACTGACGCGCGTCTGCTGCGCCACAGACGCGCCACTGCAGCGCTTTTTTTAGTGGCGCGACTGAAGCGCTTCTTCAAGCTTCTAATTTGAAGGCGCCCTAATAAGTACCGAAGTCATCTGCTACTTTTGCCATTTTACCTCAATAAAGCAAATTAATTGTTCTTACGAAATAAACTTTCATAATTTTGGACCTACTGCGTTGACTAGTCTTGAGTGCCTAGTGTGTGTATGTATGATGAATTAGTATGGAGTCGAGACCAGTTCCCGCGTTTACGCCTGGGTGGCGGGGACTCGAAACCATACAAATTGGCCATAAATTTTAAATATGGAATATGGAAAAAGAAATGTGAAAAAAAAATATGGAAGGAGTGGATAACGCGTCGGCACGGATCGCCATTGACGCAGGTTCGAATCCTGCTCGAAACCAATTCTTTTTTCCATATTTAAAATTTATGATCAGTAAGGCGTAAAACAGACGACGGGGCGGGCCGGGCCGGTCAATTTCGCCGCGAACGATAGCGCTAAAGGAATCCTATACTACCAACGCACACGAAGGGCAAAAAGACCGCGCCGCCGCTGTCCGCCGGGCACTGGCGGCGCGGCATGTCCGTGGCTCGCCGCCATGAATCACACAAACCAGTTTGTATGAAGTAACGCAGACGGGGCGGCGCGGGGCGGCACGGGGCGGCGCGGGCCGGCCAGGCTCAGTCCTCGCCGCACGTTTTCTAGTGATGGACGCCTTCGACGTCGAAAATTTAATTTCTCAAGTCGAAAAAAGATCGCCGATTTATAATACGGCATTAAAAGAATATCACGATGTATGGATGGAACCAAATATGCCAGGCAATATATACGCCTGCAGTATGGGATGAGTTGTCATCGAGTACCCAGTACTCCCTATTAGTCCATTGAAATGTTACAATTTAAGAACCGAATATTGCATTTGTTAGAGGACGCAATTTTATTTTTGGGACATGTGTGGGGGGATAGAATGAGACATGTGTGGGGTCAATAGAAGCTTAACCTCAAGTTTGTGGGGTTGCCACCCTTGTCCCCCGGCCGCAATCTTAAAAAGGGGTGAAAACACGTTTCGTGAAAACAACAGTCTTACAAAAAAATTGTGAATGCTTAATTTGTAGCAAATTGTTTTGCCTACAAATATGTCAAACAAATTTTTGTCCTAAATTAAAAATTATAAACAAAAAAATTGAAAATAAAATTATAAAAATTTTCTTTTTTGCTCGGTGGCATTTTTTTTTAAATTTCTCTTTAAAGATCATCTACAAGATTAGTCTGAGGTATTATTTTTTGTAAAATGTATAAAAAAAGTTAAAGACCAAATAAGAAATTTTTTATAAAAAAATTCAAAATTTTTTGTTAAGTTATATACACATTTGTAGGCAACACAATATGCTACAAATTAGGCTTCTACAATTTTTTTGTAAGACTCATAGTTTCCGAAATGTTGCGAAAAAAGTGTTTTTTTCCCCACTCTTTTCAAGATGGCGGCCGGGGGACAAGGGTGGCGACCCCACAAACTTGAGGTTAAGCTTCTATTGACCCCCCACATATGTCCCGAAAATAAAATTGCGTCCTCTAATAAATGCAAAGCTCATGTAACATTTCAATGGACTATATTACGATTGCGTCTCTTTCTTTTTTTGTACATTAAGGCGCTAGACAGACGACGGGGCGGGCCGGGCTTTTTGCCCGCGACGTAATAAAGACCGCGTCTGTCCGCCGATGCCCGCGACTGCCCGCCCCGCGAACGCAACGCACACGACGGCGACGGGCGGGCAGTTAGTTCACTACGTTCGTTCTAGTGAAGAGCGCGTCAGTGAAAATAGATACCCAGAGAATTCGAGTAGTTGCTTATTTAATGTACAAAAAAAGAAAGAGACGCAATCGTAATATAGTCCATTGAAATGTTACATGAGCTTTGCATTTATTAGAGGACGCAATTTTATTTTCGGGACATATGTGGGGGTCAATAGAAGCTTAACCTCAAGTTTGTGGGGTCGCCACCCTTGTCCC
The DNA here is from genome assembly GCA_933228765.1 of Miltochrista miniata. Taxonomy (NCBI): domain Eukaryota; kingdom Metazoa; phylum Arthropoda; class Insecta; order Lepidoptera; family Erebidae; genus Miltochrista; species Miltochrista miniata. The sequence continues at coordinate 14,920,187 of OW121757.1, read as the reverse complement.
CCGGCCGCCATCTTAAAAAGAGTGGGGAAAAAAATACTTTTTTCGCAACATTTCGGAAACTATGAGTCTTAAAAAAAAATTGTAGAAGCATAATTTGTAGCATATTGTGTTGCCTACAAATGTGTATATAACTTAACAAAAAATTTTGAATTTTTTTATAAAAAAATTCTTTTTTGGTCTTTAACTTTCTTATACATTTTACAAAAATAATACCTCAGACTAATCGTGTAGATGATCTTTAAAGAGAAATTTAAAAAAAAATGCCACAGAGCAAAAAAGAAAATTTTTATAATTTTATTTTCAATTTTTTGTTTATAATTTTTAATTTAGGACAAAAATTTGTTTGACATATTTGTAGGCAAAACAATTTGCTACAAATTAAGTTTCCTCAATTTTTTTGTAAGACTCATAGTTTCCGAGATATTGAGGAAAAAGTGTTTTCACCCCTTTTTAAGATTGCGGCCGGGGGACAAGGGTGGCAACCCCACAAACTTGAGGTTAAGCTTCTATTGACCCCCCACACATGTCCCAAAAATAAAATTGCGTCCTGTAACAAATGCAATATTCGGTCCTTAAATTGTAACATTTCAATGGACTAATAGGGAGTACTGGGTACTCGATGACAACTCATCCCATACTGCAGGCGTATATATTGCCTGGCATATTTGGTTCCATAGCTTCCTCTTTTCATTTACATCGTGATATTCTTTTAATGCCGTATTATAAATCGGCGATCTTTTTTCGACTTGAGAAATTAAATTTTCGACGTCGAAGGCGTCCATCACTAGAAAACGTGCGGCGAGGACTGAGCCTGGCCGGCCCGCGCCGCCCCGCGCCGCCCCGTCTGCGTTACTTCATACAAACTGGTTTGTGTGATTCATGGCGGCGAGCCACGGACATGCCGCGCCGCCAGTGCCCGGCGGACAGCGGCGGCGCGGTCTTTTTGCCCTTCGTGTGCGTTGGTAGTATAGGATTCCTTTAGCGCTATCGTTCGCGGCGAAATTGACCGGCCCGGCCCGCCCCGTCGTCTGTTTTACGCCTAAATAAGCAACTACCTACTCGAATTCTCTGGGTATCCATTTTCACTGACGCGCTCTTCACTAGAACGAACGTAGTGAACTAACTGCCCGCCCGTCGCCGTCGTGTGCGTTGCGTTCGCGGGGCGGGCAGTCGCGGGCATCGGCGGACAGACGCGGTCTTCATTACGTCGCGGGCAAAAAGCCCGGCCCGCCCCGTCGTCTGTCTAGCGCCTAAGCATACTAATTGTTTTTTAAAAATAATCTTAATGTTCGGGCTGGTTTCATCATAAATCGAATGAATATAGGTGCAATTCTATACATTCGTGCCGTGTAACTTTCTAAAAAGTGCCGGTAGATGGTGCCTACGTCGCCCCAAGACGTATAATAAGGTGGAAAATTTGGTTGGTTCCGAGTAGGTTTCGGTGGCGGATGGATAACGCGTCGGCACGGATCGCCGAAGACGCAGGTTCGAATCCTGCTCGAAACCAATTCTTTTTCCATAATTCAGATCATTTGATCAATTGATCAGTTAGCATACTCATTGCTTTTCAAAAATAATACAAATTGGCGTCAACGCACTCGCTGTGAATTACGATAGACGCTCGCAGAAACTCGCACTCGGCGCTCTTGATACCCATGAGCACAGTATAAAAAGAACTACTGCTCGTTCGCTCTAACTTTGCCGTTCGGCTCCATAGTAAAGTCGAATTTTTAATTAGACGAAGTAAATTGACAGCAACTAATGTCACTTCTTCATACAATGTTGCGTATTTTCTATGACGAAGTGACTACTACTGTAAATTTACTTCGTGTAATTAACAATTCGGGTATACGCCGCTACGCCAGCTGCAAAGTTAGAGCGAACGGGTAGTACTATGATATTTCGGCTGTGCCATGAGTGTGTCTGTCTAGTCTGACCTGATACTTATTTAAGGACGCAGACGAGGCTATACGTGTAGATTAACGCGTCTAACGCTTTATTACGATTTTAAACATACACGGTAGTCGGTAGGTAAGGTACCTTTGTCAGTCGCGTAATTGCTGTGCAATCTGTCCACCCCCTTAGTCAATCCGTGATATGGGTCGTTGGTTGGACGTAGATAGATAACACAATTGCAATGTCATTCCTTTTTTGAGTGATTGTTTGACCTAGTATTTTGTTTCCTTTGTTTTTACGTGTGGAAATCCCTCATGAATGCTATGCCGGACTCCTACCGACTAACGGAGAACGGGGTAAGAATGTTGTCCCAGAAATAAGTCGGGCAGCTCAAATTTAAACTCAATGGAATTACCTATCATCACAATGAAAAAATAAATCGAATTACATTCCACTGCTGGACGTAGGTAGGTACATAGGCCTCCTAATTTTCACCTTAACAAACGGTCCTTTACATTCCGCTTCCTATAAATAAGTTTTTTAGTCATAACGCTGTCTCGTACCTACTTATTTACACTCTTTAGCAAAAACACTCAACTACTTCAAATAAAAATCTGACCAGTATTGATCCTACAAGGACTAAGCGGAGTCTTCATGTACCCATTATAATTTTATTAGGTCTAGATCTGGTCGAGATCAGTCTTCAGGGAACACAATGACGTCTTGTCTTGCGGTAGCCGTCACATTCTTCACTGATGTAGGGAGAGTAACGCTCTTGACGCTTGATGACTTCCCATCAGCTCGGGACAGCTGGAAGCCCTAAGGACCCCACATAAAAACCACTGTAACCACTATCAACATTATGTACATGCTAATAATAATCTAGGTATTATAGTAGGTAAGTAAATGTAGGTAAAGCAGGTAGATATGTACATGCGTTGCTGGATCACCCTTAAATAACTTTAACTATATTGCACCTGAAATTAATTTACATTGAATAAAGTGGGCATAAGTATCATAGGCAATGTAGCCATCAATGAATTGGACAGATAGTAGTGGGGTTAGATAGGTTACCATATTGCTGAGGAATCGGGTTAGTCTTTTCCCATGGCCTGGTAAGAATACCTATATTCGTGAGAAAATCAAATTTCACTGATACATGCTAAAGTCCAAATAAAGTTTCAACGAAAGGTCGGCGAGGTGCGACCCCTTCCCATTTCTCCTGTGTTAGCCATCATTGTAACTAATTCAAAATTCCAAAAGGACGTGACCTCTACAATTAAGCCGATAAGGCATGTCTGTAATCTTTTTGATATCAGCTTGCAAATTATAATAATCTCGTTGATTATGTGAGTGACTAATGTTCAATTTCGTCGTCCAGAGTGTCAAATAGATTTTAGGTTCCTACCTATTGTGCTTCATATAATCATATTGCCTACATATTTTAAAAACCTCCTTAATAAAAAGCAAGATAGGTATCTAATACCTATACCTGTTTTATTTCCAACTAAAGAGTCAATTGGAATTGATGTATTCCAATTATTATAAAGATAGATAGCTCATTGGACTTTTACGATTTCATTTGCTTGAGGATAACATCTTTAATATTATGTATGTAGATTAATATTGTAATGAATCATATTTAATGACTATTTCCGTCATACATGATTTCTATGTAACTTTAACCATTAAGGCTGCACACGCGACGGAAGCTTAAAAAATGGAGTAACTTCTCCCGTTTTCCCAAAATTTCCCTTCACTACTCTGCTCCTATTGATTTAGCGTGATGAAAAGTATACTATAACCTGCCCAGGAGTATGAAGAATAATTGTATCAATTTTCGTTAAAATATGTCGAGTAGTTTTTGTTTCTATAAGGAACATACAGACAGACAGACAGACAGACAGACAAAAAATTTACTGATTGCATTTTTGGCATCAGTATCGATTACTAATCACCCCCTGATAGTTATTTTGAAAATTTATTTCATGTAGGTACAGAATTGACCTCTCTACAGATTTATTATAAGTATAGATGTAGATTAATATTGTAATGAATCATATTTAATGACTCATAAACTTGTGAATCATACATCTTATATACCTTGCAGCAAAATTTGGGTAGGTACTATGCAGCTTTGAAGGTAAGCACGATAAAGATTTTCGATCTTCAAGAAGTAGCTATTTGAATGCCAACAGATGACCATTTTTATTCAGGTGTGCAGTACTTGGTAGTAGCAGACATAAAAATACTTCGTAGAATAGGAAAACGCGTCTTTGGCAACCACTAAGTTTTTATGTACCTACAAACTGAATTCTTTTCTGTGTTTAAATTGACTATTTCTATAGGTACTTTGTTCCTCATGCTATGCTCATGACATGACTCACATAGCACTATAGCATTAAAACATTCTACGAGTACCTAACTACATTCCTAACTAAGAATCCTGGGGCCTGTCATCTTTTCACTCGCTATTCATCCCATTATTCAAGAACTAAATTCTAAATTTAATATAAGGTAGGTACCTAGACGACGGGACTTTTGGAGGCGATGTACAAACAGTTTTAAAAGACTTAGATTTTCTAATCAATAAAATTATTTCCATTGGTCTTCAACTAAATTCCAATACATGTGAACTGTTTGTTACTGAAAAGACAGACAGACTTTCGACAATAGACAAATTCAATTCTTTGGCACCAAACATTAACATTTTAGATAGTAGGTACCTACATCATTTCGCCTCTTGGGTTCCCCGGTTTTAGAAGAAGGTTTTCAATCTTTTTTAGAAGAAAAGCTTCAAAATTTCGATAATATTTCTGATCGTTTCCTCAAAATTAGTGTTCATTCGGCTTTCACAATTCTACGGTTTTGTCTTTTTGCCCCAAAATTTACTCATGCACTTCGGTCATCACCTTTTTGGAAACATTTGCCACTTTTGGAAAACGTAGATAAGACTATTCAGTTCACTTTATGCAAAATTTTAAATGTGGCCTTGAACGACCGGGCCTGGCTCCAAGCGTCTCTTCCAGTTCGCTTGGGAGGGCTCGGTATTCGCAAAATTTCTGACATCAGCCTACCAGCGTTTTTGTCGTCAGTTCACGGCACTGAAGAGTTAACCAGGAAAATATTAAAAAACACACTGGTTAATTCTGATGTGTCGTGTAAAACTGACGCCATAAATGCCTGGAAGATGGCCTGCCCCGATACTGTTTTGCCCGTTATCCTATCCTCTCAGAGAAAATGGGATGTGCCGCTCTGTAACTTGGTAAGACATAGTCTAATTAATACTTCTTCCAATGCTGCAGAGCGTGCGAGTTTGTTGGCTGTGGGAGAGTGCAAGCGCTTCCATCGTCCAACATTGGTACTATGTTGGATGATACTACTTTTCGCCTTGCCACTTGTCTCCGTTTGGGTGCGCCCGTGTGTTTCTCCGCATCATTGCCACTGTGGAGAAGTAGTCGACAGCCTTGGACGCCATGGCCTCTCGTGTAGCAGAAGCGCAGGCCGTATATCTCGACACGCCAACCCTAACGACATAATCCGTCGTGCTCTTGTCACCACTGGCATACCAGCCGTACGAGAACCAAACAGGCTGGTGCGTGACGATGGCAAGAGACCTGACGGTATGTCGTTGCTACCTAGGCAGATGGGTCGGCCTTTGGTGTGGGACGCCACATGCGTCGACACCCTTGCGCCGTCACATCTTCCAAGCACAGCGGGTTGTGCAGGGGCTGCTGCCGCTTCTGCAGAAAACCTCAAACGGCGAAAATATAGTAATCTAATTGGTGATTATATGTTTGAGCCGTTTGGGGTTGAGACATTGGGGCCTTGGGGTCCGAGTGCCCGCTTCTTTTTTAAAGACTTGTCCAAGCGGTTAGTCGACACTTCGCGGGACCAGAAGGCTGGCTTTTTCCTTGCACAAAAGATTAGCATTGCCATTCAACGTGGCAATGCTGCCAGTCTTCTGGGAACGTTTCCAGTTAGCGATGATGCGGAGGAATTCTACGACGCATGTATGTAAGTATGTATGTATATTATGATTAGCTTTCTCCTTTTATTTTTTATTTATGGTTAGATAGGTTTAATTTTTATTTATGATGTAAGTAGTTACTATCATACTTCTTCGTATGTACTTTTCTTATCAATCAATAATTAAGAATCCTGTATCGCGTCGCGATATGAAAGTTCACTACCTACCAATTCTTGCGACAGAGAACACCAATCCAATATCGACTGCTTGGTCACGGACCGATTCTCGATCGTACGTACGATTTGAAAGCGTAGACGAAAATTTACTGATTAAACGTTTTTGTCTCACAAATGACGTTTCAACAGTAAATTTATAATTTATGCCTTCTCTTCCAAGTCTATGGTAGAGAATCGCCGCCCAGCTGTCCAGATCATTTTGCCTGGTCTTAGGATTCTCGCTTTGTGCCGTAGGGAGGGACATATCTCACTGTGTCTCTCTCTACGACTCTTATGAATTCTCGTTCCCGCATAGCCTGTTTCCTTCATTTGAATCCATTACCCCATAAGTATGTACAAGAAAAGCAGGACAGCAAAATATTTACAGAATAATTCATGCACATCCTATAAAGTACTCACTTTAGCTGAATGAAGTGTTATATTTAAGAGCGTGGGATGGCTCTCTATAACTATAAATTCTACTTGTTGAGGGAGGTAACCTTCTGCGGACACCTGGAAAGAAAAAAAAAACGTATGAATCTGCATCTTAGAGTGTCTTTAGGGTCAATATGGAGTTTCTTATCTATTAGTAACACGTGAAGCGTCCTGTAACTAATGGCAGACGCTGAGCTGATTATAGAAGGTACCTACTTTCGTCTTTCTAATAGCAAAGATAATATAATAGTATTACATACAGATCGGCAACTCCCTGTCGCGCCACAGCTGTCAGTACACACGCACACATTCACACTGGAGTTTCCGCCCTGTGCTTGAATGTGTGCGTGTGACCAATAACGCTAAGCAAATGTTACCTGAACACGTTCGTCAACTATAATGACAGCTGTGGTTACGGCAGGGAGTTGCCGATCCGTATGTAATAGGAAGATACTATTATTGACTGCCTCTGTGGCGTAGTCGGTAGTCATACCGCCTAGCGCCTGCGGCGCTGGAGGTACTGGGTTCAATTCCTGGGTCGGTCCAAATATTTGTGTGATCCACAAATGTTTGTTTCGGAGTTTGGGTGTTTTCTATGTATAATATGTATGTATTTAGAAATATATAAGTATGTCTGTCAGTCGTCTAGATCCCACATCACAAGCTTTATAGCTTAGTTTGGACTAGATGATGTTGTGTAAGAATGTCCAACAATATTTATTTATTATATTATCTTTGCTAATAGATACTGGTCATTATCTCTATCGAGGTCTAGGTCTACAGGACCCAAGCCATGCAAGGTGACTTACCTGCTGAATACCTAACGGAAAGCCTCACGCCTAAAGAGAATGAGAAACACAAGAAAAGAAGAGGTCTACAGATTATTGTAACTGAATTGGCACTTGATGGGTTGATTGGTGTACATCTTGAAAAACTCCACTTGTACAAACAGTAGGTATAATTAATCTAGTGAAGTGTAGGTACTTATATAAGGGCCATCTACCTAGTTAGCGTTTCAGAAAGGCGTCATAGTAAAATCAGCTGACCTAATCTGATGATTAGGTCAGCTGATTTTACTATGACGCCTTATACCTATTACGCCTGCCGTACCTAGTACCTGGTATCTACTTGTAATCATACAAGTAGATACCAGGTACTAGCTACATGCCTTCATACTATGGTAGGCATGTAGGTACTACTTGTCATCAGATTAGGTCTTTCAAAAATATTGAAGGGTTGCTAATTGTACTAAAATGCACACCAACTGCCCTACAATATTCCCATTACAGACTCCATCCTAGGTTGCCTGTAAGAGATGCCTTGTGCGATAAGGCCGCCAATTGTCATACCAATAAGTTTAATATTAAGTCAATTCGAATATATTTTCTGGTGTACAATAAAGATTTATATGTTTAGTTTATAAGGCATGTTTTGTCGCAGTTTCCTGTGTCAAGTTTTTGAAAGAGAAACAAAGAATCTTACGTCGACTCTGTAGGTGCCAGGCAGCAGTATGCGCCAGAATTCTCCGTACTTCGTGGTGTGGTATGTGACGTCACGCCCCTTCACTTTGAGAGACGCACGTTCCACGGGGTTGCCGTTCTCGTCCATCACGAACCCATGCGCACCGCGGTGAGCCTCTGCCAAGTACTTTATAAGCGACTGCAAAAAAAGAAAGAGATATTGTAAGAAGGTATGTACTTACCCTACGTCATCTTACCAAATACCAATATTGCTGTAAGTAGATGTCTGAATGTCAGGACGTCAGAATGTCTGGCACAGAGATTGTTTCGGCGCTACGGCAGCGGCTGGCGCGGCGCGGGACGACCTCCCATCGGCCGACGTTCGACAACTATCTACTATTACTACATTGGACACTTCCATTGTACTCGGTTTGGGACATCACTGTTAGATGAATTCCTAAATTATATTAAAATTTATTTTATTTTACTTGTCCAATGTACGGAATTTGTCTGTATTACAGTCCACTGCGTATTCTTTAAATCCACTGCATCCTCAACAGAGATAGGTAGGTACATCAAAATCTGGAATAACACATACGCTATATTTTATCCCGGGAATACTTTTAATTCCATGGGAACAGGGACAAAAGTCCAAGTTGATTGCCTTGTAGACAGGTAATGGAATAACTAGTTACACTACACATGTAACTGAATTATCTATCTCTATTAATCTGATGCTGACTGTACCTACCGTATTTCATTTATGACGTAGCCAGTAGCCTGGCATGTAAATTACCGAAATATCTACTTATAACTTCCGATTTATCAAGATTTTATAACACGATAGCCCAGATAAGCATTGATTTTTTAAATACTTCTGAGGTGGCAAAAAAAAACCGCCCAAGTGCGAGTCGGAATCGCGCACGAATGGTTCCGTAAAAAATACCGGAAAAACCATGTTTGTTGTTGGTCAGGGAGGGTCAACTGGAATGCATTTAGGTAGAACCTTAGCAAAGCTGGCGACCAGTCGTACAATAAGGTACGCCCATTTCAAGGCCATAGGAATACAAAACTCGCCCAGAGTCAACCGTTCGCTCTGCATTTCCAGGTTCATTGCGTGCACCTTATACCTATGTACCTACCTATCATTTTTTCATCTTGTTGAAGAAAAGATTTTGTTATATTTTTGTCTGTTTGTCTCCTGATAAAATTTTCTTCTAATTCTACCTAGACCCCTACTCTACCAGTCTGCGAACCCATCACGAATCTTTTACGAAATTGAAGGCGTGACTCGAGCTCTGATGTATTTTAATCCTTTGGAAGAGTTTTGACGATTTCGTCTTTTGATTTAGCTATGATGTGCATTTTAGTAACTCGTAAATGTTTGTAAAGTTCCGACGCCAGTCATTCCGACCGAAGTTATTTGAGGCTCTGTACAGTGTCGACGGGTCAGCCGATTGAGCTAGTCCTCGCCACGATTTTAATGTGTCAGTTACATTTGCTTCAAATTTTTTGAGGAGGTTTAGGCTTATATCGTATCCGAGGCTCTGTGTTTCCACGGACCTCGGATGGGGCCACCTGCGGGATCCAGCCTACAGGTAGGGGGCGTCAGCATCGGCATCGAGCCCTCGATGAAATATCTGGGGCTCGTACTCGATGGCCGGTGGAACTTCGGACATCACTTCCGAAGTTTGGTCCCAAAACTGAGGGGAGCATCGGCCGCACTCGCGCGGTTGATGCCCAACATCAGGGGACCCAACGCTCCCTACAGGAGGCTGTACCTGGGGATCGTGCGAAGCATGGCTCTGTACGGGGCTCCCGTATGGGCGGAGACCCTGACGGCCAGCAATGAGGCTAGACTGCTGAGCCCGCAGAGAGTGATGGCCGTCAGGGTGATAAGAGGATACCGCACGATCTCCGGTGAGGCGGCATGTCTCCTAGCCGGGACCCCTCCATGGGACCTGGAAGCGAGAGCCCTTGCGTCACTGTTCAGATGGCGCAAGGAGGCGCTGGAGCGGGGCCAAAGGCCTGCGTCTCGAGAAATCGAGGCCCAGCGGACCCTGCTCCACCAGGAAACCGTGGAGACATGGAAGGTGCGACTTGAGCAACCAAAGGGGGGATTCGCCACAATCGCGGCCGTCAGACCGGTCATGGACGAGTGGCTGGAGAGAAGACACGGTGCTCTCTCCTACCGGTTGACACAGATGCTTGCCGGGCACGGTAGCTTCGGTAGGTATCTGTGGCGAAAACACCGGGAAACCACGGCCGAGTGTCAGCACTGCGAGGACCGCAGCGATGACACGGCGCTCCACACGCTGGTGGAGTGCACGGCGTGGGCACAACAGCGACAGGTCCTCGTAGTGGGTCTGGGCGTGGACACTCTCTCGCTTGAGGCCATGGTGCGAGCCATGCTCTCCGGCGGGAGTAAGTGGGACTGCGCCGCCTCTTTCTGCGAGCAGGTCATGCTCGCGAAGGAGGCGGCGGGCCGGGTGCGGGAGAGAACTCTCCCACCCGAGTTCCGCAGTCGGCGCCCTGGGCGCCGCCGACGTGTCTTCGCCGAGGACTATCGGCCTCCATGACCGGGGGTCTGAGGACGGTGAGAGGGCCGCTCACCGTCCTTACAGAAGCAGGCCCATGACGGCAGCGTGACGTGAGCACTCACGCACGCCCCCCCCTTAGAAGCGGGGTCACACCCGAAACCCCCCATAGACGCGGGATTACACCCGAACCACACCCTGGGCGAGGCCGCATTTGCGGCCGTGGGTCTGTTGGGAGTCACGGGACATCCTTCCTGAGGGCTTACCCGGGGCTCTCAACCATAGGCTGTTGGGCGTTACGTGAGGTTTTTTAGTCGGTAAGAGTCCGGCATAGCATCCTAGGAGGATTTTCCCTCACGTTAATAAAAAAAAAAAAAAAAAAAAAAAGGCTTATATCGTACTAGCTGATGCGCGCGGCTTCGCCCGCGTGAAATGTGGTTCCCGTTCCCGCTTCTCGTGGGAACATTTTCCGGGGTTAAAAAGTAGCCTATGTGTCATTCCAAACTATACTCTATCCCTGTATCAAATTTCAGCCAGATCCGTTCAGCCGTTAGAGCGTGATTGAGTAACAAACATCCAAACATCTTCACAAACTTTCACTATAATATTAGTAGGGTGTAAGGTATGCCATTCGGCCCTGAAGCAGTTTTAGTTGGTTTCTTTTTAAATTTGATGTTATATTTCTTCTAAGCTAGGTGAATTACAGTTAAATGTGTAGTGAGGGCAGCCGCGGAACTACTGGGAATGAAGGATAAAGCCGATTCTCTGTGTTTTTGGTTCACCGTAAGATTTGTTGTATTTAGGCACCTCATAATTATCGTTTTTTTAAAGCAGCTTATTTTGCTTTCTGTCACTAAATACATTCTTAGAGTACTTAAAAGGGTCTCTATCAAACTCAACCTCATGTTTAGCTCTATTCAAATTATTTGTTTCATTAATTATTTGAAGTGAGATCCCTTGAATGAATCAGTCAGTATAGACCTTAAAGCCCGGGCCAGTTGGTAAGTTGGTTATCGCCCATAGCTTTAGCAATCCGCAGTCGTTTTAAAAACCCCCCAAAGACGCGGGATAGCACCTGAACAATGGTGAGGCCGCAGTGTTAGCCATAGGTCTGTTGGGAGTCCTGGGCTTCCGAGGGCTTACCCGGGGCTCCCAACCGTAGGCTCTTAGGCAGGATACGTGTGGTTTTTAGTCGGTAGGAGTCCGGCATAGCATCTATGTAGGATTTTCCTCACGTAAAAAAAGGGTCCCGTTTTTTACCCTTTGGGTACGAAACCCTAAAAACGGTACCCATATCTGTACTGACCATGCATGCTGAACGCTGTGATCGTATACAGATGACTAAGCTAAAGGGGATGCGAGCGCTTCACTAGCCATTGTGTGTGGTCTGTGCCACGTCACCTACCTAACTACCTACCTAAATAGGTATTACACCTAGTGTGATATTGATAAGCAGTGCAATAATATAGACCTATTGGTAACCAACCGCCAAGATTCAAAGTTACAAAGTATAATGTAAGGTACCATCCCTCTCAATTCCAATGTGGGAAAATGAAAACTTACGTAGCTGGCTGCTACGTGGATTTCCTGCGGAATGTCGTATAATATTGCATCCAAAATATATATTATCGGCTTTGGAGTTTAATAAAAGCTTACTAATGTATAATCAGTATTTCCAATCCATGATTACGATAAGCACTTGATAAATATTTTGTCGTTTCATTATCAGCCACATCTTATCTCATCTCATATCACCATTTAAATAGACCAACATTTGGTATCTCTCTTATTAGTTATTTTTCTGCTGTGACTAACGGATAACCATGTCGATACTCGTAAGCTCTTTCTTTTTCGTGGCATTTTCGGTGTTGGTTAACGCCAATACGCCTATGCCCAGAATTGCTGTAGCTTCATTTGTGTCCACGACCATTCCAAACGCTCCACTTGTCGTTGGAGCCGTTCAGTTTGCCGAGCAAGATGAAAGCCTTTGGGTCAATGGAGTTATAACTGGATTGCCCGATGGTACATATTCGATAAGAGTGCATACTCTAGGAGACATCAGCACTTGCCTCAGCGTCGGTGCTGATTTTGTTCCACCAGCGGCTACGTCTATGAGAACTGTGAACTTGTTAAATGAAGCAGTCGTTAATGATAATAACACTCACACGATTAACGAGACCAATACTGTGTTCGGACTTCGAGGTCGCAACAATATCCTTGGGCGCTCCATCGTTCTGCACAGCGGCAATAACAGACTCGCGTGTGCAGTCATCGGTATCAGAGCAGGTGACTGGAGCTCAGCTGTAATTAACTCTCCTTCCGTCCTACTCTTCCTTGCTGCATCTCTGTTTGCATACATCCGGTCGTGAAGTGACGTTATTCGTAAAAATAATTAATGTATTTATTTAATATGTAAAGTTTGTGCATGTAAATATCGACATATTGTATTAATTTTAAACGCCAATAAAATATTTTAATAAATATCTGTTTTTTTTTGTTATTTATATTATGTGTTCTATTACTTGTGTGCTCCTCTTAAAGTGCGTTTTAAGATTAACAGGTCCAGATCAGACGGCATCAGCTGATTGTACAACGCAGACCGTGGCAGGACTTCGCCTCTAGTTTGCTAGCGACATTTTGTCTTCTTATCTTTTCACTTCTCGGCGTCGATCGTACGACTTGAAAGCGTAGACAAAAGTTTACTGGTGAAATGTCTTTTATTTTCTCCATATTTTGCTGTTTCTAAATATGAGACAAATGACGTTTCACCAGCAAATTTCTTTCTACGCGTTCAAGCCGAATGGTTGGGAATCGTCTCAATATAAAATTCTTGACACAGCTAGTAGCTAGGTATGTGTCCTTAGGTACCTGGGTCTACTGCATTTTGTAGGTCCTTGTGAGATGGCTGTACCGCTGTCCGTTTTTTCATTTCCCACATTTCCTTCAAATTTTAAGTAGGTAGGTACCCAAAAATTGTAACGAAAGGACTTATCTTATTTACACCCAGTTTTCTCACTCATTTCCACTTTCGTTCCCTTTTTTCCATGTGAGAGTGAAAGCAAGCCGTGAATATATAAAAAAAATGAGCTTTGAAGATTGTTTGCTCCGCTTTGATTAACTAGGGACTTTTTGGCAATATTGAAAGCAACTGTCACCTGGCCGCGTGGTCTACAGGCGTTTATTATAACCGAGTCATTCACGTTACTCAGCAGTGGCATACCTGATTGATGATTGTGGTGGTGGATGACCTGGTGCCTCTTTCTGCAATAGCTCACAGCGTCATCACGGGTATGGTCACCTCTTTAAGAGACTATCAAGGTTTACTATGAGTCGGGTAGGTAGTGGCCAGACTGACGAGTTATGTTGTGGAGGTATAAAGAAAGGTAAGTTGAGTTGGTTTGTTGTTAATAAGGTCAGCGGATTGCGACCTCCGCGTTGAGAAAAGGAATCAAATATTATTTACCAGTAAAAGGTAGCATAGCTTTATTTAATTACAATATAAATTAAATAAGAAAATAGGTAAAAGTACTACTTACCTAATGTAATAATATTAATATTATGTTATAGAGCGAAAATAAAATACTAATCTATGTATAATTAGGTAGGTTAGGTACATTTAGTCCCCATTATCGCAGTTCCTGCTGGCTAGGTTTATCACTACACCGATTAGCTAACGACGTGTATGTATTTTGTCATGATTACGATAAAGAATGTGGCAAATTCCATATGTACCTACATTGATTAGGACGAAACCGCATTAAAAGCTTATCATTGTCAGTTTTAGTATCTACCTATTTAAAACAAATAAGTAGGTTTAAAAAATATAAATTGATAAAGTATGTACATATGTGTTGTAAGTATGTTATACATAATAAGAACTATTATTTATTACTAGCTGACCCTCGCAACTTCGTTTACGTCACATAAGGTTTGTGAATGGAGAGGTCCTTCTTCATCGGACTCATCAAGCAGCGTGTGAAACGGCCCTGTTTGCTTAATCATAAAAGAGCTTAAAGATTAAGGCTATTCTAAAACAATTCAGTCCCCGCCTTCGGCGCGGACTGAATTATTTTACAATAGTCTTAATCATTAAGCTCTTTTATGATTAAGCCAACACGCCCGTTTAGAATTACCCTCACATTCAAAGAAACCCTTGAATTCTAGGTTTTGCGAAAGTTGAGATGCCTTTAATTCCTGAACTACAAAACCCTCAACATTGAAACTTGTGTGAAACAATCCTTAAAGTACTCCCTATATAACACTGAATTTTTTTTGGAATCGCATCACGCGTTGAGAAATTACAACTGAAAAACCATTTTATCTTTCATCCCCTCTCCCGCAGGAACCGCGCAAAACTTCGGGATCAAAAGTATCCTAGAACCTTCCTCGGACTATAAGCTTCAAGTGTACCAAGTATCATTTAAATCGGTTCAGTAGTTTCGGCGTGATACTTATTCGGGATACAGACAGACAGACAGACAGACAGACAGACAGACATGAAAAGTTTAAATTACATTTTCGGCTTCAGTATCGATTAGAGAACGCCCTCCAATAAATATTTTCAAAATATCTTCCATGTACAGACTCTCGACCCTCAACAGTTTTATTATAAGTATAGATTTACTATTTAGTAGTAGAGTAATAAGAGTAAGTAAGTACACAAAGTAAGTAATACTATTTAGTAATAAGAGAAGGGTTTGATATGTTTTATCGTGGAAATCCTACATGGATGCTATGCCGGACTCCTACCGACTAAAACCGCACAATACGTTATCTCTATGACCGGGAGTTCCAGGGAAGACATCGGAAGGTTCTCCCGCAATTCCTGGCAGGTTTTGTATTGGTAGGCAAATTTTTATTTATGAGATATTACCATTGTTCGCGCCTCGAACAAGTTGCCGACGTCAAGCACTGGATGACCGAAAACCGGTTGCATCTTCCCCTCCGACATCGGGCCGCCATACTAGTAGTTGCCCTACTGTTTCCAACCAGTAAACAAATCGCTTGTAATTTACATAATTATTAAACGATATTCTATCTGCAAGTCGTCTAATTATTTTTATGTTCCCATACTGAACAACCATCTCCTGGAAGCGCTTGTCGCCTCGCGGACTCAGTATTCTGTAAACGATCACTGCAGTAACCAGCATCTACTAATGGTAGGTCCTTGTATGTGTGACCACTTTGTGACATTTAGTTGCCAGCGTTTCCGTACTTCGGAAGGCACGTTAAGCCTCTGTTTGGCAGTTGTTAAGCCAAGTTGAAGCCCCTTAATGGCCGGCTTGAAAAAACCAGAGTGGGCAGTCACAACCTGCGCCTGTCCATTTAAACACGGCAATACGGCTCACCAGTACTCACCACTTAATACATTGGACAAAATCCAGGTTACCATGTCGTAGCATAACCAAAAAAAGTAGCAGTCGGTATATTCATTTACAGATGATTCTGAAAATTATTAATAATAGAAATTCCTTCATCACTGTGAACGTGAGCTGATGATCTTTAAAATTTATGACTAAGTACCCTCCACGGCACATCTGCATTCGAAGAAAAAATCTGCATCATATTGGTATAGCCCGTTCGCCCAAAGTTTGCCGCTGATATAGAGGCGTAGTAAGGGAGGCGACCGGCAAACTCGAAGTGATCGGGTAGTACATCCGTTGGGTCGCTACGAAACCATAGACAGACACACAGATACACAGGTTTAACTTATAACACCCCTCGTTTTTCGTAGGGGGTTAAAATGATGGATTTTAAGTTAACATTCATATTATCATAACTTCATACAAAAAGTTCGAAAATGACAACGCGCACAAGGGAGAAGAGGCTTATCGTGTCATTTTTGTGACCCCCTTTCCAAACTTCATAGATAACTCCAGAAAACTCTCCATCGTTTTACTAGAGAACATATTTATAAATCTTTTAGTCTGAGATTTATAAAAAGTCTCTTACAATATCATTAGGAACTATGAAAAGATCATATTTGCGACTTCTAATTTACTTGACTCTGGCGTATCTACTCTCAAACAGAGAAAGCTCAAGAAAAAAACTTGCTCTAACGATAAATATCTACCGATACCACTTCGTATTGATGATAATTTTTTGTACAATTTTGATGTAATATAGGCACACGTAGAGTTTATTGGTGGTCATCCTATGCGTACTACCAAAGATAATAAAATAGTACTAGCTGATGCCCGCAGCAATTTGTTCCCGTTCCCGCTTCCCGTGGGAACTTATTCCCGGAATAAAAAGTAGCCTATGTGTTATTCCAGACCATAATGTATCCCTGTACCAATTTCAGCCAGATCCGTTCAGATGTTCGAGTGTGAAAGAGTAACAAACATCCACACTCACAAACTTTCGCATTTATACCTAATACGAGTATTAGTAAGATTACATGATACAGATCGGCAAATCCCTGTCGCGCCACCAGCTGTCAGTAGAGTTGACTTGCGCGTTGACGGACAATTTGCTTAATTTTATTGATCACAAGCACACATTCAAGATGGAGTTTCCGCCCTGTGGTACTACATCGAAAGTGCAACATATTATCACTAAGGTCGTAAAACCGATGATTATCGCTACAGTTATCACTATTGATCGTTAAAGCACATGACCCAAAATCGGTAGCAATTTCAGGGCTGCCGTCGTTCAGAAATGAATCCTATCAGAAGTTCAGAACTAGCTATTGATAGCTCTCTCTGAAGTTATTATTTACAGTTTGCACCTCTGTGTTCTCACTCTCTGCATTCAACCACAACAGCTTTATGCCGTTGACGTAAAGTCTATTCTTGTTTGCTTTTGTAGAACTGACACAGATTATCAAGCTATATTTTACAAAGTATTAAACTTTAAAGTCCTTGCAATAGAAACTTTTTACACCACATTTTTTTTTCATAAATATAGAATTATTACCTGTTTATTATCCTGCCAGTATTTTGCCAGCTCATGTGCCGGAGGAAATTTGCAGCAAGAAATTTCCAGTGTGACCTCCATACATCCATGCCATAGATAATTATAATCTTGCATGCCACCTGAAAAAAAAATCTACATGAATAAATCTGCAGGATAATAATTTGTGTATGAGGGGAGTCGAGACAATGTACGAATTTGTTAGAGAGTGTGAAAATCCCTCATGGATGCTATGCCGGACTCATACTGACTAAAACCACACGTTTTGTGCGCTACCGCTGCCCGGGGCTCCCGACCGTAGTATCCTTCCTGAGGGAAGGATGCTCCAGGATTCAGGCAAAGGCTTGAATTTTAAGGCCTCAGTCATCGTCATAGTCTTTTTGGTTTAATGAATAGAACAACTTGGAGCTATTTACAAGCGAGAATTTATCGGAAGCGAGAGTTCTCAGAAAAATTGTTAAAATGCATAGTTTTTATAGATTCTTTAAATTTGTAAATAGAGCATAAAAATAATAACCCGTGAGTTTCTTGCCAGTTCTTCTCAGGTGGGTCGCGTTGTGAACTTTAGAGTTTTGTTTTATATTCTGGACGTTTTACAAGCGCATCTGTATAATGCCTTAGTGAAATAAATAAAATTTTGATTTTGAGATTGATTGAGCCTTGGAGTTGTGGAAGCCCAACATAATATCTAATCTATGTATACCAACCACACCTGTACTGTGGTATTACTGAATTGCAAAGAAATAAAGTCATCTTTATCAAAAATCAATCAAGTGCTATTTCTTGGCTTTGCTTGGCTTGGCACTTGGCCGATTTTTTTCTGGTTTTTGAGTCCATTAGTCCAAGGCTAGTAGCATCTAATTCAAATAATCGCTGTTGTATTTATCGATACGTGATTACGTATATTCAGATATCGAATATATCCTTGTAGCTTAGACATAATAATATGTAGGTAATTAAACATACAAATTTTATATTATCTACTGTTTTTTGCGCGTCAGATAAATATAGGTAAAATAGGGCGTAAATATATACTAGTACTAAAGGTAATTTACAATATTATTTACCGTCCGTGGTACAGGTATTCATAGAATTATAACTGTGTTATAAGTCTATGTAGGTATTGTGTTATTCGACGGCTCAAGTCTGATTGTTTAATTCAAATTGGATATCTTTAGCATAAGCCTTAGATCATCTAACCACAGGATGCGCCTTACTTAACTCTTATAAATGGCGAATATAATAAATAAACTTTACATACAAAAAATAGGCACACTCCAAAATTAACATTAGTGGATCACACAAAATAATCCATAATCTATATGTGCCGTAAATATTTGTTGTCAGTAGTGCGAGCGCATCGCAGCATTATCAATTAGGACACCTCTTTGCGGATCTAAAAGTATGATAGCCAGTGGTTCGTTCGTACGAGTAATCAATACATATAATAAAATCGTAACAGGTCGCTGTCTGTACATGGAAGATAAATAAGAAAAAATATTATAGGGGGGCTTTATGAACGCAATAGAACCCAAAACAATGATTTTTAGAATTTTTGTCTGTTTGTCTGTATGTCTGTATGTCTGTATATCTGTTTGTCTGTACGGTTGTGCACGCTAATCTCAGTAACCGCTCAACCGATTGCAATGCGGTTTTTTTTATTGTGTTGAGGTTTGCTCCAGTTAACATTTAGCGTTGTTTTATGTAAATCGGTTTAGAAATAAAAGAGTTATAACACTTTTAAGAATCAGATATTTTGAAAATTTTAATTGTAGGGGTTTCTTTGAATGTGAGTGAACCTAAACTGGCGTGTTGGCTTAATCATAAAAGAGAGAGATCGCCGAAGGCGTGGACTGAATTGTTTTAAAATAGACTTAATCATTAAGCTCTTTTATGATTAAGCAAACAGGGCAGTTTAAGATGCTGCTTGATGACTCTGATGAAGAAATACCTTTCCTTTCATACACCTTATGTGACGTAAACGAAGTTGCGGGCTCAGCTAGTCAATACATATAATAAAATCGTAACAGGTCGCTGTCTGTACATGGAAGATAAATAAGAAAAAATATTATAGGGGGGCTTTATGAACGCAATAGAACCCAAAACAATGATTTTTAGAATTTTTGTCTGTTTGTCTGTATGTCTGTATGTCTGTATATCTGTTTGTCTGTACGGTTGTGCACGCTAATCTCAGCAACCGCTCAACCGATTGCAATGCGGTTTTTTTTTTTTGTGTTGAGGTTTGCTCCAGTTAACATTTAGCGTTTGTTTTATGTAAATCGGTTTAGAAATAAAAGAGTTATAACACTTTTAAGAATTAGATATTTTGAAAATTTTAATTGTAGGGGTTTCTTTGAATGTGAGTGAACCTAAACTGGCGTGTTGGCTTAATCTAATCTAATGAAAAAAAAATCTAATGTTTAAAAATAGACTTAATCATTAAGCTCTTTTATGATTAAGCAAACAGGGCAGTTTCAGACGCTGCTTGATGACTCTGATAAAGAAATACCTTTCCTTTCATACACCTTATGTGACGTAAACGAAGTTGCGGGCTCAGCTAGTAAAAAATAAAAACATAAATAATGGGTGTTATAAAGAGGAAATGATAAAAGTTTCCTTTAAAACTTTTCTTTTTAACGTTTATAACGTCATGTACAGTATGTACACTTATAAACTATCTCTAGCTTAGCTAGAATCAAAGTTATCCCACATTTTATGAGTCAACTAGCTGATGCGCGCGGTCTCGCTCGCTAGAATTTTGATTCCCGGTCTCGCTTTCCGAGGGAACATTTTCTTGGGATAAAATATAGCAGAAAGAAAGTAAGAAGATCGCAGCCGTTAATCCGGTCGATCGCGGCACAATGCGGCGCGGCGGGCTGATAGACGTTAAGAAAAGGAGACGGCAACTTGTGATCGGGACCTAATCCGCATTTCCCAATGTTGTCAGAATACCTGATCGATTTCAAAACCCGCAAAACACTGGTAAATGCCATTACATCAAAAAAGCCCCTTTTCTACCTGGCTTCGGACTGTGACAATTTCTTTGAAGAACAAGCTTGACATATTGACTTGGGTCATAGACTTTTGTCGTGAGCTTAAAAATAAAAGAGAGCTGTAATACTGCTCTCACCTCTCAAATTTAAAATGATTTCGCAAAGTACATGCTGGGCGCTATGCAGCGACCTGCCTAGGGTAAGGCCTGGATCAGCCAGGTGTACTGGTGCTCGCCGGAAATCGCACAGCTACACATAGCGTGCGTAATCGCGCGCTGCTGATACACCAAATTCGCCAGAGGCGTCGCGGCCCAGATAATGCGAAGGCCCGAGAGACACCACAGCTTTACGAAGGGTACAAGGAGGACAAAAGGACCATCCAGGTAACCATAAGTGAGGTAAGCGGTTGACCCGCGAAGAGCTGGTGGAGACCCTGGAGCAGAACACATGGGGGTGCCCTTACCTTTTGATTAGTGACAAACTTTACCCTAAAGTGCCTCAACCGACCCAGAGCCTCCAGCCGAACCAAGACACTTTCCAGTCAGGAAAGTGTCTTGGTTTCCCTGTTCCCATCGAGAGCTCAGGAACATTTTCCTCCGCGTATGTTCCTGTCTCAAGCGCCCGACGTGCATTAGGGTGAATACGAGTGCCCGAAGTCACCGAGGGTAAGTAAGTAGAGCTACGCTTGTATTGTGAAATACCAACTTCGAACTGGTCGTTGTTGCACCACACACATCTCAACACATCCAACATTATTGCTCGTAATTCATATATTTTCAAATTCTTCCTGATTAGTTGACATTTACGTTTACTACACTACACCACACCATATTCAGGTAAAGCCTTTAATAAAAGGGCTGGCTAATGCGAAAATGGTTTACCAAATCGAATTAATAGTTTCTAAGATTAACACGTTCAATCAATCAAACCGACAACCTGTCTGTTGGTAAATAAACAAAATTTTTCAGCTTTTTCCTGTTTGATGTTGTCTGTTAGATCCAAAATGAATCACAAATATTTTTCTACAGTGTCACGAGGTATATGACTAATGATATCTTTATTGCAATCAAGTCCTTATCGCGAAACTGTAAATATCTGATAATAGGTACGAGGTTTAGGTATGGCTCATTAAATGTATTAAAAATACTTCGAAATAAGTTACAATGCGTTGTGAAATGGAGGGCAATGTTCGTTACTTATCAATTAAATAAATTTATGTCACTAGATGGTACCCGCGGCATCGCCCGCGTGAAATTTTGTTTTCGTTACCGCTTTCCATGGGAACATATTCACGGTATAAAAAGTAGCCAAACCAAAACCAGACTAGTCATTCCTAAACCAGACTATAATGTATCCATGTAGGTACCAAATTTCAGCCAGATCCGTTCAGCCGGTAGAGCGTGTTTGAGGAAAAAATATTTTCACAAACTTTCAGCACATCTATACTAATATTATAAAGAGGAAAGATTTGTTTTTTTGTTTGTTTGTTTGTAACGAATAGGCTCCGGAACTACTGAACCAATTTGAAAAATTGTTTCACTGTTGGTAACCTACACACTTTGCGGTGAACATAGACTATATTTTATTCCCGTATTCCCACGGGAACGGGAACTACGCGGGTGAAACCGCGTGACGTCCGCTAGTTTTTAATATTATTATTCAATCAAATGCTAGCCTATGGCAGTGCAATCCTGGTCGTATGCCTTTCCCAATTTACGACACAACACACGGTTCTGCGCATTTCGCATTTTTAATATTAGTAGGACAATAATATTGCAAGTCTTAGTGCCATACTCGAAAGAAGCTGGATAAAACCCGAACACTAATGCGAGGTCGCTGCGGTAGCCAAATTTTGCTCAGAATCCTTAGCAATCTATTCGAGGAGTCATCCGGGGCGCGTAGCACAACACCGACAGGGACATGCTGTGAGTCTTTAATTGGTTTGTGTCCCGTATAACTTCCATGGGTTTAACCTGCCCGCACACGTGTTTCCCTCATCTTACAATCCCGGGTTCTTTAAGAGGAGCGTGAAGAGGCATATCACAATTTAAGGTCGCCAACTTGAAGACCACTGTCAGAAGTGGCTCCCAATCTCTAGATGCGCCACGGCTTTCCATCAGGCTAGTAGCGACGTCAATTTAGCGAGCTAAATATTAAAAAAAAAACAGTTGTTATCCGTCAGAGAACCAGAGTGGTCCACATAGCTCGCATAGAATGCGCTTTGAAGCGGCAGCGGGCTGGTCACATTTGTCGAAGAACCGATGGCCGGTGGAGCAAACGAGTTCTAGAGTGGAGACCGCGACGTGAGTCGTGACACACGTGGGGTAAGACGAAGAGGTCGCAGGGACTGACTGGATGCGGAAGCAGGAGGACCGTATATTGTGGCGTAATTTGGGAGAGGCCTACGTCCAACAGTGGATGGATTGCCATAGGCTGATCTGATTGATTGATTGATGGAACAGGTGTTAATTTGAAAATTCAAAAACTAACAAAACTGAGCGAGGTATATTATATCCTGTAATTTTCTGAGGATTATAGTTACCAGCTGACTAATTGATGCATCAGCCAGTTCCAGATTATGTAGTAGAAATACCATCAAAGTTATACTATATCAGATTTTCGATGAAACGGACCAGTGATTTCAGTGAAATCCTTTCATCACTCAGGAAGTCAGTTGATGATTTCCAAAATATATACTTAGTTAAGAACCATCTCGGTCACAGCGGCTGATGAATATAAAAATCATTTAGGTATTGGGCCGCTACGATGCCACAGACACACAGATGCAAAGTTATCATTTCATCGGGGTTTTAAAAAGAAAGCACCGAGTGGGATTTGTAATATTTCTGGATTTTCCTTTTTCTTTTAGATTTTCACAAAAGAAATCGAGGAAATCCTCATGAATGTTATGCCAGATTTCTATATCGGCCAAAACCTCAAAGAACGAGAGCCCTACAAGTCTACAACTACCTACGGCCGCCAGTCCCGGAAAAGCCATCGAAAAAAAAACATGGGCTTCGATAATAGATATGTTATTTGACAAATTTTAGGATTAGGATTTAGGATTCGATCAGTTCAAACAGGTGACTACTCGTACTCAAACTTAAAAAGCATTTTAAGGTAAGGTTTTCTTCTAGTCGAGTTTTTCATATCGTGGAGTAGCCCCAGTGGTTTGGGACGCCCTATATACCTACTTACAAATAGTCATACCTACCTAGGTTATACATAAATAAATATATCAATTTACCTGTGAGAGGGTACCATTCAGCACCATTAGTGATGCCTTGCTCGAACCTCGGTGAACCAGACTTGCAGGAAACCCCACGAGACATCTTGGCATGATTGTTGGAATACACCAAAGACAAATGTCGGAAAACGTCATCATCTGGCGCGATGGACGGCGTGTGTGCGTAGCTTTGGAAGACTGCATTCAGCGGACATGTTGGAAAAAGAAAAGAAATATAAAGCAACATCAACATTACCAATCACAAGTTAAACAAGAAAGCCGTGAGTTTCATTTCAAACTTTGAACAGATGATCCACGTGACCTAGTGACGTAGTTTAATGCAACAGAGTCACATACTACAGACGAAGTCTCGACATGAGCCACTCTGCACTCTATTTTATAGAGAAGGGCTAATAAAACTACTATGTAAGCATATACCGATACGATATATTTGAACAGTGTGTTACGTAATTTCATTGATCAGAGTTATTGTTTTGATTGGGGTGATTGATAGGAAGTAGGAAATGCAAACACTTTGGCAGCGGTATGTGGACTAGCTGGCTACTAGCGAGTATACATTGCTACATCCTGAAAAAGAACTTTAAACCGAAATCAAAATTGAGATAAACAAAAAAATTACATTTATAACCGACTCCTCCTATGTACCGATACGATATATTTGAGCGTTGTGCGAAGTGGGTTACGTAATTTCATTGATCAGGGTTATTGACTTGATTGGGGTGATTGACAGGAAGTTGGAAATGCAAACAGTTTAGCAACAGTATGTTAGACTGGCCGCTAGCTGGCTACGCTGGCTAGTGCCGAGTATACATTGCTACATACTGAAAAAGAACTCTTCAACCGAAATCAAAATTGAGATAAACAAAAAAAAACCATTTTATATCCTCATTATTTAAACAGTATTTCATAGCAACTGGATCCATCCTCACTTTAGTAAGTACGCGCAATTCTTAATTTTGTACTGTCTAGGACGATGAAAAATAAATGTGACATTTTTAACTAATGAGCCCTTTGAATAGAATCGAAGTAATTACTAATTAACCATCTAAAACCTAAGTAGGCTACCATTTTGATTTTTTAGTTCCTTTTCGATTACAACTAATGGAACTTAGCAACCGCTATCAATAGTCAAGAGCTTTAGATAAAATTTCAAGTGACCTACTTAACATTATCTCAGTATGTAGTACAACATTGATTTGCTGTAATTTAAAGCGATTTTTTATCACTTGAACTACTAAAAAAGCGACACACGCTACCGACTAAAAAAGGTAGAATATTTAAGGCAATGTTTTGTTAAATGTTGCTTCTTTCAGATTGTGTTACTAAGATCTCTATGTCGAACACATTTTTGTTTAAATAAATTGAATGATGAATAAATTGAATGAAAAATAAATACCTTCCTAATAAAATTATTTGTTTAAATGTGGTCACAAGTCAGCACGGCAAACGGCAACCACTTATGGTTGCCGTTTGCCGTGCTGACTTATGCGATTATCCTAAAACTTTATTGCATTTTTAATGGAATAGTGGATAGGTTAAATTTTTAAAAACACTTTGCGCTAGCCGGCTAGCGGGTTAAATGGAGCCTTACTCAACTCGGATTTTGAATTATGTTTATTATATTGGAAGGATTGAAGTGAGAAATAAATAGAATTGCAGTAAGTACTCATACTTTACCTGAACACCAAACCGATGATCTGCATATTCCTTGTCAGCGTGAAATAAACGATACTTTTATATTGTAAGTAGGTATGATAAATATCTACTTAATATACTACATATTATAGCTATTAGATACATACTTACGACAGATTTTACATGCTACCTTAACCCTTATTAAATTAATGACTAATCGTCCAAGCCACGGTAATTTGTGTTTACTTGACCGTGGCCAAGCTGTTAGGTACTTGGATCTGCGCAATATAAACGTGCGGGGCTAATTAAATTTTCGGGAAGAAGACCGAGGGGAAGCGGTGAAATATCTACTGATGGAGTCTACTTATTGTAAATATGTAGTGCACAAAAAGAATAGCCCGCCGAGTTTCTTGCCAGTTCTTCTCAAGCGGGCCGCGTTCCGAACTGGTGGTACTATTTGCATTGTATTCATTGACGTGTCGCAAGTGCCTATGTATTAGGATTATGCGAAATAAATGTTTTTTTTGAGTTTGAGTTTGAGTTTATCGACAAGTCGAGGGGTAAACTGATTTTTGCGGGGGCGACGCGACTTCGTAGTAACTATTATTTTAATCTGTGACGCTACTCTGAATATGAATTTGGACTTCGGATTCTGAATTAATCATTCTGCATTTTGCGTTTAGCATCTTGCAATTTGGATTTCATGGATTTTGTAATTTGGATTATTTCTATGTTTCACATCTGCCGGAGGTCCCGTGATGCCTCACAATGTTAAGTAAGCTCGAGGAGTTTTATGAAATCAATAAAATAAATTCAAAATTGATAGTTACTGGAACTGGGCGTATTGTCGAATGGATAGGAAGCGACTAGGGCGCCCCCGTGTAGCGATCCGGAGAGCACGAACTGAATCTTGCTGATCCATTCCTTCACCGCTTCTGTCTCCGGCTGCGACTGTTTCGTGTTGGCTTTGAAGAAGTCAGGGAAGTTTCTGTTCAGGTCGTACCGGCGAGCGTTATGCCTGCAAGGAATTACATACACATTAAGGCTTACTTATCGTGAGGCAATTCGAGTAATTGCAACGTACGCTAATGCCGGATTTCATTCGATTCTAATACATTAGAATATTATTGTCATAAAATCTGAGGGATTTTAAGACAAAATCTAGCCGTAAAATGTTGCTCTAAAGCCCTACATCTATATATTTTATGACAAGTTTTTATGAGGAATAAACTAATTTATTTAGATTAAAAAAGTAGGTACATTAGTTGTTAAGATTTCGATCGAACAAAGTGTTCCTACTCGTGTTTTGAACCGTTAAGAAAGCAAATCAAAGAATATTTTCCTAGTATAAAGTTCACCCCAAGAAGAGTCTCTTACGAATAAGTAAGGCTAGTACTTTTAGGTCTAATGGTTTCGTCACCCGGAAATTTTATTAATATAGATTAAGTTTTTTATTTCGTAATCTTTTCTTTTCATACTAAGGGCTCGTTTAAGGAGACGCGGCGCGTTGAGCGGTGCGGTCCGCGAAGCGGGCCGCCAGAAACACGAACATAATAATGGAAATGTTCTGAGCGTTCAAGTAGAAGCGTTTTTACAAGCGTTTGTTTAAGTTGTAGCTACCAAAACGACGTGTGGCGCCGCGTCGGACGCGGCAAATGAAGCGACAGGCGATGCCACGGAGGATGCGGCGGGTAAACCAGCCAGTTTCGCAATGAGGGAACGCGGCGGATGAAGCGGCGGGTGACGCCGCAAAGGACGCGGCAAGAAAGAGGGGTGGAAGAGGTGCGGGGTATATGCATTTCTATATGTTTGAGTTAGCGCGTGAGTGCGTGACACGACGCGGCCTGCTTTACGCGCCGCCTCACTATAAACGGTCAAATCGCTCGACATGCCGCGGCAAGCCACGCCGCACGTGAAGCTCAACGCCCCGCCTCTTAAACGAGCCCTAAGGTTGTCCGGAAGAGATTGCTTTTAGCGATAATAAGATAGATATATATATATAATAATAAGACCGCCCTTGTACCCTCATTTATAGTGCTTAAGTCTTTGTGTATGTATATGTGCCCAATACTGTATACATGTGATGGTGAATATTATACAATTATCTATATATCTATAACGATTTAAAAGTAATAATCAATTTATGTCAAACGGTATCTTTATGGTGGGTTTGATACTATATCTCAACAGTCATAAAATCGACAATTAAAACATCAACACCGTAAGACCAACGATTCAAAATCTCAACACTTCAGAATGTCAGCAGCTTAGTAGGTCAATAGTTCACAATATCAAAGTTAAAAATCTCAACATGAAAAAATTTGGTTGTTACTGAGTGGAAGTGATACAGATATATACCTTACATATGGTCACGCCTTTATCCTCGAAAATTATTTGCCCACATTTCACCTTTTTAGAATTTATCCCACGTAATAGCTGGTGACCCGTAGAACCTTAGACTTGGCACGACTTTGTCTAGATCTCATTACTTTTTAGAGATAAACAAGCAGCTCCATCGAGACTTGGCTAGTTTTTTACAGAATGTTTTTGGTGGGATTTCACTTCTTTTTGTAGAAACGTGGGCATATTGATTTATTTAATTAGATTTTCTTGTTTGACGCAGTTTTTTTTTTCATTTTAGGAGTAGTTTTTTAAGTATTACAAATCTTTCTTTTTTTTTCGGTTCTGATTCTTGTACAGTAGCAACAGTTTTTTGTATTGCCCATTCGCGTTCATGCATTATATTTTGACCAAATTTTGAGCGAAATTAATATTTTAGTGTAATTTGTTAATTTAATTATCGAGTAGAATAAAGATAATGTTCGACTATTTCTTCTTGTAAACTTGTAAGTATAAGTATAAAAGCCAGTCTAGTCTTATCTAGAGTTTTCCTTTAATTTTATTTATATGTGTATTAAAAGCAGAAGGGGCTGCATTCGCCCAGCAGTGGGACGCTTTAGGCACTGCTTTAGGCTAGCTTAAATTAGAAGATGTGTCCCAATTTGCTGGATTTTTGCAATGACAGTCAATTTTTTTATGTACCTGATACGACAATAAAAGGCGGTGGCTAACAGCTGACTGGTTTAATGGTCTTCGCGGTATACCAGGCTGCGTAGTATTTTTAGATGATATTTGCGTTACCGGAAAAGATAGGATTACACACTTGCAAAACTTGAGATCTGTATTGGAGAGGTTGCGAAACATGGGTCTAACTGTGAAACCAAGTAAATGTCATTTTTTGCAAGACCGTGTTAAGTACTTAGGTTTCATTATTGATAAGGAGGGCCTGCGGCCCGATCCTGAGAAGTTGGAGGCCATTTCTGGTGCACCCCAACCTGAAAATGTCACTCAGTTAAAAAGTTTTTTAGGGATGCTTAATTATTACGGACGTTTCGTAGAAAATTTGAGCACTTTACTTCACCCTTTACACAAGTTACTAAAGAAGGACGTGCACTGGAAATGGGACTCTAATTGCGATGAGGCTTTTGTGAAGGCGAAGCAGGTACTCCTAAGCGAGAGGGTTCTAGCTCATTACGAGGAAGGGCGCGAGTTGGTGTTGTCCGTGGACAGCAGCGCGTACGGGCTCGGCGCCGTGCTGGCGCACCGCTACGCGCGCGGGGCGGAGCGCCCGGTCAGCTGCGTGTCGCGCACACTCAACGCGGCCGAGCGCAACTACAGCCAGCTGGACAAGGAAGCTCTCGCCATACTGTTTGGGGTAACTAAACACCACCAATACTTGTTCGGGAGACGCTTTATACTACGGACTGATCACCAACCACTCACATATATTTTTGGAAACAGGGAAGGGATCCCACAGACAGCGGCTAGTAGGTTACAAAGGTGGGCAGCGCGCTTAGCGGCCTACGAGTTTAAAATAGAATTCGTCCGTTCGGCGGATAATGCACCGGCCGATGCGTTGTCGCGATTGCCGCTCGCTTGGGAGTCTCGCTTTGGGGAAACGGTTAGTTATTTAAATTTGTTAGAAGAGGCGTGGCCCATTAGTTGTAAGGATATAGCTCGCGAAACGGAACGAGATACTTTATTATGTAAAATTAAGGGTTATGTACTTTTTGGTTGGCCGTTGTCCCCGAGTTGTGAGGACGAAAAGCCTTATTTTACACGTAAAATGCATATAACAACCGATCAAGGATGTCTCCTATATAAATACAGGTTAATTGTTCCACCAAATATACAAAAACAAGTTTTAATGGAAATACATGCTGGCCATCTGGGCATTAACAAGATGAAAAATCTTTCTAGAAGTTATGCATACTGGCCGAGCATTGACCACGATATAGAGGAACTGTGCCGAGCATGCCCGGCGTGCCGGGTGGTGCGGGACGCTGCGCCCTCTGCGCCGCTACACCCGTGGGAGTTCCCGCTGCACCCGTGGCACCGGGTGCATGCGGACTTCGCCGACTGTGGGGGGACCCGCTACCTTATCATGGTCGATGCTCACTCCAAGTGGATAGAAGCCAGGAGTATGCGTAGTACAGAAGCCAGTGCAACTATTAACGTTTTTAGGAGTGTATTCGCGCGGTTTGGGTTACCGTTACAACTCGTCACGGACAACGGCCCACCTTTTACGTCATATGATTTTAAAGAGTATTGCTTGAAAAATTTTATTAATCACGTGACTTCAGCTCCTTATCGGCCTCAGGGGAACGGAGCTGCCGAAAATGCAGTCAAAACGGTTAAAAAGGCGATTAAGCGGGCTATACATGAAAACGTGGATGTAACAGCCGCTTTAAATAGGTTTCTGTTTCAATATCGAAACTCTGCACATGCTACAACGGGTATATCACCGGCTGTTGCGCTACTAGGCCGGCCTCTGAGGGGCCGCCTTGACGCGATGCGGCCTGACGCCTCCGCGACTGTGCGCCAGCAACAAGAGCGACAGGTCGCGAGGGCCCCGGTGGCCCAGAGGCAGTTCACTGAGGGTGATGCGGTGCTAGCTCGAAACTACAAGCCGAAGGGGGAGAAGTGGTTACAAGGTAAGGTAGTTAAAAGAACGGGACCGGTCTCGTATAGAGTAGACATGGGGAACGGGGTCGAGTGGCGTAGACACGTGGATCAAATACTGCCAGCCTGGTATACCGCGAAGCGTTTCCTCCATTAATTTTTGGAATTTTTCGGGAATACAGCTTAAACCGTACGGACTACGGCGATAAACAAACGTCCCTATATGCGTAGTTATAGCCGTATACGGTTGCGAGTCCTCAGTCAATAAACACTGTTCGTAAGCGTGCTTAAGATCTATTTTAGAAAATTTCGCCCCTCCACTTAAACTAGCGAACAATTCGTCAATACGCGGCAACGGGTAATAGTCTCGCTTCAACTTCGGGTTAATTGTGATTTTGTAGTCACCGCAAATCCGAATGTCTCCGTTTTGTTTCACAACCGGTACAATAGGGGTACCAAAATCGGAATATTCAACGCGGTAAATTGTTCCGTCAGCCTCCAGTCGGGCTAACTCGCCTTCAACTCGCGAGCGTAACGCGAGTGGTACCGGCCGAGCTCGCACATAAACCGGTTCGTTATCTGTGAGCTGTAGTCGAATAGGTTGCTTACATGTTCCTAACTTAGTTTCACAAAACACCTCTGGGAATTCTAAACACAGGCGGTTTGCAAGATCATCGTCACTGATTTCATGAAAATTGATTTGGTTAATTTGTAAAGCCCGCATCCATTCACGGCCTAGTAAAGGTCGGGCCCCGCCCCTGATAATATACAAAGGCAGCGATTTTACAGAAATATTACCTAAGCTAACGTCCACTTCAATGAAACCAAGCGACTGAATTCGTGAACCGGAATAACAACGTAAAATTAAATTGTCAGATTTTATACCTTTGTGCGAAAACTTTTGTAAAAATGTCTCCTCGCTGATAGCCGAGATTCGGCTGCCGGTATCCACTTCACACTTGAGGACTACGTTATCCACTGAAATGTCAATATAATATGGTTTGTTACCTCGTGCCTGCACCTCTAAATTGAACATGCCCTCGTCCTCTGAGTCGTACCCGACGTAATTATGACGACCACCCTTGTTGTATGCATTGTTCCCACGTCCTCGCTTGCACATTGCTTTCAAGTGTCCTTTTTGGGCGCACTCATCACAATTATAATTTTTGAACCTGCACCTGTCTGCTGGATGCCCCTTACCACAGCGCCAACACGGTCTGCCTGCGGCCGGTGAGCCAGCACTCGTTTCCGCCGTGCCCGCGCTCGTACCACCGCCGCCTAGTGTCAATCCAGGTTGTCGTGTTCGGCTAGTGCCGCTGCCACCAGTACGTGGCCCTCCCCGTGCGTGATGCAAGCCCTCGCTCGCCGTGTTACGGGTTTCTGGGGTATCAGTCCCCACTCTAGTCGTACTAGCCATCTCTGCATGCTTCTCCGCTGCCTCCAGGGCAAACGCTAGCTCCACCGCCTCCTTGTATTGGATCGTCTTTTCTGCGAAAATCCTCGACCTCATGGCATCACTGGCCAGACCCGACACAAATTGGTCTCGCAGATTTTCCTCAAGTGTGGAACACTGTCCACACTGTCCAAAGCCACAGGTAGTCGCTAGATGTTTTAGGGCCTGAAGGTATTCGGTCAGTGTCTCACCCGCGCGTTGCCGTCGTAACCGAAACACATGACGTTCCGCAATCTCCGAACGTTTCGGTTCCAAATGATTGGTCACCAAAGTAACGAGTTCATCGTAACTTTTGTCCTCAGGAAAAGTCGGGGCGCACAAATCACACATAAGTGAGTAGGTAGCCTCACCTACCACCGTAATGAGCAACGACACTTTCAACTCGGCCGCGATTTTGTTTAACTTAATGTACTGATTTACGCGACGGATGTAAGCCGGCCATTGTTGTGCCCCCAATTTAAAGTTCTCTAATTTTCCCACCGACATTTTCACTACACACACGTACTATTTCGAACTAAACTCGGTTCTTTTCCGCTCGTCGCCAATGATACGACAATAAAAGGCGGTGGCTAACAGCTGACTGGTTTAATGGTCAAATTGTACAGATACCCACATATTGTACATACATATATCTACTATTAGGTTGAGACGTTACAGTACCAATAGTAGAAGGGTGCATTACCATATCTCCAATACAGCTGAGACCAGCTGAGGGTTCTTCATCAGATACTTCAGACCTTCGATTTTTGTCATTAAATAAAGCGGCCCACCAAGTGGAATATTTATTGTAAAGACGGTATGTCTATATCTAAATTATACCGTTGGGCTCTTGTGTTTTCTAATCAGGGTCACCAGGTACTCCAGATCTTCAATTATCCTACTTTTTATAGTTTTTCCTTTGTGTGGTCATTAAACCCTAACTCTGTACCAAATTTCAGCTCTCTGAGTTTATGGGAAGTACTAGTTCTATTTTGATGATCCTGAGTGAATGAGTTTCATAAATGCGAAACTTTGCTTTCGCTTACCTTCTAAACTAAATGACCTACAGACTTGAAATTTTGGATTTTAAGTATGTGATTATAGCTTACTGAATGACGAAAATTTCTGCGTTCTAGTCTTATCCAGAGGTTCTCAAATAGGGGCCTGAAAATGCGGAGAAATGGTTCCAGTAGAGGATGGTACGGCAGTGTTTGCTTCGCGTTTGCCTTGGCTTGAGGGCACTGCCGTGCCCCCAAATTCTGATAATTGTCATTTAAATATACTTTTACCCTCATTTTCAAAATGAAAAACAATCCTTACGCGGTACTACCTACCCTATAAAATAACACTAACACTACCCACAACTTGTACTACTTACTTTTTACAATATTATGAATTGTTTTTATCTCCTATTCTTTCAGCTAAATAAACTCATAACTAAACACATAAATGATTAATGTTTCCTGTACTATATTGATTCAAACCTAGGTACAAGTATTGTAATATCTAAACTACAGGTAATGCTAGATTTACTGACTGCTTATTTTATATATCGCTATCTGGCATATTAATAGATAACTAAACTGTATGTATGTATATCTGTATCACTTCCCTTCCACTAAGTAACAACCAAATTTTTTCATGTTGAGATTTTTAACTTTGATATTGTGAACTATTGACCTACTAAGCTGCTGACATTCTGAAGTGTTGAGATTTTGAATCGTTGGTCTTACGGTGTTGATGTTTTAATTGTCGATTTTATGACTGTTGAGATATAGTATCAAACCCCGGTACGGGTATTTTCTTGATGATTGAATAACACCGACAACAGCGGAAGTGTCGTGACGCAAACAACATTTACAATACAACACAGCTTAAAAATGTGACTGGTTTCTTTTTTCAGTTGGAAATTCCTACTGTAGATGTTGTGCAGGACTCAGGTCATGGAGGCCGATAGTCCTCGGCGAAGACACGTCGGAGGCGCCCAGGCCGCCGACTGCGGAACTCGGGAGGGAGAGTTCTCTCCCGTACCCGTCCCGCCGCCTCCTTCGCGAGCATGACCTGCTCGCAGAAGGAGGCGGCGCAGTCCCACTTACTCCCACTGGAGAGCATGGCTCGCACCATGCTATGATATTAGGTTCCTTCACGTATTATTTATTGAAGGACTTGTCATCAGAGCTCGTTATCAACCCTGGTATTGTGCCTGTGATTACCGAGTCTGATCGTCATGGATAAAATACGTGATCTGTTTTCCCTGATTTATTGGAAAGAAAGAAAAGAAGGAAAGAAAGAAATGGGGTCACGGAAGTGGCAGTGTCAAGTGTGATCCTCTAATGAGAGCTTCAATTAAGACTGGATTACCTTGTGATGTCAATTAGGACAAATTGTAAGTAATCAGTTGCTACTCGGGACCAGCACACAATTTTTTAGGACGTTTTTACACTTTTTACCTCGCACCATCTGGCCCATAGGATGGTATTGACAAATAATAGTGATACATATATAGCTAGTTCGAAATGTGTACCAACGGAAAGAGACCCGTTGTGGGGGAAAGGCCAGTTAACTGGAGATTGTTTGAGAGGGTAGCATTAAGTTTTTAAGAGCTCATTAGATAAAAAAACCCTCGCTATTATATATTCGGTAAAATACAGCGAAGGTTACAATTTTCTACCCTTCTCCACTGGCTCTTGTTCTCCTATAGATAACCTTAGGATTTTGTGTTTTCTGGTCTATGTTAGATTCAAATCTAATTAGGGTGTTTCGATTTTAGCGCAGATTATATTTCATTATATTATCATATTCCTTAAACATTGGCGATTGTCACATTTCTACTTAATATAATTCATTTATCACTAGAACTGTCATTACGAAATGATCGATCGTGTAATAACATTTATCAACATTATCAGTTAATAAGTAACAATATGCAGCTGTTTGTGTAGTTGTCTGACATGGACACAAGCCTTTTTGCCGTTCGATTGGCACTCCAGTCAATGCCGCCATATTGAGTAGCAAAAATTCATGACGTGGCATTCCCATAGGCCATAAGATCACTACACGTCAGGATCGCCACAAGGTTAGATCGCTACAGTATTTGCCATAAGCTCGATATTGCAAGGTCATTATGAACTTCATCAGTCTTTGTGAAGTTGAAATCTTGTTGAAATTTATGTATTTTATTATACAAACTTCTTAAACTTTGATAAAATAATCTATTTGATCAAACTATCTATGTATTCTATAGTACGGTATTCTTAGGTTTGCTTGTGTGTTGCCGGAAGTTGTTTCTGCCATACCTAAGTAATTTATGGCAGAAACAACATCGCGGTTTTAAAATAAAAACCCACTTTATTTTACGCTAGAGGTTTTAATTTTTTTATCACCTTAGTATGGATATTAGCTATCTATCAATAAGAAGATATTAAGTAGTAAGTATATTTATGAAGCCTTTACTTTGAATTTTGTTATTCATTTGTGTTTTTTAACTAAGGACTAGATAGCATTGTATAAAATGTCAGAGCATTAAAACTACTGGCAAAAAGTGGATAATTAACGTCTGCCTACCCCATTGGGGATGAAGCCGTGATTACGAACCTATCTAAAATGTTTCACAATAATGTTATGTTCTATTGAACATTTAGGTGTTCACACGGAATGCTATTGTGTGTGTATCTCATGCATTCTGACAGCATCCTTTGAATTTGCAATAATAATGATTTAGCCATGACACAGTATTACAATATAATATAATAATCGTAGCACAACATTAGATAAAAAACGAAAGTTTTTTTTGATATAGATATTTCACGCTAAAGCGGCTTTAAACGAATTTGAGCTCCAATGAGATATATGTAACATTTATCTTTATATTATCTACTAGCTTATGTCCAATGGCCCGCACTATGTAACTAATAATCACGCCTACATCGCCAAGGGGGTAGGCAGAGGTGAATTGCATACCCACTCAACAGCTTTGTCTGTCCTACAAAATAAGGACCGTAATAATGGATTGCCAAGAAATTCAGTAAGCTCTTTATCAAAACGAATATCCAAAGCGGCATTGATAGGAGCTTACCAAATCTGGTTGGGCAGGGGAGGGAACATTGCTGACAGTGGAAGCTGAGCGTTTATGCGCATAGAAAGGTGACCACCCTAAACCTACTGAAATGGGTCGCAAGTCCGCTGGCCGTCGGGGTGTTCCCCCTGTGCTACGCTATGGACCCGGCACCCGCCCGGTGAATCCATGGAATGCTAAGAATAAGGTCTCCCTATGATCAGAAGACTCACTATACGACCACCAGAACAACTAGGTTTTATTTTTACTACATACATACATATAGTCACGCCTTTATCCCCGAAGGGGTAGGCAGATGCATAGCATACGCCCACATTTCACCTTATAGTTTTATGTCCCACGTAATAGGTGGTAAGCTCATTGCCGTTTTAAAATGGAGAGGCGCAAATAACCGCGATCCTCAGTTGAAATTTTTTCAAGCCGCCTGGAAGGTCTTAACTTGACTTAACGATTGTCATTTTACTGACAACCGAGTTTCATTTCTAGTTTTCCTTCTCTACGCAATGGATCTTTATGCGAAAGTGTTCCCTTAGTCGTCTCTTACGACACCCTCGGGATGTGTTGGGGTAGCGACATTTTGTGCTCTTACGCGTCGCAACACGGGACCCCGTCTGGTCACACGGGGCTTATTTTTTACTAATCCTTTTAGCCCCTCTCTAAAAAATAGAGTGTTCTGTAGCTGTGACTCTGTTGCATTAAACTACGTCACTAGGTCACGTGAATCATCTGTTCAAAGTTTGAAATAAAACAAAAATGTCTACGTCAATCGGATTGAACTTTCACTTCCACAATACCTAAACGTGTTAGAAGGACAGTCTGGTGAGAACGATCTCACGGCTTTCTTGTTTTATTCGCCTTGGCGTATTCCCCGTTGCATACAAATCGTGCAAACTGAGATAATTATATGTTGTTAGATATGTATTGATTGGTTGCTATGGGCAACTGTGATAAGATTACATGTTTCTCCGTGGTTCGTAGCAACTGCCGCCTGAAGCAAAGAGAATACAATACTACGGCCTGAAGTCTGAACTCCCTACCCTGCTACGGCTGTCTACGTCATTATCTTTTTTCATTAGTCAGTGTCTTACAATATAGATTCAATAGATTGTAGGTAAGTATATTCTAACGTAAGCGCACCAGTAACCGGAGGTACTTAGAATGGGTAAAGTCCTTGTATATTAGTAGGGTAGTTTATGTGTTATTTCAGACATACTTATCTATATATCTACATTTTATAGGAATATTTCGTTCTCATTTTCCTGTACTTTTTTGTATTTAGCCCATTTTTTTATCTGATTATTTTATCTGCCATCTGCCTACCTAGTTAATCAATGACTAATATATGATAAATAATGAAGGTACCTATATCAATTGCACTTTTTGGCTGGTTCTAATAGTGTATATACACTAGGCTACCAGGTGCAAATGGGTAGGTAGGTACTTCCACAGTTAATATGCCTGATTCTTAGGTACCTACTACGTCTCAGTGCCGTGGGTAAGTGTAAAGAGAGACCTATATCAATTGTACTTTTTGGCTGGTTCTAATAGTGTATATACACTAGGCTACCAGGTGCAGATGGGTAGGTAGGTACTTCCACAGTAAATATGCCTGATTCTTAGGTACCTACTACGTCTCAGTGCCGTGGGTAAGTGTAAAGAGAGACCTATATCAATTGTACTTTTTGGCTGGTTCTAATAGTGTATACAGGGTGAATTTTTGAAAAGGGCTTGGATGGCCAAATCCGAAACTATAAGGAATAGCGAAAAATGCTGAAAGGAGTCACGAGCCCGATTTTGATGAAACTTAAAACCTCATCATTAGATTTTTAAAAAACCCATAATCCTAGCTAGGAATCGAACTCGTTGATTTTGAAAAAAAAACACACCCTTTATTATTACACCATACGATAGAGTCGCTGTTAAGGATCAAATTCTGCGAAATAATGATATACGGCAAATTTAAGGAAAATCTGTAATTTGAATAAAATTCATATTTCATGTACCTAAATTTTGTATCATAATTTGTTTCGTTCGAAATTCCAAAAAAGATCGTAACTATTCCGTGTTTTAAATTATGCTCAGAATGATTTTTTGGAGAATATTCTAAACGGAATCAATAATATTGAAATATTGAATGCAGTACGATCCTTGAGATCTCGAATCCAGCTATGTATTGAAAAGATTTAGAACAATTAATCAGTTACCGTAAGACAAATAAAATGTATTTTGTTAAAGATGTGCTCTTTCTTTTAGTTTGCCGTATATCATTACTTTCCAGAATATGATCCTTAATAGCAACACTATAGTATAGTGTAATAATAAAGGGTGTGTTTTTTTTATTAAAATCAATGGATTCGATTCTCGGCTAGGATTATTGGTTTTTCAAAAATCTAATGATGAGGTTTTAAGTTTCATCAAAATCGGGCTCGTGACTCCTTTCAGCATTTTTCGCTATTCCTTATAGTTTCGGATTTGGCCATCCAATCCCTTTTGAAAAATTCACCCTGTATACTAGGCCCTCGGTTCCCAAACTGGGTTCCGCGGAGCCTAGGGGTTCCGTGGAGTAGGCATCAGAATTCCGCCAAAATTATGTTGAAAAACGCTAAATGTGTAATGTGATGAGAAAAACTCCATTAATATTATTAAATCTTAAACTACTTTTATAGGGATAATCACCATCTATTTTCGTACAGAGATATAAACAAGGTAGGCTTTTGAATTGTGTTGTGTATGTGTATACATAAATTCTTCTAAGAAAACGCGTTAAAGTTATGAATGAAAGGAAATCTATTACAACTGAACATTTGGTAGATCTGAAATCTATGTCCGATTACCATCCTGAAAATAAGAATGAGTTTAAGGGGTACATAATCCATGAAAATATTATGAAAAGCCAGAATAAAACAGCCAGAGGCGCTGATTTCGGGCAGTGTTATTTTCACGCTGTGAATGTCGCATGGTTGGCCCTCGGCCGTGATCTCCCAGTGTATTCGTCACAGATACTTACCGAAGCACCCGAACCCCGGTAATTATGTGTGACAACAGACTGTAGAAATTGTCATATTCTCTATAGTCACTCGTTTATAACCGGTTTTATCCCTCATATTGTGGAGAACCTTCGTTGTTAATGTCGGACCTTCCAAGTCTTCATGAGTTCTTGGTGGACCTAGAAACCGAGTCTCGATTTTATGAGGCGCAGGCCATCGCCCTGCTCCACGCCTCCTTGCACCATAAAAAAACAACAACGCAAGGGCCCGCGTAATTATGTCCTATGGAGAGTTGTCGCCTCAATGGCGATCGTGCAGGGCCCTCATGTCACTCTGACGGTCAACAGCTTCTTCGGGGTCTCTAGTCACGTTATGGGCCCTAAGGGTCTCCGCCGATATAGCTGCGTACTGTATTGTCAAAGCTGATCTTTCCGAGAAGGGTATAAATTACCCGAGTTGGCTAGGGCCGGGTCGGCGAGATCTCAGGCTCAAGTAGTGAGTCGCCACCCCAGACGCGGTATAGTACCCGAACCATCTAGGCGAGGCCGCGATGACACCCTGGGACATCCTTCCGAGGGCTTACCCGGGACTTCCGGCCATAGACTGTTGTAAGGCATATTGTGGTTTTAGTCGGCATAGGATCCATGTAGCAGTTCCTCACAAAAAAAAGAAAAGAAGTGAGTCGAATAAAGAACTGGGTCTTGAGGTCGTCCTTCATAAATCCGAGGCTCTGTGCTTTCACGGGCCTCGGAAGGGGCCACCTGCCGGATCCAGCATACAGGTAGGGGTCGTCAGCATAGGCATCAAGCCCCGATGAAGTATCCGGGGTTC
The DNA here is from genome assembly GCA_933228765.1 of Miltochrista miniata. Classification (NCBI taxonomy): domain Eukaryota; kingdom Metazoa; phylum Arthropoda; class Insecta; order Lepidoptera; family Erebidae; genus Miltochrista; species Miltochrista miniata. Next base: position 14,880,597 of record OW121757.1, on the reverse strand, counting down.
GTACTTGATGGTCGATGGATCACTTTAAGCCGCCGCTGTGCCAGCGCGAGGAACAAAGCGGGTACACAGCGCTCCGCACGTTGGTGGGCGCAATAGCGCCAGATCCTCGTGGCAGGTCTGGACGTGTATTACGCTTTCCCACCCGAGTTCTCCTAAGTCTACCGGCCTACTACCGTACTACTACGGTACTACGGGGGGGGGGGGGTGTCGCTAGGAAGCCCTGTACTAGGCTACCAGGCGCAGCGGGGTAGGTAGGTACTTCCACAGTTAATATACCTGATTCTTATGTACTACGTCTCAGTGCCATGGGTAAGTGTAAAGAGAGACCTATATTAATTGCACTTTTTGGCTGGGTTTAATAGTGTATATACTAGGCTACCAGGCGCAGCGGGGTAGGTAGGTACTTCCACAGTTAATATACCTGATTCTTATGTACTACGTCTCAGTGCCATGGGTAAGTGTAAAGAGAGACCTATATTAATTGCACTTTTTGGCTGGGTTTAATAGTGTATATACTAGGCTACCAGGCGCAGCGGGGTAGGTAGGTACTTCCACAGTTAATATACCTGATTCTTATGTACTACGTCTCAGTGCCGTGGGTAAGTGTAAAGAGAGACCTATATTAATTGCACTTTTTGGCTGGTTCTAATAGTGTATATACTACGCTACCAGGCGCAGCGGGGTAGGTAGGTACTTCCACAGTTAATATACCTGATTCTTATGTACTACGTTTCAGTGCCGTAGGCAAGTGTAAAGAGAGACCTATATTAATTGCACTTTTTGGCTGGTTCTAATCTATACTAATATTATAAAGAAGTGAAGTTTGTGTGTTTGTATATTTGTTAAATTGTAAGGGGTAATCTCGGGATCTACTGAACCGATTTTAAAAATTATTTCACCAATAGAAAGTTACGTTATTGTGGAGTGTCATAGGTTATAGCTATAGCATCACGCTACAACGAATAGGAGCGGAGCAGTAATAGTAAATGTTTCAAAAACGGGGGAAAAGTTATTCCTTTTGAGAGCTTCGTTGCGTGTGCTGCGTAAATATTTATAGTTGTATGGGAAAGTATGTCTCCCACACACTTGCCTGCGGTAACGCAGGGCTAAAGAAATGAAAACATATGATAATGATGAAGGTCTTACCTTGACTCCGGCTGTCTTCCTGGTAATACTTCCCTGCAATTGTGTAGTGTATCCCTAGCTACAAATATGTATCTATATAATAATAAACCATACAAATTAATATGTGTGAGTGTATTGCTGGTGCCGTCAGCTCCGCGCCAGTCGCGTTCCGCCTGGAAGACCCCGTTGGTCCAGCCGACGTCCGGTAACACCTTCAGCACTCAAACTTCGGCGGAGACCGGTTCTCAACGCCACCGATTGTACCGAGCGCTCACGTCCCGTTTGGCGCAACCAAATGTAATGAACTATTCTTAATAACTGATGGGTATCCGTAACCCTCAATCCCGTAGGCAAGCCACGCCGATGTGGCAACTTCGCAGTGCTTATCCCGTGCACGTATCTAACCTCAAAATTCAACCTTCTACGCCGACCGTTTTTTACGAAGTAAGTAACCGAAGTGAAGTTTGTCGCGCTCTGAACGCCCGTTCGTTCTGAAGTTAACGCAATCATAGGTTGCGTTCCGAAATTGACCATCTTTACTAAACAATAGTTATGTAAAAAATATGTACTACAAAATTGTTTCTCTTAAAAAAGTTCTAAAAATATTGCGCGATAGCATGTGTCTATCTTTGGGTTGGTGCACAATAACCATTTAAACGGCAATCATTTCTTTTCTACAATAATGCCACGGGTGGGATACCTCTTTCATTTACGAAATTGTTCTTAAAAATAATGCAACGGGAATACACACGACGAGAAACCTTTCTTTCTCTCTCTCTCTCTCTCACGTAGTATTGAATATTAACGACGAGACGCTACGGGAGTAAACGCAACGCGACGGGAGTAAATGCGACGGGAACAGGTAATACTTTCTCTTATGTGGTGCAAACGAAGGTGCGCGGGTCATCTAGCAGTGTATATACTACGCTACCAGGCGCAGTGGGGTAGGTAGGTACTCCCACAGTAAGTGCCGTAGGTAAGTGTAAAGAGAGTTTAATAGTGGGTATTGCACCTGACTTGAAGTCTCAGGTGTCAAGTTCGAACCTACACGTGCGGTTGAATACCTATCTTTAGTGGAACTATTCTTCATTCGAGTAGTTTTAGAATAGACTTAATCTCATTTATTTATTTATTTCTTTAATCTCTTTCATGATTAAGCTAACAGGGCAGTGTCATACGCTCCTTGGAGTCTGATGAAGAAATACCTCTCCTTGCATAGGCCTTATGTGACGTAAACGGAGTTGCGAGGGTCAGCTAGTTTTTCGGAGAAGTAGGCCCATGACGGCAGCGTGACGTGAGGAACTCACGCACGCCCCATTTAGAAGAGGGATCACACCCGAAACCCCCCAAAGTCTTGGTGAAGTGAGGTTTTTTAGTCGGTAGGAGTCCGGCATAACATCCATGAGGATTTTCCCTCATTTTAAACAAAAAAAAAGTAAGCAGTGCGTCAATATAGAATCATATTTTTTATTTTCTTGTTTGCCACAAGTATTTAGTTTTACTTTTTGCTGACTCCACCAATTTGGATCCCTTCGGAGTATCGAAGAAAGATCAAAAATTTGCGCAATTTTCATTAAAAAGCTATATTATCTATCTATTATTTATCTGGAGATTTTGTTATTAGTCGGGGGTCTGGAGATCATTTGAAATTTCGGGAGAATCCAGACGATTCCTGACCATCTGGCAAGGCAACTCTACTTTATCCTGGGACATCCTTCCAAGGTCTTACCCGGGGGTAGGTAGTGGTAGGACAACGTGTGGTTTTAGTCGATAAGTGTGGAAAATAATGAGCGATTACTACCCCTAAAAATAAGACTTGTGTTATGATCACTGATATTGGTTCTTTATTATAAAAAAAATCTTGAATTCTTGACTCCTACAAATGCTACGCGGTTGTAGCATTTATTCAATTCATTGTTTTTAAATAATATTACAGAAGTCGTGAAATAATCTATCGATTTACTTATTTAGGGCGTTACAAGTTAATCAGGTAGATTAGATTCGGTTACCTATGTCTTTCAATTGTGTGACGACCAGCGCCATCTAGTAAAATGAACTTGAACTAATTTGATACAACGCGTTCTTTCGTGTTACTTATGTTCGCCAGTCGTGGTTGGTCCATTTGTTTTGTAACACTAATGTGGCTAACAAGCAAATGTCCCACAAGATCAAAAGTGGGCAACATTTCCTATAGATCAGGGGTTCCCAACCTGTGCGCCGCGGCGCCCCGGGGCGCCGCAGGAAGCCCAGAGGGGCGCCGCGGCGCTCCACGCGGCGCCCCTCTGTACGTGAAAAAGATAGTAAAAAATATCATAAACATGCAATTAATAAATCAATCAAATCAGCCTATGACAGTCCACTGCTGGACGCAGGCATCTCCCAACTAACGCCACACGGTCGCCAAGAGAGAGGAGTGCCAAGAGACATAACCCGCCGTCTGGTTCGGGGGCGCCGCAAGGCAGCCTTCGTGCGCGCCCCCGACTAGCGGTGTACCGGTGGGCGGAGGTCGGGGGACCCCGTACACCGATGATCATTTGGCGGAAGACACCTCTCCGTGTACCGGCGGTGCCTTCAGTGCCCGCTCACTCGACCGCTTTCTACCGTCTATGCTTCCAGAAAAGCGCTCAAGAGCGGTGCGATGCGGACTTGGGATTTTGTCAGCTCCTTAGGGAGCTCAGAGGGAGCCGCGCATCTGGCTCCCCCGAGTAGAGCCCCGGACGTGCGGGGCGCCCCTGCCGGGCCAACCTGAACAATCTTTGGATGTCCATCGGCCCGGCTATAGGGTGAGAAGAAACACCGCGGGGTTTAGTGGGTAGGACGGTCCCTTTCCGTGATCGGGAGCCCCACACACCGCTGTCCCCGCGGCTGGGATGACGGTGCCCAACAGCATTCCCCGCGTCACCAAAAATAAATAAAGCCACATGGTACAGGTCGTCGTTCTACCTGGCGGGTGGACGTCCTACTCGTCGTTTGCCATGTTCCGCGGTCTCCACTCTAAAACTCGTTTGTAAAAAAGGGTCTGTCTGTCAAGTTCCCTATTTTTTTTGAAACTGGTCTACTTTGAGTCAGTCCTCACTGCGTTGACCACCTTAAAATGTCTTCGTTGAGAGAGGGGTTAATATAGGCGGCGACATGGTCACAGAAATCTTCCCTGGCTCAGTGGTCCGAGTTGCTCAACGATCCTAGCTCCATCAGGAAATCATAGGAATTGAAAAGTGCGACTTAAGCAACCAAGGTGGGATAACGCCACAATCGGGGCGATCAGACCGATCATAAACGAGTGGCTGTAGAGGAACCATCTCTTTTATTGGTTGATACAGATAACTACCGGGCATCGGTAAGTATCTGTGGCGAATGCACCGGGAGAACACGGTCGAGTGCCAGCACTGCAAGGAACGCAGCGAAGACACTGCGCTCCATACATTGGTGGAGTGCGCAGCATGGGCGCAATAGCGCTAGGTCCTAGTAGCAGGTCTAGATGTGGACAATATTTCTCTGGAGACCACGGTGCGAGCCATGATCCATCCAGTGAGAGGAAGTGAGACGCCGCCGCGTTTTTTTGCGAGGAGGTCTCATGCTCGTGAAAGAGACGGCGGGCAGGGAGCGGGAGATTACTCTCCAACCCGAGTTTCGCAGCCTGCGGCGAGGGCGCCATGCGCCCAAGATTATCGACTTCCATGCCGCGAGCCTACGGACGGAACGAGTGCTGCTCACCGACCTTAGAGAAGCAGGCCGAAGACGACAGCTTGACGTGAAAATTTCACGCACGCTACAAGAAGTGGAGTAACACCCGAACAACCTCACAAAGACGCCGTAAGAACCCGGACCCCCAAAGTGGCGGAGTGTACCATTGAATAGCTGCGTCATTGACGCGATTGCCAGCGGAAGAACGACGGCGGGGGGGGGGGGGGGGCATATTTCACGTGGCATGTGAGGGCGCCGCGAAAAATTTTAAACCTTATAGGGGCGCCATGGCCTGAAAAAGGTTGGGAAGGCCTGCTATAGATGTTTGCAATAGGCGCCAGAGGGCTGTAATCTTGCTGCTGACCCTAAAATTGAGGTGGATGAGAGATATTCCTACTTAAACAACAACATTAATTATCCCTTTTTCAATTAACGTCAATAAAATCCATCATGGATGCTATGTCGTACTCTTACTGAGTAAAAACAACACGATCCTTACCCCTAACTAGCTTAAATATACGGTTGGGAGTCCCGGGTAAGCCCTCCGAAGGATCTCCCCAGGAGGGACGTGTAGGTATTCAGGTATATGTTGTACTGACAGTTCTTACCTACTTGCAATATGATTTGTTAAGGTGGGTCTACGCTAGACAAGCCGAGCATGAGCGGAGCCCAAGCCGAGCTAAAATTCGTGTAGAATGGACCGACGTCCGAGCCTAAAGCGACAATTGTCATCGCGAGCAGAGTGGCTCGGCTCCGCTCGTGCTCTGCTCGTCTAGCGTAGACCCACCTTTACACATTCACTTTTTAATGAATCCACTTTACTCTCAACAGAAAGCTGATATGGTAGCGAAAAAACAAGTAGATAATTAGGTACCTATGTAGTTTACGTTAAGCGAATTCATTAATCGGCCTCAGGTCGCGGTGTTAACCAGGCTTTAAAATCTCTGCTAGTTTTTTTTATAGTGAGGATAATCCTACGTGGATGCTATGCCGTAGGTACTCCTACCGACTAAAAACCACACGTAGATATCCCACCTAACAGCCTACGGTTGGGAGCTCCGGGTAAGCCCTCGGAAGAAGCCTTACCTGCCATAAGTCGTGTCACACTGGCCTTCCTTCGAGATAGCAAAGCCGTCAGGGTTCATGGAGGGCATCAGGTGGATCCTCGTGTTGTCTAACAGCCATTTGATGTAGCTATCTGTATCATACGATGTTACTAGGTGCTGAAACAAATATTACACAAAGATTATTTCCCATACATGAGAGGTTTGTACAATATCTTTACACAGTACTAGCTGACCCGCGCAACTTCGTTTGCGTGATAAATAAAGAACCGCTCTGCCGATTTTATGCAAACTTCACATAAACCATCTACTAAATAGCCCGAACAAAGCCTAAACATTTGGTTTGGATAGGTGAACCCGTTCTTGAGTTATAAAATTACAACGAAAAGTGGCATTGATTTTTATATATATAGATGAATTTAAAACGGTTTCGCTGTCTATTCGTTAAATGTTTTTTAACTACTCCACAGACTTTAATGTTGTTTTTAGCATTTGATAGAGTGATATATGGTAACGTAACCTAAAGAAGTTGCACGGATCAGCTAGTCCAGGGCTTCCCAAACTTATTTGCTCTGCGACGCCCTTGAGACTCAGCTATTTTTATACGACGCCCATTGGGCATTTATAATTTTTGTAGGAAAGTAAAAAATTAAAATAAATATTTAAGTCATTGGCTGTCTAATGCAGTTAGTGTCGAGGAAAGGTATTGCGGTATTGTTGGCGGTGTCGCTGGACATCATGAGCGTTTTCAAAACCATCCCCTGAGGTACCACAGCGTCAGGTGGTATTCGACAGACGGAAGTTACTGACAGTTGGCTAGGCTGAGCCCCAATCTGAGGTACCCATGTCGCCGCCTCTACGACGGTATAATTCGCTCCAAGGAACTCTACGCAGCGCCCATTGGGCATTATAATACTGGAGCTCTGGCTGGAGTTGAAAATTGCAACTATCATATTCATCTAATACTTCTTTTTCGAAGTCTGGAAAGGATTGTGAACCAGACATATTGCTCAGATTATCGAAAAAAAAATGGTAATCACTCGCGACGCCCCGAGGACAACGCTGCGACGCCCCAGGCCGTCGCGAAGCACAGTTTGGAAACCTCTGAGCTAGTCTATTATAATTTCCGTACATTCTTGGTTGGATATAGCTGGTCGTTAGATGGGTCACCACTTGTGCCGATTGCCGGTAACATGCCAGCTGTTAAGTCACGTTGAAGGCTGAAGGAGATAGTCAAAATCTGCCCGTCAATCAAGACGCCGAAAATGAAAAACCAAACTGCTCTCAGCAACCAATAAAAGTGGAACTTTCCGAGGCTCCAATTCAGGTAGAGTTTCAAAGTCACTGGGAATATGCGAAGATGAGAGATAACTTAAAGTGTTCTCAATAAGTGCCTGAACTGCAATACTGAAGTACAAGTAAAGTGATGTTTGAAAAGCCTCTAAGCAAAGCGAAAGATATTAACCAATTTGCTTAGCTTACAGGCTTATATTGGGAACACTTAAAATTATTTCTCCTGCGTCGTCGCATCGTCGCGTATTCGCAGTGGCTTTTAAATTAGGTAGTCTGATAAAGCTCCACTTTTATTGGCTGCTGAGAGAATCAATGTTACCGATTAGGTAACTGGAATAATCTACTTATCATGATAATAAATAGGTACAATAGAACAGTAATAACCTGCGTTGTGAAGTTTTGCCGTATCTGTATCCCACAGGCACTTGCTACCGGGATAAAAAGTGTCATTATGCCCTTTCTCAAGCTTTATTCTATCTCTGTAATAAATTTCGTGCACCTGCTGAACAACGGACGAGGCTCTGACGACGGCGGTCCATTTCAACACGGCGATGGGCTCACCACTTGTCACGTGGGACCGAATTGTACACGGTGAAATGTGGGCCGGTATAGGCCTCTGCCTACCCCTTCGGGGATAAAGGCGTGAGTATATGTATGTATGTATGTAATAAATTTCACCAGAATCGTATTTCTATATTAGACCGCGACTCTGAAGGCGTGAAATTTTGTTTCCGTTTTCACATCCCATGTTAGATTCTTCCAGGGATAGTAGCCTATGTTATTTCAAACTATACCTAATCAATCCCTATACCCACAGAGCATCGCGCGCCTTTACAGACAGTTCGCGTTGCTCTATGCCTATACCAAATTTGAACCAAGAAAACGCCCATTCATCCATCCCATACTTTCAACGCGTTTGTTATACGGAAGTAGAGATAAAAAGCAGTCTTAATAATAAGCTACAGCATGTTGAGCAAAACCACAACCGCAACTTGCATTACTTCTTTATAATTGATTAAACTTCCCTTACTTATACTAAAGTTCCGGAACCAGAGCGGTCGTACTTTCTACACCAGTTAGGCTCGTTACAATGTACACAGGTGGTTTAATAACAGTTATGTCGGCTAGGAACTGTCGGCTAACCACCGGCTATGAGACACTATAACCAACCTGTATTAGTTGTAACAGCAGTTCTCGTCCCACGGCCTCGTTTCCGTGAATATTCGCCACGTACTTGACGTCTGGCTTTCCGATCATGTGCTCGTATGGAGATGAAGACACCACCATTACCCAGAGATCACGTCCTGAAGATAGAAATAAATGAAAACATGAAGTAAGTAAATAATACTTGTTTATTATTGTAACCCAAAACACACTGAAAGTCTTGCCGATAGAAAACGAAAATACAATTTAAGTAACTTATAAAGCGTTAAAGAAGCGCTAGTGGCCCTGCGGCCTCAGTGTTCTGAAAACGATCACTGCAGTAAGCCACTTTCATTATGGCCGGTCCATGAATGGGTGACCATCCATGTGATCATTTTGTGACATTTATTTAAGCGTTTTCGTGCTTCGGAAGGCACGTTAAGCCGTTGGTCCCGGTTGCCAGTAAAATGGCAGTCGTTAAGCTAAGTTGAAGGCTTTATTTCAACAGCAGGCAATCACAACCTGCGCCTGTCCATTTGAACCCGGCAAGACTGCTCACCACCTATTTCGTGGGACAAATTATACAAAAGGTGAAATGTGGGCATATAATATGCCTCTGCCTACCCCTTCGGGGATAAAGGCGTAACCATATGTATGTATGTATGTATGTAAACTTATAAAACTCAAGTAATGATCGTTTTATGTAGTCACTATCATATAGCCCAGATTATTTATGTCATTAGCATGTAGGTGCGTGACGGTAGCCATATGTTACTACCCTAACAAGAAAACACCAAACGCACCTAAAAAAAATTCACCTCAGAAATTACACAAAATTGAAAAAAAAAAATAAAAAAAAAACCATCGCTTTTTACCCTTCCACTGCTCATTATAAACATCCCTCCCCACATCGCTTCGATATCTTTACCTAATGCCACATAACTTTGGTAAAAAGTTCTAAAAGCGGCGACCCCATCAGTTTTCCACCCCTTTTGGAAATAAGGATAGAGTAATGATTCTCTTCGATCGAAAATCTCTCTCGTCGAATTTTTGCATGATGCCGGACATGTTTATGAAGTTCGGAGAAAAAACCTTGAAAACTGACAACTGTAAACCGCAACAGTCGTACAGACTCATCAAATCTATCGTGTAGCGTACGGTATGGAGACTGCCGCTTCTCTCAGGCAATAAATAAATAAATACTAGCATACGTAACTGAAATTACTTTGTAAATATTTAAGTACTGACCTTGTACTGATTTCCCGATAGAATACAATGCAGTGAGAGCCGGGTACTTCGCGGAGATCGCTCGCAGGTATTTGGTCATCTGTTCGTGGTCATGGTAACGGAATTCTAGCTCTGCACCATTCTCTCTGGATTCAACTTCGCCCAGATTCGTGGATAACTCTTCACCTGTAAATGGAAATTATGTATTACTAGCGGACGTCACGCGGTTTCACCCGCGTAGTTCCCGTTCCCGTGAGAATACGGGAATAAAATATAGCCTATGTTCACCGCAAAGAGTGTAGCTTCCCAACAGTGAAAGAATTTTTCAAATCGGTTCAGTATTGGAGCCTATTCGTTACAAACAAACAAACAAACAAAAAAAACAAAAAAAAACAAATCTTTCCTCTTTATAATAGTAGTATAGATTAGGTCAGCTTACCATTTGCAATTTGGCTATTGTAAAAATGCAAAGCTAGTGGTATAAACAGGGAGACAGCCAGTTAGGTGAGTAATTGAGATAAAATTTGGAACTACAGTTGTACGTAGAGCTTTGAAGTGTCTTTCGCCTATCTAAAACGACAGTGCAACCTTCTCCAATGTCTTGCCAGACCTACCTGTTGGTCAGTATACCTAGCAAATTATGCACGAGACGGGACGTGCAGGATTTAATATTGAGATCAAATTTCATCAAACTTCGAAAGCTCTTAACAGTTGGCAACCTTATCGAGAAAAAGATTTTTCTTTCTCATCTTAAAATCTTCCCAGTTAGTCAGCAGGCACCCGCTTGCAGGTAAAGTTGGCTTGAACCTCGAAAATCTTGTTGTGGGTGGGGTAAGTAGGTAAGTCCAGAAAAGGGCAGCTTGCATTAAGACCAATGCAATGCAATGAAAAAAAAAGCTAGGGTCAGTTGGTTGGTAGAACACGATAACTCGTTTATTGAGGAACGCTATTTATCTATCATCATACTTCCTGCTGCCAAAAAATTCGAAGAAAAAACGTCAGCGAATCGGGCAAAAATACATATCATTCAAGCAAACGACAATTTACTGTTAAGTTTCAGTGAGACTTACCTGCGTTAGGGAATGACTGCGCTTGCACCAAGACCATTACGGTCGTTACAAGGAATATGCGAGATATACTCGCTTTTATAGCACCAGCCATCTGTGAACAATAGTAATGTATACGTAAGTATAATAGGTAACATTAAGTATATGAAGGAAGGTTCAATACATCACAGGTAATCTAAAAAACATTCTGTTTTTAGGGTTCCGTACCGAAAGGGTAAAAACGGAACCCTATTTATGAGACTTCGCCGACCGTCTGTCTGTCTATCCGTCACGAGGCTGTATCTCATCATCCGTGATAGCTAGAGAGCTGAATTTCCCAGATGATGAGGCCGACTCGCACTTGACGGATTTTTATATTAACTTCGCCTCAAGGACGTCGCCTGTTTGATGGAAAGCCACGAAAACACTGATCTGAGGATCACAATCACTTTTCATACGATTTGATAGTGGTCCTCAAGTCGGGAGCCCAAAGCAAGTTTATATGGTTCAGGCGAAGATTCTCTCCACTGTATAGTGGCACCTTTGCCCGCCACGCCTTGTTCGTAAACGAAAAGAAGAACAACTAAAATTAGATAATGTGCTTTTTTGGACAATTGGACTTAAATAGAAGGTACAGACCTACTCGTTTGACATACATACATACAATCGTACATGCCGAGGTATGTACTCCGGACAAATAACTCTAAGTATAACCACAGTCTTTAAAGCCGGTTTGTTGCTCGTAAGGGCGACAACATGCCCGTTTACTTAACTTTAAACAACGTCTACCTATCTAGGTTTCCTCGCCTCAACCACTTGACTGAACTACTATTATTCCAGGAATATATTCTTTTATATAGAGTAAACCACCTAATTGTTGGCACTCCTCCAATTATTGGCACTATCCTACTAATATTTTAAATGTGAAAGTTTGTGAAGATGTTTGGATGTTTAGATGTTTGAATGTTTGTTACTCAATCACGCTGTAACGGCTAAACGGATCGGGCTGAAATTTGGTACAGAGATAGCTTATAGTCTGGAAGAACACATAGGATACTTTACATCCCATGAAAAAAGTTCCCACAGGAAGCGGGAACGGGTACCGAATTTCACGCGGGCGAAGCCGCGCGCATCAGCTAGTGAGGTATATTGCCCATTTCTAACAGAAAAATAATGCTATTTTACTTTTTAATGCATACCTACAACTACATAATGGGCAACACTGAACTGAAATAAACTAGGTTTCCCTTATTTTTCGAAATATACTCTTAACTAAAGTGCCAATAATTCATTCTAAAAGTGCCAATAATTGGGTGGTTTTCCCTAATAGTATACGGGAAAACCTTATCACACGGGAATGGCTTATATGCTTGTTGCACATAAATGTATCAGTGATGATGAGTTCACATGCATGTTAAAAAGCTTTCTTTTTAATATATATGTAGAGTCTGACAGTAATGTTTGGGCCCGCGCACCAGTTTATGGCTGCGCGGCGTATAACCGGTCCTCGTTCCGAAGGTCACTGGGTCAGTGGACCGACCTTGCTCACACACCATTTTTATTTCATTTTTTCGTTTTACTCTCCGCTCAGGAAGTAAATAAAGCAGCGCTCTGTTGAGTTAACTGTAGTGAAGGTATGCTCATTTATTATGTAGTTTGTGTACTTAGGTTTCATTTTGTGATTTTATGAACCTATAGTTATGATTATGATATTGTAGTAAAAGGCCTTTAGGAAAATCGACTGAGGTAAGTATTAAATTGGGTCACGAGAAGAAACTAAAGTTATTATGCCGAATAGTTGAGTTATTTTAAGATCCTTAATTTGGTGCGCTGGGGCTCTACCACAAATTAGAGATAGTACAAAATTCGCTGAGGCTACGCACACATAGACAACTCATTCACAGACACTACGAGACAACTCATTCACAGACAAGAGGTCAGGCGGTCCTCAACCGACTTTTCGATACTGATTTGTGCGCGAGTGTATATAGCAGAGGGTAGGTGTGAAAAAAAAGTACATACATGAGTTTTCCATCTCTACTATCTCTAATTTATGGCTCTACCGAGATCTTTTGGACCGAGTCCAGCTTCTTCTACAAGAACTACACCGGATGACTAACGGTCGAGATCATAGTGGAGATGAAACGAAGGAAAACTAGAAACAAACCAACAACCCCGTTGTGCTAGCATGGTACAATAAGAAGGGGGAGAGGCCTACATCCAGAAACGGTAAGTAGTTTGACAATCGGACTACTACTCGTAGTTGGATAAGTTGGAATAAAGGACTGCGACCATTAGGTTGATTATAACTTAAAGTAAGTTATAACTTACCTACCTACTTACTGTAGTTACGCGAAGGACGCAGTCCGATGCGGGTTAACCTAAAATGCTGTGCCTCATTTGAATTTTACGAGTATTCAAAGTGGAGAAATTGCAGTAACCGTTCAGTTCAGAGTGTTGAGATTTGGTCAAAATTATTTTGAGAAGATTTTTCTTATTTATTGCTTTATCAATACAGACTCAAAGGTTTTTCTTTTTAACAGGTTGAAAGGCTATACAGCGGAGGAACGTTAAGGTAAGGTACCTACTCCGCAGCAAGGCCCAAGGATAACACCAGAAATGCCGAAATCCTCCGCAACAAAGTACAAGGATAACATCCCTACTAATATTATAAATGCGAAAGTAACTCTGTCTGCCTGTCTATTACGCTTTCACGCCTATACCGCTAGAGCGATTGAGATGAAATTTTGTATAGGGATAGATTGAGGCCCTGGGTAGGACATAGACTACTTTTTGACCGACTGCGCAAAAGAAGGGGTTATGATTTTACGCGACAACCGACTTCTAAACGGTCAAAGCCGCGGGGAACAGCTAGTAAGAAATATGTTAGTGTTCGTGTGGCTTCGCGTTGACTGAAGTTTTTTCATTATGCTTTCATAATCGTCTGCGCAATTAGCACTTGCTGTGTATTGCTAAAATGTTTAGACTTGTGTTGTTTCTTTGTGTCAGGCAGGTACTAAGAAACCGGATTAGATTGGGTCTAGGACATCGACTAGGTACTTATTTTGTATCTTCGATCGGAAAGTCTTAACGATATTTAAACGAGCTGTTCTTAAACAATTCATGTCTCTATTATAATGGCTCTACGATTTTGATTAACGAATTCCTACAGCTTTTACCTAATTTTGCTTCGAAATTAGTTAACTTCATGTTAATTGATTCACAAACAATTTCCATTGTGTTGGAATGTTTGTACGCCGAAAACGGCAGAATATTATGATCATCTCAATGTTTGTAACACCTTTATGTACATATTCTGACAAATAAACTATTATATCTATCTCTCTATCCATCTAGGTAACTTGCCTTATTTCACTTTTAGCCCCTCTGCATGCTGTAGTCTGTGACTCTGTTGCATTAAACTACGTCACTAGGTCAAGTGGATCGTCTATTCAAAGTTTGAAATAAAACAAAAATGATAACGTCAATCGGATTGAACTTTCACTTTTACAATAAACGTGTTAGAGAGGGGCAGTTTGGTGAGAACGACCTCACGGCTTTCTTGTTTAGTTATCAAAAGGTCTGTTAATTTCTACCTAAGAAATGGCCTCCGTCCTGGTTAGGATTTACGTGATGATTCTAACCTGTCATGCTCATCATCTTGCCGTCATATCAATCAGCCTATTCCCAGTTTACTGCTGACCAAAAGGCTCCTTGAATCAGTAGTGAGTGTGATTGGTCTATGTGCCAAGGAGGCCAGATGCGTTGATGCAGGATTTTGTTTGAAGTTTTTCTACTTTTCGTCACTACCCGCCGCGTCCATTAGTCAGCAGGACCATGTGTGTTTAGGAAGACCCTTAATTTTTTTTCTGTTTTTAAAATTTGGCAACAGAATTACATCATCGCGAAAATTTCCACTTTCTAGCGGTCGCGGTCCTTCCGGTGGTCCGCGGTGGTTCCTGAGATACAGTCTTGAGACAGACACTGACAGACATACGGACAGTGGTGTCTTGGTAATAGGACAGTCTACAGATCATAGGTTTTCTCTTTATCTGTGGTGATTGGGTTCCATTTTTATCGTGTGAGTAAAGAATCCTAAAAAGCGGTGATATGTATTAAATTAACGAGATCTATCAATCTCCCAATTCATCGCCAAACAGTAGGTACATAAATAGACTAGTCCAGCCAGTAATTAATGTTGGTCGTGCATTTTTTTTATCGTATTTTCATATTGTATACTATGTGATCACAACCTGTCCCTACTCCATAAGTATGTATACTATATTTTGACAGAGGGGGGGGGGGGGGGTGTTTTCCATGCTATATTTTGTTTATAGGTACTTATTGGCAGTTTGAAAAGAGTGGCCGTGAGATTTCTTGCCAGATTCTTAATCACAGGCTCTACCTATTGGTTTGCGAATCTGGCAGTAAATGTAAATGTAGAATCATTCATAAAGACGTTCATTGTATTACTATGAACCTACATGAATAAAGATGTGTTTGTTTCTTTGATTATTTGATTTGAGTCGCCAAATTAATATCACCCTACCATGATAATGCTGTAATGGATTTCAGAGGTTCTTTACTGTATATCTGACTACCTCGGTGCTGCGTAAGCGACCGCCGTGTTTAGGCCTCTGGTTTCTAACCCTGGCTCTGGAGTTGGGATCTATGAATACTGGTTTCTATGCATAATAATGTATGTATGTATGGTAGAATACAAAATGATGTGATGAGCCGACGATGACGCGAGCGAAGCCGCGGGCACCAGCTAGTGTTTAAAACAACTTTTTTGTAATTTAAAAAGTGTGAAATCTTGTACGTATAGAAACTCCGTTTGAAATAAGTATTTTATTTAATAGTTACAAAAGTATTACAAACTATTGTAAATTAAAATGAATTCAGTATTTTTATTCATCTTTATTTACTTTGTAGATAAACAGCGCATGAAATTGACAATCTACCATTTGTTGTAAATTTTGTTGTGGTTACTTATGATATGGTCAGGGGTGGGTTGTTCAGTAGGGTAAGAGTAAGGAGGGGTGTAGCCTTTAAGGACCTTGGGCCTTGATACTATTGCCTCAGATGCATGTCAATATTATTACATTTTGTTATTTTGACACTGTACCATATTGTCACAGAAAACAGATCAAAATGTATCTATGTGAATTGTGCTATTGTTGGATTTCACATTATGACATGACATGTTAGGTAAATTTGTGTCAAGGTTCTATAAATTTCGTTTCATATTCTTCGCCCGCGTGAAATACGATAATAGCCTTTGTGTTTTTCCAGACTATAAGCTATCTCTGTACCAAATTTCAGCATAATCCTTTCAGCGGTTAGAGCGTGATTGAATAACAAACAACTAAACATCCAAACATCTTCACAAACTTTCACATTTTAGCCCCTCTCTATAAAATAGATTGCAGAGGGGCTTATGGCGAGACGCGTGTCTGTAGTCTGAAACTCTGTTGCATTAAATTACGTAACGGGGTCACGTGGATCATCTGATCAAAGTTTGAAATAAAACAAAAATGACAACGTCAATCGGATTGAACTTCCACAATAAACGTTAGAGGGGCGGTCGGGTGAGACCGTCTTACGGCTTCTTGTATAATATTTAGTAGGATAGTAGGAAGTAGTATAAACTGCACGCGATATTTATTATTATTTAATTTTCAGCTGTCATTACACTGGAAAAGGTTGTAGGCTAGGACTGGATGCGTACGGCGCAGGACCGTGTGTTGTGGCGTAAATTGGGAAAGTCCTCTAAGTACCCACGTTTAGCAGTCGACTGCCATAGACTGATTGATTGATTTTCAATACACTACGGTAGGTCTGTTCTGAGATGGTTGACAATTTATGGCATTTGCATTTATGAGGGTTTTCGTATCATGTTACTGGCATCTGGATCTAACGAGTCCCATTAAGAGTAAATTGAAGGGCTTATGGACGAATTGAAAACTTTAACAGTAGGTACCACAACCTGCCCCTGTTCTTTTCGACACGGCAATAGGCTTTCAACTACTACGTGGAACAAAAAAATGAAATTTAGGCGTTTAATATTATGTCCTTGCTTTTTTGTTTGATTTTTCTTTTTTGTGTGTGGTCATCCCCATGACTGCTATGCCGAACTCGAACCGATTAAAACCACACGGTCCCTATACTGTATCAATGAAAAATAAAGTCAGATAATTATTTGATTTTGAATTCGAGTACCTAAAACATTTTACAGGTGCTGATAATATGAAAAGGTGAAGGATAGGTAGGTACATCAGGTAGACTGTACGCATCTCATCTCATCACAGTCATCACATCACACAAGACCTTGACGAAGCAGAGTGTGGTTTTTACTCAGAAACGAATTAGAACTTCATTTTTAAAGTGCATTAAAATGATATAAGTTAGCAGGTAGGTGCTACTTACTAATTTGTTGAAAACACAAAGTAAATTAGGATACATTTTGTGTTTCCCGCGACCACAGATCATTAATTCAGTAGGTAAGTACATAAGCAGGTATATTGAGGAAAGCCAGATTATTAACAGTGGCCCTCAAGTTGGCGGCCCAATAATGAGTCCTTCACGCTCCGCTTGAAGAACTTAGGATCAGAGGAGGTAAACACGTGTGCTGGCAGAGAGTCCCAAATTTCTACGGTTTGACACAGAAAGAGTGTTATTTTAAACTGCCGCGGTATTTTTTACACCCATAGGTACTAGATACAGATTTCGTGATTTAACTGCTGAAGCTGACTGAACCAGAACAAACTGAACTGGTCCAGTCCAGCCGCGACCACGGGGATTCGTGTGAAGTCCCGAACTCTATAAGTATGAATAGTTTCTGTGTCGAACCGTAGGACATTTAGAACGATCCATTGTTAAAACGTGACGCGATCCGATGGAGGGCAACGCGTGTTGAGTAGAATCAATTTGTATTGTTTTCTATGACCAGAGTCACACTATCAACATCCGATGCTCCACCATGCGCAGTACAGTCTACACGTAGCGTCGCGTCGTGTTTTAATACCTAATGTCTTTCCACCTTTACTTTTTGCTGGCAAAAAATCTCTTAACCCGTGCACACATTATGTTACGTGTCAATATTTATAAAGTTAAACGTGACGGCAAAAATGAGCACCATGTTACAAGCTTTACCTATTCAATCACTTTTTCAGTTTCTCACAATGGAAAGCGTGTGATACTATACTAGTCAGCTACCTACCTGTAGTATTTCATAATAATTAGTATTAGTAAGTACATAATTATTAAGAAATACTACAGGTTGCTGACGTAAGGCACAGACTATCATGGATGCAAATCAACATCGGGCCGTATATGTGTCGAAGTTGTACGTGTCGGACATCCTTCCGAGGGCTTACCCGGGCTCCTGACCGTAGACAGTAGTAGGGCACGTCTGGTTTTAATCGGGAAGAGTCCGGTATAGCATCCATGAGGAATTTTAACAAGTAAAAAAAATCGGTTGTCTGTAAAGTCGGTTTACTGACGATAGTTGAACGTGACAACTCAGCCTTAAATAGAACGCCTCAGAGCGAGGTAACGCCGCATATGTCATGTTTTTTCGTGCGTGCAGCCGGCTTCATCGAATTATAAGACGTTGTCACGTCAAAAACCTATTATTATACAGTGCACTACTGGACGTAGGCCTCTCACAGTACACAAATGTTTTTTCAGTTGTAATTTTTCAACGCGACGTCTGATTTCAATATTTTTTCGGTGTAAGAAAGAGAGTCTCCCCGTGTGACAACGGAAAAGAGCACAAAATGAACCCATCCATCCCAATTCATCTCGAGGGTGCGTAAGAGTTGACTAAGGGAACACTTCCGCAAAACGATCCATTGCGTAGAGAAGGAAAACTCGAAATGGAACCCGGTTGTGACTAAAATGACAAGTGAAATGCGGGCGAATACTATGCCTGTATAAAGGCGTGACTATTTGTATGTATGTAGAAAGGGACTACATACTTTAATAATTATTCCATACTCAAGTTTCAATACATATTGCGAGATTTCTAGTTCAGAAATTAGAAATCTAGCCCTACACTATACCAATTTCTCCTTTCCCTATATTATTTCTTTTAATGTGAAGGTCATTCTAAGCTGACATGTTTGCTTGATCATAATCGTAAAATAATTCAGACATAGGTACCTACTAATACTTTCCATTCAATAATTCATACACCCCTTTCTCTTTGTCTCTCTCCCCTCTCTCTCTCCCTCTCTCTCTCTCTCTCTCTCTCTCTCTCTCTTTTAAACATGTCAAAAAAACTAAATTGCGAGGATCAGCTATTGAATAAATAAAATTGTAACTAATAGTTCATTGTATACTGTTGATCGAAGTTCATTATAAACCTATACATCACAAATAAGTAGGTAAGTATAAGTACCTAATACATAATGTGATATGAATTATTGGTATTTCCCAGTCATTAAAATAATCTGTTCCGGATGTTAACCAATGTATCTAGCTAGGTAGGTACTAATAATATCCCCTAGTATCAATAGTCCGATTAAATAGTTCGATGATCGAACTACCATTCTTACCTTACACCAAGTACAGTCTAAGCCAGATTAATTTATCATTCACTTCAAGAATGCGTAGAAATAATTTTTAAAGTGTGCGTTGACTGAAACAGGAAATCCCTTCGGAAAAATGGTATTTATATGTATGTGAATAAAATAGTGTGAGTTTCATTATTTGTAATTCGAGAGCACGGAGTAATGATTGTAATTGGGTACAGGGCATATTTGCTCCATGGTACAGGACAGGGTACAGTCAAGTCAAAGTCAAAGTCAAAAAACATTTTTTTCGCAAAATTCTAATACATAGGCACTTGCGACCAAAGACTTCTATATAAAATGAGGTAGACATGCCCTACACACCGATTTTTGAAACCTTTAAACTGCGCTAATTAGCAGCGTTGTTCGCACTGTAGTGAGTCAAAACTTCGAGAGTAGGTACTCGACTTGCAATTGGAGTCCATACGCCTTCTCTTTTACTCTTGTTCTATCCGTATATTGCTATTGTGTGTGGTGACAATTACGTAAATAGTATTTATAAGTGAGTGTAGTCTAAGCAATGTGTGTGTTTGAGGATTGCTTTTGAAATCTCGCTTGTTAGAGTACGGCGCGTCTACCTCAGTTTATATAGAAGTCTTTGCTTGCGACACGTCAATGAATACAATGCAAATAGTACCACCAGTTCGGAACGCGGCCCGCTTAAGAAGAACTGGCAAGAAACTCGGCGGGCTATTCTTTTTGTGCACTACATATTTACAATAAGTAGATACTATAAAATAAAACTCCATCAGTAGAGCAAGCAGATCACTTCCAGGCTTCCTTATCAATCAAATAATCGTCAATTGTATAGTAGTCCGCTATGTACATCTAGCTACATGACATTATACAAAACTATGTGTGACAACAGGCTCTCAGTTTCAGGCACATAGAATGTATGTATGTATGTAATGTGGACCCCAGGGACAAGGAACCTGAAAGTTAAGCAGAGTCCCCAGACCACTTTTCAAGCGGAGGTACGAGCACTTTTCTTCAAGCACTTCAAGTACCTAGTACCTACCTAGTAGAGAAATATATTCAGTTAGCATAATTTTTTGCAGTATAAGCGGTGTTAGGTCAAGGTTACTGCAGTATACCGTCTATATATCATCGTCACTTTATTCGTGATAGGGTAACGTAGATGTCAAATCACGTGAACGTGGAAACAGACACGCTGAATGCGGCGTTGTCTTCTCAGTGGTTTCTCATGGTCCATGTATACAATACAGTGACTATAAACTGCTATTTTAATATATTATTAATTATCATAGTCGGTATTCTGGCATGACAACTGTAGAGATATTTCCACACATTAAAAAATACCTGAATATACTAACCTCATAAAAATAGGTACACCTAGACCAACCTGTGATGGAGTTTGAACGGGCCTACCGAGGTATCGGAACCGCAACCTCACCTGCAAGTGATACTGCTGACCAAAGGACGAGGTCATAGCGAAGAGAAGAAAAACCAGAAAGAAGCAGAGTGACAATCACCATTTCAAAATGAAATTGGAAACGTTCAGCAGTGAACTCTGACAGACTGATTTCATTGAATCATTATCAAAGTAGTCAGAAGGAGCATATCTTTATTTAGATATAGTGCACTAATAGTAACGGCGACGCCACAGTGGTAGCCAAAGTTTGCTGGGAGCCTGACATCCTTCCGCGAGGGTTTACCCGAGAATCACGGTCGTAGACAGTTCTACAACTGTGTGCAACATCATGTGGTTTTGGATAGTATATGATAGATGGCCTAGGAGGCCATTTGAGTCGTCGCTCGCGTCGGTAGCTGAAATGTAGAGTCAAAACTCACCCTACATTTAGGTTGAATGACATAGTAATCTTTGATACTATGTGAGTTTTTAAGATGACTCTTACGATTTTCATTCCTTTAATACGTAGACCTTTTTTTTTAAATGTGCCACACACACAACCTTTAGCTCTGAGTGAGTAATCACGACTAGTATTCCTCAAGAGTTTTTGGATGCCTGTGTAACCACTTTTTAGGAGACGATATTAAAGTGTAACTTATACCATTACTAGCACACATTCCCGGCTCTGGCCGAAAAATCGCATAGAAACGCCATAACTATGTTTAAGTAATCACTTTACTCTGACTTCTACCACAGGTTCTTGGTAAGATGAATTCGAACTCTACCCACGTTTTAACGAGAAGAAATGAAATCTCTTTTCTATCTCTGAATAAACTTTGTGAGTGTGGATGTTTGTTACTCTTTCACGCTCTAACGGCTGCACAGATCTAGCTGAAATTAGGTACAGGGGAAGAATATAGTCTGGAATAACACATAGGCTGCTTTTTATCCCAGACATAAGTTCCCATGGGAAGCAGAAACGGGAACCAAAAACACGCTGTCGGAGCCACAGTCACCATCTAGATATAAGGTAAAATTATCCTTGACGAATGCAATAAAATGCAGTAAAATACACCAAATATTGTGTAATCTTACTAATATTATAAATGCGAAAGTTTGTGAGTGTGGATGTTTGTTACTCTTTCACGCTCAAACCGCTGAACGGATCAGGCTGAAATTTGGTACAGAGATACATTACAGTCTGGAATAACACATAGGCTACCTTTTATCCCGGGAATAACTTCCCGCGGGAACAAATTTTACGCGGGCGTAGCTGCGGGCATCAGCTAGTGTAATATAAAATAAAACAATTTTACTACTTTCCTTTGCCGCTGGCACATTAACCCTATTGTCGTGACATCGTCAAACAAAGAACTTTCCTTTTCAAACTCCGCTGAGTATAAACAATTACTCCGTTATACCAGGTTGGTGTTTTTTTTAAACCGACTTCGAAATGCGATGGAGCTCTCCATTTTTTATTGTATAAAATGAGTTGAAACTCACATAATTTGTGTAATTTATTTTGGTTTTTGGATGAATGTATTCGAGATTAGTTAAAACTTTAAAAGGTGAATTTAAAAAAAAACTTAAATGAAGTGAAAGAGATTCGAATGAATTGACTGCAGTTTTGTAGGATGTTCAACATTCACCAGTATCACCAGTATCTTTGTAGCCTGGAAGCCAAATAATTTTACTAAACTTCAATCAAAAAAAAAAAAATTTCATCACCATTCCTGGTCATCCTCTACTGATATACAAGTACTGTAGCCCCTAATAATTGCCTGTCGAGACAATCGATGGATGGCTTCACCATAGTCCCAGTTCTTCAAAATGATATTGAATGGAATAACATTACATTTGTAGAAGCTACTCTCTCTGTGTCCTCAAAGGGTTGCGTTATCATCATTTAATAGGTAAGAAATCTCATAAATTAATAATAATTTATATTATTATTATTAGTAAATATGTGGTATTGTAAATATGTAAATAGTTAGTGTAGTGGTAGTTTGTTGTAGTGTGTCGATTTATATTTTTAATCTAGTAATTAATGCTTGCAATTGAATTCTGTTATTTGTTTGTTATTATAATTATGGCCAATGCTGTGTACGTCTGTAATAGGTATGCATATAAGAATGTAATAATGGATGCATGACAAATTTAATGATGTGTATGTATGCTGTTGATGTACCAATAAATAAATAAATAAATTTAATGAGGTGTCGACTATCCCTCAAGAAACAAATCAGTTACATATTTGAAAAAAATTAAAATATCCTATCTGAGGAAATATGATAAAACCAAAATTACCAAAGTACGATGAAGTTGAGAACTGTGTAAATTCGACAAGTTTAATCATAATAATGTGTTTTTTAATTCAATATTCTCAAATTAAAAGTTCATATATGACTAACTAGCTGACCCGCGCAACTTCGTTTGCGTGATAAATGAAGAACCGCTCAACCGATTTTGTGCAAACTTCACATAAACCATCTACTAAATAGTTCGAACAAAGCCTAAACATTTGGTTTGGATAGGTGAGCCCGTTCTTGAGTTATAAAATTACAACGAAAAGTGGCATTGATTTTTATATATATAGATTTACCGTAGCATAAATATTATTATTCGGACTATTTGCTATAAACCTTTTTCTTACGGTTGTTTGTGCCACTAATGAACTGGACTGTACCTATTAAGAGATAACACTAAGGCTAAAGTCACACTACAGGAGTCTCGCTCAAAACTAAAAGAGAGTTAAGTGACTCGCGGGACTATTCAGGCACCTAACTAAGCAGGTTGCACTCAATGTTACCCCTGTGATATCATACTACGTACTACCGACCAAGCGTTTTATACCTGTCCTGGGGTATCCTTCCAAGGGCTTACCCGGGGCTCCCAACCGTAGGCAGTTAGATAGGATAAGTGTGGCATAGCATTCATGTAACACTTTCCACACGTTATAAAAAAGCGTTATAGTTTCCTTAATTTTGCTCAGGACAAAAAAAAACCGATCAATCATAGAGATTTTTCGTTATATTTGAGGCGACTGCTTCGCTTGGTTCAGTAGTAACGCGGTTGTTAGCTAGTATCAGGGTTCTAAGCGAGTCGCTTGGTTCTTAGCAACTAGCAAGGCACTAATAGCACAATATAATAATTGTAAAATAGTTTAAAAAACTAAAAAACACGCTTCAAACCCTTTTATTTAATACCCATATCATGGGGGTGCATTTCAAATAGCCAATCCGCCATCTTGGATGTCCGCCATGTTGGATTTAAGTCACGTGACAATTTTTTTCGTATTCCTAACAGCAAACCCTTTCATTTGATACCCATATCACGGAGGTGCATTTCAAATAGCCTGTCCGCCATCTTGGACGTCCGCCATATTGAATTTAAGTCACGTGACTACTTTTTTCGTATTCCTGACAGCAAACTCTTTCATTCCATACCCATATCATGGGGTGGATTTCAAACAGCCAGTCCGCCATTTTGGGGAGGCCGCCATATTGGATTTGTAATGACGTTTTTTAGCTAGTCATGTATTGTCATTAGAACTCAGAGCGTGTGCGAAATTTCAGCCTGATCGAAGGACGAGAAGTGGGTCAAATTAACATTCCAAGATTTTCTTACATACAAGTGAAGCTAATAAAAGCGTGTTAAAAAGAAAACCTACCGACTACTACCTACTTATGATGTGTAGGCTGTGCTTATAGTGTGGCCTTAGCCTAAGGATTCTCAGCATGTCACGTAACGGCATATTGTTGCTATAAATATTTTACATCTAAATTCCTTAACATAACTAGAATATTATAAAATATTTATGTAGATAGAGAGCTACCAGTTTTTAAAATAAATAAAACAGCTATAAATAGATGCAAATGTATCCAAAAAGAAATTATAACAAGTTCATCTTTAATTTCGTACGAATAGCTGTCACAGTTTTGAAACAATTAAAAAAATTACAGCAAGAAGGTAAACATTACCCTCCTTTCTTCGGCAGTCGTAGTAAAAACGGGACTCTGTTACTGCTAGAGTACTAAGAATTCGCTGTCCGTCTGTCTTTCTGACACGACTGTATCTCATAAACCGTGATAGCTACAGAGTTGAAATTTACACATACTATGATGTATTTCTGATGCTGCTATTACAATAAATTATACTTTAAACAGAAATAAACAACATTTAAGGGGTGCTCCCATACAACAAACATATCGTCGCTAATCTGACTAACTGACGTATCTGACATTTTAGACTTAACTGACCTAACCATAGTAATGTAACACATTTTCATAGTCGAATCGATCTGTCTAAGCGGCGTCTCTGTGTGTCTTACCATTCTCATTATAATGCAAATACCGAGACAGATGTATCTACAATTTATATAAAAAAGGATCATTCTAAGGGACTTAACTAACACAGGTAGATTTATAAAAAGTCAATTGTTGATTAAAATGGGGTCCTAAGTGACTTGGGGACTGACGTACTCAACGTAAAACTGCTGGTCCTACATCTAGGAGACTTCTTGACGCTGAATGGAGAGCGACTCCAGGTCTGTGGTTACCTTTTTTTGAACACTTTGAGTATAAAACAACGAACTCTCAGAACTGCGGTCAAAAAAATAACTGCATTTGGTACCATACATAAAGAAGAACTAGTCCTAGACTTTTGAGTCTAATGCCTGTAGCCGCAGCTTCTTGTTTGATGAAGATGTGCAGCGGCGGGAGACCCAGCATCGCCTCCATGGCGGCGGTGGGCGTAGTTCTCATTCCACTGGTGGTTGCCATGCAGGCCAGTCTTTGGAAACTTTCCAGGACCTTCTCGACTGTAGTTAGGCTTGTACGTGTCCACCATACTTACCACAGCCCCGTAGGCAATGATGGGTCTGATTATCGATTCGAATAGCCAGAGGGTGATCTTGAGGCTCAACCCCACTTGCTTCCTATCATTCTGCGGCAGATCCAGAATGTGATTGTAGCTTTCTTGATTTTGTTTTCGAGATGATTACTCCAGTTTAGTTTACGGTCAAAAAGTACCCCAAGATGCTTGACCTCTTTGGAGAAATGTTACTCGATGCCATAGAGACGTGGCAACCGAAAGTTTCTCAGAATCCTTTTATTTGTGAACAATATCAATTCCGTCTTGCTGGGATTGACCGATAGCACGTTGGCAGTGCACCAACGTTCCACGATCTTAAGTGCCGTCTGTGTGATATCACACACCGTGTTGGTGAAGTTTCCCTTTGTCAGTATTGTTATGTCGTCTACATACCCCACAGTGTAGTGGTCATTTGCATTTAGTTTGGTTATTAAGTCATTTACAACGAGAGTCCATAGCAGCGGTAAGACGACGCCCCCTTGTGGACATCCTTTGGCCACCGCTGCGCACTGTTTCCCACTTAACTGTAGTTTTATAATGCGTTTACTTAGCATGTTTTCTATCCATTCACTGACTACCGTATTCACTGCATGTCTTGTCAGTGCCATGGTTATGCTTCTGAAGCTAGTTCTGTCGAAAGCTCCCTCTATGTCTATGAAAGTGCCAAGGCACATTGATTTAATCTGGATAGCCTCTTCTATTTTGTGTACCACTGCATGTAGTGCTGAGTCTGTAGACTTGCCAGGGGCATATGAAGGGCCGTCCCTCGAATGTCTCTGTCACACAATCTTTCCAGAGTTTTTAGGAGGATAGACGTAAGGCTTATCGGTCTGTATGATCTAGAGTCTGAGTAGTCCCCTTTGCCTGGTTTTGGTATAAAGATCACTTTAACCTTCCTTCACAGTCTGGGTACGTATCTTTGCGCCAGACATGCTACCAAGAAGATGGTAAGTGACCATGCCAACTGGTGTCCTCCCCTTTTTAATAGTGCGGGGAAGATTCCATCCGGTCCTGGAGATTTCAAGGACTTGAAGCGGTTGATTTCCCATTCAGTTTTTTGTTGGTTGACTACCTGTCGTGCCAGCTCCCAGTGGACTTCTTCTGTGGTTACGTTTTCCACCGGCCACTCGGGTGTCTGCAGTATTTGGTATCCTGGGAAGTGCGTCTGTATTAAAATACTCTCCGCCTCTTCACGGGTGTTTATCAGGCTGCCATCAGGTTTCTTTATAGATCCAGATATCTCTGTTCCTTGTTTGGCCAGTATCAGTCTGACTCTTTTAGCTTGTGTGCAGTTTTCAATGCTACTACAGAAATTTCTCAATTTCGTGTTGATTATAGCTGATTTTTACAATTATGTAAAAATCAGCTATAATCAACACGAAATTGAGATTTAAAAAAATTAAATTTAAAAAAAATAGTCGGTATTAACCGACTTTTTTTTTAAATTTCATAACAGAGCGTCTCGACCTATCTGACAACGTAATCCGAACAAAATAATAACCGGCCAAGTGCGAGTCGGACTCCCGCACGGAGGGTTCCGTACCAAAAAACAACAAAAAGTCGTACCTATTTGTTGCATGGGAGCCCCCCTTTTTTCTTTTTATTTAACGAGATAGATAATCCTTAATGGATAATATTAAGACTCCTACCGACTAAAAAACCCCACGTAACGGTCAACAGCCTACGGTTGGGAGCCCCGGGTAAGCTCTCGAAAGGATGTCCCAGTAAAGGTCCATTTTGTTTTAATTATTATTTTTTTATGAAAATACACTGCTCGATATTCTGTGAGTATTTCAAGCGTCTACTGGTTGCCCTCATTACCTATTAACACAGAGCAACGCGCGCCTTAGGCAGTTCGCGTTGCTCTATAGTGTTATACAACGCGCGTCTTTAGACAGTTCGCGTTGCTCTACAGTGTTATACAACGCGCGTCTTTAGACAGTTCGCGTTGCTCTATAGTGTTATACAACGCGCGTCTTTAGACAGTTCGCGTTGCTCTATAGTGTTAACTACCCTTGTAAAGATCCTCTACGGTAGGTAAAGTAGCTGGAAGCGACGGCCCTTGCATCACTGTACCTGTGGTGCAAAAGGCAGTGGAGCGGGGAACGGGGACACGCTGGCAGATTGGTCAGCAGCGAAAACCACCTTGTTTTGTAAGAAGTTGATAAATGCAAAAGAGGCGGCGGAAAAGAAACGGTACAGGAACAACAAGATCCCAAAAGGATCTCCGTCCTCCATAAGCGTGCGCCTGGGAGCGACACTCTGGGCTAGCTGTCGCCTAAGCTGAGACAGGCCCAAGGTGGTGGCGCGGCATGTTCTAGGGCACGCCTCCATGACGCAGAAAGATATTTCAAAAAGAGTTTTTGAACTCTATGTTTAATTTCTTTTTCAGAATATTGATGACATTTGAATGATGACAGTATAAACACGATATCTACGTCTACAACATAAACTGTGTGTTTGTACGTAAATTGTTTATACTGGAGAAAAATCTAAAATATGGACTATTTGTTTACTATTTCTTATGAAATAGCTATCTTTGAAATATTACACCTACCTAAATTAATCTGTTGAAAGCGTTGTTCACTTTTAAAAGAAAAAATATTTACGATGAAAGTCGAAAAATAAGTTGGTATGTGACCCGTATAATGTTCAATCATGGCGACACGAAATTAATTTCATTGAGCAACATTTGATTGTGCTATACCTCTTAAAGTATTCGTTTAATTTGCATGGTGTAAAAGGAATGAATGATCTTGATGAAATGTTCAAATTAACTAACGTATTTAAATTGAGAAGGATACCTTATTACCGAATATATAAGACAAAATCGCTAAAAAACACGTTTGTTGTATGGGAGCCCCCCTTAAATATTATTTTGTTTTTGTTTTCAGTATTTGTTGTTATAGCGGCAACAAAAACACATAATCTGTGAAAATTTCAACTCTCTAGCCATCACCGTTCATGAGATACAGCCTCCTGACGGACAGACAGACAGACAGACAGACAGACGGACAGCGAAGTCTCATGAATAGGGTCCCGTTCTTTACCCCTTGGGTACCGAACCCTAAAAACAAAGGTCTCAAAAGTGACGTATCTGTTTAAAATATTTATCATTTAAACAATATTAACACGATAACAATAGTGGTAATATTAATACAAAGATCTCAATCTGGACTACACACTTGCTAATTTTTGTATCAATAGAAGCTATATATCGCTATATATAAACTTTTTTAACTATGATTGAGGGTAGCTCGCTAGCTACCCTCAATCATAGTTAACCTTCAACTGCAAAAAGCTTGTCCTGCAAAACATGCTTCGAGTCAGTTACGTCACTTAGTTAGATTAGCAACGATATTTTTTACTGTATTTTAGTACGGTCCCGTAGACCCGGTCAGGTTCGCATTTGGCCGGCAAGGTATGTGTAGGTATATCTAACTCAATGCTGTCAACATTTTCCTCTAATTGGGTTATTTACCTATTACACTTACGTACTATACAAAACCCATATGGATACCAAAATAACATTGGCAGTCAACACGCATGATTTTATATTGAACATTTGTAAGAATTCTTGGCATTCAGTAACATCAAACATTTTAGGACTTTTTAGATTTCAGTGCAGCATTTGATACTGTTATGAATTGTTATTTCATCATGAATTGTTATTGACGAAACTGAATTATTACCAAAGTAAAAACCAAAGTAAAAACTACAACAATCACAAATCGATAATCGCTATTGATCTATATTTTATTTATTTAGGTACTATGGGTACACCTTTTTGTAAGCAAAGCAATCTATACCAGACAACCTTTGTTTTACGTATTTTCGTCCTTATGTCTCCAAATTTATCGATCACGAGTGCATAGACAAATCTATCAATCCACATCATTCGTCTTCACGCCCTGGGCGAGGCCGCAGTGGCGGCCGTGGGTCTGTTGGGAGTCACGGGACATCCTTCCTGAGGGCTTTCTCGGGGCTCTCAACCATAGGCTGTTGGGCGTTACGTGAGGTTTTTTAGTCGGTAAGAGTCCGGCATAGCATCCTACGAGGATTTCCCTCACACCAAAAAAAAAGGGCGATGCGACCTGACTGATATTTTAATTTTTCCACAATAAGTTCCTTTGTGATTTGGGTAGTTAGCAAACTAAACTTTTTAAAATTATCGTAATATTTTATTAAAATTGGAACTGAAATATCTTGAACTCTAGTTTTGCCATAGCGTCGTTGACAATCATACGACACAATTTATGGCACTCCTGTACCTGTTTAATTATCCTGTTTTGAATCACTCAGTGCATTTCCACTAACTAATAAAACTTATGAATCACGTTATACCGTCCTTTATCTATCAAAATGTGAAACTTCGTTGATGCACCTTGCATAGCTAATCAACAAACAATGCAGTAAGTTTGTTTTTTTTTTGTTATGTGAAAGTTAAATCTAGTACGATATGAATAGGAATGCCGTCTGTGTTATGGGGGACAAGAATAATAATTACTTTTCACTTTAAAAATAATTAAATTATCATATTTCTGTACTGATGTTGATAATATAATCTAATGTTTAGTAAGATAGGTAGCATTGACAATATTGTGAGAGTTTGTATGAGAAATGAGAATGAGAACGCTCGTAGCCCTGGCTTCCGTGCTTCAGACGGCACGTTAATACGTTGGTCCTGCCAACAAAATGATAGTCATTAAGTTGAGGTATTAGGGCTTTATGAAAAGGAAAAAAACATCTCGGAATAATCACAATCGGCCCCTGTTCGTTTCCACACGGCAATAGGCGTCGTCTCACAACCTAATTACATGGGACAAAATACATTTGTTAAATATGGTGGGTGTATACTGTATAGTAAACCCTCTAAAGTCTAAGGAATAAGGCTGTTTTTTTTTAAGGTGAGGAAAAATCCATCGTGGATGCTATGCCGGACTCCTACCGACTAAAAAACCTCAACGAATATAAAATTTCGGAAAATCTCAATCTGAAACCGATTTACTGATGAACACCTTCTCGCACTACTGAAATTTACTGCGTCACAGCTCGAACCTGCATTCGTAAAAACGCAACCCGGCCCGCCACTAAAATTTCTTCATTTTTCTGGCCCCCCCATTAAGAAACTTTGCCCACCACTGGTCTAAGGTAAGGCCGCGGGTAAGCCTCGGAAGGATGTCCCAGGACTCCCAACAGACCCACGGCCGCCACTGAACACTGTCAGCCTCTAATCGTTTCCACACGGCAATAGACTCAGGCTCTCAACCTAATTAAATGGGACAAAATACATTGGTGAATATTGTGAGTGTATACTGTATAGTAAGCCCTATAAGGAATAAGGCTAGTATTAATCTATTGTTGCATAAATGGTCAGGGCCGTCTTAACCGGGGGTTCAAAGGCGCGGCCGCACCCGGGCGCAGAGCCCGAGGGGGCGCAGGCCGAGCTCTAAACATTTCGATATTTCCTTACCTAATTAAACTTTAACTCATAAGTACAATATTAACGCCATTTCCCCGTTTCGTAAACTAACGTCAAATAAACACCTACATGCATAAAAATATAGGCATCACCCATATTAAATTACCATCGTATTATTGTCACTTTTGCCTTTCGGCACGTGTCATATCGCTCACGATATGCAAGGTAAGATAGCACTTATTTCGATATACATAACAATTAAATTTATTTAACACTAGCGGACGTCACGCGGTTTCACCCACGTAGTTCCCGTTTCCGTGGGAAAACGGGAATTAAAAAAAAATAGCCTATGTTCACCGCAAAGAGTGTAGCTTCACAACAGTGAAATAATTTTTAATCGGTCCAGTAGTTCCGGAACCTATTCAATGCAAACGAACAAACAAACAGTCAAATCTTTCCTCTTTATAATATTAATATAGACGCACACGGCAATATCTCCATTCCAAAGACGTTTAATTCGCCCTTTGACATAGGCGCCTGGCACCCGCACTTTAAGCGAAATGGCCTCTATTATTAGGTGTTTAGGGTGTAAATTGTAATTTTTGCCACCTTAATGGTGGAATTTCCAAAAATCCTTTCTTATTGGATCCCTAGACCATACAAGGAACCTATTTGCCAAATTTGGACTTTCTAGTCCCAGCGGTTTGGGATGTGCGTTGATTATCAGTCAGTTAAGACATTCACGTTTATGCTACTGCTCCACCTGCGTCTTAACGCGTAAATTAACACCAGAATAGCACTGCAACGTAGATTTGGCCAAGGTTTTAACGTGGTAAATTACAAACGGCATTAGTAATGGCATTAAACGTTAAGCGATAGCTCGGGCTGTCGGTTTTTTTCGACACATCAAAGGGTTTTAGCAGGTAGTTTTGCGCGCTAAACGATGTTGGCTACATTAACGCCATCTCAATTCGCGGGCATTCATCTAAAAAATTGGGGCTTACTCTATGATTGCTTTACACATTATGTATTTAAAATAAATAATTACAACCAAAGCATATTTTGACACCGATTTTTAAGATTAAAAATCTATTTCTGGCTATTATTTTCCGTTTGCATAGGTAGACAAAAAACGCCTTCATTTGCGGGGTTTCGTCTTTTTCTAAACTAGTCCCCTTAAACCCCCATTGTGTGATTAGGTTCAACCTCCATCTTGTGTTAACGCGTAACTTCTTGAATTAATCCACTCTAACGGCCTTGTGACGGTCTTCTCTCGTTTTCCGTAAATTCATTTGCACTAATATTGTTTGCCATAATCATCCCCGATCATAATATTGTGTAATAATGTTTGCCTTAACAACTCGACAGTGATAACTTTTATTTGCCATAAAATGACTTTCTATAACAACATATATCATAATAATTAGTTTCCATAAGTAACACATCTCATAATCGACTCTTGACATAATCAAAATTTGATATAATTATGAAAATAATACATAATATTGTTAGGTCGAAATTAATTATTCTTAACACCCCGACTCAGTGCAATCCGACTCGGATAGGTTAGGTTAGAAGACTAAGGCGGATGCGAAGCGAAGGGGAGCTCCCGCTTTATGCCCGTCTTCCACTGCGAGTGAGTCGGACCCATTACGGACTCCGCTATACTCGTAACGATGATTTTCGATACATGTCATGTCCGCTTTGGTGGAATATGTTGGTGCTTGCGCTTGGCGCTTGGTGGTGTATGAAACTCGTCGTTACGAGTATAGTGGAGTCCGTAATGGGTCCAACTCGCTCGCAGTGGAAGGCGGGCATTAGTCTTCGTGGTTTTTTTTAAACCACCCAGAAGTAGGAGCCCCGCAAAGCAGGGCTCCGTCGAGCTTGGTTAGTAGACGCCATTACTCAAACAATTACGCAAACATTAGTAAACCCGTTGTGACGCCTTAATTATCGAGTAGTTGGACATCAATATTAATGTAACGTAGGTGGAGCAGTAGCATTATATATATAGATTACAGATCTTGGAGAAAAAGAAGTGAAACATCAAAAAATTATTGCGTTTTTGGTTGACGGGGGGGGGGGGGGGCAGTCTGAGCTTCGCACCCTGGCGCTATATAGCCTTACGACGGCCCTGTAAATGGTATATCACTCAAAGCAGTTAATCGTTATCAGAAACTTTCTCAAGTATTAGTGCTAACATTAGTCACCGATGTTGATCTAGCCATGGAGTTACAGTAATGATGGAAATTCATGTTTATATGGTTATTTTTACGCGTGGAAATCCTAATGGATGTCCTGCCGGACTTCAACTGGCAAAACCTTCACGGAGCCCTTCTATCTGTTTATGTTATGGGCTTAGTCCCATACTACTCGACCAAGCGAAGTTGTCGACTCAAATATGACGAAACGTCTCTTTATTTGATCGCAGTTTTTTTAGTCCAGAACTAAGGTTACGAAAACAGTTACATAAGCTCGGTTTGCATCCTTGCGGACGGTACTAAGGCTGTTTCGGACTTTCGGTACCTGAGGTAGGGTGTCGGCGTTAAGAGACATTCCACGGGTTGGTCAAGAACACTTGGTCGAGTAGTACATAGGTATAATATATAAAGAAACGTAATTACATAGATTCGAATTTTAAATGTTACCTTTTGGACAGTCTCATACGACATGGACAGTTTCATAAACGGTGACCACTTTTCATTAAGTAAGGCCGTAAGCTAGTCTGTCACCTCAGTGGTGTTAAAAAATTACGACGTTGATAATATAAGCTCGGCCTTATTACAAAACATGGTTTAATTCATCATCATCGTGATAATCGTCATCACGAAGATCGTCATGAGGATGATCCTTATCATCCAACCTGGCACTGGAATCCTGGTCAACAATCCTTAAAACCCCTCGATCTTGAGACTCTAATAAAACTTGTGAGAATGAGACTGAAGCTCTATAAATTCTTTTTCTGGATATTTAGTTGAGTACTATAGGTAAACCATGTTTTGTAATAAGGCCGAAGGAGTTTTATCCTTTTACAATATAATAATTATTTTATAGAAATAATGTAATTACAGGATATCGTACTTTTTGAAATCGGTTTTCGTATGTGTAGAGTCAATTATCACATCAAACACATTCAGTCTATGACCGTTCTGTGATATAATTAAAATAGAATTTTTGCAAACACGTTTATACACAGTGGGTAAATGTAGAGATAGAACAAGTCATGTCAATAATAAGGACTTTTTGAAAGGTACGTATGTCTTTTTTTAAGGAATGCTTCCGCGATGCTCAGGGAGATTAATGAATTTAAGAGATCTGTGTGTTTACTCGTGTGCGTTGAGTTTTGTTAAGAATTTGAACCGATTATAGGGGTATTTTTTCGAAAAAGCGTTTACCTACTTTAGTACACTCGTGACCTAAGGGCTGGCAGTTAGGCTCTCGGCATAGGTACCTACATAGGTATTGTTATTCAAAGGGGAAACGCTGCCAGTCTTTTGGGAATAATGACAAGTGGTCTTTATTTAGGTTTAGATTAAAGAGTTATCTGTAATATAATTTATTATAACTCTTTAAACAAAATCTCTACATTACCTATAGAGATTTTAGTAGGATTCATATAGGTAGCTCGTTATTGTTAGTGTTAATAAAGACATGCTTAGGAATCATTTGAATTAAATATGACTTAAGAATCTGGCAAAAGTCAGAGAAAAGTAGAAATAGCAAAGATTTTACTAGAAGTATTAAAAACACACAAATATTTGTCTCCGAATATCGAACCCACGATGTTCGATATTCGGAGACAAATATTTGTGTGACCCATAAATGTTTGTCTGAAGAGTCTGGGTGTTTCTATGTATAATAATGTACGTATTTAAAAAGTATATAAGTAGTAATATCCGTGGTCTGATACCCATAACACAAGCAGGTTATTCCTAGCTTACTTTGGGATCAGATAGCGTTGTGTGAAATGTTCGTGAATATTTATTTATTCATATAAAAGAAGGATCTTTAAATAGGATAAAAGAAGGAACGTACATCGACACACGTAGGAACGTGTGTCGATGTACGTTGTCAAGACTGAACGAAAAGCCAAGAAATGACAGTAGTGTCATTATAACTGACAGTGTACAGGCAGCCTATAAATATAGCGTGCAGATATCGGACAGTTTACAGTTGTGCTTTACTTCCTAAACTCGTTTTAAGAGTCTGGTTTTTAATACTTCTAGTAATTTATATATCTGCAAATATGTGCCGGTGACCTATTCAGGCACGAACAGATTTAAAATGGTTATGTGAGTTTTTTTAAAGGTTTTTTGTCGTTTTTTATCTATTCGAAACGAGGTTATATTCTGTGGCATCTATTTTGTTTTAATAATTTATTAGCAGATTTCTAATAGGAATATACCTAGTTACTATAAGTGAACATTTAGGCTATTCGGTCGTAATTTTGATTGGAAAGGGGGAATTCTGCTAATCTTTTGGGCACAATGCCACGGGGGCCTTATTTAGGTTTGTGTAAATATATTTAGATATGCAATAATTAGGTATGTTTCTCTGTAATTTTTAACAATACATTTTTCAGATAATATTTTGATTGTAATTCAATAGAAAATTTAATCAGTTTTTTTTGTCTGTTTTATTGTTAGGTCCCTATTTGTTGATTTGAAATGAGGTTCCGATGTTTCATAGCATCTACCTTCATTAATTGTAATGATTATTGACAGGTTTTTAATACAGTTACTTTACGTACTACACATTTAAAAGAACACAGTAATACATTAATAGATATATGCACTTATTCTCCATAGATATTATTATCAAGTAGGTATAACTGTGTCAAATTTAATATTCAACCGTTCGCTTTAATCTTCTTAAACGAGTAGGCACGAAGTTATTGCTTTACGTATTAGTATTTTGATTATTGAACGTACTTACTTATTTGAATAAAGTATTTTCCTTATAGTCACAATAATATAAAGTAATATTTAATAAATCCACATTACGAATAACTAATATAACGTTAATTCAACTGCACAAATGTAACACAACATAGTAATGAATATACACTTACCTCGGTTCCGTAGATCTAATCTTCTTTTAAAGACCAACTTCAGGATAACATTTAGATGTAACTTATTAAATGTCACTCGACAAGTTCGCGGAAAACAGTTCGTGTATTATCCAATGTCACAGGCGGTGCACGCAGACGAGCAGGCTTCGCTCGACTGGTAACTTAGTGGTACAGTGTAGGCTGTGTCACGCCGTCATCTGCGTCATCCAACAAGACACACAACCGGAAAGTGCTTTCTCTCACTACATTCCCTGCAAAACCACTCCTAACTCCTTGTAATAAAGTCCATATCACATCAACAAGAACAACCATTGTGCAGCATATTAACTGAAGTTGGATTTTCCACTCTAGTAACCACGGCATAGAAGCGAGTTTTCTAAAAGTCGCATGCCTCGTGTCGTGACGTAGATGAAGTATTCCCACTTCTCAACATTTCATCTGGCACTTTTCCCGCGGATTGAGTTTCTCGGCTATCTGATACTATAACTTTATACGCAGTACGTGACATGTATACTGCAGGAAAACGTATCTACTTATCGAACTTAATACATCTACTAAATGTATTAATAACGTTTATTTGATGAACGCAGAATAAAATATTTTTCTTTAGTTTCCATCTTTATTACATTTTAATAACTTAAAACAAGGAACGAACTTAGATTATTGAGTCTATAATCTAAGGGAACGAATTGCAAACGCAGTTTTTAAAGACACTTATTTCCTAATCGATGCTGTGTGTAACTTACGACAAATAACATACCTAGGTATAAATAGGACCAATATTAACAGGGGCTTGGCCATTTAGGGTGAGAGTTTTCTATACTAATATTATAAAGAGGAAAGATTTGATTGTTTGTTTGTTTGTTTGCATCGAATAGGCTCCGGAACTACTGGACCGATTTGAAAAATTCTTTCACTGTTGGGAAGCTACACTCTTTGTGGTGAACATAGGCTATACTTTATTCCCCGTATTCCCACGGGAACGGGAACTACGCGGGTGAAACCGCGTGACCTCCGCCAGTACTAAATACTGTGGTTTTACGGACATAAGAGAATTTCGGACGGAGTTTCACACCATGACGTGAATTCTACCAACTGTGTCCAATTCCATTTGTTTTTACAATAAATGCACGCGCACAGATAACAAAGTGAAATATGTGAAAGTGCCATTTTTCTTTTTATTGCACCGCAATTTGACTGTCATTTTCTTTGCCCAGTACATGTCGAGGGTTCCATTCGAGGTTTTTTAAAATCCGTGCCATATCTATCGCTTTACCTACCTACACCGAATGAGGTGAATTAGTTATTACCCTACGCAGTCTATGTAACAAACACAATAGCATGAGCATGACCAAATAATGTATTATTCATGCTCTTAGGCGTTTCCAAATTCTCCAAAGTATTTTCACCATTTCACTCTCAAAACAAAACAATGAACATTTTGAGAATTTATTGGTAATTCACAAAGTTATTTAATAAATGCCATTTTTTTAAGGAACAGGGAATTACCTACAGCAAAGGCGTACCTATGTCAACTTTCGATACAAAAAGCAGCAAGCACAAAGGTAGGTATTTGTTTGACTGTGTAAAAAAGGCAGTGGAAGTTCAGAAGAAGCGCCATCTCGTAGAACTTCTAGGCACTTTAAAGTCTACAATTGTAAATGATCTTTTAATGAAAACCTTTTTATGAAACCATTATACTTAACCGCTGTAGAAAGTTTATTATTTTATAAAGTTATCGCGGCACGCTCCATTGCTAAAACGGTGCAAAACGTTACAATCGCGACTTAAAGAACCCTAAAGTGCTATCAACTATACGAGGTTCTAGCGGTAAAAGAGAGATGGCGTACTTTCAAGAGCTGCTAAATTAGCAACGCTTATTATTTTGGTCTGTGGATAATAAAGATCAAAGGAGACATATAATTAAGTATGTTGTATATCCACGACATGTCTGAAAACTGAAACATCTAGTTTCGAACTGCAGAAGGAGAAACTGTTCCATTTCTCTAAACAAATCCATTAGGTAGGTAGTAGGTAGTCGATTTTTAATTTGGAATAAAACTTATATACATACATATAGTCACGCCCTTATCCCCGAATACCTGCCTACCCCGGCAGAGGCATAGTATACGCCCACATTTCGCCTTATAGTTTTATGTCCCACGTAATAGGTGGTGAGCCTATTGCCGTGTTGAAATGGACAATTTTCAACTGCGGGTTACGGCGACCTGCGTATGGTCGCCGTAACCCGCAGTTGAAAATTTTCAAGCCGCCCTGGCTTAACGATTGTCATTTTACTGACAACTTGGTTTCATTTCGAGTTTTCCTTCTCTACGCAATGGATCTTTTTGCGAAAGTGTTCCCTTAGTCGCCTCTTACGACACCCTCAGGATGTATTGGGGTGGCGACATTTTGTAATCTTACATTTCGCAACACTATTTAGTAATCTGTGACCCCGTCGCCACACGGGGTATAATAATAAAACCTAATGAAAAATAATCATCGTAGCATAAGTATAATTATGTATAGCAAAAAGTTAAGCTAAACAACCTATTACGTGGGAGAAAAAACTTTATTGTGAAATAATAAGGGTGACTCTGTGGGTGTACGCCTTTATCCCCGAAGAGGTGAGCAGAGTCATATTATTAAGCCTTTTTATAAATTGTCCCACGTAATAGGTGGTGAACCGTATTGCCGTGTTGAGATAGACAGGCGCTCGTTTTACAGAACACCGTGTCCGCGGAGCCACGAGCTGTTGATTGATTCTGTGTATGGGTTTAAGCAGTGACTATATTATTATGTATGTATGTATGTTGTATGTAAATCCATAAATATATTCGTAACTGAGCTAAAGTCCTCCCAGTTACCATCAGGGTCCACCAGGGAACCATCCTTAGCCCATGCTAATTTCGCTGTGCAGTTGGAGAGCATAAAAGACGAATATTAGCAACTATGGTTATAATGGTTACTTACTCATATTTATGCTGGTGTCATCACTCAGACAGAATATTCATAAGAATCGGTTTTGGAACATACTTCCGAGGGTTTTTTAGGGCTCCAACGTATGGTTATAGTCGGTAAGAGGAATTCATGAGGAATTGCCATAATTATGTAAAAAAGGTATTATAAACGTGAGCGGAATGAACACATAACGACAATACAAATGATCACGCCTTTTATCCCCAAAGGGGTATGGAGAGGCATATTATATGCCCACATATCACCTTTTAGATTTTGTCCCATGTAATAGTTGGTGAGCCGTATTGCCGTGTTGATTTGGACAGGCGCAATTACCTTACGTATGAAATTTACTATGAGAAAAAAAGGCAATTTTCTTCAAAAGGGACCAGTCTAACGTAGGTTGAATATTAATATTGTTCTGTTGGGAGGCCTGGTACATCCTTCCGAGGGCTTGACCGGGGCTCCCAACCATAGGCTGTAGGACGTTACGTGAGGTTTTTAGTCGGTAGGAGTCCGACATAGCATCTATGAAGGATTTTCCCTCATGTTAAAAAAAAGGCTGAATATTAACTACGTACTCCCGCCATATGTCATATTCCGGCTTCAAATATTAAGCTAAATCTGTTCCAAATATAGCCTGTGTGCTCTTGAGGCCTATAAATAGCTCTATCGAATAGCTAGGCTGACGTCATAGCTCCGTATCAACGTATATTCCTCTAAATGTAATGCCATCCACAATCCTACTGGGAAATTAACTTTGATCTAGATATTTCCGTCCGACCATGACCTTTCGAATGATAGCTAAAGTATATTGATATTTGAAGCACGTAGTTAAGTGTATGAAAGTTTTATGAATGTAGATTCTCCATAGATGGGCACGAACCACGTCATCCAGAGGGAAGAAATTCCACAGGGACCCATTACCTACTGATATATATATGTAGGTGTCTATTTCTGTTTCCGCTATAATAAGAAATACTAAAATCAGAAATAAATTTTCAGAGGGGCAATTTTAATGAGGCTTTTTGTTAAATGGTGGTGGAATGAATTTGGAAAGGTTTATTATCCTGCTGTGGGGGCAAGGAAGCGGATTTGTACGGAACTCCCAGCCTTGAAGATGGGTCTGGTTGCCCACAAAGAAAGTTTATAACGTGGTCTGATACCCACAACATACGCAGGATAATCCTAAATCCTAGCTTACTTTAGGATCAGAAACCGTTCATTATATAAAATGTCAGTCAATAGAATTCTTTATTTATTTTGATTTACCGTTGGTACCTAGCTAATCAAATTATTGATAACAAAATAAAAGTATGTACCTATATAATGTCAGTAGGTAATAACGATTGTCATGGCTGTCCGCTATACCTAAATATAGATTCCAGTAATTAAATTTGCGGGCGAGTTCCAAGACAACTTCGCTTTCTCTGGAACTTTCCCGACTACCTTGCACAATTTTACCTTGGTGGAATTGAATTATTAAAGTAGTGGGAACGTAGTTCACAAAACAGTTTGTAGCTTTTGATTCAGAAACTTTAGGATTACACGTCTGTCAGCTTCGTTATTCTTTAATACCGTTGAACGAAATATACTGAGACTCGTAGATAATGAAAAAGCTGTTAGCTAGAGTTCATCCTGATGTAGGCTCTAAGAAAGTGAAAACGGTAGTTTACTTTACCCAGAACATGACGCTGTAGTAACACAAATTGTTGCTATTCCAATGTATTAGGCGCTTCTTCGCACAAAGCTGTATCTTTTTACCTGATGAAACGTATGAACCTCAAACCTAAATTCGTGAATGTCGCAACTACGAAGCCATTATTCATGCAATAATTAAGGAATTCTGTGTCCTTCACGCTAAACACGAACGCAACCAGCCATCAAAACGTCAGAATTGCTAATCAAAAAATATTCTTATTTCTCAGAATGTATTTTGCGTAGCAATTCTTGGAGACGTGTAGCAGAAATAAGCAATTATGTAGCAATTTTCTGAACTCGCAAATTGAGATTTCGATAAAACAAAGGGTTTCTAGACGTAAGAATAGTCATAGCCGTTCTTAGTGTGGTATTCGCGTTTACCAACAGAAAGTAAAATGCCTACTTGACACTACAAAACTAGAGAATTAAATGAATGAAATTGTATGCAACAACATCCATAACTACGGAAATGATAACATTATCTGAAATTGAATAAACGACCAAGCATTATTTAATAGATGCGTTAAAACAACTTTCTTTGTGGTAGGTACTAAGGCAGCAAAAAATGCACACTTGTGAATGTTACTTATCAAGAAACCATATCTTTCGTATCTGAAAATTTGCTGAGTAATAAATAAATGCCTATAGATTTAACATAGGACCCGACTGCACGTCGTTTTTTTTTTGTGTTCCTAACTATACCCTCGATATCTATATTTCGGAATCTTTCCTACTCTAATCCTTTCATAACAGTTCTTGCTATTTTTCAAACTCGCATTCCGCATACCTGGTCTTTCTTGCATACAACCTTTTCACTCTCTACAGGTAGGATGCCTGCTGTTCTCTCTTCTACTTTTCATTTATTTTCTGTTTCCTAATAACTATGGGTAAATAAATTGTGCTCCACCTCTCCTTTCTCTTCTTTTCCATCTTACATATTTTACATATTTTTTATTTTACAATCTTATTACTAATGAAACTATTATATTCTATTACGTACTTGTTTTTCTAATTTACTATTCTTAGTTGTATACTTCCCAGAGTGGGTGCCCGTCGTATTAGGGCTTGGTAAGAGCTCTTGCCAAGTTGCCAGTTGTTCTTGTGACTGAAATACTATAAATAGGTATGTAAGTTGTACATTATTAATGAACTGTTTTGCAAAACTTGTAGCGGGATTGAGATGATATTTTACGTGTCGAATACTTATAACTTCAGAATAAAAGATTGCTTTTTTTTCTTGTTGCTTCTAATTAAGTATTAGGTATTTGTTATTTTATTATAATAATCATGTGTAATTGCGGAGTACATATTTGAAAAGAGTGACCGTGAGTTTTCTTGCCAGGTTCTTTCTCACAGGTTCTACATAATGTCTTGCGAATCTGGCAGTAAATGTACGAGTAGAATAAGAAAACTTGACGTTCATGAACTTTGCTTTGTTACATAGATGAATACGATATTCCATCCATTTCATTTCATTTACTTCTTAGATAAACATTGCTATACGTTTCTCATTAGGGGCACACTTGATATTAACATCCACTAGCTGTGTGCCTCTTGGCTTCACCCGCGACACACTTCGGATTCCAATCTGTGGCATTCTTCACCTCTAACCCATGGCTCCTCCTATCTCCATCCTATCCTCTTATGGGGCATGGATCCCGTGCCCTTATGCTTATGCTCCTTATGCGTGTTCTATCGTCTGTATAATGGATTGTGTTTTGAGGAATTGTTTGATATGATGCCTACGGCTACGTTCTATTTTATCATCGCACCGCTCGCCACAGACAGGGTGTTCATTGTTCATCCTCGCATCCACACCTTGCGTCCAGATCATTTGAGCACGGTAAGGTCCAAGAAGGACTTCCTTCCGCGAACGCTTGGATTGTGGAATGAGCTCCCAGCCTCGGTTTTCTTAAACGCCTACAGTATAGGGTTCTTCAGAGAGGATCTTAGAAAGTTTTTGCAGAGTCGGCAGCCCGAGTGTAGCACCTCTGGTATTGCAAACGTTCATAAGCTACAGTGACCATTAGTCCGCCTGGTGGGCCGTACGCTTGTCTGGCACCTTAGTGATATAAAAAAAAGAGGGAACAGGTGCTACGAGGAATTTGACAAATAGGTATTTGAATTTAAAGATTGTCGGAAAGAAGAAATAACATAGACTCTACATGTATTGTGTACAGTACTTTATCTTGATTCTATGAAGAAAAAAAAGGAGTGACTAAAGACATTTTTCAGAAAAAATGTACCTACAGATTTTATCCGTATATATTTTATTATTATCTATAAGGAAAAGCGCTACCCATGTTTTCTCTTATTGTTATTAGTCCTATTAATATTAAAGTGCTTGTAGGGCTTTCTTTCACGGATGTCGCAAGGTAACAAAATGAGATGTAGCTTCCTAAGAGTCATACTAGGAATTAGTTTCAGCAGAGCGTTACACTGCTACTCTCCGTCTTTCTGTAAGACATCAATGCATTACGGCGTCATACTTCAAAAGGGATCGAGTGTAAACTTACGTACCTTCATAAGACCACGGTGACCAAGTTTTTATGGCACTTGATAATTTTTTCAATTTTTATAGTAATCATTATCGGCCGTATTCAGGAATATCTTCTTGTAGATAAGATATTGCATGAATATACCCGAAAAATAACATTTGTTACACAAGTTTTGCAGTGACAAGTAGTCATAATGTTATTAGTTTTGCGATTTTACTTTATGTTGGCGCTCTACGTTGTGGTTAACTCGAATACGAACCCAAGATCTGCTATGGTTATTGTGGCGTCAAGCAACACTACATTTGCTAGAAATCTTAATGTGCGAATTCGATATATAGAAGAAGGAAATTTTGTGCGAATTCAAGGATTCTACACAGGATTACCCAGTGGAGTGTACGATTTATACATACATGCAACAGGAGATATAGAGGACTGTCGTTCTACTCCAGGTGAACGATTAGATGTCACTCCCTTGGTGCTCGCTTCTGCTGCAGAATTTGGTAGTATGAGTTCATTCAATATAACTCGTTCTGACAATAATTTAAAGCTTCGAGGCAACAACAATGTTCTTGGTCGTGCCGCAGTTCTACAGGCACGGGACGAGGACGTAGGTGTATTCGCGTGTGGAGTCATTGGGATTACAGACGGTGATTGGACCTCGGAGTAGGTAATAACGTCACTGCATCTCACTTTTAATGTTAATATCATTTTAAAGTTTATAGAACGTTAATAAACGAATTATGAGGTATTATGGTTTTTTAATTAGATGTGAGCGTGGTAAGTTGCCCATTGGCACCTAGTTACATGAGTCTATTTGTAAGGCGTGTCTGTTAGTCACGCCTTTATCGAGAATAAAGGCGTCACTACAGCCGACAAATCATACAGTCGGCCGACGAAGCCGTCTAGACACGTCAATCGTGAGGGGGACAAGGGACGAGACGCGGGAGGGAATGTCCCGAACGGCGAACAAAATTTTGTTAGTCGTTCGGGACACATTTTTAGGGCTGCCGAGTTCACGACAGTATCATATAATTTATTATTATTAATTAGTATTTAATTAAAATGATGAGTACGAATTGCGCTGTGCAAGACATCGTCTCGCAAAAATATGGATTTGCGATTTCATCAATTCCCTCGTACGAAAGAATGGTATGCTTTATTCAATGTTGCCTGGACCGGTCCTTCTGGCGGGCCGTATGCTTGTCTTGGATCTATTCAATTGTCTCTCTTTTGTATTTCCATGACATGCTGTCCCTTGGATACATTTATTGTTATGCGGATGATAGTAGGTACTCTGCATTGGAGCTATGCTGGCCGTCCAGCGGTTGGGTGACGTGACGTGAAGGAAAAGAGACGGCAACTTGCGACCGATCTTGACCGGAACCTGGG
Source organism: Miltochrista miniata (assembly GCA_933228765.1). Lineage (NCBI taxonomy): Eukaryota > Metazoa > Arthropoda > Insecta > Lepidoptera > Erebidae > Miltochrista > Miltochrista miniata. The sequence continues at coordinate 14,836,156 of OW121757.1, read as the reverse complement.
TCGCATTGTCCATTGGGGCTCACACAACTTGGTCGAGTACAGTGCCAGATAATCACAGGCGTGTGCGTTTATAGCTAAGAAGTCCCCATTTCTACCCCTACCCTCTCTTCAGAACATTTTCTATTCTAATCTATTGGTCTAGGAGACATGCCGACTCACCGGAGATCGTGCGATATCCCCTTATCACCCTGACGGCTATCGCCCTCTGCGGGCTCAGCAGTCTGGCCACATTGCTGGCCGACAGGGTCTCCGCCCATACGATATATCGCACGATCCCCAGGTACTGTCTCCTGTAGGGAGCGTTAGGTCTCCTGATGTTGGGCATCAGCCGCGCTAGTGCGGCCGATTCCCCCTCAGTTTTGGGGCCAAACTTCGGAAGTGATGTCCGAAGTTCCACCAGCCATCGAGTACGAGCCCCAGATATTTCATCGAGGGCTCGATGCCGTTGCTGACGCCCCCCACCCGTAAGCTGGATCCCGCAGGTCGCCTCACGGGAAAAGCGTGGGTTTATTTCCGTTGGGTTTTTTCCCTCCGCCGATCTCTAGCCATAACATGTAGACTATGTGTACAATAGACTTAGGTCCATCTTGGAAAAATATGTGTCAAAATATCAACTATCATTTAAAATCCTTAGAATGCTAAACATGGCCTCGGATTCGATTGTCGGTTACGGGACAGCAGCTACGGTAGAACCTTATATAGAATGTACCGGAATGATATATCTATATAACTTGCCACTAAGATTATTCAAACAAATTGTACCTAAAATATCAAAGCCAAATATAAAGACTGCGACATTGAACTGTTAAAGTAGGTACTGTTAAGTGATTCCCCTTGCCTCAGATTTATGAAGGGCGACCTCAAGACCCAGCCGCCGTATTCGACCCACAACTTGTGCAATACCTGCCGTGGCCTTTAGGGCTGCGTCTCTGTGTGCTACTCCTCGCGCCGTAATGAGGGTGTTGGCGTAACCTAGGTTACGCCGACACCTCTAAGAAAAGTAACCACGCTGCACCCAATCGTAACCGATGTTCCACAGAAGCGGTCCTAAGATTGATCCCTGCGGAACACCACACGATATATCTCGTCGACCCGGTCCTAGCCAGCTCGGGTAAGTTATGGCCCTCTCGGAAAGACAGACCCTAACAATTAAACGAAAGTAAGGAGGCACTCCATGCTCCATGATAAATAAGCGCCTCCCTAACGCAGCTCCAGGGCAAGGTGTTAAAGACGTTGGCAATGTCGAGAGTCACCGCCATCACCACCTCGCCCTGCGATGTCGCTTTCCGGTCTCTAATGATCGCGTCCACGCTGGAGCGCACCTGACGGAAACCAAACTGGTTAAAGTAAATATAATAAAGTGTGGTTGTGTGATCGTTAATGCAAGCCAAAAAGGTAACAAATGAGTTTTAGATTGTTGACAGTCACACTGGGAATCAGTTTCAGCAGAGCGCTATGCTGCTACTCTCTGTGTATTGACCTCAATGCATTTAGTGTTCTCCAAAAGGAACCGGGCGTAACCACGGTGACCAAGCTATCCTATACGCTTTTTTTAATTTATCATTATCGCCCGTATTTAGGAATATCTTTTTGTAGATTAGATAAGATAGGTATTGCTTGAATGCAATCATAAAATAACACTTCTTCCTCAAATTTCGTAGTGTCAAGTTAGTAATCATGTTTTTGGTTCTGCGATTTTACTTTCTGTTGGCGCTGTTTGTAGTGGTTAACTCAAATACGAACCCAAGATCTGCTATGGTTATTGTGGCGTCTAGAAGCCCTTCATTTGCCCGAAATCTCAATTTGCGAATTCTGTATATAGAAGAAGGAAATATTGTGCGAATTTTGGGATTCCACACAGGATTACCCAGTGGAGCATACGATTTATTCATACATGAGACAGGAGATATAGAGGACTGTCGCTCTACAACAGGTGGACGGTTAGATGTCAATCCCTTGGTGCTCGCTTCTGCTGCAGAAGTTGGTAGTGTGAGTTCATTCAATTTAACTCGTTCTGACAATAATTTAAAGCTTCGAGGCAACAACAATGTTCTTGGTCGTGCTGCAGTTCTACAGGCACGGGACGAGAACGTAGGGGTATTCGCGTGTGGAGTCATTGGGATTGCAGACGGTGATTGGACCTCGGAGTAATAACGTCACTGCATCTCACAGTCAGTTTTAGTATGTATTGATGATATTATGTTAAAATCTTTTGAACGTTAATAAACGAAATAAGAGGTATGTATTATGTTTTTTATTTTATTTTCGGCATTCGCTAACCGTAATAGGTTATTCGGCAATAGGCTTACCACCTATTACGTGGCACATAAAACTGTAAGGTGAAATGTTGGCATATACTGTGCTTCGTCTACTTCTCGGGAATAAAGGCGTGACTATAATATGTATGTTTTTTTTTTCAATCATACGTGAGCGTGGTATGGTGCCCATAGCCCATAGACTCATAGTTACACACATATGAGTATATTTGTAAGGCTAAGGCGTGTCACGCCTTTATCGGGAATAGCGACCCGCCACGGCTTCGCACGGGTGCAATGCTGATACTAAATACAAATACTATTTAATGGATGTTAATTAATAGGTACACTGGAACCCAATAGGTGGCGAATATATGCCATGTTGAAATGGACAGCCGCAGGTTGTGACTACCCATTGTTGAAAGTTTCAAGTCAGCAAGGCCTTCGCCGTGGCTTAACTTCGAAGCACGGAAACTAAAATGGAAATGTAATTGAATACATGTCAGTCGTTGAGCGAACTTTGACAAAGGCCCTCAAGGGCTCTCGAGGAGCTTGGGCCTCGATTTAAAGGGCTTTTTAGCGCATGCCTCGAAAAAGGCCGGTTTTTAAGGTCTGGAAGACAAGGAAACTAGTCCTGGCAGACTGCCCATCAGGGTACCGGCCGATCGTGTTGCTCGACGAGGTGTGCAAGCTCTTTGAGCGTATCATTGCCTAGCGCCTCGTCGGGCACCTCACACGTGTTGGGCCAGATCTGGCGGATAACCAGCTTGGTTTCCGTCAGGGGCGCTCCACCGTGGACGCGATCATGCGCATTAGAAGTCTGACGGAGGAAGCGGTTTCACAGGGTGAGGTGGTGGTGGCGGTGTCCCTTGACATAGCCAACGCCTTCAACACCTTGTCCTGGCGCTTATTTACCATGAAGTATTGAAGTGCCTCCCTACCTCTGTCGAATTCGACCTATCTTTCCGAGAGGGCCATAACTTACCCGAGCTGGCTAGGACGGGTTGGCGAGATGTGTCGTACGGTGTTCCACAGGGGTCGGTGTTAGGACCGTTCCTGTGGAATATCGGTAACGATTGGGTGCTGCGTGGTCCCTTGCTCAGAGGGGTCGGCGTAACGATATGGTGCCAAAAAATGACCGTATTTATGCTCAAAGCTCTAAGGAAGCTTCCCAATTAGTCGACGGAGTGCAACGTGGGCACTATCCGACTTCAGTGATGGTTCAAGTTCAAGTTCTTTATTTGCTGAATATGGTACAATAAGATGTTTACATTAAAATACCAGATCTCATATTCTGCCGGTTATGGCTTACAAATTTCACATCATTAATCATTAAAATAACTTTAAATTAGTACATACATAAAGTACCTAATATAATTCAAATAAGTAATGTGAGTATTAAAATGACACATTTAAAAATTCGTTAATATTATAATAACATTTTTTTTTACGTGAGGGAAATCCTCATGGATGTTATGCCGGACTCCTACCGACTAAAAAACCTCACGTAACGCCCAACAGCCTATGGTTGTGAGCCCCGGGTAAGCCCTCGGAAGGATGTCCCAGGAATTATAATAACATTTATTCTGAAGTAGATTCTTTAAGTTCTTTTTAAAAAAATCAATATTTAAAATTTTTCAATGATTCTATCATCTTCAATCTTGTTATAAATTTTTGGAGCCAAACAAAATACACTCCGCATAAGGCTAGTCTTACCTCTTCTGATACAAAACGCGTTCTTGCGTCTATTAGGAGTACAAAATCAAACAGATGAGGAAATAGATGTGAGTTTAACTTTACAAAAAGAGCTGTTTCTAAAATTATAATATAGACGGCGATGTTATAACTTTGAATCTTTTATAAAATGGTACACAACTATCCGTTACAAGAAGGCCAAACATAGCCCTGATACATCGTTTCTGAGATTTAAAAGCTCTTCATTAGTGGAATTGTCCCAGAGCATCACACCATATTTTAGCACTGATGCAACGAGACCATGGTACGCAGTTAGTATAGCATCTGTATTAACTATCCTTGAAAGTTTATGCAGGGCATATGCTGAACTGTTTAGTATATTTACTAGTCCATCAATTTGTACTTTCCAATTGAGTTTTCTGTCAATCAGTAAACCTAAAGATTTTGCGTTCTCTGAGTCAAGAATTTCGTTATTAAAATAATAACAAAATTCTTGACTCGGAGAATCTTACGTCCATTATTGTTGACTGCTTTCTTTGACTAAAATGCGTTATCTTTGTCTTTATGAAGTTTAGTTATAAGTTATCGTTTTTCATCTACTACATAGACAAGGTGGAATTTAAAGACGGTAGTTGGAGGTAAAGTACCCTTAATATTAATAATGGCAAGTTTTGCTGAAACAAAACATTCCTTTATTTTCAAAAGTAAGTAAAACTGCATTTAAAGATTTTTAAAAAATCACCTGCTTGAGCCGGATATCGATCCTGGGAGATGTCAAAAAAAACATACTGTATTTTATGATACTAACCGAAAAAGTCGTTTATGTGGAAGAATTTCTTCCCAACAACATAGTATCTTAAATTAAAGGAAGACCAAGTAAAATATGTGTTTATTGTGAAGTGTACCTACTCACTATCTGAAGAAAGAAAAAGTCTAATTGAGAACCTCCTCCTTTTTTTAAGGTTGGTTAAAAAAATGTTCTAGTTTCTGTGAATGGGAACATTCGTTCTGGTCACATAACAAACCTACTTCAAAAAAAACTAGGAGGTTCTCAATTAGACTGTTTCTTTTTCTTTAGATAGTAAGTAAGTTTTACAATAAAATCATATTTTAGGTACTTTATCGAAAATAGTGTGTCGAAATATCAACTAGGATTTAAAATCCTTAGAATGCTAAACATAGCCTCAGATTCGATTGTCGATTACGGTCTTAGCAGCTACGGCAGAACTTAAGAACGTACCTGAATGACATATCTACGAGTACATAACTTGCCACTAAGATTATTAAAACAAATTTTACCTAAAAATATCTAAGCCAATAAAGACTGCGACAATGAACGTTTAAACAGGTACTGTAAAGCAATGCCTCAGCCTCAGATTTATGAAGGGCGACCTCAAGCCCCAGCCACCGTATTCGACCCGCAACTTGAGCAACACCTGCCATGGCCTTTAGGACTGCATCTCGGTACGCTACTCCTCGCGCTGTAATGAGGGTGTCGTCGACGTAACCTAGGTTACGCCGACACCTCTAAGCAAAGCACCACGCAGCACCCAATCGTAACCGATGTTCCACACAAGCGGTCCTAAGATTGATCCCTGTGGGACACCGACCGACACATCTCGTCGACCCGGTCCTAGCCAACTCGGGTAAGTTAGGCCCTAACAATTCAACAGAGGTAAGGAGGCATCCCATGCTCCATGATAAATAAACGCCTCCCTAGCTCCGCAGCTTCAAGGCAAGATTTTAAAGACGTTGGCGATGTCAAGAGTCACCGTCATCATCACCTCGCCCTGCGATGACACTTCGCGGTCTCTAACTAATGATCGCGTCCACGGTGGAGCGCCTCAATCAGGAAAACCAAACTGGTTAAAGTAAAATATAGTCAAGTGTGCTTGTATGATCGGCTTTCATTTCAAGTCAAAAGATAACAAATTAGTTTTAACTTGTTGGGAGTCACACTGGGAATCAGTTTCAGCAGAGCGCTATGCTGCTACTCTCTGTGTATTGACCTCAATGCATTTAGTGTTCTTCAAAAGGAGCCGTGTGTGACCGAGCTATCCTATTACGCTTGATATTTTTTTCAGTTTTATATTTAATTATCATTATCGGCCGTATTTAGGAATTAGATAAGATATTGCATGAATACAATCATAAAATAACATTTCTTCCTTAAATTTTGTAGTGTCAAGTAGTCATCATGTTTTTGTTTTTCCGATTTTACTTTCTGGTGGCGCTGTATGTTGTGGTTAACTCAAATACGAACCCAAGATCTGCTATGGTTATTGTGACGTCTAGAAACACTTCATTTGCCCGAAATCTCAATTTGCAAATTAAGTAAATAGAAGAAGGAAATCTTGTGCGTATTCTAGGATTACATATAGGATTACCAAGAGGAGTGTACGATTTATTTATACATGAAACAGGAGACATAGAGGACTGTCGCTCTACAACAGGTAAACGGTTAGAAGTCATTCCCTTGGTGCTCGCTTCTTCTGCAGAATTCGGTAGTGTGAGTTCATATAATATAACTCGTACCTACTGACAATAATTTAAAGCTCAGAGGTAATAACAATGTTCTTGGTCGTGCTGCAGTTCTACAGGCACGGGACGATGACGTAGGAGTATTCGCGTGTGGAGTCATTGGAATTGCAGACGGTGATTGGATCTCAGAGTAATAACTTCACCGCATCTTCTTGATAATCTGTGTGTGAACGTTAAATAAAAGAAAGAAGAGACTATATGTTTATTTTTTTAATTAGAGAAATAAAGGAACATAGTAGACTTGTGTAACTCCGGAGTGAGTCGTTCCGAGGAACTGCTCCGATGTAGAGAACGAAAGGAAAGAGTTCCACTCTGTGGAGTTAAATCGTTCCATTGCATCGTTCCAACTCCGAGTCGGAGTTGATACGCCGAACGCTCGTTCCGATTCATATCGTTCCTACCGGAGCCGTGCTGCCATGCCCTGCGATTCGCTCACCGTTCGCTCCGGCTGTGCCGCGCCAATCACAGCGGTTTATTTGTATTCCTTGGTGAAGTCCGATTGGTCATTACGTTGATAGACACTACACAGTTACTGTCGTCTGTCGCGGTGTTTTTGGTAGGCATTACATGCTATAATACTTTCGACTTCAAATGCATGGGATGAAGTTTATTTGAGTGTGCTATTTGTTTACGTAAGTTGTTTGTTTTCAAACAAGAGTATTGTTTTTAGAGTTCCGTACGGCGTACCCAAAGAGTAAAAACGGGATCGTATTACAGAGACTATTACTGTCTGTCCGTCTGGCACCAGCCTGCATCTCATGAACCGGATGCCTACGGAACCCTGTTCGCGAGTGTGATTTAAGTTTAAATAAATATAACTCGTCGGTGCATAAAAGCGTAAAATATTTTTAATATTAAATAGGTAAGAACGTTTAAATACTTTTTTAATAAGTACGAAACTATTAATAATGGTCTCTTTATTAGTAGATCGGTTCTTAGTTCAACCGAAGATAATAATACCTACTACAATAATACCTACTACAAGTTCGACAAACACTCCATTCCACTATCCACAGAGACAAAGCAAAGGAACTGTGGAGCTGGAACGATAGACACATCGTTCACAAATCCATGGAGCGAAAGGAACTGTGGAGCCGGAATTATAACAGACCGTTCCTCTAGTTCGCGGAGCTAAAGGAACTGGGAGTCGTAACGATTTAGAGGAACTCGTTCCAACTCCGGAACGAGAGTTGAGGAACGAGTTCCACGAAGTGAACGATTATGCCCAAGCCTAGAACATAGACCAGGCACATGAGTCTTTATGTAAGTCGTGTGCATTAGTCATGACTTTATCGGGAACAAAGGCCTGACTAATTCAGTTGTAGTTTAGCGGGTACGGGTTACTCGTCCGTGCCCGCGACGCTAAACAAAGGCCCATAGGGGAATCAAAATCATAGGGTACTTTGAGTTGACAGTCTAATTGCAGAAGTCACCCGAAATGGAAGCGTAAGTCTCTGCGGAAGCGGAAGCACCGGCAGAAGAGTTAGCGAAAGCGTAAGTAAAGGGTAGTTTACGTGGAAGCGGTTACGGATAAGAGGAAGCGTAAACGATTGCGGAAACGTAAGTAGGGACCTAAGCGGAAGCATAAGCGTTAGTTACTGCTAACGTTTACTTATTTACTTAACTGTTTCCGCTTCTATATATCTACGTACCTATATAGAAGCGGAAGCAGTAGAGATACCGCTAACGTATGTGGAAGTGTTAGTGGGTGTAAGCGTTTTCGTAAGTGGTAGTTTACGTGTAAGCGGTAGTTTCTTAAACTACCGCTTTCACATTTCACAGGATGTTTTAATTCAATTAAAAACTTTAATAATTTGGCGATGTTAATGATCCAGTGATGCCCACTACAGGGTACTCCAGCCCTGTCTTATGCCCCAGCCCTGTAAGTAGAGAAAACGTTAAACATTCGGCCATCTAATAACATTTTATATGCATCTATTACTATGAATTCATGATATTTCCAAGAAGTCACTTTATTTATTTATCTGAATATCTAGTTATTGTACTTTTGCATACCTACATGGGTTTCGCGGGCATAATGTCCGTACGTGAGTAACTAGTGGGCTCCAGCTGAAAATCAGGGCGGTGATGACCCACAGCATTTATACCACTAAGGTGGCAGAAAAGCATTCGGCCCACCAGAAGGACCGGTGGTCACCGCAGCCTATGAACGCTTGCAACACCAGAGGCGCACACACGCGCTGCCAACCCTGTAAAAACCTTCTAAGCCTCCTTTTGAAGAACCCTATACTGTAGGCGTTTGGGAAAACCGAGGCAGGGAGATCATTCCACAACCTAAGCGCGAAAGAAAACCCCTATCGGATCCAACCGTGCTGGAACGCTCCGGACGTAGAGGGTGAGGATGAACTCCCTGTCTGTGTCAAGCGGTGCGATGATAGAACGTAGTCATGGGCATCATATCAAACAATTCCGCAGAGCACATACCATTGTACAGGCGGTAGAACACGCATAAGAAGGCAAAGTCTCTCCTGTCGCGAACAGGTTCCACCCCACCTGTAAGAGGATCATTGACAACTCTCACAGCTCGTCTTTGCACCGAGTCAAATGGATGAAGTTGATATTCAGGTGCCCCCGCCCAGAGGTGACAGCAGTACTCCATGTGTGGCCGCACTTACGACTTATAGAGAAGCAATGTTTGCGACGCAGTGAAGTACCGCCGCGCCCTGTTGAGCACACTTAGCTTCTTGGACGCCGCGCCAGCTTGGCCTATGGCCTAGTCCTCCAAAATCCTTTTGTATTTTAATCGTTTATCTATATATATAAAAATCAATGCCACTTTTCGTTGTAATTTTATAACTCAAGAACGGGCTCACCTATCCGAACCAAATGTTTAGGCTTTGTTCGGACTATTTAGTAGGTGGTTTATGTGAAGTTTGCACAAAATCGGTCGAGCGGTTCTTCATTTAACACATTTTTTGGAACAAATGCATTCAATAATGCATCGGGAACGGGTGATATACTCTCTATTATGTGACGCAAACGAAGTTGCGCAGGTCAGCTAGTAATACATAAAGGTCCCGTACTATTTATAATTATTAAACACAGTACTATTGAAACCTTTAATACTAATAATTACGTACCTAATGAATTAATTTTGTACTGGTTCTGACTCCTGCAATATGCCTGAAGGCAGTCCTGTTTAATTACCCGAACTGCCGAAGAAAGGAGGGTAATGTTTTTAATTTAATATTTACTGTGCTTACCTTTCTGAAAAAGAAATAAAATACGTTTATTAGGTACATTATATTATTAACATGTAAGTAAATAAATAAATGCAGGTGTAAAATAATGTATCCCCATTATAAATCGCGAATTATCTTCAATTTTAGTCTACTTTATTACTGTTTCAGCTTTGGAACCTGCGATCCTCTCTGATTGGCTGCTATGGGTAGTTTTAATTCTCATTGTACCTACAATATTATGTAGTGCAGAACTTACAGGTGATCTTGACTTTTATCCTGGAAATCCTGGTGAAGTTTCTGCTCCTCAAATATTTTATAATAGAATATAATAGAAAATACTTTCTTGTAAGTTTACCAAACCGGTTAGGTATATTGGGTGTAAAAAATTGACTCTCCAAATTTCGACACGTGACGTGGCATCAGTCAAGAAACATTGCAAAAATGATGAAAAAAAAATCACAAGAATACTTTAACCGTAAATCCGTTTTAAAGGTCCTATAAATTTTCATTATCACCCTTTCTGTCGCTACTGAGCGGCAGTAGAAAGCGACAACGACAGCCAGTAGGGTGCTCCGTGTTTGTTTTGCCACGGCGACCATGTTACCTCGAACTGCCGCGGTAAAAAACGAATTCTTAATGTGCGTCAAAAAAAATGAACCCCCCTTTTTTATTAAATATTTGTATTTAATTTCTTATGCCAAGTCATCTCATGAAATTTGGAGAGTCAATTTTGTTACACCCAGTATAAATACTACCTAAGGACCATGTGCAAACGACGATCATATAGCTAAAAGCCACTTAACCCTATTTTTACAAAACCGTAGTACTTACCCACTACATAATAGAACAAATTTAATGCCGTTCAAATGATGATGATGAAAAATAAAAGACGGACGAACAGTCCGCTATTGCAGGTTGTAAAAGGGCTTCGTTGGCACCTTTAGAGTACGGACCTCTAAATATTGACCTTGGATGTGAGTAGGCCAAGTAAAATTCTCATCATGCATCTGGGGCACAGTGGAGCTTGGAGTAGGGATCACGAAGGCGTAGCTGGCGCAAGCGTGCTACACCGAGGCCTGTATCGATCGCCTCTTCCGAAAACCCCCAGTTATCGCGATATCGTAATATGTACTCTAGCAGTTGAGGAAAACGATGCATTTGAGTCGCGCATTTATTCAGCGCATAACCACGCGCAAGGCCAAACAAAGGGGCAAAGAGAGGGGTGTCTCCGAGGGCTGAGCTCGGCCCGGGACCCTCTCATTATGTAACACTAACGCACAGGACGGCGCACAAACAATGTGATTTTATTTTATTTCAATTTTTCTACAGTTTTTTGATTATACAATTTTTAGGATTAGTATCGTGATATTATGTTAAGAGTCGCGCGATTTTTTATTTCGTTGTGTTTTTAGGTGTTAGAATAAGGTTTAGTAAGAAACTGCAGTGATAAAACAGAAAAAAGTATTTTTTAATAATTGCGCAATAGCCTTAGAGAGTAAATTTTATAAAAATTAAGGACATTTTTGGTGAACTGAACGTGTAAAAAGGATTTTGGACAGTGAAAAAATAAATATATTGACCGGTCAACTTAGGAATAAAATTAGTTGGAATATAAGTATAGATTTTATGGTCGAGGATAGCTAATAAATGAAAAATAAATTAGTATTGAACACAAATTAAACGTTCCAATACCAATTATATTTTTTCATTGCAATATGGATTAGTTCAAAGCGAAAATTATCGAAAAAATTGACCGCCAAAATGACGATGGGTAAGAAAATATTTTATTACTTACTTTGAAGAATTTATTTTTAGAAGCCTTTAACATTTTATTTAAGCTACTTTAAAATTACCTATAAAATGTTTACAAAAAGTATATAAAAACCACTTCGGAAATATACTTTCCAGTAAAACCTTTGACCTAAATAATAATTGTAATTATAATATAACTTATCCACCTTGCCGAAGGCTGTGTATTTAACTATTTAGATAAGAAAATGAAAAATAATAATAAGAAAAAACTGAAGATGAAGAAGAGAGAAGTGAAGGTGAAGATTATTATTATGGCTCAAGTCTTGTTGCAGTCACTAACAGCTATAACTTGGCAAATATCTATAAGATCTTGGCTACATTTTCAAAAATGTCACTTATGTCAAATAACAAAAATTAAATAATTTTCATAATAAAATGTACCTACCATAGATTTAGAATGTAGCAAAAAAGTCTAAATCTATGGACATACGAATACACAAGTAGTTTTCCTCTTATTCTGGTCACATTCTGGTTTATGAGGTCTAACTCACACGCTTTGTGTATCTATTGAGAGTAGCTAAAATATAAATCTATGGCTATGGTACCTACCGTGAAATAAATAAGGTTTTTTTAACGGGCTATGTAAACAGCACACTGCATCCAGTGTGCTGCGGCGCCATCGCGCCACCGTTATTCTTTATGTCAAGCAGTACTACTGAGCTCTTAGTCCATTGTCGGTATATTACCAACTCAAGCAGAAGTGGAAAAAATCTCAGAAGTTCACTTAATCAATCAACAATGGCTCTACAAAGGTATGGCTATAAGTACATTTTTTTCTTTTAAAAGGAAGAATATCCCAGAACGATCTCCGTCCACAATGAAGAGTGTCGTTCTGGGGAAAATTATATAGCCTAGCAGTCATTCCAGCAGAGGCAGGCCTAATTTGGAGCTGCGATTTGTTCCTGGGGTTAATTACCTTCCGCCATTTCCTTTAGAGGGTCTCGCCGTTTCGCTGGTCATATAGGTACAGATATAAAGGAAAGCGCCGGTTTGAGTTCGACACACCCATCTCACTTTTGACTCCAGCGGGGTGAAAAGGGTCACTCCAGGGTCACATTTGGATTTGACTTGAATTACCTTTACAGTTCGGTCGACGGATGAGATTACGGGCAAATAAATGATTACTCATACTTATAGAATTCGGGACTTCACGCGAAACACATTTACTTACATTTTCACACCGACGTTTCGAGCACGTTGCAGCGCCCGTGTATTTATTCGATTCTCGCCTCAGTCCAACCGCGACCATGGGCGCTGCAACGTGCTCGAAACGTCGGTGTGAAAATGTAAGTAAATGTGTTTCGCGTGAAGTCCCGAATTCTATAAGTATGAGTGTAGAAAACCGCGATAGTTTAAAAATAAATAAATGATTACCTGATTGACTCACATCAATAAGTGAGTGCGCCTCTCGGAGTGGAATCTATACAAAACAGTGCTGAAAGGAATTTTCGGGACCTGCATTCACTTCGAATATCACCTCTATGAAATTATTGATGGATTCAATTTCATTTACAGAGTTGTAAAATTTACCAATATTTGACTCTGTTCCAATGACCTTATAGAAATCCCGCCATAGTCCTCAATGAAGTTAAGTTCATTCATAAATTCATTCGTAGGACTCAGCAATAGAAGATTAGAATTCAACTGTGCACATTTTTTACAGGTCACTTTGAGGTAAATTAAACTAGAAAATGAAAATCAATTTCATTTCATTTATTTCATTGCAAATACAGGTACACAAGATGTTGTGAGTTACATTTATTTATAGTATCACCATATTTAACCTTGCGGCATGCAACATTCAGCAAATACTATCGTCGTCATAATAAACTTAAGATACAATTTATCGTTGAAATCAGGCTCATTTAAAGATTCATAATGTCAATTTTGTATATAAATGTCAAAGAATAAAATGTCAATAATATTTACTTTACAGTCATGCAAGTTCACAAATCAATATAATAAAATGTCAGTGTACATAAATCTCAGGCTGTCACAATAATTAACCTACATTTTTAATATTGGATAGAATTTCATTTTTATGAAGTGCATTAGATAATCGAAAGAACACAACATTTATTCATAGATTACATTTTTTTTTAATTGTGACCCATTTTGGAATTTATCCTTCAAATATTCTTCAACAGAGTAATAACATTTCTGCAAAAGCATTTGCTGCAGTGTTCTTTTGACACTTTTGTGGTTAGAATCTTCTAGGATAGTTTTTGGCAAATGGTTATATCCTAGGGGCCATACGGAAAATGCTTTTACTAAGATATGCTGTAGAATGTGGAGTTGTTCTAATTTTTAAATTATTTATTTATTTATTTATTTAAAACTTCAGCACTGAGTACAAGGCGGACTTAATGCCTTAGGCATTTTCTACCAGTCAACCTGGGTGATGCAGAGATAATGATTTAAGTAGGTGCTCCAAAATCTCACGGAAAATATTGAATAATGGAATATTCCTAAATTATAATATTTAAGTAATTAATTAATCAATACATATTAACACATTACCTATACATACATACATATCAATACATTACACACACACATATATATATTATAAAAATATTCCTAGACATAAATACATGGATACATAGACATACATATATAAATAAATATATACTTATATTAATACCAATCATCATCTATGACAGTAGACTATAAGAACTATTATAGTTCTCATTACGGTACACTATAGAGCTGCCGTACTTTCTCCTTGAAAGAATCACGACTAGTGGACTTCCTAACTTCAAGAGGAAGTGCATTCCAGAAAAAAATAGATTGCACCACGAAAGAGGAACGTATGAAATTAGAACTGTGAGTAGGACAGCGAAGAAGAAGATTATTAGAAGAACGTAAGTTTCTGTCATGATTGGAACAGAGAAGTTGAAAATTAGTAGTTAAGTAAGTAGGGGCATTAGGAGAGTTTAAGATTGTATAGACCATAGTCACCGCTCGCAGACTACGACGGCGACGTATGGGCAACCAACCCAGTTCATCCCGATAAGCGGAAACGTGATCATATTTTCTGAGGTTGAAAACGAATCGAATGCAATTATTGAGAAGTCGATCAAGTTTATTGAGCAGATCTGCATTCAGGTCGAAATAGCACACATCACCATAGTCAATAATAGGGAAGATTAGCGTCTGCACAAGCGTTACCTTGGTACGAACAGGTAGAAAGTTTTTTAGTTTATAAAATGCTCGCAGAGTTCCAGTAACTTTCTGGCTGACACTAGCAACCTGAGCCCGCCAATCAAGAACTGAATCAATATACAACCCTAGATTCTTGACAGTTTGCGTAATTGGTATGGTCTGGGCTCTAAATATACAATGTGGCAGATTTACACCTTCCAGCCTACTCATCATCCGAGAACTTCCTATTATTGTACCCTGACATTTGTCTGGGTTAACTGTAAGGCCAAACCTGACACACCAGTCCCCTATAGCCACTAAATCTCGATTTAAACTATCAATTGCCTCCGTGATATTATCAACACTAGCTTGACAATATATCTGCAGGTCATCAGCATACAAGTGATACGCACACTGAAGATCAGAGGTGAGAAAATTAATAAATATAGAAAACAATAGAGGAGATAATATGCCGCCCTGAGGGACCCCAGCAGCCAGGTTACACCAACGAGACGAAGTGTCATTTACACAGACTGACTGCTGGCGATTCCGAAGATAAGAGGAAAACCATTCCAGCTCATCAGATGAGATCCCAATGCAAGCTAGGATAGCCAAGAGAATGTCGTGATTGACGCTGTTGAAAGCATTGGAAAAATCTACCAGCACCAACACTGTGACCATTCCTTTTTCCATTCCGTCTCTAAAATCCCCAGTAACTTTTAGAAGGGCAGAAGTGGTGCTATGCCCTGGTCTGAAACCAGATTGAAGTGGACTCAATATGGCGTTGCGGTGAATAAATCTAGACAATTGGCGCTGCACACAAGCTTCCAACACCTTAGATAGAAAGGGAAGTATAGAAATGGGACGAAAGTGCTTAGGAAGGGAAGGGTTTGTGATTTTGGGCAGGGGACGCACGTAGGCTTTCCGCCACAGACTAGGAAATTGACGAGAATCAAGGGAGAAATTAATAATATTACAGATAGCAGGAAGTAGTTGTTCTAGGATGGTGGTAATCATGCGGCGGTTAATATTATCACAGCCAACTGCTTTCGACTTTATCGACAGAATGGTCCTTTTGATCTCATCCTCCGAGACTGGCGAAAATTTAAAAGTAGCATAATTGGGAACAGGAAAACCAGCAAGAGAGTCTACCGTTTGACTCTTGATTTGATCTGCCATAGGTTGTGAGAAAGAGAAATGACTATTCATAGCATCCAATTCAATAGTCTTGGGCAACTCCAACTGCCTAGTTTTCCCAATTCCCAGTGTGCCCAGAAATCTCCATATATCAGAAGGTGAAGAGTTATTAATGCTATCAAAGATGTGTCAGCGTTTTGAGTTGCGTATCACCTGATTACACCGATTCCTAGCAGTCTTGTATAGACCCCAGTTAATATCAGATCTATTATTTTTAAATTTAGAAAATGCCCGATCCCTACGCTTCATGGCCAGGCGAACCTCACTCGTAATCCATGGTGCTGGGGGACGCTTTAATTTAACCCTCGTAATGGGAGCATGTGTATCATATAGACCTACAACCATCTTATTAAACTCCATAACCTTTTCATCGATAGTCCCAGCTTCCGCCAACACTCCCCAATCGATCCCAGCAGCATCCTCACGTAATAAATCAATGTTAACCCGCCCAAAGCAACGCATGTGCAGAACTTTCGGTTTCAATTTCGGTGGTCTAAGAGCATAGGACAGATAAATTAAGTCATGATGAGAGAAAGCTGGAGCAAGAAGTTGTCCATGAGAGCGAACTAGAGAAGGAGAAGAGATAAGGATTAGATCGAGCAATGTATCAGGTACAGTTACATTGTGGTGTGTAGCCTGTAGAGGTAACACATGGAGACTAGCCGACTCAACAATGTGCTGCAGCTTGATAGCTCTAGAAGATTTAGGAATGAGAAGATTAGTGTTAAAATCGCCCATGATGATGTGATGCTCATAATCAGGCCCCAAGGATTCTAAGACCGATTCCAAATCAGTGAAGTAGTCAACAGTGGGAGGGCAGTAAACGACACCTAGAAGGACCTTTACCCCCTTAACCCAAACCTCAAGAAAAAGAAACTCCGCACTGGCCGAGTACTGAGGAGGGGATGAGGCTACAATCTTGTAAGGAAAATCACTTCGGAGATATATTGCCACCCCCCCTCTCTCTTTACCCTCTCTATCATTCCGTATTAAAATATAACCTGGGAGTGCATAGTATGCAGAGAGGAGTTCAGGTTTTAGAAAACTCTCTGAGATGAGAATGGCATGCAACTGAGAATTACCAAATGTTTCAAGGAGGTCACTATAGTGATGAGACACGCTTTCAGCATTTATATGACACACATTTAGGGATGTACCCAATTCCGTTTCAAAACACTTATGGAGTTGTTCACCCAATGTACTCGTTACCAAATTAAAATTATCATTCTCACTTATCGAGTCACTATCATAGGCAGAGTAAAATGACAAATTCTCATCTGATGAGTTACTCATTCAATACCTACTAAAATAAATATAAATTTATATAAGTAAAAAAAGTATAAAAATAAATAAATATTTATATAAAAATATAAATAAATAGGTACAGATAAATATAAATATTAAATTATTATAGTATACCTGTGCGACGCAAAGTTAAAGAAAACTATTCTTTATAGTTCTCTGCACCACCCACCAGTAAACACACCACTATAGTTAAAGTTGGTGCCGGCCGAACAAGATCAGGTACTGTGACAATAATAGGGAGACAACTATTTATAGCTACACTATAAGACTACGAGTCCACTGGACCAAACTCGATTACAATAAAACTATTTTAATATCGATTGCCGTGCATAGCACCTCTATGCTCATTAGTATAGTGTGTCACTACCCTAACCTAAGTGACAAGCTGTCAAGAAGTTATTTGACATTGACATCATTCATACATTTTAATAGTTGAAGTAAAATAAAATCTTGTTTAGCAGGCAACCTAGTACAAAATAAAAAAACTGTGAATTTAAACAAAACAAATCAAACTGAAAATAAACACTATGTCCAGACAAACACTTTCGTCTTGAAGAAATCGTGAAGTCTTAGGATCAAGATTAATAAGATGCTCAAAAGTTGGAATTATGTTTTGCGTGCACCCACAGTGTCTGTGCTCACACTCACTGCTTGAGCCGTTCTTGGATGCTTCTGGACTAACGTCGAGAGTTCCTCAGAAGTTGTTATTCTGTGACGACGTCCATCCGGCGTTTTAATCATCACAATTCCATCTTGCGTCCAACAGCACCGCATTCCAAAATGCAGTCTTGCCTTGATAAATACAGACTGCCGAATCTTTGTTAGGAACTCCCTAACTGATATGGGAGACCCCTTAAGTCTAGACTTTGCATTCCAGACCACAGATTTGAAGCTTCCGTCACTAAATCTTACCAGAATGGGCCTAGCATGACCAGTACCAGCAGCTCCCAGGCGATGACAGATCTTAATGGATGTCGGTGAAAAATCCTTTAAGGCCAGCTTAGTGTGTAGTATGTCCAGTATTGCAGTTTTACAGTTTTCCCTGTCCGACTCGGAGATCCCATTGAAAACTAAGACATTCCTACGCTGCCAACTATCAACTGCATCTGTGGCCCTAGCACATTCCGCAATCTGTTTACGAAGTAGCCCAAGGATATTAAATATGAGCTCACGGAATGTGCGGAACTCATCAGCAATCTTAGCCACCGTATCTTTAGCAGCACTACTGCCTTGTAGCTGGGATTGGAGCTCATCCATCTTGCGATAAAAGTTTTCTTCAAGCGTCTTCTGTGCCGTCTGTACCTCCTCAAGCTGGGACATGTTGGATGATCAGCTGTTGATGTACTCACAAGTAGTTCAGTGTAGTGTGGTGAAGTAAACCGGCAGGTGGTATTTGAACTGTTGTTATTTACTCACATTAAGTGTTACCAAAGTGAGTACTACTTTCTAATGATGTACACTGTTATATAATAGAACAAAACTTTGTAGAATTCCACAATTGATAATTTAAAATAAACTTTTCATAATAAAATATGTGTTAACTTTTTCACACCTACCGCCTTTCTATCTATTTCTATCTATATAATTATGTTTGCTGCTTTTCAATTTTTCAAACATCTCTAGATGCTTTTTCACAAACAACGTAGTTTCTAAAATATAAATACACGGTAAAGTCAAAATATTCAGTCTAATGAAAAATGGTCGACAACTTTCAGTTTGTTTTATTAGCTCGTATACATTTCTTTTGCGCTTTAAATACATATTCTACATCTGTACTATTACCCTAGAAAAGTATACCATATCTCAGAATTGACGATACATAACCATGGTATGCGGTTAGGACAGTAGATGTGTGTGATGTTTTAGAAAGCATTGAAAGAGCATATGAGTGCTGATTAATCCTCGAGCATAAACCTTCAATGTGGCTCTTCCGGTTCAGACTTTCGTCAATAGTTATACCTAAAAATCTTGTCATTTGTACTTGTTCAATATCAGTTTCATTAAATTGCACACTTATTTTGTCCAATTTATCAACTCTATTTTTAAAAGTCATAACATTAGTCTTTTAAATATCAACCATTATGTTATTTTCGGTTAACCAACTTATAGTACTGCACAAAGTGTGACATGTATCTGTATGTCAAAAAGGTACATTAGGACAATGGTAGGTAGGTACAGCAATGGCATATGTACTAATAACCCTATATGCAACGATGAAAGTAGACTAAATAATGCTGAGATGGTGTGTGACGTTCCATTTGCGTCATCCGATACATCGGAACACAGTTGAATAATACAACACCTGCAATGCTTTTACGTAACAGCATTTGAAAATCGCGAGTCCGAATGGAAAGATAGTAAAGTGAATTAGTCAGTTCGCTATTTTACAAGAAGATAGCATTACTGATCAAGTAATAAATGTTTGATTATTGTAAGTTACCACGTGATTGGCTAGAACGACGTGATTATTCTAGAAATAATAATTAAGCACGCCTTTGAATAATACATATCGGTCTATAAGTAATCGAGTGACGAAATCCCTGTGCAATGCGATAAGGCTTATGGAGCTATTACTGCAACATTCTCGCAAATCTCAATCTAACAATCAAAGATAAATGCTGTAACACTCTGCAATACTCACCAACACATTATCCATACGTTCTAGTATAATACTCTCTTTTTGTCTCGTGATAACGAGGATTTCATACATTAAGCACATTAACACAAAGATATTAAACTCGATATCTTTCTGTCGTTTTATTCCGTGTTTACATCCAGTCACAATACTACACATACACATAGGTTAGACGTCGTGAATCTGACATTGTCATTTTGACAGTGACAATGACTGATCCTGGTCAACGAAATAGTTTAGGAATAAAAAAAAAGAACATAAAAAAAAAATAGTTTTATTTAGTGTACAATAAATCTAGATTAGAGTAAATAATAGGTATATTAAATTAGTAAACAGATTTGGAACTAATGATAATTTATATATAGTTTACGAGCGGATCAATTTCGGAGTGGTCACACCAGAATTCACGTTCCGCGTAACGTAGAACATTATGTCAAATAGTGGATAAAATATTCGCTTAAGAGGATAGGATGCTTAATGTACAGGATAGTTTTAGCTTCAGTTAATGACATGGCGTTAATGCGATAAAGCCCTAATCGTGTATGGCGTATGAGAAGTGGAGGAATAAAAGTCACGAACGGAACGTGAGGGATGAGTGAAATGAAACGGACCGTAGATGTAACTGACCAAGCGGGTTTGGCTTGGTGGGAAGGGGAAGAGACGAAAAGCAAAGATGGAGGCAGTCGGCATTTTTTTCTCTCGAGCGAGAAGACCCGTAAGGTGTCTCTTCAAGAGCAATTCGTACCATCACAGGACCCGCAAAAAAAAGGTATTTATAAGCTAGATAGACCTTGTAATAATCGCGGTCTGTGAAGTGCGTGCTGATTGCTAATGACGCGTAACTTTTGTTGTAGCGGGTCTTTGGAGTACCTACCTATTATTGCTGGGAATACCTGCCCGTCCCTTGGCGGACTCCCAACACGGAGGAATTCTTCCCCGTGAACCCATCAGCGTGGGACGCGTGATCCACAGACGGGACTGCGCGCCGCTGACGAGCCCGGCTTTGTAGCGGTAACCGGTTCTCGCACCGGCATTTTTTATTCTCTTTTTTACGCCACGTGCATTTCTTTTTCACTACTTGGCACCAAGGAGGGCCACCAGGATTCTTCTTATACATCCATACGCGAGGTTGATTACTGCATCTCGTTGGTTAGCGGTGCCTACGCGATAGTCCACCGACAGTTTAACAACGTAGTTCACCTTCAGGAGGCTGCATAACGATCCGAGAATGTAACTAGATTTATTTAGCCTTTAAATCATAGATTATAATAATGTTAACCAGAATGGATCCATCTCTAGGTCGCTAGATTAAAGTATATTTTGTTAGCCACGTCACAAGGTGATGTTTAGTTAATTGTGTCAAATGAAATAATTTCATCGCATCGGCGCAAGAGCCGGCCAGGTCAATAGATCTGATATAAGTTTATAGCAAGTAAGTAAAGTGTGTGTAGATATAAGTATTCTAACTGGAGTAATACTGGTACATCCTGCCATATATATATAGGCTAAGTAGTGCGTTTGATATACCACAAGGCCTGTGGTTTTTGTATTGTAGACCATTAAACGTGGTGAAAATAATATACACTGGTTTTTCTTTCACGAACTCACTGCAACAGGGGTTTACTAGCAAGACAACACGGCCCTTAACCTAAAAGGTCCACTGTATCTCCGGCTGCTGTTATCCAGGTAATCTTCTTTTACAAATCAAACTATTGTAACACGGGACTTGGGAAGTCCACACCGACACCCTTAACGCCCGTTACGTTACATGGCGCCCGAACTTTATTTTATTGTGATTACCTATTAAAGTGCTGCATGTACAGCGCCTGAATTCAATTGAAATTAGTTGGTAACCATTGTTGCAATTGAGCTTCGGGGGGGAATTTCCTTTGTGTTTATCTTTTGAGGGATACAATTTTTATTGTTGTATCTAGGCTTGAAAGCAGTAGCTTTACTTTAAGAAAATTAATAGTTCATACTTCACCGTTCCCTCAGGAATATGTCAAAATTTTAAATATTGACATATTGATGGTTTATAGATATTGAATCTGGTCACTCACCCTATTAAGAATTCATATCCGTGAAGACCAGACCACAAAATGTGTAAATTTTGACTTTTTTATGCAAATTTAAGTTTTTTTTCTTTAACAAAAGTTTCATCCAGAACTAACAACATTTTTTAAATATTGACATCTGGATGGTTTAAGTGTTTAATATAATTGCTTACACTGCTTAGAGTTAATAACGGTAGGAAACCAAACCAAAATATGTGCAAGTTTTGTTTTTGTGAACAAATTTGTGTTTTATGAGTTGTCGTTCTCATCCCGGCAAAAATCAACTTTTTAAGTATCAACATATTGGTGATTTTTAAACTTCTATCTGATTCGGTGCACCATTCTGCATTGATAAACACTAGGACCAGATAACGTCTTGTGTCAATTTTCGGTTTTGTGAGCAAATTTGAGTTTTTTTGTCTTATCGTTCTCCCGACAAAAATCAACTTTTTAAATATCAACATATTGGTTGTTTTTATAGTTTTATCTGATCTTGTACACCCTTTAGAGCTTAAATACACAAGGATCAGGACTAAATAGTTGCAGGTTTTGTTTTTATTAACAAAATTGAATTTTTTCATAGTAATTTTTACGAACATACTTTTGAAACATAACTTTGTTGTTATTGTGTCTGTGGCATTGCTACAGTGATTATACCATTACTACTACTACTACTAGAGCATTTTAGGCTAAATACAAACTAGATATTAAGAACTTATTTATAAAAAATGTCAAAAACTCCAGATACTGATGCAAGTGAATTTGCTTCACCGGTGCATAGTCGGAACGTTATGCAGGTAACTTCTAGCCCGTATACACGACCTTTAGAGGTACACATACCTATGGATACCGTAAATACACGTCCCCGAGTCAACGTGAACCGGACTTCATCTTTGGCTCCCGAAACGTTTACGACATCCATAGTCTCTAATACGACCACCCATTATGCTGCCTCTCACAGCAACACACAAGAGACATACGTGGCACAAGAACCGATAGCACACGCACATAAGACATTCCCCATTAAAACTAGCGAAATTTTTGACAACATGAACCAAGGTAATGGTATAACACAAGTAGTTGCACCGCCCCCCAGTGCGCATGTGTACTACAAATCATTGAATTTAGCTTCCCTTAAACTCAAGTATAACGGAGAGTCAGATATTGACGACTTCCTCCTTAGGGTTAATGAAACACGTATCGCACGACAGATTGACGATACAACATTAGTAAGAGGTTTTTCAGAACTGTTATCTGACACCGCACTCAAGTTTCATAGAACAATCCAACATAAAATTAACTCTTGGTTTGATATTTGCGTTGAATTTCGAAAATTCTTTCAATCAAAGGATTACAACTACAACATAGAGAGACAAATTCGTGAAGAAAAGCAGAAGCTAGGTCAGTCTGTATCATTCTTTATTTTAGATATCCAGGATTTAAACAATAGACTAACATATCCTATTACAAGCGACAACCTACTTGAAATTATAAAACACAATTTGCTACCTACATACGCCCAACTATTAGCCATCAATGATATTACTACCTTTGACCAATTGGTCAACGTGTCCAAGAATTATGAGGCTTATTCTGGTGTTTTATGTCAATCTAAACCGGTTGGCAAGCGCGAACTCAATGCAGTCAGCGTCGGCAAATTACCTGACAGGCGCGGCTCACCTATTACTTGCCTTAAATGTAAAAAAGTCGGCCATAGTTATAAGGTGTGTAGGTCAATACCAGGCATAATATGTTTCAAGTGCGGTGCTAAGAGGGTGACGATTAGGAACTGCACCCAATGTAACACAGGCTTGCGCTCGCAGTCTACTACACAGACACTTAATAAAAAAAACTGATGGGGCCCCCGAGCAAGTCGTTACACGGGATACACACCGTACTTCTTAGCCACCGGTCGTGAAATAGTCACTGACGGTCAATTCCATTCAATTCTTAGGGATTTACCAACATCAGCTGATGATCTGACCATAGGCGATAGAAGCGCAGCGGCATCATCGTTGTTGGAATTGGAAAAAATTTTTGACAAGGTAGTAGATGCATTAACTCAGGCGTACCAGAAAAATTCACAACATTATAACCTAAGACGACGACACTTCACAGCGAAAATAGGCGATGTGGTCTGGCGAAGGAACTTCGTACAATCTAACGCAGCGAAGTATTTCTCCGCCAAGCTGGCGCCGAAATTTGTGAAGTGCACGGTTGAAAGGAGGTTGTCAGATGTAGTGTATGAGCTACGCGAGTTATCGTCAGGATCTGTTGGTAAATTTCATGTAAAGGACATCTTGCGTGTAGATTAAATTATTTACACACCCTGTCCGATATTGTTGCTTGTCTAGTGGTATTTACTCCGAACCCAAGATTTTTTTTTGATCGTAGGGCTAGGCAAGCATTTATCGAAACTAATGTATGCAATTAATAATTGCTTTGCCGTTTGTGTTTTTACATTGTGTTCTTATTCTTACAGTTAATGTTTATATGATATGATACTTAACAACGCATGAGCAAAAAAGTTGTTTTTCTTGACAGTCAAATGATTGACCGACAGTACGATTGGCCAAAGTATGAAAAACTCTTACAGAATATAAGACTGATGAATGACAGCATGTAAATAATTATGGAATGATAGGAGCAAATAAGAAAGGGAAGGATAAGTGCATGACTGAATGATAGGTGGAAAATAAGCTTTAAATATTATTATATGTATTATTATAATTATTATTAATATGGAAAGGATGACGAATGAATGTACATAGATAAATATGAAATACTGTGTGAGGTATGGAAGAGTGAAGTACGCGTTTTGAAAGGAATACCTATCCAGCTGTGATCATTCTAAAGGGCAGTCAGAAGAATAACTATTGCTAGCAGCGTTCTGAAGTTTTATTCTTTTATTTCTCGGTATTTTTTTAATCCTTTTTGGAGTCGGTTAAGTAACCACTTTTTCCCGGTTACCCCGGCTGTTTCTTTCGGTAAACCTGTCGGTTTACCTCTTTTCCCGAGAAAGGGGGTATTGTAACACTCTGCAATACTCACCAACACATTATCCATACGTTCTAGTATAATACTCTCTTTTTGTCTCGTGATAACGAGGATTTCATACATTAAGCACATTAACACAAAGATATTAAACTCGATATCTTTCTGTCGTTTTATTCCGTGTTTACATCCAGTCACAATACTACACATACACATAGGTTAGACGTCGTGAATCTGACATTGTCATTTTGACAGTGACAATGACTGATCCTTGTCAACGAAATAGTTTAGGAATAAAAAAAAAGAACATAAAAAAAAAATAGTTTTATTTAGTGTACAATAAATCTAGATTAGAGTAAATAATAGGTATATTAAATTAGTAAACAGATTTGGAACTAATGATAATTTATATATAGTTTACGAGCGGATCAATTTCGGAGTGGTCACACCAGAATTCACGTTCCGCGTAACGTAGAACATTATGTCAAATAGTGGATAAAATATTCGCTTAAGAGGATAGGATGCTTAATGTACAGGATAGTTTTAGCTTCAGTTAATGACATGGCGTTAATGCGATAAAGCCCTAATCGTGTATGGCGTATGAAAAGTGGAGGAATAAAAGTCACGAACGGAACGTGAGGGATGAGTGAAATGAAACGGACCGTAGATGTAACTGACCAAGCGGGTTTGGCTTGGTGGGAAGGGGAAGAGACGAAAAGCAAAGATGGAGGCAGTCGGCATTTTTTTCTCTCGAGCGAGAAGACCCGTAAGGTGTCTCTTCAAGAGCAATTCGTACCATCACAGGACCCGCAAAAAAAAGGTATTTATAAGCTAGATAGACCTTGTAATAATCGCGGTCTGTGAAGTGCGTGCTGATTGCTAATGACGCGTAACTTTTGTTGTAGCGGGTCTTTGGAGTACCTACCTATTATTGCTGGGAATACCTGCCCGTCCCTTGGCGGACTCCCAACACGGAGGAATTCTTCCCCGTGAACCCATCAGCGTGGGACGCGTGATCCACAGACGGGACTGCGCGCCGCTGACGAGCCCGGCTTTGTAGCGGTAACCGGTTCTCGCACCGGCATTTTTTATTCTCTTTTTTACGCCACGTGCATTTCTTTTTCACTACTTGGCACCAAGGAGGGCCACCAGGATTCTTCTTATACATCCATACGCGAGGTTGATTACTGCATCTCGTTGGTTAGCGGTGCCTACGCGATAGTCCACCGACAGTTTAACAACGTAGTTCACCTTCAGGAGGCTGCATAACGATCCGAGAATGTAACTAGATTTATTTAGCCTTTAAATCATAGATTATAATAATGTTAACCAGAATGGATCCATCTCTAGGTCGCTAGATTAAAGTATATTTTGTTAGCCACGTCACAAGGTGATGTTTAGTTAATTGTGTCAAATGAAATAATTTCATCGCATCGGCGCAAGAGCCGGCCAGGTCAATAGATCTGATATAAGTTTATAGCAAGTAAGTAAAGTGTGTGTAGATATAAGTATTCTAACTGGAGTAATACTGGTACATCCTGCCATATATATATAGGCTAAGTAGTGCGTTTGATATACCACAAGGCCTGTGGTTTTTGTATTGTAGACCATTAAACGTGGTGAAAATAATATACACTGGTTTTTCTTTCACGAACTCACTGCAACAGGGGTTTACTAGCAAGACAACACGGCCCTTAACCTAAAAGGTCCACTGTATCTCCGGCTGCTGTTATCCAGGTAATCTTCTTTTACAAATCAAACTATTGTAACACGGGACTTGGGAAGTCCACACCGACACCCTTAACGCCCGTTACGTTACAATGCATCGCTCTACTGCACTGATCGTGGTAATAATACAGATCAGTGCTCTACTGCCATAAATGAATTGTCTGTTCCGTCCTTAAATATTTTAGTTACTACAACTCCTTTTGAGAATGACAACATAGATTGACATTTATGTCTCTTACATAATATTGTATTCTCTTTGTTGATGTCAAACAAATATTAGATCGAGGACTTCTCAAAGATTTGGTGTAAAAATAGATCCAGAAACGACACTATTTTAATAACACTAATAGGTAGGCATAACCAGCACAAATCAAACACGCCTTTCGACGATCACTGCATTACTCCTATTAAAGAAACTTGAACGTTGAAAGAAGATAGGTATTGTTTTGGACACAACTTTTCGCGCCTGAAATACCTACCGAAGAAAAGATATAAGTTATTCAACCAATCTAGATTATTGTTCCTAATAATAAGACTATAAGAGTGAAATAAAAGCCTTAGTCCATGACGTGTATACTGACTCGACAGCATAGCTTCAGCAGTTACTGAAAAATCAACAGAAAAGTAACATAATTTAGTATTATAAAGATCCAATCCAAAGAATTGCTAACTGCAACCTACTATCTTTTTATAATTGTGAATAAATCCCGATAAATCGATAAAATCCGTAACATATTTTTTGGTATAAATCAAGATCCGATTCCAAGAATTACTACTACCTACTCTACTGACAAAATACTACGACAAAAATATTTCAACCTACTAACTTTCTACAATCTTGTACAAGATCTCTAAGCGGCAGGCTGTACTGTAGTAGCTACAAACAATTGTTCAAACGAATGTTGTTATTAATAAGCTCATTTAGTTGTTAATGAGTGACGCAATTTCACGGTAACATCCAATCTGTTTAGCTGAAGTCAGTTAGAGACGCATGCGCGGCGCGAACGTGCGTATCAAACTCACCCGTGCGCTACAATAGCACGGCGCGCGCGCATTGTAAAACCCTCATATTTTCTATACTTTTCATACTAAGTCACACCTAAAGTGATAAAAAACATACTCACTAGTAAAACACGATAATTTTCACGCCATACCTTCAAAATAATCAATATCTATGATATCACGATCTAGATAATCAGTGCAGCAATGGAGCAAAAAGAGTCCTTTGCTTTCTTCGACATCAATGTTGGTGATAAGGCCAAGAAGAATGGAAACTCACAAGAAGATAAAGATACCAGTGATATTATAAATAGGACAACTTTCACAAATGTTATAAAAATTCGTAAGTTCGTGATTACGCTAATCTTTATAACGTACTAATATTAGATGATAATCTTTGTCTTATCTGCATACAACTTAAATATATAGGCTCTTTTACTTATCCAAGATCCTGAAAATACATCGAATTTTAATATCAGATAGGCATACTAAGACTAATGCCTACTCTTCATTCTATTCAATAATTTCTCGGTGCATTGTTTAAATATTTTTTATACAAACGTGCAATTGTATTTCTCTTTGCGACATTAGTCCAGTCATTATATACATTTGGAAATGCAAATGAACCGAGAAAGCCAAATTTTGGATATTACGTGTGGAGGGGCTAGAAAAGCTTAAGTTCAAATTGTCGACCAAAATAACCTGGTGGGTTTTCCGCTATCTCGAAAAAAGGGTTATATTCAGTTTTTTCATCATAATTCGGTTCCCCGTTGAGATACGAAAATTTTATTGAAACGTTTTTTGTTGCTCTTTGTACGATCTACAATTAAAGTCTACACATTTTTCACGTATTGATCACCGTTATCGAAATATCGATCCAAAAAGCCGCAATTTGGGGAGAAAAAATTGTTTTTAGCTATTTCCTTCTTTCTCGTGAAATATATCGAAAAATGTCCATTAAGAAAATTGTTGAGCGTGTTCAGACCTACAAATTCGTTTTTTTATTTTATATTTTTGACAAGAATTATGACCTCTATGGCGCCACAAAGTCGGCCCCAGCGCGTCTCGAGTCTTTTGAAGCGAGCGTACACGTGTTTGAAAATTTTGTTAAATGGGTGTTCGTTTCATTTGCAAAAACCCTCTGATTGACGATATTTATGTGGCTAAAAAGAGAGCTGTTCAGACTCTTTTAGCGGCGAGCGTGAAAAGAGGACGTGTGGAGCATCAACAGATGTTACAAAATATTTACTCAGTGAGTGTTCATAGTTCGTGCTACAAAAAATATGGAAACCAACCGCTAGCGTCAATTGCTTCTCGACGAAACGAGTCTCCATCGCAAGAACCTGAACCCGAAGAACAACAGAAGGTCATTCCCACTTTTGATTTTATTATAATAAAGGAAAGTGTGGGGCTGCTTGTGGGTGCAGGAAAGCAGGAATTAGTTGCTCCGTTATTTGCCTGCACTGTTTTTTTTTTTTATGTGAGGGAAAATCCTCGTAGGATGCTATTTCCTTCTTTTACGACTCTTACCGACTAAAAAACCTCACGTAACGCCCAACAGCCTATGGTTGAGAGCCCCGGGTAAGCCCTCAGGAAGGACGTCCCGTGACTCCCAACAGACCTACGGCCGCCAATGCGGCCTCGCCCAGGGGGTGGTTCGGGTGCAATCCCGCGTCTATGGGGGGTTTCGGGTGTGACCCCGCTTCTAAGGGGGGGCGTGCGTGAGTTGCTCACGTCACGCTGCCGTCATGGGCCTGCTTCTGTAAGGACGGAGAGCGGCCCTCTCACCGTCCTCAGACCCCCGGTCATGGAGGCCGATAGTCCTCGGCGAAGACACGTCGGCGGCGCCCAGGGCGCCGATTGTGGAACTCGGGTGGGAGAGTTCTCTCCCGCACCCGGCCCGCCGCCTCCTTCGCGAGCATGACCTGCTCGCAGAAAGAGGCGGCGCAGTCCCACTTACTCCCGCTGGAGAGCATGGCTCGCACCATGGCCTCGAGCGAGAGAGTGTCCACGCCCAGACCCACTACGAGGACCTGGCGCTGTTGTGCCCACGCCGTGCACTCCACCAGCGTGTGGAGCGCTGTGTCATCGCTGCGGTCCTCGCAGTGCTGACACTCGGCCGTGGTTTCCCGGTGTTTTCGCCACAGATACCTACCGAAGCTACCGTGCCCGGCAAGCATCTGTGTCAACCGGTAGGAGAGAGCACCGTGTCTTCTCTCCAGCCACTCGTCCATGACCGGTCGCGGCCGTCACCGCGATTGTTTGCCTGCACTGTAGTGAACAGACATGCAACAATGTCGAGATTTTATTCAACGACGATCACGATGATGATGATTATGTATTTTCAACCGTCCCAGCATCATTTACTGCGATTCAAGAGTTTTCACGACTCGAAGAGTCTACCGAGGAAGAACTTCTACAGCCAGGACCATCGAAACGGCGAAAAGCATGTGAAAAAAAATACCACCTGTAATTATTGTTTTTTGCTGCATAAAAATTATTTGATCAATAATTTTCATGTGTTTGATTTATAATTTGGCTGGTTTATTAATTTATTTTGTATTGCAATAATTGCTTGAACAACCATTCATCCATTTTGACGTATGGATACAACCGTGCGAGCGGCTAAATCAAAACCGGGCACAGTCTTACTGACTTTGCGCCGCGCTAGAGGTCGTAATTCTTATCGAAAATAAAAAATAAAAAAACGAATTTGTAGGTCTGAACACACTCACCAATTTTCATAATGGGCATTTTTCGATATCCTTCATGAGAAAGAATGAAATAGCTAAAAACAATTTTTTCTCCCCAAATTTATGGCTTTTTGGATCGATATTTTGATAACGGTGATCGATACGTGAAAAATGTGTAGACCTTAATTGTAGATCGTACAAAGAGCAACAAAAAACTTTTATTAAAATTTTCGTATCTCAACGGGGAACCGAATTATGATGAAAAAACTGAATATAACCCTATTTTCAAGATGGCGGAAAACCCACCAGGTTATTTTGGTCGACAATTTGAACTTAAGCTTTTCTAGCCCCTCCCCACGTAATATCCAAAATTTGGCTTTCTCGGTTCATTTGCATTTCTAACCCGATTTTTTCGACGTAATGACTGGACTACATCAATAACAATGCGGTTGATTTTTGCTGATATTTACACATAACATACTCATACAAGAAATATGGTTCGTACGAAGCTGCCTTTTGTCTTAAAGAAAGATCGTGGGAAGCATCTGATTGCTTACGGTATCATCTGCCTACAAACCAGTGTATACCTGTATCTACTACAATTCGAAGATTTCCTTTCTTCATTTATTACGTAGTCTTAAATATCATGTCCTATAGGCCATTTTTTTTTATTTTTCTCAGATCGTAATACAATGACGATCCCATCTTACCCCCAGCCATGCCCCTGGTGGTAGGCTGGGACCTAATCACACATCACAAAATATCATTTTCTATGGCTTATCTCATATCATAATATTGATCTTGTTCAAATTTAGATCAATTGGTGACACGCTTTTCATAGCTCAGTACGTAATCGTAAAGAATAAAAGTGTGTGTATCCATTGGAGTTAAGTGTGGAGCACGTTTGTCGCTTCCGCTAGTCGTCCTCAATATCAGGTGCGCACGCGCCGTCGTCCCTGGACAGTGAGCGCCGAGGGAACCAGTCGTGTTCCAGTCTGATGCGCGCGGTGCATGGCCCTGCTTGGTATCAACTAAACAGCCTCACTGTACTCATAGAGAATAATAAACCACCTACTTTTTAATGAGTTAATGTTAATCACACAACTTCCGACGTGTCCTTATGAGCTTGTTATACATTGGTCAGCGTTATTATTTAATGTCGATCTAATGTCCGTTCCCTACGTACTATCGTATCTTGCTATGTTTTTGGCTACATGTCGAAAAATGTTGCTATATATTACAACATACATTTTAATATCACTTGACTGAAATATAGTTTTTATGCTAGCATAACGGTAAAACATGAGACTAGTTATATCACTCGAATATGACCACCACTGACAGTGAGTTCAATTTCGACTTTGGACGAAATTATTTACTTCCACCACAAAAGATTTGACGTGATACCGCGAACGGTAACTTCAAACGAGTGTTGTCTGTCGCTGACCTGACAAAACACCATAACTTGGCGACTATTTTCTGTGGTGTCACTCAAAGTAAATATCAAAAGCAGGTTTGGTATTGTGTATTGTAACCATTTTGTATTTCCTTTTGTCAACAGAACGCGAACGCGGTGAACGCGACTACATTGGTTTCGCAACACTCCCGGAACAAGTACACAGAAAATCTGTGAAAAGAGGATTTGATTTCACATTGATGGTCGTCGGTGAATCAGGACTAGGGAAATCAACTCTTATCAACAGTCTATTTTTAGGAGATCTATATAAAAACAGAAAAATACCAGATGTCGAAGGTAAGTACCGGGATAATATAAACAAACCGTTTATATTTGACGAAAAGAGCATCCGGATAAACTTTTTCGATTTGTTCGCAGACAGAATAGAAAAGACTACTACAATTAAAAAGAAAACTATGGAAATAGAAGAACGCGGTGTGAAATTACGTTTGACAATAGTAGACACGCCTGGGTTTGGGGATTCTATCAACTGCGAAGATTCGTGGAGAGTATGTTCAGCGTATATAGATGAACAATTCAGGCAGTATTTCACTGATGAAAGTGGATTAAATAGACGTCACATGCAAGACAATCGAGTGCACTGCTGTCTCTACTTCGTGCCGCCATGGGCCCATAGGTACTATAAAAACATGTTTTCCAACTCGACTGTCTTTTTCAATGCAACTTTCTCTTTTGTTCTTTCTATTTTCGAAGTTATTGTGCTGTCAAATAAAAACAAGATTACCTAACGCGTTGATCAGTAGGTGTAATGAACCGAATAATTTGAAGCCGAGCTATTTTGTTAAGATGTTTTTATACACGGATCGATTCAATGCTTTCATTCGGATAAAATGTGTCAAATTGACCTATTACATGGATTATTCAACGGTTGAAATATTTCCCGTATTTAGATACGTGTTCAGAGGAGTGTGTTGTTTTTTATTAGGGCAATTTATGGTCAGGGCCGTTGTGATAGAGCACCGTTGCGGAAGCGAAGCGCACGTGTCGTACATGTAACTGGAACACAGATAACACATTAAAAGAGAGATACATTCAAGCATTAAAGAAGTATTTTTGTATATAGGTTAGTTTGATTGCTACAAAATTAATTTTGTATTTTTGTCTACTTCTTTTTCATATTCATATTTTTATAAGTAATGTCTTGCTAATAAATCCTCTGGTACCTACCTATCTAAAAATTATGCTCTGAAAATTTAAAGTCCGTTTTCGTCTTCATTCATTGAACTCAAATGAATAAAGAAAAACAGAAATATATTATTTTTTAAAGAATTTGCAGCGTTGAAAAATCGAGATTTCTTCTCGATTATTCACATATTTAGATAATCGACCAAGTGAGAGTCGGTCTGTCGCACGATGTTATTTATGATCACATAATGTTTATTGCCATTACACCAGTACGCATAATTATTAAGATCTAGCAAAAACATTGATCAAATCACGTTACATTTCATTATATTGACATTATTTTCTTCTGCTTCTTCTATTAATTGAATGGCCCTCCGTTTATCAACGATTCCGCCTATCTCTAGTAGGGAAATAGATACAAATAAAATCAGTAAAAAAGTGGCGATGCGCCAGTCTCAAGTTCTAACATTATTATATTGTGTCGGTTTTGAAATTGAAGCTAAAGGTCATACTAGATAATACTGTTAAGACGCGAAAAATTCTAAATCTATGGATATGACAACATTCTAACACTCAGAGTGTTAGAATATTGTCATATCAGTAAAAAAACTTCTAAGCAGATGTTATCACAAATTATCTAGTGTACTAGAATATGACCGCTAAGCTTAAGTCAGTAAAAGTGGGCGTAGTTGCTACGGAACCCTAAAAAAAACTACAACGTGCGACAACCGTAAAACTTAAACTATGATGAAGTTTGTAAAAGAAAAAAATTCTGTAATCTAAATTTCAATTAATATAAGATTTAACTAAAAGAATAATACCTCAAAATATAGATTTATAAGTAAACACCAAAATAGGAATTAGATTTTACATCGCTAGAACTCTGGTTTTGCAACCATCCGTGTCATTATAGGTTACGTTGACCACTTTGTGTCCATGTAGGGCCGTATGGCTGTTTGTCACTTTAAAATCATAAAACTGCATTGTGCAGTTATTGATTGAGCATTTCTTAGCACCCATAACGTCAGTATTATGAGATGACTACAACATTCCAAGCATTTTATGATGATATCAGCAAACATTCCAGTCAGTTTTATTACTAGTAATACACTATTCTTAATAATAGTCAGATTCATGATAATGGCCTAGAAAATCGCTATTCATAAATCGATAATACCTGACTGTCTATTCATTTGTGTAAACAATATTTGTTGTAATATGGCTTAGCTAGTGTATAGAAATTGTATTCTATCTACGAAGCAAATAAATATAAATATATACTTATGCTCATATACTACGTGATTTTTGCTTGTTGTATAACTGCATGATAAGTGCAAAATCCTTCGCTGTTAAACTCGGTAAATAAATAAATTTTAATTAGGTTTTAATTATATTTTTTCATTTAATTTTTAAAACAAAACTAAAATAAAAAAAGTACAGAGTGCAATAACCCTAATGATGGAATAGGTAAAATTTAATTTTTCTCTCGAATTGGTACCTATTGCCGTTAACTTAATTAAAACTACTTTTAAAATGTAAAAAATAACGTACAGAATTTTAAATTGTAGGTAGGTATATGGTAGGTATTCACGAACATTTCTAACACAGCATCACCTCGGTCACCTAACCCCAAAGTAAGCTAGGATTAGTCTGCTCGTGTTACTTTTTTGTAATACATAGGTAATTATGTATATATAATAAAAGACCCAAAATAAATGATAAAATTTGATACTGACTATTTTTCCGTAGCTGTAGTATCCTCAACTCTTTCTGAAAATTTCAGTTTACGTCAAGTGGACCTGGAAATGATGAAACGGCTCCACCGCAAAGTGAATATCGTTGTGGTGATAGCCAAAGCAGACACCCTCACAGCAGCGGAGGTGAAGCGACTCAAGACACGCATACTCAACGACTTAGAAGAAAATCAAATACAAGTACGTATCGGGAGGCTCCTTTTAAGTGTATATGTAAATAAATTTAAAAAAAACTCTACTTCAAGCCTTTGACAACAATTTAAATACAGAAATACAATATTTTACTTTGTTGAATGTTAGAGAAGAAACGTCACGATTTATTGCTCCAACAAGTTAAGTTCCATCCAATTTTATCTTTAAGTGTGAAGCAGCGAAGTTTTCCTGTACTCGTTTCGCACATGAACTTTATCCCGGGGTAGTACCTATTTGCAGTAAATCTACCTCCATTTGTAGTAGTAACCATAACCGATAGATCTATCAACGCATAGATCAAGCAGTTGAACTGGATTGGCTCAAAGGCTGATATGGATTTTGAAATTGTGACAGAGGATTCCACCAGATTTTTTTATTTAATCTTGCCTAAACTTCCTAAGTCATTCAGACAGTTTAAGACGCTACTAACTTCTTTAGAAAATTTTCAAGAACACAATTCTTCCCAGGTTTATCAGTTCCCGGAATGTGACAGCGATGAAGATGAGGAGTTCAAACAACAAGATCGTGAGCTAAAAGCGGCTGCTCCATTCGCC
Source organism: Miltochrista miniata (assembly GCA_933228765.1). NCBI lineage: Eukaryota > Metazoa > Arthropoda > Insecta > Lepidoptera > Erebidae > Miltochrista > Miltochrista miniata. The sequence goes on along the minus strand of OW121757.1, from coordinate 14,800,799 downwards.
GTGGTGGCTTCCGACGTAGTGCTAGAAATAGGTGGCAAGAGAGTGCGTGGCCGACAATATCCTTGGGGAATCGTGGATGGTAAGTTTACTGGGACCGTTCCGTGGCATTTTATAAGCAGATTTTAAAGCTAGCTAGGAAGCAATGACACTTTATCAAGATCTAGACCTGAGCCAGCCTCACCTACAAGTGGAGCACTTGGTGATTACCAGTCACGACAAAGAAGGGAAAACTCAGTACAATACCAGCTTCCAACACTTCTGGCCAGTGTGATAGTAAGGCCAATCAACTTCTTCAAATGAAATTGGAATACGCAGGTCTATATCCAATATGTAGTGGACTATGATAGACGAAATTGATTGTAAAGATTTCAGCTAAAACTTCGTCTTCATTGAAATTATAAAAACCATGGTGTGTCGTATGTAATTCTGCAACATTTTGAAAACGAATAAAATTCCTAAACAAAACATTTTCACATTTCAACAAATAAGTATCGCGTAATATTCTAGTATAGGTCAAGTATCTAGTTCAATAATTTCGATTACTCTGTAGTGACGATATCTTAAATTAACTCCCACATGACACAATTTACTATTTTACGACTAGTTGGTTGCTACAGCATCTTCTCAAATGTTTGACAAAACATTGGCACTAAAATAGCTCGCGGCCCCAAACTAATCTGACCACATCACATGCCATTGTTTACCAATTGAACGTATTCAGTAGCAAAACATAATCACATAATAGGTACCTACATAGGTACTTCTATATCCGACGCGGTGGAATAATAGGTAGATTGTTTGATAAGGTGGATTCACCGAATGACGTAATAGTGACGGATGTGCTCATCTAATCGAGTACTCGAATGTCTACTAGGCCGTGTAGGACTGTCGTACACATTAGGTCATTAGAGTACTTAGTCCACAATTCATAGAAAATATAGCTATTCAGAATGTTAAGTGTTTATGAGTGTGAATGTCTACGACCTGCTTATGTAGGTACCTACCTTTCCTGGAACATACTTTCGAGGGCTTATCCCCGTGGCTTCCAGCGGTAGGCATTAATAGGGAACCGTGTGGTTTTAGTCGGCTAGATTTTGGCATAGATCCATGTAGGAAACTTATGAATCTTCTAACCACTAACACATAGTTTTCGTCGAATTAGAGTAATCACTCAAAGACCTATTGATACACCAATTTACGCCACAACATACAATGGTATACCGTACCTGGTTAGTAATACCACAGATAACATTATATTGTGGGATCCGTAACAGTAAAATACATAGCATTAAACAAAAATAAATACTTAGGTCATATCTTTCGAGAACATCTACCAATGGCCGCCTTACGAAATAGGGCAACACTTCTAAAGACCTAAAACTTTGTACACAGTGGAGAATCCTCGCCACTCCGACTTCACCAAACTCCGAACGATGCTAATATCGACGCACATGCAAGATCTAAAAGACGTGACCCAAGACGTGCACTACGAGAACTTCAGAGCGCAGTGCATCTCACAGATATCTCAACACGCCATGCGGGAGAGAGGGTAAGGACTTTATTTTCATTATTCATATCATACCTAGTGGTGTCTGCTCATAAAAACCTACTACATCGTTCAGGTCAAGCAGATGTATTGTTTGCCCATGGAGATTTCTTTTTTGACCACTAAGCTGGCAGCGAACAAGCAAACGACACACCTGATCAATTAATGGTTGTCGTAGTTTACGGATGTTTGTAACATCAGCACCAATCACTTATTATAATATGTACAAACGTGACATTCATAAAATAATCTTCTAAATAAATTGTTTTATTTACGAGATTTGTCATTATAATTCATGCCATTAAAACAGTTCTGTGAAATCTGGCACGGACACGTAAATCAGAATATTTTCTTATATCTGTGGGCACGGAGATAGAAAAGCACTTGAGGAAGGCCATTGGCTACTTTTGATCCCTGAAATGTGTTCCTATGAGAAACCAGGGAATCCTGAATAAATTGTGGAATAGGACTATATGCCGCTTGTTGCCCAGGATTATACAAGTTCCTATGTGCAACAGAACATGTAATAAAATACAACAAAGATACAAAGTACTTTGTAACACAATACTTTGTAAGCAGTCTATTTAACTTTGTAACGATAGGAAACATTGTTCTACTTACAACACTGAACATTAATAGTGTTCTTACTGACCCCGCTAACAAAGCTAAATTGCTCGCGCTAAATAAAAGGGGTTCACCCCAATAGCTCACGAGTTGAATTCTGATCTCCCGACCTTATAATCGTTAAATTCTATCTACTGTACAATATCTCTTAAGTGAAATCGATACGGGTTGCGAGAGATATTCACTGGCACTGCATTAATATCAATAAATGAGTGAGTTATCCCATAATTTTGTTAATATAGATTTGAATTAAGCTGACGTTTGAATCTGTAATTTTAGAAGAATTTATTTATTCTTACGGTTGTTATTACTGAGAGATAAGCAATACTGTGAGTATTGCTTATCTCCTTAGCGTCATCCCCTGGGACATTCTTCCGAGGTCCGAGGGCGTACTCGGGACTATACAAAATGTACTCTGTACCATACATCTGTACCATAGGCGGATGAAAAGTACCGTGTGATTTTAGTCGGCAGGAGTCTGGCATACCATCAATGAGGATGGGATGCGGGGTCCTACTAACATCTTAAGGACCCCAATGGGTCGGATCCTCCTTGTGGTGCATCCTGGGCAACGGAGTAGCGACCACTCCCCTTCCTCTGTGGGGGAGTTGTGCTACTCTGGCTAATTCCGGCCGAGGCGGGAGTAACCCACCTGTGGGTTGCTCGGTGGTGAGTGTTGCTGCCGGCCGTGCCGTTATTCACGGCCGGCAGCAGCAATACTGGGTCGCCGTCGCTTCGTCACCTTGCTGGCGAGACGATGGCGGCAAAGTGGGAGAGGCACTGCGTGGGGGGCGGGAGTTTGGGTAAATGCTCCCGCCCTGCCGTGCAGTTCGGGTTGCCGGTCGTGAATAACGGCGCGACCGGCGGCAACAGTGCTGGGCCGCTGTCATCTCGCCAGTTGGCGAGGTGATGGCGGAAAAGCGGGAGGTGCACTGTGCGGGAGAGCGGGAGTAACGGATAATGCTCCCGCTCTGCCGTGCAGTTCGGGGGCGCCGCGGTGAGGAGTCACTGCGCGTCCTCGATTGTTTCTTGACCGTGGGCGTAAGGTCGGGGGACCCCGCCCACCAACGGTCACATGGCGGTGGGCACCTTTTTCGTGTTCCGGGGGTGCCCATTAGCGCACGCCTGCGCCAGCCGCTCTCTGTCTCCTCTATTACAGAGGGGCGCTCGAGAGCGGTGCAGGCGTGGTTTTCAGCTCCTTAGGGAGCTTTGGGGAGCCGCCCATCTGGCTCCCCCGAGGAGAGCCCCGGATAAACGGGGCGCCCCTAGCCGGGTCGACGTGAATAATCTTTTGATATCCCTCGGCCCGGCTAAAGGGTGAGGAGGAACACCGCGGGGTTTAGTGGGTAGGACGGTCCATTCCGGACCGGGCCGGGAGTCCCACACACCATCCCAGCTGCCCCCGCAGTTGGGATGAAGGCGCGTAAATGCGTTCCCCGCGTCAACAAAAAAAGAAAAAAAAAACCATCAATGAGGATTTCCACACACATTTAATTTTTAGGTACTTATACTCGTATCATTATTTCTTCAACAGAAAATTAAAGAGAGACTCGATGGGCAACAACAATGAAGCGGTCACGGACACCGATCGCTTGCTCTTACAAAAGGACGAAGAGGTAAATATAAGTATACAATTATACAATATATTACTATTATTTTGAGGAAAGGGTTGTTTCTTCGTTTTTGTCAAACTAGTCGGAAACTTTCAAAACTGGCTACGTCCAGTAGTACTTTATTTCAAATCTCAAAAGAACTTTGGATTTGAATTTCAATTTTGAGGAATCGAGAGCCAGAGAAAGGTCAAAGAAGAGATGGATGGATTGTGTAAAGAATGATATGAGTGTGACTGGAGTGAATGATGAGATGACAAGTAATAGGGAGGAATGAAGGTCAAGGGCAGGAGAATGATGATGAAAGAACTTCTGATTTGATCTTATGATAGTAAACGGATAATATCTTTATCATCATATTCTATTATCATTAAGTACTATGTTACGTTGCATAGAAAGGTAGATAGTTGTTTTTACATTAAATTTGATTGTTAGCATCGCCCATCGATGCGGAGAAAATGCTCTATGACTGCAAACGCTCCTTGTAAACATAGAGTAACGCAACAATTGTAGAGTTGGTCGCGTTACACTGCGTAAATTTGCTTAATAATAATAAAAACTTCACCAAAAATATTAAAAATTGTAGAAATAGATTGGATATATTACGTGAACTAAATTTATGCACTGAAAAGTTAGAAATTAGTCAAAAACAGCATGCTGCAGACACACAGGAATTCAATTATAAATTACAACAGCTTCAAGATTCCCTGGAGTCTGTTAAGACTATGTATGATAAATCTCAGCTGATTATAAAAGAATATTCTTTGGCTATGGATAAACTCTTAAATTCAACATCTCATTATGCTGACCGTTTTAGCTCTTTAGCGGATAAAACTAAATGTGACTGCAGCCAACCCGAGCCAGGGCCGAGTACGAGCCAGCCACTTACCCTATCTGGTGACCAGATGCATAGGACACAAAAACAGGTCAATATAGGTCTAAAAAAAGATAACAGCAAAAGTAGTCGATGGATCATGTTCAGTGATGAAATTGGGAGTCAAAATTAAATTTTTGTACACAGGGGCAGTCCTTTATAAATCACTGCATGCCTTCTTCATCCTATACACAAATAATGAAGTCCGTATGCAGTTATAAATTTCAACAGAAAGACAATCTGGTCATTTTCATAGGAAACAGGACAGGTATAACCAAACATAAACTTGTTAAATATTATAATAAATTAAACTCTTTAGATTTAAATAATATTATTATTTACACACTGCCTTACTGTAAACATATGCCAGTTGCGGAAAATAGGATTAGGTACTATTTAAATTTGTCATTGGACACATTAACACTTCATGATAAAAAGTTTAGTATAATTGACACTAACACTATTGTTAGGAAGAATTATTATTTTTATATGACTAAAGGAAAGCATAAGCTTCTGGATTATTTTAAAAGACGGGTAGCAATTTCGCTACATCATTTTATAGATGTTTTAGCCAAAAATCTGGCTATCAAACCTGCTCCTTTTGAGCAAAATGACATTGATATTAGATCTCTGGATAGCTGTTTATATCCAAGTAATTTAAATTAGAATATAGGACAAAAGAGCAGCGTTCTTGCACTAAGCTTGACATAATGTATGAATCAAATTTAGTTATACATCAGCCACAGCCCAATTCTATATCTGATTGCTCTCAGGCCGTTGAATCTATTAATCCTATTAATCTTAAAAATAATGCTTTACACCTGGTGCACCAAAATGTAGAAGGCCTGATTGGTGGAAAAGAATTGGAATTGGAATTGTACATGAACTTGAATGGCATTGATATTTTTTGTGTAACAGAACATTGGTTAAAGCCTTATCAGTTCATGTTCAGTTTCAAAAATCACCAGGTTGCTAGCTCGTTCTGTAGAATAAAATATAAACGTGGAGGCTCATTAATTATTGTTAATAAGTCAATAAAGTGTAAAGAACGTAAAGACATAGTAGGCCTCACTGTAGAACGAGTTATTGAGATAGCTAGTATAGAGTTTGAGCAGTTCATTGTACTAAGCGTATACAGCCCCCCGGATGCTCCATATGTCCAGTTCGAAGAGAAGCTTGAAGAAGCGTTGTTTAAATGCCAAAGTACAAAAAAAAACAGTCCTATTTTGTGGGGACTTCAATATAGATGTTTTAGAATCTGCACGGGAACCTTTACAGAGAGAGAAATTGTTAAATATGTTCAAGTCATTTGGTTTGTATAATATATTTTTAGAACCTACTCGTATAACTGCCACTACTGCTACTTGCATTGATAATATTTATACTAATATACATCCCATTAAAAAATATATAGTGGACCCTGTAAAATCAGATCATCGCGGACAGTCCGTTTCTTATTTGAGAAATAGTAGGGAAAGTAAGAAGATAATCAGTTTTGTCCCAGTCAACACACAGCGCTTGGAAACTTTCAGAAGAAATTTAGTGAAGAAATTACCAGAATTGCCTGATTACACTAGTTTAGATGAATCCTACACCAATTTATTTAATTTGATACATGATGTGTTTGAGAAAATTTTCACCCTGAAAACATTATCAATCGGAGGCAGTTCTGCTTTCAGTGATTGGGCAACACCCGGAATTTATAAAAGTCGTCATAGCCTATATGAACTGTATTCTGAAAAATCATATAATTTCAACCCTGAATTTCAGGAATATGTTAAAAAATATTCAAAGATATTTAAGCAAGCCTGTTCCTTAGCCAAATCTAATTTCATTAGAAATAAAATTTTAGACTCTGCGAATGTAATTAAAACTACCTGGAACATAATAAATGCGGAATGTGGTAGGTGTACAGTGAATGAAAGAAAGTTCGATTTAAAGATAAACAATCGCCACGTCTCGGAGGATATGGAAGTAGCGACCGAGTTTGAAAAATTCTTCAGTAATGTACCAATAGATATAACTAACACTCTTCGGTCGTCTTCTACCTCCGCCGAGCTATTATTAGCAGAATCCGTTGCTGCCTGTGAAGGCGCGTTCGAATTCACCGTTGTCAACTGCAACGACATCATAAAAGCGTTTAAATCTATTAATGTTAAAAAAACCGCTGACCTTTGGGGATTATCAGTGAAATCCGTTTCAAGTATTATAGATGTCATTGCCCCCTACTTGGCAACTGTGTTTAACGATTGCGTCTCAAGTGGTGTATTTCCTGATTTGATGAAACACAGTAAAGTATTACCACTGTTCAAGGCTGGCAGCACTTCAGATCCGGGTAATTTCAGACCTATTTCGGTGTTGCCGACCTTGAGCAAGATATTTGAAAAATTAATACTAGAGCAGATGCTGATTTATTTTAACAGTCACAAATTGTTTCATGAGAAACAATTTGGCTTCACTAAGGGACGTTCGACTACCGATGCTGGTGTAGAGTTATTGAAATGTATTTATGAGGCCTGGGAGGATAAACAAGATGCAATTGGTGTGTTTTGCGATCTGTCTAAGGCTTTTGATTGCGTCCAACATGAAACATTAATCAGGAAATTACACCATTACGGCATAAGGAGCAAGGCTCTCGATCTTCTGACTTCATATTTGAACAATAGAATTCAGAAAGTCGATGTTAATGGTACACGTTCAGAAGGATCAGTAGTTACTATGGGCGTCCCGCAGGGTTCAATACTCGGCCCATTTTTATTCCTTATATATTTTAATGACCTACCCTTTTACATGGGGGACAACAACAGGATTGTTTTGTTTGCTGATGATACTTCTTTGATTTTCAAAGTCAAACGACAAATAGATAACTATGACGATGTAAACAATGCAATTTTGAAAGTGGTTCATTGGTTTAACACTAACAATCTTAGACTGAATGATAATAAAACTAAATGTATTAAGTTTACCTTGCCGAATGTAACACAGTCAGACACCAATGTTCAACTTAATGGTCGAGAGTTGGAACTTGTGGAATCAACGACGTTCCTAGGGTTAACGGTCGATGCTGGTTTACAATGGGGTCCACATATTGTAAAACTAGCTGGTAGATTAAGTTCAGCAGCATTTGCTGTGCAAAAAATAAGACACTTGACTGATGTAGATACGGCTAGAATAGTTTATTTCAGTTACTTTCACAGTATAATGTCTTACGGTATTCTACTGTGGGGCAATGCTGCAGATATAAATTCTATTTTTATTTTACAAAAGCGAGCCATAAGAGCTATATATAGATTAGGTCCAAGGATCTCTCTGCGCGAAACATTCAAAGAGGTTAATATTCTTACAGTAGCATCTCAATACATTTTTGAAAATCTTATGTATGTACAAAGAAATTTACATAGTTTCCATAAGTTAAGTGATAGACACAATGTCAACACTAGAAATAAAAATAACCTCGCTGTTTATCATAGCAGATTGCATAAAATCAGTAATTCTTTCAGGGGTAACTGTATACGCTTTTACAACAGGTTACCTAACGAAATTAAGAGTATGTCCCTAAATAAATTCAAAAAGTTTGTTAAAGGTAAATTATACAGCAAGGGCTACTATACGGTTGGTGATTACTTGATGGATAAGGAAGCCTGGAAATGACCTGCTCTGCTAGATTCTCAAAAAACTGTTAAAATGCATAGTTTTTAGATTCATTAATAAAGTTGTAAATAGAGTAGTTAAAAGAATAACCCGCTGAGTTTCTTGCCAGTTCTTCTCAGGTGGGTCGCGTTGTGAACTGGTGGTAACTTTTTGGTTTATATAAGTGACGTTTACAAGTGCATTTGTATATGCCTAAGTAAATAAATGATTTTTTGATTTTGATTGATTTTGATTTTGTGATTGTAAATGTTGAGCTGAGAAAGTGAAAATAATAAAATGCTTTTTTTAAATTTCAGATTCGACGCATGCAAGATATGTTGACACAAATGCAAGAAAAACTTAAAGCTTCCGATAAAAAACACGACAGTATTATAGATGTTTAGAAAATAGACTGCAATGTAGGTAAAAACTTAGAACAGAGATTGCCTACTCACTTAGAATTAATAAATTATGGAAACCTCTTTAGAAAATTGAGAAGAATTTAGATTTTTTATATAATATTTATCAACTTATCATTGGCAATTGCTGTCTATGGTAATTACCAATCATGTTTCCTCTATGTATAGATAATAGATAAATTAGAATAAAAATGTTATCGATCGTGCAAGATACCTACTGTTTATAGATCACAGATAAACACACTCAAAATCTATCTCAATTTAGAATTATTGTTAAATATATAATTATTTATTTATGTGAGGATACTTTTCTAAAATAAGTATCTGCCAACATTCATAAAAACACCGAAAACTTCAGTATTTTACGGGAATAGACGTGGTTACTTCTACTTATTTAATTTCATAACGTTTTATTGTCAAGTCTTAACGTTTATTAAAGAAAACCGCGTTTATCTCCGTAAATAGTGAAAAAACGCAATAGTATAAAACATCTGTGAGTTATTCAAAGCAAAAATGTCAAATGAGTACATACACATTTGACATTTTTGATGTTGAGATGTTCTATTGCAATAAGTTGAGTGGTTTATTATTTTTGAAGTTGTGTCAGTTTTGATATAAAGTGTAAGTAATAAAAATGCACGTAAATTATATGGATGGATGATTAGAAGTTGATTAGAAGAAACCAACAGCCAAAGATGACACGCATCGTAGAGCTAATTATTGTTGACTGTGTCAGTCATCGGCTTGGCTTGTCTTGTCATGTAAAAAAAAAATGGAACGCTCGCCATAAACACTTCCGTACTAGCCCAGTCATATTAGGGCTTTCACCTCGGAATGAAAGATAATAAGCTGCAAATTGGTATGAACCTTTGTTTTGTCATTCTAAATGTTGTCTCAAAAGTCACAATCGTTATCGTGTCCGCGTCTCAAGATATTCAAGGTCAAAGGTCACAAAAATCGGTTTTTCGCGAATATCTGGCTTCCTATCGGTTAAATGAGATTTGCATTTATTATAAAAGTTGTAGGCTATAAAATTCCCTACAACTTTTGTTTAAACTTTTTTTTCATACGACCAACCGTTTTGAAGGTAGAGCGCGAAGAGTGCACATCGTACAGTCATATACGGCCTAATGCAAGGTCAAGTATTTCCAGGTATATAAGTATTGAGAAATGTACGCGTTTTCAAGAAAAGATATATAATGTCGTGTTAACTTAAAATAAAACTAAAATATATAATCCAGAATTAATAATATTTTATACTTAAATAGTTAAATATGAATAATTATATATAAATTATCAAGTTACTTACTTTAATTAAATATAAATAATTAATAGTTAGTAAGTACATAAATAATAGGCATTGTTTAATAATTATAATTTCCAAGTAAATAATTGACTTTATAACGTACTGATAACCATAACTCACGCTTGACCTTGCATTAGGCCGTATATGACTGTACGATGTGCACTCTTCGCGCTCTACCTTCAAAACGGTTGGTCGTATGAAAAAAAAGTTTAAACAAAAGTTGTAGGGAATTTTATAGCCTACAACTTTTATAATAAATGCAAATCTCATTTAACCGATAGGAAGCCAGATATTCGCGAAAAACCGATTTTTGTGACCTTTGACCTTGAATATCTTGAGACGCGGACACGATAACGATTGTGACTTTTGAGACAACATTTAGAATGACAAAACAAAGGTTCATACCAATTTGCAGCTTATTATCTTTCATTCCGAGGTTGACCCCTTTTTTTACCTAATATGACTGGGCTATACCGCTGCCATTTTTGTATGAAGAACTACCGATGAGCGGTCTATTCCAACTATCATTCCAACATTTAAAAATAATCGTTTATATGGAAAATATACGCGGCCAGCTGCAAAGACTCTTCTTGCTGTATCTGCCTCCAATTGCTAAGTCCAAGTCAACTGGGACTATTTCCGACCTCACTCTCATTACTCGTGACTCCCGTAAACCAAAATGACCAAAACCAGAAAAGTTACACGGAGTTTAAAAGAAATCAAAGAAAATAAATTGAGGGAGGTATTAGACGACAATGAGGTGAGAGTCGCAAATACGAGACTTACGAAGAGTGAGACGCAATGCCCGTTTGGAACGTGGAAGAAGGAGAAGAAGAAGAAGCTGAGCGTATAATACCAAAAAATATTCTCTGCAATAGGAAATAGGCAAAACTTATCTATTATCAACACGGGTAAAAACGTGTATGTACCTAGTCTTATATTTTAAATATTGTCGACATAGCGCTTGCCACGTCGCGTCGGCAATATTTAAAAAAAGATATTCCTAATTTAAATTCTTCTATACATTGACTGTCGTGAATATCGTCTGAATCTTCTTTCTAAAATTGTCTAAAGTAGTTAAGTATAGATACCTACTTTTTGTTAATATTTTTGTTACATATATTTGTGTATATAAAATACAGTTGTTACACCTTCATGTGAAATGATTTTAGAGACTGGTATTTTATTAAATCTGTGATTATTGTAAACATCGCTTCAGTTTGGACAAAGTATAGAATCTCACGCTGAGAAACGAATTGTTTTACCTATTGTAATGCTCCTTTTGAACTGGTAAAATTTTACTACAAAAATAAAATATATAATTTAAACCTAGTATTTTACCATATTACACCAACCAATTCGCTAAATTATCCAAATGCAGTTAATTTTTTGTTGAGAATTTTATTCATGTCATATTATGTGTAATGTCGTTTTATTATCTACTTAATACACTCGAAGCAATAAAGACACTTTGTGGATTGGGCGTTGATAAGGAAATAAGTGAGAAAGAAAGTTTATTTTAATTTTAAAAGTTTAAACTGAAACGATAATTAATTAAATCCACAAATGCGTATTTTTTGTGAAAATGCAGTTTTTATTTTGTACTCGAAATCAGTGATTCCAACATTGAAATTAAGATAAATAATTGTAAGATAAATTAAAACAAATTATGTTGAATATGCATATACCTAGTAATACTAAATTTCTGTAACCAGATCAAACACCGCACTCTGCCTACTTAAGTAATATACCAAAGCGTTTAATTCTTACATGAATTTTGTATCGATATTATTGAATTTAAACAGTAAATTGATACTTTTACCAAATAAACAGAATTTTTATTTAAATCATCAAGAACCAGCAAAGTGTAAGTCGGGTTCGCTTACAGAGGGTTCCGCATCAAAAAACGGCAAGATATCATAACGTTTGTTGTATGATAGCCTCCTCTTAATTTTAATTTTAATATTTGTTGATGAGGTCTCTAAACGGCTGTGTGTTTCATAAATAAGAAATAATTGTGTGAGTATGTATGTGTGTGTGTGTGTTAGTTATAATATTGATCTGTTAGGTATTATAATGTAAAAGGTACAATGGGGTTGACATATCCATATGGACAAAAACCCCTACCATTAAAAATGAAATAGAATAAAAAAAAAAGAAAATTGTTGATTTAGCGGCAACAGAAACATCATCTGTAAAATGTCAACTCTCTAATTAGGTATCAACGTTCCTATTAGGTATACAACCTCGTGACAAACAGAATGAATGGACAGCAAACTCTCAGTAATATGCAGGGTCCCATTTTCACCCTTAGGGTACGAAACCCTAAATACTCACTATTCCGGGTTAAAAAGGAGACGAAAAAGTATTATTATGCCCATCTAATATATAAAATTCTCGTGTCGCTGTGTTTGTTGTTAAACTCCTCCGAAACGGCTTGGCCGATTCTCATAAAATGTCATGTGCATATTCGGTAGGTCTGAAAATCGGACAACATCTATTTTTCATCCCCCTTTTTTTGTTTAACGTGAGGGAAAATCCTCATGGATGTTATGCCTCATGGATGTTATGACTCCTACCGACTAAAAAATCTCACGTAACGCCCAACAGCCTATGGTTGGGAGCCCCGGGTAAGCCCTCGGAAGGATGTACCAGGACTCCCAACAGACCCACGGCCGCCACTGCGGCCTCGCCCAGGGGTTTTTTTTTCATCCCCATAAATGAAAAAAAACACATGGCAAAACAACGTTTGCCGGGTCAGCTCATACCTAAATAAAGTTTGTCGTAATTTTTTGAATATTTGGTTCACTACCAGCCTCTACCACGTAAGGCGAAAGCACAGAAGGAATCTTGGCTTTGCGTGGTGGAATTTTGGCAATCACGTGCAATGGAGTCGAACACGCAAGCAGAGTCTCACCGCAAACTGTATACCACTTTTTTTTCTTTCTATTTTTTAACGTAAGGAAAATCCTACTTAAGGTTGCTATACCGGACTCCTACTGACTAAAAACCTCACGTTTTCTACCTAACAGTCTACGGTTGGGAGTTCCGGGTAAGCCCTTGGCAAGATGTCCCCAGGACTGATAACTATATAACGCTTGGGTAATAATATAAGTACTTAGGTACGTATTTGGTTAATGTAATCACATATCCAAGAAATTTTTAGATTATATTCGAGGTCATCGATTTGGGGCACGTAGGTAATACGATTTCTTGCTTAAGTAGGTATATCCTAAAATTGAGACATCTCTTCATCAACAATGTCAAGCTGTTGACTGCTGTAAGCCTGTGCAATGGTTGCCCATAATTCTACATGACATTTAAAAAAAATAGTCAGCCTATATAGGTACATATAAGCGCATGAAACTCCAAATAGAATGTAGCCTTGCCAGCAACGAACGTCGTTACACGAATAGGTGTGAAAGATGACTCTCAAATTTTGGCAGCCGTTCAGTGCTGGACGCGCACTACAATGTCATCAAACCGTCCGGCCACTCCCAAACACAAACTTCATATCGACCCATCCGTGCATCCGTATAACAAAGTCCTATTTGATTTGAGATATTTTTCAGACAAGTCGATAAGATAACTTGTACCTATACCTAACTCATAAAGAGTGATGGTTGACATTTTGGTTTAAAAAATTTTTCAATAAAAAATATAACCGACTTCCAACAAATCCTGAAAAATAAAATTTACTTAGCACAAAGTAAAATGTATTTTGATTTATCTGATTTTATTCAATATCATATTGAAGTCGGCGCCAAGTAAACCCATAGCCCATAGGTTTATGTAGGTATTATTCATGGCACCAACTTCAATACTATATTGAATAAAATCTGATAAATCAAAATACATTTTACTTTGTGCTAAGTAAATTTTATTTTTCAGGATTTGTTGGAAGTCGGTTATATTTTTTATTGAAAAATTTTTTTCATTATTTTAAGTGACGGGTGAACCGAAAAATATATCTATCTAGGTAAAAGTTTTCATCAATACAAATCAATTAAGCCCAAACACAAGGTAGCTGAACTAACAGTTTAAAGTTACACAAGTTGGCAACTTGGGTAATTAAAGTGGGTTTCTGAAAAACAAATAGGATTCTTTTCTACGGATGGGTTCAAATATCAATAATGACATACCAGCCGTTTTAGAGGAGAGTTCAGTGATATTCAATACAGAGAAGGATAGAAAATACAAAAAATGTATTTTCTCCCACATTAGGATAATAGCTACATTGTAGCAGTGCTACGAGCCTACGAACTACCCTGTTAAATTCTAATAAGGTCGTAGGCTCGTAGCAATGCTACACTGTAGGACCTAAGCTAATATAATTTAAAGCTACAGCTTCAAATTATATTAGCATGCCAACGATTGTTATACAAAATTTTTATGTTTTGCTAGCGGACGTCACGCGGTTTCACCCGTGTAGTTCCCATCCCGTGGGAATATGGTAATAAAATAATTATAGGCTATGTCACACAGGGATAGTGTAGCTTCCCAAAAGTGAAAGATTTTTTTTCAAAGCGGTGCAGTACTTTCGGAGCCTATTCAATGCAAACAAACATACAAACAATCAAATCCTTCCTCTATAATATTAGTATAGACGAATATCGCGGTTCCCATGAATTTTATTTGGGACTAGCTGATGCCCGCAGCTACGCCCGCGTAAAATTTGTTCCCGTTCCCGCTTCCCGTATTTTATCCCCTTGGGGGTAGAATTTATCAAAGTCCTTTCTTAGCGGATGACTATGTCATAACATCTACCTGCATGCCAAATTTCAGCCCGATCCGTCCAGTGGTTTGGGTTGTGCGTTGATAGATCACTATGTCAGTCAGTCACCTTTGAGTTATATATATTTATATATCAATCTTTAATATATATTGTTATATATATTTAAATCAAATAAAATATATATATATATATATATATATATATGCAAGGCATTGAAACCAAAGCCTGCACCACAAAAAATAGGAGAGCGGTCCCAGCTCCGGCAGGTGGACATGGAGGAGTGGAAGGTGCGTCATGGAAATGGTATTACCTACAGGGAACGCCATAGTCGAGGTGAATTCACCGCAAAGGATAAGTTGGAGAGGTACGTACCTCTTACGGAAATACTCCTTTACCAAAGTTTTAAAGATGTCTAGAGAGGACCTGTCTAATCAGTATGGGACCCATACGACTTATTACGATGTTTACTATGGAACGCACTACCGATCTATAATAAAATAAGTAGTAGGACCGTGAATCGTGGTGTGATTTGAGAGAGGCCCATGTCCAGCAGTGGACTGCTTTATGCTGATTTGATTGATTGATTGTTCTATAACCGTACAACCAACCCTGTATGGTTAACTATTTACCGTATAATGAAACGGGTAGGTATATAAGTACAGTCAATTACAAAATTTCCGATGATTGTAAAGGTCTTATAAGTGTGTCATTAAGACACAGGAATCGATATCGATGAGTTTGGTAACGTGGATTTAACAGTACCTCTTTATTGTAAACTAGCGGACGTCGCGCCGTTTCACCCGCATAGGTCTCGTTCCCGTGGGAATACGGGAATAAAATATAGCCTATGTTCACCGCAAAGAGTGTAGCTTCCCAACAGTAAAAGAATTTTTCAAATCGGTTCAGTAGTTCCGGAGCCTATTCGTTCCAAACAAACAAACAAAAAAACAAATCTTTCCTCTGTATAATATTAGTATAGATATAGATATTGCAAATTGGAAACCATTCGACTAAGTTGCGGTATTCAGTTACGTCGTTGAGCATAATTGAGTGAGTAGGTAATTCAAATATGAATCGTATGCAGAAATGTTGTAAAAGTGCTCAAGCTTATTAATTTATTCTTCAGTGATATCGAGATAGCTAAAATCGGTACAATCTTGCATACGAAGGAGAATAGATTGAGTATGCGCTATAGTGGCCGTTCCGCAAGAAATTATTTAGGTAGTGCCGTAAGGAATCTGCAAATGCGAACACGCACTAGAAGCGACAACGACGCAACTTTAAAGCAAAAGTCAGACCGTGGAGTAGAATTGATGATCGAGACTGATTGGGGTAACAGGGATATTCAATCGAGTAGATCCAATAGAATATCCCTGAAACCAAGTTTCTTGATTTCAAATCAAAGTAGGTAGGTATGTGAGTATAATTATGTATACCTACTATCTATGAACTTGCGACCGGGGCGCTCCACACGGTATTTAATGTTTGTTACACAATAAACGTTTTGACTCCGATTAAAATTTTACATATGTCATAGAAAAACCTACACAAGTTAAAGATTTCAAACATCACCATAATAACCAGTGAGTAGGTAGGTACTTACTCATTTTTCTACTGGTACAGTTTGTCTATAAAGTCGTGAAATGAATGTTTGAGGAACTAAAAATAGTTATGTGTGTGGCAACACTGGCAACAAGAAACATATGTACGTCAGTTGTCAATGCTATCGTCGAATTTCGTTTACTCTCTCACGTAACTTTAATGTTTGGATTAAACTGCAACAAATTGAGACCAAACTACGCATAAAGGTTTGAGAAATGAGTAAAGAAAATCGGAGTGGTGCGCAGGAAGTGATTTTTAAAGTTTTCCAGTGATGTTTCGCGGAGTACCAATCTGGACAATTGTTGTGGGATTTTGAGGATGTTTATGAGCGAACAGCATCTTTGGTGGGTATGTAATCATGTTATTGTTTGTTTTGAATCTGTCTGAAGTTACAAATTTACTGAATTTACGATTTGGAGACAAAAAAGGCATTGTTTGCATATTTTTAGGTTAGAATCTTAAACTTACAATCTATCTATAATGTAAGTCAGTGGTTAGAACAACATGGTTATTTTATAGTACGACCTACATTTTTGATACTCAGTTCAATCTAGTTTTCTACCAATTTTTATTTTGAATTAATTGCTTCATGTCAATAATTTGTTTCCAATATGTAATTAATTTTCTTTTTTTACTCTTTTCAGGAAAATCAGAGAGTACAGTTAGGCGAATAGTTAACGAAGGTTTTAATAATGAAGGAAAGTTTGAAACTCCTGGTAAACACAGAAAAGGTCGGCAAAGAAAGAAATAGACGATTTTAATATTTGAGCACTGCGCCAAAAAAATCCTTGTCAGATGGGGGAAAGTTACAGATAAAACATGTAATTACATGATTGTGGCAAAGCAATTGGGACTGCTAGGCACCTGCTGGTGGGTTGTAAGCCGCTATTAGACCGGGGCTTCTGGATCTGGTTCAATAACTTTATTCTGGATCTGATTCAATAAAACAGAAACAAAATTAAAAATGTATAATGTGTTTTATTTATTAACTCACTAGCTGATGCCCGCAGCTTCGCCCGTGTCGAATTTGCTCTCGTTCCCGCTTCCCGTAGGAACTTATTCCCGGGATGAAAAGTAGCCTATGTGTTATTCCAGACTATAATGTATCCCTGTACCAAATTTCAGCCAGATCAGTTCAACTGTTCGAGCGTGAAAGAGTCTCACATCCACACTCATAAGCTTTCGCATTTATAATATTTGTATTGTTCCCGTTCCCGCTTCCCGTAAGACTAAGAACTTATTCCCGGAATAAAAAGTAGCCATGGTTATTCCAGATTATAATGTATCCCTGTACCAAATTTCAGCCAGATCCCTTTAACCGTTCGAGCGTGTAAGAGTAATAAACATCCACACTCACAAACTGTCGCATTTATAATATTAGTAAGATTTTACTCGGAACGAACTCCTCGTATCAAAATCATTTTGGTCGTACTATATAGGGTTGCATACATGCATTCAGCAGCGCCCTCATTTAATTTCACGACTTTATAGACAAACTGTAAGTATGAACATTACAAATACCTACTATATCGCACACGGTTTATATTTAATCTTCAGTAGCAGTCCTAGTGATCTAAAGGAGAAAGTTTCAGTTGCCATTAAACAGTATTAAATTCGGCCAAGTGCGAGTTAGACTCGCGCACGGAGGGTTCCGTACCAAAAACCGCAAAAAATCACGTATGTTGTATGGTAGCCCCTCTTTGACTTAGGTGACAGCTCATCCACAAAATATTTCATCCTCGGATGAATTGACATCCTTTTCAAATTGTTAGGCGTCAATTCATCCGCAAATGGTGTCGCTATCGGATGAGTTGTTACACATACAAAATATCGATGTGGTCATTTCAGCCTAATTGACAATCGAAGGCAAAATTTATACAATTGCGCGGCAGAATAATTAGTTATTCTTAGTAATTATAATATCAAACAAGCTAAAGCATTCAGAATACAACTAAAAATAACAAGTTTTGAATTCAACGGTTTTATTTATTTTATAAAACTTAATAACGGTAAATTACACATAATTGAAAATCGGTTATTTACGAAGTTGGTTTTCATTTTCATTTACATTAAAACTATTATTTCGATTTATATTATTATTTAATACTAGCGGACGTCACGCGGTTTCACCCGCGTTGTTCCCGTTCCCGTGGGAATACGGGAATAAAATATAGTCTATGTTACCCGCAAAGAGTGTAGCTTTCCAACAGTGAAAGAATTTTTCAAATCGGTCCAGTAATTCCGGAGCCTATTCGTTACAAACAAACAAGCAAACAAACAACCAAAAAAGCAAATCTTTCCTCTTTATAATATTATTATAGATACTGTTATTAAGTTTTATAAAATAAATAAAACCGTTGAATTCAAACTTAGGTTTTTTTTAGTTGTATTTTGAAGTATGTGCTTTAGTTTGTTTGATATTATAATTACTAAGATTCAGCCGCGAAATTGTATAAATTTTGCCTTTGATTGTCAATTAGGCTGAAATGACCACATCGACATTTTGTATGTGTAACAACTCATCCGATAGCGACACCACTTGCAGATGAATTGACGCCTAACAATTTGAAAAGGATGTCAATTCATCCGAGGATGAAATATTCTGCGGATGAGCTGTAGGTATTATTTTTCTGATTTTGGTTGAACATACATCTGCATACCCCGAAGGACTACGCAGATGCATATTATATGCCCACATTTCACCTTTTTAGAATTTGTCCCACGTAAGAGGCGGGGAGACGTATTGCCGTGCTGAGATGAACAGGCGCAGGTTGTAGGTACTGCCCGCTATTGAAATTTTTCAAGCCACCTAAAAAGCGCCTTAACGACTGCCATTTTACTGGCAACCGGAACCAACGGCTTAACGTGCCTTCCGAAGCATGAAAACGCTCAAATAAATGTCACAAAGTGGTCACTTGGATCAATTCATCCCATCTAACGACTGGCCACATTGCAAATTGCTTACTGCAGTAATCGTTCACAGAACACAGTCCGCGAGGCCCCGAGCGCTTGTTTTATTTTATTCATATTTGATTTTGGTGGAACATAATTATCCATAATCGATCGTTGTGGGTGTAAAGTGGAACGTACTCGTTGAAGAAAAAACGCGTTTGTTGTATATGGGAGCCCGCTATAATTTACTATTGAAGCGCTCTGTTATACGGGTTTTCGAAAACGGGTTTTTAAAAAAGAACTTTAAAACTTTAGGCACTATGACCTTTATTCAAAAAAGAAATAGAAAAGGATTCTTTTGGGATCCTTAGGCAACCGCGCGATTCGGAGGATGAAGACAGACTGGCCTGTGGCTGAGCCGCTGGACAGAGCAAGGGGCTGATAATCGGGAGTCAGCATAAAAGATGGTAGGACAGCACTAAGGCTAGCATAATGTGGATATAACACCTCCCCCTTTAAGAGGAGACTTTGGGGTAAAATTTAAACAAAGTCTCCACTAGATCCTTGTTCTAAGTGGAGCAACGGAAGTTGGTAAATCGTCTTCAGCGTCGTGTCTGTCGGTCATGGTAATTATTTCTGGAGTAGGTTGGGGTGGAACTCTGTTAAAGTTTAACTTGAACTGGAAAGGTCGGTTGCTGCCGGATTTACATAATCTTTTAAAACACAGGTAAATTACAAATAATACAATGAAGATTACAATAATAATTACAGTAATGGAATAATGTGTCCCGTATTTAATAATGTGAGGAGCTTGTAAGCTTTTTACATCATTTAAAAGTGATTCCAATTTAATTTTATTATCTTTGTTAAGATCATCTAAGTCTATATCGTTTAAATGAATAGGGGGCACATCATTCATTAAACTATTTAGTTTTGCCGAGTTACAACAAGTGTCATTAATTAGGTTAAAGTCTGGCATATGGTTAATAGGTGAAGTAATATTTAGAACATTATATTTTGGTATTAAAGTCGTACTTTTACAATAACCAATACAATCGTTAGGAATGTGCAATATGCCAGTACCTAGTATAATAGTTTCATACATGTTAGAATTAAGACAATCGATAGAGATCTTATTAGTATCAGATTGAACATAAATCCACTTATTATTTATCAATGGTTTCCAAATATCTAACTTTCCAAAAAGGGTTTTTGTTTCACACTGTGCGGGTTTTTGGCTGTTCACTTTCGCTAATAGTTCACTTTCACATATCAATTTCGCGTCTGTAGAATACACGTTCTCTATATCACAAATGTAGTTTCCAGGTCTTATAACCTTGCACCGTTCTAGGTCGTCTAAAACACAATAGTGAGATTTGTCTTTGGTCATTGCTATATATCTAGAATTTGGAATAATTAAGCTAAAAGAATTAGGTTCTTTAACATTATGTGGAACTGGAAAAGCTATGCTATGAAACAATACATATTCTTTGGTGTTTACCAATGGCACTTGAAGAACAAACATTAACTTATGACCTATGAAATAACATGCTAACTTAGAAATACTTAAAATAAAGTGTATAGAATTAAGATCTAAGGTTACAGGAAGCTCGAGGTCACTTGACAAGTGTCGGTAGTTATTGGCAAGCTCTCTATGCAGTTGCGTTGGGGTTATGATGGAAGGGTGCAACAAATTTTGACCGCTAAATAGGATGGCGTTAACTATGTCCTCTAGTTGAAAAGATAGAGTTAATATAGAGGTCTCTAGAGCATTAAAGATCTCATTAACGTTGGCCATTAATAGCAGTCCATTAGTAATTTCTGAGATGTTTCTTATATTAAGAGAGAGATTGTCAATAGCTTCGTTTAAACTAGCTTCGTTTTCTACAATTTTCTGCAAAGTGTTATTAAAACATGTTATCACTGAGTTAGTGATCAAAATGTTTTCCTTCATCAGTGAAGTCAACCGATCTTCATCATACTGTAAAGAGTTAATGGCCTCATCGTATCTCATTGCGTCGTTTTCGTCTAAGGTTCCAAATATTTGTTTTAGAACCGTGCCTATACCTCCAATCCATGCACCACGTTTGGTTCTGTTATCTACTAAGTGTGAAATGGAATTAAATTCCTTATTCAAATCGTGAAAACGGACAGTTAATGGTTGTAACACGTTGTAGCATTCTGCCATAATTTGTATAATATTTGTTTGGTTACATAAATGCCTAGTAGTGTTTAATGCGAATTCAATGTTTTGAATGTGTGGTTCCAGGTGTGAGATATCAATAGGGATTAGGATATTTAATTGTACATTATTAATTTTAAGTTTGCCAAGATGAAATACAGCCCAGAGCTTGAGGTGATCGGCTGGACGAACTCTTGAGGGGATTGACCTCGAACCGGTCTGTAATTAATTAATAACTAACATTAACATTAAGGTAAAATTAATTCTTCTCAGTAACTTACTAATGGGAAGAAGATCAAAAGAGTTGGTGGGTTTGATTAAATTTAAGGTAAGTAATTTAATAGTTTGATTAACTTCTAATTAATTTGATTAAGGCTAAGGTAAGTAACTTCTAGATAATTTGATTAACTTATGGTAAGTTATCTTTATTTAACTTTATATTTACAGGTCTGCACTAACGTCAGCGGGTTTCACTTGATCAAAGTGATGAGTGACGTGACGTCGGTTGATGAGTAAGGTAAGTGTATTGTTACCATTTATTTTGATTATTTTATAGGGTCCTTTCCAAACAGGGGAAAGTGCTTTACGTAGTCTCAGATGGTTCTTTATATAGACGTAGTCGCCTACTTTGTAGATAACTGGACGTGTACGGGTATCGTAGTATCTTTTGGAAGACTCTTTTGATCTTCTTATGAATTCAAGGGCTTTTTCTTTAGAGTGTTTCAGTCTACTTTGTAACATACGGACATAATCAGGATATGTCGCGCCGGTAGGTTCGTCGTAGACGGAATTTGGTATAAATGGTTTGGTACCAAAAGTCAATTCGTAAGGTGTGTATTGGGTTGTAGAATGTACGGTTGTATTGTAGACGAGCATGGCTGTGTAAACGTATCGAGGCCAGTTCGTCTGTTCTTCGTTAATATAGGATTTGAGATATTCTTTGAGCGTCGAGTGGCTTCTCTCTAGAGCTCCTTGAGTCTGCGGATGATAGGGAGAAGACCACAGGTTTTTTATTTTCAGGAACTCGCAGGTCTTTTTAAAGAGATCTGCTGTGAAGTTAGTACCCTGGTCGGTAAGTATTGTTTTAGGGATACCAAAAATGGATACATAATGAAGTAGACATTCGGAAGTTTCTTCTGCTGTTGTGCTTCGGATTGGATATGCAGAAGAGAATTTTGTGAGGTCATCTTGTACGGTTAAAATATATTTGAGTTTCGCGGGACCTGCTTCTGGAAGAGGACCAACAACATCAAGGGATATTCTCTGGAAAGGTTCGGAAGATGTACTAGTAATTTGCATAGGTGCACGATTTACTCTTCTAAGTGCTTTGTTCTCTTGACAGGGTTTGCATTGTTTTACGTAGGATTCAATATCACTGCGCATTCCCTTCCAGTAATATCTTTCTTTAATTCTATTATACATCCGGTTGGAACCGAGATGACCTGCAATAGGAATGTAGTGGTTGTCAGTAAGTATTTTCTTGATTTCAGTTGGAGTCGGGTATAAGATGTTATTGTGATGAATTTTTATTTTAATATTAGTATCGTGAAAGAGGTAGGAAAGGATGTTGTGAATTTTGATAAACGAGTGTTTTTCAAAAGGGTTTCTCAAATCGGAAATACCTATTTCAGAAACGTTGTCATGTTGTGACAGTTGGTTTCTGATGGTTCTTAATGTAACATAAATTTCTGGGTAAGATGCTTCGTCAAAATGATGCACCTTGGTGAATAATAAATAAATAATTTTATTATTATATTGTATTCTTTCAAAAGAGAAGAGTTCTTTTTCGGAGTTCATGACCTGGGTATTTATTTCAGGGTTACTGAGGATGTCTTGGATATATGAATTGGATTCATCCAGGTCAATAGAGGTAGGAACTAGAATGGTTTTTGATGAACATTTCATTAGACTTTCGTTACATTCTTCTATGTCAGTATTAAAGGTTCGATTTCTATCAGCTATAGCTTTCAAAAATGTACCATAGTCGTCGTTAGTTGGATTAGAATGTGAGCTTGTCGACGGTTGAGGATCTGGTTCAATTTGGGAATTAGAAGAGGGTTGGTCGGGTAAGTCGAACTGCTCAGGTTGAGTAGGTACAGAAGGTTGAAGTAGTTCATCAGCGATTTCATCTCTCTGGATGTCTGGAATATTTGTTGGCGAGTCTAGGTCAAGTAGAGGTACGAGATCTCCTGCGTCGATGTCAACATTTTCAGGATCTGGATGGGATAGAGGTAAGTCGTCTAAGTCAAAAGACGGTGGAGAAAGTATCAAGTCCTCTAAGTCACTGTCTAGCTCATGAGTGGGTTCTGGGTTTTCCTGTTGAACCGGGTTCACGGGAAAACGAGATAGAGCGTCAGCGTTGGCATTGATCTTGCCCTTCTTGTATTGGATATCGTATTCGAATTCTTCTAGCTTTAGACGCCAGCGAATGAGTCGTGACCCAGGGTCTTTACAATTAAATAACCATTGTAATGGTTTATGGTCTGTGAGGATTTTGAACCGGTGACCATATAGGTAAGGTCTGAATGTCTTAGTACCGAAAATTATGGCGAGACATTCTTTTTCAGTGACACTATAATTACTTTCTGCTTTATTTAGTGTTCGTGAGGCATAGGAGATGGGGCGATCCTGTCCAACAGGGCCCTGGGATAGTATTGCCGATATGGCATAGTTAGAGGCATCGCAGGTTAAGAGGAATGGTTGGGTAAAATCAGGATATGCAAGGATTGGGGCAGTGACGAGTTTAGTTTTTAGGGTTTCGAAGGCAAGCTCTTGTTCGTTTTGCCAGTTAAAAGGGGTATCCTTCTTCAATAGGGATGTGAGAGGTTTAGCCAATTTGGCAAAGTTTGGAATGAATCTCCTGTAATAGGATACAAGACCCAAGAATGATTTAATGTCTTTGGGTGACTTTGGAGTAGGGAATTTGGTTACGGCTTTGGTTTTATCAGGATTTGGCTGAACTCCGTTTTCGCTAATGATGTGTCCAAGATAGACAACTTCTTTACGGAGAAATTCACATTTATCTGGCTGGAGCTTGAGATTGAATTGACGAAGTCTGTCGAAGACAGCTTTTAGATTACTGATTTGGGAACTTAGGTCATGGGAGTATATGACAATGTCGTCTAGATAGACAAAACAGCGTGTACCTTGGAGACCGGAAAGACAGCTATTCATCAGCTTTTGGAACGTGCTTGGGGCGTTCTTGAGCCCAAATGGCATCCGGTTGAACTGGAAATGGCCTTGAGGAACGGAGAAAGCTGTTTTGGGAGCGTCCTCAGATGATATTTGAATTTGATGGAACCCAGAAGTAAGATCCAATGTCGAGAAATATTTACTATTTCCCAATTGGTCGAGGATTTCGGATATTTGCGGGATAGGGTAGGTTTCGCCTATGGTTATGTCGTTGAGTTTGCGGTAGTCTATGACTATTCGCCATTTGAGTCTACCTTCAGAGTCTGCTTTCTTGGGGACTACCCATATTGGCGAGCTCCAAGGTGACAGGGAAGGTTCTATGATATTCTGATCGAGCATCTTGCTGATTTGGGTTTCTACTTCCTTCTTGTGGAATTCGGGAAACCTGTAGGATTTAGTGTGAACCGGAGTATCGGTTGTGGTTTTGATTTGATGGCTAACAGCAGGGGTAAAGGTAAGTTGATCGTCGGATAAATGAAAGATATCTGAGTATTGGCTGCAGAGTTCTATTAGCGCATCGGTTTCTTCTAGGTTCAGGTGATCAAGTCTTAATGTTTGTATCACCTTGTCAGTTCGTGAACACGTGTTTTTAGGGTTATTCAACCGATAAGAATTGGGATAGAGAGGTGTGACATTTAGATTTAAGTTGGATTTGATAGTGACAGGGGATTCAGAGGTGTTGGCAACAGTGAGGTTAACGCGATTATTGTCTTTAACCTTGACAATGCAGTTGGATATAAGTAGGTTTTCTGAAAGACGTTGGTCTGAGATGACTCCTTCTGTAAGGTTAGTCTTTTGGATTGAACATTCGATGACGGCTTCTGTACGAGGCGGAATTACATAAAAGGGTTCTGAAAAGTTTAATTTGATTTCTAGGGTTCCTATTTTCAAGATGTCGTGGGTATAGTCTATTTTGCAACCGAATTGAGTCAAGAAGTCGGTTCCGATTATACCATCGTAAGGTAAGCTAATATTCTTCACGACATGAAATTTATGTTTGATGAATTTCTTCTGGGTTAGCTCTAATTTGAGCTGGAAGTGGCCTTCTGTTGCCGTTGGTTCATCTCCAGGGTCTATACCCTTTAGTTTAATCGGTTCCTTTATTAGGATAGGAATTTTATGGATGCTGGATTCTTTTAAAAGAGAAATGGCGGCACCTGAGTCCACCAATAGGGATAAAGGAATTTCAGATACTTGGGATTGTAACAAGACATGTGGTAACAACCTCTTGGTTGTGTCGAGGTTAATTTCGAATATTGTTTGGGTTTTAGAAGGAATAGAAGAATTGGGATTCGTGATTATGGAATTGGTTTGGGCGCTTATTTGGGGCTGGTTACCCATGTGGTCCCTATTGGATACAGAGTTATGGGCGCTTGTTTGGGGCTGGATACCCGTGTGGTCCCTATTTGATACGGAGTTATGGGCGCTTATTTGGGGCTGGTTACCCGTGTGGTCCCTATTTGATACGGAGTTATGGGCGCTTGTTTGGGGCTGGTTACCCGTGTGGTCCCTATTTGATACGAAGTTATGGGCGCTTATTTGGGGCTGATTACCCGTGTGGTCCCTAATGAATGCAGAGTAATGGGCGCTTATTTGGGGCTGGTTACCCGTGTGGTCCCTATTTGATACGGAGTTATGGGCGCTTATTTGGGGCTGGTTACCCGTGTGGTCCCTATTTGATACGGAGTTATGGGCGCTTATTTGGGGCTGGTTACCCGTGTGGTCCCTATTTGATACAGAGTTATGGGCGCTTGTTTGGGGCTGGTTACCCGTGTGGTCCCTATTTGATACGGAGTTATGGGCGCTTATTTGGGGCTGGTTACCCGTGTGGTCCCTAATGAATGCAGAGTAATGGGCGCTTATTTGGGGCTGGTTACCCGTGTGGTCCCTAGAATTAGTAGAATTAGTAAAATGGTAGGCGTCGACTTTGCGGACTGGTCTCGTGCGACACCGTGACGAGACTCTTAATCGTTTAAATTGTCCGGTATGAACTCAGTTGTATCCGGGTCAATGGATTCATCCGGTTGATCTACGAAGTTGATGCGTTTGAAGGGTTTTGATTGGTTTTGGCTATTAGCCGGATATTGAAGGGTTCTGAAACGGTGATTATTAAATTCACGTTTCTTGCACACAGAGATGTCGTGCCCAGAATTTTTACAGTAACGACAAACGACGTTAGAACTTTGAGAAACAGTGGGTTGAGCTCTTTGTGACGGATATCTATAAGAATCGGAATTGGACGTACCTGGTTTCGGTTTTGACTGGATGCTCTGCTTCGGGTCCATTTGTGGACGCTTATACAGTGTCTGCTGTATACGTTCTTCTGAGACTGCCAGGTTGATAGCCTCGTTCAGATTTTTAGGAGACCTACATCTCACGATGTTCGAGATACGGGGTTGTAACCCCATTAAGAAATGATGGAGGGCCAAGTCCTCCATGGCTGCGGTACGACCAGGTAATTCTTTAACCTTAGTGTTTGATAATGAGATTTCCGTCAAGAGTTGAGAGAGGTGCGTTTCTACGCGTAATGAATATTGGCTTACGTTCTCTTGCGGACTTTGCCTGCTCTCTTGGAGATCAGTAAGGAGATGTGAGTAGTGTTTGCGCTCACTGAATTGAGTTTTTAGAAACTCCTTAAGCTGCTCCCAAGATGTGAATTCTTTAATAGAACAGGCAATTTCCGCCCGTCCGTTCAGTTGACTTAGGATATATTTGAATAAAATAGGCCTACGGGCCTCTGTTGCAAGGTCATAAGCGTTGTCGCAATTTACTAGGAAAGAACTTAGAGTTTCCCTTTTTCCGTCATAAGGTTTTATAAATTTGAACAGAGTATTCAATTCGATTTCGCTCATCGTAAGAGCTACTGCGGTTTTCCTTGTGACCCGAGGGGACAAAATTGGTGACTTCGCAGAGTCGTTGTCACTTACTACTTTCTCGGGTTCGGGGATAGTTAGTTGCAATTTACTATCTTCTTCTTTATACTGTTTTGGCATAATAGAACAAAGAATACAGAGCTAATACTAAAAATGTTACGAACAACAAAACAATTTTTAGGGCATACACAAATTACACAAAGAATATAAAAAGGTTTAAATTGAATTGAACAAAGGGTTTGAGAATCACTGATATCTAGACCTAGTCTAAACAATGACCAAAGACTCACGACAATGTGTGGGCGACGGTGACGAATACGGCGAACAGGAACATTCCGACTGATAAGACGGTGTACTTGCGCGTTGGAAGAGACGTTTTAATTTCTCGTGGACTGGAACACTTGATGACCTCGAATGACTTGGAATATTTTGAATGCAGAATCTCGATGATTGGACACGGAGTATGGTAATTACCACGTAGATGAATACTCGTAAGTATCTTCTGACAGGTTCTTGAATTAGGACGAGATGGGAGAATTTTCTTCTTTACAGGATATAGAACAGATTCTTCTTAAATCACAAATTAGATTCGCGACGAGACACGACGTGTGCGGATTTTGATACGGATTTTGTAGTCACAGATTTCACTGAATAGCACTTGATTTCACTGGGTTACACTTCACCACAGATTTTAGGGTTCAGTAAACTTGGATTTCGAATAGAATGCAGCGCGAGTCTGTAGCGGTTGCCGGCACTGGGAATTTTCGGATCCCACCGCTGCCACCAAAATGTTATACGGGTTTTCGAAAACGGGTTTTTAAAAAAGAACTTTAAAACTTTAGGCACTATGACCTTTATTCAAAAAAGAAATAGAAAAGGATTCTTTTGGGATCCTTAGGCAACCGCGCGATTCGGAGGATGAAGACAGACTGGCCTGTGGCTGAGCCGCTGGACAGAGCAAGGGGCTGATAATCGGGAGTCAGCATAAAAGATGGTAGGACAGCACTAAGGCTAGCATAATGTGGATATAACAGCTCGTGGCCCCGCGGACTCAGTGTTCTGTAAACGATCACTGCAGTAAGCAACATTTACTATGGCCGGATATGGATGGGTGACCACCACGTGGACCACTTTGTGACATTTATTTACGAGCGTTTCCGTGCTTCGGAAGGTACGATAAGCCGTTGGTCCCGGTTGTCAGTAAAATGACAGTCGTTAAGCCATGTTGAAGGCCTTACGGGCGGCTTGAAAAATTTCAACTGTGGGTCGTCACAACCTGCGCCCGGGTGGGCAGCGCGTGTGTAGCGCCTCTGGTGTTGCAAACGTCTATAGGCTACGGTTACCAACCTTCAGGTGGGCCGTAAGCTTGTCTGCCACCTAAGTAGTATAAAAAAAAAAAAACTATTCTGATTTTAGTATTGATTGTAGTTATAGCGGCAACAAAAATACAGCATCTGTGAAAATTTCAGCTCTCTAGCCATCACAGTTCTTGAGATACAGTCTCGTGACGGACAGACAGACGGCGGAGGAGGGCGAAGACTCATGAATAGGGCCCCTTGTTTACCCTTTGGGTACGGAACTCTGAAAAAGGGAAAGTCAGTCTTGGGCGTTTAGGACCATGAGGCTATAGGTAAACATGGAGGCCACACTTCGAATACCTACTTGAAGCGTAGTCTGTATATTACTGTCTTGCTCTGTGTGGGCTCTACGTCTCTTTCTAAGTAGGGTAGCCCTATTTTTATTTTTGCCAGGATACTTCATTTTCTATATATTCTTTATTGTACACAATAAAGACAATATATATTCATAATACAATTAGATTTACAATACATACATACATACATAAGGTAACGCCTTTATCCCCGAAGGGGTAGGCATATTATTATTTCACCTTTTTAAGAATTGGTCCCACGGAATAGGTGGTGAATATTTATTATATAAATTAGATTGGCTTGGGGGCACGGCAGTGCCCCCAAATGTACAAAGGCGAGATTAACTATTTTCTCTGTTTTTTACGAAAACTGATAGGTAGTCACAGACTTACAATAAGTAGCAGACAAAGCATTAGAGATTGAAAAGTACGCCAAAACTAACACATATAAAAACCACACACACTAACGCAACTACAGGGAAGGAGTTAGCCGCCTAGTTCAATAAGATTTATTTTAATGAAATAAGAGTATCTTAAAATACCTCTTTTAAGGTTCCTTAGCCAAATGGCAAAAAACGGAACCCTTATATATTCGTCATGTCTGTCTGTCTGTCCGTCCGAATGTCACAACCACTTTTCTCCGAAACTACAAGACCTATGCACTTGAAACTTGGTAAGTAGATGTATTCTGTGAACCGCATTAAGATTTTTAAATATAACTAAAAAAAAGCAGTAAATTTTGGGGGTCCCCATACTCAGAACTGAACCGAAAAGATTTTTTTTCATCAAACCCATACGTGTGGGGTATCCATAGATAGGTCTTCAAAAATGCTATTAAGGCTAAAGAACCTTTAGAAAAAAATGATGTTACAAAACATCATTTTTTTCTAAAGGTGCTCCCTCACCGGGAGCATTCGCGCGTAATGTAATGTTACGAGTCGAGAATTACAGCCAGTGTGGGAGGTGAACCGAGCATTGCAATGCGCACCTTGTAATGATATAAGACGTGGTTACAGCAGTGAAGCAGGTGATCCGAGCATTGCAATGCGCGCCTTGTAATGATACAATGTGTAACGTTTTGATCCAACTCGTAACATCAATGCGCTTTTTTTGTTGCGGCTGGCCGGCCGCACACTGGTCCGTATTATAAATAGGTGGACATACGATCTAAGATGTCAAACGCTTTTGGGAAAAAAATAGTAGTACGAGTACGAATTTCAGGTTAATTTTGCAATCCAATATGGCCGCCGCGCCACCATTGTAAAATTTCATGTTGGATATCGTTTATGGGGTTTTTTGGTATGCTGAGTACGAATTTCAGGTTAATTTTGCAATCCAATATGGCCACCGCGCCACCGTTGTAAAATTTCATGTTGCATATCATATAAGGGGTTTTTTGGTATGCTGAGTACGAATTTTGGGTTAATTTTGCGATCCAATATGGCCGCCGCGCCGAATTCACAAAATTTCATGATGGGTATCGTTTAAGGAGGATTTTGGTACGATGACTAAGAATCTCATGATAATTTTGCAATCCAATATGGCCGCAGCGCCGAAATCACAAAATTTCATGATGGGTATGGTCTAAGGGGTTTTTTGGTATGCTGAGTGCGAATCTCATGATAATTTTGCAATCCAATATGGCGGCCGCGCCGAAATCACAAAATTTCATGATGGGTATCGTCTAAGGATTTTTTTTGTATGCTGAGTACGAATCACATGATAGTTTTGAAATCCAATATGGCCGCCACGCCGAAATCACAAAATTTAATGATGGATATTGTATAAGGGGTTTTTTGGTATGCCGAGTACGAACTTTGGGTTAATTTAGCAAGCCAAGATGGCTGTCGCGCCAGCGTTGCAAAATATCATGTTGCATATCGTAGAAGGGGTTTTTTGGTATGCTAAATACGAATTTAAGGTCAATTTTAAAATCCAAGATGGCCGGCGAACCACCGTTGTAAAATTTCATTTTGGATATCGAGAAAGGGGTTTTTTGGTATCTCAGCATACTGACAGAAATCTCGCAACAGTGGCGCGGTGGCCATATTGGATTGCAAAATTAACCTGAAATTCTTACTCAACATACCGAAAAACCCCATAAACAATATCCAACATGAAATTTAACAACGGTGGCGTGGCGGCCATATTGAATTGCAAAATTATCATGAGATTCGTACTCAGCGTACCAAAATCCCCCTTAAACAATACCCATCATGATATTTTGTGATTACGGCGCAGCGGCCATATTGGATTGCAGAATTATCATGTGATTCGTACTCAGCATACCAAAAAACCCCTTAAACGATACCCATCATGAAATTTTGTGATTTCGGCGCGGCGGCCATATTGGATTACAAAATTATCATGTGATTCGTACTCAGCATACCAAAAAACCCCTTAGACGATACCCATCATGAAATTTTGTGATTTCGGCGAGGCGGCCATATTGGATTGCAAAATTATCATGTGATTCGTACTCACCATACCACAAAAACCCTTAAACGATACCCATCATGAAATTTTGTGATTTCGGCGCGGCGGCCATATTGGATTGCAAAATTATAATGTGATTCGTACTCAGCGTACCAAAATCCCCCTTAAACAATACCCATCATTAAATTTTGTGATTTCGGCGCGGTGGCCATATTTGATTGCAAAATTATCATGTGATTCGTACTCAGCATACAAAAAAACCCCTTAGACGATACCCATCATGAAATTTTGTGATTTCGACGCGGCGGCCATATTGGATTGCAAAATTATCATGTGATTCGTACTCAGCATACCAAAAACCCCCTTAAACGATACCCATCACGAAAATTTTGTGATTTCGGCGCGGCGGCCATATTGGATTGCAAAATTATCACGTGATTCGTACTCAGCATACCAAGAAACCCCTTAAGCAATACCCATCATGAAATTTTGTGATTTCGGCGCGGCGGCCATATTGGATTGCAAAATTATCATGAAATTCGTACTCAGCGTACCAAAATCCCCCTTAAACAATACCCATCATGAAATTTTGTGATTTCGGCACGGCGGCCATATTTGATTGCAAAATTATCATGTGATTCGTACTCAGCATACCAAAAACCCCCTTTAACGATACCCATCATGAAATTTTGTGATTTCAGGGCGGCGGCCATATTTGATTGCAAAAGTATCATGAGATTCGTACTCAGCGTACCAAAATCCCCCTTAAACGATACCCATCATGAAATTTTGTGATTTCGGCGCGGCGGCCAAATTGGATTGCAAAATTATCATGTGATTCGTACCTACTCAGCGTACCAAAATCCCCCTTAAACGATACCCATCATGAAATTTTGTGATTTCGACGCGGCGGCTATATTGGATTGCAAAATTATCTCTTAGTCTTTCTGTTCCCGGTTTCCATTTCGGAGTTTCCAGTTCTATGATCCGATTCAAAATCGCAATAAAAACCATTTCTGCTAATGGTTTTGCACTATTTTTTTGAAACCTTCTCCTGACAGAAACAAACACAACAAAAAAGAATTAGCGAAATCGGTCCAGCATTTCACGCGTGATGCCGTGACCACGGAAATCGGGCTTCATTTTTATATATTGTATACTCAATATCATCGAAGATTACAGGCATTATATTATTAAAATGCAATTCTGAACTAATTAAATGCTGAATCACAGTTTGCCACACTTATTTTTATGTTAGCATTAAATTTAATCTTGAAAAGAAGTGCCTGAGTTTGGCCCCTACATTAATGAGAGGTATCTAATACGTCAAACTGCAGCATCGGCAGCTTAAACCTTTCAAAAACCAGGCGGACGTCATTTTTTTTAAAATGTCATGTATAGTGTTGCTATACGTGTAGAAACGAGATAGCAGCATTCACTAACCCCTTAGAGCGAGCGGAATGGAACGACCAACGCACACAAACATAATTAATGTTTCGTCTGCTACTTATTGTACGTCTGTGTAGGTAGTATTCTCTGCAGATTGCATAGGTACATTGCAAATAACGAAGCTATTCATCCAAGTGGGTTAGTTTTCTAGGTTAATCAACTGTACGTCTCGCGCGCTGCGGCTTTCCGTGGCAGACTGTGACGTAAGCTGCCGCTGCAGCTTGTAGTAGCTCGCAGTCTGCCGCGGCAGCTCGTGGTAGTTCACAGTCTGCCGATGTCTCTTCATGTCAAAATAAAGAAATGCTAGTGTTAAAGTCATTGGAATAAGATTTGAATAATTTGATCGTGTGGCTCTCCGCTTAGGCTGCATGGTGTGTGAACCTCACGAATGCATCTGCGGTGCCATGGTGGAGAGCGATGGTCATCATGCTTTGAGTTGACGCTGCAGCGGTAGGCATCCGCGTAACCACGCTCTTAATTTGTTAATCCGGCGGGCTCTGGGTCGGCTAAGGTCCCCTGTATCCTTGAACCACCAGGTTTGTCCCGCGCAGACGGCAAGAGACCGGACGGTCTGACCCTTGTGCCATGGAAGAACGGTAAGTGCTTAGTGTGGGACGCAACATGCATCAGCACTTTCGCCGCCAGTCACTTGGCTCGTACCGTCCATTCACCGGCGGCGGCAGCTGTAGAAACGATGGGCAGTTGCGGGAGTGATACTAAGGCTCTGGTCTCGGAGATCGGCCGTAGGCTACTGGACAAGACGCATGACTCCCACGTCTGGTCGTACCTGGTACAAAGGATAGCTATCCAGCGCGGCAACGCTGCTAGTGTATTGGGCACCTTTGCGCCTGGTATGATCAGTGGTGGTATGTTCAGTAGGCCTTAGTTTAGTAGTTTAGTTATTTAATCTGTTTATTTTATTTTTATGTATGTATTTTTAAGTGGATTATTGGACACTAAATTAGGAACAGGATTATTGGACAATAAGTTAGGAACTGTTAATGGTTTTAAGCACTTTGTTACTTCATCATAATCGGTTTTTTGAAAATGCAAATTGCAAATCCTGGCGCTTTCATAGAACTTCTTTTTTTTTTAATATGAATAAATAAATGGTTTAAAAAACCCTAGAAAAATACGCTTTTATAATGCACGAAAAAAAACAAAAATAAATTATGGATCGTTCAAGTTGCTTCTATTTTTAGGCTGAAGTGTAAACTATGTGCTTTTAGTTATAATATTTGATTGCAAAAGCGTGGGGCGCTGGGACTTTCCTGGCGGAAGCTGCATGATGTCTTGTCAGATTAAGGATAAGGTCACATTTATAAAAGCGTGTTTTTCTCGTGTTTTTAAACTATTAATTTACACTGTCACGCTATTATATATCTATTGTGACTTTTACTATTATTATTATCATTTTATATTTCGGAAATGTATTAACGATGATAGGCTTTAATTGAAATGCATAACACACTTACTTGAAAAGTAAAGTAGTTAATCACGCCTACGCATTTTCAACACCCACTTTTGCCAGTTTTTCGTGACGCCGCGCCCGCGTAATAGGAGCAAAGCTATTACCGTTACAGATCTCTATTAGATACTTCATAGGTAGATCCTTAAAGTTTCGGCATTTCGAGATATTTAGTACAATATGTAGTAATCATGTAATAAGAATACAAACGCATATATCCCCAAGCGGGTTATCAAAGGTAACCAAAGATATCTCGTTCTCGAACAAGAACTCTACATTTTGCCACTGTTAACGTATTCCCCTCATGTATCTACTTAATTGCCGGAAAGAAGAGGCGTTCCCTTTTGCAGCATAAACGTTATGCTCTTGTGCGACCTCATGCAGCTTTAGCCAGGATTTTTATTATAAAAGGATTAGTATTAATAGGAATTTGCTTACAAAAAAATCTTTCTTGTTCCAGCGCCCCACGCTTTTACAATCAAATATTATAACTAAAAGCACATACCTAGTTTACACTTCAGCCTAGAAATAGAAGCAACTTGAACGATCCATAATTTATTTTTGTTTTTTTCGTGCATTATAAAAGCGTATTTTTCTAGGGTTTTTTAAACCATTTATTTATTTTATACTTTTTAGTCACAACATTTATACCTTTACTAGCTATTCCCTGCGGCTTCATCGGCGTAGAAGTTGTTATCGCATAAAATCATTACCCTCCTTTTGCGCAGTCAGTTAAAAAGTAGCCTATGTCCTTCCCTTAAACTTATACTATCTTTATAACAAACTTCATCAAAACTGGTTCAGTGGCTTAGGTGTGAAAACGTAAAGGACAGACAGACAGAGTTACTTTCGCATTTATAATATGAGTAGGAATTTCTGTATTACATGGTGTTTTGTCTGAGTTCGACTAATGTGAAAATATTTCATTATTACTCTAATACATATAGGTACATTTTATGCAGGTACCTATGACAATATTTACACTCAATATTAACTTCAATATATAACAAGTTTGTTATAACCTTAAACCCTAATCGTGGTCAAAGTTCATTACAAGACTTTTCTAACAAATCCAAAAACAGATATAATACGATATTCCATCATGAAATTCCAGTGCATATCTTCCCGCTCCATCATCAGATCAGTTTGATAGTACCATATTATTGTATTGTCTTCAGAACTACTTACAGCTGCCAATTTTCATGACCCTACGATCCTTGGAAGCTGGTTAAATTAGCTACCTTAGATTCCACTTGTTTTCAGAAACTATCTTCCGGCTCCATCATCATATCAGTTCGATAGTACCATATTATTGTAAAGTCATCAGAACTACATACGGCTGCCAATTTTCATGACCCTACGATTCTTGGAAGCTGGTTAAATTAGCTACCTTAAATTCCACTTGTTTTCAGTACCTATCTTCCGGCTCCATCATCATATCAGTTTGACAGTACTATATTATTGTATTGTCATCAGAACTACATACATCTGCCAATTTTCATGACGCTACGATCCTTGGAAGCTGGTTAAATTAGCTACCTTAGATTCCACTTTTTCCATCGAAGTTTTAGTGCCTATCTTCCGGCTCCATCATCATATCAGTTTGACAGTACCATATTATTGTATTGTCATCAGAACTACATACAGCTGCCAATTTTCATGACCCTACGATCTTTGGAAGCTGGTTAAATTTGCTACCTTAGATTCCACGTGTTTTCAGTACCTATCTTCCGGCTCCATCATCATATCAGTTTGACAGTACTATATTATTGTATTGTCATCAGAACTACATACATCTGCCAATTTTCATGACGCTACGATCCTTGGAAGATGGTTAAATTAGTGTCCATAGATTCCATTACATTGTTAGTTACATACACGACGACCTAATAAAAGCGTATTAAAAAGGAGGCACCATCTACCGGCACTTTTAAGAAAGTTACACGACACGAATGTATAGAATTGCACCTATATCCATTCGTTTATAAGGTACGTGAGAAAATAAAATTTATGATCAGTTAGCATACTAATTGCTTTTATAAAAAACTAGCAGATGTTACGCGGTATCACCCGCATAGTTCCCGTTCCCGTGGGAATACGGGAATTAAATATAGCCTATGTTCACCGCAAAGAGTGTAGCTTCCCAACAGTGAAAGAATTTTTCAAATCGGTACAGTAGTTCCGGAGCCTATTCGTTACAAACAAACAAACAAAAAAACAAATCTTTCCTCTTTATAATATAAGAATAGATATCTTAACTTAATTTTTAATGGTACAATGGATAACCATATTTCTCGCTGAATACTATTTTTAGGAAACCTAAAACAATTATTCATCAATAACATACGATAACAATACTTAACTTATTTTATTTACACTAATATTGACATTCGTGTTTCTTTTAATAATACACAGGAAGTCCCATATAAATCCTCAATATAGTCACACTACTTCACAACGCTTCCTATTGTGTGAAAACAATGAAGTCAACCGCCATTCTATTGTTCGTAGACACTTTGACAGCTGACATGTAGTACCAATGTTGCCACAATACAGAATCCTTAGAAAATGGGAATGTAATTAACTTTTTTTTTTTTTTTTTTTTTTTTTTTTTTTTACATTTTATTAACATGTAATTAACTGATTCGAAAACCCAATCATGCGTATTATGGTATAAAATATTTCAATTTACGCATTAAATAATCGTAGTCGAACTATAGAGCTATTTATAAATTATTTTACTTGCATTTTTGTTTAGTATGGTCTATTTCTATTATTTTCTAGGAGATACTAATAAGAAGATAGCAGCACTGCACAATTCACTAGAAAGAGAAGGTTAGCCCACAGAGAGTGAGATAGAGATACGTAGGTATTTGACTCAAGCGGTTGTTCCTTAGATCATCTAACCACAGGATGCGCCTTACTTAAGCATTGTTTTCTGCCATTGCACATGACCATTTGGTCTTTTCGCTTTATGAAAAGCCTGTACATCAGTACATCATTTTATATGATTAAACTAGTACATTACATTGTAGTTGACTGTACAATAACAATTAACACACAACAGCCATTACGCGTTTGTCGATTCATACATTTTTAATTGCAATGAAATTTTATTTGTCTTTGTGTTTTCCCCTTCATTTGTATGAAAACTGGCAGAATATTTTTGTATGCGGTGGTTCGCAAAGGCTAGTCCCGTGTTATATGGTCTAAGGGTTGTTCGAAGTGTGGCCTCCATGTTTACCTATAGCTTCATGTTTAGGACTCG
Source organism: Miltochrista miniata (assembly GCA_933228765.1). Taxonomy (NCBI): domain Eukaryota; kingdom Metazoa; phylum Arthropoda; class Insecta; order Lepidoptera; family Erebidae; genus Miltochrista; species Miltochrista miniata. Next base: position 14,763,042 of record OW121757.1, on the reverse strand, counting down.
GTGTCCAGATGCTTAAAAAGTTTTTTTTTTTAAAAAGGTAAAAGCCAGTTGTCATTGTCAAACTTTGAATGTCATGTGTTTGTCAAACAATCGTTGTGTCGGACTTGAGACTGGCGTATCGCCATTTTTTACTGATTTAATTTGTATCTATTTATTTTACTGGAGACTGGCAAAATCGTTAATAAACGGAGGGCCATTCATTAAAAGAAGAAGAATCGTTGTGTCAAAATTGTCAAATTAAAAAGCCGTACTTGGCGAATTACAATTTTGAGAAAGTTACAGTGTAAAATAAATTAAGTAAAGAATATCCAAGTTACCTAGAGTAGAGCATGCTATACCTTTTTTTATAAATCAATAGTAATTATAAAATGGGCGACAGAGACCTCTCTATGGGTCCCCGTGAAGGTGTAACCTATCCGATAAAAGTTCAATACTGTGGGAACTGTTCTATGCCAATAGAATATTGTGAATACTATCCTGAGTATGACAAATGTAAGCAGTGGCTAGAAAAGAACCTACCGACAGAATTTGAGAAAGTGAAAATCGGTAAGTCCACAAGCTGAATATAGGTTATGAAAATATTGTTTTACATAGGTACTTAGTCACTCTTTTTTCGCCATAGTTGTTAGCAGAACCATAAACCTACATTACCAGTTGTATATTGTCCCCATGTAGTTAATGGTAATCTATTTGCCATGTTTAAACTGTCAGGACATGTGCCTATCAATCAATCTTTCATCCTATGGTAGTCCTCTGCTGCACATATGCCTCTCTCAATTCACGCCACAGCACAAGGTCCTGTGCCTTCATCATCTAGTCCCTACCTGCAACCTTTTCAGGCCAGAAGTGGCTAGTTCTAGAAAATTTTCAAACCACCCATAACACTACAATTTGGTTTAACAACTACCATTAAGGCAGCCTAACCCAAAAACCTTGATGTGCTTTCTGAAGCATGTAAATGCTTGTTAAAGGATCTTTCAGTCATGTGTCTTATCAAGTAATATGACTGAATGATTTTCTGAAATGGTTTCTATTAATCACTGTCTCGTGCTGACAAGGTTGGAATGATGTGTTTTTCAGATGAAGAAGAGAATGCTGGTGGTGAGGAAGAGAAGAAGAGACAGAAGCGAGGTGGCAAGGGTATGCTGAAATCAAAGAAGAAGGAGGATGTGCCTAAATTAGTGCAAGTTTCACGCGCCCCTCGAGGCAAGAAGAAGTCAGTTACTGTTGTTTCTGGGCTTAGTACTTTTGGTAGGTAAATTAAAATAGTTATATTTTTTCAATCTGTCATTTACCGTTGTTAAGTTTTTACTAGAATAACAAAAAAGAACTTAATCTTTACTATTAAGAGGATAAGTTTGTGAGTTTAGATAATAAGGGTAATCTTAGGAACTACTAACCCAAAATATGAAAAACTTGTTTTCTCTTAGATTATCCATTTATTGAGGTAGTTTTTTTTTTTTTTTTTTTTATATTCAGCTCGCCAAATTGACGTCGCCACCAGCCTGATGGTAAGAAAGCAGTGGCGCATCTAGCGATTGGGGGCCACTTCTTACAGTGGTCCTCAAGTTGGCGGCCCTGTGATGTGCCTCTTCACGCTCCTCTTGAAGAACCCGGGATTGTAAGATGAGGGAAAGACGTGTGCGGGCAGGTCGTTCCATGTTTGAAGAAGAAAAGATTAAAAGATATTTATTATCATGCTACTATTAAAGGAGGGACAGTAATTATAAACATCAACCAATGGAGCCAATCTCCATACACTATTTGTTTTTTTTTTATACTTCTTAGGTGACAGACAAGCTTACGGCCCACCGGAAGGTTGGTAACCGTAGCCTATAGACGTTTTGCAACACCAGAGGCGCTACACACGCGCTGCCGACCCGGGCGCAGGTTGTGACGACCCACAGTTGAAATTTTTCAAGCCGCCCGTAAGGCCTTCAACTTGGCTTAACGACTGTCATTTTACTGACAACCGGGACCAACTGCTTAACGTGCCTTCCGAAGCACGGAAACGCTCGTAAATAAATGTCACAAAGTGGTCCACGTGGTGGTCACCCATCCATATCCGGCCATAGTAAATGTTGCTTACTGCAGTGATCGTTTGCAGAACACTGAGTCCGCGGGGCCACGAGCGCTTCATAAGTATTGTAAGTGAAATAAGTGGTGTGGGGTGCAACAGGAGTTTCTAATATTTGAAAAAGTACTTTACTCTCCTATCATGTGTCTACTCAAAGAGATTACTTTTCTCTTAAAGGTTTCCCAGTGTTAGACTGGGTGTGTATAAAAAATAAAGTACATGAAAATAATCATTCTCTTGCCTTCCTTCAATAACCTGATTCACCTGACCATTCTGAATCTATAGCAAACCCTCCACTGTAGTAAATACACAAATAAGGGAGTCCACTGCTGGGCGTAAGTCCCTCACAAATTATGCCACAAAACATGTTCCTGGGCTAAATACATCATAGTCTCATCCTTTTTGTTTGAACTTATTTTTTACAGCTATGAGGATGTAACAAATATTATGTGTTAAAGTAAGATAATTTAATAACAATTTTTTCTACTATTTACAGATATTGATTTAAAGGTTGCCGCAAAGTTTTTTGGCACAAAGTTTGCTTGTGGCTCTTCAGTCACTGGCGATGATGAAATTGTCATTCAAGGCGATGTTAAAGATGATCTATTTGATATTATTCCTGAGAAATGGCCAGAGGTAAGCTTAAGCTATTTACATCTTCTTGGGCTCCCATTTTCCGCACTTAGGTCCGCCAGTGGACCCATTGTACGTGAGCGTTGGCTGTCACTCCAGCCAACCCAGCTCCGACCAGAAGCGCAGGATCCTCTTCGGGTCCTCACACGCCTCCCGGAGTGTTGTGGGCTTAAGCTATTTACATAATGACTAGTACTATAATTATTGGATATGTTCGTAAATTAACACATTAAATAAATAAATATATATTCACGGACATTTCACACAACGCTATCTGATCCCAAAGTAAGCCAGGAATAACCTGCTTGTGTTATGGGTATCAGACCACGGATATTAATACTTATATACTTTTTAAATACATACATATTATACATAGAAACACCCAGACTCTTTAGACAAACCTTTATGGGTCAGACAAATATTTGTCTCCGGTGGGAATCGAACCCACGACCTCCAGCGCCGCAGGCGGTATCACTACCGACTGCGCCACAGAGACAGTCCATGAGTAGTAGAAGCAATGGGAATTCCAGCTAAATCACCGTATAATTTATTTAAAAACCTTGGATTAAATATTTGAATATCGAAAGTGGCATGTCCAGGACGATGTGCACTGTTCATAGGCAGCTTTATCACATTGTGGGTTTAAAAATTATAATGATGTTTATAATATTTTAAACTGATCTTTTTTTTTTTCATTTTCAGATTGATGAAGACAGTATTGAAGATCTGGGTGATCAAAAAAGATAGTCGGAAGTTTAGTGAAATGAATTACACTGGTAATGCTTTATTTCCATGTTGAGAGTTTTACAGGGTCCTCTTTTATAGGTCCTGGCCCTTACTTTTCATTTTTATGGGATAAATGAAAAGACATAGAAATAAAGCATTATCATTCTTTTCATATTTATTTTATCAACTTTGAAATGCGATTAAAGATGTGTGAAGGTTTTATTAAGTGTTTCTTTTTTTTATACAGTTTACATTAGTCGTACAATATGTTAGTAAGTACATTTCAACAGAGCAATATGTTATATCTGTATACCATCAATAGATTTGGTTCAAATTTTGCACAAATATTAACTAGAGGTACGGTCTTCAAATAGGCTTATATTATCACGCTACCTTTCCTAGGGGCTAAGCAGAGAGCAATTAAATATGTAACTTGGTGGATTTGTTTAAAACATTGCAGAAATATTAGTAAGAGATAGGTTTTACACACAGGCTACATGTTATTACGCTCAATATTTTAGAGGCTCGGCAGAGAACAATATAAACCTGTGTGTATAATATAAGACAATTTTCACGCTTACGAAGTCGCGGGCAACAGCTAGTAAGTAAATAATTGTGGACAATCTCACACAACATCATCTAGCCCAAATTAAGCTAAAATAAACTGGTGTTATGGAATGTAGACGACTGATAGACATACGTATATATTTGTAAATTCATAGATATTATACATAGAAAACGCCCAAACTCCGAAACAAACATTTGTGAATCCGGGCGACTCAGGAACTCCAGCGCTTTACTCTATCGACTGCGCCACAGAGGCAGTCCAAATACGGTCTATTGGACCCAGTTGTCAGATACGTTTGTTCTCACTAGTTCGATCGTCGAACTAGTGAGAAATTTTTTCTCATTAGTTCGACCGTCGAACTACTAACCTTAAGTAAGTTAGTAAGGGTTAGGACTGTGACCATTACCGCGCGAAGGCGTGCCGTGGCAGCGCAGCGGCCGCCGAGCGCCTGAAGCCCTATTTATTTTCGACGGTCAAACAAATGAAAAAAAATAGTCTCAGTAGTTCGACGGTCGATCTAATGAGAAAAAAATATCTCACTAGTTCGATCGTCGAACTAGTGAGATATATAAAGGAATTTCCTACAGTCGTCAAGTTGAAGGCATATAAATAGGCGGCTTACAAACTTTGAACAGTGGGTCGTCATAACTCTCTTATTAACCCTTCGAGGATGTGGCGGGGTCTATTTGACCCTGTCCATTTTGTTTCAAGTATATTTTTTTAATTCCCTACTCGCACGTTTCTGAAATTCTCAGTAGCTGTAGTTCAATGAACGCCCCACCATTCAGCGCGCCGCACCTAAGTCGAGCTTCGCTTGCACAAGGAGATACACGCAGGGCCTGATTTACCCATAAGCTAACTAAGCTGAAGCTTAGGGCGCCAGGATCAAGGGGGCGCCTGGCGTTGGAATCGGCGCTGGGTTGTGACTTACGGTGCTCCCAAAAAGGAGCACACAAACCATCTATCAATTTCTAACAGATTGTAACAACTCCTAACAACATGTTTAAAATTGTTATTTAACATTTTGTAACACCAAAGCACATAATAATATTTGGTAATTTAGTGAAAATACAAATATGTGCGTTAAAATTAAATTCCTGCGCCCATCTCCCTGGCAGCGTGGTAGTAAATATGGCAGCTCCACCCGTGTCGCGTTCAAGGCACCCAGGAACCAAAGTGAATGGGTGTCCAGCTTTTTGGCCGGTAGAAGCATCAGGTCCGTCATTGACGGCAGCTGTTATGAATTCACAATTTCAGGGCACAACTCTCTCCATCTCTGACAGTATACTTAGGTATCCTATTGGTGTTGACATCTCCAGTGACGTTCAGTTCCGAAGTGATTTGGAGAATAAGGCCAAGCTGGCGTCCAAGCCGCTCAGTGTGCTCAACAGGGCGCGGCGGTACTTTACTGCGGCGCAAACAGTCAGTGGCGGCGCAAGGCGTGGGCGACGTGGGCCACCGCCCACGGCCTCGCGGTGCAAGGGGCCTCGCGCCTCAAAAATTAATCAAAGCGAGAATAAAATAAAAAAGATATGAATTAATTTTGTTGTAAAAAATATGTTTCTTTTTTTTTTATACCCCCAAGGTGGCAGACAAGCATGCGGGCCACCAGAAGGACCGGTGGTCATCGCAGCCTATGAACGCTTGCAACACCAGAGGCGCCACACTCGCGCTGCCGATCCTGTAAAAACCTTCTAAGCCCTCTTTTGAAGAACCCCATACTGTAGGTGTTTGGGAAAACCGAGGCAGGGAGATCATTCCACAACCTAAGCGTGCGCGGAAGAAAACCCCTATCGGATCGTGCTGGAACGCTCCGGACGTAGAGTGTGAGCATGAACTCCCTGTCTGTGGCGAGCGGTGCGATGATAGAACGTAGCCGTGGGCATCATATCAAACAATTCCTCAGAGCACATACCATTGTACAGGCGGTAGAACACGCATAAGGAGGCAAAGTCGCTCCTGTCGCGAAGAGGTTCCACCCCACCTGTAAGTATAGTATCGTTGACAACTCTCACAGCTCGTCTTTGCACCGAGTCAAATGGACGAAGTTGATATTCAGGTTAGTCAGGTTCCGCCCAGAGGTGACAGCAATACTCCATGTGTGGCCGCATTTGCGACTTATAGGGAAGCAATGTTTGCGACGCAGTGAAGTACCGCCGCGCCCTGTTGAGCACACCTAGCTTCTTGGACGCCAGCTTGACCTTGTCCTCCAAATGACTACGGAACTGAACATCACTGGAGATGTAAACGCCAAGAATCTATATACTTTTGGAGATGGGAAGAGATGTGCCCTGAAATTGTGGCGCTACATTTATTGGAGTTTTCTTAGTGAAAAGAAAAGAATTGGACAATCTTGTCCACCCCAATTGGACACTCTAGTAAGAGTAGCCTCGATTGATTGATTGATTGACACAAGCTGTTCACGACTTTCTACCACTGCGTCCCGAGAGGTACCGGGGCGGCCCGTGTAACAAGTGTCCCCTGTACTGTCGTCCGCATAACAATGAATGCCGTCAATAGACAACATGTCATTAATATGCAGCAGAAACAGAGTAGGGGACAACACTGAGCCTTGCGTTACTCCAGCGTTTATGGCCATGCAGTCTGAACAGATGCCGTCGACGACGGCCCTGATGCTTCTACCAGCCAGAAAGCTGAGCACCCATCCGCATAACCTGTCGGGCAGTCCATAGGAGGGCAATTTTGTAAGAAGACCACGGTGCCTGACCCAGTCAAAGGCTTTAAAGATGTCGAGGCTCACTGCTAGAGCCTCGCCCTTACTCTCGATAGCCGTCGCCCATTGGTGTGTGAGGCACACGAGAAGATCGCCCGTTGAACGACCATGACGGAAACCGTACTGCCGGTCACTGAGCAGGTCGTATTCCTCAAGGTACCTCAGGAGCTGTGTGTTAATAACACGCTCCATCACCTTCGATAAAAGGGAGGTGCCGGCTATGGGCCTGTAGTTGGCCGGGTCGGTCCTGTCACCCTTTTTGGGCACAGGATGCACATACGCGATCTTCCACGACGCTGGGACTTGTCGCATGGAATATGAAAGCGTAAAAAGACGTGTAAGTACCGGACACAACTCTGGACCACACTGCTTAAGTACCACCGCGGGTATACCATCCGGCCCACTCGACTTATGAATGTCCAGGGATCGTAGCTCACGTCGTACATTCGGAGTAAAGGTGGTAAGCCTGACTGACAGAAGTTTCCTTTGGCAGCTTTGGCAAGCGACCAGAATTCAAGACTCTTCAGGGAGAAGAGTAGCCTGCTAGCCGTTCACTAATTCTGCCGACGAAATCGAACTTAGCCCTGACAATTGCTCTTTTACTGGACGCGGCATTTAATTTGTGTTTCACCTCAGAGATTTTTGGATCTGAATTTGCACGAGCCGTGGTTCAAGCTCTGTAGGCAGATTCTTTCTGCATAAGTACTTCTCTGCAGAGCCGATTGAACCACGGTCGCTTTTTTGCACCTACAGGGTCCTACCTAAGGGTAACTAAAATGTTTGGCAGATATTTTGCTAACAAACCATTAAAAGTCACTATAAGCGTTAAAATAAGAAAACATGAGAAAATCGCAAGCTATCTCTTTTTTAATATACTTTTCCATACATTGAAATCAGTTTTTGTCGAATATTTTATAAAATTGAAGTTTTATCAAAATTTTGTGTCCCAATGTTTTCGAGTAGGTACAATCATTAAGATATACACATTGGCATCATTAGTTTTTGTAAAAACATTAAAACGTTTTTTAAGATTCCTATGTCCGCCGATTTGTATGAATCGATCCACTGTGCGCCGCCGACCAGTGCGGGAAATCCCTTGTTTTATTCCTTCAGGACTGTTGGTTCCACTAAGGGGTCCACCAGGATTTACAAATACTCATGGACCCATTTAGGTAGTGGAACCAACATAATATATGTTTTAACCTGGATTTTTTGGGACGAGTGACCCCACTAACCACATTTGACGTAAACCTCTGTGGTTTAAAGTATTTTTTTCCTTATGGCGATACTATTGTTATTGGCGCCACAGAACAGGGCCTCGCGAAATCTGTCTTGCCCACACCAAATTTAGGTCTTGCCCCGCCACTGCAAACAGTGCTACTGTTTAAGTCGCAAGTGCGGCCGCACATAGAGTATAGTTGCCACTGCTTTGCACCAGAATATAAGAATGAATTGACTGAAGTCTTCCGTTCGACTCGGTGCAGAGGCGAGCCATGAGAGTGGTCAACGATCCCATGCTTGCAGGTGGTGTGGAACCTCTTCGCGACAGGAGACTTTGCCTTCATGTGCGTGACCACCGCACCGGTACATCTGGTAGGCCGTATGCTTGTCTGCCGCTTTGGTGGTATAAAAAAAAAGTGTGAGACAGTACTGTTCAGACGGTGAAACCGGTCATGGAGGAGTGGCTGGAAAGGCACCATCGCAGCCTCACCTACCGAATGTCACATACTTACTGGACACGAGTGCATCAGTACGAGTAAGTATATGCGGCGGAAGTTAACATCCGAGTGTCAGCACTACGGTGACTGCAGCGAGGATACGCTCAGCTTATGCACTGCAACCTCGTTGCGGGCCTGGGCGTAGATGCTCTCACGCCGGAGACCGTGGTGAGAGCCATGGTCTTTAATGGGAGAAAATAGGACGCCACTGAGTCTTTTTGCGAGCAAGTCATATTTGGGATAGAGGCAGCGGGAGACGAACTCCCTCCCAAGTTCCGTAGTCGACGGCGGGTTCGTCGCACACTGCAATACGCTCAGGGCTACCCGCCTCCATCACGGAGGGCCTGAAAACGGCGAGATGTCATCTTGCCATTCTTACAGAAGCAGATCGGGAAGATGGCGTGACTCTTCACTCCTCAAAGAAATAGGATAGCACCTATTTCCCCTCCCCGATACACTCGAATCTCCCCAAGAAATCAGATAAACCCAAACCCACGGGGGGAACTGCGACGGCGTACAAAGTCTGTTTCGTAGACTTTGTCCGCCATCGCAGTTCCTCCCGTGGGTATGGGTTTTATCTGATTTCTTGGGGGGATTCGGGTTTAGTCCAGTTTAGTCCAAATTACCGGAAGTGATCAGTACTGTCCCATCATATCGGGGACGCCGCAAGGTTAAAGCAGATTTTAGAACTGTTTGTTATTTTTCTTTTATTTCGTGACAGTCAGGAAAGTTTTTTGGAAGAGGAAATAGATGTAATTACCAGCAAAACAACAGATCTCTTGTTTTATGTCGAAATGTCCGGAAGGTAATCACCCGGACAAATCGAGCCGTTACATTCAGGTTACACCTAGGATTCAACTTAGCTCTAGTATACCTTATTTGTTACCTTTCGTATTTCGTCTACCTAATTACTGACGATTTAATTAACCCCGCCGAAAAACGAGAAGTGTTATAAGTTTGACCTGTGTATCTGTGTGTGTGTCTGTCTGTGGCATAGTAGCAGCCCTACAGATGAGCCAATTTTAGGTTTTCTATGCTCGAAAGCCAATGTGCCGGGTCCATCCCCAGCACATTGGCTTTCGAGCCGTTCTTATCTGTAAATTTTGCATATCATCAGCTCACTTCCTGAGTTATGAAGGGATCTCACCAAGATTCACTGGTTCGATTTGTCGGAAACTGGATGTACCGAGGTACTTTTAGGTAATTTGATGGTATTTTTATCACGCTTTTACTGGCTGATGCATCAAGTAGTAGGTATGCGGAATACCCAACTCCTCAGTAAACCATGGGTCATAAGTTCATAAGAAGTCTCAGGATCGGGTTTAATTTTGTTCTCAAATTTACAAAGAATAACGATTAGGAACGTAGGATCAGCTTACGTAAAGTATCTTTTGTAGGTAGGACTTGTAATTTAATTAGTTTCAGCTGGGGGCGCATATTCATAGCTAGCCTAGGGCGCGCGGAACCCTAAATTAGGCCCTGGATACACGTCGAAATAACGTCTACAGGGTACGCATAACCCTTCCACAACCGTGACGTAGAAATTTCATTCCATATTTCAATTACGGATTTTCATTGAATATTTTGTTTTTTTAGGTATATTTGGACAAAATGTACCGCGAAGAACGGTAGGCTGAACGCATTTAGTTTTTTTTTATTTTAACGCGAGAAAATCCTACAATGGATGTTATTTGACTCCCACCGACTAAAAACCACACGTATCCTGCTGAACTGCCTAAGGTTGGGAGCCCCGGGTAAGCCCTCCGAAGGATACCCCAGGACTCCCAACAGACCTACAGCTACCACTGCGGCCTTACCTAGGGGGGTGGGGTGGTTCGGGGGGCATCTTTGGGGAGTTGCTCAGGTGTTATCCCGCTTCTTCTAGGGGGGAGGGGGGGGGGGGGGCGTGCATGAGATTCTAATTTTGTGATCATTAATTGTTGAACTCATTGTATATTAGGTACCAATATAATAAAACTAGAGGTCTGAAAGATTAATATTCTTGTGGTAATTGATATGTCAGGCAAGGAGCCGAAAATTGATATATTTTTTTTGATATTACTTACCTATAATTTAATTAATAATGGCTTATGAGTGTAAATAAATTGAAAGTTATTATAATCGCTTATTTATTGTCTGCTCTTAGAGATTTACCTATATCCGTTCTTGGATAAAAAAATATAATAGATACCTACCTAAAACCGTAAATTGAAATACGGGGTCAGCAAGACCCTCCACATTCTCGATGTACATAGTTTGTACCACATTCTCGCCGAGTTAAACAAAATGTAGGTACTATGTGGTCACAACCTGCGCTGCGCTTGTTCATTTCAACACGGCTATAGACCACCTCTTAAAAACAAATGGTGAAATGTGGGCGTATAAGTAGAGAGGCCTCAAATGTTCCGCTTTGGAGATATAGGCGTGAGTATATGCATGCATTCAGAACGGTTCTATTCAGATGGAGATGAAATTTGAATATGAGTTTTCTCATTTTGACTTTGATCCCATCCCAAACAAGGTAAAAATGGTCTAACCAAACACCACACAGTTATGAATTTTACCCGATGCTAATGTGGCGCTACCATAATTTAATGCATTTCTACGAGCCTTTTTCAAAAGCAAGTCTCGCTGCTGAAATCTAGCGCTAGCCTCCATGCTCTATGACTGCTATTTTCTGATAAACAAAGACTCATTAAATTCATCAGATTCATGATCTTTTAAAGTAAAAGTAAAATTCTTTGACCCATAGACCAGCGCTTTGGGGTCAACAGCCGTACAGGGTACAGGAATGTTAAGGTAGCCACACTCATAGCATTTTGTATTACTTGCATCAATATATAATACAGATCAGTGATCAATATCAATATGACTGCACACCACTTTACAAAAGTAAAATAAAAATAAAATGCAGGAGTCTGTCTGAGGAGTCAAATTAATGTTGTATTTAGCGTCCACCTTTATATACTGTATGAACAGTACGCGTCCACCATTACGAAGAATGTGAAATTGCCAGGAGGAAAAAAGCTATTGAAACAGTAGAAAACTAAGAAGCTCAAAATAATAATGAAGCTTGAGTGTTTACGTACCTAATACAATCTTGGCAACAAAAAGGTTGATCCCCAGGAGTAAAGCTCCTACAGTGCGTATTGTTTTTTCTACAATTATTTATTTTATTACTAAATGGCCTCCGCGGCTTCACTCTCGACTCGAGGCATTCTGTATGCGTTCCCGCAACAGAAACGAACTTACTTCGAAAATAAATATTAGTTTATATGTTATTCCAGGTTCTAAATTATATACATCTCTTTACCAAATTTCAGCCAGATCATTCAGCCGTTAGAATGATAAAGAGTAATTCCGATATTCACATCATAATGAAAATTTTGAATTTCTAATTAAGTAATATCTAAGGTTTATTTACTTACGTCCCGTAAACTGAAATAGTGTAAACTGAAAAATGCTTTCGCTGTCTATTCACTTCGATCTTTTAAAGTACTCAACGGATTTTATGGCAGCTTTCAGCAAAGAAGTAATTCAAGAATTATAATATTACCTAACATGATAAATAGTAGTAGGTACAGTAGCAGCTGTAACGCAGGTAAACGAAGTTCTGATTTGCTGGTAGGTGTTGAAGAAGTTTTTAATCCTCTATAGCTATTGTCTATATGTTGCCTTGGTAACTGTTTTATTGATACTGTCAAGTAACAATTAATTTTATTACTGTGTAATTTGTGCAGCTATGTTTTAATATATAAAACGCACTCTGTGTTTTTAACTTCCTTATGTGTTTCATTTACAATAGGTTATGGGCCTCTAGCTCGTATTAAATATACATTATTTGGGAAGTATAAATGGATTCCAAAATGCAATACCAAACGATCAACAAATTGTCAGGTCAAGCAAATTATTCGGCATGGTCGTTTAGTGTCGAAATGTTCCTGGTTGATCAAGATTTATGGGATTGTGTTGGTACTAATTACAAAATCACCACTGAAGAGGAAAAGAAGCGAGATGCAAAGGCAAGAGCTAAAATTTGTTTATTAATTTCTGAAAATGTTCATCCATTAGTGAGAAACGCAAAAACTGCTCGGGACACCTGGTTATGTTTAGAAAATGCATATGCTGATGCGGGGTTGATGCGTCGTCTGACATTGTTAAGGAAATTATTTAGTATAAAACTTGAAAATTTTTCAAACATGGAAGCATATGTCAGTGAAGTGCAACTGACGCATCAAAAACTTCAATCAATAAAGGCAGGTCTCGAAGATGAATTTATAGGAATAATAATGCTAGCTGGATTAACAGAAGATTATAATCCCTTAGTAATGGCCATGGAGCACTCCGGACAAAAAATTACTACAGAGCATGTGACATCTTCCTTGCTAAGACAGGGTGAAAAAGAAACCTTTAGAAAAGTAGAAGAGTCAGTGCTCGTATCTAGTAGCAGTGGTAATAGTGGTCATAAAAGCACAATAGAAGTTATTTGTCATTTCTGTAAGAAGAAGGGACATTATAAGTCGCAGTGCAGACTATTGGCTAAGAAGGACAAATCAAAAAATAAAGCTAATTTGGTAACTGTAGTTAGAGATAAAGCAGTAGTTAGACCAGATTTTGTAACTTTATTATCTGTTAGTGATAATAATGGGTGGGTAATTGATTCTGGAGCAACGTCTCATATGACGTTTGATAAATCTATTTTAAAACAAAATAAGGCCTCTTTATCTAAATTTGTGACTTGTGCGAATAATGAGAAAATTGTTTCTACTTCGCAAGGTTCCATTGAGTTGAAAGTTCAAAGTGGCAATCATGATTTTGAATTAAAAATGGATCAGGTTTTAGTTACTCCAGAATTAGTTACAAATTTGATGTCCGTTAGCAAGTTAGCAGAAACAGGCAAGGTAGTTATTTTTGATAAAACTAATTGTAAGGTTTTTAATAGTGATGTTACTGTTATAGGAAATCCTCTGTTCACAGCACCACTACAAAACGGGCTTTATGTTTTAGGGTCTGTTAATAATAGTAAGGCGGTAAATAATAGTAAGGCGACGGTTTTTTTGGGAGAAGGTAGTCTAGGGAACTATGAATTGTGGCATCGAAGGTTAGGTCATCTATCCGAACCTCAGATGAGTAAATTAAAGGGTATCGTCAAGGGCCTTGGTTGCTGGAAGAAGGATGAATGTCATCCTTGTGTGCCTTGTAGTCAGGGCAAGCAGTGTGTGAAGAAATTTCCTAAGAGAAAGTGTAAGAGAGCTACTTCTTTATTAGAGCTTATTCATAGTGACGTAGCTGGACCTCTGGAGGTTGAGTCTATTGGTGGAGCAAAGTATTTGCTGATTTTTGTTGATGATTACAGCAGAAAGGTATTTGGTTATCTCCTTAAATCTAAGGCAGAAGTATTTACCAAATTTCGTGAATTTAAGGCGTTTGTGGAAAATCAAACGAATAAAAAGATAAAGAAATTTAGAAGCGATAATGGTACTGAGTACGTGAATCAAAAATTCCAGGATTATTTGACCAAATGTGGAATTCAGCATCAACGAACTATCCCTCATACTCCACAACAGAATGGAGTAGCTGAAAGGACAAACAGGACAGTGATTGAGAAAGCCAGGTGTATGCTGCAAGATAGTAAGCTTGATAAGAGATATTGGGCTGAAGCAGTACTCACGGCAATTTATTTAAAAAATCGTTCTCCAACGATGGCACTTAATAATCTTGTTCCTGAGCAAGCTTGGTCTGGTCATGAAGTGGATCTTTCACACCTAAGAGTGTTTGGTTCAAAGGCGCAAGTTCTTGTAAAAGATAATAAGCGAAAGAAATTAGATCCAAAAACAGTTGAGTTAGTTTTACTTGGCTATAGTGAGAACCAGAAGGGTTATAGATTCGTCGATTTAAAGAAAAATCCAAAAAGGATTATAGTTGCTCGTGACGCAGTGTTTAATGAAAATACTGAACGACAGGTAATTGCTACCACTATTAGCAAGAATTTGGAGGAGCAGGTAGCAGAAACTGCCCCTAGTGCTATTGAGGTGCCTATTGAAATTTCAAGTATGGAAGTTTGTGGTGATATTATTACACCAATACCTAGTTGTAGCCCTGAAGTATCTGTGCCAGATGAAGATGCTACACAGATATCTGGAACAAGTGTTACAACTAATGATGAAACTGAAGAAGAGTTTCATGATTCTATCGATTCAATAGATTCGGATAATTCCGTCCCCAGGGAGAGAAGATATCCTCTCAGAAACAGAATAGCAAAAAGAGATCCTGAGATGGAATATAATTTTCACATTTTAAGTGGGTCAGATCCAATTTCTGTGAAGGATGCCATGGAGCGCTCAGACAGTGAGCTATGGCGGAAGGCTATGGAGGAAGAATATAATTCCTTAATAGGAAATGGCACTTGGGAATTAGTAGATCGGCCAAGACAGACCAACGTAGTGAAATGTAAATGGATTTTCAAATTGAAGATAGGTGCGGATAATGTTGTTCAGCGATATAAAGCGAGACTAGTCGCCAAAGGTTATTCGCAGAAGTGGGGGGAAGACTACAATGAAACTTTCGCTCCAGTTGTAAAACTATCTTCAATAAGGCTATTGTTCGGTCTTGCAGTCGAAAAGGATCTGCACATGCATCATGTGGATGTGACCACAGCATTCTTGAACGGTGACCTGGATGAAGACTTGTACATGGAACAACCTGAATTGTTTATAACGAAAGAAAATGTAGATAAAGTTTGCAAGCTGAAGAAAGCCATCTATGGTTTAAAACAGGCAGCACGTTGCTGGAACGTAAAGGTGCACAAGCATATCCTGAATATGGGATTCACCAGATCTGCCTATGATCAGTGCATTTATATTAAAGAAAATAACAAGGAGTTCATTGCACTTGCCCTCTATGTTGATGATTTTTATATATTTGGAAGCAATGTACACTGCATTGAGAAAGTCAAGAAAAATTTGAGCCTAGGGTTCAAAATTAAAGATCTAGGAGAAATAAAGGATTGTTTGGGAATACAAATTGAAAGGAAGAAAGGTGAAATACACCTGAACCAAGCAAATTTTGCGAAGAAAGTGCTAATGAGGTATGGTATGGAAAACTGTAAGACAGTGAAGACACCAATTGAATTGAACCTCAAACTTACAAAAGGAGATAAGAATAATGATCCCAGCTATCAAGAAATTATGGGGTCACTCATGTACTTATCCTGTGGCACAAGACCTGACTTAACATTCGCTGTTAGTTATTTAAGCCAATTTAATTCGTGTTGGAACAGCCAACACATGGCTGCACTGAAGCGTGTGTTGAGATATTTGCGAGGCACTTGCAATCACAAGTTGATTTTTAGGAAAACTGGAGAATCATTAGTTGCTTACGCGGATGCAGATTGGGGCAATAATGAGGATGGTCATTCATTCACGGGTTATGCTCTAGTTTTTGGTGGTGCTGTTGTATCTTGGCAGGCACGCAAGCAGCGCTGTGTTGCTCTTAGTACAGCAGAAGCTGAGTACATCGCTACTTGTGAGGCTGCTAAAGAAATTGTTAGCGTTAAAGGTCTCTATAATGAATTGACTGGTAACAATCAGGCTGTAGTTCTATATAGCGATAGCCAAAGCGCAAATAAATTAATTTATAGTCCTGTTATTGGACGTCGGTCCAAACATATTAATATTAGGTATCATTATGTTAGGGAATTAGCAGAGACTGGTGTGATTTTGATTAATTATTGTGACACAAATTCAATGCCAGCTGATGCTTTAACAAAGGGGTTAAATTTACCCAAGTTTATGTTTTGCTTAGAGCGCTTAGGGATTAAGTGGGGGTGTTGAAGAAGTTTTTAATCCTCTATAGCTATTGTCTATATGTTGCCTTGGTAACTGTTTTATTGATACTGTCAAGTAACAATTAATTATTACTGTGTAATTTGTGCAGCTATGTTTTAATATATAAAACGCACTCTGTGTTTTTAACTTCCTTATGTGTTTCATTTACAATAGTAGGTAAGTAGGTCCTATAGGTAGTGAAAATATTGAATAGAGTTTGCTGTTGATTAGATTGATGATTCTAACATAATTTTACTATGATCTTGACATGTCTTATGCTTTGCTATGAAGGAAAAGAGGACCTGCAGAAGTTAAAGGCATCCCAGCAGCTTCAAACAATGGGCCTTAAAGTTGAAGAGACCACTAAAAGGAGACCTAGATTAATTATCATAGGTGTGCCGTCAGACCTATCAGAAAAAGTTTTGTTCGACTGTCTATTTGAACAAAATATAACTGATAAGCACCCGAGCCTCACTATAGAAACATTTCAACAGTCCATTAGACTTAGCCATAAATCTGGCAAAAAGGACTCCTCTTTCTGTAACTATATTGTCGAGGTAACAGCTGAGCTACGAAAAATGCTCCTCGCACAGCAACGTATCTTTGTAAATTGGACGTCATGCCCAGTTAGGGATTTCACACTTGTAACTAGGTGTTACAAGTGCCAACAATACGGGCATTCAGCAAAGTTCTGTAGAGATACAAATCCAACATGTGGTCACTGTGGAGAAGTTGGGCATACGAAAAAAGAATGCTCAGCATTGGATCAACCTGCAAAATGTGCAACGTGCAAACGCTATAACAAGCCGATTAATCATAGTACTGGCGATGTACAGTGCCCGGCCCGGAAAAGTGCTCAAGAACGGCAAATCCTGGCAACTGACTACGAGGGTGACTAGAGCGCTGTGTAACAAGGCAAACCATGGACATGGTCAACGGTGATATGACTCGTTACCGTGTACACCTAGTGACTGATACTTAGGTATAGGCTCCATATAAGATTATAAATATTCTAAATTATATTGAATCAACTTTTTGTTTTTGTTAGTGGACAGTAAGTGTACTATGGACGGACGTCATAATAATATCCAAGTGCTGATTATGTAAAATGTGTAAGAAATCGAATGCCCTAGTTTTAAGCAAGGTACTGCATTAGCTTGCAAAACTATTTGACATTATTTTGTATAAGTTTATTTATTTGTTTTATGTATTCAAAGAGTTTCTTTTTGCATAGCATTATTTTTGATTGATTTATTATTAATAAGTATCCGTTGTCTGGTACCCATAACACAAGCAGGTTATCCTAGCTTACTTTGGGATCAGATGGCGCTGTTTAAAAGAATAGGTTCGTGAATAAATATTTTTGTTTACTTACGTCATGATTATAAGCACCTATCTTTTAGTATTTAGATAAACGCGACGAACCTGGTGACCTATAAATACAGATACTATTGTATCTAGTTTAGGCACCAGTCTCAAAATTATCTATTTGTGAATAAATTGTATAAACGCCTAATTAAGAAACTTAGAAGTATGTACCTATGTAATATTTTTTGAGAAAATAAAGAATTTATTATTTATTATTTATTATTTATTATTTCAAGAGTTCTTTGAAATAAATTAACAATAGATATTGAGTGAGTTCTTCTATGATACGGACGAAGATAATAACTGTGCCTAATCTTATTTGTCGTTGTTTCTTTGGACTGGCCGGTATCTTTTCCGGTTTTTACTTATTGCTCTCGTGACCCCGTGGACTCAGTGTTCTGTAAACGATTACTGCAGTAAGCAATTTTCACTGTAGCCAGTCGTTGGATGGGATGAATTGATCCATGTGACCACTTTGTGACATTTATTTGAGCGTTTCCGTGCTTCAGAAGGTACGTTAAGCCATTGGTCCTGATTGCCAGTAAAATTGACAGTCGTTAAGCCATGTTGAAGGCCTTTTTAGGCGGCTTGAAAATGTTCAACAGCACGCAGTCACAATCTGCGTCTGTCCATCTCAACACGGCAATACGGCTAACCACCTATTACGTGGGACATATTTTAAAAAAAGGTGAAACGTGGGCATATCATATGCCTCTGCCTACCCCTTCGCGAATAAGGGCGTGACCATAAGTACAATATTATACAATTGTATGTAAGTATGCAAACACCTCCTTTACCTATAGATTCACAACGCAAGACTTTTCAGCAAGCTGCAAGGCAGCATGTTCAGTGAGTGCCGAGCATTACCAAATTAAACCGTTATCTTCTACTCCTCAATAATAAAACGCTGTTCCTTGAGAATTTGCATTTGCAGTACGGGTCTAAGTCCAAGTCCAATACCAGGCCAGTTACAGTGACTTTTTAAGCCTATTTCACAGTGCGTTGGGGCCAGGGGCTTTCACTTTTGGGTTTGTTAGAGGTGAGCTTCTCTTCAGGTAATTTTTTAGTTCGTATTTTTGTACGTTGTTTTTATTTCATTTAAATTTCTTGACCATTATATTTCAAAAACACTTTTATTTACAATAACTCGATTCCCTAAGACTCCAATGAATTATATTTTTTTACGGTAGAAATAGTTGACTTTTAATTTAGTAGTTTTTTATATTCCGCAGTAGCAACATTGACTGCTACTCCGCAAAACAACACAAAATAAAATCACTTTACTCATTTTGCATTCGTCGTGTGTTGTGTTTTGGTATAACAAAAATAATGATACGCTAAGTGTTGTACAAAGTGACAATATTTTTATTTATGGAAACTCGGAAGTGATTAGTAGCTCTCTGCGATCATAATGTAGTGCTCAGTCAAGTTCCGAAACCCATCCTCAAATAAGTTATTGATCTTTTATAATTCGAGACTGTAAATAAATAGAAACTCAAAGAAAAATGTCCGTGGTAAAAGGAAAACTTGTGAAAATGGAAGTCGTCCAAGTGGGTGAATACGAATTCACCAAACAAGACATAATAGGACATGGAGCCTTCGCCATGGTCTACAAAGGAAGAAAGAGAAAGGTGTGTACGATCTTAGCAGCTTCCCTTTTCCCTTAGCCATTGTTCTAATTTTTCATCGTTGTTGTGTGTATAGAGTATTTACGGATAAAAATGTATGAATATTACATGATGCAATGAATAAACTAGATGAGATCAGAGATACAGCATTAGGTATTGATTTTTTAGTGGTGGTGGAAGTTTGACATTATATAAAAAAATGCTATGTATGTTTGGTCCCATGGCTTGTTTTATGGGATGTCAGTCATACAAAGTCAATAACAATTTGTTGTACTACTACATAACATAGTTCTAAAACATTCATAAAATATTGAAGTCACAATCAGCTGATAAATAACCTATAAAACTTGTAAACAGTATTATCTTTACTCACATTATTTGTTATTTCTTTTATCAATCTTGAATTCAAACTGTTATTGTTTGATTTATACGTATTTCCTGTTTATATGATGTTGAATTAAACAGTTGCATTATCTAAAATATGCAACACAAAGAGTATGTGCCTAGAAAAGTGAAACTAGTGGGTTCTCTATTTGAATTTAAGTGTAAATGTTGTACAAAATTGGAGGCCACCAGATTTTATGTTTACAGGAAGGTCAATCACCCTTCTTAAATTAAATTGGGAGAGAGGTTTACCTCCGGTTGTGTACTGGGCTTAACTTTAGATTGCCCGACATCTAGTTTGGGGTGAATCAATTATATGAGTTTTGATACTTACTGACAGTAACTAATGGGGTCCTTGCAGGAACCCTTGGTTAGGATAAGTGAAATTACTCATGCCTAAAAGTTCATATTCATTTATTGCACACCACATGTCAAAATTAAAGATGTCACAAATTTGGTTAGAGTACAATGTGGACCCTACGCACAATGTGGGCATGGCAACATAGGAGAGATGAGGAACCAATTATCACCATCCTTTCATGCAAGTTCAGCACAGAATTCATAGAACACATTTGATTGTTGAAGTCCGGTTTAAAGAATGCCTTTATTATAGAAATAGGGAATATGATACAGAACTGCAAGTTAGAATCTAACAAAGCTCTGAAACAGATATAAATAGATTGGGGTTGCTTACTGTACTGTACACCCAGCTCTATGTCTGTAAAGACAACCATTCGTTTTTAAACTGCCTTACGTTGGCAAGGACAATGCTACCATGTTGCTGGCAGGCAAAACCAACAAACTGACCCTAGTCCAAGACTGACCCTAGTGTACATGACTTACAATAGTAATTATTTACTTTAGGTTAGGAATGTGGGTCTGTCTGAATGTAGACAAAGGGTTTGTTTGTTTGAAAGTTGTCAGTAATTTGGCTTTAACCTTTTTACACTTTCTCCAATTAGCTCTTGCTCTACGTCATTTCATAAAACATTGCTGATAAAGACTTTGACACAGGGTCCATCCACCCCATGGACCACTAGGACAGAAAATCAAATACCTATAAAATTTAACAATAAACCTCCATGGGCTGTAGATTGTTAACCCAATTTTCGAAAAACGCCATGTGCTCTGGGATGACAATGTTCACTGCACATGGCATGTGCGAGAAATAAAATCCCTTTATCATTTGTGACTCCTAGTACAGGGAAATACACAAGTAAATAATGTAAGAACTCGGTAAAACCATATTACAGCCCAGCAGCTGATACGGAATACTGCTATTTACTATCTATCTATACTGGGCACACTGCCAGTGTGTGATGAACAAGATGTAAAAGATTCCGCCTTAGTAAATTTCCCATTTGGTGCTATTTAAATTGGCAAACGGTTGACAAGAAGATTATGCCACATGTATTGGCCAATAGTACATTTATATGAATTGTTTTCAAACATACATTATTTTTAGTTTATTCTATTACCGAGACTTGCTGTCCATCTGTCTGTAAACGGTGACACCTCATCTGGTTGTATACAGCTAGTTAACTCAACAGACAGTGTCTTATGAACTGTGATAGATAGACAGTTGAAATTGTCACAAATAATGTACTTTTGTTCATGCTATGACAATAAATATACTAAAAAGTAAATTTTTAAGTGCCCTCTCATACAAAAATTGTTACTATTTGCAGATTTTTGATATGGAACCCTTTATGCGGGAGTCCGACTCACACTTGGCTCGTATTTATAATTATAATAACTCTGTACTTATTAAAAATACTTACCTACTTTGTGAAAGTATGAATTGTTAAGAGCAATGCAATATAGTTCAATGTTTAGTTTAAATACCACATGATCCTTTGAGCCGGATGTCTCTCCCAAAACTGGTTATTGCACTTAAATTATACATTCCATGAAAATGTAAACAAAGTTGGAAAAATGAAATACCTATGGTAAATACTTTATAAATCAGGAGAAATCAACTATAACATCACAACTGCCTCTTGCGTCAAGTGATTTGGAGTATCTAGTGGCATAGAAATTTCGATCCCAAATTTCCATTTAAGCTGAGCATATCACCATCATCAAACCTGTCCTTTAATACTGTGAAAAGTGGCCAGGGAGTACTTGCATCTAGGATGCATTTATTCTGTGATCTTAGGGACAGTTTTCAAGAGAGTTGCTGTCACTGGTACAGCAACATGCTTAGAAGACCACATAGACTCATGGTTCATATGATCAAATGGGCATTATGGTGAGACACCTTGGTAGTGTCTTGATCATGTTGCTTTAGCCAGGTTCTCGCAAAAGTCAATTGAGCTTGTGAAGGCCTTACTGTAAAGGATGCTAAAGACTGCTAAATCAAGGCTGAAAAGTTGGAATGCGGACTTAAGATCTTCGAATGAAATGGGCAGCGGAAAGGCGGTTGGGTCGTCCGCCCGACGGTGCCAGCGACTCCACAAGAGAATTAGTTCTTTAGATGCTACTGGGATAATGTCCAGGCCAGCCTGTACTGATCAATTTTAAGACTTCTACCTTAGAACACCTTATGTCGACCAAATTGGACACCTTTTGGAAAAAGGCCAGGTCAAGAGTACTCTTAATCGGAGAGCATGTATGAAAACACTTATGAAAGTAGAAGAAGCGAAAGTGATATGTCAGGATCGTGGCAAGTAGAAAACCATAGTCTCTGCCTACCCTTTTGGGAAACAGGCGTGATGTTATGTATGTATGTATGTATGTACGACGAAAACGTGCACATGGCTTCTGTTCCGTTGATGGCGTGTTTATTACACTTCCTTTGTATCAGAACAACATATACATTGTTTCCTGGTCATCGTATTCATTGTTATATTTTACGTCAATCATTATTCTCGTTTGTAAATTCAATTGTGATTAGAAGCTGTAGGTTACACACTAACCTTGGAAGTGTTCAACATAAATAAATATATAATTCCATGCTTGATTTATTAACTCAGTGAAATGCTCGAACCACATCGCTGGAGCTTTCCATTTACGCAAACTTTAATGGTGTTGGAAAGAGTGGTTACCTACCTATAAATAATTCTTAAAAGCCCATTCTCATGATCTCTATTGTGTGTGCGAAATTTCAGCCAATTTAATCCCGCTATTTAGCGGGACTTACAACTCGTAGCTTCTCTTGCCGAGGCCGCCGATGTCGGCCATAACACATCTTTGCCATAAAAACCTATACCTATGCCTATGCCATAACCTATGCCATAAAATACCCTTCGTCCATTTTGGTTCGGTCGAACGTGCCTGTTTCGTAAACATGAAAAAAATAAACATGCGAATAGAGACATAATATTATTAGACAGCAAAAAAGCGTTCGCGCTCTCTCGCTTGGTCTATTGTAAAAGAAATTCACCTGTAGAACAGTCTTAAGTAACACAATTTGTAAGCGAGGGTTTGAGACTGCAACCAAAAAATAAACAGGTACCTGCTACGTACCTGCTTCGCAAGTTATGTGAAGGGGATGGTGCGGTCACCACTCCCTTCACAGCATAACAAAAATAATAATTATACGATTAGGAAACTGGCAACTATTATAGTTAGTTCGATGATGTTGTGTCATTCAGATATCTTCAAGACACAGTGAGTCAGCGACTATACCAAAATTATTTTATAATTGAGGTAATTACCTGTAACCGTTTATGTGTTGCAATGCAATAGAGAAATAAAGCACTACTATACGACCTTTTATAAATAAATTTCGTGGACGTAAAATGCATAACTGTGATGAAATTGTGGGCGATGTCTATCGTCAAACATTTGCAGTAGTTTAGTTTCAACTGTACAACATACAATAGATACATTCATTCATACATAAAAAGCAACGTTCGTTGTATTCAAGATGATAAAGGAGAGGAGGGAGAGAAACCCAACACACACCCTCGATTCGTCAATCCTAATACATACCTATAGTCCTATACTATACTATACTAACAGTCAAATATTACCACAAATTGTGGGAGAAGGGAGAAATGACGAATCGAACTCCTCAAGGTATCCCTTTCCTTGAGAAGCTCGATTCGTCGTAGGATAGGAAAATACATTTACCATCCAGACGCTCAGTGATGAGGAATACTCCGCTTAACAACGTCACAAATATGATGTGGAGTATGTGGTTTTGCCTACACGTGTGTGACGAATCCAGGGTGTGTGGTAGGTTCCTCTCCTTCCCCTTCTTTACTGTATTGAATGACTTATATTTCTCCTCAAGGCATCCCTTTCCTCGAGTCGAGGAGCTCGTTTCGTCGTAGGATAGGAAAATATCTTTACCCTCCAGGTTGTCATTAATGCTAATGAGCAATACTCCGCTTAACAACGTGACAAATATGTCGACACGTGTTTTATTCGCCTGCACATGTTACACGAATCGAGGGTGTGTGGTGGGTTGCTCTTCTTCCCGTCTATCGACTATCGTTCTAAGATGGATTTTCGCCGTGTAATGCCTGATTCCATTAGTTCGTCTTTCAACTATTGTTTCAACCAAACAGGCACAGATTTTATTGTTGAACACTTGTCTTTATCATTGTATATTCTGCCAATTCCACCATAACGAACTACAAGAACACCATTGCTTCCTTCAAAGATTTTAATATAACCTCTGTGGTGAATGTGGCCTCAAAAGTTGAACAACAGCTGTAAAGATGACTAATAGACACTATTACTTTCATAAAAATAATATGAGACCCTTAGGCGAAGAACGTATCTAAAATAGGCTTTTTTTGTAACCAACGATCTTTAGAAGACAGACTCAGAGCTTATTGCGAAACCTCTTTATGCACACGTGTCGTCTTTGTGTTGAATAAAACATCTGCGACACACCTTTTCGGTGTCTATGCAAAATCAAACTTGCAAATTACCCTATTGTATATTGTAGAAGGTTTTCTATAACCAATTTTATTTTTATAAAACAATTTGATTAACATGCGAATATTATTATTCTAAGTTATCCACATTCTTGAATTTTCTCGAATAGCACTACTTTTTATTTTTTATTGTTATAGCGCCAACTCGTAGACATTTTTGGTTCTCTGAACGTTGCACGATTTGTATATTACCAGAACCTATTTATGTACCGACAATAAAGGCGCCGAGCGTTCTCTGTTTATCGAGCAAAATCCTAGTCAAATTTAACTAATTCATGCCACAGAGTGAAAATGGTCAATCGGTAATTAAAAAATATTCATAACTGCTGTAGATTAACTAGAAGCAATAAAAATATTAATTTCAACTGGTTTTATCCGTTGACATCGCCGACACACGCCAAGCTAGACAGCTGTTTATATTTTCCGGTTTTGCATTGCAGCTGACTGTAACTAGGTTACTTTAGTTTGCAAACATAGCACTTAAAGCTGAGCCATCTACTATGACAAATGTATCTATCTATGTTGACAACCACACACATCATGAGTAGGTACCCTCTATCTATGTTTCAAGTGCCGACATTATTATTGGATAATATGTAACGTATAGTTCACAGCGCGCTTTCACCTTCTGGAATAACTAGATAATTTCTACTTCTTATAATACCTAAACATAAACTAGAACTACCAACAAAAATTAATGAAATAAGCTAAAAGTTGATCAGGCTGGAACAACTTTCACATTTCTTGCTGCATCATTAGCGAATGCAGCAAAAAGTATTAGGTACTATTATTATTATTGAAAGATGTTGCTGTTTTGGCCTTAGACATGTCTACTGTTATTACATGTATTCTCATTATCCTTCGAAAGGCAGCTGCGAAAAGCAGCTTACAAACAAATAGGATGCAGTTATGACTGGGCTTCTGAAGGCAGTTCGCACACTGGCTTTAAAAGGCCAAGACATGGAACAAAAGTGTGATACTAGGGGTTTACTTAAGAATTACTTCAGAACCATATCAATCAGCACTTTTATGATCGGGCGTCACCGTTTCGATACATTCAGTCTCCCGAAGAAGCCATAGCACCATAGATAGGTATATGTCACAGAGACGAAGAATATCCGAAAACTACTGAACAATTAGGCGTCGGAAATACCACGATGTTTTAAAACTTCGCCCAATGTGTCTTAGAACTTATGATCTTTGTGCGAGGCTAAGTCCAATAGTGGGCATCTATCGGCTGAGATGATTATAATATAATGATGAAAATCATCATAAAATATAATATAATGTACAATGGGGTTACCCTATTCATTATATTTATTCAAATGTTCGTCCGTCAGCTCCGTCCGTAATAACGTTTTTATTGCGTTAGAGGAGACCTTAACTACCGCCAAAAGTGACAAAATTATACCAAATCTTTAAGTGTTTTAAGACCGCCTGTTCATGATGAAGAGAAAAAGATACTGTACGTCATAGACAAGCTAGTCGAGTTTGTGTTATGACCACTTGGGGATTAGATTTCTCTGCTTTGTTGCTCGCCCTGCACAATAGAGCGACACACAATATGTTACGGATACTGCACATTGCACCCCAAGGGCACCACGCTAGGGCACGCGCTTAGGGTAGGACATTACACACATACAAGTAGCAAACACTCACACAATGATGTTTCCTCTTATGCAACAACTTGATAGGTATGTAGTGGAAAAATTAATCATATATAAACGAATTAGGAAGATCACGTATACAGCCGAAACAAGTAAACGTACATATTTTGATGCAAAGTTAGTAAGTACTCCATTGGTTGTCCATTCTTTTTAAATTAGGTATTAACTTTTAAAATTGTTAAAAGTAATGTGATTGAGGTAGCATAGCAGATGTGTGGGTCAGTTACCAATTTACAAAACTGTTAATCGTTATTTTACGTCCAATAAAGAACTGCACATAGCTCAAAGGCTTGAAGTCACACAGCATTTATTTTTACGCTTAATGCTTCCGTTGGTACAGTCAATAAAAACACAAGGCCTTTGACTCAAAATAATATATTTCGGTTCATTTATAATACCCTCTAATTGTTCTTGTATTTGACCCAAGTTTCCTTCAAGCTAGCTTAGTAAAAGCCGAATCGTTTATTACAAATCGCCTTATCGTACCTACCTATCTTCTATCTACTAGTGACTCATGTTGGGGGTTTTTTTTTTCACTGATTTTGCGTGTTATTTTGACCTATCCTCTACAAATTTACCCCAAGACGTATGTATTATTACCACATTTGGGGATTTTTATTTCCAATTTATCTTTATTGGCTGATCAGATGTTTATAAATGTCACTGAAACGTTCTTTTTTCTCATTTATCCAAGCTTCTTATATATAGTTTGTTATTCTTCCAATTCCAGGATTAGCTTTTGTTTTGAGCTATTAGCCTGAGCTAGTAGGATAGTTTCCATATTTCTGCACTGTTGTAAGCACCGTGATCAAAACTCGTGCGTTGAAGCAAAGGTTAACCCTGACCGAAACAAACGTCACAATGTCCGACGACCCATGAAGATTAAAAAAAAATACTTCATTTACTCGCGATTACGAAACCAATACTAGTATGTGGTGAATGAATTTGCCCCCGCAATAATAAGAGAAAGACTGCTTAACCAAACGAAATACATAATTCAAGGCAAAATTTTAAAGCATCAGTATTTAAATTTCCATATACATTATTCACATAAATATAACGTTACATCACCAACCAGTTTTCAATTAATTATTATGCGTTCATATACTCTAGCCCCATTATCATTTATACCAAAATAGTTTAGACTATTTTGGTATAAATGATTTGCAATATTCAACGGGTTTTTTTTTGTGACACATGTATTGGATGTGCGCATCTAATGCCGTAACGCACCCCATGTGTGTATGTCCTATCTGTATATGCCTTTATTTACTTCTCCCTGCGATTCGAGACGATTCTATAGATTATTATTAATTTATTATATTTTATTATCCTGCCTAAGCAATGTGGCTTTCATTGATTTTCGTTTGGTATTAGAATTACCTATTTCTTCTATCATCCGTGTCTTTCACATCTGCCAAATGCCGGGTGTTTGTTTTATATTTACTGGGGTTTTGGGACGGGCAACATGTTTTTGGTTTGCATCACTATCTCAAAACGACCTTCCTCGAATACGAAGTTTGCTTTTGGAAACTTATGTTATCTTTGTGTCACATTATTTTTGAGCAGCCAGTCAAGCGTGCGTTGGGTCCTTCCAAGATCTTTGGGGCTCGTTTTTACGTATGGAAATCCTTCATGGATGCTATGCCGGACTATACCACACGGTCTGACACGATGCTTGCACTACCACTACCTATGGCCTGGAACACTGTGAAAGCATTCGGAAAGTGACTGGCTTCTTTGGGGCCCTGGAAGCCAGTCAGTCACCTGGAAGTGTTGCATCTGCTGGTTAACGGACGAAGTCAGCCAGAAGAGGAAAAGACGATACAAAACCCTGTAACATAGTAAAAAAAAAAGTAAGGCATCTCAGACCGCACGACAATCTGCTTGTGCCAACTGGACTCGGCAGTAAAGCCAATCAGATCCAAAATTTAATTTTGGATCTGATTGGCTTTACTGCCGATGGGCATACCCAACAATTGACGGAGAAAAGCTGATTTGATTGATTGATTGAACAGCAAGACAATAGAAAAGAAAACATAGTGGGCACTATGTTAAATACAGTCTTTGCATTAGACATTTCAAAATGTACTTACCATTCAACGCACTGCTTATATTGGTCCTAATAAAAAACTAAAACTACTTCCCTGTTAGTCGGCCATTTTAGTCGTTGACTGACCTACTTTTCAACAGTTTCTATACTCTCAATAGATGTGTATTACTGTTCGTGTGGAGTTCGTAGCTGTCCAATAATACCTATAATCACTTACAGGGCTCGTGTCGAAATCGGGTCACACCGTAATCGCTACACGAGCCTGCGGAATGTAGGGCGGGCTAATGTTAGATCTGCGCCGGCGCACCCCTCTCTGGATAAAAGCATAATAAACAGAATCGCAAACGATCTCAAATATATCCTTATTTATACTCTCCTGTGTTGCGAATTAAATAGCAGTGTTGAAATTGTACACTGACGCACGATCCTGTACTGATTTAGCTTTATACGAAATTTATTTCATCGTTTGGGATGAAATCTTCAATACTACCTTGTTTTCGTTTCATGTTCATATAGATATCGCAGTCACTTCAACATTACAGAGAATCTTTGTCATTTCTTATTCGTGTGTAATTAGAAACGTACAATGTCTTCAGTTTTGTACGTTTCCTCGTATTCTTCACCAAGCCTCAATATTCCTGCACGCTTTGGTTTTTTAATGCACTCTTCCACTTCCACTATTAAACGAAACTTTTTCAAATGCTTTGTTTGAAATAAAGAGTGTTCAATAAAGAACACGTATCAGTTTCCTAATTAATAAATTTGTGTCGAGATTGATAGGATTTGGGCATCGTATTTGAAGCCCCGACAATACCATTGATTGAAAGTTGATACTATTGAAATTAACTTAATAATAATAATAATAGATCGTATGCATACCGTATGCATCATCCACGTTCATCTCTGATGAGGCTGTACATCCCTCGAAAATGTGGAGGACGAGGCTTTTTAAACGCTAAAACCCTTCATAACCGCGAGGTGTACAGCCTTAGACAGTATTTTCTTGATATGAATGTGGATATGCATCGTGATGTAGTTGCGGTGGACGCTGGTCTCACCCCGCTTGGTTTGGCTAAAGAGAACTGGCGCAGGCATACAGTGCTTAGCCTTGGTGACCGTCAGAGGGTATGGCAGAGTAAAGAGCTTCACGGCAGGTTCTATCAGGCCTTACATGGGTCTGATGTGGACTTTTTAGCTTCCGTGGCCTGGTTACGTTTCGGCGATCTCTTCGGAGAAACCGAAGGTTTTGTCTGTGCAATTGCAGATGAAGTTGTCAAGACGAACAACTATCGGAGGTATATTATGGGGGACGGCACGATCGATATTTGTCGAGCGTGTCACCAACCAGGTGAGTCCCTCAGACATATAGTTTCCGGTTGTCCACGTCTTGCCAACAGCGAGTACTTGCACAGGCACAATCAAGTAGCCAGGATTATTCACCAACAGCTTGCTCTGAAATACCATCTGGTGGACGCAGAGGTTCCGTACTATAAGTATGTTGCTGAGCCAGTTCTTGAAGATGGTCCTATCACATTGTACTGGGACCGGCCGATCATCACAGACAGGACTGTTGTTGCAAACAGATATTGTGGTGATAGACAGGTCCGAGCGCAAGGTAATGATTGTCGATATCACAATCCCTCATGATGGCAATCTCGTGAAAGCTGAAAAAGATAAGGAAATTAAGTATTTGGACTTAGCTCGCGAGATTGTCGACATGTGGGAGGTGGACTCGGCAGTCATTTTTCCGATAGTTGTCTCAGTGAACGGACTTATAGCCAATAGCCTCGACCAACATCTTAAGAGGCTCTCGTTAGGTAGCTGGGTCAAGGGCCAGATGCAGAAAGCAGTACTCCTCGATACGGCACGTATTGTGAGGAGGTTTCTGTCTCTGGAGTCCTAACCACCGGTATCTTGGTCCCTGTATCCGATGCCGGTGGGTTGCTGTTTTATATATTTTTAAATAGATTTTTATTTTGTATAATTTATTTAAAAATGTATCGAATATGTTTAAAATGTTAATAAAGGAGATAATAATAATAATATATTCTTTATTGTACACCAAAGCTTATAAATAATAACAAATTATAGGAGGTATTCTATACGGTACAATGGGCGGCCTTATTGCTAGAAGCAATTTCTGCCAGGCAACCTTTAGATGGACTGGACTGTGTTATATTTCAATAATGGGGTTTGGTGTCACACAATACTTATTAGCAATAAAAATAAAATAAAATCGATCAATATGTAACTACATAAATACATACATACCTACACATATACACACATAAATACAAAATATACATACATACACACCTATACATATACATACTTAAATACATATATACATACAGACATACAACTATACATATATTATACACTTCCTACACACATAATATACGCACAAAAACTCTTTATACCGGTGGTTTAAATTGAAAGATAGTATTCTTTCACCCTTACTTTAAATGCGCCCAACGTTTGTGCACGCCTCATATGGACCGGTAGTGTATTCCACAGCCGTACTGCTTCAACAGTAAAGGATTTATTGGCAAATTTTGTCGAATGTGCTGGCATATGCAATCGCAAGTTCTTTGAAGACCTCAGGAATCTGGAATGAGTATCACACTGGAACTCAAAGCGTCCCTTGAGGTAGGAAGGAGCTAGTGGATTAAATAAAATAGTAAAGAGCAAAGAAAGAATATGAGTATTTCGTCGAAAGCGAATTGGGAGCCACTTGAGTTGATTGCGGTATTGAGAAACGTGGTCATATTTGCGTAAACCAAATATAAACCTTATACAGAAGTTTTGAAGGCGCTCAAGCTTATCTAGTTGCTCCTGCGTGAGATCAAGGTAGCTGGCATCGGCATAGTCTAATATGGGAAGAAGTAGTGATTGTGCAAGCGAAATCTTCGTCGGTATCGGGAGAAGGTCACGCAATCTTCGCAAAGAGCCTGCCGAGGCAAACAATTTGCGATTGACTTCCTGTAGCTGAGGCCCCCAGGACAGAGTACTATCGATAAATATACCCAGGTTTTTCACTGTATCACTGACAGGTAACGGCATGCCATTGAAGGTAATTTGTGGTAGCTGTGGCCAGGGAACTCGAGATATCATCCAGTTACTACCTATAAGAATTACCTGAGTTTTTGTTGGATTCACCTGCAAACCGTAGCTATTACTCCATGCACATATTTGTTCCAAGTCACTATTGGTCGCGCTAAAAACCTCATGTATGTCACTGAGTGCAGCCTGTGAGTAAATTTGTAAATCATCTGCATAAAGGGTAGGATGAAACTAGTTGCTTTGTGATGGAATTAATAAATATTGCGAACAAGAGAGGAGATAAAACGCCACCCTGCGGTACACCAACCGATATATTGTTCCAAGAAGAAACCGAGTCATCAATACAAATACGTTGCCGGCGTCCAGTCAGGTAACTGCGAAACCAATCAATCACTGGCGGAGATATGTTAATAGAGCGTAGAATCTCAAGCAGAATGCGGAAATCCACAGTACCAAAAGCATTACTGAAGTCCAGTAACGTCAGCAATGTAAACCTTCCACTCTCCATTCCCATTCTGATGTCATCTGTAATATTTACAAGGGCAGTAACAGTGCTATGCCCCGGGCGGAAGCCCGATTGGTAGGAATTTAGAAGACAGTTTTTGTTGAGAAAGGAGTTAAGTTGAGTGTGAACAAGGCGCTCAAGGACTTTAGATAGAAACGGTAAGATAGAGATAGGACGGTAATGAGAGAAACACGAAGGACTAGATTTTTTAGGTACTGCTCGTTCGCTCTAACTTTGCCGCTCGGCTCCATACTAAAGTCGATTTTTTAATTAGACGAAGTAAATTGACAGCAACTAATGTCACTTCTTCATACAATGTTGCGTATTTTCTATGACCAAGTGACATTAGCTACTGTCAATTTACTTCGTCTAATTAACAATGCGGGTATACGCCTCTACGCCAGCGGCAAAGTTAGAGCGAACGGGTAGTAAAGGTATAATTTGAGCTTCTTTCCACTTCGATGGAAAAATGCCACTGGAAATGGAATGGTTCAGAATATTACAGATAATTGGTAGTAAGACATCTAGAATCGGAAGGATCATCTTGCGGCTAATACAGTCATTACCAACAGCATTAGACGCTATAGATATTATGCTCTTCTTAACATCACAAGCGGTGAATTGATTAAAATTAAAAGATTGATATTCAGGAGTTGGTAGCTGTGAAAGGCGAGTAATAGTATTAGTTTTGGTACTAGCGTCAAAACTCGATGTATTTGAGAAATGCTTATTTAAAGCGTCGAGGTCAATATTCTTAGAATTAACTTCTTGTTTTGACTTACCAACTCCCAAGGTTCTTAGAAATTTCCAGATTTTAGCTGGATCTCCGTTTTCTATGGATATTTGAATGTGCTGGCGTTGTGCGTTCCTACACACCTTATTGCAGAGATTTCGTATCCTAACATAGCTTTCGCGGTTAAATTCGGTGGGTTGATATTTAAATTTGGTTTTAGCTCGACCTTTTTTATTAATTAAATCTTTTATTTCATTAGTGAGCCACGGCGATGGAGGATGTTTAATTTTTACTGGACGGACAGGTGCGTGAATATCGTAGAGGCTGACCAATTTGTTAGTTAAAAGTCGAACCTTGTCGTCAACTAGACCACAATTGTACAACGAAGCCCAATCTATGCTATTTGCATCTTCTCTAAGTTTTTCACCATTCATCCGACTGAAGTTCCGCTGCATTAACACCTTAGACTTTGCCTTGGGGGGTGCAATTAAATAAAGGTGATGACTGAAAACTTTGAAATGAAGTACGTATTATTTTACTAACTTCCTTGTCAATGTTCAAACATAGGTATTCCAGATGTAGGTCTAATTAATTTTAATATTATTTACACTTATTTGATCTTGGCTATTGTTGTAGCTTTTGGCCGTGAACATTCTTCCTGACAATGTTAAGTATACACTTGACACATTACACAATATCAGGTAGTACTTTACATATGAATGGCTTTAATCCTATTGACATTTTATAAAATTTATAAGGAGTTTCAGTAATACCCATTCTTTTCATTAAATAAAAATACCAACGAACAATCGAAAATGTACATGTCTAACTACAGAACTTCGATATCGCCAATTGGTTGTGGAGGTCAGATGGCAGTCGCTTCATTGGAAATAGCTAAATTCAGCCCCATCGCTGTTAGACTGGAAGCCGACCCCAAGTGGGTTGGAAAAATACTTGGAGGATAATGACCAAAGAACAATTGAGAGAGATTTACATCACATAAACATTTCAAACTTAGGACCGTATTACAATAGATATTCAAAAACTCAAGAAACTAGGATTCGTTTTGGCCTTACTGCTCCAGCTCCAGCGTTTCTTGAGGTGTCAAAATCTTTGTTCCTTTGTTTGTTAATACCATCGTATTTGATGATAGCAATTCGTTCTTCAGTAGGTACTTAAAAATAACATTAGCGGTGTCCAGAAGCTTTGTGTTTGTGCTTAATTACGTTTTTTACTTTACAAGTCTCACCATCACCACGCTTAGATCGATGCAGTCTTTAATCTTCCAACATACACTATGTAATATTCTTATTAACATTTCCTTTATATACATGTCTTACCATGTCAGTCATCCATTGTCATCATTTACAATATTTATTCCCTCGTTAAGCTTGTACCTCAGCCACGGTATCGCGCATGACTTGAACCCAATGCCCAATTTTATTGAGATTCAAGTTAGTTTCAAATCTGTTTACAGTCATATCTGCAGCAACACTGCTTATTTTTTTATACATAACTATTGTGATTGCGGTATGTATGTGAGTTTTTTTCTCAAGTAATTTGTAACAAATTTTCTCAGGTAAATATTTTTTTGCCGTAATCATCATCCGAACGTTCGTTACGGTGTATTTAGAAGCAATAACTATTACTATTTCATATTCGTGCAGTATAGAAAAAAAACTTTACTTCATCAGTGTCGGATCGCGTTAGAATAACTGCAAAGTACAGTTTGTTAACTAATGAACGTATTCAAAGTAGTCCGCATTGTGTGATGCAGCGAAACGGAAAATTTTCATGTAACTTGAACAAAAACCACACTATTAAATGTATGGTTAGATATCTTTTTATGCATCGATTTACTATATTACCTCAAGCGTTTTAAATCTATGTTTTACGTCACAGATGACTGCACTGATTTATCTAGAGTTGTGTCATCTATAGAGATTGTTTCCGTGCTCGACTTAGCGAACACTTCTGTACCTAGGTGCTGATAATTATTACTGTACTAGCTGTTCCCCGCGGCATCGACCGCGTAGAAGTCGTTATCGCGTACAATCATAACCCTCCTTTTGCGCAGTCGATTAAAAAGTAGCCTATGTCCTTCCCAGGGCCTCGAACTATCTCTATACTAAATTTCATCTTAATCACTGCAGCCGTTTAGGCGTGAAAGCGTTACAGACAGACAGAGTTACTTTCGCATTTATAATATTAGTATTATTACGATAAAACAATGTTAGCCTGTGGTGCAGAGCTTTATTCAAAACGACATGTTGAACGGTGAAATTCGTGCTAAATGGGCTACACTTATCGATTTCCCACTGAAGACATTGCATAAGCAAAGTAGTCAACTGCAAGGTCAAGGGGTTCGCACTAAGTATCTCTTTGTTACCAACCTCTTTGTAAAATCCATAGACCAATCAAATTGAATCAGGTGGTCGTACTTTAGGAATCCGCGACTCGGAATTTCGCTTGAGATATCGACGTCAAGATAATAAGATATATGCTTGTGGTTAAGACGCTGGTCCTAAGTGGATGTTGACTTAGCGAACACCTCTGTACCTAGGTGCTGATAATTATTACTGTATTTATACGATAAAACAATGTTAGCCCGTGGTGAAGAGCTTCATTCAAAACGACATTGTTTAACAGTGAAATTCGTGCTAAATGGGCTACACTTATCGATTTCCCACTGAAGACATTGCATAAGCAAAGTAGTCAACTGCAAGGTCAAGGGGGTCGCACTAAGTATCTTCTTGTTACTAACCTCTTTGTAAAATCCATAGACCAATCAAATTGAATCAGGTGGTCGTAACTGGTGGCTGGTTTAGGAATCCGCGACTCGGAATTTCGCTTGAGATATCGACGTCAAGATAATAACATACACGATGCTTGTAGCTAAGATGCTGGTCCTAAGTCGATGTTGATGTGATAAGAATACGTCGAGTCCTTTATGGTGTTCACTTAGAGGAGTATGGTACATACCATACACCACTTACAGAAGGATGCATTTACGCGTCAGCATAGACTTCGACAGTATGAAACTCTTCAAATACCTTTTCGAATTTATTTTGAGACTAGCTGTTTCCCGCGGCCTCGTCCTTTTGCGCAGTCAGTTAAAAAGTAGCCTAATCCCTAACTATCTCTACACCAAATTAAAACAAAATCGGTTCAGCGGTTTGAGCGCGAAAACCATTCGTTGAATTTATCATCGGCGAAATGAGCGTTCGGCATTTTGAGGGTCGGCCAGATTATTTATATGTAATGACGTGGACTCCGCAAGACTAACTAAAATAGTATTATCAGATAACACAAAATAACCTAATCTTTAAACACTAAAATAATGTTGAATGTTTTTGCTCTTACGTCTATACAAACGCAAAAAATGCACACGTGTGCCTCGCCACAGCTTAGCTTTTTTGCGGCTCACAAATTAACCAGGTGATCCCATTTATCATTATAAAGATAGGACAAAGACCCATAATGAACATACTGTGATTAATGTAATGCCATTTAATTTTATTTTCATACATACATACATATGGTCACGCGTTTATCCTCCAAGGGGTAGGCAGAGGCATATTATATGCCCGCATTTCACCTTTGTATAATTTATCCCACGTAATAGGTGGTGAGCCGTATTGCCGTGTTTAAATGGACAGGCGCAGGTTGTGACTGCCTGCTGTTGAAATAAAGCCTTCAACTTAGCTTAACGACTGCCATTTTACTGGCAACCGGGAGCAACGGCTTAACGTGCCTTCCGAAGCACGGAAACGCTCAAAATAAATGTCACAAAGTGATCACATGTACGCAGGATGGTCACCCATCCATGGACCGGCCATAGTGAAAGTTGCTTACAGCAGTGATCGTTTACAGAATACTGAGTCCGCGGGCCCACGGCTTATTTTCATAACGTGTGGAAAATCCGTCATGGATGATATTAGGGCTTGAACTCCGGAATTCCGGAATTGACATAATTCCGGAATTCCGATAAAATCTAATATCATTCTCAATTCCGGAATTGGCGAGATCAATACCGGTATTTCGATATTGAAAAAAAAAACATATTTTCGCATCTTCTTTAATTTCATTACAAACCAAAATGTAGATTATAAGCTTCTTATGCAATTTAATAACCTTTAATTACTACAATGTTGATAATTTAGGATTTCTCTATTAACAAATTAATTCGATTATGTACTTAGGTATTAATCATTTTATTTGATGATATTTCTAAAACCTACTAAGAAAGTAAATCCATAAAATTAATGGTATTTGATAGAAAACATACTATTTAAATAATAATAATAAGTATCTGTGACGAATACACCGGGAAACCACACCTGAGTGCCAGCACTGCGAGGAACGCAGTGAGGACACAGTACTTCACACATTAGTGGAGTGCACAGCGTGGGCTTAACGGCGCCTGGCCCTCGTGGTAGGTCTGGACGTGGACATTCTCTCGCTGGAGACCATTGCGCGAGCTATGATCTCCAGTGGGAGGCCACTGCGTCTTTCTTTGATCAGTTAATGCGGCGAAAAGTGATCAAGAGAGAAAGCTCCCACATGAATTCCGCATGTCTTTGCCCAAGCCTATCGGCCTCCATAATCGGGGGCCTGAGGACGGAGGGAGGGCTAATCGCCGTGTTTACAAAAGCACGCCCAAGACGAAAGTGTAACGTGAAAGTTTCACGCACGCCACACGCCCTGAGATGCGGGATAACACCTGAACAAGCCCCAAATACGCGGGATAGCACCCGAACTTCCTAGGTGAGGCCGCAGTGATAGTCAAGGTCTGTGGGGAATCCTGGGGTCATCCTTCTGAGGGCTTACCCGGGCCAACCGTAGGCAATAGTTAGGAAACCTGTGGTTTTTAGTTGGTTACGTTAAAATAAGTAATTTTACTGGGAATCAAAGTAGTTTATCACTAATCACGTAGGACTGCCAGCTCCCGTATCTTTTTTTACATATCACTATTTTGTACAAAACGAAACTTGATTGAGTTCCGGAATTCCGGAATTCCGGAATTCAAATACTGAATATCGAAACCCAATTCCGGAACTGAAAAAGCGTCCGATATTCAAGCCCTAGATGATATGCCGTCTTCGATCAACAATATACTGTTTATCCAAGTATGCCGCACTCTCACCGACTAAAAACCAACACACAAATAATCGACATGTTCTGGACTTTCGATCATACATACGGTTTGAAATAGAATGGGTTGAGGTACATTTACAGAAATTTATGAAATTTATTTTGTTTCTAAATATGAGATAGGTGACTTTTCACCAGTTTTCCGTTTACCGATTGATCGAGAATCGTCACCACATGGTCGAATCTTGTAACCTCCTAAAAGGTAACATTTTGTACGCCAGCCTATGTCATAAGGTTCAGTATACTTGTCTCGAATTTTGGACGTATTTACGAGACGCCAAAGAACATAATTAATTCACCTATAAACTAGCCTGCTCCAGAATATGGGTAGTGTTGAGAAAAGTGAACTTCGAGCATACTTGACTAAACGGTTAACATGTTACAGCACGCGCCAAATAACTTTGCGTCTATGAAGTTCGTTCGTTCTCGCCGCAATTATGCAATAATATGTTTCACTGGAGAAACTACTGCGCAGCTGAGGCAGGAGGGCTCCCTCTCCCGCCTCAGCAGCCCTCTGAAACCTACTATTGCACAATTGCGGCGCGAACGAACGAATTTCAGAGACGCAAAAATATTTGGCGCGAGCTGTACGTGCAAACGGGACTTCGCCTTAATTAATATGCCTTCCGAAGAACGGAAACGCTGGTAGGAAAATGGAACTAACTTAAACTCACCCATCCAGAACCGAACGTAGGGTAAGATGCATGACGCAGTGATCGTTTACAGAACACTGAGCTAACGGGGCTACGAGCGGATCAAAACCTACTGTGGTCACGCTAATGCTATGTGGTTCTGGTCTCTAAATAGTTTATTAGATGCCAGTCGGATCTTAATGTCTAATATCTCAAAAAAATATCATTGTCGTTTTTTTGCCTACTGTGCATAAATATTTTGATTTATTTATGTCTAAAACAGTCATTTTGTAGATCCGCAACTTGAGGTAATTTGAAATGTACGTACAACACAATTTACTTAAAAGAACCAACAATAAAAAATTTTAATGTCTGTCACTTTAAATTCGTGACATTCATATTAAATACCCTAAATCAACAATCATTATTATGCTAGCCGTATAATACCTAACAAATTTCCTGAGGTTTGTTAATTTAATAATACCTACATAATTTGTTGCTTTATAATAATAAATTATTATATTACATCAAATTTTGTTATTTGAAATTATTCTATCAGCAAACTCGTTTTCAGATGTTATTATTAACAATGTATCTGATGGTCTTGACGAAGTTACGAAAAATCTCTATAATAGGTCGAGATTTTTTTTGTCCTGAACTAAATTTACGAAAACGGATACATGAGCATGTTCTTCATCCTTGCGGATGTACTAAGGCGATTTCGGTACCTGATGTGGGGCAGGCGGTAAGGGATCATTCCACGCGTTCTTCAACTTCGCTTGGTGGAGTAGTAATACCCATTATTTGGTTCAACGCAAGAATCAGGGCAAGGGATCAAAATGGTTTCACTTAACTTTTTGACTCCTGAACATTTTTTTTTAAATCATGTGATATTACATTATTACTACGCTTTAGTTCTTCCTCTAAAGCTTAGCAAATAACCATGTTAAGCAAGTTCGGTTTACAAAATCACTTTGCACTGATTCTAGACAATCGTCATGTTGTCCCGTGTGGCCTATCTGTGGCCCTGTGGTGACTATCTATAAAGTACATACACCTACAACCTATTACCGTATTCGTAGTCTTGAGACACAAAACGAGCATTCACTGCAATGTACCTTAAACCTACTACATAATATAATAATTGTTATAATGACATAGACTTAAAGACCTTGGTGCACACACGCGATGGATGCGCCCGCCCACCTACGAGGTGTCCTTAAGCTACGCTTACTGCACTTGCATGATCACTTAACTATTTAGAATTGACATCATGTCTGACATTCACCTATCATAAATTATTTATAAAATTACGGGGTAACTCAACTTCTAATCTAACTTCTTTCATTGCCTAGAAATTTGAATTTGTAGAACAAGCTACCTTTTTATTGTAGGCACTCACAAAGAAAATATTTTACAAATTTCTACTCTTAAGGGTGTATAAATCGAAGCATGTCTATTTACATAAAACACATATTTGTCTAATAACATTATAAAAATAATAAAATCTTTATTCGGCATGCACAAATAAAATATCATACAATCATATAAATAAGTAAAAGTACAATGTAAGGTTCCAATGCCCGAAAAGGTCATCATCTCAACCATCTCAGCTTTGCTGCACTAACAGGATGTCTATTGTCTTACTTAGCACATACTATTATCACGTTGTTTATGACAAGATCAGGGGACTTTAGCTTCGAGAATCAGCCTCTTCAACTTTCCAATGATCAACATCTCATCCGAACGTCATCGTCAATTCGATTCGAAAACATCATTCGCAGTGGCTACATACAGGTACAATGAATCGCATTTTTTAATCGATTGGATCGTGTATTGACTTCCCGATGTCTTGTTGAATGTATGAATAACTGATCACAGATATATCATCTCAGCTTTGGGATAAGCATTTGATGACCTATTACACAAATATCTCTGATTTTCATCTTACTAAAACATCAGAAGTCATACCTAAAACTCAGTGGATGCGTTACAAGTTAATGAGCATAACAGTACCTACATAAAAGCATAATCATAATGTATACAGTTACGTTAATACTTACATTATAATGTACTTGGCCTAAAATAATGTATTTGGAGCACGCACTTAATAATGTACATATTGGCGACAAGTGATAACATTAATAACCGATATTGAGTTCGATAGACGAAAAAACTTTTCTATCTCTCGCCCTTAATATGTTAATTATATAGCAATGTCTAACTAAAGTATATTTAAATACACTAGAGTAGGTAAAGAGTGACAATCTCAATGGGTCTTAACTTTCACTTCCTGAGTTTTTTTCACACGTTACACAAAAAAGCTTGTGTTCCGATCAAAAAATTAACGAATAATTTCCGCTGAACATCCAACTAGTATTATACCCGAAGAAATATGTGTCTATTCAGTCGCATCGGAAATAATTAACAACAAAACCAACCAACTTCTAATAAAATTTATTATCTCTGAAGTAATTGTCTGACAATACTCGTATTTCCGACAATTCCAACGAAACTAATGAGATGACTCAACTAATTATATATTTATATCGATATAGATAAATTGCAATCTACTAAACCAAGATGCGTACCGATTTCGTATCAGGAGATTTAGTATTCTGGAGAAATCTAGACAATCCCTTTGAGTAGTCCGAAATGATTCCCAAACAACCTAATGAACCGTTCTAGTGATAACGTATAGTAATTAGTTCGATAACGTACTTTGCTTAGACAACATAATAAGTATCTAAACTAAACCCTACTTTTGTCGTAATAGCTTTAAGACCAACATAATGAAAAATACCTATGTTTTGCAACACAAAATACATCGAATTTGCTACAATAAATGAATAGAAATGCGTAGGCAGCGCGAGTGTGGCACCTCTGGTGTTGCAAACATTCATAGGCTGCGGTGACCACCGGTCCTTCTGGTGGGCCGTATGCTTGTCTGCCACCTTAGTGGTATAAAAAAAAAAGAATAGAAATGACGTGACTAAAGCCGGAAATCTTCATTTACAAAATGACTCACACGTTTTGTTTTATTTACAGAACCCATCTCAAGCAGTAGCTGTCAAAGTGGTGACGAAAAAAGGGATCCAGAAAGCATCAGAGATACTCGTAAAAGAGATAAAGATCCTTCGAGAGCTAACGGCCCTGCATCACACCAACCTTGTCGCTATGCACGACTGTATGGACAGCCCAGCATTCGTCTATGTGGTCATGGAGGTAAGCAACACTAATAGGAGCACATCTCACAAAATATCGTAAATTCTAAACCATTTGATATCTACATATTATATGGTTTGAAAGCACTTCTAGTTCTATAACCTATTATAGGTAGTTATTTTCGTTAACACGTTTATTAGTCAACGTGACTCATCCATTTAGAGTTTATTGCCGTTTCGCCAGAACGTTTTCGACGTTGTATGTATGCAGCATGTTTTGCCATCGGCTCGTTACAATATCACACGCCTAGATTAATAGTTTTGCCAAATCGTCCGCGTGAGTGCTGAGGGTATTTATCAAATATTGGCATTTGGCGTATTGTACACCCTTAGATCAACTAACCACAGGATGCGCCTTACTTAAGCATTGTTTTCTGCCATTGCACATGACCATTTGGTCTTTTGGCTTTATGAAAAGCCTGTACATCAGTACATCATTTTATATGATTAAACTAGTACATTACATTGTAGTTGACTGTACAATAACAATTAACACACAACAGCCATTACGCGTTTGTCGATTAATACATTTTTAAATGCAATGAAATTTTATATGTCTTTGTGTTTCCCCCTTCACTTGTATGAAAACTGGCAGAATATTTTTGTATGCGGTGGTTCGCAAAGGCTAGTCCCGTGTTATATGGTCTAAGTGTACACCGGATCTCGATATTTCACAAACAATGCTTGAAATAACTCCTGTTTTAGAATCATGCCGTTTCATGAGATGGTTCCGTATTTCAACACAAACTCACAAAGGATTTATTTTAGTATGTACGAAAGGGATTCTTTAGCAGACAAGGTGTTCACCACGTATTTCATTTGAAAGACAACTTCCGTATTTTACTTAAGTACTTATTTTATTAACTACTTATTTAGTAGAGCCACGTAGTTTTCTACTGTTTTTCAATGATGTGCACGTTATAAGAACTTAGCCTGAAAAAATCGTTCGAAAACAACTCCAGCAGAATTGCGTACGGAAAGCAATTCCTTGATATATGAGAATAAAATAAACATTATCAGCTTACAATAAATCAACGTTGTTATCGCGAATGTGTTCTAGGATATTGATCCCTTTTTGTTTATCATCGATACCTTATTGCATTTCAGTGAAAATTCGGGTCAACACGTGGACATACTCATATGTTCAAATCATACAATTATGCCTGTTCTGCAATTAGAGGCAAAAAGTATATC
Organism: Miltochrista miniata; assembly: GCA_933228765.1. Lineage (NCBI taxonomy): Eukaryota > Metazoa > Arthropoda > Insecta > Lepidoptera > Erebidae > Miltochrista > Miltochrista miniata. The sequence goes on along the minus strand of OW121757.1, from coordinate 14,720,263 downwards.
CACTTAATAGTGCTTTCATTTCTAGTTTGATGAGCATTTTCATACAAGCTTGCCAGTTGCGCCTGAACTAGCCTTATCATAAAGATACTGATCTGAGAAAAGTTTATATACTTACCGAAGTTCATTATAACGTGCTAGTCCATTCACACTCGCCTCGTGAACAACAAACCATTCAACATTGTGAGCATGCATATCTAAAATTTCTATTCTAATATAAGAATTCAACCATAACTATTGCATGTTCCAATAGCTGTGAGCATTGTACTAATATAATGCGTATGACCTAGATTTGTAATTAAAAAATAGCTAGCTGCTTCACCGTTCCTACGTAGTAGGTACATATGCGTTATCGTTATCAGCTGGTTCCGTGTGTTGTTACTCTGAAAATTTAACAGGATCTTCACTAAGAAAAATTTAATATCATCATCAGTTATAATAGTTTCTGCGTTGCGCACTTCTCTTCCTGATAATCTGACTATTGCGTTTTTGTTTATGTAAATTTGATCAAAACAAAATTTTAGTTGCATTCCTACTGAAGATTGAATTTTTATCATCAAAATATTCGCACGAAATTATTACTTGAATTTAATTTTTTGCCAAGATGCTGCTTGTTTGTTTAATTTTGTAATTTTTATTATTGTTCTAACTTAATTACCTTACTTGAAGTTCTACGCAAAATGGACAATTTAGTTCCGAAAACTATATTTAGAATGATAGTTGACTTTTTTTTTTTCGATATTGTTGCATTGGACTGCTGCGCTGTGTAGTGCTGTCTAATCCAAGGGTATGGTATGGGTTACAAACGTAACACAACGTTTAGGTAGGTTACCTAGGAGTTACCGGAAGAAGACAACCTGTGGTACCCAGTTTATCTCGCTAGATTTACTGAATCAAACTTAAATAGTTTTAAAATACAGACATTCTCTAAAACGCAAAATATTTAAAGAAGTTTAAATTTTGGGACCCAGTCCTGTCGAGGAACATTATTTTTGTACCTAATTGTAAAAAAAACCTTTTACGTTTACCTTGATAAACGCAACCCAAACGTTCTTCTGATTTCTGAACGAAATTCTGATCTATCGAAAATATTATAAATAATTTGTTTAAAAAAATTAATTTTTAAAATATACTACATATTTGAAATAGTTAAAATAAGTTTAAAATAAAGAATTAACGTGTTAATATTATTAATAGACATAAAAATAGTGTTTAAAATATATTTTTAAAGTAACGCGCGTAGCAAAACCTGTCAACACAGTAGATCAACTTTTTGTTTCGTCGACAGCCGTATACAGACTTCCGTATAACTAGTGCGTGCCTGTGGATTAAATTCACATCAAGGTCGCGACGCATTAGATAAAGCACCACGCACATGGCGAGTGATGTCTCACTGCCACCAAAGACTTGAATACATTTGTATTTAATGCTCCAAATATTACTAGTCCACAATCTTGGTTCTTTTTACACGCCACGCCTTATTGCGCAGTTTATTTTGTAATAGGTCAAGGAGACATCGTCAAAAAAAGATTCGTTTTAAAGATAACGATACAGACAGACAATTCGTGTGTAATTTTTATTTTAAGTCTACAGGCGCGGTCACCGTGGCAACGCGGGTCACATCGCACTTTGATGAAAGCCCCTCTCATACTGACCTCGAATATAATGCGTCTAATCAAGCAGTCTATTGTTAATATGTAGTCTAGCTAGCAACTAAGAATTACTTTTTTTCCTGTGATAAATGCTGCAACTGAGATACAATTATACTGATCACAATTTACTGACAGCATGTTCAGTTTCTATTATATAACGCTAGTTGGCTTTGTCAAGGAAAACTAATTATTAGGTGACTATGGAATGATGCAATAGAGCTAAAACAGTGAACGAGGCGACACAATGTCTGGTAATATACACGTGTTGACACAGTGCGTCTTTTCGCCTCGTGGAACAACACAGACACATAATAAATAGTATAATTATATCTTTGTACCTGATAAATAGATTATTGCGCATATTGACATTCGTCATTGCTACCAGCTCACGTCGTTACTCGTCTCACCTACGTAAAACGTGGACGCAATGACAGAAATAATTACGACTATTATGCTATTAATGAAGCAATCTTTTTTACTGCCCTCCTAAGCTGGAGCTGACGAATGAGATGGATAATGTAAGACTAAAACCGACTGAACCCACACGGCATACTTGGCTGAATATACATGTAGCCAGGGAAGCTGGTGTGCTCTAGAGTGGAAATCTCAGGTTCCCTGACCAACCCTGGTCGCCTTTCCCTAACGATTCCTGAGCTATAGTAAACTACCCTTTCATCTGTGTAAAGTCAGCAATCAAAAGTCATTTTTTTTATTTAGACGCAGGCTTCACTATGTATACTTACTGTAGCATTTTTTCTCGAGTCGCAACTATGAAGTCACGGACCATAACTAGCTGTCCTTGTACAAAGGACTCCATCAAGAGTTTTTTTTGCTATTCAATGTAAATAAATGAGTAGTTTAAATTTATAACACAGGTGGGCGTGAGTGTGTTGCATCATCTTGGTGGCATATAGGTAGTCGCTATGTTATCGAAACTGGGCACGTTTCCTCAAATAATAAAGATTCGTTCGCTAAGATCTCACTGGCTTTGTTTTTAGGTCAGCAAAACATAATGTAAACGATACGGCACTCAGGTGTACCCTTTTCACACTTTTTAATGTTTACAAACCGTGACGCCTATTATCATTTTATTGTTTCCCTGACAACTGGCTTAACTGGTTTGTCTCCATAGGACTGATGTTTATGTATACCTAGTGCCTTTCTATTTGTATGATTCTGTATACTTGGACTAGATTGTTGACGTTTATAGTGCTTTTCCATGTGTAATTGTTATTGCATTGCTTAGAATCACATAATCCTTAATACTTCAGTGCAATTGTATTTGTGTCATCATATCTAGTGTATAGGATCATACAGGTTCCCTGTACCCTTTCTTCCTTATTTATCTTTTTTCTAGCTTCTTTGAGATGTGTGCCAGTTTCTGTATTGTCATTATTGTCAAGTTTGACGTCGTAACAACATTTTTAATCGAAAGCCCAAGTTTGGCTCCTCTGATGTTACAACACTTTCTATCAGGAGCGGGCCATATCCTAACCTACCACCTTATTGGTAAATAAGTCTTTTTAAGCGACCTGAATCAGAATTATTTTATATATACCAACTGAGTGTGGTATCTAAAATAAATGCCCGTCAAGGGCACACGAGCTAAACGTACTTAGTCAGACATAGCCACAATATTAGGCCGCTTAGACAAGCGGGCAAGTACAACAAGCATAAATTATTATTACGTATCTACACAGTTGTTTTTTTGTTGCGTCGAAACTCAAACAGCAATGCCCTCATCGCGATATAAAGATACTCAAGTTCATTGGCACGATTTCATTATGCCTAGTTGAGGTACGTGGTTTCACAGTTGCCGTCGCCATGGCTGCCTTGGAACATGACTACACTAATTGGCATCGGTACCGTTCTGCCTTTATTATATTTATAACTCGAACACTTTGTTTTCTTCAATGTAAATAATGAAGATAGGATAAAATATCATTATGCTGAGCGTAATTTTTTCTCGATTGCATCTAGACCTGAGCCCTTGCTTAGACTCCTTGCAGTACAAATTTACAAGGTCGTATCCACAAAGAACTTCGGTATCCATTGCCCAACAAGGGTTTGAAGCTCCTCACAAGGTTGAAAAGTCAGACGATAGGCAGCTGGCGGAGATTACTCGCCTTAAAGCTACATCAACAAAAAATGAAAGTCACAATATAAAAATGTTGGAGCCAAAACTAAATGCAAATTATTTCCGCGAACACTTTGTAAATAATCGTATGACCTAATATCGTTTTGAGATAGATGGTACAAAGATTAAGTGGTTTTATAAAAACTATAATAATTTATGCTAGAGTTATCTTGGTCACGCGGGTACTGATCGCATTAGTCATCCACGAGTTGCGATACTTAGAGCAAAAAATAACACGAGTGGTTACTGCGCGTTTTCGTCACTTCTTTCAGATAGTGTACACGCGGTCTTTACCAAATTTCAATTTTCATCTACTGCTGGATGAAGGCCTCTCCCAAATTACACCACAGTACGCGGTCTTTCGCCTTCCGCATCCAGTCACTTCCTGCGAGCTTATTCAGATCGTTGGTCCATCTGGCGAAGGGTTGTCCTGCCCCTCGTGTTCCAAGTCGCAGTCTCTACTCCAGAACTCGTTTGCTCCATCAAGCATCGGTTCTTCTGCAGATATGACCAACCCACTGACAGTTCAAAACGCATACTTACCCTGCGAGCTATGTCGACCACTCTGGTTCCCTGACGGATAACATCGTTTCTCATCATCATCAAGTTTATTCTAGATTAAAATTATAACGCACGTTATCTAGCCGTTTCGATTTATTTTTAAATTATAATGATCTTCACTGTGAGTGGTAATTAAACAGTGACATCACGCGTGGTCTTACTGGGCGTGGTTTTTTTGTAGTCTTTAGACCAACAAAAACTTATTCGGCTTTTGTTGATCGACATACATCGTGTCATCGTCCTGTCCTTCATTTAGAATCATTTACCTACAGAATATTTAATGTATTTATACTTACTTACACGGCCATCATTGGATTTAAACTCGATATTTCTTTTGTCACTTTCAGACTTGTTAATTCATAAGAGTTTTCAGTCCCAGTAATCATTGCTTGTATTTTGGTGCATAATGTTACGTTGCGTCGTATGTCTAAAGGGATAGACGATTTTACTATGGATAGACCAGTGTAGATACGAACTTATTATATTACTTAACATCTTTGTCCTGTCCTGTTGTCCTACAAAAAAGTCCTTGTACTCTTCAGAATCTTCCAAAGGAGTACATTATAGCACGGTACATCTCATTAAATATTTCTATAGAAATCGCTAGGAGACCCATAAAACAACTGTGATTTACATGTTTTCATAGTACTATGAAAAGATGTAAAAAGATATATCGTGCTATCTTTCTTTACATTATAGTTGCCGTGTGTGTGAAGTCCCTAATGTTCGATCTCGTGCCTTCCTTAGGAGAACGGAAGAATTCCTTGTGGTTATTAAAGAAATATAGAATATATCTTGGCATGTAATCAATTTGGTTTTCATGCTGAACGCATATCACAATCACGTGGTAGAGAAAACGTGTTCGCTATTCACAATTTTATTGAAATTTATTAATTGAGTCTTGGATTTCTTCCACTAACGTAATATATTCGTATAAATATTATTCAAGTTAGGTAAATTACCGGCATTGTCATTAGCACATGTACCTACCGGTACTGTGAGATTTGGTATGCGATATTCTTAAAAATATTGTTTTATTATACCGTTTCAAGAACAACCTTTAAAAATCTTTGAAGAACTTCTAGCCTTCCATTTGCCTTTAACAATATCACTGTGTGGTCTGCAATCGCCAACTAGTTCATTCAAACCTTGACCAAATTTGCATTCGTGATAATTAGCGGTGCCTCCGTTTTTCTGTCCGCCCAACTCCAGTTACTGATATCATAATACTGGGTAAAATCTCGCTATCTAATCTTCCACGAAACGTCAAGATCGGCCCACATTACTGTTGTGAACACAGAAATCAGAAAACAAAGTATTTTCTGATGTCTGTGATTGTGAATAACAAACTGTTTACCACTAGAATGTTCAGACGTGAAACGCCACCACCAGAATTATATGTAAATAATATGTACATTTTTTTTTGCGTGTGGAAATCGTGGATGACACCATGACTCCTGCCGACTAAAACCATAAGGTGCTCTTCGATCTGCCTATCGCTGGGAGAACCGGGTTCGCCCTTGGAAGTATAACCCTAGGGCTCCCGACACAAGTGCTATTAAATGGTTCTTGTCTACTGCGCCAGAATTCTCTAGTCTTCACACCTTCAAACCTACTACATGTTTACTTGGATGGCAAATGACATGAGACGTATCGCCTTCAATCTGCACGAGTACCCAGAATTCGCCCTTGTAGATCTACTCTGCTTATAGTAAACCAGGAGCATTCACCAATTACAAGCCACTACAGAGCCAAACGCAAGCCCCAGATAACCGAACGATGACTTAGCACAATATTTCCTATCTCCTATCTATACAAAAAAGATGTCCAAGAATAACAGTAGAAAGGTCAAAAACATCGCATGAGCTGATTCCATGCCGGATATAGTAAAGCACATTGGTCGTGTGTAAAAAAGATAATTATTGAGATATATGATTGATTACGACATTCTACTTTCATATCCGCGCTCGTGCGCATACGTTTGATTATGGTGTAAAAAATTACAGCTTTCAATAGGGTAGACTGGGTCATATGTAATGTTTTTGCCGCGAAGTGTCTTTCGCCACGCGGTATTCCAAAACGATTAGCACTTACCTACTCAGATTTAGCTTTATCAAGTGCAATAAAGTGATATATCTCAAAAATTCACAGCACTTCCTGCATATGCTTACCTGTAACAACTGATTTCACAACAATTGCAAAACGTTCATAAACTGACGCATAATGTTCAACAAAGAAAGGTTCAAGAAAGATAAGCTCGTCTCATTCACTATCGTACCATCGTAAGTTTGTGAATGGGGTCAGAACACTCAAAACATCTTGAAAGTCGGAACTAAATAACATAACAAGTCTACTGAATTATTTATTAGTACTTCTAATCGAAAACTAAAACACTTCACCTCATAAATTACGAAATGGATAAAGATTGCGTAAATACCAGACTGGGTCTTGGCCTTTGTAACAGTATCACCTCTTACACGTGCCTTATATTGCTGGCAACGGAATGGGACCTTTATACGAGTGCATGAATTCATGCTACACGGGTAATGATAACATAACAAGAGATGTATCGATAGTCAGGTGGTGACCTCGTGTTCGCATTAATATACGCCGCTCCGCTATAGGGCCCTAGAGTGTACACGTGGCGACGCGCTGCCATGTACTTCTCTCCGCAGGGCTTCACATTCATTGCTAACTAACTGTTCCGCTCCCTTTTTTGTTGATGCTTTATTATCATAGGGTTATGCATATTCATGGTTTGCTATTCATTCCACACTAGCCCGTTTGTTTCTTGTACAATTTAAGAATACTCTTTCAACTTTAACGAAAGTTTGTGACGAACGATTTTTCTCTGACGCATTTACGAGTACATACATTCTAATTCCGTGACTAATTGGTTATTTTTCAATTGGTTGAACTGTACTTGCCTAGTTGTAAATTGTAATGAACTTTTGGCATGAGCACAAGCTAATACGATCATAAAGACATGGATGATTGCATCAGACTGGTTTCTCCGCACTACAGCACTCATTTACAGGTGGAAAGTGTCGTGCCGGAAACCACAGCTTTCTATATAATGCGCTTAATGCTCTAGCAAGTCGTTTAAATTGTTACTACCGTCAAACACTTTCGATCGCCATGAAATATTGAATTCACCCGAAACTAACAGACTGTTCTCGTTTCTTAACGAATGGGCTTACTTTCTTTATTAGTGCGTCTGCTGCAGTAGTTATACAGGTTATGGCAATTTTACCAATTAATATTGAACTGGATACAATTGGCAGACATGTTAATTCTCAACCCAACGCCTTATCACTTAACATTGCCAATGATAATGATGAAACTAATAACGTTGGAAAATCGCTTCAAATTATACTGCCAATTAATTCTTATAACGATAATGATAAATGTCTTGTTCCAATTACTTGTGGTTAGTGTCATTGTATCAGGTCTTTATTTCTATTAACTGTTGGGCAAAATATGCATATTTAAGATTCGATTGCAAATGTTTAAAGACAGTTTGAATGCTTGTCTGATTTTATGATTTGATCCAGCGTTTAACATGTATTGACACTACATCAACCTCTTACAATTAAACGCAGCAGCTCAAAATGCGCAATAATACAGCTATTACTTATTCTGTGCTAGCCTATGACACACAGTAATGTCGAAATAAACGGGGTGACTGAGTTTTAGTATTTTCGAAGTGTCCCGAAGACCTAAATCGAGGGCAGTGCACTTGAAATACTCGTGTGGCGATGTTTATTTCGTCCAGACATTGACCTGTTTGACAATGGTGGAGTGTTTGTGTCACGTGTGTACTAATACGCGATCATGCTATAGTGTACGCATTGGCTTTATTACTTTGTAAGAATAGGCCTTATGGGTTGCGGAGACGATCAATGTGACTTGAAAAGTCTCATGTGTAACATACACGGCGATGCACACACACGTGCAAAGAAAGCACGCAACCCTTGAAGCTGCATACGAGCTGAGACAGATCTATCGATGTCAAGTTATTGAACGTCATTAAAGCTTTATAGGCATGCTGTGTTTTAGACATAGACTTGAGGCAATTTGCTTCATAGGCATCGTGCAATTTAGGTACTTCGCTCAAAAGGGGTCTCCGGAGCCCATTAGAACGCGTCCAATGTATCTCCACTTGAGGAGGCCAAAAATCTTATGTTATATCAGTAAACTCAGTAGCGAATTCCACATGGTTGAGTACGCATCGTTTCACGCTCGTAAAAATATAAATAAAACTGTGAAAGGTTGCACAAAATGTGGTAAAAAGGTCGATGAACGAAAGCACGACACAACAAAAATTATGTACATAATACATAAAGAAGATGAATAAATTAAAATAAGATAGCGATACTACGACATCTCTTAATACTGATGAACTAAAAAGATTATGTCCAAATTGTGTTCATCAATATTCAAAAGGTGACAGTCCTTTTTATAGTGCCATAATTTCGTTGGTTACATATACAGGCAGACTGTTTCATACTTAATTTTTAAAATCTACGCGTGTAATCAAATAAACTTAAAAATATTCTTCGGGTACACAGTGATTACTCTGCATAATGTCAACAACTCTTTACGGTTCATTTACACGGTTTGTTTGCCATTGTAAAACTATGTTCATAGTCATAGTCATAGTCAACAGTAACTACAGCGAAGTAATGCACGCTCTTCGTACTGTTTATCTATAGCGACCTAACGGGACATTATTCTACTGGTTGTGTCAAGTAAGAAGTCACTCGGCCAAAGATCCGCTTTTATAGCGTCTTGATATGGTGCGTGATTCCTACAAACTAATGGTTGGTTTTATTTTCAAATCGACTTTCATCTGCCGCTAGAACACTGCATCTGTGACCCGATCTAACCCGGTGTCAGTATTCTATTGTGATTTCGCTTTGCTGCTGTGAGAAATACCTACTTCTATATAAAATTGTTGTATTCCGCTAAATCTAGACGCGTTCTTTAGATTGTCATTCTGTTTACAAATATAATGAGATAAGCTAAATTTTTAGTATGAAACCAAGCGTATCTGTGCCAAATTTTATCTCTGTTTGCGTACAAAACATTATGTGTGGCTTGTACTCCGTGGTGTGAATGAGATACTTAAAGTATTTCAAAGTCAGCTTCTTATACATTCATTTATACGATTCAATGAAGGTCACAAAATTTAAACAATCACTTATTACGAGACGACTCTTTCTGTTCGCTACCATTGGATTTGTAATGTCATTAAATAGTAACGCTCTTACTTCATGAGATCAGTATTTATACAGCAGACAAGCAAACGGGCGAGCATGTGAATGACACTATACCTACAACTCTTTAAATCAACCAATTTAGTTGGGCGAAACATCAAATATAAACCCACGGCCAGCGAGTGTTCTTAGATCAAACCTGTTATAGAAAAGAAAGTTAAAATGCTTGAGATAAAGTAATTCTAATGAATTGATTACAAGCCCGAATGCATTGATACTTAGAGAAATCGATTGAATAGAATGGCCGAATAGACTCGTACCTAAAAGAAGTACTTGGTATAGGATAGAAGATAAGAAGCAAAAGGGGTTTTTTTCCAAAAAAACAGTGAAGTATTTTAAATACGAATAGATAATTTCAGACGTATTATCTATAAAAAATAATACGTGGTTTTCTGCACACCTTACAAGTGACGTAATTATTTGGCTCACAGCCGATTATATACGACACAAAACTGTACATGAAAATAAAAACACTGCGTAATATTTTATCGCTCTACGCTCGACATACGTAGCAAACCTAAACTGAGGATGTAGTTGTGATACCACAATATTGGTCTCGATGTCATTAACCCGCTGCGAATAAGACGTTGCACCTATGTTTATTTTAGTATATTTATACCGTTCATTATGTATGTGTGAAAGGCACATGCTGGCCTGCAAATAGTCTGTTAGCAGCTGCACTAGCCACCTGCTGCACGACGGGGTTCTTCGCAGACGTGCAGGGGCTGCGAATTTAGACTGCTGCCAACAATGCAAAGATATAGTGGAATCCAGTGGAATCCAAGTAGTGACAGATGGCATACTACGCACAGACATACTACGCCTGTGCATAGTGACTACGCTGTGCTTTTGGATTTAGTACTGCGCTGTGACTGTTCACAGCCAAAAGCGAACCCTGTTCAAAAAGAATATTCGGCATGCAAACATGAGATAGCGTTATTCCTTGTTGCTATTATTGAGCACAGGCATAGAAGTAGTTAGCACATAAATAGAATCGCACTTCCTGGTGGTCGGTCCTTCCCATCTCAACGCTTTGAGAATATTGGTTAGTAGATCAAACCGTCACATGAGCAAACTCCCGTCTTCTCCCTCAGAGTCTGTTTATTAATTTACCAACATGCTGCTTACCATCATGAATTTCACAATACTTTATTTATTTAAAACTTTATGCACAATTCGTACAAAGGTGAACTTAATGCCATAGGCATTTTCTACCACTCGACCTTTGGGTGATGCAGAGATAAATAAGCAGAGGAAGGTGCTCCAGGGCACCGATTCTCGCTTCACACGACATGAATGCGTGGACGGAAATCGGCGGGTGACGCGTCGCCTGTCTCATATTAATTAGGAACGGCGAACATGAGACGGACGACGTTTCACCCGTAAATTTGCGTCCACGCATTCACGTCGAGTGGTCGAGAATCGGCGCCCTGGTTGATATTGAGACATTTTAATGGTAGGTACTCTTCTTTGTAGTATAAATAGTATAGAAACATGCGTTCAGCCCAGATCCACTGCACTCATTCAGGCAATTAATACCTAAACAAATCTAAATACTTATGATAGTTTTGATTACAAATGTACTATTTATTGTTTTAAAGAAGGCAAAGATTAATAATGCTCTGTAGATGATGATAATGCACTACCTAACACATTTATTTTCACACTTCATTGATTTCACTTTATTGCGGTCTATATCCAGATTCCTATGTTACTGAAGATTCCTAAGAAATAAAACTTGATATTGGACCGGAAATCAAACGCACGCAACACCGCAGGCATTAGCTACGGTTGCGCCACCTAGTTTAAATTGGGCATAAAATCATAGATATTGTGTTCTGTCAACTATGTAACATAAACGATACTTTCTCGCTGTGATCGACTTGGTATATTATGGTATGCTGGGTTTTGATTGGTACACTTTGAATGCTGCTACTCTCCCTTAATTTTCTTTTTAATAGCCATTCTAATTTTGGTTTACCTTTTCGTGTACTTGTTTTTTCCCGTATTGCAACTATTGAATTGGGATTAAAGACTAGTTAGTCTCAATCTAGATTCTGCAACATGGACGCAAGGAAAGGAAATCGTTATTGCTATTAGCATTTTTAGGAATTCAAACTTTGAGCATTAAGTTAAATGCTCGAAGCATGAATTCTAAGTAACCGAAATAAATACATATTGATAACGACAACTTTATTATTTATAATTTGTTGCTCCATCTTGTTATCATTTTTTATTAATGAAATTTCAATTACATTTTAATATCTATGCTATAATTTTATATGAATTACGGTAACAGGTCGGCTATTGTAGCGCAAAACTGATAAAGTGGGGCTATCTGGCCGAATAATGTGACGCAGTAATGCACCTCTTCAAACCATTTATACCAGGGGTTCCCAACCTTTTCGTGGTCAGGGACCACTTTTATATTTTTCTTGTTAACAGGGACCACTATAAAGGCATAATTTAAACAAACTGTGATAATCAATCTGAAGCTTAAAAAAACGCAGTAGGAAATTGCATAAACATTTATTAATGTGTTTCTGACTTGCATCTTCTTCACGAGATCTGCTAACCTAGGACTAATATTGTTATTCAAAGCTACATGCAAATCATTACTTACTTTCAAACGATTCCTCGCCTTGTTTTTAATTTCCAACTAAGCAGAAAACCTTGTTCGCACAAATAAGCGTTGAGAAAACTATAAAATAGCGAAAGGCGATTTCTCGGAGTTTCGTATAAGAAATTGGTTTTAAACACCAAACCACTCAAGTGAATTTGTTGTGTTCTTCCTGGATTCCTTCATTAACTTCACCAGTGTCCGTGCTGGTACTATTCCACTTCTTCGAGGGGTGAAGAGACACCACCGTCTACACCGGCTTCTGTGAAAGAACGGTGAGCAGCCAACTCGCCGCTCTCACGGTCATGGTGGACGACCGCGCCACCGACTACGGAACTTGGAAGGGAGATTTCTCTCCTGCTGCATTCTTCGCGAGCATGACTTGCTCGCAGAAAGACACAGTTACGTTACACTTTCTCCCGTTGGAGACCAGAGCCCTTAACATGGTCTCCAGCGTGAGAATATTCACGCCCAGGCCCGCAACGAGGTCTTGTCGCTGCTATGCCCATGTAGTGCTGTGTCCCCGCTGTAGATACTTACCGAAGCACCCGTGCCCGGTAAACATCTGTGACACTCGGTAGGTGAGGCTGCCATGGCGCTCGTCTCATTAGTGGTGAGTTCTCACTTTGGTAGCTCAAGTCGGACCTTCCATGTCTCCATGAGCTTCTGGCGAAACAGGGATCACTATGCCTCTATTCCTTTGGGCACAGGCCTGTGGTCCCGATCCAGCGCGGGACGGATATCGTACGGTACCCTCTCCTGACGGCCATCGCCTTAAGCGGGCTATGCAGTCTAGCCACGTTGACGGTCGTCAGGGCCTCCGCCCATACAGGGGTCCCGTATAGTGCCATACTCCGCACGACCCCGAAGGTCTCTTGCAGGGAGCATTGGGTACTCTTATGTTGGGTACCAACCGCGAGAGCGCAGCTGTTGCCCCCTCTGTTTTAAGACTTAACTTCTGTGGTGTCGCTCTGTAATGATACGCTCAAAGAGCTAGCAAACCTCGACGAGGAACAACATCGGTCGGTACCCCGATGGGCGTTATCCCACACTTTAGGCTTTAGGAAACTGGTCTTGAGCAAAGATCCACGCTCGGCCTGGAAACACATTCAATCGTGGGCAAATCGCAGACTTTGTGTGGTCTTTGCTCGCCGAGCCGGTGGGCGTACCAACCGCCCCCACTACCCGCGCTCTTCTCGCACATTGCACGGCGACTAACGGCTCACCACCCGATAAATTTAAAATCCTTCAGGGACCATATTTTCGCTCCTGCGGACCACTGGTGGTCCGCGGACCACTGGTTGGGAACCACTGATTTATACTGTCCTAACCTTGTCGCAACTTTTGGCTGAGAGGCTTACCGGCTGACGCAAGCACTCCCAGTGCACGATTGCTTTAGTGCGTTCCTTTCTGCAAGAGCAAACACCCGAATTCTACCACTGCCTGGGGTGTTCTGTTTTGACAATACAGTGCTCAACACGCTGGCAACTACATGGTCGAGGGGGGTGAAATCTGTTTCAGATAAAAGGGCTTAAAGAAAGTGTTGAATTATGTTTTTTTTGGGCTCATCCTCACCTATAAAATCAAGCCTCTCGCAAATCATTGCTGGACGTAGGCTGCTCCCAAACATTTTGGAAGTGTGATTGGCCTTAGTGTACCACGCTAGCTTAGGGGCAGGGACACAGGGTTGGTGGTACAGCGTTTTCTTGTTCGAGATTTCCTTGTCCCCCCATGACGTCTTTGGTTATTCAGCTGCACCACTTGCTGAGGCTGACATGTCATGTAATATAGTACATTATCCAAATTATCTATTGACATCGAAATAAAAGCAAGTAAGTATAATATTGAATATCTTTTAATGCGAAATTTAATCTAATGATGTCAAAGTATAAAACAAATTACGCTATTGCGTTAATATGGGTATACATAATTTATTTACAAAGTATAAATCGCGACATTTATAAGTTAAAGCTTAAACTAAATACACACAATTTTTACAACCTACGTTCTTCGTTCACTCAATTTTGACCTGTTAAAAATAGGACACATTTTAATTAAATAAATTATAACACTCAGATCGAAACCAATCATATCTCGACACAATATAATATAGACATATTTATATATTAATACATGTACAAAAGTACAATTTACGTTTACACAGGAGATTTCTCCTGAAGCGGAACTTCTTCCGGTGCTGGTGCAGTTCCATTAGCATTAACGCCTGTTCGATCGTTAGCATTCCTCGGTGTGGAACTAAATCTATTTCTGATAGAACTCCAATTTTTCTTAATGGTTATACCAGCAACTACGAGAACCATTCCAGCGACAATTATACCAATTATACTTTTATCAACACCTCCTGTCTTTGCATTGGCTGTAGATCCAGCAACTTTACCTTCCGAGTTTGATATAACATTGCTATTTGGTGCCACTGGTTCTCCATTTTTATGTTCTGGTTCTATTTCTTTTGGATTTGTCTCTACTGGTGATGGGTTTGTTTCTACTGCCGTTGGATTAGGCTGTTGCGCAGAACGTGATAAAAAGTTTGTGGGCTGTTGATTCGGCTCGACTGGTTTTGGTTCTTCCTTGCCTTGATTTGTATCAACTTCTATTGGATTTGTATCTACACCTACTGCTTTTATGACTGCTGAGTGGAAAGATGCTCCACCATCAGCTATACTTTCCGATTTCACTGTTGCACTAGGAGTGGTTATTTCTACGTTTGCATTGGCGATTATAGTTGTTGGGACACCTTCATTTTCCGACTTTTTATTAATATCAGAGTCAGTATTTGCCTTCGTTGAATCGATGAGATCATCGGTGTCATTAAAATCTAGATCTGCAGATATCATTGCTGGTAGAACGGCATCAAGTTCATCAATAGTATCTGGAGCATCAGGACAGTCATATGTTTTTACACCACACGCTTCCGTGCATACGGTTACTAAAGATTCTTCCAACGCTTTGCACAACTCTTTCAATAATTCAGTGGTAGATGAAGGTAAAGTCAAGTCTTTTAGCCCTTTAAATATTGAGAACGTTTCTGCTTTTAAAGCCTGAAACAAAAGAGTTAGCTAAATTAATGTAGGCCTAAGTTGTCCTTCCGAGAACCGCGATAAGTGGGACCGTGTGTTTTAGTCTGTTTAAGTCTGGCATATGATTCCAGTGGGGTTCCACACGCAAAAAAAATGGAGCCAGTTCGCGACTCAGATGTTAATAATATTGTATTACAATAAAATTTTCTATATGTAAGCATTATCCAAAGTGCCTTTTTTTCGAACTCCGAAGCTTGAATATTCCGAAACAATCGAGATTTCTTTTTATACCAGTAAGGTGGCAGACAAGCATAGGCCCACCCGATCGGGAATGATCCCTGTGGCATATGAACTTTGCAACAGCAGAGATGCTACATTCGCGCTGGGTAACCCTTACTATATCAGTCTACTAGTAGAAAGCAACCGTCTCTCGGCAACCGGCGGAGGCTACATGAAGTGTTATAGTGCTAAGCGAAAAATAATACCTACTTATCTATTATTCAAAGGAGCTCAAGAAAATTTACTTACCGTTCTCATGTCGTTGCCTCCTAAAATTAATTCTTGCAGTTTGATAAGCCCGAAGCTGTTCTTCAAATCTTTAGGATATTCTATTAGTCGATTGTTTCCCAGATCCAACGATGTCAACTCTGGTAGCTCACTTATAGACTGGAATGTTAAAAAAAGCTCTTTACTGTGTGTCATCTTAAATTGTAAATATGTTGGTAGAGTTGGGAGTCCTGGGGTATCCTTCCGAGCGCTTACCCGGGGCTCCCAACCATAGGCTGTTAGCAGGACACGTGAGTTTTTTTTAGTCGGTAGGAGTCCAGCATAGCATCCATGAGGATTTGCCCTCACGTAAAAAAATAATAATAATATGTTGGTAGAATTTGGTGACATGTTGGTAGAATTTGGTGGTGGTATGTTTTCCTACATTTACTTCTGTATAACGTCAACCCTCTCCAAATTCACACATACAAAATAGAAAATAAGCTGAAGACATTCAAACACATTAACGAGCACGTCAGTTTTAAAGAAAATCACATCAAAATCGACTTATACGTTTAGGTGCATTTTTTTATACAAAAAAATTATCGTACTAGACTCTAGTACGATTATGTTTTGTTATGTATTTCACCCGGTAGCTACCCGTTTTCGGGGTAATACTACTTCCTACTATCCTACTAATATTATAAATGTGAAAGTTTGTGAAGATGTTTGAATGTTTGTTACTCAATCACGCTCTAACGGCTGAACGGATTGGGCTGAAATTTGGTACAGAGATAGGTCTGGAACACATAGGCTACTGTATATCCCGGGCATATGTTCCCACGGGAAGCGGGAACAGGAACCGATTTTTACGCAGGCAGCGTCATCTAGTACGGGAATAAAATATAGCCTATGTTGCACATTCCCAACAGTGAAATAATTTTTCAAATCGGTCCAGTAGTTTCGGAGCCTATTCGATACAAACAAACAGACGATCAAATCTTTCCTCTTTATAACATTAGTATAGATGTATAGATAATAATAGATATGTAAGTATTTACATAAAATGTAACTTACTCCTGCAGCGATATCCGTTAATTCATTGTTACTGATATTCAAGTATCTTAACATTTTCAGGTCTGATATATCTTTTGGTACGACAGACAACTTGTTATTTTGTAATTTTAGCTCTGTTGTCCTAGGGTCCAGTGGCTTAGGCAGTTCGGTCAATGCGGCATCAGAACAATCGACCACATATTTATCTGAACCCCCTTCTACATTGCATATACATTTGCTTGGACAAGTATATTTATCCGGAATAGTATTGTCATTATTAATGAGTGACGATGATAGCTGTATGTTTTCAAGAAGAGGTACTTCAGCATTATCAGTAGTGCTGCCCAAAAGATCCTCTTCGCCACTACCTTCTATGGGTGCCAGGTCCAAATCAGAGTGAATGACAGGTGGAAATTGGTTATCAGTTTCTTCAGGAATATCATTATCGCCTTGCGCTACTGATGTCCTGTAAATCAATTTAAAGTCAGTACAATAACATGTGACTTATCGAATTATCATGAGTAGGTGACGCAAAATCGTTAAAAGTAAGTCAATGATAAAAATGGCGATAATATAAGTACTGAAAGGGCGGACCTAGGCGTTTCTTAAAAACTGATTGATAGATTAGAATAGCGAATGTAATGAATAACAAGTTTATATGAGTAGATGTTTAGATCTACCAAAATTGTCTGCATATTTTGGCAGAGGGTAATAATTATGAAGTCATATATCAACTGCTGAAATACCTACTAATATATTGTTATCTAACATTTTATGATCTGCCTAGAACGTTTATTAATAGATGTACTGTAATATACTATCGATGTTGTGGGTTTTACATGTTGAAGTATTGAATAATTTCTACCTCACTTTACATTTACTTATATTTGTTCTGTCACAGTTTGCAATAACCATAAATAAAACCTGCAGCACCGTTAAATAAAAGAAACAAAATTTAAATAATGCTAATTATAGTGATAATAGGCCATTTATCAACAAAATTTATTACTAGTAATTTTACGTAATGAACAATCTTCAACGGAAAGTAATGTAGTCTAATGCCTTTATAACGTCTTTACGTCATAGAAACATTATCTTCATCGTCCATATGTTTAGACTAAACGCAAAAGCAATACAGAACAAGGTATACGTACCCGAATAGTGCCAACAACAGTATAAATATATATTTCGGCGTCATGGTCAGTGTAAAATGCACCCACTACTGAATAGATGTGCCAACTGATTTCAGGAGTTGTTTCTTGTCGTGGCACTAGTACTATCGTAGCGTACAGCACATAACTCACTGACACTTATAACTATTATCACTCAATGATAAGATTACTAACGGCATGGCAGCTTATCGCGAATCAGGAATGATAACGTCGCTCTGCATAAACGAGAAAATATTGGGTGGTTGCTTTTCAATATCACCTTCGACGATCAAACTGTATTAGGAACACTACCACTAAATGATAAATATCTATACGTAAATAGAATCACAAACGTATATCTTAAAAGATCGTACGCGATACGCAACGATAATTCTCATTAACTGCTAGTTGCTTATTCTGAAATTCACAAAACCAGTGAGCCCATGTAAATTCGGAGGTACAATGACGTTTTCTTACGCGTACTCACACTCACAGTAAGTTATGGTAAAATGACATTAATTCTAAGCAACGATATGATTCATCGATAACTAATAATGTGGAGGTATTCACAAAATAATACTATCAAAATTCAGACGAACGTGCACACGTTATCGCTCCTTCACTGATGTTGTACTTCGCGGATTTCACATTCAGACATTGTTTGTGTATCGTGAAGCCCCGCTGTTATACAACACAGCTGGTGATTTACTTACGCGAAGAACCACAAATATGTCAACTTACATTTGTTTAGGTGCTAATTGCATGATCATTTATAGCGGCATTGTATCGGTCGAAACGAGTTATTATACTGCACTGAGTTGTGACCACAGATTTTACGATTTGTATTCGAGCAGTTCAAGGTTGAGTTTCCATTTATAGCGGCCCCTGTCGTCTCGGTATTCGAACCTGTAGGATATTCGTTTATCCATTGCCACTAATATACCTTGCGATACTTTGTTTCTCCATTTTTCTAAAACATGCTTCATATTTCCATTGACGTTCAATGACGCAAGCCACGGACGCTGGATTGTGTCCAAACACTGTGTTCGCCAAAATATCGCTGAAACTGATTAGTATTTTGTCCACTTTGTTCAGTACTGCAACGGTGGCGACTTGGCAGACTACTTGCAAGCGAACCGCCTGCTCAGCGAGGGTACCATCCGCCTGTTCCTCAAGCAGCTGGCTGAGGCGATGCGAGCCATCCACGCTAAGGGGATCGTTCACCGCGACCTGAAGCCACAGAATATTTTACTTACACACAGTGTGGCACCGCCTCGTACGCCGCATGCTTCTGAGATGACACTCAAGATAGGTTCGTATTAATATTTTATGCTGATTGACCACCTGTAGACACTAGCTAAAGTTTAGAAATGATACTTATCGCTAAAGCAGCAAATTACATTGAGATTTCACAGTTAGCTAGGTACCGCATGAAGTACATATTTGATTTGAATATTTTTTTGGCTTTGCGTCCGACCCCCACATGCTTGCACCTCATCCATCAGTCAATAAGTCAAGTTTACAGTTACACATGATATTGACTTGATAAATAGTTTTGAGGTAGGTACCTCATGTATAACCCGTGACCTTTTACATTCGACGCTGTTTCGTACTTATTCCAATTAAAAAAATATTATTCTAATAACATTTTTTTTCTTAACAGCTGACTTTGGCTTCGCAAGGTTCCTAGAAGAAGGAAATATGGCTGTCACGCTCTGCGGTTCTCCGATGTATATGGTAATGTTTATTTTCATATTAACACGCGTTACTGTCGAAAATGTTCTCACTATGATAAGTTTTCAATAACGACACAGTTGTGTTATTGTGTAATATACTCGCAGGTGCATACATATACACAATACTATAGGTATGTCCAAAGGCCTTGTGCTATATGTATAAAATATGTATGTGTTTATTGGGGGACGATAGATATGACTTTCGTAAAGCTTGTCTTTTTGTTGACAGTTTGTATGTCTGGGTGTTCGTAACTCTTTAACGATCTAAAGGCCGATCGAATCTAGCAGAAAATTGTTACAGGGATTGGTCGGGAATAACGTCAAGCCTAATTTTATTCCCTGAATAAATTGCCATGGGATGCGGGAACGGCCAGAGATACACGCGCGCGTTGCCGCTGAAGCCATGTAGTCTGATAAGAAACTTGGGTTAGCGTGAAGTTCCGATTTTATTCTAAATCTCTTCGGCATCGTTAGGTACGATTGTCTTCTGCTGAATCACTCACAAGGTCACAAGTATACCACTAGCATGCAGGTGAGGTTGATTTAGGCGTCAGTCAGGAAAGTAATACTTAGCTCAAAATTTTCTTAGAACTCGGTGAACTCCTAAAAGGAAGTACTTCTCTCATGTTACAGCTGAGTTGACATTATCTATCAGTAATAACTACATTATTGAAAGTAGGTGACTGTAATGATGTCATTACCTAAGAAAGAACTGACAGATGTACACAGTTGGAGTAATATTGACTTTTGTCTGTCTTGTCCGCTTAATAATGAACAAAATGTTATACCAATTGTTCCAGGCCCCAGAAGTAATAATGTCCCTGAAGTACGACGCTAAAGCAGACCTCTGGAGTTTGGGCACGATAGTGTACCAGTGCTTGACGGGCAAAGCGCCCTTTCAAGCAACTACGCCCCACGAACTCAAAGCGTTCTACGAGAACAGTGTGGACTTGCAGCCTAAGTGAGTACTCCTTTCTATTTACTTTTTTTTTTATACCACCAAGGTGGCAGACAAGCATACGGCCCACTGGTTGGACTGGTGGTCACCGCAGCCTACAGGAGGCACTTTGCAACACTGGAGGCGCTACACTCGCGCTTGTAGAATTCCTCATGGATGGCCATACTGACTCGCTTGTTTTTACGTTTGGAAATCGTCATGAATGCTATGACTGGCTTCTACTGACAAAAACCACACTGTGCCCCTGCTATCTGCTTTCGGCCTTGGGTCATGGATTCGCCGTCGGAAGGATAATCCTGTTCCAGGGGAACTCCTGCCGTATAAAACCACATGGTTCCTTACATATTGCGTAGGTACTGATGGGAGACACGGGCAAGTCCTCGGAAGGATATCCCAAGTTAGTGAATAGTCTTTGTTTGCCTTTGTTGCGCACTAAGTTATTTAACAAAGAAACCTTATAAAATTGTTAACAAATGTAGGTACCAATTTGTTCCTTGAAGGTCGTGCTATGCTTTTACTTACGGCAAACTATGTTTCATGATACAAGGAAACTTTACTCCCTTCATTTGATATCCAGTACCAAAAAAAAAATATTGCAGTCCAAGAATAAAACTTTTTCTTCACTTCGAAATGTGAACTGCCTATAAGCCTAAACAGAACACATTTCATTTTTACAAGAAGCAAAATAGATAAATAGTAAGATTCTGCTACGTTCAAAATTATAGAAGATGCAGTACGTGCTCACTGAAGTGAAACTGTTCAAATTTGGGACAGGAATTTCAAAAATCTGAACGTTCATTCATCGCGCCTGGGTCCAAATCTTTTATTTTCAGACCGTCAAGGAATTCTACATAAAAACGATTCAAAGATGGAACTTGTTAGTTGTCTTTGAAAGAAAAAAAATGTGGTGATTGAATGTCTTACAAAAGCGTATCCCGCGTCGCTCTCGCCTAAGCTTTGGTATTTTTTATTACTAGTTTTTACGTACACCCAACCGACTAACGAAAACGTTCAAGGCTGGTGTTGACAAAGAAACGTCTGATAATATTTAAACAGAATTTCAATAATATTATTTAAAATTTAAATTTTTCCCATACAAATAATACATTCTAGCTAAAAGTATTACGCATTGAAGATTAGATATTATCCGTTTGATGGATTTTCACTTTTAATTACACTTGTAATTTTACAAAACAAAGGTACCATTTTTTCATAGAAAGTAAGTATAAGTATGAATAAAAATGTTCAGTTTCTAATATGAAATTGCTTAAAACTAGGTGCATATAAATATTAAGTTAGGTGGCGGTTAGGTTTTTTTTTACAAAAATCACTTTTTATTTCAACAATGAACTATGTTAATTTTATAAAACAAAGGTTCTTATCTAATATTCTATAGCCTTTAATAGGAAATTGTTTAAAACTAGGTGCCTAGAAATATTTAGTTTTCGTGGCAATTAGGATGTTTTTACAAAATTCACTTTTAATTTCAACAATAAACTATGTTAATTTTATAAAACAAAGGTTCTTATCTAATATTCTATCGCCTTTTTTCCCGGTGTAATTTTTTCAGCGAAATTGTGATAAAATAATAACCTTCCAGTTTCTAGTATTGTTTAAAACCACATAGAAATATTGACTTAGGTAGCGGTTAGTCTTTTTTCTACAAAACTGAATTTTGTATTACAGAATGCCAGCGGGCACAAGTCCGGAATTATGCAGTCTACTGATCGGTCTATTGCGACGGAATCCACGCGAGCGCATGCCTTTCGAAACGTTCTTCAACCATCCGTTCTTACAACGACCGAGGGTGACTTCCCTCAACAGTGAGTACAATCATACACACACAAACACCCATACTAACATTTCTTTCACCTGCTTACAATGGCCGCCATGTATCTTTGCGCCTATGAAGTTAGTTAGAAATGCAATAAATTTTAAATATGGAAAAAGAATTGCTTTCGAGCACGATTCGAACCCCGCGTCTTTTTTGCATACCGTGCAGACGCCTCAACCACCGGCCACCGAAACCTACTCTGAACCAAGCAAATTTTGCACCTTATACGTCTTAGGGCCATATTTAAAATATATGATCAGTTAGCATACTAATTGCTTTTCAAAAATTATCTTAGAAATGCAATGTTGCACAGGTCTCCGCAATCAAAAGTATTGTGTATAAATAAAATATATTTTACTGCCCCTCCCGCCTGAACTGCGCAGTAGTTTCACCTGTGACACTATTGATGCATAATTGCGGCGCAAACGAACGAACTTCATAGACGTGAAGTTATTTTGCGCGAGCTGTACAGCACATAATATACTGAACTTATGTTAATATGTTGCCTGTTTAGTTCCTCTTTCATGTAAATCGTTGTGTTATGTATGTAATAGTATAACATTCAATTGACTTTAAGTTGAATACATGAAATACTAATCTTGGGTGACTAATTCATTGGCGACTCATTGTTCGTGACATTGCTTAATGCTCAGAATTCGTTTGTATTATCTGTGGATTGCCTGTTAGATACTAGTTTTCATTTTGTTCTAGTAATTTTGTATAACGTACTGTTGATGAATGTGAATAGATAATGTATCTAGAACTGATGTAGTATCGGTATAACATAATAAGAGGGCATTTGAAGTTAGGCAAATAACTGATCTTGTAAAATAGATCAAGCCAAAATGGCTTGAAAGTTGCAAAATGCACATTGAACTTCATTATTTTACTTACTAGGAACCATAATGTATGACGCACGGACCTAAAAAAGTGCGGACGTCAAAGTGTCACGTGAAAAAATATGAAACTGAAATAACGTGTCAGATACAATATTTAAGAATCCCTTAATTGCTACGCAAGTTTATAAAAGGACGACCATTTCTTGCTTCACTCATAATAAGTCGAAGTTACGTCCTTTCTTTTAGGTCCGTGAATTTTCAAAGGTAGGATATTAAAGAGTCTTTGTCAAAATCTCAAGCTTACTTGCAAACTGCTAAACTTGTTGTGAGCTAACGGTAAACTGGGTAATTTGGACTGAATCAACTAAAATCACAGGATGCTCCTTTTCGAAAATGAATAGTCAAGGAATCTGGTATAAAAAGAACATCAACTAAAATCACGAACCTTGATCATTAAAAGTTCCCCCGTCTTGCTAAGCGAGACATGCGCTTGTATAGATCTATGCCTGCCTCTGCCTGAACCATTACGTCATGAAATAGATATCTAAAGAAAGAATACATGCCCAAAGAGGGCGTTCAAGTATTACGTAAAGTATCCGAAGATTTTAGACTTTCCCTTTCCTCATGAAGCACACCTTAATGTTTTTCTGTACCCTGTTCCAGCGTCCTCTTCCGCCTCTGCAACGCACCGTAACGTTTTACAAGACCACCCTCCCCCTAAATTGCGTTGCGTAGTACTTGAACGCCCCCAAAGCTTTACATGCCCTCTTAGTCATTAGTAACTAACATCTATAGCCGATATAAATACGTGTGTTGGTATACCGCCGTTTGCCCGAATTTTATTTGCCCTAATATCATTTGCCATAATAGTCAACTCAACAGCCATAATATTATATGACGTAATATTCATTTGCCCTACTCTTATTTGCTATAATATTCACGTGCTAGAATCTTTGTTTGCTATAAAGTCACTTACCATAACATCATTTGTCATGCTTATCACATGCCCGAATTTTCACATGCCCAAATTATCACATGCCATAATTATCATATATGCCATAATATCATTTGCCATAACATCATTTGCCATCGACATTGGGTGTGTAACGGTTGTTATATCAGGAGAAACTGGATGCAATCGGGACTTTAGGGTACCCCGACTCGGATAGATTAGGTTAGAAGGGGATGGCCGGGTCGTTTGAGCGAGCGAGGCGAGCGAATTGACCCCGCCATCTCCTTCGTGGTTATTTTTTTTAAACCACTCTGAAGTATTTTATGTCTAGTAATCATTATGGCGTTTAAATATTATGTCTAATAATTATTATGGCAATTAAAAATATGGAAAACAATTAAGTATGGCACTCGTATATTATGGTATCTAAGTTTCGGCCAATTAAAAGTATGTCATATGTCTTTTCGGGCAAACAAAACATTCGGACAAATGAAATTCGGGAATATGATGATTATGGTATATAATCTTCGGGTAAACAATAGACAACCACGTGTGTTCTCTAATGTAGATTTAGTCCATGAAATTTTGAGCTTAATTTTTTCGAATGTCCTAATAATGTCCTTTTCACTACACATTCAAAACCCTATAGTAAATAAAGACCGCTGTCCACTGCCATACCAGGTACTGTGGTACCATTTTGATAAGATAACAATAAATAATACATAAAATATTGTTCAGGTTTAGACTCGGATCTGCCCGACATTTTGGAGAGCGATCTCGAGGAACAACCCGATGCTAACTGTTTCCTACGGAAGAAGTTTCATATCAAGGGTACATTGTCACCTTATTTTACAGTACGCTTTGAATGTGCATGGCTGTGGGTCTTGTCATACTCAAAAACCTTTAAGAATTTCTTATCTGTCGCTTAGTACAGATTTGCAAAGGAAAGCACTAAGAGACAGTTTATGCGATTTTTATGTCTTTGGATGTGGTAGTAAGGGCTCGTTTACGGATAAGCGGGGCGTTGAGCTTCACGTGCGGCGTGACTTGCTGCGGCACGTCGAGCGATTTGACCGTTTATAGTGAGGCGGCGCGAAAAGCGGGCAGCGTCGTGTCACGCGTAAACTCAAACATATAGAAATGCATAATACCCCACACCTCTTCCACCCCGTCTTCTTCCCGCGTCCTTTGCGGTGTCACCCGCTGCTTCATCCGCCGCGTTCCCTCATTGCAAAACTGACTGGTTTACCCGCCGCATCCTCTGCGGCGTCGCCTGTCGCTTCATTTGCCGCGTCCGACGCGGCGCCAGACGTCGCTTGGGTAGCTACAACTCAAACAAACGCTTCTCCTTGAACGCTCCAAACATTTCCATATGTTTGTGTTTCTGGCGGCCCGCTTCGCGGATCGCACCGTTCGACGCTCCGCGTCTCCTTAAACGAGCCCTTAATGTGTGAAAGTTTTGATTTGAATCGCGTTTTAAATGTTGTTATTACACACCATCCATTACATTTCATGTGAAGCTATGTTAAAAGCATGCTGAATATGGTACAAAAACCAGTACCAGGAACGCACCGCTTTGTCAAACTGTTTTAAATAATCCGTGCACAAATTCAAAATCTAAATTACTACTTGAATAAAATTTATTTTTAATTTTAAAATTTATTATAGTGTATCACGAAATACACGTGTTACGCCAAAGCAGACACAGGTCTTTAAAGGTGAAGGTTGTGTTACCTTTTTAATCATTCCAACTATTGTTATGTTTTGGGCTGTTGGTTTTTAAATTACATGGTAATTACATTCGGGCTCGATGCTTTTGGGGGTCACTGAATCGTAAAAACTGTGGGAAGGGCCTGTGTTGCATTCATTTACTTGAATATGACTTTACACAAGATACGTTCCTTACTACATGTATCTGTTTTTAGACAATAAGACAAATACAATAATCTATGTCTCTTTCGTTTCACATAGTACAGAAAGAGATGGCTTTAACCTTATTCTTTCAATAATTAATTGTAGTCAGACCTACCTTTATATTTTTTTGTAAACAATATAATTGTATTGACTCTGACTGTAATGGTAATAAGGTGTCGTTCAACCGAATACCTACCTCGATGTATCTGTTCAAATATTTCAAGGACTATACTGATCATTGACTGTTTTCTGCTTGCCATGGCTGTGCTCGTTCGCTTCGCCTGCTTTTTCCTGTATCATGTGGGATATAGAATACGATGCTTTTTTGTCGGTATTATTTGATCTTGCTAACATTTAAAACTGAAGTGGTCAACAAATAAAAATGTAAAGTCGCTGTCGTACTACTTATTCGACATTATAAAACCGACTGGTTTGAATGTGGCTGTTATTTGGCACATAGGTACTCGAGAAGCACTGTCTTGACTATGTATGTTAATAGTCACACAAAGTGGGACCACTATATCGTGTCTCGTGTTTATATACCTAGTATGGGTATATTAATTTGTTGAACCAAAGAACTTTGTACCGCCTCAGAATCATGTGTGATTTTCTCACCTTTTAAATTATCACAACCATAATATCAGCCCATTCGGTCCGCCATTCTCGAGTTTTAGGGCCGGTTTTCACCAAAGCGGAGATAAGATGTGTTTTTATAACTAATCGTATTTCGTTATCTCGTGCTGCGTTTTCGGATTGGCTACTCTCGTCTCAGCTTTGGAAACCGGCCCTCATCGAGACATACGAACAACATTTCATTTTTGTAATGAATTATATTTTCGTTAGGGCCGAGTATAAACCCCAGCGTACCTTCATACGGTGCGGGGGGGTTACCCGCCGCCGGTAGTGCGGGGAACGCACCACTGAGGAACACTGCCACGCCGCGGGTCACTATCCCTTCCCCACAGCCCATGCCTACGCTACCGACATATAGGAAGTCACAGCCGACATCCTCCGGTAAGTTTTTTATATAGTTTTATTTTATAATGTAGAGAAAATATGTTGTATTTTGATATGTACCTACCTATGTCTTTTTTAGAATTGATTTATCGTGGGCGACACCTTAAAATGCGAATTCATTTAATTGAAGTCGAGTTTAGTACACTTTCTTATTATCAACCGCGACTTGAACTTATTAACTATCGACGACGTTGACAAATGTTGACTATAACTAGTGCGTGGTAGGGTAATATTGAAGTGAACAGTGAAGAAAACTTGGATTTATACAGAAATGTACCATCCAAGTGTCAGAGGCTGAGCCAACTTCGAAATGACAACTTAAATAGTGTTAGCTGACCAATTGACAAGGTTCTATCTCGTCGAACTTGGAGCCAAATTTTAAAAATCCCCATCGCCGAATTTAAAATGCTATTGAGTGCATGATATGAGTATTTGTCGTCAGTATATGCTTATCATGTTAAGGAAAGACATCTATTTCTAGAATACATTATTCATAATTAGAATAATCTATGACATATATTAGGTGCTTACACATCAAATTGGCGTTTTTCGTACTGGCCACTTTAATTACGATTTTCTGCTCTTTGGTAAGGAATTCCAAATTCAAATTTTCCCAGCTATTTACTCATGTATTTATCCTTCGATGACCGTCATTCATTTGTTTTTTTCTTCTGTTTTTTTCTGTTTGCGTCACTCATTTTACAAATTGGAAAACTTAAAATATCGCATTATTTACGAGTACGAGTTCCGCCGTGGCACTAGTGCTGCGGAAACGACTAGAAGGGTGAATGATGTGTATGGCGGTCATGTTGCAAAAGAAAACACAGTTCGTTTTTGGTTCCAACGTTTTCGTTCAGGAAATGTCGACCTGCAGAACAAGCCCCGTGGACGGCCTGAGACTCAAGTTGATAATGAAGTATTGAAGGCTATTGTGGAAGCGGATCCATCGCAAACTACGTCCGAGTTAGCTGCAGGCTGCGGTGTTAGTGATAAAACTGTTTTAATTCACTTGAAGCAAATTGGGAAGATTAAAAAGCTTGAAAGGTGGGTACCTCACGAATTGACTGAAGCAAACCGGCAAAAGCGCGTCGACTGCTGCGTTACATTACTGAACCGGCACAATAATGAAGGTATTTTAAACCGAATCATTACCTGTGACGAAAAATGGATTCTTTACGATAATCGAAAGCGCTCAGCGCAATGGTTGGATCCTGGCCAGCCAGCCAAATCCTGCCCCAAGCGAAAATTAACCCCAAAAAAGTTACTTGTAAGCGTTTGGTGGACTAGTGCCGGTATTGTTCATTACAGTTTTCTCAAATCTGGCCAGACTATTACGGCTGATGTCTATTGTCAGCAATTGCAAACCATGATGGAAAAGCTAGCGGCTAAACAACCTAGGCTGGTCAATCGCTCCACGCCACTGCTGCTTCACGACAACGCTAGACCACACACTGCACAACAGACGTCTACCAAATTAGAAGAGCTTCAATTGGAATGTCTAAAACATCCTCCGTACTCCCCGGATCTTGCTCCAACAGATTACCATTTTTTTCGAAATTTGGACAACTTCTTGCAAGGGAAAAAATTCAACTCTGATGGGGCAGTCCAAATCGCCTTCACAGATTTTATTGATTCCCGTCCGACTGGTTTTTTTAGTAAAGGGATCAATGAACTACCTATGTGATGGCAAAAATGCATAGAAAACAATGGTTCATACTTTGATTAATTAAATATATTATATTTAAAAATATTCGACTTTTTGTTCCTCCTATACAAAACGCCAATTTCATATGTAAGCACCTAATATTATGCAAAAAATATACACCTTCATGATATATCAATCATTCTTGTCGTAAAAAAACCTTAATTTAAACTTACGAATTTATTAGGATGAATAAAATGACGCACACAGACTATACAGAAAAAAAATACAATATGAATGTTCATTAAAAACTAATGAGGCCATTCAAACGTGGTTAAGCGAACTCATCCGTGACCTACAAATCAATTATTGCCATTTCACAGAGCGAATTCGGTCAATAAAAATATGCTACCTGTGTTGTTTGAAGCGCTATAATACAGTCAAGCTGGTCGATGAATCGACACGAAACCTCGTGTTTTGTGGTCAAGCTCCGAAGGCTCGGCTCGTTTTGCTATACCGGAGTCTTGCCGCCTGAACCACACGTTCTCTACGGCCTATGGTTGGGAGCCCGGGTCAGCCCTCTGAAGGATGACCCAGAATTCCCGACAAGACAAGGTGTGCCTATATTTGTCAAATCGCCCGTGAGGAGTTCAACTTGAATTATTGAGAGTTACTTAAACAGAATCTTATACGTTTTTAGTTTGATTGTCTAAGAAGTTGACCGGGTTAACCGCAGCATTAGTCACTAGTAACTTCTGCCGTATAATGAGCTATATACATTTATTTAAATAAAAAGTAACCGCATTGTCCCCGTGACTTTCAGATTTAAATTATACGCAGTTTCTTTTAAGGTCATTTTGACGGACTGCAACAAGGTGAAAGGTATTTTTACAGAACATTAATCTTTTTTGTATTATTTCGAGTCAATTTTAATATTGAAGTTGGTTTTACACCGATGATTGTATCTGTCAGGTTGGCAACAGAAGTTTTTAGCCATTAAAATATCGACCTGGATTCAGTTCTTAAACTGGTTATTTAGCTTAACAGACCGGCTAAACTGGATTACTAGAAATAATGGATGGTTTAACTGTCAGATCGGCGATCAGAATTTTTTTGGCTATTACAATACCGACTTGAACCAACTCCTGACACAAGTCATTTAGCTTAGTTGGACGGCTAAACTGAAATGATTAGACTATCCGGTTGGGAATCAGAAATTCCTTGGCATGACTTAAACCCACTTCTTAAAACAAGTCATTTATTTAGCCGTTTGGACGGCTAATATAGATTACTAAAAATAAGGAATGATTAAGCTGTCGACGGGTTGGAAAGCAGAAATACCCTAGCTATTACCATACCCACTTCTAACACAAGTCTTTTAACTGAACAGCTAATTTAGATTGTTTTGTTAACGTGAGGGAAAATCCATCATAAATGCTATGCCGGACTCCTACCGACTAAAAATCCCCTCACGTAACGCCCAACAGCCTACGGTCGGGAGCACCCGGGTAAGCCCTCCGAAGGATGTCCCAGTATTCCCAATAGACCTACGGCCACCACTGCGGCCTCGCCCAGGGGGTGGTTCGGGTGCTATCCCACATCTTTGGGGGGTTTCGGGTGTGATCCCGCTTCTTAGGGGGCGCGTGCGCGAATCTCTTAGGTCACGCTGCCAGCTAATTTAGATTAGTAGAAAATTTTATTCAATAACTTGTATTGTCTAATATCCTTGTGTGAATTAGCTTTTAATTCACTACTGCGCACGTGGATAACACTTGTGTCGACAATATAAATTACATTCGCTCAGTCACATGTACCGCGACGCAATCACTGAAATCCACGGCGGCTAGCGTGGTTACAATCATAGAGAAAGGTAAAAATAATTTACAGTTACTGTAATTTTTTTCTACTGTTGATTGATATCACTTTATCTTGGATAAAAACCCTTTTTTTCTATATTGAGCTCGCAATAATTATACCGCTCACCTGTTAGAAGCCATGTCGAGATGTAACGATCGTGGGTCACTGAAAATGAAAAATGAAAATATCTTTATTCATTTAGGTCTCAAAGTAACGCTATGTCAAGATTTCTGATTTTACATTTACTGCCAGATTCGCAAGGCAATAGGTAGACTCACAGTCCGCAGCACTATTTGACAGTTCTTAAGTTAGTAACCCTATGATGTTTTGGAAGTCCTGGGACATCCTTCCGATGGCTTACCCAGGGCTCCCGACCATAGGCTGTTGGGCGTTACGTGAGGTTTTTTAGTCGGTAGAAGTCATAGCATCCATGATGGATTTTCTCTCACGTTAAATAAAACCCTATAATGTTCCTTTTTATGGTTCAAGAGCCTGGATTTCTAGAAGCGTTGGCGCTGATATTTTCCACATCATTTGTTATTTCTATTCATATTCTATACAGTATTTTCAAAGTACATGAATAATGTGAAAAGTTATAAGGGTTTTCATTCAAGATATATTTAAAATCTGTTAAACTCCTATATCAATGATGATTACCTTTTACGATACCGAATGTAATGTCATTCTTGTGAAGTTATGAACAAGTTTGTAATTGATTACACAGACACAACTATACTTGCTGACCTATGCGAAATTTCACACATCTTGAAATGTCAGTAACACATGGCATTTATTGATTTTTTAATATAAATCTATATACAACCTATGCAGGTGGGTAGATGATCATGTGGTACTGACTTACTGACGTTATTAAAATTACCGGTTTTTAATTTGTCTTTTTAAGCCTGCTTTATAAAAAATCAAAGCACATGTAGGTCTTGTTGTCGTACTAGGGGAATACTCATTTCTACCGCTTAGTGGAAAATGGTGTGATTAAATTCATGTATGTAAATGTACATACTAGCGGTTAGTTACCAGCTGCAGGAGCGCAGTGAACAAGGAATTTAGAGAAGGCAATGCAAACTTTTTATCCCATCTATCTAAACATTTTTGTTACTATTTCACACCTATATCACGAAACAGATATTCATGTACTTGCTACTAAACTTTTTTCATGGGTGAAATCGCGTGCATAAACTATATCTAATGATAAAATGGGCTATGTTTATAAACGAAGTAAACAAAACGATAACCCTCGCTAACCTGCCCTTATGAGAGCGGAACCGGTATCAGCATTGTTGTAAATTGTAATTATTTATGCCCAGCTAGGCCATTTTTAAGAGATAATTACTGCACCTCTTTATCGGTTGCTGAGACATTACGGCTATTTTGAACTCCAATCATCATTCATTCCACTATTAATACTCGTTATGCTCAGATATGCTCACTTTATTGGCTTCCGTATGCGATCAAACAGTTTTTTATATTATTTTATTGCTATAGAACTAGGTTATTGGGTATCAATCTCGTTTATAGTAACGGGATAAACCAGTATAGTGTGTTTTAACATAATTGTTTATGGAGTCAACTTGTACTCTGGTTTATTATTGAAAGCCACTGCAGACTGATCTACAATATACCCTACAATGTGCCCCAACACTGGAGCTTCATCTGTCACAACAGGTGAGGCTAGCTTGGTCATCAAATATCTTGGTAGAAAATCTTTACGATACGATAAGTATTTTTGTAATACCTATCAC
Organism: Miltochrista miniata; assembly: GCA_933228765.1. Lineage (NCBI taxonomy): Eukaryota > Metazoa > Arthropoda > Insecta > Lepidoptera > Erebidae > Miltochrista > Miltochrista miniata. The sequence continues at coordinate 14,687,777 of OW121757.1, read as the reverse complement.
GATAAGTAATGTGCAAATGAACTATGAGCTGTGTAGTTATACCGTGAAATGTTATCTCATTGACGTATTGATTAGAGACAATGTATACTGTCACCCGCTCACGGACATCCTGTTTCATCTGATTTTTGCCAAATACTACCCAGTACTATTAGTTATTCTGCGCAAACACGTTCTTAATTCCCGCATCAGAAGTCCTTCTCTCCGACGGTATCCATAAATAAGCCCACCGCTAGGTATGCTTGTGAAAGCATATATACCTCCGATATACCTAGCTACAGGCCTACCTATAATATGCCTATTGCCTACATATACCTGTACCCTCGGCTTTTCAGGCAAATGTGAAAGAACCACTTGCTTCAGTTAGATCTTAGAGACACTCGTGGAGCTTCCCCATTCCATTCCACTGTCTGTGAGTGTACAATTCCTCCATAACATGTCTTTCGAACTAGCTGTCGCCCTAGCAGAAACATGCCTCTTCATAGGAAGGTAGGCGACTAAGACTGGACTGGCCATGGTCCCAGATATTTCCTTCCCGTCTTATCATTGACTCCAGTGAGACAAAGTCCACGGTCTCCCACCTAGAAAGTCTACCGCTAGAACTGGCATACTCACATCGCCTCGCATACATCCTTTTTGTCCATTTTATATATTTTATCAGTACAACGAGCAGTCTTATCTCTGTCAATAGATTACTAGTTAGGTTAGGCGTTAGTCATTATGCCAAGGGAACGTGTAAACAGTGTCGAGGTCATTAGTTCACTGGGCTAAACCACATTTGAATTGACGTTTAACTAGACTGTCCGGGTTACAACGTCGCAGTAGGGTTCAAGATTAACTTCATGTTTATAAATAAGGTATTTTTTTCGCAACTGCATCGTAGCTGAGTTAGCTAGCAAGAGAGAAGCATTCCCAGCTAAATAATATTTAAAAAGATACTCTATACAAAACAAATAAACTTTTATCCCACGATAATCGTTTATTAGAAAGGTGACATCCTTTCTAATAAAATCGTGGGAAATAGAAACTCTTCCTTTTTACAAATGGACAATTGAAATTAATTTTTCATGTCAACTTCTGTGTGATTGTCAACAGTGATACTTATTGTTTCACTACTAGACAAGTACTGTTCGCATTAGAGCGTGGACTTAATGGCATGGTCTCATCACAACACTATCTAACCTCAAACTAAATAGATTTTGTACTATAGCAGTATGTATGTCCTTTTTTAAATATATACATAGAAAACAATCAAATTCGAACCTGAGACCTCACAATTCGCAGTAGTCGAGTTAGTTAGGTTTATGGTGATACTAGCTGATGCCCGCAGCTTGGCCCGCGTAAATTTTTTTCCCTTCCCGCTTCTCGTGGGGACATATTACCGGAATAAAATGTAGTATGTGTTGTTCCTGACCAAAAACTATCCCTGCACCAAATTTCAGCCAGATCCATTCAGCCGTTCGAGCGTAAAAGAGTAACAAACATCAACACTTACAAACTTTAACATTTAGAATATTAGTAAGATTAAGCTCGTTATCTTTCACGTGTTGAAATCAATTTCTAGAAAAAACTGTGTGGGAGAAAAAAATATTTAATTCCAGTGATAAAAAAGCAGAGCAAAGAAACTCACCTTTCTATTTTTATTGTGTCTTTCCAGCCAAACCATCAAATCTGCCAGTTGGACATGACTTCGTGATCGTAAATGCTAGTGACATTTACTTGTATAGGGGGGCTTCGACAAAGTTCTTGCCGGTGCCCTATCGTAGAGGTCGCACAAGACGACCTTCGCCAATAGGTATACATTCGACATATAAGTATATTCCGCTCCCAATCGGATTGCACCACATTAATTGAAACGAAAAATAATGACAATGTTGCCCTTGCCTATCGTCTGGGGGTTATGAGGTTTGAAAGCATGAATGCAAGCATGTATGTAATTAGAAGTAAAATGCTATGGAAAGAGAAAAAGTCGAGGAACAAAATATAACAGTCAAAATGTTGATGGTGTTACAGCCGAGTCATCAGATACGACCTGGGCGGGCGAGGACGACTTCGTGCTGGTAGATGCTAACGAGACAGGTTCCGCGGAGTACTCTGGGGGTACTTCATCCGGTTCTGAGGCGGCGTCCCGGCCTCGCTCGCTGCCTCTCACGGGAGCTTCACCCCAGACGCCCACCACACCGCCTGTACAGCCACCCCTCACAACCGTCGCTCGGCAGGACCTGGCGACACCCCCGACTAACGCACATATGCGGGTGAGATGCTCATCTTATTGTCGATTTTAATAGTATCAATGTTTGTAGCACCGTGTTTTGGTAGTGATAGAAAACTGTTTGTTTATGTGTGTGTATGTGTTGTTCAAACGTTGGTGTTCTTTGAAGTTATGTGTTAGATATGTATGTATGGTTACTTAGCCGTTTCATCCAGGAATGCATTCAAAGTTTCCACTTCAAGGTGCAGAATTTTTGAAGTACTTAGTTATTTTATGTACCTAGTGCTGAATAAAGCGTTTTTATGCCCCATTTATTACCAACTTACTGAGAATGACCTCCCGATCTATAACATAATAATATAGCACCTATTATAGAGTGACTTCTGTTGGTCAGCGGAGGCACTAAGTTTATCAGATGACGTTGGCACCAGCTAGGCGCCCTATACTGCAACATGAATCTTGGTTACGAAACTACTGAAATTCATTACAGCTAAAACATTAGAATTCTCTGCCAGCACTCGTGATTCCTCCTACGAGGCCAGATTATTCAAGCGCAGCGTCAGGAATAACCTAACCCAACCGGTGCTATCTTATAGGTTCCTCACCTTTAGGGTTACTGTCAAAAGTATTGTCGAGTGTGAAAATGGCCATCAATAGCTGAACATAGCCATAGATTTCTATCAATTAGGCGACATTATTATGACGAGCTAAACCTAAAAAGACCTAAACCAACCACTAAAAGAGAGACAATGGGGTAGCATTGACTGAGATGATGATGACTAAGATGATCATTTCCTATGCAGTAAATGAAAGCTATGATCACATCGACCATTTCATTACTTTATTTTTAAGACATTGCCATAATAATTTGGCGTAAACTATGTCAACAGCGCTGTATATATTTCAGAACCCCCTGTCAGTAGCGTCTAACAACAATATACCACGATCACAACCCATCGACGTGCTACGATCGAACTACAGTCGAAACGCGACCAATATTGGCTCCCTGTCACCACCCACTGTGAGTGTTTCATATTACAACTTAAGCATGTATACATACGGTGTATTCTTTGTTTGTGTGTTTGTAACGCTTTCGCATCAAACTGAGCCGACTTTGGTACAATTTTGGATTGGACTTCGCTTCCCGTAGAGTTTTATTTATAAAGTAGCCAATGCATGACTTATTGAATCAGATGATTTTGGTATTGAAATCCAAAATGATTATACTTTTGTCAACAAATACTCGACTCGAGTAATATTCAGAAGACATGCATTTCTTGTTTTATATTGGACGGGTACTTAGTGTTATCAAGTGCAATTAGGTGTGTAAGGGGTCCTCCCAATATATGGGATCCAAACGACCTCAACTGCTAGAGGTACACCTTCTAACAAACAAACGAGGCAACTACGCAAGCGCCTGATAGTGGTTGGGAGGTTAGACGGCAGTTGCTACCAGCTACGGCGAAAATAAATAGACTTATAGCCAGAAAAACCAGACCATGGCTTGAAATCCAAGTCAGGTTTTAAAGCATCTAGGAATAGAAGTGCTCCTTTTTGCTGGTTTAGTGGACGGAAGAACAAGAAGGTTGACACATGTTCTCCGGGTTCTGACCGAGGGTTGGAGAATTTAAATCCATTTCCCGTCTTAAAAATACCGCCAAGCTGAATGCTGCTCTGCTTGTGCACGAAGGGTTTTCTGTGCCAAATAAAGTGAAAAAATTACGTTCATTGTATGAGGCAGTCCTTTTTGACAGAAATACATCTGTCAAAATTTCAACTATCCATCTATGACAGTGCATGAGATACAGCAGGGTGACAGAAAGACTAACGGACAGCTATCAGTAATTGGTCCAATTTTAACCCTTTTTTGAGCCCTAAAAACTTGAGTTGTTCAGGAGCCATCTCAAACGTTATCCGTTGTATCCTTAGGTCCCATTCACCATGACCCCTCCGTCCACGCGGCGCCGCAGCTCCAACTCGGGCAGCTCGCCGCCACCGTCTCTGTGGCAAGTCTCCCCGACGAACGCCAGCCCTCTACGTATATCAGGTGGGTAAAGCCTATATTAACTTATTTTGAACTAGATGGCTTTTTAAAACGTATTTACGGTCGAATTGAGTACCTTTTTAAGTCGGTTAAAAAATTGCAGCAATGCATTATCGAAGAGATTTTTTATACCTTTTGACAAAGAATGTAAAGATTTGTACAAATATCCGATGAACCAAAGATCTGTTTTTATCAATGACTTACAATACAGCAGTTAATATATCATTGTTATAGTCTATCACAAAATAAAGAAGGTTTCAATCGTTATAATCCTTTAATATACATGGATTTATCTTTTAATTTATATTCATTTGATAACGCAGTTTAAGTTTATTAAAATTTATTTTATAAAGATTGAGATTAAGGGTACTCTTGACCTGAGGACCTATAAAGGCAACTTCATATTAATAACATAAAATGATTTGTATATTCTGGATTTAAATTTATATGAATTGTATGTTACAAACATACATTGTTGCCTTTTTAGTCCCGCCGATCTTTTCCCATTCACCATTATCTTTACAAAAACTTATATACTGATATATTTTGTCAGGTTCTTCCCCACCGGTGTCCTTAGCGCTAAAAGCGAGCGGCGAGCTAGCCAGCACGGCGTCGGGCGCCTCGCCCAAACGTGCCTCCACAGACGCGCTGTTACGAGGACTCAAACTGCACGCGCCTGAACCGCCTGTGTATATTCCTAACTTACAGGAGGAGACCATATTGGCTGTAAGTACCTTTTTATTACATTAAAAAAATGTATTGAGGTATTTCTACATTGGCTACTAAAGATGTGATAGAAAGTTCGAGTGAAGTAATTGAAATGTAAAACGAATGTCAGCGCGAAGTGAATGAAACGTGATAGAAAGTCCGAGCGAATTGAATGAAATGTAAAACGAATGTCAGCGTAAAGTGAATGAAATATGATAGAAAGTCCGAGTAAAGTGAATAAAATGTAAAACGAATATCAGCGTAAAGTGAATGAAATGTAAAACGAATATCAGCGTAAAGTGAATGAAATATGATAGAAAGTCCGAGTAAAGTGAATGAAATGTAAAACGAATATCAGCGTAAAGTGAATGAAATATGATAGAAAGTCCGAGTAAAGTGAATGAAATGTAAAACGAATATCAGCGTAAAGTGAATGAAATATGATAGAAAGTCCGAGTAAAGTGAATGAAATGTAAAACGAATATCAGCGTGAAGTGAATGAAAAATGATAGAAAGTCCGAGTAAAGTGAATGAAATGTAAAACGAATATCAGCGTGAAGTGAATGAAATTGAAAGAAAATGCGAATTAAGTGAATGAAATGTAAAAGCATTTTTGTCTAATTAGTTCTTCTTAAAAAGTTACGTCTTCTCATCGGGACATACGGGTCCAACACGCACGCAGAGGCCGTTAGATTTTTTTTTATTGTTTGTGATATATTATTATTATGTATCTTCAGGAGGAGCACAGCAAGGTATTCTCGCAGTTGAACTTCGTCCTAATGCTGGCAGAGCTGCTGTCTGATCTCGCAGTCTCATGTGGAGCGCCCATTGCTGCTCTCATGGACGTTTCCGACGGTGAGTACATGCTGGTCACGTCCTTATCCCCAAAAGGGTAGGCAGAGGCAGATATACGCCCACATTTCACCTTAAATCTTTGTACCACGTAATAGGAGGTGAGCTTTTCGCCGTATTGAAGGCAATATAAGGCCTACTACTTTTTTTCATGCCACTAAGGTGGCAGACAAGCATACGGCCCACCAGAAGGACCGGTGGTCACCGCAGCCTGTGCACGTTTGCAACGCCTCACGTTTGCAACACCAGAGGCGCCACACTCGCGCACCCTGTAAAAACCTTCTAAGTCCCCTTTTGAAGAACCCCATACTGTAGGCGTTTGGGAAACCGAAAAATAAACTTGGTGTAAAGACTGCCATTTTACTGGCAACCGGGATCAACGGCTTAACGTGTCTTCCGAAGCACGAAAACGCTCGCAAATAAATGTCAAAAAGTTGCCACGAGGTGTATAATGCTAAGTCACAACAATTTTATTCAAACAACAATACCATTATGTTCCTCAGAACGCTGCAACTCGGCAGTCCGCCTAGGCCTGCTAGTCCAGGCCATGCAGGCACTAGCAGCCGGCTTACGCCTGGCCGCGGCGCACTACCGGGACCGAACGCTGCAGCCCACGCCCCAAGTGCGAAACGGTTAGTGTACACCATCTAGTGTTGCTGCTATTCTAGTACTTTTTATAAGACTAGTCTGTAAAATATAGCTTGATTTGAGTAACAGTTGCATTGATGTAAACAAAAATAGACTTTATTTCAACAGCTTAGCTTTTGTGGTTGAAATGCAGAAAATGAGAGCACGGAAGTTCAAACTATAAATAAGCTCTCTCACGTCTTTTTCGTCGCAGTAGTGAACCAAGAGTACCTACATGATTATTTTTGGATATCTGTTCCATGGTCCTTCGAGCCGGATAAAAGCCAGAAATTGACTGTTGGCTAGTGCCTGTAATTACTCAAGGCAAGTGTAGCGAAATATTATATTATTACAGCTATCATCACAATCCGTTTGTTTGTTGGACAGTGGTGTCTCTGATGAACGGCAAGTACAAGTGGATCGTGAACGAGTCGCGACGCCTGCACGAGGCCGGCGTGACTCCCGCCATCTGCGACAAGATACTGTACGAGCACGCCATCGAACTGGTAAGAACGATTTGTTTTGTTGCTACTGTTTTTAACACCTTAAAAACAGTAATTTTAGTATGTTGCATCATAGCTCCCGAACGAGTGGACTAATTGAAAAGTTATAAAAATTTACCTTACCCTCATTCTGTTGAAAGATATTTGGCACAGGTAAAATAACTTATATATCAGCCAATGAGAAGTACAGCCTAGTAGGCTTATCCCAATTCACTCCACAACACATGGTCCTGTACCTTCCGCATCCAGCGTTCTCAAGCGTCGTCATTTAGTCAGCTCAAGCGTGGCGTCGCGACGCAGCGCTGGATGTTTTCCGCGCGCAGTGTTCACGCAGCGCTGGCGTCGCTTTGTACAACGTCAGCGCTGCAGAATTCTGCGTTCAGTAGCTGGCTATATGACGACGCTTGATCAACCTTAAGAGGCCTTTTTAATGGTATTGTTGTTGTGCACAGTGTCAGATGGCTGCCATAGAGGAGCTGTTCGGCGACATGAAGGAGTGCGAGCGGCGCTACGTGTCGGCGCAAGTGTTGCTGCACTCGCTGGTCCAGCGCCACCCGCTGCACCCGCAGCACAGGACCACGCTCTCCAAGTGTACGTATACGTGTGTGGAGTGTGCAGTGTGCAGTGTGCAGTGTCCTATACACTGTACATAGAGGAGCGACATGAAGGAGTGCGAGCGGCGCTACGTGTCGGCGCAAGTGTTGCTGCACTCGCTGGTCCAGCGCCACCCGCTGCACCCGCAGCACAGGACCACGCTCTCCAAGTGTACGTATACGTGTGTGGAGTGTGCAGTGTGCAGTGTGCAGTGTCCTATACACTGTACATAGAGGAGCGACATGAAGGAGTGCGAGCGGCGCTACGTGTCGGCGCAAGTGTTGCAGATTTTCCTTCCTTTTCAGGCTATATGTAACCACGCAACGTGGTGTGATCTCAAAAAGAAGTTCTTGGAACCTGACCAGCCCTGGTCGCCCCCATCTGGCCACCAACCTTCGTTTTTAAGTAATACAATGGGCTGCAACGAGGTGTTCGAAATCTCGTCGCGCAACCACATTAAGTCGACTTCTGCTAGGGCGACAGATAGTTTTGGGTGTCGCCCTCAGGTTTTCCCTTACTCGTTTCCAATATGAACTTGTTACCGGGACAAAAAGTAGTCTATGTAATAATAGTATGAATCAACTAGCTAGCAAAATTTCAACCAAGTTGGTTAAGGGATTGAAGCGGGATTGAATAGTAAATATCTTAGAATGAGTATGCTTGTATCTTATCAAGCATTCGCAACACTATCGATAACATTCCCTGTCCTATCAAGTAGTGTACGTTACCCCAGCAAAAAAGTAGCTCCTAGACTGATTTGAGTGGAACCTATATTTAGAGCGTATTATGCCATATATGTGCGCCGAAAAAAAAATTTGTGCGTATTGACGTTGTGGAAAAAAAAGGAAAAAACGATTTCTGCTGGAGTAACGCCGTTCCAGCAGGAAAATTCTAAACGAATAATCTTAGAGAGAAATATTTTGCATGCACCGAGGGCTCATACTTTTACAAATATGTGCCCTTAAAATAAAATTTGTGCGTCTTAAGGTTTTCGTTATATTGAGTTTTTTGCTGGGGTAACGTTTTGTGAAATGCTGTATCTCGGAAACCACTACATGTGCGCCTCTAGAATAAACTTACACGAGTAGCTCTTAATTTGTGCGAATTTGTGTCATAATCAGATTCAGGAAAATGTGTATAGTTTTCAAGTAATCACGCTTTGTTGAAAATCTGAAAAAAAGTTGCACCACCTAAACGAGAACACCTACGAACTCGCTAAAAACTGTATTCGATCCTGCTCGACACTTACAGTGATCGTAAAAAGTTTCATAAGTGCACATGCATGCGTTAACAAATAATATTACTAAAACTCAAAAAAAACGGCGTCAAAACTTTGACATCAAAATACAAAGACTAGCTCAACGCAAGATAAGGGAGTATAAATAAAAATTTTGTGCGTATAATTAAATAATATATGGTGAAAATTCAGCGTAAAATATTTCGTATTTAAGAAGAAATAAACAAAAAACAAAACATACTAACAACGGATGGTTATCCGACTAAATTCGAATGACTACAAAAAAGCGACTGTTTAATACATATCGATGACCTTCTTAATTTTACTCTCGAACAATTTGAAACGTATTGTGTCTGAGTACAGTGAAGTAGAAAAGTACTATTAAATTAAATAAACTTGCTCTTGGATTATATTCTTACCAGCGGTTTCCGCGAAATTGCACATAATTAAGTACATCCATATTATATTTGCATTAAAATTAGTTTATACTACCTACTACTTATAAAAGAGTAGGTAGAAAAAAGCAAAAACGTGACATACTTGTGTCACAGACACAGTTTTTTTTTAAATATTCACGGACATTTTACACAACGCTATCTGATCCTAAAGTAATAGGAATAACCTGCTTGTGTTATGGGTATCAGACCACGGATATTAATACTTAGGTATAATTATACTTTTAAATACATACATATTATATACATAGAAACACCCAGACTCTTGAGACAAACATTTATGGGCCACACAAATATTTGTCTCCGATGGGAATTGAACCCACGACCTCCAGCGCCGCAGGCGATATTACTACCGACTGCGCCACAGAGGCAGACACTAAATAAAAGTAAGTTAATAAATAAAAAGGTAATTAACACTAGGTTCGATACTATCAATATATCATATTCATATTCATCATTATAAAAAAAGTCAAAAGAACAGCTCGTGGCAGGCGGAGGTAATAAAACATGCAAAAGAAAAAGCGCACATCATGCTCTCTGTCACACTTGCACTGTTTATGGATGACGTCACACATACACAGAGATGCGCGTTGTATGTGTAGATGCGTTTATCGATAACAACAGTGGGCCTAAAAAGGCCACATTGTATGTTTCTTTTATGGATCTTATAGTGTTTCTCTTCACTAAATTGTCATTCACTAAATTGTCTTGAAGAATCTCATAATGAATCTCATTGTAAATCATCTGAATTGACAGTTTTGTATGGAAATTCGTAAAATGGCCACATCCATGAATAATTATTTATTAATAATGTGAAATTCTATGTTCAAATTGGTGAATTATTAGATTGGTAAGGGGGGGACTAAGATTTCACGTTTAAATTTAGCATTTTTATTATCATTAGTGTGTTTTTAAGTTCTTTTGGACAAAATTGCAGACTTGGAACTCTATAGAAACTTTTTAAAGCGTACACGTCCCAGATAAACTCGTATTTTCATTAATGAACAGTGTAACCTTTATCATTTTGATTGTTGGTACTTGATGGAACTTGTTATACATTATGAAAACTCACTCACTTGTACTATTCCACAACTTTTATTATAATTTTAATAATACCTAACCGGTTTCGCTATTATAGCATTCTCAAAGGTCCTTTGAGACCTTTGAGCATGCTATAATAGCGAAACCGGTTAGGTATTATTAAAATTATGATAAAAGTTGTGAAATCAAAAGGCTAAGGTGACATTAGGTATATAATTATATACCTAAACCTAATAAATACTCTAAGATACTTATAATGTCACCTTAGCCTTTTAACATGATATAGTGGTCATCAAGTTATAACAACCTTACCTTTGAGAATGCTGAAAGGCGAAACCAGTCAGTTGTAAAGTAAATAAATGTTGTAGAACACTATGAGTGGTGTTATTCAATATGAGCAGCAGGTTCCACCAAGTGTTATCAATCAACAGTATAAATAACCTTTTTGGGCTACCTACGTGTCACAATGTTTCGGGGAGTGCCACGGGTCCTTCTAAGTTCACATGCATCCGCAGTGGTAGCTTATGGGATGTGCTATGGGTCCGGAATGCATTAATTGTTGGATTTATAAGCCCCTTTTGGGCTAGCAAAGAAGACCTACATATCGAGACAGAGATATCTTATTTGCCATTATTCCGGATTGACCAATCCTAAGGGAGCCACAAATCTTTCTCCAATATTTACATGGCACCCACAATGGTACCTCATGGGGTTGTGGCATGGGTTCGGAATCCTAGGGGTACCATGGACCCTCCTCCAAAGATTATATGACACCCCCAGGGATATCTTTTGGAGGGTACCATGAGTCCGGAATGTATTATTCCTGGATGTGGCACAATCCTTCTCATAAGTTAACATGGCACCCCCGGGTTATCCTATGGGTCCAGAATGCATTTCCAACAGTGTTAAAAGCACAAGCCAACCTGTCCAAGCCAAACTGTCCAACCCAAACTCACCTGTCAACTAGTACATCTGCTAATCTGCTGTCATTCCTGTAGACCTGAGGCTTCGATGTGAAAGGATTTTTTAGATACATTGACGGTAAAGATGAAATTAGAGATATAAAAATGATATAGAAACTTTGTACACTTAAGTATTGCTTAATTTATTTATTCATTCATAATAACAGTGTTCTATCCATGGTAAACATATATAGGTTAGGTACAGTTTTGAGAGCTGTGCTTGGTGTAAATGTACCTAAAGTCAACAGAACCTTTACCCTTCTTCTGCCGCAGTCGGGTAAAATAGCCCTGTAGATAGATTTAATTACCAAATTGTGATTTTCTGTGATTATGCGACTCCGCTATTTGTATTTTAAAACTGAAATGAAAACCTGATCTGTGATTTAAATTAATAATATATGTACATTTTATGTATATTATCATTAATATATGTACACATGGTACATATTTATATCATTTTAATTTTAGATGCCAATATTGATGGGAATTATGTATAGAACCTGCCAGCGAGAGGTGGTTGACGATTTAACAAGTAAATTATAATGAAACAAAAACTCAACTGCGGGGGTAATTTTTTAACATTATGTATCTTAATGCAGTAGGTACCTATCTCAATTGAGACGAATCTAACGACACCTCGATTATTAAAATCCGTCAAGCCATGTAAGCTGTAGAAAACGCCAACCATATGTACACACACTCGACAAAGATTACCCTACTTCTGGCGCAGTCAGGTAAAATTACCCTGTAGATAGATTTAATACCAAACTGTGATTTTCTGTGATTAAGCGACTTCGCTATTTGTAAATTCATACTTAAATGAAAACCTGATCTGTGATTTGATGCAATAATTAGTTTAAGAGTCAATAATAAAAAAATAATTACATATCAACAAGGTCTATCATTTGATATGGTTATAATTAAACTCTAAAATTAGGTTACAAACTTTTGAACGCGACTGTTCGGTCAACACTTTAGGTATAATCCGTTCAGTTAAGAAGGTCATCGATATGTATTAAACAGTCGCTTTTTTGTAGTCATTCGAATTTAGTCGGATAACCATCCGTTGTTAGTATGTTTTGTTTTTTGTTTATTTCTTCTTAAATACGAAATATTTCACGCTGAATTTTCACCATATATTATTTAATTATACGCACAAAATTTTTATTTATACTTCCTTATCTTGCGTTGAGCCAGTCTTTGTATTTTGATGTCAAAGTTTTGACGCCGTTTTTTTGAGTTTTAGTAATATTATTCGTTAACGCATGCATGTGCACGTATGAAACTTTTTACGATCACTGTAAGTGTCGAGCAGGATCGAATACAGTTTTTAGCGAGTTCGTAGGTGTTCTCGTTTAGGTGGTGCAACTTTTTTTCAGATTTTCAACTAAGCGTGATTACTTGAAAACTATACACATTTTCCTGAATCTGATTATGACACAAATTCGCACAAATTAAGAGCTACTCGTGTAAGTTTATTCTAGAGGCGAGCATGTAGTGCTTTCCGAGATACAGCATTTCACAAAACGTTACCCCAGCAAAAAACTCAATATAACGAAAACCTTAAGACGCACAAATTTTATTTTAAGGGCACATATTTGTAAAAGTATGAGCCCTCGGTGCATGCAAAATATTTCTCTCTAAGATTATTCGTTTAGAATTTTCCTGCTGGAACAGCGTTACTCCAGCAGAAATCGTTTTTTCCTTTTTTTTCCACAACGTCAATACGCACAAATTTTTTTTTCGGCGCACATATATGGCATAATACGCTCTAAATATAGGTTCCCCTCAAATCAGTCTAGGAGCTACTTTTTTGCTGGGGTAACGTACACTATCAAGTAAGTCTAAGGGCAGTGCAGTATGATAATGTAACATTTTGTTTGCAGACCGAGACGCAGTACAAAGACGGCTCAACTGCCTGAAAGGGCCTCGCAAAATAATGGACGCTAAACTAGAGGCCGGGATCTCATAATGCAATAAACGGCCCTTTAGGAGTAAGTGCACCGTGATGTGATGCAAACATGCAAAGTGATTTTATTTTGTTCTCCAAATGACTCAGTGAGAATAAAAATATCGTATAATCTAAAAAAATGTATAAAAAGTGAATGATATCAATTAAAAATCATTGTATACAATCATTTATCGACGAGTGATGTGAGAGTACACCAGAGATCGCAATAGTGAATTATTCTATTTTTTATATACTCAGTACAATACACGAAGGATTTGTAGACGTAGATATTTTTGCTTCTGAACGATCTAGTGAGCGCTTCTAAATTAACATTATATAGTTTGGTAGATGTGTGTCTAATTCCTTTTAAAACTAAAACGGTTGTACCCTATAATTTAGTGAGTTTTGAAATTTTAGTAATAAGCACATGTTCACTTTGTAGCAAACTATATGTATATAGATATTATGAATAACGTGGAATAAATGATGAATAATTGCAAGTTATATTTTTCAGTCATCAACGTTAGAGAATATTGATAGGCATAAATACTAGAGAAGAGTAGATGAAGCCATTGTTTGAAAAGAAACTCATTATCAATATAATAAAACTATGTACCATTAGTGGTTATTGTGTAAAAGTGAAAATTATGGACTAATTCATGTCTCGTTATAATGCTATAGAGATCTCATTGATGACCAATAACAATATTATGGCATTTTTAGGCTAAGATGTGTAATGATTTAAAGTATTTTCCTGATAAAGAGATGATGGAATGATTGTGTGAATTTTAGTTTTATTCCTAATCATACTTATATTTTACTTCGTGATCCCTGAACATATTTTATCCTCAAGATGTCTACCGCTTTACTGAAATAAGAATAAAGACTGTTGTATTATAAAATTATTTTGTTTTGTTTTTTTTTTTTTTAATAAATACTTAATGATGTCGCCAATTTTTTTTTTTGCATTTTATTATATGATAAACGTTTGCAACACCCGAGTTGTTACACTCGCACTGCCGCGCCGTCCCTGTGAATTTTCTCATATACGATTGACGATAGTACCTATGTACCCTCAACAAATTTCTATTCAGTTGCCTAGTTATAGCATCGGGCGAAATCTGGTTCAAAACTTGTAAGGAGCGCGGGCCAAGCTAAAACAACCTTTTTTTTTTGTTTTACGTGAGGGAAAATCTTCATGGATGTTTTGCCTCTACTCCTACCGACTAAAAAACCTCACATGTCCTGCTAACAGCCTACGGTTGGGAGACCCGGGACCCTCTGAAGAATACCCCAGGATAGCTAAAACAAGCTTATATCTCTACTAGCTGATGCCCGCAGCTTCGCCCGGGATGGCGCTGTATGTGAAAAATGATTTTCCCGCTTTTCTGTTGAAATTTTTCCTGAATTTTCTTTGCTATAAACCTCACGGAGCCCGAGACCTTTCCAACGAATGCAAAACCGTGGAAATCGGTTCGTGCGTTCTGGAGTTATAGCGTCAGAAAGGAAAATCCGACTTATTTTTATATAATAGATAACGAAAATTGTTTACTCACTAAGTTTAACTGGTTTACTGGTAGCCGGTTGCATGCAACCAATGTCTTTATTTCCAACCGGGGATAACATTTCTCCTATTTAGCAAGGTCTTAGGGCATACCTAATCTTGCCGCTAATTCAAACTATTCATTCATCACGTCGTCTTAATACGAAAACAGAACGTTGGATTTGATATTGATTTCGGATTTTTACAAAATAATTTGGATTTTTCTTGCCAGACGTCCCGCGACAGCTCACATTTTTTTTTATCTAAGTATTATAAGTAAGACGAGAAATATTTATGAAAGGAAAGGAATATAAATGGTATGAATAAATGATCGTAAATCAAATCTTTATTGTTTTCAATATTGTACAAACACTCCAGTACCTTGTTTCACAAACTTGTAAGGTTTAACTCGGTTGCGACCGCGCACGGGACAAAACATAACTTTGTCTGGAGGGAACTCCGACGAACCACTGGTCTCTAGAAGCACATCAAGACAAGTCAAAAGCTTTGTCAATTTAGCTGAAATCGTATGATTTTTACTATCCTCACTCCAGTCCGTATTAATGACTCTTTCAATATCTCTGATGTCATCATTTATACCCGCGTGATGAGTTCCATTCCAATGAAGGGTGAGCGAAAACATTGGAGCCGTTTTAGGGTAGTCGCTACGCAGTGCAACTAACGCAACGAGCTTTGCTGACTGTCTTGTTATAATCGCTCTGTAAAGCATGTCATTTGTACAAACCAAGCCCTCTGAGATCAGGAATGTAGTCGACGGCGACTGCATATATTCTGGCCAACTGATTGATTGCCACTGAGTCAAACATCCTGACAATCTCACTGGACATGGCACCTCGCCTTTGGCCGGTAATATCTTGCCACTTTCTAAATCCTGCAGTTCCTTCATCAGTTCCACTCGCGATTTCAACCTTTTCCTTAAGGTCAAGATAAAGTTTTCAACTGTAGTAACACTCAAGCTAGGGCAAGGCTGAATATTTTTATTCAGCATTTTATCATCTGTTGTACTTGCCATGAAATCTAGACCACACATTCTTTGCGCCCATATATACGGTTTTCCAACTTCTGGAATGAAGTGGTTAAAATCTTCAGTTATTCCTGCAGCTTTAAGTAAATAAGATGTGGCTGGATGTGGAGAATCACTCCCAGTATCTGCTGGGTACAATTCATTGAGAATACAATGTCCATTTAACACATCTGCTGCAGATACTCCTACAATAGGCTTTGGTAGGGACACTGTGAACTTGACTACAACAACTTTTAAGTGAAGTAGGTATGAGAATATCAAATTCAAAGCCGTACCATCTTTTACTTTCACTGATACTTGAACAGTAAGTGGGTGTTTCTTTAATGCTTCTTTCTTTTTAGCTTCTGCTTTCTGCTCTTTAGATATCTTAGTAGATCTGTGGTGACGCTTTTTCTTCTCTCTCTGGTCGTCATCATTATTTTCTTGGTCAGAATCGGAGTCATTAGATGCTACTATCTCATTGTCCACATTGGTCTGTTGATCCAGTCTTTTAGCTTCATCTTCGTCACCAGAAATGCCTGAAATATTGATTGTTTGTTGTTTACTCCCATTAATTTAGTCAATTTGGTCTCTAAAGACGATTTTGAACAAGAAAATAAAATGATAATGACCGGAAACTCTAGCAAGACGCGCAAATATACTTAGTCTATACAGAACTGGTTAAACATGACCAAAATTAGTCATCGCTATAGTAGTAGTAGTAGGAGCGCATATGGAAGTCACTATAATAACACCGCAAAACCGCCCACCAACAATTTTTCTTTTTTGGAAGAGCATATTGCAGTTTTAACATTTCCAATATTACGTGTCTGATTGTGCTAGGCACGCCTGGAGGCTGGAATTTCCGAACATCCACAATCAACCATTGAAGCAAAACTAGCTCAGGAGGTAAACTAAAACTATAGTAGTCTAAAAAGTTTAGCACACAATCTTACCTACTGTGACTGTCTGGACACCTAATGCATCAGAGTATGCACTACCATTTGCAAATAGAAGGAATAAAGGTGCGGGCAGCAATGCTGCAGCCCTTGCTTCGTCCCTCTTCTCATCTAGCTTAAGGGACATAATCTCTTGTAAAGGCTTAGTCGACTTGAGGACATCTCGGAGATGGGGAACTAAAGCATCCAAGCGTGATCGGGCAGCAGCAATGCATGCTGCTACTTGTTCTTTAGAAGCTACTAGCTCATGGCAAGCAGAAGATAACTCGCGCCTTTGACGAAGCTCCCATTCAAGGCGAGCTAACTGGAGCTGATGTTCATCATTTTTAGTCAGATCCTGAAATAAAATAATAGTTCTATGTAAATGTTACACTAGTGTAATAGCTATATGAATATAGTGGTTACCTTGAGATACACTATTGAATATTTTGTCTATCCAAAACTTGTATCACAAAAATTGAATATGGTCTATATTGAAAATTTACTTATTGCTTAACTTGTTTGTTTTATGTTTATTTTCTTTAAATGTCTGTGGTTGCAAATATGAAATGAATTTGTAATTAATGAAAAATAAGAGTAACCATACACCCCTGTAATAATACATATAAAATTAAAGCCAATCAGAAATCAGTTATTATTTAAAATTTTAATTAATATTTAATTCAAATATTCATTAAACCATTTAAGTTCATACTGGGGAATAAATAGCTTCAAAATAATATGAAAACAAAACTTATAACTTACAGGTCTTGATATTTCTGGAGGAGCATTTTTATAAAAATCTTCCAGTGGCACCAGCTCTATTTCTTCATCTTTGGATTTGAACTGCAAACACTTAGTTACTTCTTTATTTAAATGATCAGCTTCGTACAGTAAATTTTGTAAAAGGAGGTGTGTTGAGTCAACTCTTTGCTTTTCTTTGTGCAATGCTTCCCGTCCAGCCCTTGTCCGTACTTTCTCCAATCGGTTAAGCTTTTTTAAAGCCACTAGGTTTAAAGATGCTTCTATTCTCTTAGCATTGATTGTTTCTCTTGCCTGTAGGTTAAGAAAATTTAAAACCTTTCCATTCATTATCATACTATTGTATTGATTTAATAATAAGAATTTTTAATCATTTATTATAATGAAGAAAATAAAAAGATGTGTGTGAAAGTATATTATCCTCTAGCGGCCCAAGGTCCTTTCAAATACTCTTATTAACTTATGTCATTACAGCCCAAACCAAAATTTTGAATTTCTTATTTACCGCCCACGTTCTTTTTAAGGGACCAAAAACATTTAGTTGATTTTTTTTGGAAATTCCCGCCGTAGAATTTTTCTGTTTGATTTATCAAACTCGTCAGCCTGTCGCGAAATGAATCGACTAGGTTCTCTGCGAATAAAGAAAATAGTGCAAAAAGAAAGGTTCCATCAAGGCCTCTTTACGTCGTAAAAGTAAGCGACAATTTAATCTTTATTACCACTTTAAAGCTAATGAATTACATTAAAGAACGAATTAATTATTTTTGTGGAATTATTTGTATTTATTATAATAAATACAAATAATTCTTTTAATCCTGAGGGGAATTCAGAGGGATTATTGCTTTTCTACTAATAAATTATAATTTATTAGTAGAAAAGCAATAATCCCTCTGAATTCCCCTCAGGACGTAGTTTGCGTGAAGTTTTATATTTTAGTGCCTTATAAGGGACTTCGGGCTGTAACGGAGTATATTAATTTTTATTTATTTGACTTTCTGCACCCAATATATAGATGTAGAATAATTACTGCACGACTTATAAGGCCGGGGTCAGGCCCCACCTTGAGTTTAAGCCCTCACCTAATAATGGGCGTGCCTCAATTGACCAAGAATTCCGAATTTCCCCATGGTACCGCCAGACACATCAATAATGCGACTTACAAAGAGGTCCTGGTAGAGAAAGGGGCTATGGCAGGGAAAGTCGTCATGGAAACGTCTCCAATAGTCATCAGCCTTCTCTTCATCTTCTATTGCAGAAGGGCATTTAGTAATTACATGATCTTAGAACAGTTACGATTCAAAAGAAAATAATTAAAAAAAATTAAATACGTAAATTTCGGTTTTATTACTAACGTTTAAAAGTCCTATATTTCTAAAAAGTGCTTATAAGCTATTTTTATAACCTTTTATATACTTTGATCGCCTATGCACCCATATGTCTCATACAAAACTTGATGATTAATGACTGAATTTCGGCCCAAAGTCCTTTTAAAGACACTAATTGAAGCATTGGGAGCAACAAGGGCGTTCGATACCCAAAGTCCGTTTTGATGTTATTACATTAAAATATGCACAGAGCCATATAGTTTCGTATATCAAAAACTCGTTTCAATTACTGTAATCCAGGTGACGTGAGAATCATTAATGTCGGAGGTGGCGCTACGCCCTTGTTGCATAGATAACAAAAGTGCGTTTAAATTGAAACACATAACGAGATGTCTGCAGTTTGAAAAACTTTTTAATGTTAAAATGAATGTAAGAAGATATTCTAGTGACTTTAGATCAGATGCTGGCCAGAGTTAACATGAGTCTCCCTAAAAAGAAAGGTAAAATAGAAGGTAAAGAATAAAAAGGTTAAAGAGAGGTTTTGGCGAAGAATTTACAATATCAGCTCGAGGAAAGAAGGTACCTAAAAAGGTTTTTTGACACATTACTACGCGTTGTTCCAAAAAATGTTGAATGTGTGTTAACTTCCATCAAAATGCACAGCGACATTTTTTTGTGACTTTTGGAATATATGTGACAAAGTGCAGCAAGATACCCTCATGTCGTGTTTAGAAAAAGGTTTTAAAGTTGAGAGAGAATGAGAGAATGAGAACATTGGGCCTGATAAGTTGAAACGAGATAATCAAGCTGATTCAGAAGATTAAGGGAATCTGCTGAATCAGCTTGAAGAAGTCGACTGAATATTTTGATGAATCTGATTAAAAACACGAAAATCAGAAAAAATAATTGAGAAAAATTGAATATTTGAACGGTGATTGTAATAAATACACATGTTTCACTTACATTATAATTTAAAATATTATATAAGTATTAAAATTGTTATTTATTTTCCTTGAAAATTAATAGTAACATTAATGACCTATGTGTTTTACCAGTTGGGTGCAACAAGGGCGGATAACACAAGTAAAAAAAACTTGATTATACAATATTTCTGATTGCTCTAAAATAGTTTTAATACCTGAATCTTTTTGCTAAATCATGGGGCTAATAAATAATAAAGTAAATTTAAGTGAAATTCAAAGCAATAAAATAATATAAGACAACATAACTTTCATTATCAATTTTCTCGAAACTCAATTTTACAACATACGCCCTTGTTGCACCCAATGCTTCAATTGTATTTCTTGATTTAACTAGTCTATGGTCATTTTGAAAACTTTTTCGAGGCCCTGGTGCAAATATTAGATCATTAAAAGCCCCTTACACCCCTTTTATTAACAACTAGCTGACCCGCGCAACTTCGTTTGCGTCACATGAGAGTAAGAAAGGGAGAGGTATGGTATTAATATTTTGAGTATTATAATGTTTCCCGTTGCATTTACCCCCGTCGCGTCGCGTCGCTTGAATTCATTAGAGCTGAACCGCATATCTTCGTTTGCGTCACATGAGATTGAGAAGGAAAGAGGTGTTAAAGTGATATAATGTTTCCCGTCGCTTCTAGTTCCACCATTCCGTTTTTCGGTACGGAACTCATCGCGTGCAAGTCCGACTCGCACTTGGCCGGTTTTTATCGTTCAGTTGACTGGCTGCCACTGCAGACCAAGTTTACTCCCGTCGCGTCGCTCATACTTTAAAACTTAAGAGGGTTATTGTAAGTGAACCTTAAAAGATAGACATATGCTGTCGCGGACTTTTTTGTAGAACTTTTTAAGAGAAACAATTTTGTAATACACAATTTTTACCTAACTTTAACCATTTACGCAGCGTACGCCTCGGAAGCTCTCAGGCGGTAAAAAATGTTCCCCATTTTCAAAACATTCTTGTTTGCTGCTCCGCTCCTATTCTTCTTAGCGTGATGTTATATAGCCTATAGCCATCCTCGATAAACGGACTATCAAACTGTAAAAGAATTTTTGAAATCCAACCAGTAGTTCCTGAGATCCTAGCGTTCAAACAAACAAAAAAAACTCTTCAGCTTTATAATATTAGTATGGATTATTTTTTGGGTGTTAATTGACAAATATTTTTAGTCCTTTAGAAAGGACTTGGGCCGTAATAGAGAAGTTATGAAATTATGCGCTACTTAAACTGTAAAAGAATTTTTGATATCCAACCAGTAGTTCCTGAGATCCTAGCGTTCAAACAAACAAAAAAAACTCTTCAGCTTTATAATATTAGTATGGATTATTTTTTGGGTGTTAATTGATAAATATTTTTAGTCCTTTAGAAAGGACTTGGGCCGTAATAGAGAAGTTATGAAATTATGCGCGGGCGCTAGAGGTTATAGTAAAGTAAAGTATGTGGAATTAGGAGTCATGGCATTTGGCATTAATATGGTATCAATGTCAACACGAGGCACCCATGTACCTACCATCAAACAAGAAACAGCCTTCTCTTTGGGGAAGACAATGACTTAGTCCACAATGAAACCACTACTAATTACATTTTACAGTCCATCAGTATTACTTGTGGCAATGTTCATGATAAAATGTGGTTATAAAATAAATAATATGTGGTTTTATCATGAATAATATGACATAATTTATATGAAGAAAGACTGCATCAAGAATACATTTACCTCAGCTGTGTCTTTGGCTTTTAACTCAGATATTTCGGCAAACAAGTGCCTCACATCTTGACAAATCTTTTTAAAAAGAGCAGCGTCCTTTTCAGCTGGTCGCAACTGTGCTTCTGACTCCTCAAACTCCACCACGCGCTAAATGCAAAAACACAAGTAAGAACACTTATACATTCATTCCATTTTGAAAAACAAGTACCTAACCTTACTAGATTTGTACGACTTATTTTGAGGATTAGAAATTTTAAAACCGGCAATAACAAAAAAGAATGTTTATAACCTTGTATACATCCACTGGCGCTTGTTTTACAGTGTCACTAGATGAGCTTGTGTTAATTTTACGACGTTTCTTTGCAGAAGTATCATCCTTGCCCATTTTAACTAATTATATCACAAACAAAACAATTATGTAATATAAATTTGAAACAAATTCAATAATGGCTAACGCTGTTTCCAAACAAAAATCAGTCAGTGTCCGGAAAAGGCAATGACATGCTATGAGGAGTTGTCAATCACATATTGTCATACTCATATCCGTCAATGTCAAATTCAACCATCTTTTTAATTAATTCATACTGCAGTAGTCCCTACTAAGCCCTGGTTCTTTAAACATCGATGTGTTGACAAGCGAGCGGTATCGATTGTTTGTCGTCTCCGTTTAACTTTGTTGCCCGTGGCACTACCGCTTGGCACTACCAGTAGTGTCACGGGAAATTTTACTTTCCCGTGGCACTACCGTTCCTATTGGCTGATTAAATCCATGTAGTATAATTTCCCATGGCACTACCAATTACCAATGGCACTACTAAATACTAAACATATCAAATCAAGAGCGAACATGTTCTCACATGGTCCCATGATGACAATCGGTAAAACAAATGAAGATCGGCAAAACAAATGAAGATCAGTGAAACAAATGAAGATCGGCAAAACAAATGAAGGTCGATAAAACAAATGAAGATCGATAAAACAAATGAAGATCAGTGAAACAAATGAAGATCGGCAAAACCAATGCAGGTCGATAAAACAAATGAAGATCAGTGAAACAAATGAAGATCGGCATTGTCCGTGAATATTATATTATAAATAAACTAGCTGTTGCCCGCGACTTCGTACGCGTGAAAATTATGTAATAATGCCAATTTGATTGCTCTCTGCTTAGCCCCTAGGATATGTAGCGTGATAATATATAGCCTATTTTAAGACCCTACCCCTAGCTAATATTTGTACAAAATTTAAATCAAATCCATTAAGTACTTTTCGAGATCCTTCCGGACAAAGCAGAGCAAACAGACAAATAGACAAACCGACAAACAGACAAACAGACAAAAAAAATTCTAACTAAATTTTCGGCTTCGGTATCTTATGTTGAACAACCAGTGAGTATTTTTTTTAAAATATTTCCAATGTACAGTTTTGACTTTTATTATAGTATGGATATATTCCAGTTAAGGCTCTCACATGGTCCCATGATGACAATCGGTAAAACAAATGAAGATCGGCAAAACAAATGAAGATCAGTGAAACAAATGAAGATCGGCAAAACAAATGAAGGTCGATAAAACAAATGAAGATCGATAAAACAAATGAAGATCAGTGAAATAAATGAAGATCGGCAATGTCCGTGAATATTATATTATAAATAAATATATTCCAGTTAAGGCGCTCCCTCACCGGGAGCATTCGCGCGTAATGTAGCGTTACGAGTCGAGAATTACAGCAGTGAGGGAGGTGAACCGAGCATTGCAATGCGCGCCTTGTAATGATACAAGACGAGGTTACATCAGTGAGGGAGGAGAACCGAGCATTACAATGCGCGCCTTGTAATGATACAATGTGTAACGTTTTGATACAACTCGTAACATCAATGCGCTTAATCTATGCTTGTAATGATACAATGTGTAATGTTTTGATACAACTTGTAACATCAATGCGCTTTTTTGTTGCGGCTGGCCGGCCGCACACTGGTCCGGATTTTAAAATAGGTGGACATACGATCTAAGATGTCAAATGCTTTTGGGAAAAAAATAGTAGTACGAGTACAAATTTCAGGTTAATATTGCAATCCAAGATGGCCGCCGTGCCACCGTTGTAAAATTTCATGTTGAATATCGTATAAGGGGTTTTTGGTATGCTGAGTACGAATCACATGATAATTTTGCAATCCGATATGGCCGCCGCGCCGAAATCACGTTTAAGGGCTTTTATCGTAGGTTGAGTACCATTTTAATGTAATAGGCCTTAATTTTACAGTAAAGACCTTTTGCCATAGTATTTTCGCATCGCTAGTTTAGAAAGCCTAAACTTAATAAGCAAATCATTAAAATTTGCATGGAAACTTGATTTTATTATAAGACATCATAACTTTTGTTTAATTTCTTTTTCGAGCTAAAATAAAAAAATATTCAATATTTGTTATTTATTTCTTTTTGCATTTTTAATATAACTAACTATATTATTTCTTTTTTTTTATCTGTTCTGATTTTTTATTTTACGTGAGGGAAAATCGTCATGGATGCTATGCCGGCCTAACAGCATACGGTTGAAAGTCCCGGGGAAGGCCTCGGAAGAATACCCCAGATACCTTATGGCTACCACTGCGGCCTCACCTAGAACTGATCTTCATTTGTATAAGCGACCTTCATTTGTTTTTACCAATATTCATTTGTTTTTACGATGTTCATTTGTTTTAGCGACCTTCATTTGTTTTTACGATGTTCATTTGTTTTAGCGACCTTCATTTGATTTTACCAATATTAATTTGTTTTTACGATGTTCATTTTGTTTTAACCGATATTCATTTGTTTTAGCGATGTTCATTTGTTTTTACGATGTTTATTTGTTTAAGCGATCTTCATTTGTCTTGGCGATGCTCATTTGTTTTGGCGAACTTCATTTGTTTTAGTAATCCATTTGCTAGTAGTGCCACGGGAAATATTATATCCCGTGGCACTACTGGCAAATGGTAGTGTCAACGTAAATGTACAATTACCCGTAGCACTACCAGTAGTGCCACGGGAAAGTAACATTTCCCGTGACACTACTGGTAGTGCCAAGCGGTAGTGCCACGGGCAACAAAGGTCCGTTTAGGCCATGCCTGTACACCTGTTCATCTGGCAAAGATTAGGATAAGGGATCACTCGCTCTGCGAGTGCGGTTTGGAGGAGGGTGATGCAGAACATATTTTCTTTTGTTGCCCTCACCAAAGATTCTCACTATATGATGTCCTTCCCACAAATATCCCCCGCCCTACCTCTTTCAAATGTCTCCTATCCTTAGTTTATACTCCCTTTATAAAAATCCTTACCAATTACATACTAATAAATAATCTAAAACTGTAGAATTTTATATCCTAATACTTTATTGTTTAAAATAGAATATAGGTATTATGTAGTCTATACCTTATATGTATATTTGTAGTCTATACTAACCAATAATTGTGTTGTCCTTGTATTTAGATTCTGCCGGAATTGACGTCGCACTTAAGTCTACTGATCAAATCCCGAGACACTGAAACCTCCTTCGCTGTTAGCTCTAGATACGGGACATTGGCGAGTTGATCCTAAGAGCACAGAAGGCCATTGAAAGAATTGAATTGAATTAATTTATACTGGCTTTGGTTCTTTAGAATTACTCGTTTTCATAAACAATACTTATTTAATATTTTCATTTCACCTTCCTAAAGTGCATGTCTTTTTCCTCCAAAGGGGTCCCGACACGATCAATTGGCAATTGTCATGCCTCGTCAATATCATGTATACATATACGTCGATGCACACACACATGCAATGAAAACACTCACACACAACTTCCATTCATAAATATCAGACTTGACTCAATACATTGACCCGTGTCGGAAGCCCATTAGCCCATTCGCCCCAGTCAAAGTCAAGTACAGCTCTAAGTCAAAGACAGACGACCCTGTAAACACCTTCTTAGACCTCTAATAATATTGCTTGTAGTTGTTGGCAGTGGCGGACTAACAGGGGGGCGGAAGGGGCGGCCCGCCCCGGGACCCCGGTCTTTCTTGGGGGGCCACCAAATGCCTCCACGTTCCCCTGATCAAATCTTAAACCAGACTTTAAAAATGTGCTTAGTATCTATTAATGTTTCTGTATTTCTTTCAAGAAAAAAACCCGACTCAATAGGTGTGGGAGTCGATTTGCACTCCTCCATTTGGAAATTTTTCAATGCATCTTCAATAAGGCCTTTTTGGCAAATTCTTATCTTGTCCTTCTTGAATATGAAATCCATGCCAAGGAGTTTTCTCGGTCTACCTAATTCTTTCATCTCAAAATTTTCCTTCGAAAAATAGGATTCGGCGGGAAACTTTCAGACAAGCGTTAAATTGTGTTTTAATAATTTTTCAAAACTAGTGTAATTTTGAGTGTTTATGTGTAATTTATGGTGGATTATTAAACATAAAGGTTCGACAACGTGCAAAAGTGTTGGAAAGTGATATAGCGCAGTGAAACGCGAGTTTTTAGGTTTGTCGACGAATTCCACATCAAGCCCTAGTAAGGTACCACCGCCTTACTAGAGTAGAACTTAGTCCAAATTTGGACATACATGAATACGCTGCTCATAAGAAGAATCATAACATGAAAATGATTTATATTTTCACAACAATGAAATTTACTTGACTTTGGCATACTCTCAAACCGAGAAAGTCCAAGAACAAGAAGAAAAAAAAAAAAAAAAAAATTTTCCTTCAGTATGTTTTTCAGTAGGTACGTCGAATTTTTCTTTTGATTTATAGACGATCAACAAATCATCAACATATACAGCTATTCTTATTATTTCGTCTGAGTCTCCTCCTGACAAGTAAATACATGAATCGACTTTGGATTGGGTCATCCCAAGTATCTTTTGCGGTTTTACATGACTTTACCAATCTTAGTTCAGATGGTGCAATGATCAGATAAAGTTCAGCTTTAGCAAAGAATCTTTCCGTGTGTCACCGTCTGCTTTAAGCATCCATGCAATCCGTTTTTTTTATTAATATAGCTTCTGCTTGTATCTTCCGCGTATCGAAATTATTTCGATTTAATGGTTCGAACAAAGAAAAAATGGCGACATCAAAAATGTACGCAACATTTTTGATGTCGCCATTTTTCTTTGGAAACTACTGGGCCCATAACCTGTTATAATATTGTAGCAGGTGCACAATAAATAAATAAAAACATTTATAACTTAAGTAACTGTTTTATGTTATAGGCAAACTTATAGTTAATTCTATGGAATCGTTTTTCGTCAAGAGAGAGTGACAGAGAGAGTATTTCAATTTTATAGAATTAGTTTGTGATCTCAGTGGAGGTCTGCACAGACTGCAAAAAGGCTCCACAACAATTATACTAATGTATACATAATATGTATAGAACTAAGTATATACTTATATTAAACATAAGTTTAATATTAATATATGTAAAATTATTACTATTCGTTGAATTATCGTATTGATTAAGCACACTAGCAGCTAATAATCTAAACAATGCCTAAAATGCTTAAAATTACAATGAAGCAATTAATTACTTCTTTGTAATTTTTAAATATGCATTTTATTGAATAAAGAAATAAAAATATGATAATAATAATAAATTACAGCTAATTGAACAATTAATTAATTAATTAAACAATTAATTGCTTCATTGTAATTTTTAAATATGAAAAAATAAAAGTATGATAATAATAATAAATTACAGCTACCTTACGGCTTAAAACAGAAAGCGAATAATTTATAAATGATTATTAGATCGGGTCGTGTACAAGCCGGCCCCGTAGATAGGCCCGAACGAGACATGGGTTATGTTTTGTGTAATGTAATTATAATTGTTTCATACAAAGTGTTTGTGAAGTTTCAAATCCAGCACCGTCCTCCAGGCCACGTACACGGTATGCCCCGGGCACGGCTCGGTCCATAGATTTAGAATATTTCGGCTCGGTGTAACATAATAATTCTCTTTGGTGTGATTTATTCCGTTAGAGTATTTACATTATTTTTGTCTTCTGTGTAGGTATACGTTATCTGTCAAAGTGTATTTCGATTAAAATAAACCAAAACAATACTGATACAAACCCTGAGAAATAATGGATCTACGTAGGTACAAATTTTGGCAACAACATTATTAGAAAACAATCATAGCATGGTGCGATCGACTCTGACACTATTTCGCAACCTTGGCTTTATAGCTAAAAATAGTGAGATAAGGGGACGAACTACCGGTGCTCCAAATATTGCTGCTTCGTCTATTTCTTCAGCTAGTTGCATAGTATGTTCATTAATTACTCTCTTACCATCTATCTTACCAACGATTATCCATCAATGTAAAATATCTGTTTAGACGATAGGTATAATCTTTAGGTTTACCTAAAAGGATAAAGTTTTGCCCTTTATGGCAAAAGTTCGTAAGGTTCTAAAGTCAATGTCCCCGTAGCAGCCAAAATCTTCCTCAGCTAAACTTAGGTATAAAGTAAGTAATTATTTCAGGTGATGCAACGGCAACATATAGCACCAATGAGCACAGCATGCTCCATTCCTGACATTCAACTGCCGAAAAAATACCGAAGAATTCTTATGAGTAGTGAAGAAATGGATAATATCAATGGCGGCGGAATTGTTTAGTACTCCAATTTAAAAAAATCTTAGTTGATAAGGGCATTCAATACATAATACACGATCCCGACTCTCTAGGAGGCGAGGCGAGCGCGAGAGTGTGAATGGGTGCCTCGCCTCACCTTCTATTGTAAATGAAACACATAAGGAAGTTAAAAACACAGAGTGCGTTTTATATATTAAAACATAGCTGCACAAATTACACAGTAATAATTAATTGTTAATTGACAGTATCAATAAAATAGTTACCAAGGCAACATATAGACAATAGCTATAGAGGATTAAAAACTTCTTCAACACCCCCACTTAATCCCTAAGCGCTCTAAGCAAAACATAAACTTGGGTAAATTTAACCCCTTTGTTAAAGCATCAGCTGGCATTGAATTTGTGTCACAATAATTAATCAAAATCACACCAGTCTCTGCTAATTCCCTAACATAATGATACCTAATATTAATATGTTTGGACCGACGTCCAATAACAGGACTATAAATTAATTTATTTGCGCTTTGGCTATCGCTATATAGAACTACAGCCTGATTGTTACCAGTCAATTCATTATAGAGACCTTTAACGCTAACAATTTCTTTAGCAGCCTCACAAGTAGCGATGTACTCAGCTTCTGCTGTACTAAGAGCAACACAGCGCTGCTTGCGTGCCTGCCAAGATACAACAGCACCACCAAAAACTAGAGCATAACCCGTGAATGAATGACCATCCTCATTATTGCCCCAATCTGCATCCGCGTAAGCAACTAATGATTCTCCAGTTTTCCTAAAAATCAACTTGTGATTGCAAGTGCCTCGCAAATATCTCAACACACGCTTCAGTGCAGCCATGTGTTGGCTGTTCCAACACGAATTAAATTGGCTTAAATAACTTACAGCGAATGTTAAGTCAGGCCTTGTGCCACAGGATAAGTACATGAGTGACCCCATAATTTCTTGATAGCTGGGATCATTATTCCTATCTCCTTTTGTAAGTTTGAGGTTCAATTCAATTGGTGTCTTCACTGTCTTACAGTTTTCCATACCATACCTCATTAGCACTTTCTTCGCAAAATTTGCTTGGTTCAGGTGTATTTCACCTTTCTTCCTTTCAATTTGTATTCCCAAACAATCCTTTATTTCTCCTAGATCTTTAATTTTAAACCCTAGGCTCAAATTTTTCTTGACTTTCTCAATGCAGTGTACATTGCTTCCAAATATATAAAAATCATCAACATATAGGGCAAGTGCAATGAACTCCTTGTTATTTTCTTTAATATAAATGCACTGATCATAGGCAGATCTGGTGAATCCCATATTCAGGATATGCTTGTGCACCTTTACGTTCCAGCAACGTGCTGCCTGTTTTAAACCATAGATGGCTTTCTTCAGCTTGCAAACTTTATCTACATTTTCTTTCGTTATAAACAATTCAGGTTGTTCCATGTACAAGTCTTCATCCAGGTCACCGTTCAAGAATGCTGTGGTCACATCCACATGATGCATGTGCAGATCCTTTTCGACTGCAAGACCGAACAATAGCCTTATTGAAGATAGTTTTACAACTGGAGCGAAAGTTTCATTGTAGTCTTCTCCCCACTTCTGCGAATAACCTTTGGCGACTAGTCTCGCTTTATATCGCTGAACAACATTATCCGCACCTATCTTCAATTTGAAAATCCATTTACATTTCACTACGTTGGTCTGTCTTGGCCGATCTACTAATTCCCAAGTGCCATTTCCTATTAAGGAATTATATTCTTCCTCCATAGCCTTCCGCCATAGCTCACTGTCTGAGCGCTCCATGGCATCCCTTACAGAAATTGGATCTGACCCACTTAAAATGTGAAAATTATATTCCATCTCAGGATCTCTTTTTGCTATTCTGTTTCTGAGAGGATATCTTCTCTCCCTGGGGACGGAATTATCCGAATCCATTGAATCGATAGAATCATGAAACTGTTCTTCAGTTTCATCATTAGTTGTAACACTTGTTCCAGATATCTGTGTAGTATCTACATCTGGCACAGATACTTCAGGGCTACAACTAGGTATTGGTGTAATAATATCACCACAAACTTTCATACTTGAAATTTCAATAGGCACCTCAATAGCATTAGGGGCAGTTTCTGCTACCTGCTCCTCCAAATTCTTGCTAATAGTGGTAGCAATTACCTGTCGTTCAGTATTTTCATTAAACACTGCGTCACGAGCAACTATAATCCTTTTTGGATTTTTCTTTAAATCGACGAATCTATAACCCTTCTGGTTCTCACTATAGCCAAGTAAAACTAACTCAACTGTTTTTGGATCTAATTTCTTTTAAAACACAGAGTGCGTTTTATATATTAAAACATAGCTGCACAAATTACACAGTAATAATTAATTGTTACTTGACAGTATCAATAAAATAGTTACCAAGGCAACATATAGACAATAGCTATAGAGGATTAAAAACTTCTTCAACACCTTCGCTCACCTCACCTCTTGTGCGTTCCGCTCCGTGTCGGTTTTTGGGACGGAGTCAAATGACCGGAGGCGGCGAGGCGAAGCCACCATCCACTCTCGGGTGGCTATCTCGCTACTTCGAACTACTAGCACTGCTGGATGCGGTTGGCGCAAAACCGAACGTAATGGCGATCCTTGGAGACCTATGCCCAGCAGTTGGCGTCAAATATGTCTTCACTTAGATGCTCGTAAGAACCAGTTAATAGGATATACTTGGCAACTTAGTGTGCATACAGAAGAATACCTGTAGACTCAGTGTTCTGTAAAGGATCAATGCAGTAAACATCTTTCAATACTGCCGGTCATTGGATGGGCAGCAGCAGTCTATTCTCATAAATATAGGGAGAAAACAGACTTTTAAGAAAACTAGGTACCCGAATTTGTGGGTAACAAGTATTTGGTCATGCCACAGGATCTTCTCACGTTAGTAGATCCAAAGGGTAGTGTCATGACCTGGTAGATGATCAACTCCCATATGGGAAAAATGCAATTCAGTGGTAATACCATAACAGTGTTTTCCAAAGGGTAGTGTCATGACATGGTAGATGATCAACTCCCATATGGGCAAAATGCGATTCGGTGGTAATACCATAACAGTGTTTCAATCCTAGTTCTGTCATTCACTATTTTCATTGGTATTTAATTAAGTACCTATTATCAAATCACAAAATCTCTCATTTCCATTGCAGGCATCTGGATCATCTGAATCACCTGAGTACGATAAATGTTCGGCTAATGAAAAGACAAATGCTATCGGAGTCATACAAATACCACGTGGTGCCTTAATCGACTGTGGTAAACGAAAAAAAGAAGAAGTAGCATTACAAATCTTTTTAAAAATTAAGTCGAAATAAAACATCTAAACATTATACTTTTTAACTCGTAAGAAAAATTGTACCAAGCAATAATGAAGATTAAAAGGTGAAAACAAAAAAATACCGAAAATATTGTTTCATTCATTTCTAGACGCATTGGCATTGCCTTAATGCCTTGGGTTCGTCTGTCTTCACCTCACCAAACATCGCACAATAGATTTTTTTGTCCCATGTTGAAATGGACAGGTGCCGGTTATGACGATCCACTGTTGAAAATTTTCAAGCCATTCATCAGACCTTCAACTTACCAACTCGGGCCAACAGCTTACCATGCATGCCGTCCGCGCGTCCGTCCGAAGCACTAAAACGATTGCCATTAAATGTCACATAATGGTTACGTGTCTTGGTCATCCAGCCAAGGATCAGCCATAATGAATATTGCGAACGTATTGCAGTAGGTAATCGTTTACAAGAACATAGAGTTCGCGGGGCCACGAGCGCTTTTTGCAAAATATTCGTTTCATTTCGAGACGTTTTTGCCGTACTAGAAAAAATATGTTTATTGAACTCTATGATATTATTCTGAAATGTAGAGACCTACCTAATCAAAAGTAACAGTTTTCAAGAAATTTATAGTTTGTCTGCGCTTCTGAAAGAAATGACGCGGTGGGTGTACCACCGCGGTGGGTGTATTGGCGGGAATTAGGAAGAAGCATATCTATCCGTTTTATTATGTTCCAAAATTAGTGTATTTTCGAGTGGTTTTGTGTGTACCAATGGTGGATTCCTAAACATAAAGATTCGACAACGCGCACTAGTGTTGAGTAGTGATAAAACGCAGTAAATCTCGATACTGTAGTTCCTGACAAAGTTAGTTAAATAGTCAAAGCCAAACAGTGACTTAGATTTTAAATTGTAGGCATAAAGTCTAAGGAACCAAAGCCAGCTTAAATATTTTTTTTGAAAATAATCAAAATAAATGACACCTAATGACACTGACACAGACTGACTGATGACGCGTTGAGTGCCCAGTGGAGATAAACGTCAACCGACCGTCATTTACTGTCAGTGTCAGATCAGACAGCAGACAGACAGATTCATCGCAATTCGCAAACAAAAATCACAAGTGGCTAAATAAAATAAAGCTCCTATTTTTCACGTTTTCGGCTAACCGCATTCTATTTAAATAACATAACATGGTGCGAATAACTACGATGTTACTTCGTACACCTGTTATCAAATTTCGAAAGGGTGGGTTAGGACAATCAAGTTCATCCTCTGGGGCTCCTGTTGCAGCTCCAGCTGCTGCTGTTCCGGGTTCATCTTCAGCCAGTTGTTTAGTACGCTTTTTATTTCTATATGCATCTAATAGCGATGTTCAGATACCAGTACTTCGTATTTTACAAATGAATTATGTTTACATAACTAGTGCTACTTAACAACAAGTATAGGTCTCTCAAAACTTCTTAGCCCTCTGATGTTTCTATTTTGTACAATTTTACATACTATTATTTTGTCTCAGCAAACAAGTGCACGTCAAACTTTTCGAGGGAAATAATAAATTTGGCACAACCTATAGTAACAAAAGTAAATGGGTACTTACTTACCTTCAATATTTAGTCCTAACTGACTCTATATGGGAAGGATAAGTATGTATAATATTTACTTTTGTTATTGTAGGTGTATGTAAAATTGTAACAACATACCAACTACAAAAAATTATGTATGATTTTGACACATAAATTTCTGCATGAATCCATAATTTGTAGAAATATTTACTGTAAGCATCTGTCTAAACCCAAAAAACCTACTCTGCACCTAAAAAATTGACCTACAATCCTTTATAAATCTTTATAGTAATCTTTACAGTCAATTGCTAGAATATATTTTATTATCTGTGCTATTACCAACTTATCCTGATGCGATTATGTTTGTTACAGTTGTCACGGTCCCAACCAGCAGCAACAATGAGCACATGCTCCATACCAGACATTGAATTGCCCGCCAAATACAGAAGAGCACCATTGAGTCAAGAAGAAATAGACAAGATAAACGGCGGTGGAATTGTTTAGTGTTGCAAGTTTACAATTATGTAGAAAATAATGTAGATCAATATGGAGAACAACATATTTAAAAGGATAGATTTAGAGTATTCTTGCTTCATTCAGCACTCCATTACGAATTGATCAATTTGCTTGATTGAAACAACAAGCAGATATATGAATGTAGTTAATTTAATGAGGCATACTCTTTAATCAAATATATTGTTATTTATTTATGTGGTCTTATGGTCTCATTTTATGCATTGGCATCCGTTACTTTGAAAACTGTTACCATTAAAAACTACATTGGGTTCCAAACTTTTCTGAAATGAATTGGCCAGTTCTACATATGAATGCAATTTATTGTAGTATTGATTGAAGCATATTTTTTGAAGTTCATTTTTATCACCTTACTGTCTTGGTATCCATGTGACATACCTAAATATTACAGGTTTCAAAAATGAGGATGCCGATGCAAACACCTTTATCCAATAACTTCTCACAGAAAACTATGCCGGCAGCATTTATACAAATACCACGCAGTGCTATAATTGGTAGTGGCAAGAAAAAAAGAGCAGTGGTTTCATTAGACATTACTTTAGACCTCAAACCCAAAAAAATTTGAACTTATGACCCATTGTATAAACTGTTAAATTATTAAATAAAAAAATAGTAAAACAAGCTAAAAGTAAAATAATAATTTTCATGTTTTATTTCTTATATTACTTGTATAATCAACATATAGGATATAAATTATATACACTAAAGAGCATACTAGACATATTCTAATAATACCGAATATTGAGCTTTTCCTTTTGGAAGGTCCACATCTGTGCAGCCGGCCCATCGTAAGCGACATCGCTGTTAATGACAAATTTGATCACGCCGAATCGAGCAAACTTACTCTTCCACCTTGGAGTGTGTGGGAGGTTGAGTAACGCATCTGTTATGGCTTTTTTGTCTTTGGCTGGAATAGAAAACGTTGTTTATTACATGAATACACACCGAAGGGGTAGGCAGAAGCAATAATACCTACGCCCACATTTCCCCTTTTAGTTTTTGTCACACACGTAATAGGTGGTGAGCTTAGGCATAGCCTTGTCGAGAGAGACAGGAGTGCAGGTTGTGACGTGAATGTTTAAAGTCGCCCATAAGGTCTTCAACTTGGCTTAAAGACTGCCCTGTTACTATAACCGGGATCAATTGCATAACGTGCCTTTCGAAGCATGAAAACTCTCACAAAATGGCCAGCCATCAGAGGACCAGCGAACGCACTGAACTGAGTAAGTACAGAGCACTAAGTCAGTGGGACTACGAGCGCTTTAAGCTCATAATATGTATCTACGCTTATAATTATAGTACCTACCTAGAATCAATGTCATAGACTTTCCTTAAACAGTTTTGATCATCAAAATTGCGAGGATCGAAATGGACTCATTTCCGATACAATAACTGCTGAAATATCTCATAGCCTGGTATTAGCCCGTATTACTAGGCTATGAGCTATTTCAGCCGTCCTGGGGTCACGTGACTAAAGAGAACTATTCAATAGAACAGGTGGGAGTAGAGGATTTATTGCCGTTCAGGATCGCATTCGTAGGAGTCATGACAGCTGATCAATCACTTCCTTGAGAAGCTACGGTGGGATCATGATGCGATTCGGCCGAAGCTGTCGTGAGTCGGTTGTGCCCAACTCCAGAACATAAACGATTTTTTATTTATTGACTACTTACAGTACTTATTGAGGTTATTTAAAAAGGTCTTTAAGAAGGCATATTTTACGCGAGAGAAAATCCTCATGGATGCGCGATAAACGGTCTCCTAAAGACTAAAAAACCTCATGTATCTACATTTGGGAGCCCCAGATAGGCAGATAAGCCCTCGGAAGGATACCCCAGGACCACTAATAAGGCTTTTACAGGGTACGAATGTAACACCTCGGATCTTGTGTTGCAAACGCAGATAAGTACCTAAGCTACAGCATTTTTATCACATTTCATCAATACATTTTTTGAAGCGCTCGTGGCCCCGCGGACTCAGTGTTCTGTAAACGATCACTGCAGTAAGCAACATTTACTATGGCCGGACATGGATGGGTGACCACCACGTGGACCACTTTCTGACATTTATTTACGAGCGTTTCCGTGCTTCGGAAGGCACGATAAGCCATTGGTCCCGGTTGTCGGTAAAATGACAGTCGTTAAGCCAAGTTGAAGGCCTTACGGGCGGCTTGAAAAATTTCAACTGTGGGTCGTCACAACCTGCGCCCGGGTCGGCAGCGCGTGTGTAGCGCCTCTGGTGTTGCAAACGTCTATAGGCTACGGTTACCAACCTTCCGGTGGGCCGTAAGCTTGTCTGCCACCTAAGTAGTATAAATAAATAAATAAATACTGTGGCATATTTTTTTGCATAGCGCCATTGCTAGCCTATATGAAGCTATATTATACAAGCTTGTGCTATGGGATCTAGACAACTGCTAAACATACCTTACCTAATTAAATAGGTAGGTACTTAGGTACATAGAAAGCTCAGAAACAAACATTTATGGCTCAGATACCTAAATAATTAGGTCTAACTCGGGATTTAGATCCAAGACCTCAGCACAGTTAGCCGTACCTTACAACTGCATCACCGAGGCAGTCAGATGTATAGGTACGCTTGTTTGCCACCATAGTAATCAGTGGTATAAAGAGGTCCAAATATGCGCCGGCGCACCGTCTCCCGTTCCATTGTTTACGCCCCCGCCCACAATATCGCCAGTGTCATTGAATCTCAAACCAATCAGTGTTAATTTTCCTTTAGTACCTACCTACTTATATTAAATGTGCGAAAGTTTTAATTCCCAAAACAAGTTTCCATGGGATGTGGCAAACACCGAATGAAGTACATTATATCAAAGGAGTAACCGACTGCCGTGCTGAGGTCCTGGGTTCGATTCCCTGGTCGGTCCATTGTTTGTATTATCTAAGACTTGTAAGAAAAGAGAGCGCATTTTCCCCTCTACGCAGTTCGCACTCACCAGCGCATCAACTACCCTGACTCATTGATAACTTTACCGCAGCACACTATCGTTACGTACACTCAGTCCTGAGACTGCGGGCATTTGAAATTTACATAATGGAATCAGCGGCACTTTGCTTTGGAACTCGGATTTGGTTGTGGAACTGCACACACTGGCACAAATTACAACGGCCCAATAAGACACCTGATTCATACAGACTCACAATCGACGTCCGGTCTTGGAGCCGGCGTGATGTGGCCACCAGCACTGCATGTCGAAGAGCAATCGAACTACATACCGACTTTGATACTAAAGAATCCTGTATCGCGCAATAGGAGTTCTCGCGCTGAGAAGTACCTATTATTAGATTATCTCCTTTTAGATGCGCGATCGGGTTAATTATACGACGACGGCGACGCCATGGCGAACGAGAACTTACCTATGCTACCTCTAAACATGCAATGACGAAACTGATTCTATGGTAACTTACCTAATTCGGAAGACATTAATGATTTTTTCCATTATCTATTGACCTGGATAGATTTGCAGTCCTAATTACCTACGCACTGATACTAAACGGTGTAATAAACTGAACATGCCTACTCCACACAGGCACAGTATAAATATGTTGTTCAGGTATATTAGTGACACTTAGAGCACAGGAGAATAAACACTAAACAATCGTTGAATGAATAGATTGGAGTCTTTCCTTCCAGTTGAACAAATTGATTTGATCCGTTCGTTGATAGAGCAAGGACGCGGTTATCCACGGGAATCCCTCAATTTTAACCTTGGTTAGGCTTAAAATGAAGGAATATTCTTGAGTTTTGTTCAAATAATTTACGTACCTACCTATTTAACAATAAGTAAATTATTTGAACTAGATAGATTCTATAATGAATCGATAGTTAATATTTTTATTTTTTGCCTTTACTACACTCGAGAGCAATGAATCCGGGTCACTTAAAGAATCCTAAAAATGACCCGGATTCATTGCTCTCGAGTGTATTTTCATTTGCCACTTCATATTTTTATTACTAACAAACTGATATCAAAACCATTAGCACGAATAATAGACATCCACGATCATTCAACTACTTGAAGTCGAGACCTCCTCGAATCAATCCATCCTGTCACTTTGCTGAGGGGCATTAATTTGTTCCCATACAGTCATAGTAAAATAATCTCGTACCTAATTATTTTACTACATACTAGCGGACGTCACGCGGTTTTACCTACCCTCGTAGATCCCATTCCCATGGGAAAAAAAAATAGCTTTCCAATGGTGAAAGATTTTTTGAAATCGACACAGTACTTTTTGAGTTTATTCATTACAAACATACACTCAAAAAATATACAAATTTTTCCTCTTTATAATATTAGTGTAGAGGTACAGCACTCGTCCCTAACTTAGAAGCGCAACAGGATGTGGTTACACGCGTAGGTCTATTTATGACTGCGTAGATTACCGTAGCATCTTTGTTTCCTCAACGCGTGCGCTTTTGCTGAGACCGAAACGTCGTCGTAGTAAGTGAAAAAAGTGAAGTGTCTATCATACGAGGCGGCCTTTAGTATTCTGAACGACATGCATACAATGATCTACGATCAATATTTAGCTCTGTAAGTTCGAACGTCAAGCCGAGGAGACCGGTCTTCATGGCTGAACGAGTAAATGTAGAAGAAAGATATTAAAAAATAATTGACCCAGCGCTAAGATAGCTCCGGCTACATCTCGAGACAACGCGGTTGTTACAAATGAACACAAGAAACATGATGTCCAAAGAGATGGAGGTGTCTCTCTACTCCCTTGAAGATCCGCTGTTATAGTGCTCATAACCTCGTAGCATTCGTAGCCCGACTAGCTGTGTTCTATTAAAATATACCTTAAAAATATTATGCTGGGCCAGTCCTGAGATGCGTGACCGTTCATGGTTTTTTCA
The DNA here is from genome assembly GCA_933228765.1 of Miltochrista miniata. Classification (NCBI taxonomy): domain Eukaryota; kingdom Metazoa; phylum Arthropoda; class Insecta; order Lepidoptera; family Erebidae; genus Miltochrista; species Miltochrista miniata. The sequence continues at coordinate 14,649,398 of OW121757.1, read as the reverse complement.
TTTACGACCGTTTCCGGGTTTCATAAGGCACGAAAAGTCGTTGATCCCGATTACCAGTAATATAATGTGAAACACCTATGATGTTGCAATCCACACGACCACCTCAACAAAGGGCTGAAGGTGTTTTATACTTTTTTTATAATTACGTATAGTTAAATGAAACATGTAAATCACATTGTTATTAAATTTCCTTTCCTATCATTTATCGAACGTGCTTTTTATTGATAAGGCAAGATAACGTTTTGTCATGAGAATACCGACAGTGTCTGTTTTATCACTTACTTGCCAGTTTCGTATTCGCCACTATAGGATAGGGAGGTAGAGGGCCCAGTGTCTCCAGAGTTGTTATGTCTTTGCCACCATCGTACATAAACTTTTTTGTATAAAGAAGAGTTGTGGAATCAACAGCAGCCCAATCAGCTTGTTTAGACAAAACCATCTGAGCTGACGCCAAATGTGAGTCGGACTCTAGAATTGAATAAAATTTTAACAATATTATTTGTCTTTACAGCAAAAATATATTAAAATAAAGTAAACGTTTTACTTACTTAGTTTCGATCCAAAAAATGAAGCGTTCTCGCCTTTTTTCTTTAATGCTTTTAAAATAATTTTACTTCCGCTTAGAGATTCCTCGTCACTGTACGCGAATGTGCAACCGCGGAGATCCAACAAAGAGTTTACGTTATGAGCTCTGCAATAAAACAACTGTTCTGAATATTTAAATAAATAGCAATAATAATAGCGCACTAGTAGCAATTTGTGATATTATATTAGACTGTGTCTTATCACAAGTCAATGACATGCTGATAACATTTTATCTATTGAGTTTTTATTTGCCTGTGACGTTGTAAATATAGGTATCAAACTATACTGTGACCTAATTAGAATCATCTACATTATTCTTACTTTTTGTCACTGTGGACGATGATATCGGAAAAGTAGCCCGGTTTATTCTCCACATTCAATTGGTGTGTAAAAACGGGGGTCACCGGTAACAATTCATACGCCGCATTTTTCTTCCCGCGAAGTTTTATGTATGATGACGCTGACATAAAGGCTGAAACAAAAGTTATAAAAACTTAATAACTTCTAATCATAATCAATCTATCTACCATTTACGTGTCCTCTATACAGAGGAGAATATTTGTTCACCTATTATGACTTATACCACACTATACTCGTACAGGTAAACAGAATATTTATAAATAGGTAATAAATAAAAATAAGAGAGGGGTTTCGAATGCCATGCACATGTTTTACCTTTGGCACTGCCTTTGGTAGATTTTTTTGTCACAAAATTTCCTGTCAATCACGAGCTTTCGAATACATTTTTTAAGTAAATAAATATAGATAGATACATGTAGAAATCCCTTCGACCGCTTTATAACACTGACATTCATACTGTTGTTTTTCAAGTAATTTAAAATTAATATGCTAACTTATTCTATGAATTTATTTACCTATAGTAAGAAAATACAAACTTGATTGAGAACGAGACTTGAAGGTTTCAACATTGTAACCTTTACCTTGGAGGTAAAGGCGCAGAATAAATTAATAGTACCATGTAAAGGTAAAAACCACGTGTGTGTGAGTCAGTTACACAAGGTGAGTCAAGAACTTGTTACCTACCTACCTACCACCATGGCTTTAATTATGTGTGTATTGTGTGGGAGACCGGGGCAACGTAACAAAATTTCCATTTTCAGCTGTAGCTTTAAGAATATAAAATACTAGCTGTTCCCCGCGGCTTCGACCGCGTAGAAGTCGTTATCGCATAAAATCATAACCATCCTTTTGCGCAGTCGGTTAAAAAGTAGCCTTTGTCCTTCCCAGGGCCTCGAACTATCCCTATAAGTACCAAATTTCATCTCAATCGCTACAGCTGTTTAGGCGTGAAAGCGTAACTGACAGACAGACAGCCGGCAGACAGAGTTACTTTCGCATTTATAATATTAATAGTAGGGATAGTAGGGATTAGTAGGGATTTTACTATGATTTTGGAGGGATAATGAGTTTCAATCTGTAGGTACAGAGTGTACAGCACAGTCATGGGGCCAACACTCCAGAAATGATATAGGTAGGTAAGTAAAAATGTATTCGACAGCTGTGTATAGTTTCTAAGGTATTCGCTTGTAATACCTACTTGCCTCTACTACTTGAAGCCCCGGTCTCCCCTACCTAAGTATACCTAATATGGATCTAAAAAAGCAGTTACGTCAAATTATGATGATAAATACAGCAATTAGTCTATAGATTGAAAGAGTTAGGATAAATTATTTAATTTTCTGTTTCTACGCCTGTAGAAATTTTTTGAGCAATATCTTCCTTATACTACTGAGGCATGTCCCTAATGAGCTTACGAAAAATCAGGCGTCGGGGTGTAGATGAAAAGGCATTTAATACTCGTAAAGTATCTATCTCCACAGGCCCACAGGAGGTGACATGCGAAGTGCTCCTTCATGACGGTACCTATTCAAGGAAGTTGACACTAAAGTCTACCCCCTGAGAGTCAGTTGCCTGCCACTTTGAGTCTTGCCTGTTATTTGGGAGTAAATTTTCCGCTTCTCCACAGAGAGGAGCGTGCGGGAATCTGTCACCATGGGCCTGACCGAAACACTACGTTTGTAGAAGGAGTCGATATACCTATGTGATATAACTTCAGGCATTCTGTGGTTGGGTCCATTACGATGTAAATGATTCTTCTGCAACCTATATTTGATTCAACTGTCTGAGTTTATTTCTGTAGGGATTTTCCAATTATTTTTTCTATTTTCTATTACTTACCACTATTAGAAATAGTAGATCAATGAATTTAAAAATCATCAACCCACACTGAATGCCTCGCCATGCCTCGATGGTGCAGTGGTTCGATTCCCGAGTCGGAACAATATTTGTGTGATTTACAATTTGTTTCGAAGATTGTAAGGTGTATCATAAGAAGGAGTAGGTTAGGTAGGTATACCTATACGTAAGTTTATAAGTGGTCTAGATCCCTATAGCACAAGTTTATATTAGCCTATTTTGTCACAACTTTCGTCTCTAGTGTCAATAACGACCATAGTCTGATAAACACTCTGTCTTGGTCTCGTAAACAAAAACATCACAAATTAGAGACAAACATCAACAAAAATGTTAGTAGGTACCTACCGATCTTACGTATTATTGTATTCTCTTTGCCTACCGATTCTGTCTATTTGAAGGTACGAATGTAAATCATTATAATCTTACCCAGGTCAACTTTATCGTTAGAAAACGGATCTGGTCGACCCTCCATCGGTCCTGGACTTCGGCTTTCATACTGCAACGTAGTATAGCAATTCAGAGCTTCTTCTAACAACTCCAATATCAATTCATACAACTGCACAGGGTGAGACGGGCACATATAAGTCACTACGCGAAGATCTTGCTTGTTTTGAGCCATTTTAACGGACCGGCAGAACTAAACGTATTAACTGAACGATTTAGACTGTATGAAAGTTGTAAACGGAGTTATACTGATCATCTATAATGAGATCATTTGTTTATTATGAGCGTTTAATTAACAGTCGTTCACAATAATGAAGAACATTGATAACGGTACCCACGCAGCGATCATGCTAGCACATCACTGTCGAAGGAGCCTAGCGAAACATAACTAGCCACACGATGACGTCTCGACTTCACGCTTCCAGCACGTGCTATCAAGTTACTTTCTACTGTACAATGTCACTGTTTACCTGAGTCTGTTGTATTTCTTTGTTCGATGTCATTAATACTTAATACCTACTGTTTACAATATTAGAACTGTGGGTAATCTGGTGTCAATATAACTTTAGATCATAAATATTTTTCTTTACAGTGGAGGTAGATCTGTTGACTGGTCGACTCTGTATTTAAAAATACAGAACCAATTTTAAACATTCTTTATCTTTTAGTAAGTCAAGTTATTCTAAAGTAACGTATCATCATGCTTCTACTCAAGGAAGCGGAGCAGTACCTAAGCAGCAATTTATAATGACAAAAATATAACGTCGCCTTGCGTCGTTATATTTTTTTCGTCGGGTTTAATTTCGTAATATTATAATAGGTCACGTTCACAAAAGAACAGCTCTCTAGTCTTAGCACAAAATTGCGAAAGGCTCAGAACCGTGTGTTGTGGCGTAAATTAGGAGACGCCTACGTCCAGGAGTGGACTGCCATAGGTTGATTTGATTGATTGATTGATTAGCACAAAATAATAAGGTAGTCTTAAGGTAGACCGGTCGTCACGTAGTAAAAACTCACGCACGCCTCCCCACCTTAGAAGCGGGATCACACCCGAAACCCCCCAAAGACGCGGTATAGCACCCGAACCACCCCCTGGGCGAGGCCGCGGTGGCGGCCGTAGGTCTGTTGGGAGTCCTGGGACATCCTTCCGAGGGCTTATCCGGGGCTCCAAACCATAGGCTGTTGGGTGTTTTTAAGTCGGTAGGAGTCCGGCATCAAGGAAGCGGAGCAGTACCTAAGCAGCAATTTATAATGACAAAAATATAACGTCGCCTTGCGTCGTTATATTTTTTTCGTCGGGTTTAATTTCGTAATATTATAATAGGTCACGTTCACAAAAGAACAGCTCTCTAGTCTTAGCACAAAATTGCGAAAGGCTCAGAACCGTGTGTTGTGGCGTAAATTAGGAGACGCCTACGTCCAGGAGTGGACTGCCATAGGTTGATTTGATTGATTGATTGATTAGCACAAAATAATAAGGTAGTCTTAAGGTAGACCGGTCGTCACGTAGTAAAAACTCACGCACGCCTCCCCACCTTAGAAGCGGGATCACACCCGAAACCCCCCAAAGACGCGGTATAGCACCCGAACCACCCCCTGGGCGAGGCCGCGGTGGCGGCCGTAGGTCTGTTGGGAGTCCTGGGACATCCTTCCGAGGGCTTATCCGGGGCTCCAAACCATAGGCTGTTGGGTGTTTTTAAGTCGGTAGGAGTCCGGCATCAAGGAAGCGGAGCAGTACCTAAGCAGCAATTTATAATGACAAAAATATAACGTCGCCTTGCGTCGTTATATTTTTTTCGTCGGGTTTAATTTCGTAATATTATAATAGGTCACGTTCACAAAAGAACAGCTCTCTAGTCTTAGCACAAAATTGCGAAAGGCTCAGAACCGTGTGTTGTGGCGTAAATTAGGAGACGCCTACGTCCAGGAGTGGACTGCCATAGGTTGATTTGATTGATTGATTGATTAGCACAAAATAATAAGGTAGTCTTAAGGTAGACCGGTCGTCACGTAGTAAAAACTCACGCACGCCTCCCCACCTTAGAAGCGGGATCACACCCGAAACCCCCCAAAGACGCGGTATAGCACCCGAACCACCCCCTGGGCGAGGCCGCGGTGGCGGCCGTAGGTCTGTTGGGAGTCCTGGGACATCCTTCCGAGGGCTTATCCGGGGCTCCAAACCATAGGCTGTTGGGTGTTTTTAAGTCGGTAGGAGTCCGGCATAACATCCATGAGGATTTTCCCTCAGTAAACAAAAAAAAAGTTAGTCTTAAGGTCTCAGTCTCAGAGTTGGTAATACATTTGTATTTATACTTAGGTAGGTACATCCTTGTAATAAAACGCATTTATTTTCTGTGGTTGATGCATGAGAAACTAATAGATACCTTTACAACAGTTCCCTGTGCCCAAAGCTCGTCTTTACCTTCAATTACAATTTATTGCCTGTGATTGAGGAACAACATGGTCTCTATCGCCAACCTAATAGTCGACCCAAACGCATCTTTGTTTAAGGGGTTGACTCTCAATCCTGCTAATAGAGGTGTATGGTTGGTTAGAGGCCGGGGTCACCCTGGGGCTGCTATTTTTTTTAAATGAGAAAAATCCTACATGGATGCTATGCCGAACTCTGATGTGGGATCAGAGTTCAATAGAGTTAGGTATGAGCCCTGGGTAAGCCCTAGGAAGGATGACCCCAGGATTCCCAACAGACCTTGGCTGCCACTGCGGCCTCATCTAGGGGGTTTGGGTGCTATTCCGCGTCTTTGGGGGGTGGTTCGGGTGTTATCCCGCTTTTTGGGGCGTGTGGCGTGTGTGAAACTTTAGTAAAGACGGTGAGCAGCCGCCCCCAGGCCCCCGGTTGTGGCTGCTACTGTTAACGAAGGGACCTGGTCCGTTCAACCACACTTGCCTCAGGCAGGGCCTGATTTAGGGTTCCGCGCGCCCTAAGCTAGCTATGAATATGCGCCCCCAGCTGCAACTAATTTAAGTCCTACCTACAAAAAAGACTACGTAAGCTGATCCTAAGTTCCTAATCGTTATTCTTTGTTAATTTGAAAATAAAATAAAACCCGATTCTGAGACTTCTTATGAAGTTATGACTTAATGTATCAGCCAGTAAATAGCGGGATAAAAATACCATCAAAGTACCTAACAGTACCTCGGTACACCCAGTTTCCAATAAATCGAACCAGTGAATCTTAGTGAAATCCCTTCATAACTCAGGAAGTAAGCTGATGAATGCAAAATTTATAGCTAAGCACGGTTCGAAAGCCGATGTGCTGGGGATGGCCCCTGCACATTGGCTTTCGAGCATAGAAAACAGCAAAATTGGCTCATCTGTTGGGCTGCTACAATGCCACAGACACACACACACACACACATACACAGGTCAAACTTAAAACCTTCTCGTTTTTCGGCGGGGTTAATTAAATCGTCAGTAATATTGGTGCGATGGTGCTTTCCAGCCACTCCTCCATGACCGGTTTCACCGTCTCAACAGCACCGTCTCACACTTTTTGGCAGACAAGCATACGGCCCACCAGATGTACCGGTAGTCACGCACAAGGAGGCAAAGTCTCTCCTGTCGCGAAGAGGTTCCACACCACCTGCAAGCATGGGATCGTTTACCACTTCATGGCTCGCCTCTGCACCGAGTCGAATGGAAGAATTCAGTCAATTCAGTCTGATATTCTGGTGCCCCCACCCAGCAGTGGCAGCTGTACTCCATGTGCGGCCGCACTTGCGACTTAAACAGAAGCAGTGTTTGCACCGCAGTAAGTACCGCCGCGCCCTGTTGAGCACACCGAGCGGCTTGGACGCCAGCTTGGCCTTATTCTCCAAATCACTTCGGAACTGAACGTCACTGGAGATGTCAGCGCCAAGGATACCTATACTGTCAGTGTAGGAGAGAGTTTTGCCCCGAAAATAAGGCGCTACAGTAAATTGGGTTTTCTTTGCGGTGAATACACAAACTTGTGTCTTAGAAGGGTTGTATTGAACAAGATTTTGTTTTTCCCAATCGGACACTCTATTGCGAGTTGTCTCGATTTCAAACACAAGTTGTTCACAGCTTTCTTCCACTGCAGCCCGAGAGATACCGGTGCGGCCCGTGTAACAAGTGACAACAATGAATGCCGTCAATAGACAACATCTCATTGATATGCAGCAGAAACAGAGTGGGGGACAACACTGAGCCTTGTGGTACTCCAGCGTTTATGGCCATGCATTCAGAACCTATGCTATGCTTCTACCGGCCAAAAAGCTGGACACCCATTCACTTTGGTTCCTAGGTGCCTTGAACGCGACACGGGTGGAGCTGTCGTATTTACTACCACGCTGTCAGGGAGATGGGCGCAGGAATTTAATTTTAACGCACGTATTTGTATTTTCACTAAATTACCAAATATTAATATGTACTTTGGTGTAACAAAATGTTAACTAACAATTTTAAACATGTTGTTAGGAGTTGTTACAATCTGTTAAAAATTGCTAGATGTTTTGTGTGCTCCTTTTTGGGAGCACCCTAAGTCACAGCCCTACGCCGAGCCCAACGCCAGGCGCCCCCTTGATCCTGGCGCCCTAAGCTTCAGCTTAGTTAGCTTATGGGTAAATCAGGCCCTGGCCTCAGGCCTTAAACTTGGCTAACGACAGCCGTACTTCCAACGGCTTAACGTGACTTCCGAAGAACGGAAACGTACAAATGGAATGTCACCAAGTGGTCACCCATCAGGACCAGTCATAGTGAAAGATGCTCACTGCAGTGATCGTGTACAAAACACTGAGTCAGCAGGGCTGCAACTGCAAGTGCTTCTTGAGGGTACCTATTAACGGTTTGCTTGTGGTAGAATACTTTTCCTTTTGTGCATTTTGAGTTTTGTACATTCGTACATTATGCCTTTAACCAAAGGATCCCTTTCTGATATCTGTGGTCATACCTATGACGAATCCACTCCTAACTAATTGTAATGCACGATCCAGACTCTCGTGGAGGCGAGGCGAGCGCGAGTGTGGATGGGTGCCTCGCCTTCTGTGCGCTCCACTCCGTGTCGGTTTTTGGGACGAAGTCAAAGGACGCGAGGATGATGAGGCGCCTCGCGGGAGTGCGGATGGCAGCACTCCTGTCGCCTCCACTCGCCAAGTCTCTGTCGAGAGCTTCCAGGAGGCGCCTCCACGAGTCTGGATCGTGCATAACGGAGGTCCGTTACAATTAATTCAGGTTACCCTTGACTGTTGTACGTAAGGAATGAAAGATCGCGGGTGTGTGTAGGTTTCCGCTCTCTCCCTTCATTTATTTTCCGCCTGGGATGAATTTTCGCCATGTAAATAAAAATACTAAACTCATAATTAACAATATTTATTGAATTTCTAAACACTGGTATTGATTATTTTTAACAATTAAAAATAAACTTAAATTTCAAATAAATAGCTTCATACATCCGACACTATTATACGTACATACTTATACAGCCTTTATTAATTCTCACATAAATTTTTGACAAAACATATACCTATTGTGCTGATATAATCTTATACAATGTTACTCCTACGTTATAAAGGTTACACCTACGATATAATACGGACATATAAAATATGGCCTTGATACTGAAGGTACCAAATGCTGTATGAAGAAGGCATATTCCCCTCCATTTATGTATGGCATTGTATGGGATAGAATAACTGCCTTGGTAATCAATAAAGCAGTGAGTCAGAAAAGGCAGTTTTAAAGACATCTTACAGATTCTTTCTACTCTTTATCAACAAGAAAATGTCTTAAAATTTTACGTAGATGTATGAAACCTAGAAACGACAGATGCCCGTTGAACGTATAGTTTGGCAAAAAGTTTACAAATGGAATTAATATTTTGCATGTTGGCTATATTGTCATAATGCTGTCAATGACGTCACATATAACGTTAATAACGTCTTATAACGTTAATAACGTCTTATAACGTTAATAAATGACGTACTACCCGTTCGCTCTAACTTTGCCGTTGGCGTAGAGGCGTATACCCGAATTGTTAATTACACGAAGTAAATTGACAGTAGCTAATGTCACTTCGTTATAGAAAATACGCAACATTGTATGAAGAAGTGACATTAGTTGCTGTCAATTTACTTCGTCTAATTAAAAATTCGATTTTAGTATGGAGCCGAGCGGCAAAGTTAGAGCGAACGAGCAGTAATACAATTGGATTGGTGTTTTTATTGAAATTTATTGGATGATTGGTGGTATTTTCTAACTGGTTTCCATGATAAACTGCACAGTGGCGCCTCTATTATCTTTTTTGCGAAACAACATTGTCTCGATTACCAAGGCAGAATATATCCCAAATTTAATCAATTTAGACAGGGTTGCGGAAATTCTTGCCGGCATATTTGGCTGCGGAACCCAGTTCTTCCTCAATGCGAAGGATTTGGTTGTATTTGGCAAGACGTTCGGAGCGGCAAGGGGCTCCCGTCTTGATCTGGCCCGTCGACAGACCCACCACGAGATCGGCTATGAAAGTGTCTTCTGTTTCACCGGACCTAAGGAAGATGGGGCCACATTAGATATTAATACAATGAGTGATTAAACTCAGCCAAACCACTTACACCTAGAATGGAAACTTAATCAGGCCCACTGAGAACTTCTGTAGAATTTCTTCATCCATGCGGGTAAAATAAGGAATAAAATGGTTAATTCAAATGTTTTATGAGTTTAGTTACAAGATTGTATTCCTACAGTCAAGTTTTTTAAGTAGTATGTATTATTATTAGGGTAGATATTACTACGGGTATACACCCGGATATGATGGAATAAATTTAACAAAAAAAAGATAATGGAAAAACCTAATGCTCTCTCGAAAAGAAAATAATTTTGGTGACATCATTCATAGAGTTTCCTTAAATCGTATTAGTGTGTTGAAGGTTAACATAGTTAACGGAGCACCCATAGATATCCAAATTGCTTTAATTTTTTTACATTTGCTTTTTTGTTTGTAACGAATAGGCTCCGAAACTCCTGGAACGATTTGAAAAATTCTTTCACTGTTGGGAAGCTACACTTTTTGCGGTGAACATAGGCTATATTTTATTCCCGTATTCCCACGGGAACGGAAACTACGCGGGTGAAACCGCGTGACGTCCGCTAGTAATAAATATTTTTGGACATTCTTAGACGTCTAACCCAAATATTATTTATACTATTTTATAAATCATAATAATAATGCGAGTCTAAATAGTTCGTACCTGTGAGAAACCATGGTGCCCCATCCGTTCTTCTTGGCCAGCAAGTGAGCGTCGATGGACTCGGTGACGCTGCCGATCTGGTTCACCTTCAGTAGGAGGCAGTTGCACGCCTTCTTCTCTACCGCGGTCGTGATGCGTTTGGGGTTTGTTACCTACAATTATTGAAAAAATAGCTTGTAGTTTAAGAGAGAACACGGGCTGTGATTTGCGAAACAGGTATTTGAATTTAGGAAAGTTAAATAATAAATAAAATAAAATGCCTGGACAACGTCGTCACAACAATAAGGTACAAAACGCAATCTCATGTATGTACTTTTTTTTCCAAACCTACCCACCTACACTCGCTACTTCAAAAGGGGACTTAGAAGGTTTTTACAGGGTCGGCAGCGCGATTGTGGCGCCTCTGGTGTTGAAAACGTCCATAGGCTGCGGTGACAACCGGTACATCTGGAGGGGCCGTATGCTTGTCTGCCACTCTAGTGGTATAAAAAAATTAAACTCGCGCGTAGCCAAGTGCCTACTATCGAAAACTACTTTGAGAACCCTTTGACCAGGTCCGTGAACTCCTTGAGCGGTGTCGTATGTGTGCATAGCCCGTGCGCACTTTGTGTGTAGTTTTCCTTCTGTACTCATTATTTTATGACTCCATACAGTGCGATAACGATAGCTGTAGTGCAGACCGATTTCCCATCGCCATTCAGACAAAATTCGTATTCCTCCCTAAAACTGAACCAATTTTTTTTTTAAAAGACGGAGATCAGGTTCCTATTACTTTCTTTTATGTTAAAAACTTCAATTTTAACTAAGGTGATGAAAACGATTTAAAATAAAATAAAAACTAACCGTCAAATCATCTCCGACAATCTGTATGGGAGTGCGAGAAGTGAGGCTAGTCCAAGCGGCCCAGTCGTCCTGGTCGAAGGGATCCTCAATAGACACCATAGGGAAGTCCTTGCAGAAGTCTAGATACACCTCGGCCAGCTTGTCCGAGGATAAGTAGTCAGCGGGGTTTGATTTGGGGTTCTTGAAGTCAAGGTCATAAGTGCCGTCCTTAAAGAACTCTGAGGCTGCTACGTCCATGCCGATTTCAATCTGTAAATATTTGATAGTTTAATACGTTAGTCAATGACTTGTTGGCATTAATAAAATACCGGTGGCAGTTTGGGAGTGTCGACTGAAGTAAAAACTTGAACATTCCATTACTTATGTATTTTTTGGGTTATAAAAATTTTACTTTTCCAATATCGAAATCTAGTACAATTCAAGCCGATAATAATTTCAAAGTGTCAATAACAGGTCCTTAATCAAAAACTTTCCCAGTACAAAAATGGTTAATGCACCCTTAAGAGGTTTTCACTTCAAAAAATAGCTTCCTACACTTATCTCCATAAAAACTAGTCAATTTTCACATTCATCCTTCACGCACTTTTCATGAAGGATGAATCATCTATACTTATAACTAATATTATAAAGAGGAAAAATTTGATTGATTGTTTGTTTGTTTGCATTGAATAGGCTCGAAAACTACTGGACCCATTTGAAATATTCTTTCACTGTTGGGAAGCTACACTCTTTGCGGTGAACATAGGCTATATTTTATTCCCGGATTCCCACGGGAACGGGAATTACGCGGGTGAAACCTCGTGACGTCCACTAGTTTTAAATAAATAAACTGACCTTTCCAGTATATCCAGCCTGCTGGATAGCATCCTGGATAAGGAACAGGGCATCCTTATTGTTCTGAATGTTGGGAGCGAAACCACCTTCATCACCAACGGCCGTGGAATCTAGACCGAACTTCTCCTTGATAATCTTCTTTAAATGGTGGTATACCTCTGAGCCCATGCGCATTGCCTCACTGAATGACGCCGCACCTGTATTTTGTAAAAGAAACTACTTTTTAGATTGCTGAATTAGTTTTTTTATCCTTAAGAGAAGGCATCTATTGCTCAACTGACTTCAGAAAGGGGGGAATATTTGAGGATCTCATTATTATGAATGTTTCTATTTATAGAATGGGCAATGAAATTCTTCTATTCTATATTTATTTGTAGTAAAATTTTAAAAAGGTTAATGGCATCTAATAATAATATGCTTTATTGAACACCAAAAATAATAAAACTTAAAATTAGATATTACAAATATTATTATTCCTTCTTCTTCTAATAATAACATGGGAATAAATAACACTTAAATTAAGATAGCTACACTCTTACATTAACTATACCTTGTAGTGATAGTTGTAAAACCAATAAATAATAAATTACTTAGGTTATTTAAAATTACTAAAAAGGTTACCTGTGGGCAGAATCATGAACTCCTGCATAGCCAGTTTGTTTCCAGCATGGGAGCCTCCATTGATAACATTGAAGGCTGGTACAGGCAATACAATATTGTTGTTGCCAGCCAAATCGGCCAGGTGCTGGTATAGAGGTACGCCTTTCTTGGCTGCTCCGGCCTTGGCGATAGCTAGGGAAACACCGAGGATGGCATTGGCACCAAGTTTGGACTTGTTTTCTGTACCATCCAAAGCTAGCATAAACTGGTCTATCTGTTGACAAAATAAAAAAAATAATATTAGTCTCTTATCATGACTGTCTTATCATTCATTTCAAATAGTTTTTAATTTCAAAACCTCATTACGTAAGATGTGTTTCATAAGATAGTTCTATTTTTCGTAACAAAGAATTCTATTTGACCGTCTCTCCAACCAATTTGCACAAATCTATTTTTGAATGAAAGCAAAATTACACTGTTTTACCAACCCTTTGAAACAAGCTTTTATTTTGCAAGTACAGAAGTATGATATCCTCTTGTTCATAAGATATTTTTAGTGATTTAATCAGGGAGATTTGACTTTTCTTGTAGTATCAGTTAGAGAAGTATTCAATTATCTCGTACAATGCTGGCTGGCTATCTTACATGTAAAGTTAGGAGTCATTTGGCAGACAAGAATTTTGACATGCTATGTTTTTTGCGCAGTTTTAAAGTAATGCCTAAATAACCCATTTTATCTGCTTCTAATAATTTGCAGTAGGTATTTTATTACTTATATGTATATCCGTTTAATAATCTCAATACATAAGTAATATTCAATAATTTATTTTTCCTTGTGGCCCCGCGTACTCAGTGTTCTGTAAAAGATCACTGCAGTAAGTTACATTTACTATGGCCGGTCCTTAGATGGGTGGCCACTTTGTGACATTTATTTAGGTGTTGCCGTGCTTCAGAAGGCACGTTAAGCCGTTGGTCCCGTTTGCCGGTAAAATGGGTTGAAGGCCCGGCTTGAAAAATTTCAACAGCAAGCAACCTGCACCTGTTAATTTCAAGACGGCAATACGGCTCACCACATATTACGTGGTACGAAATCTTGAAAGGTGAAATGTGGGCATAAAATATGCCTCTGCCTACCGCTTCGGGGATTAAGGCGTGACTATTTTTCAGTTCTAGATGCATGTATGATACAGAATTCTATTCTTTCCTCAATGACTTTCAGAAATATGCGGGATCCCGCAAATACCGGTATCCCGCGGGACTGAGATCTCTCAGTCCCGCAAATACCGGGATTACAATTATGTTGCGGGATTGCATTCCCTATACACCCCTGTTCCCATCAAATACTTTGCATAATTTTTGCACCACCAGTGGTGATGTCAAACCAAATTCCGTTTACTCAGGTTTCAAGTTTAGTAATATATTTCTATATTTTGTTCTGGAGTTTGATGTTGCTATGCTAACATCAAGAAATAATAAATAAATATGTTTGTTTAAATCTCATAGCTCAAGCTTTTATACCTCTCCAGCCTAATTTGCCTAGATAGTTATTTTAAAAATATCTTCTATTTTATACTATCAGAAAGTTTGATTAGATTATGTAAAATCAAAGCTGTTGAGGTCACAATACCTATTTTTAATCTTTTTGATAATAATGACGTAATAAAAAACATTACCTACTGAGCAAATCAGTGCAATTTGTATGAAATGTTACTTGTGTTTTATTTTTAAAACTTTGTTTTTATTACACAAAAATTTACTTAGATATGAAGTATCAAAACATATTTAAAGGAGAATGCAGATGAATCTTCTTTTTCTTAGTGTTATGTTCAGTCACTTACTCACTTATACCACCCAAACTGGATAGAGCATGATTTCAAATATATTTTTGTTTCCTAGAAACAGCTATCATTTGGGGTTTGATATAGTATGTTATTGAGAGGGGAACACCCAAAAATTCCGAAATATGTTTTTCCGAATTTCAATATTCCGATGTTCAAAATTCCGAAGATTATAATTCCTAAGAAACAAAGCTCCGAATATTCAAAAGGACGATATTCATTTATCCGAAAGTCATAAGTACGAATTTTTATTTTTCCTAATTTCATTAGTACGAATAATCAAAAGACCGGACTGTTATTTTCCCGAAAAACATTATTCAGAATTTCAAACATCCGAAAATTCACTGTTTAAATTTTTTTTAATAAAGTACGGTCAATCCGAGTCGGGGTACTCTGAGTCGGGGCGTTAACCATTCACTTATTATGGTTAACAACCCGGCTCAGAGTACCCCGACTCGGATAGGTTAGGTTAGAAGGCTAAGGCGGGAGCGAAGCGGAGCGGAGCTCCCGCCTTAGCCTTCGTGGTTATTTTATTTTGGTTTTGTAGTTTGCCTTCCACTCACTTGGAAATAATATTTTCGGTAGTTAGACTTGACTATACTTTATTAAAAACGGGTGGAATCGGGAACATAAATAATCATCTTTAATGATAAGTTTCCGGGTTAAAACAGGAACGGGTGGAAACGACATTCACCCTTCGTATTGATGATATTTCGGATTTTTGATAATCGGAGTTCGTATTTATAATATGGCGAATTTTTAATGATTCGGAATTCAACGGTTCGGTTTCTTGAAATTCGGCATTCTGACAGTCGGAATTGTAAACATTCGGAATTTTAAAATTATGACTTTTAATAAAAAGGATTTATGAAACATCGGATTTTTGACTTTCGGGATTTCGAATCATTCGGACTTATGAAATTCGGAATTATGAAATTCGTGATTGTGACTTTCGGA
This sequence comes from Miltochrista miniata, assembly GCA_933228765.1. NCBI lineage: Eukaryota > Metazoa > Arthropoda > Insecta > Lepidoptera > Erebidae > Miltochrista > Miltochrista miniata. The sequence goes on along the minus strand of OW121757.1, from coordinate 14,633,853 downwards.
ATTAAGTTTTTCGTATTAATGTAGTGTACCCTATTGAGAGTGGTTGCCACCAATGAGTCATAGTTGTCAATTGTCACCAGGTATTATCAAATTTTGGTATGCCCCCTTACAATATAGCAATCAGCATTATTTACTTAATACCAGAAAGGGACTCAGAATCCAGACAGTGTTGGCTGCCTCTGTGTGGCAGTCGGTAGCGTAACCGCTGCCGCACTGGAGGTCCTGGATTTGAGTACTGGGTCGGTCCAAATATTAGCGTAATCCAAAAATTTTTTTTTCGAAGTATGGATGTTTTCTATGTATGTATTTAAAAAATTATAGGTATGTCTATCAGTTGTCTATCTATATCCCATAGCACCAGCTTATATTAGCATAATTTGGGCTAGATGATTGTTGTGTGAGATTGTCCACAGATATTTAATTGAAAAAAAAAAACCTTCCCAGTACTAGCAACATAAAGAGAAAAAATATATTACCTCCTTCTGTTGTGTGACTTCAAAGCTCTCTTTGAGAAGAGCAGGAGCAATTATATCATTAATGTTCTTAATGGCAGTTAGGACACCCTTGCCATGGTACTCTCCTTTAACATTGTCTCTCAGTTCTAGAGCTTCATGGACGCCTGTAGAGGCTCCAGATGGTACAGCAGCTCGGTAAAGGCCTAGTTCTGTAACCTGCAGAATATTAGATCTTTTAGAAAATTGGTTATTGGTTCATTAAAGCATGGTTTTAGTCTCTAGTTTAGTTACAAGAAAATTAATATTTGTTTCAATTATTTTTCTTGTATGAACATAATAAACAACAATACATACCAAGTCAACCTCTACAGTAGGGTTGCCACGGGAGTCGAAGATTTGACGAGCTTTGATCGACTTGATAGGCATCCTGAACATGAAAGGGGTTATTGATTTTTTCATTTTCACAAATTTATCATACTATTTAATTCAAGAACTAACATCTTTATTGAATTGATAACTATGAACGGTACATTATTATCCCAAACTCAAATAACTTGATAATTAAATCAAAACAACTGACGTAAGCTGGTTAATTCTTAGTTAAGATTTACCTTTAATTTTGATTTAAAATACCCGTGGAAGTAAGATAAATGAATGAAATTAATAATGTCTTGAATTTATATTATTGAAAATGTAAACTTACGTGGTAATCAATACGTAAATTCAATAAATTCAGCAGGCTCTCCACAGACTTTACCGGACACCGAAAAAGTGTAGGTTTTTTTATGCCCTTCAGAAGGTGAAACTAGAGCTGAGAAAAAAACATTTATGTTAGTCGATTGGGCGCGAAGCGTTGAATCGAATGGAACGATTAAAAAAGAGGATAATAAAATTTAATGTAGATGGAGAAATTTAAGAGGAAAAAGAGAAAGTGCTCAGCAACAGCATAAAAATCACTCAAGAAATTTTGTAAGTAGATAAATTCGAGTCTTTGACTTATTAATAGCTGAAAAACATTATTATAATAGGTTCCGGAGACGGTCATGCGACTTCAGTCAAGTCTGTTGAAATGCAATTTGCAAATGAAAGTAGCTTGATAGGCTCCCGAGACGATCATGCATGCCTTGCAATTGTCAATCACGTTAAATATGAATGGAAGTTGCTTCAGTGTGCGTGATTGCTGTGCATGTGTGAGTGCATCGACGTATACGTGCACATGAAATTCTACGTTATTGACAATTGCCAATTGATCATGTCGGGACCCCTTGAGTTTGCGTGATTCTTGGCACTCACACGTCAGTGTGCTTATAAGATTTTTCAAGTCAGTTGACAGTCTCCGCAGTCCAATACAAATTCTTACCATTGACTAGGAAGCATGGTATTTGACCTTAGCCTGCTCCATGTGGAACATAGAAATAAAAGAATCACGAATGGCAATTGGCACATTACAGTGACAGTGACAGTATCACAGTCAGCACAGCAGGTATGTCATTGTTCTGTACAGTCAGTCCAGTCCAAGTTCCGTAGGATAAAAGTGTTCTGTGGTCCAAGTGTTCTGTGGTCCAGTCGTCTCGCCGTGCGTGTCAAATAAATTGTAAACAGTTTTTGTTGGTGTTTATTATTTACTGCTGTATACATTTTAAAGTATCTAGTTACATTAATCTTGGTAACCTACATATACACGTTCCAAAATGAGCGACACGGAGTCGAAAATAGAGAAAAAGCCTATAGTTATTAAAAATGCAACTGATCTACAAAGATTGAAACTTGAGAAACTAATGAAAAATCCTGTAAGTATTATATTATTTATATCAGTTCGTTACACTCGACTTCGAGACGTTAATTGATTAATATTTTATATTATGCTGTCACCAGGAGAAGCCGGTAGTGATACCAGACCCACCCAAATTGAAATCATTAGCAGCTGCACCCGATTTCGTTCGTAATGTGATGGGATCAAGTGCTGGTGCAGGATCAGGTGAATTCCACGTGTATCGTCATTTACGGCGTAAAGAATACGCCAGACAAAAGTTCATCCAAGAGAAAAGTGAAAAGGTATGGCCTGCATCTGTCTTACGTTTTAAAGTATAACAAGTACAGTTGACTTCTTTTGCTAATAATGTGTTTCTTGTTATTAGGAAAAGCTAGATGACGAGTATCATGAGAAAATCGAACAGAACCGAAGGCAAGCTGAAGAGAAGACTGCAAAAAAGCGAGCCAAAAGGTTAAAAAAGAAGAAAAATAATAAATTGAAATCTAAAATTCCTAAAATAGATAACAAAGAAATAGTTTCATCCCATTCTGAAAGTAGTGATGAAAATGATGATGAAGTTTCAAAAGAAAGTGGTAGACAGAAAGAATCAAGGGAATCAACACAAGAAGAAAACAAGTTATGATATTGTAATTATAGTAGATTTATTAAATAAATAGTGTAAGAAAATAAAATGAATTTTTTTAAACATACTTTTTCTAAATTAAATTATAAATCAATAAATTAATTAAGTAATACTGTTGTTGGTTACATTTAAACAGTAGCAGAAAATTTATCATAACCAATGACTCCGTTCACAAAAAAGTAGGGTGGCAGCGGTGATATGGAAAATGTGTCATGATCTGATATGCTCATGCTGTTCCAAGCTGCAATGTGATCTTGTCCATTCCTCTTCATGAAACTTTTATACCATGGTATGATACTTATCCTACAAGTCAGAAATACACACGCAATCATTTAAACTTCCGGCCCCGGCCAGTTCGACGAGTGTGCTGTGGTTTGAATTCAAAGGGGTCCGGTATGGCATCGATGAAGCGTTTTATTAGCAGACTTAAAAAAAAAACAATCTAAATTAATACACTTCTTCACTTTAGCATTGTGTCCGTTGTCCGCTAGTCTATACTAATATTATAAAGCGGAAAGATTTGATTGTGTTTGTTTGTTTGCATCGAGTAGGCTCCAAAACTACTGGACCGATTTCAAAAATTCTTTCACTGTTGGGAAGCACTCTTGCCGGTGAATTTCCGCTATATTTTATTCCCGTAATCCCACGGGAACGGAAGCTACGCGGGTGAAACCGCGTGATGTCCGCTAGTCTATTATAAATGTGGTTTGAATTCAAAGGGGTCCGGTATGGCATCGATGAAGCGTTTTATTAGCAGACTTAAAAAAAAAACAATCTAAATTAATACACTTCTTCACTTTAGCATTGTGTCCGTTGTCCGCTAGTCTATACTAATATTATAAAGCGGAAAGATTTGATTGTGTTTGTTTGTTTGCATCGAGTAGGCTCCAAAACTACTGGACCGATTTGAAAAATTCTTTCACTGTTGGGAAGCACTCTTGCCGGTGAATTCCCGCTATATTTTATTCCCGTAATCCCACGGGAACGGAAGCTACGCGGGTGAAACCGCGTGATGTCCGCTAGTCTATTATAAATGTGAAAGTTTGTTACTCGATCTGCTCTAACTGCTGAATGTACCGCCTGAATAAAAATTTGGTATGTTGATAGATTATATAGTCAGGAATAGCACAGGTTTCCGCGGGAACGGCTCCCGAACATCTAGTTCTTAATATCTGAGCAGTGGATCGTCCTTATCACAACTTGCGCCTGGGTCGGCAGGGCATGCGTAACGCCTTAGTGTTACAAACATCCCTAATCTATTACCAACCACCAGATAGGCTGTAAGCTTATCTGCCACCACAGTAGTAGGTCATCCCATTGGAGTCAAATTTAATTTGCTTTCAATGTTGCATGCTCTAATGAGTTGAGCCAGCAAATTAAGCTTTACATAACTACTAATTACATAATTAAGTAGGTACAGGCAATTATATTATATGAAGAAATCTACTTACGCCATTATTAGAATTGCACAGCCAATCATTATTACTCCGAATATAATTATATTATTATCTCCTTCTGTAGAACCCATTATAATTATTTCTGTGCAATTTAAAATGAGTTTAAATGTCGAAGATCAGTAGGATGAAAGGAATACTTTTTTTAGTTACTGTTCAACGTATCTTAGCAGGTAGGCAGGTAGTCTAAAAAATCTTTGGACTTCAAAAGTCAAATTTTGTATTTAATGTTGGGTAACATTCCAAGGCGAAAGATTTTGTTTCATGAATTGAGTGATGAGTACAATCGATCGGTATACCTACCTACTCCGAATTTGAAAATTTGGGGGGTCAAACGTGGGTAGGTACGGTAGGTACATACTGCAGGCTGTAACGACAGACGAATTGATTTGATCATAATTTTTTTGGCTGTGCGTCTGTATATTTGAACACGGCAATAGGCTCACCACCTATCACGTAGGACAATAAACTATATGGCGAAATGTGAGCATAATAATATGCTTCCACCCAGAGGCGGCCTTAGGGGGGGGGGGGGGCGAACGGGGCAACCGCCCGGGGCCTCGCGTTTGCAGGGGCCTCGCGGAGACGCGCAACAACCCAAGCAAATTAAAAAAATATAATACCAATTCATTCCTTCCTTCATAACATAATTTAAAAAATCGGTACCTATTAGTACATACAAGGTCGAGAATTAGACGCTATCCAGTCAAGAACACGAATCTGAGCCCGAGTCTATGTCGAATCTATCCATGGCTGTTGGAATGGAAAATCTGAATCTTCAAAATGACCCCGGTTTGTGGCCCATAGAAATTACTTATTTAGACCGAACTGAGATTGTATTAAAAGATCCAAACCGGGTTAAAGTTGATTTATTTCCCGTAAATGAAAATGGGAGGCGATTCAGCGAATATCATTATAATAAGTTAACGGTGAAAAGCTTGACAGGCGTTGGATGATTTATTCACAAACTTTCCGTGTCGAATATTCGGTATAGATAATACAAAGATTGGGTCAAGTGAAGGAGTGTGTGATTGGAAACACTTGGGTGATAACCTAAAGTCTCACGTTAACGGTGAAAAGCTTGACAGGTAGTGTTGCCGCTCGATAGTTGACTATTGATATTATATCGATAGGCTATCGATAGTCGACTATTGTTAGCCTATCGATAGTTCTATCGATAGTATCGATAGTGTCGATACTATCGATTGTATCGATAGCACCATTAGTACAAATACTATCGACACACTGTAATACTATCGATAGAATCGATAGAATCGTTTTTCAATACACAATGTACTATCGATAATATCGATAGTATCAATACTATTGATGCTGAACATTGCAATGACAATCGATAGTGTCGATAGTATCGATAATATCGATAGTTTTGTTTTATCGATAGTGACCTTTCCTTCAATAGTATTGGTTGGAGTCTGTAGTCTAAAACAGGGCTTCCTAAACTTTTAAGGTTACGGAAAACCAAGCAAATATGGTTTATTCTACGGAACCCCATAAAAGGTTATAGCAAACTAGCAAGTTAGACAATGTCCGCGGTTCCACCTGCGTGAATTCCTGTTACCGTTCCCGCTTCCCATGGAAACGTTTTCCCGGGATAAAAATGCTTTTTTATTAAGCTCATCAAATTGACTGATGGAAGCCATAGCGACATTTAACGATTGCAGGCCATTCTCACAGTCCGTAAGACTTCTGACAGTGGTTCTCAAGTTGGCGACCCTGTGATGTTCCTTTTGACGCTCCGCTTGAAGAACCCGGGATTGTAAGAGGAGAGAAGTACGTGCGCGAGCAGGTCGTTTCAAACTTTTATAGATCGACAGAGGAACGATCTTTTGAATCGCTCAGTTCTGGCGAAGTACTCTCCGCTGTAAGAGCGTTACCTACATTTGGCTGGCATGCATAATTTCAGGATCGAAAATGGGAGGGCAGGATTAGGTTGAAGAGCTCTATTGAGAGCTAGGCTAAGCTAATAAATATCTCTTTTTTTTGTTTTTTGGAATGTACGCTTTTGTTACTGCAGCTGGCAGAAATAAATTGTTTTTCTTTCTTTCTATCTAAATAGCCTATGTCTTACTCCAGACCAAAACCCCTCAGGGATCAGGGGATAAGCGTTACTTCTTCACGGAGCTAACGCAACACCCTTTGGGCACAGTAAATTTGGCTTTTTCAATTAGCTCCCTTAAATCAAATATCTTTGGAATTAACTAAAAGGCCACATTAGAAGGGAGGGCATAACGGTAACCCCTTCTTTGAGCAGCCCGCCTGGCGCAGTACCTCCGCTCTGCAGAAGACAGCGGTAATAGTAACCGGGCTTCGCGTTGGGTTGTGTTCTCCGTCGGTGAGCAGGGTTCCAGAGCTCATTGGGGTGGTTATATGCGGGTGATGGTGAGACCAGAGGCTTGTCTGCTTTCAGGGAAACCCGGTGAAACGGTTGACCACAGGGCCCCCGCAAGCTGCACGGGACCCAAACCTGAGAATTAATTTATCTCCGACCCAGGGGGCTGAAACAGCAGCCTGTGTAAAGTCCCTGGTGCTGTGGTCGTGCCGGAGGAGGATAACCGGAGTGGACGCGGCCACTGCATTAGAGGGGACTGGAGGCCCTTTCGTACGCCATGCCAATCTACCGCATCACACGTGCCGGCTTTTGGGAGTGCAGTAACCTCGCTTTGTATCTTGCGCCACCGGTACACACCCTTCTTAAATTCCCGTTTTCTCAACACCATGGCAAGGAAAAAGAAAAATATGAAACGTTTTACAGAGGCATTGTCGTCCACACTTCAAATGGACTTTTGTCACATCAGAGACATACACAAGAACATCAACGTAGTCCACCACCACCTGGAATCTGCGCAGCCGATCCTATTTATTTTGACGGAGACGCAAATCTCCTGCCCGGACTTAATGTTCCTTGGCTACAAGCTGGAGTACAGCTTTAGGTGAAAAGCTGGGGTGTGTTTGTATAATATGTACCTTGAAGACAGGGATCGGATCGGATCGGATCTACTAGTACGCGTGTTTGAACTGGTATCACAGCGATGATACGGACTGGTGGACTGCCTTTCTGGGAGTCGTGAATTGTGGTCGCTTGCCAAAACTGCCCATAGAAACAATTGTCGGTCGGGTTTGCCACCCCTAATTAAACCGGATGGTAGACTGGCTCAGAGTACCAAGGAGAAAGCCGACCTTTTGGGTTCTCTCTCTACCTCCAACTCGAATATGAACGACGTGGGTTCTTCGCCGACTGGCATACCCTGGTGTTGCACTTCCATTCCAGAAATTAAATTTAGTCAGCGGGACGTAAGGCGGGAGCTTCAATCCGTGATCCCGTTCATAAGTCGAGTGGGCCAGATGGCATACCTGCGGTGGTAGTTTGGTCCTGAGTTGTGTCCGGCGCTTACATACTCGTCTTTTCATACTTTCATATTCTATGAAAAAGTCTCAGCTTCGAGGGAGATCGCGCACGTGCATCCTTTACCCAAGAAGGGTGATAGAACCGACCCGGCCAATTACAGGCCTATAGCTGTTACCTCCCTTTTATCTTAGTTTGTTCCTTTTATCTGAGGTACCTTGAAAAACACGACCTGCTCAGTGACTGGCAATACGGTTTCTGTCACGGTCGCTCGACTGGCGGTCTTGTATGGCCGCACTTGCGACTTATAAAGAAGCAGTGTTTGCGCCGCAGTAAAGTACCGCCGCGCCCTGTACAGTACATTGTTTTTCTCTGTTTTTATTATTTTTTATAAAAGGTTACTGTTGTTTGGTCTATGTGCGCTGTGATCTAAAATAAAAATTATTTTCTTTCTTTCTTTCTTCTTATTTCCCTGCTGAGCACTCCGAGGAGGACGCCAGCTTAGCCTTGCCCTCCAAGTGACTGCGGAACTGCACGTCACTGGAGATGTCAACACCAAGTATCCCTATACTTTCAGAGATGGTGAGAGATGTGCCCTGAAATGGCGGCGCCACAGTGAATGGGTTTTTTTTTGCGGAACACACAAACTTGTGTCTTGGTAGGGTTGAATTGGACAAGATTTTGTCCACCCCAATCGGACACTGTAGTGAGAGTAGCCTTGATTTCAGACATAAGTTGTTCACGGCTTTCTTCCACTGCAACCCGAGAGATACCGGGACGGCCCGCGTAATAAGTGTCACCCGTACTGTTGTCCGCATAACAATGAATGCCGTCAATTAGACAACATGTCATTGATATGCAGCAGAAACAAAGTAGGGGACAACACTGAGCCTTGTGGTACTCCAGCGTTTATGGCCATGCAGTCAGAACAGCTGCCGTCAACGACGGCCCTAATGCTTCTGCCGGCCAAAAAGCTGGACACCCATCCGCATAAACTCTCGGGCAGTCCATAGGAGGGCAATTTTGTAAGAAGACCACGGTGCAAAAAAATAAATACATACGTACGGTGCATAAAAATAATACAATTGAATCACAGGCTGCTATAGATTGCGCAAAAATATAGATAGTATCGATACTACCGATAGTATTAAAAATTGTTACATAATACTATCGATAGTATTAATAATATCGATAGTAAATTTGATATTGAACTTCGATACTATCGGTACTATCGAAAATATCGATACTATCGATAGACCAATCGATATTATAGATTATTTTCGAGGTCAACTATCGATAGTCAAACTATCGATATTGCGGCAACACTATTGACAGGCGTTGGATGATTTATTCACAAACTTTCCGTGTCGAATATTCGGTATAGATAATACAAAGATTGGGTCAAGTGAAGGAGTGTGTGATTGGAAACACTTGGGTGATAACCTAAAGTCTCACGAATCCACTCGACAACACAATGATTGTATGTTGAAATGGATTAATTTAGAGAATGGTTTAAAAAGCTGTTCCACTATTGACTCTTTGGCCCAGTCACAAATTGAACAAGAAAGGCAACGTTGGAGAGATATTTTAGAACGATTGCTCGCAATTGTAAATTTTTTAGCATCTCATAATTTGGCCTTCAGGGGTCATAGAGAGAAGTTAACATCTGACTCAGATTCGAGTGAGACAAGCGACAACTTTATAGATTTAGTAAAGTTAATTGCCCGATTTGATCCCGTGCTGAGACTTCACCTAAAACAAGTAAAGGATAAGACGATTAATGACCACTATATGGGAAAAAATATTCAAAATGAGTTCATACAATTAATGGCAAGTCACGTGAAGAAACAAATTGTTGAAAAAATTATGAATAATTAAATAATATTATATTTATTAAATAGAGTAAGTATAGACGTTTCTCGTGTTGAGCAACTTTCAATTATTATAAGGTTTTTTAATACAAATACAGCTGAAATTGAAGAACATTTTATTGGTTTCTTAGCCGTCGAAAAAACTACAGGTGAGAGTTTGACAAATTATATAATCACAGAATTAGAACAGTTAGGTATATCATTGCAAAACTGCAGAGGCCAAGGATATGACAATGGTGCCAATATGCGCGGTGAAAAAAGTAGTGTCCAGAAGCGTATACTGGAAATGAATCCACTTGCTTATTTTTTACCTTGTGGGTGTCATAGCTGGAACCTTATCATAGGTGATGCAGCATCATCTTGTGTCTAAGCAAAATCTTTTTTTGGTTTGTTGCAAAGATTGTACTCTCTGTTTGCCGGCTCAAGTCAGAGGTGGGCTATTTTAAATTCACACGTAAAATCTTTATCGCTAAAACCACTTTCTGAAACGAGATGGGAGTGCAGAGTAGCATCGGTGAAGGCCGTTAAATACCAACTAAGCGATATATGTGATGCTATAAAGGATTTAGCAGAAAATACAACAGATTGTCAGCTGGTCAGTGAATGCCATTCTATAGAGAAGGAAATAACTACCTACGAATTTGTAGTTTCGCTTGTCATATAGTATGTGATATTCTTACCAAGATAAATATTATAAGTAAAATGTGGCAAAGCGAAAACATGCACTTAGATGTAGCTTTGCAACATCTAGGTGCATTCACAAATTGGCTCGACAATTATCGAGAAAATGGGTTTCAGGCATCTCTTGTAACCGCGAGAGAAATAGCCGAAGAAAATTATATTGACAGAGAGTTTAGAGAAGTTAGAAGACGACGTAAAACACGGCATTTTGACTATGAAGGGGAAGATGAAGCTCAGGAATTGAACGCGGAAGAGATTTTCAAAATAAACTATTTTTATGTCATTGTCGATAGTGTGCGCGCAAGCTGCCATCAGTGGCGGCGTAAGGCGTGGGCGACGTGGGCCACCGCCCACGGCCTCGCGGTACGAGGGGCCTCGCGCCTCAAAAATTTTTATGCATTGCTTCAAAGCGAGAATAAAATAAAAAAAGATATAAATTGATTTTGCAGTGAAAATTATGTAGGTATCAATTCATACAAAACGGCGGACTTAGGAATCTTGGAAAACTTTTTACTGATTTTACAAAAACTAATGATGCCAATGTGTTTATCTTAATAATTGAAGTCGAAAACAGGAACTGAGGAATTACAGACCCATCTCACTCCTGAGCCATGTTTACAAGTTGTTCTTGAGAGTAGTCACAAACCGCCTTGCCGGAAGGCTCGACGAGTTTCAGCCATAGGAGCAAGCCGGGTTTCGAAAAGGCTTCAGCACCGTGGACCACATCCATACTGTACGGCAGATTGTACAGAAAACAAACGAGTACAATCAGCCGCTGTGTATGGCTTTTGCGGACTACGAGAAGGCCTTTGACTCTGTCGAAACCTGGGCAGTCCTGGACGCTCTGCAGCGATGTCGTGTAGATTGGCGATATATCGAGGTGTTGAGATGTCTCTACGACAACGCTACCATGACCATCCAGCTAGAGAATCAAAAAACCAGTCCGATTGAACTGCGTAGAGGTGTAAGACAGGGTGATGTGATATCCCCGAAACTCTTCACCAATGCGCTTGAGGACATCTTTAAGACACTGGACTGGGAAGGGTGGGGCGTGAACATCAACGGCACGCAAATCTCGCACCTTCGGTTTGCCGATGACATCGTAATTGTGGCGGAGACGCTGGAACAGCTTAGCGGAATGCTGCATAGCCTGAACGGAGCGTCTCGACGTGTTGGTCTCGGCATGAACTTGGAAAAAACCAAGGTTATGTTTAATAACCACGTTACGCCGGGGCCAATATACGTCAAAGGAACGAGGCTAGAGGTCGTCCAGGAGTATACTTACCTTGGGCAGGTTATTACACTGGGGAAAGGGAACCTGGACAAGGAAATCGCCAGAAGGATACGGTTGGGCTGGGCAGCATTTCGCAAACTGCGTCGAGTCTTCAATTCGCCTTTACCGCAATGCCTGAAGACCAAAGTCTACAACCAGTGCGTTCTACCTGTTATGACATACCGTGCCGAGACGTGGACACTTACAGAGAGGTTGGTCAATGCTCTAAAGGTTGCGCAGCGGGCTATGGAAAGGGCTATGCTTGGGGTGTCTCTGAGGGATAAACTCCGAAATGAGACTATCCGGCAAAGAACTAAAGTGGTCGACATAGCTCGCAGAATAAGTACATTGAAGTGGCAGTGGGCCGGCCATATCTGCAGAAGAACCGACGGCAGATGGAGCAAACGAGTTCTGGAGTGGAGACCGCGTCTCGGCAAACGTGGGGTGGGACGTCCACCCGCTAGATGGAACGACGACCTGGGGGCCGAGTCTGCTATTTCAATCGCATCAGAATAGAATAGATATCGTAGCAAAATAGAAGCTCATCGGTACAATTTGACAGTTTTCGAATTCGCTAACTCGATAGCTTCTATCTTGTTTCTATTGAAGTGCGATTATGGTCGACCGATGGCCTCTCGATAGAATCGCCAGTGTATTTGACATTTATGCGTAGTCTGCTAATATTTGATGGGATTTGTTTTGGAAGTCGCGTAATTAATGTTTGACAGCTAAAAATAGAAAGTGCGAGCCTGGTTATTTTCGTTCGGTATACATACAATATTATTGTTTAAATGAAACAATTTGCAGATAAACTAAATAGAAGCAAGTTTACAATTTACATCAAAATGATGAAGATTGATTAATTGTAAGACATACTTAGCCTAAGTAACATTAAAAGTACTTGACCGTAATTCGAAGCTTATATAATGAGATAGGCATATCCGTTACCCGTAGGCTTATCTTACTCATGTTTGATGACGTATTTCCGTCGACTCACCAGCAGATGGCGCCACCTGTGAACTTATAAAAGAACATGGCGTCCACTTTGTCCTCATTGGCGTTTTGATTCCCGTAGCAAAAGGTTATAGCAGGAACACCTGCTAGTGCATTTATTTTTTCTAGTTACTAGTTATATACCTAGTAAAGTTATAAAAAGTGACTTGGGATGAAGTTAGTGAATTTACAGAAATAATTATTTAACGGCTTTGCCGTTCGTTTGAATATACAGTGAATCTAAAACAAGTGACTTGTGATTGAAGTAAGTGAACCTACAGACATATTTAACGGTTTAACCGTTCGTTTAAGTCTCAGGTATGTTTTTCTTCATATTTTTACGATCACATATGAGTGTGATACGTCATAACGTGAAATACCCTATTATTTTAAAATAGCACGTAAACCTTTCGAGGTTGCAGTTTCTTTTATTATTATCTTTAGTTACAGCTAATATCAAACTGATTTTATAGATTGTATTCATAGGTACTAATACTTTTTTTTAGATATTATTTGCTTCGTGTATGTACAGCGTAAGTACCGCCGAATATAGAAAATATTTTCAAAATATTTTTATACCTACCCACATAAAGGCACATTAATTACTAGATGTTCCTATACATGTAAAAATATGGCCTATTATGGGTAAAATCGTAATCATCCCAAGTTTCTGAATACGTACGAGTGTGTCAAAGTAATAACTAAATGTTCACCATGAAAGTAGTACTTAAATTTTAGGTACCTAACATAATACTATTTCTTTTAGTTTGGTTTCTTGATAGAAATGAATCCTCCATCCTTAGAAAGTGAGCTAATTCCAAGTGGAGTATTTCAGAAGCGCGCTCTGAGCTCCAGTTACTGTATTAGGTACGTCAAATAGCTACAGTTCCAGCTCATTTAGCTCGAACTTCAAATAAGGGCGATCGCGACACCACGTGCATTGTCGTAAGTGGAGTAAAAGAAGCCGACTTCCACTAAACCAGATAAGGATGATGGAAATAGGTGAGTTATTTCTTATTACCTAACACTGGTCCTGACCAAGTGTAAATTTCTTCACAGATCAGAGGTTAAATTACGAGGATGATAGAAACAATCATCCTTGCTTCGTATTTTATATAGGGACAGCATTAAAAGAGATTTCGGTTACCCAAGATCCTAAGACACAGTATAACCTAAGAGGTTGATAGACACGTTTTGGCGACAAATTGCCTTGATAAGATAATATGCTGATACCCACTATTGTAAAATCATAGTCCTGGGTTCGTCAACCTAAACAAAAACGGGGAGATCCGACAATTCGAATCCCTGCTACATTTTGAAAAAGCTGACAAGGTTCTTTCTGCCAAAAGGCTTTTGCTGCCAAAACCTTTTGTATTTTTAAACAAAGAGAATCTTTTGAAAAAACTTAAGTTTCTTCGAAAATATTTATGACAAAATTGAAGACCTACTTTAATAATAGGATTTCCATAAATCTTTTATCAATTTATTACAAATGGCTTGCGGCCATAGATCTGATTTCATATATTATTCTCAGAATTGTCAAAGACCCAATTCTTAAAAATGAACCTTGATAAAATATCGTCTTCAAACACATACATTTTCGAGGCTGAAGCCTTTTCAACGGCACTCGGGAAGGCATGCATTTTGGTCTTCGATCTCCAAAAAGGATGACCCCGAAAAAAGTTCATCCAAATCATTACGCCAGCCTTCGAGAGGATCAGGCGTCAAGATCCGATCTCCATCGAATAGAGTCCAGATTCCATTGTACCAAGAGCCTTTTTAGGCCTGTATTACAGTTACCACTCTCGAGGGGTGTGTACAATATCCATAATAATTGGGCATACGACAGTAAATGTCTCTTTAATTAAGAAATTTCTGAGCTTTAGGCTCTCAAAGAGACTGAGAAGTTTAACATCCCCTGCCCATACCAGCAAAGGAAACACTAACCAGTAACCACCCTCGAGGGGTATGTACAATATTGTGTATCTATAATAATTGTAATATACGATAGTAACCAGGCGTACGATAACATACTAAGTAACCATGCAAGGATGTCCCTTCAATTACGAAATTTCCGAGCTCGAGGCTCTCAAAGAGACGAGGAGAGGTCTAACATCCTCTGCCCACACCAACAAAGGAAACACTAAATGATATGACCCTGTCATTCTATGTCGGTCAGTTAACTCTGTACAAAATACGTTGGTAAGGAACGAGAGTACCAAAAAGTTTTAAATTTATAAAAAGGTACCGCATTCCCTTTATCCAGAAACTCCAATCCGTCCTGCACGGTATTCGAGAGGACGCAGGTTCGAATCCTGCTCAAAACTGATAACCTTCCCACATTTAAATTTACACCGAACTCTGTTCAAGTCCCGTCCTGACAAAGTTGTAAATTTTCACTTTATGTTAAAATGCTATGGAAAACTTGACTAAGGTGGAATACTATTTGCTTTAAATACTTAAGAATCCATACAGGTTTCCTTTTTAACTGAAATGACCACATTGTGCAATGGTTCAAAAGATGAATGCTCAAGGCACTCTAAAACTAGTTCCTTTGTCACCAAGTTTGGTTTCTCCACTTTTCCTAACTTCAAATAGCGATGGGTCATCCGCCCAGAATTCAGTTTTAGGACATTGTACGCCTTTGTGAAGCCAGAATAATTCTATCTTTCAGCATGTTCCGTTTACCAGATTTCCTCCAACCACGAGATTGGATGTGCAAAATACATCTCAGTCAAGCTTATTTTCATGATAAAGCTGACGTAGTGTACATTATTCTTTCTCAGAGCACATTCTTGTCTTCCGCTCGGGTAAGCCGCACCCAAAAACATTTTCGTTTCTCACCATCTGGGTGCCTCGATTTCTATAGAATAAGAGTATTCAAATACTCGTCTACCTACACAAAATCTCATTTTGCGCATCAAAATCCTGTTACTCTTCACAAACACGTACAAATAGCCTTGAAAACTCTTCAAACCCAGGGATGGTTAGACAATTGGGAGAAAACAATAATAGGTTCCCAAAGAAACCTCTCATATCGTTATGCGATAGACATAGAACTACCTGAAAGTCCAATACCAAAAGAAAAGATATTAGACATAAAAGGAAGATTTATTTCATTCCAAATCAAAGAAACTTAGTTCTTTTAAAGAAAATTCAAACTTGGTGGGTCTTTTGAATTTTTACCACTTTCGCAGTGCCTAGAGGTAGCTTTACCTCAGCGTCACATTCGGTCAATCCCCTAACCGACAACCCACTGAAGAAAATAGTAGTGCACGGAGTGGTACAAGTGGAACTCCAATAGTGGGTCCGCAATTACCGGTTCTCGACAATTTTACAAGCTTTCCATCCGAGATGCTTTCTTACCACGGACGCGTCAGATTTCGCTTGGGAGCCCAGCTAGAAAACATTTCTCTAACAGGCTCGAGGGCCTAGAATAACAAAGATTGCACTGCATCAATAGAGATGTTGATAATCTTACACATGATTCGAAATCATATACCGGTACTGTGTTACAGTCTGTACTCTTTCAAAGCAGTTATAGTCCATCCCCCCAGAGGGACGAGACCAAATCAATTGCCTTGGCGAACTTAACTCGTCAGCTTGCATGTAATGGTCCGACATCTCAAATTGACTTCACCATACACTGCATTCCGAGCCGATACCATATGTATCAGCTCCTCCGGGTATTTTTTGGGAGCATCCTGCTTCAAACACCACTAAGGCAAGATTGCCCATGATAGGCCTGTTTGTAATGTGTGGATATTACTTTCACCACCATTTTTAATACCCAAGATGCTGTCACACCTTAATCGGTCAACAGGAGTGTTTGTGGTGTCGCGATGGCACAAGGTAATAATAGAGGGCAGATCTCAAAGCGAGAGCTCTGTAAGCTCCATTCGTTCTGCAGAACCTGCAAAAGAACCTAATAAACATTATTTCTTTCCTTCTACTAAACACCTCGACAGGTCTCCCACCACCTCACATAGAAAATCTGTGGAAATGTGGGGGGGGGGGGGGGGGCGAAGAGGTAAATAACAGATATTAAATCAAAAACTTCTACTATTGAGCTCCTTGAGACCTACCTTTCAAGATACTTATAAATTTTACAGTTTTAACCGACTTGCATTTTATTCATGGTTATTATATAATACGATTCTGTTACATAAATCTGTTGTTGCTGTTCTTGATAATATAGAAACCATTAGTCAACTTTACATAGTTCGCATGTTTTGGTTAAACATATTATCTTGGTCGATTTCTTTAAAAAATGTAAAGAAAGTTAAGTCACATATCGATACCCTAATTTGCAAACCTACTAACTCCTCTTGAGCAAATTTTACAGGAGAGACTTAAAACGTCATAATAAATTTTATTTAACACAATGAAGAAAACCAAAAATCCCGTTGGAAATTATGCTTTTTATTTATCTAAAAACACTTAAAAATCGACTTTTTGTTATAACCAATGAGTTTTATAATGAAAAAAGGAGTTGTTAGATTTTGGTTTAAGCAATATTTGAAACTTAAAGTGGAGTTGTTTGTTTTTATCTTAAACTTTAAGTAGAGTGCAATCGTACAAACATTTAATAGAGGTTATTTTTGAAAAGCAATTAGTATGCTAACTGATCATGAATTTTAAATATGGAAAAAGAATTGGTTTCGAGCAGGATTCGAACCTGCGTCTTCGGCGATCCGTGCCGACGCGTTATCCACTCCGATCCGGGCACGGATCGCCGAAGACGCAGGTTCGAATCCTGCTCGAAACCAATTCTTTTTCCATATTTAAAATTCTTTAATAGAGGTGTAATATTAATGAATTGTTTGCTGATAATGTGTGTGTAATATGACCAGAAATAAATTATTATTATTATTCCCCTGATTTACATTTATAAACTTATTTATATAAATTTTTAAATACATACTAAAAAACCAAAAATATAAAAATAGCGTCCCACCGGCATCGGGTACAGGGACCAATAGGGCTGCAGAGACTGGAACCTCTTGACGATACGTGCCGTGTCTAGGAGTACCGCCTTTTGCATCTGGCCCTTGACCCAACTACCTAACACGAGCCTCTGGAGATGTTGATCGAGGCACTTGGCAATCAGACCATGTGCTGATACGACTATCGAAACAATAACCACTGAATCAACATCCCACATGTCAGTAATCTCGTGAGCCAAATACAAATATTTTATTTGTTTTTCCTTTTTAGATCTCACGAGATTTTCGTCATGTGGGACGGTTATGCCAACGATTATGGCGAGGCGCTCTGATTAATCTATTACCCCTATATCAGGCTTATTGGCTACAATAGTCCTGTCAGTGATAATAGATCGATTCCAATACAATGTGACACGGCCATTGTCTAGAACTGGGTCGGGCACATACCTGTAATACGGTACATCCGAATCAACAAGTTTATATTGTAGTGCAAGTTGCTGTTGGACAATCCTGGTCACTTGGTTGTGTCTATGCAAGGATAACATCGTTTCGGATCCTATCCCTCAAAGACACCCCAAGCATAGCTCGTTCCATTGCTCGTTGGGCAACCAGGGCATGGACTAGCCACACTGTGAGTGTCCACGTCTTGGCGTCGTAGGTACACACTGGTAGAACGCACTGGTTGAAGACTTTCGTCTTCTGGCATTACGGTATTGGAGAGTAGAAAACCCGACGCAGTTTGCTGAACGCTGCCAAGCCCAAGCGAATCCTTCTGGCTATTTCCTTATCCAGGTTACTCGTTTCAAATGTCATTACCTGCCCAAGGTAGGTGTACTCATCAACCTCAAGCCTCGATCCTTCAACGAATGTTGGTCCCGGTACGACATGCTCATTGAACATGAGCTTGGTTTTGTCCAAGTTCATGCAGAGCCCAACATGTCTAGACTTTTCACTTAGACTATGCAGCATCCCGCTCAACTGTCCCAGCGTTTCATCTACTAAAACAATGTCGTCGGCAAACCGAAGGTGTGAGATACATTCACCGATTATATTCACGCCCCATCCATTCCAGCCCAACGACTTGAAGCCTCAACCGCATTAGTGACGAGCTTAGGTGACATAACATCTCCCTGTCTCACACCTCTGCGCAGCGCTATGGGATTGGTTTTCTTATCCTACAACCGGGCGGTAGTTGTAGCAGTATCATATAAACACTTCAACACCTCGATATATCGGCAATCAATACGACACCACTACAGAGCTTCTAGAACTGCCCAGGTTTCGATCGAGTCGAAGGCTTTCTCGTAGTCCACGAAAGCCATAGTCACACAGCGACTGATTGTACTCTTTTGTCTTCTGTACAATCTGCCAAATAGTATAGATGTGGTCCACGGTGCTAAAGCCTTTTCGAAACCCGGCTTGCTCCTTTGACTGGAAATCGTCGAGTTTCCCAGCAAGGCGGTTTGAGACTACTCTCGAGAACAACATGTAGACATGGCTCAGGAGTGAGATGGGTCTGTAGTTCTTCAGTAAGGATTTCTCACCCTTTTTGAAGAACAGCGCCACCGCACTCCCGCTCTACGCTTTGGGTGTCTGACCCTTGTTAGAGGACGGAATTAAATATGCTCGTAAGGTGTCTAAGGATCGGAGTCCCACCCGCTTTCAGGAGCTCAGTCGTAATTCCGACCTCTCCAGGAGATTTATTGGGTTTCAGTTGCTCGAGAGCCGCCGAGGTCCGTGATGCGTAGAGGTCTATATATAGTACTCAATTTCCTCGAGAATCTCAGACCCTGAGGTCACGGTTTTGCCACCCGCTGTTTTATGTTTCGTTAGATGGGGTCTACCGAACTGCTGGGCTAAGACCTTGGTGCCCCTGTTCTATTCAATGGCGTAATGGTATCATAAATACACTAACCTTAATATATCTTCTACGGTTTTTAAGCTTCAAACGGCGATAAAACACACTTTAACCATTTGATGAAAATATTTCGTACACTTCTGTGACGCCATACAAAATTGCCGACTGCGCGGGAGTTATTAGATTATTTTGTCAAAATCGATGCATTTCGTTTAACGCGGAGTTGTTTGATTTTCAAATGGCGTTTTACACCAATGCGGTTGGGAATCATGGAGTTATTAGTATTTCAAAATATAGAGCAAAAAATCTAGTTTCTGCCGGTATCAAAATGTAATTTTCATGAAAAAGTGGAGTTATTAGGTTTGCAAATTAAGGTATCGATATTCATTGATATTGGGATTGATGACTTAGTTCAATATTACCAAGTATTGATACAAAGAGAACATTTTTCAGGTTTCTCGTCATAGTGATTTTATGCTTAGGTCGCCGCAACCACGATCTAACTTTGCTCGATTGTATTAACTCACGTCATAGGTACTACTTTTAGGCCCGAATCAAGAGTCCGAAACTGATCATTTTCATTTCAGACAATCTGGTTGGAAAACTATTGTAAACAAAGATAACACCTACGACTAATCAATTGAATCCTTTATTCTAGATAGAAATTAGGATATCAGAGTATCCGATATGAGACTACACAGTCTAATAGTTTATTTATGACTGTTAGAGGTTCTCCAACTATTCTAGCCCCGGCACTACCCGGTCAACAGCAGCTTCTAAGAATTGGTGGTGGTGGTAAGATCAAAATAATCCTTAACACGAGGTAATTGACGATGGATTTCAAAATTTTTTATCGTCGAGTAATAATGTCAGCTACTGCCACCAATCAAGTATAATAATAATTCGCAATTATTTAATCCTGTCAATAGAAGGAATACTTACTACTCCTTAAATAAGATTCCTTATTTAGTCTGTTTAAGATTACATATGAAGTTGTTCAAGATGGTAAAGATTATAAATCTAGATACCATACATACAACATTGTATAAAGATTGACGAGAATGGTATTTTGACATTTATGTATGTAATATTTATAAGTTGTAATGATCTACTAGTTAATAAATTTATATCTGTACAGTGTATAATATTATTTTCCTAAAAATAAATTAGAATCACATTGGCGTTTCCGTCACTCACCAGGCGAAAACAAACATTTCTCATTATATAAGCTTCGAATTACGGTCAAGTACTTTTAATAGCGGCGTTTTCCCTGAAAGAAAACGCATATTAAAATACTTACCTAATTCGAAGCTTACCTTTTAAATCTGCCTGGTGAATAAAAGCCAATGAGGACAAAGTGGACGCCATGTTCTTTTATAAGTTCACAGGTGGCGCCATCTGCTGGTGAGTCGACGGAAATACGTCATCAAACATGAGTAAGATAAGCCTACGGGTAACGGATATGCCTATCTCATTATATAAGCTTCGAATTAGGTAAGTATTTTAATATGCGTTTTCTTTCAGGAAAAACGCCGCTATTTTATCCGTAGCGGACTTTATTTATTTCACCTACAAAACAAGACCATAGAGAGCCTCATGGAAGAACGTGGATAGTACATTGGATGGTCGTAGTGCTATAATGAGTCTCCAAAAAGTGAATTTAGAGCTGTGAGTGAGCCATTGTCGCAGGGTCAATGAACTTTATTAGAAGATACATAGATGGCAACTATTCCAAGTAGCCAACTCAACAAGATCAGCAAAATAGTATGAAGACATGTATGCAATTGACATGCATCTATTTTCTGTAAGTACTGTCCAATATTCTTTACAATCACTCATATCTAAAATACAAGTCACATTTCTAATACTTACAGTAGGTACCAGTTAATATTGTTTTAGTACATAGGTACTTACCTATGTACACTCAATTCCCAATATACTTACCTACTTAATTGTTTTTTACAGTTTTTATGAACATTTAAAATACCCAGTTTACCCGGGTGCACAGCATATTTTCACCGTTTCACCCACATAGCTCCTGTTCCCAAGGGAATATGGGCCTAAAATATAGCCTATGTTCACCGGAAAGAGTCTAGCTTCCCAACACTGAAAGAATTTATTAATCGGTCCAGAAGTTTTGGAGCCTATTCCGATGCAAACAAACAAACATCCTAATCTTTCCTCATACCTAATAATATTGGTATAGAGACTGCAGGTTTTAAATTATATAAGCATCCCTAATGACTTATATACCTATAAACTCTTAAGAAACTGAAAGAAGTCAGGTGTTAAATGGGAATATTAAAGTATACTTAGGTATAAATAAAAAATCAATCACTTTTTGAACTCTACTGTAGGGTACCATTCCAAGCAAACCCCACCTGTAAGTAGTGTTGATGGGAGTATGAGACTTCATTACTAATTGGTCAATATTCTAACAGATCATTTAAATTCTGAGTTTACAAACTTTCTTCCGGTTCCAAATTTAAAGTAACTAGCAAGTACCTAGTGCACCAGTACACCGACGGACAAGGACTGGGTTGGTTGGAGAGCAGCCCGATGATAGTCACATTCACATCTAACAATGCTCATACAAAACTGGTCAACTCACAGTGCTCCTAATACCCTAAGGCTACGTCCGCACAGGCAGGCGGCTTGCTTGGCGCCTGGAGCCTAGTGGCTTGCATCCTGGCTACTTGCTAGGATACACGGTGGCCGCACTGAAAGGTGGTTTGCGTGGTGGGTCGCTAGGTGCCTTGGTCACTTGCTTGTCGGCACGTTGAAGAGATTTCACTTTCAAAAATAGCTATATACTGCTCTATATTGGGTTCATACGTATGATCACGCCTTTTATCCACGAAGGGGTAGACAGAGGCATTTTAGATGCCCACTTTTCACCTTTGAGATTTTGTCCCACGTAATAGGTGGTGAGCCGTATTGCCATGTTGATATGGACAGGCGCAGGCAAGGACTGCCAGCAGTGCCAGCTGTTAAAAATTTTCAAGCCGCCTAAAAAGGCCCTCAACTTGGCTTAGGTACTGCCTCGACTGCTATTTTGCTGGCAACCGGGACCAAGGACTTTTCGAAGCACGGAAAATAAATGTCACACAGTGGTCACGAGACGGTCACCCATCCATGAACGGCCACAGTAAATGTTGCTTACTACAGTGATCGTTTACACAACACTGAGTCCGCGGAGCCACGAGCGCTTCATATTAGGTTCATGTCATAAATAAGACACGGTCAAGTCATCGGGATTTTTTTGTTCTATATAAGCCATTGCATAATTTTCACTAAAAATTACGAAGATTTGCGTATGGCCAGAGACACATTTGATCTACTTCTCAGTAAAGTTAAAGGAAAATTAACTCATTCGGATACTCATCTATTTATGACTAGCTGTGTCCGCGACTTCGTCCGCGTAGAATGTAATGAAAAAACTTAGTTTATTTAGTTTTTTTCTAAAATAAAAGAATTTTTCTAAAATAAAAGTAGCCTAAGTTACTACTTATTACATAAGCTATCTGCCAGTGAAAGGCCCGTCCAAATCGGTCCAGCCGTTCCAGAGATTAGCCGGAGGCCAGAACAAACAGACAGACAAAAATTTTAAAAGTATATATTTTGGTATGTGTACCGTAATACAATCATATGCATGCAGTAGAAAGCGGTTATTTTAATATTACAAACAGACACTCCAATTGAATTTATTTGTATGTATGGATGTGATTAATATTTCGTATATTTTTTTCTTCAAAATGCCTCGCGCCTGGCGACAAAAAACCAACATGTTTGTTTACTTGTGTTTACTTGGATACACGCTAAGCGACTAACTAGGCGCCAAGCGCGCAGTGCGGCCGGTCGCGAACATTCAAGTATGTCCGTTTTACTAAGCGACTCGCTAGGTGACTCGCTAGGCGCTAGGCACCAAGCAAGCCGCCTGCCTGTGCGGACGTAACCTTATAAATGTGATCCAGATCATCAAGCTTGGTGAAGATGATTAAGTCCTTACCATTTTATTTTAATTGCAGATGTTTGCTGCGAGTACATTCATTACATTATGGTCTCAAAATAGCAGGGAAGATTGTTAATGCATGTTGTGCATGGCATAACTGTGTTATAAAACATCTGTAGTACTTCCTATCTCTCCTTTAGAAGAAGAACGCACAATGGCCATGGAAACGTGAGGTGGGTAAATAAGAGTTGACAAAATTGGTAAAATTATTTATTTAAATCAATGTTTGACACTTAAAATCACAGTCATTTAATATTTCTATCAGATAAATCTCATTTCCTTAACAACATCTTGAAATCACTTTTTAATCATCAATCATAATTCACAAGCTTGCAATAGCTGAAATAGAACTAATTGTATTGTAATCTATTTCAGGAAACTCGAGTTGAAAATTGAAGTGTTAACCCTGATCTTCAAGCAGCGTGGCTATTACAATAGTATTTTTGGCAAGATGAAGATAATGTAAAAACAATAATTGTAAAATATGAATATTAAAAATATTTTTCCATATTTCATCATTTTTAATGTTTCCAAATCCAAAATAAGCTATCAAATAACCCTATTACAGTCTACCACTATGCTCAGACCTAGGCCTTACCCAATTTCATTTTGAGGAGGTATTAATAGAAATATTGTTATTGGACATTCTCACACAACACCGTCTAGCCCAAACTAAGCTATAAACTTGTGCTATGGGATATAGACGCCTGATAGACATACTTATATTTCTATATACATACTTATTATAGATAAATTACACTCAGACACAACAAAGTAATATGATCATCACACAAAGAGATTTGTCCTGGGTGGGAATCGAACCCACAACCTCCAAATCCATAGACAGAGAGTACCTGACTACACATTAGAGTTACAGTTAGTATGTGAGTTACATGTTAGTGGTTAATGTAGTAACCATGAGGCCAGTCCAAACAACAAATTGACATTAGTCTAGCTCTAGTGCATTGGTCATTGGAATCGAAGGCATGGCTTCTCATCATGGCAGGCTTGGATGGCCAAGATCTAGCTGTAGTTGACGGCTTTACCTGTGTCATACTATGAACCCATACATGCCAGTAAATACAAGATTTATTAAAATTATCACTGCTCAGCTTCCTTGAGTACCTATTAACAAAATGATAATAGCATATTTATTTTTACTATCCATCATATTATCTATCACACACGGGCACTAATAAAAGCTCTCTGTATTGAGATTGTTTGGCTATATCACATAGTTGCTGTGGAATACCATAATTTCACAATGATGAAATAACTTTTTAAGTCCGTTGAGTAGTTACGCTAGTGTTAATCAATTTAAAAACCAACTTTCATATATGACAGAGTAGTTGTTTGTAGATAAAAACTTTCACTATTCACAATCTTGAGTTATCTTGAGGTTATTGTTCAATAATTTTTCTGTAAAGATGTATTTGTAGAAGACTTAAATAAACTGCTGTTATATATGTATATGAAAATATACAGTCTCCTGTGTTTATTCTATGAATTTTAGCATCCAAAGCCCTTTCTTCAAAATGAAATTCATTGCTGGACCAGTTTTTTACATTTGAGTTTTGTCTCAAATTTCTATAGGATATAGTTCTTCCAACCGCGTCTCGGCAACCGTGGGGTACCACTCGTTAGATGGACCGCCGACCCTGGTAAAGGTCGTAGGCTGGGACTGAATGCAGAAGGCGCAGGACCATGAATTGTGGCGTAAATTGGCAAAGGCCTACGTCCAGCAGTGGACTGCGATAGGCTGATTTGATTGATAGTTCTTCTGGATAACACTGTCACTCTTTGCTTTGAAGCCGTTTATAAAGTTCACGTTTGTTTATATATATACAATTTTACATCGTAATTCTCTACAAAAGTCTCATAAAAGTAATTTGTAAATAACCTCAAAAACACCTACTAGTACTGACTGACAAGAGTCAAAACAAACAACCAAAATAAAGCCCTTGTCTCTGCTTTTGCGATTCTATTTATATTCTATCGATGTTCTATAGTGGCGATAGACAAGATTTACGCGACTAGCAAATTTAGGACCAATCGCTTTAATATCGTAAAAGAATCGCACTGGACCGGCTTTTTGATGGAAAATAGCAGACTCGGCCCCCTGGTAAAGGTCGCAGGCTGGGACTGGATGCGTAAGGCGCAGGACCGTGGATTGTGGCGCAAATTAGGAGAGGCCTACGTCCAGCAGTGGACTGCGATAGGCTCATTTGATTGATTGATTGAATTAAATTAAAACTATGTACATTCAATAATCAAACAAAATTAGAAATATGTGGACAGAAAATTAGCGTTAAAATAAGAAAACACGAGAAAATCGCAGGCTATCCCTTTTTTAATGTACTTTTCCACACATTGAAATCAGTTTTTGTCGAATATTTTTTTAAATTGAAGTCTAATCAAAATTGTTTCCTATGTTTTGACTACAATTATTACGATAAACACATTGGCATCATTAGTTTTTGTAATAAAAACAGTTAAAAGTTTTTCAAGATTCCTATATCCGCCGATTTGTGTGAATCGATCCACTGTGCGCCGTCGACCAGTGCGGGGAATCCCTTGTTTTATTCCTTCCGGACTGTTGGTTCCACTGCTAAGTTCCTCTAAGGAATCCAACAGTATTTACAAATACCCCTGGACCCATTTAGATAGAGGAACCAACAATATAATTATGTTTTATGCTGGTTTTTTTGGGACGAGTGACCCCACTAACCACATTTGACGTAAACCTCTGTGGTTAACATTTTTTTTCCATATGGCGATACTATTATTATTGGCGCCCACTGACCTGTAATAAGGCGCCACAGAACAGGGCCTCGCGAAATCTGTCTTGCCCACACCAAATTTAGATCTTGCCCCGCCACTGGCTGCCATCCTAGATTTGAGGCAATTAAACATCATGAGAGCATATTTGCATTCATGTATAATATAAAAAGATTAAAAGAAATGAGTGATAGTGAGCTTTTGAAGCAATGCAGCAACTTGCAAATATCTTTGACAGTAGGAGAATCATGTGATATTGATGGACATGAATTGTATGAAGAACTGCATATATGTTCATTCGCATGTATTAAGGAAACGACGACATTGTCTCGGTGCTGAAATACATAATAAAAAACAAAATAACTGAAGTTTAGCCCACTATCGAAATAGTCCTGAGAATTATTGCCACCACACCTGTTACAGTTGCGTCTGCTGAAAGGAGTTTTTCGAGGCTTAAAATTATTAAAACTTCTTGTGTCATCGAATTCCTCAAATAGAGGAATTCGATGACACAAGATCGGCTTTCAGCCCTTGCTATTCTTTCAATCGAAAATGACGTAGCTGATTCGTTAGATTATTGTGATCTAATTAAAGATTTTAGTCTTAAAAAAAGCCGCAAACATCTGTTTTAAAATTTATCGTCTCTGTATTTGTTAATTTTGTAAATCCATTAATATAAAATATTTTAAAACTGTTCTTTATTTTTATAACTTTAGCATTTCTCGTCAAACATGACAAATACCTAAACTAAACAACCAGACCCACTCACTTTTCCCATACTTTTCATGAAGGACAAAGGGCCTCGCAAAGACTTGCCGCCCGGAGCCTCGCAATGGGTAAGGCCGCCGCTGCTTCCACCTATACTTCTTCATTCATAGATATAGGCGTGTTGACGCCTTTACTACAGACCTCTGCTATGCACGCTATGAACTGTTTCAACTAAAACGGTGCTCAAGCTGTTTGCAAGACCTAAAAGTGTATCATTGGAAATCACACAACTGAGACAAGCTTGAGTGATCGCCACCAGTAGGTACTTTGCATAGGTAGGCGTTACGCAAACAAAACAAAATATTCTACCTGATTCTACTATGATTCTACCGAAAACAAATATCGCTAAAATACATGCGATAATGCAAGAAGAAGAAATAGAAATGCAAGTGTAAAGTACGTTTAGCAAATTCTGCGACAGAACCATGAAGAACTTATGGGGGAAGAGGGTTATAATAATAAAAATATATCAATATCATTCTCATACTTTAATATGAATTAAAAAATTAATACAGATAAATCGATAATGGTAATCTATTACAATATAAGCCTATCACTGGACAGACGCCATGACACTATCTTCATTCTTCTTGAGTATGACGAAGCCTTCCATGACGGGTGAAAGCGGGATATATTCGTCTGTAGCCAATTCTGCCCGTTCTCCGAACGATAGTAAGACGGGCGTGGTATGTGTATGGGAACCAGCGATTGTTTTGGGTGTACCTGCTTTACCGATGACGTCAACGGCCTGTAAAATATACATTTTTATGTTAGTATTGTGATAAATGAAGGGGTGTAATAGGGCTCTATCGAGATCAAATCACACCCAAAGATAACAAGAATGTTCAGAGACTGCAATCTTTAAATATACAGTTCAACAGCAAAAGTTGTATGCCTTTGAAATTAAGTCTAATTTTGTATATGTTTACTGTTTTACAAAAAAAAAGGTAACAATGTTTATTATTGTCAAGAAAACAAATTCTTACCTGTCCGACGCGCACGCTGACGTTCAAAGGCTGCAGGTTCTCATCGAGCGTCACCAACCAACGGGGCTGGATCGCTGTAGCCAACACGTAGAGCAGGTAGTGAGCTTTACCCAGGATTACTGGAACAGACGTGAAAATTATATGAATATGCAATTTGGAAAATAATTTTGTTCACTATGTATTGTACGTGTACATGTGAATTAAATTCACACACCAGACCCAGGTATGTCTGCGGCGAAAACTATTAAATAGGATCTGTTTTAATGATATTGGTTCGAGTTTTTATTTTTCAAGAACCTATGGACACAATGCGGCGTGAGTGGGGCACAGTGTGAATGTACCCTTGTGCCTTGCACTACGGACCTATATGTGCTGGTGTATGGTACAGCGGTACTTACTGTTCTTACAGTCGAGGAACGCCGTGAGCACGACCAGTAGGCCGGCGAGCGCGGGTTGGTTCACGAGGCGCCGGTCGGGTGTCATACTTTCTAGCGGTGTCATGACGTTTTACGAAGTTCATTCTTTTGTCAAGAAATGTACTAGATGTGTACTAATTGTACGCTATATATAAAAAAATGTACCTTAAAGAATTAAGAGAAAACAACAATCGAATTGTCACCGCTAAGAAGTATCCTTCCTAGCGGGCGCTATCTATTTCGCAGAGTACTAATGGACCTCTCGGTTTTGCGGTTAGCCAGAAAAAATGTACTAGAAATATACGTTTACCTTATAATATAATATGGGGCATTATGTACTTGCAAGTAGTATAAGTACTTAAATGAAAAAGAAATGTATCTAATTATGTTTATCGGTTTTCTAGTATCCATAGTACGTACAAGCTTAGTGCTTACCTTGGAACTAAATGGCGGTGTGTGAATGTGAGAATTATTATTATTATATTACTTATTAAAATATTGTGTGCGTGTACTAGTGTACACACGTAAGAAGTGAAACTTCTTTTACTTTATTTTATTTTAATTTACTTTAAGTTCAAAAGTTCAACAGTCCAAAAGCCCAAAAGTCCAAAAGTACAAATGTTCGACACACTAACTTTACAAGGTGTCGCGTAGAGGTGAGGCGATAATATTAGATCAGTTCCAAAGATTAGGTATTTTTCGATATTCGATCGCACCTAATCCAAAGGAAGCAATACTTAATCCACCTAATCCGCGCAAACTCAAGTCGACTCTGACACAAAATTATATCTCACACAGCGCAGTACTGTTGCTTACACTCTCTAACACAAGAAAACGTTATCATTCTGTCTTCTTCATTCTTTCGATCCGGTTTAAAAATTACGGAAAACTAAATCCCAAAAAAAAAAACAAAATACAAAAACCCAAAAAAATATATACTAAAATGAATTGAAAATCTTCTAAATAAATACGCCTGCTTATCTAATCTATACTAATATTATAAAGAGGAAAGATTTGATTGTTTGTTTGTTTGCATCGTATAGGCTCCGGAACTACTGGACCGATTTAAAAAAAATCTTTTACTGTTGGAAAGCTACACTCTTTGCGGTGAACATAGGCTATATTTTATACCCGTATTCCCGCGGGAACAGGAATTACGCGGGTGAAACCACGTGACGTTCGCTAGTATTTTATAAGTTTATTTATTTATTTATTTATTTAAGCATAGGTACACTTTATACACTAAACACTACATAAGTTGACAGTCATAAGCCTGTATAAGTATGAAGGAATTATTTCAATTCATCAGATACAATGTGAATATATCTAATACTAGGTACTATCTCCACGCAAGCCATCGATGTCGCGGGTAACAACTGGTACAAATACCAAACACCATGTAAGTACGATACAGTAAAATACTTTATACCTATGATTTATGGGTATATTATATGGAATTAGGTGGATTAGGTGGAACTGATATTTGGATTAGGTATTCCTATGGACTAGGATCAGGTGTACTTGATGTCAAATTTGCCTAGTACAACCCATCTCTAGTGTCGCGATCTGTGGTCGACCGGGGGTTGTCCTAAATGCGAATACTAGAGTAGGGTTGTGAAATAAAACCACTGCGCTGTATTCCGATCGATCGATCGAGGTCTTCCACGCGGACCCGTTGGGGCCCCGGGGTAACCAATGTAGGCGCTTGTGCCTCTGCTGGTAGTAGCAACGCCGCCTGCGACTACAGGCGGGTCTCTGGGTGGGACGCTAGGCGTCCGTGATGGTCCGAGTGGATGGGCGTCGCTGCGGCGCGGCCGAGCCCGCGCACGTAGGGCGGCCGGCCACCGCGACGTCTCCAATCCGGTGAGGCTACGACCCGTCGCACGGCGAGGTCGAGCTCACTGGTGTTGACGCCAGTGAGCGCCCATCAGCCAGCGACGGGGAGCGGTCGTGTCCGGGTTGGGCCGGCCCACAGTCTTAACTACTCGACGTGGAGTAGTAGACGTGGGCAGGCCGGGTGGGCGCATGTTGTGCTCATGCAAGCGAGTTGCAGAGCTCCAACATGCACCTGGTGATCAGCGGGATGGGGTCTCGCTGTTCCTCGAGCGCCATCAGCACCTGTTGCAGGGTGCTGACGACGGCGTACAGGCCGACCTGTGGTGATCCGGTGGGCTGGGACTGGGCCGCGCGCACCGCCTTCCCCCTTGCGGGGGCGGCGGCCACGAGCGGCACAGGCTGTGCGGCGGCGGGGGCAGCCTCCTCAGGCGCCTTGGCGGGCTTGCGCCCGCGGCGTCCGCGGCGCTTCCTCCGTCGTTTCGCACCCGGCTGCTGCTGTGGCTGATTTGCGGCAGCCATGAGCGAGCCGGGGGCGTTGTCCTCCTTCGATGCAGGGGTGGCGTGGGCGCTGGTACGTGCAATGGTACCGGCGCGCTTGTTCCGCGTCTCCTTGCGGAACACGGGGCAGTTGGCGTTATTCGCCGTGTGGTCACCCGCGCAGTTTGCGCAGGTGGGCTTCTCCGCAAGGGGACGCGGGCAGTCCTTGGCGGCGTGTCCCTCACCGCAACGCACACAGGCCTGGGGCCTGTGGCAGTTGTGTGAGGAATGGCGGAACTGCTGGCACCGGTGACATTGCGCCGCGCCCTTGCGTCCACGCCAGGCCTCGATCTTGATACCGGGCATACAGAGGAGCTCCTGCACCTCGTATATGCCCGGGATGGTGGATGACGTCCGCTGCAGCTGCGCGAACATCAGGCATCCTGGTCGTCCGGGGCGTGCGGGGATGTTCCGCACGTGCTCCGGGATGTACCCGAGCTCGCGCAGCTCCTTCTCCACCGCCTCTGGGTCAGTGTTGACCGGTAGTCCTCGTATCGCGATCTTCAGCGTTCTCTCAGCTGGTAGGGAGTAACTGAACCATGAGATTCCGCACTCCCCCTCCAGCTGAGTGAGGAAGCGTTGGATTACCCGATACTCCGAGTCGGTTTTCGGTAAAAACCTAACCCCCCTGCCAAAGGGGCGCACGTTGGGTGCGTGGCCGAGCGCTGCCTTCAATTCCCTGAAGTGCGTCGGCCAGTTAGGCAATACCTCCACGACGAGCGGCGGGTATCGGGCTTTCCGGCTTTGGATGTCCGGGGCAGCTGTTGATGCCGATGGTGTTGGCGGCGTAGTCGCTCCGGTCGCGACCGTCGCCGGCTTCATCTTCTTCGCCTCGTTCGCCGCCGTAGTCTCGGCGAACGTTTTCCGGGGGCGAGGTGTCGGCGAAGTCACACAACTCGTGGGGGATGGCGCGAGTCGCTTAACCGCGTTAAACGCGGCCAGCTCCTCAAACGTCATCCGAAGGTTGCTGGTCTCCATGGGGGAGACAGGTGGCAGCTGTTGCTGGGCGTCAGATGTGGCACGGAGAGGTCTTGAGTCCCGGCTGGTGGAGGGCGCGTCGAGTGACGGGGAGGGTGTGCGTGTCACCGAACTGGCGGCAAACATCTCCTCCCCGGCACCGGACGCTGGCCCCGCGACGATGTTGATTCGCGGCACGGGCACTGGTGTCAAATTGGCGGCTTTCACCGCCGCGTTGAACAGCGCGGGGTTCGCCGACCTCGTGAATACACGAGGCCGGGTGGCGCGTCTCGGCGGCGGGTACAGCCGCTTTCGCTCCATCGTTGACGGTGCGGAGTCACGGCGCAGGTGTACCGTGAGAGTGCGGCCCAAACCAAAACTCCGGCACGCCGATACCTCCCGACCCGGTCCCCGGGGCTTGCCACTGGTGGCAGACCGGGAACCCAAGCCAGGCGGCACGACGTGTTATTCCGGAAGTTTCGGCTGGACGCAAGTGCGGTAAAAGGTAGTCACTGGATGACCGTACTTCAGGGCCCGAGCACCGGTGCAGAGACGTCTGCACGCGGCGGTACACTGGCTACTCTCGTATTCCGATCTTGATCGACAAATATATTTAAATAACTAATATATTCTTAGAAAAGTAAGGTAACGAAACCATACCGTGATTGAGAAAAATGGCACAGCGCCATCTATCGATTAACAACTTAAACTTATAGAATAACAAGATAAAATGTTTGATGTTGTGTTCATATTAAACAACAAATGTTCAAAAGTCCAGAAGTCCAAAAGTCCAGAAGTCCAAAACTCCAAAAGTCCAAAAGTTTAAAAGTCCAAGTCCCAAAGTCCAAAAATATAGAAGTCCAAAAGTACAAATGTACAAATGTTCAAGAGTCCAGACGTCCCAAAGTCAAAAAATCAAAAACTCCAAAACTCCAAAAGTATAAAAGTCCGAAGTCCAAAGTCTTCCAAAAGTCCAAAATTCAAAAGTCTTAAAGTCCAAGTCCCAAAGTCCAAAAATATAAAAGTCTAAAAGTACAAATGTTCAAAAGTCCAGAAGTCCCAAAGTCGAAAAATCCAAAAGTCCAAAACTCAAAAAGTATAAAAGTCCGAAAGTCCAAAAGTCTAAAAGTCCAACACTACAAATTCAAAAGTGCAAGAGTCCTAAAGTCCAAAAATCCAAAAATCCAAAAGTCCAAATCTCCAAAAGTATAAAAGTCCTAAGTCCAAAGTCTTCCAAAAGTCCAAGATTCAAAAGTCTTAAAGTCCAAGTCCAAAAGTCCGAAAGTCTAAAAGTCCAAAATTTCCAAGTCCAAAAGTCTCCCAAAAGTCCAAAAGACCAAAAGTCTTAAAGTCCAAAAGTACAAAAGTCCAAAAGTATAAAAGTCCGAAGTCCAAAGTCTTCCAAAAGTCCAAAATTCAAAAGTCTAAAAGTCCAAAGAAGTCCGAAGAGTTTTGGACTTCTGGACTTTTGGACTTCTGGACTTTTGAACATTTGTACTTTTGGACTTTTAGGCTTTTGGACTGTTGAACTTTTGGACTGTTGAACTTTTGAACTTAAAGTAAAGTAAAATAAAATAAAGTAAAAGAAGTTTCACTTCTTACGTGTGTACACTAGTACACGCACACAATATTTTAATAAGTAATATAATAATAACTAGCTGAGCCCGCAACTTCGTTTACGTCACATAAGGTGTATGAAAGGAGAGGTACTTCTTCATCAGACTCATCAAGCAGCGTGTGAAACTGCCCTGTTGGCTTAATCATAAAAGAGCCTAAAGATTTAGTATATTTCATAACAATTTAGTCCACGCCTTCTGCGCAGGCTGAATTGTTATAAAATAGCCTTAATCATTAAGATCTTTTATGATTAAGCCAACACGCCAGTTTAGATTTACCCACTTTTAGATTCATAAATGTTAAGCGGAGCTAAAATAAAAAAAAACCGCATTGCAATCGGTCAAGCCGTTACTGAGATTAGCGTGCACAACCGTACAGACAAACAGACAAAAATTATACAAAATCATTGTTTTGGGTTCTATTGCGTTCATAAAGCCCCTCTATAATATTTTTTCTTATTTATCTTCCACGTACAGACAGCGACGTGTTACGATTTTATTATATGTATTGATATTGATTGATTTATGATGTATTGATTAAGCCAACACGCCAGTTTAGATTTACACTCTCATTCAAAGAAACCGCTACAATTAAAATTTTAACCATATATGATTCTTAAAAGTGTTATGACTTTTTTATTTACAAACCGATTGACATGAAATAAACGCTAAATGTTAAGTGTAGCAAACCTCAACACAATAAAAAAACCGCGTTGCAATCGGTTAAGCGGTTACTGAGATTAGCGTGCACAACCGTACAGACAAACAGACATACAGACAAACAGACAAAAATTATAAAAATCATTGTTTTGGGTTCTATTGCGTTCATAAAGTCCCCCTATAATATTTTTTCTTATTTATCTTCCATGTACAGACAGTGACCTGTTACGATTTTATTATATGTATTGATAATTCTCACATTCACACACCGCCATCTAGTTCCAAGGTAAGCACTAAGCTTGTACGTACTATGGATACTAGAAAACTGATAAACATAATTAGATACATTTCTTTTTCATTTAAGTACTTATACTACTTGCAAGTACATAATGCCCCATATTATATTATAAGGTAAACGTGCATTTCTAGTACATTTTTTCTGGCTAACCGCAAAACCGAAAGGTCCATTAGTACTCTGCGAAATACACTCGAGAGCAATGAATCCGGGTCACTTAAAGAATGTTAAAAATCTCGGAAACTAAAAATGATAGGTTAATGCAATAAATTGTATTTAATAGACAATGTAATACTCCTTAAATGAAAGTAAAAAAAATATGAGTCACCATACATTTTATTACCACAAAATTACATAAAGAAAAAACTGCTGATCTCTCCTTAAAACAAAAATAGGAAACATGAAATTTTTGAACTTTATTACGATTTTCTTGAATTTTAATACTTCGTATTGCCTCCTCGTGCTTCCATTACTGCGTTTACGCGGTTTGGCATGCTGTACACCAAGTTCCTTATACGATTTTGGGGAATATTCTCCCATTCCTCTGTGAGAGCAATTTTGAGCTCACGAAGCGTGATTGGGGGAGGGTTTCGTTGTTTTACGCATCTGCCTAGCTCGTCCCAAGCATGCTCGATCGGGTTGATATCCGGGCTGCGCGCTGGCCACTCCATACGAGTAATGTTCATCTCTTGAAGGTAGTCATTCACAATCCTACCTGTATGAGGTCGGGCATTGTCATGCATAAATATAGCATCCTCACCTAAATTGACCATAAATGGACCAACGTGATCATTGAGGATTTCTTCCACATATCTTACGCTAGTTAAAGAGCCGTTTTCTATGATCACCAGCTCTGTGCGACTTTCAGAAGAAATTCCGGCCCACACAAGTACAGACCCACCACCGTAGGCTACTTTTTCTTCGATGCATGCTTGCTTGAATCTTTCCCCTGGTCTTCGATACACTCTGTGTCTTCCATCGTGCTTGTAGAGCATAAATTTTGATTCGTCGGAGAACATAACTTTTGACCAATCTTCAATACTCCAATTCACGTGGCTCTGGGCATACCTTAGTCTCGAAATACGATGCCCACGCTCCAGTTTAGGGCCGTTTGCAGGTCTAAGGGGTTTTAAGTTAGATTCAGCAAGCCGACGTCTTACTGTCCATGCACTTGGGTTACTTCCTCCGAGGCGTCGAAACTGATTGGTGAGTTCAGTTCCTGTGAGAAAGCGATTTCGAAGCATGGTGTTCACCAAGTATCGGTCTTCTCGTGCTGTGGTACACCTGGTTCTGCCCGTTCCTGGTCTGCGTAGGTTAGAACCAGTTTCTTCGTAACGTCGGAGAACTCTTTGTACTGTTGACAGCGACACACCGACAGTCCTGGCTGTATCGCGCTGACTCCGGCCGGTTTCCAGCATTGTAAGTATTCTGGTGCATTCTTCAGGCGTAAGCGACATAATTTCAGCTTGATTAATGAATATAGAGCACTATCAACATGGTTTATGTAGGTACCCACATAAATGACAGATTACAAACAAAAGCAACACCAAATGCTGTAATTTCGTAGTTCCATCTTCGAAAGTGGCCCTTTTTCAAATTTGATTTTTTTATGATATAACTTTACAATAACTAAGAAGTTTTAATACCTTCATTTAAGGAGTATTACATTGTCTATTAAATACAATTTATTGCATTAACCTAGCATTTTTAGTTTCCGAGATTTTTAGGATTCTTTAAGTGACCCGGATTCATTGCTCTCGAGTGTAGATAGCGCCCGCTAGGAAGGATACTTCTTAGCGGTGACAATTCGATTGTTGTTTTCTCTTAATTCTTTTAGGTATATTTTTTTATATATAGCGTACAATTAGTACACATCTAGTACATTTCTTGACAAAAGAATGAACTTCGTAAAACGTCATGTCACCGCTAGAAAGTATGACACCCGGTCGGCGTGAGTGGGGCACAGTGTGACTGTACCCTTGTGCCTTGCACTACGGACCTATATGTGTGCCGGTGTATGGTACAGCGGTACTTACTGTTCTTACAGTCGAGGAACGCCGTGAGCACGACCAGCAGGCCGGCGAGCGCGGGTTGGTTCACGAGGCGCCGGTCGGCGTGAGTGGGGCACAGTGTGACTGTACCCTTGGGCCTTGCACTACGGACCTATATGTGTGCTGGTGTATGGTACAGCGGTACTTACTGTTCTTACAGTCGAGGAACGCCGTGAGCACGACCAGCAGGCCGGCGAGCGCGGGTTGGTTCACGAGGCGCCGGTCGGCGTGAGTGGGGCACAGTGTGACTGTACCCTTGTGCCTTGCACTACGGACCTATATGTGTGCTGGTGTATGGTACAGCGGTACTTACTGTTCTTACAGTCGAGGAACGCCGTGAGCACGACCAGCAGGCCGGCGAGCGCGGGTTGGTTCACGAGGCGCCGGTCGGCGTGAGTGGGGCACAGTGTGACTGTACCCTTGCCCGCGTGGCAGAGACCTTGTGCCAGTCGCACCATGAATAGATGCACTGGTGACTTGCCATGGTATAGGGCCAAAGCGCGCAGCATTGTTGCTAACCTGCACAAGTTGCATATACCTATTACCACAGTATAAAGAGTACTAACCAGTATTGTTACTCCCTACAAACGGACGAAGCGCAAACTATACCTACGAGTCTCGTTTTCGGCAGGCCTTTCAGCACGCAAGCAGGCGCCGCAGTCGCGATTGTGCCGAGTAGACGAATGGACGGTGTGTCGTTTTTTAGATAGTAACCGTGCGAGGTTTATTTACTAAAAATATTTAATATGACAACTATGTAGAGTCTATTCTGCTTGTTTTGGTTGCATGAATTCGTCAATAACGCACCCAGAGATAACGTTTTTTAGATTACCTGGAAACTCCGAAAGGTAAGACTATAAATTGATTTTACTGAAGTACTAATTGGTACAAAGTGATTGACACGAGTGAACTAGGTAGTTACATGAAGTAGGTATGTTTGTGTTTAAAACTAGACGCATATTACATGCATAGAGACAAATATGAACTTTCAAAATTTAACACAACTTGACAATGTACGAAAAGTACTAGTGTACTAGAGACTGACTAGTACTTATAAATCGAAAAATAGTTTTAATTTTGTAAATCAAAAATTTAACGCAATGATTATAAAGACTAGAATTCCGTGATTCTATCACTGACGAAACATGTGATGAGCCGATTATTATTGTCTACGCCGCTTACTCGTTTTCAAATTTCTATACCCGTCTCACTCAATCGTTAGTAGATAACGGGCGCTGCGCCGCCGCCCCGCGCCGCCAGCCGTTGTGGGGATATTATATTATTACTCACAAAGTATTTTTTTGTTAAATAAAAAAGGTACATATTTACTCGAAATGAAAGCCGGTTGTCAGTAGAACGAATATCCTTAATACAAATTGAAGACCTTGTGGGCGGATTGAAAAATTTCTACTGCATTACGCTCACTATCTATACGCGTACGTAAAACTATAAGGTAAAATGTGGGCGTATACTATGCCTCTGCCTACACCTTCAGGGATAAAGGCGTGACTATATGAATGTATGTACATATTTACAATCGCAATACTAAATAGAAAATCAAAGTAGGCACATATTATTAAAATGCTGTAGGTGGGCAGCCCTATCGCATGCTTACGTACCGCGCGGCTGTAGGCATTTATTTCTAAAAACCGGCCGAGTCAAACTACAGTATACAGTGCTATTACTGTATTGTTCCTTGAACAAAATTGCTCTGTAAAATTGGTTTACACGTTGAGTAACAAATTTAGGATAAAAAGACGGGTGTTTGTTATTTAGGCACGACTGGAGTTTACTCCTACATAAGTAAACTTTAACATACCTATATATAAAGTCGCGTATTTATTCCTGAAGTGTTAGGCAGAGGCATAGTTTACATCAACATTTCATGTCTACTTTTATTTATACTAGAATATTCTCCATAGAACTAATTGTATTGTATTGTATTTTATTTCTTAACAACTGTACATTGTGTTGATAATAAAAATTGCCCTAAACCACATTTATTAATTACACATTTAAAATACCTCAAACAAAAGAATTATTCTATATAATAAAAAACGTCACATCGTCCGTACTCAAATGATAAAAATTACTACAAAACATGAAGACCACAATAATTATAAAATGTGCAAATAATGCATTTATAAAATTCCTATTTCAATTGTCAAATATAATAGAAATGTCACGTCACATTATCCGTACTCAAACGATAAAATTAATACAACACATGAAGACCACAATAATTATAAAAAGTACAAAATTTGTACTTTTTATTTTATTTTATTTTTGACATTTGAAATAGGAAATTTATAAACACATTATTTAATAATGTGTTTATAAATTTCCTATTTCAAATGTCAAAAATAATTAAAAATGTCACAGTAAATGTCAGATAAATCCACAATTACTTCAGTTTCCAACCAAGAACTCATCACACAATTACTTAGTACATACATACATACATATAATCACGCTTGTCTCCCATCGGGGTAAGCAGAGACTATGGCTTTCCACTTGCTACGATCCTGACATACAACTTTCGCTTCTTCTACTTTCATAACTGTTTTCATACACGCTCGCCGGTTAAGGGTACTCTTGACCTTGCCTTTTTCCATCTAAGCATCCCTTTTTCGATCTTAGTCACTACATCTTCTGTTATACCACATTTTTCCCTTATGCTATTTCTTTTTTTGTCCATTAAAGTCACTCCAGCTATACTTCGCAGACTTCTCATTTCCACTGCATTAATTTTGCTTTCATGCTTCTTCTGCCATACCCAACTTTCACTACCATACATAAGTGTAGGGATGAGCACTCCCCTATGTACAGCCAACCTGGCCTTCTCAGACACATTTTAACTGCTCATAAAGGTGTACATAGCCCCATTCACTTGATTTCCTGCCAAAACTCTTCGCTCAATATCCTGGTCACACTTTCCATCCCTTACAAATTTGGAACCCAAGTATACAAATTCTTTCACCTGTTCCACTCTTTGCCCTTCAATGAAGATTGAGCAATTCGTCATACTTTCTTCTCTTTCAAAAACCATAACTTTCGTCTTGTTTACATTAACTTTCATTCCTCTACTTTTTAGAGCCTCATTCATACTATTAACCATCAGCTGCAATTCCTCCGCTGATGATGCTAATATCACCTGATCATCAGCGTATAGGAGGCATTTGACGGTCAGTTCATTCATTTTTAAACCATACATACTTTCTTGCAGTTCTTTCAGACAACTATCCATGTATAGATTAAACAGCCACAGAGACGCTACACAGCCCTGTCTCACACCCTTTTCAATGTGAAAGAAGTCCGTGCAGGCCCCGTTGATCCTGACACAAGCACTAGAACCCTCATAGAGAGACCTCAGTGCCCGTATCAAGTTGCTGTTCACTCCATACATGGACAATATTGACCACAGTTCATTCCTCACCACTCTGTCATAGGCCTTTTCCAAGTCCACGAAGATGCAATAGACCTTTTGACTTTTAGCCAAAACTTTCTCAGCTACGCATCGTAAGGAAAAGACCTGATCCGTACATCCCCTTCCTTTCATAAATCCTGCTTGCACATCCCACATTTTTCCTTCAGTTTCATTCATCACTCTTTTTATCAACACTTTTGCATACAATTTGCCAACGATGCTGAGCAAGCTTATGCCGCGGTAGTTTTTGCACTCTTGCTGCGACCCTTTTCCTTTGTAAAGCGGCACAATGACAGCTTTACACCATTCTGCTGGTACTCTGCCACTTCGCCAACAAAAGTTAAAAAGGCGGTACAGCTGGCAAGCTACCACGCCACGTCCAGCTTTCAGCATTTCGACAGAAATCCGATCTATTCCAGCAGCCTTTCCTACTTTCATACAATTCAACGCTTTCACTATTTCTCCCATACTTAACTCGCTTTCATCGCCAAATTCATTCAGTTCTAAAACACGCGTATCGCCTTGTATATCTTCTTTTTCGAATAAACTCTCAAAATATTCCTTCCATCTCTTTAGCACACATTCTTCTCCTCTTACAAAACTTCCATCCTGGTTTCTGATGTGATTGAGCGGCGACATTGTTTGCTGACTCCTCACTGTTCTGGACTTCCAAAAAAAATTAATATTCCGTTTTTAATATATCCGTATTTAATATACTTAGTAAGTACAAAGTAATTAGTTTAACCACTAAGTAATTAGTTTAATTACTAAGTAATTAGTTTAACCACTAAGTAATTAGTTTAACTACTAAGTAATTAGTTTAACCACTAAGTAATTAGTTTAATTAATTAGCAGCTACTATATTTCGTTAAAACCAAATAATAAATACACCTTACCTGGCATTATTGGTGCCCGCACCAACAAGTCCCATAGCAAATATAGCATTGTATGCGACATCATTGTCCGAGTCGTGCGAGAACTTGTTCAGTACATCGATAACGGCCAGTTGTGGGTTCGATATCGAACATAGCGCGATGGCTAGAGGCACCGCGCGACGTACTGCCGGCTCGCCGTAACGACCCTGGAATATTGCGTTGAAGTTATTATTACATTGTTATGGTGGATGCTGTTGAAGCATTTTTATGGGAGCTTATTCCAATAATAAAATAAAGTATATGTGTTATTCCGGACTAAAATCTATCCCTGTATCAAACAGCTAGATCCGTTCCGTCCTTAGAGCGTGAAAGATCAACAAGTTTTAAATAGTCCGGAATAAGACATAGGCTACTTTTTATACCGTGAATAAGCTCCCATGGAAGGCGTGGACGGTAGCAATGTTTCCACGCGGGCGAAGCCACGAGCGGCATCTACGTAATTAAAATTTTTACTATGATACTTACACTTTTTTTTATGGGAAAAATCCTACATGGATGCTTTGCCGGACTCCTACCGACTAAAAACCACACGAATCCTACCTAACAGCCCCGGGTAAGCCCTGGGAAGAATACCCTAGGACTCCTAACAGACCTGATTCCGCATTAGGTTCGTTTACAATAAACATTTTAATGGAAATCTAATTTGTGCCAAAGTAATGCGACGGGAATACACGCGACAGGAAACTACGTGATAAGAATAGACGCGACAGGAAACCTCTCTGTTACGCAAACGAAGTTGCGCGGGTCAGCTAGTTAACTAATAAAACCGCTCTTTACCATTGACAAATGCAATATCTACTGCAGTAAGCAACTTACCAGCTGACCAAATATCCTCGTGCACATCTCAGCCCCGGTCTCCTCAGCAAGTGCAATGACAGCCACCCCGAGGGTAGCCACGGCCTGCACCGAAGACAGTTCTTTGTTGGCCTCCTTTTCCTTGTCCTTTTCCTTGCTCTTGCTGTCCTTGGACTTGCCTGATAATACAATATAAAAGTAAATAAAAATTGGTTTTAAAATCTTCTAAGATACTCGCGAAAAAAGGTAAGTGAAAACTTTTTAGGGATTTTTATTATTGTTTTCTTTTTTATTTAATATTTATGCACACAAATTACAGGATAT
This sequence comes from Miltochrista miniata, assembly GCA_933228765.1. Taxonomy (NCBI): domain Eukaryota; kingdom Metazoa; phylum Arthropoda; class Insecta; order Lepidoptera; family Erebidae; genus Miltochrista; species Miltochrista miniata. The sequence goes on along the minus strand of OW121757.1, from coordinate 14,592,169 downwards.
AAGAAAATTACAGCAATAAAGAGATGAGTACAATGGTACTGCTTATTTCTAAAATAGAAATTTCTTCCAGCAGTCCAAAGAGAGGAAAGCTTGAAGAATTACATGAAATATAAGGTAGAAGTGATATAGAAATCGAATGAATAATAATAATTATTATTATTCACTAGCGGAAGTCACGCGGTTTCACGCACAGAGCTCACGTTCTCACGTAATAAGGTAATAAAATATAGCATTATCTTTCCTCTTTATAATATTAGACATTTTTGTATTTATACACTTGAAATCGAGACTTTGTTACACTTGAAACAGAGATAGTAAGTAAAAGAGAACATAAATAGTGGATTTAATGTACCTTTGCTCTTCTCATCCTTGGAGCTACCCGCTGAAGAGCTACTGCTGCCACCCTCTTTGGCGTCTTTCTTATCCTGTTTCTTGAACGCTGTGTCTTCAGTTGAAGATTGCTCGTTCTGAAATAATGTTTAGTTGTAAAGTGGAATGTTCGAGAATGAGTGTCATGTATCAAGTTTATGTCTACCCTTTAAATTGTCATAATAGTGTTTATTCCAGTCTCATGGAAAGCTATTACTATGTAGAAAAAAGGAAATGATTATTTGAAAATAAATTCAGATGTTAATCTTGTTTTACACCAGCTTTGCTAAAGTTATCTAAGTTAACCTCAGCAGTTGGTAGATGGCATCCATGTTTTAATTCTGTTTGCATCCAAAAATCTTGTATTTGTTAACACCATTTTAAAAAGATTTTCAGCTCAAAACAATGAATGCGTTCAATTTATAAAATTTTAATGTGGAAAATTACCGATAATGTTTCCGAATCTGGAACCCAGGTTTATTATTTATAAATCAGCCATTGAGACCGTCTGACCCGGCAATGCCAGTAGGCACAGGTTCGAATCCTGTTCCAAATTAAAGTTCGTGCCCATACAACAGGACAATGACTGCCTCTGTGGCGCAGTCGGTAGCAGTGGCGAATTGTCCATAGAAGCCCATTCCTAGTGGCTTCCCTTTTCAGATCGGGCAGTGACATGTAATATTTACTCATAACTAATAAACACAATTATATATTCTCGAACACTCATTCAAATATAAAAATATTTGCAAATTTACATGGTAAGTCGGCATTTTCGTCTCAACCCCTGCTACAAAAGTCATAGCAATAAATTTTCGAGTCAAAGTTCAAAGACCCTATCTCTGACATCACGCGGTAAGCCCGGCTTCCTGATCATTTTGCGTCTGCTTCGTTAGTACTACGCAAATGTATATTATGCGTCCTATTCTCTCACATTTTTTCAAGATTTGATTCGTGGATTTTCGCCTAAAGTAAGCCATGAGTTCGTGGCTTATACCTGAGACAGTCATATTAATAGAAAAGGACAACGTATTTGACTTGAAAACTCGACCAATTTAAATGCACCTAACGCACGTCGAAACGTTTTGCATCGAAGTGTGTTTTTAATTTGATGTGTTGTTATTACTTCATTTCACATGCGTTTCCCGTGAATAATAATAAAACATAACATAGTTTCAATTGACTTTATAAAGTATTGTGCTGTTTATTAGTTAATTATAAATAATTATCTATATCTATAAATACATCGTGAAAGTGTGTAAAATTGTGTTTTGTGTTCTGTATTTTGTTGTGATTTCTGTACACATGATTATTGTTTTGGAGTCACATAATGCTCACTGATGGACGTAGGCCTTCGGTATTACGGGTTCGATAAAAAATAAAGGTCAGTGTTTTTTTTATATTTATCAAGTAGGTATTTCAGAATACGCTAGTGATATTAGTTCAATGGCTTGGGATACCTAATAATCTTTATTTTGGCTGAATGTTTCATTAATAGTTTATAACATAATAAAGCAGTTTTGTTCCATAGAATCACTTTGTCAGATATTTTTGAAAAAATAGATAAGAAGTATGTTTTTATTTCAATTTTGTATTGTAAAATATCGCGGTTTTTAATACTCTATAGGTACTTGAAATCTTACTAATATTATAAATGTGAAAGTTTGTGAGTGTGAATGTGGATGTTTGTTACTCTTTCAGGCTCGAACGGCTGAACGGATCGGGCTGAAATTTGATACAGATATCCATTATAGTCTGGAATAACACATAGGCTACTGTTTATCCCGGGAGTAACTTCCCATGGGAACTAATTTTACGCGGGTGAAACTGCGGGCATTAGCTATTACATGCATATTATTAAAAACATTAGAAGTACCTATACCTATTTCGCGTCTAAGTCCCAAATTTATGAATTATTTTCAATTAACTTCAATCGAGACAATTTGAAATAGGTAGGTATGAGCTTGCAGAGAGTAGTAGAATAATTACAAAACATGGTTAGTGTTCAAGTCAGGTTTTAGTTCAAAATATGTAACTAGATGGCATCACTTTTTTGTATATAGTATCTAGATCGCGGTATGGTTTCGTTACCTGAGCAGACATATATAGCTGTGAATATTATTTTAATAAAAAAAAATTTAGTACAAGGATATACAGTCTATTATTTACACCTAAGGTCGGGTAAGACCTTTTCAGTTAGTGTAAATTTGAATATCTTTTTAGTCATCAGTAGATAATTTATGATACTTTTTTATAAACCAATTTATCATGCACGTAAGACATTGTTTTGAATTAAATACATGGATCTTACGAGTATAGTACAGGTGGCAAACAAAACACAAAAGGCATTACACCGCCGCGCGCCACCATTTAATAAATACGCAAAATACCTACACTACAGGTGTGACCTATTGGATATTATTTTTTTCACCGGCTTTCCTTTTGAAAAAATTCAGCCTTCGCCGCTGGTCGGTAGAGATACCGCCTGCGGCACTGGAGGTCGTGGGTTCGATTCCCACCGGAGACTAATATTTGTGTGAACCATAAATGTTTGTCTCAAGAGTCTGGGTGTTTTTATGTATAATATGTATGTATTTAAAAGTATATAAGTATTAATATCCGTGATCTGTCTAATACCCATAACACAAGCAGGTTATTCCTAGCTTACTTTGGGATCAGATAGCAATGTGTGAAATGTCCGTGAATATTTATTATATTTATTTATTATTAATCAAAACAAACATAGAAGTATATATCAAAATATAAAGTGTGTCTCTCACATCAGTCTCGTAGTGCTTAGAGCAGATATGCAACATCTGTTGCACGACGAGAACGTCGCCCGTGCCCGCGTACGCACACATCGAGAGCGTCGTCTGGCACAGCGACTGCTGAGGCTCCGGTAGTACTTCTAGAGCGGCCATTGTCGCTTCTGTGCGCTCTTTGCAGCCTGCGATGAAATATGTATGATTATGTTCATGAGTCAATATGTTAAAGTTCGGTTATATAGATTACTAGCTGTTCCCCGCGGCTTCGTCCACGTAGAAGTCGTTATCGCGTAAAATCATTACCCTCTTTTTGCGTAGTCGGTCAAAAAGTAGCCTATGTCCTTCCCAAGTACTTAAACTATCTCTATACGAAATTTCATCAAAATCGCTTCAGCGGTTTAGGCTGAAAGCTTAACAGACAGACAGACAGACTGACAGACATACTTTCGCATTTATAATTTTAGTAGGGATACATTCATGAGTGTATAATCCTACTAATATTATAAATGTGAAAGTTTGTAAAGATGTTTGTTACTCTTTCACACTGAGTTGAACAGATCTGACTGAAATTTGGTACAGGGATAGATTATAGTCTGAAAATATTATAACATAGGCTACTTTCTATCCCAGTAATAAGTAACCGTGGGATGCGGAAACGGGAACAGAGTTCCATGCCGACGAAGCCCTGAGCGCCACCTAGTGATTATTCGGGAACATAGAGAAGGCACTTGTTTATATTAAAGTCCACTATATCAGAGTAAAACCGGGAATCGGGGTCAGCTGCATACATCGCTAAAAAGTTATTAGTATTAATATACTAGTGGGGCCATCTGTACAAGTTGATCACATTTAGTCACATTTAGTTACCAATGTGGTATATTAAATTCAAAAATAGTGTAAAGATAGTTTTAAACAACTTACCTAAGAAGCATAAACCAAGACCTAAATGCAAAAATCTAGCGTAAGTGGACGAGTGCAGATCCTTGTTGTCCTCGATCAGACGTTGAATAATAGCGCATGTGACCTGAGAACAAGTGAAAAGTATAAATAATGTTCAATCAGACTTATTTAAAATTTAAAAAAAGTTGCGTCCTTTGTCCTTAACCTTAGGGGTCGTCTACCCGAGCGAAGAGATTCACGGCAATTTTATTGTTTTGTCACGTATTTCCATACAACCTCCCAACGCGATAATATCGCCGAGTGTTGGTGTTGTCGCGTTTATAGTGAGTGTATAGAAATACGTGACATGACGTTAATAACCTCCCCACTGCAGGAGCCTACAGCGACCCGTCCGCAGGCCACGGCGGCCAGGCCGTAGATCTCGGGCGTGCCCGCCGTGTCGTTCAACACGGGCAGCAGGTGCGACAGTACGTCCTCGCGGTGAGTGCCCGCGTATGTACACAAACACATATAATACTAACATCCCCACTGCAGGAGCCCACAGCGACCAGTCCGCAGGCCACGGCGGCCAGGCCGTAGATCTCGGGCGTGCCCGCCGTGTCGTTCAACACGGGCAGCAGGTGCGACAGTACGTCCTCGCGGTGAGTGCCCGCGTATGTACACAAACACATATAATACTAACATCCCCACTGCAGGAGCCCACAGCGACCAGTCCGCAGGCCACGGCGGCCAGGCCGTATATCTCGGGCGTGCCCGCCGTGTCGTTCAACACGGGCAGCAGGTGCGACAGTACGTCCTCGCGGTGAGTGCCCGCGTATGTACACAAACACATATAATACTAACATCCCCACTGCAGGAGCCCACAGCGACCAGTCCGCAGGCCACGGCGGCCAGGCCGTAGATCTCGGGCGTGCCCGCCGTGTCGTTCAACACGGGCAGCAGGTGCGACAGTACGTCCTCGCGGTGAGTGCCCGCGTATGTACACAAACACATATAATACTAACATCCCCACTGCAGGAGCCCACAGCGACCAGTCCGCAGGCCACGGCGGCCAGGCCGTAGATCTCGGGTGAGGTGTAGTAATATAGTCTATGACAGACTTTAGTATAAATATAGTTACTTTGTATTTTAAGAGAGAGTAATAAATGGTAATCGTTCGAGAACAGTTGTTTCAATAACACAACTCCCCTCATGGCGACCCTGCCAGGGAAAACTACAGAGTGTCAAAGCGCATTTGAAACATTAAAACAGGCTTTGATAACTCCACCAATATTAGAATTTCCAGATTTTTCAGAGGAAAATGAATTTATTATTCAAACAGATGCTTCAGGTACAGCTGTAGGAGCAGTGCTATGCAATAAAAATATGAAGCCAGTAGCATATGCTAGCAGACCCCTCAATAAAGCGGAATTGAACTATCCAACTATTCAGAAGGAGTTAGTTGCTATTGTTTGGGCCGTAAAGTATTTTAGGCCATATGTGTATGGTAAACCATTTACTATTATGACAGATCATAGACCTTTAATTTATTTATTTTCGATGAAAGATCCTTCTAGTAGACTTTTCAAATTTAGATTAGCATTAGAAGAATATAATTTTAAAATTTTATACGTGAAAGGAAAAGACAACAGTGTTGCAGACGCATTATCAAGAATAAGTATAACATCAGATTATTTAAAACAGATGAATGATGAAATTATGTTAGTAACAACTAGAGGACAAAAGAGGCGTTTAGATTTAGAAGAACAAATAAATGCCCCTGGTATTAGTAATCCCGACGACGTGAGGCCTGATCAACCACAAGTAGTCGAGATACTAAAACAGCCAAGTAATTCAGTAGAAATGACTTTTATAGGAGAGGACGAAATACATGCATTAAAAATACAAAATAATGTAATTAATGAAGAAGAATGTTTTATTTACAGTAGTGGTAGAAAAACGTTATTTATAAATCTCAGTTTTAAAGCACAATTTACGCGAGCCGAATTTGTGTCAAAACTAAGAGACTTTTGTAACAAAGTAAATATAAGTGAACTATGCATAGTAAAAAATAATAATGAATATGAAACTTTTATTAAAGAGTTTTTAAAAGAGATAAAAGATAGAAAGGATTGGACCGGTCCACGAGTTTATGTGTTAAGAGGAGTTAAGCGAATTGACGATAAAGAAGAAAGAAATTATATTTTACACGATTTTCATCTACTACCCACAGCAGGTCATGCAGGTGTACGTAGAATGACAAATAATATTAAGAGACAATTTTACTGGCCAGGCTTAGACTACGATGTGAAAGAATTCGTTAAAAAATGTACTTTGTGTCAAAAAATGAAGCATTGTAGGTATATCAAGGCGCCCATGGAAATAACTACAACGGCTTCACATGCTTTCGATAAGATCTATCTCGATATTGTAGGACCTTTAGAAGCAGACTGCGAAGGAAATATTTACATATTAACGCTTCAATGCGAACTTACTAAATTTGTAGAGGCATATCCTCTAAAAAACAAAGATACGGTAAGTGTAGCTAAAGCATTTGTAAATAACTTTATATTGAGATTTGGAATACCAAATACGTTGGCAACTGATCGTGGAACAGAATTTGTTTCTTCGGTTATGGAGCAGGTATGTAAACTTTTCAATATTAATAAACTTACATCTACAGCATATCACCACCAGTCAATAGGTGCGCTTGAGAATGCCCATAAACATTTAGGTTCATTCCTAAGACTACAATGTAATGGTCAAAAAGAGACATGGAGTCAGTGGCTACCATTTTGGTGCTACAGTTTTAATAATACTGTTCATTCAGAAACCAAATACACACCATTCGAATTAGTTTTTGGTAGAGCTAGTATTTTACCTTGTAGAGTAAGTCAGTATGTAGAACCTTTGTATAACCCAGACAGTTATCCTTTAGATCTTAAGTATAGGCTACAAGTAGCACATCAAGATGCTCGTAATAATCTAGTATTAAGTAAACAAAACCGTAAAGCTAATTATGATAAAACCACTAATAATATTACTTATGTTAACGGACAGTTAGTATTAGTTAAAAATGAGGTAGCTAATAAGTTAGATGTACAATGGCATGGACCATTTGTAGTTTTAGATGATTTAGGAGTTAATGTCAGAATATTGAAAAATAATAAACATTATGTCTTGCATAAAAATAGAACAAAACCGTTTGTATCATAAATGTAGATTAATGTCTTTAAATAACAAAGTTTTAAATTGCCTTTAAATATTTTAGTAAATACAAAAAAAAAAATATGTTTACATTTTTTTTTCTTTTTCTCACCCCCGAGGTGAGGTGTAGTAATATAGTCTATGACAGACTTTAGTATAAATATAGTTACTTTGTATTTTAAGAGAGAGTAATAAATGGTAATCGTTCGAGAACAGTTGTTTCAATAACACAACTCCCCTCACGGGCGTGCCCGCCGTGTCGTTCAACACGGGCAGCAGGTGCGACAGTACGTCCTCGCGGTGAGTGCCCGCGTATGTACACAAACACATATAATACTAACATCCCCACTGCAGGAGCCCACAGCGACCAGTCCGCAGGCCACGGCGGCCAGGCCGTAGATCTCGGGCGTGCCCGCCGTGTCGTTCAACACGGGCAGCAGGTGCGACAGTACGTCCTCGCGGTGAGTGCCCGCGTATGTACACAAACACATATAATACTAACATCCCCACTGCAGGAGCCCACAGCGACCAGTCCGCAGGCCACGGCGGCCAGGCCGTAGATCTCGGGCGTGCCCGCCGTGTCGTTCAACACGGGCAGCAGGTGCGACAGTACGTCCTCGCGGTGAGTGCCCGCGTATGTACACAAACACATATAATACTAACATCCCCACTGCAGGAGCCCACAGCGACCAGTCCGCAGGCCACGGCGGCCAGGCCGTAGATCTCGGGCGTGCCCGCCGTGTCGTTCAACACGGGCAGCAGGTGCGACAGTACGTCCTCGCGGTGAGTGCCCGCGTATGTACACAAACACATATAATACTAACATCCCCACTGCAGGAGCCCACAGCGACCAGTCCGCAGGCCACGGCGGCCAGGCCGTAGATCTCGGGCGTGCCCGCCGTGTCGTTCAACACGGGCAGCAGGTGCGACAGTACGTCCTCGCGGTGAGTGCCCGCGTATGTACACAAACACATATAATACTAACATCCCCACTGCAGGAGCCCACAGCGACCAGTCCGCAGGCCACGGCGGCCAGGCCGTAGATCTCGGGCGTGCCCGCCGTGTCGTTCAACACGGGCAGCAGGTGCGACAGTACGTCCTCGCGGTGAGTGCCCGCGTATGTACACAAACACATATAATACTAACATCCCCACTGCAGGAGCCCACAGCGACCAGTCCGCAGGCCACGGCGGCCAGGCCGTAGATCTCGGGCGTGCCCGCCGTGTCGTTCAACACGGGCAGCAGGTGCGACAGTACGTCCTCGCGGTGAGTGCCCGCGTATGTACACAAACACATATAATACTAACATCCCCACTGCAGGAGCCCACAGCGACCAGTCCGCAGGCCACGGCGGCCAGGCCGTAGATCTCGGGCGTGCCCGCCGTGTCGTTCAACACGGGCAGCAGGTGCGACAGTACGTCCTCGCGGTTAGTGCCCGCGTACGCCACGCCCAAACCTGAGGACAAGTGTTTATATTTACTTATTTATATTCTAATATAATGTGTGGACCATATAATATAAAATCTATTTAACAGTTTCTGCATTTATATGCGAGATTTATGTATAAACCAACAAAAATCGAATGAACAAATTTTTCGCTTTGGTGTCTTTTTTTTGTAAAACATAGGACAACTACTATTTTGAAAGCTATGTTCTAGATTAAGAAAACGGATGAAAGCAATTTTTATCTACAGTCTTATTTTATGCTTAATAATGACATTGATTACACTAAAAATCTTCCACAAACTTACCTAAAATGCTGCCAATTCTAAAATTGGAATTCGAGTGCATCACATAGTCTGAAAGCAGGGCCAATGCAGGATCACATTCATTCCTCACTCCACAGTTGACAAGCCCCAGTGCGAGTAGAGCACCTGCTTTGATATGTTCATCGGACGTGTAGAGATACTTGTCGATAGGAGTGAGGCCACTGTCTACGTCCCACAGGTGAATCATACCTAGCGATGCAGCTGCTGATAACATACCTGGGAACAGAAATATTGTAATGAGTGTATGAGATTCATATTATTAACAGGTTCTTATGAGATTATCGCGTTCATAGAAACATACAAGTCTTCATAAATATTAGTAGTATGTATAGATAATACAGGGTAAGCTTGAAACCCCAAAATTCTTTTAGAGTTCAATATGCAAATATTTTTAACTAGCCGACGATTCTAATTCGAGACCCCAAGTCCTCTGAAAAGGCTGCTGTGCGAAAAATTACTCTGAACATTTACAACGTCAAATTACATGTCAGTTGATAAATTAGAAATTTGACTTTAAATTACTCACCATGATCTTTATTCTTATACATCCATTTATTGCCATCGTCGGTGGTAACAAGTTTATCCCGGCCAAAGCCACAGTTAACGAAAGCGTTCACAAAAGTAGCTGATAGATTTTGTCTTGCAGAATCTACTGGATGTTCTGTCAATAGAGATGGCCGTAGGGCTGAGCCAGCAGATTCCAACCATGTCTTGTAAACTTCTTCTGGTGTTTTGGGCTCCATAATGTCGAGCTGTTGAGGAATTGATGATTAAATGCCTGTTTAAAAACGATGAAGTGTTTTACTTGATTATTTTCTACTAATACTTGGATTTCATAGCTGGAAAGACTGAAGTAGAGAGCTGAAAATATCGACGCCAGACACTTTTTAAAAAGAGAAGTTCTAACTTTTGTACCTCAAAAAAAACGGCAAAAGGAATAAAAGAGAGGATAATTCCTGCACATATTGTTCACAATCGAAAATCAGAGGATTGTTGTTTTTTAATAGGCATGGAAGCTTTTATTTACATTATAATCCAAGTACCATTGGTCTGATCACTGATCATCACCAGCTCCACCAAATCATGACATGAGTTTGGTATGGGCTCTCAAAATCACAGACAGAAAAGATTAAACTACTCCAAAGTAGCTGATTTTTTAATATTTCCTACTACTTAAAATAAATTCCTGTTCCTCAATAGGTACTTTGGCCCGTTTTGTAAACTATAATACTGTTCAACAAATACTTACTTCTCTGGCCAAACTATGGAAGTGATCATTGATATGCGCATTAAGAAGAATTGTACGTAAGTCTTCATCTTCAGGCTCTAAGGGTACGTATTGTCGAGCGAGCATGTAACACAGCTGTTTCTTGATTAAACTGCAAGCAAATTGATATACATTTTTACATTAGTTTCTACTCTCGAGTGAGCATTTACCCTAGGCGCACACTGGGCAACCGCCGAGGCGACATGTCGCTCAGTGCGCGCCTGAATCAGGCTACTTGTCGCCGCGACTGTCGCTGGCGTCGGCCACAAGTCGCGGCGACACACGTCGTGCAATAAAACTGTCGCTCGGAGGCTGTCGCCACGACTACAGCGCGACAGCGGCAACTACACTAGCTTACATCCCAGTGTGCGGAGCTTAGAACAAAATGTATGTAATTTATAGCCTATGTTCACCGGGAAGAGCGTAGCTTCCCATCAGTGACAGAATTTTTCAAATCGGTCCAGTAGTTTCGGATTATTTGATGCAAACAAACCATCAAATACTCTTTATAATATTAGTACAGAAGTATAGATAATGTACCTACTTTATTTATATCTGTATTATCTATCTATGGATGACTGGTTTACAGCATGAAGTAAAAAATAAATGAAGGCACAGTTTGGGCCAATGTGTAAGTATACACGGTGTTTCTTTTAGGGTGTCAAGCCGCCACTAGCTGGTAGCAGGGTTCCATACCTATCGATTTAACCCCCATGTATGTTCTACGATTTTTTGTAGTTTTCGAGATATAATGTTCTGCATAATTCCCTATTTTTTATTATCGATTAAAATTTTTACATCTTGTATCAAAGTTAGGAAGGAGATTATTTTGTCCATAATACTGCAATCAATAGGCATTATAATAATAAAAAAATATCCAAGAAAAGTCGAACCAAAAAGAAGTTGTAATTATTTAAAGCCACGTGGAAAAATAACGAAAAAAATTATATCTCGAAAACTACAAAAAATCGTAGAACATACATGGGGGTTAAATCGATAGGTATGGAACCCTGCTACCAGCTAGTGGCGGCTTGACACCCTAAAAGAAACACCCAGTATAAGCAAACAGTATACAAATGACATTGCACAATTTTATGAAATCCCTACTAATATTTTAAACGCGAAAGTAACTCTGCCTGTCTGTTACGTTTTCACCCCTAAACCACTGAACCGATTTGGATGAAATTTGGTTTATAGATAGTTTGAATGCAAGGAAAGGACATAGGCTACTTTTTAACTGACTGCCCAAAAGGAGGGTAATGATTTTAGGCGATAATGACTTCTAGAAAAAATGCAAACAATAAGAAACTTAAAAAAAAACCGGCCAAGTGCGAGTTGGACTCGCCCATGAAGGGTTCCGTAGCAGCAAGTAACACAATATAAAAGTTCTTGTAGTTCGTTGTAACTTTGATTGATGTTATAACACGTTCGCAGTGGTGGTGATTTTTCTAGGCGAAAATTGCGGCTTATGACGGACTAGCTGATGCCCGCAGCTTCGCCCGCGTAAAATTTGTTCCCGTTTCTGCTTCCCGTATTTTATCCCCTTGGGGGTAGAATTTATCAAAATCCTTTCTTAGCGGATGCCTACGTCATAACATCTACCTGCGTGCCAAATTTCAGCCCGATCTGTCCAGTGGTTTGGGCTGTGCGTTGATAGATCACTATGTCAGTCAGTCAGTCACCTTTGAGTTATATATATTTAGATTACATAAAAACTACCAACCAGATCTCGTTCATCAAACCAATTTTCGTTGGTAGTTTTTATGGCAATGTAGTACATATATATTTTTATGTATGTACATCATATTATATTTTTTTTAGATTTATCATTCACTTAGTTTAGAAGTTAGATGGGAGGGACACACATTTTTACACTTTGGAAGTATCTCTTGCGCAAACTATTTACTTTAAAAAAAAGATGTTAGAAACCTCAATAACATTTTTAAAGACCTATCTATAGATACCCCACACGTATGAGTTTGATGAAAAAAAAATGTTTGAGTTTCAGTTCTGCATATGCTTTTTTTTCTAGTTTTATATAAAAATCTTAATGCGGTTTACAGAATACATCTACTTACCTAGTTTTAATAGCATAGGCCTTATAGTTTCGGAGAAAAGTGCCTGTGACATACGGACGGACTGTCTGTCCGTCCGTATGTCACAGGCACTTTTCTCACAGACAGATGACGAATCCATAAGGGTTCCGTTTTTGCCATTTGGCTACGGAGCCCTAAAAACCAGACAAGTGCGTGTCGGGCCACGCGCAATGTAAGATTACGTAATTATTACCGTATTAAGAAAACTGTTTAGTTTGAAAAGTATGTTTTCTTAGTTGGTCAACTATTTTTCATAGTCTTGAACAGTCTACTTAACTGAGATAAATATTTATGAAAAATAGACTACCTACCAAAAAAGAAAATATACTGCATTTGATTTCGTCCCTGTTCTGTTTATATTTATACTTTCTTTCATAAACCCTACTAATATTATACACACCAGTCCATCTGGTGGGCCGTATGCTTGTCTGCCACCTTAGTGGTATAAAATAAATGTGAAGTATGTGAAGATGTTTGGATGATTGAGAACACTCTAACGGCTGAACGGATTGGGCTGAAATTTAGTTCACAGATAGCTTAGAGTCTGGAATAACACAAGGGCTATTTTTCATTCCGGGAAAATGTAGTAAATTTTTCAATTATTATTGTCAAATGATTGTGAAATTGAATTGTCAAATGTTACCTATTAAAATGAGTCCACTTTAACTAGTAAATGTCTAATATTAATATATTATAATATGCTTACGGATCAGTGCAGGTATTCAAGACAGCTTCACATTTTCCTTTGTCATGAAGTTGCATGGCCACCAATAAGGCCCGAGGGTATTCTCCAAACCGAATATATGTTTTTAACACTCCTTGGAGAATCTGAGTACTCTCTGGCTCTACAACATAGCTGGCGCAGCTGTGGAATTATTTTATTATTAGTATTAAAAAATCTTAACTCAACTCATCCATTCTTAATCTTAACTGCATCAGCACACAATTCCTTTTTGCAAAATGCAATTTGATGTATCAATTTATTCAAAAACAATAGTCTATAATTATATTATTAAAAACTTATAATATGCTTACCCAATCAAATACAGACAGACCCTTGGATAATTACTTTGGTCCATGTGCTGATTGATGAGATCAAGGCGGTCTATCTCCATTAATAAGTCACAAGCTTGGATCTCTGCCGAATGCTTCATGTCGAATGAGACCACATCTCGGACCAATGGCAGGAGAGAATCCATGATCTCTACATTCCATTCTTCGGCTATCTCTCCCTCCAGTTGTCTAGTTACAGATATAAAATTATAGTACAGTCACAGTGAAACTTGGTTATGTGGGACCTGGATAAGTGAGACACTTTCATAACTGGAACTCATGCGAAGGTCCCAACACATTGGCATTGAATTACCCCTGTTATCGGGACAAAGCAAACCTCTATATCTGAGATTCATTCTTTGATTTATCATCATTCATAGTAACCTCTATAACTGAGGCAGTGAGTGAATTTTATAAGCATACAGCTCTGTTACTGTGATAACATCTTTTTTTTTATTAAAACTCATTTATTATGTTATAAAATGTTATTTTATTTAATGATAACACCTCTATAACTGAAATCAACTGTATTCTGACCTCTATTAATGGGACACTCTGTAAATGAGACAGATATTTTATTTATACCTGGTATGAGACACAGGGTAAGTGGAATACCTCTAAGTATATATGTGAAACAACATTGCAGGACTGGAGTGAACAACTTTCGAAAGCGGTGGCTGAGCGTCGGTTGGCACTTACTCAATTGCGAAGAAATCCAACACCAGATAATTATAATAAATACAAACCAAAAATTAAACATGCCCAAAAACTTATTAAGAATGCACAATATGAGGCATGGTCAGAGTTCTGCTCTAGTATCGACAGTGCAACAACTTCTTCATCCATGTGGAGGAAAATGAAGTGGATCAAAGGAATCAGAACATCTCACACGGTGGATCCAAATAGTGCTAGAAACCTGTTATATTCCCTGACGCCAGATAGTGTCGGTGATGTACCACCTATATTTGATGAAACAAATAATAATTACCTTTTGAGTAAAAAAATAACTATGTGTGAGCTAGATAATATCCTTAAGTATAGGGATACATCACCGGGCACTGATAATATTTCATACTCTATGATATGTAATCTGTCAAAATCTGGGAAAGAATCTCTTCTGTTTGTATATAATTTGGTATTACACAGTGGGCAAGTGCCCGATCAATGGCGAAACATTAAGGTTGTACCAATTCCCAAACCGGGAAGAGATCCTAGCCTAGTGACTTCTATGCGACCTATTTCACTGATGTCATGTCCCTGTAAAATATTTCACAATATAATCTGTAGGCGCCTGGAGTGGTATGTAGAAAGTAACAAATTATTTGATGCATCCACTATCGGGTTTAGGAAGGCTCACTCAACCTTAGATAATTTGACACAACTTGTAACCACTATACCAGGGGTTCGTAAAAATATCATAAACGGCCTCTCCCAACTAACGCCACACGGTCGCCAAGAGAGATATCCCGCCGTCTGGTTCGGGGGCGCCGTATGGCAGCCTTCGTGCGCGCCCCCGACTAACGCTAGTCGGGGGCGCGCACGAAGGCGGAGCGGGCGTAGGTCGAGGGATCCCGTTCATCGATAATCATTTGGCGGAAGGCACCTCTCCGTGCTCCGGAGGTGCCTTCAGTGCCTCTGCTTCCAGAAAAGCGCTCAAGAGCGGAGCGATGCGGGCTTGGGGTTTTGTCAGCTCCTTAGAGAGCTCAGAGGGGGCCGCCCATCTTGCTCCCCCGAGGAGAGTCCCGGACGTGCGGGGCGACCCCGGCCGGGCCGGCGACGTGAATATTCTTCGGATATCCTTCGGCCCGGCTATAGGGTGAGAAGGAACACAGCGGAATTTAGTGGGTAGGACGGTCCCTTTCCGGGACTGTGACGAGATCTGTGGCGAATGCATCGGGAGAACACGGCCGAGTGCCAGCACTGCGTATGGGCTATTTCCTAGTAGCAGGTCTAGATGTGGACCATATCTCGCTGGAGACCACGGTGCGAGCCATGATCTCCAGTGAGAGGTAGTGAGACGCCGCCGCATATTTCTGCGAGCACTAATGCTCATGCTCGTGAAAAACACGGCGCGGAGGGAGCGGGAGATTACTCTCCAACCCGAGTTTCGCAATCTACAGCGAGGGCGCCATACATTTGTCATTGGCCAAGATTATCGGCTTCCATGCCGCGGGCATAAGGACGGGGCGGGGCTGCTCACCGTCCTTAGAGAAGCAGGGCCAGGACGACAGCTTGACGTGAAAGTTTCTAGCACGCCACACGACCAAAGAAGCGAAGTAACACGCGAAAACCCCAAAGTGGGCACCGGTGGTTTTAGTCGGTAGGAGTTCGGCATAGCATCCATGAGGGATTTCCGGTTTGGGCCATATGATGAGTTTGCCGAGACATGTCACAGGATAGTGACGTGAGCGGAGGATACCATTGAATAGCTGCGTCAATGAGGCAATTGCCAGCGGAGAAACGACGAGGGGGGGGGGGGGGGTAGATTTCACGTGGCATGTGAGGGCGCCGTGAATGTTTTCAAACCTTATAGGGGCGCCGTGACCTGAAAAAGGTTGGGAAGGCCTGCACTATACAGATTGGATTTGCTAAGAACAAACCTACTGTGGCCTGTTTCATTGACATTGACAATGCATATAATAATGTGAACGTTAATGCGTTGGTCGCAATACTTGGAGATATTGGGATAAGTAGCAATATTAACAAATATTTGTGGAACTTTTTGTCGGACAGAAGATGTCTGATTCAGTTGGGAGATGGTAATAATTTTTTAGTAAGATCCACTAATAGAGGCTTAGCTCAGGGGGACCCGTTATCTCCTCTTCTCTTCAACATAGTGACCATGAACATATGTAGGAAGATCAAACGCATTAATATTTCACAGTATGCAGATGATTTTGTTATCTATAAGAATGTGGAAAATGAGAATTGCAATCAGATGTCAGGGTGCCTCAATGAGTCTATACGAAAGTTAATATGTATGTTGGGTGAGATTGGTTTGACCATATCATTGTCCAAAACGAACCTGTGTGTATTTAGTAGAAAAAGGAAACAATACGACATATCTGTAAATATTAATGATGAGCCTATCAATATAGTTAATAAAGTTAAATATCTGGGAATTTGGTTAGATAAAAAATTGCTTTGGGGAACCCACATCAATGAAACATGTGAAAAAAATATATAAAATGTTGAATATTTTAAAGACGTTAGCTGGTAGTACATGGGGTGTTCATCCAACCCATCTGCGAAGACTGTATATTTCAATGATACGCAGCAGATTGGATTACGGAAGCTTTTTGTATGGTGGCTGCGCTAAGGTACATCTAGAGAAACTTAATATTATACAGAATAAAAGTCTTAGAATATGTGGTAATTTTATACGTAGCACACCTATTCATGTAATGCAAAATGAAATGTGTATAGAGCCACTGCATATTAGGAGATTTTGGCTGGGATGTAGATATTGGTTAAGGGTAGCCACTTTTTCCAGTGCTACACTAGAATTATTTAAAGAACTAGGTAATTCAAGAAACTATTGGAAGTGTTTACCTATATTAATATAAGTACATGAAATGTTAAAACATAAACTCATTCACAAAAGCCCAGTGAATGAGATGTTTGCTTTGGATACTTGGGTCACGGATATTGATACCAAATCCTGTATACATGATAGTCTTAAGAATGTGCATTGTCCTAGAAACCGTTTCCGTGTCGAAGATTTGCATGAGTTGGTGCTCTCTGAGGTTCGACACAGATATAATATGTTTTATAAATTATACACCGACGGCTCCAAGGCCTCTTGGGGTGTCGGCGCTGCGTTCTATGACCCACAGATTGAGGTTCACATGCAGTTTAAGCTATGCAGTGATGCCTCTGTGATGCGCGCCGAATTAACAGCGATTACTGAGGCATTGTCCTACGCTGCTAGTGTAGAAGAGCAGAGAATCGTAATAATGTCAGACTCAAAAAGTGCCCTACAACATTTGGCTCCATGCACCTCGGGTATACGAGGTATACCGATAGCCTATGAGGCCTTGCGTGCTATCAAAACATTACAGGATAGGAATGTTTGTGTCGAGCTTCAGTGGATACCCTCACATGTTGGGTTGCGTGAGAATGAGTTTGTGGATCAGTTGGCTAAGAATGCTGAGGATGGTGTGGAAGCTGTGACATGTGCATATGGCAGTGAGGTTGTTCCCTGGGTGAAAGGGGTGTGTAGGGAAAGATGGATGCAACATTACGTAGAGACCTGTAAAACCAAAGGAATTTGGTATTACACTATCCAAAATATTATAAAACCCGTGCCATGGTTTGAACATGCTGGCCTGTTGAGGGAGACTGTGGTCTTGATGCTTAGGATGCGAGCTGGACATTTTCCATTAAATAAGTATTACCATATGATAGGAAAAACTCAAAGTCCTATGTGCAGTGTTTGTAATAAACCTGAAGATTTTATACATATGGTGATGGAATGTGACCGGTATCGTGTTCTGAGAGAAAGACTGCTATTGAGTATACAGCTTAGTAATAGGGGGTTAAACATAGTTCTAAGTGGACCACAGTCTGAGGATTGCAAGGCACTATGTGTGTTTGTCAAGGCTTGTATGAAGGAGAGGAGAGAGAGGATGGAAGAGGCTGAGTGAGTGGTGTGTATGGTAGTGAATGAGTAGTGTAATAATATGTGAGTGAAAACATGAGGCTGGCATGGTCATATAAAGTGACCGAAGCCTCTACAAAAATTAGATTAAAAAAACAAAAAAAAAAAAAAAAAAACATTGCAGGTCCCTTGATGTTTCACTTAACCAGGACACTGTTTCACAAAACATAAAATATTAATAAATTTTTAGTTAGCATATTAAAGAACTTGGTAGCTTCACAGGTTTTGGCTAAGTGCCAAAAGATCCTCAAATTACTATAAATCTCAAAGAATGTACAATATTGAATGTCATTCATTACTTTCAAATGTCTATTTAGATACAATTTAAATTATAATATACACACCTGACATATTCATGACCCCAGTCTCCTACATTTGACATAGTTCCAAGCAGACAGTATTTCAAGCATTCTCTTTTCTCTGTAGCCTCCTAAATGAGACAATAATGCACATTAGATAGATTTTCATCAAAATTTAAGCAAAAATTCAACAACAATAAAACTACTTTACTTACAACTGAGCCGCTAACTCCCATAGCCAGTACCGATACGACATCGGCGCAAAACTTCTTTGTTTCAGGATTTTCAATCTTTTCATACACTTGCTTCAGTGCTGGATAGTGTTCTCTCAGGAATTTCAATGGTTTTGGCACTGATGTCATTGATGTGGTAGATGTTCTTATAAGTTTACTCAGCATTTGTAAAGCTGGCAGATATAAATCTACATCGCTGCCCTGTTCACAAACACCGAAATAGGTTAGCCTTAATTTTTTGAGATCATTGAAATTGCATTATATGAAAAATACGTACCAGGAGTTTGTCTACCAACATATTAAGTTCCTCCTGCAAGCGCTTATCTTCTTCAGACTATAAAATAGAAAAACAAAATTGTTTGTAAGTACCAGCTATGATGGAGCGATTCTATGACAGAAAATAGGAAATATAAATACCAAATCATCATTAGGGGCTGCTGCTGGTTCCACTTTTTCTTTTTTGGGCTCTTCGGCCTTAGTTTTTGCCGTCATTTTACAGTATTTTAAACTTATTACTTTAAATTAAACAATAAAACACAACAGCATCCAATGAATGATTTTACAAATTTTGACAAGTCATCGAATTGGAGTTGCTAGTGTCAGAATGACAAAATCTACCATAAAATGTTGCTGCAAATGAAAAATAAAATGTGTGCAGTAATAATACTCAAAATAACATTTAAATTCCGAACGCTTAGGCTGTTTAGCTAATTATCTTCTCTTCTCTACGTGACGGTACATTCAAGATAAATTTGAAAAAAAATGTAATCGACAAAGGTAGGTATTTTTTCAACTTAAATATCGCTGTATGTTTCATCAAAATCGGTTCATCGGAAATGATAATACAGCTTGACCTATGTTTTACTGGAAGCCCTATGCATTGGACTGGTCAAAGTTGTTTGGTTTTTGTTAAATATTACCTCGTGAACGAAGTTGCGGGCAAAAGCTAGTAACCTGTATATTTACATTATTATTATCTAAAATAAACCTAATAAGGTCTCCGTGGTATTGTGCCATAAAGACTAGCAATATTCCCCCTATGAATAGTAATATCTATTCGCTGAGAAAACGATAGGGTGAGTCGAGACCAATAAACTTATTATTTTTCGTATTTTCAGCCGCAACCGTTGCTGCGCTGGTCTGGCTTTTTAAATATTTTAGGAAGATGGGACGGGTTCAATGTGTCAACACATGTTGCATCCCAGACTAGCTGCCGACCTTTGACTATTCTAAGCTGCCGACCCACCTTCCCCGATGTTAAAGACATGCAGTCGGGTCCTCTGCCATCGTCCCTGAAAATGCCGTTTGGCTCTAAGAGCGCAGGAACGTTGACCTTTCGTAGGTCATGTTTCGGAGCCTTAGTAGTTTCGTCATGTCCGTCCGTCCGTCCTCGGTTTACCTTCTAAACAGTTGGTGCTACAAAGAACATTTTGAATACCTAAGTTAACGTACCACCGTTTTTCTTCTTCTTAGAGCACTCGCTCGTCGGAACAGTTCCGCCTTTCAGTTTTTACGTTTCGGAAAATTTATAGTTTCGTCATGTCCGTCCCTCCGCCTTTGGCCTACCTCCCAAGCACAGTTAGTGTCTTAGTGTTACAAAGATGAAATTTTGCATTGATGTAGGTATATTTACCACGATCTCAAAGTGCCAAAGTAAAATCATGAGCAATTTTTAGTCTGGCGTAAAGTGTGTATTTTTTAATACGCTTTTATTAGGTCGTCGTGTATGTAACTAACAATGTAATGAACTCTAAGGAAACTAATTTAACCATCTTCCAAGGATCGTAGCGTCATGAAAATTGGCAGATGTATGTAGTTCTGATGACAATACAATAATATAGTACTGTCAAATTGATATGATGATGGAGCCGGAAGATAGGTTTTGAAAGTAAGTGGAATCTAAGGTAGCTAATTTAACCAGCTTCCAAGGATCGTAGGGTCATGAAAATTGGCAGCTGTATGTAGTTCTGATGACAATACAATAATCTGGTACTGTCAAACTGATATGATGATGGAGCCGGAAGATAGGCACTGCAACTTCGATGAAAAAAGTGGAATCTTAGGTAGCTAATTTAACCAGCTTCCAAGGATCGTAGGGTCATGAAAATTGGCAGCTGTATGTAGTTCTGATGACAATACAATAATATGGTGCTGTCAAACTGATCTGATGATGGAGTCGTAAGATATGAACTGTAACTTCATGATTGAACATCGTATCATAGCTGTGTTTGGATTTGTTAGAATAGTCTTGTTATGAACTTTGACCACGATTAGGGTTTAAGGTTATAACAAACCTGTTAAATATTGAAGTTAATATTGAATGTAAATATTGACATAGGTCCTGCATAAAATGTATATGTATTAGAGTAATAATGAAATATTTTCACATTAGTCGAACTCAGACAAAACACCATGTAATACAGAAATCCCTACTAATACATATAACGCAAACATATAATACAAAGGAACTCTGTCTGTCTGTCTGTTACGTTTACACGCCTAAACCACTGAACCAATTTTGACGAAATTTGTTATAAAGATAGTTTAATTTTAAGGGAAGGACATAGGCTACTTTTTAACTGACAGCGCAAAAGGAGAGTAATGATTTTATGCGATAACAACTTCTACGCGGATGAAACCGCAGAGAACAGCTAGTAAAGGTATGAATGTTGTGACTAAAAAGTATAAAATAAATAAATGGTTTAAAAAACCCTAGAAAAATACGCTTTTATAATGCACGAAAAAAACAAAAATAAATTATGGATCGTTCAAGTTGCTTCTATTTCTAGGCTGAAGTGTAAACTATGTGCTTTTAGTTTTAATATTTTATTGTAAAAGCGTGGGGCGCTGGGACAGGAAAGACTTTTTTCCCCACACACTTTACAACTCATGGACTAATCAAAAGCGATGCTAAGCAAAAGTACTCGTAAAACGATCATGTAGATATACATATATACAACAGTAAACACAGTTAAAATACATATTATAAACCTAAACCAACAGTAATATATTTGTAGTAAAATAGAAATGCAAACTGACGGTATACATGATCCAGC
This sequence comes from Miltochrista miniata, assembly GCA_933228765.1. Lineage (NCBI taxonomy): Eukaryota > Metazoa > Arthropoda > Insecta > Lepidoptera > Erebidae > Miltochrista > Miltochrista miniata. Next base: position 14,570,519 of record OW121757.1, on the reverse strand, counting down.
ACTATTTATGAGTTTCCTCAAAAAAAACACAAGGGAGACATATTTTTTATCATCTTTATTCAGATGTATCTCTGGATGGCAAGTCATCGGCACCATGCATAATTCAATGAATTATTACCATTTCAATGTGATTTTTCAGAGAAAAATAACAGTTACCATTTTAAAATCGTGGGGGATATTGTTTTAGTTCGGTTCTGGACGTGTGCAGAGTGACTTGTGTGAGATATATAAAAAGAGTGGTACCTACCCGACTGATCTTGTAACTAGGTAAGTTTACCTCATTTATGGCAAAAACCAAAAATAGAACATTATAAATTCTAGTTTTACCTACCAACAAATAAATAATACTAAGTATTGGGTAGGTACATGCAGCTGATGCAACTGCCAAAGTTGCAAGGGCATAATTCCTGTACCTACTCCCGTTCCAAACTTCCAGCCAGCCGATTTACAAAGAGGAGATTTACAAACTAGACTTTTTTAAAAATCGTGAAGTGATAATTATGTTTTATTAAAACCGGTTCAGAGGTTACCTAAATTCGCGTTATTTGTTGACTAAACTGTTGGACAGCTGCATATTTACAGAAAAAACCTTATTTAGGTACGGAGAAAGAAGATAAGGTGTGAGCAATAGCATAGCCCCTTACAGACTTTGATTATGATACAGTTATGATACTTTGCTATGAAGAAAATCTTGTCTGTGATGTTTTTGTGATTCTGTAATTTATCTTTTTAAGAAAATAAAATAAAAACATTCTACTGAAACAATATGGATAGGTAAGGCAGAGACTGCGTAGACATAAGCTTAATAAAATGCCCATTAGACGACTATAATTTAGCAGTGCTTAGTTATCACATTACACCGACATTCTTGGCCATTACTATAATGAAACTAAATGTAATGTATGTATGTAGGTATGTGATAGTACCTATGTAGGTATGTAAGTAGGTACCTCCTCTAGGTACCTATCCGTGAGTATCTAGCTTCTGAGACTCTGCTCATTTGTTTAATTATCTGAGAGTGCTTACTAAGATATCTTCTCGACTGTATAAAGCAAAATATAATAGGTACCTAGGTACTTATATTAAAGTATTGCATTTTTTTTATTGAAAAAAGAAAATACTAAATAATCGACTTCAAACAAAATACCAGTCAAGTGCGAGTCGGATTCGCGCATGCAGGTTCCCGTATCAATCCGGAAAATAAATAACGTTGGTTGTTTGGGAACCCCCTTCAATAGTTTTCTGTTTTAGCCCCTCTCTATAAAATAGATTGCAGAGGGGCTTATGGCGGGACTTTGTCTGTAGTATGTGACTCTGTTGCATTATATTACGTCACTAGGTCACGTGGATCATGAGTTTAAAAGAAAACAAAAAACCGGACAAGTGCGAGTTGGACGCGCCCATGAAGGGTTCCGTAGCAGCAAGTAAAATAATATAAAAGTTCTTGTTTGTTGTATCTTTCATTGATGTTTTAACACGTTCGCAGTGGTAGTGATTTTTCTAGGCGAAAATTGCGGTTTATGACGTATTAACTCGATCTCGTTCAAACAAATTTTCGTTGGTAGATTTCATGGCAATGTACATCATATCTACATTCTTTTTTAATTTATCATTCTCTTAGTTTAGAAGTTAGAGGCGTGGGGGGGGGGGCACACATTTTTCCACTTTGGAAATGTCTCTTGCTCAAACCATTCATTTTTAGAAATAAATGATGTTAAAAACTTCAATAGCATTTTTGAAGACCTATCCATTCATCATATATCCATAAGACCTATACCCCATTACCCCATACGTATGGGTGTGATAAAAAAAAAATGAGTTTCAGTTCTGAGTAGTGTTATATAAAAATCTTAATGCGGTTCACAGAATACATCTATTTACCAAGTTTCAACAGCATACGCCTTATAGATCCGGAGAAAAGTGGCTGTAGTCACGCGTGTTTTCGCGCGCATGCTGACCGGGCCCGCATTACTGTTATACAGTCAGTGAGTGACTGTACCGTCTCACCCCCGCGTTACGTCGTCGAGGTCATCCACGCGGACCCGTTGGGGTCCCGGGGTAACTAATATAGGCTCTTCTGCCTCTTCTAGTAGTATCAACGCCGCCTGCGACTACAGGCGGGTCACTGGGTGGGACGCTAGGCGTCCGTGATGATCCAAATGGATGGGCGTCGCTGCGGCACGGCCGCGGCCGTGCCCGCGCACGTAGGCCGGCCGGCCACCGCGACGTCTCCGATCCGGTGAGGCTACGACCCGTCGCACGGCGAGGTCGAGCTCACTGGGGTTGACGCCAGTGAGCGCCCATCAGCCAGCGACGGGGAGCGGTCGTGTCCGGGTTGGGCCGGCCCACAGTCTTAACTACTCGACGTGGAGTAGTAGACGTGGGCAGGCCGGGTGGGCGCATGTTGTGCTCATGCAAGCGAGTTGCAGAGCTCCAACATGCACCTGGTGATCAGAGGGATAGGGTCCCTCTGTTCTTCGAGCGCCATCAGCACCTGTTGCATGGTGCTGATGACGGCGTACAGGCTGACCTGTGGTGATCCGGTGGGCTGGGGCTGGGCCACGCGCACCGCCTTCCCCCTTGTGGGGGCGGCGGCCACGGGTGGCACAGGCTGTGTGGCGGCAGGGGGAGCGTCCTCAGGCGCCTTGGCGGGCTTGCGCCCGCGGCTTCCGCGGCGCTTCCTCCGTCGTTTCGCGCCCGGCTGCTGCTGTGGCTGGTTTGCAGCAGCCATGAGCGAGCCGGGAGCGTTGGTCTCGAACGATGCAGGGGTGGCGTGGGCGCTGGTACGCACAATGGTACCGGCGTGCTTGTTCCGCGTCTCCTTGCGAAACACGGGGCAGTTGGCGTTATTCGCCGTGTGGTCACCCGCGCAGTTTGCGCAGGTGGGCTTCTCCGCAAGGGGACGCGGGCAGTCCTTGGCGGCGTGTCCCTCACCGCAACGCACACAGGCCTGGGGCCTGTGGCAGTTGTGTGAGGAATGGCGGAACTGCTGGTACCGGTGACATTGCGCCGGGCCCTTGCGTCCACGCCAGGCCTCGATCTTGACGCCGGGCATACAGAGGAGCTCCTGCACCTCGTATATGCCCGGGATGGTGGTGGGTGTCCGCTGCAGCTGCGCGAACAGTAGGCACCCTGGTCGTCCGGGGCGCGCAGGGATGTTGCGCACGTGCTCCGGTTCGTACCCGAGCTCGCGCAGCTCGTCCTCTACCGCCTGTGGGTCAGTATTGGCTGGAAGGCCCCTGATGGCAATCTTCAGGCTTCTTTCGGCTGGAAGGGAGTAGCTGAACCACGAGATTCCGCTCTCTCCCTCCAGCCGAGTGAGGTAGCGCTGGATTACCCGATACTCGGTGTCGGTTTTCGGTTCGGTAAAAACCTAACCCCCCTGCCAAAGGGGCGCACGTTGGGTGCGTGGCCGAGCGCTGTCTTCAGTTCCCTGAAGTGCGTCGGCCAGTTAGGCAATACCTCCACGACGAGTGGGGGGTATCGGGCTTTCCGGCTTTGGTCCGGAGCTGCAGCTGTTGCCGATGGTGTTGGCGGCGTGGTCGCTCCGGTTGCGACCGTCGCCGGCTTCTTCGCCTCGTTCGCCGCCGTAGTCTCGGCGAACGTTTTCCGGGGGCGGGGTGTGGGTGACGTCTTCGTTGCGGATGACGCGAGTTGCTTAGCCGCGTTGAACGCGGCCAGCTCCTCAAACGTCATCCGGGGATGGCTGATCTCCATAGGGGAGGGCTGTCTTCCTTCGTCTGGTGTCAGTGTATGCTCCGTTGTGGCTAGCAGCGGGGCGTGGGTTGAGGGCCCCGTCTTGGGGCGGTGTAGTCGGGGGTCCCGGCTGGTGGAGGGCGCTTCGGGTGGCGGGGAGGGTGTGCGTATCACCGAACTGGCGATAAACATCTCCTCCCCGGCACCGGTCGCTGGCCCCGCGACGATGTTAAGCCGGGGCACGGGCACGGGCGTCAGGTTGGCGGCCTTCACCGCTGCGTTAAATAACGCGGGGACTGCCGACCTTGTGAACACCCGTGGCCGGGTAGCACGTCGTGGCGGCGGGTATAGCCGCTTTCGCTCCATTATTGAAGCGCGGAGTCACGGTGTTATGTACCGTTGAAGTGCGGCCTAGGTCGTCGAAACCACCCAACCCGGTCCCCGAGGCTTGCCGCTGGTGGCAGACCGGGAACCAAAGCCAGGCGGCACGTCGTGTTATTCCGGGGTCACTACCGGGCGCAGGTGCGGTTGAGAGGTATCACGCAGAGAACCGTACTAGAGGCCCGAGTACCGGTGCAGATACGTCTGCACGCGGCGGTACACTGGCTGATCTCTCCCGCGTTACGTGTCCTTGAGGCGTGCATTATATTGGAAACATGGCCACACGGCCAGCATGCGTTCGAAAACACGAGCTAAATAAAAATCGCTCGCAAAATAAAAGCGCTCTTAGCCTATCCTGCCTTCTGATTCATTTTCAATTACTCTGAACACAAGATTCCATAGAAGATGCAAAATTTAAGACAAACCACTTGTTCTTTGTTTTTGTCCATTACAAAATTCGCAACACCCACTAAAAATAATTATGATAAATAGAACTTTTTTTTAACGTGAGGGAATATCCTACCGACTAAAAAACCTCACGTAACGCCCAACAGCCTATGGTTGGGAGCCTCAGGTAAGTCTTCGGAAGGATGACCCAGACCAGAACTCCCAACAGACCCACGGCCACCGCGGCCTCGCCTAGGGGTTAGGATAGAACTTCAAACAACGCTAGGTATAATATTACAAATAAAAAAACGCAAAACTCAGTGGTAAGATTATAAACTTTGGTAAGATGGAAAGAACTGTGCAGTGTGCACTGGTGTCATCTAACAATAACAAAAAACATAATTTGGTACTATTTCCAAATTATACATTCCCAATTGGTTTTGTGGATGAATGTATTTCTTGCGTGCAAGCAAACAATGTGTTGGGCGTCGTATTTTTATGACGTCAGCAACTAAAACTAAACAAATAGATATTTTGTAATATGAGATAGGCATGATCTATTTACTTATTATACACACTTAACGTCTGGCTAAGCCGTAATTATGTAACGTGGTTTATTTAAGTGCTAGAAACTAGTGTACCTACATCTGTTTTTCTTGATATGTTATGGAAAAAAAAGTAGAAAATACTAAAAAAAATGTGGGTAGGTACAACTTTCAATGACGTTGAACTGTTTTTGAAATTGCGACGGTAAACAACGTTATTAATCCGTTAAACAAGAGAAAAATACGCTGATATTATGAAATTTTATATTTTCAGGTATCATGCAGCACATAAAGCGTTTATCAATTAACAAAAGAATATTGTACAAGAAATATGCAACCAGTAGTGCGGCGCCAACTTTAACAATAGATGATATTCCACGAAAAAGAACTTTTCCTGTGATTGGGTACCAACTAGATTTAAATGCTGCAGGTGGAGGCACTCAGTGAGTTTATATGCACAAACATCAATGTTTTCTTAGATACCTAGATCATTTTAATCTGTCCGTGCGCGATAGGCTCAAAAATACTGGCCGTTTTTCATTCACATTTTATACTTTTCACACAGTTTCCTCTATAAAATGATGAAAACATCGAAGAGGGAGGTTTAATTACATTATTTTATAGCTACAGCCAGGGCCTGATTTAGGGTTCCGCGCGCCCTAAGCTAGCTATGAATATGCGCCCCCAGCTGCAACTAATTTAAGTCCTACCTACAAAAGAGACTACGTAAGCTGATCCTAAGGAATAATCGTTATTCTTTGTTAATTTGAAAATAAAATAAAACCCGATTCTGAGACTTCTTATGAAGTTATGACTTGATGCATCAGACAGTAAAAAGCGAGATAAAAATACCATCAAAGTACCTAACAGTACCTCGGTACATCCAGTTTCCGATAAATCGAACCAGTGAATCTTAGTGAAATCCCTTCATAACTCAGGAAGTAAGCTGATGAATGCAAAATTTATAGCTAAGATCGGTTCGAAAGCCGATGTGCTGGGGATAGCCCCTGCACATTGGTTTTCGAGCATAGAAAACCGCAAAATTGGCTCATCTGTTGGGCTGCTACGATGACACAGACAGACACACACATACATAGATACACAGGTCAAACTTAAAATCTTCTCGTTTTTCGGCGGGGTTAATTAAATCGTCAGTAATATTGGTGCGATGGTGCCTTTCCAGCCACTCCTCCATGACCGGTTTCACCGTCTCAACAGCACCGTCTGACACTTTTTTTATACCACCAAAGTGGCAGACAAGCATACGGCCCACCAGATGTACCGGTGGTCACGCACAAGGAGGCAAAGTCTCTCCTGTCGCATAGAGGTTCCACACCACCTGCAAGCATGGGATCGTTGACCACTTCATGTCTTAGAAGGGTTGAATTGAACAAGATTTTGTTTTTCCCAATCGGACACTCTATTGCGAGTTGCCTCGATTTGTTGTCGATTTGTTTGTGAACACAAGTTGTTCACAGCTTTCTTCCACTGCAGCCCGAGAGATACCGGTGCGGCCCGTGTAACAAGTGTCGCCCGTACTGTCGTCCGCATAACAATGAATGCCGTCAATAGAAAACATCTCATTGATATGCAGCAGAAACAGAGTGGGGGACAACACTGAGCCTTGTGGTACTCCAGCGTTTATGGTCATGCATTCAGAACCTATGCTTCTACCGGCCAAAAAGCTGGACACCCATTCGCTTTGCTTCCTGGGTGCCTTGAACGCGACACGGGTGGAGCTGTCGTATTTACTACCACGCTGCCTGCCGCCAGGGAGATGGGCGCAGAAATTTAATTTTAACGCACGTATTTGTATTTTGACTGAATTACCAAATATTATTATGTACTTTGGTGTAACAAAATGTTAACTAACAATTTTAAACATGTTAGGAGTTGTTACAATCTGTTAAAAATTGCTAGATGTTTTGTGTGCTCCTTTTTGGGAGCACCGTAAGTCACAGCCGTGCGCCGAGCCTAACGCCAGGCGCCCCGCCCCCTTGATCCTGGCGATAAATCAGGCCCTGGCTACCAGTGATGGGCAAAATGTAATTAGATTAACCGTTACAAATTATAATTACTTTGTAATGCTTAATTCAATTACTCTGTAACAGATTACTTGAGTAATTAATTGAATCGGTCATTTCAAAAACCACTTTAGTCACATTTTTTCCAAAATGCTTTTTTTTGCTGAAAATGGTTCCTCTAAGGTAGATGCGTATTCTGGGTAAAAACAACTAAAGTCAATACATTCCTTCCACTTTTAATAATACCGCGTGAAAGACGTTCATTGCATAAACAACATTAGTCAGTGACTTAAGAGGTTTTTGCCTGCACCATTAGATGGCTTGAGTAGTTTATAACTAAGATTTAAATGACATTTGGCTTCGTTTTGAAATATTTTGGCGGCCATTTAAAATAAAAAATATTTACATACATACATACATACATATGGTCACGCCTTTATCCCCGAAGGGGTAGGCAGAGGCATATTATATGCCCACATTTCACCTTTTTTTTATAATTTGTCCCACGTAATAGGTGGTGAGCCGTATTGCCGTGTTTTAAATGGACAGGCGCAGGTTGTGACTGCCTGCTGTTGAAATAAAGTCTTCAACTTGACTTAACGACTGCCATTTTACTGGCAACCGGGACCAACGGCTTAACGTACCTTCCGAAGCACGGAAATGCTCAAATAAATGTCACAAAGTGATCACATGGATGGTCACCCATCCATGGACCGGCCATAGTGAAAGTAGCTTACTGCAGTGATCATTTACAGAACACTGACTCCGCGGATCCACGAGCGCTTCTAAAAAATATTTAACCGCCATTAATGTCATTTGAACTTCACTTGTATCTTACTCAACTCAACAAATGTTATTTTAGCTTATCAGTATTTACCCATACGTGGTCATTCCTTTTTACCAAATGGAGTCATAAAAAAATGTTCGAAAGCATGATAGTATCTACGTACCAAGAGAATACATTGAGTTGGTTTCGAACTCCAGCTCAACATTTTCAGTCATAGAGCTAAAAACTGAAGATATTTTAGAATTTAAGGAATGGTGACCAAATTTGTACAAAAAAACATGTTTGTCAACTGAATCTTGTGAAAAACAAGTCCCACAGGCCCAGAAAAAGTCATTTGCACCTTCGACATTTTTTAGTATGATTCAGATTTCAGTATGATTCAAATCGAAAAGGAACTATCATAGTCAAGAAATATATTGATGGATTGATTAAACATTCATTCTCATTATTAAAGAAAATAACAACTTCTGTTTCACTTCCATCAACCAAAGCCTATAATTTGACAGTGCCCATTAATAAAAAAAAGAGGATTTAAAACAAGTTCAAGATAGCATTCTGGAAGAGCGTATGACATTTTATAACAAAATTTTTGGCAGGCCAACTGCAAATGCTGAAGATAATCCAGATGAAAATGATGGAGAATATGGCTATGTACCATAAAAATGTTAAAACATGACAAATAAATACATGTAAAATGTTAATAAGATTATTTTTAAATGTAATTCTAAATTATAAGCAAAAAAAAATATGATTACTACGATTGTTTTGGTTAAATTATATACCAATGACCCTATTTCTAGCTAAAGCAACATAAGTCAAGAACTGTTTTTCAGGTTTTTTTCATTATTTCTATTAACAAACTGTAAAGGTTATATGCTATTTTATTTTTTAACCACTCAAATACTAAATCAAACATAAAAAAGTCCTTAAAACTCATTTGTTTGTGATATGAAACAGTTTTTATTGTTTTCTGAAAAATTATAATTTTGTGACTTATGAGGTTTTTGAAATGACCGATTCAATTACAATGAGTACTAGCAGTAACTAATTACTGAGTAATGGAATTACACGTTAATCTAATTACATTGCAACTAGTTACTCATTAATTCAATTAACCAACACTCATAATTACCAACTCTGTCCTGTGCTGTGGATTCGTCGCAGCCCAACCAAGGGGTGAATCGATATTGACGCGGTTTTTTGATGTAAGTCAATGTATCCAGGTTGGTACTCAGCTATAAAATTTGAAGACCATCCGCTCAATTCCTGAGTGACGAAGGAATTTCACTGAAAATCCCATACGCTAATCACAAAATTTCATGATGGGTATCGTTTAAGGGGGTTTTTGGTATGCTGGAGTGCGAATCACATGATAATTTTGCAATCCAATATGGCCGCCGCGCCGTAGTCACAAAATTTCATGATGGGTATCGTTTAAGGGGTTTTTTGGTATGCTGAGTGCGAATCACATGATAATTTTGCAATCCAATATGGCCGCCGCGCTGTAGTCACAAAATTTCATGATGGGTATCGTTTAAGGGGTTTTTTGGTATGCTGAGTACGAATCACATGATAATTTTGCAATCCAATATGGCCGCCGCGCCGTAGTCACAAAATTTCATGATGGGTATCGTTTATGGGGTTTTTTGATGTGCTGAGTACGAATCACATGATAATTTTGCAATCCAATATGGCCGCCGAGCCGTAGTCACAAAATTTCATGATGGGTATCGTTTAAGGGGTTTTTCGATGTGCTGAGTACGAATCACATGATAATTTTGCAATCCAATGTGGCCGCCGCGCTGTAATCACAGAATTTCATGATGGGTATCGTTTAAGGGCATTTTCGATGTGCTGAGTACGAATCACATGATAATTTTGCAATCCAATATGGCCGCCGCGCTGTAATCATAGAATTTCATGATGGGTATCGTTTAAGGGGTTTTTTGGTTTGCTGAGTACGAATCACATGATAATTTTGCAATCCAATATGGCCGCCGCGCCGTAATCACAAAATTTCGTGATGGGTATCGTCTAAGGGGTTTTTTGGTATGCTGACTACGAATCACATGATAATTTTGCAATCCAATATGGCCGCCGCGCCGTAATCACAAAATTTCATGATGGGTATCGTTTAAGGGGTTTTTTGGTATGCTGAGTACGAATCACATGATGATTTTGCAATCCAATATGGCCGCCGCGCCGTAATCACAAAATTCCATGATGGGTATCGTTTAAGGTGTTTTTTTGCTAGGCTGAGTACGAATCACATGATAATTTTGCAATCCAATATGGCCGCCGCGCCGTTATCACAAAATTTCCTGCTGGGTATCGTTTAAGGGGGTTTTTGGTATGCTGAGTACGAATCACATGATAATTTTGCAATCCAATATGGCCGCTGCGCCGTAGTCACAAAATTCCATGATGGGTATCGTTTAAGGTGTTTTTTGCTATGCTGAGTACGAATCACATGATAATTTTGCAATCCAATATGGCCGCTGCGCCGTTATCACAAAATTTTATGATGGGTATCCTTTATGGGGTTTTTTGATATGCTGAGTACGAATCACATGATAAATTTGCAATCCAAAATGGCAGCTGCGTCATAATCACAAAATTTCTTGATCGGTATAGTGGATGCATTGCGGTCCAAGCCCAAGGTATTGACCGATTTTGATGAATGTATCCAGGATGTACATAGCTATAAATTTTGAAGACCATCAGCTTAATTCCTGAGTGATCAAGGGCTTTTAAAATTCCCATGCGAGATTCATGAAAATAACCCAACATGAACTTTTACAACGGCGGCGCGGCGGCCATATTGGATTGCTAAATTAACCCGAAATTCGTACTCAGCATACCAAAATACCCCTTATACGATACCCAACATGAACTTTTACTACAGATGGCGCGGCGGCCATATTGGATTGCTAAATTAACGCGAAATTCGTACTCAGCATACCAAAATACCCCTTATACGATACCCAAGATGAAATTTTATAACGGCGGCGCGGTGACCATATTGGATTGCAAAATTAACCCGAAATTCGTACTCAGCATACCAAGATACCCCTTATACGATACCCAACATGAACTTTTACAACGATGGCGCGGCGGCCATATTGGATTGCTAAATTAACCCGAAATTCGTACTCAGCATACCAAAATACCCCTTATACGATACCCAACATGAACTTTTACAACGATTGCGCGGCGGCCATGTTGGATTGCTAAATTAACCCGAAATTCGTACTCATACATACATACATACATATAATCACGCTTGTCTCCCATCGGGGTAAGCAGAGACTATGGCTTTCCACTTGCTACGATCCTGACATACAACTTTCGCTTCTTCTACTTTCATAACTGTTTTCATACACGCTCGCCGGTTAAGGGTACTCTTGACCTTGCCTTTTTCCAGAACGTCTCTGATTTGATCGGCATGCGTACGCCGAGGTTTACCCCTACCAGTTTGCCCATTCATTCTCGCCTCATAAATCTGCTTTGTCAGTCTATTCTCATCCATTCTCTCCACGTGTCCAAACCATCTAAGCATCCCTTTTTCGATCTTAGTCACTACATCTTCTGTTATACCACATTTTTCCCATATCACGCTATTTCTTTTTTTGTCCATTAAAGTCACTCCAGCTATACTTCGCAGACTTCTCATTTCCACTGCATTAATTTTGCTTTCATGCTTCTTCTGCCATACCCAACTTTCACTACCATACATATGTGTAGGGATGAGCACTCCCCTATGTACAGCCAACCTGGCCTTCTCAGACACATTTTGACTGCTCATAAAGGTGTACATAGCCCCATTCACTTGATTTCCTGCCAAAACTCTTCGCTCAATATCCTGGTCACACTTTCCATCCCTTACAAATTTGGAACCCAAGTATACAAATTCTTTCACCTGTTCCACTCTTTGCCCTTCAATGAAGATTGAGCAATTCGTCATACTTTCTTCTCTTTCAAAAACCATAACTTTCGTCTTGTTTACATTAACTTTCATTCCTCTACTTTTTAGAGCCTCATTCATACTATTAACCATCAGCTGCAATTCCTCCGCTGATGATGCTAATATCACCTAATCATCAGCGTATAGGAGGCATTTGACGGTCAGTTCATTCATTTTTAAGCCATACATACTCTCTTGCAGTTCTTTCAGACAACTATCCATGTATAGATTAAACAGCCACGGAGACGCTACACAGCCCTGTCTCACACCCTTTTCAATGTGAAAGAAGTCCGTGCAGGCCCCGTTGATCCTGACACAAGCACTAGAACCCTCATAGAGAGACCTCAGTGCCCGTATCAAGTTGCTGTTCACTCCATACATGGACAATATTGACCACAGTTCATTCCTCACCACTCTGTCATAGGCCTTTTCCAAGTCCACGAATATGCAATAGACCTTTTGACTTTTAGCCAAAACTTTCTCAGCTACGCATCGTAAGGAAAAGACCTGATCCGTACATCCCCTTCCTTTCATAAATCCTGCTTGCACATCCCACATTTTTCCTTCAGTTTCATTCATCACTCTTTTTATCAACACTTTTGCATACAATTTGCCAACGATGCTGAGCAAGCTTATGCCGCGGTAGTTTTTGCACTCTTGCTGCGACCCTTTTCCTTTGTAAAGCGGCACAATGACAGCTTTACACCAAAAATTCGAAAGAAATTCGTACTCAGCATACCAAAATACCCCATATACGATACCCAACATGAACTTTTACAACGGTGGCGCGGCGGCCATATTGGATTGCTAAATTAACCCGAAATTCGTACTCAGCATACCAAAATACCCCTTATACGATACCCAACATGAACTTTTACAACGGCGGCGCGGCGGCCATATTGGATTGCAAAATTAACCCGAAATTCGTACTCAGCATACCAAAATACCCCTTATACGATACCCAACATGAACTTTACAACGATGGCGCGGCGGCCATATTGGATTGCTAAATTAACCCGAAATTCGTACTCAGCATACCAAAATACCCCTTATACGATACCAAACATGAACTTTTACAACGATGGCGCGGCGGCCATATTGGATTGCTAAATTAACCCGAAATTCGTACTCAGCATACCAAAATACCCCTTATACGATACCCAACATGAACTTTTACAACGATTGCGCGGCGGCCATATTGGATTGCTAAATTAACCCGAAATTCGTACTCAGCATACCAAAATACCCCTTATACGATACCCAACATGAACTTTTACAACGGTGGCGCGGCGGCCATATTGGATTGCTAAATTAACCCGAAATTCGTACTCAGCATACCAAAATACCCCTTATACGATACCCAACATGAACTTTTACAACGGCGGCGCGGCGGCTATATTGGATTGCAAAATTAACCCGAAATTCGTACTCAGCATACCAAAATACCCCTTATACGATACCCAACATGAACTTTTACAACGGCGGCGCGGCGGCCATATTGGATTGCCGGCTGTGGTATTGATTTGCTTGAATGTATGATAATTACAAAGTAATGAATTACAAAGTAACTAGTTATAAAGTAATCTAATTACTTTGCAACTAGTTACTTAGTAACTAATTAACCGGAACACCCAAAGTATTTAAATTACAAAGTAATTAATTACTGAGTAATTAGATTACATTGTAACTTAATTACATTGTAATTCAATTATTAATTGAATTACTTTTGTAATTAATTACGCCCATCACTGCTGGCTACAGCAGAGATAGCGCGAGTGTTCGCCAGTCCTTCATGATTTTACGTTACTACACATTAAATACGTACATATGTGTAGTCGTTATAATTCTATGTGTATAGTCACGAATTTATCATCGAAGATATGGGAAGAGGGATAATAAACGCGCATATTTAAGCTTATGTAAAATGCACTACTACCTAAAAATCTCACGATGCGATTGGATGTTCGTTTTATCGTACAGTCAGCGAGAAAAAACTAAACAGTGGTAAATTGTTATTTTATGCAGGCCTCTTTTGTAAGCTCTCACAGTCTTGGTAATTTATAAATGTGATGAATAATTATTTAGTAGGTAGATAAGATACTATCATAAAATAATTCTACGAATAGGGACCATACTTAATAGGTAGGTAAACATTACCTTTTCTGTTCCAGATTTCATGAATATATTCACCGTCGTCATAAGCAACTTGGCTCAGTTTTTCGAGATAAGTTAGGTGGTAATACAGATTTGGTTTTTATAAGTGATCCCAATCTCATAAGAACTACTTTTCTTAATCTAGAAGGCAAACATCCCTCACATATCTTACCTGCCCCATGGGTATTATATGAAAAACTGTATGGATCTAAAAGAGGATTATTTTTTATGCACGGCGAAGAATGGTTAGAGAATCGTCGTATAGTGAACAAATTATTATTGAAAGAGGGATCTGAAAAATGGTTAGAAATTCCAGTAAAAGCTACGGTGAAGAAATTTATAGAAAAGATGAGGAATATGTCGAAAAGTGGTATCCTCGTTCCTCATCTAGAATCAGAATTTTATAGATTTTCCATAGACGGTACGTAACTAAGCTAAGTAGGTACATGTCATTTATTTAATTATGATATTTTGTCTGTGTATTCTCGTAAATAGATGGGCTCATATTCCCGCGGACTAGTGTTCTGTAAACGATCCCTCCATTAAGCAACTTTTACAGTGACTGGTCCGCGGGAGACACGTTAAGCCCGTTGGACAACTATATATACTGTGCCGTTGGTCCCGGTTGTCAGCAACATGACAGTCATTAAGCCAAGTTCAGGGCCTTGAAGAGCTTGAAAATTGTCAACAGGTGAATATTATACTAGCAACTTGACCTTTACCTTAAGTTTAGCGTTAAGGTACACTCTACATTTATGAAATTGTAATGTCTGTATACGGTATAAGAATATTTGGCATTGGTGTTCCATAATTCTATGCTATTCTATTTTACAGTTATTGTGGCCATCATGTTGGGAGAGAATTCATCCTCTCTAGGGAAACATTACGACGCTGTTCTGGACTCTTTTACTGAGGCAGTAAAGAAGATATTTCAAAATACAGCGAAATTAGAAGGACGATCATTAAATTTGTGCCAAAAATTGAACTTAAAAGCATGGAGAGACTTTAAAGAATCTGTCGATGTTTCATTATCATTAGGTAGGTAAAGGGTTTTTTTTTTTGTTTAACGTGAGGGAAAATCCTCATAGGATGTTATGCCGGACTCTTACCGACTAAAAAACCTCACGCCACGCCTAACAGCCTATGGTTGAGAGCCCCGGGTAAGCCCTCAGGAAGGATGTCCCGTGACTCCCAACAGACCTACGGCCGCCGATGCGGCCTCGCCCAGGGGGTGGTTCGTGGTCACACCCGAAACCCCTTTCGGGTGTGACCCCGCTTCTAAGGGGGGGGGGGGGCGTGCGTGAGTTGCTCACGTCACCTTCTCACGGCCTGCTTCTGTAAGGACGGTGAGCAGCCCTCTCACCGTCCTCAGACCCCCGGTCATGGAGGCCGATAGTCCTCGGCGAAGACACGTCGGCGGCGCCCAGGGCGCCGACTGCGGAACTCGGGTGGGAGAGTTCTCTCCCGCACCCGGCCCGCCGCCTCCTTCGCGAGCATAACCTGCTCGCAGAAAGAGGCGGCGCAGTCCCACTTACTCCCGCTGGAGAGCATGGCTCGCACCATGGCCTCGAGCGAGAGAGTGTCCACGCCCAGACCCACTACGAGGACCTGGCGCTGTTGTGCCCACGCCGTGCACTCCACCAGAGTGTGGAGCGCCGTGTCATCGCTGCGGTCCTCGCAGTGCTGACACTCGGCCGTGGTTTCCCGGTGTTTTCGCCACAGATACCTACCGAAGCTACCGTGGCCGGCAAGCATCTGTGTCAACCGGTAGGAGAGAGCACCGTGTCTTCTCTCCAGCCACTTGTCCATGACCGGTCTGACGGCCGCGATTGTGGCGAATCCCCCCTTTGGTTGCTCAAGTCGCACCTTCCATGTCTCCACGGTTTCCTGGTGGAGCAGGGTCCGCTGGGCCTCGATTTCTCGAGACGCAGGCCTTTGGCCCCGCTCCAGCGCCTCCTTGCGCCATCTGAACAGTGACGCAAGGGCTCTCGCTTCCAGGTCCCATGGAGGGGTCCCGGCTAGGAGACATGCCGCCTCACCGGAGATCGTGCGGTATCCTCTTATCACCCTGACGGCCATCACTCTCTGCGGGCTCAGCAGTCGAGCCTCATTGCTGGCCGTCAGGGTCTCCGCCCATACGGGAGCCCCGTACAGGGCCATACTTCGCACGATCCCCAGGTACAGCCTCCTGTAGGGAGCGTTGGGTCCCCTGATGTTGGGCATCAACCGCGCGAGTGCGGCCGATGCTCCCCTCAGTTTTGGGACCAAACTTCGGAAGTGATGTCCGAAGTTCCACCGGCCAGATACTTCATCGAGGGCTCGATGCCGATGCTGACGCCCCCTACCTGTAGGCTGGATCCCGCAGGTGGCCCCATCCGAGGTCCGTGGAAGCACAGTGCCTCGGATTTGTGAAGGGCGACCTCGAGACCCAGTCGCCGAATCCGACCTACGACCTGAGCAACCCCTGCCGTGGCCTTAAGTGCTGCGTCACGGTGCGTTGCTCCCCGCGCCGTAACGAGGGTGTCGTCGGCGTAACACGTTACGCCGACCCCTCTGAGCAACGGACCACGCAGCACCCAGTCGTAACCGATGTTCCACAGGAGCGGTCCTAACATCGATCCCTGTGGAACACCGCACGACACATCTCGCCGACCCGGCCCTAGCCAGCTCGGGTAAGTTATGGCTCTCTCGGAGAGATAAGCCGGAGGTAGGGAGGCACTCCATGATAGATAAGCGCCTCCCTGACGCAGCTCCAGGGCAAGGTGTTGAATGCGTTGGCGATGTCGAGGGACACCGCCACCACCACCTCACCCTGTGAGACTGCTTCCTCCGTCAGGCCTCTAATGCGCATGATCGCGTCCACGGTGGAGCGTCCCTGACGGAAGCCAAACTGACTATCCGCCAGATCAGGCCCCACGCGTGTGAGGTGCCCGACGAGGCGTTGTGCAATAATGCGCTCAAAGAGCTTGCACACCTCGTCGAGCAACACGATCGGCCGGTACCCTGATGGGGAATTTGCCGGCCGCCCCGCCTTTCGAATCAAGACCAGTTTCCCTGTCTTCCAGACCTTGGGAAACTGGCCTTTTTCGAGGCATGCGCTATAAAGACCCATAAGTCGAGGCCCAAGCTCCTCGAGAGCCAGGACCCATGCACGGCCTGGAATGCCGTCGGGTCCAGGGGCGGTGTTTCTGCGGGATTTAAGCCGCAGTACAGCCGCCCCTAACTCACCCTCGGTGACTACGGGCACGTCGTTCTCGCTGCGTTCCGCGTTGGGCGCCTGAGACAGAGCCATGCGCGGAGGAACGTGTTCCTCCGCTCTCGACGGGAACAAGGAGTCCAGGACCCCCTCCAGCCGCTCCGGCTGGAGACTCTGGGTTAGTGGGGGCGCCTTAGGGCGTAATTTGCCTCTTACCATGAGGTACGGGCGCCCCCACGGGTTCCGCTCCAGAGTCTCCATCAGCTCTTCGCGGCCCAATTTTTTGGACCGCTTGATGGCGGTCTGGAGGGCCCTCTTGGCCTCCTTGTACCCATCGTAGAGCTCCGTCTCTCAGGTAGGTAAAGGGTCCAAAAATGTTTGAACATATAGATACTTATCTACTTACTACTTAGGTAGGTGACTAGCTACCTATACAAACATTACCAACACTTAAGTGTATCATATTTGCAGCCCATAAAATAGTCGCCGAGATAATACACAACAAACAACATAGTAATGGATTGGTAAAAATGCTATCTGACGAAAACGTTAGCGATGAAAATATTAAGAAAATTATGGGAGATTTCGTTATAGCAGCAGGTGACACGGTAAGCATTAAGTAACGGTCCTTAAATTTAATATATGTAGGGTCAAGTGTCCAACAATGAAACAGTGGTACACAATAAAACATAGTAATATTTCCAAAACGCGACGTTGGCAGTTTGTGCAATATATCGCGTAAGGACACTGAATAGATACCACCGGCATATCCCGGTTTGCGG
Organism: Miltochrista miniata; assembly: GCA_933228765.1. NCBI lineage: Eukaryota > Metazoa > Arthropoda > Insecta > Lepidoptera > Erebidae > Miltochrista > Miltochrista miniata. The sequence continues at coordinate 14,552,603 of OW121757.1, read as the reverse complement.
CGGCACCGCGTGAGGAAAGACGCGTCTGCGGATCATTTTTACTATTTTCGTCAAATATCCGAGTATTTCTGGCTATCTAAAAAGATTTTTCATTATTTAATGGTTAGGAATATCATATTTTTTATGATTATCCAGCATTCTTCATGTTTTGTAGATTATTTTGGCATATATCATTTGTTAGAAAGTTACAATTTTGTGAACATAAATTAAAAGTTAGTTAGATAAACCCTAGGTAGTCAACAATGAAACAGTTTAACAATGGACACAATGAAACACTGTTTAATGGTTGATATTGTGTAACAGTATCTATTAAAATTTGTTTTTATTTGAAGATGGCGCGTAACAAGGCTGTAAAAAGGACGAGCGGCGTATTGCTTACCAAATGGCAAAAATTAACAATATTAGATATTCTGTTAGCTGGGAAAATTGATGGAATAGAATGTTTACGGTCTTAGAAATCAAGGCATGCAGAACTGTCATTAAAAAGCCTGAAGCATGCAGCATGGCACGTCGTGCCACTGCATTTAACGTAAAAACGGACTGCTCTTTCTTTAATAACTACCTACATTAAACAAAATTTGATTTAGGCACAGTTTGTTTATGGTGTTTCATTGTTGAATATATGGTGTTTCATTGTGTACGCCTATATGGACACAATGACACAAATCCCATTTCTTAGTTTTTATTTCTTTATCGATTCAAATCACTCTATTTAAAAAAATCTATAAATTACATTCGATACCCAATCATATTGACTACATGCCTGTAAAATTATAGACTTCTATCAGCAAAAACATAAGATGTACGAGGTTATGAACTTTTAGTGTTTCATTGTTGAACACTTGACCCTATATGTAAGTGCGGTCGCATAATGGAGTACTGCTGTCACCTCTGGGCGGGTGCACCAGAATATCAGCTTCGTCCATTTGACTCGATGCAAAGGCGAGCTGTGAAAGTTGTCAACAACCCTATAGGTACTTACAGGTGGTGTGGAGACGTGGAGTGAAACCTCTTCGCCACAGGAGAGACTTTGCCTTTTTGTGCGTGTTCTACCGCCTGTAGGTACAATGATGTGCTCTGAGGAATTGTTTGATATTATGCCCACAGCTACGTTCTATCATCGCACCGCTCGCCACAGACAGGGAGTTCATTCTCACACTCTACGCCCGGAGCGTTCGAGCACGGTTAGATCCAATAGATAGATGAATAGAGGCTTTCTTTCGCGCACGCTTAGGTCGTGGAATGATCTCCCCTGCCTCGGTTTTCCTAAACGCGTACAGTATGGGATTCTTCAAAAGGGGCCTTAGAAGGTTTTTACAGGGTCGGCAGCGCGAGTGTGGCGCCTCTGGTGTTTCAAAAGTTCATAGGCTGCCGTGACCACCAGTCCTTCTGTTGGGCCGTAGGTGTGCTTGTCTGCCACCTTAGTGGTATAAAAAAACGTGAAAAAGTTAATTAGATTTACACAATTTGCTGTTTACCTTTCAGACTGCGTATACGTCACTATGGACGTTATTTCTTTTATCAAATGATGAAAGTGTGAAAGCGGAAATACGTAGAAAAAATGATCAAAATTACATGAACTGCATACTCAAAGAATCCATGAGACTGTATCCTGTAGCACATTTCATAACGAGACTGCTACCCAAGGAAAGTGTATTAGGTCCATATAGACTTAATGAAGGTGTAAGTAATATTTTTATTTTTAAAGTTTCACGCTGCATAGGTACTCGTACAACTACATCGAATTTAAAGTTCATTCCAATTAAGTAGGCAATTTTATAACAGTCAATGACGGATATTTTGTTGGCTCGATATGAAACTTGAGATCAGAGAGTAGTCAAAATTCTGAATCTATGGTATAATTTAAAAAATAACATAATAAGGGCGAGGCCGCACTTGCGGTTATCGCGGCGGTTTCTAACCTCAAAATGTCAAAACATTGACTTGATTTCATTGATTTTGACAGTTTGATGACATTTTGAGGTTAGAAACCGCCGCGGAAAAACGCAAATGCGGCCTCGCACTAAATCTGTGTAAAGCTGACATTATTGGATAATTGCTGAGACCGTTTATTCCGTAGGCTACCTAGGTACCTACCTACTGTGTTCATGATTAGGATGCGCTATGTTACGTGTACAGAAGCCTCCATAGCCACATGCCACAATCAATTTAAAAAAAAAGCTAGTTGTCTAAAAGTCAAAGTTGACATGATGACATTGACATAAAAATATTAGAAAGAGCCGAAAGAGGTTATGGTTATGATATTTTTAAAAGGGAAGCAATCAATTGTAAATAATATCTGGATACATAGTAAAATAAATGCATTAATATAAAACAAGGTTTAACCTTCTCTATATTTAAAATGTTTTGTCGGAAATACATGGTTACTGCGCGAAACATACGGAAGTACACTGCATGTCCATCAGGCGCTAATGTTGCGTTTTGTAAACATGTACAGAATCTCGATAATACATATTTATTCAGAAGAAATATATCAACAGAAGGAATTGTCAAATGGCAAGAGCAAACTTATGCAAGCATATCCAACAGTGTTCCTGTAAAATTCCTTCAAGACGGTTTACTACAGATCCATGAACTAACTGGGCTACCTTGGTGGGCTACAATAGTCACATCTACAATACTCATAAGAACGGGGATGACCCTACCACTTACCGTATATCAAAACTATATATTAGCTAAAGTAGAAAATGTAGGTTTAGAACTCAAAGATATGGTCAATGAATTAAAGAGAGAAACTGCCATGGCCAGAAAGGCCTACAATTTAACTGACAAACAAGCTATGAATTTGTACAAAATTTCGCTGAAAAAGCAATGGCGTAATTTAATAGTTAGAGATAATTGTCATCCACTTAAAGCTACATTACTAATATGGTTTCAATTGCCGGTTTGGGTTTGCATGTCGTTTGCATTGAGAAACCTTGTTTATATGGCTGATGGAGATCCAGCAGCAATGGTTACTTTTATGGAGTTATCTGTTGGTGGGTTAGGTTGGATACCTAACTTGACTGAGCCAGATCACTCCTGGATTCTACCAGTTCTATTTGGATTAACAAATCTAACTATCATTGAAGTCCAAAGGTTATCGAAGCTAAGACAGCCATCGAAGATGTACAATGTGTTTACAAATGTGTTCAGAGTATTCACAATAGTCATGGTACCGGTAGCAGCCAATGTACCTTCATGTATGTGCTTATATTGGGTAACATCAAGTGGAATTGGATTAGTGCAAAACTTAGTATTATTGTCACCGTCTCTTAGAAGGAAGTTAAGAATCCCTTTAGCACCAAGTGAATTAGAAGAACCTTATAAACATATAGGAGAAGAATTGAAACATGGACTTACAAAATATATCCCAAAGTCATCATAATATTGTTTTGTTTTTTAACCTATGCCTGTTCTGTAGTCTAGTATTGCTTTTGAAGGTATGCATTCTCATTTGCCAAGGTTAAGTTGTTACCATTAAAATAGAGGTTACCACATTACAAATTCTAAATCTCACTGTAAAAAGCAAGTTTAAATAATTACTTCACTACATACTTGCTACAGTTCTGTTGTATTAATTGTATGGGCTCTATTCACACTGAAGTGGCAGTGGTCTGCAGTGGCTGGCGGCGACTGGGAGAGTAATATTTTCTTTTTATAATGCCAAAGATGCGCCCAAAATACTTGGACGGAAACAAAAAAACGCTCCTTCGTGAAGAGAAGGCTGCCACCGGCGGAGCATTACGGCACTGCGAGTTGTCGCCCGCTAGTCGGCTTCTTAAGTCGCAGGAGGGCGCGCAGCCTTTCAAAGTTGTCAAGGGATAGGTACTATGTCTTTCTCAATGAAGTTATGGCTTAAAATTATTAGATGGCTAAACCACCCTGCCAAACTCAGCCACTTCGGAGTGAATGGAGTCATAAGAGGCAAAATGTTTAGTGCATCAGAACCTTAGTCGTTTGGAGAGCATGTTTGGATATCAAACATACGAATTCTCTCTTGGCTTGGGGCAATTCCAACTGTGGGTCGTCACGGCCTGCGCCTGTCGATTTCAACACGGCATTAGGCTCTCCACCTATTACATGGGACATAAAACTATCAGGTCAAGTGTGGGTCTCATAGGTATACTATGCCTAAAAAGGGTGTGAGTATATGTGTGTATGCATGCATTTCATGGTTAAATTATTTCCCTCAAGTTTTGTAGTTACTGAAACTAAACTTTAAATATTCCAGACACCAATAATAGCATCAATTTATACATCAGGAAGAGATGATAACTACTTTAGTGAAGCCCATAAATTTTTACCTTACCGGTGGGACAGAAATGATGAGCGGAAGAAGGACCTAGTAAAGCACGTAGCATTTGCCTCGCTGCCTTTTGCTCTTGGTGCTAGATCATGCATCGGTAAAAAGTTAGCAGTACTACAGATCACTGAGGTTGTAAGTCAGGTAAACGACTTTTAAAGCATTGTTACTATTTTTTTTATTACATATCCTGTCCTATATTCTTCTGTTCTGCCCATCTTTAAATAAATAAATAGATATATATCCCCAGCGCCTTCTAGCTCAGAATAAACACTGAAGCCAGGGCTCTGATAACTAGACAACTGGTACCTATGTACAACATATTTATGTGTTTCTAAATCAAAGAATTCTACATAAACTGAGGTAGACATGACATGCCCTACGCACCGATTTTTGAAACCTATAAACTGCGCTAATTAGCAGCGTTGTTCGCACTGCTGTGAGTCAAAACTTCGAGAGTAGGTACCTACTCGACTTGCAATTGGAGTCCATACGCCTTCTCTTTTACTCTTGTTCTATCCGTATATTACTATTGTGTGTGGTGACAATTACGTAAATAGTATTTATAAGTGAGTGTAGTCTTAGCAATGGGTGTGTTTGAGGATTGCTTTTGAAATCTCGCTTGTTAGAGTACCTACGGCGCGTCTACCTCAGTTTAGATAGAAGTCTTTGTTCTAAATAGGTTCATACACGTTATAGACGTACATACGCCAAGATCCTAAATTTGCGAAAGATTCAAAATGTTTTATCCCGACCCGGGTTTTGAACCTCAGACCTCAGCACGGTAGTCTCAAAAACAATACAACTACGCCACTGGGGCAGTAAGTTTTCTCTAGCCTGTGTTATTCCCATACAGATACTAGTTCTTATTTTTATGCAGCCCGTCAGAGAGTAACATACAATCAATCAAATCAGCCTATAGCAGTCCACTGCTGAACGTAGCCGACGCGTAGCGTAGGCCTCTCCCAAATTACGCCAAAATACACAGTCCTGCGCCTACCGCATCCAGTCGCTCCCTGCGACCTCCTTGAGGTCGTCGGTCCATCTGGCGATCAACATACACGATTTGATAGAATTTGTTCATCAATTTACTCTGATTTTCTGTTGCAGATTGTAAAGAACTTCGAAATAAAATGTTTAAATTATGAAGAAATAAAAGCAAACACTTGTCTAGTTCTTGTACCAAGTACAGAGATTAAGCTTATGTTTTCGCCTCTAGATACTGCTGTAAGAAAAGATGGAATTGCATAACTACCTGCGAAATTTTAAAATCAGAATAAACAATCAGGCAGTTTGTATATGTCACCAGAAAATTGTAAATACCGTTAGATTAAAATCTATCTCGCGATTTGTAAACCGTAACATAAAATGGTTAGCATAGGTAGGAAGAGTGAACATTAACGCACGAAAGCGAGCGAGCGAAGTGAACGTGGCGCGATAGCGGCTGCCGAGCGAAGCGAACATGGCGCGGCAGTGGCCGCCGAGCGTCCAATGTCCTATCACTCCTATCACTATTCTTTATTGTTATTTCGAGACAACAATCGCGCTAGATAGCTTATAATCTGACTGTATTTACAATTTTATATTTAAATGTTACTTTAATAATGCTACCTCGAATACAATAATTCTTTTTCTATAATATAAACGCAAATATCACAATTTAGTTACCGGATGCGTTCGTACGTTTTAAAATGTGATTAATATTGTTAAGATAATATATGTATTTTATTTTAATGTTTGTCAAATTATCTTTATTAGTTTTTAAATTGTTTGGTTTTATTCATTCACGTCACAAATAAAGTGTTATAAAATAATGAATTAAATAATATCTTAAATGTTGTATAGATATTTTATTTTGATTGGTTTCAAAACTCCGTAGAAATCTGGAATATAAAATTATCATATATTCAGTAACAAAGTTAGGTACTTTCGCATCTTTAGGTATACATAGTGGAAAATGGGATGTATGGGGGTCTAATGTAAAATCTGTGCAGATCAAAAGATTAGTCCTTAAGTATATAGCTTGGACACGTTTACGTTAGCAAAAATAACTTTTATAACGAACAGTTATGTAGGTATGTGGCAATGAAATAAATAAATAAATAAAATAAAATTTATGTTGTCCTATAACAAGAAATACTAATTCAGAAAAAATACCGGCTAAGTGCGAGTGACTCGCACACGGAGGGTTCCGTACCATAAATCGGAAATAATCACGGTTCCTGAGATACAGCCTCGTGACGGACAGACAGACAGCGAAGTCTCATGAATAGGGAATCGAACCCAATGATATTGAAAAAAAAACACATTATTTAAAAAAAACATATTATTACACCATACGATAGTGTCGCTGATAAGGATGAAATTCTGCGAAGTAATGATATACGGCAAATTTAAGGAAAGTTAGGAATTTTAATAGAATTCATATTTCATGTACCTAAATTTTGTATCATAGTTTGTTTCGTTCGAAATCCCAGAATAGATCGTTACTATTCCCTGTTTTAAATCAATCTCAGAATGATTTTTTGGAGAAAATTCTAAACGGAATCAATAATATTGAATGCAGTACGATCCTTGAGGTCTCGAATCTAGCTATGTATTGAAAACAATGGTCTACATTTTGAACAATTTATCAGTTAACGTAAGCAAAATAAATTGTATTTTGTTAAAGATGAGCACTTTCTTTTAGTTTGCCGTATGTCATTACTTCCCAGAATAAGATCCTTAATAGCAACACTATCGTTGGTGTAGTAATATAGGGTGTGTTTTTTGTTTCATAATCAATGGGTTTGATTCTCAGCTAGGATTATTGGTTTTTCAAAAATCTAATGATGAGGTTTTAAGTTTCATCAAAATCGGGCTCGTGACTCCTTTGAGCATTTTTCGCTATTCCTTATAGTTTTGGATTGGGCCATCCAATCCCTTTTGAAAAATTCACCCTGTATACTGGGTGTAACAGAACTACCTCTCCAAATTTCATGAGATGACTTGGCATCGGAAATCAAATATTTTATTTAAATCAAATAATCAAATATTTGATAAAAAAGGGGGGTTAATATTTTTATTTAAAAAAAAAATTGTCGCACAATAAGAATCCATTTTTTACCGCGGCAATTCGAGGTAACATGGTCGCCGTGGCAAAACAGACACGGAACACCCGTCTGGCTCTCGTTGTCGCTTTCTACTGCCGCTCAGTAGCGATAGAAAAGAAAGGGTGAAAATGAAAATTTATAGGACCTTTAAAACTGATTTACGGTTAAAGTATTCATGTGATTTTTTTTTCTTCATTTTTGTAATGTTTCATGACTGATGCCACGTCACATGACGAAATTTGAACAGGTAGTTTTGTTACACCCAATATATTAAGTCAAATAATCCAAAAAGTGACGCTTGTACCCAGAATCGATCTTGCACCTTCTCTGTATCCCGAAAAAGTATCACGCCGAAACTACTGAACCGATATTTTGCGCGGTTCCTGCGGGAGAAGGGATGAAAGACAAAATAGTTTTTCAGTTGTAATTTCTCAACCCGTGGTCCGATTTCAAATATTTTTTTAGTGTGGGAAAGGAAGTACTTTAAGAAATGTTTCACACAAGTTTCAATATTGAGGGTTTTGTAGTTCAGAAATTAGAGACATCTCAACTTTTGCTAAACCTATAATTCAAGGGTTCTTTTGAATGTAAGGGTCAATCTAAACTGGCGTGTTTGCTTAGTCATAAGAACGAAGATTACAAGAACTTAAAGATTACCCGCTTTTGGCGTGGACTGAATTATTTTACAATACCCTAATCTGTAAGTTCTTTTCTGATTAAGCAAACGGGGCAGTTTCACACTCTCCTAGGAGTCTGATGAAGAAATACCTGTCCTTTCATAGACCTTATGTAACGTAAACGAAGTTGCGAGGGTCAGCTAGTTTGTATAATAAATACAAAATCTATACATATAATAAAACTGTAGAGGGCCGAGAGTCTGTACATGGAAGATATTTTCAAAATTTTAATTGTAGGGCGTTCTCTAATCGATACTGAAGCCGAAAAGGTAATTTAAAATTTTTGTGTCTGTCTGGATGTATCCCGAATAGGTATAACGCCGAAACTACTGTATCAATTTGAATAAAACTTGGTATATTTTGAGCTTATGGTCCGAGGAAGGTTCTAGGATACTTTTGATCTAGATATTTTGCGCGGTTCCTTCAGGAGAGAGGATGAAAGATATAATGGTTTTACAGCTATAATTTTACACCGCGTGTTACAGCAGGCTATAATTTCACTCACAAGGTAGTACTTTAAGCATTGTTTCACACAAGTTTCAATATTGAGAGTTTTGTAGTTCAGAAAAAAGAGACCTCTCAACTTTCGCTAAACCTAGAATTCCAGAGTTCCTTTGAATGTGAGGGTAAATCTAAACAAGCGTGTTGGTTTAATCATAAAAGAGCTTGTAAAATAATTCAGTCCGCGCCAAAGGCGTGGATTGAATTGTTTCACACGCTGCTTGATGAGTCTGATGAAGTAGCTCTCCTTTCGTACACCTTATGTGACGTAACCGTTCGAGGGTGCGCAAGTTAACTAATTTAACAATACATAGTGTATTCTTAGGTAGGTACCAGGTACACAAAATAATAAGGCTCAGAACGCTATTTCATTATTCTATGTACATTTTTGTTAAGCCTACCCTCGACACGCACACTTGCGAAAACTCAGTATCGAAATTACTATGAAAATACTGTGACCTGGTGTCCGTGAACTCCGTGAGCGGTGTCTATGTGTGGGTAGTCGAGAATGCAATCCCGATGTGAAAGATTTTTCAAATCAGTTCATTAGTTTCGGAGCCTGCTAGAACAAACAAACAATCAAATCTTTCTTCTCTATAATATTAATATAGATAGTGTGGTTATCTATATTAATATTATAAAGAAGAAAGATTTGATTAATTGCAAACAAGCAGTTTTCATTATTTTCAGTAGTCTTTATTTTTTTTTAAACTAGACTCGCAGGATTGATATTTCTAATCCCGCGGGATCTCGAATTTGCAATCTTTTGTCGGGATTGCATTCCCTAGTGCTTAGCCCGAGCGCACTGTGTATGTAGATGGTCTTTTGTACTTATTATTTGTGCATAGGTATGATAAATAGGATTGTGTAATAACAATAAAATTCAACTTACATCAGTTTACAAGTTTTATTACATAATTAAAAGAATAGATATTAACTGGGTTCCAAAATACACCTTATGAAATTTCATTAACCTATAAATCCATTTTGTATGATGCGAAACAAAATTAGGCTTGATTAGACTAAAACAATATAAAGAACAGGTACTTTATTTACCTATTTATTTTAAAAACTAATTATGGTTTTCCAAAATAGCAACCTCAGAATAAGACTACTTATTGCGTAGATACCATTAAAAAAATATAGAATTAGCTATAGCTATCAGAGATCAAAGTTAAAGGGCCCTTAGGTTCTTACAATAAATGACCAATGTATTGTCAATAATATTTCTGAATGTGGCCATCAATCTCTGCACGTCCCCCTTCCATCAGGCGGTTAGCGTAAAGTTTGCGAAATAAACACAAAAATAACAGAAATCCAACACAAAATACAAACAACGCGATCCTAAAACGACGGGTTCAATTATTTCTAAATCATGCTTATTATCAAATGCTATGAAAATGCATTTTTATAAATTTGGTCCGATGAATGAATTGTGATGAGAACCCCAATGTTATAAACTTAGTAATATTTATGTCTAATAGGACCATTTAATAAGTATTAAAAGTAAAAAAGAATTATCTAATAAATGCATTTTTATCTAAAGTCGAATTTTTAATTAGACAAAGTAAATTGACAGCAACTAATGTCACTTCTTCATACAATGTTGCTTATTTTCTATGACGAAGTGACATTAGCTACTGTCAATTTACTTCGTCTAATTAAAAATTCGGGTATACTACGGTACGGTTAATTTGAAAGGTCACTTTTGACACATGTCAAATTTTCCCTAACTATATTTTGTCTAGCTGTTTCTCCGTATAGCGTTGTATACGAGCCTGCCTGACCTTTCCAACGGCTATTTTGGTGCTATTTTCTTATTCATTCATCAATCATCATATTTCAAGGGAATTGGTGTCAACTGCCTTATAATCATAGTTTTAATATCCTCAAACCATTGCTCTTTAAACTCTGAACTCATAATACTTTTAAAACAATTTGATCGTTCTTTTTCAAACATTTTCCCTGTCAACACATATGCAACGGACTCTACACATAGATATCCCATTCCCTCGCTAAGCGACCATACATATATTTTGTCGGCCGTATGCGCTGCTAGTTGAAATTGTAAAATGGCACTGCTCAAACAGCCTTTAAGCTTTTCTAATAAAAATCTATCACTTAATATCAGTACCTCTAGGCTAGTCTTCAGATCATGTGGTATTGGGAACGCAATTGTATCTAATTTGGTATTGTTAAATCCCATATGTAAGAGGTAGAACAAATATTCTAAAGCAGGTTTGTTGACGTTTTTTAAACGCACGCATTCTTGTTCTGATTCTTTGAAGGCTCCACTCAACATTGCGCCGAAAACTTCGGAATTGTCACTTAAAAATGCTCTATCGGCTTTTACCGTTGATAAGTCATCCAGTTCAAAAGTGACGATTTCATCATCGGACAGATTTTCAAGTATAGTATTGTAGTCAAATCCCTTTTGTAATCTGAACCGGCTCTCTAAAGTCTTTGGATCTTTTATTTCAGCATTCTGTGCTAATTTAGATAAAGCGGTAACACAATCTTGCATGTTTTCTTTAGAATTAGAGATGGAGTCGCATAACATATTGAAAGCACCACAGTCAAGAAAATATTTCTTCAGTGCTCTTTCAGTCCTACAAAAAAAAAGTAGTTTTACAAAATTATACGGCATAGAGGACACTATTGAAATAATATTGACGTGAGATGGGTGACCGTTTCTGGCATTTTCATTTGTAACTGTTTCGGAACCGCCTTAAAGTACAGGGCGGAAACTCCATACAAATGATTCGTTTTCAAACACACGAGCTTGAATGTGTGTGTGACCAATAAGGCTAAGCAAACGTTCTTTCATAACACCCTCAATAATGTCAGCTGAGGCGGGGGTGGGGAAGCTTGTTCAGTGGGGGGCAGGGAGTTGCCTATCTGTATGTAATACCAAAGATAATATAATAGTATTACATACAGATCGGCAACTCCCTGCCTCCCACTGAGTAAGCATCCCCATCCCCCCACCAAAGTTGATGTGTCTATTGCCGTGTCAGTACTTGAGAGAGTGTCACTGCGTTGCATTACGTATTACTACCTACGTACTTTGTGCTTTGGTTTAATTTGTACTTAGCCGAGGGTATATATGAAAAAAAAAAGTACCTACATACATGAGATTGCGTTCTGTTCCTTATTATTTTGTTTCCATAGCTAGTGTCCCTAGTATACTCACACACACATTCAAACTTGATTCTAGCATTCACATTACGTGTATTATTCACGTTATTTACATTAGTGTGGGTGAAAACTAACATTTTTGTATGGAGTTTCCGCCCTGTGGTAATACTATTATACGTATTGTCTTTGGTTACTGTCCCAATGACATAGTAGCTGTTAAGCTATGATGGATGTTTTTTTTTTTTTCAAATTCTGCTACGAACAAAACCATTTTCTGCATCCCTCAATTTTAACATGGCTATAGGATTATCAACGCGAGTGTAACACCCACCAAGTAGCAAATGTCCATACCAGGTGGACACCTATGCTTATCTGTCACCTTCATCATCCGAGAGTGATGACACAAATTAAGGATGACTCACGCTAGACCGTCTCGGACCCGGCACGGTGTAGCGTGAGTCATCCTTTAGAGATAGTACAGATGTCGAAATCTGTAGACTGTAAGTCTTTAGAGATAGTCAGTATCGAAAAGTTGGTTGAGATGCGCCTGAACTCGTGTCTGTGAATGAGTTGTCTATGTGTGCGTAGTGTATGTGAATGAGTTGTCTATGTGTGCGTGGCCTCAGCGAATTTATATAGTATGTAGGTTTCCATCTGTACTATCTGTAACTTGTGGTGATGATGACTTACCTCACTATATACGGTAGGGTTATTGCAAGAGTGTGCTTGATAGATGGTTCTCCTTTTAGAAGCTGATAACTGATTTCTCCAATGCCATAACTCGATTCAGCTGATATTGTCAATTTGCCCAAAAGTTTGGCACTTAGGCGGAGGAGCTGAAAAGGTATTAAGGTATTATATCTAGGTACTTAAAAGTAGATTGTGCGGTCAATGATCAATGAGCGGACGTCACGCGGTTTCACCCGCGTAGTTCCCGTGGGAATAAAATATAGCCTATGTCACCCGGAGATAGCGTAGCTTCGCGACAATAAAAGAATTTTTCAAATCGGTTCAGTAGTTTCGAAGCCTATTTAATGCAATCAAACAATCAAAATTTTTCCTCTATAAAATATTAGTTTGTATAATGCTTTGCGGTTCTTACGCTTCACGGGAAAATATGAGCTGGTTGCTCAAGTAATCCCCCGAGACAACACCCGCAACAGAAAAACAGATTTAAATAAATATAGCTTCGTAGAATTACGATTTCAATCGGAGATAATAAGTAGCAATGTAGGACGAGAGTGTGGCACCGATAATTTAAATTGTTTTTCTATCTTTACCCTGCTTTTGTAGTCGTGCTAGATATTAAAAAAAACTAAGTCCAATTCTAGACCTTTGAAATAGCCGTCAGTGAAACCGGTCAGGTTTATAATAATAAATATTGTGGAACAGTATAAGTGTCGTTTTCAATATGTGCAGCAAGTTCCACCAAGTAGCATCAATCCACAGTAGTTTGAATAGTCATTTTTTCCCCAAAAATAATACCGACATCTCAAAGCCTTCGCACAGTTCGAGCCGGTGAGTTTCGAGGTGTATGTCGGTGTATTTATTTGGCCGTGAGACAAAATGGGCATAAAAATGTACTGTGTGTTTAATAGATAAAAATGTGAAAGTAAAATAAGACTATACTCTGTTAAAATTAGGATGATCATTTTGACAGCTCTTAGTTGGGCACCCTATAGTGTCCAATCGTTAATGAATCTATTCGATTATCGATTGCGTAAAATCGATAGTTACAAAAAAACGTTTTTATTATTTTAGGTTATTACGTAAATATAATTGCATTATTATTGTTTGTATTATACTCAGCTAATCATATTACAAATAAATATTGTAGATACCTACTTATTTACTTTACTAGCATTTAAAAGTTCTATGATCGATTCTGCGGTATTGTTGGAAGACGCTTCACTACGATAAGTGGGCGGTACTCGTCTATGTGCTACGATATTTTTTTGAAGTATACTTGATATAAAGAAATCCGATACTTCATAGGCGTGAGCTGTCAAAATTATCAACCTAATTTTTTAACAGAGTATAAGTAGGCATCTTCGTCAAGCCGTTTATATTTAGTTTAGTGTGAAAAGTAATAAAAATGTAAAAAAAGTAATAAAACGTTGATTACATTGTGTCTAAAGGCAAAAATATGTAGAAGTAGGTTGAGATCATACGCACTCACAATTAGTTAAGATGTACTCATACTTATAGAAATCGAAACTTCAAGCGAAATACTTAGTACTTACATTCACTGACGTTTCGGGCACGTTGCAGCGCCCGTGGTCGCGGTTGGACTGAGGCGAGGATCGACAACAAGAAATAACTTTGTGGTTTTTGAAACGTCGGTGAATGTAAGTACTAAGTATTTCGCGTGAAGTACCGATTTCTATAAGTATGAGTGAAACCGCGATAGTTTAAAAATAGTAGTTTATCACTTACTTGCTTGCACTGCCCACATCTATACGAAGGGTGCTTGGAGGTGATGGTCATCTTATGTAACCTTAGAACCAGTCTATGTTTCAATATGCTTATGAGGCAAAGTGCATTACTGGAAACAAAAAAATAATATTAGAACTAAGTACTATCAGTAACTTGTGTTAACGAAGACATTCTTTTTAGACGGTGAATTACAATAGGTACGTATATTAAGCATGTGGCGTGCGGCGACGGAGTCCCGTGTGGAGACGGGTAAGAGTACAAAATGTCGTCACCCCAATTCACCCTGGGGGAGTCGTAAGAGGCGACTAAGGGAACTCTTTCGCAAAATCTATCCATTACGTAGAGAAGGAAAACTCGAAATGAAAACCGGTTGTCAGAAAAATGACAATATGGCCTTCACATAAATAAGCCATGTTGAAGGCCTTATGGACGGCTTGAAAAATTTCAACATTGGGTCGTCGCGATCTGCGCCAGTCCATTTCAACACGGCAATACGGTTCACCACCTATTAAGCGGGACGAATATCTAAAAGGTGAAATGTGGGCATATAATATGCCTCTGCCTACCCCTTCGGGGATAAAGGCGTGATCATATGAATGAATGAATGAAATACAATTTAGTTAAACGTAAAAGACATGAAAGCTCAGCAAGCAAAAAAACATCTGTATAATATACTAGCGAACGTCCCGCGGTTTCACCTGCGTAGTTCCCGTTCCCGTGGGAATACGGGAATAAAATATAGCCTATGTTCACCGCAAAGAGTGTAGCTTCCCAACCGTGAAAGAATTTTTCAAATCGGTCCAGTAGTTCCGGAGCCTATTCGTTACAAACAAACAAACAAACAAAAAAAACAAATCTTTCCTCTTTATAAAATTAGTATAGAAGTAAGTATTCAAATACACACCTCAATACTTTGGCAAGAATCCGCGCCGCTCTGCCGAGCGGTCTCTGACACTTCTCCACATAATCCAGTAAAGCATTCAAGCACTCCTCCCCAGTCAATAGTTCCAACGTTTGGTTAGGCACTGGCTCCTCCCGCAAAGCGCCGAAAGCATTGCAAACTCCATGTGACACTCGAAACAGCAACACTAGCACGCATGCTATATGGCTACGGGATTTATTGTTCATTTCTTTTTCAAGCGTGTCTGTTGAAAAATAGCATACAATTAAATATTTTTGGGACAGTCACAAAACTTCATCTAGCCCAAATAAGGGTTCCTGATATATCCTTCCGAGGGCTTACCCGGGGCTCCCAACCGTAGGCTGTTGGTAAGGATACGTGAGGTTTTTAATCGGTATAGGAGTCCGGCATAGCATCCATGAAGGATTTTCCCTCACGTTAAAAAAAAGCTCAAATAAGGTGGGTACTATAATGTTGAGATTAATTCATATCTGCCTATCCCCACGGGTATATAAGCGTAATTGTATGACGAATTATTTTTCGTGCGACTCTAGCTACTAGCAGTGGCCCCTGAATTCGCATATGATATACCTCGACGCCATTGCACCCCACACCCATCATGCCATTTAATCGGTTTTCATATAAACTTTTATCTCCTATTTTACACTTATATGGGTAGAATTTTGTACCAAATATTTGCGTCCGGAGCATCCGAGCACAGTAAGGCCGAAAAGGGGCTTTCTTCCGCGCACGATTTGATTGTGGAATAATCTCCCTACCTCGGTTTTCCCAAGTGCCTACAGTATGAGGTTCTTCAAAAGATGTCTTAGAAGATTCTTGCAGGGTCGGCAGCACGTGTGTGGCACCCCTGGTGTTGCAAACGACCACAAGCTACAATTACCATTTCTATTAGATGGGCCGTGCGCTTGTTTGACACTTCGGTGGTAAAAATGAACCGAACCCTATTACTGAGACTCTGCTGTCCGTCTGTCTGTCACTATACTCTGTAAGATCTCTGTGACAGTTCTACAAACGTAAACAAAATTGACATTTATTTCAAAGGCATAAAGTTGTTATTTACAGCTTGCACCTCTCTGTTCTCACTCTCTGCATTTGAACCACAAAAGCTTTATGCCGTTGACATAAAGTCTGTTCTTGTTTACCTTTGTAGAACTGTCACAGAGATCAAGCTATATTTTACAGAGTAAAATGAACTATGAAAGCCACAGGGTTGAAATCTTCATAGATTACGTATTTCTGTATTCCCGCTAAAACAACAAATACTAAAAACAGACAAAAGTAAAGAATTACGTGGCGCACCCATACAACAAACGTGAATTTTTACCGTTTCAGAGTTCCGCACCCAAGTCTCCGAAGTAGGTATAGATGGAGTGACAGTGATGGATGAAGAAAGGAACAGTGTAATAAGAGAACATTGTCGGTTTAATAGAAGATGTCGTGACAGAAGGTTAAGACATGTTTAGAGAAAAAAAAAATGGAAACAGGCTGACAAAAGAAATTTGTAAGGCGAGAGTGAATAGGGAAACTGTAGAGGTCGACCGTGTCGTACTTATGTCGACCAAGTCGAAAACCTGTTAAGAAAAGGCCAGTTCAAGAGTACCCTTAGCCGGGGAGCATGTAAGAAAACGCTGATGAAAGTAGAAGAAGCGAAAGTGATATGCCAGGATCGTAGCAAGTGGAAAGCCATAGTCTCTGCCTACCCGTTGTTAAACAAGCACGATGTTGAGTATGTATGTACAATTTACATACACAAAATGTCTCCTCCATTTCGTCTCCCTCCTTTTTATCTAAAATGATATTTGTGTGTACAAGTGGTGAACTATTACTAAATCGTGTCTACGTCTCTCTCTGAGGAGCCCTAACGCAATTGACAATGTTATTTTGTTTTGTAAATAGCTACTAACTCATTTAGGAAATTCACTATAAATATAATAAACTAGTGGTCCTCGCAAGCATGGTGATATAAAGCCGGTTTTAAGACAATATGTCTTAAAACCGGCTTTATATCAACATTCATGTATGTATTAAGTTGTGAAGGGGTCATAAGTAGCTTAATTCGGATACTACATGGGTGCTGCGTTCCGTAGATCCTTTTTCATTGACCTGACTCGATACACTACCGCGTCATCTTTAGGCATATACTTCAAATCCCTAATAATTATAAAGTAGAGACAGAGACCTAATTCATAGCATTCCACAGATTTGTTCCAGTGCCGGGTTCATAGCGTGGTACAGAGGGGAACCTGTATCGATGTCTGATACTTCTTACCCTGATGTAGGTTTAGGGTGGTCACCTACTGAACTACATCAGCGCTCAACTTCACAGCATTAATATTCCTCCTTCTATCTAACCGTTCTAGTAAAGAGCTTACTGAGGCTTTTGACAATCCAAGGTCTTCAAACAAGTTATGTAGGACGTAGCTGGAATTTCCCTTGCTCTCACTTCTATGACATAATTATAGTTAAACAATAGAGCCATATTGGGTTTACTTATTGGTCAAGACAAAGTATTTATTCATCTTCATAGCGTGGTCTTTAGGTATGTTTATTTTCCAAGGTACCGTGAGTTCTACAAGGCACGGTTACGTAGCCTCGAAAACAGGAATATATCGGGTCTGGATGTCGAGGTGCAGATATCTTCCGGGATTTTGTAAAGTTTCTCTTATAGATGTAGTAGGGTCGAGTAGGGTCTAATACGCGACAGTCGTTAAAACTGAATTAGGGTGGTTTCTTTGAAATGATGAAATAAACTATCATATCGCCGAAACTTCATAGTCAGAATCGCGTTTGAGCATAAGTTTCATATCCATAGTCATAAAATTAGAACTATCACGAAGTTTACAGTGACAATCATATTATGGCATGCATTTCATATCAATAATAATTGATAGACTATCTATGTATCGTTTTTTTACCATACCCACATTACGCCTGTAAACTTGCATAAATTTTACATCGATAGTCATTAAAAAGTGGAACTATCATATAATATTATATGTCAGGAAGATGCATTTAATATCCTTAATAGTTGATAGACTTATATATCGTTTTGTTTTTCTGACCATAACCACAATATGCCTGTAACCTTGCATAAATTTCATATCGATAGTCATAAGAATAAGTACTATCGACTATGTCAGGAAATTTACAGTGATAAGTCTTTTGGCATGCATATTTTCATATCAATAATTAATATTTGATAGATCATTTTGTCTTTCTTACCATAACCACAATATGCCTATAGCCTTGCATAAATGTCATTATGTATCAACTATATCAGAAAGTTTACAGTGGCAATCGTTTTTTGGCATGCATTTGATATCAACAATTGATAGACTATCCATCTATCATTTTTCTTACCATTGCCCCAATATGCTAGTAAACTGGAAGCATATTTGTCATTGAGTGGACGTTCCGCCGTGTAATTGAAGCTGAGGAACTCAAAGTTCACCGTCGTCATCACCACTCCGTCCGAATCCTCGTCGTCAACTCGCGGGCCGCTTCGCCCCTCAGCGCCTACGACGGCTAAATTACACTCTCAGAAAACGTGGAATCGATTTTGAGCGATTCGTTTCACAAACTTTTGTAGCTAGACATATTTTAGGGTAATATTTATTTAACGTTGAAAATGTCATGCAAATATAATTATGGTTTGTATTTAAACGCCTGTAGAAAATGTATCTGTTTTACTACCTACCAATAAAATTAGAAACGCTTACCAAAACGGATAAAATAATCACCAAATTGTGTTTCCTAAAAATATTTTACTCAATTTTTGAAAACTTTTTCTTGTATTTGAATGCCATTAAAATATATGAACGCCTTTATAGTTCATTGCAGACCAAATATTTTGTAATTCTAGTAGATACATGTTACCAGTACTTTTACTTCTACGTCACGAGTCAATTTGGCAACTTAGTTGATGAGCTGGCTCAGAACGTAAATTTTCTGAGCTCAGCAAACACCTTCAAACACAGTTCTCGAGATTAAATCCCACCAAAAACTTTATTTTTTTCTTATTTATCTAAAGTAGACATATTTGGTGACCATTTATCCATTTTGAGAAGCAATATTTGTACAAAACGTGCAATTATTTTAATGTGTGTTTATTTGTATGTTGACTAGGTTTAGGGTCTACAAAATATTTCCGGCCGTTTTAATTCATACCCTAAAACGACCCTAAAGTGATTCTGCCACTTTTAAAGAATGCCAGATGTGAATGTGCCAAGTAATCGTCGCTCTAAATAAATAAACGTAATGAGATAAGAAATGATGAGGAATTTTAACTCAGCCGAAAGTAATCATGCTAAGTAAAATCATGCTCTCTTAAAAGTATGCCATTGTAAATTCGGAAACAGAAACTTTCGACCAAACATAAATATACTAGGTACCTAAATAATTTTTATGCCTTGAGAAGATTATGCCAAGTGTGTCATGCAAAATAAATTTCAGAGCATCAAGGTTCTGCCAGCTGAGGAAACCCGGCAGAAACCTAATCGTAGAACGATAATAAAAGAGGGGAGGGGGAGGAACACACAACACACCCAAGACCCGTCATTCCTAACAGACAACTGTCAAGGATAACCTTAACTAATTGTAATGAAGGAATGACGAATTGAACTTCTCAACGAACCCTATTCTTGAGTATTTCGATTGCTGAGTTATCTGTTAAACATCCCTGATGTTGAACACGTACCTTTACCCTCCAGAAAACGGAGGGAAGAAGGAGAAAAGCAAATAAGTAAAGAGCAACACTCTGCCACAAATTAGAGATAGTACAGATGGAAACCTACATACTAAATTCGCTGAGGCTACGCACACATAGACAACTCATTCACAGACACGAGGTCAGGCGCTCCTCAACCGACTTTTCAATACAGATTTGTGCGCGAGTGTGTGTAGCAGAGGGTAGGTGTGAAAAAAAGTACATACATGAGTTTTCCATCTGTACTATCTCTAATTTGTGACTCTGCTTTATAACATTGCAATGGAGACATACTCAAGGCTTAATGCGCTGATGGATCGAGGGTATATGATAGGTTCCTCTCATTCCCCTACTTTATTATCGTTCTACGATTAGCATACCTACTGCGTATAGGTGGCAAGGCCTCACACGAGGTTGAACTTGTAAAGATTATGGCCGTTTGCTGGATGCGGACGGCGAAAGATCACGAATAGCGAACAGTTGATAACCATCAGCTGTAAGGATAATACTTACCTTTGGCTGGAGCGTCTGTACTTTCCTCATCCTCCATCATAAGTACGTCCAAATCGTGAGCCATTTGAGCTGTATTCAAGTCTGCTGTAGAGGTGGACGGCTGGTCGGTTAAGTCGACGGGCTGGTCGTCATGGTCACTGCATACGGGCGAGTAGCGGCCGGATACCTCGGAATCTGAGCTATCTGGAATTTATTATGACGTCACAATTTAGTTCTGCAGTACATTTTTTAATAATGAAAGTTTGTTTTGGAAAGATGGAGAATTTTTTTATAACTTTTAATGGCAACATTTGGGGCACTTTTTATGTAGAATGATTTAAAATCAATTATTTTCTCTATTAGCATAAGTATACTGATCGTTTGTTTGCACGTGTAGCTTGGTTTTTAATAAAGTTTGTCAGATATAAGACTTTTTAACACAACGTCATCTAGCCCAAATGAAGCTAATCTTAGTGCAATTAATATACTAGTACATACTTTTATTAAGCACCTACATTTAAATTAATTTACTTAATTAAAAAAAAATTCATAGGAAACGCACAAATTTCGAATCTAACATTTTCGGATCACAAAAATATCTAAGAGAGATCTAAGCGACGAGATCTCAAGTTTTATTAAAATAAATAATGCAAAATAAATACATTAACGTATATACTACCTTCTTCACTATACGGTGACCCATGTCCTCCAGAACTGCCCGGTGACCCAGGGCTCCGCGGGTACTCCGACCAGCGCGGCGACATCGAACTACCCTCTCCAGAACTAACGCCCGATTCTGGGCTCCAGTCCCACCTCGCCCTTTTACTAGAAGAGGCACCACTGTATCCTGGACTAAACCCAGACTGATAGCTATCTGAATTCCGGGAATATGGAGACAATGTCCCTAAAGATTCGCCTCTTTCTGGACTCATAGACGCACGGGAGCCAGACGGTTGAGGGCATGAGGGCCATTCAGGGCTCTTTGGTTCCCAGTATACACCCGCTGACCAATCCTTGCTGA
Organism: Miltochrista miniata; assembly: GCA_933228765.1. Classification (NCBI taxonomy): domain Eukaryota; kingdom Metazoa; phylum Arthropoda; class Insecta; order Lepidoptera; family Erebidae; genus Miltochrista; species Miltochrista miniata. Next base: position 14,531,313 of record OW121757.1, on the reverse strand, counting down.
CCATTTTTATTAGCTGACACTTCTAAAAAAATATATATACCAATATGAAGCATTAAAAGAATATCTATACTAATATTATAAAGAGGAAAGATTTGTTTTTTTGTTTGTTTGTAACGAATAGGCTCCGGAACAAATTGGACCGATTTGAAAAATTCTTTTACTGTTGGGAAGCTACACTCTTTGCGGTGAACATAGGGTATATTTTATTCCCGTATTCCCACGGGAACGGGAACTATGCGGGTGAAAACGCGTGACGTCCGCTAGTCTTGAATAAAGCCACTTATACATTTTCCACATTAATAACTATTTAACCTGATTGATTTCGAACTCAAAATATGAAGCGACGCGCAAAGTCATTATTATTTTCTTATTGGGACATCACCCCGTTTTGCCACCCATTTCATCCAGAGCCCACCAGATGTGATATTACATCTGCACCTTTGAATATGCAAATGCGAATTCGCCGAAACCAGCCAGGTTAAATAGAATTATACACACATAGTAGATACGCGAAAAAACCATAACCCTTAATTCAACACCTGTAGGTACTAAACATGGAGCAAATATAAGAGAGGAGAGGCCTAAGCAAGCGTGCACTGTGACCGTTCAATGCGGGTCCTGACGTCATCAGTGGGCGTGGCTTAAGTCAGTGCGCTGTCCGCGTTCATCTAGGCAACTTCCGGTTCGTTATACGCAAATATATGTCAAAATTCGTATTTTCGCGAAATTAGAAGGATTTAAAAAGATAAGGATAAAGTGTTGTGTTCTATCGTGTAAAAATTACTCGGATAGACGTTTTGATGCTATGCATGGGATCACATTTTAGTTGTAAGTATTTTTATTCTTTATTTTCATAAATAGTTCTAGAAACATCTCTGATCCCCGGATACAGCAAAATATTTTTTACTCGACGCTAGATGGCGATACTTTGTGTTTTGGTTACCTAAAATATGTAGGTGCATAGAGCTCAATAATAATATAATTTTAATATCGTTAAGTATTTAAACTTATTCAGCAATAATTCTGAAATAAATTTAGGCAACCAAAGATTATTTTTACAAATTTATTTAAAAACTTCGATAACAGACCGCCATCTATTGCCAAGAATAAACAGCACTAAAAACAGGATCGAATTTAGAATTTCACCGAGGGGCCCATAACCGTCCTACATTACTAAAGGATGTTGCGCTGGTCAGTTAGTATAATATGAAAATGGATCTTTGAAATGTTTGTACGCTCATAACTTAAGAACGGCGGAACCAACTTCGCTAATTCTTTCTTTTCTGTGTTAGTTATAGCCAGGGCAAGGTTCGGTAGGTATCTGTGGCGAAAACACCGGGAAACCACGGCCGAGTGTCAGCACTGCGAGGATCGCAGCGATGACACGGCGCTCCACACGCTGGTGGAGTGCACGGCGTGGGCACAACAGCGCCAGGTCCTCGTAGTGGGTCTGGGCGTGGACACTCTCTCGCTCGAGGCCATGGTGAGAGGGCCGCTCACCGTCCTTACAGAAGCAGGCCCATGACGGCAGCGTGACGTGAGCAACTCACGCACGCCCCCCCCCCTTAGAAGCGGGGTCACACCCGAAACCCCCCATAGACGCGGGATTGCACCCGAACCTCCCCCTGGGCGAGGCCGCAGCGGCGGCCGTAGGTCTGTTGGGAGTCACGGGACATCCTTCCTGAGGGCTTACCCGGGGCTCTCAACCATAGGCTGTTGGGCGTTACGTGAGGTTTTTTAGTCGGTAAGAGTCCGGCATAGCATTCTACGAGGATTTTCCCTCACGTTAAAAAAAAAGCCGGGGCAAGGTTTGTATAAAATAAAATATTATAAAATAAAAGCAATTTCTTATTAACATCCGATTTAAAATATGTCATAAATATTAAAGATGGTGAGTGAGTCAGGCAGAATGACAGTCTGTTGCTAAGGCAACGAATGATAATTTCAAACAGTCCACTACGTCGAACGGTTTTTTGCTGAGAGACTTATCGTCGTAATAATTCTAGCTTATATTCATATTACTCGTAATTTATTTGTTGTTATTAATAAGAAAATGTCACCAGTAAGGCGTCAAAGTATTGGTAAACGTACGTAAACGTAATGCAAATCGAGTCAACAATCTTCGCGACAACGAGACTGAAGAAGAACGTTCACAGCATTTGGAAGCAAATAGAATGAGACTGAGAAAAAAAATTTCAAAGTACTTGCATTTTATCTACGGTTTAACGACAATTGGCGGCAGCTTGGATTGGCTTCTTATTAGTAATTTGTTCACCATGTGAGGTTTATTCTTTCATTTTTTTTCTTTAATATTTACCGCTGACAATACAGGAAAGGCTTAATAACTGTTAGAGCTTTGTTAACATATAATTTGAGTTTTGCAAATAAATTTTGCAAAACTCAAATTATATTTCATTTTCGCTTTAATTTTCCCTATTACTGGTTCCGCATCTTAAACTATATACAACACTCATGGTCTGTCTCTTTATTGCCATCATGGTAATTTTAACTTGGGTGCGTATTCTTGCCCCTTTTTTCATTATTTTGAAGTGATTGTCACGTGAGCGAATGTCAGTCGAAGTCATATTTTGTTATTCTCTCTCTATTAAGACTACTTACAATCTAGAAAAGACTTTATAAAAAATATATTTTTATATAGAAATAAAAAAAAATAATACACTATTCATCTTGCTAAGAGTTAATACTCCGGGGGGACAAAATATTCCAACTTTGGCCCTGTTTTCAGTGTACAGTAGTAGTACTACGTAGTAACCCGGAAGTTGAAGTAAGCAAGTAGTTTTGACACTGACCGCTAGATGGATAATAGTAAAGTGGGCGGATACAAACCCCTACTCACCACACCCTCCCCCCGCACCGAGTCACACATTGTTTCATAGGGAAATCATATTACAACACCTCCTCTCTTATATTTGCTCCATGGTACTAAATTTCAGCAAGTGCCATCAATCCATGGTATTAAAAACCGGATAAGAGTCACACTCCACAGCCAGTATTTCCCGTACACGTGTAGTTTAGACATTTTTTTATGGTTTAATCACAAATAATATTTAGATTTTCTCCCTGTTGGTAGTCTAAGAGCAAAATTTCATTGATAGGTTCAATTAAAGCAAAATATTCTCATTTACCTAGAAACGAGAAGTACCCTATTAATTATGCTTCCCTTGAGAGTATCGAAATATACGTTTTTTTTGCGACATATACAGCTGTAACTTTTTTAACCGTTATGAACAAAAGTTTGAAATTTTTACATCTTCAAGGGACTGTGTAGACCCGATAGATGGTCGTGACAGAGGGAGGGAGAGGCCGACGGACGGACGGCCGGACGGACAAACGGACGGACAGAGGTACAGACGGACAGACAGATGGACGGACAGACAAATGGACGGACAACAAAGCGATACACTAATCCTTTTGAAATACGAAACCCTACAAAATACTTCAAAAATGTAGTACCCTCTTGGCAGCTTTTGGACTAGCAGAGCGAGCTCTCTTCAGACATTTTCGTCGTTGAGGCGAAGTGTCATCGTCACTTACACTGTTAGCGTCGCTAGCGTCGCTGTCAAACGCATCAGTAAATCCAACAATCATATTATCCCTTTCTATTACAACTTTCAGTTCATCTTCGTTGGTCGACAATGGACCTTTGCGACGTGAAAATAAGCTGCTTTTTCCTTCGACATTGCTCGTGTTTGGTTTTTCAACAGTTTTTTTCTTTGCCTTAACTTTAAATTCTTTTTCAGTTTCAAATGCTTTCTCAACAGTTGCATTTATAAGTTCGGAAATATCAATTTCAGTGTTGTGTTCATATTTCATCGTTTTTAAATATGCAGTTAGTTTATCAGTCAATAGAGTAACTAGGCCTTCATTGACCATTATCTGAAATGCTGAAATGTAAAGAGCAACCATTTATACTATTTAAAATTTTATTTTTAAATTTTAATTATCACTGGATATTTATTGACAGCTGAAAAACGACGGCAACTAGTCGTCACGACGATGTAATGTTTTCCAACATTGAACTAGAACTGAGAATTAATAAACTTTCAAAATAATCTTTTATCAAATATATTATCAATGTCATGTACAACCCCCGCAAACTTTACTTACTACCCGTTCGCTCTAACTTTGCCGCTGGCGTAGAGGCGTATACCCGAATTGTTAATTAGACGAAGTAAATTGACAGTAGCTAATGTCACTTCGTCATAGAAAATACGCAACATTGTATGAAGAAGTCACATTAGTTGCTGTCAATTTACTTCGTCTAATTAAAAATTCGACTTTAGTATGGAGCCGAGCGGCAAAGTTAGTGCGAACGAGCAGTACTACGATATTATAATTTACAAGAAAACTATAGTAAAAAATAGGTAAGTACCTACTCGTTAATTTTTCATGCCTTACTTTATGTGTTACGTACTTTTTAAAAGAATACTTACACGAGTCATCAAAAACGTATTGAAGAAGGGCATGCAAGGAGTGCTGATGCTCCCTCGCTGCGGCTACCAATAGCGGCAGACCACCACTGTGACGTATGCGGGATCGGTTCACAGACTCCCCACTTAGCTGAGCCAGACTGTTCGCCGCGCCCTCCGGCCAAGACGAAACATCTGTAAAACATGGAGTGAATTTTGATCTGACTAACTGATTTATCAACGCTCTGTTCAACCACTGACGCATTTGTCTCAAATTTGATACATAGAAGATATCTGATGCAAAGGTGGTATTCAACATTTTTCTATTATGATTTTGATTTGAGTTGATCTTTAAATAGCTTTTATATTTTTTGTCTTAACAGAGCTGGTAAAACTAGGAAAACCTTAACGATGTTTGTATACTATACATACATACATATGGTCACGCCTTTATCCCCGAGGCAGAGGGCGAGAGGGCAGAGGCATATTATATGCCCACATTTCACCCCTTTAGAATTTGTCCCACGTAATAGGTAGTGAGCCGTATTGCCGTGTTGAGATGGACAGGCGCAGGTTGTGACTGCCTGCTGTTGAATTTTTTCAAGTCGCCTAAAAAGGCCTTCAACTTGGCTTAACGACTGCCATTTTACTGGCAACCGGGACCAACGGCTTAACGTGCCTTCCGAAGCACGGAAACGCTGCAAATAACTGTCACAAAGTGGTCACATGGACGGTCACCCATCCAAGGACTGGCCATAGTGAAAGTCGATTACTACAGTGATCGTTTACAGAACACTGAGTCCGCGGGGTCACGAGCGCTTCTACCTTCGTGTACTATATTGGGTGCAACAAAATTGACTCTCCAAATTTCGTCACGTGACGTGGCATCAGTCAAGAAACATTACAAAAATGAAGAAACAAAAATCACATGAATACTTTAACCGTAAATCCGTTTTAAAGGTCCTATAAATTTTCATTTTCACCCTTTCCATCGCTACTGAGCGGCAGTAGAAAGCGACAACGACAGCCAGACGGGTGCTCCGTGTTTGTTTTGCCACGGCGACCATGTTACCTCGAATTGCCGCGGTAAAAAACGGATTCTTAACGTGCGACAAAAACATTTAAAAAAAAAATAAAAAAATTAACCCGCCTTTTTTATTAAATATTTGTATTTGATTTCCGATGCCAAGTCATCACATGAAATTTGGAGAGGTAATTTTGTTACACCCAGTAGGTATTTATTAGTAAAAGAACTAAATAATTCGATGTTCGAGCAGTGTTATTTGACACTACTTTCATTGAAATATGAAGAGAGTGGCAGCGTTGTACAACGGTTTTACTGCGTATTGGAGAAGGGAGGTCCATTTCCAGCAGTGATTTACTGATTGATGAACTAGATATTGCAGTGTGCAAGTTACTATCCAGTAATGTTGCGAACTAACAAATGGATGATTATACATCGGTAGAAACGAAAAAACCGACACTTCTTTAACTTTGAGTTTCGGCAATTTGAAAAAGATGATGTCGAGACTAAATAGTAATAACTATAATTAGCTATAGCTACAGATTTCTCAGATCATAGTGTTGTAGAAAACAAGCGTTTGGTCTATCGACTTGAATCGTCGTATGGTTTTTTTTAACATGAGGGAAAATCCTTCATGGATGCTATGCCGGACTCCTACCGACTAAAAAACCTCGCGTAACGCCTAACAGCCTACGGTTGGGAGCCCCGGGTGAGCCCTCGGGAGGATGCCCCAGGATGAATCGTCGTATGGTTACAAAGCCTTTGCTACTTACCCTTGTTTTGTAGTAAGCCTATTAGACACTCAACAAATCCTGCAATGCCGAGAAGAGGACGGCAGGTTGACAAGTAACAGATATTCATAAGGCACTTCAGCGCAAAGGACTCGTACTTTTTTGTTAATGCTACAAGGCATTGAAAACCTCGGCCATCACCTTGAATCTGTGAAAACAGATAAATATCAAAAATAAATTCAGTATTACTAAGGAGTACGCGTACGTTAGAATTTGCGTGCGTATACGCTCGCTCGTGAACGCTGTCGCGAGTGTCAGCTTTTCGTATTTGACACATAGGACTGTCTTTTTAAAGATAAACTTAGTAATGTAGAGAGGAAATGTATTATGTTAGGACAAAAAGTTCAGTTAGATAACACTTGACTTGGTCAAAAAGTGACGTTACGAGCGACGGCGCCGTGATTTGTAATCGCCATGACTCTCCATCAGGCGGGATTTTAGCAATTAGGGCGCCATAATGACACCGCCATCAAGCAAGCTATTATTAAAACCACTAGAAAGGTAAAAAGTGACTACCTGTTCAGCACATTGTGTAGTAGAATAGGTCGTAAAAGTGCCCAAGCATCTTAGGATTCCTACTATAAGTTCTTCTTGGCTTTTTTTGAAAGTTTCTGGTTCTCGATGAGGATTCATCGCCGATTTGATTAAACCAGCTGTTTCACATTCTGTGGTCAGTAATATAGCTATGGAGCGAACTGCATTTAAGCTCAACATTTCCTCTCTTTTTTCTGTTACCATCCATAGCAGCCTGCAAAATAATATATAAGAATTAGCTTGATAGTACATGGCGTGATCGAATTTTCAACGATTTTTTTTACTTTATCTTCAAAATTAGTGTTTGCCCTCCACAAATGTATGTCACAGAGTCCCATCTTTTTTATATGTCCCATAGAATGCCCATTCCTCTCCCCCTACAAGTGCTAACGAGTCATCGTTAATTACCCAAATTGATAGGCAAATCATGCACAGGAGGTTTATGAACATTGAACAGTTAGGATACTTTAATCTGTAACTGCATCAATGAACAGGTGTTTTGGGATACTTTAATAACTGGGACTTTCCTTAGTACTGACAATTGGGTCAAGCTAGAGAGACACACACTCACCCTCTCCTTTCTTGACCTAACGGTATGCCATGATACCTGAGCTGACTTGCAGGAACAACTCCTGCATGTCAACCCAGTCTACAAATGCATGACATGTTGGGTTGTAGTGACAATTTTTTTTCTAATATATTACCATCCAATCAGCTAGGTCATTTTGAAAGGCTACAAATAAAAAGTAATATCTTAAATATAACACACAGCTTGAGACAATTACTACAAGTGTTAAAAGCCCATCTTTTTAATGACGTAACTAGCTTATTGAATTATTTGACATCTCCAGAGACGTGCAGTTCTGCATTCACTTGGAGGGCAAGGCCAAGCTGGCGTCCAAACAGTTTGGAGTCTCAGCAGGGCGCGGTGGTACTTTACTGCGGCGCAAGCACTGCTTCTCTATAAGTCGCAAGTGCGGCCGCATATGGAGTGCTGCTGTCACCTCTGGGCTGGGGCACCTGAATCCCAGCTTCGTCTATTTGACTTGGTGCAAAGGCGAGCTATGAGAGTTGTCAACAATCCCATACTTGCAGGTGGTGTAGAACCTCTTAGTGACACTTTGCCTCTCTGTGTGTGTTCTACCGCCCGTACAACGGTTTCTGCTCAGAGGAATTGTTTGATATGATGCCTCTGGTTACATTGTATCAATGCACCGCTCGCCACAGACAGGGTGTTCATCCTCACATGTTGCATCTTGAGCGCTCGAGCACAGTGAGATCCGATAGAGGCTTTCTTTCGCGTACGCTTATTGTGGAATGATCTTCCTGCCTTGGTTTTCCCAAACGCCTACAGTATGGAGTTCTTCAAAAGGGGACTTAGGTTTTTACAGGGTCGGCAGCACGATTGTGGCGCCTCTGGTGTTGCAAACGTCCATAGGCTGCGGCGACCACCGGTACATCTGGTAGGGCCGTATGCTTATCTGCCACTTTTGCGATATAAAAAAAACATTAAAGATTCCTTGATTTCAAATATTCACTGACTATAAAATAAATGCTTACTGACTGTGTTGTTCGCATGTAAACAAGCATAGAACAAATAGGGGTAAAAGTGGTATGTTTTATATTACCTTATTGCTCTCACTGCCATTGTTAGCGTAGGATATGAAGTATTTTTATCTCTATTCTCAATAAGTGCCACCAGCGCTGTGACCACTCCATGATTGTGTAACCCTTCTGCATTGGAAGTCCTTTGTGCCAAGTTACCAATAAGGCGACAAGCTCTGCCAACTATACTGTCACGGCATACTGTTTTTATAATGTTGACTAAAGGTGCAAAGGGATATAATTTACCGACCTAGAATAAATTGTCACATTTTTAAATTACGAAGACCACATTCACTGGAGCTTAATAGGAACACTTTCTTTTTATACAATCTGGCTGGATTTCCCAGGATTAGCATTATAAAAGGTTACTGTTGATATTGCCATTTGGCGAAATCATTCTGATGAGTAGTATAAGTTATGATCTTAAAATTGGCTATTTTAATCTTCCAGTGCTAAATATCGAGATTAATTTGGGTGAGCTCTATAGCTTGTACAGGGTTACCATACAAACAAGGTTCACAACGATGCCTCAATTGATTTGTACTCATTTATATGAATTTGTAGGTATGTATGCTTTTGTAAATAGATCAATGTAGCTACTGTAGGACAATGGTCTGTATATTTACACCAACATGATCCCTTTGAAACATATAAACCCACTGAACTCAATGCTTAAATAAACATAATACTTTGGTGTGATCTTAACCATCAAAGGCAACAGGGGTGATCCACCACCCCACAAGACTCAAAAAGTATAAATATTTTGTTGATGTTTTTGTTTCATTCTAATATTCAATCTGTTCTTCAATTAAAGTGAATGAAATTGTTACACACATCAACATGTCACAGTAAGTTGTTGTTTTTGTTATATTGACATTGTTGGGGTGACATGTCACATCCCCTGTTGCTTTTTACATATACCTATATTTTGTTTTTATAAATTTGAACTAAAAGTTTGATTTTAAAGGTGAAATAGGCTTAAATTTTAGATGGTCAGATTCAACAATACTTGCAAGGGATTGCTAATACTAGCTCGGATGAAGATCGCTGTTGCTAAGATGGTGAACTAGAAAAATGAGGATAATGTTTTGATGCAGTTGCAGGAAGATCACACTAATTCATGCTGTGAAAACCTGATGTTAAAGACGTTTCGTTAGCAGAGTTTCACACCAATGTGCTAAAGATAAAAATGGACATGTATGGTGCTCTATTTCACCATTTTCTAGTAGAACACTGAAGCGAAAAGTTGAGTTCAAATTTGCTGCAAGAATTAGGAGCCACTATACATAATATTTAAATATCATTCAGGACCTTCCTGCAAGTAGGTACTTATAAAGAAACAGAAACAAGCAAGATGTACACTTTTTCAAGAAAACAGGAAGAATAAGTAATATTTTTTTGCACAAAATGCTTTTCGCTTGCTCGCTCTGAACACTGCAAAGATATTTGCTTGAATTGAATTTATTGGAATAAATCATAACTAAAAGTTATACCTATTGGTAGGACTTCGGATTGTCATCCCACGATTTAAGGGGCGGGAGGGGAGGGGGGTTGTAGAACCCCCCCCCCTGAAGGAAAAGTTGCGGAAGCCCCTCCTTTTTGAGTTATGATTTTTTTTATATTCTAACGTAACTTTCGCATTGTCTTGTGTTGACATCGATATAAAGGTCGAAATTTATAAAATAATGTTATAAAGCGCTCGGCGGCCGCTGCCGCGGCACGCTCGCTTCGCTCGCTCGCCTTCGCGCGTCAATGGTCACAGTTCCAACCTAACCTAACCATAATATGTGCATAAAGATAATCAACAATAGTTTGGCTAAAAGGCTGAAGCGAAAGGCCGTAAAATATATATTTAAAAAAAAACTGTCAGAAAGTAACAGTGACAGCGCGTCGACGACGTTTTACGTTTAGTTTTACATAGCGACAATATTCGGTAAATTATTGTCAGAATACATTTAAGTAATAGCATTCATTTATATCAGCAAAATATACGTAATATTATAAAATATGCATAAAATTTTACTTTGTTACTAAATATAGGTAATTATCTATTTAATTATTAAATGAAGTAAAACATTGTTGTGCTTTAACCTTACGGAAAACGAAATGTATAGTGACGAGCCGAATGTCAAAAGCATTGAGAGTGTATGTATTCTGTGGTGAAAAGTAACAAATTATTGGTGAATTTTTATGATTTTCATTATTTTTTTTCTCGTTAACCATTAATTTCCGCAAGTTAAAACTTTCGTGTGGAGGCTTCTAATAATATTAGCTTTGTGTAAAAAAAATATGAACCCCAAACTCGACGTCAGACAATCTAAAGTTGAGCCCTTTTAAATATTAATGTATCTTTTTCAATTTAAAAATGTGGGGTGATGCGCCGCCCCTGTTGCAATGGATGTATAAAAAAAATGTGTGGCCTTCCAAGGGTTAACGTCGTTTGATAACAGACAAAGTGCTATTACGTACCGTTAGGCTACTTTCCTCTTCCAGACAGCAGTTACCGAGTATACTTAAGGTAACATCAAGGATTCTTTCATTCGGTTTACGTAAATGTGGGAGCAAGCACTCCAAACCACCGCACTCCCGAAAAAGCTTTACCCCATCGCCGTTTACAATGATTTGGCTCCTGATTTTCAACAAGGTCTCTTGCACATGAGTTGAAGATGATGATTTAAGTCCTTCTATGGCACATTTAACATATTTCTTCTCCATATTTTTGTCTAATTCTAAAGAAATTATAAACAATAAAATAACAATGTTGTGACATTTGTATTTTGTCTCATTATTGACAGTGACATGACGCCACTCCACGTTGACACTTGTTGAAGTACATTTTTTTTGTTTATGGACTGACTAGCTGTTCCCCGCGGCTTCGCCAGGTTCAGTGATTTAGGCGTGAAAACATAACAGACAGACATACAGAGAAAATGACAGAGTTACTTTCGCATTTATAATATTAGTAGGGATTATGACTCTGTTACGCATTTGCGCGGGTTCTTCAAAAGGAGTCTTAGAAGGTTTTTACAGGGTCGGCAGCGCGAGTGTAGCACCTCTGCTCTGGTGTTGCAAACGTCTATAGGCTGGCTGTGGTGACCACCGCTTGGCAAAGAGAATACAATACTTACGTGCCGCTTGGTGGGCTACATTGGACGAGTCAAACCTCTTTGGCTGTACTGAATGTAACTGGCTGGTTTTAATACCATTACATGTTGCCATTCTGAAGAAGCGATAAATAAAAAAAGAAAAACAATTTGAGATTGAATGAAACTCTTCCCCTACGAATAATGTACATTATTCTCTTAGCTCTTCCATACAGATCAGTGGCTCTTCCCCTTCCCGAAACGGTTCATATTTTAGGTCATATTTTGATTCTTTTCCGACTTTTTTTACATTTTGGTCATTTAAGGCGAGTGTAAACTTTTTCAATTTTTACCTATAGCAATCTGATCAAATCCATAGATTAAGAATTTACCTGTTTAATCTGTGGTGTGGTAAATAAAATAAAATGAAGAATTTGCGAAACGATGACAATTTGGTGTTGTAGTTTTTATTTATTTTAAAATAACAAAGTTAATTAATGTCAATTTCATTGTAAATTGTACGATAAATTTGTCATGACATCGTTTTCTAAGAGATGAGTGTCTTCGGTGATTTTCAACGTGTGTGGGTGCAACGTTTTCCTGAGAGTGCTCTACCAGCAGCTTGGGAAGAAGATGTCAGAGCCAATTTGGCTAAACACAAACAAAAAGTTGCTATATTAAGAGAAGAATTAGAAAAAGAAGAATTTTATGTAGAGTACTTGGAAACACTACTTTCAGATGTTGAAAAACATAAAGCCGCCGCACAAAGCAATCGTGCGGCTCCGCCCTCAGGGGGTGACGTGAACGATCTCGACGATAAGACTTCTGATAGTAAGCAGGTAACCCATTACACACTTTGCTCTTATTAAATGTTACGCTATTCACAAATATTGTATGAAAGTAATTCTATATTTACATGACTATTCTTTACTTTCCTTGAATTCATGTCAATAAAATAATAAATATAGCAATACAGTAAACACTTCGTCGTTTCATATTTTCGGACTAAAACGTAGATATTTTCTAATTGAATAGATGAAATTATCCTCACTAAGTTCTTAATTTACTATGCCAAAAAGTACATGATTAAATGTCTAGGTAAGTTAATTTTAAATGGGATAAAATAATAATAATAAGCACTTAATAAGCAGAAAACACTGTAGTGAGCTCTGTTTATATTTACATATTCATCTTAATTAATGCATGATTCATCATAGATGGGTTCAGCCTTGAAAGCCTTTAAACATAATAAATATTTCCTTTTCCAGTAAAGGTATGAAATTCAGCTGCGGGTGTTGGCTTAAGTACCTATTTACAAATATTCTTATAATCCATAATGTTCTAAACTACACATCCAAGTCAATTAGTTTTGAACTATAATTCCAACATTTCACAATTCAAAACAGTATTTATTGTTTTAATGGCATTATGTTTCTAGTTGGATGCCCTATGGGCGGATTAAGAATTTCAGTAGTAGGTAGCCACAACAACCTGTGCATGTTCAACATGGGATTAGGCTTAAACCAATTACATTAAACAAAATATTTAATTGTGAAATGGTATATAAAGGTGTGACTATATTTATATAAGGTTTTAGGTGACTGTTGCAATATATTTAGCATCAACTCATAATATGTCTACTGTAAGCTTTACTCATAATAGTAGTAAAACTATTGCAATGATCTCACTCAACATAATATAGTTTATCAAAAGTATGAGCAAAACCTAACTACTGTTATGACTTACTTATTCATGAACATGAATGATATTTAAATATATTCATTTTTATATACCTACTACAAACCGCAGTTAAAAATATTTCTCTTAACTAATTAGCAGTTAAGCAATAAATTATATAACTGAGTATTCATTCATTGTTACGTAAACAATCATTAATTAAAAAAGAGTACTAAATACCTTATGGCACTTTCACCAGGAAATATTCACAGTACAATTGCTTATTGGTGCTAATGTCATACTCAGTTTGATCTTAGTACCATAAAGTTCTTTAAAAATACATGATTGTGTATAAAGATGATACATTAAAACATTTTAGCACATATTATGACTAGAAAACCAAATAATAGTTATATGTTTTAAACTTATAGTGATTTTTTTTGCTCTAAATATTGCTGCAAAGTAAAAGATCTACAAAGCGTATCCAAGTTTAATTTTTATGATAATACAGTATCATTATCTACACATGAGTGCAAATTAATTAATATTCAATGCTTTAGCCGCTAATTGATTTGTGAAGCATGAAAGTAACAGTAAGCATGACCTGGTTAATGGTTGCTTACATATCTTGCGGTGTTAGTCTGCAAATGATTATACAACATGGTGGTGTGATGAATCACCAATGAGGATGTTAATCAGATCGTTGCTTGAAGGTTTGAATACAAATAAGTTTACATGGTAACTTGCTGTCTTTGGTATTGTTTTTAAACTGCTTTGGTTATCTGTGTTTGGATAGGTAACAAAATCTTACTCATGTATATGTCTATGTGACTAAGGTGTTGAATGGTTTACAAACTAGAGTTTTTTTTTAAATCATGCCAACTGCGGGCAGAACTGGGTTATTTAGTGTAAAAAGAATTGTAGCTTCTATTGATTGAAGTGAAAGAATGTGTTAATTGGACACTTACTATCTAGTTATTAGAATTCATAAAATGTAATTAAGTTGTTACTAGCAGCGTTCACACACCCAAGTGTCTGATGGTTAATGATAATGTATAAAACATTATTTTGTAAATGATGTTGCACTAAATGCATTTATGTCCCTGCTAAAGTGGATTTCTGTTTTCATTCCCGCATCCCATGGTAACTTATTCTAAAAAAAATGAAGCTAGCCTATGTGTAATTCTAGATGATCCACAAATGTTTGTTTCGGAGTTTGGGTGTTTCCTATCTACAATATCGACACCAGAAGTATCAATTAACGTAAGGTACATTTTGGCGAAAATGAGTTATATATATATCACTGGATTCAGAATTTCGAGCTCTATCGATTGGTATACTCAAAATGTCTCTATCGTTAAAAAAATGTCCCTTACAGTACAAATTTTAGGACTGTCTAAAACGATTTATAACGAAAAAATTGATTTAAGGGCCATTTAGATTTTATTCTTCTCAGGCAAGTAAAGTAACTCATCATACAAAATAATTTTGACCCTTACCTTAGACCTCAAATCAGTAATTTTATACAACATGTCCCTTACCTTAACTCATTTTTCGAGACTTTTAGGGGTAATTTATATACATTACTACTTATCTCACATAATTTCTGCAATTTTGTATTTTTCGTGTGAAAATCTAAATGTTTTCTTGATTCCACCTATCGGTGTATGGGCGGCGGCCCGTCTAACTCCTCGGAAGGAAGTTTCAAGGTCCCGTGTACACGAGCTTATCACCGCAGCTTAGCACTCGGCTAGAATGATGCTAATCGGCGTTTTTGGAGGTTCTGTTGGTATGCTGTTTTGGGCCTACTTATGTATGTCATCCTCCCCCCCCCCCCCCAGTCTGATCGCCTCGATTGCAGCAGTTCCCACCTTAGTTGCTCAGTCTGCACCTTCCATGTATCCATGAGTTCCTGACAACGTGCAGGACGCATTGTGTTCCCTAATGTTGGTCAACCACCGCAAGAGTGCAGTCGTTGACCCTCCTCAGTTTTGAATCATGTGTCTCGGAAATGGTATTCGAAGTTCAACCCGCTATCGAGTACTACTCCAAGATACTTTGTAGCGGCCTAGATATCCGTGGGTGACTCCTCCCGAGGTCCGTGAAAGCACAGGACCTGAATTTTGTAAGAGACTACCTTCAGAACCAGTCGCCATCTTTGATCCAGAACTCGAGCAACTCCCTTTAGGGCCACGTCTCGGTGAGTAGATTTTCGCGTCGTAACGTGGGTGTCATCAGCGTAGTACGCCACGTCGAACCCTTCGAGCAAATTACCGAGTAGCACCATCACCGCGGTTCTACCGAAGTGGACCGATTCCTCCAAAATGACACACGATACCCCTTACCTTAGCCGGTAGCTTATCATGTCTCGAAGAGATAAGCCTCGAAACTCCGACGTAAGTAGAAAAACACTCCATAATGTTAAATGAGTGCCTCTCTAACGCAGCTTCAGGGAAAGGGGTTAAAAGCTATGGCGATGTCAACAGACACCGCCATCACCACCTTTCCCGCAATATCGCTTCCTTTGTCAGACCCCAGGCACGAATGATCGCGTCCACGATGGAGCGCCCCTAACGGAAACTAAACTGGCTATCCGTCAAATCTGGCACCACTCGTGTGAAATTTTCCCAACAAAGCGCTCTGCAATAATATGCTACACCCTGACCTTTTTCGAGCTATGCTTAGCGCATCAGCATCAGAGCCCTATGAGTCAAGACCCAAATTCTTCGAGAGCCATCAGGACCCATGCATGACTTGGAATGCCGTCGGGTTCGGGGTTGGTGCTTTTTTTAAGTCGCAGCACAGGTGCCCCTAACACGCTCTTGGTGACTTCAGGCACATCGTTCTAACAGTAATCCCCGTCCAGTGCCTGAGACGAAGCCATATGGAGCAATGTCCCTTAACTCCTGATGGAAACGAGGAGACCAAGACCCTCTCCAGCTGGGTTAGTCGTGGCACCTTAGTGCGAAAACTTTTGTTTTTATCTTTTAATGTTGATTCATACCAATATTAATCATGCAAAAAAATATTTCCCTGTAGTAAAAATACCACAAAGTAATTTTTCGGGTCTACAACAAATATTAAAATCAGTAAAATATTAATATTTAAGGGAGCACCCTTACAACAAACGTGATATTTTACTGTTTTTTGATACTAAGCCCTCCGTGCGTGAGGCCGACTCGCACTTGGCCGGTTTTTTAAAATTCTTTTCAATAACCTTCAGTACCAAGTTACATCAAATATCATCAAAAGTAATGTTTGTAAAGTATGTATTGTAAGTAAGTAGGTTTACAAATGTATTGTAAAGGACTTCCCTGTAAGCAGGTAAGTCCTTTACAATACATTTGCATGTGATTTTCTATAGTCTCTTGCTACTTACACTTTAGTCATTTGTTTATACATAAAATATCAGTAACGTAAGCTACAAATAAACATTTTTTTTAATGTAACGGACACGCTATTTTGGAAACCAGTAGACATTCCTAAATCTTGAGTTTATAGCATGAAAGAAGAAATTCTAAGAAACTTCACTCTTGACACAATTAAAATCGAACCATACGGTAAAAAATTACAGACAGATTTATAAAAATAAAATAGTTTTTTGGCTCTCCTGAAAAACCGTGTTTTGTCCCTTACATTAATTGATACTTCTGGTGTCGATATGTCTGTATTCAGAAATATATAAGTATGTGTTTCAGTCATCTAGATCCTATAGCACAAGCTTATATTCACTTAATTTGGGCTAGATGATGTTGTGTGAGAATGTCCACCAATATTTATCTATCCCTGTCCCAAATTTTGGCCTAATCTGTTCCGCCTTTAGAGATTGAGTAATAACCATCCAAACTTTCACATTTTTAATATTAATAGGTAGTATGATAATGACAATACATTTTTGCAGGACTCCAATACAGATTCCTTGTCAAAGAAAAGTGAGGCTAGTATTAGCAGTAACAAAAGTAGTGAGTCCACTACAGCTGAGATAGCAGAATGTGAAGTTCAACTGAGAAATAAACCTGTTCGCATTTCGGAAAGGAGTTCTGTTAATCAATGCATCAATGAGCTATCAAGCATTGCAGCCGAGGCTGCGCGTAGAAGATGTAACAGTGAGATTGTTCAGAGAAATGATGTTAAACAAGACAATAATGGTAATTATATAATGTTTGTATGTAATTTTGTTTACCAAAGTATGGTTTTCCCATAGGTAGAAGAATTGGTCGAGTCCCAGTAATCTCGTTAGCTAAATGGTAAAGCGTCTTGCACGGTATGCGGGAAGACGCAGGTTCGAATCCTGCTTGAGACCAATTATACTTTTTTCCATTCCGAAATTGTATATCTGGACCTATTTATGAGACTGCGCCATCCGTCCGTCACAAGGCTGTACTTATAGCAGGAACCATGATAGCTAGAGAGCTGACATTTTACAAAATGTATTTCTATTACCACTGTAACAAAAAACAAATTTACAAATGGCAACTACATACTTCGCGTCAAACTAAAGAAGAATCACGTAAATCGGAACACAAATCTCAGCGTACCTAATCGGTTTACATACATAAAAAGAAAATACCAAACATATTCCTTTTTGAAGTCGTTAAAAAAACAAGATACAAATCAATTTGATACCAATATCAGCAATATTATTATGGCTAGTCGAATACTTCTCCATTCTAGAATCTCTCATTACTTACCTACTAACAAGCTGAATGTTGACCAATCTGCCAATCTGAAGAACTCGAGTTTTAGCACGACAGACTACTCTAACCTCACCTGGTCATGGAAACCATTGTGTCTTAATAAGACACAGAATGAAGAGCTTCATTCTAGCTCAAAATTGCAGTTTTTGTATAGTTGTAATAAAATAACTCCATCGGAACTAACTATATAGAGTGCCCGCCAAATGCAATATTTTGTTCAGTCAGCAGTGAGTCTAGTAAAATTTGCACAAAGACATTTAGTGCTTTAGAGTTCCTGGGGTATCTTCCAAAGGCTTACTCGGGGCTCCCAACCGTAGGCTGTGGAGTAAGCGTGACCTTTGGAGTAAGCGTGGAGAATGTATACAACCCCTAATTCTAACCAGCTCAAACATACAAAATGTTCTATTTCAAGATGTCTTGTGATCTCTTAATAAATTGAACCATTTCTCTCGCCAGCGGACCGGTTGTTTTGATGAACCTACATTTCATCCTGTATTTACGTTATCTCATGTTTACAGTAGGAGTAGAATCAAGTCCGAAACAAACCAAAAACCGTCCAGCATCACAATCTGGTGATTTCATTACTGTCATCGAAGTAAATGGTCTGAAATTAGCTGAGGCTGCCTCTAGAAAAGCAGAAGAATCACAACCGTCGTCAGAAGGAAGCCCTGTTGACCCAGTAGCTATTAATAAGAAAAAAGTCCCACCTAAGTAAGTTCATTGCTTTTTACATCCATTTTAATCCGTACAAACTAATATTATAAAGCTGAAGACTTTGTTTATGTGGGCGCTGCTCAACTCCTATTCGCCGAAGCGTGGTATTATAAAGAAAAGCCTTCCTCAATAAAGGATTATCCATCTTTAAATTTCAGGAATGTTACGGGATTGAGTGGGTTGGGCAAAGTGGATTATATTAATTTGTCATTTAAAAATTTGGAAGTGATTGTGTCGAACAAAATTACTCAAATTAAACTAAAATAGGCTTGTGCTGCAGTGGACTGCCATAGGGTGATTGATTGAGGTTTGTGCTATGAGAACTATGCCACTGATAAATACTTACATATGTGAAGGTAGGTAGGTATTATACATAGAAAACATACGATTTACCGAGAAATGGCTACGGGAGTTGCATGCACTGAATGCACTACTCCTGTGCGCACGGCACCGCGCTGGTAAATAGAGTGTGAGGATAAATGTGTCAATTATACATTGCTTTCTATGTAAAGGAAAATTAACAATAACTGTTTTTAACTTTTATCTATCTAAAGGTATTTAGTAATGAGGAAATGTTTGTTTGTGATGCGTGTTTGTCAGTATGATTGTTTTTTCTTGGCGACATACAGGTAGGTACCTACTAACAGCCCCGCATCAGGAGGGCAGGCCGGGGCCCAAGCCCCGGGCGGCAAAATCAGAGGGTGACAAATTCAAACTTTGCACACAAATGCACAACTCATCAGTTAACCAACCTTGATATTTATTTATTTATAGAAAAAAATGCTTCACTTGTTGTGTTATTCTTCGCATTTTGTGGAACTTATCAAAAGTAAATAAAGAACACAATAAATATAACTTTTATGACAGCACATAAAAATGACGAAACCTAAATTAGTAACATTGATCATAATATTGATAATGAAAACTGTATATTAAAGGTCACTGGGTCTAGCGTATGTATTTTTTACATAGTCACAGAATGATACAGAATAGACATGTGGGTTTCAAGACACTCTTATTTATGTACTTCAAGATTTTTTCTTCTTATTTAGGTTTTTCTAGTACTAAACTACCTATTACCGTTTGTTTAGACCACCGCCTAAAGTGTTCAGCAAGCGTGGAGCATCTTTACCCGAAACAGGGTTAGCAGAAGACAGTCCACCGTCTTCGTTGGGGCGTAGAATGCGCAATGCGGAGTCTCGCGAATCCATCGGCAGCAGAGCGTCTACGCCTTCTATTAGTGAACGAGTAAGTTGTCTTATCTACATCATATCATTACTGTTGTAGGTATAAAAAATATGTTTGTGTAATAAAAAGACACATGACCTTCTTTTCAATGGTTTTACATTTTTATAATTAGTTCGTCAAAATGAAACCGCCTTTAAAGAGATTGCAACATCCAGAGATTAGGGCCACTTTACAGTTGAAAATTGACAGCAGGTTCTCAAGCTATGTAGCTAGTGGCCCTCTGGTTGACAGCTCTAAGATACGCCTTTCCACGCAAATGTTGTTTGGGATCAACAAGGAATCCTACACAACGAGTGCCGGGACGATACGGCGGCGACGAATGCCATTCATATGGCGGAAAAAATTTTCGCCGGAATCAAGGGATTATTATGCTGGTGAACCATATAATCTTGAAATCTTCTGCCAGACATATTTCCCTACTCTTAGAACCCAGGATTCTTCAAGCGGAGCGTGGAAAGGCATGACATTGATCCGCCAACTTAAGGACCACTGTCAAATAGTCTTGTACGACTGTGAAAGTGGCTTTCAACATGCTGGATGTCGCCATAGCTTTTCGTTAGGCGAACAACGGCCCGAGACCATCGACTTCCATGACCGGGGGCCTGAGGACGGTGAGGGAGCTTCTCACCGTCTTTACAGAGGCAGGCTCTAGACGACAGCGTGACGTGAGTAGGGTTACCACTTCTGAAGAAATGTATGCCTGATTTACATGATAAAATCGCCTGATTTTCACGAAAAATGCCTGATTTTCTTGAAAAATGCCGCATAATAAAAGAAATATTTGATAATAAGTAAAACACATTGCTTGAATGAATTTTTAATTTGAAAATATCAATTTTCAGACACATCAGAGTAGGTAATAAGAAAATCAGCCAAATATATGATTTGTTTTTTAATAAATGAAAAAGGAATTCCACTGTACGTTTTCTTACTTCTAATGATAATTATCTGATGACGCCATTTTTAACAAGTCTTTTTGAGTTATAATATAATGCACAAAACTCTTTACAATTAATCATTTCGCCTGACTTAGAACAATGCCGGCCGGGCGCCTGATCAAGTGCTAAAATGCCTGGCAAATCAGGCGAAAGCCTGGCATATGGTAACCCTAGACGTGAGGGATTCTCGCACGCCCCCCTTAGAAGCTGGATAACACTCGAAAAACCCCCCAAAGACGCAGGATAGCACCCGAACCCCCCCTAGGCGAGGCCGCAGTGGTAGCCGTAGGTCTGTTGGGAGTCCTGGGCTATCCTTCCGAGGGCTTTTACCCGGGGCTCCCAACTGTAGCCTGTTAGACAGGATACGTGAGGTTCATTTGGCGATAGGAGCCCGGCATAGCACCCATGAAGGATTTTCCCTCACGTAAAAAACAATTAGAACAGCAGCATTTTATTCTTTAATATCTAATCCACAGGTAAAAAGCTACGAGTCAATAAACTCCCTATCATCCGAACGTAAACGGTCTGGTGGGGCGGCCACACCCCGTTCGATTGACGAAGAAGCGATATCTACCACGCCAGACCTAGGAGAGGGTACCGATGCCGATAAGTCTGCACCGATATCTTTAGAGAGCATACCGGCGATTGCTCCCGGTTCCGAAGACGAGCCGTACTATGATCAAGTGCCTGTGGATATTAATGATGGGGAGTACGTGTATATACAAGCAGGTAAATATGTTAAAATTTTGTGTGTAGGTTATATTTAGTCTATATTACATACCTATCTATGCTAATATTTTAAAGAGAATAAGTTTGTTTGTGATCGGTAATAATCTCTGGCACTACCCAAACGATTTTTTAAATTATTTTATTAAAACAAAGCCAAGTTACTCTGACTGTAGAAGGGAGCGGAATAGTAATAATAAATGTCATCAAATCAATAATATTTCCATAATTATAATATTATTTCAAATACTATCATAACACAAATATTTGTGTGATGATAGTATTTGAAAGATCGAACCCGATACATAGGGAACAGCAATCGCACACACTACCTCTTCGCCACTGAAGCAAGCAGATTACCCACAAACCAACCATCCTCGCTCGTTATTATTATACTGGTATATTTTCCATTCGTTAGTATGCTATATGCTACTGTAAATTCATTACAGGTAAACCAATATTATTTACTTAAACCTAAATATCCAATTCCCATAATAGAGTGGGTGTGCCGCCGGTTAAAAGCGAGCCGATGACGCATTAAGTGACACACAGCTGAAATTAACTTAGTCCCTGTTGACTATATGAAAGTATGAATAATTGTTGTTTACCATTATATAATTTGTATTAAATTACATTTGTTTTTTCTTTGCATATTCTAAATAAAGTAAAAATGTACATTTAGTAAGTTTTTTTCTAAAAATAAGCACTATTTGATATCATTTGTAGAACCACAGTTTTGAAATTAAAGTCGTAAAAGTAGTTTTTGCCTGTTATCTTTTTTATGTCCGTGATAGACACAAAAGGTATTGAATATATTTTACTACCCGTTTGCTCTAAGTGTGCTGGGCGCCTCCCATACTACGCCTCTACATCAGCCTCTACGTCAGCGACAAACTTACAGCGAACGGGTTAGTCTCTTATTTTGTACGAATATTATCAAGACCTACTCATTACTACATTAACGCTGGCAAAAACTGGTATAAGTCAAAAATAAATGTGCTTAGATTTTAATGCAGTTTTTAGTAATATATAGAGTGATTGAAATTGATATTTTGAAATTTACTGCTGATTTAGAAATGTGTTAATATAGCGTAGGATAGCTAAATTTTTAAATGAGTACAACTGCACTGTTCCTCTAGTATTAGGTATCGTTACGCCCTTCAACTGATGGTTAACTCTGTACGAATGCTTACTTCGAATTCAGACTCCTTCCAAGGACTAAGTTTATTGACTGGCACAAAAAAGGTACCGATTCTTTTGCAATGATAAGGAAAGTATTGTGTTTACCAGTCATGTGTATTTATTTTATCAATATTCTCTGTATATCGTTAAGTGTCCCATACTTGCATGACGCCAAAATGCTATATATTAAATACGTCATGCCATAATATAGGTCTGGCGCCACTACAAAACGACTACCTCATTATAGGTATTAAATCAAAGGACTGTCCTAATTTCCATTGATAGCTCCAGTAAAGGTTCCACTGCTTGATTATTATTGTTTTTTGTGAGGACGCCAGCACCACTGTGTGCACTTTTCCCGCTCATTTCAGCCATTTCCCGGATATCTCCAAGGGATGGGTTTATGTATCCGAGCAATCTTCACGACTTTATTAGGGCAAGACTGGCTTTGAATTGAGCTAATACTTGACGTTCCGGCTTCTTAATCAGATTCGGTAATAACCAGGTTTGGTATACTATACATACACATGAAACTGTTTACTTTATTATTTTTTATATTGGTCTCAGGTGGTACCGGATCGAGTACAGAGGATGCGTCAAGCGCCGCTAGTACTCTACCCATGGCGTCGAGTGGGACGATCCTTGCCCCAACTGCCCCGAGGGCGCCGGACTCGCCTCCCTGTGTGCCCACTGCGCCCAACTACGTCAATATACACTACTTTATACAGTAAGAGCTTAGTTCTCTCTATGAAGGCTTAACTTTGGACCTCTAGCTAGTACTCTGCCCATGGCGTCGAGTGGGACAGTCCTTACCATCCGCCCCGAGGGCGCCGGATTCGCCGCCCTGTGTGCCCACTGCGCCCAACTACGTCAACATACACTACTTTATACAGTACGAGCTTAGTTTACTCTATGAAGGTCTAGGTTTGGACTTTTAGCTAGTACTCTGCCCATGGCGTCGAGTGGGACAGTTCTTGCACCTGTTGCCCCGAGGGCGCCGGATTCGCCGCCCTGTGTGCCCACTGCGCCCAACTACGTCAACATACACTACTTTATACAGTAAGAGCTAAGTTGCTCTATGAGGGCCTAGCTTTGGATCTCTAGGTATTACTCTGCCCATGGCGTCGAGAGGAACGGTCCTTGTCCCCACCGCCCCGAGGGCGCCGGACTCGCCGCCCTGTGTGCCCACGGCGCCCAACTACGTCAATATACACCACTTTATACAGTAAGAGCTTAGTTTAATCTACTGGGTGAATAAATGAATAAATAAATAAATCTATGAAGGCCTAGCTTGGAACCTTTAGCTAGTACTCTGCCCATGGCGTCGAGTGGGACGGTCCTTGTCCCCACCGCCCCGAGGGCGCCGGATTCGCCGCCCTGTGTGCCCACGGCGCCCAACTACGTCAACATACACTACTTTATACAGTAAGAGCTAAGTTGCTCTATGAGGGCCTAGCTTTGGATCTCTAGGTATTACTCTGCCCATGGCGTCGAGAGGAACGGTCCTTGCACCCACTGCCCTGTGTGCCCACTGCGCCCAACTAGGTCAATATGCAGTAAGAGCTTCAGTCATCAATCAAAGCCTATGGCAGTCCACTGCTAGGCGTAAGCATCTCCCAATTTACGCCACAACGCACGGTCCTGCGCCTTCTGCATACAATCCAAGTCTGCGACTTTTTCTAGGTCGTTGGCCCATCTGGTGGGCGGACGTCCTACCTTACGTAGGCTGAGTCGCTTTCTGCACTCTAGAACTCGATTGCTGCAGCGGCTTAGAGCTTAGTTCATAACAATATTAATGTGGAAGAAGGCTTCAAGACATATGAAGTGGATAACTTGATTATGACCCTATAACTTCAGCATCTGTCCTGGCTAGACAGACGTTGCGGGTTCGAGCGCTAGAGCGAGCTTTACGATGACTTTACTTTCGACCTGCAAAGCTAGTTTCCCATTCCCATAGCATGTACTTTTCCAATAGCGGATGATGACTGACTTGATAACTCAACTGCAGGCAGCCACAACTTTCACTCGTCTATTTCAACACAGCTAGGCTCACATCTATTACGTGGAAAAAAAAGAAAGTTGTGGTGAAATGTGATTGTGAATGTATGTATGGCCTATCTGCTGACCAACGAATGTCTCATGCCACATCCTTTAAACAAAATAAATGGAGATACTGAGCAGTGCGAGAGACCTGTATTTAATTTACAGTTGTTGAAAATACACCTGCTTTTCTTATAGGGAGGGTGGTGGAGATGCCGAATCGAGTGACACTGTAAGTGAACTAGCCGACTCGAGTGATACGCCGCTGCTTCTAAGAACTATATCTTCAGATACCGAAGCCAGCGCCACGCCACCGGTGTTGAGGAAGTTGCAGACTCACGTGAGTACTAATACAGTATACGAATTTACTAGATAGTATCACAAATTACAGATAGTACAGATGGAAATCTACATACTAAATTCACTGAGGCTACGCACACTCTCACAGAGTTCACACTGACATGAGCTCAAAAGACCTTCATAGTAGTTTTCGATACTAATTTTTGCGCGAGTGTGCGTAGCAAAAGGTAGGTGTGAAAAAAAAGTACATAGGTACATGAGGTTTCCATCTGTACTATCTCTAATTTGTCGCCTTCCAGGTAACCCCTACCTGGAAAGTTTTGTGCTCTTTCAGGATTGCCATCTTTGCTGCTGCCATATTGAAATTTTCAATGTGGCGGCTCGTATTGAAAATTTCAGGTAAAAATTAATAAATTTATTTCTTTCTATCCATTTGCTTCCAAACCCTTGTAGAGCCGATACAAATAAACCACAGACTACAAATACAGTTGTATTTGTAGTCTGTGGTTTATTTGTATCGGCTCTAGGAGTAGTTAATACTCGTAGTTTGAGTTTTTATTTCCGACATCGTTGGGGGCAACTGTTGTCTGAGCACCCAAGCCCTTAAAAGTCCCTGCGTCTATTGTTCAGCAAGTTCACCGCTAACACCATTCCAACAACCACATTTTTTTTCCTGTTTACATACACAGGTATGTTAAATGGCAGAATTTTGGAATGATAGAAAGGGCGCCATTTAGCCTACATTACAGCAATATAATATATAAATTGGTGATTTTAATCTTGATTTTTAAAATTGTTATTTACTTTCACATTTGTTGTGCACACAAAGCAGTTTTGTATTTTTATCGGAAGCTGAACCGAAAAAATTCATTCATAAGCTGTTTTTCTTTTTTAAATAAAGCATTCAATTATTTTGGAGTGAACTGAAGTTTTTTTTATCTACTTATATTGAAAAACTAATATAAGTACATCGGTTGTAACCAACACATAGATGTGTACATAAGTCACGTTTTTTTTCCGAAGGGGTTGACAGAGGTATATTGTATTATACTCTCCTAGCCTAGCGATCACGACAGGCAAGGGTACACTAAACTAAGCAAACATCTAACGAAGCAAAGAATGGTGAATGGATCTTCTCAAGGAAAAGAATATAGGAAAGGGCTACAACATGTCACGGGACATCCTTCCTGAGGGCTTACCCGAGGCTCTCAACCATAGGCTGTTGGGCGTTACGTGAGGTTTTTTAGTCGGTAAGAGTCCGGCATAGCATCCTACGAGGATTTTCCCTCACATCAAAAAAGAAAAAAAAAAGGGCTACTACATAAGACAGACACCGCTCTAGTGTAGTGCATCTAATGTTGCAAACGTTGATGGGCGACGATGGCCTCTTTCCATCAGGTGGATCGTAATCTTGTCTGCCGCCTCAGTAGTATAAAAAACATCCTCTCCAGATTGTCCGTCTCTTCAATAACAATGGAAACATTTTTTTTAAGATTGTCAGACCTCAAGGAAAGGATGTTTACAAGAAATGACGTTGTTACGTAGTGATTCATTAATACATATATTTGTTTGTCACATTATTATGACGTACCTAAATAGTGTACGCAAGCCACATGAGATCGACCGTAGTCTATGACTTGTTTGTGTTCCTTAACAATGTGGTATTACAGGAAAGCAATTACCTAGGTATACCTACAATGACCTACATGCCTAATATACGCGAATATAGTATTTCAATGATGTAAAAGAATCATCTAAAAGGACGAAAATTCCCCCCAGATGAGACAATATTCAGCTCATGGTGTTACTTGTAAACTGTTTAGCATAATATATGCTCTCTTTACCAAATAATACGCTCCCAGAAAATAATGGTGAACTATTTTGAAATGATGTTTAAATACTGATGGAAGAAGGTGACTCGTCTAAGCGAGTGTTAATTTACTACCCTCCAGCCACACTATGCCAACTGCGAATGTTGCCCTGCTAGCCACACATGAATGACATGAATCGCAAGTAGGGGAGCTACTTGCGATTCATGTGCGATGCGAGTATGGCGTGCAGCATGACGAGTACGCAGCCACACTATGTATCTCTCCATTTCCCTTGCTCCTCATCGAGTGTATGCCGATTCTCGACCACACGACGTGAATGCGTGGACGCAAATTTACGGGTGAAACGTCGCCCGTCTCATGTTTCGCCGTTCCTAAATATGAGACAGGCGTCGACGATTTCCGTCCACGCATTCATGTCGTGTGAAGCGAGAGTCGGTGCCCAGTTCTTCTCAAGCGGGCTGCGTTCCGAACTGGTGGTACTAATTTTGATTTGCATCATGGACGTATCGCAAGTGCCTATTTATTAGGATTATGCTAAATATCAAAGTGTTTTTTTTTTTAAGTTTTGAGTCTATTAAAGTTAGAAAGATATCGAGCAAAATGATTCATCTCCAAGCATGTTTTACTCAATCGCTTACGAGCTGGCAAAAATTGTTAGAGGTAGCGCCGCCACGTAATAGGTAGTGAGCCGTGTTGAAATGAACAGGTGCAGGTTGACCCACAGTTTAAATATTTCAAGCCTAATATAAGATAGAATTTCAACTTGGCTTAACGACTGTTATGTTACAGACAACCGGGACCAACGGCTTAATGTAAGGCACATTAAGCCGTTAGTCCCGGCAACGCACGGAAACGTTCGCAAGTTTGGTGGTTACGTGGTGGTAGTCCATCCAAGGACCGGGCATAGAGAGAGTTGCTTACTGCAGTTATCGTTTACTGCAGCGTTTCCCTAACTGGGTTCCGTGGAATAGTCATCAAGGTTCCACCAAAATTATTTTGAAAAATGGTAAAAGAGAGAAGAACTCAATTACTTTTAGCAAATCTTCAGTCACTTTAGCAAGGACTGGGTTCCGGGGGAGGGGGAGGGGGGAGAGTAATCTCCCACCCGAGAGCGGCGTAAGGGCATAAATCCGGTTAAATGGATAATTCTATGGCGATCTTTTTCTAACTAGAACCCTTTGTCCATGCAATATCTAACTGTAGTGAACGCGCCGCTTCTCCGTATCACTTCAAACTTTATGCAAAGCACAGAAGGTTTACCAAAACCAAGTGTGCAGCCCTGTAACCGGGGTACATGGCCTCTTTGTCGTAAATGGCGTTTTGAAGGAGTTCCAGTATCGTAGCAGATATTCTTGACCATGCCGGCTTCATCTGGCATTTGGATAAATTATTAAATGCTTAGATGATTCAACTACGAGTATTACAGTAAAAGATTGTTTTACCGATTAGTTAATGAAAACCAAAGTTCAAATGTTTCAACGCTTACATAATGAGTTCCTGTAGGTCTTTATTCTTTTATCTTTATTACTCTGTAACTTAATTATTGACACAAGGATTATCTCCAAACTTAACTAGTATTTTTTTATCTACGAACGACACAGATAACACACAGGTTCACTATCTACTCGCATTCAATACAAACGAGTGATTTATGTTTATTTACTTTTTAGTATTTTGTTCACCAACATAACATTAGGTTTATGTATATTGTGCATAGATGATGGAATAACTTCATTGTCTTCTATTCTAATTCCATCGTAGTTAATGGGTGGATTATATGGAATACATTTTTCTTCACTAGTGAATAAGTTATAAGTACAATGGGATATGTTACAATTTTCGCTCACGCATTTGGTATAGTAACAGATACCGTCTACGCAAGTTGTATTAACATCTAAGTTCTTTAGCAGATTGTTCATAAGTTTGGTCGTGTATTGTACTAAAGTTGAGTGTATAATACTATTTATTTCTTCAACTGGAAAAAGCTCGGACTTTCTTAGTAGTTTTAAGCCTGAAAAGAGAAAAGAAAGTTATGTTTAGTTATAGTTATCAAGCTCCTTGCTAAAAATTTAGCTACTCGTACCTATAGGAATTACGCAGTTATTCTATTTTGGGAATGCCAGATAAGCTTAGATCATCTAACCACAGGATGCGCCTTACTTAAGCATTGTTTTCTGCCATTGCACATGACCATTTGGTCTTTTGGCTTTATGAAAAGCCTGTACATCAGTACATCATTTTATATGATTAAACTAGTACATTACATTGTAGTTGACTGTACAATAACAATTAACACACAACAGCCATTACGCGTTTGTCGATAAATACATTTTTAAGTGCAATGAAATTTTATATGTCTTTGTGTTTCCCCCTTCATTTGTATGAAAACTGGCAGAATATTTTTGTATGCGGTGGTTCGCAAAGGCTAGTCCCGTGTTATATGGTCTAAGCAGATAAGAGACGGATTTAAAAGAGGTCCATTAACAAGGAGTGTCATTATACGTTGACATGACTTTAAACAACTTAACCGTAGGTTGAAACGTGAGTACGAGTAGGTGCAACGTTTTATTTGGTGACACATATTTTGCAATGTACAGCCGCAACTAGAAACCTTGTTGTGCAACCAACTACAAAACGTTTCTAAATTGCCACTAAGAAACCATTGCATTGTATATAATACAACAGATTACAGTGATAAGAAATTATAACACAGGGTCTATTTAAAACTACCAAAATATAGATAACCTGTCCCAGCTGTATATTCTTCGTCTTAGCATCCTTCCAATTTTTCCACAGCCTTCATTTAATTAATTGGTTAAATTAGCTATTTTTACTTCCAAACTTAGAACAGTTTGCTAAAGCGTCAACCAATGGTCATCGGGCGTTTCAGCTGGTATCAGAAGGTTTTGGCTGGTGTTTTGGACATTTTAAAAACCCTGTGCAATCTAGTCCTATCTCTGTATATCAGATCAGGCAATGACTTTCTAATACATATTATATTCAAATACATGTTAGTTGCTTAGTAGAATTCTTAGGGCTGTGAAAAACTAAGTATTCTTCAGTGTCGTACTCAGTGACGATATCTTAGATTTTAATTAGCTTAGAATACACAAATTTTATTTAAAAATTTATCAATCTAGAGCAGGACCCAAACCTGCGTGCGCCATTATCTCTAGGTTAGAATAGTTTCAATTTTATTAGCGTTATTCAGAGTGTCCCAGAAGTAGACATCAAGCCGGAATCTGGTAACAGGCTAGGTCATAATAGTTGTTAGAAAAATATTTAAAAAAATCTAGGTCTTGTATTTTAAAAATTATGGACGTTCAAAATGTACATTTTTGTTATGTTTTTTCTCTAATGTAACCCTGAATACTTTTTCTTTAAAGTCTAAGCTGAAATTTAAAGTCAATTTCTCTAGCTCGGAAGTAATGTCACCATTTGCCCAAACAAAAATTAACATAAATACTTAGCTTAGTTTTAACTGGCCACACTGAAATTTTTTTTTTTATATTTTTCTGACAACTGTTATGACCTAGCCCGTTACCCGATTCCGGCTTGACGTCGACTTCTGGGACACCCTGTATAGCCGTAGTATTATTTCGTCATGATTACATTATTTTAATGACTGAAAGAAAAAATTACTCAGCCAGACCCATATTAATACAGGTTATTAACAACAAAATACACGTGCACTAACCTGAGATTCAGATGTAGTCTCCTCTTTTAAAGTTTCCTGTGTGTTATCCTGATCGTTTACAGTTGACGATAAGACTGCTTCAAGTTCGAGTGGGTGCTCATCCACAACGGGTACATTATTTTTTTCATCTTTTGGTGTTTCTGAACTAGCTTCTATTTTTGCAGTTGTTTCACTTTGAAGAGACGTTTTAGTCGTAACCTCACTTGGCAAAGAGTTTTTAGTCGTAACCTCGGTAGGTTTAAGTATGGCATTTTCTTCTGGTAGTATGTTGAACTCTCTGCATTCCCCACGTAAATCTGTGTCGTAAATATTGCAAGTGACGTTCGTGCACTCAGTCTCAGTGCATCTCTGTGTAGTACACGTTTGATCGTTGCACCATACAGTAACATTGTGATGGGATATATCTATGTATTCACTAACTTTGGCTGTGGTAGTTTCAACTAGATATTCATTTATTGGTTTCTCTGTTTCCCCAGAGCTCCACCAGGTGAGAGGATAAGTTAGCCAATCCCAAATAGTCCCAAAAAACCCTCGGCCATCGTTGGTTATGTCATCTGTAAGCGTTATTGTTAGTAATTAGAAAAGTTAAATCCCGTGTTATAGAATGTGTAATGTAGTAGGTACTAAACAACGAAACACACTGTCAATGTTATACTTACTTTCAGTAGTAGGTTTGCTAAAACTCTGATGCACTAAACACAAAGCCAGAATAAAGAAAAAACGTTTAGCCGCAACCATGGCGACGAACAAGGTAGATAATTCTAATGGGAATAAACGCTAAGATAGTCCCTACTCCTTTTTATAGATGCACCTCAACGATGTACGTTATTATCTGCTTCGAGATAAGGTTCAGTCAGGAAATGTTTACATAATGAATTGGCTACAGAAGATAATAAGGTCTTCAATTTTGACTTATTCTTTTGAGATTGTTAATGAAATGAAAGTTATATGTTTTAATGAAGTAGGAAATCAGTTTTATATTCTTGGCAGTACGATTTTGTATCATTCGGCATTAAGGAAATTTCACATAATTCACACCCGTCTCTAATACTAGGACATGTCAAAAACCTGCATAATGTATAATCTTTGTTGCATAACGTTAAGATTTTAATCTTTTTCTTCGACTTTGAGTTCTTTTCTGCATACCGAGATTCCAAGATAGTGGGAATTTTTTCTTCGGTACTATACAAATTTCTTCGACCGTCGTCTGCAATTCTTTTCTTGTCTATATTACTTACTTGTGCTTTATTAATACCATTACCGTATTTTGTGGCTGGTTTTGATGGTTTAATATCTACAACCATAACATTCTCAGCTGGGTTTAAATTCACATTTCCACTAGGGTCCAGGCTTACAACTTGGAGAGACTTCTTTTTCAGATTGCTCCATGGATTTAAGTAAATTTCCGGATTCATCTATTTACACAGTATAAATTATCAAAATAAATAGAGCTTGTATTATGAGATACTAGTAATGGATACCGGCAGAATCTTACTAAAGTTATAAATGCGAAAGTTTGTAAGTGTGATGTTTATTACTCTTTCACTTCTTAACTGCTGAACATATCGGGCTGAAATTGATATGGGGATAATCAATAGTCTGAAATATGTTATTTCAGACTATTACAGTTATATAGGCTATAGATAAATCTAGATATATGAAAATGAATCCCTATTTCCCTTGGTCCGTGAACGGTTGGACCGATTTCGCTAATTCTTTTTTGTTATGTTAGGTATTTTCAGGAGAAGGTATCGTGAAAAAATTAAGAAAGTAGCGTAGAAAATTTGCAATAACTGTAACTGGCTCGAACTGTTTAAAGAAATGGTTTGTTGTGATTTTGAATCGGGTCTTGGAACTGGAAGCGCCAAAATGGGAACCGGGAACAGAAAGACGGACTGGGAAATGAAAACCAGGAACCCGGAACTCGGAACCCGAAATTGGGAACCGGGATCGGGAAACCAGAAACGGGAATATTGGACCGGGAACTCGGAACTCAAGATACCGATTTCCAAATTCATAGTTATGTCAGGACAATGTCTGTCGGGTCAGCTAGTTCGCTATAAAACTTATTTCGAAAATGAAAATGAAAACCAAAAACAAAGATAATTTTATCTGATCTCGAGTGCACATAAGTTAAATAGTTTTAAGTAGATTCATAAAAGTATAAATAGTTTCTTACTAACCGGTGCCATATCAGTAGATATGATTATACCAATAGCTATTAGTACTGCAGGTATGCACGAAATCATTTGTAGGTTCAACATATCGCCAGAGCAACTCGAAGGTGTATGTGGCATTAAGTAGCCAAAGAAATACATGGCTTATCAGATGTAACATTGGACTTTATAAAACAAACATGTGTTCTTATTGATTTTTTATTACCTAAACGTTATGAGGTCTTACATAATTTTCGCTGTTTTCACGTTAGAACAATGGCCCGTTGCGTCCAACTCCTTGTTAATACATCGAGATTTCATGAAAGTCTTTTTAGATGCCGTTAGGGTTATGCACTTGGAGTTGATGCAGAACGTTGCTTTCCCAAATATCTTACCCAACATTTTGTTTTGTAAAATGTCTACCACTTCAAATACGATGTTCGAAGGCAAATCCATTATTGACTCCATAGACGCGACGCTATCTGTAATAATCATTTTTTCGTCATTTAATGTTAAACTGAATATTTAATAACCGACTTGTATATTCCGACACATATGAAACTATAAACGACTGGACCAATTTTGATAAAGTATATAAAAACAACAATTTATGG
This sequence comes from Miltochrista miniata, assembly GCA_933228765.1. Taxonomy (NCBI): domain Eukaryota; kingdom Metazoa; phylum Arthropoda; class Insecta; order Lepidoptera; family Erebidae; genus Miltochrista; species Miltochrista miniata. Next base: position 14,498,025 of record OW121757.1, on the reverse strand, counting down.
AAAACCTGCATTCAACAAAAAGAACTATATCTATAATCGTTTATCAATATGAGTAACGGTGCCACCGTATAACTCTCTTTCTTGAGAGCAATACGGTGCCAATACTTTTCTACATAATGATACACTCACCTGTCACTTTTGATCCGGCGCAATGCCCTTTATTATTTAATCTATCTGCGGGGGCACAAACTCTATGTAGGCAAGTTTTATCAGCGCATTTCATTGAGTGACAAACTTGCTGAGAGCAAAATGTTAAAATTCCACGAACATATTTTCCGACAAAAGACATAAAAGCCGGTGCGACTGAGTCAATATCATCCCAGTCGACATCACCAAATATAGCTTGTTCTAGTACTTTAGTATGATTCTGTCGTAATGTTTCTTTACTCATGTTTAATTTAGTTTTCTTGTGTTCGTTTTCTAATATTATGCTAGTAATATTCTTCTTGGCGACAGGTGTCTCATTTCGCGCAACGATAGGCCAATATAACAATTCTGCATCGGTTAGTAGATTTTTATCTGATTTCTTGTTCGTTTCTCGTTTTTCACGTATAGTTGGAAGATTTGTAGTTCCATTCGATGATGTCTTCGTGAAATCTGTTTCTATGCTATTTTCAGATTTACGACTATCCTCTGTTGTACTATACGTATCATTAGGAAGGTTCGTTATTAAGTTTAGATTTTCTATAGAATGTGTTTCATTTATAAATTCATCAGTTTTATTATTTATGAAATTAATTTCGACTGCTGATACATTGCTGGCCTCTGTTGTTATATTCACGTTATTGATTTTACTAACATTTTTAAAAGGAGCTGTTATATTATCATAGAAGTGTAATGGAAATAAATCCTGTCCTAAATTAATATTGTGGAACGTAATGATCTTCTTACGGTGTTTCTTATTATTATTGTTCGTTCTTGACTTCTTTTTCTTATGAATCATTATTTTGTGTATCGAATCGTCTTTATTGTATTTAAGTGGTTTCTTATAACTAAACAGTTCCATAGGAGCTGGTAAATTAAAGTAAGGAAACGGTAATTTTATTGCTGTAGTCAGCTCTTTAGAAATTATATCTTCAGGTTCGGAAGCTCTATTATGATTATGATTATTATATTTCCCAAAATGTTCTTGGAGCTTTGGCAACTGTAGATCCACCTTAATGCGGATATTTAGTGTATTGTCGTTTAATTCTTTCATGTGTGACTGGTCGTTGCCCAAGAGTGAAGAATGTACTGTCTTTTTTTCCTCTGGAGCATGCATTTTCATTTGCGGTTCTCCCGAAAACGGTTCAATCTGTATCAAGCATTGCTTGCAATCACAATCACACGGTACACGTCCCTTTTTACAGAAACATGATGACTGAACCGGGTCAAAATGCGATTTCTTTTGCATTACTGGAGGTAAATCTAATATTTTAGTGTCCTTAAAGACAACTTTTTCGAAGGGAAATACATTCGCAAGACTCACTGTTGGTGTAACAGTGGAGACTTCAGGTTGGTTAAAGTATTTTCCTTTTGAATTGAGAGGTATAAATACATCTAACGGATTATTAAATGTAGTCTGTGGAAACTTGAATGTATCAGGGTTGTAGAAGCCGTTAGAGTAATAATAATCATTATTTTTAAATGTTAGTCCTGGCTTTGGCTTTGAATATTGATCATGGCGTAGTAAGGGAACTTTGTTTTTAGTTTTCGTTTTTTCTAAGTAATTCTTTCTTTGCTTGTGAGCTCTTTCTAAATAGTGTTGATATTCAGTAAGCAAATCTTCCACTTTCTCATCACTTTCACTTTCGCTATTGGTAAATATATTTAATGGTGAAAGCTGAAATAAAATCAAGGACACCTGAATAAAATGAGTATGTTACCTAATATCTTATTCCGGATTGTTATCAAAATCTTTAACGATTAATAAACTAACAAAGTGATATACCGCTCAACCTTTTTCTATCATTATTATATTAAGTAGTCGGATATGTATTTTGGTAGCTGGTGCCAAAGTTAATCACTGGTCACAATTCCTTAGATATCTTTCGTATTTTTCAAATGGATTTGTATAGACCAATCTCTAGCACCAACACACGTTACGAACGCTGTGTTAATACTTACACCTTTATTTTCAAAGTCATTAATAATATCAGCGATATCGCTGTAGATAATAGTATCATAAAACGGAGTCACTTCAATTCGATTAGATTCTGCACCTGAAAGTAAACATTTGTAAATTAATTAATCGTTTCAATACATTTTTATATTGCGAATCGTAAATAATTTTACACACTTTCTGAATCAGAATAACAGTTGACTGTACTCAAGAAATATATGAAACTACAAATGGATATGATTTCCATGGTTTGTATGCCATGCAGGTCGGATAAGAATGGCTTAAATCAAAATTGTATCGACTTAATGTTTACGAGTGAACGCTTTAATATTTCCCTTTAAAGCGTTGTTTTTCAAACATGGGTTTTTAAAGGCTATTGTGTGTTCAATTGCGAAATCAATTATACAACTTCCCCAATTGCGTATTTTTAGTTTTATTTACTAGTATTTATATAAATTGTTTTTTTTTTCAGGATACGAGCGGTAACAATGCGGAGGCTGAGCGTTTGACGATGCACCACTGCATCATCAAAAGTATAATTGACAGCGAGACTGTTTATGTTGAATGCCTTTACGTAATGGAGAAGGTAATTTAAAATTTCTCTAAATCATCTTTAATATTTAAGTTCAGCCGGTATCATTCCACTTACATTTACAAAAACCGGTTAAACAGTATTGTAAAAACCTCTTTTATAAGTACCGTCGAGACCCCTTATTTCGCCTGGGTTTTGACACTTTTTTCATCATATCTTTTTATTTTGAAAGTATTTTAAATTGACTTGAGTAAAAAACGATTTTACTTAACACAGGCTATTACTTTAGACGATGTAAGTATCGAATATCATTATAATTAGGCTACAAATTGACTCTAAAGGTCATAGGCGAAGTTTCGGTCTTTTTCCTAACTTCGCCTACGGTATATTACGGGGTCTTATGAAGCTTATGTTTGTTGTCAACTAGGCTATTAAATTTAGAATCCGAAAAAAGAAATATTAACCTTACCCGGAACGCAATAAAGACACAATTTCTTTAAAAAATGTATAGTAGGCGAAATTTGGAAGCGATTTGAAGATGTTCCATACAATTGATCTAACTTTGATAGGGTTGTCACAATTCTTGGTAACTTGCCTTACTGTGAAAAAGGTGATTAATGAATTAAGAAAATAATTGTTATAAAAAATAATCATCTACAATAAAAAATGAAGTCACTTAGTCAATAGTACCCACAATTTGCTCATCAGATAACCAAGTTGAGAATCCTGTATCTCTCAGAAAAGGTGTTTCCCATTGAATTTTACGAAAAATTCATCGGAGATGGTTGGTTTTTCAAAGTCCCAACCTAAGAAATTCTCACTGCGTCATTTGCATTCATAACACAATACCTATATGATTTTAAACTAACATGGTCATTACTATACATTTTATTACTAATAACGTGATTTTAGAATTGACAACCCTACGGGTAGGCGAAGATTGGTAACAATGTGACCGTCACTACCACCTCGGCAGCATTTTATGCCATTTTGAGCTCAAATTGTACGCTAGATAAAAAATATTTACGTTATATTACAGCCAAATAAATGTATGTTGTAGTCAAATAAAATGTTTAACATTCCACTGCCTACAACACTGCTTAAATACTAAATTTTCTACACCGACCAAAAAACGTAGTACATTTTCCAACACAAAAAAAGCTTTTGTAATGAACATAGGTAAGTTAGTCGCAATTTAGCTGAAGAATCTTGCTATGGATAAAATATACTTGCTCATGAGCAGTTTTATGCGAGGTTTAATCAATAGGTTTCTTGGTAATTTTGAATTTTGTGATATCAGGCGAAATTTGGTAACCTAGGCGACATTAGGGGTCTCGACGGTAGTATTTTAGTCATTGATCAACAATGTCATTATTTTGGGAGATAAATTTATTTCTTTTCACAAAAATCTGTACAGTACAGGTTTTGATATTAAAATGTGAGGGTAGCAACAGATTTTATCTCGAACCGCTGTAGGTTTACAACCAACGTCATACAGATAGGCAACTGCCTGCCTCCCACTGAGCAAGCTGTCATTATAGTTGGAGGGTATTTTGACGGAACGTTTGCTTAGCCTTAGTGGTCACACACAAATTAAGCTCTGTACAAACATAACGATTTTTAGTGTAGGTGATAGAGTTGAAAACTAATCATTTTTTATTTATTTATTTTATTTGCATGGAGTTTCCGCCTTGTGCCTATACTGTGCGTAGCTCCACATCAAATCTAAGTAACAAATTAGTTCATCAAACTACCTCCTGCAGTCATTAAACACGAAACAAAACAGTTTTCGACTACTTGGAGTTTTCAGAGGGTATAAAAATTTTAGTAAAGCATACCCCAGGCTTATATTTGGACCGTTTGATGCGATGATTATTTGATACTGAATGCAAAGCCGGTTTAATTAATATTGTCTTTTCTCTCTCAGACTTAGAACTATCTTAAACACTTGAAAGGAGGAATATGAATTTAAAAAAAGTCTGTAATGTAACGTTACAATATTTTGATATTTAGTGGATAATGTGTCGGGTGTGGAATATCCAATGAGAGCTCGGGAATTCTAGATGTACTTGAGCTTATTTTTTCTTATTTAAGGAAAATATTTGTTGAATTCATTACAAATGTGCGACATATCAAATCAATGACGGCCGAGTGTCGGTGGTTATCGACATCTAAAGTCGGTAACGCTTTTGAACGAGTGCGCATCAAACTTCAGACGGACCAAAGTTGTAACAGTTCTTTCTTTCTTTCGCAGTATATGAATGCAATAAAAGCGACATTATCAACGTCACAACCTGTCATAACCGAGGAAGAATTCAATACGATATTTTATAAAATATCGGAACTGCACGAGTTGCATAAGAATTTCCTCGACGGGTTAAATTCTGCTGTCGCAAGTTGGGAAGAGCCTCTTTCTGTAGGGATCCATTTCAAGAAAATGGTAAGTACACTTCAATTGACAAAATTTAGATGTAGAAAAAAAATATCTGAGAGTAGCCACTCTTTTACATTCAGCCTTTCAGACTTTTCAGGTTTCACTATTGTTGTCTGGCGTTAGAAAAAGTAGATGTGATTCCTCAGCAAATTATATCAATATAACCTTAAAAAAAATTACTGAAAAACATACCTACTTTGCAAATAACGCTTATTGTTTTGCTGAGTGTGAGTTCTTTTTACAGACTCAACGTCTAGTACGTTTATTCGATTTTGCATGGAATTCAGAAAATCTCATTTTGCTGGTGTCCAGCAACCAAGAAAACAACTTTTTCTTTTCGTTAACTTTTAAAAGAGTCCGTCAATAAACGCGCTCGAAAAATATCGTACGACATTTTTGATTTTAGCCATCTTTTGTCTTTGGGCACATATAAATAAACGTTTTAAATTCTATATCCTAGGCTGAAAACATAAACATCTACGGTGCATTCCTCCACAACTACGGTCGCGCGACCGACGCGGTGAGACGGCGATGTTCCACGTCACAAAGTTTCGCTCACCTCACCAAGCAGATCTCCTGTCACGGCCAGCCGATGTCGCTTGATGACTTGTTACATAAACCTGTGGCTAGGGTACAGAAGAATGCGTTAGTTTTACATGTGAGTATATTGGTTTGTTTCTATTCAATCCTTTTAGGCCAAAGTCGCCCCCCTCAGAAGGGGGATAGTAAGTGTACTATCCCCCTATAACCACTACTATAGGGGGGGGGGGGAGTAGAGTGCTACTCCCCCCCCCCCCCGGAACAGGAACAGAGGTTTATTGGTCTAAATTTTGATAGGTCAAAGTCCCTAAAGCTCAAGAGTAAAATTACCTTTTATGATATGTCTTCTTATGTTCATCTTAAACAAGGCAATATACTATTTATTAGAATGTAAATAGCTACTTTATCATCCCTACTGATATTATAAATGCGAAAGTATCTCTGTATGTCTGTCTGTTACGTTATCGCGCCTAAACCGCTAAAGCGATTTAGATGAAATTCGTGTAGAGATAATTTGAGTCCCTAGAAAGGACATAGGCTACTTTTTAACCGACTATTCAAAAAGAGGGTAATGACTTTGCGCGATAAATACTTCTACGTGGGAGAAGGCGCGGGTAACAGCTAGTTTATTATATAGCCATCGTTAGGACCAGTTGACCACTTTAATTCTCTGAATTTTCTAATTATTTTTTATCTGTCCCACAGGATCTTATAAAATATACACCAGCCAGTCATCCAGATCACGCCATGTTGACGGAAGCTTTAAATATGACGCAGCACTTCTTAGACGAATTCAATATCATACAAACTAAATCTATGTTCCCGGTAAGTTTTACCCCTCAATAATGAAGGCGTAGGTCTAACAGTTATTTTCTTGTACATAGTAAAATTCTTGTAGAGATTACTTTCATGTGTTTAGTAGCAGAATGTTCCCTTTGGCAAAATTCCTGTCTTCTTTTTTCGATTTATATCCTGCAATGAGGGAAAGGGCAACCCTATGTCCCCACTAGACAGGCTGTCACTTTACACATATTTTGTTTATTCGTAGAATGCCGATAGAGCACAGCGGAGGCTTGTCAAGAATTCCTTCATAGTTGAACTTTCAGACGGACACAGAAAGTTGAGGCATCTATTCCTATTCAATGACGTCATCGCGTGTGCTAAGTACAAGGTAAGTTATTTTTTTTATTTCCGTGTTAATTAGTCACAACAGTGTGCATTTAAAGGTATAGGTACTCGTATTTCATCTCAACTAATTTCGCTATCAAATTTGAAAATAACAACCTGTTTTGTAAGGTACCTTGCTGTTGCTAGACTGAACATGTAAAGGAGAACGCCCAGAGATCGTTTCTTTTTGAAAAACCTTAATAAAAAGTGTATGGCCATCTAAGTAAATTGGTAAATCATGTAATATTTTTTTAACAATCTTTTAATTCAATCGATCAAAATCTTTTGTGGCGTTTTAACTTTGATAATAATTCGTGGTTGTATCGTTTGTACGCGCCGCGGACTGACCAAATGAATGGTACTGACGTGACGAAGATGGCCGCCAATCGCAAATATCAATGTGTGAGGCCTACATTTCGGGGTTCATATTACAGATCAGTGGGGTTCATGCAACAATGTCGTTGAGATCATAGATTTAGTATCGATAAATTCTAAATCTATGGTTGAGTTGGAAGTAGGTTCTATTAATAGCAGATTATTGTATTTTTTATATAAAATAGCATTCTAACCATAGATTTAGAATGTGATTTGAGAGTAGCGAAAAATCCTAAATCTATGATTCTAACTATAGTAAAAATCTAGGCTGGTGATATATTATTCACCGTGTTGCGAGCATAATAGACATTTGAACGAAATACGAACTGTCAAAAATTGAAAAGTTTTTAACAAAACGTCTTTTCGGTACTTGACTTTGAGTGTCCTAAGAGGACGAGGACCGAGAAAAATGACATAAACAGCTGAATATTAAATAATACAAGAATTGGCAGTATGGTTTTAAATACCTTTGCCTGTCCTTTGGACGAATAAAGCAGCAACAACAACAACAAGGAAAAATGACAGTTTAAAATGTTTATCACCGAAGGATTTTTCATGAAATTATTTTATATAAATCGGTGTGAAATGTTTATATAAAACAATGTACGGTTCCATACAAAGTGATTATGATCAGGATTGATATTTAAATGGTAAGTAATTAAGGAACAATCGAGATCCAATTTGTTTATTTACTACATTATCCCAATAAGTTGATATGTGGTAAGTAAATACATTTTCAGGGTTTTTTATAAGTGTGATGGAACTATTACTTTTATCTTTTTTGAATTAAATCCATGTTCATCAATGTAACGATTACACTTTTTGGACAAATTGATTTGACGGATTGATGGATATTTGCTTCAAAACTAACCTCTAATTTGAACAGCAAAACGAAGAATGATAGAAAACCCTACAAAATAATAGAATATTTTTTATTTCCTATGAAAGTACGATATCCATTCAATTCAATCTCCGATTTTCGCTGTCATACTAAATTATTTGTTATGAAACGGCGGTCCATTGAAAGACGGGCAATCGCCTTTAATTCTATTATCTGGCCAACTTCACATTGAATTTCTGTGACGTCATCATCCAAACCCGCATGTAATTGATTTATTAAGACTGCTCTCTGCCATAATGGCAGAGCAGTCTTAATAAATCTTAATAAATTAATAAATAAGAGAACTGCATGTACTTGTGGCACGATGGTTCTAGAATGAAATTATTGTCAAGGTTGACAATAATTTCATTCTATAACCATCGTGCTAAGTACTGTAGAGTATCATCGTTTTCTTCTCCTATTCGCCAAGTTGTATATGCACTTCTAATGAATTCTGTCTTTTCCAAGGCGTCCGGCCGAGACAAGTTCACATTCGAGCTGAAGTGGTTCATCCCCTTGCCGGACATAGTGGTGGTAGAAGACGAGGGGTTCGGTGGTAACTCGGCCGACGCGCGAGAGACGTCCCCCGCTAACATCGTGGCGCTCAAGTCGCAGGCCTCCACTGTACGGGACCAGATACTGGCTGAAGAGAGGGCTTCCGCTGATGATAAGGTAAGGTACCTTTAAGATATTTTTTAGGAAAGAAAGAGCAGCATTCGAACCTGCGTCTACTCGGATACCGTGCGGACGCCTTAACCACTTGGCCACCGAAACCTACTCGGAACCAACCAAATTTTCCACCTTATATACGTCTTGGGGTGACGTAGGCTCCATCTACCAGCACATAGATCGAATGAATATAGGTGTAATTCTATACATGGGGCCGTTGTAACTTTCTAAAAAGTGCCTGACATAGATTGGACATATATTACCGGACGGACGAGGTCATGGCGAAGACAACTAAATCTCGAAACAAAATTTTGTGCAACTATTTTGGTCTGCGTAGTGCACTAAGATCAATTAGCCACTCAATATGAAAGACCTACGTCTAAAGCTGCCTTTCGATAGGCTGATTTGAATACTGCGATACACTGCGACAGACCCAACGAAAAGCATATATACCAATATATCTAATACAATTTTACACATGGTTTTACAATAACCTCACTTTCGTTTCGTTTCTGTTTTGTTCCAGAAAATCCGTCTAGGCGGTCGCGGCGCTGCAGAGAAACAACGCAAGAAGCTAGCCGAGTTAGAAGCGCAACTGGTGCTAGCGTCGCCCAACCTCGTGTTCCGGGTGGGCGCTCGGGCCCCGGGCTCCTCCTCAGCGCTGCAGAGACAACACATCTTCTTCTTGAGCTCGGAGTACGAGCGCACGCAGTGGGTCGACTCCATACACGCACTACAGGTACTGTACCCTTACCTCTCTGTCTCTACGCAAGAAGCTAGCCGAGTTAGAAGCCCAACTGGTGTTAGCGTCGCCCAACCTCGTGTTCCGGGTGGGCGCTCGGGCCCCGGGCTCCTCCTCAGCGCTGCAGAGACAACACATCTTCTTCTTGAGCTCCGAGTACGAGCGCACGCAGTGGGTCGACTCCATACACGCGTTACAGGTAATATCATAAGACTTATTCATCTAGGTATTGCAGACGTGAAAGAGACTGCACCCGACTTGCGAAGGGTGCGACGGACACGTCGCATACGTGTCTTCGCCCAAGACTATCGGCCTCCATGTCGGGGGCCTGAAGACGGTGAGGAGGCTGCTCACCATCCTTGCGTAGGCACGTCCCCCCCCCCCCCCCTGATAACACCCGAACAGCTCCCCAAAGACGCGGGATAGTACCCGAACGCCCCCTAGGTGAGGACGCAGTGGTAGCCGTAGGTCTGTTGAGAGTCCTGGAGTATCCTTCCGAGGGCTTACCCGGAGCTTCCAATCGTAGGCTGTTAGGTAGGATACGTGTGGTTTTTAGTCGATAGGAGTCCGGCATAGCATCCCTGTAGGATTTTCCTCACGTTAAAAAAAGGTATTGCAGACAAGATGCAGGTATGTCGCCACTCCTAGTATGACTACTAGTCTGCTCTCCCTCTCTTGCCCCCCCCCCCTGTCATTCCCTCTTCTCTGTCATACTCTCTCCCCCTCTCATACTCTTTCTCTTTGCATCCTCATTATTACTGACCCCCATAAAGAGGGTTATTTTCTTTGCACGTATGTGTATTCATCTCACGACATCCACAGCATAAAGCTTAAACTATTTTCTCTGTCCCTGTTAAGTGTCATTCTTCACCAAAATTCAGCATACTCAGTCAAGTTTTTATATTAAAATACTTGTTATTTTTAGGATAAATCTATTAATTCTAAATACATTTCTATTCCAGGCATCTTCAGCCCCTCCAGCCGGCTCCACAGTAATATCAATGCTGGAACTACAAGCGTGGGTGACGGCATGTCGTAGCTACTTGCAGACCGACATGGGATCGTACTTACTTCGCAGTGGGAGAGACGACTCGTTACTGCTCGGTGATATGCAACTGCACATTGGTGGTATGACTGCACCGTTGGATACTGCAGCGGGTAAGTAACTGCGTCAACTGTTAGGAAGTACACAGAGTTCATGACCGGGAGCGCAAGGACGTCCTTACAGAAACGGGTTCAAAATGGCGGCGTGACGTCAGAGTTTACGTACGCTTCACACCTTAAAAAGTGGGGCAATACCCGAATCAACCTACAAAACAATGGGTTAACACCCTACAACTCATAGGCGAGGCCGTGGCCGCGATTTGTAACCAATGTCTGCCGGGAATTCTGAGCATTTCGAAGAGTTACCCAGGGCGCCCAAAACTATAAGGTGAAATGTGGGCGTATACTATGCCTCTGCCTACCCCTTCGGGGATAAAGTCGTGACTATATGTATGTATGTATGTATGTAATCAAACAGTATAATACAAGTTCACTGCTGCACATAGCTCTCTCCCAATTTTCACTGCGTGGGAGGATGTTTAAGCACAGGGTTTTATTTCAAGTTTCCCTTCTAGAGTGGCAGACAAGCATACCCTATAATTATAATACCTTCTTGTAACTGTGTAAATGTCATAATTATAATATAATCAACTCCTAAACTAGGTACTTTTGTTCACAGACTACTACATAGTTGTAGAAGTAGACTCGTACGGCCATTACTTCCGCAAGGCGAAGTCGAAGCTCGTGTGTCGGAGTGCCCAGCCTCGATGGAACGAAACCTTCACTCTCGACCTAGAGGGGTCACAGAATCTACGCTTATTACTGTATGAGGACGCCGCCAGACCTGTGTTGAGAGGCAAATGTACTATCAAGGTAAATGATGAAAGTTTTTAATAGTATGATATGTATAAATGTGCCACCGATACTGAATGTTTGAAATAACCCCAAACATGCTGTAATTTTCTGAGTTGTTGAGTATCTTGGAGGAGACAACTTGATGCAGAAAGTTCCAGGTTACCATGTCGAGGAAAAGCATAAAAGTAACAGTATACCAAATTTGAAACCACTTGAATTTAGTGATCCCTTTTAATCACCTAGTAAGTGAGCTGATGATCTACAAAATTTATAGCAAAAAACCATTTGAATCAAAGATTTACAACAAATCCTTTCGAAACTATGATGCAGACAAACATACAATTGCGCAGGATAAATTTATAAGTCCTATAATAGAAGAGCGCGGCGCTAGAGTACAATAGAGTAGGCACCTTCGAGAAAGCTATAATAGTCGCCCCGCTTGACGCTGACGTCCAGTTTCACGCCTATTTTCCCCTTGGGTGTTTCCGTCGGTGCTACGGGTAAGAAAACGTTCTACTTTTCTTGTGTGTTATAATTTATTGTTTTCTGTGCAGTTATCCCGCGAATGGGTGTCGGAGAGTGCGGGAGGTGGCGGTGTATCCCGCACGGTCCTAGTAGGAGGAGGCTCTCTAACACTGCGCGTGCGCGTGTTGCCTCCCGAGAGGGAGTCGAGACGAGTGCCTTCTGCCAAGCCAGGCGCTCTGTTCGGCGCCAAGATCACGCACGTCGCCAAGTATGTACTTACTGCACAGTCCCCTACATAGCACGTCAATGGTGGCGGTGTATCAACGGTCTTAGTGGGAGGAGGCTCTCTAACACTGCGCGTGCGCGTGTTGCCTCCCGAGAGAGAGTCGAGACGAGTGCCTTCTGCCAAGCCAGGCGCACTGTTCGGCGCCAAGATCACGCACGTCGCCAAGTATGTACTTACTGCACAGTCTCCTACATAGCACGTCAATGGTGGCGGTGTATCAACGGTCTTAGTGGGAGGAGGCTCTCTAACACTGCGCGTGCGCGTGTTGCCTCCCGAGAGGGAGTCGAGACGAGTGCCTTCTGCCAAGCCAGGCGCTCTGTTCGGCGCCAAGATCACGCACGTCGCCAAGTATGTACTTACTGCACAGTCCCCTACATAGCACGTCAATGGTGGCGGTGTATCAACGGTCTTAGTGGGAGGAGGCTCTCTAACACTGCGCGTGCGCGTGTTGCCTCCCGAGAGGGAGTCGAGACGAGTGCCTTCTGCCAAGCCAGGCGCTCTGTTCGGCGCCAAGATCACGCACGTCGCCAAGTATGTACTTACTGCACAGTCCCCTACATAGCACGTCAATGGTGGCGGTGTATCAACGGTCTTAGTGGGAGGAGGCTCTCTAACACTGCGCGTGCGCGTGTTGCCTCCCGAGAGGGAGTCGAGACGAGTGCCTTCTGCCAAGCCAGGCGCTCTGTTCGGCGCCAAGATCACGCACGTCGCCAAGTATGTACTTACTGCACAGTCCCCTACATAGCACGTCAATGGTGGCGGTGTATCAACGGTCTTAGTGGGAGGAGGCTCTCTAACACTGCGCGTGCGCGTGTTGCCTCCCGAGAGGGAGTCGAGACGAGTGCCTTCTGCCAAGCCAGGCGCTCTGTTCGGCGCCAAGATCACGCACGTCGCCAAGTATGTACTTACTGCACAGTCCCCTACATAGCACGTCAATGGTGGCGGTGTATCAACGGTCTTAGTGGGAGGAGGCTCTCTAACACTGCGCGTGCGCGTGTTGCCTCCCGAGAGGGAGTCGAGACGAGTGCCTTCTGCCAAGCCAGGCGCACTGTTCGGCGCCAAGATCACGCACGTCGCCAAGTATGTACTTACTGCACAGTCCCCTACATAGCACGTCAATGGTGGCGGTGTATCAACGGTCTTAGTGGGAGGAGGCTCTCTAACACTGCGCGTGCGCGTGTTGCCTCCCGAGAGGGAGTCGAGACGAGTGCCTTCTGCCAAGCCAGGCGCTCTGTTCGGCGCCAAGATCACGCACGTCGCCAAGTATGTACTTACTGCACAGTCCCCTACATAGCACGTCAATGGTGGCGGTGTATCAACGGTCTTAGTGGGAGGAGGCTCTCTAACACTGCGCGTGCGCGTGTTGCCTCCCGAGAGGGAGTCGAGACGAGTGCCTTCTGCCAAGCCAGGCGCTCTGTTCGGCGCCAAGATCACGCACGTCGCCAAGTATGTACTTACTGCACAGTCCCCTACATAGCACGTCAATGGTGGCGGTGTATCAACGGTCTTAGTGGGAGGAGGCTCTCTAACACTGCGCGTGCGCGTGTTGCCTCCCGAGAGGGAGTCGAGACGAGTGCCTTCTGCCAAGCCAGGCGCTCTGTTCGGCGCCAAGATCACGCACGTTGCGAAGTACGTACATACTGCACAGTCTCCTACATAGCACGTCAATGGTGGCGGTGTATCAACGGTCTTAGTGGGAGGAGGCTCTCTAACACTGCGCGTGCGCGTGTTGCCTCCCGAGAGGGAGTCGAGACGAGTGCCTTCTGCCAAGCCAGGCGCACTGTTCGGCGCCAAGATCACGCACGTCGCCAAGTATGTACTTACTGCACAGTCTCCTACATAGCACGTCGATGGTGGCGGTGTATCAACGGTCTTAGTGGGAGGAGGCTCTCTAACACTGCGCGTGCGCGTGTTGCCTCCCGAGAGGGAGTCGAGACAAGTGCCTTCTGCCAAGCCAGGCGCTCTGTTCGGCGCCAAGATCACGCACGTTGCGAAGTACGTACATACTGCACAGTCTCCTACATAGCACGTCAATGGTGGCGGTGTATCAACGGTCTTAGTGGGAGGAGGCTCTCTAACACTGCGCGTGCGCGTGTTGCCTCCCGAGAGGGAGTCGAGACGAGTGCCTTCTGCCAAGCCAGGCGCACTGTTCGGCGCCAAGATCACGCACGTCGCCAAGTATGTACTTACTGCACAGTCTCCTACATAGCACGTCAATGGTGGCGGTGTATCAACGGTCTTAGTGGGAGTAGGCTCTCTAACACTGAGCGTGCGCGTGTTGCCTCCCGAGAGGGAGTCGAGACGAGTGCCTTCTGCCAAGCCAGGCGCTCTGTTCGGCGCCAAGATCACGCACGTTGCGAAGTACGTACATACTGCACAGTCTCCTACATAGCACGTCAATGGTGGCGGTGTATCAACGGTCTTAGTGGGAGGAGGCTCTCTAACACTGCGCGTGCGCGTGTTGCCTCCCGAGAGAGAGTCGAGACGAGTGCCTTCTGCCAAGCCAGGCGCACTGTTCGGCGCCAAGATCACGCACGTCGCCAAGTATGTACTTACTGCACAGTCTCCTACATAGCACGTCAATGGTGGCGGTGTATCAACGGTCTTAGTGGGAGGAGGCTCTCTAACACTGCGCGTGCGCGTGTTGCCTCCCGAGAGGGAGTCGAGACGAGTGCCTTCTGCCAAGCCAGGCGCTCTGTTCGGCGCCAAGATCACGCACGTTGCGAAGTACGTACATACTGCACAGTCTCCTACATAGCACGTCAATGGTGGCGGTGTATCAACGGTCTTAGTGGGAGGAGGCTCTCTAACACTGAGCGTGCGCGTGTTGCCTCCCGAGAGGGAGTCGAGACGAGTGCCTTCTGCCAAGCCAGGCGCTCTGTTCGGCGCCAAGATCACGCACGTTGCGAAGTACGTACATACTGCACAGTCTCCTACATAGCACGTCAATGGTGGCGGTGTATCAACGGTCTTAGTGGGAGGAGGCTCTCTAACACTGCGCGTGCGCGTGTTGCCTCCCGAGAGGGAGTCGAGACGAGTGCCTTCTGCCAAGCCAGGCGCACTGTTCGGCGCCAAGATCACGCACGTCGCCAAGTATGTACTTACTGCACAGTCTCCTACATAGCACGTCAATGGTGGCGGTGTATCAACGGTCTTAGTGGGAGGAGGCTCTCTAACACTGCGCGTGCGCGTGTTGCCTCCCGAGAGGGAGTCGAGACGAGTGCCTTCTGCCAAGCCAGGCGCTCTGTTCGGCGCCAAGATCACGCACGTTGCGAAGTACGTACATACTGCACAGTCTCCTACATAGCACGTCAATGATGGCGGTGTATCAACGGTCTTAGTGGGAGGAGGCTCTCTAAGACTGCGCGTGCGCGTGTTGCCTCCCGAGAGGGAGTCGAGACGAGTGCCTTCTGCCAAGCCAGGCGCTCTGTTCGGCGCCAAGATCACGCACGTTGCGAAGTACGTACATACTGCACAGTCTCCTACATAGCACGTCAATGGTGGCGGTGTATCAACGGTCTTAGTGGGAGGAGGCTCTCTAACACTGCGCGTGCGCGTGTTGCCTCCCGAGAGGGAGTCGAGACGAGTGCCTTCTGCCAAGCCAGGCGCACTGTTCGGCGCCAAGATCACGCACGTCGCCAAGTATGTACTTACTGCACAGTCTCCTACATAGCACGTCAATGGTGGCGGTGTATCAACGGTCTTAGTGGGAGGAGGCTCTCTAACACTGCGCGTGCGCGTGTTGCCTCCCGAGAGGGAGTCGAGACGAGTGCCTTCTGCCAAGCCAGGCGCTCTGTTCGGCGCCAAGATCACGCACGTTGCGAAGTACGTACATACTGCACAGTCTCCTACATAGCACGTCAATGATGGCGGTGTATCAACGGTCTTAGTGGGAGGAGGCTCTCTAAGACTGCGCGTGCGCGTGTTGCCTCCCGAGAGGGAGTCGAGACGAGTGCCTTCTGCCAAGCCAGGCGCACTGTTCGGCGCCAAGATCACGCACGTCGCCAAGTATGTACTTACTGCACAGTCTCCTACATAGCACGTCAATGGTGGCGGTGTATCAACGGTCTTAGTGGGAGGAGGCTCTCTAACACTGCGCGTGCGCGTGTTGCCTCCCGAGAGAGAGTCGAGACGAGTGCCTTCTGCCAAGCCAGGCGCACTGTTCGGCGCCAAGATCACGCACGTTGCCAAGTATGTACTTACTGCACAGTCTCCTACATAGCACGTCAATGGTGGCGGTGTATCAACGGTCTTAGTGGGAGGAGGCTCTCTAACACTGCGCGTGCGCGTGTTGCCTCCCGAGAGGGAGTCGAGACGAGTGCCTTCTGCCAAGCCAGGCGCACTGTTCGGCGCCAAGATCACGCACGTCGCCAAGTATGTACTTACTGCACAGTCCCCTACATAGCACGTCAATGGTGGCGGTGTATCAACGGTCTTAGTGGGAGGAGGCTCTCTAACACTGCGCGTGCGCGTGTTGCCTCCCGAGAGGGAGTCGAGACGAGTGCCTTCTGCCAAGCCAGGCGCTCTGTTCGGCGCCAAGATCACGCACGTTGCGAAGTACGTACATACTGCACAGTCTCCTACATAGCACGTCAATGGTGGCGGTGTATCAACGGTCTTAGTGGGAGGAGGCTCTCTAACACTGCGCGTGCGCGTGTTGCCTCCCGAGAGGGAGTTGAGACGAGTGCCTTCTGCCAAGCCAGGCGCACTGTTCGGCGCCAAGATCACGCACGTCGCCAAGTATGTACTTACTGCACAGTCTCCTACATAGCACGTCAATGGTGGCGGTGTATCAACGGTCTTAGTGGGAGGAGGCTCTCTAACACTGCGCGTGCGCGTGTTGCCTCCCGAGAGAGAGTCGAGACGAGTGCCTTCTGCCAAGCCAGGCGCACTGTTCGGCGCCAAGATCACGCACGTCGCCAAGTATGTACTTACTGCACAGTCTCCTACATAGCACGTCAATGGTGGCGGTGTATCAACGGTCTTAGTGGGAGGAGGCTCTCTAACACTGCGCGTGCGCGTGTTGCCTCCCGAGAGGGAGTCGAGACGAGTGCCTTCTGCCAAGCCAGGCGCACTGTTCGGCGCCAAGATCACGCACGTCGCCAAGTATGTACTTACTGCACAGTCTCCTACATAGCACGTCAATGGTGGCGGTGTATCAACGGTCTTAGTGGGAGGAGGCTCTCTAACACTGCGCGTGCGCGTGTTGCCTCCCGAGAGGGAGTCGAGACGAGTGCCTTCTGCCAAGCCAGGCGCTCTGTTCGGCGCCAAGATCACGCACGTTGCGAAGTACGTACATACTGCACAGTCTCCTACATAGCACGTCAATGGTGGCGGTGTATCAACGGTCTTAGTGGGAGGAGGCTCTCTAACACTGCGCGTGCGCGTGTTGCCTCCCGAGAGGGAGTCGAGACGAGTGCCTTCTGCCAAGCCAGGCGCACTGTTCGGCGCCAAGATCACGCACGTCGCCAAGTATGTACTTACTGCACAGTCTCCTACATAGCACGTCAATGGTGGCGGTGTATCAACGGTCTTAGTGGGAGGAGGCTCTCTAACACTGCGCGTGCGCGTGTTGCCTCCCGAGAGGGAGTCGAGACGAGTGCCTTCTGCCAAGCCAGGCGCTCTGTTCGGCGCCAAGATCACGCACGTTGCGAAGTACGTACATACTGCACAGTCTCCTACATAGCACGTCAATGGTGGCGGTGTATCAACGGTCTTAGTGGGAGGAGGCTCTCTAACACTGCGCGTGCGCGTGTTGCCTCCCGAGAGGGAGTCGAGACGAGTGCCTTCTGCCAAGCTGGGCGCTCTGTTCTGCGCCAAGATCACGCACATCGCTAAGTACGTAAAGTCTAGATGCGTTCAGTTTCAGAGTGACAACAAAAATCGCGGGCTCATAGATCATCTATCAGGGTGTGATGTAACTGTGTGAGTGAATGAGATCGCTGCGTGCTATATTTTTTGCTCACTGTATTACAGCCGACAGTACAAACTTCTGGTTAACTGCGAACGGTGCGGTGAATCGAGAATCTGGTGAACTGCTCCTGAGGAATGTACACACTGCACCAGACTCCTCCTATATAACTTTGCGTGGTTTTATATGTAGGATACATTTTTACACTCGAATAACAATTAAAACCCTAGATTATCTCTCTATTACACGAATACTCTGATACTGTTCGTTAAATAATTATAGTTTCTATTGACACAGCTCTGCTCAATTTTGTAACGTGGAGAGCCTTCCATCTCCAATAAATGAACCATCATCTAATGCAAAATGTAATACGTCAGGTTGAATGAGTTTCTGAGAATAGCTCGTTTAAACAACGCTCAAAAATTTGCTATAGCATAACAGATTTATCCTTCAGCACAATTTTTGTACTACCCGTTCGCTTTAAGTTGGCTGTCGCGTCCCATACTAAACCTCTACACCAGCGGCAAACTTAAGGCGAACGTGCTATATGTAAATATGTTTATGATCATATTTTACACAGCGCCTCCTATCTAAAGAAATGTAATTATGCCATAGGTTCTAGAAATCTTTTAAACTTACCACTTCAATATGTTACACAGACGTGAGAAACGCAACATCCCATTCATAATAAGCGCGTGCGTCCGTGAAGTGGAACGTCGCGGCATTCACGAGGTCGGCGTGTACCGAGTGTCCGGGAGTGCTTCCGATCTCAACCGACTTAAGAAGAGCTTCGAGACCAGTGAGTATTGTAGATAATTATCCTTTAAGAAAAGGCTAGGTTAGTACCCTTAACCGGAGAGCATGTATATAAACACTTATGAAAGTAGAAGAAGCGAAAGTAATATGCCAGGATCGAAGCAAGTGGAGAGCCATAGTCTCTGCCTTAACAGGCGTGATGTTATGTATGTATGTACTATATTAGACCAGCATATATCCTGCAACTGTAAGTAGCTTTCCGCCATGCCTTAGGCCTGCTGACAGTTGATAAATCCTACATCGAAAATAATCTGTCTATGCCTGCCTGTTCTTACAATAAACGTACATGTACATTACATATATTCACCCCATTGTCCCCGAGAGAATAGGCAGAGGCATAGTGCACCGCTATATGCCGACATTTTAGTTGTGTGAATGAATGTTCGTGAATATTTATTTATTTCACCTTTAGTCCCACTTAATGGTGGTGGTGAGATTATACCGTGTTGAAATGGCCATTTTTTTTTATTAAATTGGATTTTATTTCAGCACAGTCGCCACTACCTTAACCAGGTGTCCAAAATTTTTGGCCGCCGTGTATTAGTAACATGAAACTTTTTTTTTACAGATGCGTACGAAGCGGAACAGTTATTAAAAGAAGTGGACGTCCATTCCGTAACAGGCGTTTTAAAATTATATCTGCGAGAGCTTCCAGAGGCTTTGTTCACTGACGCGCTTTATCCAGAACTGTTGAAAGCGTGGGGCGCTACTCAGGTACAGCAAATGTTTGTTTTTATTGTTTTAAAAAACTTATCGACTTAATCCCTCCCATTCTTTTTCGATGTCAAACAACACGAGCCGAGCAGAAATGTCACTTTCGAACAGTGGAAAGAATCTTCGAACTGACGAATCAGAAAACCATTACTCTGCTGAGCCATAAAATCTTGGAACATCAAAATGACGCGGTCTGTCTGATGAAATTATTATGGCCTCATAACAAAACAAAAGTAGCCTATTGTTATTCCTGACTATGATATATTCGTATACCGTTCTGTTCCCGCCGTTAGAGCGTGTAACGGACGGCCGTACACGGACTGCTCGAGGAGTTAACTGCTTGAGCGGTCGGCGTCGACTGCTCGAGCGGTCGGTTGTTGACTGCTCGAGCTTTATTTTCTACCGCAGTCGAGTCATGGATTCTGACAAGGAAGAACTGCTTTTGCTACTTCTGCTCAAGCGGAAACGACGGCGGCGACGTCAAAAGAGAAAATTTTGTGTTCATCCAATTTTCTCATTTGACAATTCCATCATTTGTTTATGGAACTTAGAAGTGATGAAGAAATATTGTGCTTTTTTATTTTGTCGCTGTTTTTCTGAAGTTTATAGTTCCAAATAAGTTTTTTCTATTTAATTGCACTAATAAGTGCATCATTATGGGACACACCCTCCATTTTCAAAATCAGTCGACAAACGAGACGAGACTGAGAGACAGACAGACGCCGCGAGGCCAAAAGGGAAGGTCGGAGAGCTGTCGACTGCTCTAGCGCAGTCAACGGCTCGAGCTGTCGGTGTATTGAAAAGCTTTATGCTTTCAGGAAGAGGAGAAGAGAGAAATAATACTATAGAATTTAGAACATGAAAATCAATAATTTATTTAAATTAAGCACTTGGGGGTCGTGGGTGTGGTAACTTCAGGCAGCAAGGATTTTAGCGATTCCCGATTGATTTCGCAGGGTTCCGACTTATCTTAGTATTGGTCTTCCTGTAGACCGCTGCCGTTCGCCAGGTAGCCGTGCCGTCCACAAACTCGGCTGGCACGGTGTTTTCAAACCGCAGGGTGGACGAAAGCTTGTCGCCCGTAGGGAGAATGATGGTTGGTAGCCCGTAGGGTAAACGTTCCTTCTTGGAACCCGAAGGATGGATCTCGACAACCCGTAGGGTGGACGAACACTTGTCGCCCGTAGGGTGGACCCTGGAATGTTCCAGAAGACGGGTTAGCTGGAACCCTTTTTTCCCGCCCATTGCTAAGACAGCCGGTCCCTGTTAAACCCTTCAGGAGTCGGCTGCCTTACAATGTTTGGTTATATACTAAGTTTACAGAGACCTTTTTTTCACACCCCTGTAATCTACCCTCCCATAACAGGGTTGACCAACAGCCGTTAATTTTCACTGTTTTAAAAATCTAGATTCATTATAATTAATTTGACTCACCCAATGATGGGGTTATTGACGCTCGCAGCTAAATCGCTGATCACTTTGGGAGTACTTGGCTCCCTATAATATTTTTTCACTTTGAAATTATACTCTGATGCACCTACGCACAGTGTCTTATATTTAGATTATTTGAGTAATGGGGCTTTGAAATTTGCGCGCGGTTGTTTTTATATTTTTGTACAGCGCCTCTAGCGGCACCACTCGAAACTACTCAATCGTCAAGACCGCTTTTTAAATACGAATAAGGCTTCCGCCGTTGCGACACTTACTCGGTAGATGGCGCTTTCATATGTTGACCTAGATTTTACTTCTAAACCCCTAATGTTAATCAATATTTGCCCCCGTTGTTTCACAACGTTACATACTCCCCCTCCCCGGTGAGCGTTTGACGTACCCTAACGCGTCAAACGCTGCGTTCGTCCTCGAACGCCCCCAACACAATACCTACTACTCGTCTATGTGTGTGTGTATGTTAGTGTGTTGTGTGAATGAGGTGACGCTGGGTGTAGCGAAGAGTCGGCCTTAATCTTAATGAAACCAACTCGCAGGATGTATTTGGGTGATTCTGAAGGATCTTATAGGACAGAAAGAGAAAAGACGTATTTGAGGCTTTGGGTTGAAGGTTCAGGTAATACGCACCGCCTGAAAGTGGGGTGTGTATAATAAGGCTTTTTGCTGAAGGCTGGGATTTATACAACCGTCCCAGAGAAGAACATCCTACTAGGGCTCGTGTAACACTTCCGACTCATAGGATGGACTATCCCCCAGGGCAAGCCTCTAGCTTCCGAGTGGTAGGAGTAGCTATATGACGAAAATAAAGATAACGGTGATCTACACCTACGACTGTTAGGGCAAGACAAATGCTGCCAAATAACAGTCCACCATAATTCTGTTCGGGTAAGCCTCATGCTTCCTCGTAACAGTACTAAACCTACACCATAAATCTGTTAGGGCACGACCATGCTGCCAACTAACAGTAACCGACGAACTCTGTTAGGGATAGACCCATGCTTCCAACTAACAGAAAACTCCCAACTAAACCAAGAAACAGAAAAGTGATAGAAATAATTTACTCGCAAAATCCTCCGTGATGCTAATTAACCCCTATGTCCCCATGACGAACACGGCCTGTGTTTGTCACGTTGTTATGTGTACTTATTTGAAAGTCGTGTGTAGTGTGTAGTGTGTAGTGTCCCTAACTAATTACTAGGCTATTTTAGCCCTTTACAAAATAAAATAAAAACGAGTGCTTATTCGCAATCTTAGTAGCAATAACAAATCTAAGTGCTTATTCGCAACTTTAGTAGAAGAATGTTGACTATGACTATTATGTCAACCCTAATAAATAACGAAGATAAACGCTCTCTGGCCATTATGCCAAATCTCCAAAAAAATATGGTACCCTTGTGTGTCACCATGGCAGTGTAAAATGTATGTGCGTGCTTAAATAAATAATATGTATGTATGTACGTATGAAATCTCCCCTGTGCAAGTTTTGTTTTGTTTGCGCGTAAGCTGCTGACGTAATCGTGTTGATGTAAACGTGTTATTTATCGTTGCATCTAAGGCCAGTGTCACACTACATTCCATGCTATATAATAACCCGTCAGCTTTGGTCGGGAACCAAAACTTAGGACCTTTGAGTCACTTTATCTAATCTACGAAAGTGACTCGCCTGTAACCAGTTTGACTCCTACTTCCGCCTTTGGGAGTCACACAACATGAAGTTCAAGTGTCACTATGTAAACAAACAAGCAAAAAAAAACTGCTTGTTAAGTGTTAGGAATGGTGTGTTAAGATGATTATGATGAATGTTTGATGAGTATATACTACCTAATTAGTATGTAAGTGAAATTGTGAACCTTCCGTATCAAAATGTACCTCGTTGTCCGATGTGAAGAAATGTGGTACATTATGTGCTACCTAAGTACTAAAATTATATGACGGTGTGCTAACACCCTTATATTTTCCCAAAAATAATTATCAAAAACACTATTGTGTAACTGTACTGATGTACTATATAAACTATTAGCAAACACGTCTTAGCGTAGTGTGTTACGGCCTTTACCGTTATCTGCATTCGTACACACATCGTTGAGGAATGTTTATGTTATTCGTCTCACCGATGCAATGGACGATACCGAATGTTGTTTTATGTCTTTGACGTGCCAACTTCCTAGGTTTGTTCCTGTCATATCTTCCAGTACATAGACCAAATTTGATAACTTTTCCTTGACCCTACATTTGATAAATTTGGGGGCCAGTTTTTTAGAAAAGTATGCGTCTTTATCACTTTGGAAATAGCATTTTTTCCACACTATGTCGCCTACTTCGAATTGTGCGTGTCGGTGTCTCGTGTTGTAATGGTGTGCGTACTTTAGATGGCTACGCCAGAGGTTCTCTTGTACTGTGTTGAACACCTCTGCGAGATATCCTAGGTTCTCCGCGTATATGTTTCTAGGCAATAGGTTAAGTTCGCTTGGGTCATCATTTTGTAAGTAATGTGACCCGCATGTTACCAATTCCCTACCATGAACCAAATATGCTGGTGTGTAACCGGTGGACGCGTTGATCGAGTTGTTGATCGCAAATTGGATTTTTGGGATATGTATGTCCCATGATCGATGGTCATTATTGGTAAAAATTGATATGGCTGTCATTATAGTTTTGTTGTACCGTTCTACGGTATTTACTTGGGGTGTGTATTTGGGTGTGAAGTTGATGTTGGGAATTTTATATTTTGTAAATAATGTGTTCAACTCTTTGCTTATGAATTGGACACCGTTATCCATTAATACCGTTTGTGGTATGCCGTGCACCATGAAAACATTGTCCTCTAGTATTTTGGCTATTGGTTCTGCGGTAGCTCTGCGTAGTGGGAAGATTAAACAATATTTAGAGAAACAACACGTGACGACGAGAATGTATACGTGTTGTTTTTTAGAGACCGGTAAGGGTCCTACTAGATCAGTCGAAATTGTCTGAAACGGGCGAGAGCATTGTTTGGGACGGCCCATCTTACCTATGGATGCTTGAGTGTCATGTTTGTGTGCTTTGCACTTTTCACAAGATGACACATAGCTTACCGTGTCCTTATATAGCCCCGGCCAGTAATACAGTAACTTTATTTTATGGTATGTTTTAAAAATACCGAAGTGTCCGGCTGTAGGTGAGTCATGGTTTTCTCGAAATACTGCGTTTCTCGCTTCGGGTGGTACTACCGTTTTCCACTCGAACTCATTGTTTACAAAGTCCTTTATGTCAGTTCGTCTGTATAGTACGTCGTTCTCTATTTTGAAGTTGGGGTATGCCTGCGGTAAGCTAGTCACGCCGTTGCATATTTTAATGAACCATTCGTCCTTGCTGTCGGTGACTTTGCATTGTTTCGTGGCTATGGTAGATACTGGTACAGCTCGTGACAATGCGTCTGGTATTATGTTGTCTTTGCCCTTCCTGTGCTTTAACTCGAAGTTGAAGCAGCTAAGCCGTATGCCCCAACGAGCTAACCGGCCGGTTGGATTGTTTAATGATATGAACCATTTTAGTGCCGAATGGTCAGTATATACCGTGAACTTGTGACCATTGTCTAGGTAGCATCTCCAATGTTCTAATGCGGCTATCACCGCCAAGCATTCTCGTTCTGTTACACTATAATTCTTTTCCGGACCGCTCAGTGACCGACTCATGTATGCTATTGGGTGTTCTACTCCCTCGTGTAGTTGTGTTAACATGGCACCAATGCCAAAGTTGCTTGCGTCTGTATGTACCTGAAATGGTTCGTCGTATTTTGGACATTTTAGTACCGGGCTTTTTATTAAATGTGCTTTTAATTCCATGAACGCTCTTTCCGCCTCTGTGTTCCAATGAAATGCCGGGGCTCCTTTCTTTGTTGTAGTCAGTTTGTTAAGAGGTGCAGCAATCGTACTGAAGTTGGGTATAAACCGTCTGTACCATGACGCAGTGCCTAAGAACCTCTTAACGTCCTTCTTTGTTGTTGGTACCGGGAATTTCAGGATTGAGTTGACTTTCTCCGGATCTGTTCTGAGACCCAGACCATCCACGATGTACCCCAGGAACTTTAGCCTGTCCTTGAAGAAGTTAGATTTCTCCAGATTGATGGTTAGATTTGCCCTTTTTAATATTTGTTGAACTCTTGAAATGAGTGACACATGTTCTTCGAATGTAGATGACGCTATCACTATGTCATCTATGTAACAGAACACCTTGTTTTGAAACTGTGGCCCAAATAGATTGTCCATTAGTCTTTGTTGTGAGCTGCTTGAGTTGCTTAGTCCAAATGGTAAGACCTTGTAATGGTATGCTCCTCGTCCTGGGATGAAGAAGGCTGTTTTTTCCCGGTCTTTTGGTGCTAAAGGAATTTGCCAGAAGGCTTTGGAGAGATCCAGTGTTGTTAGATACTTCACTTCTCTCAAGTTGTCTAATATCTCTGATATGTATGGCAGGCTGTATGCGTCCTTTTTTGTGACTGCATTGAGCTTGCGACTGTCCAGGCAGAAACGGGGCTTGCCGTCTTTTTTATTCACGATTAGTACGGGGCTTGACCACGGGCTCTGACTAGGCTCGATGACGTCGGCCTTTAGCATCTCGTCTATTTGTTCTGATACTATGCGTGTTTTCTCAGGGGACATTCTATAGGTACGTTGTTTGATTGGCTTGCTGTGTCCCGTATCTATTGTGTGTTCTATCAGATGTGTTCTGCCTAGCCCTACTTTCTCATATGATATTTCGGCACATTTGGATATCATTTTTTCTGCTATTAAGCGTTGTTGTTGCGTGAGACTACGCCAGTCATACAGTTTGTTTTGCTCTTCGGATATTAATGACAATTTAGGGTCATCGTCCACTAATATGGGTATATGTCCGAAGTACTTGGGACATAGGTCAAATCTGAGCCAGAAATCTATGCCTAAAATTAGGTTAGTGGTTATGTTAGGCACTATATACGCCGTAATTATGTGAGTTTTATCTTCGAATTTGATGGGTAAATGTACCTTTCCTTGTACTACGGTTGTGTGTCCGCCGGCCGTTGTAACCGTTGTACTTATGTCTTCCTCTATCTTATATCCTAAATTTTGTAACACTCTGTGCGAGTTGTTACCTAAAATTGTGATTGCGGCTCCTGTGTCCAACAATCCATATGCTTCTAACTGTGGGTTTGACATAATTGTTATTTTGGCGTAAGGCCTGGGGTCATTTGTAGGTAATGGGGAGAGTATACAAGATTCCTTCTGACTTGTAATTTCGTTTTTGCATCTTGTAGACCTAACTTCTTTTGTCCCACCTTTGTAACCATACGACTCATTCGTATTTCGGCATGCCATAGTCAAATGATACCTGGAACCACACTTCGAACATGGCCGTGTGTCGTCCGATGTTGTCGCCGCCACAGTGTTTTGCGATCTGAAGTTACGACTGTCGCGGCTGTAACCTGTGCTGTAAGCGTTACTGTTCCCGTAGGCATTGTTCGCAGTTCTGCTGCTTGGGAAGTTACTGCCGTTTCTGTTGAAGTTGTTGTAACTTTGCCTTGTAGATGTTGAGGTTTTGCTCGCGGTCCTTCTATTTGTAAATGCGAATTCCGCTGCTACCATCCCTTCAGATGCTGTTGGAGGCTCTGTAAAGAACGCTCTGCGTGCCACCATGTCCTCATGTTTTTTGCATAAGTTTTTTACTTGTTCCAACGAGACTATGTCTCCATTGGTTGCTAGGATGTTGTCGTAGACGGGTCTGATGTTGTGTAAGATAATGTGTAGTTTTTCCGTTTCCGACACCTTGTTGCTTAGACGAGCAAACATTCCATCCATGATGGCCAGGTACACCACTATTCCTTCTCCGTTTCCCTGAGTGCGTTGTCGAATTTCTTGCCATAGGCGGTATTCGTAGTTGCTGACTCCGAAATCCTGTATTAGCGCATTCCTTAGATCTTGCCAGCACGCAAATTTATCGCGATTACTGCGGTACCAATGCCTAGCGTTGCCTGTGAATAGTTCAGAGGCTGCTGTTAACAATCTCTTGTCGTCGATTTCTCGAGCCTGCCTAAAATCCTCCACCCGCTCAATGAAAGAATGTACCTCCGAATTCCCGTCGTATTTAAATTTGGAAAGCTCCGTAAGAAAGCATCGCTCATATATTACGGGAAGATTTAGAAAGTGACTCTCTTTCAGGTTGTTGCTATTTGCTTTCTCTTTAATGTCCGCGAGGGTGTCTGCCTCCTGCGCTTCATTGGTAGGGGCAGCAATGCTCTCGTCCGCATCATCAAATTCGCTGGTGTTTGATGCATGCGAATGACTTTCGGATATGGCTTTCAATCTCTTGTAAGTAGTTTTGAAAGTGAGATGAAAGTCGTCGTATCTTTCTTTTAGATCTGATTCCTCTGGGGGAATGATTCTAGCGAACCTAGACTCCATGTGAGCACATAAGGCTTTGGAGCTAGTCAATAATGCTAGTATGTATTTGTCCTGAAGGGACGCCACGTTCTTCTCCAACACGGCCAGCGAGGAATACAATCCTACTAAGTCTTCCTCCAATTCTAAAGGGGAGACCTGTAAGTCCTCTTCGTCCGTGGTTAACTTTAATTTTTTAATTTGTTGCCTGAGGGCTGCCACCGTTGAACCAGGCTCCTCTCCCCGGATCTTAACTTCATATGCAAGTTCCGCCTTTGGAAGTGATGTGAAATTTGATTTGAATGCCATTGTACTGACTATTTCAATTACTATTGCCGGGAATCTTTAGTGATGATGATTATTTACCAATGTATAGTGTATTTATCTGCTACTTATTTTATATGAAAAGTTAATTGCATGTAAACAACAAATGTTCGCTATATTCGCTAACGAATTCTGTTGTAGTGAACGACGGCCCTTATCGTTGTCTGTTTACGTTCTTGAATGTTAAGGAATGTGAGTATTTTTCGATACACCCGCAGAATAACGAAAAATAAATTCTACTTTTTAGGGTTCGTTGAACTAAATTTTAAATTGAACCTTTATAAAACTTAGTATTTGCTTTAGGAAATCTTAAGTTGGGAAATATTACCTTTTAGTGTTCCTTCACTTAAATAAAAATTTGTACCCTACTAGATATTCTTGTCTGTCTGTCTGTCTGTGTTTAAATGTAATCTAATCCGAAGCAGTAAGTAGTGAAAGTGAGGTGTATGATGATGGGTTGATGAAGTTAGCTAAATGTTTGACCGTAATCGATTAATATAATTTTTGACGTTGATATTATTTTTATTAATATGTTACTATTCCCACGAACGTACTAAGAGTTAATTGTATTTTAACTCGTACCACAAATTTTTTTTTTTTAAATCGTTCCTTACTACTACGGAACCCTTAATTATTATGAACTGTGTCCAAGACGATACGCACTTGGACGGTTCTTGAAATAAACTATATAGTAGTAACCAACCTTTTATGTAAATTGTTCCTCACCACTACGGAACCCTTGAATATTTCGAATTGTTTGAAAAACCGATTCGTACTTGGACGCTTCTGGAAATATTTTGTATGAGACTGTTGGTGTCCGGAGTGTATTTTATTCACTTCCACCCACAGTTAATATGGAAAAAAAAAATTTCTTCTACTATCGAGCTAGTAATTCAACTTACTCGTAAACGTTATGAAAGCAACATCTGCCGTTGTTTATTCAGAACCCGAATCAAAGTTATAAGTTTACAATTGTTATGGCAAGAATGTTTTCACTGCGTGATCCACGTTTGGAATGTTTTTTCTTACAGTTTTATTTCAGTGTATCAGAATTCTACGTAATTCGAAAAGTGAAACAATTATAAATCTTTTATAATTTACGTGAAGTGAAATTCGTAAAATCTTTCGTTTTACTAAAGTGAAATTTCAATAGGGATTGTTACCCAGAAGTGTGATTATCGGCTGTTGGTCTCGCTGTAAATTCACATATAGGAAATACAACAAAATAATACACAAATTGAGGCGGTTTGACGCCGTAAAAAATAAAATTTGTGGTGGTGATTTACTGTGACTACTTTTTACGATGAATATAGGCAATACAATTCACTTACGAAAATTAATGTAAGCGTTTCAAATTAGAAGTTTTACTTCAGACTTTGACAAAGTACTATTTAAAATTGAAAAAAAAAAAACTTTTACTTAGGCAATACAATTCACTTACGAAAATTAATGTAAGCGTTTCAAATTAGAAGTTTTACTTCAGACTTTGACAAAGTACTATTTAAAATTGAAAAAAAAAAAACTTTTACTTTAAATTTCATTAAAAAAATTTCCACCATAAAATAAATACCTATAGAGGGTGTGAAAAATAAATTTGGGGACCGTTAAAATTTGGAAAAATTACAATTTACGTTAAGAAAAAATTCAAATTTTGCCTTGTTCTTGATTATGCCGAAATCTGTCTAAAATAACTAAAAAACACAAAATAAGCCGGAAAGAACAAGTTGGCAGCAGAGGTCAGGAGAGCCAAATTCCTGGGTAGTTGTAATAATTTGGAGGGAAACTACCCCGCTAACGGGCACTCTTAAGACTATTTTACACAGATTAAAATATCTTATAATTATGACCTCCCGACTCCCGTCGGAAATCGCTTTCTCGCTACCCGAAACTACGATATGGGCGCCACTGAAAAGCTTTATGCTTTCAGGAAGAGGAGAAAAGAGAAATAATACTATAGAATTTAGAACATGAAAATCAATAATTTATTTAAATTAAGCACTTGGGGGTCGTGGGTGTGGTAACTTCAGGCAGCAAGGATTTTAGCGATTCCCGATTGATTTCGCAGGGTTCCGACTTATCTTAGTATTGGTCTTCCTGTAGACCGCTGCCGTTCGCCAGGTAGCCGTGCCGTCCACAAACTCGGCTGGCACGGTGTTTTCAAACCGCAGGGTGGACGAAAGCTTGTCGCCCGTAGGGAGAATGATGGTTGGTAGCCCGTAGGGTAAACGTTCCTTCTTGGAACCCGAAGGATGGATCTCGACAACCCGTAGGGTGGACGAACACTTGTCGCCCGTAGGGTGGACCCTGGAATGTTCCAGAAGACGGGTTAGCTGGAACCCTTTTTTCCCGCCCATTGCTAAGACAGCCGGTCCCTGTTAAACCCTTCAGGAGTCGGCTGCCTTACAATGTTTGGTTATATACTAAGTTTACAGAGACCTTTTTTTCACACCCCTGTAATCTACCCTCCCATAATAGGGTTGACCAACAGCCGTTAATTTTCACTGTTTTAAAAATCTAGATTCATTATAATTAATTTGACTCACCCAATGATGGGGTTATTGACGCTCGCAGCTAAATCGCTGATCACTTTGGGAGTACTTGGCTCCCTATAATATTTTTTCACTTTGAAATTATACTCTGATGCACCTACGCACAGTGTCTTATATTTAGATTATTTGAGTAATGGGGCTTTGAAATTTGCGCGCGGTTGTTTTTATATTTTTGTACAGCGCCTCTAGCGGCACCACTCGAAACTACTCAATCGTCAAGACCGCTTTTTAAATACGAATAAGGCTTCCGCCGTTGCGACACTTACTCGGTAGATGGCGCTTTCATATGTTGACCTAGATTTTACTTCTAAACCCCTAATGTTAATCAATATTTGCCCCCGTTGTTTCACAACGTTACAGTATGCCTCGCGACTGCTCGAGCAGTCGTGTGTACGGCAGCGAATGAGTGACTATAGTTCATCGCGCGGTCGCGACTTCAAGCAGTCGGTCTCAACGGCTTGTAACAAACATTCAAACATCTTCACAAACTATCACATTTATTAAATAAGTAGGATTAGATTTACTGGTAGTTCTAAACAGCCCTTCAATATTGCAGGGTGCTGGCGCGTCGATCGACTCCGGTCCGGCACAGACGCGACGTGTTGCTATGCTGAAGTGTTACGCTCAACTGCCCGATCTCAACAAGAATTGTATTGACTTCCTTCTCAACCACTTTGTAAAGTAAGTACCTTGAATAATTTGTATACTCGTAGATTTTTCCAACATTTTACTGAGAATTCTCAGTAAAATGTTGGAAAAATCTACGAGTGTACACGTAGTGCGAACAATGCAATTTAGTATTCCTAGCTAGTAGAGTAGTAGTCCTAGATCCTAGTAGAGAGAGGTAATTAGTAAAATTGCTGCAAAATGGATGCGAAGCGGTCTTATCATGCTATTAAGCTCCCAAGGTTGTCATCTGCTAGCTAATGATCCTGATGACCGACAGATGACACAGATGTTTACTTTTAGGAGGTTAGAGGCAAAACCGATACCAAATATTTTATGGGTCATTGTCGAATTTTGAGCAAGTAAAAATGTCCTACCGCAAATTCTTTTCAATAAATAAATAGTTGAAGTATATGTTACGTTCGCGTTAGTTTTTTTTTCTCAGAAATATACTTAATGAAACTTGCAAAACTTATTTTAACACTACTTTTGATACCACATAACTCAGCTTACTCAAAATTTGACAATGACCCCGAATATTATATATTACTTAAGAAATTGAGGGTAGATTATATAGCACATAACCTTTGTATACTCAGTGTGTGACATGTATGTGTATTTAATCTTAGGGTGAACCAACACGAAGCGGACAACAAAATGTCTCTCCACAACTTAGCAACAGTATTCGGTCCAACGTTACTACGTCCTTCAGGCGCGGGACCTGGGTCTAAAATACGCACGGATTTACTCGCAGCTGGTACCGTAGACGCTATGGCACAGGCTGGCATTCTATACTGCCTACTGCAACAGAGACAACTAGCTGCTCAGTTATCGTCACATCATCGAGCACCGGCGCCGTTACTTGATTAAAAAAAAGACATTTCGAATACTTTTTACCGTCGTATGGTAGAAAGATCACAAACGACTTGACAAGTACTGGGACTTGTTGACCCAGTAGGAAGTTTATCAGAGCTGATATTCATTGTCTGCCTTGCTTCCTATAACGAGATTTATACAAATACTGCGTTGGATTTTTGCTCGCGATATAATTTAAGCCTGTATAGGTTTACAATGTATTGTAACTGTATTCCAGTATAATCAGGGTGTTTGTACGGTCAGGAACTTTAATTAAGGATCCGCCTAAGGTGAAATATTGTATAGCAAACTGAACTGAAAGCATTTTGAGCTAATTTTATTTAATTCATAATGATTTTCGAATGGTTTTTGTTAACATATTTTTTAATTTTGCTCACGTCACGAAGTTTAATAATTTTGTTTATCGTGTCTAGGGGCAAACGCTGAAAGACAGGAAGTTTTCGATCTTATTGAATTCTGAATGTTCTAACAAAGTTTCGAGGAAATGGGTCCCAAATTAAAGTTCATGACTGGACCTTTGGCATTACGAATATATTTGAGAAAGCTGCCTATTTTCGACTACTAGGCTGTCAATTCAAACTTTTATTATGTTTTGGCTCTTGACAGACGCGTTCATTATAAGAAAATCATTCCCGCTATAATCAAATACTACGTACTACTTTGAAAATTATTTTCACAAGCTTCAAGACTGCTTTATAAACTACAAAATTCAAAAAATTGCTATTTATTTACTTTTTTGATAAAATTATGAAACACCTATTAATTTTGTTAAAGTGACAAATCATATACATATTATATTACTATAACAATAATTTAAGACCACAATGGATTGTAAGTTTTCTCTTACATTGCTAATTTTACCATTGGATCTCGCCATTGAGAAACTATCAATCATGTCTCAAATAGACAAAACGGACATTCATAATTATTTTATTTATCCCTCAAAAATCAATTTTATATGAATTTTTGAGTTTTTGTTTATAAGTGGGTATAGCCAAATCAAAAATTTGATTCAGACTGTTTATGAATCAGACCAAACTCCTTGTTGTGTTCATGTTTAGAATGTGTACCTTTATTATTGCATTTCACAATTTCTATTACACTGGGCGACTGGTTAAGCAAGAGATTTATTTTGGGAGGTGAATTAAAAAACGATGCGATGCAGGCCTCGACTTGTAGTTAATGTTGATATAATAATATCTTTATAGTAAGTTGACATGTTTATTTTTTGAGGCAAGGCAATGAGGCAGACCTTACGGGGTCTGTCGACAGTCGCTTCTTATGATTCCAGAAATGAAAAGACCAAAACAGTAACTCCTCCTAAACCAATAAAACGTACCACAGGCTGCAAATCTAGCTGGGTTTGAAGCTAAGATGATGAGTGATTTGTTATTCGAGGCCAAATAGAATTATCCCCTGATACTTGGGGAGCCCTACGCCCAGCAATGAGTGTCAATCGTCTGAGATTGTTGATTGAAACTGTATAATATATCCCAAGTTTATTCAGTCACCCAGTATAAAGAATTCAACTAAATACATTCCATAATTACGACATCAGACTGATCATAGATGTATCATTTAGTCTATAGTAAAATTTTTACAACAATTAGCATATACGTAATATCAATCACTAGACAAACAAGTTGGCAGCAAATTCACCAACTTGTGTATAGTGATGTGTCGTTTCGAGCGTGCAAGCCGCATCACAAGATATGCTCTGAAATTCACTGATAGTATAAGTAACTACAGAATTTCGCCATCGCCAATTATTGGCTGTGGAGATCAGATGGCAGTCGTTTCACCACTTCAGCCGCATCGCAGTTAGACTGGTAAGCCAACCCTAACTGGGTTGGGAAAAGACTCTGAAAATGACGTTTACAAGAACATGGTTGACATAGGTGTGTGATGAATGCATGCAGTTCCTATTATTATTTTTTTACGAAATATGATATGAAATAAACTATATTCCTTTTCTACAAATTTTCCAATTATAAAAGACCGAGTATGTATAGGCCGGACTATGCTTTGTCGAAACACCAAATATATTTAGACATAGAGTCCGCTCTGATAGTGGAGATACAGTGGCCAATAAATATAGCATGCAGCGGTCACGTTCACTCACACAATAACATAAGCTGATAGATGATTTATGTGCACGGGATTTTAGTCCTTACACTGGAACGCAACTTGTGCATCTAGAGTGTACCTTCGCAGGCCAACAAGTCGAAAACCAAATGCCTCTACTTATAACTCTCAAATCAAAGTCTCGTTCTAAAGAAAATTATTAGTATGCACGCTTGAACCCACCTCACTATACACTACGTTGTTTGATCCGAATTTGTTGTCATAATATGGCTTTACCAATATTAAAGGATGTTGTGGTTGTGATGTCGGCAGCTGCATGATGCCTGAGAATGGCACAGATTGGTTGATGAAATAGTCCAGAATGATAAATAAGTGAGTATTATGAAGTGGGACCGAATCTAAATTTAATAATTTATGGTATACCTAATAGAATCATTAGCATAATTGGATCAGACTGATAATAATAAATTGTGAGAGGTATGTAGTGATTTCCATTTCCAATTTGATTAACATTTTTTATCAAACTACATTTATATTTTAGTACTATTATAGTCAACAATCATACAGTAATTATACATTTAAAAGACGCGTAGGGCACCATGATACAGAATGATGTATTTGGGCTTATTCAAATAATTATGCAACTTGGTAAGCATTGCCCATTTTTGGCAATCGGCTTGTATGATTTCTGACCCGTATACAGTTAGTAAAGGAGACTGTATGAAAGGAAATATGAATAATTCGTCTACAACAGCATTTTAGATGCTAGTCGTGTCTATGTTCTAAGTTGAAGATCACCACTTTGTAGTATGTACTTCAACTGAATTTTCATAATATTGGTGTCGTGTCACATAAACATCGATTATAATGAATAATTAATATAATTATTATATGTAGCTGTTTTATTTCACAAATAGGCTTAGGTAAATGGTGTTATATTAGTACTTAAATAAAGTTTTACCAAAAATAAAAAAATCTTAGAACAATGTTACTTTCTTTAATGAAATTTGTTTATTTGTTGAAAGACATTAAATTACCTTTAATTACGGTTTTATGTTGTTGAGTTAATATATTCGAGACTTAGTTAAGTGACAGTATGTTTTTTGTTTCATTTGAATATTACTTTTTCTTCACCAAAGACATTCCTTTAAGCGGAGTTGATCAAATTCGTAAGAAGTTGGCATTGAATTATTGCGCTGGATTGTAACGGTAGTTGTAGAAAAGTATTTGTTACACATTTTGTACTCATTACAATCATAAATTATACATTTTCGTGCCTATATATTTTGACATTCATTTAAAAATTACTGAAGTAATATTTCTCCTATCAATTTTTCAACTCAGTTTTAAAATAATTAAGAGGCGCCATCTACGTATTTTGATATTTCTGTATACTCTGATATTTTGTATTTCCTTCAGAATGGCGAATTATTTAACCTATCACTTTGCCTTCTTAGTTTTAAAATTATGTAACAAGCACCATAGGTAGTAAGCTTTTATCTTTCAGTGTTAGATCAAGTTCCAGTTCATAATTCGTGTTAATCAAGATGCCGATATATTTATGAATTTATTAAAAGAATCATGTACTTTTCGTAAATTATATACGATCGAGGTGATCGTATATTAAACAACAAAAGAATACAACTTCTTAAGAATTAACCCCACTCTGTCTTAATCAGACCACTGATTTATCATACTTGCAGGGTACTGTTTGTATAACATAGAACCGATACAAATATGAATTTTAAATTTCATATACTTAGTTAATAATATTCACATTGGTTATGTTGGTATTAATAGTTTAACAGTATTTCCTTAGAGGGTTGTATATTATTTTTTCGATGTTTTGTAAAGATTCAGTAAGGTGGTAGAATACAATGATCTGTTTTTGTCGGTGAAATGAATGCTTTGCTTGTCGATTACTGAATTTACTTGCATTGTGAGAGTTATTTATAAACATGCTAAAATGCTTGAAATGAGAACAAATTTCTTTGATAATTTATGTTTATTTATAAGTCTTTTTATCAGACTGAAAATGTATACCTGCGCTTAGTGTTGCCAAATCAACTGTTGCCAATTTTTTTTATCGATAATATTACCATGTGGTATTTTATAACTCCCACTGATGTAGACATTTGGACGTATTATGACAAAAAAGATCTTTTCACAGCATACATTTAGATAGTAATGTAATCTACCCTAATGTTAATACATGTTACCTTATAGCCTCTGGATTTTGTATGTAAGTTCACTATTAATAACATTATTTTTATTAGGTATATTACACAATCTGATTTTTTTACACGAAACATATTATGGCTATTACCTGGCCTACGTCAGCTATCTTTCCCTATTTATGAAGTCTGTATGTGTGAAGAATATCGCACTTATCGCTGTATTATATAGTAAACCCACAATTTGGTTATTAATTATAAACGTTGTATTTAATTTTTGTATATAAATGACACTGAAACGTAGTTACATAAATTTTTGCAATAAAATGTATTTTTAATACACCTTTAACAAGATTTTTATTTCCGAATTAGACATGATCCTTTGTGTAATAACTGTTGAAGGAAGAGCAGTTAATTGAATTAAAAGTCTTTATTTATTATTTGCCGAAAAAATAGAAGTGATAGGGTCATGTATACAGCAGATATTGATTTCATAAAAAAGCAAAGATTCTTCTAGAGCTGCTATACTCAAACTATGGCCCGCTGGGCCTTTGATAGTGGCCCACCTGGTCACAAGTCTGCACATGAACATTCTCTCGTTGGAGACCATGGTGCGAGCCATGTTCCCAGTGAGAGAAGAGGGACGTCCCGCCTCGTCTTTCTACGAGCAGGTCATGCTCATGAAAGAGGCTAAGGGAAGTGAGTGGGAGACAACTCCCTCACTTGAACTTCACAGTCTGTGGTTAGGGCGTCGTAGAGTCCTCTTCTCCCAAGTGTATCAGTCTCCATGACCAGGGGCCTGAGCACTGCGAGGGGGCTGCTCACCATCCTTACAGAAGCAGGCTCAATAAGCCAGCATGATATAAAAATTTCACGCACGCCACACGCTCCAAGAAGCGAGATAATACCTGAACAACCCTCGAAGTCGAGGGAAAGTAGTCAAACCCGGGAAGCCTGAAAAATCCTTCCGTTTTTCCGCGGGCTAACCCAAGGCTCTCAACCGTGCAGTGGCAGGGCGAGCGTGGTAAGAGTCCGGTATAGCATCCATGAGGGATATCCACACGTAAAAAAGTGTTTAACGTATCAAAACTGTCATTAAAACATATAAATCTTTGTAAAAACTTTTTCATTTTAAAATAAATAATTATGTTTTAATTCAGACCTTAAAAAATTATGGCTTGTGGCCCGCGACACAATGCACGATGTCTGCAACATGTTTGTGGCCCTTATAAAAAAAAAAGGTTGAGTATGGCCATTCTAGAGGAATAAAATAGGGGAAAAGGCTTGTACGGAAAAAAGCAGTCAGATCCCAGTAATAGAGATGAACTCAAGTTGTAGCTTGGTGTGGTAGAGACTGACATGCATGTTGGTGGTCTCGCTGTAAAGGATTCTGAGGACTGTGCCAAGTGGAGCTACAAAATTAGGAAAATGGGGCTTATGGGATACTGCAAGACAATTTGAGGCACAGATTCCTACTGCAACTTTTTTCGGTATGGTTATTGGTAAGTGCGTGTTGACAATACAAAAATATATGCAGGCACCTGTCAAGTGAGCAAAATTGTAAACTGTCGAGATATTCTGAACCATAAAGGGGGGGACTCATAACTGGTGGTGATTTGCTGTTCAGTTGGTTCAAGAAAAAAGATGATTAAATTAGATTGGAACCGTGACTCGAAATCGAGAGGGCCGCGCCAAACGCTTGATGTCGCTATTGGTATTATTTTTGTTATAACATCCATCGTCGTAGTCGAGAGGTAAACAGATTTTTGCGGTGAGGAATGAGTGAAACCTCCTTTCGCGACACCATCATTCCTTTTGTTACGCCATTCTTTAAGAGTTTGATTAGTTTAAAACTTGGATCAAAATTATGGGTTTTGATTTTGTATTTTTACAAAATGATTGATTTTTCAAGTTATGAAGCGCTCGTGGCCCCGCGGACTCAGTGTTCTGTAAACGATCACTGCAGTAAGTAACTTTCACTATGGCCGGTCCATGGATGGGTATTGGGATTTATTTGAGCGTTTCCGTGCTTCGGAAGGCACGTTAAGCCGTTGGTCCCGGTTGCCAGTAAAATGGCAGTCGTAGTTTTTATGTTACCAACCATTTATATTTGTACGTCCTTGGGACAAAACATAGCGGACTTATTTGTTATTTAAGATCTATTTATTAATGTATCACCTATGTTTCACAAATAAAGTTTCTGATTCTGATTCTGATTAAGCCAAGTTGAAGGCTTTATTTCAACAGCAGGCAGTCACAACCTGCGCCTGTCCATTTAAACACGGCAATACGGCTCACAACGTATTACGTGGGACAAATTATAAAAAAGGTGAAATGTGGGTATATAATATGCCTCTGCCTGCCCCTTCGGGGATAAAGGCGTGATGATGAACTGAACCGATTGATTTTTCACATCTGCCAGGCAACCTGTGATGGCTTACAATTTTGTAGTCTAGTATCTACTGAAAAATTATCCACTACATAGTAAAATCTCGGCAGTTTACAATTTGTCAGTTTTTCAATTTTATTATGACATAACATAAGTATAATAAAAATCCTCATTGATTGTGTGTGACATCCATATATTTCTTAATATTTAATTTGATTCCTAATTACCTATCAAGGTATTTAAAAATGATTAAGATAATTTGTAAAAAGAATTAAAGCTGATAACATGATAAAGTATCTGAAGCAATAACAGCCGTTATGTACAAAAATGCTTTGGCACTAGGTCATGAATTATATTGTGATCCACATAAAATCAACATACAGACTTAAAACAGTCAAATGCACCCAATTCCATGCCCTATTTAGAAACTAAATACAAAAGAAATTCAACTTAACAAGTTTATAATCACATATAATTTGCCTATTTTTTTTATATCACTAAACTATTTCCATTATCTATCTAAAGCTGGCTTCGACCAAAATTGGAGTAAGGCTATACTAGAGAATAGCTTGCACTTATACTAAAAGTAAAGTGAAAGTGAAGTTACCACCAACACAACTAACAAGCACAACTTAACTGTGTAACCCATGTCCCTTACTAAAGTACTCAACCCAGTATGGTTGCCATAGTTACATTATGCTAATTTGTTCTCGGTAAAATGGAAAATCACTTTTCGAAGAGGTGCAAGTTATTCTATTGTATAGTCAGTCTTACTTGAATTTTGGTTGAATCCAGCCTTAGTAGCAAACAAACATACAGCCCACTTGATCATAAATGGTCATCATAGGCGTTGAGATGTTTGCAACATCAGAATCACAGATAACTATTCAATTGGACTTTGCAATATATGTAGAAGAACATCTTTCATAGTCATTTTAAGGTTCCTTTCAGCAATAAATATAAAGACTGCAATAATTAACACAACGATTGACGCTATTGATCTAGATGTACGGAATATAAATAGTGTTATGGTAAGCATGCCAATATACAAAGCTAATCTTCTGTATGTATTGTATATAATATTTTGTTTTACTTCATTGTCAACACACATGCCAAACCACAGCACGCTTGGTTGTTCACATGATATGCATTTAGAAGGGCCTTCATCAGTGCATGTTTTACAAGAAAAATCACATTCCTTACATATATGAGATCCTTCAGTATTGGTACAAAATTCTCTAGGCTTACACACAGAGGTGAGACATTCATTAATATCAACACATGTACCAGATACTAACTCCCAACCCAAATTACATACTTTACAGGCATCTGCTCCTTTACCAGTACATTCGTTACAAGAAATGTGACACTGCTCACACAGACCAGTGTCTGTTGAGTAATAGTTTAGGTCGCAAACACCACATTGAGGGTTCTTGTAACCTTTTTTACATAAACATGTTCCATTGCCTTTCCGTGTGCCATCGCCATCACATCTTCCATGTCCACTACATACTTTATTCTCACTGTCCTTAAGACATGGTGTGCATACCTCACCAAAATGATTGATTGGACAACAGTGTTGAAGATTTTCTATACACAACCATGTATACAAGTCAGCAGAATTTGAATTTTCATGAAACCACCACTTTTCAAGTACTTGTTCTGTCTCTTCGGCTAAAGCATAGCATTGATCTTGATAGGCTTTAAGTTCTGAACATAAACTTTCTTGTATTTCAACTAAACGAATTTCACTTCGTGAGTATGATTTTAATTTCGCTTCCTCCCAAGCTGCATCACCGCCTTCAAATTTACCTCTAGACGTTTTATCGAACCAATGGTTGAACGAATCTGATAATATTTTGCAGCGGCGGCACTCGCTCAACTTACTAGAAGCACTGGTTTTACTTCCCAATATATTACAACAGAAAAACAACAACAAAAGAAACTTCGTTGAGATAGTAGAAAAGCCCATTATTGTCACAAACTATCTTAAAATATTGATTTAAACATTTAAACTGTATAAAAACAAATTAATTCGATCGGTTCGGTAAGTTCGCTAATCACAACACTTGGTGACTTGGTGTGGATGTGTGGATACTGTGGATCTGTCATTGTCATGTTATTGACATTTGCTATGTCAAAATGGTTTTTTTTCCATATGGCGCACTGATCTGTATTATTACCACACTGGATAGGTGGCTGTCAAACTAAAGTTATGCCTTCTTAATTCTCGCCATTGTGGCGCTGAAATCAGCAGCGCTGGTTCAGAGAACTAAAATTAGTGATGTGCCCAACTTTCTTAAACTGACGCGTATCGATAGATTTAATTTGAAATGAAAACATTTTTAATATATATATTTTAAAATTAATTTTGTTTATAATTTGTTTAATATAAGAATATTACCAACCGAAATTAAGAATATTCCCTTTAACTTCTCCAACTAAGCTAAATTGCTTGTGCTAGGAGTGACCAGGATTCGAACCCGGGTCTTCTCGATTGCGATCGACAGTCAGTCTTCTTAACCACTAAGCTATCGACGCTTTAATGAATATTGCTCTTAATAAGTGTGGTTTAAGTTGGTGTCTAGTATACCTACCTAAATGAAATAATATTTACCTGCAATTTGGCATACTCGTGACGCAAAATTGCAGGAAAATATTACTTTTGTTGAAGAGATTGAGAGAGGTATTAAGGCGCATCTCCACTTGAGCAGCCGCGGGGTGAGCTGCCTCAATCTGAGCGTGCCGCGTGCTGGGGAAATTACATGTATCTCCACTTGGACCAAATTAATCAGCAACTCGGCAGCGTGCCTCAAGCTGAGCAACGAATTTCTATAGTTTCTTACTAGCTACCATACCAGTCCACTACATACTTTATTCTCACTGTCTTTAAGACATGGTGTGCATACCTCACCAAAATGATCGATTGGACAACAGTGTTGAAGATTTTCTATACACAACCATGTATACAAGTCAGCAGAATTTGAATTTTCATGAAACCACCACTTTTCAAGTACTTGTTCTGTCTCTTCGGCTAAAGCATAGCATTGATCTTGATAGGCTTTAAGTTCTGAACATAAACTTTCTTGTATTTCAACTAAACGAATTTCACTTCGTGAGTATGATTTTAATTTCGCTTCCTCCCAAGCTGCATCACCGCCTTCAAATTTACCTCTAGACGTTTTATCGAACCAATGGTTGAACGAATCTGATAATATTTTGCAGCGGCGGCACTCGCTCAACTTACTAGAAGCACTGGTTTTACTTCCCAATATATTACAACAGAAAAACAACAACAAAAGAAACTTCGTTGAGATAGTAGAAAAGCCCATTATTGTCACAAACTATCTTAAAATATTGATTTAAACATTTAAACTGTATAAAAACAAATTAATTCGATCGGTTCGGTAAGTTCGCTAATCACAACACTTGGTGACTTGGTGTGGATACTGTGGATCTGTCATTGTCATGTTATTGACATTTGCTATGTCAAAATGGTTTTTTTTCCATATGGCGCACTGATCTGTATTATTACCACACTGGATAGGTGGCTGTCAAACTAAAGTTATGCCTTCTTAATTCTCGCCATTGTGGCGCTGAAATCAGCAGCGCTGGTTCAGAGAACTAAAATTAGTGATGTGCCCAACTTTCTTAAACTGACGCGTATCGATAGATTTAATTTGAAATGAAAACATTTTTAATATATATATTTTAAAATTAATTTTGTTTATAATTTGTTTAATATAAGAATATTACCAACCGAAATTAAGAATATTCCCTTTAACTTCTCCAACTAAGCTAAATTGCTTGTGCTAGGAGTGACCAGGATTCGAACCCGGGTCTTCTCGATTGCGATCGACAGTCAGTCTTCTTAACCACTAAGCTATCGACGCTTTAATGAATATTGCTCTTAATAAGTGTGGTTTAAGTTGGTGTCTAGTATACCTACCTAAATGAAATAATATTTACCTGCAATTTGGCATACTCGTGACGCAAAATTGCAGGAAAATATTACTTTTGTTGAAGAGATTGAGAGAGGTATTAAGGCGCATCTCCACTTGAGCAGCCGCGGGGTGAGCTGCCTCAATCTGAGCGTGCCGCGTGCTGGGGAAATTACATGTATCTCCACTTGGACCAAATTAATCAGCAACTCGGCAGCGTGCCTCAAGCTGAGCAACGAATTTCTATAGTTTCTTACTAGCTAACATGGGTGACGTATGCCAATTTGCTGCAGCTTTAGTAATAATGAATCCCTATAAAAAGAATAAAAGGCAGACAGACAAAGATCATGTGCGGTGAACGTGGATCCCATAAGTGTCTGTGGCTTTCATATACTTCAGTTAATTTGATGCATTTCTCATTGTCCATTTCACCACAAAGTGAGCGTATATATATGTATATATATCATGCGCCATAGAAATAGAAAGGGAGTTATGTGTAGAAAAAAATAAAAATAAACGTGATTTTATTAATCATTTATTTATTTTACACTTTATTGTAAAATTATGGTACACTAGCGGACGGTATACTATTTATTAACCGGGAAGTTCTTGTGTAATGCTTATAATAACATTTAACATCAAAATGATTAGAACACAGACGATAGCTTGAATTTGGAGTCCAGTTATGGGCTCCCATGTTGCCAAGCCATGCACTTCTGATTTTTGGATCAGTTGGAAATCTGCAATAAAATAAACATACATCAATAGAGTAAAAAACATTATGTAGTAAGTATTACCCACACAAGTTAATGTCAGAAAATAAGTTAAATAAATGTTACTAATAAGATTTTGTTTGGTTGATACCATAATTATATATTGAAGCGGACTCAGTGTTCTCTAAATAATCACTGCAGTAAGCAGCTTTTACTATGGCCAGTCCTTGGATGGGTGACCATTCTGGTGACCACTTTGACACATTTATTTGAGCGTTTACGTTCTTCGGAAGGCACGTTAATCAGATGGTCCCGGTTGTCAGTAAAATGGCACTCGTTAAGCCATGTTGAAGGCCTTTTTGGGCGGCTTGAAAAATTTCAACAGCGGGCAGTCACAACCTGCGCCTGTTCATCTCAATACGGCTCACCAATTGTTACGTGGGACAAATTCTAAAATGGTGAAATGTGGGCATATAGTATGCCTCTGCCTACCCTTTCGGGGCTGAAGGCGTGACCATATGTAATGTAAAATGATACCATTATTAGAGATATTTCTTATAAATAAAAGTTTTCGATCACATCAGACCATTATCAACTTTATCGATACGACAACATGGACATCACTAAACGAAATTAAAATCCTATTTTTGTGCTTAAAAATAATTTAATCTCACCTATATATTATTCTTATACATATTTTGTAAATAATCAAGCATTTTACATGTAGGTCAGGCTGATTTAATGATAAAAATTACAAAAATTCAACTTACCTGTGAAATCTAATGTTGCTCCCTTTTTTGAAGCTAATTTTGCAAAACACACATTTCACCATGTCTATTGCTTTTTTGTAACCACACAAATCCTCACTAAACTGCACAAAAGTCCTTAAATTACAAAATAATTCGTAATTCCCGGCGCGATATGGGAAGTCATTTGCATGATACGTCAGATTTAGTTCCTTGAACCAACTCTAGAGGCGTTTCAAATCGGCACAAATAATTCGCTGTCATTTGTATGAGACAGCCAATCCAGTGGTAATAATACAGATCAGTGATGGCGTTACTATTTTCATGTCAAAAT
The DNA here is from genome assembly GCA_933228765.1 of Miltochrista miniata. NCBI lineage: Eukaryota > Metazoa > Arthropoda > Insecta > Lepidoptera > Erebidae > Miltochrista > Miltochrista miniata. The sequence goes on along the minus strand of OW121757.1, from coordinate 14,453,859 downwards.
GGTTATTTAAATTAATTTGTACTGGCTTTAGTTATAACAAATGCCAAATCTTGTTTAATTTCTTCAGTTTTTGGAAAAATAAAGATTATTATTATTATTATTTACTATAGCTAGACCAGCCATGTAGCGAAATAATTTTTTTGCGTTGGCACTTGTTAGTTCATTCATGGTGGACATAGATTTAGAATTTTTCGCTGATGTTGGAGACATTTTCCATTTGAGATAACAGTAAATGCAAATACAAAACTGCAATACAGCTAAGCATATAAAGATAAAAGTAATCCTCAAAATCAATGAAATCAAGTCAAGGTTTGACTTGATTTCATCGATTTTGAACCGGGAACAGGGACCAGGAAACCAGGAACGGGAACATGGATCTCGAAGCACCAAAATGGGAACTGGGAATAGAAAGACGAACTCGGAAATGAAACGAGGAACCGGGAACTCGGAACCCGAAACCGGGAACAGGGATCTGGAAACCAGGAACGGGAACATGGGACCGGGAACTCAGAACTCGGGATAGGTATCGATTTCCATATTCATAGTTATGGCAGGACAACGTCTGCCGGGTCAGCTAGTTTACATTTTCTATGTAAGTATAATATAAAACAAAACTAAATCTAAACAAGGCCCCCGTGGCAGACTGGCAGGATTCCCCCATTGAATAGCGATTCCTATTCGCTAGGAGAAATATAAATAACTGCCAGCTCTTGGACCACCAGTCGACTAAACCAGACGCTTCTTCAATTTTTTGGGTCCTAGGGTCTCGACACTGACTGCCTCGGTGGCGTAGTCGGTAGTGTAATCGCCTGCGGCGCTTGAGTTCCTGGTTCCAATGCCGGGTCGGTTTAAATATTTGTGTGAAACACAAATGTTTGTTTCCAAGTTTGGGTGTTTTCGATTATAATATGTATGTATTTAGAAATATATAAGTATGTCCGTCAGTCATCTAGATCTCATAGCACAAGCTTATAGCTTAGTTTGGGTTAGCTAGATGATGTTGTTTGGGAATGTCCAAAAATATTTATTTATTTATTTACATGTGGTAATAATACAGATATGTGATTTACATTCATTAAAAAAAACGGAAAAAATATTAATTTATTATTTATCTATGTTTCACCTCGAATGATAGTGTATAGTATTCTCAAAAAATTTTTTAAATGCATAGTTTTTAGATTCTTTTTGTAAATAGAGCTCTAAAAAGAATAACCCGCTGAGTTTCTTGCCAGTTCTCCTCAGGTGGGTCGCGTTTGTGAACTGGTGGTAGATTTTGATTTATGTTCTGGACGTTTTACAAGAGCATCTTTTTATGCCTATGTGAAATAAATTTCTTTTTTTTTCTTTTCTTTTCTTTTCAGTTGGCGGTATGGTTTTAGTACTTCAATATGTTCATTGAACAAACAAAAAAACACCTAGTGTCTTTGTGCTGTCAGTGTCAAGAGTTCAAGACTGTCAACTGTCAATTAGAGTAAGTACCATTGCGCGTGCAGCGTAAACGGAGAAAACTACAGTTCTAATGCTATGAATGTGATGTACTTGGCAAATGTGACGGAATTTTCATTGTAAAATACTTCTATATGTTCAAGTTAAATCATATTTCACCATGGCGGACAAAATAAGGTAAGTGCTACTGAATAAATATCACATTATTGCTTTACTTTAAAGTCCATGTTCAGCAGTAGAACACGTTTGTAATTTATAGAATACCAAGACGGTTTTACACCCCGAGTCGTGAAAGTATCCTAATTCTAATTTGTAAGGCAAAAGTATTAGTTTTTACCAATTCGGGTACTTAGATCGCAAGGTTTTTTTTTCATATCAATGATTGTTTCATCTTGCACATGTCTGCCCCTTTCACGATACTTTTCAATATGTCGTCGACCTGTTCTTTGTTTTTGTTCAATTGTCAAATTACTTACCTTAAAAACAAAAAAAAACTATTAGGGAAGGTGCGATGTTCCTTCGTGGATAAAGACATGACTATTTGTATTTATTTTGACATAACCTTTTGGAATTGGATTCAATGATTTCTTTAAGAATTCAGCAAAACTATCTCTATCCTAAAAATATAACATTTACTTGGTACCTGTTCTCTCTAAGTTTGCCGGTCACTACCATACTAAGCCTCTATGACACCAGCAAACTTAGAGTGAACAGGCTATACTCACAGCGAAACCCATAGATTTGATATACTACTATGGAATAACTTTTGTCTCTTACTCTGTCTATATGCATCTGATTTTGGATTATAATTTTTGGAAGCTCATCAGGTTTTTGGAGGGATCATTAATTAGCCATCAGACAGGGTTTCACTATGTGTAAATATTGTTCTCAAATAATTGTGTGGTTCTCATAAATTCTTTTTTTTTCCAGAGTAAAGTCCAATTTTGATATGAAAGGCAATTATGAACCCTCAGATTCAGAGGATGACTACACACCCAAAGAAAAAAGATTATTGGATAATGTGAGAAAAAGAAAACATGGCAACTCAGAAAGTGAAGAAGAAATGTATGCTTTTTCTGACTCAGATAATTATGATGATGGCAAAGATGATATAGTAATGGCTGACAGTGATGTTGAAGGTCAAGAAAAATCTGATGATGACTTACCAGACTCAAAGGCTTGGGGTAAAAAGAAAAGCTCATACTATGCTACTGATTATGTTGATGAAGACTATGGAGGATTTGGAAAAGATGAAGAAGCAGCCCTCATGGAAGAAGAGGAGGCAAACAGGATACATAAAGAACTTCAAGAAAAATTTGGAGATGAAGACATCACACTTGAATATCTTGCTAAACAGGTTGAAAATGTCATAGACAAAAAGGAAACTGTGTTTAATACTGATTTATTAGGTAATCTGTCAAAACAGCAAAAACTACAGAGGCTGGAAAAAGAAAGCCCAGAATTTTCTGGTCTCATTGATGATTTCAAAACAAAATTAACAGTTGCAAAAGATGATCTACATCCTGTATTAGAACTTGTCAAAGATGGAAAATTGCCAACATGTCCGGCCTCCAAATTTGTTAAAACAAACTATGATTTAATTTTAAATTATTGTACCAATATTAGTTTTTACTTATTACTCAAAAGTCAGAGGATAAATATACAGAACCATCCAGTTTTAAAGAGGTTGTATCAGTATAGGCAGATGTTAAATAAAATGGAACCTATTTACTTAGAAGTAATTAAGCCTCAAATTGAAAAAATAATGGAAGCAGTTCAAAGCAACTTAGAATTACATATCACTGAAATTAAAGAACAAAAGAAGAATAAGAAACGCAAGACTGAAAAGGAATTGCCTGAACCAGCACCGAAAAAGTTGAAACTGATTGGTGGTTTAGAGAAAGATGATGGTGAAGATACTGGGGTGTCTGATAATGAGGATGAATATGAGGGGACTGATTTCTTTAAGGCTGATGGACATGATGTTGAAAGACAGAGTCAAGAATCTGAGGAGAGTGGATTCTCTGATAATGAAGACACATCACCTAATGAGGTCACATCACCTAATGAAGTTGATAATGATAACAAACCATCTAGCTCAGCTGATAATATGATTTCGGATGTTGGTGACAAACGTGAGATTACATATCAAATTGCTAAAAACAAAGGTTTGACACCTCATAGAAAGAAGGAGCAACGAAATCCTAGAGTAAAACATAAGCTAAAATACAGAAAGGCTAAGATCAGGAGGAAGGGAGCCATTCGTGAACCTAGAACTGAGGTAGCGAGGTATGGCGGAGAAGCCTCCGGTATTAAGGCTAACGTCAGGAAGAGTATAAAGATTAAGTGAAACAAGTATATTTGTTTTTACAAAAATATTGTAAGGTTTTATTTGTGTAATAATAACAATAAAGTTATATATTTTTATTAAATGTGTCTTCTTTAATGTTGCCATCTGAAAAAGATAAGAAAACGTTAAATTAGAAAAGTAATAGTAGACCAGGCAAGGACATGATTATGTATCAATCAAATACTGTACCAAATACACGGCAATAAGGTCGTTAATTGATAAAATTTAACAGCCCTCATCGGACGCGCTATAGCACGCCATTTCGGCGGCCGCGATAATTGAATTGTCCAAATAACGACCTTATTGCAGTGTTACAGCCTTAGATCATCTAACCACAGGATGCGCCTTACTTAAGCATTGTTTTCTGCCATTGCACATGACCATTTGGTCTTTTGGCTTTATGAAAAGCCTGTACATCAGTACATCATTTTATATGATTAAACTAGTACATTACATTGTAGTTGACTGTATAATAACAATTAACACACGACAGCCATTACGCGTTTGTCGATTAATACATTTTTAAATGAAATGAAATTTTATATGTCTTTGTGTTTCCCCCTTCACTTGTATGAAAACTGGCAGAATATTTTTGTATGCGGTGGTTCGCAAAGGCTAGTCCCGTGTTATATGGTCTAAGGTTACAGCATCGCTATTTTATCGAAACAGAATCATGTCCTTGCCAGACGCCAGATCAGTGTGGCTCTAAGCACATTAATCTGGCGCAGACATGACGACCTATGCAAAGAATAAAGTTACATGTGACAAAAACAGCAAAAGTGTTTTTTTGTGTAAATAGTGTTAGATTATCCTATTTTATGCACTAGTAAAATCAAAAGTTTAAAAACTTGACTAGTTACGAAGATATCAATTGAATAAGGTTACATGTAATTTATTGTTCCAACGTGTAAGGACTTATACGCACAGGTACCATTGTTTACCGTCGGGAGCTCCGCGTCCGCCACCCTCTCACCAGGTCACATCAACACATGTGCTAATATTCTTCGTAAGGTCGTTCGCTCGAGCGTACAACGCCGTAGTAATTATAAATAAGTCTAGTTTATAAAATTATTAGTAATTTAGGTGGCCATTATGAAAAACACTCGGTCTAAACATATGTTAAATCTTTTTACTAAGCAGAAAGTGCTAAATCATACAACAGCAAAAAATTATATCGTGATAAATAATGAAGAATCAATGAATATTACTTCAGACGAGTAAATGTTTTATGTTTATTTTGCCATGTATGACAAATTAAATAATTTTGTTAACTTTAATTGGCAATTTTATCATGAAATAATATTTTAAATGCAAATAACTTGAATAAACGCACCTCTTCCATAGAATACAGGTGTATATAGGTTTAGAACACCTATATACACCCATATTCTATGGAAGATCAGCTTCATTGAAAATATGTCAAGTAATGAGTGCAATATCTGTTTTTTATCGTATAAACCATTAAATCAAATATTATATAACTCCTGAAAATTCATTCATATCATCCTATACTACTTTATTCTTTGTAGATTACGTAAAAATATCCGGTAATATATGCACAAGTAACTTAATTCGGCGGAATTCACATCTAAAATATGAGTTCTATATGTAGATGCTACTTTATTCTTGGATCAATATTAAGATATAACCTTCTTGCAACTAAAATTTAGTATGAAAAATGAGACAAAATTATTTAATTTCAATATTAGCTACTTATAAACAGCTATTATTATCCATTGACACCATTATTTTTTGTTTAAAGTTTAATGTACCTAGGTACTTAATAAAATTTTCATGCCAGTGTTTGTAGCCAAAGTTCTTCGAAATATTTGCCCGGTTAGCTAGTAATGCATTTTTCTTCTGATTTCTATTTTCAGAGAATATCGTTAAAAACCAAAATGCGTTAATAGAGTCACCGTTACCACAAGGAGCTGAAAACATTTTTCAAGAGATGCCCGACGTACGGGAAGCTATTTGTTTTTAGTACTACATCAATCAATCAATCAAAATATCAGCCTATGGCAGTCCACTCCTGGACGTAGGCCTCTCCCAATCTACGCCACAACACACGGTCCTGTGCCTTACGAATCCAGTCCCAGCCTGCGACCATTTCCAGATCGTCGGTCCATCTGGCGGGTGGACGTTCTACCCAACGTTTGCCAAGTCGCGGTCTCCACTTCAGAACTCGTCGGTAGTTCTGCTGATGTGGCCTGCCCACTGCCACTTTAAAGTGCTTATTCTGCGAGCTATGTCGACCACTCTAGTTCTCTGTCGAATAACCTCATTCCGAAGATTATCCCTCAGAGACACTCCAAGCATAGGTCGTTCCATAGCTCGCTGCGCGACCTTAAGGGCATGTACCAACCCCACCGTAAGTGTCCACGTCTCGGCACCGTAAGTCATAACCGGTAGAACGCATTGGTTGTAGACTATCGTCTTCAGGCATTGCGGTATAGGCGAAACGAAAACTCGACGCAGTTTACTGAATGCTTGTGCAGAATTCCGCCTAATTGTTCCAGTGTCTCCACTACTATAACGATGTCGTCAGCAAACCGAAGTTGCGAGATGCGCCCGCCGTTGATGTTGACACCCAACCCATCCCAATCCAGCGGCAGCGTCTTGAATATGTCCTCAATCGCGTTGGTGAAGAGCTTAGGCGATATAACATCACCTTGTCTTACACCTCGACGCAGTTCTATGGAGTTGGTTTTAAAGTTTGCAGCTGGATGGTCATTGTTGCGGTGTCGTACACACATCTAAGTACCTCGATATATCGCCAGTCGACACGACATCGCTGCAGAGTTCAGGGACTGCCCAGGTTTCGACTGAGTCGACAGCCTTCTCGTAGTCCACAAAAGCCATACACAGCGGCTGATTGTACTCATTTGTCTTCTGAACAATCTGCCGAACAGTATGTATGTGGTCAACGGTAAACCCGGAAACCCGGCTTGCTCCTTTGGCTGAAAATCGTTGAGCTTTCCGGCGAGGCGGTTTGTGACTACTCTCGCGAACGACTTGTAAACATGGCTCAGGAGTGAGATGGGTCTTTAGTCTTATTACCTTTCTTGAAAAACAGAGTCACCGTACTCCCGCTTCATGCTTTAGGTGTTTGTCCCTGTTGGAGGACGGAATTAGACCTGGCGCTGTTGCGCCCTCGCCCGCGCCGTGCACTCCACCAGCGTGTGGAGCGCTGTGTCATTGCTGCGGTCCTCGCAATGCTGACACTCGGCCGTGGTTTCTGCCGTGGAAGCTACCGTGTCCGGTAATTATCTGTGACAACCGGTAGGAGAGAGCACCGTGTCTCCCCTCCAGCCACTCGTCCATGACCGGTCTGACGGCCGCGATTGTGGCGAATCCCCCCTTTGGTTGCTCAAGTCGTACCTCCATATCTCCACGGTTTCCTGGTGGAGCTGGGACCGCTAGGCCTCAATTTCTCGAGACGCAGGCTTTTGACCCCGCTCCAGCGCCTCCTTGCGCCATTGAAATAGAGACGCAAGGGCTCTTGCTTCCAGGTCCCACGGAGGGGTCCCGGCTAGGAGACATGCCGCCTCAACTGAGATCGTGCGGTATCCCCTTATCACCCTGATGGCCATCGCCCTCTGCGTGCTCAGCAATCTAGTCACATTGGTGACCGTCAGGGTCTCCGCCCATAGAGGGGCCCCGTATAGGGCCATACTTCACACGATCCCCAGGTACAGTTTCCTGTTTAATAATGATATATTATTTATCTATGCTAAAGATACCACTGTTAAGTACCAATGTTGACTTTTTTAGACAATAATTATAACAACTATGGTACTGTGTTATATACTGTTATATACTGTGTTAGAAATAATAATTAGACTCAAGGGGTGATATTAAATAATTAATCGACCATAAATAGATAGTTTTATTAATGAGTTGCAAACCTTTACTACACATGTAACTGCAGAAAAAACTAAATTTAAAAAAAATAAAGTTATATTTACACATGACACTTGCACTTTTCCCTAAAATAAAGTAATAAATGCATGTATAACCTTGAGACCTCCACAGTAAAACGTCACATGTACGCTTATATACTGCTAAGTTCAGAAATATTCATAATTCATTTATTCATAACAAAATAATTTGTGTAGAATAGCAAATAGGTGACCAGTAACAAACAAAAGATTAAATAAACTTGAATAAATTTTAAAGTAAGCATACATTGCAAATTTCTTAATTAATTCCAACAAAATCATAACAATCAACATATTTAGAAGACTATCAAAAATCAAGATTTAAAAATAAATGTCATAAAAACATACCAATTCTCGAATTGCAAAAAGTCCCTATAAAAAAATTAAAACAAACAATAATCAGAAATGTCAACATAAATATACGAATATCAAGATTTAAAAAAAAAAAAAAAAATTACAGTAAGTATATTAATATGTCATAAATCATTAGTCCACTAGTTGTTAAATAGTCTAAGGTCCACTATTATTGATAATTACAATAATTTACAAGGATATCTATAATGTCAAATTAGGTCTATCATCTGTGAAATTTAAGTACCCTGCAAATAATCATCAACACTGTAATAACACTTTTCTAACAATAAATTGCGCAACCTAGTCTTAAACCTGTTCACACTATATATTGTTTTTAATTCTACTAGTAGTTTGTTAAACAGTTTAATGGACTGAACTCCGGATGAATGCTTTACGACATTCAACCTTGGCAGCAAGGTGCTGGGTAGAGCCTTTCTGCGTGTTCCCTCTCTTATTTTTCTTTCATCCATATTTTCTATTTTGCCCATATTCTTGACCAAATCTGTCAGTAATACGAGCAAATACAGACATGGCACTGTCAAAATATTCAGCCGAATAAAGTGATCCCTGCATGATTCCGTTTGTTTTATTTGTACCATTGTCCTTATGGCCCTTTTTTGCATTACAAATGCAGCATTTACATTGTCTTTATAGCTATTGCCCCAAAACTTAATGCTGTACCTGAGTTTCGATTCAATCATAGCAAAATAAACCGGACGAAGTTGAGCAATAGTTAAATCATACCGTAAGCTTCTAATTGCATAGCAAGCACTACTTAGTGAATTTGTTAAAGTAGTTACTTCTTGATGCCATGTTAAAAGATTATCTATTTGTATACCCAGGAATCGATAATGATCTACTAAATCTATTTGATTGCCCAATGATTTTATGTCTAGGCTGTCATTCTGCCTAGCCGTTGTTTTGAATAACATACATTTCGTTTTATTAATATTTACAATTAAATTATTACATGAAAACCAATTTTCAAGAATAGTCACTAAGTTGTTAGTTTTGCTTTCCAGATCAGCAATACTATCACCTGCTATAACTGCACTAGTATCATCTGCATATATAACAACATTTACATCGGGCATTATGCGTTTTACATAGTTAGGTAGATCGTTTATAAAAATAATAAAGAAAATAGGTCCCAAAATAGAGCCCTGTGGAACGCCCCGTTTCACTACAGTTATTTTAGATTTATGCGTGGTTTCTTCTTCATCTTTACTTGCTTTGATTTCAACGTATTGCCTTCTGTTATGTAAATACGATCGAAATAATTTTAATGTATTTCCTCTTATTCCATAATGTTCCAACTTCATTAATAGGATATCATGTTCCACTAAATCAAATGCTGAACTTAAGTCCAGAAATAAACCTGCTACCCTTAGCTTATTATTTAGTTTATTAACTACATCCCCAATAAGTGAGTCGATTGCGTCTACGGTACTTAAACTTTTTTGATAACCAAACTGATTACAATTTACAATGCTGTGTAAATTCAAATGCCTAATTAGCCTTGCTTTAATAACCTTTTCAAATATTTTGGACAATGTTGGTAGTAATGAAATGGGTCTGTAATTTTTAGGATCCGTCTTAAGCCCCTTTTTAAATACTGGTATCACTCTGGCTAACTTAAATTGATCCGGAAAAACTCCCTGATCAATGCAATCATTTAAGATATAAGCAATAGGGTCTGCCAGTATATCAATATTTGATTTAAGCACAGACAATGGTATTTCATCATATCCATGCGAGCTTTTGTTTCTCATTTTGTTAACTATTTGAAAAATTTCACTAGAATTAACTTCTTCAAAAACTATGGAATTTACTACTCTATTTGTATTTTTTGTCAGATAATTAGCTGCTAGCCCATGAGTAAACGAATTTTGAGTCTCTTTTTTTATGAATATATTTGCAAATATTTCTGCAATGTCCAACGGATCTTCAACAGCTTTGTCTTCGATTTTAAGTATTACTTTAGTATTAAAAGTTTTGTAAGTGTTCTTGTGCCTATTAACTATTTTCCACAATGCCCTGCTAGAATTCGACGCCTCACAAATTTTTCTAGAAATGACATTCCTCTTGGCGTCCCTAATTACTTTTCTGTATAACCTAAGATAATGAGTACGATATTCTAAGATCGTGTTATGACATCTTGTTTTGTCAATTGTACATAGGAAGCGCTTCATCCGACTTGCTACCTTAATGCCTCTAGTGATCCATTCAAACTGTTGCGGTTTATTTAAATCCACTTTAATTTTCTTTTTTCTAAATGTACTGTTATGAAGATCCATAATATTTTTTATAAAAGTGTTAGTACCAGTGTGCCATAATCGTTCCAATAAACCCTGTCTAAAACTATTATTATTGGTTTTATTGTATAATCTTCTTTTTACGTATATATACTGAGTACTTTTTTTTAAATATTCAACTTTTGGTAGAGAAAGTGAGCAGAATAATCCGGCGTGCCCATCCGAGTATCCATTATGCTCCAAATTTGTATCTATTATACTACTGTCAGTCATGTTTGTTAAAAAATTGTCAATGCAAGAGCTCCTACCATTACGTATAAATGTCGGAGAGTCAAAAAGATATCTATAGTCATAACAAGTCAATAATGATATAAAAGTATTCTTATAGTCATCATCCTTTAACACATTAACATTAAAATCACCACATATAATACAACGTTTTCTGAGAAAATTTTGTAATAATAGTTCCAATTGATCTATGAAAAGCTGGAAATTTGTGGTGTATGGTGTTCTATAGCAACAGATTACACAGGTCTGCAATGGTTTTCCTCTTTGAAATCTGAGTAACATTTTCTATAGTTTCTGATGTGCTGATTACGAGAAAAATAATAAAAAAAATCCTACACGTCAGGATTTTTTGATATTGAATATTTAAGATTTTACTTTAAAATGTCTGAGCGCCTATGTTTTAAAATTTTTAAAACGTCATTAGCTTACTTCAGTTTAAATTTTATTGCATTAAATTAGTGTAAGGGGACATAGAAAATCATGCAAATCAGTAATTTGGTAATTACTACATAAAAAGTACAAGTAATTCGCCCTAACCATGTTAAAAACGGGTAGTTTTGACTTAATTTTGTAATAAAATCAAAAAATTACCTAGTAGTAATATTAGATACCTATTTTTTGTAAATATTATTAGAAAAGGGTGTAATAAAGATAAACCAAAGGGATTTTGTATAAGTACCCAAACTGATTTAGAAAATTAACAGTTGAATCTCGAAACATGAACTTTAAAATGTCATTGCGAAGGTGTTTAAATTCTACGAATTGTTTTTGTAATATCTCCCGAAATTTTATGGTGATAAAACAATGAAAGCAGCACAAAAGTTATTTTGGACACGTATTAAGTAACCAAGACAAAACTTCGACACCTCATAAACTTTGTTCGACTTGTTTATTACAATTTCGCAAGGGTTTTTAAAGGCCAGAAAAATAGCTTCAAAATCGTTTCACCTATGCTATGAAGAGAGGCTAAAGACCATGATAATGATGGCTACTTTTCTTGTTGTGACATAACTGGATACAATTCTAAAATAAAAGGGACATAAACAAGCACTAAACATCATTTCCTAAATTCGCACATTGATTACTTCCCAGAAAATTTAGCAGCCGTTAGCAAAGAACAAGGCGAAAGATTTTACCAAGATTTGAAAGAGCTTGAGGTCTGATATCGTGGAAGATGGAATACTAACATGATGGCGGATTATTGTTGTTTATTGAAGCGCGACGATCCAAACTGGAAATTTAAGCGAAAATCGCACAACCGAAGGTTCCAGGAAAAAAGAACCGGGTTCCACAAATTAAATTTACGTGTAATTTAGACTAGTAACAAGTTATTGTTATATTTTAGTCGTTTTATAAGTTAAAGGTAATGTACTTTTTTAAATATATATTTTTTATGAAAAAACGTGGGTCTTTTTTTCTATTTTCTAACTGTGCCTTTTTCGAAAAATCTGGAGGTGATGGAGAAAATCTAAGTACATATTCGTAATCAGCGCACCAAAATACCCTAGAATCAGCTATCAAATTCCAGAGAGGAAGTTATGACCCTCATTTTGCAGGCCTGTGTTATTAGTTTAAAATTATCTATTTATATAGAAAATATTACCTTATGTAGTCCCACGTATATCTTAAAAGATTCAGTACTCTAGGTTAATAGATAAAAAAGTTAAACTGAATTTTGTCCACGACAAACTTCAAATCGCTCTCCTGGAAAGTCGTGATTTTGCACATATAACTTTATTCTTTGCATAGGTCGATGAATCTGTTCCTATCAAATACCGTCCGATACACGCGGCAATAAGGTCGTTATTTGAGCAAATTCAACGGCCGTCATTGGACGCGCCATTTCAGCGGTCGCGTCCTATCCAAACGACCTTATTGCCGTGTATTTAGCACGGAATTTGATTTAGACAAAAATAAATGAGGTCCGCGCCAGGCGCCAGATCAGTGTGCTAAGAGAATATGTCTGTAAAAAACATAATAAAAATCCTTACAATTTCAATACTTTGTCCTTTCCTCCGGAAGCCACGCATGCGCCATCAGGAGACCAATCGACAGCATACACTTCATCAGCATGCCCGGGCAGATCCAATTCTATTTTTTTCGATTTCATGTTCCAAACTAAAAATAATTGTTGTTTTATAAAGAGGGCAATAATAAAACACTACAGTAAGGTAAAGAGAAACAAGTTTGCAGACAGGAATTATAGTCTAGTTTACTACAGCTGTCACCCTTACTTCATTCAGAAGTAAAAGAACACAAGTTTTATCATCATTTTTTTTTATACCACTAAAGTGGCAGACAAGCATACGGCCCACCAAAAGGACCGGTGGTCACCGCAGCCTATGAACGTTTGCAACACCAGAGGCGCCACACTTGCGCTGCCGACCCTGTAAAAACCTTCTAAGACCCCTTTTGAAGAACCCCATACTGTAGGCGTTTGGGAAAACCGAGGCAGGGAGATCATTCCACAACCTATACGTGAAGAGTGCTTTGCACTAGCAAAGACGTCCAACTCCATTGTGGTGGAACTTTAGCAGGTTCGTAGCTCCACCACGGTTGGATTTTCGGTGGTTCTTGCAGTGGACTGTATGTAGGTTCTTTTGAAATTAAATTGCTCGGTTGATTTCCAGGTTTTATTCAGGATCAGGATCTTTTTTAGTTTACAATATTTCACGACAATTTTTCCATAACAAATGACAAAATGCACTTTATTATATGCGTACAGATCGCTCACAACTGTAGGGTCACGGAGCGAGTAGCGCGCGCTGGCGCGCCGCGGCCGTCGTTGAACTCGCCGTCCGCTACAGCTCTCCCTCCGGCGTAGCTCGCGTAGCCTCTTCTTTTTTCAGGAGGACGATGAGTTTCCGAGTAGGCCGCTTGCAGCTCCTTGTCGGCACCTCTGAAGTTGGTAGCGTTGTCCGAGTACATGGTCTTCGGCCAACCCCGTCGTGCAGCCATGCGTCTAAGGGCCATGATCGCTGAACTCGTGGATAGAGACGGCACAAGTTCTATGTGTATGGCGCGGGAGGTAAGGCACGTGAAGAGTGCACCCCACCGCTTCTCTCGACGACGCCCCAGTTTCACGATCATAGGGCCGAAGTAATCTACGCCGCAGTGTGAGAAGGGTCGCTGGTAGGGTTCCAGGCGTACTCGTGGCAGGTCGCCGGGGTGTGGAGTCAGTGGTTGTGCTCTACGCACCCGGCATAGCGCGCATTCTCGTTCAATGGTGCGCACTGTAGGTCTTAGATGTATAACCCAATACATCTGTCTCAGGTCGTTGGTCACACGTTCTCTGTTAGCGTGACCCGCAGAACAATGACCCCGACGTACTATGAGCCGGGCGATATGATGTCTTCCGTCTAGTATAATTGGTTTCTTCGTCTGTATCGGCGCGGTGGCTTTTGCGATGCGCCCTCTGACGCGTAGCACTCCGTCCTCCAATACCGGGTCTAATTTATACAGGCGGCTTGATTTCGAGATAGGTTGACCCGTCTTGATTCGTTGTAACTCGTCGCGGAAGCTATCTCGTTGGGCTCGTTGTAGGATAGCGCGTTCTGCTTTCTCTACGTGGCGAAGTTCGATGTTCGTAGCTCGGCGGCGACATATGTCTACGAAGGCTAGTACACGGGCCGTTGTACGTACTAGTGCTTCATATCTTGAGAACCGGTTCGGGTCGGGTATCCAGTCATCCTCTCGTTCGGGTTTGTTGTTGACGTGTAGCACTGTTTCGTCGTCGCTCGCGGTCAATGCTCCCTCCGTAGGCCATTGACCCTCTGGCAGGCGTAGAAAGTCCGGGCCGCTGAACCATCGGTCGTTGGAGGTTATGCGGGTCGAGTTGAGACGGGTCGCATCATCGGCTACGTTTCTAGAGGTAGGTATCCACCTCCACTCTTCCTTGTGGGTTAACTCGGAGATTTCACCGAGGCGGTGTGCGACGAAGGGTGTATACTTCTTCGTGTCGTTGCGGACCCAATGAATAACAGTCATTGAGTCTGTCCAGTAGACCGTTCTTGCAACTTCGACGCGGTGTTCTCTTCGTATGACGTCCGCGAGTCGTGCGCCTATGACCGCTGCCTGTAGCTCGAGGCGCGGTATGGTTTGAGCGCGTCGTGGGGCCACCTTCGCCTTCGCAGCGATGAGACAAACTTGTGTCACGCCGTCCCGTCGTTCTATGCGCCAGTACGCGGTCGCCGCGTATGCTTGTTCGCTGGCGTCACATAGTACGTGTAGCTCCCATCGGTCGTTGACCTCCGCGTTGTACCACCGGTCTATTCGCAGTTGAGTTAGGTCGGGCAGGTGTCCTAACCATGTGGCGAAAAGTTCGTTCTCTTCTTCGGGAATAGGTTCGTCCCACGTGATCTTGAGTCGCCACAAGCTTTGTAAAATGATCTTTGCTCGGATCGTGTAGTGACTCAGTAGCCCCAGTGGGTCATAAATAGACATGACCGCACTGAGTGCTTCTCGCTTGGTCGGCGTCCTCGCTCTGCTTCTGACGTCACTTGCTACGCGCTGCATGGCAGTGTTGAATCCGAGCGTGTCGTGGTCGGAATTCCAGTAGAGGCCGAGTATCTTGTTCTCGGGATCCTCCCCACCTAACGGTGTGGGCATAGTGGCGTGCAGGTTCGGTGGCACGTCGCTAAGTACGCTCTTCTTGTTGGTGCTCCATGCTCGCAGTTTGAAGCCCGCTACGGCGTGCACTTGTATTATTTCTTGTACTGCCCGCCGTGCCTCGCTCTCGGTGTCGTAGCTCGCCGCTAGGTCGTCCATGTAGTGGTTGCTTGTTATAGCTTCGAGCGCGTAGGGGTGAGAGTGAGCGTGTTTCTCGGCGTTGTGGTTTCGTACGTAGTGCGCCATAAAGGGCGAGCTGGTGGCGCCGAAGATCATGCTTGTCATCTTGTACAGACGGGGTGGGTCGGTTCTGTTGCTACCCCGCCACAGGAACAGCTGGGCTGGTTGATCGTCAGGGCGTATCTTGATTCGAAGAAACATCTCTTGAATGTCGGCGGTCACCGCTACTTGTTTCTCGCGGAATCTGAATAGTATTCCTTGTAGTGACTTCAATAGGTCCGGGCCCTCTACTAGGTGATCGTTGAGACTGACGCCGCGGCTCTTCGCTGCCGCATCGAACACTAGTCGCAACTTGCCGGGCTTGTTCGGGTTGTACACGGCGAAGTGCGGTAGGTACCAGCAGATGGCGCTGGAGGTCTCAGATCCGTCGCACGGTGTCGCGTAGCCCTTAGTGATCAGATTGTTTATTTGATCAGTGTAGCTGCGGGCGAAGTCGGGTCTTGTGTCCATAGTGTGTTCGATCCTTTTCAATCGTCGGAAGGCTGCGTCGTAGCTCGGTGGTAGTCGAACGTGGTCGTCTTTCCACGGTAGTCCCACTTGATAACCTTCGCTAGTTTTCTTGAGGGTGTCGGTCACTATTTGCGTAGCTCGTAGATCTGTGTCGCTCACTCGTTGTTTGTGAGTGACGCCGAGTGCGTCGATCTTGAAGTGGCTTTCTACTAGGTCGTGTAGGCGTTGGTCGGCTAAGTCGCGTTCGGGCGTGAATGTATGCAGCACGCTGTCAACTTCGCGGATTAGGCGTCGCGGTGCGGTTCCGTGCACCACCCAGCCTAGTTCTGTTCTGGAGGCGGCTGGCTCGTTCGGTCCGCCCATACGAAGTTCTCTTGAGACTATGTACTCCCAGTGGTCTGTCCCCACTAGGATGCCGGGGCGTACAGGATCGTAGCACACTTCTTCTCTAGGTAGATCTTTCAGGTGTTCGTGTTCCAACAACGAGCTTGGGATAGCTTGTCTATGAAGTTGGAGGTTCTTGACGGTGCGCGCTCGCAGGTTTAAGTTCTTGCGGTCGCTCTTCAACTGGACGGTGACGATCTGGCTGTCCTTTTCTTGTTGGGACATGTTCACTCCCTGCAGGTTCAGTGGTTGCTGGGGTCCCTCGGCGCCGACGTCGTGTGCGAGGCGTTCGTCGATCAAAGTGACTGTAGCGCCTTCGTCCAAAAGCGCGTGAGTTCGTACCTCCCCTCGTGGACCCACTACTGTCACTGGGCACATCTTGAGTAGTACTGTTCGTTCGGTGGTCGGTCGGGTGGCCACTGACAGGACGGACTCGGTGCTTGTAGGGTTCGAGGCGGTGGTTGGGTTCTGTTGTTGTTCGGTGTGCAGTGTAGAATGATGCGGTCGCTTGCACTGGTTAACTCCGCACGGCTTGGCTCGGCATGAGAGGCGTCGGTGTTTCTTCACGATGCATTTGAAGCACAGTTTGTTTTCTTTTACGATGTTCCATCGCTGTTCGGTAGATAGTGCTTCATATTGTGGGCACTGAGGTAGCGAATGATTCTTTTCGCAACTCGGACACTTGATAGCTTGCTCCTCTTCGGTCGGGTCGGTGGTGGTGTATACAGCGGCGGCGGGTTTCCTTCTCGGGGCCGGTGTCGTCTTAGTCTCCCTCCGTGTTGCGATCGCGGCGGAGGAGCTAGTTGCGGGCGCGTAGGTGTAGCGCAGTGCTCTGTCCGCTTCACGCATGAGGAAGCGAGATAGCACGATAATTTCGGGATCTGTAGTGCCTTCTTGCTCACTCGCGTAGTCACACCATCTTGACCGGATGTGCGGGCTTAGCTTGTCCAGTACTTCTCTTGCCAGTAGCGGGTTGTGTAGGTAGCCTTGTCGACCGAGGTTTCTTAACACGTACACGATGTTCTGAAGTTTTACGGCGAAACTGTTTAATTCTGTCACCGATGATCCGGGCTTAGGCAGTCTTCTTAGGTCTTCCAACGCCTTGTCGATGATTACTTCTGGGCGACCGAAGCATTGTTCTAAGGTCCTCAGAATGATGTCAGGACTCGTGGCGGTGTGTAGGAGTGCTGACACGATCTCGCGGGCTTCTCCCTTAAGGCTGTTTCGTAGCCGTTGAAGGTTTTCCGCTGCGGATATTTGATACAGCTTCGTTGTGTCTTCAAAAGTAGCTTTGAAGGTCAGCCACTCGCTGGGTACCCCGTTGAACGCCGGTAGGTCGAGGTATCGCACCCTGGGTCGTGCCATTCTTTCTAAGGTTTCGGTCAACTGCTCTATGTGGTTTCGGGATCTCGTGGGGGTGATAGACCGGTCTCTAGCAGGACGAGGTTGTTCTTCTCGGAACCGTAGGTTTCGTTCCTCTCTTGCTTTGGTCTCCTCCCTCCGTGTGGCGAGGGGCTGTGTTCGTAGCCACTCGTCTACCTTGTTGTGATGGTCGGCGGTCTCTTCATGAACGCTTTCTTCTTCAATGTTCGAGACTTCTGCCGCTAGTCGTTTCTTGATCAACTCTGCTTCCAATTCTAGCTCCTTCCGTTTCAGGGCTGCTAGCTTTTCAGCCGCTTCTAATTCTGCCATTCGCACCTTAGCCGCAGTGCTTGCCGTGGACCTATGTGACCGAATGGACCGCCCAGGAGACGTCGTTCGTAGTCTGCCTGTGGTACCAGACGGGCCGGCGATAGGGGCGTCGATCGTAGCCCTTACCACCGTCGTCGTGTCCGTTCCGTGAAGCATGCTTGGTGAGGCTGGAGGTAGAAGCGATATTCTTCGGCGCCGTTCTTGTTCGATCGTTCGTTGAATTTCGCTGTCTTCTCGTTCGGTGGCGTCCGCTTGACTTCTTGTGACGACCATTCTTGAGATTTGAGCTCTTCAATTCTTCCAATCCGACGATCGAAGGACCAAAAACTGTGGTGGAACTTTAGCAGGTTCGTAGCTCCACCACGGTTGGATTTTCGGTGGTTCTTGCAGTGGACTGTATGTAGGTTCTTTTGAAATTAAATTGCTCGGTTGATTTCCAGGTTTTATTCAGGATCAGGATCTTTTTTAGTTTACAATATTTCACGACAATTTTTCCATAACAAATGACAAAATGCACTTTATTATATGCGTACAGATCGCTCACAACTGTAGGGTCACGGAGCGAGTAGCGCGCGCTGGCGCGCCGCGGCCGTCGTTGAACTCGCCGTCCGCTACATCCATACTCTATAAACTATCATCAACATCATTTCAGACAGTGACCGTCGTTTTCCCTACAGCTGACACTATAAGCTCAAATTAGAGATAGTACAGATGGAAACCTACATACTAAATTCGTTGAGGCTACGCACACATGGACACCGTTCACAGACACGATGTCAGGCGGTTTGAGCCGAGTTTTCGATACTGATTTGTGCGCGAGTGTGTGTAGCAGAGGGTTGGTGTGAAAAAAAAGTACATACCGACATAAGATTTCCATCTGTACTATCACTAATTTGTGCTTTATGGCAGTGTCTCGTTTCTAAACAAAGGGGGATAAACGCATTTGGCACTGACTCGATAAAGACAAAAACTAACTAATATAAAAGACGCACCTTTGAGGGTAGAATCTGCACTAGAACTCAGCAACAGTCTTGAATCTGCAGACCAAGCGACCATGTATACCGCCTGCACATGTCCTCTCAGCGTTGTTATAAACTTGCCAGTTGCTGCGTCCCATAGTTTTACTGATTTGTCGAAAGAGGCTGATGCTATTATCCTAAAAATACACTTGTGAGTCATTACTATAGTTTGCTGAATACCTACACATCAAAATTTGAAAACTTGACATTTCGGTTTGATTGAGCGTTATCCCTGTCGCACACTTTTTTTTGTTTCAATCTATCAAAACGAAACAAAAGGATATCCATGTCCAAAGATTAGCCACTTTTCAATCTATTTTACTAAAGTGTTCACAAACCTAGTGTCTGGAGAAAACTTGACATCGTTAATAAGCTGTTGGTGGCCAGTCATCCTTGCCAACGGTCGCTTCTCTTTCTCCGGAAGCCACAGGAATAGGGTGAAGTCGTCTGATCCCGACACTAACCGTTCCTCACTCTTTCCACATACTGCCTCGTACCTTTCCAAAGCCTGTTGTTGAAGAACTGCTTCTAAAAAATATACCAATGACTATAGGTACATGATTTCCTGTTAATTTATGAGGATAGTCCTAATTGAAATTTAAGCGCGCAGAAATTGTAACTCTTAGGGCCGTATTACAAAATGACACTCAATAGGTACTTAAGAAGTAATTGAGGTTCGGTTTCGCATAATGAAACTTAGCTCAAGCGTTTCTTGACTTTTGACCTAACTTAATGTGTAGTAGTATGGCCCTATTATAAGTAGCACAAAGTTACAAAAAGTAGTAAATGTATTATGTATGTATGGCCTTACTGTCGCTAACTTGTTTTCGCTGGTCCGTTATCGGATGAAAAGGTCCTGTTCTCAGCACGTAGTCTGTGCTCAAGGCTAACGTGTTGACCCAGTGGGCGTGCCCTTCAAGGTTCCTGCACAAGATCCCGTCTTCCGCCCTCCATACCTGTTGAGTAGAATAAATTGATCTACATATCTGGCTTTCGATAGTTTCATGACTATCCTAGAGTTGTGGAAGTTTCCTAGAGTAGACAAAATACCATCTCGCCTTATTACAAATATACACACCTACAACTGTACTTTTTAATCGCGGGTTAGGTAAGCAATACTATCAGGAAGCTGCAGTCATATTGCTGTGATGAAACGAATATAGACAGCTCATGGGCGCCTGCTATTGAAATCGCCTATAAGGCGATGTTCCAGTTTAGCGTAATAATTAATGTTACTTTCAGTCGGGACTAACGTGTTTGAAGAACGAAAATGGTCGTAAGTGGAAATGCTTTTCTGGCTGACATAATTAAGCGTATGCAGTATATTAACTACTCACACTTATTCAGCGCTATTCTGCTTATGCCGAATTTATATTTTTTTCAAAAGCTTTGAAACATGAGTGTACCTCACTCTGATAATCCCATCACAGACGTGACTGGGACTGCAATACATACCTTTATTGTTCTGTCTTGTGAAGATGTGTAAATGAGTCCATTTCCGCCCCACTTCACTGAAGTGACTGCTTTCGTGTGCCCTGTTAAGCTCAACACTGTGATACCAGACACTGTGTCCCATATTCTTACGTCACCATCCTTTGATGAGCTCGCCAACTTTCTACATTCTGGATTTCTAAAATTAATTATTAATATTGGTTTAAAGTCATTCCATGAAAAGCAAATATCTCATTTCAATATTATAAAATGGGAGAATTTGTTTGTTTGTGATTGATAATTTCTAGAACTACTCAACCTATTTTAAAATTTCTTTAACCCCTAAGAAGCAAAATGATTCTGCAGTAACAGGCTATGTCTCCGGTCCTGGGG
Organism: Miltochrista miniata; assembly: GCA_933228765.1. Taxonomy (NCBI): domain Eukaryota; kingdom Metazoa; phylum Arthropoda; class Insecta; order Lepidoptera; family Erebidae; genus Miltochrista; species Miltochrista miniata. The sequence goes on along the minus strand of OW121757.1, from coordinate 14,433,008 downwards.
ACAGGCTGTTTTGTCTCATGCTGATGGCACAAAACAACAAACATACATACATACATACATATGGTCACGCCTTTATCCCCGAAGGGGTAGGCAGAGGCATATTATATGCCCACATTTCACCTTTGTGTAATTTGTCCCACGTAATAGGTGGTGAGCCGTATTGCCGTGTTTAAATGGACAGGCGCAGGTTGTGACTGCCTGCTGTTGAAATAAAGCCTTCAACTTAGCTTAACGACTGCCATTTTACTGGCAACAAGGACCAACGGCTTAACGTGCCTTCCGAAGCACGGAAACGCTCAAATAAATGTCACAAAGTTTGTGTAATTTGTCCCACGTAATAGGTGGTGAGCCGTATTGCCGTGTTTAAATGGACAGGCGCAGGTTGTGACTGCCTGCTGTTGAAATAAAGCCTTCAACTTAGCTTAACGACTGCCATTTTACTGGCAACAAGGACCAACGGCTTAACGTGCCTTCCGAAGCACGGAAACGCTCAAATAAATGTCACAAAGTGATCGTGAAAGTTGCTTACTGCAGTGATCGTTTACGGAACACTCAGTCCACGGGGCCACGAGTGCAACAAAAAAACAAAAGTGTGTTTTATTCCACAAAAATTGGTGACATAGTACATTATTAAGAATAACATAGAAAAAAGAAAGTTTTCTTGACATCAACCACAAAAATAATGATACTCGACTTTCCGGCTCTGCCTTTGATTGATTATGTAATAATAATATTTATTTAATATAACACTGGTATACAAAATTTAACCTTTTTTTTTTGTTTTATGAAGTTTCCAATCTGTTTCTCACTAATTTGACGTCGCTGATTTCAAATCTAGCCTTAGTTTCTTTCTAGCAGCTCTAGTTTTTGTGATACAGGTACTTCTTAAAATATTGTTTTCACTTCTTATGCTCGTAAAGTTCTTGTTTATGCTGGGTGTATGCGGACTAAAACAACATTTTATGCTCTAGTGCATAAAGTTCTTTTTCTTCTTCTAAAACAATATGGCCATACTAGACCGTAGAGACATTTTATGCTCTAGTGCATAAAGTTCTTTTTCTTCTCCTAAAACAATATGGCCATACTAGACCGTAGAGACGGTACCATGAAGATCGTGTTACTCTATGAACCAAACATAATAAAACGCTATTAAATAACTTGTTTTTTTTTTTAATTAAAGACTTTTATTTACAATATCACTGTTTCATTTCCTTGCAATCGAAGTGAAAAGCAGAGTGTATAACTCGATCATAAAACCCATTTTATCCTCGACTTAATATCCACCCTCGCCTTTGGCTCGGGCGGATAAACGTCTCGTATAAAATGGCTTCTTTTATGCACTTGTAGTACAATCTACTATACTCGGCTTACTTGAATAAATTTTTTATTCAAAAAATTACAAAATTTTATAAATAAACTGGTATGTTTACATTAAGAAGAACTTGTTTAAATGATCCGAATAGTTTTTGTGCTGTTTGTGGTGACTATATGTTTAGAGAACGGCGTTTAAGTGCGCTAATTCTATAAAAAAAGGCCGATTTGGACTACTTTGAGAAGCCATTGCAAGTGTTTAGTAAGCCTTGGCTCCCAAATTTTGTATGTGGTAGTTGCGTAACATCATTGCGTTTATGGGCAAATAAAATTAAATGGTATTATTAATAGTCCTATCATTTGGCGTGAACCGACTAATCATCACGATAGATGTTTTTTTTGGGTTGTAAATATTACTGGAATAAAACGCAAAAATTAATCCAAATTGACTAATCTAATTTAAAATCGGCCATTAGACCCATCCTAAATACCAGTGAAGAACCTGTGACTGATACGCAACCTACTTCAAATATTACTCCACAAGTTCTTTCAGAGAATGATGATGGGACAGCGACTTTTCTTTCCCGAGCACAGAAAAAATTAAAGCTGATATTTTTGACTGTCCTCAAATCAGGGAACTAATACAGCACCAATATTTTACTGATTGTTTGACAGATATGGAGAAATCTGCACGGATTGAATTTATTTGGGTTGTGCAAAATTTTTTAGGAAACACGAAGTGTCCAGGCTACATTCAACACATTGAGCAGCTCATGTGGCACTTCCAGAGACTAAAATGTAACATGAACATCAAGATACACTTCCTCTTCAGCCATTTAGACCGTATTCCAGAAAATTTAGGCAACTTAAGCGAAAAACGAGGAGAACGCTTAAATCAGGATATTCGCACTGTGGAAGAGCGATACCAGGGTCGTTGGAATGCAAATATGATGGCTGATTAATGCCGGAGCATTCAAAATAAGACTGATGTTTCCACTCAGGCAAGAAAAGCACACATAACAAAGTTTTTTTCATGTTAAGTAAGAGCAAAATATTTTTTAAATCCAAAAATGTGGTATTTTTGGCTAAAAATGTAATATGTTTATATTTCCAAAACTAGAGCTGCTAGAGAAAAACTGACTACAGATTTGGAATCAGCGTGGCAAAATCATACAATATCAGGTAAGAAACTTCATAAAACAAAACTACTGTTTCCCAGTGTAATCATAGTACATGACAGTTACATGGTTTCTTATACTATCTATTGTTATATTTATACATATAATTAGCATTTTTACATTTGAGTACATACGGTTATAAAGTTATGATTTTACATAGGTATTTAAATATGTACTTAGTTTATGCCTGAACTAGGTAGTCCTGTTTTTCAGGCTTCAACTGCAGTTTTATACTGTATTTTAAATAATCAAATATATATTAGGTATAACTCTTTTTGAAGTGAAACTTCTTTATCGGCGTTGGAAAAAAATTTGCGTCACGTCACGTCACGATTTTTGGTTACGCGCCATCTTTGTTCTGTTCCCCACCACGGTGGATTCGAATTAAGAGTACTTTATCCAGGGATAGCATGTCATTTAAGGGTTTTTGGACTTTTGGATGGGACATTGGTACTTTGGGTCTTTGGGACTTTGGAACTTTGAGACTTTGGGACTTTAGAACTTTTGAACTTTTGGACTTTTGGATGGGACCTTGGTACTTTGGGTCTTTGGGACTTTGGAACTTTGGGACTTTTGGACTTTTGGACTTTTGGACTTTTGGATGGGACCTTGGTACTTTGGGTCTTTGGGACTTTGGGACTTTGGGACTTTTGGACTTTTGGACTTTTGGACTTTTTGGACTTTTAGACTTTTAGACTTTTAGACTTTGGGACTTTGGGACTTTGGGACTTTTGGACTTTGGGACTTTTGGATGGGACCTTGGTACTTTGGGTCTTTGGGACTTTTGGACTTTTGGTGTTTTGGACTTTTAGACTTTTAGACTTTGGGACTTTGGGACTTTGGGACTTTGGGACCTTGAGACCTTGGGACTTTGGAACTTTGGGACTTTTGGACTTTTGGCCTTTTGGACTTTTGGACTTTTGGACTTTGGACTTTGGACTTTGGACTTTGGACTTTGGACTTTGGACTTTTGGACTTTTGGACTTTTGTACTTTTGTACGTTTTGACTTAATTTAAGGTGAGGTGAAAATTAAGTTTATGAAGAAGTTTCACTTCTTACGTGTGTACACTAAGTACACGCAATTTTTTTTATTTTAAGTATTAGTAATTTACTTGATAAAAAAATTAATCATACTTATGGTAAGGCTCCCAGGATAGAGCTGTAATCCATTGTTTATGTCCTGTCATAGTTTTGCCAATCTGATTGCCTGTCGTTGGATCCCATATTATTATCTTGCCTTGCTTGCATGCTGATGCTAACTTGAAACCATCAGGTGACCAACTTATACATAGGACCCAATTTGCATGACCTGAAAGTATATTATAGGAATAAAATATTGAAAAACAAACACATACTCCATTTAAACCTAAAATAGGCAGAGCTTGTACTGAGGCAACCAGACAACTGACATACTTATTAGTCCACCAACAGCCTAGAGAGAGTGATTACATAGGGCACCTGTTTTTAGAGCACCTGAGGTATTCCATAAATGGAACCTACCAATGCTTTTTGCACATGCCATTAGTAGATTTGAGACTTTATTTCACATATGCCTATGTGAATATATCAGTAGTGTTGGGAAGTAGTATGCATAGTTTTTTTGAATGGTGAAACATTCAGGTGAACAAAACTTTACATAGGCCCATCCTGTATTTATTGCGGCAACTAGCACCTATAGTGTTCCAAATGTTGATAGGCAGTAGTGATAAATTTCAATCAGGTGGGCTGAATGTTTGTTTGCCAGCTTCTTGATAGAAGCAAAGTACATAAAGATGCATTTTTTTGTATAACACAAAACAGCCTGTAAAAAATTCTTACATTACCTTTGCATACATGTAATGGAGTTTGTGTAAGCAGGTCCCAAAACCGAACAGTGGTGTCTCCAGAACCACTGGCTAATTGTTTCCCAGATGGACTGAAGTTTGCAGATATTACTGCTTCTGCATGCCCTGGTATAGAACTGAAAAGTGAATACATAAATAAATAATAATCGGAATTAATAATATCTATTAATTGTTATGATTTTTATTTCTTGATATTTATTAATGGATTTTATAGTACCAACATAATGAATGATAGATCTCTGACCAACTTACTGTACTACTTACTATAAAATGCACCTGTACATGTAAGTGTAGTAATAATGAACTGTAGTTTGCATTTTTATCATGGTTCCAGGTCACAATAGCCTGATATGAATGATTTATTGAGACAAATAGAAGTAAAAATCAATTTAATATCATGCTCTCCTCTCGCTGGCCTGCTGGAGGAGATTTCTTATAGAAATAAGCAGTAACATTGTACTCTTTTTTTCTTAACTATGTTTCTTAGTAATACACGTGTGTACATAAATTATTAAATAAATAATAATAAAAAAGTAAGCAACTGTTAAAAATACCTAGTACATCTAGTGACAGGTCTAACTCTAAATACTGCTTGTGGTTGATATATGATTTCAATCACTTCTTCCGCATTGAACTTTGTTGTGTCCAGTGCATCTTTCAGTAAATTTGTTATTTCCACTCCTTTTACAAAGAACAGAAAAGGCTTGTCTTCCTGAAATCATAACAAAGTCTTTGTATTACTCTGAGAAACCAACTTTTTATGAAGCCTATTTTTATGAAGAACTACCTGACCCGCACAACTTCATTTGCGTGATAAATGAAGAACCGCTCAACCAATTTTGTGCAAACTTCACATAAACCATCTACTAAATAGTTCGAACAAAACCTAAACATTTGGTTTGGATAGGTGAGCCCATTCTTGAGTTATAAAATTACAACGAAAAGGGGCATTGATTTTTTATATATAGATAGATTGAAAAACAAAGAATCATTGACACAATAGAAGAATCCAGGCTATATGAGGGTAACACTTATTTATCTTGCACTCTAACAAGGTGTTGAAGAGAGGCAAGGAGTTGCCGGACTGAGGCAAACAGGGCTGGTCAGGGTCCCTGGGATTGCCTTCAGACAGAGAGTGCACCAGGTTCCCTGACTACATGCAGCCGAGAAGGAAAAAAAGGTGTTGGCAGTGAGACAAAAAGTTAGTGTGTTCTATCTGTAGGTTAAGTTAAGGTAATAGGTTCCTGTAATACACACAACACCATAAGCTGGGCATGGAATTCGGTAGAATTATAACCCGTAGGGAGTCGCATTTAGGTTTAATAGTAATTTAATATTTATTTACTCATAAGCCTGACAAGAAATTGTATTAAAATTATAACTTACTTCCTCCAAAACAGCATTGCAAATTAGTTGAAGTTGGTCTCTAGTTATGCTGATCGGTAGGTCTAAAGGGCTTCCAGTGTCTTCTCCAGTATCAGACTTTAGTCTAGCTTGCACGAAGCTAGGCAAATCAACCTCCATTTTCTAGAAATTTATAGCAATTCTAAAGAAAATAAAGCACTAGACCAAGTAAACATAACCTAAAAGCTCAGGTGGTATTATTACTGTCAAATTTTATTTTTAATGTTCCGCATAAAACAAGCTAGAGTCAGGTACCATGCTGCCTAATAATTTGCAGACCGCTTACCGCGCGTGTTCAGTAATCAGTTCAGTTGTCCCAATGAAGCCAAGGTAATACAATATTACAGTAACATAACTTCGCGCCTCGATCTCAGCATACGCTGGGCACACAACCAGTCGCCCTCGCTAATGTGCCGCTAAGGCGAATGTACGGTGAAAATGAAAAAGCCGCATCCAAAAAGTTTCGTTTTTTGGATGCGGATTTTTAGAGTTTGGTATCCGACTGTTGGTCTGTCTGTTCGTCACGAGGCTGTGTCTCAGGAACCGTAACAGCTAGAGAGCTGAAATTTTCACAGATCAAAGCTGAAATTTTTGCAGAACAAATAATTTAGATCAGAAAATTAATAATATTTAAGGAGGGTTTCCATTTAACTAACGTGATTTTTAAGCATTTTTATTTTGGAACCCTTTGTGGGCGAGTCCGACTTGCACTTGGCTTGTTTTTTATTCTTTAAAATAAGTATATCTATAGGTACTATACTAGTCTATACCAGTCTATACTAACATTATAAAGAAAAAAGATTTGATTGTTTTTTGTTTGTTTGTTTGCATCAAATAGGCTCCGGAACTACTGTACCGATTTGAAAAATTCTTTCACTGTTAGGAAGCAACACTCTTTGTGGTGAACATAGGCCATATTTTATTCCCGTGTTCCCACGGGAACGGAAATTACGCGCGTAAAACAATGTGACGTACGCTAGTACTTAACAAAACATTTAGTACCCACTGTCTCAGTCGAAGCGCAATTAGTTTTCGGTCGCAAATTTATGAAATCAAACATAAACATGGTTTAAAATAGTAGGTACATATTTACAATCACAAAACTAGATAGAAAGTCAAAGTAGGCAGATGTTATTAAAATGCGGTGGTGGGCACCTTAAGGCACGTTTGCGTACCGCGCATATGTAGGCATTTATTTCTTTAATATGGCCGAGTCGAAGTACTGTGTATCAGGAACACCCAAAAATTCCGAATTATGTTTTTCCGAATTTCTATATTCTGATATTCAAAATTCCGAAGATTATAATTCCTAAGAAACAAAGCTACGAATATTCTAAAGCACGATATTCATTTATCCGTAAGTCATAATTACGAACTTTTATTTTTCCTAATTTCACTAATAATAAAGTCTGTAGTCCTTACCAGAAGTGACAAGAGTAAAAGAAAATCAATTATGTTAGGTTAAGTTAGAACTGCGACCCCTGTGCACGAGCCGAGCGAGCGACGACCGGCGAGTGCCTTGTGCAAGCAACTAGTATCTCATATACTAGTTGCTTGCACATGGTTAAAGTCTCGTGTAATTTAGAAACAGCAGACTACGTTGCAGCCATAATGAAAGTTACTTACTGGCAGTGATCGTTTATAGAACACTGAGTAAGCGGGGCTGCAAGCGCTTCAATGCGCCTTGTAAAAGGCAGTTTTTTTTCGCATCGATAATTGGACTTCTGACTATCGGGATTTCGAATCATTCGGAATTATAAAATTCGGAGTTTTGAAATTCGTGATTGTGACTTCCGGAATTAAGTTTTTCGTATTAATGTAGTGTACCCCTGTATATCATATTACCTTGGTGCAGTTGTGGAAACGTTACTCTGGAGTTTTCTACGCACTTTGTAAGTGATGAAAAAACCACATTTCATTGCTTCACATCGGTTAATAGAGGTTTACAATATGTCTAATTATATGAATTGTACATGTTAATCGTCTAGAACCCATAGAACAAGTTTAGGTATTTGGGCCATATGATGTTGTTTGAGAATGTCCACAAATATTTATATTTATTTATTTGTACATTCAATAACAGGAACCGTACTTTGAAAATAATAAACGGTAGCCAGCCACTGTACTCATGAATACAAGAAAAATATTACTCACTAGATGATGCTCGCGGCTTCGCCCGCGTGAAAGTCGGTACCCGTTCCCGCTTCCCGTGGGAAAATTTTCCCGGAATGAATAGTAGCCTATGTCTTATTCCAGACTATAAGCTATCTCTGTACCAAATTTTAGCCCAATCCGTTCAACCGTTCGAGCGTGATTGAGTAACAAACATCCAAACATCTAAACATCCAAACATCTTCACAAACTTTCACATTTATAATATTAGTAGGAAGTAGGAAGTAGGATAAACTTAATTTGGTTAATAATAATTATACAGCATTCATTGTTATTTTATAGTTTTATTTCTTACGTATTAAATGGTGAGCCAATTACTGTGTTGAAATGGACAGGGCGGCATGGTTGGGCGCGGCCCACTACCAGAAGATTTAACTCTGTAATAAACCAATATTTATTAATTCATAGTTTCTCAATCTTTAACTGACCTCTATTTTGACAGCTAAAGCCAAGTTTAATTTATGTTGGCAACTTTTAATCCCAGATGTCCGACGTCGGTATTTCACATACGTGTTATGTTTATTTTATTCGCACTTTAATTGGTCAAACGAAGTTATTTTCCGGTTAAAAATGAAATATTTATATTTATTGTTTATTTTTGGGACTATAGTTAATTGTGATGAACACACGCATACGTATAAACGCGGAGAACAAGTAGTATTATGGATGAACACAGTGGGTCCATATCACAATCGCCAGGAGACGTACGCATATTTTTCACTACCTTTTTGCGTAGGCACGAAAGTAACTATTGGACACTACCATGAAACATTATCTGAAGCGCTTCAAGGAGTGGAGTTAGAATTCAGCGGCCTTGATATAACATTTGCGGATAGTGTACCGGCCCAGCAATTCTGTGCCATTGAACTTAACGACCAATCCTACAAAGCTCTTGTGTATGCCGTGAAGAATCATTACTGGTATCAAATGTACATAGACGATTTGCCAATATGGGGAACGGTGGGCGAGATTGACGGTGACCAATTCTACATTTGGACACACAAGAAGTTTGACATTGGCTACAATGGGAACAGGATTGTGGAAGTGAACTTAACAGCCGAAAATAAGGAGCGACTTTCTCCAGATGCTAAAATTCCATTCACTTATGAAGTTAACTGGAAGAAGAGCAACATTAACTTTGAAGATAGATTTGACAAGTATTTGGATCCAAACTTTTTCCAACATAGAATTCACTGGTTTAGTATCTTCAATAGTTTTATGATGGTCATATTCTTAGTAGGTCTTGTATCTATGATTTTAATGAGAACTCTTCGCAAAGATTATGCAAGATATTCCAAGGATGATGATCTTGATGACTTAGAAAAGGATTTAGGAGATGAATATGGTTGGAAACAAGTCCATGGTGATGTATTCAGGCCAGTACCTCATTTACCAGTGTTTTCAGCATTGATAGGTGCAGGATATCAGCTAACAATAGTCACTCTAGCAGTTATAATATTCACTATATTTGGCGAACTTTACACTGAGAGAGGATCTTTGCTATCTACTGCCATTTTTATTTATGCTGCAACATCACCCGTTAACGGCTACTTTGGTGGGTCGCTATATGCAAGAATGGGAGGGAAACTGTGGATCAAACAGATGTTACTGTCAGCCTTTTTACTACCTGTACTAGTCTGCGGCACAGCATTCTTTATTAATTTCATTGCAATGTACTACCATGCTTCACGAGCCATTCCATTTGGTAGTATGATGGCTGTTATGTCAATTTGTACTTTTGTTATTTTACCACTGACCCTTGTTGGAACTGTGCTCGGTCGCAACCTTGCAGGTCAACCTGACTACCCTTGTCGTATAAATGCTGTCCCTAGACCTATCCCGGAAAAGAAATGGTTCATGGAGCCTCTTATAATAATCATTGTTGGTGGTATTTTACCATTTGGTTCTATATTTATAGAAATGTATTTTATTTTTACTTCATTCTGGGCTTATAAAATATACTATGTGTATGGTTTTATGTTACTGGTATTTCTGATTCTGATGATTGTGACTATCTGTGTAACAATTGTTTGTACTTACTTTTTATTGAATGCTGAAGACTATCGCTGGCAATGGACAAGCTTCCTTTCAGCTGGTAGTACTGCTCTCTATGTTTACCTATATTCGTTCTATTACTTTGTTTTTAAAACTAAAATGTATGGTCTCTTTCAAACTGCTTTTTACTTTGGCTACATGGCATTGTTCAGCTTAGCTCTCGGAATTATTTGTGGAACTGTAGGATACATGGGGACTAGCATATTTGTTAGGAAAATCTATTCAACTGTTAAAATTGATTGAAATGTCTTATTGCAATGACCAATCAAGATTGAATTGTGAATAAACGAAGATTGAAATGGTTATTTGTCCAATGTGTGTCAGGTTAAGAAAAAAGCATTTATCAGTTTCTGTAAAGGGCACATTTGAATATACATACTTCCTGAAAAATGTTTAAGTATGTGTTTATGCAATGTAATTATAATGCACCAACCTTTACATAGAAATACCAGGAATAAAATGTGACCCGTTCAAAATTTAAAGTCTACACTTCTATTTTTGTTTATATGTATATTTAGATATGTTTGGATCTCACATATGTATTCATATATAACTTCATTTAGATCACTGCCTTTGTAACATATAGTTAGTTTGAAACTTTTAAAACTCTCTTATTATGGTTGAATGATGCAATTTCATGTTGATTGTAAAAGTGTAAAGACTAATGGACTAAGTGGAAGCAAAATTGTATGTAACATACCAACTTTTTAATTAGAATAGATAACTAAATGCAATATTAAAGTGAGAGACAATATGTGTTGGTTATGTGCATGTTGTCTTAAGGACTAGCGACACGGTCAAACTGCACTTGTCATGCACGTTAAATATGAATGGAAGTTGCTTCAGTGTCCGTGATTTCTTTGCATGTGTGTGTGCATCGACGTGTATGTACACATGATATTTAACGTGCATGACAAATGCAGTTTGTGTGTGCATCGACGTGTATGTACACATGATATTTAACGTGCATGACAAATGCAGTTTGTGTGTGCATCGACGTGTATGTACACATGATATTTAACGTGCATGACAAATGCAGTTTGACCGTGTCGCTAGCCCTTTATAGAATGTAAATGTGAGGAAAGATACCCAATTGATACAAACTTCTAAACCAAGTCACATTATAGTATTAAATAAATATAGCATAAAAGGAAAATCACCTTTTGTGCCCGATGTGCCCCAACAATTTCATAAAGTAGAACTAAACTTCATCAGTGCTTAAACAGAGTAATAGAATTTTGTGTAGATATAAAATTTATGTTAGTATGTAGGTAAATCAATTTTAAAGCCTGCATAACATTGATAAACAAATCACCCGGTGAAACTCGAAACGGAAAGGAACGAAATGATTTGAAGTGGTTTTTTCTAGTACAAAAATGCTTAACGCGCCCTAAGAAGATTTCACTTTAAAATCACGAAACGATGATAGTGAAGTGTCGGTAAGCCTACTCCTACTCTGTCGCGAGTTCAAGTGTCTCTACAATGCCTAACGCGCCCTAAGGACTCTTTTAGTGTCATGTGTGATTTCGCGCGCATGCGGGCCGCGCGTGGCCATGTTTTCATTATTGCACGCCTCAACCTCAAGCACGCGGAACGCTGTTGAGACGGGACGGTGATTAGAGATGGGTAGCGGGTTATAACCCAATCTTCCCATTTGGGTTAAAACTGGGTGATTTGGGTTTTAACCCAATTAAAACCCATAATCACCCATTTTGCAGGGTGATAATAAGTTTCGTAAACTAGTAAGAAGTGGGAGGGTCGTAATAGGTTTCGTAAACTAGTAAGAAGTGGGAAATAGTGTATAGTAGTCTAGCAAGTCAAAAATAAACTCCTAACCCTTAAAACAGACATACATTTTAAAAATAGAACTAATTAATAGGCAGTTAATTCAATAAATCGACGCTACCACTGCGGGTAGAGGTCGAAAAGCCAACCTCTACAGAACCAAGGGGAGGGCATCGGGGCCGCCGGTAGATGTGCCCCCGCTGGACAGTGCCTGACAGTTAACGCAGCTACATTCTTCACATCAGATGTATCAGCGGCAAAACAGATAGTGGCGTCTCTTGCTTGCATTTCTGGCGCCGTAAAAGGCGCCAAGAATGTAGCGGGCAGGAAGAAGATAGTGGCGGAAGCCGTCACAGGTGCCACTAAGGCGTTGGATGAGCACCTCGATAGGAGCATCTCCGAGGGAAAACTCTGGGCTCGGGTTGCGAGCCTGGAGACTAAGCTGCCCGGGGCGATGTTGATGCAGCAGGGGGGGACCAGTAGGCGCTAAGCGGATTCTAGTGTGGCTGACGGGGGTCGACCCGCCGGCCAGGGAGACCCGTAGAAACGGTTTTACCGCTGGCCGCCCGCGGCATAGTATAGGGGCCCAACTGGGACTAACCACCCTGGGAGGCTGCCCCACCAGGCCGCGCATAATCCCGATGTGGTTCGTCGTGCCGGATGGTGACCGGACTGGGACCCCGGCGACCACACTCGGGGGGGTACGGGGGCCCTTCCGTCCGGCGGGTCGGCTTCCGTCTCACCACACAGTCGTTTATGAAGCTGGTCCCTACGCCTTGTCACTCACTGCTGCAGCAAATGTCACTCCGTCTTCACGTCTCCCTTTCCCAGCAATCATGGCAGTGCAGAAAAGAAAATCAGGTACCACAGCGGCCGCTACTACTCCTAGTAACGTACTGTTTGAGGTGGAGTTCGCTAACATCCGCGGACTCCATGCCAACCTCAACGTCGTCCATCACCATCTAGAGACGGCACGGCCAGCTGTGATGTTCCTAACGGAGACGCAAATACTCCGCCCTGCCGATCAGTCGTACCTTAGTTACCCCGGCTATATCATCGAGGAACTATTTCGAGAAAAAGCCGGGGTGTGCGCGTTCGTTAGGGCGGATGTTTGCTGTCGCCGGCTGCGCTGCCTTGAGGACCCTTCCCTCTCCGTCCTTTAGCTGCACGTAGCTCACGGCTCCTTGAGTCAGATCTACGTGTGTGTCTATCGATCCCACACAGGGACAGCTGAGATGATGAGGCTGTATCAGCACCTCAGCGAGGGGGCTGATGACGCGCAGGTACGGTTCCCGAACGCCGAGTTGGTTTTTCTGGGGGACTTCAATGGTCACCACATTGAGTGGTTGGGGTCCCTCAAGACAGATCCTGCGGGACGGGCCACCCACGCGTTCGCACTCTCCCATGGTCTGACCCAGGTGGTACGCGGGATTACGCGCATACCGGACAGGTCAGACCATGAACCCGCCCTGCTGGACTTACTGCTGACGAGTAATCCAGCACAGTACAGTGTGACGGTTAGCGCCCCACTGGGTACATCCGACCACTGTATTGTGCATGCCCGCCTGCAGGTACCGTCCCCTGCAAGGGCAGTAGAGGTGACGCGGCGACTGTGGCACTACTCGTCAGTAGACTGGGACGAACTACGAGAATACTTTGCAGCCGTCCCGTGGAGTCAGCGCTGCTTTGCAGGGAGGGCTTCATCGGAAAGCGCCTCTGCGGTTGCTGGTGAAATCACATTAGGAATGGAATACTACATTCCATACACTGATGTCGCCAGCATCCGCAAAGCCCGCCCCTGGTTCGGGCGTGAGTGTGCCGTAGCTGTTCAACAAAAACAGGCGGCTTACCGCGCCTGGATCAGGGCTCGAGCTGTGCGCGACCCGAATGTGGCCCGCCTCAAGGCAGTACAACAGAGCCACTAGGTCCAGTAAGAGAGCCTTCAAGAGAGCGGACGCCCAGCGCGTCACGCGGCTCGGTCAGGAGCTCACGTCACATCCGACGGGCAGCCGAGGATACTGGCAACTGGCCAAAGCCGTGCAGGCCAACTTTTGCAAGCCCTCGCTGCCGCCGCTGCGCTATCCTGACGGATCACTGGCTCACAAGGCCCAAGAGAAAGCGGAAATGCTGGCCAAGCTCTTTGCGGCTAATTCCCGGGTCGATGACTGTGGCAAGCAACCTCCCACTATCGCCAACTGTGGATCCACGATGCCGGAAATTGTAATCCGGCAGTGCGATGTGCGGGCGGTGCTACGGTCACTCGACACGCGGAAAGCCAGTGGTCCTGATGGCATTCCGGCCGTGGTGCTGAGGAATTGTGCAACTGAATTGTCTCCAACGCTAACACGCCTGTATCGCCTTTCGTATTCGTCGGGAGAAGTGCCGGAGGCTTGGAAGGAGGCGAATGTCCAACCGATCCCCAAGAAAGGGGATCGGTCGGATCCAGCCAACTATCGCCCCATAGCCGTAACCACCGTCATCTGCAAGGTGTTCGAGCTAATCATCAACAAACAGCTCATGCGCTATCTGGAGGATCACTCGTTAATTAACGATCGCCAATATGGCTTTAGGCCGAAACGATCAACGGGTGACCTCCTAGCGTACATAACGCACACCTGGGGTGAGGCTATGGAGAGGCACGGCGAATCTCTGGCTATTGGCCTAGACATCGCAAAAGCCTTTGATAGGGTATGGCATGCGTCGCTTCTTTCCAAGCTGCCGTCATATGGTTTATCGCATCAGTTGTGCCGCTGGTTGGCCAGCTTCCTGAACGGGCGACGGATTCGGGTCCTCTGTGATGGTCAGGCTTCCTGTTTTTTTCAGGTAAATGCCGGAGTACCACAGGGATCGGTATTGTCCCCAACTCTCTTTCTTCTGCATATCAATGACATGCTGTTCCTTGGGTGTATTCATTGTTATGCGGATGATAGTACTCTTCATGGGAGCTATTCTGGCCGTCCAGCGGCGGGGCGAGGCGACGTGGATGAGAAGAGACGACAACTCGTGGCGGATCTCGATCTGGACCTGGGCCGCATTGCCCAATGGGGTTCAGACAACCTGGTCGAGTTCAATGCCAGAAAAACACAGGCGTGTGCGTTTACAGCTAAGAAGTCCCCATTCCTACCCCTGCCCTCTCTTCAGAGCATTACAATTCCACTAAAGGACAACCTGGAGATCCTCGGTATAGACGTCCGGCGTGAGCTCAATCACAAAAACTACATAGAGAGCTGTATTGGTCTGGCCTCGCGGAAACTGGGAATCCTGAATAAGGTGAGACGGTATTTCACGCCACATCAGAGATGTTTACTGTACAAGACGCAGATTCGTCCCTGCGTCGAGTACTGTTCTCACCTTTGGGATGACTCCGCGAGGTACTTGTTAGACGCGCTTGACGCTATGCAGAGATGTGCTATCCGAATAATTGGTTGTCCTGAGGTGACGGGAGGCCTCGAACCTTTGTCGCAGCGAAGAACCATAGCGTCCTTGGCTGCCTTCTATCGAATGTATCACGGCGAATGTTCTGAAGAGCTCTTCAACCTGATCCCACCATCTCCTTTCCGATCCCGAACAACGCGTGCCGGGCAGAGATGCCACTCATACACAGTGGAGAGAATCTTCGCCAGAACCAAGCGTTTCAAAAGATCGTTCCTCTGTCGAACTATAAAAACATGGAACGACCTGCCCGCACACGTCTTTCCCTCATCTTACAATCCCGGGTTCTTCAAGAGGAGCGTGAAGAGGCACATCACAGGGCCGCCAACTTGAGGACCACTGTAAGAAGTGGCCCCCAATCGCTAGATGCGCCACTGCTTTCTTACCATCAGGCTGGTGGCGACGTCAATTTGGCGAGCTGAATATAAAAAAAAAAAAAAAAAAAGCTTGCCGATTACCGCAAACAGCAACAGCTGATGCAGGAGGAAATCGCAAAGCTAACGCAGCTGGCTTGGGGTGTGATAACCCCCGCTCCACAAAAGGCCCACAGGCCACCTAACCTACCGCCGGTTATCGCGAATCCCCCGGAAGCGCGTTGAGCACTCAATCGCCTGGATCGGGAGGCTCTATTGGCGGCCATCGGGCAGGCCTGGATTCGACTGCAAACAATATTGCCGATGATAATGCCTTAGTCGGGTGGTTCAGAAGAACCACCCCACTAAGACAAAGTGTATTGGTGGATGCCGGAAATCGCACAGCTGCGTGCAGCATGCATTACCGCACGTCATTAGTACGCCACACCAGGTTCCGCCGGAGGTTTCGCCGCCCAGACAATGCAGCAGCTCGAGAGATGGAGCTCTATGAGGGGCACAGGGTGGCCAAGTGGGCACCTCAAGCAGCCATTAAGCGGTCCAAAAGATTGCCGGAGACCCTGGAGCGGAACCCATAAGGGCGCCCGTACCTTATGTTAAGAGGCAAACTAGGCCCTAAGGCACCCTCACTGACCCAGAGTCTCCAGCTGGAGGGTCCTGGATTCCTTGTTCCCATCAAGGGCGGAGGAACAGGCTTCGTCTCAGGCGCCCGGCGCGGATAACAGCGAGAACGATGTACCTGAAGTCACGGAGAGTCAGTTAGGGGCGGCTGTACTGCGGCTTAAATCCCGCAGGAACACTGCCCCTGGTCCCAACGGCATTCCAGGTCGAGTGTAGGTACTGGCTTTCGAGGAACTTGGGCGGCTTATAGGGCTCTTTAGCGCATGCCTTGAAAAAGGCTAGTTTTCCAAGGTCTGGAAGACAGGGAAACTGGTTCTGATCCGAAAGACGGGGGGGGGGGGGGCTTACTCCCCATCTGAGTTGAGTAACGGCCGGTCGTGTTGCTCTACGAGAGACGACCTCACACGCGTGGGGCCAGAGCTGGCGGATAGCCAGTTACGTTTTCGTCTGGGGCGCTCCACCGTGGACGCGATCATGCGCATTGGGGACTGGCGGAGGAAGCCATATCACAGGGGGAAGTGGTGATGGCAATATCTCTTGACATCGCCAACGCATTCAACATCTTGCCCTGAAGCTGCATTAGGGAGGCACATATTTATCATGGAGTGCCTCCCTACCTCCGTCGAATTGACGGGGCCTATCTTTCCGAGAGGGCCAGCCACAGCGAATAACTTACCCAAGCTGGCAAGAGCCGGGTCGACAGAATCATATTTCATAAGCAAATCGTAGTCAAGGTGTTCAAGCCAAGGTAATTCAGGTAAAAACTGGATCAGATCACAATAATAATGCAGAGTCGTAAATAAAAACAACAACAAATTCACACAAAACGCGCCCTCTCTAACTGGCGTAGCGAAGTACACT
This sequence comes from Miltochrista miniata, assembly GCA_933228765.1. Classification (NCBI taxonomy): domain Eukaryota; kingdom Metazoa; phylum Arthropoda; class Insecta; order Lepidoptera; family Erebidae; genus Miltochrista; species Miltochrista miniata. Next base: position 14,415,973 of record OW121757.1, on the reverse strand, counting down.
AGAGAGTAAAGAGAGAGGGTGAGTTTGAGCACGGGCGGGGCGCGGATCAAACCCCCCCCCCCCCCTTCGGCACAGTTTTGCCACCCCGCAAACCGATCGCAGCGCGCTGAGATTTATCGGCAATATTTTGTTTTCACCCGGCAAAACCACCCAGTGAGTGGATTGAAACGAGTGATAACTGGGTTTTAACCCGGGTCGTTACCCATCTCTACCTACCACCCCGCAAACCGATCGCAGCGCGTTGCAAGTTTTATCGGCAATATTTTGTTTTCACCCGGCCAAACCACCCAGCGGGTGGATTGAAACGGGTGATAACTGGGTTTTAACCCACCGGTGGGTTTTAACCCGGGTCGTTACCCATCTCTAACGGTGATGCGGGCCCGGCCAGCATGCGCGCGAAAACACGCATGATACCTAAAGCGCCTTATTGCGATATCACTTCAACAATGTTAATATCAATTTGGCTCTCGAGGTCCATTGATGACCAATAGAGCCCCAATTAAGTGGACAGCCCGGATTTCGCAAACAATTCGTCTCCAGGTGATGACTAGACTAGACTGATTAATAGACTTTTTACTGACCTGGCTGAAAAGTACTGCTCTCTGTGTTAACTTATCTCGTGTGAGATTTCGGATGCTCAGAGAGCTTGGCGAGTCTTATTTCCGACATCCTCTGAAGACAGACCACTAACGCGTGAAGGGCGGGTGTTGCGGCTCTGTTCTTTAAAAAAGGTGACTAGACCTTGCTCAAGAACTATATTATACAAATTTGTTATTGATAAACAAAACATTTGCTAAACCCTCAAGGTGAAGCGACGAAGACCACTGAGCCCCAATAATGTGGACATTGCAGATTTTGATATCAGTAGGTAAATCTCCCAGTGAAGGTTACTGAATTTAACTCTCTGGTGAGACTCCAGACCCCAAAGACCTGGCGAGTTTTTATTCTGATATCCTTCGAGGATCCTAAAGCGTTGAGCGCGAGTATTGCGACTCTATTTTTTTAAGAAAAGTGATGAAACCGTCCTGAAGAACTACAGAATGTGTATACAGATTTGTTCTTAAGACTAGTCCAGCGCGCCTCGCCAGGAAACCACAAGCCAGGTTCCGAAAAGTCTTCTGCTTATTGAAACATACATGCCTCTCGACAAATAGTACGAAGTAGTACTTAGAGTCAGCTGCTGTGTAGGTATAGTTTTCGAGGACCACGAAAAAGCATTCAACTCTATCGATACCGAAGTTCAGCTAACACAACAAGTTTTTCCTACGGTGAAGAAACGTGTACAGTGATCAAGTACATCATACCCTCAAAGTCGTGCAGCGAGCTTTGCTTGGAGTCTGAGGGATAGACTGAAATGTCCTGAAACTGAATTCGTCAGAGAACCAAAGCCATCGACTTAGCTCGCAGAATGAGCACTTTAAAAGAAGCAATGGGCTGGCCATACCAATCTGTCTAAAGAATCGATGGTCTAAGAAGCAGATGTGTTTTGGAGTAGAGACGCAAACGTAAGGACGCGTCAGTCACGCCTGGTGGACCGACGATTTACAAATATCGCAGGAAAGTACGCACATACTCTGTCAATGAAATGCTAAACGTCAACTCAGAGGATGGATTTACCATGCATGAACCATCACCGTACTTTCTTCCACCGTCGTTCGTCACACTGACGAGACGCGTCAACGCGTCATCGCCATCGTTGCGGTCGTCGTATCACCACCGTATCTTAATGCTACTTATCGTGAAAACGTATAAAGAATTTCGGAAAGTGAAACAAACTTGCCTGGCTGTTACTCGCGTAAGATTATCTTTCCTTCTAGCCAGTTCTAGCTCATACTGTCAAGCGTTGAAGTTAATAACTTAGTGTATGAGCAGCCAGAGTGTCATCTCGTGACGTAGCTGCGGTATATAATTGGGTATCTTCTCTACCAAACATTAAGTCGGTACTAGTTTGGTATAAATTGTTTTACATACTTATTCTTAACATAATCATTGTGTTTAATTATAATTTATTACCCTTGAAAAATCGGTTATGTAAGGCCTTTTATTGTTAGTGTAAATTAAAAAAGAATTACATGACTATATACCTATCACTATTCCATTCTATTTCTATTATGTAAATATTTTCTCAGTCTTTCTAGTGATAGTTACGATGTAATAAATTGTAGTGGTAACAGTATTGTACCAAAATTCACTGATATGTCAATGACTGGTGGTAAATTACCATCATTGGTCTAATCTAAATCATAAGTATGTTTAGGTATGTATTTAATATAATTTGTTATATTTCTTAATAGTTTTAAACAAATAGAGCATTACAATAATAGTCATTAGTAACATTATGTATGTATCATCTATTCATGATGGAAAATAATAAAGTGATTTTACGGAAATCTTGCACGACTTGCGAAATAGAGCAGCTCCTAATGTCCATGTCATCACATGTCCAGATGTCGACATTCAGCAATGTGAATTACTTGTAAATACAGCGGCATCATTGAATGATGCCGCCCGAACTTGTGCATTGAAATTTTAAATCGCATTGAATTCCAATTTTTGTTACACAGAAATTCATTTGTATTGTACCTTGCCATCAATTTTCTTGTACCTATTTTGGCATGAAAATAAAGGCGAATTATAAATTAAACGCTTTTTTCTTACATTTGACGAACACATGGATGACCCATGCTTGATAATTAGGTAAGTCAGGGATTGGGCCCTGACCGTAGACACGACTGGCAATGAATGCACAAAAATTTCGAGGCATAAGTGCGCTTTTATAGTCATGCGTGTTCTCGTACATATCCTGGCCGGGCGGCCATGTTTTCATTTTAATTCACGCCTTAAGGACACGGAACACGCGTGAGACGGTACAGTGATGCGGGCCCGGCCAGGATGCGTGCGAGAACACGCATGACTATAAAAGCGCACTTAAGCTTGAAGACGTTAAGTTATGATTTGAATCCCTCTGTGCTGCGGCTGTTTGCATATTATTATGGCCGAATAAACTTTGAGTTCGCCCTGGTGTGTCTGGCCCCCGAGGAGAGCCCCATTTCGGGGCGTCCCTTTGCTGAGTCGCAGTGAAATAATTTCTGGTCTATCCGGCAGGTCATTAGAAGCGGCCATGCGAAGTGGTGGTTTAGTGGGTAGTTTTGTCTTCTTCAAGGCTCCATACCGCTGTTCCTATATACAGCTGGGTAGTGACGTGCCTGCATTCCACGAGATAAAGAGATACTGGACCTTACGCTACAGGTTACCTATTTTACCTTAGCGTCAAGCCTTGGTAATCTTGTCATAATAAACTAGCAGACGACACGCGGTTTCACCCGCGTAACTCACGTTTACGTGACTATATTGGATAAAATATAGCCTATGCTCACCGGGTTCGTATAGTGTAGGTACCTAGCTTCCCAACAGTAAAAGAATTTTTCAAATCGGGTCACTATATAGTTTCGGGAGTCTATTTGATGCAAACAAACAAACAATCAAATCTTTTCTCTTTATAATATTAGTATTAATACATAATGAACTGAAACAGCATTAGATTGCCTTCGTTTTTAACCGACTTCCAAAAAAGGAGGAGGTTCTCAATTCGTCTGTATTTTTTTTTTTTTTTTTATGTTTGTTACCGGCAAATCGTTAGAAGGAGCTAACCGATTTTGAAAATTCTTTTTTTGTTTGAAAGCTGGTGCTTCCCATGTGGTCCCATATACAGGAAGTCAGAATCGGATGCTGGGATCCTGGAGAAATCGAAGAAATCCCTCGAATCGAGGGAATTCCTTAACGATTTACAGCAGTTATCTTGTGTTTGGGCTTGATTAATTTGTACTGGGGAGAACATTACCCCTAGACAGATATAATTTCAGTCCACCCGTCACTGAAAATCATGAAAAAAAAAATTTTTAACAAAAAAAAACCGACTTCAAACAAAAACTGAAAATTGAAAAAATAAAATTAACTTAGCACAAAGTAATAGGTAGTATATTTAGTTTTATATCAGATATTATTGACTGTAATACTGAAGTCGGTGCCAATATTTCTATGAGAGATTAATAAAAATAACCTAAACGTATAGTTTTACTTGGCGCCGATTTCAGTATTACATTCAATAAAATCTGATATAAAACTAAATATACTACCTATTACTTTGTGCTAAGTTAATTTTATTTTTTCAATTTTTTATTTCACCAAATGCCCTGGAAATTTAGCAGTAAGGATAACCATTTAGAAGCTGTATAAATTCGTTGATAACGAAATGTGCCATTATAATCGACTGCACGATAGCGTTTTAATTACAAGTTAGTACAATGTGCCTATCATTGCACTTTATCAAAAAGTGCTTAGGTAATTTAATGGCAGTCTACTAATAATGACCTTGTGCAAAGTATGCACATCTTGACATTGTACATTTTGTACCTTATCGGCGTCACGTCACCGGACACGAGTTACAAATCTTTTGTATGGGAAAATTGGACAGCTCTCCGCTCAGGAACTCTAACTTTTAAAAACATTTTTAATTTTTACTTACTCTTCAGTGCGTAGTTACCTAAGCTTATAGTGCTTGCCGGCTTGCGTGTCGAGCTTCCTGCTTGGAGTAGGTACCTAGTTACAGTCCGAGGTAGTTACTTACATACATTTACGACTGTTTGTTTGTCTACTGAACGCTTGATGCACGGTAATAATAATATATACCTATACCTAATTATTATCATGCTTGATGGGTAGGTGTCTGTTAGGTGCTTTAGGTGTGCTCATAAGTAGGTAGGTAAGTATTTATGCCGAAAACTCGGACTGGAAAAGTATAGGTAGGTACCTGCGTATCAAGTTAATTAAATATAACAATTTCTGATTAAATTGAATATCTATCTTCCCTAGTTCTGACCTACTCCGGAAACAAGATAACAAATAGGTACCTACTTAGATATCAAATAGATACATAATCGTTCAATTAGCGCACGCTTACCTAGTTATGAAACTCTGTCACATTAAAATTTTGGCAGAGTTCTGGGTAATAGGTTTTGTAAGTCCTCGGACTTCCTTCCGAGGGCTTATTTTTTAATTTTTTTGTTTAACATGAGGCAAAATCCTTCATGGATGCTATGCCGGACTCCTACCGACTAAAAAACCTTACGTTGGGCGTTCAACAGCCTATGGTTGGGAGCTTCGGGTAAGCCCTCGGAAGGACGTCCCAGGACTCCCAACAGACCTACGGCTACTACTGCGGTCTCGCCTAGCCCTAGGGGGTGGTTCGGGTGCTATCCCGCGTCTATGGGGGGTTTTTGGATGTGATCCCGCTTCGTAGAGGGGGGCGTGCGTGAATCCCTCACGTCACGCTGTTGCCATGGGCCTGCTTCTGTAAGGACGGTGAGAAGCCAACTCAGGTCCTCGGTCATGGAGGCCGATAGTCTTCGGAGAAGACGCGCCCAAGCCACCGACTGCGGAATTCGGGAGGGAGAGTTCTCTACCGCTCCCGCCCCGAGCCGCCGTTTTCACGAGCATGACCTGCTCGCAGAAAGAGGCGGCGCAGTCCCACTTACTCCCGCTGGAGACCATGGCTCACACCATGGTCTCGAGCGAGAGAGTGTCCACGTCCAGACCTACCACGAGGACCTGGCGCTGTTGCACCTGGGTAGCGAAAAAAGTGGCCCAAGCTCCCGATAATTGTCGTATATAGATTTGAAGGGAAACCCTTGCGTATTGGATGAGTAGGTACCTACCCCCACGATCGAAGTGATAAAAAATACAAAGATTAGTGACTCAAGCAAACGAAGGACGACCTCTTCTCAGACGGACCAACGACCTAGAAAAGATCGCAGGAAGGGGCTGAATATGGAAGGAGCAGGACCTGAGTACCTAATGGCGTGAATTGGGAGAGGCTATCGTCCAGCAGTGTGCTGCCACACGATTTGATGGATTAACACGTCTTCCGCAGTTCCGCGTCAGAGATGTACCTATCTAGGTACCTACAGAGGAATAAAATAATGATCTTAATATTATCAGCAAGCGAAATCCCTGTCGAATCAGACGTAACACCGACGCGTGATGTTTTTGACGTTTAATGGTGTAGGTACCTACAATATAGGCCTACCTATCTATTATATAAAAAACTGAAAATTGAAAAATAAAAGTAACTTAGCACAAAGTAATAGGTAGTATATTTAGTTTTATATCAGATATTATTGAATGTAATACTGAAATCGGCGCCAAGTAAAACTATAGGTTTAGGTAGATATTATTAATCTCTCATAGAAATATTGGCACCGACTTCAGTATTACAGTCAATAATATCTGATATAAAACTAAATATACTACCTATTACTTTGTGCTAAGTTAATTTTATTTTTCAATTTTCAGTTTTGGTTTGAAGTCGGTTTTTTTTTGTTAAAAATTTTTTTTTCATGATTTTCAGTGACGGGTAGACTGAAATTATATCTGTGTAGTGTAATGTTCTCCCCAATACAAATTAATCAAGCCCAAACACAAGATAACTGCTGTAAATCGTTAAGGAATGCCCTCGGTTCGAGGGATTTCTTCGATTTCTCCAGGATCCCAGCATCCGATTCTGACTTCCTGTATATGGGACCACATGGGAAGCACCAGCTTTCAAACAAAAAAAGAATTTTCAAAATCGGTTAACTCCTTCTAGCGATTTGCCGGTAACAAACATAAAAAAAAAAAAAATACAGACGAATTGAGAACCTCCTCCTTTTTTGGAAGTCGGTTAAAAATAAGTCGGGTTTTCCTTCCTGACGCTATAACTCCAGAACGCACGAACCTATTTCCACGGTTTTGCATTCGTTGGAAAGGTCTCGGGCTCCGTGAGGTTTATAGCAAAGAAAATTCAGGAAAAATTTCAACAGAAAAGCGGGAAAATCATTTTTCACATACAGCGCCATCGCGGGCGAAGCTGCGGGCATCAGCTAGTAACATATAAAAAATAATGCCTATACTGGTTGAATTTATAGTCGTTTTGGAACGGAAAGGTTTAGGCCCAGTTTCGATAACAGAACCGATCGGCACTGTCAATTTGAAAATCAACAATAAAAAATTACGAAAATGTCAAAATCTACATCGTTTGCCAAAATCAAAACGAGAACACCTGGTTATTCCTTTAAATTTCACGAAATACGTTTACTACGATTTTCTACTACAATTTTTCATTCAATGTCTAACGTACCAATCAGAGTCACCGCGCCGGGAAAATTCGACCAATCAACGCATGAACGCATCGGTCCACGTGGACTCGTTGCCAAGTAACGTCGGTAGGTACTCGACTAGTTACGTCTTGTAGGTAGGTAAATACGCTCGACCGACCGCGCCGCCGACCGGCGACCGCCGCGCGCAGTTCGACTATAACTCGCGCGCAGTATTGTCGTCGCGATCGACTTTTATTTGTGGTCGGAAATAAAACGATTAGTTTACACTCGAGAGTACGAATCTCGTGATGAATTACGCAGTGCGATAGTGGACGCCTTTGAAATAGTGAAAAGTGACAGAGACACATTGAATAAACTAAAAGACAATAGCCTAAAACGTGCCCGTTTGTGTATCGAACGTTCTGGACTCCATTTTGAGCAGTTGCTAAGGTACAGGGAAGTGTAAATAAACTGTGAACATAACTGTGAATAGGTAGGTCTAGGTATTTAAGTTGATTATTTTGTAAATAGCTCCAATTTTTTAAATACGCCGGAAATACTCCCTATTTGTTCGTGTTTATTTTCATTATTATTACATAAACCTTATTAATTCACCGTAAAATAGAACAATATTAAAGTATTTCCGACGACTAAGCCCGTGTAAAGTATGTAGGAGAAATTGGAGTCCTTTATTATTATCTAAGTACCTATTATTATCGAAACGATGCATTCGGTCAATGAACTGATCACATGGAGACACGCGCCGCGGCGTAGGTACCTACGGGTTTCGGAGTTTCATTCATTGAAAAGTTCAATGAATAATCGAAGCGCTACTAATGTTTCAACTCGAACGAGTGATAAAGATTACATAGAAGTCATTTTTTTATTATAACCTGCACAGCTGTTTTGACACTCCGAAATGGTTCCATTATTGATTCCGAGTAACCCCCTCTCGGGTCCAGAACGACTATAAATTCAAACAGTATAATACCTTTTAAAGGTATTAATTTTTATCGCAATTTTCCACTAAGTGTCATTAATATACCTACTTACTTTATACCTACCTATATAGGGGAACTGTTCACCATTCGTACGCGGGGCACATTCATACATTGAGTATAACAAAAATACTAACCGACACACAAACACGCCTTTGCCTGTGTACATAGACATACCGGCTGCCATGTTGCTATATAGCGAAGTATCGTGCCAATCGCGCCACTCTGTGTGAGGTAATAAGGCGTAACGTGTTTTCGCAATAGATAAGCAAAATTTTTTACTGAAGTTTAAATCGTACTGGCAAGTAAATTTATTATGTTTTTATGAAAATAGTCAGGATTCATTCAAGTTCACATTGTTTAATTTTGAGTTTTCATCGTTTTATTTCTTTTACTAACGTTGATTTTGTTTACCACTGTAATTTAAATTTGGTCAAGGCCTGGGGCACATTCGGACATTTCTACAGGGGCGCATTCGTACGCGTTCGAATGCTCCTTTAGATCATAATTATCACAAATACTCACATAAATTTTATTTTTCAATAAATTTAATAGGTACCTTCTGTATTTTTTTTCAATTATGATACGTTACAATAATTCAGCATTTTTATGTAAAACGATCGGCAATATACTTTTTATTTAGTAAATATTATAGTTGATATCAAATCGCAGGTTCGTGGTACAGATAATAAGAAAAGATTAGGCACGCCTAAACTTTTATTCGTTGGTAACATTTATTCTTTTTTCATCCATTTTTAGCTACGGCTTAAAAATGGATGAAGAACGAATAAATGATTTAAATTTACATAGGTAGATTCCATATACCTACCTTGAAAACAGAAAAACTCAACAGAGAAGAAAAATTAAATGAATTCCGTATATGCAGAGAGTCAGCAGTAAAATGAATTATGAAACAAAAATCTAATCTTTTAATTGATAAAATATATAAAAAAATGAATAGTAGGTATAGGAACTTAATTACTAACCAATAATAAAGGAAAATTAAAATTAAAATACTGTTCAATGCACCACTAATTTAAATGTATTATCAGAAAATTAAAGATAATAGTCATATTTTGATAAAATTTGAAACAGGCCGCTGTTATTTAATTGTCGAAAAAGTACACTCAGTTGTGAAATTTGGCGAACAGGACCGAAAGTGTTTTATCTTCGGAAGAAACTGGGATCATCATGATAATTTCTTTTTCTGATATAGAAAGCGTACACATTTTGTTTATTAGACTATGTCCCCAGGTCCTCCCTAAACGCTCGGCACATCTAGAACGAGTAGAATTTATAATCTTTTCAATTAATTAAAATAATTTAATTAGCATTAAGGTCGAAAGTGACAACCAAAATGTCTAATTACTAACTTACAGTTTAAACCGATTTTTTGTGTTATTTTTCTCAAGAACAAATTATATTGATTGGGAGTAAAGTTAAGTATGATTAAGATAGTTCTGTGATAAACATATTTTCTTATAAATTTAATACATTTTTGGGAGGTTAATAGGCTTTTCAATTACCATGTATGAATCTACCCCACGCGTATGAAAGTACCCCACCTACTGTACGGAAGTACCCCACCCATGGGGAGCGTTCGTACAAATATCTTATCGTCGAAAAATGCTATAGTCCTTTAACCGTTTGAGATAATAGTTTCAGAAAATTTGGTCATTAACTACAATATATTTTCTACGTAGGTATAGGGATATAAACGAGGTAATTTTGACTAATAGTCGTGGAGAAAAAAAATAAAAACTAAAAATTGTACGAATGGTGAACAGCTTCCCCTACTCCTACTTACATATTCCAGGAATTTTTTTTTATACCACTAAGGTGGCAGACAAGCATACGGCCCAACAGAAGGACCGGTGGTCACCGCAACCTATGAACGTTTGCAACACCAGAGGTGCCACACTCGCGCTGCCGACCCTGTAAAAACCTTCTAAGACCCCTTTTGAAGAACCCTATGTAGGCGTTTGTGAAAACCGAGGCAGGGAGGTCATTCCACAACCTAAGCGTGCGCGGAAGATAACACCTATCAGATCTAACCGTGCTGGAACGCACCGGACGCAGAGTGTGAGGAATTGAGGATGGCGAGCGGTGCGATGATAGAACGTAGCCGTGGGCATCATATCAAACAATTCCTCAGAGCACATACCATTGTACAGGCGGTAGAACACGCCTAAGGAGTGTATCAAAGTCCCGCAGAAACACCATCGCAGCGTTTAGAAACCGCACCTGTACGTCATGTGCCATCTCGCTAAGGTAGGTACGGTAACAGTAGATGCACACGTGATTCTAGCACATGGCGCCATGAGCCAAGTGGAGCCAAATGAAGAAAAAGGAAGGGCTCTCCAGCAAACATCGGTCCTGACCAGTCCTGACGAATGCCCACACCCCAGTCTAATCGTTCCTTGATAAAATTATAAGCATAGCTTTATAAAGGCATAAAAATATCAAACTATAGTGAAAAACTTATGTAAAATAATTAAAAGGCGGCTTATGGTCAAAGTATGTAGGTTTAGGTGCGCACCTAAACCTACTTTGACACTATATAATATAGGAAATACTGGTCTACACTATTAGGCGACTGTAGGTACACTATGCCTAAATACTTTGTGCAAATTATAGCATACATATTAGCCACAGGACATATGCTGCTAAAAATCAATTATGTCCAAGTATAATTATGCCAAATTCATTGTGCCAAAATATTTTAGGAATAAGATATTGTGTTAACGAAAGGGATCCCTGTTTTTATTGGTCTCCAAGTTACATCATGTAAAACTTAGCTTTTATACTGGTTCAGGTTCATTATCACGCCTTTATCCCCGAAGGGGTAGGCAGAGGTATATTATATGCCCACATTTCACCTTTTTATATTTTGTCCCACGTAATACGTTGTGAGCCGTATTGCCGTGTTTAAATGGACAGGCGCAGGTTGTAGCTGCCTGCTGTTGAAATAAAGCCTTCAACTTGGCTTAACGACTGCCATTTTACTGGCAACCGGGACCAACGGCTTAAAGTGCCTTCCGAAGCACGGAAACACTGTGACAAAGTGATCACATGGTTGGTCACCCATCCATGGACCGGCCATAGTGAAAGTTTCTTGCTGCAGTGATCGTTTACAGAACACTGAGTTCGCGGGGCCACGAGTGCTTCAGTTTTTATACTGAGTTTAACCCTCGTTAACCTATAACGCAAGTATTAAAATTCATTGAAGTTTAGGGATATCTGGCAGTGCGTTGTAACTTATAAGGTACTAAGCAAGATATTAGGTACGTGATTTCTAATGTTAATACGAACAAAATATAAAAACAATTCCTACTATAATATTATAAATCCTCCTGAAAATAACTTTTTACCCCTTTTCAGCCATGTTCTGGAATGAATTATAATAAAATACTAAACACGTCTTCCATCAATTCTGCTAAAGATGATTTATGGAAAAATTTGAAGATTTCACCAAGGAATCCTGTGGTTCCATATAAACTTTGCAACCCTTTTTCCAACTCACGCTATGACCGATTTCTTAATTTTTGTTTTTTTTATCTCCATAAAACAAAACCTGTGTGCCAAATTTCATGACGCTAGGACAAATTGGAAGTAGGTAAGTAAAGGTTTTGATTACCGGTCAGTGAGTGAGTCAGTCAGTGCCGAAATTAGCTATATTTACAGGGTCATACTTCAGGATCTACTGAAGCTATATATATGTTATACGAGTACTGCTTTAGTACTAGTTTAAGATTACATAGGTATAATTTTATCTCTGCACTTGCAATAAGCACCGAGCTACATACAGGGGGTCAAAAGTGGGTCGAAACGGTTCGTGTAAATACTTAGTGAAAAGAAGTTCGTGTAGGTACCTAAATAGTAAATAGTGAGAAGAAGTAAGAAAATGTAATGCGGAAGTAAGTAACTCTGTCTGTCTGTTACGCTTTCACGCCTAAACTGCAGGAACGATTGAGATGAAATTTGGTATAGAGATAGTTCAAGGCCCTGGGAAGGAAATAGGCTACTTTATAACCGTAGGATGTACCGTAAGGGAGGGTTATGATTTTACGCGATAACAACTTCTACGCGGTCGAAGCCGCGGGGAACAGCTAGTTAGTAATAAGTTCTTAAACTTTACCGAATTAAGGTACTATTTTAAACCCATTTACTGCCCGATATATCCCCAATTAACCACAGTCCCTACCATAGATTTAGAAGTTGAGAGTAGCGAAAAATTCTAAATCTATGGTCCCAACTACATATTAAATAGCTCTAACTCCATAGTACTCACTGAACGCCTAGAATCTTAGGCTATAATATAAACTAAGTCTAAGTTCTTGTGTGGGGACATGCTTTCAGAATATTAAGGTCAAGCCAGTTCGGACTCTTACTTTATTAATGATGCGATTAGATTCAGTATTTACTTGAGTTACAGTTTGTCTATAAAGTCGTGACATGAATGTTTGAGGAACTAAAAATAGTTATGTGTGTGGCAACACTGGCAACACGAAACATATGTACGTCAGTTGTCAATGCTATCGTCGAATTTCGTTTACTCTCTTACGTAACTTTAATGTTTGGATTAAACTGCAACAAATTGAGATCAAACTACGCATAAAGGTTTGAGAAATGAGTAAAGAAAATCGGAGTGGTGCGCAGGAAGTGATTTTTAAAGTTTTCCAGTGATGTTTCGCGGAGTACTAAGCTGGACAATTGTTGTGCGATTTTGAGGATGTTTATGAGCGAAAAGCATCTTTGGTGGGTATGTAATCGTGTTATTGTTTGTTTTGAATCTGTCTGAAGTTACAAATTCACTGAATTTACGATTTGGAGACAAAAAAAAGGCATTGTTTACATATTTTTAGGTTAGAATCTTAAACTTACAATCTACCTATAATGTAAGTCAGTGGTTAGAACAACATGGTTATTTTATAGTACGACCTACATTTTTGATACTCAGTTCAATCTGGTTTTCTACCAATTTTTATTTTGAATTAATTGCTTTATGTCAATAGTTGGTTTCCAATATGTAATTAATTTTCTTTTTTTACTCTTTTCAGGAAAATCAGAGAGTACAGTTAGGCGAATAGTTAACGAAGGTTTTAATAATGAAGGAAAGTTTGAAACTCCTGGTAAACACAGAAAAGGTCGGCAAAGAAAGAAATAGACGATTTTAATATTTGAGCACTGCGCCAAAAAAATCCTTGTCAGATGGGGGAAAGTTACAGATAAAACATGTAATTACATGATTGTGGCGAAGCAATTGGGACTGCTAGGCATCTGCTGGTGGGTTGTAAGACGCTATTAGACCGGGGCTTCTGGATCTGGTTAAATAACTTTATTCTGGATCTGATTCAATAAAACAGAAACAAAATTAAACATGTATAATGTGTTTTATTTATTAACTCACTAGCTGATGCCCGCAGCTTCGCCCGTGTCGAATTTGTTCTCGTTAGGAACTTATTCCCGGGATGAAAAGTAGCCTATGTGTTATTCCAGACTATAATGTATCCCTGTACCAAATTTCAGCCAGATCAGTTCAACTGTTCGAGCGTGAAAGAGTCTCACATCCACACTCATAAGCTTTCGCATTTATAATATTTGTATTGTTCCCGTTCCCGCTTCCCGTAAGAACTTATTCCCGGAATAAAAGTAGCCATGGTTATTCCAGATTATAATGTATCCCTGTACCAAATTTCAGCCAGATCCCTTTAACCGTTCGAGCGTGTAAGAGTAATAAACATCCACACTCACAAACTGTCGCATTTATAATATTAGTAAGATTTTACTCGGAACGAACTCCTCGTATCAAAATCAGTTTGGTCGTACTATATAGGGTTGCATACATGCATTCAGCAGCGCCCTCATTTAATTTCACGACTTTATAGACAAACTGTACTACATTCAATCCTACTAATATGTAATAATTACTAATCGTCCGTTGACAGTTTTTTTAAGAAATAGCCTGTATGAGTTTACGTCATTTGCCTGCGAAATAAATGGTCTTATGAAAAAAAGCAAAGATTCTGTATGTCAGTGTCAGTGAGTGTCAGCCGTCAACATGACAGATGACAATATGGAACAAAATATTTATTTCCCATTCCCAGAGCAAGGAAATAAATGTGAATTGCACGTGGTGAAGTATGTAGTAAAAGTAAAAAATAATTATAAAATGTCGCGTCTTATAATTAAAAACTTACCAAATAAGGTACGTATCTACTATAGTTAAGATTAAATACAACTTTTCGATACATCATAAATGCTAACAATACTTTCTTTTTAGGTAACTGTTGACAAACTGAAACAAATATTCGGCGAAAAGGGAGAAATAACTGATGTTCAGTTAAAATATACAAAAGATGGCAAATTTAGAAATTTCGGCTTTATCGGCTACAAGAGCGAGGAACAAGCGACAGAAGCGAGGGAGTATTTCAATGGCACTTGTATTAATTCTCTGAAAATTGAAGTACAAACCTGCGCAAATCTAGGAGATGAGAAGAAGCCTAAAGCATGGAGTAAATATGCACCTGACAGTTCTGCGTATAAGAGACTTCATAAAGATGAATTAGAAGAAAGTAAACAGAAAAACAGAGCAGAGAAGAAAGAACGTAAAATAGAAAAGAATAAAAACAAAATCAAAGATCTGCTCAGAAAGGTAAGATTGCCATTTATTTCTATTTTTATTGACCATCAAACAAAACAGCCTAGGCCTCCTCCAAATTTCCCCACCAAAAGGTTCTGCGCTTTGCACATCCAGTCAATCCCTGCAACATTCTATAGGTTGTCACTCTATCTGGCAGAGGGTTGGCCTACTCATTGAACACATAACCTTTTAATATACAAACTTTGTGAATAAGTCTATGTTTTCATACCAACTAAGTCAAAATTAATTATTTATTACAGCACAAGGATGATCCACTATTTACAGAATTCATTACAGCACATGTCAACGATAAAACATCATGGATTAAAGAAGCTCTGGAGACAGCTTCTAAAAGTGACGATGAGGAGGATAATACAGAAAGTATTGATAAAGAGGTTACTAGTGAAGAAACTGCGGCTAAGAATGACGATGATGTTAAAGATAAATGTGATTCAAAGGTTGCTAATAAACCAATTAGTGATTTAGAGGTAAGGCTATCATTACAATTATTATATTTAAACTGATCTCACTATATTCATAAGTTTTTGAGTTTGAAATACACAATTAAATGTTAGAAATTCATTTTACTCTGTAAGTCTACATCTCAGAGCAATGCTGCTGTCAATCAATCAAATTCTAACTATACTGCTGCATATCAATCAAATCCCAAGGACTGGACTCGTGGTCCAGTTGATAGAGTGACTGACTACGGATTTGGAGGTTGAGGGTTCGATTCCCACCCAGGACAAATCTCTTTGTGTGATGAGCAGATTGATTTGTTCTGTGTAAATATGTATGTATTTAAAAATATATAAGTATGTTTATCAGTCGTCTAGTTCCCATAACACAAGCTTATATCCGTTTAATTTGGGCTAGATGATGTTGTGTGAAAATGCCTACCAATATTTAATTATTTATATACCTGTCCCAATCTTTCTGGGAGCTTAATGCTGGCCAGACCAGTTGGTACAGGGTTTTGTTGCCAGTTTTCCTTTTCTTTGCCATGACCTTGTCTGTTAGTCCGCAGATGTATCACTCACTTGTTAGCCTTGGGGTGATAGGCTCTTTTTGGACTCAAAACATAACTATTTTCGTATTGCCAGTCAATTCAACTATGTTGATATTGACTGACAATAACAGGAGGATGCATTATCCCCTAAGCACTTCAATGTGCTATAAGACTGCTGGAACAGGCTAAGACAGACTAAGTGCAATTTTAATTGTATCTGTATCTCTTGTGCAATTTTAATTGTATCTGCATATCTTGTTTTCAGTACATGAAAATTCTAATGAAAAGAGTTGGAGATTCCGCTGTGAAAGAGATATCTGAAGAAAGTGAAAAGAATGATGTTGAGAAGCCTAAGAAAATGAGAAATAGACCTCTTTTTCACATTAAGGTAAATTTTACTTAAGAATTCCTATTAGTCTTATGTATCATTATTATGATGCTTAAGGTTTCCCCCATGCATAAATCGGTTGCCATTCCTGCTTCCCATTGTTACCGGGAAAAAAAAGTACCCTAGTTATGTGTTACTCTAGAATATTATCTATCTTGGTTACTAGAGTGTAATAAAGTAACAAAAATCCAGATAATTATACACTTTCACAAACTTTCGCATACACAATATTAGTAAGAAAGATTAAATCAGTATGAATATATTTTTTCACGCCAAATCCCTTGCGGGGTAGGCAGAAAGAACCGAGCGCCACACGGCACGGTCCATACACACCTCACTTGCTTCTTCAACCTTCATTTTTCTTTTCATGCAAGCACGTCGGTTCCTACGGCTCTTTACACCACCTTCAACTAACACACGATTAATTTGGTCGTGGTAGGTGTGTCGTGGCCTTCCCCGACTCCTACGTCCATCCACTTTCGCGTTGTATATCTGTGGGATTTGGCGTGAAGATAGTTAGTTCTTTTTTTAATACTTTTTTTTTTGTTTATTGCAGATAAATGGCTTACCTTACAAATGTAAGAAGAAAGACATAAAAGAGTTCTTTAGGCCCTTAGTTCCATTTTCAATAAGACTACCACTCGGTAAAAACAAGAAAATGACTGGCTTCTGCTATGTTGGGTTCAGAACAGAGAAGGAACTCAAAAAGGCACTGAATAAAGACAAATTGTTTTTGGGTATGTTTTGATTATTCTTTTTTACACCAAAAGTAACAGCGATTTGGTTAATTTTTCGCAGAAATTTTCCTAATTAAACTAATTAATAACTAATTAGGAAAATTTCTGCGAAAAAAGTATATTATTTTTTTACTGTAAAAACTACTTTTTGAGATGATTTTGTTCAATTTAAATGAAGCACGTTTATAACATATTTTTGTGTAGATTAAAATGAAACTATAAAAAATCAAATTAACTTTCAGAATATGTGTTTTGCATTGTATATTCTATTCTATTTGATTTTTTCAAGGTTATGGTTTATTCGGTCCTTCAAACCGGATAAGGACTACAGCTACCTGAATACCAGTCCACTTGTGCTCTTTTATATGTTTAAGAATAGCAGTGCAACACATTAGGATTAACATGTACAGTCACGAGCAATAATATGTAAACATTGTCAAGGCTCCTAAAATATGTAAACACCTTCGGCTCCAAAGCGAAGGGCTCAACGTGAAGAGCATAAAATTGTAACCACGGGTTCACATCATAAATATATATACACTCCACCAATAATAAGTATACAACTAAAATTTCATAACTCTGTATACAAACAAATTCTTTAAAATTGTGAGAAACGAATGCATGCTAGAGTTCCTGTCTGTAGGTCGGGCACCTTCGCGAACCATACGAATATCACCGATCTATTTTCTCAGAAAAATTCTTTATTATAATTTGTGGGACTTATATATGTGTATGAAAATGACAAAGTTTGTTTGTTTGTTTTCTTTAAAGTACCGTATTATAATATTAGTTTTAGTTAATCGATCTGAAACCTTTGCACGGGTTGTTTGGTATCGCAAACCCGAATGTGTTTTAACAGACTCCAAAAAAAGAGGAGGTTTTTTTTTAATGTTTGTTACCTTATAACTCCGACATTTACAGACCGGAATAAACCGGAATAAAGGATATATTTCCAGATTGGTATTATTTTTTTTCAAAATTTTGTCCTCATGGGTAGCTTCATGAGGACTTCAGTGTTTTGGTGCATTAGACAGATCACAGAACACCGTCACAGAGGCAGATCGGTGTCAAGGAGTTTTAGTGAGTATTCCCAGGCGCCCCTCACACGAGCCCATGCCTCGCCAGCGTGGGTAGTCCATAAGCGGAGCTCTCCTTGTGAAAAAAAAGTTTATAAGGACTTGAGGGAACTCCTCAAACATTATAGGTACACATATGACGATTTTTGTATTTATCAAATACTAGCTGTTCCCCGCGGCTTCGACCGCGTAGAAGCCGTTATCGCGTAAAATCATAACCACCATTTTGCGCAGTCGGTTAAAAAGTAGCCTATGTCCTTCCCAGGGCCTCAAACTATCCCTATTTCAAATTTCATCTCAATCACTCCACCCGTTTAAGCGTGAAAGCGTAACAGACAGACAGACAGAGGTACTTTCTCATTTATAATATTAGTAGGGATTTACAACATCAAATTATTAAAAAATATTTTTGAGAGTCGGTGCCAGCAAAATATCAATATAAACCTATGCAATTTTGAGCACACATTATTTTTTCAGTTCAGTATTCTTTTTGTCTAAGGTTCTATTTAGATATTAAATCATATATATCTAATTTGGAGGTTTTCATCAAAAGTGGATACATATTTATGCAGCACCGTTCAGATACATGTTTTTGGCGGAGAAGTTAAATATAATTTAATGGAATATAAGATGAGTACACCTTATGAATCAACGCGTGAATACATGTTAATGAAGCAATAGTGTATATATATTTATGGTGTGAACTCGTGGTTACAATTTTATGCTCTTCACGTTGAGTACTTCGTTTTGGAGCCGAAGGTGTTTACATATTTTAGGAGCCTTGACAATGTATACATATTATTGCTCTTGACTGTAATCCATAACAAAATAAACATTCTCTGTACTAAGATGTATAATTCTGAGATATGATGTATTGTTTAAAGGTAACCATAGAGTACACATACATAAATTCGAAGATAAAGTCAAACAGGCAGAAGAGGAAGAGGAACAAAACACCACAAAGAGGAGACAAGAGGTAAAGTAATTAAATTATAGAATCAATTTAATTTCGATTATCGTAGACTAGCTGTGGTCCACGGCTTTACCCGCCAGCTATTAACACTCTAGATACTGCGAACACTCATTACACTGCTTTGAAAAGGAGAATTTCCAACGAATCCTCCATTTTTTATACCACTATGGTGGCACACAAGCCTACGGCCTACCAGATGTACTGGGGGTCACCATAGTTCATGGATTTATGCAACACGAGAGGTGCTACGGTCGCACTACCAACCCTGCAAGTATCTTCTAAAGTTCTCAATTTTTTTTTGACTTTTGAGAAAGCGCCACTCCTTGTATTGATTACAAAACGGGCGCATGATATTTTTACGAGTTTAAGACCTCTTGAAAAGCCCGATACTGTAGATGTGAGGTAGTTAACAGTAAAGAGCAAGAATTTTTATTTCTACACTTAAATGTCTATGTTTTACAGAAATCAAACTATGAAGAGAGCATTGGTGAGAGTGGACGCATTTTTGTGCGAAATTTAGCATATGTGGTTACTGAAGAACAAATCACAGAGCTCTTTGAGAAATACGGTAAGTGCTTTACCAAATATTTGCATGTCGTTCCATATTTTACAACCAAACTTCTGGCATCTATTTAAGGTATGAGTTAGAAAGAGACGTAAAATGGTGCCTTAAACTTATGGTTGAAATTTGTACTGATTTTCTATATTAACCATTGTTTATCTATACTAATATAATAAAGAGGAAAGATTTGTTTTTTTGTTTGTAACGAATAGGCTCCGGAACTACTGTACCAATTTGAAAAATTCTTTCACTGTTGAAAAGCTACACTCTTTGCGGTGAAACATAGGCTATATTTTATTCCCACGGGAACGGGAATTACGCGGGTTAAACCGCGTGACGTCCGCTAGTTATATATAAGCGTCGATCTTAAGGTTCTGCTAAAGCTAAAGGGTTAAAACGGGACCTTTTACGGAGAGTATGCTGTCCGTCTGTCTGTCACCAGACGGCATCTCAGAAACGGTGAAAGCTAGCCAGTACAAATTTCACCGGTTATAAGTATATATGTATAGCAACAAATACTAAAAACAAAAACAACACACAAGATTTAAATATCCCGTATTATAAACGTAAATTCTTGCCGATTTTTAGTAGCGAGTCCAACTGGTACTTGCCGGTTTTTACTTATAACATAATTGAATTGAAGACCTAAATCAATTTTCCAAATTCCTAGGTCCTGTAGCGGAAGTTAACATGCCGATAGACACAATATCGAGGCAGCCCAAAGGGTTTGCAACAATAACATTTATGATGCCCGAGCATGCTGTGAAAGCGTTCACAGAATTAGACGGAACTGCCTTCTGTGGTAGAATGCTTCACTTACTGCCCGCTAAGGCTGAAAGGGTTGAAGAGGAAGAAGACTATGGTATGTATACATTTTTAAAGTATTAAACTTGTATCACGAATTAGAGACAGTACAGAAGGAAATCTCATGTACTGCTCGTTCGCTCTAACTTTGCCGCCCGACTCTATACTAAAGTCGAATTTTTGATTAGACGAAGTAAATTGACAGCAACTAATGTCACTTCTTCTTGTAATGTTGCGTATTTTCTATGACGAAGTGACCTTAGCTACTGTCAATCTACTTCGTATAATTAACAATTCGGGTATACGCCTCTACGCCAGCGGCAAAGTTAGAGCGAACGGGTAGTATGTGCTTTTTTTTCACACCTACCCTCTGCTACGCACACTCGCGCACAAATCAGTATCGATAACTACTATGAAAGTCTTTTGAGCTCGTGTCTATGAACTCTGTGAGCGGTGTCTATGTGTGCGTAGCCTCAGTGAATTTAGTATGTAGGTTTCCATCTGTACTATCTGTAATTTGAGCTTGTATCCATGCCAATAGGAATAATAGATAGACTGCCTATATATTTGAACTTACGGTGGGGTTAATCCATGCATTTAAAGTTGCGCAACGAGGAATGGAGCGAGCTGTGCTTTGGGCGACTCTGAGGGTTAAAATCCGAAACAATGTTATCCGTCAGAGAACTGAGGTTATCTGCCAGAGGGCGATTGATGAAGTAACCACTGCTTATGGGTCTTCTACACGTAATGGGGTTTCTATATGGGAAACTGGGGACACTTGATCCCCCTTTTGTTTTTTATCCCTAATTTCTATATTGAGTATCCGTTTAAAAAACCGTTGGTACTAAAATACGTGAAATTTATTTGCTTATAATTGCTGTAAGAGCCAAAGATATGAATATCTAAATTTAGTAGTTATTTGACTTAAATCAATAATAAGGAATCGTACCATATATACGTATAAGACTTTATCCCCCCCGGTCTGGATGACCTGATCCTCGGGGATTAACAGGGGGATCCTACAGAGATGTGGCCAGCCCACTGCCATTTCAAGACGCATGCTTCTGCGAGCTATGTCGACCACTCTGGTTCTCTTACAGAGAACATCGTTCCGGATTTTATCCCTCAGAGGCATCCATAGCTCGTTCCATTGCTCGCTGTGCAACTTAGGGCATTGGACTAGCTTTATTTTCGTTCTCTGGCACCATTTTTCGGGCACCTTCTCTGGTTTTGCAGGCTCTTGGGATATTGTTCTGCAATGAATTGAAAAAAAAAAGGTAGGGGACACTTGAGTCAGGTGGATCAAATCTCCCATAATAAAGTGTACCAAGTATACCCTGAGCTCTCTAATGTCTATAATATTACCACTTTATTACGTAAAGAATGGCTGGTAATATAGATAATAGCTCGTATTAAATGCATACACACTTAAAAGTCCTATTTTAAATAAATGTTTAGTCAAAATAAAAATTCACCAAAATTTTCTTTCTGCCGCAACAATTACTTACTCGGCCGCGGTTTGCCAAAGTGTCAAATGTGATAGATGTACCATCTTTAGAAAGTTATCGGGTACTATATACAATCGATATTGCCGCTATAAAACTAAATACGGCTTATACAAGTTCTGTAAATCAATACGGCTTATACAAGTTCTGTAAATCTTGTGTACCTAGTCTCCCGTAAGAATCAAGTATCCCCAGTTTCCCCTACGTAACGAGTACAGTGGCGAGACAGTGCCCTTGACCGAGTGCTCGGTACGTATGAATATTTTGACGAGTGCCTCGGCCCGGCCCAGCAGAGTGGCGAGAGAGTCACTAGAACTACGATTTGTTTGCTAGGCCGAGTGCCCACCTCCCCGCTTCGTTCCTCCGCCCCCGCAGCGACACACTATCCCGCTCGACACGTGTGAACATGCACTCGACCGATTACTCGCTACTCGTTCGCCAATAGTGTACCTATGCAATTTTTTATGAATAGTTAACTTTTGATTTGAATATGGGTAAATGGAATTTAGACACATCTTTAAAATTCATTCAATGTTACATATTACAATACATGAAACATCCATATTCTTGTCCAAATACTTCTACTCTCTCCATTAAGGGCCGAATGCCAGAGCGCATTAGGTATTTTTACCACCTCACCTCACCGCGGGCGATACCCCCGTAGCATGCGATCGACATGAACTCATTTGACCCCAAGCACTTTGTTTGGACGTTGCCAGTTGGTGCAATTGGACGTTGACAGTTGGTGCAGCGTGTATTTCATGCCGCACTTTTTGTACCACCAAATAAATTACAACAGAAGTATAAGTTTATCAAACCTTTATAAGACATTTTATTTAGTAAGTGCCTGTTAGCAGGTATATTCAAAATGGGGTTGTAAGAAACCTTTCCTTATTTTTAACCGACTTCAAAAAAGGAGGAGGTTCTACATTCGTCTGTATGTTTTTATGTATGTTCACTGATATTTCCGTCAATTATAGACGTATTAAATTCTTTTTTCTTTTCTTCAATAGGGTTTACTTCTGAGGTAGTCCCATTTTTACCAGGTCAGGATCTGATGATGGGATCCAGGAGAAATCGAGGGCAACCACCGAAAATTGTAGGGACAACTAGTGCGTTTGGTAACTTTTTAATGAAGTGCTTTACAGCGGGCGCACACTAGGCGACAGTCGCGGCGACATGTCGCGGCGACTTGTCGCGCAGTGTGCGCCTGCATCGGGCGACTTGACGCCGTGACAGACGTTGTGCAAGGAACACGTTGTCCAAAGCTGTCGCTGGGCGACTGTCGCCGTGTCGTCGCGACAATAGCGCGACAGACGCGAAGACTCCCCTTGCTTGTCTCGGAGTCGCGGCGACATGTCGCCTAGTGTGCGGAGCTTAGAACAAAATGTATGTAATTTGGCGCCCACAGCTTGTCGCCGTGACAAGACGCCTAGTGTGCGCCCACTGTTAATGTACTATAATTTAATGAAGGTCAGGAGTCGATCTGATGATGGAACCGAAAGACAGTCGAGGGAATTATTTAACGATTTACAGCACGTACCTTGTGTTTGGGCTTGATTGATTTGTATTGATAAGAACTTTACACCTAGATAGATATACTTTTCGGTCCACCCGTCACTTAAAATGATGATCAAAAAATTTTTAGTAATAAATAGAACTGACTTCAAAAAAAGCCTGAAAAATAAAATTTACATAGCACAAAGTAATAATATGTATTTTGATTTATCAGATTGTATTCAATATGATATTGAAGTTGGTGCCATTAATAATACCTACCTCAACCTATGGGTTTACTTGGCGCCGACTTCAATATGATATTGAATAAAATATGAAAAATGAAAATACATTTATCTTTGTGACAAGTAAATTTAATTTTTCAGGATTTGTTTGAAGTCGGTTCTATTTTTTACTACTTTTTTTATCATCATTTTAATTGTGAGACGAGCCGAGAAAAGATAATAAGAAAAAAATCCGTCAATAATTTATGAAATCAATTCGAGCAGTCTTCGAAGAGGTAAGCATAGGTATAACATAAGTAGCAAAAAATAATAGAATGCATCTTGTGAGTAAAATAATGCGTTTATTTATTTTACATTATAATATGAATAAGACAAGTAACACGCACGCTGCATGTCAGCTTAGACCTGTGTTACAAAATACAACAAATGATAGATGGCGCTTACACCAACATAGTCAATTTGAAGTCAATTTTAAGTCTATTTGAAGACCCTACCCCTAGTTAATATTTGTGCAAAATTTTAATCAAAAATATTGAGTACTTTTCGAGATCCTTCCGGACAAAGCAAAATTAACAGACAAACAGACGACAAACAGACAAAAAAATTCTAACTACATTTTCGGCTTCGGTATCCTGTGTAGAACCCCCCGCGAGTACTTTTTTAAATATGTTTAATGTACAGTTTTGACTTTAGATCTTTTTATTATATGTATATAGACTAGGAACTTAGGTTGCCTAGAAAGTTTTCAAAAACCTATTCTTAGTCTCCCGCAGGCTGGATCCCGCAGGTGGCCCCTTCCGAGGTCCGTGGAAGCACAAGGGATATAAACCCTTGTTTGCAAAAATAAAGGATTGAATTGAGTACTTAAACCAGAAAAATAATAAATATTTATGGGGGACTTCCATACAACAAACGTGATTTTTTTTTGCCTTTTCTTATTAATAACGGCAACAAGTACACACTTGAAAAGAACGCCGCAGACGTGTCTTCGCCCAAGACTATCGGTCTCCATAACCAGGAGCCTGAAGACGGTGAGGGGGCTGCTCACCGTCCTTACAGAAGCAGGCCCATGACGGCAGCGTGACGTGAGGGATTTATGCATGCCCCCTTCAGAAGCGGGATCACATCCGAAGCACCCAAAGACGCAGGATTGCACCCGAACCTACCCCTAGGCGAGGCCGCAGTGGCGGCCGTGGGTCTGTTGGGAGTCCTAGGACATCCTTCCGAGGGCTTACCCTGGGCTCCCAACCATAGGCTGTTGAGCGTAACGTGAGGTTTTTAGTCGGTAGCAGTCCGGCGCTCGTGGCCCCGCGGACTCAGTGTTCTGTAAACGATCACTGCAGTAAGCAACTTTCACTATGGCCGGTCCATGGATGGGTGACCATCCATGTGATCACTTTGTGACATTTATTTGAGCGTTTCCGTGCTTCGGAAGGCACGTTAAGCCGTTGGTCCTGGTTGCCAGTAAAATGGCAGTCGTTAAGCTAAGTTGATGGCTTTATTTCAACAGCAGGCAGTCACAACCTGCGCCTGTCCATTTAAACACGGCAATACGGCTCACCACCTATTACGTGGGACAAATTATACAAAGGTGAAATGTGGGCATATAATATGCCTCTGCCTACCCCTTCGGGGATAAAGGCGTGACCATATGGATGTATGTATGTGTATGTAGGAGTCCGGCATAGCATCCATGAGGATTTTCTCTCACGTTAAAAAGAAAAAAAATAGGGTTTATAACCCTTGCTTACAAAAAATAAAGCTGTTACAAAGTTGAATGAAAAAGGTACATGTCCTCAAAGTCTCGCTCTCGTATGTCAATTCGGTGAATCAGCTTATTGATAGGAATATTGGCATGCAAAATTCAATATTTGTTGTTATGGTGGCAACAGAAACACATTATCTGTGAAAATTTTTCAGATCTCTAGCTATGTCCGTTCATGAGCTACAGCCTCGTGAAGGAAAGACAGAAAGATTGACAGACGGACAGACGGACAGACAAACAGACAGACTGACCGACAGACAGACTGACCGATAGACAGACAGACGGACAGCGAAGTCTCATGAATAGGGTCCCGTTTTTTTACCTTTGGGTACCTACGGAACCCTAAAAATTATCCACTTTTTCATACATTCATATTTACTAAGAAAGTAACGATTATTACACTCAAAATTAAAGTATGAAAGTACCTACGAGTACTAGGTACTTACGATTCACGTGTATCTTTTTTTGCAAATGAACCACCGTTCAATCTCGGAATCGATGAGCTGAAAAAAAAAAGACTGAGGGTACACTACAACGAAACGGCTAGACTACAACGAAAAATAAAACTACACGTTTAGTCTTTTATGTCGGTAGTGGGTAAGTACTACTGTTATAATTTATACAGTGTAGCAATAACAACGTGAATCTACTATTATACTCTAAGCGTCAAACATTATATTATTTAGATACTACCCGTTCGCGCTAAGGTTGCCGCTGGCGGACAGGATGGTGTACAGGCGTAGTATGGGAGGCGAAAGGCAAACTTAGAGCGAACGGGCAATACGTTGATTGTTCAGGCATTTTACTATGCTGCTAAGAGAATATTTTACACCTAGTAGTTACTGTGGTTTAGGTAAATACTATCCCTCTTCTTATCGTAAGGTCCCAAGCAACTTTGGGGCACCGAGTTCATTTCTCACAGTCATTCATTACCAAAAACAGCCGTGATCTAACTTACTTGGCCTTTGCTAAATGACAACTACCTGTACCTACGTAGAAGAGGACTGGAATGGGAGATCTCTAAGCCTATAAGAGTACGTTTAGCTACTGTACTGCCTCTTCAGTAGGTAGCAAAATAATGGCAGCTGTTGGCTTCAGTCGCTTCGCTCAGCATCAACCTTATAATTTCATCATGCCCGTCAGTGAATTATTTTGTTGTGTATTTTTATAAATATAATAAAGATAAAACAATACTTGTAGGAACTTACCATACTTGCAGTCGTAGTAGCCGCAATTGACATCTGGGCATTTTATTTCTCTTGGCTTTTTTTTACCCATATTCACTGAGTATCTAGTCACTAATCACTATATTACACGATATTTATTTATTTATACACAATAACGTACTTATCCTAATATTTACAAATAAAAACAAAATAATATTTACAGATTTCTGCAACTACTTCTAATTAAAACGATCGATTCGCGTGAACATAGCCGGTCACGGATGACAAAGCGACACAGGTCCTACCCAGAACAGCCCTGTCAGGCATATGAAGTGATTGAAGTGTACGCTAAATGCCTAATTGTTCTAGATTCTACACTTTTTATAATTGTTTTAAAATCTGAGGTGTTTAAAAAATAAATAATAGCATGAATATTGATCATAAGATCAATATCTTTAATATAGACATGTGTTTATATAAAATAAACAAGTATATTTTGAGCAATAACAACATTCATCTTTAAATTTTTTACACATTTCCAGTTTTTCGAGAACGATTTTTATCATATAAAGTTTTATTAATCGTGTTTTAAAAATTAAAGGAAGCAAGAGCATCTATTAAACTATAGTAATACATTTTTATCAGATCAAATCAAAGAATATTTCTTAGTATAAAGATCGCTTCAAAATGGGTCGATTTTGGTCGATTTCGGAAATACTAGCCTTAAGTCCCATAGTTCTTCAATTATGAGTGGTACCTATGAACCGGTTGAAAATTCTTTTAAAATTTCTTCTACGATTCTTGGCAAGACAGCTTGGATGCTGACTCGCCAAGAATCAAAATACATATAAACACTTACTCGTTCACCCCACTCTCTCGGCCTAATTTAGTTTTACTGTCTCGCCACTGTTCTCGTTACTTGTAGAAGCCCCATTAGTAAATGTAGGGTAGGATGACCTCCCGTTAGGTGAACGGACGACCGGCAGAAGGTCTGAGATAGTGGCGATGCGAAAGGCTCAGGATTTGATTGATTGATGTTTTGACAGTAGGTAGTTTGACAATGTTGCCAGCAGTAAAAATAACAATACCTTTTTATTTAACAAAGCAGTAACACGATTTCTTAGTCCTAATTTGTATGTTTCTATTTCAGAAGGGTTATCATTCAAAGAGAAGAAGGCGAAGCAACTAAAAGCCCAAGCCAAGTCTTCCCACAACTGGAACGTTCTGTTTCTGGGCGCCAATGCCGTTGCAGATCTTATCGCGACCAACTATAACACTACTAAGGAGCAACTACTCAATGATAATAATAAGAGTGAGTGTGTTTTTATAATATTACAGGATGGATTTGTTATGCGAGGAAGCGCGAGGGGAAGCCAGGTTCGCAGATATTTCCGCCGGGTAGTACATAGTTAGTTAGGCATAGTTGGCAAACTAATTGCTTTGAATTTTAACTTTAAAAAGTATGTAATTGATAACCACAGATGTATTTATTTATACTATACTAGCTGTTCCCCGCGGCTTCGACCGCGTAGTAGTCGTTATCGCGAAAGAGTCCTTATATCGTAAAATCATAACCCTCCTTTTACACAGTCGGTTAAAAAGTAGCCTATGTCCTTCCCAGGGCCTCGAAATATCCTTACATCAAATTTCATCTCAATCGCTCCAGCCGTTTACACGTGAAAACGTAACAGACAGACAGACAGAGTTACTTTCGCATTTATAATATTAGTAGAGATTGTACGTCAACTTATTTCCTATAAATATTCATGAGACTTTGCCGTCCGCCTGTCTGTCTGATGGTAGACAGACGAACGGAGTCACAGTATTAGGGTGCCGTTTTTAGAAAGCATGCATATAACACTGTCACCATCTGGTGGCGGGATTTATGTGTATTGGATCACTTTCGCTCGCATCGCTGATACACAGTACCAACTCGTCAGGTTAGCGAGATCCCAATCTCTGTTTTAAAATGATTGAGAGACGTCTACTTCTATTAGTGAAATGTAATACATCTATACTAATATTATAAAGAGGAAAGATTTGTTTTTTTGTTTGTTTGTTAGGAATAGGCTCCGGAACTACTAGACCTATTTGAAAAATTCTTTCACTGTTGGGAAGCTACACTCTTTGCGGTGAACATAGGCTATATTATATTCCCACGGGAACGGGAACTACGCGGGTGAAACCGTGTGACGTCCGCTAGTACATTATAATCATGTGTATATCTCTGACACGGTAGGCGGTGGCATTGCAGACTCACGTCACGAAACAAATATTCTATCAGTCAAGGTATCATAATATCTATACTAATATTATCAAGAGGAAAGATTTGATTGTTTGTTTGGAATAGGCTCCGAAAATACTGGACCGATTAGAAACATTCTTTCACTGTTGGGAAGCTACACTCTTCGCGTTGAACATAGGCATAAATTTTATTCCCGTATTCCCACGGGAACGGGAACTACGCGGGTGAAACCGCGGACGTCCGCTAGTAAACTATATATTCCACTGTATTTTAATAATTTATTCTGCTTATGCTATGACAGATACAAGCGCTGCAGTGAGATTGGCTCTAGGTGAAACACAACTGGTGGCGGAGACGAGGACTTTTCTAGAACAAAATGGAGTGTATCTAGACGCATTCAACAAAGTGAGTACCTACCAAGTGATTATAACCCAATTCATATTTTTCCAGCGCTTGTTAAACATAGGCATTATCTATCTAATATTAAACAGAGGAAAGATTTGATTGTTTGTGTGTTTGCACTGAACATTTACTGTTGGAATGTTCTATTATCCCCGGGTGATATAGGCTATATTTTGTTCCCGTATTCCCACGGGAACGGGATTTACGCGGATAAAACCGCGTGAAGTCGGCTAGTAATGTAGTATTTGAAAAAATATTTACAGATCGCCAAAAAAAGATCAAAAACCTGCATACTCGTGAAAAATTTACCTGCCGGTACAGACAAAGAAGAAATAAAGATGTTATTTGAAAAACACGGTCAAATAGCAAGGTTCCTGATGCCTCAACACGGCATTACAGCTCTCATCGATTTTATTGAACCGTATGAAGCAAAAAAAGCATTCAACAAACTGGCATATTCTCAGTTCAAAAGCGCACCGTTGTATCTTGAATGGGCGCCGGAAAATACGTTTTTGAAAACTGCTCCCAAAAATGACACGGAAAGGAATATCCTAGATAGTCCAGAAGAAGATATTAAACCCGCTGTAGACAAAAAATCTGGTAAAATAGAAGCTGTGGTTAGTGATGAGAGTAAAAAGGAGGTTGATGTCAAACTTGATTTTGAAGAGGAAGAACCAGAAAATAATACTACGTTGTTTGTGAAAAATCTTAATTTCAAAACTACTGAAGAAAGTCTTAAATCGGTATGTATTTCTGCAAATGACAATGCATTCTCAATGATAACTACATCTCTACAATGATAGCCTCTGTGGCGCAGTCGGTAGTGATACCGCCTGCGCCATCAGGAGGAGCTGGAGGTTGTGGGTTCGATTCCCACCGGAGACAAATATTTGTGTGACCCATAAATGTTTGTCTCAAGAGTCTGGGTGTCTATGTATAATATGCATGTATTTAAAAAGTATACAGGGTGAATTTTTCAAAAGGGATTGGATGGCCAAGTCCGAAACTATAAGGAATAGCGAAAAATGCTCAAAGGAGTCACGAGCCCGATTTTGATGAAACTTAAAACCTCATCATTAGATTTTTGAAAAACCAATAATCCTAGCTAGGAATCGAACCCATTGATTTTGAAAAAAATAACACACCCTATATTATTACACCATACGTTAGTGTTGCTATTAAGGATCTTATTCTGGGAAGTAATAACATACGGCAAACTAAAGGAAAGTGCTCATCTTTAACAAAATACAATTTATTTTTCTTACGTTAACTGATTAATTGTTCAAAATGAAGACCATTTGTCTACGCATGGACATTGAGAGGAAAGCAAGACGCGCGGTGTGCGGTGCGCGCCTGCTATGACTCCGCCCGCCGCGCCGCGCGGCGACGCGATACTTTTTTACTCCTGGTCGAATCCTTAAAGCGAACGGTCATTGTAAAGCTTATAACGATAGTACCTACTTGTTTGTTATAGATTTTTTCCGCTATTATACGTTTTTATATAAATATCTTAGAGTCCATTTTACTTAACACCATCAACGAGCTATCGAGGATCAAACAAAGTGGTCCTTCGAGCCGGAAAATGTTTTGAATACATAGCTGGATTCGAGACCTCAAGGATCATACTTTTTTTTTTTTTTATACTACTTAGGTGGCAGACAAGCAAGGTTGGTAACCGTAGCCTATAGACGTTTGCAACACCAGAGGCGCTACACACGCGCTGCCGACCCTGGCGCAGGTTGTGACGACCCACAGTTGAAATTTTTGGCTTAACGACTGTCATTTTTACTGACAACCGGGACCAATGGCTTATCGTGCCTTCCGAAGCACGGAAACGCTCGTAAATAAATGTCACAAAGTGGTCCACGTGGTGGTCACCCATCCATATCCGGCCATAGTAAATGTTGCTTACTGCAGTGATCGTTTACAGAACACTGAGTCCGCGGGGCCACGAGCGCTTCAATAGAATATTCTAAACGGAATCAATAATACTGCCTTCAATATTATTGATTCCGTTTAGAATATTCTCCAAAGAATCATTCTGAGCATGATTTAAAACATGGAATGGTTAAGGTCTATTCTGGGATTTCGAACGAAACAAATAATGATACAAAATTTAGGTACATGAAATATGAATTCTATTAAAATTCCAAACTTTCCTTAAATTTGCCGTATATCATTACTTCGAAGAATTTGATCCTGATCAGCGACACTATCGTCTGGTGTAAGAATAAAGGGTGTGTTTTTTTTTTCAAAATCAATGGGTTCGATTCCCAGCTAGGATTATTGGTTTTTCAAAAATCTAATGATGAGGTTTAAAGTTTCATCAAAATCGGGCTCGTGACTCCTTTGAGCATTTTTAGCTATTCCTTATAGTTTCCGACTTGGCCATCCAAGCCCTTTTCAAAAATTCACCCTGTATAAGTATTAATATCCGTGGTCTGAAACCCATAACACAAGCAAGTTATTCCTAGCTTACTTTGGGATCAGATAGCGTTGTGTGAAATGTCCGTGAATATTTATATTTATATTATATGCATAAGACCATTCTTTGATCTGCAGCGTTTTTGAAACTTAAAGTACAGCTTATATTTCGATACCTATACCTAACTTTACCTAACCAAAGATCATAATATTACTGCTTGGACTGCGCTAGGCTACTTTGGTTGATTGAATAATCATACGCAATACCGGTTGCGTCTGAAGCTTTCTCTTTTCCCTTCACCAAGCCAATAGCTCAGATGTCGTTCTCCATCGCGTCTATATCAGAGTGTCTTTTTAAAACGTGGCTTATCAGTCTTTTTGTGGCGTTCAAAACTATATTTATGTATAGCCTCGTGGTTGCGTAGTCCGTCGGAAAACGCATCCAAAACACTACTTTTTTTTTTCGAAACACTATGTACTTAACGCTCGTGGTTGGGTTGCGTAGTCCGTCGGAAAACGCATCCAAAACACTACTTTTTTTTTTCAAAACACTAAGTACTTACCCATCAATCAATCAATTAATCAAATCAGCCTATAAGCAGTCCACAGCTGGCTGTGGGCCTCTCCCAAGTTAAGCCACAAGTCACGGTCCAGCGCCTTTCGCATCCAGTCAGTACCTGCGTTTTTAGGACTTCTACTCGGTGGTACTTCTACCCTTTCAACTCGGTGATCATTATTGCCTCGGTTCGTAGTGTAATCGCTTGCCGTGCTTGAGGTACTGGGTTCGATTTCCGGGACGGTCCAAATATTTGTGTGATCCACAAATGAATGTTTCGGAGTTTAGGTGTTTTCTATCTATAATATTATGTATGTATTTAGAAATATATAATTATGTATATCACTCGTCTAGATCCCATAGCACAAGTTTATACTAGCTTAATTTAGGCTAGATGATGTTGTGTGTGAATGTCCACAATGTCCACAACAAAATGATTGAAACCACTATCATAGCTAAAAAGACATTTTCACTGAAATGAAAAATATGTAAAAAGATACATTAACAAATACCTATTCTAACCATTCAATTTTCGTTCCCCAGCATTTTTCAGCGACAGGCAAAGTACATAGTGTGTCAATAGCAAAGAAAAAGGATCCCAAGAACCCCGGCCAGGTGCTATCAATGGGATATGGCTTCGTGCAATACTATAGGAAGGATGACGCCAATGAGGCATTGAAACAAATACAAGGCTCCCTTCTCGATGGAAAGACGTTGGAATTGAAAAGATCCGAAAGGGGAAATTCGTAAGTTTTTTTTGAAACACTTTGCGTATGTTAAGGTTGCGCTAGTCGCTATTATGTCCATACAAACTTCGGGAGGGTATTACTCAATTGTTTGATATCCTACATACAAATTCAAACATTTTACTGTTTTGTCTCATCATAAACTGTGTCTGTACCGTTCCAAAAATGAGAATTATAAAACTATTAAAAAGATACAAGTCATTAAAAATTCGATTTTTCTGCCAAATTTTTAGACAACTTTCTGGGTAAATAAACAGTAAAAGGAGTATAAAAACTCCAAATCTAAGTCCGTTCCGACAAAGTTCATTTCTCAAAGAGTTCAGAAAACTTTATTCTAAGTTGATACATGAAGTACTTTTTTCATAACACCCTTCCTCCCAAAGGACCTCTGAATGAATGCATTATCGCAGCTTCTCGCTCTTAATAGGCGATGTGAGGTGAAACAGCATGCTTATTTGACCGAGTTCGAGCGACCGACTAGCGCCGCCTTAAGCGTAAAAACACTATAGTCCGTTCATAGTTAATTTACCTCTAGCTGTGAGGTTGGCTTCACTGATTTTCGTGTTACCATACTAAGATTTTTTCTCTCCCATGTACTCCAACCTTAAGTCGAAACTATTTTCTTCTTTTGCTGCCGTTTTTTTCGGACGTGGAAATTATTTGAGATGTGGAAGCAGCAATTTTGCCCTCCTTGGTGATGGTGATGAGTGTCTTTTTTGAATAAATTATCCATTTATGTAAATAAAAATGAAACAAAGAAAAATCTTATAGTAACAGAACCACGACTTTAGTAATGTTAATTATACTAACTAATGGGATATTTACATAAAATAAATAACTCGCAGTGTTAACGGTTCCATCTTATAATCTCCCCTAAAACGCGGTAAAACGTCTTAAGCTGACACTCATAGGGGGACTTTTCTGCAATACCAACACACAGAAAACGATATGTCAGAGTTAAGTAAACTGTGAACGGACTATAGTCTCCTTAGAATTTAAAAAAGATTTAACTAAAATGTGTCAAATGACGAATGCTTCAAGGATGTATTGGGGCCATACCAAGACCTTCAGGGCCCAAAATAAACTCACATAGCTGTTCCTATATACATATATATCATATAGTCACGCCTTTATCCCCGAAGGGGTAGGCAGAGGCATAGTATAACGCTCACATTTCGCCTCATAGTTTTATGTCTCACGTGATAGGTGGTGAGCCTATTGCCGTGTTGAAGTGGACAGGCGCAGGTATGACTACCAGCAGTTGAAAATTTTCAAGCCGCCTATTAGGCCTTTAACTTGTCTTAACGATTATCATTTTACTGAAAACTGGGTTTCATTTCGAGTTCGCCATCTCTACGCAATCGTTTTTTCGAAAGCGGTCCATTAGAGGAGACTTACGGCACCCTCGGGATGAAATGGGGGTGGCGACATTTTGTGCTATATCCCGTTGCCACATGGACTGTTCCTGGGTACACTACATTAATACGAAAAACTTAATTCCGAAAGTCACAATCACGAATTTCATAATTCCGAATTTCATAAGTCCGAATGATTCGAAATCCCGAAAGTCAAAAATCCGATGTTTCATAAATCCTTTTTATTAAAAGTCATAATTTTAAAATTCCGAATGTTTACAATTCCGACTGTCAGAATGCCGAATTTCAAGAAACCGAACCGTTGAATTCCGAATCATTAAAAATCCGCCATGTTATAAATACGAACTCCGATTATCAAAAATCCGAAATATCATAAATACGAAGGATGAATGTAGTTTCCACCCGTTCCTGTTTCAACCCGAAAACTTATCATTAAAGACGATTATTTATGTTCTCGATTCCACCCGTTTTTTTATTATAGTATAAGTAGTCAAGTTTAACTACCGAAGATATTATTTCCCAGTGAGTGGAAGGCAAACGACAAAACAAAAAAAAATAACCACGAAGGCTAAGGCGGGAGCTCCGCTCCGCTTCGCTCCCGCCTTAGCCTTCTAACCTAACCTATCCGAGTCGGGGTACTCTGAGTCGGGGTGTTAACCATTCACTTATTATGGTTAACAACTCGACTTGAATAGGTTAGGTTAGAAGGCTAAGGCGAAAGCGAAGCGGAGCGGAGCTCCGGCCATAGCCATCGTGGTTATTTTTTTTGTTTTGTCGTTTGCCTTCCACTCACTGGGAAATAATATCTTCGGTGGTTTGACTTGACCGTACTTTATTAAAAAGGCTTTAACAGTGAATTTTCGGATATTTGAAATTCTGAATAATGTTTTTCGGAAAAATAACAGTCCGGTCTTTTGATTATTCGTGCTAATGAAATTAGGAAAAATAAAAATTCGTACTTATGACTTTCGGATAAATGAATATCGTCCTTTTCAATATTCGGAGCTTTGTTTCTTAGGAATTATAATCTTCGGAATTTTGAACATCGGAATATTGAAATTCGGAAAAACATATTTCGGAATTTTTGGGTGTTCCCACTGTTCCTAGCAACCAATAAACCTGGACCAGAGGCTTCAAACCCAGGTAGCGACTGGGAGCGCGCACAACATATTCACAATTACATTGGTCTTCTTATTGAATTCTGCATGTTGTATGATATTGTAGTTGCGAGTTATGAGTGGATAAATAAATGAAAAAAAAAATCATTAGTTTATTCTTTCAGTCTGTTTGTGTTTTATAACTTGTTCTATGTGACAGTTGTATTTATATAAATAACTAGCGGTACCCTGCCACGCTTCGCTGTGACTTTTTTATGGTGGTTTTATGTACCTATGAGAAATGAGTAACAAACTAAATGATGGGTACATTTTAAAAAAAAAGTGTGCGTGTACTATTGTACACACGTAAGAAGTGAAACTTCTTCATGACCTTATTTTTCGAAAGAAATATCATGAAATATACATAGGAGTTAGTAGTAGTCCAAAAGTTCAAAAGTTCAAAAGTCCAAAGTCAAAAAGTCAAAAAGTCCAAAAGTCCAATAGTCCAATAGTCCAATAGTCCAAGAGTCCAAAAGTCCAAACTCCAAAACTCCAAAACTCCAAAGTTCCAAAAGTCCAAAAGTCCAAAATTCCAAAACTCCAAAAGTATAAAAGTTCAAAAGTCCAAAGTACAAAAGTTCAAAATTCCAAAGTCCAAAACTCCAAAACTCCAAAACTCCAAAACTCCGAAACTCCGAAACTCCGAAACTCCGAAACTCCAAAACTCCAAAACTACAAAACTACAAAACTCCAAAACTCCAAAACTCCAAAACTCCAAAACTCCAAACTCCAAAACTCGAAAACTCCAAAACTCCAAAACTCCAAAACTCCAAAACTCCAAAACTCCAAAGCTCCAAAATTCCAAAACTCCAAAACTCCAAAACTCCAAAACTCCAAAGCTCCAAAGCTCCAAAGCTCTAAAACTCTAAAACTCTAAAACTCCAAAACTCCATCTCCAAAAGTCCAAAATGTCAAACGCCCAAAACTCGAAAAGTCCAAAAGTACAAAAGTCCAAAAGTCCAAAAGTCCAATAGTCCAAAACTCCAAAAGTCCAAAGTCCAAAGTCCAAAACTCCATAACTCCAAAACTCCAAAACTCCAAAACTCCAAAACTCCAAAACTCCAAAACTCCAAAACTCCAAAACTCCAAAACTCCAAAACTCCAAAACTCCAAAACTCCAAAACTCCAAAACTCCAAAACTCCAAAACTCCAAAACTCCAAAACTCCAAAACTCTAAAACTCTAAAACTCTAAAACTCTAAAACTCTAAAACTCTAAAACTCTAAAACTCCAAAACTCCATCTCCAAAAGTCCAAAATGTCAAACGCCCAAAACTCGAAAAGTCCAAAAGTACAAAAGTCCAAAAGTCCAAAAGTCCAATAGTCCAAAAGTCCAAAGTCCAAAACTCCATAACTCCATAACTCCATAACTCCAAAACTCCAAAATTCCAAAAGTCTAAAGTCCAAAACTCCAAAATTCCGAATGTCCAAAAAGTTCAAAAATAACATGCAAAACATATCTGATCTCTTTATTAGGTATAGGTAAGTACTCTCTTTTATTATTCTGAATGCAAGGAGGCCGCAATCAAAATTCTCTTAAAAAACATCAATCTGGCAGGTACCTTCTAAATAGGTTGTTTATAATATTTTGTTCTGAAGCTGGCAGAATATAATTTAAAAAAAAAACGACCAACGCCATCTATTGGTAAAATCACTTTTTAAAGCTATTTTATTCTTATTGCTGTTATGATAAAAGTGTATAAAGTAGCCTAAAACCATCTCTGAATCTTTTTGTATATCGTGTCCAAATTTGAGCTCAAACGATTCAGTAAATTTTGAGTTTTTAATAGATACACAAACGCACACAACATTTTTATATATATAGAAGATAATTGTAAAATAGTTTAAAAAACTAAAAAACACGCTTCAAACCCTTTTATTTAATGCCCATATCATGGGGGTGCATTTCAAATAGCCAATCCGCCATCTTGGATGTCCGCCATGTTGGATTTAAGTCACGTGACATTTTTTTTCGTATTCCTAACAGTAAACCCTTTCATTTGATACCCATTTTATGAAGGTGCATTTCAAATAGCCTGTCCGCCATATTGGATTTAAGTCACGTGACTATTTTTTTCGTATTCCTAACAGCAAACCCTTTCATTCGATATCCATATCATGGGGGTGGATTTCAAACAGCCAGTCCGCCATTTTGGGGAGGCCGCCATATTGAATTTGTAATGACGATTTTTAGCTAGTCATGTATTGTCATCAGAACTCAGAGCGTGTGGAAAATTTCAGCCTGATCGAAGGACGGGAAGTGGGTCAAATTAACATTCCAAGATTTTCTTACATACATAGTTACAAGTGAAGCTAATAAAAGCGTGTTAAAAATAGACTTTACTGCAAAGGCATAAAGTATTTATTCATTGTTTGAGCCTCGGAGTTATCAATCTTTGCATTTCAACCAAAAAAGCTTGATGCTTTAGGTCTATTATTGTCTGCTTACATTAATAAGACTGTCACAGAGATTAAAGTAACATTGCACCAGGTATTTTTCCTTATATTATACGTTGTAATCTAATGTACCTACTATGCTATGTTTTATTTACAGAAATGAAGTACGAACATCTAAGAAATCAAATAAGGACACTGTTCAAAATGGAACCAAGATTCTTGTGAGAAACGTTCCCTTCCAAGCGAACAGGAATGAATTACATGAAATATTCAGGTAGGTTTGAGTAGTTATTATGGAAAATTTACTTTCAACAGTTGCCTTGTAATGGGATCTATACCGTATTTACGAATTGTACGCCCTATGTCACATACGCATATTTCCAGACAACGCAGAATGCCAGGTACGCAAAAAGTCAGAAACAAAAAATGTCAGAAACGCAGAATGCCAGTTACGCAGAATGTCAGATACGCAAAAAGTCAGAACCTCACACGGTCACAAATGTGAAGCCCGTAGTAGTTTTTATAGTTAATTTGTTTAGGTGGTTACAAAAAAAAACCTAATCTATCCAAGTCGACATGCAATCATGGCATTATGCGTTTTTGACATATTGAGTATTAGTAGGGGAGCCCCTGAAGGGATTTCGGGATTTACTAAAGCGCGACAGATTAATATACACGGGGATACCTTGTACCTGGTTAAGTACCTCCACAAAACATGAGGCCCATATATAAGGCCGCCCGTGAAGGATACAGGATCAGATTAGTAAAAAAAAATTGACCATCAGAAATTCTCGAGCGCGTCAGATTAAGGTAGGGTGAGTTAATTACATCCTAAAAAGTGTATATTCCACTAATCTGACAATTTGAGAGTGACGTAAAAAAAGGGGAGGGCAACAAAGTTGTAAAAAGAAACGTCATCTCGACAT
Organism: Miltochrista miniata; assembly: GCA_933228765.1. NCBI lineage: Eukaryota > Metazoa > Arthropoda > Insecta > Lepidoptera > Erebidae > Miltochrista > Miltochrista miniata. The sequence continues at coordinate 14,377,245 of OW121757.1, read as the reverse complement.
TCTCGAGCGTAGCTAATTTTTTTTTTATTTTGAAGGAAATAATTCAAGAATAATGAAAAATATATAATCTGACGATTTCCGCAAGCCGAAATAACAAAAAATCGTCGATAAAGTTACACTATGCGCCAAATATCTTTGCGTCTACGAACTTCGTTCGTACTGCTACTACTACTACTACTTACTTTTAATAATAGTATAGAATTAATATTGACCTATTCAAAACATCTATGTCCTGGAAATTACGCAACAGCATCGATAAAATGAATTTTTAGACTTAGTACTTTTGTTTGCGATTGTACCTGCGCAACCTTGATCCTAATCCGCCTTTGAGCTTGAAAAACCACGTCGATCGCCACCAAGCTGGTCAAAAGCGGTTGATTCGTTCGAGAGATATCGTGAACGAAAGAAACCCGAAAAAGTGTTTTTTCGGGATTACTCCGAAATTTGTGGTTCGATCAATTAAAATTGCAAAATTATTTATGAGGATGATAAAACTGCGTCGAATGCCGCCAACCGCGTGAAAATCCATTCAAAAGTTATTGCGGTTTGAAAATTCCAAAAATAGTGTTCTATGAAACTTCTATCAGACTTTCGAGCTGAGAGAGCTCAAATGCATGAAATATTATTTCTTTGAACTCAGCGAGCTCAAAATATCACATAAATTCTATTTTGAGCTCAAAAATGTCATAAGTACAATTTTAAGAGCCCAGGAATGGAATTAGCGGGAAGTTGCAGGGATGGCCTTTAAGGTGAACCGTTTTTCTAATTTTTTTTTGTCAGATCAGGCCAATCCCTCTAGATAATCGTCAGATTATGAGACAGTACGTTTAGAACATAAAGATGAACCATATATACCTTAATCTGACGCGCTTGAGTATTTCAAAATGGCGAATTTTTTTTGCACATTATGAAAATGACCGCGAGTTTGCGTCCCATCGAAATCGTCAGATTAGTGAATGAGAGCTTTTTTTTGGTGCACTTAGCACTCCCTTAGAAAATCTGACGCGCTCGATTATTTTTTTTTTTTTCATTTTCAACCCTTAAATACAACCACCCGCATCATGCTAACGATCAGATTAACATACGTACATTATTAAAAATACCTAGGGCATTGATGCTATCAATATCTGACGCGCTCGAGGATGTCCATGCAACAGTTTTTTTTTACATATTTATAAATCTATAGCCGCTTCCCCCACCGATGTAAAGGTATAAATCATATAACATTTTTTTCTGCATATCATCTAAGCTTTGCATCCCAATAGGTCTCTACGACGCTCGAGTAAATCCCCATTTAGCATCGTGGGCTCCCCTACTATATCTGACATTCAGCTTTCATGGCATTTTGCGTATTTGTCATTAAGAGATTTTGAGAATTTGCGAATTTGACATTTTGCAACGAAGTCTGCCGATCTGACAATATGCACATCTGACATAGGGCGTACAAGCCGTATTTACTTGGCTGTGAGACAAAATGTACTTATTTGACATTTTTATTACTTTTCACTCTAAACTAAATATAGACGGCGCGTGTCGAAGATGCCTACTTAGTCTTATTCTACTTTCACATTTTTATCTATTAAACACACAATACATTTTTCGCCCCACTCGGCTATACAGTTCGTCACCTACTGTTTTCTTTGACTATGTTTTGTCTTACGGCAAAATAAATACAGTATAGTTACTCTACGAACAAGTAAGGGAGCTGTCTATACGTTATGAATCACTGGCCTTTCAACACCCAGCTTAAACCCTTGGACTTATAAAAACTATTTTTTTAAGGATAAGCAATCCTAAGTGTGCTTTTACCCCAAAGATGTGGAATGCTTTGTTGCTACGGATGCGGTGGAAATCAACCAATCATATTCCTTAGACGCATAATTTGATAATTTTAACGGTCAACTTTACATTTGGATTGAGGAATGTGATAGGTTTGGAAATCAACGCATACGACATAGCAGCGTAGCGTAGCACATCTCTGATGGAACGGCACCCTTATATTGCAGGCACCACCCAGTAAGAAAGGATTTTTCAAAATGCCACCTCAAAGGCGAGACCGTGCAGCAATGCTAGTTGTTTATATTATTCATCACCATCACACATCATCACTACTATTTTTTTACACATTTACTTGTCAATGAATACCTATATTTTTTATAATCTTACTACAAAACTTCCAGAGCATTCGGTGAAATCAAAACATTGCGGCTACCCAAGAAACTCTCACCAGGTTCGGAACAACACCGTGGGTTCGCTTTCGTTGACTATTATACCAAGGCTGATGCTAAGGTAAGATATGTGTTGTGTATGGATATTAATACTTAAACTAAAGTGCCAAGTTACTTCGATTCTATCGGCTAATGTATAAATGAGAAATTAGTTTGTCTGTTTAGTTACACTATCACGTTAGAATCACTGAACCTGAACTGTACAGAGAAAGCTTGGAATAGGACACACTTTTTTTCCGGAAACAAGTTCCCGTGGGAAACGGGTACATGATAACCTCACGCCTCGGACGGAGTGGCGGTTAGCTAATCTGTATCAATATTATTAAGAGAAAAGATTATAAACTACTGAATTCTTTCGCTATTAGAAAGTAAAGTTATTCTGAAGTAACATAGGTTATTTATTATGATGCTACTACCTACCTAAAGGAGTCGATCAGTTCATCATCATCACGCCTTTATCCCAGAAGGGGTAGGCAGAGGCATATTATATACCCACATTTCACCTTTTTTTTTATAATTTGTCCCACGTAATACGTTGTGAGCCGTATTGCCGTGTTTAAATGGACAGGCGCAGGTTGTGACTGCCTGCTGTTGAAATAAAGCCTTCAACTTGGCTTAACGACTGCCATTTTACTGGCAACCGGGACCAACGGCTTAACGTGCCTTCCAAAGCACGGAAACGCTCAAATAAATGTCACAAAGTGATCACATGGATGGTCACCCATCCATGGACCGGCCATAGTGAAAGTTGCTTACTGCAGTGATCGTTTACAGAACACTGAGTCCGCGGGGCCACGAGCAAGGAGTCGATCAGTAATAATAAATATCTAAAAATATGTGGCATTGTAGATACGTGCATGTGGAATATTTAGTATTGATGATAGCAATACTAGCTGTACCCCACTGTACCATTTGACTCGTAGTCGAGCTTTTAGATAACAATAAAAAACGATTTTGCGCGCGAAGTTTCGCGCGCAAAATGCTACTCGCGCGCGCTAAACGCTAGTCTGTAAGTTTACAGACTAGCTTTTTCCTCAGCTAAAAAGTTTTTCAAAACTAGTGTATTTTTGAGTATGTATAATTTATGGTGGATTCTTAAATATAAAGGTTCGAGAACGTGCACAAGTGTTGGAAAGTGATATAGCGCAGTGATACACGACTTTTCAGATTTATCGACAAAATTCCACAGCAAGCTCTAGTAAAGTACCGCTTTACTAGAGTAGAACTTAGTCCAACCCAAGAAACTTATTTAGAAGTATAAGTTCCTTGGTCTATTCTGAACATACTCGAATTCGCTGTTGATGATATTATATGGATTTTTTAAAGTTTTGGCATATGGTCTAAGTAGTGGTTACTTAGACCATATGCCAAATCTAGATTCATAATATAGCCAGTATAAATTTATTGAAATAAAAAAAACAATAAAGAATCTAATAATGAACTATTTCCTTCCAGTCTGCATTTGAAGCTTTATGTCAGTCCACTCATCTTTACGGAAGGAGGCTGGTCCTTGAATGGGCTGAGACTACTGAAGAAGTCGAAGATGTCAATATGCTAAGAAAAAGGACGGCGCAATCGTTCCATGCACAAAATCCAGGCGGAAAGAAATCTAGGAAGGGAGCCGTGGATGTAGAGACGTTTGTTGAAGGAGAGAGCGAGGATGTATAGCTGTAGCTTAATAAACATACATATGTATATAATATTTGTCTATTCTTTATTTACTAACGTTGATGTAGTTCATTGGTTCCTAACCTTTTCAGAGCTGTTACCCCTATGGCATGTTAGAGAAACAGATTTTACCCCCAAATTAAAAAAAAATTCAAGAAAGCAATTCAGGTAATAAAAAATATCTTAATTTCCGTTTGGTTTCCGTCTGGGGTGCTTCGTCGTGGACACGATCATACGCATTCGAGATCTGACGGAGGAAGCAATATCGCAGAGCGAGGTGGTGATGCCGGTGTCTCTTGACATCGCCATCGCCTTCAACACTTTGGCCTGGAGCTGCGTTAGGGAAGACCTTATTTATCACGGCGTGCCTCCCTACCTCCGTCGAATTGTCTGGGCTTATCTTTCCGAGAGGGCCATAACTTACCTGAGCTGGCTAGGGTCGATTTGGCGAGATTCAGCGGTGTTCCGCAGGGATCGGTTCTAGGACCACTTCTGTGGAACATTGGGTACGATTGGGTGCTGCGCGGCACGTTGCTTAGAAGTGTCGACGTAACGTGTTACGCCGATGACACCCTCATTACGGCGCGATGAGCAATGCACCGAGACGCAGCCCTAAAGGCCACGGAAGGCGTTGCTCAAGTTGTGGGTCAAATACGGCCGCTGGGTCTTGAGGTTGCCCTTTACCAATCCGAAGCTCTGTGCTTTCACGAACCTTAGAATAGGCCACCTGCTGGATCCAGCATAAAAGTAGGGAGCGTCAGCATCGGTACTGAGCCCTCGATGAAGTATCTGGGGCTCGTACTCGAAGGCCGATGAGACTTCAGAACTTCCGAAGTTTGGTCCCAAAACTGAGGGGCAACAGTCGCACTCTCGCGGTTGTTGTCCAACATAAGAGGACCCAACGCACCCTGCAGGAGACTGCCTTGGGATAGTGCGGAGTGCTTTTCTTTTATCCCTATGGGGCCCCTGAAGAGCGGAGACCTTGACGGCCCGCAATGCGGCTGTACTACTTAGCCTGCAGAAGGCTATGGCCGTCAAGGTGATAAGTATATCGCACGATCTCAGCGGGACACAGGGAAACCACGGCTGAGTGCCAGCACTGCAAGGAACGCAGCGAGGACACAGCGCCACACATTAATGTAGTGCACAGCATGGGCCGAGTTCCGCAGTCTGCGGACAGGACGCTGCAGACTTTTCTTCGCCCAAGACTATCGGCCTCCATGATCGGGGGCTGAGGATGGTGGGATGCTTTTTAATTTCAAAATTAACACATCTTTTATTTTTAACCCCCGACGAAAAACGAGGGGTGTTATAAGTTTAAATAACTGTGTGTCTGTCTCTACGCAACGGGCCGCGCTGCGCCCAATCGTACCCGATGTTCCACAGAAGCGGTCCTAGGACCCATCCCTGCGGAACACCGCTGAATCTCGCCGAATCGATCCCAGCCAGCTCAGGTAAGTTATGGTCCTCTTGGAAAGATAAGCCCCGACAATTCGACGGAGGTAAGCCTAGGAGCCTAGGAGAAAGGCCTCCCTAACGCAGCTCCAGGCCACCCGCTGGATGGAAGTGTTGAAGGCGATGTCAAGAGACACCGGCATCACCACCTCGCTCTGCGATATTGTTTCCTCAGTCTGGTCTCGATGCGTATGATCGCGTCCACGACGAAGCACCCATGACGGAAACCAAACTGGTTATCCGCCAGATCTAGCCCCACGCGTGTGAAGTGCCCGACGAGGGGCTGTGCAGCGCTGTGACTATTACGAACAAGAAGTTTTCATCGTGTTCAGTCACCATTTTTTTTTTAAACTAGATAAGACTCCGAAAGTTCCGGGATCTAGCAGGATTGATATTTCTAATCCTGCGGGATATTGAATTTGCGATCTCGTGTCGGGATTGCATTCCCTAGTTCAGATGGTTTCTGGATTTGTTTTTAATGTTACCAGAGTTGAGAAGCCACTCTCGCATCTTAAAGTGGTAGCAAACGGTACCAACATGTTCAGAGTTCTGTTAGCCATGATGGGGTATTCCAAAGCTGTTTTTCGCCAAAATATGCACCTTCTCGCTCCACACTTCACTGAGATTCTACCAACACGAGAGACCGCGATGCCACGTACCTACCTAGGTATTTATTACTCATCTATGTTGGGCATCACCTCTGTCCTCTGTTACCCCCATACAATAGCTGTTTTACCCCCGCGGGGGTAATTACCCCCAGGTTCGGAACCGAGGATGTAGTTGCTCTATATTCACAGCCGGTCCGACATAAAGAGGAAAGATTTATAAGCCCCGCACGTTGATATTGCGCTTGGCGGCCATCTTGGTGACCACTTGGTGACGTATGTCCGTCGAGCAGTCAGTACTAAAAAATATACCGTACGCAGCTTCGCGAGGCCAGCGCGCGCTCGCGCTACGTCACGATGACGTCACTTAGCTGTCATTATGACAAGGTTCCCGCGCATTACCAACTTGCGGGGCTTATACATTCTTTGTTTTCATTGAATAGGCTCTGAAACTACTAAAACGATTTGAAAAATTCTTTCACTGTTGGAAAGCTGCACTATCGTAAGGTAACTTACGCTATAATGCCTAGACCTAGGCCGTACGGGAATTGGAGCGACGGTGGTGAAACCGCGTGACGTCTTCTAGTGTTTATTAAAATAATTTATCATTGCTTCGAAATCAGAGCTTCGCGAATTGCTGTGTACCTTACATAAAAAAATACAGTAGGTACAAGGGAGCAAGAAAATGTAAAAATGATGCATGCAATGAATCCCCTTTAATTTTGTAGAGGACATAGCATGTTTGCATTGTTTATGTGAAATTAGTTCGAATGCTACTAGACAGGTGGCGCTGTCTTCCACATCACTGAACCCCAGTGCCTATGAGCTAGCTGTCTTGTTTTGGAATATCTTCGTTTATTGGCAACATCTAAAATAATCTAAATGGTTTAGGGCACCTAGCTCCAGTTAATCGTAGCTAAATCCCGCTAGTACCAGCGAGTCGACCCCACATTGAATACATTGCAGCAGTGACTGCTGTCTTTTGCGAGAGATGTGCTTTTTCTTTACGTGTGGAAGTTCCTCATAGATCGTAGACTGTCTCTGCAACGTGATGAATGCTATGCCGGACTATTGTCGACCAAAATCAGTGCTCTCGAAATATTCCCAAACGGACCCCGGGTATCCGTCCCCTCACGGGGTCTGTTGGGAATTGAAGATAATTTCATGTCCAAGGGACCCCCTTGCCAAGCACGTGGGGTCCGTTGGGAAAAAAAATCCCTACGGACCCCCCCACTCCTCCCCCGTTATTAAAAATCAAGTAAGGTACAAGGAGTGCTATATGTACAACCACCATGTAGCGCGCAGTAAACACCTCGCGCAATCTGACTTGTATAGATTAGGATAGAAGGCATTTTTTTGTAACCACCTAAACAATTCTTTTTATTAACGGGGAGGAGAGTGGGGTCCGTAGGGAATTCTTTTTCTCAACGGACCCCACGTACTTGGCAAGGGGGTCCCTTGGACATGAAATTATCTTCAGTTCCCAACGGACCCCGTGAGGGGACAGACACCCGGGGTCCGTTGGTAATAAATCGGATGTCGCAGGATGAGAGGTGCTTAAGTGAACCTGAACCGTTAATGCAAAGTGCTGTGTTAACGAGGTAACGAGGGTGGTTGGAGTTAACACGTAAAGATAATATTTTTCGATGACGATCGCTGCTAGCTTGTTGTACCTACTGATGTTGAGGCAGGTGATGCAGCAGAAAGTACATACACGTCAGCTGCAATGTATATAAATGTGTATTTACATCTCGATGTGGCCTCGACCATCCTCTTACATGAGATAATATTTTATTAGGTACTTACATATTTGCATGAAAATCGTCAGGAGACGAGACCACACGCACGGCAGCTATTACCAATTTAATATTCATTTTTAACCGATTTTAAAAAAGGAGGAGGTTCTCTATTCGATTGTACCTACGTATTTTTTTATGAATACTACGTTTCCGTTTTTTTTTTGTTTGGGTTCACTTCTGAGGTGGTCCCATTTTCACCAGTTCAGAATCTGATGATGGGATGCCAGAAGAAATTGACGGCAACCATCGAAAATTGTAGGGACAACTAGTGCGTTTGTTAACTTTTAACCCTTCAACCCACGCAATAAACTGTCAAAAAAAATGGGAGGACGGGCGGGTGATGATGACATCGTGACGTCTTACTATCTTCTACTAAAAAAAGGAATTACAACCAGACCATATTTTAAACGGCAATTGGTTTGATATATTTTTTATCATCGAGCATCAAAAAATCCCTCTAGTTGCAGTAGTTCGATTGGTAGTTCAGTTGACAGAACTAATACAACTTTTTAGTAGCAGAAGTCCGGTTGATTTCAATCACCGAACTGTTGCTACCTCTCTAGGTGCAGTTGTTCGGTTGAAATGAAGATCGGTAAAACAAATGAAGATCAACGAAACAAATAAAGATCAACGAAACAAATAACGATCAACGAAACAAATGAAGATAGATCAAACAAACGAAGATCAGTGAAATAAACGGAGATCGACAAAATAAATGAAGATCGACAAATAAATGGAGATCGGTAAAACAAAAGAAGATCGGTAAAACCAAACAAGATCGACAAAACACACAGACTTACAATAAGTAGCAGACAAAGCATTAGAGATTGAAAAGTACGCCAAAACTAACACATATAAAAACCACACACACTAACGCAACTACAGGGAAGGAATTAGCCGCCTAGTTCAATAAGATTTATTTTAATGAAATAAGAGTACCTATCTTAAAATACCTCTTTTAAGGTTCCGTAGCCAAATGGCAAAAAACGGAACCCTTGTAGATTCGTCATGTCTGTCTGTCTGTCCGTCCGAATGTCACAACCACTTTTCTCCGAAACTTTAAGTCCTATGCACTTGAAACTTGGTAAGTAGATGTATTCTGTGAACCGCATTAAGATTTTTAAATATAACTAAAAAAAAGCAGTAAATTTTGGGGGTCCCCATACTCAGAACTGAAACAAAAAGATTTTTTTTTCATCAAACCCATAGGTGCGGGGTATCCATAGATAGGTCTTCAAAAATGCTATTGAGGCTAAAGCACCTTTAGAAAAAAATGATGTTACAAAACATCATTTTTTTCTAAAGGTGCTCCCTCACCGGGAGCATTCGCGCGTAATGTAATGTTACGAGTAGTGACCGACCGAAGTTTCGGTTTCGGTTTCGGTTTCGGCCAGTTTCGGCCAAAAAATCGAGTTTCGGCCGCAGTTTCGGTTTCGGCCAAAATGGGCCGAAACTTTCGGCCGGGCCGAAACTCACGTGTTCATGAATTTTGAGTGCCTGGCTCTGCTTGTGACGTGGTTGGGGTCAGCCCAACCAGTTAATATGTTACTAACCGAAGACTTACAGATTTACAAAGGACTTCCAATCAATAGTTATAATAATACAATTTTTACGGAATCCTAAAAAGGTGATCCAGGACATTACATAACCCTACCCCTTTGTTGTCGTTTTCGTTGACTTTGTTGGTCGTCTGTCTGTCTGTCGGCAGGCTGTAATACTACTGTACAGCTGTAACTCATGCACCGTGAACCGTGATAGTTAGACAGTTAAAAAAATTGCAGATTTCTGTTGCCGCTATAGCAACAAATTAATAATATTAAAGGGGGTCTCCTATACAATATACGTGATTACTTGCCGCTTTTCTTGTACGGACCCCTACGTGCGTTAGTCCGATTCACTGTTGTCCAGTTTTAGTTATATACTTCTAGAATGTATCCAAAACCAGCCAAGAGCTAGTAGCAGGGCACCGTGTGGTTTTAGTCGGTAGGAGTTCGCAATAGCATCTATGAGTAATTCCACATGTAGAAGAAAGAAACTCATCTTTAGGTGGAGATAATTCTTAAATAAACACTTGAGAAGATTTATACCGTTGATTGATGGCACTTGGTGAAACTTGCTGCACCTATTGAAAAAATAACCGACCAAGTGCAAGTCGAACTCTCGCATAAAGCGGGACCCTATAAACGAGACATGAGGCCTAGCTGTCCGAAAACGGGTCAGATGGAGGCCTAAAATTTTAACTGTACAGTAGTCCTACAGCCTACGGTTGGGAGCCCCGAGTATGCCCTCGGATTGATGCATACTGCGGCCGCGTCTTTGGGCGGTTATTCAGTTATAATCCCGCTTCTTGATGATGTGCATGAATCTCTCACGTCACGCTATCATCTTAGGCCCGCTTCTGTAAGGACGGTTAGCAGCCCTGTCACAGTGTATGGGGCTCCACCGCAGACTGTGGAATTCGGGTGGGAGGGTTCTCTCCCGCTTCCTCCCCGCCTTCTCTTTCACGAGCACGACCTGCTCACAGGAAGAGGCCTATGGACCCGCTCCAGCGCCTCCTTGCGCCATTTAAACAATGACGCAAGGGCCCTCGCTTTCTCGCTTCCAGGTCCCATAGAGGGGTCCCGGGTAGAAGACATGCCGCCTCAACTGAGATTGTGCGGTATCCCCTTATCACCCTGACAGCCGTCGCCTTCTGCGGGCTAAGCACTCTAGCCGCTTTGCTGGCCATCAGGATCTCCGACCATACGAGGGCCCCGTTAGGCCCCGTATAGGGCCATGCTCCGCACTATCCCAAGGTACAGTCTCCTGCAGGGAGCGTTGGGTCTCCTGATATTGGGCTCCCTCAGCTATAGGACCAAACTTCGGAAGTGGTATCCGAAGTTCCACCGGCTATCGAGTAGGAGCCCCAGATACGTCATCGAGAGCTCGATGCCGATGCTGACGCCCCCTTTATGTAAGCTGGATCCCGCAGGTGGCCTAAAGGCCACCGAGCGCACCGAGACGCAGCCCTAAAGGGCTGCGTCTCGGTGCGTTGCTCCTCACGCTGTAATGAGGGTGTCGTCGTAACACGTTACGCCGACACCTCTAGAGCAACCGACCAAGCAGCACCCAATCGTAACCGATGTTCCATAGAAGCGGTCCTAAGACCGATCCCTATGGAACGCCAAACGACAAATCTCGACGACCCTGCCCTAGCCAGCTCTGGTAGGATAAGGCCCTCTCGGAAAGATAGGCCCCGATAATTCGACGGAGGTATGGAGGCATGCCATAGTAAATAAGCGCCTCCCAAACGCATCTCCAGGGCAAGGTGTTGAAAGCGTTGGCGATGTCAAGAGACCGAGAGATGCAACCACCACCTCACCCTGTTATATTGCCGCTATAACAAAAAATATCTACTTAAATCAGAAAAAAGCATCAACACAACAAACGGAAATTTTTGTACCCAATTTTTGTAACGGAACTCTCTCTGCGGGCATCCGACTCGCACTTGGCTGTTTTTTTTTTTTTTTTCAATATGAACACGTGAGTTTCGGTTTCGGTTTCGGTTTCGGCCGAAACTGACCCTGGGGCCGAAAGTTCGGTTTCGGTTTCGGTTTCGGCCGGAAAACCAGTTTCGGTCGGACACTAGTTACGAGTCGAGAATTACAGCCAGTGTGGGAGGTGAACCGAGCATTGCAATGCGCACCTTGTAATGATACAAGACGAGGTTACAGCAGTGAAGCAGGTGATCCGAACATTGCAATGCGCGCCTTGTAATGATACAATGTGTAACGTTTTGATCCAACTCGTAACATCAATGCGCTTTTTTTGTTGCGGCTGGCCGGCCGCAGACTGGTCCGTATTATAAATAGGTGGACATACGATCTAAGATGTCAAACGCTTTTGGGAAAAAAATAGTAGTACGAGTACGAATTTCAGGTTAATTTTGCTATCCAATATGGCCGCCGCGCCACCGTTGTAAAATTTCATGTTGCATATCATATGGGGTTTTTTGGTATGCTGAGTACGAATTTTGGGTTAATTTTGCAATCTAATATGGCCGCCGCGCCGAATTCACAAAATTTCATGATGGGTATCGTTTAAGGAGGATTTTGGTACGCTGAGTACGAATCTCATGATAATTTTGCAATCCAATATGGCCGCCGCGCCGAAATCACAAAATTTCATGATGGGTATCGTCTAAGGGGTTTTTTGGTATGCTGAGTACGAATCTCATGATAATTTTGCAATCCAATATGGCCGCCGCGCCGAAATCACAAAATTTTCGTGATGGGTATCGTTTAAGGGGTTTTTTGGTATGCTGAGTACGAATCACATGATAGTTTTGAAATCCAATATGGCCGCCACGCCGAAATCACAAAATTTCGCAAAATGGGACCTGGAAACGAGAGCCCTTGCGTCACTATTTAGATGGCGCAAGGAGGCGCTGGAGTGGAGCCATAGGCCTGCGTCTCGAGAAACCAAGCCCCAGCGGTCCCAGCTCCACCAGGAAACCGTGGAGACATGGAAGGTGCGACTTGAGCAACCAAAGGGCGAATTTCCCACAATTGCGGCCGTCAGACAATCATGGAAGAGTGGCTAGAGAGGAGACACGGTGCTCTACTGCTACTCCTACTGGTTGTCACAGATGCTTGCCGGGCACGGTAATTTCGGTATGTATCGGTGGGGAAGACACCAGGAAACCACAGCCGAGTGTCAGCACTGCGAGGATCGCAGCGATGACACAGCGCTCCACACGCTGGTGGAGTGCACTGCGTGGGCGCGACAGCACCAGGTCCTCGTAGTGGGTCTAGACGTGGACAATCTCTCACTCAAGACCATAATGCGAGCCATGATCTTCAGCGGTAGTAAATGGGATTACGTCGCCTCTTTCTGCGAGCAGGTCATGCTCGTGAAAGAGGCGGCGGGGCGGGAACGCGAGAGAACTCTCCCACTCGAGTTCCGCAGTCGGCGGCCTGGGCGCCGTCGTCGTGTCTTCACCGAAGACTATCGGCCTCCATGACTTGGGGCCTGAGGACGGTGAGAGGGCTACTCCCCGTCCTAACAGAAGCAGGCCCATGACGTGAGGGATTCCCGCACACCGCCCCTTAGAAGCGGGATCACACCCGAAACCCCCCAAAGACGCGAGATAGCACCCGAACCGCCCCTTGGGCGAGGCCGCAGTGGTGGCCTTTCCGAGGGCTTACCCGGGGCTCTAGCTAAGTAAAAATAATATAACACAATATGAAACTAAACAGTCATCTATAAATCTTTTGTATTTGTTTTATATAGGGTGTCTCAATAAGAGTGCACTTTTTAAATTTAGCGCTATTTTTTTTTTGTGCAAGTGGCGACTCTGAGATTTGACAGCTTACACATTTATTTGTTCCGATTAATAAAAATGGAGCGCTTTTCGAAAGAACAACGCGTAATAATTGTGAAAACTTATTACAAAAATTTGGAAAGTTATGCTGAGACCGCTCGCAAACTACGAACAATTTTCAGTCGAGAAAGTGCATCTAATGTGTGAACCATTCGAAGAGTTGTCAAACAAATAAAGAAACTGGGTCGGTAATGGACAGTAAGACTCCTTTGCTTCCGTTGTGTGCGGATGGCATGTGGTTTCAGCAAGATGGCGCGGCGCCACCTGCTACACCGCGCATGAAACAATCCATTGCAGCAACGATTGCCGGAAAAAATCTCAATAAATTCTGATGTGAACTGGTCACCAAGATTTAACACCGTGCGATTTTTTTCTTTGGGGTTTTCTCTAATCGCAGGTTTAAGCGAATAAACCAGAAACAATGCCTAAGCTCAAATCCGAGATCCAACGAGTCATCGGTGCTGCGATACAGCCTCATCTCTGTAAAAAAGGCATGAAAATTTTCATGAATAGAGTAATGGCCTGCCATCAGAGCCGTGGAGGCCATTTGACGGATATTTTGTTCCATACTTAATCGGAACATGTCTTTTTGACAATTTAATAAAAAAATCACAACTCTCTCAAAAAAATATATTTTTTATATTAAAATTAAAAAGTGCACTCTTACTGAGACACCCATTACTTATTATTTGTATACTTATTCTAATAATACTACCACTGTTTTTAGACTTATTGTAATAATCCTAACCGTAAACATGAGAATCAAGTTATTCAAGAACTATACTAGACCAATAATCACAATTTGAAACTAAATATTTATGTCATACTTTTATCTAGAATCTTTATTATAAGGATTATACAAAAGGTAACGGCTATAGTTTTAAATTTGAAAAAAATAAAATACACATTTTAAGTTAAAAACTGTGACTAAACAAAAAAACACACTTTATAGAATAAAAATAAGTAAATAATATAGCTTAACGAGAAAGTCAACCGTTCTTATATCAATAGTTACACTTTTATTATAAACTTGTACGTCGACTCCTCAAATGACCGGTGACAACTGGTTTAAGGGGCGGTTATTCCGCACAAGTAGGCATTTGGCGCTCCCCTCGCCCCGGGCGCAAGACACACCGCGCGCCGGCAGCGGCAGTCAACTCTCATGCCACAGTATACAGTATAGTAGAAAGAAACAGCATGCTAACTTTGTTTGACGTAGTAAATGCATCTAACTTTATTAAGTGTAGTGATTTATTAGTTTCGTAAATAAAAATAAAAGAGTTAATCGTAAATAAATTATGTATATTATACTATTATTTTTAAGCTAAAGAGTTTGTTTGTTTGTTTAGTTGTTCTAACTCTAGAGTCTAAGAGACTGCTAGTTGAATTTCAAGAGTTTCTTAACAGAATGTCCATTTTTGAAAAATACCAAAATATACAAGCTGTAGATTTAGTAGTGTGCAGTACCTGCACACGTGATTCTACTGCCTACACTCGTTAATACTGTGTGATAAAAAAAAATATTTTTTTTTTAGTCTTTTTTCATATTGAATTCGTTTTTTAATTCCAACGGGAACTCTGCCTAACCTCCACTGACTAATAATACGTGAACCTATGAAACAGAAAAACCGGTCAAGTGCGAGTTCCGTACCAAAAAACGGCAAAAGGTGAGCGGTGAACGCTCGAACGCAGCCAGTATACCTAATACCTACAAACGATCAGCTGGACGCTAGAGGTCATAGCACTGGATAGCACTGGATAATAAATAGGCATTATGCGAGTATCATTTACAATCTTTCGCTTTTTAAATTAATTATTAATTATTGAGTACTTACTTAAATTTATGTTCACGTATTATTGGCCAGTGGGTACAGCAGAGGTCCTTTGCAAATAAAATCAAATTTAACATTAAAAAAAAAACGTTTTTTTTTATCACAAAATATTAACGGGTGTAGGCAGTAGAGTCACGTGTGCAAGTATTGCACACTACTAAATCTACAGCCGGTATAACATCACGCTAAGGCGAATAAGAGCTTAGCAGCAACTAAACATTTTTCGACAACTATGATATTTCATTTCTTTTGAGAGTTTCCGTTGCGTACGTTTGTTACAGTTGCGTAAAAAATGTAAATTACATAATAGCTGGTCATAAAAATTTCTAAAGTTTTCTAAAGTTGGTATGCTAAGTATGAATCACGGGATCATTGTGCAATCCAAAATGGCCGCCGCGGTGTAATCACAAAATTTCATGATGGGTGTCGTTTAAAGGGTTTTTTGGTATGCTGAGTACGAATCACGTACTAATTTTGCAATCCAATATGGACGCCGCGCCGTAATCACAAAATGTCATGATGGGTATCGTTTAAGGGGTTTCTTGGTATGCTGAGTACGAATCACGTGATAATTTTGCAATCCAATATGGGCGCCGCGCCGTAATCACAAAATTTCATGATGGGTATCGTTTAAGGGGTTTCTTGGTATGCTCAGTACGAATCACGTGATAATTTTGCAATCCAAAATGGCGGCCGCGGTGTAATCACAAAAATTCATGATGGGTATCGTTTAAGGGGTTTTTTGGTATGCTGAGTACGAATCACATGATAATTTTGCAATCCAATATGGGCGCCGCGCCGTAATCACAAAATTTTATGATGGGTATCGTTTAAAGGGTTTCTTGGTATGCTGAGTACGAATTACGTGATAATTTTGCAATACAATATGGCCGCCGCGCCATAATCACAAAATATCATGATGGGTATCGTTTAAGGGGTGTATTGGTATGCTGAGTACGAATCCTGTGATAATTTTTGAAATGCAATATGGCCGCCGCGCCGTAATCGCAAAAATCCATGATGGATATCGTTTAAGGGGTTTTTTGGTATGCTGAGGACGAATCACATGATAATTTTGCAATCCAAAATGGCCACCGCGCCGTAATCACATAATTTCGTAATGAATATCGTTTAATGGGTTTTTTCGAATGCTGAGTCCGAATAACATGATCATTTTGGAATTCAATTTGGCCGCCTAAGCTATTTAGGTCTACTTGCGCGGAGAGTCGAGTTAAATATATAAATATAGAGTTAGTAAGCTCTGAGTTAAATAAATAACTTCTTAACTCTGACCACGTCTTGCACAGTTGCAAATTGGCACACGGTTAACTAACTCACAGTAAACCTAACAAGTTTTTTTAGTCTGTCGTTCGATGCAATCCAACCACACACAAATGTTAGAACGAAGAATGGAACATGTGTCTCTATCTCTTTTACACTACGGTCTGCTACGTATGATTTACGATACTACCATTTACGATACCAATCATAAAATTGTGATTACGGCGCGGCGGGCATATTGGATTGCAAAATTATCACGTGATTCGTACTCAGCATACCAAAAAACCCCTTAAACGATACCCATCATGAAATTTTGTGATTATGGCGCGGTGGCCTTTTTGGATTGCAAAATTAGTACGTGATTCGTATTCAGCATACCATAAAACCCTATAAACGATACCCATCATGAAATTTTGTGATTACAGTGCGGCGGGCATATTGGATTGCAAAATTATCACGTGATTCGTACTCAGCATACCAAAAAACCCCTTAAACGATACCCAGCATGAAATTTTGTGATTACGGCGCGGCGGCCATCTTGTATTGCAAAATTAGTACGCGATTCGTACTCAGCATACCAAAAAACCCCTTAAACGATACCCATCATGAAATTTTGTGATTACGGCGCGGCGGCCATCTTGTATTGCAAAATTAGTACGCGATTCGTACTCAGCATACCAAAAACCCCTTAAACGATACCCATCATGAAATTTTGTGATTACGGCGCGGCGGCCATCTTGTATTGCAAAATTAGAACGCGATTCGTACTCAGTATACCAAAAAACCCCTTAAACGATACCCATCATGAAATTTTGTGATTACGGCGCGGCGGCTATATTCGATTGCAAAATTATCACGTGATTCGTACTCAGCATACGAACAAACCCCTTAAACGATACCCATCATGAAATTTTGTGATTACGGCGCGGCGGCCATATTGGATTGCAAAATTATCACGTACTTCGTACTCAGCATACCAAAAAACCCCTTAAACGATACCCATAATGAAATTTTGTGATTACGGCGTGGCCGCCATGTTGGATTGCGAAATTATCATGTAATTCGTAGACATTTTAATGCATTAGGTAGCTGGTTACCATGTCGTGAAAACACTTAAAAAGTAAAAGAAAACCACATTTTTACCATGAGTCGCGTATGTATTTGTAACGGTTAATCTAATTACATTTTGCCCATTACTGATATTTTTATACTGTGGCGCGATTTCAACGTAATTTGGCATAATAATTACGAAATAGTTGCGAAAAAAACTGACACAGGTCCTGCCTCCACAAGCGCCAGGGCGAGACTGATCGGCCGTCAGCGGCGCAATTCTATTGCGTTTGGTAGATATTCGTACATGATAACTATGTAAATAGTTGTTTATAGAAAAACGCTCGGAAAATGTGCATAAAAACTTAATACCTTTAATTGAGTGCAAAAAAAATATATAAAATGTTAATAGTTTAGCCACAGTTTTGAAAAAACTTTTCTGAGAGAGTCAACTTTGGGATTTTTTCTACCTAGTGAAATTTATTGGATCGTGTAACGGGCTCGGAATATGTTTAGCTTATATCCTTAACTATTATATATATTTTTTTCAGATTTAAAAACCCTTTATTTTTTGACTAGGATTGTTTCAAAAAACTCAAAATCTGACCCACGCGGCCTTAATAACGGTTATGTCATTAGCGTTTGTATAAAATTTTCGTTTAGTAACGTTTTAGTTTAGAGCTATCTACCGTAATATTGAGGTATTAAATAAACTGTCAAATTCATTCGGTAGTTCCTGACGATTTAAAAAAGATGGCGTTATTAACTCAATTTCGTAAAAAATTGGTTTAGTAACGGTTTCGAAATCAAGGTGCGATATTTTGTAATCTAGATGCGATTGCCATTCAAAAAAATAGGTGCAAGCATTTCTCGACTTTATGAATATGCATATTTTATTTATTTGTTTTTTACATATTCATGATCAATGATGTCTATAAACGCCAAAAAGCACATTTTTTTAGAAGTGTCATTTAGGGTGAGAATTGCTTGCACCTATTTTTTTTAAATGGCAATCAAATCTAGATTACAAAATATGGCCGCAAATAGTTTTTGACCTTATCAACTTGCTTATGGTCTTTTGTTCTATTGATCTGCGTATGTTTTATCGGTCTTCATTTGTTTCGCCGAACTTCATTTGTTTTGTCAATCGTCATTTATTTTGTCGATTTTCTTTTGTTTTACCGATCTTCATTTATTTGTCGATCTTCATTTATTTTGTCGATCTTCATTTATTTTGTAGATCTTCTTTTGCTATGCCGATCTTCATTTATTTCATTGATCTTCATTTGTTTCATCGATTTTTATTTGTTTCGTTGATCCTTATTTGTTTCGCCGATCTTCATTTGTTTCGTTGATCTTCATTTGTTTCGTTGATCTTCATTTGTTTAACCGATCTTCATTTGTTTAACCGATCTTCATTTCAACCGAACCACTGTACCTAGAGAGGTAGCAACAGTTCGGTGATTGAAATCAACCGGACTTCTGCTACTAAAAAGTTGCATTAGTTCGGTCAACCGAACTACCAATCGAACTACTGCAACTAGAGGAAAAAATCCTACTAATATTATAAATGTGAAAGTTTGTGAAGATGTTTGGATATTCGTTACTCAATCACGCTGTAACGGGTGAACGGATCGGACTGAAATTTGCCGGTTCTTTCCCACCGTCCACCTTCCCAGACCACCTGGGTGTACGGTGGTAATTTTTTTTTAACTACGATTCACCTTTCCAGTATATCATTAATAGATATTGGTGACGGTCCACCTCATTTAATGCGGTGTTTTCTCGTGGACCCACTACTTTTTATCTACATTCTTTACATAGATAACTAGCAATGCGCTAATTTTCAAAACAAATGAAGATCGGCGAAACAAATGAAGATTGACGAAACAAATGAAGATCAACAAAACAAATGAAGATCGACAAAACAAATGAAGATCGATATAACAAATGAAGATCGGTGAAACAAATGAAGATCGATATAACAAATGAAGATCGACAAAACAAATGAAGATCGACAAAACAAATGAAGATCGATATAACAAATGAAGATCGGTAAAACAAATGAAAATACATAGTTGTTATAACAAGGTGTACCGTGGAAATTAAATATTTTCAATGGTACACCTAGGGCTAGGTGGACAAAGGTGAACCGTAGTTAAAAAAAAAATTACCACCGTACACCCAGGTGGTCTGGGAAGGTGAACGGTGGGAAAGAACCGAAATTTGCCCTTCTTTGGTAGAGGAATAACACATAGGCTACGGGTGTAGCCGCGCGCATCAGCTAGTACTGAATAAAAATACAAACTCAAAATAAAATAAAATTTATTTACAAAATTCGAAAATCATTTATTAGCTTGTACTGCGCTAATAGAGTCAGTATCATTACTAACTTGAATTTATAGGTACTAGGTACTCAATGTTATGGTGCAATGAAAATAATCACAAGATACCTGTAAATTATTATCAACTTGATAGTGTCTTGCATACAATAAATTTTTCATTACTTATTTTTTTATCATTACTAACTTGAATTTATAGGTACTAGGTACTCAATGTTATGGTGCAACGAAAATGATCACAAGATACTTGTAAATAATTGTCAACTTTATAGTGTCTTGCATACAATAAATTTTTCATTACTTATTTTTCTATCAATACTAACTTGAATTTATAGGTACTAGGTACATACTCAATGTTATGGTGCAATGAAAATAATCACAAAATACCTGTAAATAATTGTCAACTTGATAGTGTCTTGCATACAATAAATTTTTCTTTACTTATTTTTTTTATCATTACTAACTTGAATTTATAGGTACTAGGTACTCAATGTGATGGTGCTATGAAAATAATCACAAGATACCTGTAAATAATTGTCAACTTGATAGTGTCTTGCATACAATACATTTTTCTTAACTTATTTTTTTATCATTACTAACTTGAATTTATAAGTACTAGGTACTCAATGCTAAGGTGCAATGAAAATAATCATAAGATACCTGTAAATAATTGTCAACTTGATAGTGTCTTGCATACAATAAATTTTTCTTTACTTATTTTTTTATCATTACTAACTTGAATTTATAGGTACTAGGTACTCAATGTATATAATAATCACAAGATACCTGTAAATAATTGTCAACTTGAAAGTCTTGCACACAATCATTTTTTCATTACTTGTTATTTATATTGGACTTGAAAAACAAGTTAATCCCTGAGAGCCTGAGAAGACTCCGGCAAGAAAGTTTATAGTTTATATTATAACATTTACTTAGTCTAGATACAGAATTTTGCTTGAGTAGCAAGTTGAGATAACAGATCATTTCCAGGCCTGTTTATCATCCAAAGAATCCTGGATTTTATAATAGGCTAAATAGTACAATGTAACGTTAACAATTTATACATATCATCTCACATACATCACATGTCACATACTCATTGCCTGAGCCTGTGCCTTAAGCTGTATTAGCACTCACATAATTAAATAAAAGTATGTTTATTTATATGTATTTATATAATATCCATAAAGCTAATGGCTATTGCTATAGAGGTGAATTTAATAATTACAGTATCTTTAAGTAAATCTAATCTCAAGGTTCTATTTGGCAATAGTCAGCAATGATTCAGTCTCTGTATAAGTTAATGTTTGCGGGTGCTTTATAAGATACATCTTTGTTCATTATTTCATTTATCATTTATTGTGTAATCCCTTCTGCAAATGGTTAAAAGTTAATCTCTAGGAAGGGGTAAATCCATAACATACTGAGAAAACGTACACAGAGTCCCGCAAAAGTGTTGTGAACCTTATGTAAGCAATGCTAGGTTCTTGCTAACTTATGTTTATTCAGAGCTGAATCAAGATATAAGTTTTTCATTTATGATAAAAAAACAAACATTCGAAACATTCTTGCATGATTTCATTCAATACCTATCACAATAGAAATTATGAATAATTGGGTGAAATTGAAATGGAGAAGACTGCATTACTGTGGTGATGTATGATATGATTTAAAGCAGTTCTTTATACACAGTGGCACGCGGCAACTTTCGCACTGATATGGCGATTTTTGAGATTTACGGTTTTCTCTAAGGCAAACAACACAACGTTTAGTAAAATTACGATTACGCGCGCTACTACTCTCTGTTGGGTCCAGTAAAACGGGCCAATGTGTAGAATTAACTAACCTATCGGGTTGTTCATGCGTGGACCTACTGATGGAAACAGTAAGCCTACGGTTTCGGGGACAATGTAAAAGATGATTTGTGAGGATGGAATCTACAAGCTGAAGGCGAAAAACTAAATGATCGCAGCGTTTCTGCGTCGATGATTCTACAAGAATGCGAGAGTTAAGGATGGAAACATTAAGCAGACGTTTAAAAAGTTTCATGTGCCAATTGGCACAACGTTTCCTTTCTAATAAATAAGGCTCGAGCATCTGATCCTTCAAATCAACCCCCCCCATGAATTTATTGTAGTCCAGTACCACTTGTGGTTTAAATGGTACTGGCTTACATTTAGATGAAACTGTAGGCAAGGCAGTAGATGAGCCATGACAAGTAGAAATCATGGTTACCCTTTTCTTGTCTTGCCACGATAATACTGAGACATCCCCGGAATGTCTCGCGATCAGCTCTCCCCTTTGAAGTGGGGCCTTATTTACAATAAAGGGAACGTCACTACGTGAAGGTCTCAAGGTACCGACGCAGTCGGTCCCATTGAGCTTCAGAAATCTAGCTAATAGAGGTGAATTATACCAATTATCCATAAATAATCTATAACCTTTATGTAACAGAGGAGCAATGAGCTTCTGCACTACAGCTGTACTTTTCAATACACCGGGCGACTGGTCAATGTCTGCCGAAGATTGTTTACCGGCGTAAACAATAAACGACCACATGTAGCCAGTGGCACTCTCGCAGAGCTCAAAGGTCTTGCTACCAAACTTAGAAGCTTTGTTCTGGATATACTGTTTAAAGTTCAATCTTCCTTTCCATAGGGTTAGACTTTCGTCTATGCAAATATCTTTACTCAAAATATAATTGGACTGAAAACGTGAATTTAAATGTGTCAATATTGGTCTCAAACGGTGTAAACGATCAAAGCTTCTATCGGCAGTATTGGAGGGATTTAAGTTCGTAACGGGGTCTGATACAAAATGTAATGCTCTTGACAGCATTTCATACCTTCTTCGTGTGAATATTTTTCTGAAAATTTCTGTATTCAGAAGGGGATCAACAGAAAAACAACTAGTAATAGTTGGCATTTTGATGATCCCCAACATCATCCAGAACGAAAAGAGGCATAAAATTTCATGACAATTAGTGGGGTACCAACCAGACTGGAAAGCAGCAGATGTAATTTTGGTCGCATACAGGTTCGTTTCAGTAACAATTAGGTCTATGACGTCATCGCTCCAATAGCGACGGAAAGCATCATAGGCCGAATTGTTTACATGAACCGAACCAGTACGGTCAGGCCGAAATTGTTCCTCTTCACCTTGAAAGGAATCCATTGGAGACCATTCAAAGTGGAGGTTCTGGCCTTCCAGTCGAGGGAGATTATCCGCTCCATTACTAGCGTCGAAAAAATCATCATCATCGTCCTCGCTAGCATCCTCCCGTTCAGCGTTTCTCTCAATTCTATCCTGCATTCTCATCTGTCGTCTCCTCAATACATCCGTCGCCAAACTTACCAATTCAGTGGGGACATCCTCATCTGAGGTCCAAATTTCATGGAGAGGATGCCCCACTTCCCACCGATTTCCCTGGCCCTGGTTCGGATACCCACGCCCACGGGCACTCTGTCCTCGTACACTCCTAACACCTCTTCCTTGCCGTCGTCCACCTCTTCGCACACTCACACTTCGCTGACGTCTATCTCTTTCAAGCTCCTCAGACATATACAGAACGTGAGTATCCGGGACCAAAAAATCACCATCGCCGTCAGCTTCATCCTCAAATATGCGCATCACGATACCAGCCGATGCACTGTAAAAATAAATTCAATTATTAGCTTCTACCGCCTGTGATTCAGAATTATCCTAGTAAAAGGTAAAACACATATAAGTAAAATATGGATTCGCGTATTGTCTTCAAGATGCATACTTATTAATTTGTTCCTGGGAACAAATAAATAAATAAATGCACATACATTCACACAGCGCCCTCATTCCCAAACTAAGCAAAGGTGTTGTTATGGGTACTAGACAACGGATAAACATATCTATATACATTTTTTTTGTAAATACATAGTTATAATACATAGAAATGACACCCAGACCTATGTGGAAATCAAACCCACGAGCTCATGTTCAACAGTCTCGTGCTTAGACCACTAGACTAACGAGGCAGTCGTATAAAATTGGGCAAAAAATTATTTAAGAGCCTACCAGACGCCAAATTGTTGAAAGAAGATAGAAGATATACATTTTAGCGTGCAAGACGTGCGTGTTTTTAACGAAATAAATTAATTATAAAAAAACTATAACAAATATTAAAAAAAGTGGTCTAGTGCAAATGAAGATTTTAGTATTGTCTTTCTTATAAATATTTTATATTATAAAAACAACTTAAAACTTATGAGATCTAGGTAAAAATTTCAAGAAATCGAGGTATTTTCAACACAAAAATCTATCGAGGATTTTATCAGCAATCGTATTTTCGTGTTGAAGTTGTCCGTGTTAAAATGTTAATTCATTAGACCTCACGAGTCCTGAGATCTAGATCAAGGTAATAGTCTATTTGGCGTCATACAGACTCTTAACGGGGATTAGTGAACTAAAAAGTTCACTAATCCCTATGATGATAAATTCCACTAGAACTAAAAAGTTCAATAATCCCCATTACACACGTTAAAAATAAAATTCGCAGAAATCAATCGCAGAATGTGAGGTTCGCAGAATGTCCAATATTCATCATAACATTGTCACTACTAATTGGTGGGGGATTTATGGGACATGTTGGTGTTGAATGGTTATAAAAAAATAACCACGAAGGCTAAAGTGGGAGCTCCGCTTCGCTTCGCTCCCGCCTTAGCCTTCTAACCTATCCAAGTCGAGGTACTCTATAGTCATGGTGTTAACCAATCACTTATTATGGTTAAAACCTCGACTCGGATAGGTTAGGTTAGAAGTTCTTCGTGGTTATTTTTTTTAACCATTCAACAGCAACATGTCTCATAAATCCCCCACCAATTAGTGGTGACAACGTTATGATGAATATTGGACATTCTGCAAACTTCACATTCTCTGAACTTGACATTCTGCAATTGATTTCTGCGGATCTTATTTTTTACGTGTGTAATGGGGATTATTGAACTTTTTAGTTCTAATGGAATTTATCATGATGGGAATAAGTGAACTTTTTATTTTTAGTTCACTAATCCCCATTAAATAAAATTTTTGCGTCAACGGGGAGTAGTGAACAAAAAGTTCAGTATCAACGGGGATTGTCAACGGGAAAAAGTGGAATAAGCCTAAAATTTAATAAATGATTTGATTGTAAATAAATTATGTATTTTTATTGAATCATTCACGAAGAATATGAGAAGAAATAAACTTACGAATCAGATCGAAAATGTAATGGTGATCGGTCGCGCTCGGGGGATGCTGGACTAGGCGGCGACGGCGACGCTTGTTCGTTCTAAATAATACAAAAAAAAACAATGACACCCAGTTGCAATCAATACAGCAATATCGCAGAACTATAAAAAAACCCAATACTTTTATAGTCACCCACTCCCGGCGATCTGGTGACGAGAGCGGCGGGTAAGAAGGAGCCTCCGGCGACTGCTCCTCGCGTCCTTCGCTCTAAATACATAAACAAAAAACATGTTAGTGCACTGCACCGCAAGCTATTAATAATAATAACAGTAATAATAAACACGTTACCATTTGCAAGTTCTCCTCGTAGAGACCCACGTCCTCAAGCATTTCTTCCTAAAATATTAGAACAATTTTTTTATCCAAAACCACTGAAATTCATAGCAACATATTAGACAAACTTAAATTACCTCATCGTCCAGATCGAAATCTTCGTCACCGCTTTCCTCCTCAACATTGCTGTACAGCAGGTCGAGGAAGTTCTGCGGCGCCTCAGCATCTTGTCTCCAATCGTTTGACATGCTATGTAACAAAAACGAAAAAAGTTGCAATAATATATAGCCATACATTACCCGCTATATCCACATGTTTTTATTTTCTATTAAAAAAACATAATTACAAAATTTCATGTACATAAGAATATTGACAAAACAAAAATTCATCCCATCCCTATTCAAAACATCATAAAGCATCCGAAGTCTTATTTCGATATTTATCATTATCAATACATAATCAATACAATGAAAACAATTGAACCCGTCATTTCAAAAAGGACTTAAGTCTATTAATTAAAACTTTTCAGGAACAACATGTTTATTTAAAAAAAGTTAATGATGGTAAAGAAACTGATAATAGGAGTAGTTAAATAGTTAAATAAAAGAAATATTTACTTATTGTGATATTTACTTATAAAAAAGAAAATGTTTATCATAATGATATTTTTTATTAAAGATTCAGGACTAATGCCTTTTTCAAAATGACTTCAGTGATGGATGACTCCCACTATTAACATTTTATTAATATTTTCAGAAGAACTGTTATTTAAATATCTTTCATGGAATTTATTGTTGGCTGAAGTTATTGGCCATGCAAAAACCTCACTCAGTACAGAAATTTTGATACTCTGCTAGGATATTTATAATTTTCAGTATTTCTTATAGGTACTTGATACTGTTTTTCTAGATTTAAGCATTGTCGACAGGCTCGTGATTCTCTATTTTCGTAAGAGATGAAGTAAAATGAGGTAGGTACGGTAAAACCAATGATTCCATGAAATGGTGAAATTTCGTTTTTATTAGAAACGGGCATAAGTACTGGACTCATGCGGGATTGCTTTAGAATCGTGCCAATCGAATTAAGGGGGAAAGGGGGTGGGAGCGGTTAGGGGGGAGGAGGGTTCCCCCCCCCCCCTGCGGAAACGCTTAGTTTTTAAGTTATGAACATTTTCATAAACTAACCTAAAAGTATATTTTTGATGTAACTAACAAGGCTAAGTAAGTTTCTTATATCCTCCTGAGACCCCCGGTATCACCTATGATACTTGCAAACAAAAAAATATTTCTGCTCCATCTAGCGACATATGTTAAAATTTCTTATCGAATGATAAACTTGACACCTTCATTCATCGCTGAAAGGTGGGTATACTTAGATTGGATGGTTTTCACTGTGGTTTGTGGTCATTCGAAGTTAATTATTTTGACAAGTAACGACATGGTGCAAAGTCAACAAGGTAAATATTAGATGTAACATTGTTTTTGGTGATTTTTTTATTGTGTTTTACAGTTAATGAGTCAATTGCGTACTATGAATAAAAATAGTGATAAAATCTTACTCTTTAGTTGAGAAATTAAGTCATTTTTTTGTCGTATCATATATGATACTTTGGGCACTCAACATATAAAAAAGGTTTCAAATTTCAGGTATGAGCTGTCAATAAATATCGGAATTAATAGCTAATCTCGATGTTTTTGATCGTGAAGATGTGGGATGCGGATGATTATGAATTGGAAAAAGATCTGCCGCTGGTTATAGTAGATATCGACGAAGATGTGGTACCTCGTGAACCCGAAACCTAGTGGGATGAGTCTGATGAGGAGCTCATTTCTACTCACTCAACTCTTTACCCTTTAGCTTACTCGTCTCAAGACCCTGGTTTCAGGAAAGCTAGTAATTTCCCTTTAACATTGAACCGCTCAGATGACTACGATAATACGCCAAATTTCGGTCCGCCATTAGAAGTACAACCTATACTCAATAGTTCTCATGAATACTTCTACCAATATGTTATTCATCATACATTATTTGATTTAATTTCAAATTGTTCAAATTTAACTACCATTGCTCGAAGTGGTAAGTCACTAAATATGACATCTGAAGAGATAAGATCCTTCGCGGGTTGCTTAAATAATCCTATGCGAGGGAGAACTGGAAAATGGACAGGACAGTGAGAGCAATATTCCATTTCTTTGATTTTGCTGCAGGTTCAGCATGGATAGAATATCGTCATGATGCCATGAACTCCCTTCATGCGCTCTTCCTCGGAAGCAAATCATGCAATACCTACATGGATTTTAAAATTAACGTAGCTCAATATCTGATATACGGCGGAACAACGCCATCAAGCCTAATACAGTGCCTTAGTCCCAGTCTGGATCGTCTTACTCGCAGTAGCCCACATCTAAGTCCATTGCCATTAAGTCTACGAGTTTTATATTACTAAAAATTACAAAAAAAAT
Source organism: Miltochrista miniata (assembly GCA_933228765.1). Taxonomy (NCBI): domain Eukaryota; kingdom Metazoa; phylum Arthropoda; class Insecta; order Lepidoptera; family Erebidae; genus Miltochrista; species Miltochrista miniata. The sequence continues at coordinate 14,349,626 of OW121757.1, read as the reverse complement.
ATTAAAAATAATTCCCAATAAAGTATCAGAATAGGTCACGATTTGGTTTTATTCAGACCCAGAGTATCATCAGTGATACCCCCCATTTTAGGACTCAGGTGGGGAGAGGAATTTTTTCGTTATTTTTCACGTAATATTTATGTTCAAAATAATCCCTATACTGAAAATTAACTTGATTATGCAAAGTTTTATACCCTGGGTCTCAGGAGGATATAATACTCCCTAGCCCCCATTTACCTACTTCCCCACCTCCATGTACCTACTCCCCAACCATTATCAACCTAAGTGGGGCCTGGCCTGGATGCAATTTATTACCAACGGACCCCGAGTATCTGTCCCCACTCGGGGTTTGTTGGGAACTGAAGGTAATTTCATGTCCAAAATTGTTTAGGTGGCTACAAAAAAAAATAACCACGAAGGCTAATGCGGGAGCTCCTCTTCGCTCCGCTCCCGCCTTAGCCTTCTAACCTAATATATCCCAGTTGAATTGCGCGAGGTGTATACTGCGCTACATGGAGGTTGTACTACAGCTCTGTGTTTTTAATAATTATTGCATTATTAAATAATACAAGCGCTAATATATATACAAATAGTAAAGTTATTCAAATTTACTTCGTCCATTATCCGGAAACTTTAAAAAGCCCTTAAAAAAAACCACGCATCTCCGCGCGGGGGGAGCGGTATTTTATTTATTTATTAAATTAGATTGGCACGATTCTAAAGCCAACCCCTCATGCCATTCTCAAACAGACTTCAGTTTTTGTTTGCCTTTTAAGTTGACTTGTGATGTATGAAGATGAGCCCTTTTCACAGGGAATATTTATAACGCTTCAATTAATAAAATGGCACCAAAAAGTGATATTTTTAAAAAATGTGACTCGTGCCTTTTTCTAAATGACGGGTTCAATCTAGGAAGAGAAAACATGAAACCAAAGAAAATATAGAAGAATACAAATTTGTCCAGCTACCTACCTATCATTACACTAAAAAATATAATTACGTACAAAATCGTTCTCAAAACGAGTTATAATGAATTTACAGAGATAAAAAGTCGATATTTTTCACTGTATTCACTGACAAACGTAAAAATCACTCTGAAATCGGTAACTTTCTGGGGCTTTTTATTAAATAAAACGATGTATTTTTTACAAACTATTACCTAAATAAAATCATTATAAACCGAATAATCATATTTCTAATAAGAAAACATTACTTACGTGAATAAATCCGAGTATTTCCCTTTATATCAAATGCAACGGACGCATGTGACGACGCACACTCCACTCGTACAAAGAAAACACAGAACACCTTATCAAGAAAGAGGCTCTTTCAGTTTCAATCAAAGAGCATCAACTGCAGTGTTGCCAACGAATTAGGAATTATCCAACTCCCCACCAGAGTCAACTTTTAAAACCACCAACAAAAAGGGCGAAAGCTTCCATAGTCGCTAATTTATCCACTAACTTTATTTTTGAATATTACGAAAGACAACAATGTACCTATATAATAGAACAACATACCTACCAACTATACCATTATTATTGAAAATTTGAAACAAAATATAGGTACATGAATTAATTATTTGAATCAATTCTACAAAAAAAAAATCTAATCTAGTTACTGATAGGTACTGACATAAAATATCATCTTATTCAGATGAATCGCTTTGGTAGTACTTTCAATTACTTGAAACCAATCTTTTAAATGTGATCTTACATACAAACATACATAATATGATCACGCCCGTATCCCCGAAGGGGTAGGCAGAGGCATATTAAATGCCCACATTTCACCTTTTTAGAAATTGTTCCACGTAATAGGTGGCGAGCCATATTGCCGCGTTGAGATGGACAGTCACAGAAGCAGGTTGTGACTGCCTGCGGTTGAAATTTTTCAAACCGCCTAAAAAGTCTTCAACTTGGCTTAACGACTGCCATTTTACTGGCAACCGAGACCAACGGCTTAACGTGCCTTCCGAAGCACGGAAACGCTCAAATAAATGTCACAAAGTAGTCACTTGGATAGTCACCCATCCAAGGACTGGCCTGGAAAGTTGTCGTTCGTTTCCAGAACACTGAGTCCGTGGGGCCACGTGTCGGGAGCCCATAAAATAAACCACAATTTACGTTAAAGTTTCGGGATTTTTGGCTTCAAGAAAACATTTGAAGCGCTTCAAATGTTTTCTTGAAGCCAAGAATCCCGAAACTTTAACATATATTGTGGTTTATTTTATGGACTCCGAACACGGTGAAACGGCACTTGTCATGCCTGGTCAATATCAATTTTGTACATACACGCCAATGTACACACACATGCAAAGAAATTACGCACATTGAAGCAACTTTCATTCATAATTATCAGACATGAGAAGTACCGTTTGACGTATCGGGAGCCCATAAAACAATACATATTTCACGGGGAATCCCCACGATTAGTGTAGTATATACTCACGACATAAATAAATGAATAAATAAATAATAAATAAATATTCACGGACATTTCACACAGAATACCGCGGATATTAATACTTATATACTTTTTAAATACATACATATTATACACTAATGGACGTCACGCGGTTTCACCCGCGTAGTTCCCGTTCCCGTGGGAATACGGGAATACAAAATAGCCTATGTTCACCGCAAAGAGTATAGCTTTCCAACAGTGAAAGCTTTTTCAAATCGGTCCAGTAGTTCCGGGGCCTATTCGTTACAAACAAACAAAAAAACAAATCTTTCCTCTTTATAATATTAGTATAGATAGAAACACCCAGACTCTTGAGACAAAAAATTATGGGTCACACAAATATTTGTCTCCGGTGGGAATGAATCAAACCCACGACCTCCAGCGCCGCAGGCGGTATCACTACCGACTGCGCCACAGAGGCAGTCGAACGACATAAAATGAAGCCTGCACGAGAAATTTATAGGTACTCCAAACACCATATAAAAATAGGTCTAAAAAGTGTTAGTCGACTTTATGGCCGTCGTTTCCGTAATTAAAGCTATATCTTTAATTCTTAAATTCCACACAAATCCACTATTCATTAGAAGCAAAATTTCTCCACTAAAAGGAGAGACCCAACCACCAGATTTAGTGGAAAATCCACTGACTTGGCAACATTGATCAACTGTCGATTCCGAGAAAAAAATATCGAACCACGGACAATATTATAAGGTTTGGCTATGGCATATCCCTTTCTTGCGCGTGGTACTACCAGTGCAGTGGTTAGTAGTACCACGAGTAAAAAAATTACCCGTGGTACTACCAAGTCACTGTATACTGTAGTTTGACTCGGCCGGATTTTAGAAATAAATGCCTACAGCCGCGCGCCGTAAGCATGCGATAGGGCTGCCCACCCACAGCATTTTAATAATATGTGCCTACTTTGACTTTCAATTTAGTATTGCGATTGTAAATATGTACATACAATTGTACTCACATTCATATAGTCACGCCTTTATCCCTGAAGGTGTAGGCAGAGGCATAGTATACGCCCACATTTTACCTTATAGTTGTACGTACGCGTAATAAATAGTGAGCCTAAGGCAGTTGAATTTTTTCAATCCGCCCACAAGGCCTTCAATTTGTATTAAGGACTAGCTGACGCGCGCGGCTTCGCCCGCGTGAAATTTGAAATTTCCCGTGGGAATATTTTCCCTGGATAAAAAGTAGCCTATGTGCTATTCGGGACTATAGTCTATCTCTGTACCGTGTCAATTTCAGCCAGATCCTTTCAGCCGTTAGAGCGTGATTGAGTAACAAACATCCAAACATCTAAACATCCAAACATCTTCACAAACTTTTACATTTATAATATTAGTAGGAAGTAGGATTGTCGTTTTACTGACAACCGGCTTTCATTTCGAGTAAATATGTACTTTTTTATTTAAACAAAAAAATACTTTGTAAGTAATAATATAATATCCCCGCAACGGCTGGCGGCGCGGGGCGGCGGCGTGGTGGCGCAGCGCCCGTTATCTACTAACGATTGAGTGAGACGGGTATAGAAATTTGAAAACGAGTAAGCGGCGTAGACAATAATAATCGGCTCATCACATGTTTCGTCAGTGATAGAATCACGGAATTCTAGTCTTTATAATCATTGCGTTAAATTTTTGATTTACAAAATTAAAACTTTTTTTCGATTTGAAAGTACTAGTCAGTCTCTGGTACACTAGTACTTTTCGTACATTGTCATGTTGTGTTAAATTTTGGAAGTTAAATAATCTTTTATTTTCAATGAGACAAATGTTACAATAAAGCATAATAACTATTTACAATATGAATAAATATAAGTAAACTAAATCTCAATAGGGCCCTGAAGCCCAAAAGTCCAAAAGACCCAAAGTCCCAAAGTCCCAAAGTCCCAAAGTCCCAAAGTCCCAAAGTCCCAAAGTCCCAAAGTCCCAAAGTCCCAAAGTCCCAAAGTCCCAAAGTCCCAAAGTCCCAAAGTCCCAAAGTCTAAAAGTCTAAAAGTCCAAAAGTCCAAAAGTCCAAAAGTCCAAAAGTCCAAAAGTCCAAAAGTCCAAAAGTCCAAAAGTCCAAAAGTCCAAAAGTCCAAAAGTCCAAAAGTCCAAAAGTCCAAAAGTCCAAAAGTCCAAAAGTCCCAAAGTCCCAAAGACCCAAAGTACCAAGGTCCCATCCAAAAGTCCAAAAGTCCCAAAGTTCAAAAGTTCAAAAGTCCCAAAGTCACAAAGTTCCAAAGTCCCAAAGACCCAAAGTACCAATGTCCCATCCAAAAGTCCAAAAGTCCAAAAGCCCAAAAGTCCAAAAGTCCAAAAACCCTTAGATGACATGCTACCCCTGGATAAAGTACTCTTAGGGCGAGCGCCCACTGCTTTGCGATCCGATGCGTTCCGATCCGTTTGCCGTGCCGCAACGCAAACGCAAGTATGGGTGCGCACACTGCTGCAAAAGAACCGCACGTTTTGTCAGCACAATTTTTTTTTAATTGTTTTGTGGCTTGGTTATTTAGACCCGAAAATGTTTTGATAGGAATCGATTGGTTATAGGAATTTCAACTTTTAAATCGATGTATAGCGCTATTTAAGAGACTTCGCCGTCCATCTTGTCTGTCCATCACGAAGCTGTATCTCATGAACGTAGATAGCTAGAGAGCGGATTTTTTTTACAGATTATGTGTTTCTTTTGGCACTAAACAATAAAAAATACTAAAAACAGATTATTTATATTAATATTTAAGGTCTCCGATCTCCAATACAGCAAACATTTTTGACGTTTTTTGGAACGGAACTCATGTAAGATTTAAACCACTTCTCATGCTCCGATTGAGCTTAAACTTGGAATACTTATTTAACTGCAATGACAATACTATAAGATGGTATGCTGGACCTAGTGTGAAGGTAAAATCTCAAGGTCGTCATAGTATCAACTTCTCAACAAAAAAAAGTCCAAGCCTCTAAGGGGTTTTTCCGTATACTGAGTACGAATTACATGAAAATTCGGCAATTCAATATGGCTGAAGCGCTGCAATTACAAAATTTCATGATGGGTATAGTTTTAGGGTTTTTTTTAGTACGCTGAGTACGAATTACATGATAATTTAGCATTACAATATGGCCGCCGGGCTGTAAATAAAAAATTTCATGATGGGTATCGTTTTAGGGGTTTTTTAGTACGCTGAGTACGAAGTACCTGATAATTTTGCTATCCAATATGGCCACCGGGCTGTAATTACAAAATTTCATGATGGGTATCGTTTAATGGGTTTTTCGTATGCTGAGTACGAATTACATTATAAAATTGCAATCCAATATGGCCGTTGCCCCGTAATAACAAAATTTCATGATGCGTATCGTATTAGGGGTTTTTTAGTATGCTGAGTACGAATATCATGACAATTTTGTAATCCAATATGGTCGCCGCACTGTAATTACAAAATTTCATGATAGGTATAGTTTAAAGGGGTTTTTAATATGCTGAGTACGAATTACATGATAATTTTGCAGTCCAATATGGCCGCTGCGCCGTAATCAAAAAACTTCATGATGGGTATCGTTCAAGGGGTTTTTTGGTATGCCGTGTACGAATCACAAGTCAATTTTGCAATCCAATATGGCCACTGCGCCGTAATCACAAAATTTCATGATGGGTATCGTTTAAGGGGTTTTTTGGTATGCCGTGTACGAATCACAAGTCAATTTTGCAATCCAATATGGCCACTGCGCCGTAATCACAAAATTTCATGATGGGTATCGTTTAAGGGGTTTTTTGGTATGCTAATTACAAATTAAATGGTAATTTAGCGATCCAATATGGCCGCCGCGCCGTAATAACAAAATTTCATGATGCATATCGTTTAAGGGGTTTTTTAGTGTGCTGAGTACGAATTACATTATAAAATTGCAATCCAATATGGCCGTCGCGCCGTAATAACAAAATTTCATGATGCATATCGTTTTAGGGGTGTTTTAGTATGCTGAGTACGAATTACATGACAATTTTGTAATCCAATATGGCCGCCGCACTGTAATTACAAAATTCCATGATAAGTATGGTTTAAAGCGTTTTTAGTATGCTGAGTACGAATAACATGATAATTTAGCAGTCCAATATGGCCGCTGCGCCGTAATCACAAAACTTCATGATGGGTATCGTTTAAGGGGTTTTTTGGTATGCTGTGTACGAATCACGTGTCAATTTTGCAATCCAATATGGCCGCTGCGCCGTAATCACAAAATTTCATGATGGGTATCGTTTAAGGGGTTTGTTGGTATGCTAATAACAAATTCAATGGTAATTTAGCGATCCAATATGGCCGCCACGCCGTAATATAAAAAAATCATAATGGGTATAGTTTAAGGGGTTTTTTCGTATGCTGAGTACGAATTACATAATAGTAGGATCTCGGACTCTGCCTGGGCGACACGACGTGGAGGAGAAGAGACGGCAACTAGTGGCGGATCTTGACCGGGACCTGGGTCACATTGCCCAATGGGGTTCAGACAACCTGGCCGAGTTCAATGCCAGGGAAGCACAGGCGTGTGCGTTTACAGCTAAAAAGTCCCCATTCCCACCCCTACCCTCTCTTCAGAACATTACGGTTCCACTAAAGGACAACCTGGAGATCCTCGGTATAGACGTCCAGCGTGAGCTCAATCACAAAAAATCCATAGAGCGTTGTATTGGGCTGGCCTCGCGGAAACTAGGAGTCCAAAATAAGAGTAGATGGTACTTCACGCCACATCAGAGATGTCTAGTGTACAAGACGCAGATTCGCTCCTGCGTCGAATACTGTTCTCACCTTTGGGATGACTCTGCGAGGTACTTGCTGGACGCCCTTGACGCTATGCAGAGACGTGCTATCCGAATAATTGGTTGTCCTGAGGTGACGGGAGGCCTAGAACCGTTGGCGCAGCGAAGAACCATAGCGTCCTTGGCTGCCTTCTAACGAATGTATCACGGCGAATGTTATGCGTAGCTCTTCAACCTGATCCCACCCTCTCCTTTCCGATCCCGAACAACGCGTACCGGGCAGAGATGCCACTCATACACAGTGGAGAGAATCTTCGCCAGAACAGAGCGTTTCAAAAGATCGTTCCTATGCCGAATTATAAAAACCTGGAACGACCTGCCCGCACACGTGTTTTCCTCATCTTACAACCCCGGGTTCTGTAAGAGGAGCGTGAAGAGGCTCATCACAAGGCCGCTAACTTGAGGATCACTGTCAGAAGAGGACCACTGTCAGAAGTGGCCCTTAATCGCTAGATGCGCCACGGCTTTCCATCAGGCAAGTGGCGACGTCAATTTGGCGAGTAAAATATAAAAAAAAAACAGAAGTATTTTTAATTTAAGTTGTTTGATAAATTATGTCAGTAAGTTCAGAACTTTTAACTTACCTACTTATCATGTTTGTGAAAAAGTAGAATTTTATGTTTAAATGCGATTTTTGATACATTTGAACCCTTTTTGAAATCTCTGGTGAATAATAAGCACTTACTCACTAAAACCACACGTGCCCGATCACTGCACGGTCAGAAACCATGGGTAGGCCCTCAAAAGGGTTTGCCAGGATTTCCCTTGACTACCATTGCGGCCTCTCCTAAGGGGTTAGAGTCTTTTCCTTTGACTGCCTCTGTGGCGCAGCCGATAGTGATACCGACTGCGGCGCTGGAGGTCGTGGGTTTGATTCCCACCGGAGACAAATATTTGTGTGACCCGTAAATGTTTGTCTCAAGAGTCTGGGTGTTTCTATGTATAATATGCATGCATTTAAAAAGTATATAAGTATTAATATCCGTGGTCTGGTACCCATAACACAAGCAGGTTATTCCTGGCTTACTTTGGTATCAGATAGCATTGTGTGAAATTTCCGTGAATATTTATATTTATTTATTTATATCTTATATTATTATTTTATGACTTTAGGGGTTGTTCGGGTGTTTTCTCGCTTCTTGGGACGATCGGGGCGCGTAAAACTTTCACCTCACGCTGCTTTCTTGAACCTGATTTTGTAAGCAGAAGGTGAGCGGTGGTGGACGGTGAGCAGCCCCCTCGCCGTCCTAAGGCCCCCGGTCATGAAGGTCGATAGGCTTGGGCTCAGAGAAGTCTACGGCGCGGCGCCTTCATCGCAGACTGTGGAGTTCGGGTGGGTGATGGCCTGATTGAAACTTTTTCCCACCCTGGTGGGACCTCGATTTTTCGAGACGCAGGTTTCCAGCGCCTCAATGCGACATTTAAACAATGAGTCGAGAGGCCTCGCTTCTAGGTTCCAAGGAGGGGTCCCAAAGTCCCAACTTGGAGATATTTCATGCAGTATCCTCTTATTACTCTGACGGCTCCTCGTTCCCCTTACTTGGGAACCTAATACGAGAATGCCGCTGTTCGACCCCCCCCCCCCCTTTCAGTTTTGAGATCACACTTTGGTAATGGTGTCCTAAATTCCATCCGCTAATACCTTATAATTCATAATTCATAATTCATAATTCACTTTATTATTGCGAAATACAGGTAGGTACATACAATGGTAGGTGTTCGAGTAAAATTTGTGTTTCACCATATTTCCGCCAAACAGACATGCAAAAGGTTAACAGGCGCTTACGTTTCTAAATCAAATACATTAATTAATCTAAAAAATCAACAATTATTCATATACAAATGTTAACAATTATTTAAAATGTCAATAAATATTATTAATAATCTAGATGTCAATAATTATAATTTATGGGCTAAAATGTCAATAAATATTCTTTACTAATAATTATATTAATGTTAATCTATTAAATAAATTTAAATTAAATACTTCAAATTAATTTAGAATGTCAAAGTAAATATTGATTAGCACTATGTTAACCCATTATTTTAAAATGTCAATATATATACCTACTTAATAAACCAAAATGTAAACAACTGTCATTAATAAGCTAGAATGTCAATGAGTATTCTTTGGCAATTATGATATCCTATCATTCAAGTTCTACATGTCAATATCATTTCAATATAAAGATTTAGGTAATTTTGTTCAGGCACTTATCATATATTTCCATTTAGATATTCATTGACTGAGTAATAACATTTTTTTAGCAATAGTTGCTTTACCCTAACCTTAAATACATTTATTTCATCTATTTCTAATAATGTTTTTGGTAGCTTATTGTAAAGACGAGGGGCCATACATAGAACGCTCTTGTTCATAAAGACTGTCTTGTTTGTTGGCATGCTCAGAGTTAAGTTATGCCTTTTACTCTTTAAATTTGTGAATAAATGTCTATTTTTTCTGACAAACAATACCATTTCGAAAATGTATATACATGGTAGTGTTAATACATTCAACTGTAAGAAATGGGGCTTGCAGCTATCCATGGGTTTCAACTTACATATAGACCGGATGCACCTCTTCTGCGCTACAAATACAGCCTCTTTATCCATGGCATTGCCCCAAAATATTACGCCATACTTTAAGTCCATACGCCATACCTTACGCCAGATACTTCATCAAGGGCTCGATACCGATGCTAATGCCCCCTACTTGTATGCTGGATCTATAATGTGGCTCTTCCAATGTCAGTAAAAGCACAAAGTCTCAGATTTGGGAGGGTCGACCACTAAGCCCAACCGTCACAGAAGACTTCCAACGATAAAGCTATTCGGAGAATAAGCCCTCTGAACCAGTCGTTAGATGCTGCGTTCCGATTTACGCCAATATTAAGATGGGTCACTATCAAAGGCCAGATGTGGCTCACGGGCCACTGTTCAAATTTTTTTTTTTTGTATAAAGTATGCGCTATCTTAGGCAGGTAGGTACACTTTAGACTATTACAATCTAGCTTATAGGCTAATAAGTAATTTTATGCTGACTTAAACTTCTATAATATGTACTTATTCTAAGAACAGAATCCATTGATTAATCTTAGAGTCTGATAAATTAATACACTTTGTTCTTGTGTTCTTAAACAGTAAGCACTAAAGACACTTATTATTCTCACTAGGCACTACACTAACTCAAAAGGCTTAGTTCTTTTGAGTCTTCTTTTTAAGTCCGCCCAATCGAGGAGTTGAATTGCCTCCGGATTGTCATGGTGGAGCAGTCTCTTTTCATGAGCTTCTGCGAAACGTTGGATAATTTTGTCAACCGGCTGTACTTGAAGGTCCCGGTGGAGGTCATCATTTCGAACGTACCAAGATGCATCAACTATGCCCCTTAGCACTTTATTTTGGAAACGCTGTTCGAATATAGTGGCCTTAAACGATACCCATCATGAAATTTTGTAATTACGGCGCGTCGGCTACTTTTGAATAGCAAAACTATTATGTAATTCGTACTCAGCATACGACAAAACCCCTTAAACGATACCCAGTATGATTTTTTTATATTACGTCGCGGCGGCCATATTGGATCGCTAAATTACCATTGAATTTGTTATTAGCATACCAAAAAACCCCTTAAACGATACCCATCATTAAATTTTGTGATTACGGTGCAGCGGCCATATTGGATTGCAAAATTGACACGTGATTCGTACACAGCATACCAAAAAACCCCTTAAACGATACCCATCATGAAGTTTTGTGATTACGGCGCAGCGGCCATATTGGACTGCAAAATTATCATGTAATTCGTACTCAGCATACTAAAAAACGCTTTAAGCCATACTTATCATGAAATTTTGTAATTACAATGCGGCGGCCATATTGGATTATAAAATTGTCATGTAATTCGTACTCAGCACACTAAAAAACCCCTGAAACGATATGCATCATGAAATTTTGATTTTACGGCGCAACGGCCATATTGGATTGCAATTTTATAATGTAATTTGTACTCAGCACACTAAAAAACCCTTTAAACCATATCCATCATGGAATTTTGTAATTACAGTGCGGCGGCCATATTGGATTACAAAATTGTCATGTAATTCGTACTCAGCATACCAAAAAACCCCTAAAACGATATGCATCATGAAATTTTGTTATTACGGCGCAGCGGCCATATTGGATCGCTAAATTACCATTTAATTTGTAATTAGCATACCAAAAAACCCCTTAAACGATACCCATCATGAAATTTGGTAATTACGGCGCAGTGGCCATATTGGATTGCAAAATTGACTTCTGATTCGTACACGGCATACCAAAAAACCCCTTAAACGATACCCATCATGAAGTTTTGTGATTACGGCGCAGCGGCCATATTGGACTGCAAAATTATCATGTAATTCGTACTCAGCATACTAAAAAACCCTTTAAACCATACCTATCATGAAATTTTGTAATTACAGTGCGGCGGCCATATTGGATTACAAAATTGTCATGTAATTTGTACTCAGCATACTAAAAACCCCTAAAACGATGCCCATCATGAATTTTTTTAATTACGGCGCGGCGGCCATATTGGATTACAAATTATTATGTTCGTAATTGGTACTCAGCATACTAAAAACTCTTAACTGATCCATTAGCCCTCGTCCATTACCCATCACCCGTCACCCATCATATGATCATCCATCACCTATCAACCTTCACCTGTAAAATATCCACTACATCTATATGCTTGTCTGCCATTTTAGTAGTATTTAAAAAAATAAAATCGGCTAAGTGTGAGTCGCACCCGCGCACAGGGGGTACCGTTCCGTACGACCATTCTAAAGCCCAAATACCACTTATCCATTTTAATTTCTATTGTGACCTTCATCAGGACTTGGCACCATCATCAGACTTGGCTTACCAAATTTTATATTTTTGCCTTGTACGCATCAACACGATTCTAAGGAGCCCAAACACTGCGAAATTTATTTTTATAATAAGTATGGTGAACTTAACCAGGACTTGCCTCCATCATCGGACTTGGTTGACTAAATATGATATATTTGCCATGTACGCATCAAGCAGACCATTCTATAGAGCCCAAACACTTATATGTCTGTATATTTAGTAATTTTCATGACCTTAACTTTGACTTGGCTCCATCATCACACTTGGTTTACTATCCTCCATGATCTTTTTACCATGTACGCATCTAGACCATTCAAAAACCCAAACGCTATGGGTTTATCTTTTTTAATTAGTATGGCGACCTTCACCAGAACTGGACTTCATCATCAGACTTGGTTCACCATCCCCTATGATATATTTGCCAAGTACACAAAAACACCTGTCTAGACGTCAAAACGCTATGGGACTATCTTGTTTCGTTGAGAAGTTTGGTACTATAGCGACCTCCAGGGTTCGCCTTTACACCAGGTCTAAAATACCATCATATTGTACTCTCCCCGAAACTACAGATGTATTTTAAATTTCAGCTCATTCGGAGCATGAGAAGTGGGTCAAATCTTACTTGCAAAATTGGACCCTACATACCTACACCTACACACATACATAGCAAGTTAAAGTCATAGTTGATATACATTTTTTTTCTAAACTTAACAATCATATAAAATAATTTCCTCGCTTTATAAGTATTTGTAACATAAAATCCTTGAAATCAAATTAAACTAAATAACTATACTGTTTGCAGACATGGACATTGCTACGTCAAAGCCAATTATTAAAAAAAAAAAGTCGCCGCAGCCAGCCGCCGCAAAAATTTGCGGCAGTCGTACGATTTTTTATCAGCAGTGTGCGCACTTCTATGAATCTCTATGTGTTGCAGATTTGCGGCAAACGCAACGCACCGGAACGCAAAGCGGTGGGCGCTCGCCCTTTAGGGCGAGCGCCCACTGCTTTGCGATCCGATGCGTTCCGATCCGTTTGCCGTGCCGCAACGCAAACGCAAGTATGGGTGCGCACACTGCTGCAAAAGAATCGCACGTTTTGCCCACAGTTTGCCAGCACTTTTTTTTAAAATTGTTTTATGGCTTGGTTACATAGACCCGAAATGTTTTGATAGGAATCGATTGGTTATAGGAATTTCAACTTTTTAATCGATGTTTAACGCTATTTATGAGACTTCGCCGTCCATCTGTCTGTCTGTCCATCACGAGGCTGTATCTCATGAACGTAGATAGCTAGAGAGCGGATTGTTTTTACGGATTAAGTGTTTCTTTTGGCGCTAAACAATAAAAAATACTAAAAACAGACTATTAATATTAATATTTAAGGTCTCCAATCTCCAATACAGCAAACATGATTTTTGACGTTTTTTTGGAACGGAACTCAAGTAAGATTTAACCCACTTCTCATGCTCCGATTGAGCTTAAACTTGGAATACTTATTTAACTGCAATGACAATACTATAAGATGGTATGCTGGACCTGGTGTGAAGGTAAAATCTCAAGGTCGTCAAATTTCATGATGGATATCGTTTACGGGTTTTTTTGGTATGCTGAGTACGAATCACATGACAATTTAGAAATCCAAAATGGCCGCCACGCCGTAATTACTAAATTTCATGATGAGTATCGTGTAAGGGGTATTTTCGTATGCTGAGTACGAATCACTTAATAATTTAGCAATCCAAAATTGCCGCCGGTATAGTTTAAGGGGTTTTTTGGTATGCTGACTACGAATCACATGATAATTTTGCAATCCAATATGGTCAGCGTGCCGTTAACACAAAATTTCATGATGGGTATCGTTTAGGGGGTATTTTCGTATGCTGAGTACAAATCACTTGATAATTCAGCAATCCAAAATGGCCGCCGCGCCGTAATAACAAAATTTCATGATGGGTATCGTTTAAGGGGTTTTTTGGTATGCTGAGTACGAATCACTTGATGATTTAGCAATCCAAAATGGCCGCCGCGCCGTAATTACCAAATTTCATGATGGGTATCGTTTAAGGGGTTTTTTGGTATGCTGAGCACGAATCACATAATAATTTTGCCATCCAATATGGTCACCGTGCCGTGAACACAAAATTTTATGATGGGTATCGTTTAAGGGGTATTTTCGTATGCTGAGTACGAATCACTTGATAATTTAGCAATCCAAAATGGCCGCCGCGCCGTAATTACCAAATTTCATGATGGGTATCGTTTAAGTGTTTTTTTGGTATGCTGACTACGAATCACATGTTGCAATCCAATATGGTCAGCGTGCCGTTAACACAAAATTTCATGATGGGTATCGTTTAGGGGGTATTTTCGTATGCTGAGTACAAATCACTTGATAATTCAGCAATCCAAAATGGCCACCGCGGCGTAATAACAAAATTTCATGATGTGTATCGTTTAAGGGGTTTTTTGGTATGCTGAGTACGAATCACTTGATAATTTAGCAATCCAAAATGGCCGCCGCGCCGTAATTACCAAATTTCATGATGGGTATCGTTTAAGGGGTGTTTTGGTATGCCGACTACGAATCACATGATAATTTTGCAATCCTATATGGTCACCGTGCCGGTATCACAAAACTTCATGATGGGTATCGTTTAAGGGGTATTTTCATACGCTGAGTACGAATTACATGATGATTTAGCAATCCAAAATGGCCGCCTCGCCGTAATTACAAAATTTCATTCCGTAAATCGTTTAAGGGGTTTTTTGGTATGCTGAGTAAGAATCACATGAGAATTTAGCAATCCAACATGGCCGCCGCGCCGTAATAACAAAATTTCGTTATGGGTATCGTTTAAGGGGTATTTCCGTATGCTGAGTACTTTGATGATAATCTAGCAATCCGAAATGGCCGCCGCACCGTAATTATAAAACTTCATCATGAGTATCGAGATTATTAAACATGTACTGGCAGTATTTTCTTATCTCATATTTGTCAATAAATTTAAGTATGTTTTCATTTTGTAAGCATCATTGACCGCAAGAAACAGGGTATTACTTTGTTGCACCCGCAATGAAAAAGATAAAATTTTGTCTATTACACCGAAATAATGGTCTAACGTTTTTAAACGTCTGAAAATAAATAGATATTTAAGGCTGACATAAATCAATCTTTTCTTAAAGTATAATGTTATTAAAATGGAAATTAATGTTAAATAAATAAATAAAAATAAATAAATAAATAATAAATAAATAATCATTTATTGGCAAAGGTTATGATAGCTAAATACAAAAAAAAAATTTGTTACAAAAATGTTTGACACGGAAAAATTACAATTATACTGTAATCCCCGAGCTAGGAAAAACCTACACATAATTCCGATAGAAGGTACAATATGTTAGTGTCATTTCATTTAAAGTTCAAAAGAGAAAAGTAGTACCTATATCAAGTACGTGTGTGTTCGTGTGTGGGTGTGTGTGTGTGTGTGTGTGTGTGTGTGTGTATTTCTGTACTGTCTACGTGTTTTATTATTTGTAAAGTGGTCTTATTAACAGTTCTGTGTCATCATAATTTAGGGTAAGTAAATGGTCCTTTATATTATGTTTCAATTTATGCCGGTTATGAGTGAGTATGTTCAGTTTGTTATGGAGTTTGATGTATAACAGCGCACTTTGATATCTGTAGAAGCGTTGTGCGAATGCAGTAATCGTGTATACTTTGGGGCAGCCTGGCTCTCGTCTCCTTTTTTTAGTTTTGGATAGTTGGTTTTGTTTATTTCTTTCAATTTGAACACCTACGTGCTTCTTCATAACTACTCGTAAAATGAATGTTTGTCGGACTGTGAGTGTTCTGTATTCTGTGTATAATTGTTGTGTAGGGTACCTGTATGGTTTGCGTAACATTACTTTAATAACTGCTCTTTGAGCCCGTTCAACCTCTATGATATTTGTTTTCGCCGCGCCACCCCAGGCTGTGATACAGTATCCCGATATGGATTCACATAAAGCACTGTAGACCAATTTCAAGACATGGGAGCGCGCCGATTGTCTCAATTTTTTAAATATAAATATGAGCTTCCTGATTCGGGTGACCACTGTTTGTATATGGATGCTCCATGTTAAACAGGAGTCAATCTGTAGACCCAGGTATTTGACAACTGCAACCCTAGCTACCGGAACACAATTACAGTAAGCCCCTCTGCCGTCGCATAGGTGAGCTTTTATATTGAAATTGTTGCCGGGAGGCAGCGATGCTTGTCTTGGGCCAAACGTCATGAATTGAGTTTTGCTGATGTTTAAGGTAAGACTATTCCTCGCCAACCAGATCATCACCGCACTCAAGGCTGTCTCCGCATTGCTCCTGACGGTTGCCAATTGTGACCTTTTGTCAATAGAACTGTGTCGTCAGCGTAACTTATTACACGAGTGGAAGGGAGAGAGAGTTCACACAGCTCATTAACGTAGATTTGGAACAGAACAGGACTGAGTATACTACCCTGCGGAAGGCCAAAGGATAGCGGTTCCTCGTCACTGACGTATTCACCTATCTTTACACGTTGTGTTCTATCAGACAAAAAACTTTTGAACAGATCCAGGACTTTCCCGCGTATACCCACTTGTTCGAGTTTCTTCAGCAAGACAGGAACAGAGACAGTGTCAAAAGCCTTGGATAGATCTAAAAATGTTCCTACACATTTCTGTTTATTATCTATCTTGTCCACAACGAAGTCCAAGAGTGCAGATACGGCATCCTCCGTGGATACACCTTTTCTGAATCCGAATTGATTATCCGAAATGATTCCGTATTTGTTCAGATAACCTGTAAGGTTCTTATGAATAATCCGTTCAAGGATCTTGGACATTACTGGCAGGACTGAAATAGGCCTATAGCTATCGACACTGTCCCTATCGCCTGTCTTATATATCGGATGAACAATTGCTCGTTTTAAGGATTTCGGAAATATTCCTGTGGATAGTGAGAGATTGCAAATGTGACTTATAGGTGGAGAGAGAACCCGACTAGTTAACTTTAACAGTTTCGGGGGGATTCCATCCCAACCGCAGGCACTGTCAGTGCGAAGATCTCTTATTATTCTCTCAACCTGTTCTGCGTCCGTTTCAAGAAGTACCATTGAATTAAGAATAGTGGGTGAACATTTACTAGGTACGGCAGTATGTGTGACGAAGCGGGGGATTTTGTCAGCAAGTTCTTTGCCTATGTTAGCAAAGAACCTGTTTACGAAATCAAGGGAATTTGATGGATTACCGTCGTTTTTTAGGAGCTCACTGGGTAAGGAACGAGAGTTATTATTGAGATCTGTCACTTCACGTATAGCTGCCCACGTTTTTTTAGGGTTATTTTTAGCTTCAGCAAAGACCTTTTCTTCGTGTTGGGTTTTGAGTTTTTTTAGCAATTTGTTACAGAAATTGCGATATCGCAAGTACGTCATCTTTAGGGTAGTATTATGCGGTTCTCTAATTACTTTCTTGTGCATATTGTCCCTGTTTCGTATACATCTTAGTAGACCGACAGTGATCCATGGCTTTATAATTCTTTTTTTAGAAGGATCTGTTTTGGATGTCGTATTTTTGTCCAAGATGGTGGATAGAGTGTCGAGTAACGAGTCTAAGGCGAGATTGGGATCTTCGATTGTAGAGATCCTGGAAAAGTCAGTATTTATGATGTCGCTGGCGGCCTTGTCCATATTCAAACGAGTCATTTTCATCGCTTTGACTGAGCGTTTGGAGGACATGAACTCCAGATTCAGGAGAACTGGGAAAATGAATAGGGGTTGGTTGCACCCGCGATGATTTTCAGAATTGCTGAAGCAAAATTTTTTTCAACCTTTACAGTGTAATTAATTTTTTTGATATGCCTTGAATATATTATGCCGTGTATGAAGAACACATATTTAGTATATTTGTTAATATCTATTAGGTATATTTCGCGTTTCTGTAGAAAAATCTTCCGTTATTTATTACACAAAATCAATAGAAGGTGACTACTTTGCACAGATTCTAGAAAAACTTAAGAAAAAATCCTTAACTTGCAATCTGATATGCAAGTTTCCACTAATGTCTGATCATAAGCTTAACCCACCCGAGACATCGCCAAGATGTTCATGTCGAACTAAGATTCTTTTTATTCTACATACAATCGTATGTAGCCAGGAAACCACGTGAACCCTGAAATGGATATTCAAGGGCCCTAACTAGCTCTGGTCGCCAACCCTTGGTGACCCATTACCATTGCTTACGGGTAATTCAAGTACATATTCTAAAATATAACGAAATAACCAACTTGAATCGAGCTCTGCTTAGATAATAGTTCGCACGTATTGTCACCTCCCAGGTTATGATTGTAAGAAAATGAAGATTGAAATGGTATTTTCGGCGCCCCGTACGTCTTTTGTGGCATAAGAAAGTATTATTTTTCTTCCGTTCCATCTCCGCCTTTTTTGCACACATTACCTCTTTACAAAACAAGGCGGCGGAGTTCCACCTATTGCACTATTGACCATAGCCAAAACTATGGTCTGTAGACTCTGTTGTGTAAGGTTCCCGCTCTTTTAGCCAGTAAGTCGTAGTTCCATCCACCATGGACAATCTGTCAGCATAACAATTGAGTCTGTACCATTGCAAGCAGTGAACTCCCAGAGAGATCTTGGAGTTACAATAACCAGCAACCTGAAATGGGATGAACACATAATAAATATAACTAAAAGGGCAAATTCAGTATAATACATGATTAGAAAAGCATTCTATGTTATTACCAGGGACCTATTTATCTACATTTTTTTTATACCACTAAGGTGGCAGACAAGCATACGGCCCACTAGAAAGACCGGTGGTCACCGCAGCCTATGAACGTTTGCAACACCTGAGGTGCCACACTCGCGCTGCCGACCCTGCAAAAACCTTCTAAGACCCCTTTTGAAGAACCCCATACTGTAGGCGTTTGGGAAAACCGAGGCAGGGAGGTCATTCCACAACCTAAGCGTGCGCGGAAGAAAACACCTATCGTATCTAACCGTGCTAGAACGCACCGGACGCAGAGTGTGAGGATGAACTCCCTGTCTGTGGCGAGCGGTGCGATGATAGAACGTAGCCGTTGGCATCATATCAAACAATTCCTCAGAGCACATACCATTGTACAGGCGGTAGAACAAGCTTAAGGAGGCAAAGCCTCTCCTGTCGCGAAGAGGTTCCACACCAGCTGTAAGTACAGGATCGTTGACAACTCTTACAGCTCGTCTTTGCACCGAGTCCAATGGACGAAGCTGATATTCAGGTGCTCCCGCCCAGAGGTGACAGCAGTACTCCATAATATGGAGTACTGCTGTCACCTCTGGGCGGCCGCACTTGCGACTTATAGAGAAGCAGTGTTTGCGCCGCAGTGAAGTACCGCCGCGCCCTGTTGAGCACTACTTCTTGAACGCCAGCTTAGCCTTGTCCTCCAAATGACTACGGAACTGCATGTCACTGGAGATGTCAACGCCAAGGATCCCTATACTTTTGGAGATGGAAAGAGATGTGCCCTGAAATTGTGGCGCTACAGTAATTGGGGTTTGCTTAGCGGTGAAAAAACAAGCTTGTGTCTTGGAAGGGTTGAACTGGACAAGATTATGTCCACCCCAATCGGACACTCTAGTAAGAGTAGCCTCGATTCAGACACAAGCTGTTCACGATTTTCCTCCACTGTGTCCCGAGAGATACCGGGGCGGCCCGTGTAACATGTGTCCCCCGTACTGTCGTCCGCATAACAATGAATGCCGTCAATAGACAACATGTCATTGATATGCAGCAGAAACAGAGTAGGGGACAACACTGAGCCTTGCGGTACTCCAGCATTTATGGCCATGCAGTCTGAACAGCTGCCGTCAACGACGGCCCTGATGCTTCTACCGGCCAAGAAGCTGGACACCCATCCACATTATCTCTCGGGTAGCCCAAATGAGGGCAATTTCGTAAGAAGAACACGGTGCCAGACCCGGTCAAAGGCTTTAGAGATGTCGAGACTCACTGCTAGAGCCTCACCCTTACTCTCGATAGCCGCCGCCCATCGGTGTGTTAGGTACACAAGAAGATCGCCCGTCGAGCGACCGTGACGGAAACCGTACTGCCGGTCACTGAGCAGGTCGTGTTCCTCAAGGTACCCCAGGAGCTGTGTATTAATAACACGCTCCATCACCTTGGATAAAAGGGAGGTGACGGCTATAGGCCTGTAATTGGCCGGGTCGGTCCTGTCGCCCTTCTTGGGTACAGGATGTACATACGCAATCTTCCACGACGCCGGGACTTATAAGACCAGATATGGAGTCCATATTTCAAAAAAGATATTCTAATGTTAGAAAAAGTTCAGACGCCTTTTAGAACTAAACTTATCAATATTGGAACAGAGAAGGAATAGAGGTGACCTCATAGAGACCTACAAAATACTAAATAAGCATTACAATGTAGAAGACCTTCGGGATATGTTCACAATTGAATGAACCCAAATAAACATCTCAGAGGTCACACTATAAAACTCAATAAGTCTCAGTGCGCTAGCAATCCAAAGGCCAGATGTGGCCCTGGGGCCACTGTTCGAAATTCGCCTTAAACGATAACCATCATGAAATTTTGTAATTACGGCGCGTCGGCTACTTTTGAATATCAAAACTAGTATGTAATTCGTACTCAGCATACGAAAAAACCCTTAAACGATACCCATTATGATTTTTTTATATTACGGCGCGGCGGCCATATTGGATAGCTAAATTACCATTGAATTTGTAATTAGCATACCAAAAACCCCTTAAACGATACCCATCATGAAATTTTGTGATTACGGCGCAGCGGCCATATTGGATTGCAAAATTGACTTGTGATTCGTACACGGCATACCAAAAAACCCCTTAAACGATACCCATCATGAATTTTTGTGATTACGGCGCAGCGGCCATATTGGATTGCAAAACTTACTTGTGATTCGTACACGGCATACCAAAAAACCTCTTAAACGATACCCATCATGAATTTTTGTAATTACGGCGCAGCGGCCATTTTGGATTGCAAAATTGACACGTGATTCATACACAGCACACCAAAAAACCCCTTATACGATACCCATCATGAAAATTTGTGATTACGGCGCAGCGGCCACATTGGATTGCAAAATTGACTTGTGATTCGTACACGGCATACCAAAAAATCCCTTAAACGATACCCATCATGAATTTTTGTGATTACGGCGCAGCGGCCATATTGGATTGCAAAATTGACTTGTGATTCGTACACGGCATACCAAAAAACCTCTTAAACGATACCCATCATGAAATTTTGTGATTACGGCGCAGCGGCCACATTGGATTGCAAAATTGACTTGTGATTCGTACACGGCATACCAAAAAACCCCTTAAACGATACCCATCATGAATTTTTGTGATTACGGCGCAGCGGCCATATTGGATTGCAAAATTGACACGTGATTCGTACACAGCATACCAAAAACCCCTTAAACGATACCCATCATGAAGTTTTGTGATTACGGCGCAGCGGCCATATTGGATTGCAAAATTATCATCTGATTCGTGCTCAGCATACGAAAAACCCCTTCAACGATACGAAAGCGGCCATATTAGTTCGCTAAATTACCATTTAATTTTGTAATTAGCATACCAAAAAAACCCTTAAACGATATCCATCATGAAATTTTGTGATTACGGCGCAGCGGCCATATTGGATTGCAAAATTGACATGTGATTCGTACATAGCATCCCAAAAAACCCCTTAAACGATACCCATCATGAAGTTTTGTGATTAAGGCGCAGCGGCCATATTGGACTGCAAAATTATCATGTAATTCGTACTCAGCATACTAAAAAACCCCTAAAACGATATGCATCATGAAATTTTGTTATTATACTGCGCGGCGGCCATATTGGATCGCTAAATTACCATTTAATTTGTAATTAGCATACCAAAAAACCCCTTAAACGATACCCATCATGAAATTTTGTGATTACGTTACGCTGACCATATTGGATTGCAAAATTATCATGTGATTCGTAGTCGGCATACCAAAAAACCCCTTAAACGATACCCATCATGAAGTTTTGTGATTACGGCGCAGCGGCCATATTGGACTGCAAAATTATCATTAAATTCGTACTCAGCATACGAAAAACCCCTAAAACGATGCCCATCATGAAATTTTGTAATTACGGCGCGGCGGCCATATTGGATTACAAATTATTATGTTCGTCATTGGTACTCAGCATACGAAAAAACTCTTAAATGACCCATTAGCCATCGTCCATTACCCATCACCCGTCACCCATCAGATGACCCATCAGATGATCATCCATTACCTATCAACCTTCACCTGTAAATTTCCGCTACATCTATATGCTTATCTGCCATTTTAGTAGTATTTAAAAAAATTAAAACCAGCTTAGTGTGAGTCGGACCCGCGCACAGGCGGTTCCGTTCCGTACGACCATTCTAAAGCCCAAATACCGCTTATCTTTTTTAATTACTATTGTGACCTTCATCAGGACTTGGTGCCATCATCAGACTTGGTTTACCAATTTTTATATTTTGCCTTGTACGCATCAACACGATTCTAAAGACCCCAAACACTGCGGATTTATTTTTATATATAGTATGGTGAACTTCACCAGGACTTGGCTCCATCATTGGACTTGGTTTACTAAATATGATGTTTTTGCCATGTACGCATCAAGACCATTCTATAGAGCCCAAACACTTATATGTCTATATATAATATATAGTTATTTTCATGACCTTCACTTTGACTTGGCTCCATCATCACACTTGGTTTACTATCCTCCGTGATCTTTTTGCCATGTACGCATCTAGACCATTCAAAAGCCCAAACGATATGGGTTTATCTTTTTTAATTAGTATGGCGACCTTCACCAGATGACCCCTATGATTTATTTGCCAAGTACACAAATACACCTGTCTAAACGCTATGGGATTATCTTGTTTCGTTGAGAAGTTGGTACTATGGCGACCTTCAGGGTTCGCCTTTACACCAGGTCTAAAATACCATCATATTGTACTCTCCCCGAAACTACAGATGTATTTTAAATTTCAGCTCATTCGGAGCATGAGAAGTGGGTCAAATCTTACTTGCAAAATTTGTTCCCTACATACCTACACACATACATAGCAAGTTAACTAAAAGCTGGTTAAAAAAGTTTTAATTATAATAAAAATAATTTTCATAGTTGATATACATTTTTTTTCTAAACTTACCAATCATATAAAATAATTTCCTCGCTGTATAAGTACTTATAATATAAAATCCTTGAAATCAAATTAAAATAACTAACTATACTGTTTGCAGACATGGACATTGCTACGTCAAAGCCAATTATTAAAAAAAAAAGTCGCCGCAGCCAGCCGCCGCAAAAATTTGCGGCAGTCGTACGATTTTTTATCAGCAGTGTGCGCACTTCTATGAATCTCTATGTGTTACAGATTTGCGGCAAACGCAACGCACCGGAACGCAAAGCGGTGGGCGCTCGCCCTTGGGCGAGCGCCCACTGCTTTGCGATCCGGTGCGTTTGCGTTTTTTCTTTTTTAATTTGGCCTGGCTATAAACTGAGATCATTGGTGAATGAACTAAAAACTGGATTCATTAAGGTCGCTTTACACGCTTATTTAGCCGGCATAATGCCGTTTCACACTTTCGTGAGAATCGCGAGGTGGATATCGAATAAATGTCGGTGTTTTGCGTGGTCCCACTATTTAGAACCACTAGTGGGACCACGAGGGAGAACTGTTTCTCGTGTCGTGGTCTCACTACGATATCGGATGTCAACTGTTTGGTCCTGATGTTACCTGCCTATATACTCCTTTTAGATAGGTATAACATTAAATTAAATTTTAAAATTTAATGTTAAATAACTAAAAAAGTCGGTGTTCATTATTTTATTGATATAAATTTTTGTAATTCTTAATTTTTTTTCTCTGATCTTCACATGTTCCACTGATCTTGATTTGTTTTGTCATTCTTTGTTTAAAGATCTTCATTTGTTTTGTCGATCGTCATTTGTTTTGAAAACAGGACATACTTAGTAGAACAGAAAACTGCTTTCTCGTGGTCCCACTATTTTGTCACACTAGTGGTACCACGAGAAAACACCGGGTAAATGTGTGTAAAAGTGTTCGTGGGGCTTTTACATCACATCAGGACCATCAATCGTATTGGACAGCACATCTCTGCATAGCACCTAGCGTGACGAGTAAGTACCTCGCGGTGTCATTCCAAAGGTGAAAACATTTTCCGACGCAGGCAAATATCTCTGATGCGGCGCGTAGAACCGCCTCACCTTAATTAAGATTCCTTTTTTTTTATTTAGCTCGCCAAATTGACGTCGCCACCAACCTGATGGTAAGCCGTGGTGCATCTAGCGATTGGGGGCCAGTGTCACAGTCCTTAAGACTTTAGACAGTGGCCCTCAAGTTGGCGGCCCTGTGATGTGCGTCTTCACGTTCCTCTTCAAGAACCCGGGATTGTAAGATGAGGGAAAAACGTGAGCGGGCAGGTCGTTCCATGTTTTTATAGTTCGACAGAGGAACGTCTTTTAAAACGCTGGGTTCTAGCGAAAATTCTCTCCACTGTGTATGAGTGGCATCTCTGCTGCCGCACACCCCGCACATCGCATTGCTGGATATGAATATCCGGCATCGTGGTTCCACAGTCTGCGAAAGTGAGAGGTTGCTTGCCACAGTCATCGGCCCGGGAGCTAGCCGAAAAGAGATTGGCCAGCATTTCAGCTTTCTCTTGGGCTTTGTGAGCCACTGATCCGTCAGGATAGCGCAGCGGCGGCAGCGAGGGCTTGCAAAAGTTGGCCTGCACGGCTTTGGCCAGTTGCCAGTATCCACGGCAGCCCGTCGGATGTGACGTGAGCTCCTGACCAATCCGCGTGACTCGCTGGGCGTCCGCTCTCCTGATAGCTCTCTTACTCGACCGAGTGGCTATGTTGTACGCTGCCTTGAGGTGAGCCACATTCGGGTTGCGCACAGCCCGAGCCCTGATCCAGGTGCGGTAAGCCGCCTGTGTTGGCTGAAAGGCTACGGCACACTCACCAGCGAACCAGGGGCGGGCTTTGCGGATGCTAGCGTCATCAGTGTATGGAATGTAGTATTCCATACCTAATGTTATCTCACCAGCAACAGCAGAGGCGCTTTCCAATGAAGCCCTCTCTGCAAAGCAGCGCTAAATCCACGGGATGGTTGCAATATATTCTCGTACTGGATTACTCGTCAGCAGTAAGTCTAGAAGGGCGGGTCCATGGTCTGACCTGTCCAGTATGCGCGTAATCCCGAGTACCATTTGGGTCAGACCATGGGAGAGAGCGAACGCGTGGGCGGCCTGTCCCGCAGGATCAGTCTTGAGGGACCCCAGCTACTCAGTGTGGTGACCATTGAAGTCCCCCAGAAAAACCAACTCGCGTCCGGGAACCGCACCTGCGCGCCATCAGCCCCCTCGCTGAGGTGCTGATACAGCCTTGTTATCTCAGCTGTCCCTGTGTGGGGTCGATAGAAACAGACGTAGATCTGACTCATAGAGCCGTGATCTACGTGCAGCCAAAAGACGGAGAAGGAAGGGTTCTCAAGGCAGCGCAGCCGGTGACAGCAAACATCCGCCCTAACGAACGCGCACACCCCGGCTTTATCTCGAAATAGTTCCTCGATGATATAGCCGGTAACAAAGGTACGACTGATCGGCAGGGCGGCGTGTTTGCGTCTCCGTTAGGAACATCACAGCAGGCCGTGTCGTCTCTTGATGGTGAAAGACGGCGTCGAGGTTGGCTTGGAGTCCGCGGATGTTAGCGAATTCCACCTCGAATAGTGCGTTTTGGGGAATGGTCGCAGCGGCCGCTGTGAAACCTCTATTTTTATTTTGCGCTGCCATGATTGGGTTAAAGGGAGACGTGAAGACGGAGCGACATTTGCTGCAGCTTACTTGGGGGTCTTTTCACAACTGCACGGTGGTACCCCCCGGACCAATATTGTACCACCTTGTACCACATGGGAGCCTAGGCCACCATGTGGGTACCTAAATACGCGGAGCGTCGTCCGTTGTTCGGAAGGTGCACCGCGTGCCGGTGAGGTCACTAGGGCCCCTGAGTCTTGTTGTTAGTGGGGCCCCTTAAACCCTAATTTCCGCAAGGCGAGCATTAGGCTCGCGTTCCGCAATCTCTCAATATAGTTTTTTACAATTGACCCTACGCTCATATTGAGCTCATGCCAAGGGTGTCCTGTCCAGGTTATGCTTTAGTGGAACCGTAAGGTCCTGAACAGAGGGTAGGAATTGGTTGGTACTTACTTAATAGAAGAGACAAATTCAATACTCGTCAACATCGGTACTTAGCTTTATTTGTCACAAAAACCTGTATCTGTAACACAATACACGCACTGATTTGGTTCGAGCGACTCACGGATTTGGTTCGCTTCCAGACCATATCCGACAGTCTGTAGATAAAATAATGTCATCTGGTGGCTAAATATGCATTAAGTTGATAGCTAGAGCAACTTAATGCACACAACTTATACACCAAATTCATGTCTTCGAGTTCGCGTCCAAAAACCAACTCCGGCTCTAACTTCACGATCATACCACGAACACTTGTACAGTTGCACACACATTTACCCATGTTTTCTCGTGGTACCATTAGTGTGACGAAATAGTGGGACCACGAGAAAGCAGTTCTCCCTCGTGGTCCCTACTTTTTATCTACATTCTGTATATAACTAGGTATGCGCTAATTTTCAAAACAAATGAAGATCAGTGAAACATGTGAAAATTGGAAAAACAAATGAAGATTGACAAAAAATTAAAATCGATAAATTAAATGAAGACTGACTTCCTTATTTGTTTTATTTTAAAATTTAATGTTATACCTATTGAAAAAGTGTATATAAGCAAAAAACATCAAGATTAAAATATTGACATCCGTTTTCGTAATAGGACCACGAGAAACAGTCAGTTGTCCCTCGTGGTCCTCGTGATCCGGCTAAATAAGCGTGTAAGGCGACCTTTATGAATCCAGTTTTTAGTTCATTCACCAATGTTCTCAATTTGAAGCCATGCCAAATTAAAAAAGAAAAAGCTGTCAAATACAACAAACGCACCGGATCGGAAAGCAGTGGGCGCTCGCCCAATTCGAATCCACCGTGGTGGGGAACAGAACAAAGATGGCGCGTAACCAAAAATCGTGACGTGACGTGACGCAAATTTTTTTCCAACGCCGATAAAGAAGTTTCACTTCAATAATAAATAAATAGGGCTAATCTAATTTTGGAAGTTCATATTTGTCTCCATGGGTGTAATAAAAATCAAAAGTAAAAAAATGCTGTCAATCAAAGTCATGCTAAGTGTACTGTAATATCGGTCGTCCACAAAGAAATGAATCCTCTTGAAACATATCTAAATCATTGCTATCAATTAAATAACTACGAACTGACAACGGAACTAAATGTACTACCTACACGCAGTGCCGGATTAAGCCAGCGCGGGGCCTGTAGCAAATTCTGTCAAGGGGCCCTTGGTTTGCTTTAGGTTCTCAAGTGTAGGGTATTATACATTTTAAATATGTAAAAAGAATTGGTTTCGAGCAGGATTTGAACCTGCGTCTTCGGCGAACCGCGCCGACGCGTTAACCACACCGCCATCGTTAACGCGTCGGCACGGTTCGCCGAAGACGCAGGTTCGAATCCTGCTCAAAACGAATTCTTTTTCCGTATTTAAAATTTATGATCAGTTAGCATACTAATTGCTTTTCAAAAATAATCTTAATGTTCGGGCTGGTTGCATCATAAATCGAATGAATATAGGTGCAATTCTATACATTCATGCCGTGTAACTTTCTAAACAAGAAGTGCCGGTGATGGTGTGATGATGGTGACTTGTGAGCCAAATAGAGACTGAGCAAATGTATTAGAGGCTACTCTTAAAACGAATCATTGCAGTAATAAAGTTTTTAGCAGAACGAGGTCTTGCGTTTCGGGGTAGTGACAAAATTGTTGGTTTACCTCACAATGGAAATTATTTAGGTTTGTTTCAATTAATAGCCCAATTTGACGCAATAGTACAACACATTACTTGTGGTGTGGCCAGCGCTCAATTTTAGAAATGTGGTACAATTTAAAATTATTGTTGTAGATTTTATACCAACGTTTCTCGTGGTAGGTATAATACCTACACCTACCTATAGTAATTGAAAAAAAGTTTAAAATTCAAAATATACAAATTTGCATAAAGCACTTATTTTATATTAATGATAGGTATTTAAGTAAATTAAATGTCAACGATCACATAAAATGTGTAATTATTATTTGAATAACTTTTTGTTTATAATTTGAATAATTATTAAAAAGAATCTATATTTCATAATAAATCAAGCAACCACAGTAGATTGGATCGTGACTGAGTCAGTAAAATTTAAATAGTTCGCCTGTTTTCTCGAAATACTTTTAATCGATATTATATTATAATCGATTAAAAATACAATCTCAACTACGTAAACTCGCAAAATATTAATGTATTCCTACATAAAAAAATAAAAATCTGGCCGCTTGAAGTGTAGAAACGGGTTAAAGAAGCTAGTCTAAATGGTTTAGGCGTACAATGTCAGAAACGCAAAATGACAGATTCGCAGAATGCCAAATGTTGGCATTTTTTCGCAAATGGTCAGAAACGCAAAAAGGCAGATTCGCAAAATGACAGAATAGCAATATGACAGATTCGCAAAATGACAGAATCGCAATATGACAGATTCGCAAAATGCCAGATCTTAGTTTTGCGAGTGATTCCGATTTAACCATTATTTTATGTCAATTATAATTAAACATTAGAACATTAATGTTAAAAAGTTCGTAAAATACCTGCTTATTTTTACGAATTAACGTGACGAAATCGAGTTTTAGATTGTCAAGTGGAAGTAAAGCATAGCCTAAGCGCTTCGCGTTTAAGTTATGCAAGATATTTTACGCTCCTATCTAAATTAGGTATTTTTTTATTACGGTCAGACAGGCGTTGGAGTGCGGGGCCCCCAAATTCGCGGGGCCCGTAGCATTTGCTACTCTTGCTATATGGCTAATCCGGCACTGCCTACACGTACTGGAGTTCTGAACTAGTTTTTTTTTGGATATTGTACTATATTGGATCGCACCGTTCACTGACTGAGCAAGCACAAGTCTAGTTTTAAACACAAACATACCTACTTCATGTAACTACCTAGTTCACTCGTGTCAATCACTTTGTTTAACTGTAGTCAACTAGTAGTATAGTACCAATTAATACTTAAGTAAAATCAATTTATAGTCTTACCTTTCGGAGTTTCCAGGTAATCTAAAAAACGTTATCTCTGGGTGCGTTATTGACGAATTCATGCAACCAAAACAAGCACAATAGACTCTAGTTGTCATATTAAATATTTTTAGTAAATAAAACTCGTGCGGTTACTATTTAAAAAAGGACACACCGTCCATTCGTCTACTCGGCACAATCGCGACTGCGGACGCTGCTTGCGTGCTCAAAGGCCTGCCGAAAACGAGAATCGTAGGTATAGCTTGCGCTTCGTCCGTTTGTAGGGAGCTACCATACTGGTTAAACAACATATATTTATTGTGACCAAGTGGTCCCAGTAGTACTACGGGTATTTCAATTTTACCCGTGGTACTACTGGATAAAAAAATAAATGAAGATCGGTTAAAACAAATGAAGATCGGTGAAAACAAATGAAGATCGATAAAACAAATGAACGTCAGTAAAAAGAAGTGAAGATCGGTGAAAACAAATAAAGGAGAGTGAAAA
Organism: Miltochrista miniata; assembly: GCA_933228765.1. Classification (NCBI taxonomy): domain Eukaryota; kingdom Metazoa; phylum Arthropoda; class Insecta; order Lepidoptera; family Erebidae; genus Miltochrista; species Miltochrista miniata. The sequence continues at coordinate 14,319,614 of OW121757.1, read as the reverse complement.
CAAATGAAGATCGGTAAAAACAAATGAAGAGCGGTAAAACAAATGAACGTCAGTAAAAACAAGTGAAGATCGATGAAAACCAATAAAGGTGGGTGAAAACAAATGAAGATCAGTAAAAACAAGTGAAGATCGTTCATTTGTTTTTACCGATTTTCATTTGTTTTTACTGATCTTCATTTGTTTTTATAGATGTGCATTTGTTTTTATTGATCTTTACTTGTTTTCACTGATCTTCACTCGTTTTTACTGAGGTTCATTTGTTTTACCGATCTTCATTTGTTTTCACCGATCTTCATTTGTTTTAACCGATATTCATTTGTTTTACCGATCTTCATTTCTTTTTACCGATCTTCATTTATTTTTATCCAGTGAAGTTGACCAAGTGGTCCCAGTAGTACCACTGGTAATTAGAGATGGGCGGCGGGAAAAAACCCAACGGGTAAATACCCAGGTATTTTCCCGTTTGGGTATTTACCGGGTATTTATGTGGGTAAAAACCCAATGGACGGGTAATAATTTTTGTAAGTAAAATCTTTTGAGGTCGCGTAGCATTCTTTTTACCGGCAAGCAATCGCGACTGCTTAAGCTTACCGACACCTCGAAATAGTCACTAATTGGCTAGGTATCCTATAAATATCCCTTTTACCTATGGGTAAATACCGGGTTTTTATGTGGGAAAAAACCCAATGGACAGATATTTATTTTTTTAAGTATAATATTCTGAGGTAGCTTAGCATTCTTTTTACTGAAGCAATCTCGACTGCTTACGCTTACTGACACCTCGAAATAGTCACAAATTATTGATTAGGTATACTAAAAATACCCCTTTTACTTAATTGTTCAAATGTTAATTTCTGTTATTTTGTTTCATACGAACAAAATAAGCCCAATCGAGAACTCTTTACGAACACGTTTTTAATAATTGTTCAGCTAAATGACGCCGCCCGTTTGATTGAAAGCTATAGCGTTATCTAGCGATTGGGGGCCACTCTTACGGTACGGTCGGAGAGTTCTCTCCCGCTCCTTCACGAACATGACCTGAATCGCAGAAAGAGGCAGTGCAGTCCCACTTACTCTCGCTGGAGATTATGGCTCGCACCATGGTCTTCAGCAAGAGATTGTCCACGTCCAGACCAGACCACACCGTGCACTCCACCAATGTGTAGAGCGCTAAATCCTCGCTGTGCTCCCCGCAGTGCCGGCACTAGGCCGTGGTTTCCCGGTGTATTCGCCACAGATACTTACTGAAGCTCCCGTGCCCAGTAAGTGTGGCTCCTCTTCAGCTCTTTATGGTTCTAGAGAGAAACTATCTTTTGAATCGCTCAGTTCTGGAGAAAATTCATATCAGGGATCTCTGCCCGGCACGCATTGTCCGGGATTGAAAAGGAGAGGGAGGGTTTAAGTGGGTTCTTTAACTTAACTACCGTGAGATTCGGTAGCCAGCAGCCAAGGATGCGATAGTTATACGCTACGCCAACGGCCCAAGGTTTCCCGTTATTTCAGGACAATCGATAATGCGAATTACACACCTCTGCATATCGTGGAGCGCGTCCAGTAATTCATATAAGGGATCTCTGCCTGGCACGCATTGTCCGGGATTGAAAAGGAGAGGGAGGGTTTAAGTGGGTTCTTTAACTTAACTACCGTGAGATTCGGTAGCCAGCAGCCAAGGATGCGATAGTTATACGCTACGCTAACGGCCCAAGGTTTCCCGTTATTTCAGGACAATCGATAATGCGAATACAGCATGCGAGCACCTCTGCATATCGTGGAGCGCGTCCAGTAAGTATCTAAATCCCAAAATCGTCCTAAAGGTGAGAGCTGTGCTCGATACTGGGACGAATCTTCGTCTTAAACAGTAGATCCCTTTCGTGGGGCGTAAAGAATCGTCATACCTAAATTAGGACTCCCAGTTTCCGCAAGGCTAGCCATACGTCTAAATATAATTTTAATAAATAATAATGGCAAGCATGTACACTAGATTGTTCTTTAGTGAAATTTATAGCATTCTGAAGAGAGGTTAGAGGTACAACAGGAGGAAATTTTTTAGCTGTGTGACGCACACACCTGCGCTTTTCTTCCATTGAAATCGACCACATTTTTTGAACCCCACTGGAAAATTTGTCTCGCTTTTCCTCCTCGTTGAATCGCTTCTCCGCTGGATGACCAGAGTAACTAACGTTAAAATGGACAGCATATCATTGATATGCAGAAGTTCCTTCTGCATATAAACACAGATCCCTGTGGCACTTCGGCATTAGTCTGCAAAAAGCAGGAAGCCCTGTAATAGAGGACCCGGAATATATCCAAGATGCAAGACACAAGCGTGTTTTTTCACCGCTAAGAAAACCCCAATCGTCTAAAAAGCTCGGAGTGCTCAACAGGGCGCGGTGGTACTTCAATGCGGCGCAAACACTGCTTCTTTATAAGTAGCAAGTGCGGCCGCATATGGAGTACCGCTGTCACCTCTGGGCGGGGCACCTGAATATCAGCTTCTTTCATTTGACTCGGTGCGTAGGTGAGCTGTGAGAGTTGTCAACGATCCTATACTCACAGGTGGTGTAGAACCTCTTCGCGACAGGAGAGACTTTGCCTCCTTATGCGTGATCTACCGCCCGTGGTATATGTATGTATGTATGTGCTCTGAGGAATTGTTTGATATGATGCCAACGGCTACGTTCTATCATTGCACCGCTCGCCACAGACAGGAAGTTCATCCTCACACTTTACGTCCGGAGTGTTCGAGCACAATGGTTAGATCCCATAGGGGTTTTCTTAGCGCACGCTTAGGCTGTGAAATGATCTCCCTGCCTCGGTTTTCCCAAACGCCTACAGTATGGGGTTCTTCAAAAGGGGCCTTAGAAGGTATTTACAGGGTCGACAGCGCAAAAGTGGCGCTTCTGGTGTTGCAAACGTTAATAGGCTGCGGTGACCACCAGTCCTTCAGGTGGGCCGTGTGCTTGTCTGTCACCTTAGTGGTATTAAAAAAAGAGAAATAGCACTTGCAGGAACCTGGCTACCCAGATGTGTATTCTATCGGGCTGGAAAACTCGTCTGCAGTTGATCCAGCAGAGCTAGTACATTCAGTACATTGTCTGGCCTGTCCGGTATCTGCGCAATTTCTACTACCATTTGGGTCAGATCATAAGAGAGAGCGAACGCGTGATGGCACGTTCCAGCTACTCAGAATATGACCATTGAAATTATCAAGAAATACCAGCACGGCGTACGCCGAGGTGTTGGAATAACCTAGTTACCTTAGCTTCTCCTGTGTGGAAAAGGTGGATGCAGAAGTGGATCCGGCTCATGGAGCCATGATCTACGTTTAACAAGAGGCTCAGGAGGGGTTCTCCAGGCAGCGCAAACGATAACATCCGAAGCATCCGCCCTGACGAACGCACAGACCCCGACTTTATCTCAATATTGTTCCTCGATGACATAGCCCGTAGGTACGATATATACTTTGTTAGGGCGGCGTATTTGTTTTACCTTCGGAAACAACACGAAAGATGGCGTCGAGATTTGTATGGAGTTCAGTTGGGAATGGGTGAAAACGAGACCATTGAGAATCCGCCCTCTGTCCATCTATCTGTCTGTCACCAGTCACCAGGCTTGTGAACCGTGATAGCTAGAGAGCTAAAATTTTCACAGATGATGTAGTTACCTTGCTTCTATAACAACGAATACTAAAAACATAAAATAAAGTAAATTTATATAAGTTAAAATGAAAATACCCGGGAATTTACCCGGGTATTCACCCAGATTTGGGAAAATATCCGGTAACAACCCATCTCTACTGGTAATAGTGGTAATTCAATTTTACCCGTGGTACTACTGGGACCACTTGGTAGTACCACGGGTAATTTTTTTACTCGTGGTACTACCAGTAGTACCACTGGTAGTACCACGCGCAAGTAAGGGGCATATCATACAATACAAAATACACGCACAGAAAATACTCTAGGTTTGGAAAATATTAAGACGATGGATGAAGCAATGACGTGTGCCATTCAAGCTCTTGCCGAAATTCTGCGTGAAACAAAAAAAAAAAACAATCAGCTGGTTATACTGTCATTAGTGTCATTACTGTTTGTTTATTTATTTTTGGAAATTCTGAATACTACCTATGTTCTTAATCAGTTAAATAAATTGTACGAAAGTATACGAAAAAGCATAACAAGCTGTTAATTAATTTATTAACATTTTAAAAATTTCAAGCGGACTTAGAATTATTATCTGGCAAAATGTCCACGGCAATGACTTTTGGTCAAAAACAATTTATACCAACTCCGCCTGAAAAGGGAAGTTTTCCTTTGGACCATGAAGGGGCTTGTAAGACAAGTATGACTAAGTATATGAAGTGCTTACTCAATAATGACAATAACAACTCCTTGTGCCGAAACGAAGCGAAAGACTACCTATCCTGCAGAATGAACAATAACCTAATGGCTAAAGAGGAATGGTCTAAGTTAGGTTTTAAAGAAGATTCCAAAGCAGTGAAATAATATTATGTTCAGTTTATTAGGTAAGATAAGTTTTTGTTAGAAATCTTGTTATATTTATTAAAATGTTAGTACTTATGTGTATTTTTTCTTTCTATGCTTCATTCATATTGTAGAACTGTTTATAATAAAAAAGATTAAATACTTCCCTAGAGCAACAATTGAAAGATATTTTATACATCCAGCCATGCTGTGGTAGGCGGTTTTGAGTTGGAAGAAGCAACCTAGACTGACTGACTGCCTCGGTGGCACATTCAGTAGTGTAATTGACTGGTGCGCTGAGGCAATGGGTTTGTTTACCAGATCCACAATTTATTTCCGAGATTGCATGTTTTCTATGTAGGTATATCATGTATGTACATACATACATACATATGGTCACGCCTTTATCCCCGAAGGGGTAGGCAGAGGCATATTATATGCCCACATTTCACCTACTACAATTTGTCCCACGTAATAGGTGGTGAGCCGTATTGCCGTGTTTAAATGGACAGGCGCAGGTTGTGACTGCCTGCTGTTGAAATATAGCCTTCAACTTAGCTTTACAACTGCCATTTTACTGGCAACCGGGACCAACGGCTTAACATGCCTTCCGAAGCACGGAAACGCTTAAATAAATGTCACAAAGTGATCACATGGATGGTCACCCATCCATGGACCGGCCATAGTGAAAGTTGCTTACTGCAGTGATCGTTTACAGAACACTGAGTCCGCGGGGCCACAAGCGCTTCAATGTATGTACCTATTTAGAAATATGTCTAATAGTCGTATAGATCCCATAGTAAATCTTATATTAGCTTAATTTAGGCTAAATGTAATTGTGTGAGAATATCCACAAATATTTGAATTGTCAACACACAGCTCAAGTACCTGAACACATTGAACTCAAGTGTGTCATGCCCATAGATAAAGTCATACACTAACCCCCAGTTTCCGAAAGGCTGATCAACGCAAAAATTAACTAATCGGCTGTTAAAGGCGTATCCTCACAGAAGATCCAAATGGATCGCCAATTCCTGCGATCCACGAACAAAACTTTTCTTGCGATCCCGCCGCGTTCCACCGACACGCTCCAACCGATCCACACTGATCCGCCTAAGTATAGTACAGTTGAACTTTCGGTCGCTATGGAGTCACATGTGCAGCAACGACGTCGAATCGCTTTGGTAGCAACAACCTACATTCTTCTTAAATATTTACGAAGCATTTATGTTCCTTGTAAATGGATTTTCATTTTGGATCTTCTGTGAGAATCCGCCTTTAACAGCCGATTAGTTAATTTTAGCGTTGATCAGCCTTTCGAAAACTGGGGGTAAGAGAGGAGTTTTAAAATGATAGGCTGTTATTTCTTAGGATGGCCTCTCTATGGACCTGGGTGCATATAAAGTGGAACGCTGGAACTAAGTGGTGCTCTGGAAGTGCCAACAAATTCCTCTACTAAATCTAGCCAAACGAAGCTACAGGCTTACGTGCAACACAATACCACACTGAACCTCTATTGCTAGTAGATAGCTAGGTATTCAGTTTTCACATTCATAAAAAGTCAAGACCCAAATCTGACTGCCTCTGTAGCGTAGTCGGTAGTGATACCGCTTGCCGCGCTGGAGGTCCTGGGTTCGATTCCTGGGTCAGTGCAAATATTTGTGTGATCCACAAAAATGTTTGTTTCGGAGTTTGGGTGTTTTCTATGTATAATATTATGTATTTAAAAATATATTAATATGTATATCAGTTGTCGAGATACCATAGCACAAGCTTATATTAGCTTAAGTATTATTATTATATTACCAATCGTCCAACACAGCTATGAAAGACGTCGCAACGCTGTTATAAAAAGCGTCTGTCTCTGTGAAAAGATGCTGCGACGCGGTTATGGAAGACGTTCGATGCAGTTATAAAAGGCGTCGCGACGTTGTTATAAAAGGAGTCCGACGCTATAGTAAACAGTTTTATGACGCTTTTATAAAATACGTCCGTTGGTGTTATAAAAGGTGTCCGACACTGTAATGTATAACGACATGACGCTGTCGTATAAGGCGTCGTGACGCTGTCGTAATAGGCTTCGTGACGCTGCTATAAGAGGCGTTCGAAGCTGTTATAAAACGCGTTGGGACTTTTTTATAGAAGGCGTCCGACGCTATAATGAACAGCGTCATAAAGCTATTATAAAAGTCGTCGCTACGCTTATATAAAAGACGCCCGATTGTGATATAAAAAGCTTCACGACGCTGTTATGAAAGGAGTCCGACGCTGTAATAAATAGCGTCATGACGCTATTATAAAAGGCGTCGCGGCTGTTCTATAAAGCGTCCGTCGCTGGAAGATGACGCCGCGACCCCGTTTTATAAGGAGTCACGATCATGTAATAAATAGCAGCGTTGGACTCCTTTTATAACAGCCTCGCGACGTCTTGTAAAACGGGTATACTACGCCAAATCGAATGCCAAATAATCGAACATCCAAATACTCGAACGTTCAAAATATCGAACGTTTAATATATCGAACATTGACATTGTAATCTTCGATATTTTGAACGTTCGATATATTGAACGTTCGATATTTTGAACGTTCGATTATTTGGCATTCGATTTGGCGTAGTATACCCTTGTAAAACAGCGTCATGGTGCTACTTAATACAGCGTCAGACTACTCTTGTAACAGCGTCGCGACGTTTTTATAACAAACACTGTTATAAAAGGCGTCCGACGTTTTATTAGGAAGCGTCATGACTCTATTTATTACAGTCGAGACGTGTTTCATAACAGCGTCGCTGCTATTTATTACAGTCTCATAGCAGCTAATGAAACAGCGTCGCAGCGCCTTTTGCAGTGTCATATGTTTTTTATAACTGTGTCACCATATATACTACCGTGTAGGTATCTCTTATAAAAGCGTCATGACGCTATTTATTACAACGTCGTGGCACCTTTTTTAAAAGAGGTCACGGGTACACGGCGCTTTTTTTTAACGGCGTCACGGGCTCTCGGCGCCTTTTTTAAGAGCGTCGGACTCTGTTCATTACAGCGTCGGACGCTTAGTTGCATAATAGAGCAGAATAATGTGCTCGCAAAACGAACTGTAAGTAATGCACAACATTTTAGTGTTTAAGCTGATTACAGCTTAACCGGTTATCGTAACAGTTCTGTGATATCGTTGAACAAAGACAGAAGGTCCAACTCCCTCACGAAAGGAACCAAACAACGAGATGCACGGGGTCCCTAGTCAATGCAGGCCCCTTAAGTAGTTGCCTTATTAGCCTTATTGATAAACTGGCCCTGGGTAGGCAAAGGTATGTGCGGGTTAAATGAGTACATAATTTTATAGAAATTTCTTTATTTTATTTATTAAACGTATAATATTACTTAAATGAAATTACATTTAACTAAAATTATCAATTGCGTAATTTATTATAGAAAGACTTAATTTTTTTATTACTTTTTATCGCCAGTACTTATTGGCATTTTTTATAAAAGTAAATATCACAGTTATTATTAAATTATGTATAAATTTTAGAGCAATTAGTATGCTAAGTTTTTCATACTTGTAAATTTATTTTTATAGCGAAGAAGTTCAACTGGTTTCGGCGCGGTTTGATGGCTAGCTGGACAGAGCTTCGCCCCAGTATAGCAAAGGGCGCAAAGGCTAAGGGTTACAGTCTCGTCCCGAACCAAGTTGTTAGTGTACACTAAAAATAAATTTAAGTATTTTAATATATTGTTTGTGACCAAAGAAATCAAAAGAGCCTAACGTAGCCTATATTACACTAAATATGAGCGACTTGAACGGTACAGGTACCAGAATTTGAATTTTTACAAGTCGCCCCAGCTTACGGACTCCTTGGCTGTAATAATATCACTATTCTAAATACATTATTATGAACATTTACTGCTGATTGCACAAGATACAACAAATATTTTGTAGAATATACATACCTACAAAATATTATTTGTTGTGAGTATTTCTGTTATTAATAAGGAAGGTAAAGGAGAGGTACCTACTTAATCTATCTTATTCTTCACAGTTAATATTGTTTAAGACACAATAGCAACATACAAAAATATCCAAAGAGAATTTATTCTGTACAATGACTAACTATATTAAGCACCATAATCATTCTACCACCTTTTACTCTAATTTCCACATTGGCAACACAGTCAAATTCCTTCTCATCTTGGCGGTTTGTTTGCTTTCTAAACCCTGCCTGGATTTTAAGAATGAGGTTCACTTTTATTGACTGCTGAGGTGCAGCTATAATTTGGCATTATATTTCTATCTGTCTATTTTTATTTCGTACCTATCTCTCAATCCCACTAGGGCGCCTGTATTATTCCCTCGGCTGTTAGTCAGTCAGATTATACAATGCATTTTAAACATCTTTAGCATTTTCACAGTACATTTAAGGCCATTTGTTTGTAAATTATTTATATAATTATATATCATTCCTTATAAGTAGATAGCTATATATTGTTAGCAATGACTTACATGGCATCATTCTATATTTACTTAAACATTACAATCCATTTATATCATTTACAAATTACAGTTTAATGTGTACCTCTTTTAACCAGCATAAAAGATATAAAATAAGTTAGATACTTATATTTTAGCATTATAATTATAATAAAATTAGCATATTAGATATATGTAAATGTAGATAGTTCAGGACATATTTTAGCGCCATGTTTGCCCTATTTGATATAAGAGTATTTAAAAAATATTAGTTAAAGTACCTGGTACGAAATCAGTTGAAAAAGGTTTCATACAGTATGGTTTGCATTGACTTTTATGGACTTTTTTTGCAGCGCAAGTGTTGCCAGTACCTACCTATGTACAATTTCGAAATATACTTCTTGATAATGTAGGGTAGTTTAAGAACTTAAGCAATTGAGATTTAGTTTCAAATCTGTGAATGTAATTTTTTCTCCTATTTGACATTGCCAACATACATATACGCCTGAACTATAAACATTTTACGAGATTACCTATACTAAGAATGCATAATATTAAATATCATTAGAGCAAATTCAATGTTGCATTACACCTATCCGATACAAGATTACCAAGTATTTTAGCACAAATTACTTGCGACATTAAATACAAATATGTTCCCTAAAATATTTTTTTAATATTATAAAACATTAAAGACGATTACAATCTGTACAAAAGCTACATTGGATGGTGTTTCATACCTTACATGTCAAGAACAAACCAAACACTCGATCATATTGAGATCAAAATGTACATATAATAGAAATAATATTCTTACCACTTAAAGTTTACAATTTAATTTATATTAGATAATAATTATAGGAATATTAAAATTAAGTATATTATAATAGGTAGTAAGTAGGTATATAGTAGATAGTAGAATTATAATAACTTTAATACTAAATAGGCAGTGCAATTTTGCGCAATAGTTAAGTCTAGTCTTAAGTCAGACATTTCCGATATGTACTTGTTGATTCAAAATTAGTTATAAATACGCATCACTGGTTTAGGAAACTTAATAAAAAATATAGCTATTTTTTTAAACGTAACAAATCGTAAAGGGGCAGAGCCTACGGTCCTTATTGCCAATGACCTGGACAAACTGCCGCACTTTAATTAATTGTGACGTCCCGTGCATTGCTGCGTAAAATGCGGACTTTAAATCAAATAATTTATTGACTTGCATAATAGCTACACATTCAAACAAAATAAAGCATTTAGCTGTCAATAATGATTTGATAACATTCCCAAACATTAATCTTACAGCTTATCTCTAAATAGGTAACCAAATAAAATGAACAAAAAAAAACATTAATTTACGCTGCAGTCGTTACTAAAATAAATACGTTTGCTTAGAATATTGACTAACAGTATTTTATATAAGTTCCGAGTAAAACTAGGGTAGAGAATAAGAAAGGTGTGAAGTTTATTTGTATAGTGGAAGCTGAGCTAGGTGAGCGAAGGGTTGAGCCTGGAGCAGGGGGTGCATGGTAACCAGCGCGTCTTCCCGCGCGTTCTGTAGGACAACCCATCCAGTATGGCGCCGATGGAGACTGCTTTTCACGTTCAACGCGCATTTGGAGATCGTTAAACTTCCAAAAACCTTTGCCTTTGAAGAAGTATGTTTTACCTGTGAAGGAAAATGTATATTTGATTATTGTGACTTTTAGACTACATGGACGACCCTGGCACGTAATATGACAAGACGATCGCAGAATGAGCAAGAAGTTGAAGGAATGGTCTTCGGCAAAGATTCTCGGTTTCAATTGTGCTTTATTTTAAAAGTAAGTAAGTGTTAAGACGAAGGTGTGCCTACGAATTGATTTGGAACACAAAACTGGCCCACGGTCATTGCAATGTATGATGATGAATCCAATTTTATGAAATTTGGATTCGAGTAAGTAAGAGAGATGAGAATCCAATTCGAGGTTTACTTACCATCTTTCCATTGAAATACACTGTCGATGTTATAGCCCACTCCCTTCCACATGGCCATATTGCGCGGATAGTCAAGTTCTACGCGGCCTTCGTCCTCGTCGTATCTGGAAAGTAAAAATTTCATTCGATGAGCACAGGTCATTACATCATGGCAATAATTGGCTAGCTTGGCAGAAAAGTAATGCTTGTTGCTGAGTACATATCCAGAGAATAAGAGGTTTATAAACATCTATAGCCAAGAAGTAAACTGATTTTGGTGTTTTCTAATAAATTAAACGTTAACTTACTTCCAGTACTGAGTCCCGCTGTAGAAATAAGTTTTGCCGTTGTGTCCCCAAACCATAGCAGCATCAAGCTTTTCCAAATCATAAGGCAAACCCAGCCTGCTCAATGGCTTCGGGTAACCTTTTTCTAGGTTTTGCGTATTAAACAAGTACAGTTCTTTACCTGAAACCAATGTTAACTTTATGTCAGAATATGTTTCTATGTTAAAGAAAGTATGTAAAGTATCATTCAAATTACCCATTAGCTGATCAGTAATCGCACTATACAAGTACGACGACTAGACCAAGCAACGAGGCAGTCAACATTTCCGAGAGCTGAGTTACTTACCTACGAAAATAGCTATTTTCCGATCTGGCCTCTCATAAACAGCATCAACGTGAGTCAAATCCCTTGGCAGACTTGACCACATTCTAGTAATTTCCATGGGATACCCAGGGTACCGTCCACTAGCACCTATCCTCCAATGATACTGTAAATACACGATAATGTTATTTATTTGCTCTGCGAATCATACTACAGATTACTGTTTCATAGTCAATGTCGGTTATACTTACTCTGTTCTTGAATATGAAAAGTTCATTGCGAATGAGAGCAACTGCGTCATAGCTAGTGTCGCATGTGTCGGGTTTGTCTGCCGGTGTAGTAGTCGTAGGTCTGTGAGTAGTTCTCTCAGGGTAGTACGGCTTTCTTGGGTTGTGTTGAGTTGGATCATTGGGATTGGTCGGTCTTGGATAGCTGGGGTATTCAGGACGTACATGCGGATATCGCGGGTGATAAGAAGTAGGATGGGTTGTAGTTTCTGTTGTACGTGGGTAGTGATGATTAGTGCGTCGAGGATGTTCATCGCTTGTGTTGTAATGGCGACGATCGGGGTAGTTGTATCTGGGATCTGAGCGGTCGGGGTAGTGAGGTTTTTCTGGGTAGTAAGTAGGGTATTTAGAAGGTGTTCGTGGGTAGGGAGTGTATCCCCGATTGGGGTATTTATCGGGATGTCTGTTGTGATGGTGATGGATGTATGGTCGTCGAGTTGTGGTCGTAGTTGTAGTGGTCGTTGTCGTTGTAGTTGTAGTGGGCGGTGGGTCTGCTGGTCTGTAGTTTGGTGGTATTCTTGCCCACTTATTAGTTGTCTTAGGACCTAGAATAAAATAAGAAAATAATTAAGACCTGTTATGAATAATACAATAGTGTTTATGTAATTGATAGCTGAAGTTAATCTACTTACCATACATTTGTTGAATGCCATTTCGGTCGTCTTCCGGCAGTACAAAATTGGGTTGTATGCCTTGATACCACGGGAACATAAGAGCGCCCTTGACAGAGCTGTGTTGCAGACCAAGCGAATGTCCAAATTCGTGTGCCGCCACGGCAAATAGTGAAGTACCTGTGTAATTCAAGATGATATAATATAGTATATTCTTGGATAAAGTATAGAGACAACTAGTATTGGATATCATACGCGTTAAAGTTAAAGAGGATCTTTTCTAAGCTAAAGATCCTCTACATAAATTTCAGCTTCATAATTTTACAGTTATTTCTACAGTGGGAATTGGGATCATTAGCGTTAATAGCTTTACACTAGACTAGCTCTACGTTAGCATTATCAGAGAAGATTACGCATATCTCTGCAATAGTAACTGTAGGTTCCCAGTAAGAGATGAAAAGCGTCATTAAAATACACAATTAGGTAACAAGTAGGTAGGTTTTTTTTTACAATTAGGTAACACAAAAAACAATCAGTTGTTAGATATATGTATTTATCAAGAAAATATTTAAATAGTTACCGAAACTATCAATAAATATTATTTTAATACGAATATAATAGGTACTATCGTTGCATGGGCATAGTCGAATAAAGATGGAAATTCTCGTATAGCTGGCCAAATACAATTCGGAAAGCCGTTGTAACCATACGTTGTTACATGTAAATTATCACGAGTTTAGAGTGTAGGGCGGTGCTGTAATCACTGCGTCGTGTCTGTGCTGCGGTGGCGCCACCTATGGGCTGCCAACCGTGTTCACACATAGTACATCCAACTGCACTTGGTTTACTCTACGTCTAGAGTTTAATTTTAATGAGTCTATTTTAGTACGTCAAATGCTTTACTATGACCCTATTTTGATCTAATGTAAAGTTTTTGTAAGAACGTATCAATATTTCTATATTTGCTTAAAAAGGTATGACAGTATAATCTTAATAGATAAGCTTTTTTTTTATATAATTATAAAAAAAAAGCTTATTAATAAGTCGGGTTTTCCTTCCTGACGCCATAACTGTAGAACGCACGAACCGATTTCCACGGTTTTGCATTCGTTGGAAAGGTCTCGGGCTCCGTGAGGTTTATAGCAAAGAAAATTCAGCAAAATTTCACATACAGCGCCATCGCGGGCGAAGCTGCGGGCATCAGCTAGTCGCAGATAAAATAAGGACTACACTGATCAGAATTAATAAAGGATGTAAAATATAAAATCTAAATTATTTTAAAGAAACCTTCCCTACGAGTAGACTGACAACTCTTTTTTAATTTTACAGTTTGTTGCTGATTAGCATAATTAATTTGAGTTTAATTTTAGGGCCTAGCTATATTTTACGATATTTAATAGGTACCTATGAAACACGATGACTAATCTATTACGTGAGACCATCGATTAACAAAATTATATCGTGTTGTGCAGAGTTAGTTGAAAACTAAACTGTATCTTTTGTTGCAGACTGTACCCATATAAAGTGCCTATCGTTAGGCAGCGGTGTCGATGATGTGTTGACTACAGTTAATTAGCAGATTTCCAATCACGCCTCCCTTGAAAAGTTCACGTGGCGTTCGGAAATGAGATGTTGCGGTCAGCGGTGTTTTGACATGCAAATGTCGAAAACGCCGATATCCGCCCAGCACTTTAGTTAATTTTGGAGTTAACACGAGCTTTTGTGATGTTTAAGCTCCTATTTGAAAATATTTTTTGAATTTTCACAGTAACTACGCTATCTGAAGCAATTTTTGTATGATTTAAAAATATGTGGGTAGTTTAAGTTCTAAATTAATAGACCAGAAAATATCGGCCATATTGGAACTAACCTCTAATTTATTTTTAGATTTTTTTTTCATAATCTTACATACCTTTACCTATTGTCACATTTGGGAATCGAACCCGTCGTTTTAATTGTAGGTACCACAGTGCTAACTCAAAATTTTAAAGACTGTAATATACAATATTCATACCTTCTTCTTCGTCATCGTCTGCGTCTAGCATCCACAGTTCATCGTCGTCGAAATGAGCGTCGCCACCGCGCCCGGAGCCTGGGAAAAACGCGTGCGCAAGAATCGAACCACGTCCATCAAACGGGTAGGGATCATCGTGGAAACGTCTGCACACAAAAAAAAACAATGATTAATGTTTTGAATCAGGACAATGCTGGCTCACACTTTAAAAAGTTTGCTCGCTGAAATGGCATGGAAAATCAAGGCGACATCTAGCGTATTTGGGGAGCCTTCGTCAGAGTCTCCAAGACTATCGACAGATACCCTCAAGTTGGTGGCCCAATGATATGCCACTGCACGCTCTGCCTGAAGTATCCGAGGTACTACCGGAGTAATTCAGGGCATAACTTTTGATGAAACAGACATACTGAACTAATGTATTCATTTCACAACAAACAATGTACCAGTAGTCTGCGGAGCAATCAAACTTGCGTCCCCCGAGTCCAGTCCCACGCTCTGCTACTACCAACCTAATCATTTTTCGCGCCAACAAAACAACGAAAAGACCTCGCCCATGCATATTTCACGCGATATTAGCTGACCGTTGCGTTATTGAGTTTCCACGTGAAACTTCTGCCATTAACCGATATGGGCGGGGTGCGCTAATAGGGAAAATATTCCTATACTCGTACTTGGCCTACCTAAGTATTATGCTTCGTAAGTGACTCTAGGTAATAAAACTGCGTGCTTAGCTAGCTTAGGTTACTATTATTAGAGTCAAACCTTGAGTAAATTGTTTACTAATAGGTTACAGCCAGACAAAAAAAATACAGAATTTTTGAACATAGTATACCTAGGTATGTTAGGATCAAATCCCATAGAACCCTAAAACCTCTTCAATTTTTACTTATGATAAAATTATCAAGGTTTATCATAGACTTTATGTAATGAAATATTTGACGATTGTAAGATTTTCACAGTACGCGCAAAGACGTACAAGCAATTGTAGGAATATTTGATACAGAAACGCTTGAACAACGTCGTTACCTATCAGCTATGCTGCTATGCAACACATGTTCTACTACTACCTGTGGCGTGGATGTCTGGTCGGACCAGACGGTGGGTTAATGAAGGTAGGCCAAGTGAATCTTGGTCTGCCTTCACTTCCTGCCACCTCCTCCTTTAACCTTTGACCTCCCTTTGACCGGTGTAGACTGAAGTAATTTTACAGTTTTAAAAAATGTAGGTAGAGTAAATTTTAATTTCATCGAAAAGCAAATATTCATCTTAATGAAAAATCTACATTGAAACTCTATATTTATTAAAGGCTATAAAATAATATGTACGAACTCATGTACAAAACACAATATAAATTCACATTTGCGTGGGTAATTGCGTACCCCAATCTTTCCTACAGCGTGCGTAGGTAAGAAATTGAATCTATTGTTTGAAATCTACATTACTCCCTTCGTAATGACAGCACTTTTATTGAGTGCTTTCACAAAGGCACAGGTAGTGAAGTGAGGGAATGTCTCACTGACATACGCCGTCAAATATAATGGGTTCGGAATGGAAAACTTCCGAGTTGGTTATGATTTATTGCTTGTTGGTATCTGGCCCTTAGCGTCTGTGTGAATCTAACACGCGAAAATGAAATGGGTCACTATCTCTTTTTCATTATAGGTTTTCGAAGAAAATATTAAAGAGATTTACTTTAAGCGCCTGCTATTGCCAGCGCTTCAACCAGGGTGACATGTAAATCAATTTATATTATGACCTTTATGGCACTTGGTGGGACCAATCAAATCTCAATGAAATAGGTCACTATCACTTTTTCATTATAGTTTTTCTATAATATATATTAAAGAGATTTACTTTCAGCGCCTGCTACTTCCAGCGCTTCAACTAGAGTGACCTTACTTGCCGATCCATGTAAATCAATTTATATTATGACCTGTATGACACATGGTGGGACCAATCAAAGCTCAATGAAATAGGTTACTATTTCTTTTTCATTATAGTTTTTCCATATATTAAAGAGATTAACTTTAAGCGACTGCTACTTCCAGCGCTTCAACCAGGGTGACCTTATTTAGTTATTGGCCCATTCATGTAAATCAATTTATATTATGACCTTTAGGCACTTGGTGGGACCAATCAAATCTCAATGAAATAGGTCACTATCTTTTTTTCATTATAGTTTTTCTATATGTTAAAGAGATTTACTTTAAGCGCCTGCTACTTCTAGCGCTTCAACCAGGGTGACTTTACTTGCCCATCCATGTAGACCAATTTATATTATGACCTGTATGACACATGGTGGGACCAATCAAAGCTCAATGAAATAGGTCACTATCTCTTTTTCATTATGGTTTTTCTAAGAAAATATTAAAGAGATTTACTTTAAGCGCCTGCTACTTCCAGCACTTCAACCAGGGTGACCTTATTTGCTCATTCATGTAAATCAATTTATATTATGACCTTCATGACACTTAGTGGGACCAACCAAAGCTCACCTCTCACAAATTTTATTAGGTTTGTAGTTATTTTTTGTTTCTTTTTTATTGATTTTTGATTGAGATCGAATAAGATTGAGTTAGCATTCATAATTGCTTTTCAAAATTATCTCATAAGGTCACCTCTGTTAGGGCGCTGGATTACAATCGTGTAACGCTTAAGAATAAAAGTATAATATTCAAATTATATCACCAAATGTCGACATTAACTCTGAGTAGTGGGTAGTGGGTATGGGTACACCAAAATTTTAAACATTTAAGTGCTGGGATTAAAGCTTTTGGTTAGGTAGGTATACTTACAACACTTATACGAGATGTCTGTTAGGTACTAAAACCACTAAAACTCTAAGGGGCCATTGAGACATTACTCTCAGAGCTAATATACCTAGTGGAGTAGGGACCGGTAGACTTTCAAAAAATCTCGGAAGTTCCACCGAACGGATTTTGGTATAACAATTTCGATTGAATCGATCTTACACTAATATCAATTTAGGTAGAAGGCAGGTGATATGGATAAGGTAGAACTTTTAAAACATAGGTACCTACATACGTAAGTATTCCATACAAATATTATAAGGAAAGATCTGATTGTTTGTTTGCATCGAATACGCTCCGAAACTACTGAATCGATTCGAAAAATTATTTCACGGTTGGGAAGCTATATTCACCCTGAGTACAATAGGCTATATTTTATTCTCATGTTCCCACGGCAACGGTAGCTACGCGGGTGAAACTGCGTGTCGTTCGCCAGTCTCTTGTAAATTAATAATGAACATCTTTTATCCGCAAATTTTATGCAGTATCCACAACATGTAATATAGACCCGTATAACACGTACATTTACTATAAAACAGTGATTGTGCTCATATCATTTCGAGTTGGAGAACGCAGTTAAGTTGTACGCAGCCTTTATTACTTGGTATGGGCAATATTACAGTTTATGAGTGCAATGAATCTCGGAGACGCATATAGTACGGTAGGTAGCTTATGCGTTCAGTGCATCACTCCGCTCGCTCGCTCGCTTCAGCTCGTTTCAGACAGATGATACAATTATTGTTTCAGTCTTAAGTTATTAAGAATTCATTTCGGAAGATTGTAATTTGAAGATTTATTAGACCTGTACTAATATTATAAACGCGAAAATTTGTATGAATGAATGTTTGTTACCACACAGTTTAAACGGCTGTTTTAAATTAGGTAGGTATAGGGTTAGATTATACTTAGCCTTTTTATATCCGGAAAAAGTTGCCATAGGATGCTGAAATGGGAATAGAATTCCACGTAGTCCGAGCCATGGGCATCATCTAATTCTTCAAATATTTACTGACTTCTTTGAATCTTTTAAAAACTTAAATCACTGCTTGCTTCATTTTGAGGGATCTCTAAGCCTCGTGGTTAAATTTTACCTACTTTCTTTGATGTGCTTTGCGGCAACCGTTTACGATATTACGGCTTTTACCGACTTAGTGTAAGCCTATTTTTTTCATTTCATATTATTCATAACTGTCAATACGGAAATATATGTTTTCACAGTTATAAAAATTCAAGTTTTAAATTGATTGTGAAACATATTTCCAACTGAAGTTCAAATAACTATAAAATGTAAAAGTTTGAATCAAATTTGACGTTTGTACAAAGTTGTTACGGTTTGAAAAATTTAAATTTGCGCAACGTTGTATTTATTTGTTTGGACGAACCGAACTATTGAATACTAATTTAAAATTTATATGTTCACCAAAAATATCATTACCTCTTTTTACCAGTTACCATTGAAATGAATCACTGAATCTTTACCTACATTATTTTACGTTTTTCTCGTAGAGTTCAGTACCTAGATAAGTAATTGGTTTAAATGAGTCCTATCCTACATACCTACATAAATTTTACGCAGTTATCTATGGTTATTAAACCTATATAAAATGCTTGTGTTTATGTAACGTATCGAGATCTAACTATGAGCTGTGAAACGATAGAAACCGTGGCTTTTCACGTTAGTTACTTCATCAATTATTTCAGAAGGAAGCTATTTATACTTAATCATTATAGTATTTTTTTAAAGGTTATTAGCGACTATAACAGTTAACGATCACCAAGTAAAATATTTTTATGAAATGCCTTACATATATCAAGAGTCAAGACTGAACCTGAACACACGAACAAGAAAAATCTAAGAAAGGATGTCTTTTTTTAACGTAAGGAAAATCCTACATGGATGCTATGTCGAACTCCTACCGACTAAAAACCACACGTATCCTACCTAACAGCCTTTGCAGTAGGTAGGTACTTCGAACTTCTTTTCATTATCATGCATTAAAAATTATTTCATTGGATATAATCGAATAAGAAGTTCTATAATGATAATGTTTGATTTTGTTCTACACGACTCTACGCCTACTGTTCTAAAAAAAATCTCACTTTTTAAATTGTTAATAAAAACTGCGTTCCTTTTTAGACAGGTGAAGATTTGATTGAAGAATTCTCTTCGGGCCCTGCATTATTCTTTGCGAAGTATCTTTATTATTGGTTGTACACCAAAGAAAGATAACTTTCAGTGGAATACAGAGGGAAACGGCGCACTTTTATGGAGTGTAATATAAGTTAATGGCACGCATAAAATCCAAGGCAGGTACGTAAGTGTCGTGCCATTTGATATGTCTTGGCTGTTCTATAGACGGCTTCAATAATCTTAGTGTGTTAATGTTATATTATTTAGATCCGATGGCGTGGAATCAATGTCGGTAAAGCTTTTTATGGGTACGTTTTGTTTTATAAGAACGATCTTTGATTCATATCTATTGCCAGCGTTCGTGGAATGCAAGCTTTAAAAAAAGTATAAAGACGCTAGGGATTCCAAAAACAAACATATTTGAGAAATATATTGCAAAATTTAAAGAATAACATATGAGACGTCTCGCAAACTTCTTATTGATTCGACAGCAAGTAATAAAAGTGCGATCGTGACGAGACCACGAACGCTCGAAATGATACAAAACTCTCGGGGCAGTTCGAAAAAAGAAAAATTTATGCAGAACGTGGTGGACTTTGGCGGCGTGGCTGCAAGTTTGCAGTCTACCCGCAATATGGTGGACGCAATATATCCTCTGCGAGCAGAAACTACAGCTTTTTGTCGTCGCTAGTTTCTCATATCGTCGTTTACGGTGATCTAATAAGCGAAACTTTGGCCTACTCTCATTCCATATGAGAGCCCTGTAGGAAACTTTGTGTCGTTTGTCAGACCGTGGCTGTGTATGGTCAAGTGTCTTTTTGATTATATAAAATGGTGTTCGTTGTTACTTTTACTGACGAAACAGTATGCCGTTGGGTATAATTTCGGACTTATACTTTTTGTTTTCGTACAAATAAATGTAGAGCTTGGGTAGAATAATCTACAGTACATTTATCGTAAGAATAAACATTGTGAATAGACAGTTTCGAATGTCTATTATTATTTAAAAAAAAATTTAAAAAAAAAACCGACTTCAAACAAAAACTAGATAATAATTGAAAAATAAAATTAACTTAGCACAAAGTAATAGGAAGTAAATTTAGATTGATCAGATATTATTGAATGTAATACTGAAATCGGTGCCAAGTAAGACTATAGGTTTAGGTAGGTATTATTAATCTCTCATAGAAAAATATTGGCACCGACTTCAGTATTACAATCAATCCATTTAAGTGGTAATTGAGCACCTAATATATCTTAATATCATCAGTGGGTTACTTGTCGCGCTCTTGACTGAAAATAGCAAAATCAATAAAAAAATGTACACTTTGGATTTGCTCTCAGACTAGAATCCAGCTACCGCGTATTTTTTACAAAAAGAAAATAATGTCTTTAAATAGTTCAAAGTTGAGAAAATAAAGTTCGTAGTTCGCTTTTAGAAGACTCGTGTAACTTCATTTAACATCACTAGTTGAGTTATTGAGTTAACGCGAGGCAAGCGTTGCTTGTGTCCTGTGCGATCCTATTCTTATGCCTCGCACGACAGCTTCGCAAATCCCCTTAAAATGGATAGGACGTTTCTCTAAATCCTCACTTGATTATTATTTATTATCAGCGCAATATATCAAGCTTGGCTGTATTTAAAGAAGTCTGCCGATTTTATTTGTTTAGAAGGATTTAGCGTCAGTTCTGGTTGGCATTTCGTTTTGTAGTCTGTTGGTCTTAGAATAAATGAAAATTATTCCCTTCTACATCGAATGAACATCTGCCTCTTTTATAGGAAGTTGTAATAATAACTGTATTAAGGTTATCTAGAAGTTGATTGATTATTTTGTCGTTGGTGTATTAGTAGTGTACCTCTAACGTAGCTGTAGTCTTGAGTTCGAATTCTGGGTCGGATTAAATATTTTTCTGATCCACAAATACTTGTTTCGAAGAGGAATGTTTTCTCTGTATAAAATGTATGTATTTAGTTTTAGTTGTCCAGATACCACAGCACTACAAGCTTAAAGGTCGTTTAGTTGTTTAAAAAAAGGTGCCTTGTATTCAGACCACTTACCTGGCAAAAGAAACGACTATGTCAGCCTCATCGGAATTGACTTCTTGGAAGGTGAGGCGTGAGGCCTGGGCCCATACATCGAGTGCTCGGGACAGTACGCTGCGGGTCCGGTACGGGTCGAGCTGCGATGGTCGTCGGTCCGATGACAAACTGCAGACAAATTGAAAAATATCGTGTTATTTCTAACTCATAATGTGTGAAATGTCGGAAGATTTTCGGACGGCAAGTTGTATAAAAAGGCTCTCGCTAAAGGTTCAATTCTGAGAATATAATGTGCTGTACTGGAAACATAAGGATGTCAATTTTGAGTCACCGTAATTCACATTACACTGACATAAATAAATTTGCGCTCTTCCATTTCTTTTTAATGAAAGCTAAGAAATGAACCACCTAAATATCTGACTTAATTAAAATGGTAGACCAACTAGGCGAAGTTTTTTTTCTTTGCCACATTTTCACAAGTTAAACACCTTACATTTTTGATTTTTCTCTTTAAAAGTAAAGTCCAAACTTCTTGCTAGTTTAGTAAAAAAGAGTTTATCATAAAATTTTCATTATGCCATCAGGTAAAATCCTCGGAAGCGATGGTACCTTTAATATTGATCTTTCTATTCAATTATGATAATTGCTACAATTTAATATCAGGAATCTATAAATAACCTTACAAGACATCTTATCAGTAAATAAGATTTTACTGAAATAGGGTTGCCACATAAATCTAGAAGTCTAGTAGTTACGGTTGGTAACAGGTATTGTAACAGGTACTGTACCTATTACCTGCGTACCTAGGCATATGCGGTGAGTACTTTGTGTTCATGTCCTGCGGCCGGACAGCTTTCGAGTAATGGAATAATCGCATTGTGGACAATTTGAGTGACTCAGGCCCTATTTAACGCTCGCTGCGTTCATTACCCGGGATTTATACGATGTCATATACACAGGGAGACCTCATTAGGTCTGCCTCGGTTTTAATTAGAGTTTTAGTCTCAGTTAAATACGATGCCAAGCGGATATTTGATGCGGTTATTTAGAAATATATTCATAACGTCCACTGTGGAAGTTGTGGTTTCGTGTATTTTTGGTAATAATGAGTCCCACGTTGGGCGCCAATTGTAATTTAAAGTGCTGGATAGTTTTAACAAGTAACTAAGTAAGTACCATTATAGCTTTATGAGTAGTACGAATTCAGTGCTTTTTCTTTTATTTTTAATCATAAATAGGTATAATGTTTTCATTATTTTAATAAATATTTTATGTTTATTACGTCAATAGAGATAAAATAGTTACTAACCAATCTATAACATTGTATTATCCCGGGTAATCAGCATGATATGTGCAAAAATTTAAACAAATCTGCTTAGTTGAAGAAAACAACTAATTCTGTTTTTTTTTACTAAATTGAAATACAATTTTGAAGCACTTGTTCTTCAGTATATGGTGCAAAAGTCGATCACTTACATGCACTGGCTCCAGATGAAGTGAAAATAATCTTAAGCTACTGGAGCCCGAAAAATAAGATACCTACTAGACTAGATCCTGTAATTCTTAAGTTATTTGGAAGAAGCTTATATTGCATGCATTTTAGAATAATAAAATCTCCGTCATCAGGGATATTACGTACCAAATCTCTTCCGAAAGCTCGAAATTCTCTGTTCATTTTGATGCCGAACGCTTACCCAGATAGTATATTTAATTAGTATTATTTTATCTGTCACAGCAGTTAAAATATGCAAAGGCAATCACTAATTTAATTTGACATTAATATTTTTTGTCGGTTAAAAGCAAAGTGGATAAATGTTAAAAAAATAAAAAAAGGAAATCTCAAAGAGTATACAAGAAAGTTAGACGGTATTAACCTACCTTATGTACTATTTACACTAAGTATACTTTAATTATGATTATCAAATTCAAATCGATAGCTTTAACCGTTGCATATTATTGTCATTAAATATAATATATGTGTACAGAATTTCAACTCGATCAAATGCAAAGCATCGGTTTGAAAAACTGTGAAATTTTTGAGTTACGACAAGTGCAATTATTTATAATTAAAAAAAAAATTACCCAACGATGAGTGTTCAAAAACACTTACAAAATTATAAGAAGCGAAATTTGTTTGCTAGTATCGTCCTAAACGATTAGCCTATTCTAATTGGAGGTGGTCGCGTTGCTCTGTCTTTCAAAGGGACAGATGCATCAATATATTTATGTACTAATCAAATAGGTAGTATGTGTAAAAATGTGGACTATTTTTTTTTAATATACTCGACTCACTCGGCTCTGGGACAGTAACGCGGTGTCAGATGAAAACCGCTTAAAATTTATTATGGCCATATTAACATGCGCGGCCGGTCGTCCACGCACTATATCAGCCAACTAGTTAATTGCAAGCCTTGGATGAAACTCGCAACCGCATTTCAAAGTTAATGTTGTTATGTCAGCCCAAAATAATGAGTGTGGTCGAATTGCATGAGGGAATTTCACATATCTATGCTTACAATGTGTAGGATCATATTTTGGCCTTTATTCGCATAATATCAGATTCGCAAAATATGAGATTCTCAAAATTCTCAAAATAGCAGATTCGCAATATAGCCAAAATTGTACACTTAAGTTAAAAAGTATTAAGTAATCAAATAGTTTTCAAAACAAATAAAGATTGGCAAAACAAATGAAGATCGGCAAAACAAATGAAGATCGGCAAAACAAATAAAGATCGGTGAAACAAATGAAGATCAGCAAAACAAATGAAGCTCGACAAAATAAATGACGGTCAGATAAACAAATGCCGATCGAAAAAACATATAATATGCAAATCAATAAAACAAAAGACTACAAGCAAGTTGACAAGGTCAAAAATTACTTGCAGCCATATTTCTTTGCGATTACCATTCATAAAAAAAGTTGCTAGCAATTCTCGACTTTAATAACACTTATCTAAAATTGTGCTTTTAGGTGTTTATAAACATCACTGATCACGAATATATAAAAAATAAATAAAAAATTATATATGAAAAATATTTAATTACTTTATACTTTTTTTTTAGATGTTCTTCGTATACCACAACCTATATAATGGATCTTTTTTCACTCGCATGTCCTAAAAGATCCGCTAGTATATAGCTCAGCTAGTAAAAAATAATAATTTATCGCTTTTTGTCTGCATTGTACTTCGGCTATATTGCGAATCTGCTATTTTGAGAATCTCATATTTTGCGAATCTAATATTATGCGAATAAGGGATATTTTGCTGGTCAAGACTCGACACAGACGCAAAATTAATTGAACAGGAGTCTGTGTGTCTCATTATTTTTTGACTAGTCAAATGTCCTTTCAGCATTCGAACTATTAATCAATGACATTATAAAATACCACAATGTGGTGTATTGTTTTCTAAAATCGTAATTACATAATTCGCTTTTATGTGTAAAAATAGTGGATTCCTAGACAAGTGCAATAGTGAATAAAAGTGATATAAAGTACTGCAACGGAGTTCCACCAAGACTGACTCTGACTTAGACTATTTATACTTGACTAGGACTAAGACTTTGTCCAGTAGATTGAATATTTTTTTTATTTTTTTTATTTACTGCTTAGGTGGCAGACAAGCTTACGGCCCACCAGAAGGTTGGTAACCGTAGCCTATAGACGTTTGCAACACCAGAGGCGCTACACACGCGCTGCCGACCCGGGCGCAGGTTGTGACGACCCACAGTTGAAAATTTTCAAGCCGCCCGTAAGGCCTTCAACTTGGCTTAACGACTGTCATTTTACTGACAACCGGGACCAACGGCTTATCGTGCCTTCCGAAGCACGGAAACGCTCGTAAATAAATGTGTATTATATATAATAGTAATATAATAGTATATATAATAATAAATAAATAAATATCACTCGGCAAATAAGAATCTAGTAACTAAACCATGTAAATTTAAAAAAGTACTCTTTGTTAACTTGTCAGTTTTGCAATTCGCTTACTTACAGGGCTTCAAACGAGAAAGAACGCTTACGTCATGCTTCGACTCCAAGTTAGCATCGCAACCCCATTGAATTTTAATTGCTCGATTTCAAAACATTGATGGAGAAATATTTCCATTTCAATTTCAGCTTTAATTGTGTAAAGTTGTTCTGGTTGTTTGAATAAGAATTTTACAGTCTTCACTTAAAAGGTAGTTATTAAAGGAGGAAGCCAGAAAAGAACTTTTTTGTGTTTCCAACGAAGTCAACTTCACAGTGATTTCAATTTCAGTAGTCCACGTGATTTGTAAATAAGTTTGCCGGGAATTTGAAGGACTTCGCGGCACGTTGCTTGGCGTTATTGGGTCAGTTTGAAGGAGTTACATATAAACAAAAGGTAGTTATTAGAGGAGGAAGCCAGAAAAGTACTTTTTTTTGAGTTTGGAACGAGGTCAACTTCGCAATGATTTTAATTTCAGTAGTCCACGTGACTTGTAAATAAGTTTTCTGGGAATTTGAAGGACTTCGCGGCACTTTGCTTAGCGTTGCTGGGTCAGTTTGAAGGAGTTACATATAGACAAATAGTAGTTATTAAAGGAGGAAGCCGTAAAATAACTTTTTTATGTTTCCAACGAGGTCAACTTCGCAATGATTTCAATTTCAGTAGTCCACGTGACTTGCAAATAAGTTTGCTGGGAATTTGAAGGACTTCACGGCACGTTGCTTGTTTGAAGGAGTTACATATAAACAAAAGGTAGTTATTAAAGGAGGAAGCCAGAAAGGTACTTTTTTTGTGTTTCGAACGAGGTCAACTTCGCAAAGTTTTCAATTTCAGTACCTAGTCCACGTGATTTGTAAATAAGTTTGCGGCATTTGAAGAACTTCGAGGCACGTTGCTTGGCGTTGTTGGGTCAGTTTGAAGGAGTTACATATAAACAAAAGGTAGTTATTAAAGGAGGAAGTCAGAAAAGAACTTTTTTGTTTCCAACGAGGTCAACTTCGCAATGTTTTCAATTTCAGTACCTAGTCCACGTGATTTGTAAATAAGTTTGCGGAATTTGAAGAACTTTGAGGCACGTTGCAAAGCGTTGGGTCAGTTTGAAGGAGTTACATATAAACAAAAGGTAGTTATTAAAGGAGGAAGCCAGAAAAGTACTTTTTTGTGTTTCCAACGAGGTCAACTTCGTAATAAGTTGCATATCAGTGGTCCACGTGACTTGTAAATAAGTTTGCTGAGAATTCGAAGGACTTCGCGGCACGTTGCTTAGCGTTGGGTCAGTTTGAAGATGTTACATATAAATAATAAAAAAATTTAAATACAAAATAGAACCGACTTCATAGAAATCCTTAAAAATAAAATTTACTTAGCACAAAGTAATATGTATTTTGATTTACCAGATTTTATTCAATATAATATTGAAGTCGGCGCCAAGTAAACCCATAGGTTTAGGTAGGTATTATTAATGGCACCAACTTCAATATTATATTGAATAAAATCTGGTAAATCAAAATACATATTACTTTGTGCTAAGTAAATTTTATTTTTAAGGATTTCTATGAAGTCGGTTCTATTTTTTATTTAAAATTTTTTATTTTATTATTTTACGTGACGGGTGGATCGAAAAGTATATCTATCTAGGTGTAAAGTTCTCATCAACACAAATCAATCAAGCCGAAACACAAGGTAACTGCTGTAAATCATTAAGGAATTCCCTCGACTGTCTTTCGGTTCCATCATCAGATCGACTCCAGACCTTCAATAAATTGTAGTACATTAAAGCACTTAATAAAAAAGTAAACAAACGCACTGGCTGTCCCTACAATTTTCTGTGGTTGCCCTCGATTTCTCCTGGATTCCAGCATCAGATCCTGATACCCTGGATATGGGACCACCTCAGAAGTAGCCTCTTTCAAACAAAAAAAAATTTTCAAAATCCATCCATAATTGGCGCCGCTGTCGCGTAACATACATACAAAAAAAAAAAAAAAAAAACATAGCGTACGAATTGAGAACCTCCTCCTTTTTTTGAAGTCGGTTAAAAAGGTAGTTATTAAAGGAGGAAGCCAGAAAATAACTTTTTTATGTTTCCAACGAGGTCAACTTCGCAATGATTTTCATTTCAGTAGTCCACGTGACTTGCAAGTAAGTTTGTTGGGAATTTGAAGGACTTCGCGGCACGTTGCTCAACGTTGGGTCAGTTTGAAGGAGTTACGTATAAACAGGAGGTTACAGTTTGTAAGGGTATTGGTAAACTAGGGGTACACGTGAGATCGGCGGCAGGCGGCCTAAACACGTGATCACGTGCCCGCCTGACAATGCTTGAGTTTCGCCTACACAGCGATTAGTCTACAATTCTACGTAATATAGGTCTATTTTTAGAGATCAAGTCCATCTGTGACAAGTAAATTGATAGTTTTACGCCTTAGCTGGATATATTGTATTGTGGCGTTTCTCATTATTTTTGCCCTTGTTTTTAAAATAGATGGCAGAGGGGCTTATGGCGAGACTTGTGTCTGTAGCTTAGACCATATATCACGGGACTAGCCTTTGCGAACCACCGCATACAAAAATATTCTGCCAGTTTTCATACAAGTGAAGGGGGAAACACAAAGACATATAAAATTTCATTGCATTTAAAAATGTATTAATCGACAAACGCGTAATGGCTGTTGTGTGTTAATTTTTATTGTACAGTCAACTACAATGAAATGTACTAGTTTAATCATATAAAATGATGTACTGATGTACAGTGCTTTTATAAAGCCAAAAGACCAAATGGTCATGTGCAATGGCAGAAAAAAATGCTTAAGTAAGGCGCATCCTGTGGTTAGATGATCTAAGGTCTGTAGTCTGTGACTCTGTTGCATTAAATTACGTCGCTAGGTCACGTGGATCATCTGTTCAAAGTTTGAAATAAAACAAAAATGCCAACGTCAATCGGATTGAACTTTACTTTCACAATAAACGTTCACGGGGCAGTCGTGAGACCGTCTCACGGCTTCTTGTTTACGCTTTCATTAGTCCTCTTTTAGTCAAATCACTACGTAGCTTCGTGTTGATTTGACTAAAAGAGGATTAAATCGCGAAAGTGGCGCTGCAGACTTAGAATGTGTGAAATTCTGATGCCCTTTTTCTCCGCGAAGGAGTGTCTACATGTCTTCATTACGGTTTTGTAAGGTCGAGGAAATGCTGATAAAAGTCGGAGTGTTCCTGCGTAGGTGGTGCAGAAGATTATGTATGTATTAATAGTAAGCCAAACACAAATTCGGCATGTCTATAAAGCTTTTGTCTATACTAATATTATAAAGAAGTAAAGTTTGTGTGTTTGTTAAATTGTAAGGGGTAATCTCGGAATCTACTGAACCGATTTTAAAAATTCTTTCACCAATAGAAAGCTACGTTACTGTGGAGTGTCATAGGCTATATAGCATCACGCTACAACGAATAGGAGCGGAGCAATAATAATAAATGTTTCAAAAACGGGGGAAAAGTTATTCCGTTTGAAAGCTTCGTTGCGGTGCTGCGTAAATATTTATAGTTATGTAAAAATATGTACCTACTACAATTTTTTTTCTTAAAAAGTTCTAAAAAAATTGCGCGATAAGCATGTGTCTATCTTTGGGTTGGTGCACAATAACCATTTTAATGGCAATCAATTTTTTTCTACAATAATGCCACGGGTTACCTCTTTCATAAACGAAATTGTTCTTATAAATAATGCGACGGGAATACACGCGACGAGAAACCTTTCTCTCTCTCTCTCTCTTTCACGTAGTATTGAATATTAACGACGAGACGCTACGGGAGTGAACGCAACGCGACGGGAGTAAATGCGACGGGAACAGGTAATACTCTCTCTTATGTGGCGCAAACGAAGTTGCGCGGGTCAGCTAGTTTATTTATAAACACACATTAAATTTGTGCAAACTAAACTGTAGGTAAATTTGCTAGTCGTGTGATTCACGTTTCCTGCGGTTTCCACATGAAGCAAACGATCTACAACTGAAGATACGTTCATAATCTGACTAAAATATTCAATTTAACGTATAAACGCACAAACAATATGGCTCCAATGAAAATTCGTTACGCCTTCACAACGTTTATCATCTACGGGATTGACACCCGCATGGGTTCATGAAATCTTTATTTCCAATAAATAAGTTCCATTGTTATATTTATTGGTAATAAACTGTCATGATACCCGTTCGATACTCACATTAAAACGTTTCTGTATAATTTAACGGAGGCGGGAACTCGGCGCGGTGCGTTTATGGCGCGAAATAATAAAACATTCGCTGTCGTGTCGTGACGACAACGCGGCGACGAAGACATCTACAGAGAGACGGACATAATCTTGTTACGATGTCATAACAAACAGATTTGTAAGCACGAATTTTATGGTCTGTGTCCAACGAGCTAAAATTTAATTTTCCGAAATAATCTGTCAGCGAGCTATTAAAATTATTCGTCCGTGTACAGCCCTACAGACATTATATTTTATTATAGCCAAAGATGTTACGAATAGGACAATAAGCTAGTGACTTTGTTGGCCAAGTATTGCTTTATTGCCATGTATATTTTCTGTTCTGTCATATTAGAGTTCTTTATTATTTGAATACGTCACAACATCCTTTCGTGATATAGAACTGTAAAAGTAAACGAAGTTTCTGTACGACATCGTAACGTTTACGACAAGATGGCAGAGTGTATGGGAATCTACAAATCAAGTATAGTGGCTGTGTCGTAATCCTTGGGTAAACATTTTAAATTGTTAGTGTCAAAGACAATTCTATTCGAAAGGGGTGAACGCGTTTAAAAGGGGACTGAATAAATAAATCGGTTAGGGAAAATATATTGTTATTTGTTCTACAGGATTGCCAATTTAGGCGTTACTTTACTGTAAATAAAGTTAAAAACTTTTACGTGGGCGCTACATAAAATGTTAAGACCTAAAAATGTTTATAAAAACATACTATTTTGAACTTTTAAAATCTACCTACTTCCTGAAGTTAATAAAAAAAAGGAATGTTTAAAATGGGAATGGAAAAGTCCAAACTTAAAAAAAAGTTCTTATTATGTGGGTATGTAAAGAGGTGTGTTTAAGAAGAAAGCAAAGCGTACGTATCCTGGACAGATGTTACTAGCTATAGTGACATTTCAACAAAGACAGGGATGCCAAATTACTCTTCATTTTACTGTTTGAAAGGAGTATTAGCATAAAAATAATAAAACGTCAGTGGGATAAGGTCCCCTGTGGCGTGCCTGGCGCGGCCTGCCACCGACTGGCTGTCAAAACGATTGTCAGTTCGTCTCTGATGACGGCAGTCGAGACATGGAGCCGCTGCCTCGATCGTACTAATAAAATTTATTGCAAATTCTGTTATGTATATTACATAACTTTAGTTTATTTTTCCTATAATATGATGGACTTAAATTCTTTTACTAAGTTGTATGTGATTTTGAAAAAAAAAATTTTTTCACGTAAAGAAAGAAGTCAGTTTAACTTTTTTATGGTATGGCGATGACTCTCAAGTAGACCGTAGGCTTGTATGCCACCTAAGTAGTATAAGAGTTTTGAAATATTTTTCTTTTTTGGTTTATCTAAAAATATCCATCATCGTACTATGTTCGACTCCAAAATCCTTTAGTGTTCCCAATATAAGCTTCATGAAGCATCATCAAATGACTAAATTTAATAGAAGTCCAAGGATTAATGATAAACAACTTGATAAAATCGATATTTTCTCGATTAAAATTGAAAATGAAAATACATTTTTCCATGACATAATCAAGAGAGTTTGTATCTCATAATATAATAACTCCTAATATTTTTCCCAAATAACTTGAAACTCTCATCAATCATTATGCCTTCGGTATGTGAAGATGACAGTTTAAACAGTTTTTTTGGGCATTGTTCCATTAGCAAAGTAGATTATAGAGGAACTCGACACCAACGATTCTACATAAAGAATACCGTATTAAAATGCTTTTTTTTGCTCTTGATTACTATATTTTTGTTCCTTAAGGTCTTGAAACCTTGAAACATATTTTTTATGACCAATAGCACTAATATCAATTCTGTGATTCCTACGAATTGAAAAGTCTCAAATGTGTTTTTTTATTTTTTTTTTAACTTAAATATACCTGCAATGTAAACTTCATAAATAGGACGTTTTTCTAACAATTTGTAAAAGGTACATAAATAATACTCGACTCTACATAGTGGCGCCCAACGTGGGGCTACGTATTCCTGTAGTTTCTAATCCATATCGTAATTATTCTTCTACAACGATTTTCTCGAAAAAATAAAGAAGCATTGTGTAAATATTAATCGTTCCCGCCGATTGCCGTAATTGTTCTGTACCCCGATGCAGTAATGCACTCCTTTGAAATACCTTCCCCTTCAGACTAGCTTCTCGTACTGTTCTCATACCGTACATTGTAGATAAGCGACGTGGCAATAGGCATTGATGCTCACTGGGGATTTCAATAGCAGTCTACCGCTTGAATTCTTTGATGTATATAGGGATTTCAAATAGTCTTCGACGTGAGGAAATTCCGATTTTAAATCGATGGTTCTTGTTTAGCGTTTCTAAATTTAAATTTTATTAGATGATAGATTATCTAACCACAGGATGCGCCTTACTTAAGCATTGTTTTCTGCCATTGCACATGACCATTTGGTCTTTTGGCTTTATAAAAAGCACTGTACATCAGTACATCATTTTATATGATTAAACTACTACAATTCATTGTAGTTGACTGTACAATAACAATTAACAGACAACAGCCATTACGCGTTTGTCGATTAATTCATTTTTAAATGCAATGAAATTTTATATGTCTTTGTGTTTCCCCCTTCACTTGTATGAAAACTGGCAGAATATTTTTGTATGCGGTGGTTCGCAAAGGCTAGTCCCGTGATATATGGTCTAAGATTTTACCCAACAATTTCACTCACGTTGAAAAGAGTTCAATAAATACATCAGACCTCCTTACCTTCTTTGAGATGAAGTTTAAAAAAGTGACTGACAGTCTGCAAGGCACTGTCAACCATAAATATATTTCTAGATACTTCATAGCAAACTCACTTTTACCAACGGATTTACTCACAGAGCTACCCTTTCAAGGATTAATTTCGCAAAAAGTAACCCGTAATCTTCGTCTCGTCTGAGAGAATATTGGTTAAATTTATTTTTAAATGGAGCATCGCTGGAGTAGCACTCAGTGTCTATATGACATTGATTCCTAATTGACCTTTGTTGGCACACTCATTTAATAATAGCTCCTTTGAACATCGGCTGACGACCGGCATCTCACGTGCACCATTGTCGAGGAAGCATTGACGCTCTTTAGGGATTTAAGAGGATTTCTAGACAACGCTTTACCATTCGTAGACGTCTCGGTTTAAACAGCAGTTGGGTCTCTATTGTATACGTGTTATAGGAGATTATAATGGCTGTCTAAGCGGGGATATAGCACTTGATGTTATTTTACGCGTCATGCGATTGTACCATTTCTGTTACAGCTTGGCAAAATAGAGTACAAAGGGTCTTATGGTAACCGTTAGAAAGGTACATATTTCCTTCTTTTATATATTGTATTCTTATCACCGTAGTTTTTACCAGGCAAGAGTGCCTTTTTACGGGACTTTAAGGTCTCACGACTGTCCCAACCACAAAGAAAATATAAAGTAATACCACAGCTGAACCTAGAAGTTAGGGTTTGGAAGTAACTGGAAAGATTCTATGGTGATAGAAAAAAGGTTTGCCTCCTCATATTTTAGAATTAACTGACAATCTGTCGTTCACTCCACCCTATACTATAAAAGTCGTTTTAAACGTCAACAAAAATGCAAAAATATGAAGAGTTCTAGCGTTTATCGGCACAAAAATAATAAAAATTTTCCCACCTGCCTTAAAACCCCGACTATCGAGTCGCAGTGGTCGATACGTTTTAAGATCGAGGTTTGACGGTTGCGGTACGCGAATTAGTGTTCGGTAGACCGCCAGGGGCGAAATTAAGTCGAGAATAACTTTGTTATTATGGTAATAGCACATTAATGTGCGGTTATACGTGCGGACATTTTCGAAAATGGAATTAAAGTCGTGACGTATTTTTCAGTGATACGATTATATTGACGCTCGGTGAATGAATATGCTCGGACATTTTGATACTGAATGCAGATCCGATACCGAGATATATCGATATTACAATGTTAAACTTGTAGTACCTATAATAACGGAATGCATAAACAAACATATATTACAATTAGCTATTATGGTTAGGCCAGGCCGGTTAGACAGAAAATGTATTTGAAGAAATTGATGAGGTTGCATTTACTTAAACTTGG
Organism: Miltochrista miniata; assembly: GCA_933228765.1. Classification (NCBI taxonomy): domain Eukaryota; kingdom Metazoa; phylum Arthropoda; class Insecta; order Lepidoptera; family Erebidae; genus Miltochrista; species Miltochrista miniata. Next base: position 14,285,875 of record OW121757.1, on the reverse strand, counting down.
CAATAGGCATACAGGATGTAGCCATAACTTGTATAGATGCTTTCTATAGTTACATCGAATGATTGATGTATTTGTATTGTAGTATAAGTTTAGTTTAATGCTTAAGTCTAAGCTGAATCAGAATCGAATCGAATAAATATTTTTGTATTTGATTCTATACAGATTTGGCTAGGAATGCCTAGGGTACCTTTATGCTATTAGCCGCCTCCTTCTGCGAGCAGGTCATGCTCGTGAAGGAGGCGGCGGGACGGGTACGGGAGAGAACTCTCCCACCCGAGTTCCGCAGTCGGCGGCCTGGGCGCCGCCGACGTGTCTTCGCCGAGGACTATCGGCCTCCATGACCGGGGGCCTGAGGACGGTGAGAGGGCGGCTCACCGTCCTTACAGAAGCAGGCCCATGACGGCAACGTGACGTGAGCAATTCACGCACGCCCCCCCTTACAAGCGGGATCACACCCGAAACCCCCCAAAGACGCGGGATAGCACCCGACCACCCCCTGGGCGAGGCCGCAGTGGCGGCCGTGGGTCTGTTGGGAGTTCTGGGACATCCTTCCGAGGGCTTCCCCGGGGCTCCCAACCACAGGCTGTTGGGCGTGACGTGAGGTTTTTTAGTGGGTAGGAGTCTGGCATAACATCCATGAGGATTTTCCCTCACGTTAAAAAAAAAATGCTATTATCCCCTTTTTCCTTTGAATTGAGGACCCTCTTTTCTTTTGTAGTAACTGTTTAGACAGGTAGGTACGGGTCTTTTAATATATATTGGTACCTACTACGTCGGTTTGCTGGTATTGCATGTTTGTTGTACAAATAAGGGTCAGTAAACATGTCTGTTGTAATGGGTGACGTATGGGCAGTTCTCTGAATACACTCTCTCCACTTGTATTATTGTTATTCGATCTGTAGGGCTAGGTACTAGTCCTCCCGGTCGTAGAGAGTTGTATAGGCATCGTGTGGTTTGAGCCGGTAGGAGTCGGGCATAGCATCCATAGAGGATTGCCACACGTTAGAAAAGAGGTAGGTACTAGTCCAATGAATATGAAATTATGTTACATTAGTTCATTTAAGAATAGAAAAGAAATATGCTTTATTATACACCAATTAAGAATTACATGAATACGGAATATATGTCTTAAATATACAACGGGTGGCCTTATCGCTAAATGCAATTTCTTTCACGCAACCCTTCATTTAAGTTTTGAAACTTAATTTTTTATTCTCGATTTTCTAAGTGTAGAGAATAAAATAGAAAAGGAAATAAAATTTCATTCGTTGTTAATGCTTACTTCGGAGAAAGAGAGAAAGAAGCACAACGCATACAAATTATAAAATGAGGAGAGTTATTCTCGATACCAGTCTCAAAAATCTTCAGTTTAGCAATCACAGTCACTAAGGGTGGATTCGGCCAAAATTCGGAGTAAGACTATTAGAATAACTTGTAAATACTTATTCTAAAAGTAAAGTGATTTTCTATTTTACGAACAACTAATAAGCTCAACGTAACTATGGTAACCATAATAAAATAGAATAATGCAACTATGGTGACCATACTACTTCAGTCAAGTTATCAATCAATCAATACATATAATAAAATCGTAACAGGTCGCTGTCTGTACATTGAAGAGATATTAGAAAAAAGTTTATAGGGCGGCTTTATGGACGCAATAGAACCAAAACAATGGTTTTTAGAATTTTTGTTTGTTTGTCTGTACGTTTGTGCACGCTAATCTCAGCAACCGCTCAACCGATTGCGATGCGGTCTTTATTGAGTTGCGGTTTACTCCACTTAACATTTAGTGTTTGTTTCATGTCAATCGGTTCATAAATAAAAAAGGAATATCGATCTAAAGATAATGCAGCGTACGAAGTCGCGGGCTACAGCTAGTTCTCTAATATAGTTTTACTCCGATTTTGTTCAAATCCGCCCTAAATAAGTACAAGCAAACATAACGGTATTACTATAAGACTGCTAATATTCGATTAAAACTTTTGAATATAGAATTAATTTGGAATTATTCCAAAGCCCTTAAGATTCAAAACGTAACTTAACCATCACAGTTCATATAAATTAAAGTCATAAGAGCGATACTGAGAGCCAGTTAAAGACACAGGCGGTTAGAACTTTTATATGAGTTGGCTAAACTAGACGAGATGTAATTGGAAACTCAAGACTTGTGCAATACCCAACCCACGCGATACGACACCACCCTGTAGTTCTAGTTACGATCTTAATTTTAGCCGTAAAACAACAGTTTTTCTAGATAAACGGTAAATTAAATTTTGCAGCGGGTTTATTTATGGCATTACGTCTAACTCTTTTTGGAATTTATTTTTTAATAAGATATAAAAAAATATAACGTGGAATTTGTTAGATAAGTACTTTATGAAGAAACTGTTTTGTTCGATAAGTTATAGCGGGTTTGGTAGTGGACATAAAAATATAAGATATCTTTACAATTTTCTTTTTCAGCTACCTACGTACTTTTTGGGACTTATGGGCGATTATTTCTACCAACGCATTTTTAACACGAAAAAATAACTTTTAGATAGAAAAAATAGAATTAAAAGTCAATTGTGCGTGGGAAAGTTAATTGAACGCCTAAATAAATGTTACATATTTTGGAGCCAGCAATACATTTTTCACAAAATAAAAATGTGTAGGGTCAAGTGTTCAACAATGAAACACTAAAAGTTCATAACCTCGTACATCTCATGTTTTTGCTGATAGAAGTCTATAATTTTACAGGCATGTAGTCAATATGATTGGGTATCGAATGTCATTTATAGATTTTTTTAAATAAAGTGATTTGAATCGACAAAGAAATAAAAACTAAGAAATGGGATTTGTGTCATTGTGTCCATATAGGCGTACACAATGAAACGCCATATATTCAACAATGAAACACCATAAATAAACTGTGCCTAATTCAAATTTTGTTTAATGTAGGTAGTTATTAAAGAAAGAGCAGTCCGTTTCTACGTTAAATGCAGTGGCACGACGTGCCATGCTGCATGCTTCAGGCTTTTTTAATGACAGTTATGCATGCCCGATTTATAAGACCGTAAACATTCGATTCCAGCCATTTTCCCAGCTAATAGAATATCGAATATTGTTAATTTTTGCCATTTGGTAAGCAATACGCCCCTCGTCCTTTTTACAGCTTTGTTACGCGCCATCTTAAAATTAAAACAAATTTTAATAGATATGGTTTCACAATATCAACCAATAAAAATCTATAAAACAGTGTTTCATTGTGTCCATTGTTAAACTGTTTCATTGTTGACTACCTAGGGTTTATCTAATTAACTTTTAATTTATGTTCACAAAATTGTAACTTTGAAACAAATGAAATATGCCAAAATAATGTACAAAACATGTAGAATGCAGGATAATCATAAAAAATATAATATTCCTAACCATTAAATAATGAAAAATCTTTAAAGATAGCCAGAAATACTTCAATTTTTGACGAAAATAGTAAAAATGAGCCGCAGACGCGTCTTTTCTCACGCGGTGCCGCCGCAAACTGGGATACGCCGGTGGTATCTATTGAGTGTCCTTACGCGATATATTGCCCTAACTGCCAACGTCGCGTTTTGGAAATATTACTATGTTTTATTGTGTACCACTGTTTCATTGTTGAACACTTGACCCTACCTAAAACCTTGTAACTACATTACAGTTTTTAAAACAAAAAACACGCTTTAATGTATACATACACAAAACCAAAATTAAAATGTTTGACACCCTGTAAACGTGTGCGGTAATTTCGCCTATCTTTTCGATAGGTGTTTTGAGTGCGGGGCGTAGTTCCGCCCGATAACCGGCGGATGCCAGGCGAACACGGTTTATGAATATTCCCGCAAGCTTTCTGAGGTTGCCAGAGATTAGAGAGGGCACTGCTCTTTCGGTTGCCGAATGCATGCCGAGATATTACCGACAAGTACCTATATGCGCTGAATCTTGTTGATGTTTTTTTGAGTACGGTAAATGTGTAGGTTCCATCAGAGATTTGTGATTATTTTTTGCAGTTTTATAAAGGAATAGTACAAACATACATAATGTTAACTGGAGGATGCCAAACAAACACGGTTTATGAATATTCCCGCAAGTTTTCTGAGTTTGCTAGAGATTAGAGAGGGCACTGCTCTTTCGGATGCCGAATGCATACCGAGATATAGCCGACAAGTACTTATGTGCGGTGAATCTAGTTGATGTTTTTTTAATTATGGTAAATGTGTAGACTCCATGAAACGCGGTAAATGTGGAAATTTATGTGGTGAAATAATTACAGAAACAAAAATTTTAAGCGGTAATAATGTATATTATCCGTTAATTGCTAGGTAGCTATTAATTTATCACTTCTGAGAATCTTTTTTTTAGAATCGAGCGTTACTCGCTGCTACTGACTTTTAGAACGAGGATTAGAGAAAATACTCACTGATATTTTTATTACAGATCTCCTAAGTTCGCTTCGCTGATCACAAGTAAATACCTGCAACTTACCTCATAGAAAATTTGTTTAAACCAGAACAAGACTTACAAAATTTTGTAAGAAAATATAGCGCACTTCAAACAAAATATGTATCTAAGTGAGTGCTCGTTTACCTATCCAATAACGCCATCGGCTAAAACAACGTGAACTATTTGATGTCCCAGCTCTATCTTGTCGCAGAACACTGAGTGTTTCTAGTTATTTTTGCGGACCCCTTACCTCTGCTAGCTAAAAGCATTTGTCTTGCATTTTTAAAGGATCAATTGAAGTTTGACAGCTAAAAAAAGGCGAAACTAAAAGCAGGTGCTTATTCGAAAGAATTGAAGTTTAAAGTTTGTTTTAAAGTATCGCTGCTTTCTTTTAATCGAAGTTAGATCTCGAATTTTGTTGTCATGTAATAAGGTTTAAACAATTTTACGGAGAATTTCATAATACTAAGTTATATGTATTGCATTATTACTAGTGTTTATTATATAGTATTGTACACACATATTCAAAACCATTCATACCACATATTCAAAACGGCGTCACGGCAACCGGTTGCGGAAATGACATACCGATTAGTTGCAAGACTTGCAAGTCCCTACGCCCTAGAGAGATACCTATATCCGGCGGATCTGAGCGGAATTACTTTCCGTACCACTCCCTATACAACAATGCTCGAATCGCTCGAATAAACTGCGAAATTCAATTTAAGAACGTACCACAGACGAAAAGTCCACGCGTCCACTTCTAAAGTTCCGAATCACTCGCTTCATTAGAATCGAAATTCCCACGGTTCATTAGGATTCCCCGGAATTCCCGGAGTTCGTTAGAAATGCTCTGGCGGCAGTGGACTTCGGACGTAAATAAGTGATTAACGCAGTTGGAATTGTTTTCAGACGCTGTAGACGAGGACGGACCGACACTGCAACTACAGAGTGAATCTGCGCACCGTTCAAAGTTCTGTGTTCCGGCGCCCTCTCAACGTCAATTGTACTCGCTAATATTTAATGAGATTACTTACAATCTCAACAGCGGCATTTTCAAGAGGTCTTTTGCAATTTTTAAAAGAATAGTGACATTTTGCAACAATAAAGTTTCAAAACGCAATAGAAAAGATAGGTATTGACTGTGCTGTGTAATGTTCAATAAAATATATTTTATGATTTTTCAGCCTGGTCGGCTTAGTAGGAAAAAAATGTAGGTTCCTATTTCTACGTACTAACTTAGCACAATTTTGATATTTTCTGTAAGCTTTTAGATCTGGCAATAAGGAAAATTACTTTTCAGTGTAGACATAATGTAAAACCCTCTTAATTTCTCAGTAAAACGTAGTGGTAGCTTTTGAATATTTTCATATTAAAAAGGAAGTATCTTCACACAAAAGCTATGATCCATGGTGGTTTGTAGCAAAGCAGGTAATGGTTGTTTTTAAGCTGAATTTTATTACGAGAGATTACGTTCTGCCATCAAAGAGGGTTCCATAATCCGGTATCAATGTGAACTATATATTTTTATGAATGTTAATATTATGTTTTATGATTTTGTAGAGGCACATCGTTTACATAGCGATTTAAGGATAAGTTTCAGTTAACTATGTCATGTTAATCACAAGATACATTTAAAATTTGATTTTGTTGTCATTTTCTTATATTTGTTGAGAATATCTGAAGGAAACTTTTCTAATTAACCAATAGAATTAAGTTTACCTACTAATAATTTTGCTAATAAATCGTCTTCAGCGTTTAAGATTGTTTTATTAATAGACGAATTATGTTTTCTGGGATATGTTTTATGATTTTTTTTAAAAAAGAATAAAGACGATCTCATAAAAACGGTCGATAGCCATTTCATTATTTGTACAGGTTCGGCGTAAGTTCTTTTCAAGTCAACAATAAATGTAATACCTGCACTTACGTTACATCATCTAGGAATCAATATCGTCCGCAGGCTGTGGAAGTAAACAGCCTCCTTGGTTACCATATTGCGTGGAGTAGGCTCACTTGTACGCTAGGGTGTCCCTTTTCCTACGTAACTCTATTTGCTATAAGTGGGAAGGGTGTTCCGGATATTGATGACTTTCAACTTAATTTTAGAAAACTCGAAAGGGTGAAGTGACTCATTTCACCCTTCGAGTTTTGTGTCCAACTCTAAAATTAAGTTGAAAGTCATCAATATCCGGAAAACAGGGTCCATTTCTGATTATATAAAACTGGCAACCGTGCGAATTGTTTTTATACCACCAAGGTGGCTAGCAACTTGTGGAAATTGGGTTACCGAAGTCTATGGACATTTGAAACACGAAAGGTGCTGAAAACCGTCTCGGAACGCAATTGAATTACAAAGAACCGCATATTGTAGACGCAGCATAGAGGATCCTAAATCTAAGACCGCGGAAAAGTACCTATACAACATATCAAATCCAACATATCGGACCTTAAAAATTTTAGCGAAGGCAATCAGATAATTTTAGCGAAGGCTCTTATTCCGAACGAACGAAGGAAGGATAACCGTATGGAGATCCATGCGGTTATCCTTCCAAGGGCGTACCCGGGACTCCTAGCTGTAGACAGATGGAAGGGCTAAGTGGTTTTAATCGGTAGGAGTCAGGTCTAGCATCCATGAGAAATTACAAAAGTGAAATAAAAGCAGTTAATACATATCAGTCACATAAAAAATGGCACTGCCTCTTTTTGATATCCATAATAAACTATAATCATTATTAATGATAATGTCATCACTGAAACAATTTATAAGTTATCGCTGCTTGCATAGAAGTTAGATGTTGGTCTGCGAACTAAACGTACCCTCACGTCCGGACAAACACCGTGGGAATTCGCAACTCAAACAAATTTAAGCAAATTTATAACTTCCGGATTGGAATCAGGATGTATGTAGAGGTATATCTAGCCTTCTTGCGTTCGCCCTACATATTTACACATAACCACTAAGCACATTACATTAAATAATAGTAGGGTAGGATAACCTCCCACCAGATGAACCAATAACCTGGAACTCTGACATCCTGGAAGTATGACATTATTGCTATGTACTGCTTGCACGACATAATTAATTAATTATTTTACATTTATTGTTAAAAATTACAGAGAAACATAATTATTACATATCTATTTTGCCATTGACATTGACTTGAGTGCACTTAACGAGCATTTTTCACTTCCACCCATATCTCTTGACTCGCTTGTTAAGTCAAGCACTCTAGTTAATCTCTCTCTATTGCCTCTACCACAATGCCCCACATTTACTTTCAATAATGTTGATGAACATGAAGTCAAAAGATCCCTCTTGTCGATTACTTCTTCTGCGGTTGGTAACGATCAGTTATGTTCAAAAATGTTTACTCCCATACTTCCTACCGTCATCCCCATCCTCACTCATATATTCAATTTCTCCTTGAACTCTGGCAGTTTTCCCAGTGCTTTGAAACAAGCACTTATTATTCCATTACCTAAGACTACAAGTCCTACACTTCTGTCCCAGTTTCGCCCTATATCCATTCTTCCATTTCTCTCCAAAGTCCTTGAACATTTAGTACATCGACAATTATCTAGTTACCTATTGCAGAATAATCTCCTTAACCCCTTGCAGTCCGGATTTCGGCCGGGCCGCAGTACAGTAACGGCATTTCTGAAGGTAACCGATGACGTTCGTCAGGCCATGGAGAATAAATCTCTCACTCTATTAGTACTGCTAGATTTTAGTAGTGCATTCAACTCCGTGGATTTTGATGTCCTTCTAGGTATTCTCAAATCCCTTAATCTCTCTACGGAAGCTGTGGCCTGGTTTGACTCATATCTTCGGGGGCGCTCACAGTGTGTTGGCCTTAACGAGTCAGTCTCGGAATGGCGTAATCTCATTGCTGGCGTTCCTCAAGGTGGCGTACTTTCTCCATTACTCTTTTCCATTTTCATCAACTCCGCTGTTCGAGTTATTTCTTCCAACTTCCATCTCTACGCTGACGATTTGCAGCTTTATCGTCATTTTACATTAAACGAATATAGAAGCGCCATTGCGGGTATGAATCGCGACCTGAGTGCTATTGGTGAGTGGGCTAGGTCATTTGGACTTCAAATTAACCCTAAAAAGTCTCAGGCGATGGTTATTGGTAGCAGGCAAATGCGATCAGGACTGGATATGGCCTTACTACCGTCTCTCTTACTTGATGGTGTACCTATCTCGTATACGGAGACGGCCAAAAATCTTGGAATTATTTTGAATGTCAATTTGACCTGGGATGAACACGTCGGGGAGGTTAGCAAAAAGGTGTATTACACATTTCATACCCTCAAATATCTGCAGCCTTTCTTGCCCGTGGACATCAAAATCTCTCTTGCTCAGTCACTAATACAACCAATTATTGACTACGCAGACTCCTGCTACTTGGATGCTACTGAGGAACTTTTAAATAAACTTGAGCGACTGCAAAATTTATGTATTCGATTTATTTTCAACCTACGCAAGTATGATCATGTCTCAGAATTTCGCAAAAAACTCAAGTGGCTCCCAATCCGACTTCGTAGGAATACTCGAATATTATGTGTTTTGTTTAATATCCTTCACAATCGCCTTTGCCCTTCCTACCTGCGAGAGCGTTTTTCTTACATGCGTGAGCCTGACGCTCTTTGTAGATCACACCTTAAATATCTTCTTACTATTCCTCGCCATAAATCTGAATTCTACTCTTACTCTTTCACTGTTCATGCGGTAAGGCTGTGGAATGCTCTCCCGCCGAAGATACAATCTTGCCGAACTGTATCACTCTTTAAAAAAAAACTGAAAGAACATTACCTCTCCTCTTTGCCGTAACTATTTGAACTTATGTATATCTAAATGGAATACTTATGTATGTATGTATTGTTTATGTATATGTATAATATTATACCTATTTATTTATAATATGAATGTATGTAAGTGTATGTATGTACCTATGTATGTATAGTTTAATAATTTACATGTATTTGAGTATGTATACTTACTATTATTTTTTTAATGTGGTCCATAACTTGCACACACTTAATAATCTTTTTCTATTCTTTATATCTCCTATTACGGGCCTACTGGAAGAGATTTCTGTAGAAATAAGTAGGCCCTTGTACAATGCTGTTTTCTTTGATATGTTTTCTTATTTATTGTAATTTGTGTGTACATAAACTAATAAATAAATAAATAAATAAATATATTTACATTATTAATTAATTATTGTAATAAAAATATGCCGCGCGCCTTCCGGCGAAACATGTTGTAACTGTAGACAATAAGAACATCTATGTCAACCATGTTTCTTTCTAGTAATAAACAATTTCATTCATTCATTCTGAATAGTGCACTACATTAAGGGACTGATTCGTGTATTGTGGCCTAAATAGAGAGTATCCAGTAGTGGAGTGTCATAGACCGATCTTATTTAATTATGTAAGTACAGTGAAAGTCGTTATAGATTACAAATTAAACACTACACACGATTACATACAACAAATATTGACCAGTTCGATTCCCAGTTAAGTATGATATTTTGAGAAAAAGTTTGAATGTCATTATTATTAAATCTAAAATCGAAGCCATGGTTCCTAAGAACAGATGTCGCTATCTCTCATAGTTTCTGACTTCTCCCTACTGACCCATTTGTATTGATCACCCTGTATATTCGTAGTTGATAATAAATTAATAGTACGGACGTACAGCTACGAGTATAGTAGGTACCTACCAACCTGTTTTGTTTTCGCTATTAGTTTTCGCGTTAGTTCACTAAATCTCCAACCCCAAACAGATTGTCTGTCTGTGAATCCGTATCTCTTAAATGAGTAAACCTGGCTTGGCCGCCAAAGAAATCGGTAATTCCCTAATAGCACCTTATTCCCTAATAGAAGCTTCGACCGCGTAGAAGTCGTTATCGCGTAAAAGTCGTTATATTGTAAAATCATAACCCTCCTTTTGCACAGTCGGTTGAAAAGTAAAGCCTATGTCCTTCCCAGAGCCTCCAACTATCCCTATATCAAATTTCATCTCGATCGTTCCAGCCGTTTAGGCGTGAAAGCGTAACAGACAGACAGACAGAGTTACTTTCGCATTTATAATTTTAGTAGGGATGTTTCATACCTTTCTATAATAATTGTCATAAAGCTTACTCTTTCTGAAAAAACATATCTTTCAAATAGCGTTGTTAGAAATGAAGACCACTTCGGTCGCTGACCGCTGGTTCGCTGTCCTCCAAGTATGCCACAGTACATCGGTCTCTTCGTAAATACACCTTCGTTTTATCAGGTTAAGGAGTAATTTAATACCCGATCGATACGGATAACGACCTCACTAAATATATATGGCTGTAATGGCGGGAATAGTAACTATAAATGCTTAATTAGAGATACTGTTCCTACTTTGTTTTACTTCAGCTAGATAATTGCCAAAAGTTTGGTTTTGAGTTGACGGTTCATCTCAATGCATCAATGAAAACCAAAATCGAAAGGTTTAATAAAAAAAAAAAAAAAGCGATTATAACGAATCTTGAAAACGACACTTATACTGTTTTACAACATTTATTATTATAAATCTGACCGCTTTCGCTTCGCAGCATTTTCAAAGGTCTAGATGGAAAGACAAGGTAGTACTGAACTGAAACTGAAAGTAGTACTAAAGATTATAACAAAAGTATAAGTAAGTTGAACACATTGGATGAAATAGAGATTTGTAAACTCTGAGGCAGCCCTGATTACATGTATGTATATTGGATTTCTGTCTCTATTATGCATTTTATACTTTTGAATTTCTCTATTACATCGTCTATTTTATAGGGTTGTTACGTAAAAGTTTATTAAACCCACTAGCTGAACGGGAGTGCAAGGTCGGTGCCCACCCCGTCACACGCGAGGTGCTTGCCCGCGGTGACTACACATCTTTTGTCTTCTATCCACAGGTGATCTAATGTTGTTATTCAATAGAAAATGGAGGTGTGTTTTTATTTACACAGGTGTAAAACACCACCTAACTTATAAATTAGTTTTTTAATTCTAGGTTTTTGGCAACAATACGTAAGAAAATGAATTAAGCTCTTTAGCTGGTTACCACATATCTTCGGGGCCCTTCATTAGACCTGCTAATTAACAGATGAGGACATGGTGAAGAGAAAAAAACCAATGGGTACACCAAGGCCAATAGCATCCAATAGCTTACAAAATAATTGAGAAAGGCTTAGATCAAGCAATGGACTGTGATAAGCTAATTTGATCGCTTGGCTGAAAATGTTGACGGTTTTTTTTAACGTGAGGGAAAATCCATCGTGTATGCTATGCTGGACTCCTACCGACTAAAGAACCACACGTAACGCATGTTCGGGAGCCCCGGGTAAGCCCTCGGAAGGATGTCCCAGGACTCAAAATGTTGACGGTAATTCTTAAAAAAGAATTTATTTAAGTTGTTATTAAAATGTGTAAAGAAGATATAAAAAGTCCTGGGCCCTAGTTCATCTCACCAAAGAACTGTTGACTGATGCTGTTACTGTTACTCATTTCAGTTGACTGTTATTTCCAAAAATTTCAAAAACTTTGAACATTAAAAGTAACCAAGTAGTGTTTAGTAACCCGACAATATTTTGTATATCTACCAAAATAACAGCAATGGAATAGTTAATTGCTGTGTAAATTTTGGTTTATCCTAATAATGTGTGTAAAAATCAGCACATGCTGGATCAACGCTCGGTAAATAATGGGATAAATTAATCTGGAACTTGTTTACTAAGCTCTAATTTTAATTTATCATATTCATTGCTTGAGGGATAATCGTTAACAACATTTACAACCTTCGTATCCAATTTTCCGACGAAAATCGTCATATATTGACCGAGCAAATACCTATATTACAATTTTCTAATGCACCTTTGCATGGAATATCAAAATATTCCAAGAAATGCACTTCATATTCGTGTTCATACTTCTTTGTTTGTCGTAGTTGTAATATAATTTTATACGCGAAGCATCGACCGCGAGGTGACTGAACAGAGTTCAACAGCTCCAGGGCGAGGGTTCGAAGGTCGAAGTACTCGGATGGAGTGTCTTTGTTACATCACATGAGCTCGATTAACCCTTGAACCTTACAACTAGGTGTGCTCGCACTGCAGTATGACTGTAATGTATGCAAAACATAAAAGTCTTTCGTAAGAATTTATTATGTTACGTTTCTAACAAAGGAAGATAACAGAATTTTTACGTTTTCGATTTCAAAGTTGGGAAAATTGAGATGGTCTTTTATTTGATGTTTGTAGGTTTAGAGTTTATGTAATGTATGTAGGTATGTGATTTTATTTCTCATTGGTACCCAATGAAAGTAGTGAAATTACAAGCATTGATTTACTAAACACTATCTATACTAATATTATAAAGAGGAGAGATTTGTTTTTTTGTTTGTTTGTTTGTTTGTTTGTTTGTTTGTAACGAATAGGCTCCGGAACTACTGGACCGATTTGAAAAATTCTTTCACTGTTGGGAAGCTACACTCTTTGCGCTGAACATAGGCGTATTTTATTCCCGTATTCCCACGGGAACGGGAACTACGCGGGTGAAACCGCGTGACGTCCGCTAGTATTTTATAAATCACTAGGTACAAGCATTGATTTACAGTATTTTTTTTTTTTTTTTATATTGATTTTATATTGATTTAGATACGGAAGTGTAACGAATAAATAAACATATTGCCGAATTATATGCCCATGTTTCTTTTATATTGTTACTACAAGCAATAAAATAACTTATGATAATAATTTTCATGAGTAATGCTTTGCTTCAAGGGTTTGCACCTAGACATTAAATCACGTCTGCAAACAGTAGTTGACGGAAAATAGGTTTTCTAGATTCAATGAGGTTGAAACACGTTTGTGGAGTTTGAACATTGTTATAACCTCTTTATATCATCATGTACCTCGTATGTCTTGTTGGAGAAGATAAAATATGAAGACTGTGAAAGCACGATTCTTTCTGTCGTCTTTCTGGGTATTAAAGGTGATGAAAAGGAGTGTAGACTGTACTGTGATGTACAATTTGGTACAGTTTCGGAGATGCAGCCATAGACTATGTGTGTTCGTTTATAGAAAAGATGTAGTGAAAAGAAAATATACAGGTTGAATTTTTCAAAAGGGATTGGATGGCCAAATCCCGGAGTCACGAGCCCATTTTGATGAAACTTAATACCTCATCATTACATTTTTGAAAAACCAATAGTCCTGGCTGGGAATCGAACCCAATGATTTTGAAAAAAAAGAAACTTCCTATATTATTACACCAACAATAGTGTTGCTATTAAGGATCTTATTCTGGGAAGTAATGACATACAATAGTACCCGTTAAAAAAACAAGCATCGTCATATACAGGTTATGACGATGCTTTTTTTTAACGTGAGGAAAATTCTACATGCATGCTATGCCCGGCTCCTGCCGACTAAAAACCACACGTATCCTACCTAACAGCCTACGGTTGAGAGCCCCGGGTAAGCCCTCGGAATATATGACGCCAAAAGTATATCAACATCGTCATATATTCCGAAGGCTGATATACTTTAAAAACTTCTGTATTTCTGTACCTTGTTATTTTGTAGTTAGTACAATAAAGCATATATCTATCTATTTATCTATCTACTTTTGGCGTTTGGTTTACATTGGAAATTATACATAGTTAGGTAGATCTGAGTACAGTGTGGATCTAGATTTAATGAGTCTTGTTACTGGATCGCGTATATTAATTTCAGCCGATAGCTCTGATCTGCAATCGGTTTATATAATGTCGGATATGGCAGTCCATTGCTGGACGTAGGCCTCTCCAAAATAACGCCACCATACACGGTCCAGCGCCTTCCGCATTCAGTCAATCCCTGCGACCTTTTTCAGGTCGTCGGTCCATCTCATCTAATGTCGGATGTAGGTAAAAATCTACTATGTCTTTACTTGCCTATTTCGGAAAGAGATGAGTACCAACCCTAAATCTGCCCCTTGTCACCTAAATCGAATTGATTCCAAGTAGGTACTTCTTAGGGTAAAGTTTCAGTTTCAGGTTATTTGTGTCACTGACATTATACAAAAGCTATTTAGAACGCATCTATTGGGCTTAATAGACCAATTGTTGCGCAGTTACCCACCTGTTTCAACGATCGAACGGGCCCACCAATGTTATTTAAATTAACCCCCTTGTTACAAAGACAACCTCATTTACGTCAACAAAAGTGCAGATCATATTTTTTTCTTCTGTGTTCGAAATTGAAAGCGGTGTAATATTCTTTTTTTTCTGGGCTCGGGCTCGCACCGCACAAAGCCAGCTCGGTTTATATTTGCTTCTTCACTCACCTGAAAAGAAAAGAAAAGGAATGTTAATTAAGAGCCACTGAACAAAATTGATATCGTCGGGAATGAAGCTTTCGTTGTTATTGTAAACGGATGCTAACAGTTTACAGCTATCGATGATAAATGGTCTTTAATTAGAACTCAAAGACAATACCAGAAAAAGGATTTTGTTCAATTGTAATCTATGGGTTTGTTTGTTTTTGAACAAGCTTCAGAGGAAATTATGCTCGACCTGAGTTCGTTTTGCGAATAATTTAAAATACACTCGAGAGCAATGAATCCGGGTCACTTAAAGAATGTTAAAAATCTCGGAAACTAAAAATGATAGGTTAATGCAATAAATTGTATTTAATAGACAATGTAATACTCCTTAAATGAAAGTAAAAAAAATATGAGTCACCATACATTTTATTAACACAAAATTACATAAAGAAAAAACTGCTGATCTCTCCTTAAAACAAAAATAGGAAACATGAAATTTTTGAACTTTATTACGATTTTCTTGAATTTTAATACTTCGTATTGCCTCCTCGTGCTTCCATTACTGCGTTTACGCGGTTTGGCATGCTGTACACCAAGTTCCTTATACGATTTTGGGGAATATTCTCCCATTCCTCTGTGAGAGCAATTTTGAGCTCACGAAGCGTGATTGGGGGAGGGTTTCGTTGTTTTACGCATCTGCCTAGCTCGTCCCAAGCATGCTCGATCGGGTTGATATCCGGGCTGCGCGCTGGCCACTCCATACGAGTAATGTTCATCTCTTGAAGGTAGTCATTCACAATCCTACCTGTATGAGGTCGGGCATTGTCATGCATAAATATAGCATCCTCACTTAAATTGACCATAAATGGACCAACGTGATCATTGAGGATTTCTTCCACATATCTTACGCTAGTTAAAGAGCCGTTTTCTATGATCACCAGCTCTGTGCGACTTTCAGAAGAAATTTCGGCCCACACAAGTACAGACCCACCACCGTAGGCTACTTTTTCTTCGATGCATGCTTGCTTGAATCTTTCCCCTGGTCTTCGATACACTCTGTGTCTTCCATCGTGCTTGTAGAGCATAAATTTTGATTCGTCGGAGAACATAACTTTTGACCAATCTTCAATACTCCAATTTACGTGGCTCTGGGCATACCTTAGTCTCGAAATACGATGCCCACGCTCCAGTTTAGGGCCGTTTGCAGGTCTAAGGGGTTTTAAGTTAGATTCAGCAAGCCGACGTCTTACTGTCCATGCACTTGGGTTACTTCCTCCGAGGCGTCGAAACTGATTGGTGAGTTCAGTTCCTGTGAGAAAGCGATTTCGAAGCATGGTGTTCACCAAGTATCGGTCTTCTCGTGCTGTGGTACACCTGGTTCTGCCCGTTCCTGGTCTGCGTAGGTTAGAACCAGTTTCTTCGTAACGTCGGAGAACTCTTTGTACTGTTGACAGCGACACACCGACAGTCCTGGCTGTATCGCGCTGACTCCGGCCGGTTTCCAGCATTGTAAGTATTCTGGTGCATTCTTCAGGCGTAAGCGACATAATTTCAGCTTGATTAATGAATATAGAGCACTATCAACATGGTTTATGTACCCACATAAATGACAGATTACAAACAAAAGCAACACCAAATGCTGTAATTTCGTAGTTCCATCTTCGAAAGTGGCCCTTTTTCAAATTTGATTTTTTTATGATATAACTTTACAATAACTAAGAAGTTTTAATACCTTCATTTAAGGAGTATTACATTGTCTATTAAATACAATTTATTGCATTAACCTAGCATTTTTAGTTTCCGAGATTTTTAGGATTCTTTAAGTGACCCGGATTCATTGCTCTCGAGTGTAGGTAAAACAAATTTCCATACAAAAATTTTCTCACATCGCAAAAGTATCCAGATTTAAAACTGTTTAGAGGGAATAGCTTAGCTGGCGGGTAATTTAAAAGGTACCTATCGTCGAGTAAAGCTAATGGGATCTTGATTATGAAGTGGTTACACCGCCCGGTTATTAAGGTAATCAGATACTGGCTGAGAACACGCTCAGCGCAATGCCAAACGAGCCTGAAACGTTAGTTACATTTTGGGCTCGATCTCATTAACAAGTAGCGGTGGCATTTAGAAGTGCGGTGAGCCGCGAACTAGCATTTGGCAATGCTCACGTTTTGCACAGCCTGCCCTGTTAACTAAACAACTCGTAAAAGTGTAAAAGTCGTAACGATGATAGCAGCATAGAGACTGGCTAATATGAGCAGCGCGGCGTCGCAGCTGGAGCAGCGCCAGTCGTGCTCATTATCAGATGGGATGTTCCCGCCCGGGCCCGGCGCATCCCGCAACCCTTTCGTTTTACGATTGGCCTCTAATTACACCAGAGCGCTCAAGGCGGCGGCACTTTTTCAGTTGATACGAACACGGAGTGGGTACACATTGCCAAATGGATATATTTATCGGCACAAGCCAAATCGTTTACGCGGTTCGACTGCCGTCCCGGTCGACAGTTTGCGCTACAATCGGCATCCGTTTCGCGATATGAAAAAGTCTCGGAAAATGTCGTAACCGAACTGCAATAACAGACGGTGTAGGTTTACGAGAGCCTACTGATAAAGCTGCGGTTCGTAGTGTGCGGGTCGCCTTAACGACGTGTTGCCAATTTATGTTATGCGATAAGCTGAGTTTGTTTAGCCCGAGGCTGAGACGAATTACGGGTGCTGAATCACGCCGAGCCATAACGCTGAAGGCGCCGGTTTAGCCGGATAAATTTGTAGATAAAAATATTATAGACCCGTTAACCCACACAGAAATATAAACGGTACGACGACGAGTGAAATTCGAAAAGGATTTCGGCCCCTGTTTCTAGCTGACTTTTAATAGTTGCGATCATAGAGCGGCAATTTTCTACCATACGACTTGAAAACGTATAGCGTATAATATTTAGAACCGACAAAACATGAGAGAGAAGATAATTTTCCAGCAAATTCCTGTTTACGTATTCAAGTTGTGCAGTCAAGAATTGGCTAGGTAGTAATAGTATATTGCGATTTCATAGCGTCAACGTCAGGTAGTTGTGTATCGTGGTATTTCGTTGGTATTAGAGTATTGCGTATATTCAGACTGTAACATATTCAAGATACTGAGAGCTCAATCGGCGAAGCACTGACTGGAATTACATGGAATCGCTCAGAGATTATTAGTATGCCAGTGGCGATCGCCGCTGGAATGAGTAGACGTGACGTCGGCGGCCCGTATTCCTCGTTGCTACGTCAAAGTGCAATAACAGGAATATCTTAAGCTGGGAATGAATATAGTAGCTTGAATAAGTAGGTAGCTAAATATACTTTTGTTTATTTCCAACAGTTAGAAAATTCAGTACATAACTGTGTAATAAATACAAGACATAGGTACACACAGAAATACGTATGGTTGCATTTTTTTTTCGAATAAGTTGTAGACAAGTTCTGTATATCCACATTTTACCAGGTGTATTTTATCACGTAGACTATTAAATCAAGTACTTACAATAATTACAGAACTAATTTTAAACAAAATTTATTGAAAAAGTTTGGGGGATGCATAAATGATTCCTGAATCAAGAAAACGAAGAAAAAAAATCGTGCAAGAGATATTTTTGCAAGTTTATTTGATTCAGCCATCGTATGTATGTATTCGTACGTACTCTGTTCCATTTTCTTATCGACAGTAAAGACATTTTTTTTAAACAATTTTAAAGCCGTAACACATTTCGGGGGTGTATGATAATGACACGCGAGTATATGCGTGTCGATGAGACAGGGTCGTCGCCCACTCGCCGGCCTCGACGCCCCGCCCGCCCTGTGGGGACGTCAACTCAATCTTGCCCCATTACACGCAACAAATTGGAAAAATATTCAATTACATCTCGCTAAATATTGAATTATATCACAGCAAATTACAATTTTGCATTGGGGACCTAAGAGATTCTTATGGTGGGTTATCTTTAGACGGTTATTATAGGATAAGTAGGGGCAGGCAAGTTTTTAGTTTGGATAGCTTAGGGACAGAACGCGGATCTGGCACATGTTGAGGGGTGGGAGATTAGACGGCAGTTTCAATTGAGGCCCTTTAAATTTAGCTTTATCCGATACTACAGACATATTTAAATTTAAAGGACCACCGGTGGATTTTGCGGGCTTCTTGTCGTGAAATATGAAGTTTTGTAGATTGACAATATTGAACCGTAAATAGTTAATTTATGTTAGTATTGTTTTCTGTAAATGGCTTGAGTTGAGTTCAATATAATTGCCACTGGCTTATTAAAAGCGATTACAATGGAGAATTTCATATGGTTTTGTTGCGAACCAAGTCGTCATAGAAATGACGACTTGGATTTTTTTTGGGATGAATCCCACATATTTCAAAAACCTAGCATCTTCCGGAATCGCAAAATAATCCAATATTAGGGAGAATTTAAAAAAAACACCTGTGTGCCTACTTAGCACAAGGTTGCTGAAGGCACACCCTAAAAATTTCAAGTTATAGGTCTAAGGGTGTAGACAAGTGACAATTATTTATATCAAATACATTACATGTAAAAAGTCGTTATTAAATAAACAATTTAGACCATTGATTGTTCACTAAACCGACCGACAATATTCTCCGATCAATTTATTAACTCGATGGAAAAATAATATGAGAGCTTACACGGGCGACAAGTGGGCGCGGGAATTACTCGCCAGTTGGAGTAATTGGCAATTAATCACCAGCCGTTTTCTATTTCAGCTCGACTGTACACAACTACACGACTACACATGTATATGCTTGCGAAATTGAGACTGCATGTAGGTAGATACAGGGTGACAATTTTCGATGGTGTTGACTCGAAAGCGTACACAAAAGTTTACTGGTGGAAAATCTCTTGTCTCATGCTTTGCCGTTTTGAAATGTGAGATAAAAATTTCACTAGTAAATTGCATCTACGCATTTATGTCGTGTCGTCGAGAATGGCCGCCCTGCTACGGCAGTAGCCCACTGCATACCAACACCTATAGTGCGGTTTTGAAATCTTGACGCGGTCGCGAGTTTTCATAAATGTGATTCATTGTTCGGTTAATAAAATAAATACCATGCTAGTCATGAATACCTTAATCAATTTTTATGGACTTTGTGGCTAACATATTTCTGACAAACAAAAAAGCAATGACTTTATCGACAAATTCAGGAAAGTGAGTAGTGAATATTGCGGTGTAAAAAAGATGATATTAGCCAAGATATGTACAGCGAAAGAGATTTGGTAGAAATGACACTTGGCGATGTCACAAAAAAAAAATCAGATTTTTGTGAGGACACATCTTTAACCGACTTCAAAAAAAGGAGGAGGTTCTCAATTCGTCTGTATGTATTTTTTTTTATGTATGTTAAGCGATATTTCCGTCAATTATAGACGGATTTCAAAATTTCTTTTTTTGTTGTGTAGGGTTTACTTCTAAGGTGGTCCCATTTTCACCAGGTCAGGATCTGATGATGGGATCCAGAAGAAAAATGGGGCAACCACCGAAAATTGTAGGGACAACTAGTGCGCTTGTTAACTTTTTAATTAAGTGCTTTAATGTTTTACACTTTAATCAAGGTCTGGACTCGACCTGATGATAGAGTCGAAAGACAGTCGAGGGCATTTCTTAACAATTTACAGCAGTTATCTTGTGTTTGGGCTTGATTGATTTGTATTGATGAGAACTTTACACCAAGATTGATAGATCCGACTTAAAAAAAAGGAAGTTCTTAATGTTTTATGTATGTTTACCGATATTTCGTCAATTATAGACTTCAAATCTGCTTTTTGTTGGATAGAGTTTACTTCTGAGGTGGTCCCAATTTCACCAAGTCAGGATCTGATGATGGGATTCAGAAGAAATCGAGGTCACCCACCGAAAATTGTAGGGACAACTAGTGCGTTTGTTAACTTTTTAATTCAGTGCTTTAATGTACTACAATTTAATGAATGTCTGGAGTCGATCTGATGATGGAACCGAAAGACAGTCGAGGGAATTCCTAAACGATTTACAGCAGCTACCTTGTGTTTGGGCTTGATTGATTTGTATTGATGAGAACTTTCACCTAGATAGATATATTTTTCGGTTCGCCCGTCACTTAAAATAATGAAAAAAAAATTTTTCAATAAAAAATAAAACCGACTTCAAACAAATCCTGAAAAATAAAATTTACTTAGCACAAAGTAATATGTATTTTGATTTATCAGATTTTATTCAATATAATATTGAAGTTGGTGCCATGAATAATACCTACATAAAACTAGGGGTTTACTTGGCGCCGACTTCAATATGATATTGAATTAAATCTGATAAATCAAAATACATATTACTTTGTGCTAAGTAAATTTTATTTTTCAGGATTTGTTTGAAGTCGGTTTTATTTTTTATTGAAAAAAATTTTTTTTACCTAAATTTCAGCTCTGTTTCACGTTACGAATAAATGCATCTGTGATCAGTTCACAGATGCATTATATCCTGAAAAAAGTCATTGAATATACATAAAATTAGATGGTTATTGTAAACATATGAATGAGAATTGTTCGCATTCATGATTTTTTTTTACGCGAGGGAAAATCCTCTGAGGATGTTATGCCGGACTTTTACCGACTAAAAAACCTCACGTAACGCCCTACAGCCTGTGGTTGGGAGCCCCGGGTAAGCCCTCGGAAGGATGTCCCGGGACTTCGCATTCATGATATATTAAACAAAACAGAAAGAGAGAGAACAGATAAAGATATTATCTTGAAATATTTCACGTACAGCCATCTGGTACTAAACAGGGCTGTGTCTGTTCTATAGCAATCCGTTGTCTAGTGATAACGATGCTTTATTAATGAAAGCTGATACTGAAACTATAGGGGGCGTCTTTGCAATCAACAGAACCACATGAAAGTCTGTCATGGGACTAAAATTACGCGTTTCAATACCTACTTATTTCTTGAACTTGAGTGAGCGTCAGTGCTTGAAGTGTAGATACCCTTTTCATTATGATATTTTAGCTATGAATTCTGTATTTTACAGCATTATTTTTCTTATATATTACATGGTGGATAGTATTATGTTTTGTGAGACCATTATATAGAGATTGATAGTAATTTTTATCAATTTCTCTAAATTTGTGATAATCAAATATACGACTGTAAGAGATTCTTAATCAGGCTACATTTATAAAACCTGACAATTACAAGAGAAAAAGAGAAGAAAGCTACTGTTTTTTAAATAAAAAAGATTTTGTTTCGAAGCTATCAATAAATAATAAAACCTTCGTATGTCGGTTGTGACACCGCGCGGTGTAGCCATGAGACGACTTGACTTTCCACGCGATTATTCCCTCGCGTTTCGTCTATCCCCGCCTTTATTCAGATCAGTATCTTTATAACATAATTAAGTAAATTTCGAACTCGTCGCGCTCCATCTCCGAAATAATAAAACTGAGAGCTTAGATAACCCACGATTTAATTCAATTTTCTCTTTATTTTCGGGTCTCCTGTAATTATACCTCTCTTTTTGTCTAACGAAGTCACCGCTTTGTCAGGTTTCTTAATAGGAAATGCTGAAATATTAGCTCAGTTTCGTAATAAATGTTGAATTGTGTTTTGAATCTCTTGGGTCGACGTTATTCATATTTAGTGACATTATTCATATTCATAAAGAGTGTATTGCCAAAACAGTGTATAAGAATGAAAAGAGTAGAGTAAGAGAAAGAATAGAGAAAAAAAAATTAGAAGTTTACTACCTTCGGTTTACTTTTTTTTTGAAGCTGTAAGGCGTAAGTATCTTGCAGAGAAAAGCCAGATGTTATTCAAACCTCTGAATGTATCTAAAGTGTCTATCGTACATCGTCTTACATGATGTAAAGCTTCCAACTCCTAAAGGTACATACTTCAAATGATAGAGTAATTCCAGTGCCAGTATTTTGTCAACCCAACCACGATCAAATGTTTCCATTGAACAGAACAACATCACGATATACCTTTCACAATATCGTCAGCGTGAGTGACATCCAGGACTTTATTTAAAGACACGTCCAGTTAGGTAAATGGGTCGAGCAAGTTATTTCCTTAGAGTGATTTATACCTTGGTTATTCTAGGTTTGTATCGGCTGTGGCTATGGTTGAGTGGATTGCGCGACACCTTTCAAACAAATTGACTTGAGACCGGCCGATACGGTAAACAACTCACCCTATGCAGACGTTCGAGGCAAACAAAACACCTTCAATTCCGTTGAGGGTAGAATCGTTCTTAGAATTGCAGTCGAATTTGTTTTTCCGAATAACATTACTATGGTATAGGCGTTTTAGTATCGTAAACTAAAATTGTTTTACTTAGACCGTAGTTGATAGGATGGTTGACTTCTGTTTGCAGGTCGCTAAAGCCATAAAAGTCCTTTACTGTGTTTATTATTCGATGTATCGATTAATTCATGACTCATTACTTTATTTGATCATCTTACGAGCTTCATGACACTTGCTTTTCTTTACTTACCTTAACTATCGGGCTTAATGTCCAGCGGTCTAGAAAACAGTCAAGTCTGTATGTAAAATTTTAATACATAGTACCAAAGTACTAAAAAAATATAATTTCGAGGGTAGATTGTTGCTTACAACTTCAATAGACAGCAATGACGTGTTACTACAGATAATAAAAGCAATTTTTGTAATGACGTCGTACGAAATTGGTGTTGCAATAGATACGATGTCGACGCTGCCAAATTACCGGCCGCAAGTGTGAACCTTCCCTAACAATTATACCGCTGGCCTTTAGGTCTCAAACTAGATGTGAGCGACGAGCGGGGCGATAAGCGACAACGCAGCGTCAGAGTACAAGAGAGTAGGCAACTTTGAACAAATGATAACAAACGTACCGGTGGCACACCATTCGACGCGTTTACGAAGATTGATGATATTTTCTAAGTAATCAGTTCAGCAGGACGCGAAGTATGGTTCGTCAGCCCCAGAAGGGCAGATATTATGGTACAAAGCCAGCGTCAATGGGGAAGAATCGATCTGGGGATGAAAAAGATTTGTAGGGAGTCAGTCAAAAGCGTCCGCGGAGAATAGCATTCAGCAGACTGCAACGGGCGCCCTCTCGCGATTCGTTCAGCACGCCCCGTGACTCGTGAGAAAGGAATGACCATGGGAGGTGGAGAGTTATACTACCTTTACTCTCGCGTCGCGATGTCGCTCTCGCTCCGCTCGTCGCTCACATCCAGTTTGAGGCCTAAATACTGTCGAGGTAATAACCTGATGTTTTTGTATTAACTTTTATTATTATTGCATACACACTTGTACCAATACAAGAAGAACAACGGTCTGATATGTCCAACGTATTATACTTTGCATTTTTATGAATATCTGTTGTGAATAGGGTGTTGAAATGTTTGCTGTGTATCGGTTGACTTTATTTTCGGGTAATGATAATGTTTGATACGAATTTGATTGTGATTAAAGATAGTCTGTATATTGAGTTCCTATTCAGTTCAATTGAAATTAATTTTGTGTTATAGGACAACGCATAAACACAAATATTTCTAAATTAGGTTTATGCGTTGTCCTATTCTTCTTAATTAGGTTGGAATGAAGTTTCTAATGATGGAAAAGTAAGAAATTACAGTATCATTCTCAGTGTATCTTCTTTTTTCTTACTTCCTTTGATAGGCTTTTATGGGAACCTGGTCCTCAGACATACAAAGGCAGTGTAAGAATTTGGATCAACAAGGATATGTGACTGCAATACAGAAATTTCATGCACATTTTATGTATATAGAAGTTATTTTAACTGAATGTGTCTGAACCACTTTACAATAACGCAATCTCGATAAACTAAGGTGACGGGATGATATTGCAGTTGACTGAAGCAAAAGCATTTAGCCTTATCAAGAACGTAGATTATATAAGATCGCTGGATTCAAAAGAGTATCATACTATCAAACTTAACCCTTTTTTATTTCTTTATTTAAAAACCTTTGTTTTTCTCCAATTTCCATTCCAAGAAATGGGGTAGAATACAATAAATGATATGATAGAGAAGATATTCTGCTTTAGCACGTCTTATCGTAAAGGGCTAGTACTACGCCTCAGAGGCGTACTATGAACATTGTGTAGGCTTAACCACGTAGGTTTATTTGTTGGCAACGGTTCCGAATGCTCTAGTTGCCAAAGACTAAGCCCTCACTTGGTAAGACAAGGCACGGTATCTGTACGCACAAATTATAAGGTGACTACATTCAAAACATCGAACAATACCAGCATACAAGTACCTATGTGTACCTATGTCATAGAGCAACACAATCTTATAACTTTTATTAGGAAGGGAGGCGATATACAGAAACTTGGCTCCGAATTGATTACGAAACATGCATGTGTGTGTGTCTGAAATTAAAAGTGTAATTTTTTTATTGTTTTGTGTGAGTTCCATAGTGACAGTAGACTGCTTTTGTAGTGTAAATGAATACGAATTCCCGCGCAACATACAAAAGACAGAGATGTGTAGAGCAAACATGTTATGTCTGGCAGCGACACGAATTAATTGCCTTTCTACTTAAAAAAAAACTTTATTAGATACTAAGATAAATTTTGAAAAAAGCTGGACTAGTTTCTTGGAGTGTTCTTCACAGTCTGCAGCATTTTCGAACTTCCAGTAGAGTCACAAAAATTTTGACAATCCTATTTTTTTTTTATTGTGCCTACTTCCCTTGTAATGGTTGCGTTGCTCTATGATGTATGTGAAATAAAGTATAGCTATGCCGCACGAGAATATATTCCGAACTGGATACGCTATGACAGATCGGATAACATACGCCTACGCGTATCCCTAAGGGGTAGGCTGAAGTGTGTAAGACGTATTTATATCGCCTACGTATACTGAGAAATGCGTATCTAATATAGAAAGTGCCTAATAAAAAATAGAAAAGTTGAGAGTATATTTAGAACAGGAGAGAAGCGGTGTAAGGGTTTTAAATAGTTGGGACAATTACTACATATCATTTCAAATTAGTCTATCAGTTTACTACTGAACCCTCCCAATATTTAGGGTTCTCCCAATTTATAGGAAAGATTTTACTTTACCGTACTACGCTGTCCAAACTTTGATGAGAATTAGCCTTGGGTTTCTACTTTATTGTACAAAAGGCGCTTTGCAGACTACGGGGAAGGCCGGTCTTTTTGACCGCGATGCAATTAAGACCGCGTCTGCCCGTCAATGCCCGCGACTGCCCTCAACGCGAAAATGTGTGTTCGACGGACACCAATGGCGTGGCATTTTTCCCCTTCATGTGCGTTGGTAGTATAGGATTCCCTTTCACTATCGTTCGCGGTGAAATTGACCGGCCTCGGCCGCCCCGTCCTTTGCAAAGCGCCAAAAGCGCCATAGAATCACGTTTGTTGTATGAGAGCGCCATTTTTATTTTTCTGATTTTAGAATTTGTTGTTATAGCGGCAATAAAATACATAAACTGAAAATTTCAGCTCTCTCTCTCTCTTTCACGGTTCCTGAGATACAGTATCGTGACATTCAGACAGGCGGACAGCGAAGACTCAGTTATAAGGTCCTGTTTTTCACTCTCTACAAACGAGAGTTTCTATTCATGAGACTTCGCTTTTCGTCTGTCTGTCTATCTGTCCGTCACGCGCCTGTATCTCAGGAACCGTGATAGCTAGAGAGTTGACATTTTCAGTTTATGTATTTATGTTGCCGCTATAACAATAAATACTAAAATCAGAAAAACAATATTATTGTGATTAAGGGGGCTCCCACACCATTTCC
The DNA here is from genome assembly GCA_933228765.1 of Miltochrista miniata. Lineage (NCBI taxonomy): Eukaryota > Metazoa > Arthropoda > Insecta > Lepidoptera > Erebidae > Miltochrista > Miltochrista miniata. Next base: position 14,259,287 of record OW121757.1, on the reverse strand, counting down.
ACTTTTTGGTACGAAACCTTATGTGCGCAAGTCCGACTCGCACTTGGCCGGTTTTTCCGCCTTTGGGTGCGGAACCCTAAAAAGTGATATGGAAAGCATCTAAATCACCCACCGATTACTTAAATCTTTCAACACAACGTTCACCATCTATCTACGAAATGGGCCAATACAATATTAACATGAGTAATGTTCTTAATACCCACAGAATTATTTTACGAACCGTAAAACGTTTACACGCACGAATCGCGAAACGATTGGGTAATATATGTATCAGCGGTTGGCATTATAAAAACAACCGTGTAATTATATGAGTCGGTACAATATGATGTATAGCTTTTCCACGAAATACAATTGTATGAGATTTTCGAGGGTAACTTGTTTTTTGGATAAAAACCTTGCCCTGGCTACAACTAATACAAAGAAAAAAGAATTAGCGAAATCGGTCCATCCGTTCTAAAGTTATGCGCGTACATACATTTCGCTGATCCATTTATTATATAGATAGATAGATAAAATCCTTATTAAAAGATGATTGATATTAAAAACCTACATTCCTTCTTCGTATAAACTTTATAGTCAAAGAGCTGTAATTATACCGACAAACACCGGATGTGTTGTCAGGTGTAGAGTACAATCGGTGTCTAAGTGAGAGACATTGCACGGCTAATCATGCATACACTAAGCGCATATCAATGCGCCCAGGTGTGAGGGAAGATAATGATGTACACTTGTGTGGATGACTGTACGTGATGTGCAAATGTTTGGAATACCTATTACTTGTATTGGCAAGAGTGCTGTTTAAATATGCCTACTTTGAATATACTAATATTATAGGAAAGTTGGGTAAATCTGACTTACAATCAACATCTTGTCTGTCTAATTAAGTAAATTAATACATAAATAATAATAAGCATACTAATTAATCCTAGGATTAAGTTTTCTTCCTATATTGTTTGTGTGCCCCATTATGTTTCCGATTAAATAATTTTTCTTTCTTTCTTTCTTTTCTGTCTATCCCAAGGTTGCCTGTCGGATATTGCTTAAAAGCGAAAAGGCCGCCTTTTGTACAACATTTTGTAAAATTATTGTAATACTAGTTTTAACAGGGAGTACTTACAAATAAAGTTCATTCTATTCTATTCTATTCTAAACCAATAAAAAGTTTCATCGAACAAAAATGCTCTCGATTTTCCATTGATCCTTTGCAGTCCTGAAAACAGGAATTGAAGATTATGCGTAAAAGCATAGATTGCTACCAGAAAAAATGTAAAGATGACACACATAGGATATTTGAATTTGTTGTTTATTTAATAAATTGTGATATAATATGCAATATGGCGGTATTAGGCGGGACAAAAAATTACGTGGGACAAAAATACAAAAAGTAATATGTGGGCGTCTACCCCTTCGGGGATAATAATGTGATTATATTGTATGTACAATGTACACACATACCTACAATAAAATAACGACCCAGTCATGAACTTTATCTGTAATACTTATATCCATCCAAAGGTTACCTGGAAGAAATTGCATTTAGCGTAAGGCCGCCCATTGTACATTTTAAAACATATATTCCGTATTCATGTAATTCTAAATTGGTGTATAACAAAGAATATTTCTATTCTATTCTATTCTATGTATGTATAGTTGATATAGCCATATGATTATTTACATCATTCTTAGCATAAATTGTAAGCAGTTTAATTCAGGAAGGTGTGCTCAGTTTTCAATGGCAAACGGAAGTTTAATCGTATGCAACTTAGTGCAACATTTCCTTGAAATCAGTTCTATTTCTTTCCAAAACAATTGTAGGAAAATATTTGTTTTGTAAGCGTGAGTCCTGCAATGCTATGTAATTTCGACTCTGAATTTGCTGTGAGCGAAATCTCAATGCAATTTCGTTGTTGAGATTTTAAAATGTTTTAAGAGAATGTTTTTGTTATGATTTCGTACCCAAAAAATATTTCCTAAAACTGAGACTTCAATGTCTGTTTGTGTGTCTGTCTCCAGGTTGTATCTCATGAATCGTGATAGCTATATAGCTGAAATTTTCAAACGCATACTACTAAACACATTTTAAAAAGATTAAAGGGGGCTTTTTATGGGACATCCTTCCGAGGGCTTACTCGGGGCTCCCAACCCTAGGCTGATGGGCGTTACGTGTGGTTTTTTAGTCGGTAGGAGTTTGACATAGCATCCATGAAGGATATTCCCTCACGTTAAAAAAAGGGGGGCTTTTTAAACGATTTGAAGTCTCTATAGAGTCATGAAATTACTTTTCTCCTTTATTATTAGTGAAGCAGGTAGTCAGTATCTTGCGATCCTGCTGCGGAGCCAGCATTATGTATTCCTGAATCTGAAGAGAGGCCAGTCTACCTACAAACCAACGGTGTGTTCTCACCAAAACCTGGATGCAGTATAGGCACAAATTAGAGATATTACAGATGGAAATCTGTATTTACTTATTTTTCACATCTACCCTCTGCTACGCACACTCGCGCACAAATAAGTATCGAAAACTCTCCTCAACCCAGTAATAGCTTCGCTTGACAACACTACGTATCAAAATTCACTAAAAATTGTTGGTATTCAACAATTTTTCATTTCACTACGTCACATAAAATGCCTATGATTCATTTATTTTCCAATAACAACTGAACGTTGGTCGTAACGGCGCGCGGCGCGGTTACATAATACGAGTATTTTCTTACAAATCGTTATTGCGCTAAAAGTTTGTTCTACAATAACCGCAAGTACGATAAAACAAAGCGTACAATAATATAATGTACTACTTCTTGTAAACAGAATGCACCTCTCGGATAACGATGTTTGTGGAACTACTTTACATGAACAAAACAATGGTTGCACTTGTATTACGAGTATAAAATAGAATTAGGTCTATAGCGACTGCAGATTATGCGCAGGATATATTTTTTAGTACATATTAGATTACTAAAGGAAGTATGGAGCCATGATTTCTTTAGCCCGTGTAAAATTTGGTTATAATACAAACTTGTTTCCCATGAGAATAATATGTTTTCCAGATAATGAAATAGGCATTCTACAGACCTACAATATGCTATAAAATTATTTACATTGAAAAAAACATTCTGCCTCTAATATGACATGACATACCTACGTATAAATAATTTTTACACAAGAAAATTTTGATAGTACCTATTAACACAGTATAAAGAGAAAAAAACCCTGTCGGCTGTGGTATTAGTAAAGAATATCATTGACTGTTATTCATAATTCAACTTTTTAACATAGGGAATTAAAAGTAATGAAACTTATGGAGACGATTGTAAGAAAATGATATACTTACAATTAATTCCATCACTTTCAAAACATTCCAGAAAGAGATTTTGACTTCTCCAGTGACAAATCAGAAGCGTACTCTCAGTATGATCTTGTATAATATGTCTGTCGTAAACCACCAGCCGATGGCCTATAACCTATAAAATGCTGTAAATCACGCGATCGAGCGCGTCTGTTTTCTGTATATTAGTAATGCTATTTTTGTCGATCACCCAATGATTTTCTATGAAATGTTAGACAAGATACGTATTGATACACATCAATGAATATTTCTGTAAAGTTTTGAGTATGTTCAGTATCTTTTAGATAAATATTCACTAACTAGCGTATTGGGTTTTACCCTTGTTGGCACAAAGGGCCCATTTTCACAGCTACTACATACATACATAATGGTCACGTCTTTATCCCCGAAGGGGAAGGCTGAGGCATAGTATACGCCCCCATTTCACCAACTTTTTTTAGATTGGGGCACATTTTAAAAAAAATTGGTGAAATAGGCGGTGAGCCGTATTGTCGTGCTGAGATGGACAGGCGCAGGTTGTGACTGCCTGCTGTTAAAAATTTTCAAGCCGCCTAAAAAGGCCTTCAACTTGGCTTAACGACTACCACTTTACTGCAACTGGGATGGGCTTAACGTGCCTTCCGAAGCACGGAAACGCTCAAATAAATGTCATGTGGATATAGGTACATACACAGCAAAAGTCACATGGAATATTTTGTAAATTGTCGAACATGTTCTTGAGGTGTTCTGTGATGTTTTGCTCATCCACGATCGCTCACTCAAGGAGGTTGTGATGGGCCAAGCAACAAGTGCACACATCACACCCAGGTTGAGTGAGTAACCGGAAACAAGAGCTTCTTGTATTCTTCTATCTTCTCTTCGGTAAAGAACTTCTGTTTCTATTCTTCTGCTATATACAAACATAGACATACAAAATACCCAAGACGCATAGTCACAAACAAAACTAGCACTTGAAAGTGTCCTCAATTATATGTAGGTATATAAACTAGTAAAATTATAATTATAAGAACATTTTTATAAATTCAAACGTATGAAATATAAGTTGTAATTACAAAAGCAGTCTACTAAAAGTGATAAAGTTTCCTACATTGAAAAATATTCTGTTAAAACTATTTAAATTAGATTTAAAACGAGTGCTTTAACATACTTTTTATGCGGTGAGGCGCTGACTATGTATCTTGAGTTTTCTGTACCTATATTTTTTTTTTTTATAATCGAGAATTAGAAAAAATCAACGAGAAAATACATTTCAAACAAATAGTACCTACATAGTTTGTCGTTTACAAAATGTATAAGACAATTTATGAAAACGGACAATATCTAAGACTTAAAACCATAACAGTTTTCCACAAATCGAAGTAGCAAAAGAACAAGACACGAATTACGTTCCAATCAACTCATAAATCGATATCAAGACTGTTTGATACAACGCTCAAAATAGAATGATGTAATCTTTGCTAGTAGGTACAACAGTTGAACATTTCGGCTATTTCGATTTCAGCAAACCAAAATGACATGACATTCTAAACATCTATAAAGACCGTTCCTTTTGATTCTAAACCATAGATTTAGGATTTTTCGCTACTGTACATTCTAAATCTATGTTCTAAACTACTATTTGTTATAAGTACTTGTTGGTCATTTATAAAGGTGAATGAGTAATGAATGAAGTAATGAATGAAATCTTGGAGCATGTTATGACATATTTTAAACAACACCATTTCTGGATCGCAGGAATAAATGGACATATTGTACATAATTTTATTAATCACAGACATAAACGTAGGAAATAATAATGGAATGTGCATTAGAAAAATACGTACCTACGGTTTCATATCAAAAGATCTAGAAATAAATTAATTCACTAAAATGTTCATTGATAAGCAACATTAGAATTTTAATACATATTAAAATAAACTTGTAAAGATATAAACCCTAAATACTCGATATTACAATTTAGCATTGCTCATAATTATAAATACTAAAAAGTTACCTTACAGAGGGACGTGATAGCATATGAATAAAATATTAATAAATTTATCGTCGTAGATATTATCCAATAAAAACATGAAATGGAACCACAGTGTCTTTACAGTAGGTACCTAAATAATAACACATTTGAAAAACAATAAAATACATAGAGTTTTATGTGACGTAGCGACAGATTCGATTTATTTATTAACTACCTAAATAATAACACACGTGCGGCCAGCATTTTATGCGGCAAATAAAATTGTATTGTAAAGGGGTGGCGGAACCAACGCCATCTATTATTTACAGTACGTACTGTGCCCGGCCTACCCTCGTTTACATCACAATTAATTTAATTTGCTTTTTCACAGGCTTCTTCCATTCTCATTGTGACGTGGAGGGTTGAGGGCGTGAATTTTCTCGTGATTTGGTAACGGAGGCGGTAATTACAGCAATTGTGAGGTTTCTCCATTTGTTTTTAACTGTTTATTACCGAGCGCGGTATTTAGAGAGCGCCTAGAATTAGCTTAATGTTTCATATCGGTATAACTTGGTATGAACACTTGTTTGTTGAAGCCGGCCCGTATCGGGTCTGAAACATGGTACGGGATTTATTTCTGTCGTTCGCTCTCAATGTAGCTTGCTTTGTTGATCAAATGCTATATATAATTTCTGATAAACAAGATGTGATTGATAGGTAAGCATTTCTACATAGAATGGCTGTATGAAGCCGAAGAATGTTGTATTATGCGCTCGTGTGTAGTAAAAAACTTTTACACAACATTTTAGTTTATATGGGCTCTTTTTTTTCTTTTTTAATGTGAGGGAAAATCCTCATGGATGTAATGCCGGACTCCTTCCGACTAAAAAAAACCTCACGTTAAACCCAACCGCCAATGGTTGGGAGCCCCGGGTAAGCCCTCGAAAGGATGTCCCAGGACCCCCAACAGACCCACGGCCGTCACCGCGGCCTCGCCTAGGGGGTGGTTCGAGTGCGGTCCCGCGTCTTTGGCGGGGGTTTCGGGTGTGATCCCGCTTCTAAGGGGGGCGTGAGTGAATTCCTCACGTCACTCTGCCGTCATGGGCCTGCTTCTGTAAGGAAGGTGAGCGACCCTCTCACCGTCCTTAGGCCCCTCAGGCAAAGACCGATAGTCCTCGGCGAAGAAGTTTATATGGGCTAATTGTTCATTTAAAAGTAAGTAAAAGCTAGTAGGTATAATAAAAGCACACGGCAAAAGTAATTTTGAAAAAAAAATCGCATTTGAAACCGGTTATAGTAGTATATATTATAGGAAGCGCTCGTGGCCCCGCGGACTCAGTGTTCTGTAAACGATCACTGCAGTAAGCAGCTTTCACTATAGCGGGTCCATGGATGGGTGACCATCCATGTGATCACTTTGTGACATTTATTTGAGCGTTTCCGTGCTTCGGAAGGCACGTTAAGCCGTTGGTCCCGGTTGCCAGTAAAATGGCAGTCGTTAAGTCAAGTTGAAGACTTTATTTCAACAGCAGGCAATCACAACCTGCGCCTGTCCATTTAAACACGGCAATACGGCTCACCACCTATTACGTGGGACAAATTATAAAAAAAAAGGTGAAATGTGGGCTTATAATATGCCTCTGCCTACCCCTTCAGGAAAAAGGCGTGGCCATATGTATGTATGTATGTATAGTAGTATATACTCGTACTTTTTTTCTACCCCTTTTTCTGCGTAGATGGTTTTATGGACAGTTATTTTGAACTACGAAAAGATTTTAAGAATGGTTCAGAATCACGTATGCTACTGCAAAACAGTAACTGCTTATACTTATTGGATTAAAAACCCAAACCGACTGTCTCAGAAACAGGAAACGAAGTCTACACCACAACTTTGTGGTGATCAGCCAAGGGTAAGTAGATCAGAGGTGATACGTTATTCTATACCGTGCGGTGAGCTGGTTCATTGTCTTTCGATATCAAATATCAAGGGAGCTGCGCACGCGTCGGTTCCGACGGATACTGCCTACAAGCGCACTTCCGCTGTCGATACGTTCATCCTACACATCTGGCATTATAGCCTGCATGCTGTGCCGATATGATAAGGCTTCCTCTTCCCCTGTGTAAAAAAAAAGATAAAAAAGATGCCTAGTTTTTTTTTAACATCGACGTAATTTCAATATAGAAAAAAAAGTGATAAGAAGGTTAGATATAAGTTTAAATGAATTTTATAAAGTCTTGTTAGTATAAAAGTTAAAATATTCAGCCAGTACAAAGGCTATTTATTTCTACGAATAAATACCTTTTAGTCGACAACATTAAAAAAAAAATCACTTTATATCCAAGAACATGTTTTCTTGGATATAAAGTGATATTTTTTAAGAATGCTAAGTAATGATAGACTTTTGAGCAGAAGTAAAGAAAAAATACTTTATACCCTAAACATTATACCTAATCTCGGTTACCAATTTACCACATTTTCTGTAGTTTTCTTGTATGCGCAAAGCTGTTGCAAAACTTAGCCAATAAGTTACAGAAGAGGCTTTTTCAATTTGAAAGTTTAGAGTGCTATTTAAAGACAGTATAAGTTTTACTGATCAGTTGGTTCGAACTAACGACAAAACTTGAAGAATTCTTGTTGCATAGAAACTTGTGTGATAGTTATATATTTAAACTTTAATCTGTGGTATGCCATGCCTGATATAGTGTCAGGCTGACATCGGGGACCAAAGTTTGTGTAAATCTTGGTATAGATACATATAAGTGACCTGGGATACAGTTTAAGCACGCGCTCGCGTCGTCTCCTTCAATCTAACTTTGGCCCCACAGTCGCCTGTCCGTTACACCCCTGCATATTGAAATGGGGACTGTCCTAGAATTCACAAAGTTTCGATACTCAATAATTACACTTCTACTTCACGGCGTCTCTAGATATCAGTGTTTAGCTTGGCAAAAAAGTTTAAAAACGGAACTAATATTTTGCATGTTGGCTACATTGTCAAAATGCTGTCAATAATGTCAGTTAAAAAATTAAGTACTAGAGTTTTTTTTTGGTGTGATGTGTAATTTAGGTATTTTATTTGTCAACTGGATATGGATTGGCGGTTCTTTACGAGTTGCCATAAGAATTGCACAGTGATGCCTCTTTTATTTTCTACTCTTCGGTACCAAGCTGTATTAAATTTTGTAGTGCATATTTATAAAATATTTTGTCAACCTTTTTATGCGCTCCACCCTTATCTAATGCGTCGTAACATTTATCTGGTATCTGTCAGTTAAAGCCTTTGCTCTCGTGTAAACGGGCGACCTTATTTTTTGCCGAAGGGCCGGAGCTATCAGTTGGTCCCGCGACACAATATTACCCTGCAAGGCGATATATCGCGTTCGAATCACGTCATCGCTCACTCACTGCCAGGGCGTGGTTGCTTAAGATGAGTTTACGGTGGAGTTCACAGTGAGTTCACATAATGTTTGGTTTGTAAGATGACACATCGTTGATGACACCAGAATGTACTGGCTGGCTGTTTGTTTAAAAAGTATTTTTAAATTTGGAACTGATTATTGCAGAATCTATTAATAACTATTTTTTATATTCAAATATAGACTGTTCTATATCGATTTCGTGTAGTGGGGCCCTACCAACACCTCCGGGCCCAAGTCAACCTCACGTGCAAGTCGTGCACCTGCTGAACAACGGACGAGGCCCTGACGTCGGCGGTCCATTTCAACACGGCGATGGGCTCACCACCTGTTACGTGGGACCGAATTGTACACGGTGAAATGTGGGCCGGTATAGGCCTCTGCCTACCCCTTCGGGGATAAAGGCGTGAGTATATGTATGTATGTATGTATGTATATCGATTTCGAAGTGACTTAAAAATATATGATGATAGATGCAAAGTCTTTAGGCATTCATAAAATATTAGTGAATACAACAATATTACGAAAACCAAAAGCCAGGATGACGGATAGATATTAGTGTTCCATCATACAGAGATACATAGAGTGTCCGTATATTGTACAAGGGACATCTATACAGAGACTTATGAATCCACAACGTGATGGATAGACACGTCGGACTAAAGCCATATAAATACATACACTCGGGTATTATATTATGTCATTTATCCGTTCTGATCTGTTTTTAAACGATGTATGTTTTTATAAAAGGGCTTAGCAACTGTTTCCGATTCAGCTTTGAAGGACGTATTTTTTATATGACAGGGTTTTGCAACATTTTTCCTAACCTATATTTATAACTTAGGTTGAGCTTTATAAAATAAGTGAATTGTAGATTTGTCAAGGTTTTTGACAGTAAATAGGTGATATAATAAAGATGAAAAGTCTAAGGAAAACGTTGAAAATGGAAATAAATTTATTGATAGATATATCGAAGTTTATCTGCAGCAATAATAGAGAATACTGCAAAAAATGCCCTGAGGATCGTTTTGCCTCTATCTAGTTATGATTCTACTTCATCAAGAAATAGTTCATAAGTTAAATAAACGTAAAAATCCTACATAAAACAAAGAAAAGTAAATGCAGTTCAACCATTAAGACGGAATCACAAGTAATTTCATCAACCGATTAGATATTCAGTTCAAAACTTTAAAAGCATTTGTAAAATAAATTAACCGTGCCAGTAGAGTAATTTGTCGACCATTTCATCTCACCCTTTTGCGCCCAAACGACCTAGAAAAACCGGCCAAGTGCGAGTCGGACTCGCGCACAAAAGGTTCCATACCAAAAAACGGCAATAAATCTTTTATTCCAGAGATTCTTTGGCGCGAATTGGAAGGAATCGTATCGCGTCGTTTTGTAAATTCGCAAAATTAGTGTAATTTCGAGTGTTTTGTGTGTATTAATGGTGGATTTTTAAACATAAACGTTCGACAACGTGCACTAGTGTTGGGAAGTGATAAAACGCAGTGAATCGCAACTTTGCAGTTTCCGACAAAAAATCCAAAGGAACTTTCAGAAATGTATCCACCGCTTTTCTGAAGGAAGACTGACTTCGACTTAGGGCTGTACTTGACTTTGACTGGACTTAGAGGACGAGGACTGTGACTTATTAAAGCAAAATGAAGAGTTATTGAATATACAAGATTTGGCTGTATGGCTCAAATTGCCTTTGCCTATCCGAGAATGGATAAATAAAACTACTACTACTCTTTTATTCCATCTAGTCCTACCAGTAGTTCGATAGTCGATCTAATCACTGTTGTCGTATCGGAGCCCCCCATATTCCCCACTTTTATTTCTAATTTTATAATTTGTGAATATATTTGTAAATATATGTAATTTTATAAGCGGTGAAATACATTTTTCTGTAAAAAAATTCAGCTTTCTGGCTATCATGGTTCCTGAGGTCCAGCGTCGTGACGGAAAGACAGACAAACGGCGAATGCTCTTGAATACAGTCTAGTTTTTACTCTTTGGTTACGGAACGCTAAAAATAAGCTCTATAGCAATCTTACTCCGAATGGCGGGAGAAAAGGAAAAGTTTCGAGAGAAGCTGTCACTTTCACAATAATCCGATCTTCAAGATGATTAACGTGCTTGTGGACCCAAATCATTTTCGACTCTTTATTTTATTCATATTAATCTATTTATTTACTACCAGATGGCGCCTGCGGCTCCGCCTCAGAACTTGTTTCCTGGTTAAAAGTATATGCCTATATGTGTTAGTTTAGAACTTTAGACTATAATATATCCCTGTATGAAATTTCACCCAGATGCGTTAAGGCCGTTAGAAGAGTAGCAAATATTCAGACATCCTCACAACCTTTCGTATTTATATTATTCTTCTTCTTATGTTTCTTCTTATCTTAAATGTTTCACGCAGGAATATTTTATCACTTCTGTAAGGCGTTTTCTGTAATTGTTCCTTGGTAGAGTCTATTATAAAGTAACAAAGGCTATGTATCATCACGCTTCTACCGAAGCCAGTGGAGCAGTAATTATAATTGTCAATTAATACGGCATATTTCCACATATTCCACTTTCTATGTAAATGCAGGCATGTATTAGGTGCTACAGGGGCATGAAGTCACAAGCAAAGCCGTGAGTCACAGCTAGTTAATAACAAAAAATGGAATGAGATGTTGAACGGTTTGCTAAACTCCCCCAGCTTTAACGATGCAGAAAATATGTAAAAGAGACGCTTTCTCCTTGTACTTTAAATGTCAAATTTCTATGATACAATGGTACAACCATTAATTTAAGTACCTACCAAGTAAGTATAATATTATGTAGTACAGCTGCAGAGAAAAGTAAACAGGGCCGCCTTATAAGGATTGAATTTTCTCGAAAAATCTTAAATATATTTTTCATGGGATTTTGTATAGTTATAGAATTACATAAATGTAATAACCATAGCAAATTTAATAAAAATACATAAAAGAGTTTTTGAAAAAAGTCAATGCTTACAGGGCGGCCCTGTATCCTTTTCTCTGCAGCTGACTGTACAAATTAATGTAGAGATAGAATGTACAAAATGACAACAATTTTGTGTAATACAGACAGTTTATTTAAGAGGCTGCTCACCGTCCATTTAAAATCAGGCCCATAGCACCCGAACCCCCTTTCTTTTCACGTGAGGGAAAATCGTGTTATGCCGGACTCCTACAGACTAAAAAACCTCACGTAACGCCCAACAGCCTATGCTTGTGAGCACCGGGTAAGCACTCGGAAGGATGTCCCAGGACTCCCAACAGACCTGCGACCGCCGCTGCGGCCTCGCCCAGGGGGTGGTTCGGGTGCTATCCCGCGTCTTTGGGGGGGTTTCGGGTGTGATCCCGCTTCTAAGGGGGGGCGTGCGTGAGTTCCTCACGTCACGCTGCCGTCATGGGCCACCCGAACCCCCTAGGTGAGGCCGCAGTGGTAGCCAAGGTTGGGAATCCTGGGGATTTCCTTCCAAGGGCTTACCCGGGGCGCCCAATCGTAGGCAATAGTAGCACAGTAGAGAACATGTGGTTTTTAGTCGGTAAAAGATTTCCCATACAAAATTTTCTTTAAGATAATTAGTGTTTGTTACAGCAGGCATAATGAGTGGTTTAGAAGTCGACTTGTTTTAGAAGTTGACTTCTAAACCACTTTCTCAAAATATGTTTATAAATGAAGCCTTATTATGAGAGCACTTTGTTTAGGATTAATAATCAATAAATTGTATTATAATGTAGTAACTTAATAACCTTACAATATCTGACGTGTCGAGCTACGTTTTATGTAAGCTAGAAGTTATTTTTATTAAAGGAAACCTAATTAAGTGTTATTAATAGGTTAGTAAAACTTTTATGTATTTATTATTCAAACTAGCTGTTGCCCGCGACTTCGTACCCGTGAAAATTATGTTGTAATGCCAATTTGATTGCTCTCTGCTTAGTCCCTAGGATATATAGCGTGATAATATATAGCCTATTTGAAGTCCCTACTCCTAGTAAATCTTTGTGCAAAATTTGAATCAAATCTATTGAGTAATTTTAGAGATCCTTCCGGACAAAGCAAAGCAAACAGACAAAAATTTTTCTAACTTTATTTTCGGCTTCGGTATCTTATGTTAAACACCCAGGAAGTATATTTTTTAATATTTCCAATGTACAGTTTTGACTTTTGTCGGAGACATATCGTCGCCAGCAGGACGACGCAGGGGCATCCAAGACGCGGGGGGTCCACGCGCCCCGCTCACCGAGCAACAGCTGTGCGGCCGTCAGTCACTACGTCAAAAAACACCGTCACCTCAACACGCGCACCTATATATACCTACCTATACGTCTGTGATTTTGTACAATCAACCGTTATTATAAAGTTCACCAAGAAACCAGCTGTTTCTCTTGCCACCACCTGCAAGACCCAGAGCACGTCGTCACCACTTTTCTATCATTTTATTATATGTATAGATATAGAACACTTGGAGTTTTATCCCCTTGAAGTTCAATTTTTGTGGGAATAAATAGTTTTAACATAATATTATGTGTGAAACGAGTAATATGGAAAACGCTTCAGGCTCTACATAATGCTAGATGACGTTCGCGGCTTCGCCCGCGCGAAATTTGGTACCCGTTCCCGCTTCCCATGGGAACATATTCCCGGGATGAAAAGTAGTAGTAGTACCAAATTTCAGCCCAATCCATTCAGTCGTTAGAGCGTGATAGAGTAACAAACATCCAAACATCCAAACATCTTCACAAACTTTCACATTTATAATATTAGTAGGATTATGCTATATCCGTAGTGCTTTCCTTTTCCTTATAATGTTGGCCTATTTGCTTTTCTTGTATCCCATTTTGCAAGGAAATGGATTACTATCTCACCATCTCCTCCAATTAATCTTTTGATTAAGTTCGATGCGGGTTTCTACCTTTACGTGGGACACATTTTAAGTGCTATTAGTTCCATAAAAATACTCTATACAGGTGATTCGTTTATACTCAATGAAGAACTTAAGATTGTTTCGGTACGATTCTGTAGCTCAGTGATCTATGTAAGACAAATTCTATAGATTCAAATCCTGTCTTAACTAAACGGTACCGTCTGAACCAAACTGTTTCTTTTTCCCAATAAACAAAAAAATACCTAGGACTTCAGGTTCAGGGGTTTCTTTTTGTAAAGGAGTCACTCCACATGTCCTCCTCTTTATCCTGACCTAGTTTACAACCGCGTATGAGTGTGACAACATAACCCTTTATAAATTTTTTGCCGCACAACGCCATCAAGTTATTACATTATATACGTCTATGTGACATGTATCTAATGGGCTTACATACGTGTGTCATGTACATGAGCATAGATATAAGGCCACAAACTGGATGTGAGCGGGGAGCGGGGCGACGGCGATTCCGGCGGCGGCGAGAGCGGCACTGCGATCACAAACAATCAAAAACACAACAAGTTGCTTCTGTTATCGGCTGGCCGTGAGTTTTATTATCAGGTTCTTTTCTCTCCAGCTCTACCTATTGCTTTGCGAATCTGACAGTAAGCGCAAATGTATAAGCAGTCATTTTGATGTTTATGTTACTTTGGGGCCGAAAAGTGTTGGAGTAGCGACTACGTACCGGAAACCGCAGTGTTGTTAGGCCTCCCGCAAAGTAGGCAGATCACCTGATAAAGCTCGCGGGAGCCTGCTGGATGCGGTTGGGAGTCCTGGGACATCCTTCCGGGGCTCCCAACCGTAGGCTGTTGGGAGCTACGTGAGGATTTTAGTCGGTAGGAGTCCGGCATAGCATTCATGAAGGATTACCACTCACGTTAAAAAAAACCTACTGGATGCGGGCGGCTCAAGACATGAACGTTGTGGCGATCCTCGGGGGAGGCCTATGCCCAGCAGTGGGTAGCTGTCAAATCGGCTGCAATGATGAATGATGAAGTGTTACATTGTTCGAAGTTGCCTACTCTCTTGTACTCGTGGGCCGCGCTTTCGCCGCAATCGCCATTCGCTCCGTTCGTCGCTGACATTCAGTTTAAGGCCTAAGCCACACCACGACAGAGCACTTAGCAGAGCACCGTTCGAGGCGGGGTCGCATCAATCACATCACAATTTTATATCAAATGTCGCTCTCAATCTATTTGTGTCAGTATCGTGTTCCTCACTACACTACCGACTAGTACAGATCACCTTTATATATTTTGGTAAATCGAGTGATAGTATGTTTATTCGCAGATAAAGGTGTGTAAGACGCGATTTGCAAAAAAATATGGAATATCTGTTACCAAATTTCATTCGAACTATTTGATTGGGTTTATAAACTTTTACAATTCTAATAGGTAGGTACCTTCTATTGGTAGTTGCAGCAGGATTAATATTTTCTTCCGGGAAATCAATTAATTATTTTTTGATTTCAGAATTATGGCACATTTTTAGTAAAATTTTCAATGTTTTCACACAAACATACTTTAAACAAAATCTTTCGCAGTAATCAGGATTAGTAATTTAATTCCCAGGCTTATAAAACCGTTCAGTAAACGATAAATGAAAATTAATCATCGTTGCAAGTCCCCTGTTCGTGGAATGTATGAGAGATTGTGAGTAACCGAACGTGCGTCGCCCTTCATTGTCTAATTCATTATTTTTTGTTAGATTTTCCTGGACACGTTCGGCAGATGACTAATATCGAATGACTCTATCCAACATTTTGTATGGCAGACCACAAATTCCGCCGTACTATGACTAAAAAGCCGTTGAATGAGGAAATATAATTTTGAGATTATAACAAAAGCGTGCGAAATGTTGTCCTGAAAAAAAAAATTTTTTTTTGGTACAGAGCTTCATAAAACTGCGCGATGTGTTGTAATATTTATTTTTTAATATCTCAAAGTTATGTTTTGTTTATTAAAGGCCTTTTAGTCATCGGACAGCGTTAATTTCGACCCCACTAGTAAATTTTTGTCTACGCTGTATTTACTTGTATGTTTGTGAGTTTGGCGATAATTTCGAAAAGGAATTTTAAATTTTGGTACGAAATAGGAATTCTGACGGACAGAAATCTATTCTGTAATGGACGTGAAACGCTGTTACCCCCGCACCTAGAAAGCTAACTTTTCTAATGCTAGTAGGTATGGATATACCACAAAACATAATTACTTTGTGGCTTGCGTGACTGTCCACACAATATTAGCAATGTCAAGAATGTTTTTACGTCATTGATTCTTTTTGGTCTCTACCTTTTTTATTAATGTAGCACTGGCCACAAAGGAAATAATTCGTTATTTGAAATTCAAATGTGAGTGAGAGAATAAAAAGAAATTACAGTTCCCTATGATATGAGTAAATCGAGTGGGCAACTTTTGTGTAGGTATAAACGTGATCGCACAAAGGCGTTTGTTTATAAAACAAACAGCCGCATTTCTTAGTCTTGAAATGCGTATTGAGAGACTATGAAAATAATGGTCTATTAAAGAGCTAGGCTGCTCCCTCTGCCTAGTACTCTATTGTTCGCTGGGCGTCTTACGTGCAGTGCAGAATAAATACCGAGAATATATCGAATATTGCTTCCGAGTCGTATGCATTGTTGAGAAATATTTGGACAATTCAGTATTTTTGCTTTAATCGATACTAAAATATTATAAAGAGGAAAGATTTGATTGTTTGTTTGCATCGAAAAGGCTCTGAAACTACTGAACCAATTTGAAAAATTCTTTCGCTGTAGATAGCTACACAATCTTCTGTGAACATAGGTTATATTTTATTCCCGTATTCCCACGGGAACGGGAGCTACGCGGGTGAAAACGTCCGTCCGCTAGTTTTATTATAAGTAAAGGAAAATACCGTAATATTATTTACGAAAGCATTGATGAAATAGGACAAGTAGTTACAGGTTAAGTCTTAAAACCGTTGACCTGTAGAACTCATAAAATGTTTCATAAAACAAGCTTTAGTGTGAAACTAAAGTATTATATTTATTGTTTCTTAAAGGTTGGGTTAGAACTGATTTCTCATTAACAATAAGCAAGTGAAATGCTTACAATTATTGCTTACAATACTAGATACGACCCATGGTTTTGTCTGTGATGTACATGAACCCCGTAGCACTCGCTGAATGAATCTTATATATAAAAAATGAATCGCAAAATGAGTTGGTAAGCGCATAACTTCAGAACGGGTGGACCGATTTCACTAATTTTTTTTTTGTTGTGTAAGGTATTGTCAGGAGAAGGTTCTTATGGAATAAAAAATATTGTATTCCCACGGGAACGGGAACTACGCGGGTGAAACCGCGTGACGTCCTCTAGTTTATTATAATAATGTGTGTATGAAATTTATTATTACTGCTCCACTCCCATGTGTAGAAACATGATGATACATATCCTTTGTTACTTCAATATAACTTTGCTTTCTGATGGCGAAATAATTTTTAATATCGGTTAACATGTTCCAGATATTGTCTATTACAAATAAAGACATAGATATTACTTTTTGTAATATTAGCTAGCTGACTTGTGCAATTTCGTTTGCATACGCATGTTTTCCGTCGCGCCATAAACTTTTTTAAATGCTGCTCCGCTCCTAATCGTCTTAGCGTGCTGTTATAAAGCACTTTACTCAATAAATAGACTATCGAACGTAACAGAAGTTTTGAAATACAACCCAAAGTTCCCGAGAACCTAGCGTTCAAACAAACTCTTCAGCTTTATAATATTTTTATACATGAGAGAAATTTTGTGATATTTGATCTATAGTAACTGTACGGTCCCTCCTAATACAGGCATCATTTGCTTAAAAGAAGCGCCCAGAATACTATTATGTAAATGTTTAAATTGTTAACGTAAATTATCTGTATTTGTATTTGTATAACAATTTCATTTAATATAATTGAATTATTATGTTTACTGTCATCAATCATAATTAATGAATAGTGACGCCCCCATGTGGTAATGATGGACATGAAACGTGATATTTTGTTCGTTTAATGACAATAAAAATAATATTCTAGGTTTGGATTGTAGAGTTTGTTTCATTAAAAAAATACTAAGACAAGTCGTAGGGTTATATAAAGAACATTTTTTTAATATAAGGATTCATTCGTGAAATAGTTGCAAGGGCTTGGGGTTATATAAAGAATATTTTTATTCTGTCAAATAATGCAAATCTCTTGCGGTTATATAAAAACATTTCTCAATAGGTAAGCACGTGAAATCGTTCATGAAATAGGTAAAAAGTTTTCGGGTTATATAAAGAACATTTTATTATATCTGCCAAATATTGTAAAAGTCTTGCGGTTATATAAAATTATTTTTCAATATAAGGTTTCATTCGTGAAATAGTTGAAAAGTTCTGGATTTATGTAACGAACATATTCCAATATAAGAATTTCGTTGCGAAAAGCCTTGCGGTAATATAAAATTCATTAATTGTGAAATAGTTAAACAGTCTTGGATATAGATAAAGAACATATTTCAATATAAGGATTCGTCCACGAAATATTGAAAAAGTCTTGAGGTTATATAAAGAACATTTTTCAATATAAAAATCGTGCAAGTTTTAAAAATCGTCGCGACTCAAACTTTGTTGGTTCGTTTAGGGATAAATTTTAAACTTTCACTTGAAATTCACATCACAGATACGGTTTTTAGGGTTTCGTAACCAAATGGTAAAAACGGGACCCTACAGAGACTTAGCCGTCTGTCTGTCTCTCTGTCCGCCACGAGAGTGTATCTTAAGGACCGTGATACCTAGAGAACTAAAATTTTCTCAGATGTAATTCTGTTGCCGCTATAACAACACATACTAAAATCAGAGAAAAAGGGGGAATAAATGGCGCTCCCAATACAACAAACGTGATTATTTGTATATTTTTTAGTACGGAACCCTTTGTGCGCGAGTCCGACTCGCACTTGGCCGGTTTTTTTTTTTTTTTTTTTATTCATATCAGGGGTGACAATGACAGCAACCGGGAGCAGTAAAGATAAACTATCTTATCTCCCGCTATCTAGCTTAGGGAAGCCAATCGATAGCTGTGAAGTACTACCCGTTCGCTCTAACTTTGCCGCTGGCTTAAAGGCGTATACCCGAATTGTTAATTAGACGAAGTAAATTGACAGTAGCTAATGTCACTTCGTCATAGAAAATAAGCAACATTGTATGAAGAAGTGACATTAGTTGCTGTCAATTTACTTCGTCTAATTGAAATTTCGACTTTAGTATGGAGCCGAGCGGCAAAGTTAGAGCGAACGAGCAGTAAGTATTTTGTTTATGTTAAACTAGCTGACGGCACGCAGTTTTACCCGCGTAGCTCCCGTTCCCGTGGAAATACGGGAATAAAATATACCTCATGTCACTCGAGGGTAGTGTAGCTTCCCAACAGTGAATGAATTTTTCAAATCGGTTCAGTAGTTTCGGAGATTATTCGATGCAAACAAACAAGCAAATCTTTCCTCTCTATAATATTAGTGGAGACTATGACTAATGCGAGGAACTATAACGATTGTTTCAGAATTTGAGGGTTGGAAAATTATTTTCGGAATTTTGATTGAAGTGTGATTTAATCTAGAGAAGCGCTCGTGGCCCCGCGGACTCAGTGTTCTGTAAACGATCACTGCAGTAAGCAACTTTCACTATGGCCGGTCCATGGATGGGTGACCATCCATGTGATCACTTTGTGACATTTATTTGAGCGTTTCCGTGCTTCGGAAGGCACGTTAAGCCGTTGGTCCCGGTTGCCAGTAAAATGGCAGTCGATAAGCTAAGTTGAAGGCTTTATTTCAACAGCAGGCAGTCACAACCTGCGCCTGTCCATTTAAACACGGCAATACGGCTCACCACCTATTACGTGGGACAAATTATACAAAGGTGAATAGTGGGCATATAATATGCCTCTGCCTACCCCTTCGGGGATGAAGGCGTGACCATATGTATGTATGTATGTATGTGATTTAATCTAGGAAACGAACAGAATTGGTTAGTATGCTTATTTTATTAACAGTAGCGTGTCTGTTACCTCTCATAGCAGTGGTATAATACCCCCCAATATGAAGTGGAATAGCCTCCGAACCACCAAAGAGTTCAAATAAAACCCAAACCCATTGGGAGATCGTTGATTAGGTACATATTTATTTAGATAGTAGGGCTTATTAAATTTCAGAGCATTATTATTTTGGGAGAATATTTTAAAAAAATCTGTCGAAGTAGGGGTCATTCGAAGGTGTGTGTTGTCTAATAATTATCTGTCGAAGCAATGACTTGTTGATCTATGTGTTTTCGAAGTTTGCTACATGTATTGTACTGCCTAAATTCAGTCCGTAAGTCGAGTCTGCGATAGTGGACAAGGTCTGTTTCTATTTTTGGTGCGAGCCCTGGCGTTATCCTTTCTTAGGCCTACCCGAGACTATTAAGACTCATTTTAGCCTGTAGGAATCCAGCATATTATCCATGAGGATTTTCTCGACTTTAAAAAAGGCAATTTCGTTGCACTTATTAATTTTGCAACTTGTTTGTGCTTGAGTTGTTTCATTACAGATTACCTATTTATCTGTTATTATATAAATCCCACGAAGTTGTAAGTTGCCAATGATATGGGTTGGGTATCCTTCCGATGTGAAGGTCTTTTTAACCGACTTCAAAAAAAGGAGGAGGTTCTCAATTCGTACGCTATGTTTTTTTTTTTGTATGTATGTTACGCGATAGCGGCGCCAATTATAGATGGATTTTGAAAATTCTTTTTTTGTTTGAAAGAGGTTACTTCTGAGGTGGTCCCATATCCAGGGTATCAGGATCTGATGCGGGGATCCAGGAGAAATCGATGGCAACCACCGAAAATTGTAGGGACAACTAGTGCGTTTGTTAACTTTCTGATTAAGTGCTTTAATGTACTAAAATTTAACGAAGGTCTGGAGTCGATCTGATGATGGAACCGGAAGACAGTCGAGGGAATTCCTTAACGATTTACAGCAGTTACCTTGTGTTTCGACTTGATTGATTTGTGTTGATGAGAACTTTACACCTAGATAGAAATACTTTTCGGTCCACCCGTCACTTAAAACAAAGAAATAAAAATTTTAAATAAAAAAAAGAACCGACTTCATACAAATCCTTAAAAATAAAATTTACCTAGCACATAGTAATATGTATTTTGATTTATCAGATTTTATTCAATATAATATTGAAGTTGGTGCCTATATGTGCTAGGTAAGTTTTATTTTTAAGGATTTGTATGAAGTCGGTTCTTTTTTTTATTTAAAATTTTTTTATATCTAAATTTTGATAGTTATGAAGAATAGTAAGTAGTAAGTGGGTACCTAAATCTATTTAACGTAGAAAGATCTAATATATGATGTAGTATGTTTAAGAAAAACTTTGTTACATTTTAAGTTACAAGGGGAGTGCTTCTAATCATAATGAATTCATAGCTTTTACATACACGGTGTTTCTCGATACGTTCAGTAATAGAATTTTATTGGATGCTTATTGTAACAAGTTTAAATGGCGTAATAAATTGAATGTTCATCGTTGATTGGCGTACAATGCGCGGGAGTCTCCAATAAAGGATAGTAGCCATAACTCAATTTATATTGAAAGATTTAGCCTCGTAAAGATGTTTTAAATGCGAAAGAAATATATGTATACGATGTTCTTTGATAAAATTAAAATAAAACAAAGTATACTAAAACATAAACCAAAAAATTAATTTATAAAACAACTCACCATTTCGCACGCAGCCTTCATTTTCTCTTACGCACAAAAACCCAATAAAAACAAGATTAACAACGTTAAAAATAATATAGTCCGCGTTGCTCGAGTGCAATTGCATTAGGAGATTCGAAATAAAAAACGAAAATAAAAGGCGGAGCAATAAAACGCGCGTTATCGCCGCGAGACGTACAATTAATGGAATGTTTGATTTGAATTGTACCAGACTGTGTACTAGGTCTAGAAATACGACCGCGGCGTGTGGCTGCCGAGTGTGGTATGTGTGAATACCCTGTCGACGTAATAGAGGAATCGTCGTGTGTACTGCCTAGCACAGCGTATAGAGTACAGGCGCGTGCAGAGTTACCCGTGCACTTTAGTATAGTGAACAACTGTGCACGGGCGGGCGGGTTATAAGCGTGTACAATCGCGCACAGCGGGGCGTCACTGATAAATAATACGATAATATCGTGTTACAATAACTATTAAAAGTTTTGCTTTACATCTATTAGATAAATATTAACATCTGTTTTAAAGGACTGGGTTTTTATCGTAGGCACTAGTTTTTTTTGGGACACCATAGATTACGAGGCCTTTTGCGGTCCGATCAATTCGTAAATCCATCCGTTTATTCACAGCTTTGCACAGATATTGATAATGGAATATAATTAATTGATATTGTACGTATTCCTGATAATAATTACTATTTATGATAACTTATCGATTACGGTGATTATGGTCCAGTATAAACAAAATTACGAAATAAACTTTTTGGAGCTAGCCTAACTCGTAAAGAAAGAATAGTTTTTATTGTAAAATTCTGATGATTTGATTAAGAATTCGGGCGCAGTTTGGGTAGATATGAGTAAACCAGGACTGGCTTTATGCGGAATACTACATTTTACTTCGTCCGACACAAACTTAGCCAGTCTTTTTACGGGCGCTGTGCACTTACAATGATCTGTTACCATTTCATAACACTTTCAACGATAAAAGTATTGCATTGCATTTGTCATTCATTCGGTTTTCAAAATTAATATTTTAAAGCTATGCTACAGAAAACATCATTCGTGCTCAATCTTCGTACATCAAATTAGTATCAATAGCCGTCTTCAGTTGTCACAAATCTAGAAATATTTGTCATGTAACCAATAAGTGAAAAGGAAATTGCCTTATAGCGACAAAGGATTACTGATTATACCATTTTATAAATGTTCATAAGCGCATTCCGCGTAAATGAGTACTTATACCATATTTAATCCTATAAAGTATCGTATGATACACGTATAAATAAGTATCGATTATCAAGTGAATGTTCTCGATAAGGCTTCTTTGTATAAGTAGCGCCCAATTGTGGCTTCATGTCCAGGGGTCAATATTCGAATGCTTGTCTATAAATCGTACCTACTAATTGGGGTTTCATGTTCGATATTTGATTCTACTAGGAAATTAAAGAAGCCAAACGCGATTGGCAGTGACAGTACTTTTTTAAACGAATGTTCGTGTTAATGAAACTATGAAAATACTAAAACTTTTAATGCAAATTGTTTTTCATCTGAACAGTTAATTCCTATTTGCTCAATCCTTTTATGGGCAGCTAGTAGCATCTGTGGGTTTAGCAATTTTGAGTGGTCGATTTATAATATAATAATTTATTTGTTGAGAATATGTTGCTATTCAGTACCTTTAAAGTATACTCGTACACTTCAACTCTTTTCCTACCTAATAATAAAAATAAATTTTACTTAATATCCGGATAATCTATTAGGAAGAAGAAAGATTTTTGATTGTTTGTTTACATCGAATAGATTATGAATCTACTGAACCGATTTGGAAAATTCTTTGACTGATGAGAAGCTACACTACCCCCGGTGAACATAGGCTATATTTTGTTCCCATATTCCCACAAAAACGGTAGTTACGCGTGTGAAACCGCGTGACGTCTGCTAGTGAAATAAAAATTGCAACTCAAATTTATGTAAAATACAAAGTAAAGTACAATGTGTAATATATGTCACAATAAACAGGCAACGCTTGTAAATTGTAATTTCACGGCTCGACGGAAATTTTCATTGGCGATTAATTCTTGTTTTTATTATATCATTTTAGTTTGTGAAGTAAATGACTGCCTTAGGGGGAACAACGACAAGCCATGTGGCGGTTACGCTATTTTTATTATATCGTGATAGCATACCAAAAAGTAATTTTATTTTTTTATTTGTGTAAGTTTAAAGTTGAGGCGTAGTAATCAAATGTAACAATAATTTATTTAAATTTAAAATATGAAGTATACCGTTTGATTCGTATAAACTGAAGAGGTACTAGGTAAATCTTTTTAAAATGTTAGCTTCTAAAAGTTCTGCTGTTTACCTGAAAATTCAGAGAGTCGGAAAAGCTAAAGCAGCCAAATAAAGTGGACGCTAGTCTCTAAATAGATTTTGAAAATAACTGGGAAGATGCAAAGACGAAAGAAGAATGTAGATAAAATATTGCTTGGTAAAACCTCCATAGCCGTCTCTTCACCCAGGCTAACATTGAGGTAGATAGTAAGTATTTCGAGATCGAAGTAACTCAAATGGCACAGAGCTCCATCAGAACCGTACAGGCGTATCCTTCGTCGATTTAACGGATTTTAGTTCTTGTGACTTACTCAAAACCTGTTGAATCTATTGGTCAATTACCTGAAACAAAAATAAATTAAAATGAATTTTAAGTATTGAATGAAGTTATCAATTAGGTAACTATTACTTGCTAAAAGACGGTCTAAATTTACCCGCATGATATTGTTTTCCCGTGGATGTAAATGTTTTCCAAATCAACCTATGGCGACTTACAGATAAAATAACCGATTTGCAGTTACCAAACCTTCATGATATTTTGGAATTTACAAAACTGACTATGAAATGCCGTACAGTATAAAAGGGACGGGTGTTCGTGCCACTGTCAATCTGGACCCAATACAAGTAATAAATCGTGAGTCCTGGCAACACAGGTGTTGATTTTTTTTAAACAGCAATGTGAAGATTGCGTCTATAAATTACCTTGGCAAAGCAAGTGAGACGGGACGTCCACCGCGATCGCTGGCCATTGAGTGATTGAGTGGGAAGAAAGGAAAGTCCGATAGGTGGCGTTGATTAAATATGTAATCAACTGCCTTTTGCAAGAGTATCTTATAATTCCTTATTAGGTAGGTGCAATCAACATACTTAACGGACAATTTAAAACCAAAAGTAACATGTTTTATAAAACTAATTTTATTGGAAAACCGAATCTCTAATTTTATGGGAATAAATGGCAAATCACAGCGAAAAAAGGCTTTAATGGTTTGGTAAAACCTCTTTTGCAACAACGTTATTTTTCAATCACCAATATATCACCGTGGGTGGAGCGGTAGACGATCAACCCGAAAACATTGGCGAGGAGGAGTCGCTTTCAAACCTGTCAAAAGTGACAGGAAAAAGGGCGGGAAAATGTCACCATAATGGATGTGTCACCGGCAACGTGGAACGCGGCCCGTTGGCATGCACGACCTCAGATACACTCCCAGTGGATTAAGTAATACCAGATTTGATGAAAAATTTAATACCTACGGGTGACATGTGGCCTCAAATGGAAATTAGAGACTATGCCAGTTCTTTTATTTTATTTTTTTACTGAATAGGGTATCTAATATGGAAAGTATTATTGTCTGCCTACGTTCGTTTTTACCAAATCCCTATCCCTACTTCCCTATCCCTACTAATATTATAAATGCGAAAGTAACTCTGTCTGTGTGTCTGTCTGTCTGTTACGCTTTCACGCCATAACGGCTGAAGCGATTGAGATGAAATTTGGTATAGAGATAGTTCGAAGCCCTGGGAAGGACATAGGCTACTTTTTGACCGACTGCGCCAAAGGAAGGTCATGATTTTACGCGATAGCGACTTCTACACGGTCGAAGCCGTGGGGAACAGCTAGTTTGATATAAAATGTTGACCTATGAAGTACATAGGTACGTCTATCTTTGTCATAAGGATAAGGAAAGGAGGACCAGCTTAAGGTTCTCAATAACGGTTTAATATACAATCGTAATTAGTAACTCAACTGCCCTAAAGTACGCCTCGTTGATACTGTCATTGGTTATAGTAACACTCTCAGCTCGTATGACGTAAAGGACTGACTTGATGTCGTCACCATGACGTGGTCTGGTAGCTATGATGGCACAACTAAGGTTGTCGCAAGATGGCTAGAGTTGTAGGTGTTTTAGAAATAAGAAATACGACATAGTTGATCCCACGCTTCTATATATAGACCTGGGATAAGATAGGTATACTCGAATTATAAAGAGGAAAGCTCTTGATAATAAATTCAGTGACGTGCTCTGTTAACGCTCTTAAATAGGTCCGTAAACAACTTTGGAAAACAAAGTTTAAAATGTATGAAATCTCAACGAGTTGTACTGTACCTGCGAAAACCTCTAGCATTTTGCCACTCTTTGTTAAATTGTCGTCTAATTACATTATCAACATATAAAAAACCGGCCAAGTACGGAAGATTTCGTACCACAAAATGGAAAAAAATATCGTTTGTTGTATAGAACCCACAGAGCAACGCGACCAGTAGGTACAAGGGGAGTAGACATAGCATGTTAACCTTAGTATACATATCTGTCTGTCATGTTTTGCGGGGGAAAATCAAATTTATATACACCACTACATAAGCAATCGGCTGTCACTATGGAACTTACTCAAAACAATTAAAACAATACACTCATAATTTCAGACACACACAATATATTCCTATATATGTGTGCATACATATTTCTTATAATTGTGTGTGTATAAGCGTACACTTTTTAGAGTCCTCTTTGACAGAAGGGAAACTCTCAATATGGCGCCCCTCCTCTCTCGGTGAACGTCATAGATCGTGTTGCTCTATGTATAGAACCCCCCTTAAATAATATAATTTCCAGATTTTATTTGTTGCTATTGCGCCAACAGAAATACATCATCTGTGAAATTTTCAGCTCTCTTTATCACGGTTCCTGAGATACCGCCTCGAGATATACAGACAGGTGGACAGCGAAGTCTCAGTAAAATAACTAACTAACTAACTAACTATCTTCACGCCAAATCCCTTGCGGGGTAGGCAGAAAGAACCATGCGCCACACGGCACGGTCCATACACACCTCACTTGCTTCTTCAACTTTCATTTTTCTTTTCATGCATGCACGTCGGTTCCTACGGCTCTTGACACCACCTTCAACTAACACACGATTAATTTGGTCGTGGTAGGTGTTCAAAAAAAAAAGGTAACATGGTTCCATTTTATCCTTTACGTACGGAACCCTAAAAAAGGATCCAAAAATATGAATAAAATTGATATTATAAAACAAATGTTCTCATATAATCAGGATAATGAATGCGATCGTTCAGTATGATAGTCAATAAATACGGTTCGCGAAACACGTCCAATATGATGGATGGTGTACGTGATGAAAGACAGAGATAGATATACATGTCTGCTAATAGTCTTTTATAGATTGTCATCGTTCCAACTTTATAACGGTCTAGCGGGTGTCACGCGGTTTCACCCGCGTAGTTCCCGTTCCCGTGGGTATGCGGGAATAAAATATAGCCTATGTTATTCATGGATAACGCAGCTTTCTAATGGTGAAAGAATTGTCTAAATGCATCCAGTAGTTTTTTGAGTTTATTCGTGACAAATATACAATATCGACAAAAATACAAATCTTTCCTCTCTGTGATGTTATTATAGAATAGCTTAAACCCTCCGGCATTCCCTGGAATACTTCGAACCCAGTTGTGTAACTTGAGGGTTACAGTTTCCAAAAATTCTTAGGCCTCTTTGGGAACGTCTGCGTCATAGTCGAAGTTAAGCTAAATCAGCGGCTTGAGCTGAACATAGGTCAGACAGTCATGGTAGCTTGTTACATAATATAGATAACATGATAAACTATCCTGTTGAGTCGACTGGTGACCCAAGGGCTGGCAGTTTTCTCGCTTAGCGAATAGGTATTGCTATTCAAAGGGAATGCTGCTAGTCTTTTGGGCACAATGCCACGGGGGCCTTATTTAGGTGTAGTATAGACAGTAATAATGTAAATATATAGATTACTAGCTGATGCCCGCAGCTTCGCCGGCGTGAAATTTGTTCCCGTTCCCGATTCCCGTGGGAACTTATTCCCGGGATAAAAGTGGCCTAAGTTATTACATAAGCTATCTGCCAATGAAACTCCCGTCTAAATCGGTCCAGCCGTTCCAGAGATTAGCCGGAACAAACAGACAGACATACAGACAGACAAAAATTTTAAAAATATATATTTTGCTATGTGTACCGTATATACATTCATATGCATGTAGTAGAAAGCGGTTATTTTAAAATTACAAACAGACACTCCAATTTTATTTATTTATGTAGATGTAATATACATATTATGTTTCTCTGTAATTTTTAACAATAAATGTTATTTATTTTTACTATCCTGGAATATATATTGTGGAGCACAAAGGAACTTGCACAGTCTTTATTTTCAGAAACATGTTAGGTTAGGTTAGACCGTCACAGTGTAGAACTGGATTGAGTTCCTTTTCAAAGGAATGCTATTTCCATTTCAAGTGACCACAGTATGTACCTATATGCTTAAATGTTTCACTTTATATGCTTATTGATTTAAGCTATTTAATGCTAGCTTATTTTCTGTTTTTAGATGCATAGATCTCGTATTTCAGATATTACAATTCATACATTTTCAAATTAAAATGCAGGATATTATTATTATGTAATTAAAACTTCGAAGTTAGTTTCAAGATTGAAACAAAAATTAATAAAATAATAATTATTCAATACTGATATAAGCAATTGCGAACAACGGGATGTTGATACGGTTGATACATAATATATTTAGTTTTATTTTTATTATCTCTGAAATTAAAAAAAGAAATACCTAACTGTTCTCGACACTTTCCGGTGCGATAAAATAATCAGCTAATAGGTACGCTAAATACGATAAACTGCATCTAACAATAAAATCACAGCTAGTTTGCAGTCGAGGTTTTGGAGTAATGAGGAGTAATATCAACTTGATGTATTTCGTTGCCGTTATGTCGAGTAATAGCATTCTGTTTAATGTTCCTGTGGCGCTTTAAATCGTGGAATGTGCGTGACATACTACTTTATGTTAGAAGCACTGAGAATATCTGGACATCTACCGGCCAGAGTTAATTTCGTTTTTATAACACCACAAACCCGAATGATCTGTTTACTGGCGGTTCAGTCATAAAAAGGGGGCCGTGGCGTCCATTACGGGGTGTCGCCCCCTATCAGGTTGCAAGTGAAATGGATCGTGGGGGGCGGTAACAGATAACGACCAATATGGCCGATGGTGGTAAATGTCAACTTTATGAAATTGTTTGACCCGAAGATGGGTACACTAATCGGTTTTAGGGTTCCGAACCCATAGGGTAAAAACGGGACCCTGTTCATGAAACTTTACTGTCCGTCTGTCTGTTTTTTCGTCACGAGGCTGTATCTCAGTAACCGTGACAGCTAGACTGCTGAAATTTTCACAGTAGATGTAAGTATTTCTATTGCCGCTATGACAATAAATACTAAAATCAGAAAAAAGGGGATATAAACGTGATTTTTCTCTGCCTCGGTTTTCCCAAACGTCTACAGTATGGGGTTCTTCAAGAGGGGTCTTGGAAGGTTTTTACTGGGTCGGCAGCGCGAGTTTGGCGCCTCTGGTGTTGCAAACGTTCATAGGCTGCGGTGACCACCGGTACATCTGGTGGGCCGTATGCTTGTCTGCCACCTTAGTGTTATAAAAAAAAACAGAACCCTCCGAGCGTGTGACCGCGTCGCACCTGGCCTGTTTTTTATTAACTATACGACTTAATTTATTTGAAGACTGTGGTAGCTTATACTGTTTCAGTGGTGCGGGAGTAGTGTATTCGAGTGCCGTGGCAGAGGTCTTCAGCTTCGATTCTTGGGATCAATATTAGATAGGTATATTTGTCATAAAATAAAATACTGTATTTTCGTTTTTTAGGGTTTCGTAGCCAAATGGCAAAAACGGAACCCTTATAGATTCGTTATGTCTGTCTGTCTGTCTGTCCGTCCGTGTGTCACAGCCACTTTTCTCCGAAACTATAAGACCTATGCTAATGAAACTTGGTAACTAGATGTATTCTGTGAACCGCAGTAAGATTCTTATATAAAACTAGAAAAAAGCAGTAAATTTTGGGGGTCCCCATACTCGGAATTAAACCTCAATTTTTTTTTTCATCAAACCCATACGTGTGGGATATCTATAGATAGGTCTTCAAAAATGCTATTGAGGTTCCTAAAATCATTTTTTCCTTAAGTGAATAGTTTGCGCAAGAGACACTTCCAAAGTGGAAAAATGTGTTTCCCCCCCCTCTAACTTCTAAACTAAGAGACTGATAAATTAAAAAAAAATAATAATGTACATTGCCATAAAAACTACCAACGAAAATTGGTTTGAACGAGATAGAGCTGGTAGTTATTTTTTAATACGTCATAAACCGCAATTTTCGGTTAGAAAAATCACTACCACTGCGAACGTGTTAAAACATCAATGAAAGTTACAACGAACTATAAGAACTTTTTTATTATGTTACTTGCTGCTACGAAACCCTTCATGGGCGAGTCCAATTCGCACTTGGCCGGTTTTTTTTGTTTTAGAGAACTAAGGTTGACTGTTAGAAAATGCCTGATGAGCTTTTGATGTCGGTGCTTTTGAGATTCAAAGACTAGAAACAAGTAGAAACGGACTGATACTGATTTTATTTATATTTTTTAATTTTTGATTAAATTGTCGACATTACACATTTTATAGGAGTTCTAGGGACTTCTTTTTCAATTGCACACCACATTTAAATCGACAACCATTTTCCTATTTCTGCCATGATGACTCAGTCGGTTATATCACTATTGTTTTATTCACGTTGAAGCTATTAACACAAAATATACATAAAATAATACTCGACACAATCAAACATTTCACTCAAGTATCATTTCATATGCGCCATCAGTCGTGCCGCCGATGTTCATTCATTATACTGTAATATACATAACATCATTACTGCACTGCAAGCCCTAGCACAACGTTGTATGCGACCACGAGTGTCCCTTGTCCATTGCGATATTGTGTTAATTGATTAATCCAATCAAAATATTAATTCCACAACGCAACTCGTATTCGTACCTATTTACATTTCAATCGCTCGATTAATTCGACGAATTTGAGATACTCATTGGGAACAATGAACATCATTGATTCTATGGAGATGGATAAATGCGCTTTAAAGCGATGTATTTTAATACTTCTGTCTTCTGTGTAGATATTTGCGAGATAAACAAGAAGGTGGTAGGTACTTCTTTTGATAAACTAATCAGTATATAATTATGCATACTTTTTATATGAACTGTCTATTTTTTTTTATAAATAAATATTTACGGACATGTCACACAACGCTATCTGATCCCAAAGTAAGCTAGGAATAACCTGCTTGTGTTATGGGTATCAGACCACGAATATTAATACTTATATACTTTTAAATACATACATATTATACATAGAAACACCCAGACTCTTGAGACAAACATTTATGGGTCACACAAATATTTGTCTCCGGTGGGAATCGAACCCACAACCTCCAGCGCCGCTGGCGGTATCACTACCGACTGCGCCACAGAGGCAGTCAAAGTTTCAAGATGTTTTTCTGAAACTTTACCTTCATTTTACTTGTGATTTTTATCACTCTTGTATAATGAAAGAAGAATCGCAGAAAGAAAGAAACATGTATGTACATAGTCGAATCTATTAAGTATCTACGTAGGTCAAGAAAGGACCAAAGTGCCCCTGAAAATATCAAAAAGGAAACGTTCACTACGTTTTATAAAATAAAAAGTACTTTTAGAATTGAGTGGGCTATCTTTATTCCACATAAAGGTTCCTAAGCAAACTTGAGTGGAAATGAAAATTGTAATAGAAAAAAACTCCAATATGAAAATCTATATATAATCATTTATTGGAGAAGATCGGTGCGGCTACTCGAGTCGTTCGTAACGTGAGCCTCCGAGAGTGCTGCCTGGGGAGTCATGAAAGCTCCTGTTTAAATAAGGGTCTAACTGAGGATTGCGATTTGGAACAGCATATTGTAACACCATCGTCTGAATCGGAACATTTCACTAAAGCTCGAACGTAATAAACAGAAATCCTATAACAGAGGTGCAATAATATTATAAGTAGAATCGACGCAGATATTGGTTTCGGTTTAATACCAGCTTATACGGTTTAATGTTACAAAGCCGCCATTTCTATAATTGTAGTTTTGGTATCGAGATAATGTCTAAATATGAAAGCAAATAGTAAATTAACCAGTGCAACTCTACCGGCGCGTGATGTTTCCAATCCGTTCGGGATTAGTGTTTCAGTTGCACGTTTGTGCTGTTATGCCAACATTTACGTATAATATCCTTTATTATTTTACCAGAAAAAGCTTTTGAAAATCTATTTTTCGCGCGGGAGGATGACAACACTCACGTTTTTTATTCCCTGATTTTGTCAGCTTTATTGAGCGCCCTTTCGGTTATAGTACAAGACAATTGCGTCCACATGAGGCAGCTGTAACAAGGGTTGG
Organism: Miltochrista miniata; assembly: GCA_933228765.1. Lineage (NCBI taxonomy): Eukaryota > Metazoa > Arthropoda > Insecta > Lepidoptera > Erebidae > Miltochrista > Miltochrista miniata. Next base: position 14,227,205 of record OW121757.1, on the reverse strand, counting down.
GTAGACCAAAATGAGTCGGGGTCAGTGTGCTCAAGACTAAATATTTGCGCTGCAATACGACTTTTATTACCAGGATCAACAGACTCGTGTCTAATATAGGCGTGGAAATGACACATACACTGTAACCTTTTAATGAATCGTGGACAAATCACGTTGGAAGTTTCAAGTTTATTGGCCGTGTGAATGTAGGGAAAAGTCTCTATTTTCAAATGAACAAATTTTTATTTCGTGTGTAGTTTGTGCTTATTCTCCTCTATAGGCCGCAATTTCATTTCATTTCCACCATACTTAGACGAAACGCTGAATAATCAATTTTAGACAAATTTTAGTATAACGAATTTCGAACGAAACTAGGAACGAATCGTATTAAGAATTCGTTTTAACGCTTTTGAAATGACGATGTAATAAACCAAAGCGACTTACTATAGTTAGTTAGTTTCCTTAAATTTTAGACGTTAAATACAAATCTAAAACCAGTTATTATAATTCTCTTCAATTTAATTTCAAGTGTGGTCATGTATATTTTCAAAATATCCACAAGGTCTACTGCCCTTTCAGTTACAAAATAATGATAAGAAAGAAAAACTGCATAAGGTTGTATCTACACAAATCACGAACATCCGAACAGTTGCAACTGAAGACGAAATTTTCCAAGTCATTTGTCGGTGGCACATGAAACTAGATGATATTACGTCTGTGTGACGAAAACGTCGTGACGAGCGCAAACCAGAGCACTTTGCAACTGCACTGACGGCATCTGGCTCTCCTTATTTGATTTCTGCACGAAGCATTCAACTTTTATGTAGACACTTCGACACATTCGAACATTTGGAAAAGAATATATTCTCTAATGAGATTTCAGATTTTCTAGTTACAATCTCATTCTTATTCGACATGCAGACAGACGAAGTTATCTCGTAGAATGAATCTTAGATGCTTTTAGAGATCATTTTCTGAATACGACTAATGCATTCTGATTTTTGAAATCGTACATATTTAAGTAATACCCGTTCGCTCTAAGTTTGCCGGTCGCCTAACATACTACGCCTCTACACCAGTCTCTACGCCATCGGAAAACTTAGAACGAACGGGGCATACATGCAAATACGTCTGTCTTCGAAAATATCACGTTTTCGGTAGTCTTCTATACTAATATTATAAAGAAGTAAAGTTTGTGTGTTTCTTAAATTGTAAGGGGTAATCTCGCGATCTACTGAACCGATTTTAAAAATTCTTTCACCAATAGAAAGCTACGTTATTGTGGAGTGTCATAGGCTATATAGCATCACGCTACAACGAATAGGCGCGGAGCAGTAATAGTAAATGTTTCAAAAACGGGGGAAAAGTTACGCGACTGGAGCAAATGTGACGGGAACAGGTAATACTCTCTTTTATGTGGCGCAAACGAAGTTGCGCGGGTCACCTAGTGTATAATAAAGGCAAGTCTATTGCTATCACTGGGCATTTGAACTGAAAATTTTTATCTTTTAATTATTACCATATTTATTTATTTATGCAAATATGTACCTACTATTAAAAAAACCGGCCAAGTGCGGGTCAGATTCGAACACCGTTCGTTAAAAACGACATTTGTTATATGGGAGCCCTCTTAAATACATATTATATTTTTTTTTGTAGTATTTTTTGCTATAGCGGCAACAGTAATACATTAATCTATGAAAAGTACAACTGTCTTACTATCACGACTCATGAGATACAGCCTCGTGACAGACATACAGACGGACAAAATCTTAGTAATATGATCCCGTTTTTACCCCTTGGGTACGTAGCCCTGAAAGGTCCTCAGTGAAGGAAAAGAAATACATAATTAATATACCTTTACTTTGGTCTATCATTTATTCTGCGCAAAGGTTAGTAAGGCAATTAAAGTTCTATCACAGAATACGTAATAGGCTCTACATAGCCCCGAAATTGCCTGAAACGTACCTATTCAGTGATTACCGTGAGGTAGGTAGAGGCATTAAAACCGTTGTTGTGCAAACATGGGTTCCGGACCATGAGCAATATTGTGTAGGACAGATGGCATAGGGCGGGGTAGTGTTGGGTTGTTTGCTGTTTGCGTCTATGCCTCGAATGGTCAACACGGGGGGCAAATATGCGTGCGAACATTGCAATGTCGACGCTTGTTGCTATTTTGTATCAATACTACATACAATGCTCGGTTTGTATTTGATATTATGGCGCGTTATATTGATCCTGTTAGTTTTAATAGGTACCGAACATTAGGTATCTAAACCACTCTAGTTGGACATTTTCAACGTATAGAGAAAGTGTACCGAAATTAGCTATCCAAACCATTCTTTGACCGCTTCAGTGTATAGAGAGCATCTAATAAATCAAAGTACAAACTCAGTCTATGTAATTGCTGTTTTTGCGAGTTAGGAAGAGGCATTAAAACCGTTGTTGTACAAACGTGGGTTCGGGGACCATGAGCAATATTGTGTAGGACAGATGGCAAAGGGCGGGGTAGTGTTGGGTTGTTTGCTGTTTGCGTCTATGCCTCGAATGGTCAACACGCGTCTATGCCTCGAATGGTCAACACGGGCGGCAAACATGCGTGCGAAAATTCCTGTGTTGACGCTTGTTGCTATTTTGTATCAATACTACTTACCCTGCACGGTTTGTGTTTGATATAGCACTGTATATTGATCACATTGGTTTTATTATGTCTGCGTGCCCACTGCCTCTGTGGCGCAGTCGGTAGTGATCCGCTTGCGGCGCTGGAGGTCGTGGGTTCGATTCCCACCAGAGACAAATATTTGTGTGACCCATAAATGTTTGTCTCAAGAGTCTGGGTGTTTCTATGTAATATGTATGTATTTAGAAGAATATAAGTATTAATATCCGAAGTCTGATACCCATAACACAAGCAGGTTATTCCTAGCTTACTTTGGGATCAGATAGCGTTGTGTGAAATGTCCGTGAATATTTATTTATTTATTTATTATTTATTATTATGTACCGAAATTAGCTATCCAAATCATACTTTGACCGCTTCAACGTATAGAGAGAGCATCTAGGAAATCAAAGAACAAGCTCAGTCTAACTTATTGCTGTTATTGCGAGTTAGGAAGAGGCATTAAAACCGTTGTTGTACAAACGTGGGTTTCGGACCATGAGCAATATTGTGTAGGACAGATGGCATAGGGCGGGGTAGTGTTGGGTTGCTTGCTGTTTGCGTCTATGCCTCGAATGGTCAACACGGGGGGCAAATATGCGTGCGAACATTGCAATGTCGACGCTTGTTGCTATTTTGTATCAATACTACTTGCAATGCTCGGTTTGTATTTGATATTATGGCGCGTTATATTGATCCTGTTAGTTTTATTAGGTACCGAAAATTAGGTATCAAAACCACTCTAGTTGGATCTTTCCAACGTATAGAGAGAGTGTACCAAAATTAGCTATCCAAACCATACTTTGACCGCTTCAGTGTATAGAGAGCATCTAGTAAATCAAAGTACAAACTCAGTCTATGTAATTGCTGTTATTGCGAGTTAGGAAGAGGCATTAAAATCGTTGTTGTACAAACGTGGGTTCGAGACTATAAGCAATATTGTGTAGGACAGATGGCATAGGGCGGGGTAGTGTTGGGGTTGTTGGCTGTTTGCGTCTATGCCTCGAATAGTCAACATCGGCGGCAAACATGCGTGCGAACATTCCTGTGTTGACGCTTGTTGCTATTTTGTATCAATACTACTTACCCTGCTCGGTTTGTGTTTGGTATGACGCTGTATATTGATCATTTTAGTTTTATTAGGTACCGAAAATTAGGTATCAAAACCACTCTAGTTGGATCTTTCCAACGTATAGAGAGAGTGTACCAAAATTAGCTAATCAAACCATACTTTGACCGCTTCAGTGTATAGAGAGCATCTAGTAAATCAAAGTACAAACTCAGTCTATGTAATTGCTGTTATTGCGAGTTAGGAAGAGGCATTAAAATCGTTGTTGTACAAACGTGGGTTCGAGACTATAAGCAATATTGTGTAGGACAGATGGCATAGGGCGGGGTAGTGTTGGGGTTGTTGGCTGTTTGCGTCTATGCCTCGAATAGTCAACATCGGCGGCAAACATGCGTGCGAACATTCCTGTGTTGACGCTTGTTGCTATTTTGTATCAATACTACTTACCCTGCTCGGTTTGTGTTTGGTATGACGCTGTATATTGATCATTTTAGTTTTATTAGGTACCGAAAATTAGGTCTCCAAACCACTCTAGTTGGACATTTCCAACGAATAGAGAGAGTGTACCGAAATTAGCTATCCAAACCATACTTTGACCGCTTCAGTGTATAGAGAGCATCTAGTAAATCAACGTACAAACTCAGTCTATGTAATTGCTGTTATTGCGAGTTAGGAAGAGGCATAACGTGGGTTTGGGACCAGAGCAATATTGTGTAGGACAGATGGCATAGGGCGGGGTAGTGTTGGGTTGTTTGCTGTTTGCGTCTATGCCTCGAATGGTCAACACGGGCGGCAAACATGCGTGCGAACATTGCAATGTCGACGCTTGTTGCTATTTTGTATCAATACTACTTACCCTGCTCTGTTTGTGTTTGATATAGTACTGTATATTGATCACATTGGTTTTATTAGGTACCGAAAATTAGCTATCCAAATTACTCTACTTTGACCGCTTCAGCGTATAGAGAGAGCATCTAGTAGATAAATCGACGTACAAACTCAGTCTAAGTTATTGCTCAACCGATTTTGATAGAACAGCAGCTTTTAGACTGAGAAAAAGCCTTTGAAAAAGTAGTGGAAGCAATTGATTTGTTGAGCTTTGTGCCTAACCTGAATAAAAGGGACAAACATAATATAAAAAAACCGAATCATTGTTTCATATCCAAAAAAAAAGACGTGTGGCACTCGGGGACTGCCGCGGTAAAGCTATTACATAGCATTTTTTACCAACTATGCTAGTATAATTATTTCTATATAAGAATACTAGCTGATGCCCGCAGCTTCGCCTGCGTAAAATTTGTTACCGCGGGAAGTTATTCCCGGGGTAAAAGGTAGCCTATGTGTTATTCCAGACTATAATGTATCTCCGTACCAAATTTCAGCCCGATCCGTTCAGCGGTTTGAGCGTGAAAGAGTAACAAACATCCACACTCACAAACTTTCGCATTTATAATATTAGTAAGAAGTAAGATTTTAAGGCCTATGTTCAACAAAGTAAAGTACCAAGTGCCTACTTGACTGTGGACATTTGGGCTTTTGGAATTTTGTTTTAGAACTTTTTAAGAAGAACAATTATTTTGTAATAAATTATTTTTATGTAACTTCAACCATTTACGCAGAGGCGCAACGGATACTCTTATAACGATTAAATGTTTTCCGTTTTCGAAACATTCCTCATTGCTGCACCACTCCTATTAATCTTCGCATTATGTTATGTAGCCTATAGCCACTATCAATAAATGTACCTACTTACTATCGAACAGTTTTTGAAAGCCTACCAGTAGTTTCAGTAAGGCTTGCCTTGGTATGATGTGATTCATGGTCCCTTTGCAGCGTGTGTCCAATCCAGCGCAGCAGCTACACTTCCGACGTTTGATCTGTTGGGGTCTCACTGCAGCGTTCCAATAGTCTTACGTTCGTGATGTTCTCGGGATATGGGCCCGAGGCTCCATTGGAGGCAGCGTTTGACGAAGACTTATAGCTGGTAGCTGGTGCGAAATGTCTTTACTTTAGTGACCTTCCATGTCTCGCATCCGTATAGCAGTTAGCAGTACAGTTTTAACGTTTACTTTGTTTTGAGTTTCACTCTTCGTGTCTATTTTCGCAACTGCCTACGGGGCGCAGCTGTGTAAAGGTTATTCTGGCCTTGGCGAGACTCGAAATGATGTAGGGTACTCTTCTATTCCATCAGTTTCTGACACGACACTCCCGAGGTACGTGAATTAGTGCCTCCACCACATCTCTTGCGTCTGTCGATTTTAATTTCAGTCCAGCCATTCGCTGCCTCATCCTGCTCGTTGTCCTGCACGTTGTCCTGCAGACATGCATGACGGATGCATGTCTGCAGGACATCACATCCTGCACGTCCTGCAGACATGATGCAGACATGATGTCCTGTGCCTCAGCAGGCACAGGACATCGGCATCATTAATATCCTCCAGGATATCAGTATAGGCCCCATTCTATGCCGCGCCGATTGTTCTTTGCGGTATTCAGCATTATACCATCTATTTTCTATGGATGGTTGTTAACTATCCTGTTATCTTCATAACGATCCTCTAAGGTAGGTACAGTATGTATTTTCAAAAGAGTTTGTGAACTCTATTTTTAATTTCTTTTTCAGAATATTGATGACATTTGATTGATGTCATTTTATACACGTTACGTCTACTACATTGATACATATAATAAAATTCGAACACGCCGGTGTTTGTATGTAAATTGTTTATACTGAGGAAAATTCTATACTGAGGAATAGTTTTAACCATTAAGCTCTATTTTGATATAGCATACAGGGCAGATTTACACGCTACTTGATGAGTATGATTAATAAATACCTCTAATTTCATAGACCTTGTGTGACGTAAACAAAGTTGCGAGGGTCAGCTAGTTAAAAGATAAAACAATAGGTTTCTTCTTTCTACTTAAAAACTATTTTTACAAATTTTATGGTAATAATAGACATTCTTTGAAATATGCATGTATGGTATTGTTGTGACTTTTATGACACGTTTAAAGTACATAGGTATGGGATAGATGGCGCTCGCGGCTACGTCAGCGTGAAATTTTCTTCCCGCTTCCCATGGGAACGTACTCCCGGGTTTGGTTATCTTTATAGCAGTATTAAGTATATATAAATTAACAAAACAAAAAATGATACTGCATTGGTGATAATAATAATAAAATGTATGTATATAGGGTGTAGTGGGGCCCTACCAACACCTCCGGGCCCAAGTCAACCTCACGTGCAAGCTCGTGCACCTGCTGAACAACGGACGAGGCTCTGACGTCGGCGGTCCATTTCAACACGGCGATGGGCTCACCACCTGTTACGTGGGACCGAATTGTACACGGTGAAATGTGGGCCGGTATAGGCCTCTGCCTACCCCTTCGGGGATGAAGGCGTGAGTATATGTATGTATGTATGTATATAGAGTACTCACTCATTTTCTTTCACTATTTTTCGTGACTTTCTACATTAATAAATCCACTTTGTTTATTTATATTTAAAACACTTTTTACACAAATTATACGAGTACAGTTCACTGTTGTACATAGATGATGAATACCTATACACCTATAGTCGAATTTTTATTTAGACGAAGTAAATTGACAGCAACTAATGTAAATAGCGGCCTTTACACACACACTCTATCGCGCGTTCTCAGGAGCGTACAGGATTGCGCGCGGGATAGCCTGCACGCTCATTCGCGCGCGACTGTCTTTGTACAGTTTGTTTACGCTACCCGTTCTTTCGCGCGCGTTTGCTCGCGTTTGTTTTCCTCAGCGGAATGAGCGGCCGTGTAAAGGCTAATCGCGCGGGATAGATCGCGCGAAACTGGCGCGTGTTGAAGTGTGTGCAATTCACACAGTTTTACTGAAGAACGTGGGTGTTGCGGTGAAAAATGGATAGAAGATATCGCGTGGCGCAAGTTATCATGTTCGCTGGCTGTCTGTAACTTTCTTAAGTTCCTTTCGGAACGAGCCCCTTAAACTTTGTAATTTCTTAACCACAAAATCACGATTGGCGTCGGGAAAACCTTTTTCTTTACAAAGGCAAGGAAAAGTTTTGTACAATGTAATTAACCCTAAGATTAGTTCTTTATTCCATAGTACGTATGTCCGCCATCTTAATCGTGCGCGAATGAATTTTATGTGTATAGGCAACCTGAGGAAACGCGATTGCGCGCACGACTGTCAAGCGCGGCGCGAGGTCTTTCCCTTTCCCTTCCACATCCTTTATACGCGCGCTCTTTCGCGCACGATTGCTGTTTCACGCACGATAGAGTGTGTGTGTAAAGGCCGCTATTAGCGGCCTTTACACACACACTCTATCGCGCGTTCTTAGGAGCGTACAGGATTGCGCGCGGGATAGCCTGCACGCTCATTCGCGCGCGACTGTCTTTGTACAGTTTGTTTACGCTACCCGTTCTTTCGCGCGCGTTTGCTTGCGTTTGTTTTCCTCAGCGGAATGAGCGGCCGTGTAAAGGCTAATCGCGCGGGATAGATCGCGCGAAACTGGCGTGTGTTGAAGTGTGTGCAATTCACACAGTTTTACTGAAGAACGTGGGTGTTGCAGTGAAAAATATATAGAAGATATCGCGTGGCGCAAGTTATCATGTTCGCTGGCTGTCTGTAACTTTCTTAAGTTCCTTTCGGAACGAGCCCCTTGAACTTTGTAATTTCTTAACCACAAAATCACGATTGGCGTCGGGAAAACCTTTTTCTTTACACTTCAAACTTGTACAATGTAATTAACTCTAAGATTAGTTCTTTATTCCATGTACGTATGTCCGCCATCTTAATCGCGCGTGATAGATATGTTTATACCTATGTAAATTACTTGGTTGACCGTGCTGGTTCGCGGCTTACAGCTTGGCAACAAAAGAGTAGAAAATAGTGTTTTTGTGCTGTTCATATGGCAACCCGTTAGAAAGAACCATTATTTTATTGTACGGTAAACATTTTAAGCTTTTGTAGTTGGCAGTACTTTGTAACAATTTAGCCAACATGCAAAATAAAGTTCCGTTTCACAACTGTTTTTAAGAAACTCTGTAGTACTAATTAATTAATATTGTTTCACAGCATATAGATATTATTATTAAATTGTAGAATAATTATATAAGAACTATGATCAGGTTAAGAATCGTCTTCGTGAAAAGAAATCGTAAGAGTCTGTGTTATTGATTGTATGTTGTCGCCTTTCCAGTAAAAATTTGTAGTCGTTACATGGAGTAATATTATATAAAATGTAATTATTGAATAGATATTATGACGTTACACATTGATAATTAAATTAAGTTATTTTAGATATTAGTTTGTTTGTACATTATATCATTATCGTATCTAATTAATTGATTTATGTTTGTTTGACCCTTGTGAATAGTGTAATGCTGTTTAGGCGCCAAAATTATATGAGAGATGCACAATTTTAGGCAGACCAGCTCAGTCGCTGAGCAGCCGTCTTAAGGGTACGTTCCTCATTAATAACTTATGTAATTTATCTGATCTGATGTGATGTGTAATATATGTGTTGAAATTAGCAGAGGTCTACGTCCAGCAGTGCTGGACTGCCATAGACCGATTTGATTGATTGTATTCGAGGTTATTTTATACTGACCATGACTTGGTTTAAAAGATAATGTATAGGTAGGTACTATCCTGCTGAACTATTTGTAAAGATATGACCCGTGTTGCTATTAATTGTAATGACGTGTACCAACTATTGATGGAATTAGATTATAGTAGAAATAGATGTATAGCAATTAATGTGACTTTGAAAAGAGTGGCCGTGAGTTTTATTGCCAGGTTCTTTCTCATAGGCTCTACCTATTGCGAATCTGGCGGTAAATGTAGAATTGGAAATCTTGACGAGAATAAAGATATTTTTATCTCATATTCATTTCTTTTCATTTCATAACTTGTTAGCTAATACCCTCCTTACAGAATATGCCTCTGGCTATCCCTTCGGGGATAAAAGGCGTGACCGTATGTATTGATATACCTACCCTCTACGAGACGAATCTAACACGCGCGAATTAATTTTACCTATGTGTAAAGGCAACCTGAGGAAACGCGATTGCGCGCACGACTGACAAGCGCGGCGCGAGGTCCTTCCCTTTCCCTTCCACATCCTTTACACGCGCGCTCTTACGCGCACGATTGCTGTTTCACGCGCGATAGAGTGTGTGTGTAAAGGCCGCTATTGACAGCATCGAAATAGTCATTTCACATTAAGAACTCTAAATTCGACCAACACTCTTAATTCAACTTTGGTCGAGTGGTTAAGACGCGGATCGGTACGCAGAAGGCGCAAGATCGATTCTGGGTACAAGCATCAATTTTTGGATTATTTGACATAATAATAATAATATATAACGACTGCAGAGTTCATAATTGACGTAAACAAAAAAATTATGAATTGCTAGACTAGATACACGAACGTGGCCGAAGGTAGCCGAGTGTGACTCGTTTTCGTGACACAATTTCTGGATTCGGTCTCCACGCAAGGCCCGCGATAGAAGCTATGCAATAGCTTAAAATCAAAAAAGTTTGTGATTTTCTTTAGTTTAATGTCACGAAAATTTATACAAAGATTTGTAACATTATTACTGTAATAATTATCTCTCTTGAACATCTACACTAATTTTATGAAGAGGAAATATTTGTATTTCTGTGTGTGTGTATGTTTGTAATGAATAAAGTTAAAAACTTCTGTGCCGATTTTAAAAATTATTTCACCATTGAAAAGCTACATGCATCCTAAATTACATAGGCTATATGGGTGACGTCCGCTAGTATACGACAAAAATACTCAGAACAGTGATAAGATAGTACTAAATATTAAGCTGAAAATTGCAAATAAAATATTTTATATTTCATTACATATAAAATATCCTTTATACAGCATGTTTGTTGATAAGCCACTCGGGCACGTCCGCCTCCACTGGCGCGTGTTTATCAACCATGGGTGCAAAGTTCGAATACAATAACATTGAACCAGTGATAATTTCGGTGACATCCAGATATATCAGCTTTATAATAACGTTGAAATTAAAAGGGTGTTTTATCGAACACTTTTTTAACACATCCTGTTGTCATATAATATTTGTCATATAATATTAATATTATTAAGAAGAAAGATTAAGTTTGTTTCTTTGCATTGACTAAACTCCGAAATTACTGAACCGTTTTCAAAAAGTCTTTCACTGTTGCAAAGCTACACTCTTCCCGGTGAACATAGGCTATATTATATTCCCATATTCCCACGGGAACGAGAGCTACGCGGGTGAAACCGCGTTACGTCCGCTAGTCATTAATAAATTAGTTCTGATACGAAATATTTCAACAGTGTCAAAAACTGCCACTAGAAAGGCGACACGTCTGTATCGCCTCTGGTATTGCAAACGTCCTTAGGCTACCAAACAACCACCATGTGGACCGTAAGCTTGTCTGAAACCTTAGTATTATAAAAAGGACGAAGAAAAGGAAAATGAAGATTCGAAGCGTTCCTAGCTAGCTATTTTTCAATACACTGCGTTAAGCATTTTACGCGAGAACTGGTCCTAAAAAGTTGCCCATTTTGAAACAATTTCCTTTTAAAAAGTCTCCGTGCTTCGTAATACACGTTAAGTACCTAGGTAGTTTCAGTTATAAGTGCCATGGCAGTCATCAAGCCAAGTAGAAGGAATTTGGTGCGAATTTTAAATTTTAGAGTAACGCACAACCTGTGCCTGTCCATTTCAACACTACAATAGAGTCACAACCTGGCACAAAAATACAAATGCCTACCCCTTCATTAATAAAGGCGTGCCTATAATTATATCTAAATGAGTTCGTTTCGGTAATATCAGATGGACATTCACAGACCGCCGACCAAAGTGTTGGAATTTACATAGATATGCTAGGAATTTTATAATAACAAGTCCGCAAAGTGAGGACGCAGCAGATTACTGTAATTCCTTTCTGAAATTGCACAGCGCCGCGATGCGATGATGAAGATTCATTGAACAAGCACATCATTTATCAAGCCAACATTTCTTACTCACTTTTATACAGCGGAACCCTAGATTTAAACTTTATTCCAGTAACTCGTTAAACCGGTATATACGGTGATGAATTTTGGTGTTTTTTATTTTTTTTTTGTTATTTAGTTAAGTCTTGAATTTCAGACAGTATGTTCAAGATTGTAATAAAACGGTATTGAAGATATAACGTTGAGTACGGAAAGGTATTATTTTTTTTGCAAGCATCGGTACCATCTAAAGTTTGTTTGCTTATTAGGTTATTTTGATCGCTAGAGGCAGCTGTGATTTGTGTTAGAAAGTACAACCGACAACCAATGATAGACGGCGCTTACCCCAACATAGTCAACATCACTATTTAATTGTATAATTTACATTATAACTATGTGTTTGGTGTTATATCGAGTCCTAAAATTATTAATTGTAATTGTCCATAATTGCTAAGTTAGTTTTGTATAATATTGTGTAATTAAATGGTATTGTCTAATTAGCAGCTTCTGGGGGAAAATATATTAACAGGCGGGTAAGAATATTGGGAGCTCCTTCTTCATTCTGAACGCTTAGATAGGCTGTAACGCTGCTAAAATAAATGTAAAGTTATATTTTCAAGTTTTATTTTATTCCTGAAGTGTACCTATTTAACATTTGACTCCTGTTTCAAATTTATAGAAAGCGATGGCTGTTCGACGTCCACAGTCACATGAATCAAAACACATTTCATCAGTAAATTTTTAAATTATATGATCGAGAATTGGCTGCTGCAATGCGGTCCTGCAAGATTTTGTTGCAAAGAATCCTACATTGTAATGAAGGCAGGAACTGCATTTATTTCTTTGCTTGCGTTATGTGCACTTCAAGATGCTTGCAAATGAAATTGCATGGCGTCTCGGGAGTTCAAGATGAAGCATTTTTATCACAAGATTTGCAACTATCTAAGTGATTTATGTTACAGATGTAACAAAAGTATAAGTATATTGTTCGACGTAAAGTAATCGATACTACCCACATTGTAATGTCTGTAGATTTGACGCTAATGACAGTTGTTTGTTTTATTTCCGCTCATTTCAGCTATAGCCAAGAAACGACTTCGTAGATACGTTGCTATTTTGACGAAATCGACTTTTGAAGTGACAGCTGCCAAGATCTGTTGGTACTTGTGACAAAGTACTGCGAAATACGAGATTTATAGGCTTTATGTTCTTGTATTTTGCAGAAAAATAAAAGAACTGAATGATCCAGTTTTTGTAAAATAATTTACAAATAAGCGGTAAAGCATAGGCCATTCAGTTAGGATAAGGACCTCGTTTATCAAATTGAACTTAAATTTCATCGGGTAATTTGTTTGTGGCTTTAAGTGGTGTAGTATCGTGGAGCAAACCTGTATTTGTGTGTGAAGATATTAAATTAACAAAAATTGCGTTATTTTTTTTTGTAAAGGCTTCCAACCTTTTAATTTCATTAGATTAAATACTTTTATCATCTAGAGATTATATGACACCTAAACATTTGTTACATTTTATTTAATTACCAACAATTTACTCAACGAAAAACTGTACTTAAAATTTTTACACAAGTTGTAAAAGTAAAGTATGACAATACACAAAAGAAATTCGTGTTCGCAATAAGCTTCGTAAGATTTATTAAACAACAAGAAACAACCGCAGAAAGTTTTACATTTGAGTTTTGTTTCTTCAACAATATTAAAATGGCGATACACGAATGAGAAGTATTGAAAAATTCGAGGCGGAAACATCAGTTCACGAAACATGCATACGAAGGAACTTGGCTGGCATTGCCGCAGGCTTTGGGAGCTTCGTACAGTACTGTTTAGTGTTGCCAACTTTGTTCCATTTTCCCACAAGCTGCCACCCGTAAGACCCCGGCATGTAAAACTTTCAGCTACTTAGTTTTATTTCACACCCAATTTATTCCTCAGTAGCTGTTCAAACGCGATAAACGTGGTTGGCTCTTCGTTTTATTACCTACCTGTGGGCTTCTAACTAATGGCAAAAGCTAGTACAATTTCTCAAACTTGAAACGTGCGATTTTATAAAATTACGATCTGATTGAAACAGTTTTTAGGTTTCTGGGTACTCAAATCAGCTTACGTCTTTTTACATTTTTTTTATTGGAAAACCTATATCAGCTTTACGTCTGAAACTGTTGAAATTTGTATAAAATAGGAATCTGTAACGTCATAAGATTCTTTTCCAGTTAAGTTCGGTTTCATGGGTCAATTTAGCTATTCATCTAGATATTACCTATGTAAGTCCATTTCTTGTATAATATGATATATAGCGATGGAACTTGCCACTATAAATCTGAATAAACAAGAATATGTAAATGGTTATGCATAACCTTTCTCAGCCGCCACATGTTCGTACACAATCAAGACCTAATAGAACTGAAGACATAATTGTCACCTAGTAGTCGAAACCCAGAGTCTGCCTACATTTTCACTATAATCGCTTCTCAATATCCCTGATTGTTTGACACGATACGAGTCATGACGTCTTTGAAAGAAATTTATGAAAAAAGAGTCGAAATTATAATACAATTTGTGACGCAAAAGAAGGCACTTCATGTAGTGCGTCAATTTTATAAAGCCGTAGAAAATATAAATGTAGATATTCAACGAGGGCTGAGACGTGAACGCCTAGCAATCAATAACAATTTATACGAACTTAATAAATGTAATAACAGCAATGTCGTAAACTATAAAAGGTATAAAGACCCAATATTGGTTTAAACATAAAACAGCAGTTGATGTCTAAAAAAACCCTTAAAATAGTATCAATCCAATTTCCCTACAGGGGTCCTGGGTGTCACCGCATAAAATAAAAATACGTAACAACCACCCCCCAGCCCTATAGAAGGCTGAGGGGTGGCACTTGTAATAAAAAATCGGTAATACTCTATTTACCGCATTAGTAGCGTATGGATATTTTTTCATATGCTTCTAATACTAAACTCTAAACTTCCATGGCCCTTTTGCCAACAGTATATTATAAAATACATAAATTTATGAGGCTGTAGGTATAGATGTTTGTGATACTTCAAGTATAACAGGGTAAACTAGAAGTGAATCAAATTTGGCATAAAATGACATAAATCATAACCATTTGGCGTAAACCGAAATTAGCACATAGGCTACTCATATCACTTGGAAAATGTAACTGACATCAATAAGGGGTACCTACTATATTATCATACTATATTTAAAACTGGTAAAACGGATGGTGCAATGAACGAAGCCATAATATACCATTATTGACAGCCCTCAATTTCTAGGGTTGTCAATTAAAGCGACATACCTATATGGCTTCATTTTTATTAGGGTTTGGATTATAAAAGACATACCCAGTAAATTATTCATGCTATTTAGATAGGACTGTTTAGTGTTGCTTGGAAGCAATTTACGATTAGAAATAAAGTTTAAAGGATGTACCTATAATAAATAAATGATAATGAAATCTGCTCAGTGCTTAAGAAAGTAATAGCATCTGTTGTAATAGGAATCGGCCATATTTGTATTATGTTTAAAATAATTTAGAAATAAGTATTTTTGTAGTTATGTTTTAATTATAAAAATTTGAAAGACCTTTTTATACATCGATATCTAGCAAAAATAAGTATGTGATATGGGATCGTACTTTTCTAAGTACAAACATATTGTAAACTAGCTGTTCGTCGCGGCTTCGTCCACGTAGAAGTCGTTGTCGCGTAAAATCATTACCCTCTCTTTTGCGCAGTCAGTTAAAAAGTAGACTATGTCCTTCCCTGGTTCCTTGTCCTATACTAAATTTCCTTAAAATCTGTTCAGCGGTTTAGGCGTGAAAACGTAACAGACAGACAGGGTTACTTTCACATTTATTATATTAGTAGGGATAGGCTGTATCCAAACTACACAATGAACATTAGTAGATTACACAAATTTATGTGGTGTGAGGTGTGACTCGGGATTCAATCCCAAGACCGCAGCAGTAGTCGTATATTCTACCATTGTGCCACCGAGATAGTCAAACATAATTAACAAAATTTTATCTCTCTAAATCTTTGCATTACCCCTAAATCTAAACAAAACAAATACAAAACGACTATTTTTATACCGTTTTAATGATTTTATTGTGCAACATAAAGATCCTGTACATTCCGATTATGCCATATTAGGGTGGGTCCAAAGCATTTAGGGGTTTGGCAAACAATGTGGACGATTATCCATTGAATGAATGTGTCAGGAGCATCGAGTGCCGTCCGCTTCGGTGGAGGTTATTGTAATATGTAAACGAGCTTACAGTCCTTCATTTAAATGTTCATTTCATATTAAATATCTACATAATTGTTACGGTAGTAATATTTGGTTTGGTGGAAATTTTTTAATTATATTAAGTAGAGATACAGAGGCCAAATACCTCCTAATTTGGTCTTCATTAAATGGATAATCGAAAACTTTACGCGATTGAAGTAAAACTTCTATGCCATTGACGGCATCAAATGTTATATTAATATCATTCATTCAAAATTCAAATAGTAGGTATAGTCCATTGAAATGTTACAATTTAAGGACCGAATATTGCATCTCTTAGAGGACGCAATTTTATTTTTGGGACATGTGTGGGGGGTCAATAGAAGCTTAACCTCAAGTTTGTGGGGTCGCCACCCCTGTCCCCCGGCCGCAATCTTAAAAAGGGGTGAAAACACTTTTTTCCCAATATCTCGGAAACTATGAGTCTCACAAAAAAATTGTAAAATCATAATTTGTAGCAAATTGTTTTGCCTACAAATATGTTTAACAAATTTTTGCCCTAAATTTAAAATTAAAGAAGTTATAAACAAAAATATGAAAAAAAAATTATAAAAATTTTCTTTTTTGCTCTGTGGCGTTTTTTTTATTTCTCTTAAAAGATCATCTACAAGATCAGTCTCAGGTATTTTTTTTGTAAAATGTATAAAAAAAAGTTATAGAGCAAAAAAGAAAATTTTTATAATTTTTTTTTTGTTAAGTTATATACATATTTGTAGGCAAAACAATATGCTACAAATTATGCCTCTACAATTCTTTTGTAAGACTCATAGTTTCCGAAATATTGCGAAAAAAGTGTTTTATCCCCCCTCTTTTCAACATAGCGGCCGGGGGACAAGGGTGTCGACCCCACAAACTTGAGGTTAAGCTTCAATTGACCACCCACACATGTCGCGAAAATAAAATTGCGTCCTCTAATAAATGCAAAGCTCATGTAACATTTCAATGGACTAGTAAGCGTTACTTCCGTCAGGAATAAAATCTGAGTTACTGTCTAGTCGCGCCTAAAGAAGTTTTACTTCAAAAAAATAGAATCATATTTTACTTTGGCCGCAATTCAATACCTGAAGGACAATCCAAAAAATACCACATTCATTATTACAACATGTGTTAAAAAAAATTGTCACGTACAATGTTTTTTTAGGTTAAGATATACTTATCTATATTTTTCGAAAGTCTATGCTCAGCTATAAGCGTTAAATTGGAGAAGGATGACGACGATGAGGAACATAAAGTTTCACAACATTTCACACAACGCTATCTGATCCCAAAGTAAGCTAGGATTAACCTGCTTGTATTATGGGTATCAGACCACGGATATTAATACTTATATACTTTTTAACTACATATACATAGAAACACCCAAACTCTTGGGCAAACATTTATGGGTCACACAAATATTTGTCTCCGTTGGGAATCGAATCCACGACCTCCAGCGATAATGTGGAAATCCTTCATGGATGCAATGCCGGACTCTTACCGTCTAAAACCACACGTACCCTATGAGTTACGCTTCAAAGTAATCTCCATAAAAATTGTCCAATACTTCATTGGTAACAAATAAGCTGTTGTCACTGGGCTTAGTCATCTATTAAATATAAGCCCCGCCATGGCAATACGTTAATAATAAATTACTATTCCTACTTGAAGATGTTTCTATTCGTAACTTTGACAGTTAATAGCTGTTTGGAATTGTCCCAATAAGTTTCTGTAATGAGACAATCCAAAGGTGGGTTTGAATATTTTATTTCTAAATATGAACAAAACTCTTCAACAGTAAATTTAACTATTCGTTTCGTAATGAGAAAATAAATTAAAACCTAACACAAATATTGTTATCTTGCATACAAATATTGCCACATTCCGTCATATTTTGGATTCAACCATGTTACATTAGAATAATGTAACTAACCACGAATCAAAAGTGTTTGCAAAATTTCGAGTATAAATTGGCTGACTGGCCTCTTGGTCCAGAATCGTATAGTCAGGTACTTCACCTGACTATACGATTCTGGAGTTCCTCGTGGGTTAAATTCCCACCAAAGTAAATTTTTTTCGTATGATGAACACATTATTTTCTTCTGTATTTATTTAGAAATACATAAAATATGTTTATCAGTTAAAAAAAAATCAAAATATTTATTGCCTTATTTAAAACTCCAATTGCAATATTAACTCATAGACCCATACATTTTAAATTTTTAAATATAATTCACCATTTGTACATGGATAGCAGTCCTGTCAACCATGTAATACGTTTCTTCTCAATTATATTCAACCTGATAGATTTTCTAGAAAAGAAAATTAATATCACTTCAATGCAGCCATTGAAACATCTGCCATTTATCGAGTGCATATAAAGAGCAATATAATAATATTGCAGTGGTCTGAACTCAGATAGTTTCTAATGAAAGTACTTACTAGTTCATTGAACTATAATTGCCTCGTTATGAAGACTACTCCAACTTAAAATTTCCACTACAATAATTTTTCATTTTCAACAGATAAGACGCACAGGAGACTTTTCTATGATTAGTTGCAGACTGTTTCAAAGTCTGATCGAGAAGGACTTTTAATACGTTTTTTGACAGCTATCTAGCACGTTTTTGGATATGTTTTTACAAATTGCATAACATTTTTACATTAGTTGGTAATTTACAATAAATTACCAACTATTGTAAAAAATGTTAACTCGTTTGCATTGTTTAAGTCAGAGTTATACAAGTATGTAATGATAATTTTGAAAAGCAATTATTATGCTGACTCAATCACAAATTTAATTAAAATATATATTCTTTCACCTCATTACGTTACGTATTCATATCATGACGGTCGAGAGCAGTGTCTCGGTGGTCTAGTTGGTTAAGGCGTCTGGTCCGGCAAACCAGAAGACGCGGGTTCAAATCCTGCTCGAGATCAAAAATTTTTTCACATTAAATTTGTGAAAGTATGTAATGAATAGGTAACCATTGCTGTAAGCCAGGGGTCGGCAAGGCGCGGCTCGCGAGCCGCATGCGGCTCTATGGGTGTAGACCTGCGACTCTTTAGTTGCATACATAATTATCATATTATTCACTAGCTGAACCCGCAACTTCGTTTACGTCACATAAGGTGTATGAAAGGAGAGGTATTTCTTCAGCAGACTCATCAACCAGCGTGTGAAACTGCCCTGTTTGCTTAATCATAAAATAGCTTAAAGATTAAGTCAAGTCAAGTAAAATAGCCTTAATCATTAGGTAAGCTCTTTTATGATTAAGTCCACACGCGAGTTTAGATTTACCCATTTTTAGATTCATATGTCGAAATACGATTCTTTAAAGTGATATAACTTTTTATTTATAAACCGATTGACATGAAATAAACACTAAATGTTAAGTGGAGCAAACCTAGACACAATAAAGAAAACTGCATTGCAATCGGTTAAGCGGTTACTGAGATTAGCGTGCACAACCGTACAGACAAACAGATATACAGACATACAGACAAACAGACAAAAATTCTAAAAATCATTGTTTTGGGTTCTATTGCGTTCATAAAGCCCCCCTATAGTATTTTTTCTTATTTATCTTCCATGTACAGACAGCGACTTGTTACGATTTTATTATATGTATTGATATTGATGATTGATTTTCAAGAACATTATCACCCTTTCATTTTCAAAAAACCACAGAAGTCTTAAAAAAAAGAAAGAAAGGAAAAGCTTTTTATTCCGCCAAAAAAATATTAACTAATATTAATGGTAGCAGGTAGGTAATACAGAAAGCAGAATAACGGCCACCTCTCAGCGTAATGCTGTCCACCTGCACTAACAAGCAGACAGCGCTAGTTTTCAGAGGTGGCCGGACCCTACTTGACAGGGGCACCCATAACTTAAAATATATATCATACAATATCAGACAATAAAAAAATAAAAATAAAATTCACTATCACGCGAACACATAACAAAGCCTTATAAAATTTTTCCTTTATGAATGTATCCATTACCAATAAAACTAAAAAACAACAGAAACACAAACTCATCAACAAGCAAACTCGCCTAATGGTGGTGTGCTGCGTTTGAAAGCGTTATATGGAGCACCATTTTCTTTCTAATAGCCGGCTACCGGTAAAATCTACCGACCCAATGCTTTGGTGCGTCAAAATGGCAAACAACCATCTTCGGAAGAGATTGAAAGCTGGCGTGTTAGAGCGCGCAATGATTTCATTCATAGATGGCGCACCAGGCTAGAGCTCGGCGGTAAGCATTGAGCTCGTCTCTACCATCTTATTTATTCTGAGGTCCTGGGTAGAAAAGCGGCACTGACATACCTACCTAACACAGATATTTTAGTAAATACCTGCATGATGTGGTAGGCATTGAGCCTGAGGCAACGTACCCACTGCGAGGACGGCGCCGTGGATAAAGCGCTGCACACCCTCGCTTTTTGTACGGAGTGAAGTGGCGAGCGCCGCTCTAAGGGTCCTAAATTGGCCCGGTCGCGTCGCTGTCTATTATAGTTTACGCTATGTTAGATAGCGAAGAAAATTGGTTCGGCTGTTGTTTTGACGTCAACTGCAATGAGAAAAGCGCTGCGGGTGCCAGAGCGGGGTAGCCTAACACTTCCAACGTATGCCAACCTCGCACGCGTGGCCGATGATGGAAGCTTTATGACAGCCGTGAGACTGACTAAGACGCACCCCTCGTGTTCAGGCGTCGCGGCAGTGAAGTTTCGGTGGGTAATATTTAGACCCCCAGAGTCGAGACTGTTGCAGGTAGCTGTTGTACGCTTGCCTTCCCTGTGACCCAACAACAGTGACAAGAAGGAACACCTCAGGGTTTGAATGGGAGAATCCCACATAATCACTCAGATTTTTTTAATTGTGGAAATTCTCCAAAACCACCCTGTGACTTACCATCTGCCTATGGCCGTAAGTCCTGGAGACGCCCTTCGAAGAATGTTTTCAGAACTTCCGACAGACTTGGTTTGTCTCTTTAGCAGACTTTCCCCGCAGTCTAGTCTATCCCACTTCTTACGGGGGGGGGGGGGGGGGGATCGTAGGATCAAGAAAGATTTTGTGGCTCTTTAAAAATGTTGTAATTTGAAATCGTTATTTTTGGCTCTTCCGACTCAAAAGGTTGCCGACCCCTGGCTGTAAGCAACACTAAATTCATTCCACTATGATATTTCTTTCATGTATGTTACAAACGACGGCAATATGTAATTACTTTAAAGTTATAAATTGTTCTCATGTAAGTGACTTGTAAGTCTTTTTTGAGAATAAAGTTATTCTCAAAAAAGACTTACGTGTTAGGTTAGGTTATGACCTAACCTAACAGGAAAGTTATAATAAGCAAACTGTGATTCAAACCAGGGCTCAACATCACCTAACTCACAGATCTAGCTCCAGCTGCATAATTGCGTTGTCATTACCTGTAACAAAATTAAAAAGAATATAAGTATAAGAAAAACAATACTTAATACTATGTTACTGGATAGACTACTTGCAAGATTAATAACAGACCGCAAATGTTGGAAATTTACTGGAAACGACTTCTGTCTCCATGTTTTGCAGTTTCTAAATTTGAGACAAATGACGTTTAGCTATTAAAATTTCAGTCCTCACTTTAAGTCGGATGGTTGACATTTACCGCCCAAATTCCTTCTTCACTATTCGACTAAATTTCTATTTATACTGTTCTAAAATCAGAAACATTAGAGTTATATACTTTGGACTTGTATTACCGCATTGAGGATAGAAAAGCGTAGACCTTTATACGACTACAGCAAGTCTCACGTCTTACAAAGACCATTAAGCTCACAGGACAAGATAAATGACGCTCAAATTCAATACCATCAGCTTGGTGTGAGTTTTCATGCAGTACCGAAATTTAATTAACTTGTTTACGGATCGTCGGAAAAACCGCCATTAATGTACTTAATTTGGCAATTAAAATATAATTTGATTGCGGCGGTACTGGCTGTGGCGGCAGCGGCAGCGGTTACACCTGTAGGACCAAATAAAATGAAGTAATTCGACTCGTTGCGGCACGTCCCCGGCGTTACTTACCATCAACAATTTGTTTTTTTTTTCACCCTCAAGAGAAACTCGAGCTAACGCCCTCTGCTTTTTAGTCCCAATTTATTTTTCCAATAAACTTTTCCGCTTTGTTTTCCGCACAGCAAAATGTGTCTAAAATATTTAAACAGTTTATTTAGTTTACTTTACTGCTTATGAGCGCAATATCACCAGATGATACCGTTCACAAACTCTTAATGTCGTTCGTGCCTATCTGAATTACATAACTTAAATCACAGGCACGTTACATAAACAACTTGAAATACTGAGCTCAAAACGTACCAACAAAAGAGGCTATTATATCTATTCACTTCTAGTATTCATTAAGCCTTTGTGTACATAATTCGAGGCTTGTTATGGCTGGAGACGTTGGAATCGACCGTTGAATTCTAAAAAAGGAAGACGACAATCTATGACGTTCAGTATTTGAGGGTACCTATGCGTAGAACGGTTGTACGCCCAGTGGCTCGCGGGTCTAACGGGCTGGAACAATCGCTTCCATGCTAAATGTCATGGTGGCTATTGTTCTACCCCACCCGTCGCCTCTTCAGCCGCGCCACCCCAACTTTCCCTACTGAAGCACTGGCATTTACTCCCCACACCCTTACCTCTGTTAATGAAAAATGTAGGGCTCGGGATATTGATTATAGTTTTTACTCCTGTTTGTAAAGGTGAAATACATCACAGTGTTCCTGACGAAACTCCACTAAAGTTTTGCAATTAAAAACTTGTATGAATGGCAATAATGTGTATACGTGTTGGATGTTCAATCAAACTCGATGAAATGTAAACGCGTTTTAATACAACTATATTACTCCTGGGAAGATTTTATTTTTATTTGTATCAATACTTTTATTGATATTGTATAGTTAGCAGTCTCTCTGATAATATTTATCAGAATAGTAGAAATACCGTTTTATAATATTAGTATGAATATTTTCGAATGTTATGCATATGGGATCATATTATTATAGAAAATAAAATAAAATATTTAAGTACCTTCTTCCTGAATTTTTCGCAACACACTTCTGCGAAAACCAATTAATGTTACTGTACAAATGCAGTATAATAATAGAGAGAGTAACAGCTCAAGTTAATCAGTTATAATCAGTTTTATTGCCTCCATAACTGAATTATAACAATGAAATAGTGAATTTAGTTGAAGTAGAAGTGAGTGTGGGGGATGTTAACTTAATATGGCGGAGGCATCACGGCAAATTTGTTCGAGACGAACCTACGGTGGCAAAATCAGGGCTGTGCCTATAGGTACAATGATCAACATCTGTTATTTTGATGGCTTGTTGGTTATTTAAAGATTGTCTGTCTTATCTAGAATTGGATTTGACATATCCTGTGACGAGTTCAACGGTAGGTATTCTGTATAAATCTACTGAATACCTACCGTTGAACAAAAGTGAGACATTGATTTACAGTTTAACAATGTAGGTAGATACTTAAAGCAACCATTTATAAGTAATTCCTGTGGCATGGTTCCCTTTGGGTACGTTTCACGATGTAGACTTAAAATAAGGCACTCGAAGTAATTTGTAGTTAATTTTTTTAAAAGCTAAGTGATTTATAATACATGTCAGTTATTTTGCATGCCAGTTAGGCGAAATTAGATAAAATTCAGATTGACTTTTATAATCATCGGTCGGGGAGGTTTAGAAAGCTTCTTATCGCAT
This sequence comes from Miltochrista miniata, assembly GCA_933228765.1. Taxonomy (NCBI): domain Eukaryota; kingdom Metazoa; phylum Arthropoda; class Insecta; order Lepidoptera; family Erebidae; genus Miltochrista; species Miltochrista miniata. The sequence continues at coordinate 14,203,429 of OW121757.1, read as the reverse complement.
TGTACAGTGGTGACTAGTATATTATTTACGAGGCACAGAAATAGAAAGGAAGTTTGGAAAGTAAGTTCTCTTTTAATTTCGCAAACTCAGTAGGTATATTTAGTAACTGCATGAAATTAGTGTTTGTAAAGTATAAATGTATTTAAAAACTAACAATTTTTCTAATATTTAAAATACAGTGAAAGGGCAGGCAACCCTATAATAAGTTTACGCTCGCGCTATCCAAGGAAATCGTGTGAAAAGTGATTATAGATCGGTAAGACCTTTAGCTTAAAACCTGCACATACCCGCAGTAAAACCGTCAATATGGCGAGCACCCACACCATGTTAGCATATTTACGTCACTGACGCACACAGGCAAGTTGGCGACAACTTCATTATGAAGCCATAAGACGGCGTCAAGAGCCATCACACGATAAGTTTATGTACCTAGTAAATTGTTTTATAACCAACTGTATATACGGACAAACTATTTTACTTGTCATTTGTTTTATATGCGTGGCTTTACGTTGTTTTACCAGTGTGTATAGGTTTAAATATGGGGTTATGTCATTAACAATCGAATTAGTTTAAGAAAAATGTTACAAATTTTTGGGAATCTGTATACTGGGTGTTTTTTTTAGGGTGTCAAGCCGCCACTAGCTGGTAGCAGGGTTCCATACCTATCGATTTAACCCCCATGTATGTTCTACGATTTTTTGTAGTTTTCGAGATATAATTTTTTTTCGTTATTTTTTATAATTACGTGTCCACGTGGCTTTCTTCTTTTTGGTTTGACTTTTCTTGGATATTTTTTTATTATTATAATGCCTATTGATTGCAGTATTATGGACAAAATAATCTCCTTCCTAACTTTGATACAAGATGTAAAAATTTTAATCGATAATAAAAAAATTGGGAATTATGCAGAACATTATATCTCGAAAACTACAAAAAATCGTAGAACATACATGGGGGTTAAATCGATAGGTATGGAACCCTGCTACCAGCTAGTGGCGGCTTGACACCCTAAAAGAAACACCGTGTATATAAAAATCAATGTCACTTTTCATTGTAATTTTATAACTCAAGAACGGGCTCACCTATCCAAACCAAATGTTCAGGCTTTATTCGGACTAGTTAGTAGATGGTTTATGTGAAGTTTGCACAAAATCGGTCGAGCGGTACTTCATTTATCACGCAAACGAAGTTGCGCGGGTCAGCTAGTATGTTATAATGTTTTAGTAGAACTCAATTTAAATTTTAAACTGTAATATTTGGATTTGAGATGGTTTTTTTTCTGTTTATGTAGGTATTTATTTATATATCTAACTATCGAACATTATATGTAAACCAAATTTCAACCCATGCAGTTTCATAGATTTGCAGGAAATTGACTGTAAGCAAGAGACAGCGCGACACGCGACTGATCCTAAAACGTTTTCTATTCCTTTTCGGAACCCCAAAAAATGTCTAAACATTCCACTTTCAAGTCTCACATTTATACAATGTAATTTCAACCTTAAAGCTCAATGCGATCTCATTATACATTCATTTATTTACCAAAACCGTAAGACTGCATTTTCGTCTGACGGTGCCGACATGAATATTTTTTAAACCATTCACTGCATTGTGTTTTATGCGAGCAGCGTCCATAAAAATCATAAAAAGTGCTAAGGGTAGATTCCATTTGTTCCACTATTTGCATGCGATACAAACGAGGAAAGACAGAGATCGTTGGACGTCGACAATAAAAGAGTATTTGCGAAGAAATTTAATAATGCGGAAATGGACTGCTATTACGTCGCGCCCCTGAGAGCCTTCGTCCGAAGGCTACGTACCTACTTGGAGGTGGACAGTTAGCCTTAGGGTGCTTTTCTACCAAAGATGTGCTACTTTGCTATGGTTAAAAATTCACCAATACCATTCGTCAGTCTTGTAAAAAAAGTGAAGATGTACAAAATTATAACAATTAATAAATATTCACGGACGCTTTACCACAACGCCCACTGATAAAAACATTACCCTCCTTTCTTCGGCAGTTCGGGTAACAAAGTAAGCTAGGAATAACCTGCTTGTGTTACGAGTATCAGACCACGGATATTAACACTTATATTATTTGAAATGCATACATATTATACATTGAAACACCCAGACTATCGAGACAAACTTATGGAAGACACAATTTTTTGTCTCCGGTGGGAATCGAACCCACGACCTCCAGCGCCGCAGGCGGTATCACTACCGACTGCGCCACAGAGGCAGTCGAAATAGATGACACTGTTCTTATCTATTTCAATCACCCATTTATTGCGTCATGTGTATGTCGTATGCTTGCCTGTCATTTAAGTACCTAATATAAAAAAGAAAATAGAGTTATAAAAACATATTAGAAGCAATCTCAGTAATTTTTTTTATAAAAAGATCATAACTCGTTTCAAGCGATTGCGAGAAAATTCTTAATAGAAAAGAAAATGTCTTCGAGGAAGAAATTTACGTCTAATATTTGTCTATTTGGGCGTATCGTTAGCGATTCACGATAGCTTGAGGCCTTTCTAAGTATTCCTTAGATGAACGTTTAATATTATAATGCGTAGATGGGTCTGTTGGGAGTTGGGAGACCTGGAACATCCTTCCAAGGCCTTACCCGGGGCTCCGAATCATAGGTTGTCGGGCGTTACGTGAGGTTTTTTAGTCGGTAGGAGTCCGGCATAGTATCCATGATGGATTTTCCCTCGCGACTAGGCAGTAACTCAGATTTTTTTTCTGACGGAAGTAACGCTATTTGAATTTTGAACAGCGGAAACTACGTTTCCGCTATTCAGAATTCGAATGAATGATATTAATATAACATTTAATGCCGTCAATGGCAAAGAAGTTTTACTTCAATCGCGCGTTAAGGTTACACGCTCACAGTTTTTTTAAACTTATGACCATGTTCTATACATTCTGTTTTCAAAGTTCGAATATTTATTTCAACTTTGAAATTACTTTGTCTGTACTCGTCTACACTAATAATAATCATTATAAAAAGGAAAGATTTGATTGTTTGTTTGTTTGAATTGATTAACCTTCAAAACTAATGAACGTTTTTGAAAAGTATTTCATAGTTGGGAATCTAGGTATAATATACCTGGGTGACATATGTTATATTTTATTCCCGTATTCCCACCACAACAGAAAATACGGACGTACAAGTCTATATATATAAAAATCAATGCCACTTTTCGTTGTAATTTTATAACTCAAGAACGGGCTCACCTATCCAAACCAATTGTTTAGGCTTTGTTCGGACTATTTAGTAGATGGTTTATGTGAAGTTTGCACAAAATCGGTCGAGCGGTTCTTCATTTATCACGCAAACGAAGTTGCGCGGGTCAGCTAGTAGGTTATAAATTCAAGTTGCTAGTTTTTGTACGATGTTGCGATGAAGTTGCTACGTCAACATCTACAATAACTCGTAGCGTATTCGTAGCTTGTAGCTTTCGTAGCTTGATACGGAATTTACGAACCTTATATTTACGATACTTTCATACATGTATACTCAAATTTTGAGTATAAATTTATGAAAGTTCTTAATGTTTTAAGTACTGTGCACAGTCGGTGAAAAAGTAGCCTATGTACTTCCTAGGGCCTCGAACTATCGCTATACCAAGTTTCATCTCAATCGCTCCAGCCGTTTAAGCGTGAAAGCGTAACAGACAGACAGACAGACAGACAGCCAGCCATACAGAGTTACTTTCGCATTTATAATATTACTGGGGATAAGGATGACAATATTTCCATTAAAGTATTGTCTTAAACGTATGTACGTCATAGGCAAGAGGCGCCGACGCGTCGCTGCGTCTACTTGTTGCGCGTCGCCACCCTCACACCACTTATTTGTTTTCCGACCAAACAATATCGACTCAACCACTAATATAATCTATGAGGACATTTCAATATAAACGTTGAGCTGTACGTATGTGTATATATATTATTGTCACTATTTAGCTCATAGGTAGGTACTTCTTTTATTCAAGTTTGTATAATGAAGTGTAAAGGGCACATCAATTTATATTTTATTTATATAGTAGTGCAAATTTTACTTTTGTATTAAAATTTAAACGCCAACAACTACCAATCATTCCTAATAACATGTTTTTCCATCCAAAGGTTGCCTGGTAGAAATTGCTTTGAGCAATAAGGCCGCCCATTGTATTGCTTTATTTGTAACATATTTTCACTCAGTTTTGTATATTATGTTCTTGGTGTACAATAAAGTATATAATAAATAAAATAAATAAATATACTAGAAGCCTACTTCAGCCGTAAATGGTATACCAGCTGACTGGCTAAGGATAGTTAAGTGTAACTTGAAGTCTGTACTAGACTTCATACTTTAAGATCGACATATTGGTAGCAATCAGAACTCGCAATTAGATGAAAAATGTTCAAATATATTACCTAAATATTTTTTTAAATTCGATTTCGAAATATGTTTCAATAAAGCAATAACTAAGATGCTAAAATATACTATGAATTAAATTTTGAGACCCGATCTCTCATTTTAGAGATAAGTTTCAGTTATATTCAAAGTTTAGAGGGAGTAAAAGTTTTAGTCGGAAAATAACAACCATTTAGAAGCCTGCGGTAGTGCCTAAGAAATAAACTTAGTCGTATAATGTCCAGTGAAGCAAAATAAATACCTGAGTGAATATTAATTTAAAGGCAGCTTTTAATAAGAGAATAACTTCAAAAACAAACTAGTTGTGAACTATGGCAATCCCTGCGATATACTACGATTCCCATATCACCCATTAATCCCTTAAATGCCTGTATTACAATTATGTATGAAAATATATCATATTATTTAAATTTATTATTACTGTTTCTCCTTTGCTAAATTTGCATTATTAATGGCAAAAGCATTTAGAAAATCGGATTGAACGACTCGAAAGGGGGTATAGTGTACGTCAGCAGGAATCTAAGCAACAAGAAATTGCGAAGTTTTCTGCTCGTAGTGCACGAGCAGAAAACTTCTAATTACTACTATTTCAGTCCAGTAGAACATACTATTAGTATCGATTATACTTATCCGACCACACACTAAATAAACTGTATCTGTATACCAGCTGTGTAAGTACTGTCCGTCCACAAAATAACTGGCACATTCGAGTTGGCAGTAATAAAAGACGTAGGTTGTGTAATTTGTGCCTTTCAGCTCATCACGAACAGATAGGAATGCCTTTCTCAGCGCCACGTCACCGACGCGGTGGCGCCAGCGACGCCAGTCTCACTTGTTGCGTAGGTACTGCTCTGAAACGACTTATACACCTACGTGACGATATCTATTTATATCAAAGGCTTTGTCTCGATAGATATCAACGCCCAGTCGAAACTATTGGAAATAGAATTTAAAAAATACTACAGACAGACTATAAGGTGAAATGTGGGCGTATATTATGCCTCTGCCTACTCCTTCGGGAATAAAAGCGTGGCTTTATGTATGTATGTACTTTTCTTTTGTGACTCTTAGATACATTCGGAACGGATTTTTCAAAATTCATCCCCTAAAACGGTGAAATGAGGTCCCAAAGTACGTTTGAAAATAAATTCCAAAATTAATCTATTGTTTTCAAAATTAGCACACATCATTGAGTTATGTAATAATAACTCAATGGCACGGATACACTTCAATAAAAGTAAATGAACACGTTTTCACAATTATTCAAAATTCTACTATAAAGATTTTATCAGGGTATTAAAGTTTGTAAAATATGATATAGTTATTTGTAACTAGATTCAATTTAAAATTTGAATTAAGTTAAGGATCAAATAAAAGCACATGTTGAAGATATTCCATACCCGTTAGTGGGAATACGAGGAAGCAAATAAATGAGCTAAAACCAATACTTAATTTGTTACCCACTTCAGAAAACAGAGGTCACGTTTCATAACTAATATACAGAATTGCGATGTTATTAATTAAACTGTGCATAAATTAACGGAAAGCTTGCAGTTGACACGATTGCACAACGTCGACGACATGCGTCAGAGCAATGCCATGATTGCGCTTTCCGTCATTGCTGTAGTTTAATTAAAGAAGCCCCACAAGCTCCACAGCCCCACAAGCCCCACTGCTCCCGGGTTAGTCATATGTAAGTAATGAAGGTTGAAGTTGTGTCGCCTTGTAGTCGGGGCTACTGAATCCTCACTAATGACAAACGATTGGCGTTCGATAACCTCCCACGTTATGTTAATGTGGCGACACGTCATTTCGTCGGACGTTCGGATTTAGTAGTTATTCAAATATGTACTAGAAAACGCCCACGAATCTACCCACGGGTAATTTGGCCAACCCACAAATTTATTTTATAGTGAATTCGGGATAAAAGCTGTCTGTGTCACTTCTTAGACCCGAAAAATCATATTGCTTTCTTGCAAAGTGAGATAAAGACCAACAAACAAAGACTTTTGCATGGCAAATATTAGTATAGATATCCATTTTACTTTCAATCAAAGTTCTGGTTACATATCTACGTCGAATCTACACGTATTACATGCATTCAAAAAAATCAATTGCTTATGGAAACGAGCTCTTGTAAAGCAGGGATGAATAGCTGGGTCAATAATACTATCATTAAAATTTATACCAAGTTTCAATTTCAATTCAATTTTATTCAATTTAATTTACATAAAATAAGTTTAGAAGCATACATGCAAATAATACAAATATAGTCAAGATTGAAATTGGTTATCTAAACTAAGTACAATAATATGGTAGTACTAGCTGCTCTCCTAGATAGGCTACAAGTAACCTGTGTTAAGGAGAAACAGTGCCCTTCCCTTAGAATGGTAGGTAAGTAAGTACAATTATTGCATTTTTACATGTAATAATTGTACTTACTTACCTACCATTCTAAGTTTCTAATGACTCAAAGTTATTTTTCTCTACTAAGGAATTCCTAGACCTATTATCAAACAATTTTACGGATAACTACTTATCCAGACATAATAAACGGTAGAATCAAAGTAATACATCTTATTTTGGTAACCATAAGGTTTCAGTCGGAAAAAGTTGATGCAAACGATGGCTGGATAGCTAGCATAATAAAAAGTCCCAAACCGTCTATAAAAGACGTATCACGTTTACGATTTCATTAAATTCTTTAAAAATTCAAGATTTTGTGTCAGTAACAAAACAATTTTATATTTTTGAGCTATTAAAGAATAACTCCATACGGCAATATTAAATGAAAACTATTTAGCATGTCCATATGTAGACATTCTTTTTAGCACAAAAATATTAAATTATTTTAATATCTTTGTGCTATCAGCAATACTATAATAATCACCATAAAAGAACAAAAATAAAATTCTTTACGATACCAAAGATGGAAATCTAAGCGTGTATGAAAGAAATAGCGACATCTTTGAGGGCAGCAGAGCCCCGGGCGGGCACTTAGCCCCGACCATTAAGGGAGCCGTGACCGCCTGCGAGACGAAACGACGAAAACTATAAAACCGTTAAAGCAACGTTTCAGCTGCCGTAAAGAGCGTCGCAAGATCTGTTGACAATGTCGCCCGTCTTGCCATAAACCGTATGCACCCGTCGAAGTTGTAAAACATAATGGTACTCTGATTAAACTTATCTCTATAGCCAGAGAATCTCGTCTGACGCTAATGGCTCAATCGTTATTTTTTTTTAAATAACCTTAACTGGTAAACACGTGCTATATGAGAAAAGAATGGTACTTTTTCACACAGTGGTATGGTAGGTACTTGTTTAAAAAAGTTCTGTATCGAGTAGTGAAACTTATAAAAATTTGTTTGCGAAGTGTGAGTTTAATTTGAATTAATCCTTTTCCGTTTGGTATTCCAAAGCTTGAGAAAGCTTAAGGGCATAATGATAAAATGAAAGGACTTTTGTGAATCGAGTAAATCAATGTTCGCAATAACATGAAAAATTCAAAACTTACGGTAAAGAGCTGTTTGATAAACATAATTTTGGTAAAAAACATGCAAAACTAAATGAATTGCTCCTGTGTTGAAGACATAGAATGCTTATAAATAAGAGGGCCACTACTGAATTATAAATTAGGATTGCGTGCCGTTAAGAATATCAATATCATCTTATTTAGGTCATAAAATTATAATGAGTATTATCTTTTGCCTATTTGGCATAATAAAAGGTCTACTGCTAATTAAGGTTGATAGTAAGGAATTTCTGCCACCAGCTTTTAAAAAACAAAGTTATCTGGGGTTATATCATTATTCTTTGAACTATTATAGAGCTGGGTACACCATTAGGCTTATAATATTCGTTTTAGTGTTAAAATACAATGAACCGGAAGGCTTCCGAGCGAATATGTCAAGTGTAAAGTTATGGCTTCTTGGCTCAACGCCCACTCGCTCGGCTCCTACATTGGTTTGTTGTCTTAATACGTTTACTTGTGCCTTGCACAAATGGCTACACTAAATGCTTTAGTATCGTCTATAAATCGCAGGCTTCATACGAAGTTACTAACTTACAGTCATTCATTATCAAGTGATTCAAAAGTCAACCGCTTACCGTAAAACTTTGTATCACGGTTGAAAGAAATAAGGGAGAATTTTTGCAACTTGCACGAACAAATATAAAGTAACAAGTCCTCGGCTAGGTTCAAAGATAAGAGATCCTCTTTCAAGCGGGTAGACTAACGAGGCGTAACTTTAAAATAGTTTCATTTATGCCAAGCGCTCAGGATATTCACTACAGACGTCTTTATGAACAAACTTGTATACTTAGACAGTATGATCACACTGAGATATAGAAAAACCCGGCAAAGCGTGAGTAGAACTCAAGCACGGAGGGTTCTGTGCCAAAAAAGACAAAAAGATAAGGTTTATTGTATGGGAGCCCCTTTAAATAATAATTTTGTTCAATTTTAGTATTTATTGTTATAGCGGCAACACAAATACATCATCTGTGAAAGTTTAAACTGACTGGGTATGATGGTTCCTGAAATACAGACTGAAAACAGAGAGGTGGATCCCGTTTTTTGTTTGGTTACTGAACTCTTAAACTCCGTATATCGGTGGATAATGGGAGGTCGCATAAAATCAGTCAAAAGCTTTACAAGTACTGGAAGGACGTATAAAGGTTTTACGATCGCGTTCCGACAGTGAACGTTGCAATGGTCTTAATGGACGACCTAAGTGCATAGGGACATTCATGACAGCGGTTAACGTTAAGAAAACGTTTTGCTATATGAATCGTATAATACTGCTAACGGTTCATTTAGTGAAATAAGCCTGTGACCATTGTAGGAGGTTTGACCGTTGCTACTTATAGTTGACTATCACGAAGGCTGTATTGCTCTTTTAGTAATTTGCTGTTGTGTGATATGAAACAATAGTGTGGATTACTGTTTTTGTCGGTTCCAGTGACTTCAGCGAATTTTTAGATGCAAGAAGTGTATGGAACAAATATTATATGATACGATGATGTACAATCTTATACACTCACACACACACTCACACACACACACACACACACACACACACACACACACACACACACACACACACACACACACACACACACACACACACACACACAAACACACGCACACGCACTCGTCATTCCTCTTTTGAACTTGTACCATCAAAAATGCATCAAAATCATTGCTTGGAAAATTAACCACAAATACTCTTAAAAATTAGATATATAAGATAAAGTGTACTTCATTATTGGCGTATTGTTTAGATTAATAATAATTATATTGTTATCATGGTAAGCTGTGAAGGACCTAAATTAAAAAAAAAAATATTATGGTAGAGAATCATTAGAAATTCCTATATAGATGGTATTGCTCATGCTGTCTTACGCTCCACTCCAAGAACCCCAAAATACATTAAGAGGGACAGATTTTCTTTAAAATGAGCAGAGAATGAATAAGCCTTCGTAATAATTTTTTTGAACGTTAATTTTCTATATACATAAATAAATAAATAAATAAATATTCACGGACATTACACACAACGCTATCTATACATATCAATCAATTAATCAAATGAGCCTATCAGTCCACTGCTGGACGTAGGCCTCTCCTAATTTACGCCACTATCCACGGTCCTGCGCCTTACGCATCCAGTTCCAGCCTGCGACCTTTACCAGGTCGTCGGTCCATCTAGCGGGTGGACGTCCTAACCCACGTTTGCCGAGACACGGTCTCCACTCTAGAACTCGTTTGCTCCATTGACCGTCCATCGGCCGAGTATATACATATACTCGTACTTATTTAGTATCAATAGCTACATAATATAAAATTACGTAATATACTGGGTGTAACAAAATTACCTCTCCAAATTTCATGAGATGACTTGGCATCGGAAATCAAATACAAATATTTAATAAAAAAGGGGGGTAAATTTTTTAATTTTTTTTTTAATTTTTTTGTCGCACATTAAGAATTCATTTTTTACCGCGGCAATTCCAGGTAACATGGTCGCCGTGGCAAAACAAACACAGAGCACCCGTCTGGCTGTCGTTGTCGCTTTCTACTGCCGCTCAGTAGCGATAGAAAGGGTGAAAATAGGATAAAATATAGGACCTTTAAAACGGCTTTACGGTTAAAGTATTCATGTGATTTTTTTTTCTCATTTTTGTAATGTTTCTTGACTGATGCCACGTCACGTGACGAAATTTAGATAGGTAATTTTGTTACAACCAATATAAAGATCGGCACCTACTAATCTATTTTCTTTGCTGCTTCCCCAAAAAATCGAATACAAAATAAATACAATACTAAGTAAATAAAAGCTTTCAAAACGCCGCTCTTGACTCGTTTCATTTACTTTCTGATGAAACGTTTACCTACAGTGATTCATCACTTTGTCCATTGATGAGGGTGGTTCAGTTCCAAAGTAAAACAAATCCGGCTTCATCGATTAGTAATTCGACACTCTTGCGCTTTATTATATTTTCCATTTGCCAGCAAACGAGGAAGTAATTCTTTTTAGTTTGGTTCAAGCGCGATCAGGTTTCAGTAAGCGCTTTTCTCTGTAAACCAATTAATATACATAATGTATTTTCATTTATCATTGATAGAGGACTACTGTCTAAGTATTATGGCGCAGGCATTTTAAGATAAATATGTCTTGTTATAGTTACATTATTCATTTTTCAAGTTATATAATTGTTGGACTTATTCTGGAATAAGGTTATTTCAAAAATTTGGGACGGTGCTTAATCGAGAGACATTTATTCACAGGAACATCTTGCTCAAAATTAAGCTCATAAAAGCTTAAGCTTTAGAATCTGGAGAACTGATAGACATACTTGTACACTACTAACAAGACGAAACAATTCGAATTTGAACTCAAGAACGTCACATTAATATAAAAAGACATTTACTATCACAGCACTACCGAGGTATTTACAAATGTATTCCAAATAAATTGCTAGTTCCAAATTATTATGCCCTACTCAGAGTGTTGTGGAAATAAAATTTGACGCATCAGTAAATGAGCTCACATGACTCACTTATAGGTAACTCAGATCATAGTATTATGAGGATGACTAAGGCAAAGGACTTGTGATCAAAGATTGAAACTCAGATTCAGGTCATAATTATGTGCAGTATTCTTGACGATACGACTATTATATGCCCAAATTCCACCTTTTTAGGTTTTGTCCCACGTAATAGGTGGTGAGCCGTAGTGCCGTGTTGACATGGACAGGCGCAGGTTGTGACTGCCCGCTGTTAACGTTTTCAAGTCACCCATAAAGGCCTTTAACTTGACGTTTTACTGGCAACCGGGACCAGCGGCTTAATGTGCCTACCGAAGCACGGAAACGCTCGCAAATAAATGGCACAAAGTGGTCGCGTGGTGTTCACCCATCCATAACTAGCCACAGTAAATGTTGCGTACTACAGTGATGGTACAGAACAGAGTCCGCAGGGCCACGAGCGCTTCTTATCACATAGTACATAATATTTCCGTTCAGAAGTATCTGAACTATGTTTCAAACAAGAAGGTTTACAATCATTTATATTGCTGATTGATGGCACTTGGCGTAACCTGCTGCACATATTAAAAACGCCACTTGTACTGTTCCACAATATTACTGATGAATTTTATACTATGACACTCTTCACTCTAAAGGCAACTACTCAACCAAATCCACTTGTAATCCAGCCCTTTCCAATCCAATTCCATAAAACACTGCGCTATTTCAAGTTTCAATCAACACGTCCCGAATCGTTTACTGGGGCATTGTTTCAGGCTGTAGGCATTTGCAGGTGAAGTAGGCTTTATATAGAATATAGTAGCAGTGGTTGCAGACAACTGTGCTTGTTTTAGTAACTGATCGATATATACAGTTGGCCTACTGTGCCCTACTTCTATGTACTAGACTACGAGTATACTATTTGAATACAAAGATGAATTTATTATGAGACCTATTACTTATTCTACGTGTATTATTTAAGCACTCGTGGGTAGTTGAAACAATATAAAGATACGTCTATATATGTTGTTATGTGAACTACTACTTTTGTAAAATTTAATTTTACTGCAATCGTTAATCGGGCAATGGGTCAACTAAGTTAAGTGACGCAGAAACTTATAAGCTTACTAGCGGACGTCACGCGGTTTCACCCACGTAATTCCCGTTCCCGTGGGAATACGGGAATAAAATATAGCCTATGTTCACCGCAAAGAGTGTAAAAACAATGAAAGAAATTTTTAAACCGGTCCATTAGTTTCGGAGCCTATTCGATGCAAACAAACAAACAATCAAATCTTTCCTCTTTATAATATTAGTATAGATAAGCTTCAAAGCTTATAGACAAAAGATTTAAGTAAACTGTACTGGGCCCTATCCAATTAACTCTAACAAAACTCAACTGCAAGTTATTTACTAAATAATTCGCAAAAATAATGACCCAATTTATGGCGGCTTCAAAATCTAGATATACCTAGTTTGAAAGCAGCTGGAAAGATTCTAAGGTGAAGAATTCGTGAACATATTGATAGAATGAACATAAATTATGTACCATAAATAATTCAACGTTTACCAAAGAAATTGGATCGCCTGACAAAATTTCGATTTGGAAAATACGTAGAAGCAAAACATACGTTAACGTTTGGAATGTTGATGTATGTATAATTCTTCGTTTCTGTAATAATATGTTTCTTTAAGGTTGCCTGAAAGCTAGAATAAGAAATTTATATATAATTTATAATCAAATCATACGTGAAATTATTTAAATACACACGAATATAAATCACTGAAACTACATAATTAATACTTGAATCAATAGTCTTATAAAACAACTTCGACGCGAACATTATTAAGTAGTAAGTATGAACCTTCCTCTTGGTAAATCGAAAATGGGTAGATATTTTATCGAAATTTTCGGCATACTTGTGACAACCAGTCTAGAAAGTGTCTCAGAGAATTTATGGTAAAACGTAAGACAAATGAACTTTACGTAGTTCGATGGGACGCGATGCCGAAGACAATGTAGATTTGAAATAGACGCCGCAACATGCATTTTCTTTTTATAAACTGTTCTTATAAATTCACTTCAAAACATCATAGTTTATTTTTGTTCTGGAAAGTTTATTTATGCGTCAAAATTTTCGGTAATAATATTCGTGAAATGAAATCTGCTAGCTTTTTCCGTACTTAAATTAAAAGTTTTACAAATTGACATTTGGTACAAAAAATTTTTTCAATAAAAAATACAACCGACTTCAAAGAAATCCTGAAAAATAAAATTTACTTAGCACAAACAAAGTAATATGTATTTTGATTTATCAGATTTTATTCAATATCATATTGAAGTCGGCGCCAAGTAAATTCATAGGTTTAGGTAGGTATTATTCATGGCACCAACTTCAATATTATATTAAATAAAATCTGATAAATCAAAATACATATTACTTTGTTTGTGCTAAGTAAATTTTATTTTTCAGGATTTCTTTGAAGTCGGTTGTATTTTTTATTGAAAATTTTTTTTTCATTATTTTAAGTGACTGGTGAACCGAAATACGAGTATATATCTATCTAGGTGAAAGTTCTCATCAATACAAATTAATCAAGCCCCAACACAAGGTAGCTGCTATAAATCGTTAAGGAATTCCCTCGAATCTCTTTTGGTTCCATGATCAGATCGACTCCAGACCTTCATTAATGGTAGTACATTAAAGCACTGAATTAAAAAGTTAACAAACGCACTAGTTGTCCCTATAATTTTCGGTGGTTGCCCTCGATTTCTCCAGGATCCCATAATCAGATCCTAACCTGGTTAAAATGGGACCACCTCAGAAGTAAACCCATATCAACAAAAAAAATTGAAATCCGTCTATAATTGACGGAAATATCGGTGAACATACAAAAACATTGAGACCTTTCTTTTTTTTTTAAAGTTGGATCTATCAATCTAGGTGTAAAGTTCTCATCAATACAAATCAATCAAGCCCAAACACAAAATAACTGCTGTAAATTGTTTAGGAATGCCCTCGACTGTCTTTCGACTCTATCATCAGATCGACGCCAGACCTTCATTAAAGTGTAGAACATTAAAGCACTTAATTAAAAAGTTAACCAGCGCACTAGTTGTCCCTACAATTTTTGGTGGTTGCCCTCGTTTTCTCCTGGATCCCTTCATCAGATCCTGACCTGGTGAAAATGGGACCACCTCAGAAATTACTTCTACCCTATTCAACAAAAAAAAATTTTTTGAAATCCGTCTATAATTGACGGAATTATCGCTTGACATACATAAAAAAAAATACATACAGACGAATTGAAAACCTCCTCCTTTTTATGAAGTCGGTTAAAAATTTGATCTTTTAGGTATAGGTACTTACTACGTAACCAGCTAAGCCAGCTGAAAGCTGACTGAACTGATTTAATGGAAAGCGGATAAACTGCCAGTTCCTATTTTCTTTGCTTCTGAGAACTTCTTCATTAAAGGATCATAAAAGTTCTCACCGAATCAGTTCAGTCGCTTCTAGTTTAGTAGCTATTCACCATCACCACTTTTCGTTGTAATTTTATAACTCAAGAACGTGCTCACCTATCCAAACATAATCCAAACAATAATAGTAGATGGTTTATGTGAAGTTTGCACAAAATCGGTCGAGCGGTTCTTCATTTATCACGCAAACGAAGTTGCGCGGGTCAGCTAGTTGATATTTAAAAGTTAATTCGATTGCCATAAAATGAACATGTTCATTTTCTTAAATATTTTATCTTTCCTCGAAAGGTTTATAAATAACTATAGGTCACTATGATAGTGACATTGTTCCTTAGATTTCCCTCGCACCTTATGGAGCTGTAAATAAAATACCCAATATATATATACCTACCTACCAAGGGATGGGAACATTGATTCAACACTTGACTAAGTTTCTAACCAGAAGACTTTGATCACTTTCTATACACCGACGTCCCTTCAATATCTTCACAAGTTACCCTAATGAATACACTACATTTAACGAGGAATGAGAGTTACCCAGCCAGCTCAAAGATACCCGATTACATTTCGGGATTGTTGGTATTTGTGTTCAACATCATTTGGTCGGGTTAATTTCATATCACGGCTACTTCTGTACAGTTTAGATCCCTCTACGCCTATAACCCAACACGGAGTTTAGGCGATGTTGTGTGAAAATAAGAGACAGAAGAATTTCTTTTCCTTTTGATTATCTTTTTGCAGTTGATCTCTATTTCTATTGTCAGATCAAGGGTTTTTATAAGTCTATCAACTTTTAATAAGTTAAAATTTGATAGGCTTTCTTAGAAGAAAGGTACGGCAAAGGTCTATATGCAGCAGTGATAGACCTTCAAAAAATATAAAGAAAACAAGAAACTTAATAAATAAATAAATATTTGAGGACAATCTCAGACAACAGCATCTAGCCCAAATTAAACTAATATAAGCTAGTGCTATGTGATCTAGATGACTGATAGACATACATAATTATTTGTAAATACATACATATTATACATAAAAAACACCCAAACTCCGAAACAAACATTTGTGGATCACACAAATATTTGAAGCGACCCAGGAATCAAACCCAGTACCTCCAGCGCGGCAGACGGTTACACTACCTACTGCGCCACAGAGGCAGTCTTAAGAGCCTACCAGACGCCAAATTGTTAAAAGAAGATACAAGATATACATTTTAGCGTGCAAGAAAGAGAGAGATGCGATCGGTTTTTGTGCGCTTTTAACGAAATAAATTAATTTTAAGAAAACTATAACCAATATGAAAAAATGCTCTAGTGCAAATGAAGATTTTACTATTGTCTTTCTTATAACTATTTTATATTATAAAAACAACTTATAACATAAGAGATCTAGCTTAAAATTTCACGAAATCAAGGTATTTTCGACACAAAAATCGATCGAGGATTTTATCAGTAATCGTGTTTCGAGCCTAGAGCGTTTTTATAGTTCATGAACCGATGTTGTCTGTTTTCAAATTTTAATTCAGCAGACCTCACGAGTCCTGAGATCTAGATCAAAGTAATAGTCTATTTGGCGTCATATGGAGTCTTAATAAAAAGAAATATACGACAAACTTAAAAAAACATGTAGTACATTGTCATAAGTTAAATAACATCATCAAAGTAAGCGGTCTGCAGTGTTTCTGCGCAAGACTCCTAAACGGCTTTCCTTCACGAGAAAAACTTTTATAATTAAAAGACATCAAAGGGTCCCGCGATGGGGTTCCACTTTAGATCGTTATTTAAAGCGGTTGTAACCGAGATAACGAATCTTTTGGCGCTTTTTCAATGAAAGTTTATTTTATGAACTGGTGACACGATGATAAAATTTGTTTCTTATTTATAATTTTTAGTAATTTGTTATAATTATGTATTTTTCTTATATTCTAGGGATTTCTCGATTGAAGGATCCTGTCAGAGCTAATTGTCTTATTTAAAATTAACTATTAATCCTTTTTAGGGTTTCGTAGCCAAATGTCAAAAACGGAACCCTTATAGATTCGTCATGTCTGTCTGTCTGTCCGTCTGTCTGTCCGTCCGTGTGTCACAGCCACTTTTCTCCGAAACTATAAAGCCTATGATATTGAAACTTGGTAACTAGCCAGTATGGCGCCCACGTGCACTATAGTGACAGAACTGTCATCGGCTCCGACGCCCACGGTCATCTTAATGCCAGTTTATATCCGTTTATATCCGGTGTTATCCTCTTTCATCCAGGCCGGAAATAATGCAGGATGAGTTTATAATAATGATTAACATAGCGTGCAGAGTAACATTAAAAGAAAAAACATCAGAAACTTCGAGTTGATTGTGATAAATAAATTTTCTGTTGAGCCGCCATTAGCGTTCCAATTAGTTACGGGGTAAGTATTAAATATTTTAGTTTATTCTGCTTTTATTTATGGTTTTATTTTTTACATTGAATGATATATTATTTTATAATATATACTTATTTATTTCAGTGTATATTTATTAATAGTTTTTTTTATTGGCCAATGTAAATACGCAAAAAATGTATAACTTTAATACTTTTATTTTATTAATATTTTTGTTTATTTTGATTCAATTATTCTTGTTTTGCATTTAAAAGGTGTTGTTTAACAGCTGTTATAAATATTTCCGTCCCAAATCGAGGTAAAATTAATTATAATAGCATGTGAAGATGACAATTTTTGGCAATGAAAATACGCTAATATTGATAAATTTATTTTCGGAGATTTTGTATCTACAAATTCTTTTATTTTATTTTTGGGTAACGTGTTTGTGTGTATATTTGGTAAATAAAAAAATATAAGACTTAAAACTGGTTTTATTTTGAATTACATGGTAAAACATAAGAATACTACTTCATTTTAACCATCGTAATTTTCAGCGACATTTCATTAATCCATTACACATCGGATATCCTCGGATTTAGTTTAGTTATTTTCGTCAGTTATCCAGCATGATGAAACAGTAAGTATTTCTGTAGTGCGACTCCTATAAAAGAAATAAGAATTAATTTTGTGAAGCTCGGCGCGCAACCGCTGTTCCCGCCAACGCTCGCGAAGGTGTTGGGCGTCGGCGGCCAGTGACGTTTGACAGTTCGGCCGTACGACTGGCTAGATGTATTCTGTGAACCGCATTAAGATTCTTATATAAAACTAGAAAAAAAGCAGTAAATTTTGGGGGTCCCCATACTCAGAACTGAAACTCAACATTTTTTTTTTCACCAAAACTTTACGTGTGGGGTATCTCTAGATAGGTCTTCAAAAATGCTTTTGAGGTATCTAACATCATATTTTTCTAAACTGAATAGTTTGCGCAAGAGACACTTCCAAAGTGGAAAAATGTGTGTCCCCCCCCTATAACTTCTAAACTAAGAGAATGATAAATCTAAAAAGAAGATATGATGTACATTGCCATAAAAGCTACTAGTATAGAGCTGATAGTTTTTTTTAATACGTCATAAACCGCAATTTTCGGTTAGAAAAATCACTACCACTGCGAACGTGTTAAAACATCAATCAAAGTTACAACGAACTACAAGAACTTTTATATTATGTTACTTGCTGCTACGAAACCCTTCATGGGCGAGTCCAACTCGCACTTGGCCAGTTTTATTATTCATAAAAGGTAGATTTTCATAGATATCACACTTAATTATATAAACTCAAAAACTACTGAACCGATTAAATAAAAACTATCACTGTTGGGAAGCTACACTATCCCCGGGTAACATAGGCGTATAATATAGGATATATCCCGCGGGAATAAAATATATTTTATTCCCGCGGGAACGGGATTACGCAGGTAAAACCGTAATGTCGGCTGGTCAGTGTATAAATATGTACCTAGGTATAGACGAAGTTGTATTCCAATAAAGCGGTGGTAACCCAAGTAGTGCTTTTTGTGAAGTAACGTTGGCGGTTTAATTCGTCCGTTTTACACACTTTTACAAAAAATCTGCGTCTTTTATGTTAAAGAATTCATCACTTTTATTTATAAAAGTACGGATTGATACTCCTATGATGACATCTTACTTCTTACTAATATTATAAATGCGAAAGTTAGTGAGTGTGGATGTTTGTTACTCTTTCACGCTCAAACCGCTGAACGTATCGGGCTGAAATTTGGTACAGAGATACATTATAGTCTGGAATAACACATAGGCTACCTTTTATCCCGGGAATAACTTCCCGCGGGAATAAATTTGACGCGGGCGAAGCTGCGGGCATCAGCTAGTATTTAATAATACTACAAAACAACTTTTAATTTTTTTTTGTAAAACAATTAGGCAAGTTTTGATAGTAAGACAATCAGCAATGAAGTAAATAATCCTAATCTATAATTTCAAATTTCAAATTCTTAGTTAACAGGGAAAGCCGTTTAAATGAACCACTAC
Source organism: Miltochrista miniata (assembly GCA_933228765.1). NCBI lineage: Eukaryota > Metazoa > Arthropoda > Insecta > Lepidoptera > Erebidae > Miltochrista > Miltochrista miniata. The sequence goes on along the minus strand of OW121757.1, from coordinate 14,184,071 downwards.
CGCCATCTCCATACCCAGGACTCCTGGCCGTTAACAGATGGAAGACACCGTGTGGTTTTAGTCGGTAGGTGTCCAGCCTAGCATCCCTGATAATTTCCACATGTTAAAAAAAAAACCACCACTCTTTGATTATATTCCCACAGTAATTGAGTTCAGTTTCTGGCCATAAAACTACAGATTTAAACTTATTTTTCACAGACACAAATAATTATCTCAGCTGAATTATTTACTTGCTTAGAAATTATTACAATATTTTCTTTTGAAGCTTTTACAGTAATTTATAAACTCATTTTGTTTGACACCTTTTAATTTGTATACTTATTTAAGTTAGCCCTCTTTTGATGCTATTTTTGGAAACAATTGAAACCGTTTCAACAACGAAAAATTTGTTTCATGTTGATTATTTATTTCGTTAGTCAAGAAATAAAGATTCATATTGTGTTTGTTTGATATTAAATTTGGCTAACTAACTTTATTTCTTACTAGCGGACGTCACGCGGTTTCACCCGCGTAGTTCCAGTTCCCGTAGGAATATGGGAATAAAATATAGCCTTAGTTCACCGCAAAGAGTGTAGCTTTCCAACGGTGAAAGAATTTTTCAAATCGGTCCAGTAGTTCCGGAGCCTATTCGTTACAAACAAACAAAAAAACAAATCTTTCCTCTTTATAATATTAGTATAGAAGAATTTCATGTTTTATACCTATGTAACATTTTTGCTACACAAATTTAATCAAAATTTGTTGATAACTGTAGGTCATTCAATAAAACTTGTGATCAATCTATTATTATTAACGTAATGAAATGAGCAGACAAATTATAGTAATTCCTCGCAACGATTTATTAAAAAACATTACTGAACCATAAATGAACCGTAATTTATGGTATAAGTTTCAAAGGTTAAAGAGGTATCATTATTTCACCAGTGTACTTGACAGAACAAAACGAGGTTCTAGTCTCACTTAGTTTCCTAGCACAGGCTAAGTAGTTCCCAGCCCTGAAGATTATAGAGCATTCTGCAAAAAAAAAATCATGGCGGCTATAAAGATCGTATGTTCTCCATACTCCCACAACATTGATGCACTAGATGGCGTCTGAAGCTTCACCCATGAGTAATTAGATCCTGTCCTCGCTTACTGTGGGAAAAATCCCGGGTTCTTTAAGAGTAGCGTGAAGAGGCACATTGCAAGGCCACCAACTTGAGGACCACTGTCAGAAGTGGCCCCCAATCGCTAGATGCGCCACGGCTTACCATCAGGCTAGTGGCGACGTCAATTTGGCGAGCTAAATATAACAGAAAAACTTATTCCTGGAATAAAAACCGGCCAAGTGCGAGTTGGACTCGCCCATGAAGGGTTCCGTAGCAGCAAGTAACATAATATAAAAGTTCTTGTAGTTCGTTGTAACTTTCATTGATGTTTTAATACGTTCGCAGTGGTAGTGATTTTTCTAGGCGAAAATTGTAGTTCATGACGTATTAAAAAAAACTACAAACTCGATCTCGTTCAAACCAAGTTTCGTTGGTAGATTTTATGGCAATGTACATGATATTTTTTTGTTAGATTTATCATTCTCGTAGTTTAGTAGTTAGAGGGGAGGGGGGGAGAGACACACATTTTTCCACTTTTGAAGTGTCTCTTGCACACTTCACTTTACAAAAAAAATGATTTTAGAAACCTCAATAACATTTTTAAAGACCTATCTATAGATACGTAGGGGTTTGATGAAATTTTTTTTTGAGTTTCAGTTCTGTTGCTACTCTTTCGTTTTTGCCATTTGCCTACGGAACCCTAAAAAGTAGCCTATGCGTTATTCCAGACTATGATCTTTGCTGTATCAAGTTTTAACCAGACACGTTCAGCCGTTAGAACTTGACAGAGTTACAAACACATCTAAACATCCACTCACAAAATTTCGCATTTTTAACATTTAGTAAGTAGTAAGATTTATATAATACTAGCTGTTCCCCGCGGCTTCGACCGCGTAGAAGTCGTTATCGCGTAAAAGTCATTATCGTGTCAAATCATAACCCTTCTTTTGCGCAGTCGGCTAAAAAGTAGCCTATGTCCTTCCCAGGGCTTCCAACTATCTATGTAACAAATTTCATCTCAATCCAGCCGTTTAGGCGTGAAAGCGTAACAGACAGACAGAGTTACTTTCGCATTAAAATATTAGAAGGGACGTTGGATTTACATTAGCACTGAGTCAGCAATTGATCAATAATCAAGTCTGATATCGACTTAACAACAGTTGATTGGTCCTAGTCGCAGACAACAATGGATAAAGCCGAGTCCCCGCTGTGCTTGTAATTAAATAAATAATACTAGCTGTTTTTCTTTTTGTTACCGTTTTATCAGTTATCATGTGGTTTTTGTCTTGAAAGCAATTTGCTGGCCTTAGTGACTACGAAGATTGCTACGGAGTTAAGCTACGCAGCTACGGTTCTACGAGACTGCTTCTAATAAATACTGTTGGATGTTTTTTGTTTGCTACGGTTTCACGGCGCAATTGTATTATCAAAATTATGATGAATTTTGGTATATTAGTTTATAATATTCTGAAGATAGTTATAGGTAGTAATAGTACTAAGCTTAAAGAGGTGAAGGAAAGCTAGCAGTAAAGAAAAAAAGAAAAAAATATATAGTTATCATCCAGTTCTTTAATAAGACTTTTAGATTTTGAAGATTTCTATTTCTATGGGTGCGGGCAGTATAAAAAAATTGGTAAACCGAAACCCACTAAAAGGTCTGTTCCTAAGGCTGGAAGAAATCTGGATTAAAATGAAGATACGTACGATGTAGATCTATATCTTCTCCTTATTTTTTGCTCCAATAATATGAAAATTTTTACCAGAATCTGACCATAAAAAAAGTCTCAGAAAATCAGTATCTAACTAATAAGTACCAACACATTTCGCTTTACGTCTAAACTCAAACAAATTCTAAAACAAAACTTCGCCATTTAAAACACAATGTATGAATATAAAAGTAAAATACGATCTCAAAATCCCTTTTTACTATATTTGTATGGGCAGACATCATATATGTGTTCGGGTGGCGAAAAGTGGGGTTTAACAAAGGGTGGGACATCAATCACTGGGACCTTTTTGTCAAGTTGCCACTTCGACACATCTCTCCAATGTTATGGTTAATTCAAGTCGACGTAGTTTGAACTGCCGCGGCTGAGGGTTGATATTGATATATTTGTGAACGATGTTATATATTGCTGGTTCTGTTGAACAAAATAATGCCCTTTTCTCGAATATATTCCATGTCGTTGGCTGAATGTCATCGGGATTATATAGTTATCTAGTGTGATGTGCAATCATTCGGGCCCGAGTTCAAATTTCGGGTCACCAAATATATTTCAACAATGTGTGGTATAAATAATGTATTGGTGCTTGTGTGTTTTTATATGCTTTAGTAGGTAGAAGTTTGAATTTAAAGTAGTCATAATTAGTCTTTGTAATGACCACCTGTAGACCAGATTGCAGAGACTGTATTTTGTAAATATGGAAGGTCTTTCAGGTCATCCAAAAGGCTGGTCCCCTATTTGACAAAGTCTGTGTGTGCAATTCGCTTCTGCACAACTTTTCAGGGATATATATGTGATTATGGGTTTTATTATACACTAAATGGTGTACAAATGTTAGTTTCTAAAATAAGAGATATTTGAATATAACCCTCTCATTCCATCTGAGCCTATTATACTATTTTCCATCCTTTAACTGTTTAAAAAACCTTTTCTGTCTACCGACAAACAATTTAACGTATAACTTCACCGAATAGACTTTTCGGAGGAGATTTGTTATTCACTCAAAAGTTTTAAGTGGCTGTGAAACATCGTTGTCAAAGAAATAACTATTCGTGTTAAACGATTTTGTACTTTGACTAGTGGTTGTAGGGTTTGTAATTGAGTGTAATTTATACTTTATGTGAACAGTCGGTTCTGAAGTTTAACTGTCGGTTGTGGTGAATCAACTGTTTCTACCTTCGTAAGGCCGCAGAATATGAGGTTGTAATAGTAATATATCATTGCATACGGCACATAAATATACATCAAGAAATCCTACTAATTCTTACTAATTATAATTGCGTAAGCTTGTGAGTGTGGATGTTACTAAGAGCTAAAAGGACCTGGTTGAAATTTGGTATACAGGAGTAGATTATAGTCTGTAATAGCACATAGGCATGTTTTTATTCCCGCAATAAATTCCCGTGGGATGCAGGGACGGAAACGGAACAGGCGGAGATGAGGGTGCTTTCAGTAATTTTTTAACTTTATAGATAGTCCTTTTAGTTTCTATTTCGTATACCACGCAAAGAACAAGAACAAGAAAAATAAATTGACCAAGCTCCATATTTGCTCATCACTCTTTCGAACACTTCACTTAACTACCTTTATTCCAGAAATATCCAATACCATTATAAATCCATTAACAACACAATAATAATATCTGGTGCAAAGGTTGGCCATCGCTATACAGCGTGGCAATGCTGCCAGTGTAATGGGCACTTTTGCACCGGATACGGTGAGGAGCGAGTTATATTAGCTTTAAATGTAATTGACATGTAAAATGATATTGTGACATAAATTCTATAGTAATAAATAATAAATATTACCAAAACAACACAATAAAATACTCTCATAACTTATCACTCTATCGTTGCACAAAGTTCAAAGATCTCTAAAACTATATTTCCGATATTGGAGGGATACATTTTGTTATTAAGAAAGTATTAGGTGCTCAATAAGAGTGTTTAATACCCCCTAGCGGGCAGCGTGACCCCTCCATTAGGCGGACGTGTAGCCTGTAGGACCCCGAGAGGCTCAGCGTGACGCTAACTACCCTTTCCCGATCAAACTATAAGTTACATTTTCAAAAGTAGTAATTCAATATTAATGCAATCAGCTCTCGAGGAACACTTGTTTCGGGAAATTATTTTTATTGATATTACATTTACGAGTCGTGAAGTGTAGAATAAAGTACCTTTTTTACGCGAGGATATCCAAATGCCGGAGTCCTGCCGACTAAAACTACACAATGCCTTACAATTGTCTACGCGTGGGAGTCCCGGGTAAGCCCTCAGAAGGATATCCCAGGGCTCTCGGCGGACTTTGGCGAACACTTCAGCCTCGCCTTTAAATTAATTCGTGAAGCTGTTGATAAAGAAAGAAAATGGCATTGAAGGCGTTATGAGCGGTTTGAGACAAGAACACGATGAAAGCTCATCACAGTTTACGTAGAACAAAATAAAATAGCTAGTATGCCCCATCGCGTCGGCGAAAAGGCAGGTTTATACGTATGTAAATTTAAACAAAGTTTCATGAAAAATATTTAAAATTGTGAGCTACCAGTATCTAAATAGAAAAAAAACTAAATGACGAAGCCACGAGGTAACGAACATAAATAATAACCCACAGCTGTTTTAAGAAAATTCTCATCGTTCGGGATAATTTACTGAAAGAAAAGCTAATACTTAATTTTTCAGTTCATAAATTATTCCACTTAGTTCGAAGTTCTACAATCTGATGAAGCTAATATTCGTTTGAAAATTTTTACAAAAAGAACAGGTTACTGAGTGTCGGTGTAGCTCGTTAGTTGCGCCGGACATGGGATAATTGTGAGAACCGCATTTATCCGTCCAGGAACTCTTGAATGTAAAACTTAATTGAGTTATTTACTCTCGCGGCTGCCACGTTCCGCCGTGCAGTCTAATACTGAGTATTAAAAAGAGGTAAAACAACAATGTAATTTTTTTGCTGAAAGAGAATCCTCATTGTATAATTCAGTTATATTATAGTTTCAATCTAGTATTTATGTAAACGTGTTTTATAAGTACGTATTTTCTTCTTAATTTGACTTTATACTTCTGATTTTTACTCAGCATTAGACTGTGGCTGCCACGTTCCGCCGTGCAGTCTAATACTGAGTATTAAAAAGAGGTAAAACAACAGTGTTTTTTTTTTGCTGAAAGAGAATCCTCATTGTATAATTCAGTTATATAATAGTTTCAATCTCGTATTTATGTAGATGTGTTTTTCTAGTACATAATGTTCTTCTTAATTTGACTTTCTGCTTTTGATTTCTACTCAGTATTACACTGTGACTGCCAAATTCTGCCATGCAGTCTAATACTGAGTATTAAAAAGAGGTAAAACAACAATGTCACTTTTTTGCTGAAAGAGAATCCTCATTGTATAATTCAGTTAAATTATAGTTTCAATCACGTATTTATGTACCTGTGTTTCTAAGTAGGTACATAATTTCTTCTTGATTAACTTTCTTCTTTTGATTTCTACTCAGTATTACACTGTGGCTGTCAACTTCTGCCGTGCAGTCTAACACTGAGTATTATAAAGAGGTAAAATAACATTGTTATTTTTTGCTGAAAGAGAATCCTCATTGTATAATTCACTTATATTATAGTTTCAGTCTCGTATTTATGTAGATGTGTTTCTAAGTACATAATTTCTTCTTTATTAGACTTTCTTTTGATTTATACTCAGTATTACACTTTGGCTGCCTACTTCCGCCGTGCAGTCTAATACTGAGTATTAAAAAGAAGTAAAATAACAGTGTTACTTTGTTGCTGAAAGAGAATCTCTATAGTATTCAGTTGTATTACAGTTTCAATATCATATTAGCTTTACGTAAACGTACCTATTTCAATAGCACTTATTCTCTTTTTAATTTGTTTTATGGGTTTAGAAAGATATTTATTGCCAGTACGTTGTTGTTCTGCTGTTTGTGTATTTTGTACTTAGTACTATTCTCATACCTATAGAAGTAGTACTATTATTTTGTCTGGAGTTTGCTTAGTGTATGTAAATGGATATAGCTTTCAAGTTTAATATGATTTCTTTTCTCATCTATTTCTTTATCTCAGTACACTTTCATCACACTTTGACTTGATCCAAATTTGTTCAAAATATATATAAAAGAAAAGGAAAGGACAAGAGCATCGATAACACAAATATTTTCGAAAATCTGCACCTACTGTCTGTAAAACTAAGCTAGGAAGAGCAAAAATGTGACAAAATGGATCACAAAAGAAAGTTAAGACGATGTTATGGAAATATTGAACACCTTTCTAACAAAGTATAAGTAGGTAATGAAAGCTATTCCAACACGTCCGGTATTAAGTTTCAATATTAGATAACTTAGTAATCCGCGAGACTGTACTAAGTTTAATACAGAGAGAGCAGTAACTGAAGAAAAGTAAGTGCTTGTTCACACAGAGCGTGTAGAGCAACATTTGAAGGCATTCTTTTTTTTAAGATTAAATACCACACGTATCCCACCTAACAGCCTACGGTTGAGTGCCCCAGGTAAGCCCTCAGAAGGATACCACAGGACTCCCAACAGACCTACGGCTACCACTTACACTGATCGGGATAGACTTTATGCAAGAGCAAGAGGAAAAATTGAGCTCGCTATTTGAAAGAGTGAGAAACAGTACGGCATAAACTAAAGCAGTCGGTTTCGATTTGCGAACATTACATTACTCTCAAAAATTCTTGTATAAGAGAAGAAGTGAAATATACATAGTACATAATATACTTAAACATATAGTCACGCCTTCTTCCCCGCAGGGTTAGGCAGATGCATAGTATACGCCCACATTTCGGTAATAGGTGGTAAGCCTGTTGCTGGAAATATATATAGGTATAATGTTTATTATTATGTCCCAAAATTATATTTTATAAAGCGATACACCTGTTCTCGTATAACCGCTCGGTGTGAATAGACCCTAAGTGTACCAAGTCGACGGTTTCAATGCCGGCGGTGAGTTAATGCAAAAATGCAAGAGAAGATGGATTTCATGCTCAAAGTATTCCATTCACAACGTGCCTGAGTCTGGTAGATTAAGTAGAACTATGTTGTGAAGAGTAAAGTTTGAAATAAACTCATTTTGAACTTTACATGTATTATAGTCACGCCTTTATCCCCGAAAAGGTAAGCAGAAGCATAGCGCACATTTCACCTTATTAGATTTTTGTCCCACGTAAAAGGTGGTGAGCCTATTTCCGTGTAGAAATGACACTCCTGAAGATTCTCAAGCTGCCAATAAAGCCTTTAACTTGGCTCAACTACTGTCCTGTCACTGAAATCGGGACTAGAGACCTAACATGCCTTCCGAAACACGAAAACCCTCGAGGTCACGTGATGGTAACCTATCAAGGACCAGGCATACCGAAAGTTGCTTACTGCAGTGATCGTTTACAGAACACTGAGTCAGCAGAGCTACGAGCACTTATTTTTAAATTTTATTCGCGTATTATTGGGACGTGCCCTTAAAAGCCCTTTTGTTAATAGCCACGACCGGAAAGGTTTGTACAGAATGTATTAACTGTTTTTGTATACCGTTAAATGTGTATTCGGTATAAATTATTTGCAGTGACTATATTTAAGTATGTACGCTGTTGATGTTTTTCAGAATATATTCATTTTATTCATTCAAAAAAGCTTATCAGGACCGTGTGTGACAAACAGACAGAACTTTGAGAACTTTGTTATAATAATGTAAGAATATCAGAAAAACTGCTAAAGCAAAAAAGATTTGCTCATAATATTATTAAGTTCACATATTCTGAATTCACATGATTTCCGTCTCTAACTGTGCGAGGCGTCTAATTACAAAATGTTGGATGTTACTTTTTGTTCGTACTAAATAGCGCGCGAACGAGTTATGTTCAATTTGATATTCAATTTAACTCTTTAGTTATTTCCATTTTTACCACATTCAGTAACGTTATTTATAATCTACGTAGTTCAATATTAATACATAACCTGATTGTTTAATATCAGTATACTTATGTATAAACAATGTACGATATAATTGATTAAAAACCACTTACTTACGATATGAATATTTGCATTACAGAAATTTCCCTTGATAATACTTAGTAGCATGTATAGACAAAGAGTCGTTGCTTGAAATTTCTTTTTCATTCTTTATTCTATAGCTAAGTGATTAAGATCTACGAGTGATCTAATTGTGTAATTCATAGCTTACCCGTACACAAAAATATCTGATGTATCATCAGTAAATAAATATAATATTTTGGTATAGTACCACTCTACTAAACTGTAGGTAGGTATACAAAATATTGAGCGCCCTTACAATGCAGATATTTCAGTTACACAACTGCATATTCCGCATCCTATTTCGTCCCCGCTGCATAGTGTAATAATCTCAGCTATTCGGCGGGCTTCGTCAGCGCTCGGCTCGAAAGCACTCGAGCCTGCCTGAGGTGGCTCGAGCGAGCCCTGAAGAGTGCTGCCGCGGCGGAAGCGGGCCCTTAGGTGCTTGTCACGACGACACGCCGCCTTTGTCCACCCACTAGGCTTATTTGCTGAACAATGTAAAAGACGAAAGCCTCTAACATATTTCTGCAAAGCTTCTACGACGTAAAAAAGTATTTATCACAAAAAAATATGCTACGATTCGAAAATAATAGACGCCTCGACAGCGTCGAATTCATTGTATTGATCGATGAAAAGGCTATTAAGAGATTTCGCAAGATTTTGTGAATTTTTCATTTTCGTTTAAACGAGACTTTGCTGTAAATCGATTCGGAGACCAATTTATCAGGCTTTTTAAATATTTCAAGGTAGAATAATCGTGTTTATGAAGTCTAAAGGAACATCGTAAATGGGGAAAATTATTTTAAGATTCTTACCGCGCGATGATAGGGACGCGAGTGGCAATTAAATTCAGAGGGTGTAGGCACTAAATAGGTACATGTTTCTTCAAAGAAATATTAAGTAATGATATTAATATCTGGGAGTTAATTTAAATGTTATCACTATTTGGACAGAATTTAGAACTACTCTATTTTTCCCTCTCGCTCTTTGTCTACACTAAGGATAGTTGAACCAGCGAAAAATTCTAAATCTACGGTTGGACCAAAAAACTTTGAACTAGGTTCTTACATAAGTAAAGGTTACATGTTACCAACATGAATACCAGTAAAGATTGTTTTCTGATCAGATACGCATTTCAATTTCTCAATTCAGTCGACCCATCACATTGTGTGAGCGATGCGTACGTTAAATTGCCGAGACAGGCTTCCCCTTGTGGGTAATACATGGTTTCCAAACCCCTATTACTGTCCAGCTAGAAGGATAAAACTTTAAAAGGCACCTATTTTATTCATTTATTCACAGTCTTAATGGAATTTGTTTTGTGCATAGCAACTTTGTGTAGGGGGTTTGAAGATGGTAAAGTACCTAATAAACAAGATTCCTCTTTTAATACCTATAAGGTTTGTTCCAAAATCAAAGAAAATAATCTCCTGTTATCTATTTTATATCAATTTAAATTATAACAGCCACTTCAAGCAATAATACCAACCTTACCAAATATGCTTTTGGGTTTTAAAACTCAAGATACGCTTTGGAGCTTCAAAATATAAGAGAGGTGAGCTCAGGTACAATATTCTTGCTATCGGCATTTAAAATCGTGTCAAATCAAGCGATTTTAGTATGGAGTATGATGTATAAGGGCCCTTGAATTGGTCGAGGGTTCCTAAGAGCCCTTGTGGCGTACCCATCACATTATTCGCCCTACTTAGAGGTGGCAATAGAAGACAAGGTGTCACTATAGATGTCTACTCGATCCTGTAGTGCTTGAAACAGCTCGAGATATTCTTTTCATTGTGTCACAAAGCCATTCTTTTGTGTTGTAATTATTTTAAAGTGTAAATCTACTGCAATATTGCGAAAATTGACGTAGGAAATTTTGCAAAACAGCGTTATCTAGCCTTGTGTGTTTGGTTTGAAAGTACTTTTAATTTTCTGCATTATATTTTTTGATATTCTTTTGTAGCTTATGGTCTTAGAAAGTCTGTGATGGTAGACAAAGTCTGTTGGGAGCCCTCGGGTTATTTTTCCACATACCACGGACTTCCAGTCATCGACAGATGGTAGGTCACGGTGTCGTTTTACTCGGTAGAAAATCTTCCATGAGGATTTCCATACGAAAAAAAGATATGTAATTGTAACAGTACTAATGTAAATCACTTATACTACGCCAAATCTCCACCGTAACGTTACAAAACAGTAAAGTAACCTAATCTCAAATAAACATCTACCAACTTTCTAAGTAAGCGACGGCTCTTGAAATTACGAAACAAAACATAAACAACTCCTAAAGTGGGTACCCAGCAGACAGGACAAATTTCCCCGCATACCTTCAGACTGAACCACTCAAGTAGTGTAAAATTCTTTATGCTTTTCTTTTTCTAGACGGCTGACATTCGATCGCTTACGGTGCGCGGTGCCACTTCGCCGCCAGGCTTGATTTATGCGACCAATATGGCCGCCCGTCCTGTCACTCGGCAATATCGAACCGCGCGTATCATCTGTCGGTTTATACTTGACCAGATTTTGATATAAAGCTATGTTATATTATTGTACTAGCTGTTGCCCGTGTGAAAATTAAGTTTTAATGCCAATTTGATTGCTCTCTGCTTAGCCCCAAGGTTACGTAGCGTGATAATACATAGCCTATTTGAAGACACTACCCCTAGTTAATATTTGTGTAAAATTGAACCAAATCTATTGAGTACTTTTCGAGATCTTTCCGGACAAAGCAAAGCATACAGACAAACAGACAAATTTTTTTCTAACTATATTTTCGGCTTCGGTATCTTATGATATATTTCCAATGTACAGTTTGGACTTTTCTATCATTTTATTATATGCATAGATGATAGGTATATTATATCAGGCGTAGTGGTTGATGCGACAGTCATTGCTGGTGTCTCTGGTTGGAATCCGGAACATATAGGTATTTGTGTGATCCACAATTTTTTTTTAACGTGAAGAATTCCTCATGTATGCGGAACTTCTACAGACTAAAACTACACGGTGCCCTTGCAAATTCCTACGACCGGGAGTCCAGGAGAACGCCCTCGGAGGTATAACCCCATAGATCTACATATAGTTATTTGATATTTTTTTTTATATAAAATATGTATGTATTTGGAAATTTATAAATTTGTTTGTCAGTGTTGTCTAGAGCCTATAACACAAGCTTATATTAGCTTAATTTGGTCTAGATGGCGTTGCCTATAAATTACTTTAATATATTTATATTTGTGTGTAATTTACAGGATTGAAATCATACAGTACGTATCTAGCTCGTTTAGATGTAAATTAATATTTAATGAAAATTTAGCAATTCCGTGATGTAATTTGAATTGCGGTGATCCGTGATATGTGCTGTAATAACATCACGATTAAGAGGAGTCAGTCTGAACTCGTATTCAGCAAAGATGTTATCCGTCAAACCCGTCTTCATTTTTTGCTAGATGTAGCTCCCGGCTTCGCTCATGTGCAATTCTGTTCCCGTTACCATACTTTCCATTCCAGACTATATTCTATCCCTGTACCTAATTTCAACCAGATCCGTTCATCCGCTAGAGAGTAATTAAATAACAAACATTCAGTATAATATGAGTAGGAAGCAGAATTATTGAATTAGAAGTTTGACTTCATAAGGTATCAATAAAAATAACAGTATCTTGCGCAAAGAAGTCTTGGTGGCTTTGGCTATACTCGTAGTCAACTTATCCATGCCAAGCTACAGCTTGCTAAGCTACAGGTTTCTGGGCTACGTACAAATAGTCGTATTAACAGACAAAACATTCTGAAATTATATTGGATTCCTTGCGAAATACATAGGTATCACGAAAACATTATATGTAAATCTTTTGCTTAAGAAATATTTCTCAGCTCAAATAAAACTAGATATGTACTGTACATATCTAGTTTTACAACAGATTAGATTACTAAGTCAAGTCTAGAGCTAGCTTAGCGATGGGAAAGGATATCGATACCAACCCGGCTAGGTTCAAGTTTCACGTGGCCACAAGCCGCAAGGTACGCAACGAATATTTCTTAATGCTCTTACAAATCAATAGTCATTGGGCTGTATAACTAGCTGTCGAGTAGGGAGGCACTGTTGGTATATTTCTCCCCTAAGGGGTAGATAGAGGCATAGTATACGCCCACATTTCACCTTATAGTTTTATGTCCTACGTAATAGGTCGTGAGCCTATTGTATTTTATAAACTGCATTCTTTAAAGCTTCTTTCTTCAAATAATTGTAACGCCGAACTGCTGGAAGAAATTTCTTTTTTAGAAATAAACATTACCAAATGTACTTATCTTTATCTTTTTGTGTTTTATTTACCTGTTTAAGTGTTATGGGTGCATAAAATGTTAGAATGAAAAAAATAAGTTTGTTGAGGATTAAAGCTGTTTCATTATTATTACATGGGTATAGGGAAATTGTAGGCTATAAAACTACAATAGTTTTAATATGAATATGTATGCAGATTCAAAAAACCACGATTATTTCTGTCAATACACAGTCACAGAAAAAAACTGTGATTGCGGTAAAGCGAAAGTGCATATTTCATTATTATGAGAAAGTTTTAAGCTAAAAATATTCATTTGTGCCAGTTCAAAAAGTGACTTAAGAACTAACAGGATAAGACAAGAAAAGTCACTGAAAAGAGTCACTAGACTTTCCTTTTAGAAGAAAAATAGTGATTGCAAAAAAAACACTTCAGACAATTTGCTGGAGGGAAGCACGTTTACAAATTCCTTTTCACCAACTTAGTTTTGGTCTATCAGGAATGTTTTCAAACTCCGATTTAACTCGATTAAGCAATTTTGTTCATCGAGTAACATTCGACATAAAAGAAGTAGCAAAATGATTAGATATTTAGGGAATACTGCAAGAAGAAGAAATAAAATACATAGCGAGTTAAAATACGTTCCCTCCGAAACTCATGGAATAAAATATTAAAAAAATATTTCATATCGCACCCGTTCCGAGGCATGACCGATTTTTTTTTCTTCTGTGACACACTCAATATTGCCCTATCTTTTTCATACTTGCAAAACCAATTTCTTTGATGGTGAAAATCAAAATAAACTCAATGTGTCTTTTACAAATAGTTTGGTCGACCGCAAGGCGAATTCGGTAGAGTTTTGAATAATAAAAACAAGTCTACCGTACTTGATATCCAATATTTCAATAAAGATCCAAGTTTTGGGGCATGAGAAAATGGTTAGGCATAAAATTACATTACCGAGGTCTCGTACATATTGAGGTCCTCTTATCAAGTGAACATATTGCCGACTAGCTCTTGCCCGCGACTTTGTACGCTGCATTTTATATGTGATTCTTTAGATTGACATAAGTAACTTTTTTATTTATAAACCAATTGACATGAAACAAACTAAATGTTGAGCGAAGCAAACAGCAACGCAACAAAGAAAACTGCATTGCAATCGGTTAAGCGGTTGCTGAGATTAGCGTGCACAAACGTACAGACAAACAGACAAAAAAAACATTGTTTTAGGTTTTATTGCGTTCATAAAGCCCCCTATATGTTTTTTTCATATAGATCTACTATGTACAGACTGACTTGTTACGATTTTATCATATGTATTGATGGTGGTAGATTACATACATATATCTTGTGGCAAGGGCCAAGGAGTTATTACTCGTTACTCGAATTGCTAGTGCGACTTTTATTTTGACATTTAGAGTGAAAATTGTGACATAACCTAGCTTAAGTGTAAGTTGTAAATTTTTCTAGTCCTGACGTAAAGTTATAGTGCATTGGCAGTTAGTATTTTATGAGTACCTTTACCCTACACTACGTCAATTCAAAGCTTTTTAAGTGTGCTTTTCCTGTGCCAAATTGACGGAGGGGGGAGGGGTTTAAGAGTAGGTATATAGTACAGACAATTATTGGAGGATCTGAGAATAAACATGTAAAAAATATGCATCAATATATTACGTAGGTAGCAACAAGCACGAATCACATAAATTAATCAGCAAATATTGAGTGTAGACATATAAATTTCTGCCAATATAATATTCATAATATTGCGATACTCAAACACCCACAGAAAAATTCTAATACGGCTTACATTGTACAAGAAAAATATAATAAAAACACAATAGCATTCGTTCATAAGTATCTGAAGAAATTGAGTACAAAATCCGCTACGTACAGTTAATAATAAAATATTCAAGAGCACCGCTTTATTACCGAGTCATAAACATATTAAACTCTCCCGAATACATATTTTGATGAAGACACACTTTCTATCTATTATCTTATTGAATATTGTAAAAGCCTTCTCGTAATTCGTAAAATATTCCACTCGCTCCTAAACGTTTAATATTGGATAAAATACACCCTACCGTTTGCACGTATTCCCCCGTTGTTCATATCGGCATGTTATTCAGATTATACACGAATATTTCAATGCTTTCTACTAAATTACAGCTCACGAAACTCTTTTACTTAATGTCGTGCCTCGGCCGAAGCGTGGTTGCCTTCTTGTGTACATCATGTTATCGACAGTGGAATTATGATACATAAAATTTGTTTTAAATGTGCACATATGAGTTCATTTAACGAATAAATCTATTTTGTAATAATTTTACTTCGCATAAAGTATACTAGTTGATGTTTCCTCTATTCGATTATGTTTCAAATTATTATAATGATCTTTGGAACTAATTTTAGGCTCCTATTTTTGCTTCTGTAGGGAGGTATTTGGTCTAAATGTATTCGACCTTTCCAAGCGGAAGGTATATCGAAGTAGGTACTTAAGCGTGTTAAGCAACAATTTTCGTTCAAATTAGATATAATATTTACGCAGAGCTTCTGTTCCTGTAATGCCATTGTTTAATAATATTTTCACTAAATGGATACCGTACCGTATTTCGTTGAGAGCCTAGCTCGTACATAATTTGCATGCCGTTGTTATTATAGACGAAAAATTGCAACACATTAGGCGGCTCCGTCTTAAATTGTTAGAGAATGGATTTCTTTGAGCAAATACGCCCGTTTCATTATTCTAAACAAGGAATAAATTTACTGGAGAAAAACAAAACAATCGTATTCATTTTGAGCGACTGCGGTTGCTGCATTACTTGATCAAATTATTCATTCCAGCTTTTCTTATTATTCCTCTGCTCTTTATAATAACTGTATTCAACGATAAAAGAATAGAACGGCTTTTAAAACAAACCAATCAACGAGCTAATAGCGATGTGTATGTAAAATAAAAAGAGTCAAATGGCAACTGTCAGCGTTTTGGACGAAACGGTGTCCTTTAATTAGATTCGAACCGGGCATAACCGGCTTATTCTAGCTTAGGCCGGTTTTGTGTAAACAGTGCCGTGCAAAAATGAGCAACTAATTGGCTTAGGGCATTGTGTAACACAGTTTTCGTATACGATACTCCATTGGCAGGCGCTTTGTTAAAACAGAGCTATGAATCCTTGCTAAAGAGGTTCGTGAAGGATTTTTAAATTTCGATTTTTTTTTCTTTATAGTTTATGCTTCGAGGATCCTGGAACATTTTTTCGAGGAGTTTACATGAGCCTCCGGCCATAGCTGAATAGGTAAGAACCGTGTGGTTAGTTAGTTTGAGTAACTTCGAGGTTGGCGTAACATTCGTTAGTATTTTCACAAGAAAAAAGAAACTAGTACCTACGAAAGATAAGTACTTATCTGAAGAGCTTTTAGGACGAAAATCTCGAAAGCAAAATGTCGATTAAAATCAAAATGTTCTGGTGAATAAGGAAACATGGTGTGTTGTCATGATTGTCGCGGTAAACCGGCTTCCGTTTGCCGGTCCTTCTGGGCCGGATATGTTGCGTCTTCCGCGTCTAACGGCTGTTGCTATTTCGTTTTGTTTATTTGTATGTCTATGTTCATCTCTTGACTATGTTACTACTCGTAGTAGGTATTATGAATGCATAAGTTTGTGAGTTAAGATGTGTTGGATGTTTGTTACTCTTTCACCGCTGAACGGATCTGGCTGAAATTTGGTTAAGGGATAGATTATAGTCTGAAATAACGCTCGCGTTACTTTTTATCTTGGTTATAAGTTCCCTTGGTAAGTAGAAACGAGAACAAAATTCCACACGGATGAAGCTGCGGGTGTCATCTACTTCTGCATATGAATTTAAACTATGTCAGAGTTTACGTTCATCCGTATGCAAAATTTTCTTAAAAGCGGGTACTTACTAGTTTTTCATGCCATTCTAAGTTTAAAAGCATTTAAAAAATATCAACGCTCAGCTCTAAGCGAGTCTCAAAATCCTGAACGTCTGTGTTCGTGGATATGGTAATATAACGAGTGTTTATTAAGCAAATAGCCGAGACTGCTATAAGGATCCCATTAAGGGCTGTTGTTACGTCGTTCTGGGTCGGGATGTGCCTTTCTGTTAGTTACAGTTCGTTGGGTACCTTCCCAGCCAACGTTTTAGGTTCAAACACTTAACATGTGTAAACAAAAATAGTCCTTACGGTACAAAATCTAAGCTACTTGATGTCCTTTCAAATAAACGAGCTTAAACTCTTTTGAGAGGCTTGTGAAACTTTCCGCTTGAGTGACATGCAAGGAAAATGAAGTATCCGTTTTAGTGTTATGTTTTAGGAATATGTTTGTATACCATCTTTTTACACAGAAGATGATACACACATACATATAGTCACGCCTCGAAGGGGTCGGCAGAGGCATAGTATAGGCCCTCATTTCACCGTATAGTTTTTTTTTGTCCCACGTAATAGGTGATGAGCCTATTACCGTGTTGAAATGGACAGGTGTAGGTCGTGAGAACCCGCAGTTGAAATTTTTGAAACCAGCCTTCACCTTGGCTTAATGATTGTCATTTTACTGACAACCGGGTTTCTTTCGAGTTTTCCTTCTCTACGCAATGGATCGTTTTGTGTTTTGCACAATATGATATTGTCGTTTTATTCGGTAACTTGACTCATTGTGGTCCATTATCCAGGTACTTTTGTAAACCATTTTCGACGGTCTCTCCCTGAAACCTTATTTGGTCAGTCTCAGT
Source organism: Miltochrista miniata (assembly GCA_933228765.1). Classification (NCBI taxonomy): domain Eukaryota; kingdom Metazoa; phylum Arthropoda; class Insecta; order Lepidoptera; family Erebidae; genus Miltochrista; species Miltochrista miniata. The sequence continues at coordinate 14,166,164 of OW121757.1, read as the reverse complement.
ACATCTGTGAAATATAGGTATTAGAAGAAATATTTACAACATGCCTCATAAAAGACATTAATTGAACTACAAGAATATAGAAGTTCTTCTTACAAACAACTATAAATTTGCAAACATTCAGAACTTCATTAAACATTCCGAGTACAGTAGAAATTTTAAATTCAGAATATTCTGTCAAGTTCTCAGCGTAAGTAAAGAGCAAGGCTTCATCCCCACAATATCATTGTTTCAAGCACGTTGAAAAAGAAAAAAAAAAGTAGTATAGCGGTGAGTGTCCCAGTTATTCCCGCAGCAACAATTCCAACCAGCTACAATATCAACGGCAGCTAGATACAAAGTTAGTTTAGTCGAGTCACCTCAAGAAAGCTTTCGCGTGTATTGAGCCTATAACAACTCTGAACTTCCACTATACAGCCTCTGCAGTAAATTTCGATGTTTTATTGACCGCTTTTCCAGCTGGCTTTATTTGGGGACTTCGTATGCTGTGACATTATCGTAAATTCGAATTTTAAAAATCTTATTGTAGTTGTCATTTTTAATATCAGTACTTTTTATACAATTTCACTTCTTTTGTTTGCTATGCAAGGTCTTTAGTCTTTAAAAACGTTATTTTTTCTTCTGTCTACTAATGATAAAAATGTGTAAGTTCTGGGGGGCACAAGAACTACAAATGAATTTTAATGAATGCGCATAAGTAGCTTGTTCAGTCGACTGGAAGGCAATAAAATAATATAATGCTAAATAAAGCATGTAGAGGCATTGCTTATTTGATTAAAATATAACACAATACGACAAATAATTTGGATGAAATTTGCCATTGGTGACGTATTTTGGCATGCGCTGCGTCCCTGAGATTATCACAGCAATTTTCAGGATATTATATGTTATAATGAAACATGTATGTATGTCTATTTAGTGCCTCCATACTTATCTAGTATTTGACTTCATGCACAACTTTTAAGACGTGGTAAAAGCTATCGACTTAATGTGGCATAGAGATATCACCAGACACGAATATGCAGTGTTTGTGTGTATGTAACGCTGTAGCTATTCATGTGAAGTTTGATTTATGAGGAAGCGTCATGACCACCCGGCACTTGTCGCTACTACGTATATAACTATAAGTTCTCGATAGATGATCATGTTTGTGGTTATCAAATCAAAACGCTCGTAAAATTATGATTAAAGTGAGTTGACTTGATTTTTTTTACTGTGATGTATTTTATAAAAAGTTAAGATTGCTGTAATATCTCTCTGTTCGTCATTGAAAAGCTCTCGAGTTAGCAAAGACAGGCTCAGGTTAGTGACGGCGAAACATATTCCAGTGGGGGCTTCTCTATATGGAAGAAGTAACACGCTATTAAATGGGGCAGAAGCCACCATGCTGAAGACTAAGATTAGGCAAGGCTTTCCTTCCGAGTACACTAAGTTCCCTATCTACACGCAGACGTGAGGGAATCCCCCGTGTCTTTAGTCGGTTTGATTCCGAGATACGCATCTTACCATAAGCTCAGGAGGGGTAAAGCCAGAAACAAGTTCTAGTACCTTCCCATTAAGCAAGAGCACACAACAATTACTCACGTTAAAAGTAATGTCGAGAGCTAAATCTTATAGGTAATCCTACTAATATTATAAATGTGAAAGTTTGTGAAGATGTTTGGATGTTTGGATGTTTGTTACTCAATCACGCTCTAACGGCTTAATGGATCTGGCTGAAAATTGTTACAGGGATAGAGTAAAGTCTGGAATAACACATAGGCTACTTTTTATCCCGGGAAAATGTTGCCACGGGAAGCGGGAACGGGAACCAAATTTCACGAGGGCGAAGCCGCGCGCATCAGCTAGTTTAAAATATGCTTAAAAAGCGATAAATTTATTACTGAAAACCATTTGCCAACATTATTCAAGATTAATACCCTCTTATTTCAACACATACCCATCAATAACTTGCCCTAACAATGTAGAAAGACATACGTAGTCATAATAATTCTCTCATTAATATGCATGTGCTATATTTCCATATGAAAGCTCTCGGTAATGGCACAATGTGACGTTGACAAGTGACGTAAGCACATGACATGTGTTCGAGTTTTCCTAGTAGGCGACGCTTTGTTTGTAGAATAAATAGAGTACAAAGCGTCGCATGCGAGCTGGGAGGGTAGCCGCCTGGCGCCTTAACTTTTTAATCTTTAATTATTTGCTTTAGTCTATGGTCACTGCCTGTACTTTGACATTTACTTTCATAGTACCTTTTTTAGAGTTCTGTTTTTACAATGGTACCTATATAAATTCTCTTTATCTAATGTAAAATCTTTTAAGACAGATCAAACGGTTTGATTAAAAATCCTGCCAATCTGCGGATCAGAGTCATGCATGAAGGGTTTGTTGTATAGAAGCATAGTGTCATCGAAAACGGTCACGAGTTTTTATAGCTGCGTTTATCCTCGCAACATAGAACTTTTCTGGTGGAATAGAAACCTAATTTGGGTTAAATGATAAGTCTATAAGTATGAGAGTTAATGATAAATCTCCAAATATACTCACGAAAACAAAAACAAAATAAAAGTCATTGGTACCCATCATAAATGCCAAACTATCATATTAACAATACCGTATTACTTTCCTCTATGATAGAACATACACACAATTGGGGCAAACGGGGCGAATGGGGCGCAGGCATATCGGTGGCATAATAATTTACTTGATACACGAACATGGCTACTGCCTCTACAAATAATTCATACTACTGTAATGGCCTTTTAGCTGGCCGTGTAACTTTAAATGTAGTTAACTCAATGTTGTAGCTCAGGCTATTAAACTAGCCTGTAAAACTTCTAATTTGTACTGTCCATGTTGCTCGTTAATAAAGGCTATGATACACATTGTTTTTATCAAATTAGTGGATTTGATAACTTTAAGATATAATCCGTTATATAATTTAAGATATAATTTGGCCATTGTACACAAAATGTGTACAAGTCATCAAATAATAGAAGACATTCAAACTCTGAAACATACTTTAATTGTGGATCACAAAAATATTTTTCCGACCCAGAATTCAAACTCGACACCTAAGTAAAGTTATTCGCATACACTACATGATAGAAGCAGTCAGAAAGGATGAGCCGTTTTGACATTTATTTATTCCAAATAACACTGAATTAGTCTTTTGTGATTAATATTAGAGGCTTTCAACCAGATACACCACACTATTGAAATGGTCTAATAGAAATATTATTATATATTCAACGACACTTACAAGATAATTTTTTGTTCAATTGTTATTGTAGACATTTTGTGACCAATTTCTGTGTATTTATTTGGTTTCCTCTACTCTAAATTGCATTGCTTTCAGTATCTACATATAGTAGTAGTCTAAATGACTCTACTGATATTAATTATTATTATACTGATATCCGACTACTGCAAACACTCTAAAACTTTCATATATAACTAGTTTTCCCCAGTATACTCATACGCGAATGCAAATTAAAACATTTAATTATTAATGCCGATAAAGTTGTAAGGCCTCGAAACAATTTCAGTGTGGCATGGCATTGTATAATTATTCCAAAGTCTAGTCGACAAGTTCCCTGCTTGGGACATGTTTAACTTCATTAAGCATAATACGCGCGCTCGCTACATACTCGTTTAAGTCCAATCTAAGTTGTGAGAGAGGACGCGTTTACATGTGAATAATTTATCATCAGGCAGTCTCCCACTAACTCTGTCGACTTCAATGTAACAAATTTAGTGAACGAAATATGTTTGAATTGACTTGACAAAAACAGTTATTTTATACTCTTGTTACCCCGACTTACTCTACCTCGTTTACGGGAATTTGGACTTACGCGGTTTTTCTCAGTCCAGTCAATGTTTGGCAAGAGAAAAATTCGAAGTAAATTATAGTAAATTTAGTTGAAATTTTTCTTTTAGTTAGTAGTTTACGTTTTATCTAATACTTGATCAAGAAGTTATCCTATGATATTGTTTCCTTTAGATCCTCATCCCGAATTAACATAACTTGAACCACGACTTTCACGAATTCGACTTATGCCGTTATTGCTCAGTTTCACAAATTGCGTAAGTCCGGGGTAGTACTGTTTTAGAATTTTCCTAAGTCAATAACTCCTAACTAAGGTTATGACGCATTTACATGTGATTAAGACGGCAGAGTTCTTAATATGAGATTACCGACGTCAATTTAATGAATTTGCTGTAAGAAATTTTATTTCTTACGAATCTTTAAATAAAGAATAAAGCCAAAATTTTAAATTTTTTATCGTTTAAGTCCAATCTAAGTTGGTGAGTGACATGATAAGTAAATAATTTATCATCAGTTTGCAGAGTTGTTGTGAGCTTCTACGGAATTCGAATTAATTCAACGTACTTACAAAATATCTTTGAATGGAGTTGACAAAAAGTTCTTTTACACCATTGTTTAATATCTTTAATGTTTTCAAGCTCAACTTGTTCCTTTAAATGTCTAAAACAGATTCCGTTGGTGGTGTTGTTTTGAGTGTTTTCAACCGTAAATTCTACGAGATCAAGTAGTTTAAAACATCTATGAAAAGTGAATGGCAGAACCGATTTTACCAAAATATGTCTAAGAACAACAATAAGAAAACTTGTTTTTAAATAAATTAAAGCCGCATCGATATTAGTCCACCCGTTTAAATCCCGTCTACGTCACACATCTAAATACTATATTATATAGAGAAAATTTAATTTTAATTATATTGTTTGTCCGAAACTACTGATCCGATTTGAAAAAATCTTTCACTATTGGGAAGCTACACTATTGCTGAATGACAAAGGCTACATTTCACCCCTGTATTCCTGCGGGAACGAGAGCTACGCGGGTGAAACCGCATGTCTTCAGCTGGTATTATATAAAATACATAGATGAAGTAACTTCAAGTTCTTCCCAATCAGACTCCACGACATGCCTAAAACTTCTATTGATCAAGATTAGATTATAGTCAAGCTTATAAACTTGGTTTTTGAAAGGGCATTCAATGTCCAATAAAACCCTAGTACTTGATAAGGGATCTCGAATTATATTGAAGGGATTGAGGTCACAGTGCCAACTGCGGCTCAAGTGCGCGTTGATTGACTTTACGATGGTAGATTTTCTATTACTGTAATGTTTATGATAATGTCTACAACCGACTGTCTTTAAGAAGTTCTTAAATGGACAGACGATTTTTTGACTAACTTAGTGGCGCATTCGATAGCGTAACTAGTAACTACTGTCTTAGGTTCGATTCCCGGGTCGGTTCAAATATTTGTGTAATTCACAAATGTTTGTTTCGGAGTATAGTTGTTTCTATGTATATTTTAAAAACAAATATACACATTTAAACATACATACTTGCTGTGCCTCCTCACCTTCGATTTACATTGTACCCCAAACTTCTAACTTATGTCCTTTTAATAATTTTAATAGATACTTAATGTAAAGTTGACTTGATGCGTTGACATTTATAATTACAGCTCAACTCCCCTTAGATGGTAACGAAATGTTACACAGCTTATTATAACCTTCCTCAATAAATAAAACAAATAACATGAAAAGAATTTTTTAAATCAGGTTGGTAGTTTTAAAACTACTCCTAACATTGAAACTCACAACTTTATCTCTTTATAATGTTACCAAAGATTTAAAGAAAGACCAGACCTTACACATATCACATTTCTGTACATAAAGGCACTATTACCTGTTAGCACCTGTTACCGATATTGGACAGTGTGCTTATAGCATTATCGCCCAATTCATAACAGGCCATTCAAACTCCACTATCTTATCGGTTCATAGGCAGTCCCCTATTTTGTAGCCGAGACAGTTCATACGGGTTGTGATTCCGTTAAGGGTTTACTCCACGTCTGTTTTGTTGTGGAAAATTATTGTATTAAGATATGGTAAATAAATGTAGTCGTATTTTTTGAACAATTAATTGGGCTACTGGCTAATCACCTAGATATTATTATTATGTTGGATAATTTTTATAACAAGTGTACAAAAAAAAGTGGCATAAAACGTAGGCATATGCCTCTGTTCAACCCTTTGGGGAGATAGGTTTTAAATGAGTTGTGTAAATGTGCCGAGGAAAATCTAGTGACTCTCTGCTCGCTAAATATATATTTACTTTCTACATATATTCTATACATAGCAATCATAAAAAAAATGCTTATTCAGTTTCACATTTTTCGCCAACCTAAAAGTCAGAGTGTAGAATTATTGCTACAACAATGTGTTATAGTAGAACTATGTTAACAGCAACAGAAAACAGTATCAGTCTCGCACAAACGTTCACTCGCTACCCAAGTTTGTACTCAACTGCATAATTAACTTGCTAATGGGCAGATCGCAAATAAACTCCAAATTATTGCACTACCACTTCGCATGGACTTTGTGTCACTTTAATACTGTAATTATACGTGTATCTAACTTGATACACGCAACTTTATTTGCATCAACTGTGAAATGGCTTTTTAACGTGAAATAATTACTTATTTTTGAAATGACCAAGTCGATAATGACATTGTGCGAATTATCGTAAGAGATAAATTAAGATAAATTTATTTTCATATAGATGTTCGTCTTAAAAAGAAAATAATGGATACGAAATATGCGTATTTATTTTTAACGCTATTTTGTAAATCCACTTACATTTTAGAAAATAAAATTGTAGCTATAATGTGTATGCTAAAAGCCTATGTCTACATCATATTACTTAATGTTATAATAATTTACTTTTTTATTTACTGAAAATATAAACGGAATTTTATATCATATCAATAAACTGATATTGTTGAAATTTGACACAAAGACAGCTTAAAACCAAATATCATGAATAATATATGTTATAATACTACTGCAGAAGCTAGTTTTATGAGAAGTAGGAAGTAAAAGATAAAAATCTAATTGCGAAAAGATTTTAATAAAAAAAGCTGTACTGTCCCACTTTTACACACTGCCCTCTTAGGTAATAGACGTTCAGGTTACTGCTCCATCTCTGTCTAAGTAAACGCAAACATTCATACTAAAATCCATAAAATACAAAACTTTCCCAATAGTTGGGGAACAAACGACTTATGTGGCACGCTTATTCCCACTTTAATTTAGCAGGTTTCCATCCCTCTACCACTTTACCCACACTAAGATGATAATGATGCTGCCCTTAAACAAACATACATACAGTCACACCTTTATACCCGATAATGTAGGCAGAGGCATAGTATACGCCTACATTTCATCACAATTTTTTGTCCCACGTATTAGATGGTGAGTTTATGGCAGTGCTGAAATGGACAGGCTTGTTGAAACTTTTTAAGCCGCCTGTAAGGCCCTGAAGTTGACATTACAACTGCCGTGCTACTGACAACCTGCACCAACGCCTTTACGTGCTTTGCCAAGCACGGAAATGCTCGCAAACGAAATGTCATAAACTGGTAACCCATCCAAGCACCAAGCACCAGCAACAGTGAAAGATGCTTACTGCAGTGATCGCTTATAGAAGATTGACTCAGTGGGCTACGAAGGTTTTCTAAACTTACTTATAAACTTAATTCCCAACTTAACACCAGAACAACTTCATGCCATAAAATCAAGTAGAACATGATCACTATGAACTTATAATTCAGTGAGCGACAATGCAATATCGTCGCTTAATACTTCCAATAGAGATCGTACCACCGCACGATTTACATAAACTGTTCGCTAGCACGTGCCACTAACGTTGCACTGATTGCCATGCACTGGATGCCGATAAAACTATCATTTGATCGAGAATTGAACGTATTACATGTTTAGAGAAATGGGTGGCTTTTTTTCGTGTTAATGAAAGGATTGGGAATAAGTGGGTTTTGCTACGTGTTGAATAAAATATGCTGATTATAGATATGTATTATAATATTAATAGTAAGTATTATATATTATTATTCCGTTTGGGGAGGAATTCTTTGACAACTAGACGAGGATTACGACAGTCTTGCACTTTGTTATCATACCACTTCGTCCCCCCTTCCCGTTTCCTTTTTTCTTTGAATATTTTTAAATTAATTTGTTTAATATTTTTTCATTATTACTTGAAAATTGCTGATATAAGTATTACATTAGGTTTTTTTTTGTTGAGATTATTCAAGGGCTTAAGTTTCGGCGCCAAAAGGCTTAACATAATGATTATGAAGAAAAATAACATATTGATTATGAAGCTAACATGTGACGCGATGCCCAAGTTATTTTAACAGAATCGTAGCTGAAGCTATGAAAAGTGTGACATGTACCGTAGCCGACGAACTACGATTACGGTTCTATTCTGACACAATTTGAAATAGCAGACTTGGCTCAAGACTGCAGACTGCTTCTCCTCACTGCCAATACGTGAAGAGACGCAGGGAGCACCAATCGAAAGCAGTCGTCATTCAAAATGTAGCCTCGTCTAACATAGTACTACTTATAGGTATTGGGGCTACGGAAGAGCCAAAAGCCAGGTACATATCTGATTAACTAAACCTGACATTATCGTAATTGTTCAAATAGTTCCACTCGGGACATTTTTGGGCATTGAAGAAACAAACCATTTAAAAATTTTAGTTTCAAAGTTGCAAGCGCCATTACATTTTCAAGTAGCACTCTTATAAAATGTAACACTTTTCAAGACACTTTAAACTTAACAATGTGTGGAGGTTTGAAACAGTATTTGGTCATATAAAATGTACATTCGAGACGCTGTGTAATGGGCCGAGTTCGGTAAAGCCACGGGAATCCCCCGGACGTGTGAGGAATGCGATCTACCCCGCATTATTACATACGTGATTCTTATTTATATTTACTAGCTATTGAACGCGGATTTGCTTACAGGATATTACACTTTCGTCCAATATTTAGCTGTTTAATATTACCTTTAAACCCTTGTGTTAAGTCATCATCAAGATCATTTGTCCATTTCACCATTAACAGCAGATCAATGTCTAAAATATCCGTGCCATATACGCTCAGATTATATTGTTCCAAATTTTGAACACATTATATAATATTACTTCAGAACATCTTATGAGACTATAATATTACTTTTTTGACATCTAGATGCCCCACGTAATAGGTGGTGAGCCTATTGCCGTGTTGAAATGGACAGGCGCAGGCCGCCCCGACTCGCAGTTGAAATTTTTGAAGCCGCCCATAATGCTTTCAACTTGGCTTAACGATTGTCACTTTACTGACAACCGCGTTTCATTTCGAGTTTTCCTTCTCTACGCAATGGATCTTTTTGCGAAAGTAATCCCTTAGTCGCCTCTTACGGCACCCTCGCGATGTATTGGGGTGGCGACATTTTGTACTCTTACCCGCCACAACTCGGGACTCCGTCGCCACAAAGGGCAGTTCGAAAATAGGACTTGTAATATATTTATGAGATATTAATATGTTAACAACAAGTACGGAACCCTTTATTCCCAAAATTCGATACTCGTTTCACTAGTTTTTATAACTATGTATAAGTAAAACTGGGGCCAGCAAAACGAAATGCGTTTCCGATATTGGCACTTGGATTAACGCAATACTTACAGTCTTAATGCTTTTAGTACCACACAACTTTGTAAGAACCTTCCCGACTTACATAAACATTGTTGCACAATATTATTACGGGTATAACCTTGTTTTGTACTATGTTTTGTAGCTATAAAATATGAAAGCATTGGGTTTATGACGCATTTAGTTTTAGGTAGCATGGTAACATGAATATCGGGCGTAAAGAAATTGAGTGCTGTATATAGCAAGTTATCTGAATTAAATGTTTATTTTATGTAGCAATGACGACGTGCTAGAACAAATTAATGGAAAAATAAATTTCCATAAATCTAGTATGCCGAAGGAGTAAAATAAAGTAATAAGTCAAACCCAAACAAACCAACTTATCATAGTCTACTGCTGGACTTGTCTCTCCTAATTTTAGTTTGTCTCTCTAGTTAGCAAGCTGGCCAGAAGGGTTGGTTTTATTTGATCACTAGATGAATCCGCGCGGCTTCGCCTGCGTGAAACTTGTTACCCGTTCCCACTTTCCATGGGAACATATTCCCGGGATTTAAAGTAGCTTATGTGTTATTTCAGGTTACTATTTATCCCTTTACCAAATTTCAGCTAAATCCGTTAAGCCCTTAGACCGTGATTGAGTAACAAACATCCTAAAAACTTTCACATTTATAATATTAGTAGGATAAGCTTGTTTAGTCAGTAAGCAGAATCACCCTGTATACCTACACTCTTTTACAGGTCCGATGTGCGCTTTGTTTCATTCCAATAGAGAATGCATGCGAGAAAGAAAGCATGAGAGATATTCCTAAATGCACCAAATTTCATAGAGATAGCTATTATGACAGTAGTATGTCCCAAGAAATTATGTCGCCTAGAAAATCACGATTTACAACGTAGTTTGCTATATAATATATGTACTACCTTCACATGAATTTAAATGATAATACATGGTGTCAAATGACACAGTCCCTCTGATGGAAAGACACTTAAAATGTCACAAATTTTAATCCAGAGAATACCTACCCTCTTTTTATATTTCCTTTTATATTTCATCTCCATTGAAGCACAAATCGATATAAAACATCCGGTAACAATATATCAAGTGTGAGACCTTTATAAAACATTTTCGGCAGTGTCCTGCGGGCGTGTTCCAGATGTAAGAAAAGTCCCTGGTCCCGACGGACCGGATGGTCTGTTTCCGCCCCAAACGATCGTGACAACATATCCAATCTTTCTATAATATATACCACTTATATTAAAAATAGATTACTACTAATCTTTATTATATTAATGAAACTGAAATACGTATGTTATATGACTAATCTTCAATCTATATCCTACAGTAAGCCGCCCCCATAGTCTCTATATATAAGTCCATAATCTTCTAACGCTAAAAATAATAGTCGGAAAATTCCAGATAAACCTTTCTTGGATACAGGAATAGAATCGTAGGCGTTTCCTCTCAGTTTTTTATAATATAAATCTGTGCTCTCACGAATATTATTTCTAAATATGTATTAAGCAACTATTGAAATAGAAACTGAACTTTAGAACTATGAATTTGAAATTAGTCTAATTTCTATTTCATAGTCGTAAAGTGAGAAAATTAAACACGCGCGACGGTGTGTGTTGAATAACATTATAACACAGGGGGTTTAATTAGAATAATAAACCATATATTAGTATGATAAACTTACCAACTCCTTTACGAAATCATGATGTATATAGAAAGTAGAAACGTACCTGTAACAAAAAAAAAACAAATACTTAGTAAAAATAAATTTGCATAAAGCAGGCTCACAATTGCGAAAAAAAAACAAACATTAATCTATTGTAATTATAAATTCGGCTACCCTATATATTTTCATATCCATACATCATAATATTGCTCGCATTTAAACCAATTAAGGCTTGGACGAAGATACATGTGCTTAGCTAGTAAAAATACAACATAAATAAAATTTAAGCTGTGTAATATCTGTCTAAATTATAACGAAGAGCAATTACTCAAAATTAATGGTGAAATTAATACTTTGACCGCTCCGTTTATTAAGAGCTTTATGTTTACCGTTGAATTTGCGATAGCGAGGTTTTAATTACATTTGTATACAGCCGGGAACGGGAAAATTACTCTTCATTGACATACGAAACCTGATGCTTTGCATAGGAAACCGAATTTACTTTAATGAATTAGAAAATAAACAGTCTGAAATCGGCCAAACAATGGTTTCGGGCTTGTATTAGGGTTAATGAAGTAGTGTGTGTGTATTTTTTTAAAATTTATGGATAAAGAATAAGTATTATTTAGAAAGAAATTATTATGTTGTAACTCAAAATTACGAAGCCTTTTTTTTAACGTGAGGGAAATCCTCTTGGATGCTTATGCCGGACTCCTACCGACTAAAAAACCTCACTTTACGCCCAACAGCCTATGGTTGGGAGTCCCGGGTAAGCCCTCGGAAAGATGTCGCCTAGACGTTTATTAATATCATGCCAATTCCAGTGGTGGGACTGTAGCTCAGCGGGTACGCAAGCTACTTTGGGCGTATATTTAAATTAATTCTGGTTCGAACCCCACTGACTGCATTACTTTTTGTCCCGGGACATCCTTCCGAGGGCTTACCCGGGGCTCCCAACCACAGGCTGTTGGTCGTTACGTGAGGTTTTTTAGTCGATAGGAGTCCGGCACGTAAAAAAAAAATCATGCCAATTCCAAAATTGTAACAAATTTCACATAAAATAAAATAAATTCAGTAAGATAAACTTTATACTTTCATACGAGAAATTATTTTAAAACAAAACTACATTATTTTTGAGTGATATAAGTGTTCACATCGATATTGTAATATACAGCAATAAAGCTCAGGTCGTCTAGTCTAGACAATAATCCGATATCTCTTCACCTTTTTTTCTTTCTCCGCTTTTACTACTTAATTGCTGCTACAAAATTGAAATTAATAAAACCTATTTTTCACATCCAATTCATTTTAAAAAGACGTCGGATCCAAATCTAACAGCGAGAAAATTCTTTTGTCACTTTTCTAAGGAACTTTTGATAGCAAACGAGCAGTCTACGACGCTACTCAGGAGAATAACAATTGAAAGCTTTCTCTATTCCGAAATCTGTTCATCTTGAATCCGGTAGATATTATTTTCTTTCGTAGAATTTCTTTAAAAGAGACCGGGCGTTAATAAGTACATGTTTTGAATGCGTAAAATGTCACCTTTGCAGTACACCGAAGTTTTGAATCTACAGAAATATTCCAGGCGTGTACGGATCTACATAAACTTCAACGTCATTCGAGATGTATTAGGGATAATGATATTTTGTGATTTGATATGCGGTGGCAATGCAACCTGCTTCTGTGTGTTGAATAAAAGAGTATTTTCGTGAAAGGTAGAATTGTCATTACTTTTGTGTGGGTATAGAAACTTACGATGAGGAGAATCTGTGTCTTTGTGTGTTAATTTAGAGGAAAACTATAATATAGATTTTCTAGTAAGCCAACCAAATTACCGGATGACTTACTCGGCTATTAACGTTCAGCCTCTTCCCAGAAACTTGAAACTTCTTTGAGAGAAATTTACCCTTACAATGTAGAAGGTAGACACGCACTTAACAAACAGACAAAAATTTTTCTAACTATATTTTCGGCTTCAGTATCCTTATGTTGAACACCCAGCGAGATTTTTTTTAAATACCTATTTCCAAAGTACAGTTTTGACTTTTTTATCATTTTATTATACCTATTCTATATTCTATGATATGGTAAGCTTGTCGCTATGAGTCTTTTTTTTTTTTTTTTAACGTGAGGGAAAATCCTCGTAGGATGCTATGCCGGACTCTTACCGACTAAAAAACCTCACGTAACGCCCAACAGCCTATGGTTGAGAGCCCCGGGTAAGCCCTCAGGAAGGATGTCCCGTGACTCCCAACAGACCTACGGCCGCCAATGCGGCCTCGCCCAGGGGGTGGTTCGGGTGCAATCCCGCGTCTATGGGGGATTTCGGGTGTGACCCCGCTTCTAAGGGGGGGCGTGCGTGAGTGCTCACGTCACGCTGCCGTCATGGGCCTGCTTCTGTAAGGACGGTGAGCGGCCCTCTCACCGTCCTCAGACCCCAGGTCATGGAGGCCGATAGTCCTCGGCGAAGACACGTCGGCGGCGCCCAGGGCGCCGACTGCGGAACTCGGTGTCGCTATGAGTCTGATAAAAAGAAAATGTTTCAAAGTTTAACAAATTGTAATAAATTAATAATTAAAAATTAGAGTAAGATACGAGAGATATTGCCATATAGAGTGCTTAAGAATTATTTTGACGGTAATCCTTTTCGCAAACTTTACTGACTGTTATCTTTCTAAAATACTGGCAATACTAAACAGAAGAATTAGAATACAAAGTACGAAATTAGAATTCAACGGTATTATTGTAAGTAATATGAAAACATGACTGAATTTCTTATTAGGAGCCATTTCCCAAGAACCTGATAAAAAACCTTTTTGGAAACGCGTATATTAAAAAAAAAGATCTATCCTCACTTAAAACATAAAAATAGGTAGGTATTAACGGATTATATCGGTGTAAATATTTTTGTTTTTCAGATTAAAGATTTACAACTTCAAAATGTTTAGGAGCCATTCTCAGAAAATGACGAAAAAGAGGTGCAAATGTAATAATTTTTTGGCGGCTTACCTTAGTAGACGAAAAATTATAGCCAGAATTAGATTTTTACAACTACAAAATGTGTATCAAAATGGGTTTGTTATAAATTGTAAATCATCAATATACATCTAATAAAATCGTAACAGGTCGCTGTCTGTACATGGAAGATAAATAAGAAAAAATATTATAGGGGGGCTTTATGAACGCAATAGAACCCAAAACAATGATTTTTAGAATTTTTGTCTGTTTGTCTGTATGTCTGTATATCTGTTTGTCTGTACGGTTGTGCACGCTAATCTCAGTAACCGCTCAACCGATTGCAATGCGGTTTTTTTTATTGTGTTGAGGTTTGCTCCAGTTAACATTTAGCGTTTGTTTTATGTAAATCGGTTTAGAAATAAAAGAGTTATAACACTTTTAAAAATCAGATATTTTGAAAATTTTAATTGTAGGGGTTTCTTTGAATGTGTGTGAACCTAAACTGGCGTGTTGGTTTAATCATAAAAGAGCTTAATGATTAAGACTATTTTTAAACAATTCAGTCTTCAATAGTCGTCAATTGTTTTAAAATAGACTTAATCATTAAGCTCTTTTATGATTAAGCAAACAGGGCAGTTTCAGACGCTGCTTGATGACTCTCATGAAGAAATACCTTTCCTTTCATACACCTTATGTGACGTAAACGAAGTTGATGGCTCAGCTAGTTATACATAAAGTTTAAAAAGATCATAGAATCAACCCCAAAATTTTAGATGACGGGCAGAAAAATTGACATTCTTTATTATTAAGGGGGCAAAAAAATTGAAATTAGGTATTAGTTTTTGAATAAAACATACCTACATCTGCTTATAATTCGATTTTTTTTATTTTGAATTAAGTAGTATAGTTAGTTATAAAATATTACATTTCTTTGTTTAAAGGATCACGAATCCTTCATAAAGGTTGCTGAAAATAAGTATCCTGCTATTTTTTCAAAAATATACATAGTGTTTTGTCAAGATTTTGTGAAACAGCTCTTAAGTAAAATACCTACCACTAGAAATATCATCAAACAAACCTCATTCTTTTGAGTCCAGTAATACGATAGTTTCTTTGACATGATAATGATCTCCGCCAACTCATATCTACTGAATACATTACATTCCATTGATATCCGCCTTCGCTATTTATATTAATTCAAAAGCAAGAAAATATTGAAAAATATAAAGTCATACTCCTTTATTCAGATATACGATTTAGTTCTTGTAATAGATATGAAGATAAGAATATTTTGAGATATTTGTTCAATTGTATGATCACGTCTTTTATCCCCGAAGGGGTAGGCAGAGGCAAATTATATGCCCACATTTCACTTTTTAGGTTTTGTCCCGAATAATAGGTGGTGAGCCGTATTGCCGTGTTGATATGGACAGGCGCAGGTTGTGACTGCCCGCTGTTGAAAATTTTCAAGCCGCCCAAAAAGGCCTTACCCTTGGCGTAACGACTGCCATTTTACTGGCAACCGGGACCAACGGCGCAACGTGCCTCCCGAAGCACGGAAACGTTCGTCAATGATTGTCACAAAGCGCCACGTGATGGTCACCCATCCATAAATAGTCACAGTAAATGTTGCTTACTACAGTGATCATTTTTATCAGATGTACTGAGTGAATTAACTCTTCCAAGAGAGTTATTAAACCTGATTCAAAATTTTGAAAAAAAAGTTAAATCAAGACATTTTTCCTATGCCTCACTCAGTGATAACCAAGAGGTCACTGAAACTGGTGGAAATAGCAAGTAATTTCCACCATTTGGAGTTCACGCCGAAGTCGTAACCGTAGCTCTAATGAAAATATAATATTTCGAATCACCATAAATTCATTGTTAACCCTCCAATGAAAAATGGCGATCAGTTATTATTATGTAACAACAACAGAGATCAAGAGTACAGGATTACAGCGGTCAGTAAATTAAATGTGAAAAAAAAAACACAAAATGTAATCCGAGTCGCCCGCGCGCTGCCTGCAAACCGAGCCTAAGCTCCAACAGAGATAAAAAAGTTTTAATTGGATTTTTTATAAATTAAAACAATTATTACTCGAGAGTTTGTCAGAAGCTAAAAGAAAAATATGTTGAAATATTTTGAATATGGAGCATGATTACATGATATGATAGGAGTTAGTACAGAAGCAGGCCCATGACGGCAGCGTAACGTGAGGAGTACACGTACGCCCACCTTAGAAGCGGGATCACACCCGAAACCCCCCAAAGACGCGGGATAGCACCCGAACCGCCCCCTAGACGAGGCCGCAGTGGTAGCCGTAGGTCCGTTAGGAGTCCTGGGACATCCTTCCGAGGGCTTACCCGGGGCTCCCAACCATAGGCTGTTGGGCGTTACGTGAGGTTTTTTAGTGGGAAGGAGTCCGGCATAGCATCCATGAATAATTTTACCTCACGTTAAAAAATAAATTATATAGGAATTGGTAATTTTAGGGCATTCTTCCGAGAAAGGATTCCTGCCGTAGGCAGTGGTTGAACAACGTTTGGTTTAGGTTGTTAAGCGTCCGGCATGGCATCCAAGAGGAATTTCCACACGTAATAAATAGGAGAATACTATGCTCCGAAAAGGATTTACAATAATTTTTAAATGTGCGATGGGGTTCTAGCGAGATCCGCAGAATCAAACCAACCAGTCACAGTTTTCTACTGACTCTTTGTACTGAAAGCGTATTGTTGAACTCCGCTTAAAGCAGTGATCGCTTACAGGACACTGAGAAAGATGTGCTATGAGCTCTTTCACAAAATCTACATCAAAACCTATTGCAGTCTACTAAGACACGTAACGTAGGTCTCTCTCTAACGTAACTGTTGGTGTTTTAAGTTGCAAAATAAATAATGTCAACCAATATCAGGAACCAAACGTAGAAATACTTTCTGTATAAAGATGTTTATATTCGACATAGATAACTTTTAAAAGTCTACCACAGATATAATATGTTTTGGAGCGGCACAGATTAAATTAAATCTGAATAGCAATTAGGGATTAAAACCTCGAGAGCGATTCTTTAGCTCCGGTCGCGCTTTTCTTTAGAATTTGGTGAATTTTGAAAACAATGAGCACTTTGTCGTGGTTCAGTGATACTTACATTGCTTGTTATTCATTTGGCGTAATTTTGATAAAGGTGTGACGTCATTGTTTTCTAAAGTAGGTACCGTCGTACA
This sequence comes from Miltochrista miniata, assembly GCA_933228765.1. Taxonomy (NCBI): domain Eukaryota; kingdom Metazoa; phylum Arthropoda; class Insecta; order Lepidoptera; family Erebidae; genus Miltochrista; species Miltochrista miniata. The sequence goes on along the minus strand of OW121757.1, from coordinate 14,148,767 downwards.
TTTTAAAGATATATTTATTACGGCTTTATAAAATTGGTACTAGTGGACGTTACGCGGTTTCACCCACGTAGTTTCCGTTCTCGTTGGCATACAGGAATAAAATGTAGCCTATTTTCACCGAGAATACCTAGAGTACCTTTCCAACAGTGAAATATTTTTTCAAATCGCTTTTGTAGTTTCGGAGCCTTTTCGATGCAAAGAAACAATTTTTTTTTTCCTTTTTATAATATTAGTATAGATTCCGGGTGCGTTAGAGTTCTACCAAGACTTTGAGGGCTAAAGCCGCCAGCAAATGCAATGAAAAATAATCAAACCAATTGACACACTGAACCAAAGTAAATCATGATGACAATCATGGCGAAGGAAAACCTGAAATACAACCCTATACCAACCCAACCGGTCAGCGTGGTACATTAACGCCAATCGCTTACTCACAGCAGTGGAGTGTTAAAAGCAGATTTTATCGATTGACGACAAACATTCTTAGTTACAAAAGGTTAAAAATCATTCTCTAATTTGTTGGCACTTGGAAAAAACACGCGCGACAGTTAATTAATTTAAAAGGGTTTTTAATTAACGTCTCCAATCCTTCCGAGAACGGGTACTTTTGCCATTAACTTATTTCTCCATTAACCTATTTTAGGTATTGAGAAAGAAATAACCAGGTAAAAAATATTAATAATTACACCAACTACCGGATAAGGTTATTAATCAATGTTTTTCCTTTATTAAAAATGTCGGTAATTAGTAGGAGTAGCACACAACAATGTACCTTGAAAGCATTTTTGTCAAATATATGTATATTATACTAATATTATAAAGAGGAAAGATTTGATTGTTTGTTTGTTTGCATCGAATAGGCTCCGAAGTACTGAACGGGTTTGAAAAAATCATTCACTATTAGAAAGTATTGTTGTAATTTCCACGGGAAAATTTCCCGCTGTAATTTCCTCGGGAACGGGAACTACGCGGGTAAAACCGCGTGACGTCCACTAGTAAATTAATAAATAGTCAACCTAAGCGACTTCGTTTACATAAATTACCAACATAACCCATTTCAAAAGTAAATTTAAGCAGTAACTTTTTTTGTCATTATAAGGTAACCGTAATTTTTCATTAAATTGTTGCCTTTTATCTTGACTTTTATAACCCATTCTCTCAATGAATAGACGACTAATACTGAACAACTGGACATAGATTATCTACTCCAAAGATCTGTCATACAATATTAAGTGTCGTGTCAAAAATCAAAAATACAGTATATAAGTAAAATATTCTTCTCATCAAATTATACTTTTTAAATAAATCATACTTATTTATGTAAAACCACGAGCCAAGCTATATAAAAAAATCCGCGCTAAAATGTAATTCAGTGAGTCAAATCCTTAAACCTTAAGCAAACATCGCGAAGGGTGAAACGTACGCATTAGCCGCGTCACTCATCAGCAGAATGAATCATTACTTGAAGAGTACACCAGTGGATCGTGTCAAAGGGCCTGAAGCTCAAAGGTCCTCGTGATTGCCGACGACGCCACCTCGCGCCAGCTAACGCCCCAAAGAAGGGCCGATTGAAGGGCCACTCAAAAACCTCGACCACCCGCTCGTTCGCTCGCATTCAAGGGCTCAATACGGATTATAGGGCGCCAAACTCCTACCTTCATAAGATATGTATAAATTTGTTTGCACATCGGCAATTGAAACATCGTAAATTATAGGCCCGCTGTAATTTCGCGCGATTCAATCTCGGAAATAAAACGGCTGTGTGTTATTTAACTGTACTGTCGTTGATGAAGGGTTGAGAAGGTCTTGAAATGTATGATGTTATTTAAATAAAACTTTGCCTATAAATGTTTCATCTATCTATATGTATAAAAATCAATGCCACTTTTCGTTGTAATTTTATAACTTAAGAACGGACTCACCTATCCAAACCAAATGTTTAGGCTTTGTTCGGACTATTTAGTAGATGGTTTATGTGAAGTTTGCACAAAATCGGTCGAGCGGTTCTTCATTTATCACATTTTTTGTAACAAATGAATTCAAAAATGCGACGGGAACGGGTGATATACTCTGTATGTGACGCAAACGAAGTTGCGCGGGTTAGCTAGTTTTTTATAAAACTTAATGGTAATCATAAAAAAAGACACTGTGTACTGGTTGACTTTAAAAAGGCGTTCTGATTAAACCTCTTTTCTCTATTTTAAGAAGTTAATTTTAGTGTCATTTGAAAAAAGAACAGTTCGTTTATTTGGCTTATTGAAAAAAAAAGTATCTCCCTCTAAAGTAGGAGGTACATACGTTGTGAGCTTACAACACACATCGATACCTTAAGGCGAAGTTACCGTGTAAGTTATTATAAGAGAGGTGCGCCAGGGGAAATGAATGTCGAGTAGGTCGACCCGTTGTCATTCATATTAGCCGCGCACGCCTTAAATTTGTAATCACACTGCGTCAATTCATTGTTGCTGAGCGGCATAACTGTGATTAAAATATACAAAGGAAAACGACGACAGTGTAATTTTTAATAACGACAGCGATAAAATTGAGCTTCAAATGAGAGAATGGAGTTGTGCTTGTGGCATTTTCTGGAATGAAAAACTGTATTTTTTTTAATATTTGGAATATTTTTCTAGAGCTCTGCGTCTAGTGCACGGAGTACTAGGTTTGATTTTCCATTGGCCAAAAACGAGTTTTAAGTGCATCTTACGCTACGTTCGGTCCTAATACGAATACCCGTTTGTAGTATTAACGAGAGTTTCCATGCGTTGTAAGGCAGACTCAGTCTTAGGTTGCGGTTGTATGGTAGTCATTATACCAAGTTGATAAAGACAATCAACAATACAACGCTTACAAATTATTAAAATAACAACAAACAGCCAGCCCTGTCCGTTTCAACCAGTTACGCAACCATTAAAATAATGATCACAATCAACTGGTTGAGACAAAATACTGATGAAATAGAGTTACATAGTATGTATCTCTACCTACTCCTACAGAGAAATGAGCTACCATAATGTATGTATGAAGAGGACTCAACTCTAAGTCCAAAACATATGAATGAGCGCTTAGAAATCTGTGAACATAACCGTCAAAGGGGACAGAAAAGCTTCAATAACACTTACGGATGTCGAAGTTCGTCGTTACACAAAATGATTACACACATAAAGAACCTTATCTCTTTACATTCTGCACCGGTATAAACCGGTTACAGCCGGGCGTAACCGCTGCGCAACTGCTCGAATGTTTACGCGAGTTTTACGCACCAATCTCGCTCGCCCGCTAGAAATTGAAAAAGGAATTATGACGAAATAAAAATACAACATACACGACGCTTCTACACCATAATCTTTGACTGTAAAACTCATGATTCCCTGAGCGGTAGGAAATATAATGTCTATGGTCTATGTCCTATCGTGTTCGAATTTTAAGCCAGTCAACGAGATTGGTTGTGCTCAAATTTTTTTATCAAAAAACACAATCTACATAAAATTGAAAAAGGATTTATGACTTAAAATAAAAATGCAACATACAACTACTCCACAATCTAAAACGCATAAGGCAGCAGGAATTGTACCATGTCCTGTCGTAACCAAATTTTAAATGAGTCAACGAGAGTTGGATATGCTTATTTTTTAAGTGATGTTTTAATCAAATAAAATATCACTTCTTCACCTACCTTTGCCTGTAAACTAATAATTTTCTAGGTATGTCCCGTCGTGTCCGAATTTTAAGTGAGCCAACGAGAATTGGATCTGCTCAATGATTTTAATACAAAGACAATAAAATTGAAAAGAGAATTAACACGAAATAAAATAGAAACTACATACACGACGCTTCTACGCCACGATCTTTGCCTGTCATGGCAGCAGGAAATGTTTGTCTATGTCCCAGGTAAGTCCCGTCGTGTTCGAATTTTAAGTGAGCCAACGGGAATTGGTTCTGCTCAATTTTACGTAAACATAACGAGTGGATGCATTGATTGAGCTAAATCCGGATTGCATTCGCGCCTCGTCCGACTCACAGTTGACTGTGACGTAGCCGGGGGCTACGAGCGCGAGTTGCATACATAACGTCTACGAACTGAAACTGATTCACTACACTACATCGCGGCTTCGTAGCGAATATTTTTTAAATTGGTAGCACTGATATGGTTACGATGGAATTTTTATTTTGGCCTTTTTTTTTGTTATAGCCTTTATTTAATATGCAAATAAATAGTAAATACCATTAATACTGCCTACTTTCGGAATATTTATTCAGTATCTGTTGGACAAATATTTGATGCTAATTTTAGTTCTATTATCTATTTGAATTATTAATAATAGTTATCTATTCACACCTTTTCTTGTCCTATTCGTATTTCTTTTTTCACCTCTAGAATGTCTGGTGTGTGATATTTTTAATGAAAATAAATATTACAATATGAGGTTATAAATTAAATACTTTGCCATAAGACGTATAAGGTGAATTATTTCATAATCTCTGAGCCCTTAGAGATTATGAAGTCCCTACTAATATTATAAATGCGAAAGTAACTCTGTCTGTCTGTCTGTTACGCTTTCACGCCTCATCGGCTGGAGCGATTAAGATAAAATTTGGTATAGGAATAGTTCGAGGCACTGGAAAGGACATAGGCCACTTTTTAACCGTCTGTGCAAAAGGAGGGTTATGATTTTACGATATAACGACTCTTACGCGATAACGACTTCTACGCAGTCGAAGCCGCGGGGAACAGCTAGTATTATAATATTATCTATAGCTCAGCGGACTACAAATACTCCTCTAGCAAGAGAAAGACGTGAATTTGGATCCCGCTTGGATGTGAGATTCTTTCCACATTAAATTATGAAATTATAAAGGGTTCTTTTTAGTATTAGAGTAACGGAACTCTAAAAAGTGTGACAGTTACGACATTAGTGTAATTGTTTATTTACGTGTAAGTATTTTGTTTAAAGTAATATATTAAAACGATAAATTAACTTGACACTTAAAGGGTGCGCACAGGCTTGAAAATAACATGAATTTTATATAATACTAGCCGGAGTCACGCGGTTTCACCCGCTTAGTTACCGTTCCCGTAGGAATATGGGAATATAAAATTTAGCCTATGTTCACCGGGAAGAGTGTAGCTTCCCAACAGTGAAAGAATTTAAAACGGTCCAATAGTTTCAGAGCCCATTCGATGCAAACAAACAAACAATCAAATCTTTCCTCTTTATAATATTAGTATAGACTAGCGGGCGACACGCGGTTTCACCCGTGTAGAACTACACACACTACACACTACTACGTGAAAATATGGGAATAAAATATAGCATATGTTACTTGAAGATAGTGTAGATTCTTAACAGTGATAGAATTTTTCAAAGTGTGTTCATTACAAACAGACAAAAATCCAAAAAATCACCGTAGCCGTATGTTTAACCGAGTATTCGCTTACATAACACTGAGCAAGCGGGCCTACGAGCGCATATTTTAAATCATTTTTCTTTACAAAAACCAGACAATTAAACTTCACCAACAGAACAACAAAAGTGATGATGTTTCACTTAATAAATAGTTGGAAAAACGCCGATACAAACGTTTTAATGATCACAGAGCAGTGGATAGTAATTCGATCTGCTAACAGGCGGTTTTTAGCCTTTACAACCAGCTCTTTGTGTTTAAATAAAACAACAATTGGAAACGTAGGTCAATTATCAGCCGTGGACACACTGTTGAAGATTATATGATACACAATTGAGCATAATTATGATACAATTTGAAAATGGAATACTTGAATTTATAATAATGAACATCGAATATAACGCTAATGAGGAGTTTGGCATCAAAATTAAAAAGAAGCGGCCGCTATTTAATGTTTAATTTTTTAAAGTTAGTGTAATTTCGAGTGTTAAGTTACGCTTAACACTCGAGACATACATGATTTATATTGAATAACATAGAGAAGGTAGAACACAAAAGTTCGACAACGAACACAAGTACGTTGAAACTCAGTGAAATGCGAATTTTTGGTTTGTCAAGAAATTTTACAGATAGCTCGACTAAGGTTCCGCGTTTTACTGTAGTCGAACTTAGTCCTAACTTGGACATGACTATGATGCTTCTTATAAAATTTTATTTATTTTTAAAAATAAGTTTTGACTTAAAATTATTTGATGTTAGCATACTTTCTAGCCTAAAAAACCAAGAATAAGAGTAAAAAAATGCTAAGGAGGACCGAAAAAAAATGCAGTAAGTAGGTACAAGCCTTTGAACAAGACAGTAAGAATCAAAATTAATTTTAATTTAAAACACGACAGATATGGCTTGTCAAAAATTAGCTATTCTGTCACACACCAGATTTTACTTTGAATACACTTTAACTTTGAGTCTATTATTTGCTAAATCACATACGCTCACCATGTAGCACCTAATACCGTTTTTATTACATGACATAATAACCGTAAATCACAAATTAAATGTGTAAAAAAATCGGTGGTCCTTTCTACATAATAAAAAAAAACTGTATTAGATTCTAAGATTAATTTTGGCAGTGACCGGACTGAGTTTCTTGGGGTGTTCTTCTCAGTCTGTAGCATTTCCGAACCCCCGCCCCGGTAGAATCACAAAAATTTTGACTAGCCTAAATATTTAAAAAAAAAAATTTCAAAGGGAATATTATTTATTTATTTTATGTTATGAAGACGCAGGTACGAGTCCTGCTCGAGACCAAATTTTTTTTACATTAAATTTGTGATTGAGTCAGCAAACTAATTGCTTTTCAAAATTATCTCTAACCTCAAACATTTCACAGACTTGCATAACATAAAAATTGCGATCAATAACCTCGATATTAAATTCGTCTGTGTGTATACAGCTTTACGTAAACATTTTTATGTTGACTGTTGTTAGCAGTCATTTGCATTTTACAGTTAGTCGCATTCGCTTGCGTTTCGTTTTGCACTTCATTGCAGCTGGCAATTAGTAAAGAATCACTCGACTGGATTTATTGAGATAAAAACTATTATACATGGCGTTGTTTTTGTATAAATATTTCATTTATGAGATGTTTAAAACATTTTTTTTATTAAAAAATCTACGAATCATAGCTATCCTACTTCCTACTAATATTATAAATGTGAAAGTTTGTGAAGATGTTTGAATGTTTGTTACTCAATCACGCTCTAACAACTGAATGGATCTAGCTGAAATTTGGTACAGGGATAGAGTATAGTCTGGAATAACACATAGGCTACCCACGGGAAGTGGGAACGGGAACCAAATATCACGCGGGCGAAGCCGCGCGCGTCAGCTAGTGTTAAATAAGTAGTAAAGTTTGTGAAGACGCTTGGATGTTTGTTACTCAATCATACTCTAACGGTTGACCGAATTTGGATTTGAAATTTGGGATCTCGGACACTAGCACATTAACAATTCATTCATAATTACAACTTTTTAATTTATAATAGCTATTATTAAGGATAAAGTTTTGAAACAAATTGCATTTTTACCATATACTGAATTATACAATCTGTACTGATTAAAATTTTATGTACAAAAAAATTTACATGAAAAAACTATCTACCCAACCAAGGTTATACAGATTATACTCGTTTGTATAAAAAACAATTATATAACTTTATTATCCTGCCCATTTCTTATTTAGAAAAAACCATATTTATTTGATAAATGACAAGCCCCTGAATTTTTAGTCAGCTTATTCAGAAGCATGAACGTACAGTAAATACAGCGAACAATATTTTTATCCAAAACGATTCTGACAAAAGTAACACCAGGTATCGATTCTCGTGCGGTCAGCAAAAATACTCTCACAGTACGTGATAGCCTTTTTGTCCGAACGGTTCTACCTGACTAGAGCCAGCAAACTGTAGTCCATTCAAATACTTGTGTTTTTACGGTGTAAAAACAAAGGATTCACAGGCAAAGTGAACAGCCGGTACTGTTGTAACGCCTCGTAGTACTGTGCAATATGTATGCTATTTTTTTGTCTAATGTTTTGGGATAGAGTTTAATTAAATGGCCTCGCAATTCACAATCATCTTGATGATCAAATCTGTAAGTTTAAATAAAATTACCCTGATATTATGTATGTACCTACTCCGAATTTTAATTTGGATTCCGAATTTAAACAAACAATTTTTTTTTGCCGGGTTTGTTTCGACTTAGGACATAAGATAGGATTTTTTGGTAAGGGATTTTTATTTTCAATTTTTTTTAGTTTTTTTTTGTCGTGCCTGAGGTGGAAAAAAATCATCGACGCAAACAAAGCGTGGGTTGTATAAAATTCCAAATTCAAATCAACCTCCAAGCTAAGCACATTGATTTCATTGCATTCGTTACTGGCGCAGTTGTGTAAAAATATTGGTTTGGTTCTCTCCGAAGTAAACATTTTTGATTACTTCGATGTTTTCCCGTAAAGGTTTCCTCTACATTTGGTTTTATATTTGGAATAACATTTGAGAGAGAGCTATTTATTATTAAGATTCATAAATGATATGAAAAGACCCAAAAACTTTAATGAGGAATTATTTAAAGTTGATTTGCCAATTTTTTTTTTGACATTTCACACAACGCTATCTGATCCCAAAGTAAGCTAGGAATAACCTGCTTGTGTTATGGGTTTTATGCCACGTATATCAATACTTATATACACTTAAATTCATACATATTATACATAGAAACACCCAGACTCTTGAGACATACATTTATGGGTCACACAAATATTTGTCTCCGGTGGGAATCGAACCCACAACCTCCAGCGCCGCAGGCGGTATCACAACCGACTGAATGTACCTACATGTTAAATTCAAATGTACCTTTACTATCCCATGTGTTATCCCAGACGAAAGTGTGAAAGAGTAACAAACATCTACACTCAAAAACTTGCGCCCTTATAATAATAGTCAAACTAAATACAAAACATTAAACTAAACCTTACTCTAAAGACCGAGAAATTGTTAAACAATTATTATTGTACTATTATTTTGCACTGAGTTTAAATAAACACACCTAGGTATATCAAAAGTTAATTTGAATAAACAACGACTTGTAACAAGATAAATATTCAAAGGAAAGCTTTCAAGGAAAATAGTTTACAATAAATTCATTATTTATCTAGAAGTTGTGAAGAGGGGAGTTCATAATTTTACAAGACCCTTGATGATGGATAATACATAAGATATCTTCATCATATGCTTCTTCAAGTTGGGTCTCATTTATTTTACAAAATTTAAGTATGTACTTAAGAGTCCATATTACGCCAAATAAACTATTTCTTTGATCTAGATCTCAGGACTCGTGAGGTCAACTGAATTAAAATTAAAAACTAAAAACTAAATACGCTCTAGGTTCGAAACACGATTACTGATAAAATCCTCGATAGATTGTTGTGTTGAAAATACCTCGATTTCGTGAAATTTTAAGCTAGATCTCGTATGTTATAAGCATGGTTATAAGTTATTTTTATAATATAAAATATTTATAAGACAGACAATAGCAAAATCTTCATTTGCACGAGAGTATTGTTTTCATATTGGTTATAGTTTTTTCTATAATTAATTTATTTTGTTAAAAGTGCACAAAAACCGATCGCATCTCTCTCTTTCTTGCACGCTAAAATGTATATCTGCTATATTCTTTTAACAATTTGGCGTCTGGTAGGCTCTTAATAGGTGGCCGCAGTGGTAGCCGTAGGTCTGTTGAACATCCTGGGGTATTCTTCTAGGGCTTACCCGGGGCTGCCAACCGTAGGCTGTTAGGTAGATACGTGTGGTTTTTAGTCGGTAGGAGTCCGGCATAGCATCCATGTAGGATTTTCTTGTTGGATGTTAAAAAAATAATCGGTATTCTAAATAATTCTGTACCAAAAAACTGAGGTTTACGTTTGTTGTATGGAAACCCCCCTCGAATATACAACGTCCAACCCAATAACCTATTTCGTAGTTAGCATATATTACAAACAATTTAAATCCAATTGCAGGTGGTCTAATAACGTTCTTCTACATTTGCTGTTTGAGATTAAAATTTTCAAAAGTTTTCGGCGTGTCAAGTATACTCGTATGTCCATGTAAGCCTGCCAAAAGTACGGGTACCCTCGTAAAAAAAAGACAGCTGAGATGCAGATAGACAAAGCAGTAACATTTTACGTCGATTGTAAATTTTCCAAAGGTTTTTACAAAAAGTTTAATGTTTATTCAAACGACGTACATCTGTTTAAGATAATTTGCGAATGTCTACAAAATTTAGTATCAAGCGGTAATTAAAGAGATGGAGCCACTACCTTTAATTGCGGGCCTGGTTTCTTTCTTTATCGCAATTTTATTACGATGACAATACGCAACAGTACGTCTCTTAAATTATATTTGCTGCGTGTCTAAAATGGTGGGGCATTTTTAAAGCTGCTTACATCGAGAGAGTAAACGTAGGTATACCCCGTTCTTAGGTAGTACTTAGATAAATTATTAATATAGTCTTAAGGTGCTGATAGTCTGAGCATTAACTTGTAAAGAGCATTCTTGCGAATGTTACGTTACAGAAAAATACGAGAACTTTAGCGAGCATTCTATCGAGCGGTCTGGGGAGCATTCTAGCGAGCATTCTATATATTCAATGAGTATAAAAATGCAGCACACGCTACCGTGAAGTCTGACATCTTCGAGAATCGAATAGAGCGTTCGCTAGAATTTTCATGATGTTCGTAGCAATATTTGGCTCTAAGCTTGGCTCGGTTCGTTGCTCTGTTCGACAATATAAAAACGACGAATGCTCGATGTTCTGTTACAAGTGATTGCTCAAGTCTATGAGCACCTTTAGAAAAATTGACACCAACCAGGCTTATATTTGAACCAACTTATTTTTATAGTCGTGTTTTTGTAGTTTTATTTTTATGGTAGTTAAAATACACAAAGGTCGAATCTCCACCACTTTTTCTAACGGTGTCAATTCGCTTACTAATATATTCAGTGTAAGCTACAATTAAAATTGCATAGGATGTGCAAAAAAAATGTCTAGTAAAAAAACCTTTACTTATTCTAATTTTGATTTATAAATTAGTTTGTCTTTATCTTTAAAATGTTACATTATTCTAAAAAAATGGACCAAACTGGGGTTTGAATTATTATTTAAAACCTAATTCTGTCCATTCCCACACGCTCACCACCTCTTTTTACCACCTATTACGTGAGACAAATTATACAAAGGTGAAATGTGGGCATATAATATGCCTCTGCCTACCCCTTCGGGGATAAAGGCGTGACCATATGTATGTAATTCTGTCCATTCAGCTATAAAACTTGAGGCCAATTTTTACTAACCCTGATTAAATTTTTTATATTGATATTCACTCCAGAGCAACATAATTTTTAATATTTAGAAGTACCTAGTTATGTGATTTTTAAGACTCCTTGTGGAAGCATTTAAGATTAGAATTAGGATTCTACAAATTATAAAACTGTTTAATAAAACAGAGGGTAAGGAAAAAAAATACATTTTTCACTAGAAAAAACGTGTCAACATAATGGCATCGAAATAATCATTCTGTATAAGGTACAGTCGAGTACAGTATGCGTGTAACACTCTGTAGGGTACAGACATCTTCAAAACGTTTCCTCTATAATTCAAACCCGGCTCGTTCCTCAACGGGAAAGTCGAGTTTTCTACACATTTTAAAACATGAGGATTTCACGTATGTGTAACATATTTGGACCATAAATCTATACATTTTAGAATTTTTATTCATTATCATAATGCCGAAAAATTACTTTTGCATAAATGCAATCATTTTTTTAGTATTCGAATGTAGTTATACTAAATGCAGTTATATAGATGATGGTAATACTTACATTAGAAATAAAAAAAAAAGATACGAGTATTGAAAAACCGGCCAAGTGCGAGTAGAATTCCAAAGGCTCGGCACCAAAAAACGGCACAAATACGTTTGTTGTACGGGAGCCCCCTTTCCATATTATTTCTTTTTCTGTTTTAAGTATTTGTTCACATAGTGGAATAATAAATGTGAGCAAATTTAAATTTTCATCATTGTAGACAGACAGCGTAGTCTCAATAATAGAAATCCCGTTTTTACTCTTTGGGTAACCTACAAAGAATGTTGATTTACCTATCTACCCTCTTTTTATTATACTATGCCACCGTGTTCCTTTTTCAAATCATTCAAGTAAACCCTCATGTAAGAAGAACTATAGTGGCGTCATTTTATTAGGTAACATTTGACGTCTGTCAGTTTTAATTTAACTTTATAATGTCACTACCGACTGCCTCTGTGGCGCAGTCAGTAGTGATATCGCCTGCGGCGTTGGAGCTCGTGGGTTCGATTCCCACCGGAGACACGTATTTGTGTGACCCATAATCTCAAGGGTCTGGGTGTTTTTATGTATTATATGTAGGTATGTATTTAAAAGTATATAAGTATTAATATCCATGGTCTGATACCCATAACACAAGCAGGTTATTCCTAGCTTACTTTGGGATCAGATAGTGTTGTGTGAAATGTCCGTGAATATTTATTTATTTATTTATTTCCCTTCATAATGAGAATAATGAATGAGAATGTTATCAGTTAATTTCAAAATCTTTTTGTTATCAATTCAATTGTACTTTACGACCGAAACAAAAAGGTTATTTCACTTGATAAAAGTATAACTAACTTATCTGTCACTTAAGCTCTCAAACCATCGATACCCGACGAGGAATATGAATTATGGAGATTTACGTAAAAAAAGGCTGATGAATTCGAAGATCGTCAGCTCATTCCGGGTTAACGAAGGGATTTCCATCGGTAAAAAGTATTTGATCAGAAAATTTGTGTTGTATTATTTTAATTTTGAAATTAAAGTTATCTTTTTGGTATTTTACCTGACTATGTATTTCAAACTCCAATAACATTTTGTGCAATGGACATAGAAAATATTTCATGGATTCGTTACCGTGTTCGTTACTTTGATCGAAAATTGGTCTAAGTAAGTTTTGCCAGTAAATTTAGCTTTTTTATACTCCCGTTTCTTTGAATCAAGAATAACGAAAGTGCGTACGAATATAAATTCCAAAAATGCTTTTAAAACAACAATAACAGATAATTGAAAAGCGGTGATGTGTAAAGCGGCTGAAAACTTTCCGAAAAGACGAAGCGATAAGCTTAATCAGAAGGAAGTGGCTACTAATTCATTAACGATAGTCGTTTAAAGTGTAGGTATTAACTGAAATAAGATCGTTCAGCACAGACGGGAGACATTTTAAACAATGCGCATCATTCAAATATCCCATTAAATCGCGCGATTTAGAACGCAGGAAAGCGGGTTCGTGTAAATTAAGCAAATTAAGACTGACTCCTGAGACAGTAATTATGGCGCGTCTGTGCTTGGCCCACGACCAACTACGTTGTACTACTCATAGTATATCCTCACTCGATTTATGAGGGGCTCGATTTTCCGATTTTCGAACGTAACTCGATTGGTTCAACCCCCGTGGGCACGCCATGGATTATGAATGTTATCGAAAGCGAGCGCTGCAACGGAGGCATGATTTTTCGCACCAACGCGACGGCGACGCGACGATTACTTAATACAATTAGGACCGTTTTACCAATGGATATTTTTTGAATTTTGTATAGTGTAGATTAAATTTGTATTTTTTTTATGATTCAAACCTCTTTTTTTGCCTGACGTTGTCGACTACATTTTTCCGTTGTAGCTGTAGACAGACTCTACAGGGTTTTGGGTTGGCTGACTACACAGCCAACAGAAAAGTATTTATAAAATATTTATTTATTCATTTATATTTATAGTAGGAAAATTAAACATTTTTATCCGTGTAGAAATAAATAGACTCATAGTCAAGAACGCGATAGTTAAAAGTGGATTGAACAAGTTATTAAAAAAAAAAATTTTTTTTTCTTTCTTTTCTGGAGGTCCTACAAATTAATAAATGGTTAAGGGTTAGCCTCGATGTTTTGTTGAATCATCAACTAGACATCAATAGTTCACCTTTACTGAAATATTTTCAACAGTATCATCCACATGATCAGTTGAATTATACATTTCTAATTTTACAATCCTTTTTTTTAACTTGAGGAAAATCTTACATGGATGCTATACCGACTGAAAACCACACGTATTCTACCTAACAGCCTACGGTTAGGAGCCCCGGGTAAGCCCTCGGAAGGACACCACAGGACTCCCACTTTTACATTTCTTCTTTTATATGACGTGTACCTATAGGGAGATTGTACCTTTGATTTTAATTAATCTGACATTATGATACAGAGAAAACTTGAGATTTAATGAGAATTGAATACATTTGACATTAAATTTTATGTGACCTGTTTTATGTCTTTGTTTGGGACATTTAATTTAAATGATTAATTGATCACTTAGTATCTATTTTGGAAGTCGATTTTAATTCAAATTTAACTGTAATATGAGTTTGAATTGTACCAATAAGTGAATGGTGAAATTTTAAATTCCATATTTTCAGAAAAAAAAATTTAAAACATCAACTCATTTTTTTTGTATACCAACCATGCATGAAAACCATTACAGTGCTAAGAAATGAAATTAAAGAAAGTGTATGAACAGTATCTTTAAGAATACCCTAAGGCGAAACCGGTCCGGCCATGTAAAATTAAGATTAAATAGTGGAAAGTAGAAGTGTGAGCCTGAATAATGTATCAAAAATACCCCGTGTCGAGTAAACGCGTTATAATAATACAAATTGTCATTATATCAAGTTAACGTTACTTAAATTAGTAACAAATTATACACATAAGAAGATACCCAATTTTAATGATAACATACAGATCCACAATGTTATTTTACGTCGACGACGTATCAAATATACGAAGTTCTCACATAAAACGAGTATTAATTGAAAAGTTTGAGAGCCATTCCCGCATACCTTCAAGATTTGATTGCTCAATTAAACGGTAAAAGGATCTGTCATAATGTTATGAAGCGTGACAGAATGCCACGTTAGATAGTGGAACAGCTGTGGTCGGTACGCGCGGGCGGGCGGCAGAATCACAGGCCTATAGAGCCTATCGACTCGGCCGCCCTACGCGTGCATTCACTCACCTCAAGGTCACCGCTGCCGACGACCATCGCGCTCCTGTGCCCGAGCCCTATGCGCAACTCGCCGAGCGACCCTCCTTACATCCCGACTACCCACTTTAAAAATTTAAAGTAGCCCACGTTCTTCCGGCACATTTTCCCGGGTGAGGGCGACCGGCGCCGGCTGCGTCCCTGAGAAAACTGACGGACGTCTCCAGCCCTCTACGAGTTATATAGGCGGCGGCGGGGCGGGGCGTCGGCTCGAGTTGCGCCGTCGATTCGCGAACTCGATAAATAAATTAATTAAAAGTGCAAGTGAGTGATCGCCCGCGTGCAGCCGACCTGCGAACTCGTCTAGAGCTTCCCCTTAATTGGAATTTCAGACCCACCGGATACTTGGCTGAGGCACGGATTGTTTTCCAGTTGACGATTTACGAGCTACTCGTCGAGGTTCCTCGGACGTGGCGTCGAACGAGCTGAGCCCAGATTGAACCTGATTTATATGATCCTGGAGCACGACCTCTTGTCGGTCGGTGTTTCAATTTGTACTAAGAAACGATTTATAGTGTGGCACTTTTATATTAAACCTACATAAGTATAAGAATCTGTTTAGACAATACTTAGAGCTCAAGATTCACTACATAAGTGGGAGTAAGAATTTCTTTTTAAATAGAAGTGCAATTTTGCATCATGAGTGCGTCATAAAGTTGAAAGAACATCAAGATGATTCCTCTAATCATGACGAATTCAAGTAGCAATACGTTTTTTACAGAAAAATTATTATGATTCGACTTCCAATGGCCATTCATGGACAGATTTGCCCTAGGTACTGCATAGAATGCTGGCGCCTGGCAACATCCAATATAGGGCTGCATAGTTTCTCAAATACTTATAGCTAGCCATCCATAGAAACAGCTCATCATTATTAGATTTAACTTTCATCCGGAATTCAAAAGCGTTTTAAACAATTTTCAGAATTTAAAAAGTGACATAAGCTATGTAATTCTATACGTAGCTTTAAGTAACTTTTAGATATTATCACTTTCCAAAGATTAAAACGTTTTTTTTTTTCAAAATCACTTATAATTCAAGACAATGAAATTTTATTGGAATTTTTTTTTCAAATCTTTAGGAAAACATTCTATCTTTGGAAAGCTTTTTCTTGATATTTGTAAGTATGTTAATGTTTCAATAAATCAATCGATATTCAATCAGCATTATAATAAGTAGTACGTACGCTTCTCTCATTTCAGTTTGGTCGGCAGGCTAGCCTACCTGTATCACGCTGGAAAGACAGTATCGAATTCTATTTTAAAATTCTTCCACTTTCTGCCATGACCTCGTAAGTTAATCAGAAGGTGCACCACTGGCAAGTGAATATGTCTTTTTTTATACCACTAAGGTGGCAGATATGCTTACGGCCCACCTAATGGCTTGGACCTTAAATAATAATAATAATAATAATTCGTTTATTTCAAGTAACCAGGACTCATTTAGGTATATATTCATAAAATAATTATAATACTACTGTCACCTTACACAAAATCACATACATTGGAAACATTCATTCATGACATGTTTAGACTTAAGAATATTGACGAATAACACATTATTAATATAACAAAACAAATTTAATATAACAAAATATTGATGTCAATAGGATCTTGCATGTCATTCATAAAAAAATATTGATGTCAAAATTAGATTAAAGATCTCAGTAGGGCCCCATTATAAATATTAATATTTGAAACCTTATTAATAATGTAAAAAAAAAACTAACTATCTTCACGCCAAATCCCTTGCGGGGTAGGCAGAAAGAACCGAGCGCCACACGGGACGGTCCATACACACCTCACTTGCTTCTTCAACTTTCATTTTTCTTTTCATGCATGCACGTCGGTTACTACGGCTCTTGACACCACCTTCAACTTAATAATGTACTTGCTAGTATATTAATTTCAGATTATACAGAACAATAGATTGTGAACTTCTTACTAGGAAATATGGGTTTTTCTACAAGCGCAAATCAATTGTTTTGTGCTAGTTCTTACTAACAAGAGTAATAGAAAAAGAAATTCAATTTGTTCGAGATAATCACCTCGCTGGCGCACAGTGGATCGATTCATACAAATCGGCGGACATAGGAATCTTGGAAATCTTTTTACTGATTTTACAAAAACTAATGATGCCATTGTGTTTATCTTAGTAATTGTAGTCGAAAATAATATTACACAATTTTGATTAGACTTCAATTTTAAAAAATATTCGACAAAAACTGATTTCAATGTATAGAAAAGCACATTCAAAAAGGGATAGCTTGCGATTTTCTCGTGTTTTCTGATTTTAACGCTTATAGTGACTTTAAATGGGTTGTTAGCAAAATATTTGCCAAATGTTTTAGGTACCCCTAGGCACCCCTCTGGGAGCTATGTGACAAAATATCATTTTTCTCATTTTCTTTAAGAAAATATATCTAGTTCGTTTTTTTTACAGTTATAATTGTTGATAAACAACATTTTAGCTTAGTACTGACCTACCCACATCAAAAATAATATGACTAGCATACGGGATCTGGAGTTTTTGAGAGGTACTTGTAAGCAGGCGATTATAGGTTTATCCTACTTTTTAGTAACATTTATGTATTGTATAGTGATTTACCATTAAGAATTGAAGAAAATAATGTATTAATAAAAAAAAACAATAACGCGTCATATAAAACATATATCATAGTTATAAAAATACAAAAACTTACTTATAAAATAAAAAGTGGTAAAATAATGACTTAAAATAAATAAATATATGGAACAGAAACGATTCAATTAACATGTATGTACATTAAATAATCAAACAAAATTAGAATTACATAAACTTTAAAAAAATAGTAGCTTAAAATAAACAAAAATATATAACAAAGACAAATAATGATTCGGAGGAATTCTACGACGCATGTATCTAATTATGCATGTATGTATTATATTGGGTGTAACAAAACTACCTGTTCAAATTTCGTCATGTGACGTGGCATCAGTCATGAAACATTACAAAAATGATGAAAAAAAAATCACATGAATACTTTAACCGTAAATCCGTTTTAAAGGTCCTATAAATTTTCATTTTCACCCTTTCTATAGCTCGAATTGCCGCGGTAAAAAATGGATTCTTAACGTGCGACAAATTTAAAAAAAAAATATAAAAATTAACCCCCCTTTTTTATTAAATATTTGTATTTGATTTCCGATGCCAAGTCATCTCATGAAATTTGGAGAGGTAGTTTTGTTACACCCAGTATATTATTAGTTTTTTTTTGCTTTAATTTTTAATTTATGGTAAGATAGGTTCAATTTTTACTTATGATTGTACATTATTGTAAGTATTTTTTGCCAAGCCATTAAAGTTCTATTAAATTAAAACTATGTACCTACATTAAATGATCAAACAAAATTTGAAATATGTAGACAAAAAACAACATTATCTGAAGCTTCCGTTTCTGAATCTTCTTCTGCTTGCGCAGAGACTAACAATTCAACAGTATCTATAAATTCAACTTCAGAAACTTCTAGAATTAGTAGATTTAAAATTTCTTTAAACAATGCCTTCTTTTGCTTTTATATATCCGTGGCCGTGTATGTGCTAAAATTGGGTTGGATGAAATCAGCAAATTATTTAGAACATCTTCATTGCAAGCAATGCTATTTATTTTACGTGAATGGTGTTGTCTGTATTTTCTGAAATCCTTATTACTTGACTCAGATAACTCTTCCGAAAGAATTCCTATCGGAACTATAGATAAATGTTGAATAATTAACGGCCCGTGAACTAATAACTTATGAATACTTGATGGCATGTAGTACCACGGTGGCAGAGCTTTACACAGAATTGTACCCTTGGTACTTCATGCTACAAGTATTCATAAGTTATTTTATTAGTTACTAATTCTAGAAGTTTCTGAAATTGAATTAATAGATAATGATGAATAATTAGGCTCTGCACAAGCAGAAGAAGATTCAGAAACGGAAGCTTCTGATTATGTTTTTTTTTTGTCTACATTTTTGCTAATTTTTATTGATTATTTAATGTACATACATGTTAATTGAATCGTTTCTGTTCCAGATGTTCATTTATTTTAAGCTAATATTTTACCACTTTGTATTTTATAAGTAAGTTTTTGTATTTTTATGACTATGATATATGTTTTATAGGATATATGTGTTATTGTTTTATTTGATTAACACATTATTTTCTTCATATCATAATGGAAAATCACTATACAATACATAAATGTTGCTAAAAACGTAGGATAACCCTATAGTGGCCTGCTTATAAGTATATCTCAAAAACTCCCGATCCTGTATGCTAGTCATATTATTTTTGATGTGGGTAGGACAGTACTAAGCTAAAATGTAGTTTATCAATAATTATAACTGTAAAAAAAACGAACTAGACATATTTTCTTAAAGAAAATGAGAAAAATGATATTTTGTCATATAGCTCCCAGAGGGGTGCCTAGGGGTACCTAAAATGTTTGGCAGATATTTCGCTAACAACCCATTAAAAGTCACTATAAGCGTTAAAATCAGAAAACACGAGAAAATCGCATGCTATCCCTTTTTTTATGTGCTTTTCCATACATTGAAATCAGTATTTGTCGAATATTTTTTAAAATTGAAGTCTAATCAAAATTGTGTAATATTGTTTTCGACTACAATTATTAAGATAAACACATTGGCATCATTAGTTTTTTTTAAATCGGTAAAAAGTGTTTCAAGATTCCTATGTCCGCCGATTTGTATGAATCGATCCACTGTGTGGCGGTCCGGTAACATGAAACTCCAGCTTCTATCAAAGCTAGTGACGTAACCGTAAATAGAGTGCGGATAGTGATGTGCCTATGTGGTAAGTATAGGAATTTGTGAACGAATGTCAGGCACGCGGCCGTTTGCGAATTATATGACTTTTAGGAGGCAATTTGAAATTCAGAACGTCTGAAACTACTTTCGGTGCTATTAATTTTCATTCGTTGGTGATCTACAAATGAAACTTTTCTTTTACGTAAGTATTAACTATCTTGGCGAGGCGCAATGTTGGCCGTAGGTCTGTTGGGAGTCCTGGGACATCCTTCCGAAGGCTTACCCGGGACTCCCAACCATAGGCTGTTGGGCGTTACGTGAGGTTTGTTAGTCGGTAAGAGTCCGGCATAGCCTCCATGATGGATTTTCCCTCACGTTAAAAAAATAGTTACAACTATCTTGCTTAGTATATGCAAAACATACTTCACTTGGCATATTTTTACAGTTTTTACTTAAAAATGATATATACCACTAAGATGGAAGACAAGCTAACAGAAAGTGCTTGAAAAACCCACTGGAAGTCTTCACCGTATCCTATGGACGTTCGCTACTACACCAGAGACGTAATACTCGCGCTACCGACCCTTCAAGAACCTTCTAAGACACTTCGACATACCGGGGGCCCAAGGACGGTGAGACGGCTGCTCACCGTCCTTACAGAAGCAGGCCCATGACGGCAGCGTGACGTGAGGGATTCACGCACGTCCCCCTTAGAAGCGGGATGGCACCCGAGACCCCCCAAAGACTCGGGATGGCGCCCGAGTCACCTCCTGAACGACGCCGCAGTGGCAGCCGTGTGTCCGTTGGGAGTCCTGGGACATCCTTCCGAGGGCTTACCCGGGACTCCCAACCATAGGCTGTTGGGCGTTATGTGAGGTTTTTTAGTCGGTAAAAGTCCGGCTTAGCATCCATGATGGATTTTGTCTCACGTTACTATAAAAAAAGACACTTCGACATTTTCAAGAATGCTTTCTTTGTGGATATTTACGTCAAAATAGCTATCTAGCTATGTGATAAATGTGGATTAAACCTGTACAGCTGTTTTACCAGCGCGATAATAGATCAGCAACGGTTTTTTTTTGAATAATCGATGGACGGGCTGACCTGGCTGAATATACTAGCGGACGTCCCGCGGTTTCACCTGCGTAGCTCCCGTTCCCGTGGAAATCTGGGAATAAAATATAGCCCATGTTCACCAAGGACAGTGTAGCTCTCCAACAGTGAAATAATTTTTCAAATCGGTTCAATAGTTTGGAGCCAATTCGATGCAAACAAACAAAAAAACAATCATCTTTCCTCTTTATAATAACTAATTTACTTCAAAATGATAATAAGCACGACATCAAATTTCAAACCAATTGGGCTTGTAAAAGTGAGTGAGGTCGAGAATTCGAGATCCTTTGTCAACTCAGAAACGAATTGACGATATTCAAACACTTCCGTAGTTTTACGTAAATTACACCCAAAGAGTCTCTATTACAGTAAAAGTTTATAAAACTAAGAACTCATATACGAATTACTCCATTAATATCGAACTCCAGACAGAATTATCAATTCTAAGGACATCCTTCCGAAAGCTCACTCGGGCCTTCCGGCCTAAAGCACGTTTGCAGGGTACCGTGTAGTTTTAGCTTGTTGGAATTATAGTGTAGCATTTATGTAGATGTCCTGGGACATCCTTTCTAAGCTTACCCGGGGCTCCCAACCACAGGCTGTTGGGCATTACATGAGATTTTTTAGTCGGTAGGAGTCCGGCATAGCATCCATGATGGAATTTCCCTCACGTAAAAAAAGCATTTAAGTATGTAGATTACCACACGTAAAAAAATTGTCCCGGTAACTTGAAAAAGTAGCCCTAAAGCTTTAAATGCCGCCATAAGATGTTCGGCATCATTTCGAAAGAAAGAACGAAAATAAGTTATTTGCCTATAGGTACCAGTCAACTGCTGGTAGTAAATTTCTCCCAATTTACGCTGCAACACTTGGTCATGTGCGTGTCAAGATTCCTGGTCCATACCAGGAAATTTAAAGTATATAATATTTGAAGTATATAACAAATAATATAATATTTAATTAGGTACCAAAGAGTCTTTGACCATTCAAAGACTCTTTGGTACCTAATTAAATATTATATTATTTGAAACTTTTTTATTGATATTTTCTGTAAATTGGTATGAATAAGTAAATAAACACCGGTCAAATGCGAGTGGAACTCGCGCATAGAGGGTTCTATACCAAAAAAAACGGCAATAGATCACGTTTTTTGTATGGTTACCCCCCTTAATCTTCGCCCTTTTTCTGTTTTTGATGTCGTAGCGGCAACAGAAACACATCATCTGTGAAAATTTCAGCTCTCTAGCTATCACGGTTCCTGAGATACAGCCTCGTGACGGACTGACAGACAGACGGACAGCGAAGTCTTATGAATAGGGTCCCATTTTTACCCTATGGACACGGAACCCTAAAACACATTATGAGAGAGAAAACTAAAAAAATCCAACTGCGTTTCATTAGCTCCATTAAAATGGAGATCAAACGGAAAGTCACAAATTACAATAATATAACTTAAGCTTATGTTTCCTTTCATTAAATATTCTACCGCGACTGGCGTCTATCATTTCTGCTTGCCCCCAAACAAGACAAGACAGATTTCTTTTATGAAACATAATTTGCACATGCAGACCCTTCATCTTAGACCAAATTAAGGTTCTTTTATTTAGAAGTACTGAGATTTGATGGTTGTATTGCAACATTATTCTACAAAGAGTAGGTAACAAAAAAAAACATAAAATAAACAAAAAACTAAATCGGCTACAAAGAAAGAAAAAGATAAAATAGCAGTTGTATAGATTAGGGCATAAATTCAATAAAGAAAACGAAAAGAACGGATAAAGTTTTGAATCTAAGGTGAATTTCTTTACCTAAGTATAAGTACTACCCGTCCGCTCTAAGTTTGCCCGTCACCATACTACGCCTCTACACCAGCCTCTACGCCAGCGGCAAACTTAGAGAGAACGGGCTATACCAGCTTAACTTTTCGTAGATTTAGTTTGGCAAGTTTGATTAGTTCATTAAAGGTAGCTGATTGATGATGTCCTTATAAAAGTATAGGCTACCAACTTAGACTAAAAGAATGACATGTTAATCTTTAAGTCTGAGGCTACTTATTAAACGGATAGATAAATTTTGACATTGCATCATTACATGATACTTAGTTCGAAAAGGGTCGCCAACTTGAGGACCACTGTCAGAAGTCTTACGGACTGTAAGAGTGCCTCCCAATCGCTAGATGCGCCACGGCTTTCCATCAGGCAAGCGACGTCAATTTAGCGAGCTTCAGGCTTGTATATTCGAAAGAGACTCATCTTGGGGTGCACTTTATACTAGGAAATATTCTTCGATTTGATCTGATAAAACTATATTATTGTAATTTATTAGATACTCTTGATTTTTTAACGTATTAAAACACAATTAAGAATACTTTGTTCGATAGAAATCGCTCTCGAAAAATGAGAAATATTGCAAAAATCTTAACAAGTAATGTAATTTTTTTATCTAAATAAATGAGTTTAATCCTCATAAAAACTTGTCATAAAATAGATATAGGTCTTTAGAACAATATTTTACAGCTAGATTCTTTCTTAAAACCCTCAGATTTTAAAACAGTAATATAATGTATTAGAATCGAATGAAATCCGGCAAAATCGAACGCTGCAAACCTTCGAATTGCCTTAGGATTTGTCAAGGTCGAATATTGCAACCTCAAAATTTATAACTTATGTACACTTCAACAGTTGCATAAAACACTCCTAAGTCCCAAGACAAATCTGCATAACCTCTCTGTGTAACAAGCGTGAGCGTAAACATAGATTTACATCAGTACGAGAGATAGATTGGACATTCGCTTGAAAGGATTATAAGCTTAGTGGTCACACGTGTTTCTGCATGTGCCCATGCACTAGTTTAGCGAGTTAATTAAACTAGGTTTTGATCCCGGCTTTAGCATGACATCAAAGAGCCCTTAAATAGATTTCTGATAATGAATAGGTTAATACTAGATTATTGGAAACAAAATTTGTATTGTATTTATCGTGAGTATCTATAGGTAGTTAATTTGATCGAAGCCTAAATAGTAATAATTACTAGGTACCTACCTACTTGCTAATTTACTACTTACTATTCTAGGAAAATGAAAATGAAAAATCTTTATTCATATAGGTCACAATGTTATAACGATTATGAACGTCCAAATGATTGCTTCTACATTTACATTTACTGCCAGATTCGCAACGCAATAGGTAGAGCTGGAGAAAGAAGAACCTGGCAATAAATCTCCGGCCACTCTTTTATATACTACTTACTACTGTACTATAGTATACTAGTATGCTACTAATATTATAAATGTGAAAGTTTGTGAAGATGTTTGGATGTTTGTAACTCAATCACACTCTAACGGCTGAAAGGATCTGGTTGAAATTTGGTACCTACGGGGATAGAGTATAGTCCGGACCGGAATAACACATAGGCTACTTTTCATCCTGGGAATATGTTCCCATGGGAAGCGGGAACGTGAACCAAATTTCACGCGGACGAAGCCGCGTTTATCAACTAATAATTATAATAAGCGTTTCGTAATCCACTGCTGGAAGTACCTACCACACCCTTAGACCATATAACACGGGACTAGCCTTTGCGAACCACCGCATACAAAAATATTCTGTCAGTTTTCATACAAATGAAGGGGGAAACACAAAGACATATAAAATTTCATTGCATTTAAAAATGTATTTATCGACAAACGCGTAATGGCTGTTGTGTGTTAATTGTTATTGTACAGTCAACTACAATGTAATGTACTAGTTTAATCATATAAAATGATGTACTGATGTACAGGCTTTTCATAAAGCCAAAAGACCAAATGGTCATGTGCAATGGCAGAAAACAATGCTTAAGTAAGGCGCATCCTGTGGTTAGATGATCTAAGACCACACCACACCTTTTAGATTTTTGTCATGACTCAGTCTATGTATCTACTTTTACGAAAATGTGCGAGAGCAAGTAGGAAAATGGGCTAAAAAACATTAAAAAAAAACATTTTAAATACGGTCGAATTGAGTAGGTAAACTCCTCCTTTTTTGGAGTCGGTTTAAAATGGAATAACTAAAATTAACGATATTTTCATTCAAGTCAATTGAACAATCCACAATCTTTCTTCAACTCTCAATTACTAAACCAAGCTCAATCATATTATTATGTACTTTCTTTCATATTTCATTATTTCAATTCAGTTCAGTGTCATCAAATTTTTAGTAGTAAATTTTTCTCGTGGTGGCATACATGTGACAGTAATAACAAAACGTCGTAACCACCACACGCAACTTGAATCGTAATTTTGATACCCCACCATCGAGCCCGGATAGCTCAGTCGGTAGAGCATTGGACTTTTAATCCAAGGGTCCAGGGTTCAAGTCCCTGTTCGGGCGGCTCACTTTTTGGATTTCTTAACAACGTTTTCTCAATAATTACGTTATTTTATTCTATTAATATTTATTTATTTGATTGTTTGTAAGCATTTTCATGTTTTCCATTACGTAACATTTTACATAATTTTCTTTAGTTTTATGCGAGTTTAAAAATTTTATCGTACAATTTTATTTTACTTTTCTCTTCGATTTTATTCTGTAAATTGTAGGGATTCGTTTAATGTATTAAATAATTTAGATTTTTAGTTAAGTTTTAATTGATTCCTTAATTGAAATCTATGGTTTTTTTTAAGTACCTACTTACCTATTTAAAATAATTTAAAGTAATAATGTAGGTGATACCTACGCAAAGAATTAAATGCCAAATAATCTTAGTACCTACCCATAAAACAATAATACTACAATAATATTTTGTACTACTAAGGCGTCAGACTAACGCACTTTATTAATCAAAAAATCATCATCTTTCGAAGTCGATGTTTTTTACAAAAACGGAATCTAATGTCCTTGCATTCAAAGGCTAATTTCGACAATTGTACGCAAGCCCCTGTGGCCTAATGGATAAGGCATCGGCCTCCTAAGCCGGGGATTGTGGGTTCGAGTCCCACCAGGGGTACGTGATTTTTTTCTCTTTTTGACCTGTTTAAATATCGGCCTCCTAAGCCGGGGATTGTGGGTTCGAGTCCCACCAGGGGTACGTGATTTTTTTCTCTTTTTGACCTGTTTAAATTTTTTTACAACTTTTTTAACGAATGTAGTTTTCAAGTACAAGTAGAATTAATAATTTAATTTGAGGAATCATATTTATTATTTTACTGGTTGATGACTTTTTCTTGTTTTATTTTAACTAATTTAAATTCCGATTATGGTTTTTTTGTACACAAGGCTATCGAAGGTAATTAAGTATGCAATCTGTGATTAATAACTAGCAGAGTTATTCCTAATAAATTTATCATTTATTTATAAAATATACTCAAATATTTCAACAGGTCTTAATAAAAAAGTTGAGAAGATGTTTGTTTCTTATTTACTAATTTATTTTTATTTTTTTACCTTCTCAGAAATAGTTTAAGTTTTTCACAGAATACATAAAGATTATAAGGAGTTTAATTTACATTGTCTATTATTTTTCTTTAAATATTTTGATTTCCATTTTTCGTGTGTGTAATAATTTTAAAGTTAAATTCTCAAGTGAATTAATACCTCTCCTCTAGTGATTTATAGGTACAAATAAAAATAATCTATGTATATTTTATTAATATTCAAATTAGGTACTTTCTCAGATTGTTTCCCGTTAAACTGTAAACGCATAACTTTAATAAAACGAGCCGGAGATTCCTGAAGGTTTACTACATTCAATATACGCATAATAAGCTGTTTATTACGTCGTACAGTAGCAATAAAGACCAATAGAAATTGTGAAATGCCTCAATATTGAAATGTCGACCTACTTCGTGGGACCGCGGGGCGCCCTCAGTAGGAGACGTTGGGAGTGCCTGACATGGCGCAGAGAGGCGGTACGGGGCGTTGGCTACGTCACGACAATTAATAACGACACTGCTCATCTATTTTATTAGGTGTAAAATATTATTTTATGTGTGTAGGTAAGGACCTTTTTTTTAACGTGAAGAAAATCCATCATGGATGCTATGACGCCGGACTTTTACCGGCTTAAAATCACACACGTTCCCTACATACTGCCTACGGTTGTGAGCCCCGGGTAAGCCCTCGAAAGGATATCCCCTGGAAGGTAAGGTAACTAATTAGAGGCTACTACTGAAAACCAGCGTTGCAATTACCTAGTTTGTTGTAGCCTGTTAGCCACATACAGTAGGTACTATGCTGAGACCGTCGATGCCTGCTTATTTAGTAATTTTTCTCTGTATAAGTAGGAGCTATGTATTATTGTGTTTGCTGAAAAATATTATTTTCTTTCTTTTCTTTATAATACCTATATTTTCTTTGCAAAGCCTTGATGCCACGAAGGGCTTTTTCATAACAAGCTGCTTTTTAGCAAGTTTAAAAACCCAGGGTGTGAACGATAGCGCCTCTATGGTGTTGCAAATGTCCACAGGGGTAGGTACAGCAATAACTTCTATCAGGCTGGGCTGTTCGTTAGTCACAAAATTTCACACGCTGTACGAAATTATTTTAAAGGCATTGTAAGAACCTCGAGAAACGGTTCTATTCTAAAGAAAACAATGACCTTACATAATGTTTAACGAAATCATATTACCTATCAGATGAGTACAAGTTACTAATGTGATAAATATCTACTACTGTAAATATCTACGTATGCAAACAAGCGGTGTAATGTTTTAGACGGCCGATAACGATACAGTTATTACATTGGAATAACAGTATTGTTTTCAGTAAATCGCTTTGTAGTTGACAGCTAACAGCTAAGTGACAAGCGCGTTTCGCCACCCGCCGCGCGTGGCGCTGTCATCGCCACTCAGGCCCATTCTACGGATAGTAATATTGTTACATTTTGTATTATATTTACATTGTTTAGTTTATTATTCAAATGCTAGGGTGAATTTCCTTTAATTTATTAAGGTTATTTATAAGTTGACTTTGGTAGGTCTGCGTAAATGATTAATTTTAAGTGCTAATGTTGTCTTGAAAT
Organism: Miltochrista miniata; assembly: GCA_933228765.1. Classification (NCBI taxonomy): domain Eukaryota; kingdom Metazoa; phylum Arthropoda; class Insecta; order Lepidoptera; family Erebidae; genus Miltochrista; species Miltochrista miniata. The sequence continues at coordinate 14,120,746 of OW121757.1, read as the reverse complement.
GCGTGAACTTTATTTGCATTTTCAATTATAAGCGGTTGGTCCTGACTGATCGTATTCTATAGTATTATGGTAGTCGTATACATTGAAAGCCCCCACGGGACCTATGGAGGTGGAAAATTTCAACGCAAGTAGTCCCATCCCTGCATCTGTTCCAGCAGACCTAACTAGCGTCTTTAGGTAGGTATATGGTGAATCCTAGGTCACTGGGAACAATATCGCAGGACGCTCGAAAACTTCGGAAATTACCCAGACGAAATAAAGGCATGGGCCACGCTGGTAAGTAGGTACTAAGGTATACTGCCTGGCCTGGCACGTAAAAAGAAAGCTGAGTGACAGCAGTGAGGATGTGTTACGCATAGGTACAGTCAAATGTATTAACTGTTTGTTCTGGAATGTATATAAGTGTAGTTTTACTGCATATTACAAAGTCAATATAGGTATTTATTTTCTTTTTGGCAATTAGACCTATAAAACACTCTGTGCGCGATCAACGTCCAGCGCTCTTCTTCGTGACGGCAGCTATACCTACATACGTAATGGCCAACATTGTGGGCATCAAATGCTGAGTAGATGATAATTTCAACAGAGGAATTGGAAAAAAAAATTAACTCACATCTACCTGTAACGTAGGTATATTTTAGTGGAAGGAATCTACCCGTAATATATTAGAGTGGAAAGAATCTACCAAAGCGAACGGCTTGCCCGTCCAACGAATAGATAGGTAGGTACTTAGAAGCGTTTGATACTAGATATTTTTGGGCTTTTCTATTAGTTAATTGCCGTCAGTAACTACTTACTAAGATTAATGGCAATATAAGGTAGGAAGGTAGATACTCTGTCTGTTTCTCGACGAAATGGCGATGATAAATATTTAGGTAGGTACCCTTGTCTAAACTTTCCACGTAAGTATATTAATGAAATTTGGCTTGTCGTCTTGTTAGGGGTATCAGACTTAAACTTAAACGTTTTAGGTTCGATGAAGACATGAAACCGGCCCTTAAATCATAAAATAATTTTGTCGCCTGAAAACAATACCTATAGTAACTACTCATAGTAAGGGTTTGTTGAACAGCAAGGAATATTCATCCAAAACAACGTTAACTGTTTGGTTTTTGACATCTATGTGTAACCAAGTACTACCTACAAAAGTAGATTCAAATGAAAATGCTTTTATTGTAGAGTTGAAGTACCTAAGTAAGTAATCTTATAAAGCACCACTCATACATCATGTCTATATTTAAGAGTCTGTTTGACGCCAAATAGACTATTACCTTGATCTAGATCTCAGGACTCGTGAGATCTAATGAATTAAAATTTTAACACAGACAATGAGTTCATAAACTAAAAACGCACTAGGCTAAAAACACGATTGCAGATAAAATCCTCGATAGATTTTTGTGTTGAAAATACCTCGATTTCTTGAAATTTTAACCTAGATCTCGTAAGTTTTGAGTTGTTTTTATAATATTGAATATTTATAAGAAAGTCAATAGTAAAATCTTCATTTGCACTAGACCACTTTTTTAATATTGGTTATAGTTTTTTTATAATTTATTTATTTCGTTAAAAACGCACAAAACCCGATCGCATTTCTCTTTGTCTTGCACGCTAAAATGTATATCTTCTATCTTCTTTCAACAATTTGGCGTCTGGTAGGCTCTTAACTACCTAGTTGCAATAAGGTTAGACAGTGATGTAGAAAATAAAAAACTAAATGAAACCTAGCTTGTCTTAGCAGTTGACAATACCTACACCTAAAATCAGAAACGAATTCTCTTTACAATGATCCCTTACAGAAGCCAATTTTCGCGTTTATTGCAACTTTTTAATAACGCGAAAATAAATTACTTACCTACTAATTACATTTAAAGCAAAACTTTTTAGTTACATAACACTGAATAAACTGGCAAATCTGTGTTAAATAAAAAAACCGGCCAAGTGCGAGTTGGACCCGCCCATGAAGGGTTCCATAGCATCAAGTAACATAATATAAAAGTTCTTGTAGTTCGTTGTAACTTTCATTGATGTTTTAACACGTTCGCAGTGGTAAAGATTTTTCTAGGCGAAAATTGTGCGAAAATAAACTCATTTTCGTTGGTTGATTTTTTGGTTAGGTATGTACATCTTATATTTTTTTAGATTTATCGTTCTCTTAGTTCAGAAGTTAGAGGGGGGGGGGGGGGGGCACACATTTCTTCACTTTGGAAGTGTCTCTTGCGCAAACTATTCACTTAAGAAAAAAATGATGTTAGGAACCTCAATAGCATTTTTGAAGACCTATCTATAGATACCCCACGCGCATGAGTTTGATGAAAAAAAAATTTTGAGTTTCCAGACAGACAGACAGACAGAATGACGAATCTATAAGGGTTCCGTTTTTGCCATTTGGCAACGGAACCCTAAAAATAGATTTAACCGAAGGGTTAAATCTGTGAAAATTAAATAAAGTTACTTAATAACTATTAAATCAAAACTTTTTTTATTTAACGTAACATTTTATTTGTGATAAATAAAAAAAGGAAAGATTTTCAGACATCTTTTTGCCGGTTCAGTGGCGGTGAATAGAAGCTACAACGATGTCGCCGTATACTCGACGCTAGATGGCGCTACGAGTTTTATTGCCAGTTTGCACTACAAGCTGTAATGGAGGTATACAATATTGACAGACCATTAATTCGACAGGAAATTGTGCTGAAAACGGGCTCTGTGCAGGTGATTGTGAACTTTTCAAATTATCCGCGTGCTCTGCGGTTGTTTCCATTTCAAATAAAGGCTAAAGCATACTAGATAGTGGCTTTTTACTTTGGAATAAGAGTTGAATAAAGTCTAAGTACTATACAATGTACATGGTAACAGCCGCTAAACACTGAGCTATTACGGCTACAATGTTCTGATTTTATAGCTTTTAATACTTCACTTCTATATGTAAGACTAGCTGATGCCTGTAGCTTCGCCTGCGTAAAATTTGCTCCCGTTCCCGCTTCCCGTATTTTATCCCCTTGGGGGTAGAATTTATCAAAATCCTATCTTAGCGGATGCCTACGTTATAACATCTACCTGCATGCAATGATATAATAAAAACTATAGATACGTTATAGACACTTGAAAATGGCAACACGAAAAGTAGGTAATTACCTGAAAATTTGTGACGCGGCTGTAGGGTTAGCGAAAGTTCTATTAAGCACTGTTTTAAATTCTGTTAGTAAAGAAAACTCGAAAAAAACATGCCTTCATGTATCTTCAAATGATGCACAAGCTACACAGCAACTGTTCAATATAAAAACGTGTCATTTCATGCGTAAGTACAATAGAAATAATAATATTATTTCTATTTCTCGGATCGATAAAATGGCGGCAAGTATAATAAATGGACAAGAAAAATGTACTCTATTTATAAAAGTTTAGCTGTTTTTGAAAGCCGCAATGTTCGTGTACAACGTGTCTATATATGATACGTCTTTGCCTGCATGCCAAATTTCAGCCCGATCCGCCCAGTAGTTTGGGCTGTGCGTTGATAGATCACTATGTCAGTCAGTCAGTATTTTTTTCGTTATACATATTTAGATTGTAAGTAGCGGTAGTCACTTATGTAGGAAACAAGTCTCTAAATATAGGTAGATAAGATACCAGTTCTGCACATTGAGCCTCGGCAGAAAATTCAATATCCGAAATGCTGGATGAACTTCATACGAGTGGATGGATAGGAGTATGGTATGTTTACTTTTTTTTATATTTAGCTCGCCAAATTGACGTCGCCACCAGCGTGATGGCAAGCCGTGGCGCATCTAGCGATTGGGGGACTTTCGACAGTGGTCCTCAAGTTGGCGGCCCTGTAATGTGCCTCTTCTCATTTGTAATGAAGGGCTTGACTACCTACGCTACGTTGTTCATACTTGCTACATACAGAACTTACAAAATTTGTAATTTTCTTACATTAATTGTAATTAATAATACGAAGACTTTATCGTAGCCATACATACACATAGATTTTTTCAATAAAGAGCATTGGAATAAATCCACCGCAAGAACGTATGTGGTCTCGTTGCTCGTGCACATATTGCCGGTCCTAGAAGTAGGACGTGCAGCATCACGAGTAACTTCTCGTTGGTTTTATATGGGTACTCAAGTATTATTTTGAAAAATTACACAGATTTTATCAGTTTAAAACATTGTACAATTTTGTGTCAGTACTTTTCCTTTACTCGATCGGGCATAGGGCCAAAGTATAGGTTCAAATGTATCACATAAAACTGCATGGGTGGAACAGCATTGTTGGTTCAGGTGAGCTCTCGAAACACAGTTGGCAGGTGTGCAAGTAAGAGAACTGTGCATTCAGCATGATGATAACTTGCAAACTTTTTGAGGCTTATTTAAGTAGAATTAGAAATGTTTAAATCTGAAGGTTAGGTATTATAATGATAAATATTGTGGAACAGTACAAGTGAAGTTTTCAATATGTGTAGCAAGTTCCATCAAGTGCCTTCAATCAACAGTAGAAATAATTTCTATTTTAGCCATGCATTTATTTACTGTTTGGTTTCATTCAAGCCTTCCATACAGCCTTCAACCGAGATTAGAAGCGCAGTGTTCGTACGACGCTAAATAGACCATTATCTTGATCGACTTCACGAGTCCTGAGATCTCGCACAACTTCAGTTTATGAACACAAGTAACTTCAGTTTATGAACTAAAAATGCTCTTCACCAAAAAGACGATTACTGATAAAATTCTCGGTCTCAATATCTTCATTTTTTTATACCACTAAGGTGCACAAGCATACGGCCCCACCAGATGTACCGGTGGTCACCGCAGCCAATGGACGTTTGCAACACCAGAGGCGCCACACTCGCGCTGCCGACCCTGTAAAAACCTTCTAAGACCCCTCTTGAAGAACCCCATACTGTAGGCGTTTGGGAAGTTCAACTTCTTCCTTGTTTCAACTGATTAGCGTCATAATCTCTTAAATCAAAATGCCACGAAGTGGTTACCAGATGGTGACCACAGATCCTCAGATGAGGACCATTACACTATGTGGTCGTTTACAGAACACTAAGCTATCTGGACTAAGAGTGATTTCTTTTATTCGGGTTTCTGGTCCGAAACTGTCGCGATGTCGCCTAAGCTGTCAACTAAAGCTGGCTGGAGTGCTAGCTGGGTTGCTAGAACACAGAGCATTCCGTCGTATCCCAGGAGTTCCAGTCAGTCTTCAGAGTCAATATCACAACAATCGAGCAGTAAATTATAACGAGGCATAAATGCCACAATAAAAATAATATTCGATGAAATGAATAGGTTTTATTTGGTGTTCCAAATATCCGTCTTCCACGGGTGATAAACTAACATATTCTTTTAATTAAGCCACGCGGAAAGCATCGTAAAAGTTACGAGTCCTGTGATTTAACTATTATTTGTCATCAATTTTATGCCCCCTTACAGTATATAGTCAGACTGTTTGACATTAAACATAATGTCAGGGTGAACCCTTAGGTACCTACCTACTTATTATTTTGAATCCTCTATTGTTTTTCGAGATCTGAATTAGAATTTTCTTGCTTGTTTTGGTTAATAGATTTTACTAAAGGGATAGGTACGATAATACTAAAGGGATGATGATCTGACTAACGTTTGTTTTTATAGAACTCGAGCACTCGAGTGTCTCGAGTCATGTTAATTTTAGTACGGAGATATGCATTGTAGTTATTCACATACATTTAGGCAATTTTATCAGACAAGTGTAAGTTTAATTATTAAAAAAATGGAAACTTAAAAAGGTAAGTGCTTTCCAACTATTTTTATGAACAAACGTATTACTTCAATTCATAACATGTTAAGAATTTATTATTCACTTTATCATCGTTAAGTAGGTAAGTGTTATTGGAACCAAAATTTTATAAATATTGTTAGAATAAATAAAGATTAAATAAATTCCAGTTAAAAAACGTTGTGAAAATGCTGCAGTAGGTACTTTATTTATTGCAATTGTTAAGTTATTTAAAACTAGCTGAGCCCGCAACTTCGTTTACGTCACATAAGGTGTATGAAAGGAAAGGTATTTCTTCATCAGAGTCATCAAGCAGCGTCTGAAACTGCCCTGTTTGCTTAATCATAAAAGAGCTTAATGATTAAGTCTATTTTAAAACAATTCAGTCCACGCCTTCGGCGCGGACTGAATTGTTTGAAAATAGTCTTAATCATTAAGCTCTTTTATGATTAAGCCAACACGCCAGTTTAGGTTCACTCACATTCAAAGAAACCCCTACAATTAAAATTTTCAAAATATCTAATTCTTAAAAGTGTTCTAACTCTTTTATTTCTAAACCGATTTACATAAAACAAACGCTAAATGTTAACTGGAGCAAACCTCAACACAATAAAAAAAACCGCATTGCAATCGGTTGAGCGGTTGCTGAGATTAGCGTGCACAACCGTACAGACAAACAGATATACAGACATACAGACATACAGACATACAGACAAACAGACAAAAATTCTAAAAATCATTGTTTTGGGTTCTATTGCGTTCATAAAGCCCCCCTATAATATTTTTTCTTATTTATCTTCCATGTACAGACAGCGACCTGTTACGATTTTATTATATGTATATTGAGTATTGATGATAAAGCATCTTCAACGAATCAGTATAGCCATCTATCGTCAAGTAGAATTTTAAAGAAACTCTAAGTGAAGGACACAACTAACTAGTGTTACGTTATTCTAATAGATGGCGCTTACATCAGTAGAATCAATGCCATCTAGTGTTGAGTAGAATGTCAACGAAACTTCAGTTTCATAAACTAGAAATAGATGGCGCTTATAACGGACAAATAGAAGGAGCGAATATTAAAAAAAAAAATTGACTGGTATTTCAATGAATCTGCAACAATCATTACTACGGTTTCTTCTAAGTAGAATTTAAGTCATTGCCTTTTATTTGTGGTTATTATTATTACACCGTTTGGTCAGTAGTAATTACATTAATAAAATCTTGTCGAATTTGAACGTAACACAATACCTACAATGCAACAGTTATCAAGACTTCGAGAGTGGTAAAAATAGCAATGGGTCTCGCAAGGGTATTTTCCTGCCTATTAGATTGCTGCAAATTGCCATTAAGGCTGTCATGCAAAATCATGCTCAAATTATCGTTCAGTAAATTGATAATTCATACCTCCAAGTCAAGTTGGTGTGCTTCCACTTCTCTCCCTTCTGCACCAGGAACCGTTTCCGCCTGTGTCGATGTTGATCCCCGTCCTCCCGGTCTGGTCGTCCACACCGCCGCTGCTTCATGAGGGTCGTTGTCGCTTCGTCTACTTCCCCTGTCACTGGGATGCCACCGTATTCCTGGAATAGACGTAGGTATTTTATTGTTAGAACATAATCATATAAAACCGGCCAAGTACGAGTCGTACTGCACAGGTTCTGTACCAAAAACCGGCCAAAAATTACGTATGTTGTGTGGGAGCCCCTCTTTCTTTTAACGTGAGAGAAAATCCTCATGGATGCTATGCCGGACTCCTACCGACTAACGTAACGCCCAACAGCTTATAGTTGGGAGCCCCGGGTAAGCCCTCGGAAGGATGTCCCAGGACTCCCAACAGACCCACGGCTGCCGCTGCGGCCTTACCTAGGTGGTGGTTCGGGTGCCAACCCGCGTCTTTGGGGGGTTTCCTGTTGGAGCAGGGACCGCTGGGCCTCGATTTCTCGAGACGCAGGCCTTTGGCCCCGCTCTAGCGCCTCCTTGTGCCATCTAAACAGTGACGCAAGGGCTCTCGCTTCCAGGTTCCATGGAGGGGTCCCGGCTAGGAAACATGCCGCCTCACCGGAGATCGTGCGGTATCCCCTTATCACCCTGACGGCCATTGTCCTCTGCGGGCTCAGCAGTCCAGCCCCCTTAATCCCCCCCTGATCTGATTTTAATATTTGTTGATATAGCGGTAAACTTTCAGTTCTCTAGCTATCACATTCACGCATTTGTCGTACAAAAATTTAAAGACTAAGAAAAGAGTCACATACTGTTCAAAGTTCAAGAAATGTGGACTGATATCATTGTCAGATCGTAGGGATCTCCTTGACAACATCTTTATGTGTATAAGCTATTGCATAGCCACTTTAGTTGCCCACAATTATTAGGTAAGATCAATGTTCGAGTACCGGCTAGATACCCTCGTAACTGCGTCATTCCCTTCTACCCTCCATTACGCAGAACAGCTTATGGGGCTAGCTCCCCAATCCCAAGGTTCTCTAGGTTGGCAAATCAAACAAGTGCTCTTGTGAATATCCATGCAGACTCGCTAACCAAGTTTCGATTCACACTAATGGAATATTATAGAAGTGAAAATCACTAATTGGTTCCTTGAACTACCTTCTCTATGTTTCGAATTATCCTATTAATAATTGCCAACATTGTTTTTTTAAGTTTAAGTGTAGGTACCTACCTAGTTTAATATAGCATGCTGTATTTACCTATAATTGTTTGTTACACTTGTTTTAAAAACGTATTTAATGTAACTCCTGAAGCTTGTATCAGTGTATTTAAATGTTGGTAAATCTTAATAAATAAATAAATAAATCACGGTAAATACAGCCTCGTGACGGACAGACAGACGGACAGACGGACGGCTAAGTCTCATGAATAGGGTCCCGTTGTTACTCTTTGGGAACGAAACCCTTGAAACAAGGCACGTAACCTTAGACCATATAACACGGGACTAGCCTTTGCGAACCACCGCATACAAAAATATTCTGCCAGTTTTCATACAAGTGAAGGGGGAAACACAAAGACATATAAAATTTCATTGCATTTAAAAATGTATTAATCGACAAACGCGTAATGGCTGTTGTGTGTTAATTGTTATTGTACAGTCAACTACAATGTAATGTACTAGTTTAATCATATAAAATGATGTACTGATGTACAGGCTTTTCATAAAGCCAAAAGACCAAATGGTCATGTGCAATGGCAGAAAACAATGCTTAAGTAAGGCGCATCCTGTGGTTGGATGATCTAAGCACGTAGGTAACGGATAGAAGTTTCCTACTTTTTAAAACTATTTTAATGTGAAAGTACCTAACTCTGTTTGTATGCTAGCCAGCTGCCTGAATTGTTTTCATTTTAGCCCCTCTCTATAAAATAGATTGCAGAGGGGCTTATGGCGAGACTTGTGTCTGTAGTCTGTGACTCTGTCGCATTAAACTACGTCACTAGGTCATGTGTATCATCTGTTCAAAGTTTGAAATAAAACAAAAATGACAACGTCAATCGGATTGAACTTTCACTTTCACAATAAACGTTAGAGGGGCAGTCGGGTGAGACCGTCTCACGGCTTCTTGTTTAATTACCAGCTGGTATTTGGTACACAGGCATAACGCCGGCAAAGCACTAGTTCCTTTCTGAAGCTGGCCTAAGCCTACTTATTATAAGATTAGTCTCGTCTGTATCCTTGAAGGGGTAAGCAGAGTCATACTAATAAAAACCAAAATGTTGAAGTACCATTTTGTTATTTGTCTCACGTACTTAAATAGTTATATAAAAATATTAAGTGATGCTTACTTGTAAAGTTTTGATAGCGATTCTGAAGTCGTCCTCGTAAGCCTGGTTACTGTCTCCGAGCTGCAGGTTGCCAATCTCCGGACTGCCTTTCTTCAAGTACCCGAACTGCTCTAGGAAGTTTCTCTGAAAAGATATGAAAAATAAAGATAAATATTTGTTACTGGCGGGATTTGGAACTCTGGATGCGGAAGGCACAGGTCAGTAGATATGTTATGGCGTAAATGAGGAGAGGCCAGGAGAGGCTTAAGTCCATCCAGGACTGCCATAGGTTGATTTGATATCGATTATCTTTCGAAGAAACTTAACAGTTTCAGATTATGTAACAATGGCGATAACAGTAAAAAAAATACATATCTATAGGTAACGATTATTTTAATAATGATGGTCTTCCGTTAAGTGCTTCGGAAGGCATGTAGTGTTTGCCAGTAACGTGGTACCTAGTCAAGTTAAAGGTTGTATGAGTATGAGAAAATTTTATCAGTAGATTAGTCATAGCGTGTCCTTGGACCATTTCTGGTCCATTTCAACACGGAAATAGGGGTCTATCTGGTGCTGAAAAGTGCATAGGCCACAAAATAAAGTAAATTATTTAACATTATATTCGTAGCCTCTTAGGAACTCCTAAATATAACAAACGATTCATTAAAATCCTTTCAACATTTTTAACCATAGACTTAGAAATACAAACACTCGAAATCTACTTAAAAAAGTAGGTAGCGATCAGCTGTTTATTCAAAACTGATTTCTTAAGAGATCAGGGAGATCACACACATTCACATCTCCGTCAACTTTACAAGTTTGTTTACACACAAGTCACACAACTGAATGTGGTTAGTTGTTATTAAAGGGTTAGTTGTTTACTGCTTGTTCGCTCTAAGTTTGCCGCTCGGCTCCATACTAAAGTCGATTTTTTAATTAGACGAAGTAAATTGACAGCAATTAATGTCACTTCTTCATACAATGTTGCTTATTTTCTATGACGAAGTGACATTAGATATTGTCAATTTATTTCGTCTAATTAAAAATTCGGGTATACGCCTCTACGCCAGCGGCAAACTTAGAGCGAACGGGTAGTACGTTGAACTTATTAAGGAGAGGAGTGATATCCTCATGCACATGCCAGAAAGCTATTAGGTATATTGGAACGGTTGAGAGTTTTAGTAAATTTTTCAGAAGAGTGAACTGCGAGTCAAACTACTTTCAACCTCTGACGAGTTAGGTAGGTACATATATCTCCAAAAGTCCAGTTCCAGCGTAAGATCTAAAATCGGGACATAGGATGTTTTTTTCCTAATACTACTAAGGCGGCAGACAAGTTTACGACCCACTTAATGGAAAATGGTCACCTTAGCCTATGGAGATTTCCAACACCAGAGACGCTACATTAGCTGCCGAGCTTGAAAGAACCATCTAAGACTCCTTTTGAAGAAGCTCATACTGTAGGAGTTTGGGGAAAATATAAGCGTGCGCGGAAGAAAGCCGTTACTATTACCTCACGTTTGTACATTTTCCACAGTAATATGCGATGGGCTTATTGTTATGGTAAAATAGACAAGCGCAGGTTGTGTGACCTGCTGTTGAAAATTTCAAGTTCCTTCAACTTGGCCTAACGAACGCCAAACACTTTCACAACAGATAAGATTGTTCATTTATGTCTACACAGACAGCATAGGCCTCAATTATGAATCAAAATTTAAAAAAAATTGAGCCTTTCGAAAATGAATGAATCACATTGTTATAACTGCCATTTATGTACAACAGAAAGGTTATACAAAGGAGTTCATAATCTACATTTTTAAAGACCTTATCAACCTAAATCAACTTGAGATTTGGTTAAACATCTTTTAATTTAACCGACATTGACTTGACAATGGGTATTCTTTTTTAAACTTCTTTGTGTACTTTGAAGGGTCCCCAAAAAGTTTGGCCTCATGAAAGAGATGTGACAGACTGTCTGTTTGTCACTTACGGTCGATTGTCCTCCGAAATAAGGGAGCTTTTTATCATAAGTTTTGATCGATCAAACTTGGGGACCTTTGAGTGAATGTCACATAATGTTTTGTAAACGATGCTTGTTTTTAGAGTTCCGTACAAAAAAGGGTATAAATGAGACCCTATTATTAATACTTAGCTGTCCGTTTGTGTGTTTCTTTAATATCACAAATTCACGTACCAACTTATAATATCACAGTCCATTCGTTCGTAGGTACTGAGCTATCACACACAAACCTCCTAGGCACAGTATAAATATGTTGTTTACACAGTTGTTTATACAGTGTCCTAGGCGAGGCCGCAGTGACGGCTGTGGGTCTGTTGGGGGTCCTGGGACATCCTTCCGGGGGCTTACTCGGGGCTCCCAACCATAGGCTGTTGGGCGTAACGTGAGGTTTTTTAGTCGGTAGGAGTCCGGCATAGCATCCATGAGGATTTTCATTTACGTTAAAAAAAACTGAGCTATCACGTTCAGCCTTTGTGTGTTTGTTTGTCAACAGGTTGTGAGCTGATTTTTAAAACAGAAAAAAAAACATGTTAGCGAGGCTATGCAACAAACGTATTTTTTACCGTTCTTAGGTCCGGGTCCTTCGTGGGTGTTAAAACAGAAAAAAAACATGTTAGCGAGGCTATGCAACAAACGTATTTTTTACCGTTTTTAGGTCCGGGTCCTTCGTGGGCGAGTCCTTCTAGCACTAGGTCGGTTTTTTTTGAAATATCAAGTCGTATATCTTTTGCAAAAATGTCAGAAAGTGGTCACCTATTAAAAAACCAGCCAAAGCGAAATATGCTTACTGCAATAATAGTTCCGGTCAGAATACCGAATACGCGGGGCTAAAAAAATACAATTGTTAAAATGTGGACGTTTGTAGTCTCACGTAACAGTTGAGGAGTCTTTACCGTGTTGAAATGTACAACATAGTCTTTCAAAAAAAAAAACAGAAATTATCGGAAAAGCACATTTCCATAGTTTCTGTGTCAGGTCAAGAGGTAATTTATTGCCGGGGTCATAAATAAAAGCAGCCATTAACAATGCAAATATTTTCCGCCAATTAGGTTAATAGCTTGGCTAAGCTTAGCTATATTGATTGGAGAACACTTAAAAGGCGCTATTAAAACTGGGATGTACTTTTATGACTTGCCTACAAAATTTGATAACCTACTAAATTGCGCATAGGCTCCGTCCCCGTATAATTCGGTTCCCGTTTACATATCCCACGGGAATATATTGCCCTATATTTTACTCTTGATTATGATCTACCTATCCCTGTACAAAATTTCAGCCCAATCCGTTCAGCCGTTAGAGTAAGAAAGAGCACCAAACTTTCAGTCATCCTGAAATCCATACTCACAAATTTTCGCATTTATAAAATAGGTAATACTTATTTAGATTTTCGTAAATTATCCAAACATCCTCACAAACTTTTACATTTTTAATATAAGTAAGATTATATACTTAGAATATACGGAAATATATTGCGGGAATAAAAAGTACCTGTTTTACTCCTGATTATAATCTATCCCTGTACAAAATTTCAGCCCAATCCGTTTAGCCGTTAGAGTATGAAAGAGCACCAAACGTTCAGACATCCTGAAATCCATACTCACAAGTTTTCGCATTTATAAAATAGGCAATATTTCGATTTTCGTAAATTATCCAAACATACTAACAAAATTTCACATGTTACTAATATTACAAATGCGAAAGTTTGTAAGTGTGGATGTTTGTTACTCTTTCACGCTCAAACCGTGGAGCGGATCGGGTTGAAATTTGGTACAGAGATACATTATAATCTGGAATAACACATAGGCTACTTTTTATCCCGGGAATAAGTTCCCGCGGGAACCAATTTTAAGCGGGCGAAGCTGCGGGCATCAGCTTGTTTTTAATATTAGTAAGATAGCACTTAGAATCGTATTTGTAATGCCTATCATTACGATATCAGGTCAAGGTTATCCAGGCTCCAGGCTCAGAGCAAACAGTAATCCATCAATCTATCTGACGGCACGCCAAACTGAAATCCAATAAGTTTCTCAAAATGATAACATTTATTATATGAAATCTTTAGTACAAGGATTTTTAAAGGCCCTTTTTTGCCATTTATAATACTTCATGCTTCGCCCACTCCCTGTTTCGAATTAAGTTAGGCGATTTCTAAAACCATTTGCTAATAGATACATAAGTCATAATAACTACCTATTTATTTATTTATGGCCACACTAGGCCCCCGTGCTAGGGCCCCGTGTAACGACAGGGTCCCGTGTTGCGACGGGTAAGAGTACAAAATGTCGCCACCCCAATACATTACGAGAGTGTCGTAAGAGGCGACTAAGGGAACATTTTCACAAAAAGATTCATTGCGTAGAGAAGGAAAACTCGAAAGTTGTCAGTAAAATGACAATCGTTATGCTAAGTGCTCGTTTAAGGAGACGCGGCGCTTCGAGCGGCGCGGCCCGCCAGGCGGGCCGCCAGAAACACAAACGTATGGAAATGTTCAGAGCGTTCAAGGAGAAGCGTTTTTGCAAGCGTTTGTTTGAGTTGTAGCTGCCACAGCGGCGAGTGTCGTCGCGTTGGAAGCGGCAATTGAAGCGACGGGTGATGCCGCGGAGGACGCGGCGGGTAAACCAGCGAGTCTCGCAATGGAGGAACGCGGCGGATGAAGCTGCGGGTGACGCCGCGAAGGACGCTTCAAGGAAGGGGTGGGAGATGTGCGGGGTATGCGTTAGGTAGGAATGTCGGGCAATATCGTTCATAGAAAATATGGATATTAAAATAAAAATATTTATCAAAATAAAATATCGATATTTTATTTTGAAAATGTAATCGATGTTTATAACCCTCTGGAGCAGAACGTCATGAAAGCAAAATATCACGTACGCAAAATAAACGATACATCGATACTTATGAAAGATTGGCGTTCAATTCCATACGTCGAACTCGAACATTTCCATACGTTTCAGGGTGGCGTTCTATCTCCTCTTTTATTCTGTATCTTCATCAACTCGGCTACGAGTCTTATTTCCAGTAACTTCCATCTCTACGCTGACGACTTGCAGCTGTACCGACGTTTTTCGGCCACTGACGCCCCATTTGGCTTATCGTGCATTAACCGCGACTTAGACGAAGCGACTGGGCTAATTCGGTCGGACTGCGCATCAACCCTCTGAAGTCGCAAGCCATCGTCATTAGCAGTAAGTATCAAACTGACAATATGCCGCCGGTGTCTGAACTGGATTCAGATCTTTTGGCCGGTATTCAGATACCTACGCAGACACTGTGAAGAACCTGGGAGAGATCATGGACACCACGCTATCCTGGAGTGCCCATATTAGTGACGTCAGCAAGTGCCTCCAGAGCCTCTTACCCTTGAGGACGAAAATTAGTCTTGCTCTAACTATTATTCAGCCCATTATTGACTACGCCGACGCCTGCTATTTAGACGCCACTGAGGAGCTTCTGGATAAACTTGAGAGGTTGCAAAATTTGTGTATACGCTTTATATTCAATCTTAGAAAGTTCGATCATGTTTCTCACTTTCGCAAAGAACTCAAGTGGCTCCCAATCCGCCTTCGCCGTAACACTCGAATCCTCTGCCTCCTTTACAATATCCTTTATAATCCATCTTCACCTCCCTATCTAAAGGAAAGGTTCTCTTTTGTTCGTTCTCCTGATGCTCTCTGCAGATCTCACCTACGCTCAAATCTTAAATTTCCTTCTCACAAAACCGGTTTTTATTCATCCTCTTTCACCGTGCATGCAGTCAGACTATGGAACTCACTTCCGCCTGGTATCAGGGACAGTAAAACTATCACCACTTTTAAAAAGCAAGTCCGTGGACACTATTTTTTATTTTTATTTTTTTTTTGTTGCTAACGGATTTTTAGTTTTTGAATAATTTAATTTACTTTTTATTTATTTGAATATTTTGTTGATTCAATGTGAAAAACATTTAAATTTCAACCTTATTGTTCTACAACTTTAATTTGTGTTGATTATTAAGAACTTACTATTGTTTATTTTAATATTTTGAACCTGTTATTATTTGATTGTTCTTAAACTTTAATTTGTGTTGATTATGTAAGTACTTACTATTTCTGTTGTTTATTATTAATGAATAAAACTTGATATGGTATTTATTTTATAAAAAAATAAATGTCAAATTAGGAAATAATCGATTAATTTAAAAAAATCGATTATTTTCTTGAGAAAAATCGATAATTTACTAATCGATTTTTCATGCTAAAGAAAAAATCGATTAACTAAAAATCGTTTTTTATATGTACAATGTCACATCCCTATGTCGCACTGAACGACGCCGTATATGAAGCTGCGTGCAACGCGGCGGATGCAGCGCCGAGTGAAGCTGCGTGCCACGCGGCGGACGCAGCGCCGAGAGAAGCCACGCCACGCGCGTCGCTCGACGCCCCGCGTGTCCTTAAACGAGCTCCTACATTTCTATATGTACTATGTTTGATTTTGCGCGTGACGCTACGCGGGCCGCTTCACGCGCCGCCTGACTATAAACGGTCAAATCGCTTTACGCGCCGCTGCAAGCCACGCCGTACGCGACGCTTTACGCCCCGCGTCTCCTTAAACGAGCCCTAGTTGAAGGTCTTATGGGCGGCTTGAAAAATTGATCTTGACTGCTCCATAATTACTTACATTTAATTATCAATCCTGATCATAGTCCTTTCAAGGAACTCTAGTTAGATTTATGCGGACATTTCGACACTAATAAACCTTTAGATTATAGAATAATTTCATGAAAAATACTCGGATGGTAAAAATTTAAGACTGTCATTTTTGCTTGTCATTACATTATTTTTTCTCAGACTTGTTTGTCTTTGCCATAGTGTTGTAAAACTGTTGTACTGGCCAATTGATTTTAAAAGGAGGTCATTGTTTTATCAATCTGTCAGTTCGAAAAAATGTACCTACTTACTTTAATAATATAACTTATTGACCCAGAGAGCTAAGAGTACGAGTCTTTGGCCCTTTTCACACGTACCGGTTGCCGGGTGCCGGGTAGGGTGGGTGTATGGCCGTGTACTATAGCTTTCACACGTACCGGCGTGATTTGCCCGGCAACTGCTTGCATTCGCCGTCGGTTACCCGGCACCGGCTACCCGGCAACTAAATAAACAGGTTTCTGTCAAACTGGTCGCTTAGACTGACTTCCCTGACGATGCGAGGCAAGTCCGTCTGGGGTCCTTATTATCTGATTGGTGATCATGATCATGTGAATCAATGACAATCTGATTAATACTTTGTGGATTGAATATAGGTAAGGTATAGATTTAATTTTATGGCCATTCAAATGTCTTGAGAGGTTAGACCGGCACAATTATGACCTCAGGTGTTCTAAACATTTTATATTTAATTTTACCCTACTGCGCGACACAAAAGAAGGGTTATTGTGTCGGCGGGTTTGAATAGCAGGCTGAATGAATTGATACACAAATAAAATTAGGAAAACTTAATAAAACGTAATGTTGTAGTATAAGACACAGCAGTGAGGTACTTAGTATTAGATATAGATACATTCCTAAATACTTATATGGTTAGAAACATTTCAAAACTTGGTTTCGAATGTGGCCGAAGGGTAAGGTATTAGGGTCCGTTCACACAGACCGGCTCGGAGAGCATCGGCGCGCACTTTTCTTTTCACACAGACCGGATCGGATACGCTCAGAGTTGGTCGGAGAGGAGCCGCCAACTATTTCACACAGACCGGCTAAAAGCGGATGCGCTCGGAGCCGGTCGGATGCGCTCGGAGCCGGTCGGATGCGCTCGCAGCCGGTCGGATGCGGTCGCAGCCGGTCGGATGCGTTCGCAGCCGATCGGATGCATCGAGTGCATCGATTCACTACAAAAGCAGTACCAGTATTCCAAGTTTTGTTTTCGGTGTTAACGGGTGCTTTTCGGAACATGGTTTTAGATAGCTCCGATGAAGAAATTTATTAATTTTTCATCAGTCACGTTTTCGTATAAGTGCACACAACTGTTCTGTTTAAATTGTGCTATCAAAATGGCGGTCGGCGTGAGGAAGCTCGCACGCAATCGGAGCCGATCGGCTGCGCGAGCGGGAAAGAGCACCCAATCGGAGCCGATCGGCTGCGCGAGCGGGAAAGAGCATGAAATCGTAAACGATCGGCTGCGCGAGCGGGAAAGAGCATGAAATCGGAGCCGAACGGCTGCGCGAACGAGAAAAGTACGCGATCGGAGCCGGTCAGCTCCTCTTATTATTTCACACCAAGCGCGTTCAAGCATTCTCAATGACAAAAGCAGTTCACATGCAAAAATAAACGTTACTTCAAATAATAAAAACTCTGTTTTCAACGTGATAAGAATCTGCTCTGCTCTCCGAGCCGGTCTGTGTGAACGGACCCTCCTTGATATGAAGCATTCCTACGATTTGTATATTAGACTAGCTGGCCCGCGCAACTTCGTTTGCGTCACGTCACTTATGAGAGTTATGAGTGAAAAAAAGGTAGGTAGTATTAATATTTTCAGTTTTCAGATTTAAAAACCCCACATTAGAAATCTCTCAAGATGTCTTAGTCTGCTTCTGTAAGAACGGCGAGCAGCCAACGAGGCGTCTACACTTTTTATCATCCCTAAAGTAATTTATTATTGTAAATAAATGATTGTACTATTAAATGTTCTAAAAGTTTCTTTTTTTTAAAGATCCTTTAATTATTGCACATAATATATATTGATATACCGAATTTCATGATTTGATGAATTTGGCGATTGATATACCGAAGTAAATGAATGTACGGTGAACTAGATATAACTCAATGATTATTTACATACATAGAATCAGTATAGTTACAGCACTATGATCATAGACAACTTTTGTCAAAACATGACATGTTTACATGATTGCTGAGCTGTCCAGAAAAAGACTATACATATTCGCATGTTAAGGCCAACTCAATCTGTTTTCAAATCTAAGTAGGCTTGGTAATTTATGTAAGAGACTTTAAAGACAAAATCTAAGTAGGGGCTTGATAATTTATTAGTCCGTTGGGAGTCCTGGGACATCCTTCCGAGGGCTTACCCGCCCGGAGATCCCAACCATAGGCTGTTGGGCGTTACGTGAGCTTTTTTTTAGTCGGTAGGAGTCCGGCATAGCATCCATGATGGATTTTCCCTCACGTTAAAAAACAGTCTTTAAAGACATTGTATGTAAGTACGTTTAATCGTAGATAAGTAAATAGCGTGACATTGTCTATTTTATCTTCTAAATTAATGTACCAATCTCAGCCGCAGCTTGTGCTAGTTCCTTCCTGCGTGTCAAGCCAAGTCAAAGGCCTTATTTAGGTCGATTAGATTAATGTATGTAATTTGTGTAGTTACTCGTAGATTGTCTGTCATTAGGTACGGGGGACAAATGACATGGAAAAGTTTAACTAAATACTAGTAGATTTTGTTTTCAGTTGATGTTTTTTTTTTAAATAGGAAACTTTTATAATGAGCTTCACGTAGAAGATGTCGTCTCGTATATTTTTTGGTGTACTGCTTTGACTATGTTATGTATGAAGTACAAAATAAAATGTTACAACGATGTAGGTAGGTAGTTAGGTAATTATTAAGAGTGTTTTCCTGTCATCGGGTATCCTTCTTCGGGCTTACCCGGGGCTTCCAACCGTAGGCTGTTGGGCAGGATACGTGAGGTTTTTTAGTCGGTAGAAGTCCGACATAGCATCCATGAGGCTTTTTTATTTACCCTAATTTTTTTTTTTAAATTTTACTTGAACTTCATGCACAATGTAGGCACACAGGCGGACTTAATGCCAATGGCATTCTCTACCAGTCAACCATAAGTGATGCAGAGATAAACTATGATAAACAAAGTAGGTGAATTATTCTGTACAAGAGAAATTGCCTAAAATAACACTGAAAACATACAAATTTTCCCTTACTTAAAAAAAACAAAAGGGTGTTTTCCTTTTGAAAGATTTATGAAAGGAACATCGAACTGTAGGCATTAAAGATAAGAGAAGTGTATGTAATACATTTTTTTTTTTGAATATTCTTTAAATTTCAGGCATTTTGTTCCAGGTAGTGGTCTCCTTCAGAAATCCATTATACTCTTTGTACAGCAAACATTCAAAGGTTACGATGAAAACTGTCTATCAGGTGATCTGCTTTGGCATCTGCAATGACACCTTAGCGTCATATATAAACAACATAAAAAAGATGTTTGTTTCGGAGTTTGGGTGTATTTAGAAATATGAAAGTATGTATATCAGTCGTCTAGATCCCCTATAACGCTTTATTCTCAATTAGTTACCCTAAAACGAGTCACAGTGTGACCCGTTGTTGATATCACAAGCTTTATATTAGCTTAATTTGTGGTAGATCATGTTGTGTGAGAAAGTTCACAAATATTTATTTATTTGAACAATAATCCACATGTTTCTATTGTCCACTTAATGAAATAGATAAGCAAGCTTTTCAAAATATATTGTAGGTATTCATAAGTTCATAATTCAATCAATAATAAATTCATAATTAAACGTGACGTCGGGCGTTCCGGTAATTCTATCACAGGGTATGAACATCAATATGAGCATTACAATATAAATTTGCACTTTCATCAATATTCATTAAATTATTGGAGAATAATTTACCATAGTGATTGCGTACATCAGCCCTTCGGAAGTTCGGACTTTAGCCCCTGTACCTACGTATATTATATGGCCCCTATCGCTAAAATGGTTTACACTACACGATATTTTTAGGGGACTTTTACCCTGAATCGTATCGTAATCGGATCGTGTAAAAAGTGGGCATAAAATAAGTAAAAGTAATAGTTTGTCACACAACGCCTCCTAGCTGAAATTAAGAGAACATAAGCTTACGCTACAAGGTTTAGAGAACTGTTAGATATACTTAAACAATCAATCAATATCAATATCATCATCAATACATAATAATAAAATCGTTACTGTCTGTTTGTCTGTACGTTTGTGCACGCTAATCTCAGCAACCGCTCAACCGATTCCAATGCGGTTTTCTTTATTCCGTTGCAGTTCACTTCACTTAATATTTGGTGTTTGTTTCATGTCAATCAGTTCATATATAAAAAAGTTATATCAATCTAAAGAATTACACATAAAATGCAGCGTAGGAAGTCGCAAGCAACAGCTAGTTTTTAATAAAATTATCAAATCTACGAAACAAACATTTGTGGGTCACAAAAATATTTGTTTCGAACTGGAATTCGAACCCGAGACCGTTATAAACCTTATAAAAGCAGTCGCATAATATACACTTCTTGCCACTACGCCACCGAGACAGTACTGAATCACAACACAGTTGTCTAAATCTCATAGCGCAAGCTTAAATCCTTTCGAGGGTTACTCGTGGCTCCCGGCCATAGACACAGCAGTAGTGGTAGCGCACAGTGTGGTTTTAGTCGGTAACAGTTCGGCATAGCATCCATGACGGATTTGTACACGTAAAAAAGAGGCGTTGTGTACAAAAAGTTCCATAATTAAAAATATTTTGTGTATATTCTCACACGACATCATCTAGGCCAAATTAAGTTAATATAAGCTTGTGCTATGGGATCTAGACGACTGATATACAACTTATATCATAAATTTCTAAATACATTCATACCCATACTTCGGAACAAACATTTGTGGATCACAAAAATATTTGGACCGACCGGGGATTGGACCGGAGACCTTAGCGAGGCAGACCGTACCACTACCGAATGTGTGAAATTGTATTTTGACAGCCACGGTGGCCAGTTAAAATCAATATCAATATCATCAATCAATACATTTAATAAAATCGTAACAGGTCGCTGTCTGTACAATGAACATATAAAAGAAAAAAATTATAGGGAGGCTTTATGAACGCAATAGAACCCAAAACAATGATTTTTAGAATTTTTGTCTGTTTGTCTGTACGTTTGTGCACGCCAATCTCAGCAACCGCTCATCCGATTGCAATGCGGTTTTCTGTATTGCGTTGCGGTTGGCTTCACGTTTAACATTTAGTGTTTGTTTCATGTCAATCGGTTCATAAATAAAAAAGTTGTATCAATCTAAAATTTGCAGCATACGAAGTCCGCAGGCAACAGCTAGTACACTTAAATGTCGTAAAGTGTAATCGACTCACAAAGTGATGCAGTGCGGTGCATCGCGTGTGGTTGTCGGCAGCTAATCATGCGTCGTGTGAGAGACAAAGGGCCTCTCCCCGTACTGTTGATTGACGTGAGCTGTCACTTCTACCGTCTGGCGCCTTGTCAATGATTATAAATTACTGACACATTTCGTGCTTAATTTAAATTTAAGTAATTTTACTTAAAATTGTGTTTGATGACTTTTTTATACCAATAAGGTGGCTGACAAGCTTTCGGCTCATCTGATAGGAAGTGGTCACCATAGCCTGTGAAATGAATAAGTATTTGCAAAACCCGAGGCGCAGCAGTCGCGCACCGATAATAGGTACTAGAATGGGAATTCGATATCTAGTTTAGTTATAACTATGTGCGAATAACATCCTTCTTAGAAGAGGCGATATTAAGGTACCTATTATATTCATGCGCTGCGATTGTATTTTTAGAGGTAAGTACAAAAATTAGGTAGATGATTATCAAGTCGAATGAAAAATTGTATTTTGTTATGTTTGTCACAGGATAACTTCATCTCTTTATTGAGTTTCTAGCTGCGCAAAAAGCAACTTTGAAAAGTTGTTTGAGCTGTATATTCAAGTATATTGCTATGTTGCGAAGTAGGTACAGTTTACAAATAGTATTCAATTCATACATTTTCATAAGCTTACAGTAAGCTAATAGGCGTCGTGAGTTGGATCTGCCATGAATTAATGCAAATTATGCAGACATTCTTTAATCGGTGTCCGTACGTTTACAGGTAGAGCTACAATATAACAAACAAACAAATCTAAGTGTAAGATATAATACGCTTCCAGATTATTAAAGGTAAGGCAGGTATGATTATGACCCTGACAGGATTAGTGACTTTGACAAAATGACTGTAGTTTGACTCGGAACGGAAGTCAAACTACAAATTTACCTATTTCTAAGGCGCAACGTAGACGACGACGGTGCCGGGGCGCGGCGCCCGGTAGACAAATTGTCCGTGAGATATAGAACATAGGGAGTAGTAGACTGTTATGTGCCTAAGGTTGAAGAAGTTATTAAATTTGCTCCCAACAAAGACCTTAAAGTAGGAATTTGCATGTAAATAAGTCCTAGGTCGAAATATCACCTCTCTGTATAGAAAAATCGTCCCGAATCCATTGGACAACGAAATAAAGTTGGTCAGTATTAGGTTTCTATATTAGATGAAAATTTTAGAGATATTTAGTTCCATGAATTGTGTAACAGTATCGACATTATGTCATGCAGACTGAAGACTAGTAACTTATACATGACTATGCAAAAAGGCAGCGATGCGGAAGTTTGTATTAAAATATTCTATGTTTTACATGTTTTATAGAATACCTGCATGTCTAAGTGAAGACTGCTTACATAACCGGGATTAACACTGGCATAACGATGATAACTATCCAGCAGGGAACCATAGTAGGTTTTTTATATTAAGCTTGACGCGCCAAATTGACGTCGCCAGTCTGAATGAAAATCGCGGCGGATCTAGCGATTACATCCACTCTCACAGCCCATAAGACTTCTCAGTTCTGACAGTGGTCCTCAAGTTGGCGGCCCTGTGATGTGCCTCTTCATGCTCCGCTTAAAGAACCCGGGATTGTAAGACGAGTGTGCGGGCAGGTCGTTCCAGGTTTTTATGGTTCGACAGAAGAACTATCTTTTGGAACGCTCAGTTCTGGCGAAGATTCTCTCCACTGTGTATGAGTGGCACCTCTGTCTGGCAAGCCTGCATGGCAGGTTGATTTGATTGATAGAAATCAAATCAGTCTGTCACGATACATTTCTGGATGGACCAAGTCCTCTTTCTATCATATTGGGAGGGTAATTGACCTTACTGGTGAATAATAGAACCCTACGATGTTGAAATGCGGTCCTACCAAGATCTTCGCAGCTCAAACCTGCCCACCATCTTACCAGGGAGTAATGGAGCCTTACTTATATCTTCGTAGTCCAAACCAATTCATGGTGCAACTACTGACATAAAACAAAACCTATGCAAACCCGTCTGGCTAGCGTAGTACAGTAAAGTCAAACACTTATCATACATTGGACCATTTTTATTTGCCTACACAAAATTATTTTCTATTTGTATGGCGCCGAAAATGTACTCTTAAGTACATGCAAGCTCATCGGAGCAACTTCCCATGTTGTTTTAGTTAAAAGCTCTTCCATAAGCTAACAATAGATCGTAAGTGTATACAAAACTTAACAGTTTATATTTATGGCGTATTTTTAACCGTTAATGGGCATTTTCAAAAACATTTTTGTAGAGTTGAAACTTTAATCGACATTAAGATTAAGAGCTTTTTCGATTCGGAAGTGAAAGCAAAAAAATATTTTTATACGAGGACCTACGTGAAGCTGGCTAAAGGATAAGCATGAGGAATTTGACACAATTTTGTTAGATTTAGGTTGAAAGTTTATATGAAGAAGAAGTACATAGATATTTGGTTAAAAAATATTTGTAAATAAAAGCGTTTTTGCAGAAATCTCTTTCAGTGCTTTGTATAAAGAAGTTACTAAAATATTTCATTCAACCCTATCTTTCTAACTATTTTTTGTTTTATGAATACAAATGAGTTATACTAATAGTGACCATTAATTTTTCAGTGAAATTAACGATGATCGTTATGAATTTTCTAATGGGCATCTTTTTATATTGTTCAAAATATGCCCTGTAATTTCTCTCTGAGGAATGGGCAATAGATTACAAAGATTTATTTGCAAAATTACGTTGAAACATTAAAAGGCTTTTTATCTGAAATCCGACAAAGCTCAGAAACTTTTTAGTACTGAACTCATTTAGATACTGAATAAACAGGTTTAACTACATACTCTTGATTGTTGGCACTTGGTGGAATTTCTTGTAACACATTATGCACTTTTGCTTAGTCACTTGTACTTTATTCCACAATTTTTTTTTTTTTTTTTTTTTTTTTTTAAATTGTGGAATAAAGTACAAGTGAATAAGCAAAAAGTGCATAATGTGTTTAACTACATAGTTTGTTGTACAAGTTTCAAATGGGGAGATAAACCAAAGCCACAATGTTACGTACGTTGTTCATGAAACAATGTTCAGCTTTCTCTGTGGTTCTGCTGAGATTCAGCAAGAAATTAGGTATGTGTCTCGATTGACTGTGTAACAAAATACAAACGCTTTTGAAAAAAAATCGAATATAGTTTGGGGTGCAAGTTGCAATAGTTATTACTGCTATTAGAAATGAAAATTTTACTTTTCTATTGTTTTCATTCTCAATATTTTTTTCTAAGAAATGACTGATTTATTTAATGTGTTTACCTACAATGTAAATGGTATAACCAAATCTGTTTTCAAGCTAATATCACAGATAAAATATTATAAATTTTGCTAAAACACCAACGGTCACAGAGCCGTAACCTCAAACGATAGTCGTTGTTTAAATATAAAAAAAGTATCTACAAATTAACAAAATTTATAAATAGGAGGTACCTACGTAAATGAATCAATTCACTTTCACAGAATGTCAATTAAGTAGTGCCGTTTACACCGTCTTTACCCATGTCGTTACATAGTAAGTGGAACGGAGCGGAAGCTAGATTTAGTGATGTAGAGTTATCGATAATTCCTTTTAAATCTTTTAATTTTAAAGTCTTTTTTACGCACGGTGTGATGTATTTGGGCACTTTACTTGTGGGAAGTGGCTTTGTATGTGACTCCTGATCCTGGACAGTCTCATATGGTAAAATATTAATCGTAAAAAGTTTAATTGTAGAGAATAGTAGTCTCTGATTCGACAGTGTGGACCGTCTTGTTTCGTCCATATGGACTACGCAGACTAGAGGACGCATTTCTTAACTGATTTTCACCAAACTTAGCACACGTGTTCTTTTATTTAAAATATAACTTTTGTCGAGCTTTTTTTTTGATAGGGGGGAAATGGAGAAAGGGTTAAAGTGTTGTCTTGATGATTTTTGGTACAAATATTATATACAACTTACAATTACTATACACTTTTTACATAAGTAAAGAAACTATGAATACGTAAAATTCAAACAAAAAAAAAATTGAAAAGAAGAAACCGATTTAGGCATCGAAAAATTCTTCCTCATCGCTGTCGACCACAACCGTGCCCAAAACGCTGACGGCATTGCAACGTTGAATGGCATTAATGAGCCGCTGGCCAACAAAACAAACAACTTTGGTTGAAACATTAAGGATGTTGTTTTTTTTCATGAGTGCTTGCCACGTCTACTCTTCACAGAAGTACTAGTATAAACGGTGAAGCAAGTTAATGCCGCAACCTGCCGCGAGAGTAGTTGAAAAACTTTGAGAGACCAGACTACTCCGTAACTATACTATTTTTTTTTATTTATTATTTGCTGTGTATTTGATGAGTATTATTTTTAATTTAATAAGTTTTATTGCATTTATACATTTATACAATTTACAGTTTCTATATATATACTTTGTACAAAAGAAAAAGAACTTAGGTTATATAAATTTCAAACAAAAAGAAAAGAAACAAATCCAAAATATTAGATTTAGGCATAGAAAACCTCTTTTACGTCACCGTCAACCACAACCGTGCCCAAAATGCTGCCAATGGTATTATATCTCGCCTCAAACAAGTTGCAGGATAAGCTAATTTTCTTTTTTACATTGTTAAGAGTGACTGACTACGGTATAATCTAGCAATCTTAATGAGCAATTTTTCATTAGCATGACAATGTGTTCTTTATATTTTGTTTGTGACAGACAGTGTGCAGTACAATTTCTATGCGTCCATTGTTGTCGGGGCCTTTGTCATATCGTGCAGTGCTTGCCAATGAAGAGCCGCCCGTTTGAACGTGCCACAGAAAATATCTGGTTGGTGCATCAGCTTTTATTTGGCGTTTCATAGACTTAGAAAGTGTGTAACACTTACAGTTTGATAAATTTTCGTTCTCGACTAAAAAAAGTCATAGTTCGATGCAGTAAACTAATTTGATCGAAAAAGTCATGTTTATTTTTTTATTAATCACAAACAAAACATCGATATCGATATTTCAATCGAGCGGTATCGACAACTAGTAGGCGCGTATTAATTGCCTTGTTTAGTGATTCAGAAAACACCTAGTTAATTTAAAATCCACGCCTCAGAACGGATTGCCACACATTCTTGCATTAGTTGCATCCTCCAGTGACATTTAAATAATGTTTCGTTTGAAAGAAGCTGAAAATGTTACGAAACTTCAGGAAATCGTAGGAAGTACTGGCGGTTAAACCCAAATGAAAGTACCTATTGAAATCACATAGCTATCGTCTGTAACAGTGTAGAAATATCGGAAACACATTATAACACATCCAATCCAAAATCACACACATCACACCCATCCAGACCAAATATTTGTGTGATCCACAAATGTTTGTTTCGGAATTTGAATGTTTTCTATGTAATTACAAATTACGTTATGTACTGACGTACCCTATACATACCTAAATTTAGAAATATATAAGTAGCTACGTTATTAGGTGTCTGTTCCCTAGCATAATAAGCTTAGTTTAGACTAGATGATGCTGTGTTAAAATAATATTTCTCAATTGTGATGAAAGATCATAAATAAACATCACACCTATAAAGTTTTGAATCTGCAGTTGCGACAATATTCGCTGTGCGTGTTCAAATTTAATGCGTGGGTATCATGACAAACCACAGGACGAAATCAAACCACTAATTCGGTTTTAGGGGACAATGAGGGATGAATTTGAAATTCAAATATACGAATGACACACGAAATTGACTGGAATTACATTAGAGACAATAGTGTCTTGTTGTTTGTTCCGCCATTTTGTCTGCGTGAATGCATTGCGAATCTGTGCTCCGGAATTTCAAGGCATAATTTCCTGTTACCTTTTTGAAGTACGTTAAAATATTTGTGACGTAATTATGTATATTTATTACTGTTTATTGGAGACTTCTAAGGCCTTCAGAAGCAGGAATTAGTACTTAGTACCAATAACATTACATCACTGGGATTTTTCGGTTGGATTTATGGCTAAAACCGGAAAAGAGGAACTACAACTATTTGTGTAACTGTACAGTTTTGGTTTCCACAGATTATAGAACTACAGTGAAGTCATTTTAATAAGCATAGAACTAAAACGGTGTTATAAGTCTATTTTAATTGGTAAAAATTTAACATCGCAACCTTGAAAAAAAAATTTGTTCATTGCGGCCCCATACACGTACAATATTATTGACTCAATAATATTGTATCAATATTTATTTCCGTCCGAATATAGTCTGTTATAAGCTCAATATTACCCATACACGGTCAATTTATTGCTATATTGATCAATATTATTGTACGTGTATGGGACCGGTTAGAACTGCAATTGCAATGACAGATACAGTATTTTTTTTGCTTTCACTAATAACTGTATGAACTAACAGACGTCAAATGAATGACGTCACTTTAAAGGCAAATGAGCTTACCGAACAAGGAAGCGAGGCCAAGAAAGCAAAATACTAAATCCAAAAGTGCAACCACAGATAACATAGTGTAAATTCATATACTAATGAAATAATTCAGCTTTAAACCACTCATTAAATTAAAAAGTGGTATATTTTAATCAAATGCTTGAATAACTTCAGAATATTTGATGAATCAATTTGAATAAAAAATCATTTAAGCCTCAGTTTATTTCAATTCAATTACTCAGAGGATTGGTTCAACGTCAATAAAGTTTCTATATTATAGCTTTATTTTTTTTTCACGCAACCAATTTTGTTCAAATATTTTGAGACATATAAAACCAATATTATATATCGGTTTACAGCTTTATTAAAAAAACAATATTGTGTCCGTATCCAATTTTGATCAAATATTTAGATCCGTTAAACCAATATTTTGTGTTGGTATAGGTAGGTTCAACTTTATTAAAAAAAAACTATTGTGTCTATGTATGAGGTTTGCGGTTGACCTTTATACATTATTCAAAATAAAACGTGTGCCTAACTTTGGTCTAGACGCTCTAACTTTTAGAGCTCTCATATAATAACTTAGATATTCCTTTTAGATACTAAGTATCTTCTTCACTGCGTTTTATGAAAGATACAACAGTGACTCTTAAAAAATCCCTCAAGAGTCGTTCATGACAATAAGCTGGCGTATTTTGTTATGCGACGGGTGCATCGCCGATAACCGTGAAGCATACTTAAAAAAAAAAGTTCTTTTTTAAAATAAAAGAACTTTGACAAACCACGAAGCAGCTTTAAATAAAGAATTCTTATTTCAGAGAAAAAACAACGCCCACGTAAGTGTGTTCAATGTACGGTTATAAACTTCAGGTTAGGACCCGCCTAAGGTGATGAAACATTTCCCAGTAATGGAGGATTTTCACCTCAATAGAAACGTCACATCAAAACAATATTTGGTTTTTATACATATTTGTTTTTAGTAATATTTTATTTGGAGGTGATGCAGTTTCTGTTCTGTCAGTCAGATCTTATAGAAATTAAAAATAAATTTCATTTAATTGGTTCGGAATTAAATTTTAATAAGTGTGAATTATATATTCATAATAATCACATCAATTCGGAACTCGTTGAAAAATTCAATTCCCTATGTCCGAATATTAAAATTGTTAGCAGAGAGAATCGGGTCCCCTATATTTGAAATTGCTATTCCCGATTTAATAGCACAAAAAATTTCAAAATTTAAATCCAATGTAGATCGGCTACATTCTATTAGTTCACATTACGCAATTACAATTCTGAAATTTTGTATGTTTGTTCCCAAATCTGTTTATTTGCTTCGCTGTTGTCTTTTTTGGAAACACGAAAGTCATTTATTTTCTATTGATTCGCTAATCAAATCTTCTTTGGAATCAATTCTCAATATACAACTGAGCGAACAATCTTGGTCCCAGGCATCTCTTCCCATTAAATATAGTGGGCTATAGATCCGCAAAATTTCTAGTGTGGCTTTGCCAGCCTTTTTGTCATCTGTACATGCCACGTCGAGTATCGTAGGTAAAATTCTGACGAATTGTCTTACATACTATGAGACGACTGGCCTTACAGATGCCAAGCATGCTTGGCTAATGGCTTGTCCGGGACAAAATTTACCCACCCATCCAAATTTACAACGGAGCTGGGACGACGCTATGTCAAAATTAACTTTTGACTCCTTGTTAAATGCTAGCTTAGGCCCGGATCGGGCCAGATTATTAGCGCTCAGTAGAAAGGAACCCGGTGATTGGTTGAAAGCTTTCCCTACAGCCAACACCGGAACTTTTTTGGAACCGGACATCCTAAGTATTTCAGTTGGTTTGAGACTTGGCGTCACGCTTTGCGCTCCACATCGATGCCCCTGCGGTTTTAACGTTGACACTTTGGGGCATCATGGTCTTTCATGTTTAAAGAGCGCAGGCCGCTTCTCACGCCACGCTGCGCTGAATGACATCATCCGCCGTGCTCTTGCCACCGCCAATGTGCCTGCGCTCTTAGAGCCAAACGGCGTTTTCAGGGATGATGGCAAGAGACCGGATGGTATAACTTTGATACCGTGGGAGATGGGTCGGGTCCTGGTGTGGGATACAACTTGTGTTGACACTCTAGCCCCGTCCCATCTTCCTAAAACAAAATTAAAAGCCAGTGCAGCAGCGGAAGCGGCTGAAAATATTAAAATAATAAATATAAGGGTCTCGTCTCGACTCATCGTATCGTTTTTGTCCAGTCGGTGTCGAGACCCTAGGTTCATGGGGTCCCAATGCGCAAAAATTTTTCAAGAATTTGAAAAAGCGCCTTGTGGAGTCAACTGGTGACCCAATGGCTGGCAGTTTTCTCGCTCTACGAATAGGTATTGCTATTCAAAGGGGGAATGCTGCTAGTCTTTTGGGCACAATGCCACGGGGGCCTTATTTAGGTTTAGTTTAGGTTTAGGTTTAGTAATAATGTAAATATAGATATGTAATAATTATGTTTCTCTGTAATTTTTAACAATAAATGTATTTTATATTTGGTTTAGTTGTCACAGCAGTATTTATTAATAATCAACTGCAGTCTACTGCTGGAAGATCTCTCTCAATTTTCGCTAAAGCACTCG
Organism: Miltochrista miniata; assembly: GCA_933228765.1. Lineage (NCBI taxonomy): Eukaryota > Metazoa > Arthropoda > Insecta > Lepidoptera > Erebidae > Miltochrista > Miltochrista miniata. Next base: position 14,089,981 of record OW121757.1, on the reverse strand, counting down.
TCCCTGAATGCGAGTTTTTCAGCCCTCGTCGCGGTCATCAGCTGGGAACCATCTTTTTTGTTTCTTTTTTGTAATGATTTAATTAATGTAAATAATTTGTAAGAAACGTTCTAAATGCAAACACACTTTTTCCTTTGAGTTTCCGGTTAGTTGGCGCTCAGGACATTTCTGTCATTAGTCTTTGTTTTCACCTGGGGTGGAGTCTGGATGGTAGCCAAAAGAGTTTTCGCTTTACTCATGCTCATTTTCGTACGTCAATGATGTGTCATGGACACTATTTATTTATAGGGAGTGCATTGGGAAGTGAGGGCCCTTGCGTCATTGTTTAAATGTCATGGCTGGAACGGAGCTACAGGCTGTCTCGAGTTTCGGATTAACGTTCCAGGCTCGTCTCTCGGTGTATTTTCCTATGCGAATACACTGGGCAACCAGGGCCGAATGCGTGGAGTGCTCAACGTAGGCACAGCAGTGCTAGTTCCTCACAGTAGGTCTGAACGTGGACATTCTCTCAGTGCCATAGTTTCTCCTATTCAAACCGGCCAAGTGTCTGTACTGGGAATAACGCAGCGAGGACAAAGCGCTCCACACGTTGGTGGAGTGCTCAGCGTGGGCACAGCAGTACTAGGTCCTCGCAGAAGGTCTGGACTTGGACATTCTCTCAGTGCCATAGTTTCGCTTATACAAACCACTTCCTTTTTAAACCTTTATTTTTATTCAAAGGAATTTTTACACTAATATTATAAAGAAGAAAGATTTGACAGTTTGTTTGCATCGAATAGACTCCGAAACTACTGAACTGATTGAAAAAATCTTTTACTGTTGGGAAGCTAAAATATCTCTGGGTGACATAGGCTATATTTCCGGGAACGGGAGCTAAGTGGGAGAAACCGAGTGACGTCTGCTAGTCTTGTATAAATACATTAATTCCTTTGAATAAGAATCGCGGTACACAAGCGTCGCAGGCGCAACTCGCAATTGGCATCAGATTACTATCGCCTTTCCATCCAACTGTGAATGACAGGCATTCTTAAGTACATTGGCATGCATTACTGGGAAATAACCTTCTTCAGTTACTTTGGGTTTTAAGGGACAGCTTCGTTTAAAAGAAAATCGTTTCAAATATAATTTTGGGTTGAAATATTAAACCACATGCCAAAAATATAATAACTTGATTTAAATTTACCGAATTAAAAATACATTGTGATTCTCTATTATGATATTGTTTTATAATTGTTCCCTGCATATAGAAAATACTAGCTGTTCCCCGCGGCTTCGACCGCGTAGAAGTCGTAATCGCGTAAAATCATAACCCTCCTTTTGCTGCGCAGTAGGTTAAAAAGTAGCCTATGTCCTTCTCATGGCCTCGAGTTATCCCTGTACCAAATTTCGTCTCAATCGCTCCAGCCATTTAGACGTGAAAGCGTAACAGACAGACCGAGTTACTTTCGCATTTATAATATACCTACTAGCTGTTCCTCGCGGCTTCGACCACGTAGAAGTCGTTACCGCGTAAAAGTCGTTATATCGTAAAAATCATAACCCTCCTTTTGCACAGTCGGTTAAAAAGTAGCCTATGTCGTTCTCAGGGCTTCGAACTATCCCTATACCAAATTTCATCTCAATCGCTCCAGCCGTTGAGACGTGAAAGCGTAACAGACAGACAGACAGACAGAAAGACAGACAGACAGACAGATAGACAGACAGACAGAGTTACTTTCGCATTTATAATATTAGTAGGGATTATTACTAGTGAAGTAGGGGTTATATTATCTGTGCCTGCATGCAAAACACAGGTGATACCTTTAGGAGATGGTACTCCGTGCTCCAGCAGTCTGTAAAAGTCTCACCTAGCCCGCGTAATCCTAAGAACGAAAGGACGTTGCTCTAAATTCTTTTAACGAGTAAATATCATTTCGGACCTGAACCAATCAAATCCAACGATCCCTACCTCTCCATGCAAGGTTACCCTGGGTAACTATTTGGAAGGATGTCCTAGGGTACATTACTTTAACTGTAGGTTATATTTATGCTTTGACGCCTAAATAGCAAATTGTCTAGGCTACCTACGTTTTATGAAGCGGGCTAACACTATTTATAACCAAAAACCTTCAATTTACATGACATTATAGTAACTACATGTGAGTAAATGTTTCAATTAAAAAGCTCTTAAGAAGTTAATTCACAAACGGTGTCGTGGCTACGCCGTAGAAAGGATTTGTACAGTCAGCCACAAAGTGTGTCCGCCAAAGTTTAAGAATTTATTCCATACAGTAAACAAACATTTTAATTTATTTTATGTATTTATTTATGATATTTTGCGTACCGGTTATGATTTTGCGAACGAAGAAGCTGCAGTTTGTAGCGTTAAACGTTTAGGTAACTATGTAAACTATCAATTGATCAGATCAGCCTACGCTACGACAGTATACTGCAGGACGTAGATCTCTCCCAAATTTTGCCATAACATATAAAATCGTGCACTAGTAATTTGTAAATGCTAAGGCAAAGGGCTATATTATTATGATATTATGATAAAGTAAACAACTGACGTTAGCTGAATACATTATTTATAATAACATATAATAGGTACAAATTATCTATTACGATTAGCACCTAAAACTTAAGTAGGTACTAAATGTTTATGACAATGACAAAAATTTACTTACATAATGTACGTATTATTACTATTAAATTATGCCCACTGTTACTCGATTATGAACTATAATGCTTGGAAATTGCATTTTTAATAACCATATAAAAAGCTATGATACAAACATCAAATAAAGTGACATTTATTAAACTGCGGGTTATTACATACTAGCTGTTACCCGCAACTTCGTTCGCGTGGAAATTATGTTATAAGCAAAGTTTGAACTATATTCTATCGAGCCTCTAGGATAAGTCGTAACCAAAATGTGGGGACAAAGTTAGGACATCCTCCAACTTACCCGGGGAGCTATGCGCTACATGGTTTTTTTAAATGTGAGGTAAATCCCACATGAATATACTATAACTCCTACTGACAAAAAACCACACGTATCCGGTAGGACTCCCAACCGTAGGCTGTTAGGTAGGTATAACAGCCTACGGTTGGGAGCCCCTGGTAAGCACTCTTAAGGATACCCCAGGACTGCGCTAGATGGATGGGTAGAGACTTCATGGTTTTAGCGGGTCCAAGGCCGGTATGACGTAAGTCTTTATTAATTGGCCCCTTTAATAATAAAAAGAGTAAGTAGTATGGTGAAGCGCGAATACGAAACGTTTGTTAGATTTGGGTCACAGACTGAAAACTGTAAGGACTTATAACCGAAAGATTTGGGACGATAACACTAACGCTAACGGTAGCCAGTAAATGGCAGTCGTTAAACCAAGTTATTAGCCTTATAGACTTAATAATTTTTAAAAGTATAGAGAACTCTCTCACCCAAGTTCCAAGTACCCAAGTGCCGGCGAGTTGTCATCGTCTAAGACTATCGGCCTACATGACCGGGGGCCTGAGGTCGATGTGGAGGCTGCTCACCGTCCTAACAGAAGCAGGCCCTAGACGACAGCGTGACGCAAGGGATTCACGCTAATATAAACCTATCCGCATATAAAAATTGAACCTAACCTATTTCGTAAGCATGTCTTTGCCCATATACCTACAGATTTTAATCCTTCTCTGTCAAGCCCCTGAGCTAAGTAGTGTGATTAAATATTTACAACTAAACTAAAATAGCTGTTCCCCGCGACTTCGACCGCGTAGAAGTCGTTATCGCGTGAAAGTCGTTATCACGTAAAATCATAACACTCCTTTTGCGCAGTCGGTTAAAAAGTAGCCTATGTCCTTCACAGGGCCTCGAACTATCGCCATACCAAATTTCATCTCAATCGCTCCTGCCCTTTAGCGTGAAAACGTAACAGACAGACAGACATACCGAGTTATGTACTTTCGCATTGATAATATTAGTAGGGATAGCTGTTCCCGCGACTTCGACCGCGTAGAAGTCGTTATCGCGTGAAAGTCGTTATCACGTAAAATCATAACAATCCTTTTGTGCAGTCGGTTAAAAAGTAGCCTATGTCCTTCCCAGGGCCTCGAACTATCCACATACCAAATTTCATCTCAATCGCTCCAGCTGTTTAGGCGTGAAAGCGTAACAGCGCGAAAGTCGTTATCACGTAAAAATCATAACACTCCTTTTGCCCAGTGGGTTAAAAAGTAGCCTATGTCCTTCCCAGGGCCTCGAACTATCCACATACCAAATTTCATCTCAATCGCTCCAGCCATTTAGGCGTGAAAACGTAACAGCATGAAAGTCATTATCACGTAAAATCATAACACTCCTTTCGCGCAGTCGGTTAAAAGTAGCCTATGTCCTTCCCAGGGCCTCGAACTATCTACATACCAAATTTCATCTCAATCGCTTTAGCCGTTTAGGCGTGAAAGCGTAACAGCCTGAAAGTCGTTATCACGTAAAATCATAACACTCCTTTTGCGCAGTCGGTTAAAAAGTAGCCTATGTCCTTCTCAGGGCCTCGAACTATCCCCATACCAAATTTCATCTCAATCGCTCCAGCCGTTTAGGCGTGAAAGCGTAACAGACAGACAGACAGACAGACAGACAGACAGACAGACAGACAGACAGACAGACAGACAGACAGACAGAGTTACTTTCGCATTTATAATATTAGTAGGGATTCATAACTCAATTAAGCGCAAAATGATGTCAGTACTATGGATTCAGATGTATATTTGATAGACATGGGCAATTATAAGGCTATTTTTAATTATGTTACTTTATTCATGGCACGTTTATAGGGCTCTTTGAATGAATGCTTTATGTGGGTGAGTGTACGCTGTCTGTTTAATGCACTCGTGAGCGCTGGTGGCGATATGCCTTCTGAATAAAAGGTTTGTGCAATGTGCTTATGCGATTTTCTAGGTGGGAGCTTCGTGAGAACCACAAAACTTAGCTGGTGTGGTCGTCACTTGATGAAACAAGGACGATTCCAAATACCGCTAAGTGTTATTGTAAACATATTTGTTAAGAACACTTTCTTTACAATAATAGGGATGAAATAATTATTTTAATCATCATATAAACCTGAAAAAATGGTATGATGCTGCAGCGTCTGTTTTCGTGGACATTATTTTATTATTGTTTGCCTTAGGGTTACATCATTGTCCTGGGACATCCTTCTGAGGGTCCTGGGACATCCTTCCGAGGGCTTACCCGGGGCTTACAACCATAGGCTGTAGGGTGTTACGTGAGGTTTTTTAGTCGGTAGGAGTCCGGCATAACATCCACGAGGATTTTGACTCACGTAAAAAAAAAAACAAAAAAAAGGGTTACATCATTTGCGATAATATTTAGTTTATGAAAAACACACGTTTGTGCAGGAATGCGTGGATATTTATTTACTTTGATTCACATATGGACTGATTTTCTGAAAGACTAGTTCTCAATTATTAGTAGGTACTACAGATTCCGTCAGATATAGATCCGCATAATATGAACTTTGAAGTCAAAGATGCTACTTGAATAAACTTAGTCTGTTATGCAGAAACAGATGAAAAGTTTCCTAGTAAAACTTTAAGGTGAAAATATCTCTCTAAGCTTTCTAACCAAATAGCCCAGAGCTAAACCACCCAAGTTTCAGTTATTGCTTCTGAGTAAATACTAATATCCGTCGGTCCACGCTCTCGCGATATTGCTCCTATGTTTTACGTATGGAAATTCTTATAGATGCTATGCCGGACTCTTACCGACTAAAAGCATACGGTGTTCGAATCTTCTATCTGCGTAAGACCGTTTTTTTTTCAGGTTAAAAAAGTAGATTTCGATCTCCTTGACATCTGAACTAGTATGTAAGGGTCAGATTCACAGATGTGTGCAAAAAGCTATCAAAAGAAGTAAGTAAGCAAAATTCCATCAGGCTGGTGGTGACGTCAATTTGGCGAGCTTAATATAAAAAAAATTAAAAAGTCTCAAAAGCTACGATATTTTTATTATTTGTCCCGTCAATCGACGCCACCGCTGCACCGGGCTGATGAAAAGTCGAGGTGAAAATCTAAAAATTAAAGATTTTAACAATGTTCGTCAAGTTGATAGCATACTATAATACACTTCAAGCTTCGCTTGTAGAACCCGGGGTTGTCAGACGAGAGAAATAGCTATCAATGCAGTACACAAAAAGTAATATGATAATTACGATGCTGACGATATGCTCTTCACGTACTCTGGCATGACGGGAATAACAAAAGGTGTAGGTACCTGTTATTTCGGCAAGACAGTAATCAGATGAATCATATTTACTGCTGACATGTTTCTACACATATAGGTGCATGGCATGACACACCGCATCGTGCGCTGTAACGGTATTGTACAAAATAATTCGATCAATGAAACATATCGGTTTGTCCAAATCCACTGTTAAACGAAAGACTCCCAATATTTTAGCAGCCCTTATAGCCTCATGTTTTCTATGACATTTTTATATTTTCTCAATATATAGATAATAATGACTCACTCATAGTCACAGTACTCAGTCCAGACACAGATATCCCATCCCACAAGTATATTTTTTAACATAGTACATTCCGCATTAACGCACTTTTTCACCCTGCTGTGGAAATAGCAGGGCAACTTTGTATGGAACTGCTAGTCCTGGAGAGAGGCCAAGCTACCAAGTAACTAGTCAAAGGAATGAACCTTGTCACAAGACGGGCCATAGTTAATAGTCACAGCGACAGCAATTTATTAGCATACATTTATTTTACTTTACCTTTTGTATTAAGTATTTTTATAACAAGAACACACCCTGTATAATGAATACCTATATAGGAATAAATCTTAATTAATTCATAACACGCGACGCGTCGGTCAACGGCCGTTACAGTTTTAGAACAGCTATACTTTATACCAACTAAATATGGTTCCTAACGAGTTGTTCAAACACAGTTGGACAGTTTCAAGTTTAGTTTACAACTTCTACGATTGAACTCTTCTTAGCGTTTACTTGTCAAGTTAATCATAGGCAATATACAGGATGGAGTAATTTGAATTAGCGTAATAGCTTCAAAGCTACGTAATTTGCAGATGAGCAGTGCTAAAACTATGCTATTCGTTTGATAATTCTATTGCAATTCTAAGAAAGTCTGTAAACCATAAAGAGTCTTCTATTTCTTCTTCAAAGTCGTGGGCGTCCGCCAGTACATTATAATACTCGTATCATTTCTTTTTAGTAAAATTTTGCTTTAGTTAAAAGGTTGCAGACGCAGCGGTTGCCTGCAACTGATAGAATTTGAATAACTTCTATCAGTCAGTGATGGACAAGTTTAATAACCGATTAATCATGGAAATCTTAAAAAAAAACCATTTTATCTTAAAAAGGCTGATGAAATTACGAGATACTGAACTCATCCTGTATAATGTTTTCTTTCGTAATATTATAGAGTAATCTGGTATAACGAGCGGTGATTCAGCCGTGGAACAGCTGCGAGTACACTTGTCTTAACTATTATGGCAATACTGGACAGTCACTTAACAAAGAATGTGTTGTATTGTGCATTATCAATATCGTTAAAACCTCATTAGCTCATACTGTTTACTACAAGATTTTAAGCTTAGGATAAGGAAGAGACATTATACGTGTACATTTATTTCACATACGGTAGGTTAATTTTTTTTTATTTATAGTATACCTATGGATAAAGATCCATTATAAAATACTTAGAGGTATGTTATAATAATCCAATTAAAAATTAAAATTCATAAAGAAAAAAAAAAAGCGTACGAATTGAGAACCTCCTCCTTTTCTGAAGTCGGTTAATAACGCTTCACTTAACATTTCAACTGCCATAAGCATTATTTTCTTTTATAACGACTGAGGTCGTTTTAAAAACAATATAATTAAATTTAAAATATTGTTTCAATGCATTAGAAAATAATATAATCAACCTAGAAATAAAGTTTTTTTATTTTATATTCTGTTTGTTATTCCTGATGAGGACGTCCTAAAGTTACAAAATTAGAAATGTTCAAAATTCTTTTACAACTACCAATTTAGTAAAAGATGTAAGTTTATACTCCAATAATAAAGTGCTAAATCATTTGCCATAAGCGGCTTTACGTATGAGCATTTTAATTTACACTCGTTTTTAAAAGGTCATAAATGTAAATGTTTGTAATATACTTATAACTATGTAATAGTATGTAAGTATGTAAAGCTTCATCTTATACCTTATCTTTGTTGAGAAGTTCTTCATCATTCAACATCAACAATGACGATTACAATAAGTCACATCATATATTTATTTATTTATTTACACTTTATTGCACGCCAGATAAAAAAACTTAAGATAGGAACATTTGTTACAAAAGCAGTACAATGGGCGGCCTTATTGCTAAAAGCGATCTCTACCAGGCAACCTTTGGATGGAAAAAGTTGGTTGCATATTTATCTAGCAACTCTCTTGATCCCAGGATAACAAGCCTATATCTAGGGCGACAATTATGGAGCAAGGGTTGAAGCGTGATTTTAAAAAAATAAAAAATGTAGGATGCCCATGTTTTTAGTAACTTTTTTTTATATTTAGCTTGTCAAAATGACGCCATAGTATTCGAATCGACTGAAAGCGTTTTCTCACACCCGTGCATAGATAGAGCACAGTCTCGAAAGGATATCCTTGAGACCCTGTCCGAACTTGGTCTGCAATACCTGGCTTTTGTTTGGTGGTTTAGACGTCACCCACCAAAAATATTAATAGGTTATGGAACAAGGAACAAGTGCTAACTAATAGAGTATTACTTGGAGACCTTATAAAAGTATGACACCTTTTAAAGGATATGGAACACGATACCTTTTCAAAAGCTATACTTACGATAATACCGGCTTAGGGGTATAATCCAGTGGAAAAAAATCACACGTATAAAGAGGAGTTTAACGAGTAAGAAGGCGTCACGACAGGATTAGGTAGAAGAAAACACGTCGCACCGGTATGGTGGATGCTTTATCAGGAGCGCACCAAATAGGGCGCGTCGGTAACTGAGGGAACGAAATGCGCCGTGACGACGCCACGCTAGGGTTGTCACGTCAAAAATGCATTCGTTCCAATGTAAAATAATTCAGCCTAAAATTAGTGGATGACTCACTTGTCTATCAACGTTCAGCCGAAGTCTTTGCACCTAGAAACATGAATTATTTAGGGTAAGCTACCTAAATAATGCAGGCATTCGCTAAGAAATGGTTTCTTCAAAATTCCAAATACTTATACCACGAATCCTCAGTAATAAAAGGACAATAATAAAGGATCGTTAAAATAAACATGCAAGTACTGAGTGGATCTTGAGTACAAAAATGCTGGATAAGTTTGGAATAAAACTAACAGGTACATAATTTTGTCTTTAAGACACAACCTTACATCTTTATTACTACAGCATTTGTGAATGAATGAATGAAGTAAAATTGTATGATCACAGATTACTACTAGTACCTAGGTATAATGAGTTTTCTTACTCTTAAATTATTCTTCGTATCATTTTAAGAACATTGATTCCCTTTTAAATACACATATTTTCATAATTATTCATAATTTTTATTATGAAACGATATTTGAATTTTGTATAAGATCTATTGAAAAAAATACTAACAAAATATTCAACACAACAATGGCAGCTGGCAGCCCTTAATGGCAGTTCACTTACTTTCTTTGGTATTGACATAGACAGTGAAAAAAAACGGTAGGCATGAGCACAATACCTAATGAGTCTTCGCTACATCAACTACTTTATACATCGTAAAACCACAACAAGAAGTTTAAGAATTTGAACATTAGATTTATGGTAGAAAGAAAAAAAATTAACAAAGTAGGCACTTATACTCTGTTAAAACTAGGATGATAATTTTGATAGCTCACGCCTATGAAGTACCGTATTTGTTTATGTCAAGAATACCTCAAAAAAATACCGTAGCACATAGACGAGTACCGCCCACTTATCGTAGTGAAGCGTCTTCCAAGAATACCGCACAATTGACCATAGACAAATTAATCGAATAAATCGAATTAAACTATATTATTTTAAATGAAAGTAAAATGATTACGTGGGAATCTACTAGTTTTTTTTGTAATATTAAGCATGTTTTGTAATATTAACCTAAATATTAAGGACGTTATTAAATAATATAAATATTATAGGCGCCATATTATGCATAATATTGGATTTTCGTTCAAAAAATAGAATAAAAGAAAGATTGTTATGGAGCGTACAGATATTATGCTGGCACGCATAGATTTTTTTAGAAAAGCTAAAAAAATTACAAATTGGGACTTTGTTATTTTTCTCGATGAGACGTGGCTTAATGCCAATCACACCGTGCCGAAAGCATGGACCGATGACATAGCACTGTCTGTTTTAAAAGTACCCGAAGGCAAAGGACAGCGACTTATAATTACTGCGGAGTGTTACTGCGGAGGACTGGAGGAAAGTCATAGAACATACGAAAAAAAATATTGAAGAGGACAGGGAGCGCGATGTTCACTTTGATAACATCTGTGAACAGCAAGAATTTATTATTTGCCTTGGTGATGGTTCGAGTAGTGATGAAGAGGATGAGGATTTAGGTTGTGCACCCCTGAAAGAATTAAAATAGTAATTTAGATTTATTTTTCGTTTCATTTCACCTAAGGCCCTTCCTCGGCAGCGGGTAGGGAGCGGGGAGAAATATCCTTACGTAGTTCCGCAGTCGGCGACTCGGCGGCCTGAGAAAGGCGAGTTGGCTGCTCGCCGTTCTTGCTGAATCAGGCCAAAACGGTGCCATGTATCTTTGCCCCTCTTAGTGGCGGATAGTACCCAACTCTCCTCCTCTTCCCCAAGTACCGAGATAGCTCCCCAGACGTGGGATAGCACCTGAACCCCCTAGGCAGGCCTAAGTGGTCGCCAAAGTCTGCCGGGAGCCCCTGGACATCCTTCCGAGACAGTTGTAAGGCATCCTGTGGTCTTAGTAATTAGGATTCCATAGCATCCATGTTAGATTCCACACTTAAAAAGAGGCTCTTCCTCAACAACGATTTGGGGCTTGCGTATATTCTACTGAACAAGTTCATTAGGTACCGAAAAAATATGCGCAAGATCGTAGTCGTGAGAGGGCTTTTATTTTTTTTTTCATTTCACGTCACGTCCTTACGTGAATTTAATTTAAAAGGTGTAAGGTGGCTCCTGAATTAATATGGACGTCGTCAGTCAGTCAGTTCTTGTTTTTATATATATAGATAATAAAAACGTTTTTGTTACTATCGATTTCAAATTTTACTGGAACGATAATCGAATAGATTCATTAACGATATGGGGTGCACTATTCAGAGCTATCAAAATTATCAACCTAATTTTAACAGAGTATAGTCCAGTTTTCTCATAAAATATGAACGATTCCGAACGAGTCTCCGACAAAAGGGATTTCAAAATATCTGCGTTTTGAATAATGTGTAAAATAGCAATGTATTAAGTATTGCTTTTTTCTAATACTATGAAAATACGACTCAGTGATAGGTATAAAATTAGGAATGTCCAAACAGGATTTTCAAGTATTGATTAAAGTTAGCTATCTAATACTGTTAATATGTTGACTCTTTTTAGTGCGCCAAAAATTCCTTTAATCCATTATTTTGAACTGCTTCGCAGTTCTGTAGTCAGGCGGAGAAAAAAGTTCAAGAATCCGTCAAAGCAGCCATCGTTTAATTTCTAAAGTAAAGAAAAGCCAAAAGGAAATAACTTAATACCAATCTATACCTACAAATATTAAATCCTGGGACATCCTTCCGAGGGTTCCCGACCGTAGGATGTTGGGAGTTACGTGAGGTATTTTAGTCGGTAGGAGTCCAGCGTAGCATCCATGAAGGATGTTCCCTCCCGTTAAAAAAAACCTACTAATAATATAAAGCTGAAGAGTTTGTTTGTACGCTAGGAACTCAGAAAGTAATGGTTCGGTTTCAAAAATTCTATTACCATTAGATAGTCCATTTATTGAGGAAGATTGTATGCTATATAGCGTCACGCTAAGATGTGCAGGTCAGTTATAAATTACAGTTCGACTTCAAAACAATGCATTTGATAAAACCATATCCAAATATAGATATAGAAGTATATTCATCTCAGTATCAGCATCTTAATGTCTAGATTGCCTAGGGTGTAAGTGTACGTATAATTTACGTTATTGTAGCACATTCTTGGCAGCCAATATTGTTTCTATTTAATGATCGTACGTCGTCTCAGTCATTGAACTAAAGGCCGGCTAGTGTGCATCACTATTCACTTATTCGATAAAAGAAAAGAAGAAAGGTAGTTTTGTGAGTCAGTCACAACAGATAATATATTAATTAAATAGAGTTAATTACTAAAGTCAGTAATAAATAAGTCTCTAAAGTATAGTAATGTAATAGGGTATCCTTCCGAGGGCTTACCTGGGGCTCCCAACCGTAGGCTGTTAGGCAGGACACGTGAGATTTTTTAGTCGGTAGGAGTAACTAACATCCTGGATTTTCCCTCACGTAAAACAAAAAAAAAGTCGTACTATCCGGGTAGGTATGCATCTATCCATCTTTGTATGTCTATAGTCTTATACTAATATTATAAAGAGGAAAGATTTGATTGTTTGTCTGCATCGAATAGGCTCCGAAACTACTGAACCGATTTGAAAAATTCTGTAACTGTTGTGAAGCTACACTATCTTTGGGTGATATAGGCTATTTTTAATCGCTGTCTTCCCACGGGAACGGGAGTTACCTACCTACCTACTTATGATTTCATATAAACTAGGGTATTTTGTACATTTTGCCCTTAATACTTTAACAGTTCTCGTCATATCCCTTTAGATGCTATGCTGGACTCCTACCGACTAAAACTACGGTGTCCTTCCTAGAGTCAAGGGTCCGCCCTCGGAAGCATAACCTCAAGGTTTTCGTCATATCCCTAAACTCCTACCTGATCTTATTTTTGCATCATCAGCATTGCACTGCATTTTGATTATACTTAAGGCATTAAGTCCATTTTGTACTTTTTGATGAAGTTTAATAAAAAAACAAAAAAATTTGTAAAAATAACTATTTTGAAACATAATTTGTAAGAAACATAATTAATATTTTTGGAACTCACACGAATCCCTATCCCCACTTCCCTACTATCCCTACTAATATTATAAATGGTAAAGTAGCTCTGTCTGTCTGTCTGTCTGTTACGCTTTCACGCCTAAACGGCTGGAGCGATTAAATGAAATTTGGTATAGGGATAGTTCGAGGCCCTGGGAAGGACATAGACTACTTTTAACCGACTGCTCAAAAGGAGGGTTATGATTTTACGCGATAACGACTTCTACGCGGTCGAAGCCGCGGGGAACAGCTAGTGATAGATAAATATTTAAGACATTAAGTTTCATTGTACTGAATTTTAATAAAAAATAATAAAATGAAGTCAAAAATATATTTTTGAAACACTAGTTCTAAGAAACATAATATTCTTGGAACTCACACGAATAATAATATAATTAGTCGCAGTCGTTTATCTAAGTATTTTTGTTAATTGCAGCACTTTAGTGGATAACTCGAGTCTAGAGAATACAGTTCAAAAGTCTCGAACAGCTTTAAGTTTACGACAGCTTATTAAAATAATTGTAGATTCTAGATAAATCTATTCGGTTTACAAGTTCTATCTTTGTTATTTAACACGCGATTTAAAAGTAAGGGTTTTTGAAGTGTTTAACTCACACACATACACACACATTACATAATATATTTGACCTTAGCTGAAAGGGGTTGCAGGAACTTTATTAAAATGATCTTGTCCATCTCAACACGGCAATACGGCTCTCCAGCTTAATACGTGGGACAAATTCTAAAAACAAAGGTGAAATATGGGCATATAATATGCCTCTGTCTACCCCTTCGGGGATAAAGGTGTGACCATTTATGTATGTATTCTTGAAAAAAAATCACTTCAGAAAGAATACTTGACCCTCCAGATTCTATATTTTTCAGTCAGAATTAGAGTTTCAGTAGGTATTGCTTTATTTTAGTACAGAAAATATTATCAATTATAACGAAAAAGCTATCTCAAGAAACAACAAATAGAGACTTTTATTTTATTTGAAGGTCAGCATATATTAACTGTTCCTATTCTCTGATAGTATATTAGTAGCAAAATTTAATACACGAACGCTGCACAATATTGCGCAACAAACCACAATCCATATTTGAAATATCAGTCAGACATAACTCGTTAGATCAAATCTCCAAATAAATTAGGTCAAAGTATTTACGTTCTTATACATTCGTTATACAAACTGTTGGGTCAATGACCGTCCGCGAATTCGTCGATCATATGGTGCGGGGTCGTTACACTAAAACGTCAATAGCAAGGTCGTTGCGAAACCGAACACCTTTGCAGCTTTGCGGTATTGCAATAGATAGTTCTCGCCTGCTAGTGAAACTGTTTTGTTGGTCCAGGTGTTTGTTACTGGTCGCAATGAAACCACAATTCTGTTTATAGCTAATTTTGACTGTGGAAAACTATTATTTTAAAAGTACTACCTACTTACGAAACTAAAAATGAGAACAAATTTTATATTCTTACATAGGTATATACATACTTACATAATCACGCCTTTATCCCCGAAGGGGTAGGCAGAGGCATAGTATACGCCCACGATTCACCTTATAGTTTTATGTACCACGTAATAGGTGGTGAGCCTATTGCTGTGTTGAAATGGACAGGCGCAAGTCGCCGCGACACGCAGTTGAGAATTTTCAAGCCGCCCATAAAGCCTTCAACTTGGCTAGGTAATTTTACTTACACTGAGTACCTATATTTTTACTTATTTTAAAAGAGAATGTAAAGTAGGTACAACTAACTACGTTTAGTATCTTAAGCTGTTTTATTTTACTAACGTTAAAAAAACCCCACGTAGATATAGGCTCAAATCAACTAAAACTACAAGGTTCCTGCTAAACTATCCGCCTAGCACCGGTCTCTTCTACTTTGGACTTTGGCTACCTTGCCTAGACTTGACTGAAAGACTTGGTTCGGATAGTTTGCTGGTTCTTTGGGGTTTGGCTAAGATGTTGGGGATTGAGGAGTGTGTGAAACTTACGCTACTCTTAGCAGTCACTACCACTAAAACACCTTGTTAGATTATAAAATAATATCCCAAAAAATCTCCTGTGTATTTAAATCCGCTTTTCTTATTTGTTCTTTCAGTTTTCTTTTTCATTTCTTTTCAACAGCATTCAGATAAATAACATAAAAAATTGATTAGATTTTCTCATAAGAAGCGGCGTAATGAAATTAGTATGCTGAGTTACAGCCTTAGTGGTGTGCTTTTATTGCTCACGTTTCTGTTATAAATCAGTATGTCTGTTGAGTGCGATCTTTACATTATTTATTTATATACTGACTTGGGTAACCTAATATTGAAAATTTTTCATTTCATTTTATCATACTGAGTGGTAGCAATATGTCCACTTATTTTAATAGGTACCTATACCTAATACATTTTCCAAATGGTAAGTAATAAGATTCATAAGTAAGTCAGAAGTAAGTGCAAATTATTATTAGAAGTAATTTGATTTTTTTTTATCGTGTCATGCAAAATAATTGCCAAAATGCAAATTTAAAGGTAAAAATATTTTTATTGTCATTTGAAAAGTACCTTTTTTTTATTTAGCTCGCCAAATTGACGTCACCACCAGCCTCATGGAAAGCCGTGGCGCATCTAGCGATTGGGGGCCATTTCTGACAGTGGTCCTCAAGTTGACGGCCCTGTGATGTGCCTCTTCACGCTCCTCTTAAAGAAACCGGGATTGTAAGATGAGGGAAACACGTGTGCGGGCAGGTCGAAACAACGTTTATTTCGTTACTACATGTAATTTACGATAAAATAGAAAAAGAAAAGCCTAAAGATCCAATGGTTTTCTACGGAGTTCTTCAGGGCCTAGAAAGCTTTACATAAGTGGTGCACCAGTAAAGCAGTGACGAAGGAAGATCCAGAGAAAATAACTATTGTTCGAACTCACTTGTGGTACATAATAAATACCTTACAAGGTAAATTTGGGAGATGCCAGTTGAGTAGTGTACTGTGATAAGCTTTTTAGGATTTCGTACCCAAACGGCAAAAACGGGAGCTATTCATAAGACTTCATCGTCCGTCTGTCTGTCTATCACGAGGCTGTATCTCAGGAACAGTGATAGCTAGAGAGCTGAAATTTTCAAAGATAATGTATTTCTGATGCCGCTATAACAACCAATACTAAAATCAGAAAAAAAGAGGTGATTAAGGGGGGCTCCCATACAACAAACGTGATTTTTTGCCGTTTATTGGTACATACGGAGCCCTATGTGGAGTCTGACTCATTAAAGTAGTTCTTACTAATATTATAAAGGCGAAAGTTTGTGAGTGTGGATGTTTGTAACTCTTTCACACTCTAACGGCTGAACGGTTATGGCTGAAATTTGGTACAAGGATAGAGCATGGCCTGGAATAACACATAGGCTACTTTTTATCCCGGGAATTTTCCCACGGGAAGCAGGAAAACTGACGCGGTCGAAGCTGCGGGCATCAGCTAGTAAAGAATAAATTAGTGATAGTCCTGTTTGTATGTTAAGCCGTCACTTGGTAGATATTGTCTACTTTTTGGCTCTACATTTATTCCCTACAAAGTGACCTTTTTCCAAACTATCTCTGAACAAAATAATGTCTACATCACAACAAATTTGTGTCTATACACGACTAAGTTGTTGCATATCGTATACCTACACAAAGAGCGCAATTTGTGTGGAACTAATTCTGACGGTCGTCTGTAAGTTGCGAGGGGTTACTCTCGGACGATCAGACAGACATTATTAACCGCTGCATTTTGCAGGAAGTAATGGTTGTTGTGTGTAAATTGATTTACTTTGTTAATGCGTGTGCAACATCTGTACCCAAATGTAGTAATGAGTAATCTTACAATAGCGGTCGGCGGATGCTGTGAAATTTTATCATTTTTGTTGAAGCTTAATTTGTACATTGTACGTGAGAGTATTGTAGAGTAAGTTAGACTAAAAAATGTTGATGGGAGGAGATGTTAGTATCGAATACATTTAAATGATCGCTGCATATGAATATTGCACTGCAGCATTTATCTATGTCGTGTGTTATTAGAAAATACACAGCTATTCTGTGAGTATTTCAAGAGTCTACTTGTTGCCGTTATTAATATATAATATAAAATGACAAAAATCACGTTTGTTGTAAGCGAGCCCCGTTTAATATTATTAAGCTATTGCATAGCTTCTATCGCGGGCCTTGCGTGGAGACCGAATCCAGAAATTGTGTCACGAAAACGAATCACACTCTCGGCTACCTTCGGCCACATTCGTGTATCTCGTCTCGTACTTCATAAATTTTTTGTTTACGTCAATTATGAACTCTGCAGTCGTTCTAAATTATGTCAAATAATCCAAAAATTGATGCTTGTACCCAGAATCGATCTTGCGCCTTCTGCGTACCGATCCGCTTCTTAACCACTCGACCAAAGTTGAATTAAGAGAGCTGGTCGAATTTAGAGTTCTTAATGTGAAATGACAATTTCGAAGTAAATTGACAGCAACTAATGTAATTGATACATTAGTTGCTGTCAATTTACTTCGTCTAAATAAAAAATCGTGTATAGGTATCATGGAGCAAATATAAGGGTATTCATCATCTATGTACAACAGTGAACTGTACTCGTATAATTTGTGTAAAAAGTGTTTTAAATATGAATAAACAAAGTTGTTTACTTGCACAGGATAAGGACACAGTGAGTGCGATTAATGCTTTTAAAGTCGGATCAGCAGCTGGTCTTGATGGTCTTTCTCCACAACACCTAAAAGACCTAACCTCTCACTGTGTGGGTGATGCAGGTAAGCACCTCATCGGTTGTTTAACAAAATTAGTAAACCTCATGCTCTCTGGTAACATTAACCCTGAGATCGCTCCTGTTATCTATGGAGCTAATCTCATTGCTCTCACTAAAAAAGACGGAGGAGTCCGTCCTATTGCTGTTGGGTCCACTTTTAGGCGTTTAGCATCCAAAATTTCTGTCCGATACATCTTGTCAAAATTACAACAAAAATTTGAACCGACTCAATTAGGGTTTGGTACCAAAGGTGGGTGTGAGGCGGCGGTCCACGCCTTACGCACCTACCTTAATAAAGGTGAGTGTGAGGTTTTGCTAAAAATTGATGTGAAAAATGCTTTTAATTCGGTAAACCGTGACATCCTGCTGTCAGAAATTAGAAGCAATGTTCCTGAAATTTATAACTATTTACTTAACTGTTATCACGAACCTTCCAAATTAATGTATAAATGCAACGAACTTTCTTCTGAAGTCGGTTGCCAGCAGGGTGATCCCCTCGGACCAGCCATTTTCAGCCTAGCCATTAACCCCATCATCCAAAATTTAAAGTCAAAATTTAACGTCTGGTATTTAGATGACGGGACTCTTGGAGGTGATGCAGATTCTGTTCTGTCAGATCTTATAGAAATTAAAAATAAATTTCATTTAATTGGTTTGGAATTAAATTTTAATAAGTGTGAATTATTTTTTCATAATAATCACATCAATTCGGAACTCGTTGAAAAATTCAATTCCCTATGTCCGAATATTAAAATTGTTAGCAGAGAGAATCTTTACCTCCTAGGGTCCCCTATATTTGAAGATGCTATTCCCGAATTAATAGCACAAAAAATTTCAAAATTTGAATCCAATGTAGATCGGCTACATTCTATTAGTTCACATTACGCAATCACAATTCTGAAATTTTGTATGTTTGTTCCCAAATCTATTTATTTGCTTCGCTGTTGTCCTTTTTGGAAACATCAAAGTCATTTATTTTCTATTGATTCGTTAATCAAATCTTCTTTGGAATCAATTCTCAATATACAACTGAGCGAACAATCTTGGTCCCAGGCATCTCTTCCCATTAAATATAGTGGGCTAGGGATCCGCAAAATTTCTAGTGTGGCTTTGCCAGCCTTTTTGTCATCTGTACATGCCACGTCGAGTCTCGTAGGTAAAATTCTGACGAATTGTCTTACAGACTATGAGACGACTGGCCTTACAGATGCCAAGAATGCTTGGCTAGTGGCTTGTCCGGGTCAAAATTTACCCACCCATCCAAATTTACAACGGAGCTGGGACGACGCTATGTCAAAATTAACCTTTGACTCCTTTTTAAATGCTAGTCTAGGCCCGGATCGGGCCAGATTATTAGCGCTCAGTAGAAAGGAATCCGGTGATTGGTTGAAAGCTTTCCCTATAGCCAACACCGGAACTTTTTTGGAACCGGACATCCTAAGAATTTCAGTTGGTTTGAGACTTGGCGTCACGCTTTGCGCTCCACATCGATGCCCCTGCGGTTTTAACGTTGACACTTTGGGGCATCATGGTCTTTCATGTTTAAAGAGCGCAGGCCGCTTCTCACGCCACGCTGCGCTGAATGACATCATCCGCCGTGCTCTTGCCACCGCCAATGTGCCTGCGCTCTTAGAGCCAAACGGCGTTTTCAGGGACGATGGCAAGAGACCAGATGGTATAACTTTGATACCGTGGGAGATGGGTCGGGTCCTGGTGTGGGATGCAACTTGTGTTGACACTCTAGCCCCGTCCCATCTTCCTAAAACAAAATTAAAAGCCAGTGCCGCAGCGGAAGCGGCTGAAAATATTAAAATTAATAAATATAAGGGTCTCGACTCATCGTATCGTTTTTGTCCAGTCGGTGTCGAGACCCTAGGTCCATGGGGTCCCAATGCGCAAAAATTTTTCAAGAATTTGAAAAAGCGCCTTGTGGAGTCAACTGGTGACCCAAGGCTGGCAGTTTTCTCGCTCAACGAATAGGTATTGCTATTCAAAGGGGGAATGCTGCTAGTCTTTTGGGCACAATGCCACGGGGGCCTTATTTAGGTTTAGTTTAGATAGTAATAGTGTAAATATAGATATGTAATATTTATGTTTCTCTGTAATTTTTAACAATAAACAAAGTGCATTTATTAATGAAGAAAGTCACGAAAAATAGTGAAAGAAAATGAGTGAGTACTCTATTTACATACATTTTATTATTATTGTCTCCAATACAGTATTATTTTTTGTTTTGTTAATTTATATATAATACTGCTATAAAGATAACCAAACCCGGGAGTACGTTCCCATGGGAAGCGGGAAGAAAATTTCACGCTGACGTAGCCGCGAGCGCCATCTATCCCATACCTATGTAACTTTAAACGTGTCATAAAAGTCACAACAAAACCATAAATGCATATTTCAAAAAATGTCTATTATTACCATAAAATGTGTAAAAATAGTTTTTAAGTAGATAAGAAGAAACCTATTGTTTTATCTTTTAACTAGCTGACCCTCGCAACTTTGTTTACGTCACACAAGGTCTATGAAATTAGAGGTATTTATTAATCATGCTCATCAAGTAGCGTGTGAATCTGCCCTGTTTGCTTAATCAAAATAGAGCTTAATGGTTAAAGCTATTCCTCAGTATAGAATTTTCCTCAGTAGGTATAAACAATTTACATACAAACACCGGCGTGTTAGAATTTTATTACATGTATCAATGTAGTAGACGTAACGTGTATAAAATGACATCAATCAAATGTCATCAATATTCTGAAAAAGAAATTAAAAATAGAGTTCACAAACTCTTTTGAAAATACATACTGTACCTACCTTAGAGGATCGTTATAAAGATAACAGGATAGTTAACAACCATCCATAGAAAATAGATGGTATAATGCTGAATACCGCAAAGAACAATCGGCGCGGCATAGAATGGGGCCTATACTGATATCCTGGAGGATTTAAATGATGCCGATGCCCTGTGCCTGCTGAGGCACACACACGCCGTCATGCATGTCTGCAGAACAACGTGCAGGACAACGAGCAGCATGAGGCAGCGAATGGCTGGACTGAAATTAAAATCGACAGACGCAAGAGATGTGGTGGAGGCACTAATTCACGTACCTCGGGAGTGTCGTGTCAGAAACTGATGGGATAGAAGAGTACCCTACATTATTTCGAGTCTCGCCAAGGCCAGAACAACCTTTACACAGCTGCGCCCCGTAGGCAGTTGCGAAAATAGACACGAAGTGTGAAACTCAAAACAAAGTAAACGTTAAAACTGTACTGCTAACTGCTATACGGATGCGAAACATGGAAGGTCACTAAAGTAAAGACATTTCGCACCAGCTAGCAGCTATAAGTCTTCGTCAAACGCTGCCTCCAATGGATCCTCGGTACATACGGGCCCGAGAACATCACGAACGTAAGACTATTGGAACGCTGCAGTGAGACCCCTATCCACCAACAGATCAAACGTCGGAAGTGTAGCTGCTGCGCTGGATTGGACACACGCTGCAAAGGGACCATGATCACATCATACCAAGGCAAGCCTTACTGAAACTACTGGTAGGGTTTCAAAAACTGTTCGATAGTAAGTAGGTACATTTATTGATAGTGGCTATATGCTACATAACATAATGCTAAGATTGATAGGAGCGGTGCAGCAATGTGGAATGTTTTGAAAACGGAAAACATTTAATCGTTATAAGAGTATCCGTTGCGCCTCTGCGTAAATGGTTGAAGTTACATAAAAATAATTTATTACAAAATAATTGTTCTTCTTAAAAAGTTCTAAAACAAAATACCTATTAAGCTATTGCATAGCTTCTATCGCGGGCCTTGCGTGGAGACCGAATCCAGAAATTGTGTCACGAAAATAAATCACACTCTCGGCTACCTTCGGCCACGCTCGGCCACGTTCGTGTATCTCGCACTTCATATACCAACGTGTACACGTGAGCGTTTGCATAACGTGTACCTATGTATATGAAGTGAAGTAGGGTGAAGTGGGGTGGGGTGAAGTGAAGTGGGGTGTGGTGAGGTGAATTGGTGTGAGGTGGGTGGGGTGAGGTTAGGTGGAGTGGAATTTTGGCCTTTTGGACTTTGGCCTTAGGGACTTTTGGACTTTTGACCTTTTGGACTTTAGGACTTTAGGACTTTTGGACTTTTGTACTTTTGTACTTTTGTACTTTTGTACTTTTGTACTTTTTGACTTTTGGCCTTTTGGGCTTTTGGACTTGGACTTTTGGAATTTGGTTTTTTGGACTTTTGGACTTTTGGACTTTTGAACTTTTGAAAGATAAGAAAGAAAGAAAGAAAATGTGTTTATTTGTGATCACAACGCACATAAAAAAAATATCAAACTGATTAACAAAATAATAAATATCAATAAAAATACATATATCAGAGAATTACCTAATAAAAAAAAATTGCGTGTACTTAGTGTACACACGTAAGAAGTGAAACTTCTTCATAAACTTAATTTTCACCTCACCTTAAATTAAGTCAAAAAGTACAAAAGTTCAAAAGTCCAAAAGTCCAAAAGTCCAAAAGTCCAAAAGTCCAAAAGTCCAAAAGTCCAAAAGTCCAAAAGTCCAAAAGTCCAAAAGTCCAAAAGGCCAAAGTCCAAAGTCCAAAAGTCCAAAAGGCCAAAAGTCCAAAAGTCCCAAAGTCCCAAAGTCCCAAGGTCTCAAGGTCCCAAAGTCCCAAAGTCCCAAAGTCCCAAAGTCCCAAAGTCCCAAAGTCCCAAAGTCCCAAAGTCCCAAAGTCCCAAAGTACCAAAGTCCCAAAGTCCCAAAGTCCCAAAGTCCCAAAGTCCCAAAGACCCAAAGTCCCAAAGTCCCAAAGTCCCAAAGTCCCAAAGTCCCAAAGTCCCAAAGTCCCAAAGTCCCAAAGTCCCAAAGTCCCAAAGTCCCAAAGTCCCAAAGTCCCAAAGTCCCAAAGTCCCAAAGTCCCAAAGTCCCAAAGACCCAAAGTCCCAAAGTCCCAAAGTCCCAAAGTCCCAAAGTCCCAAAGTCCCAAAGTCCCAAAGTCCCAAAGTCCCAAAGTCCCAAAGTCCCAAAGTCCCAAACTCCCAAAGTCCCAAAGTCCCAAAGTCCCAAAGTCCCAAAGTACCAAGGTCCCATCTAAAAGTCCAAAAGTCCCAAAGGCCAAAAGTCCAAAAGTCCCAAGGTCCCAAAGTCCCAAAGTCCCAAAGTCCCAAAAAAAGTCTAAAAGTTTAAAAGTCCAAAACTCCAAAAGTCCAAAAGTCCCAAAGACCCAAAGTACCAAAGTCCCAAAGTCCCAAAGTCCCAAAGTCCCAAAGTCCCAAAGTCCCAAAGTCCCAAAGTCCCAAAGTCCCAAAGTCCCAAAGTCCCAAAGTCCCAAAGTCCCGAAGTTCCGAAGTCCCGAAGTCCCAAAGTCCCAAAGTCCCAAAGTCCCAAAGTCCCAAAGTCCCAAAGTCCCAAAGTCCCAAAGTCCCAAAGTCCCAAAGTCCCAAAGTCCCAAAGTCCCAAAGTCCCAAAGTCCCAAAGTCCCAAAGTCCCAAAGTCCCAAAGTCCCAAAGTCCCAAAGTCCCAAAGTCTAAAAGTCTAAAAGTTTAAAAGTCCAAAACTCCAAAAGTCCAAAAGTCCCAAAGACCCAAAGTACCAAGGTCCCATCCAAAAGTCCAAAAGTCCCAAAGTCCCAAAGACCCAAAGTACCAAGATCCCATCCAAAAGTCCAAAAGTCCAAAAGTCTAAAAGTCCAAAAGTCCAAAAGTCCAAAAGTCTAAAAGTCCAAAAGTCCAAAAGTCCAAAAGTCCAAAAGTCCAAAAGTCCAAAAGTTCAAAAGTCCAAAAGTCCAAAAGTCCAAAAGTCCAAAAGTCCAAAAGTCCAAAAGTCCAAAAGTCCAAAAGTCCAAAAGTCCAAAAGTCCAAAAGTCCAAAAGTCCAAAAGTCCAAAAGTCCAAAAGTCCAAAAGTCCAAAAGTCCAAAAGTCCAAAAGTCCAAACGTCCAAAAGTCCAAAAGTCCAAAAGTCCAAAAGTCCAAAAGACCAAAAGTCCAAAAGCCCAAAAGTCCCAAAGTCCCAATAGTCAAAAGTCCAAAAGTCCCAAAGTCCCAAAGTCCAAAAGTCCAAAGTTCAAAAGTCCCAAAGTCTCAAAGTTCCAAAGTCCCAAAGACCCAAAGTACCAATGTCCCATCCAAAAGTCCAAAAGTCCAAAAGTCCAAACGTCCAAAAGTCCAAAAGTCCAAAAATCCCAAAGTCTCAAAGTTCCAAAGTCCCAAAGACCCAAAGTACCAATGTCCCATCCAAAAGTCCAAAAGTCCAAAAGCCCAAAAGTCCAAAAGTCCAAAAACCCAAAAGTCCAAAAATCCTTAAATGACATGCTATCCCTGGATAAAGTACTCTTAATTCGAATCCACCGTGGTGGGGAACAGAACAAAGATGGCGCGTAACCAAAAATCGTGACGTGACGTGACGTGACGTGACGCAAATTTTTTTCCAACGCCGATAAAGAAGTTTCACTTCAAAAATGTACAACCACAATTTTGTCTTTGCCTATCCATAAATGAATAAGAAAAAAACTACTAGGTAGGTACTATTTATCGCCGACGCCACATGTTGTTGACATGACATCTGACATCTAATTGTCAACGTGTCATTTTTCTGACGTGGCAAATGTCGCACGTGGTTAAATAATATACAATTTCTCTTACGAAGTCGATACTATAGTTTCCCTGCATTAAGTATGTACGCTGTGTTCACAATAAGGGATGGATACTCAGCATACACTGAGATGGCTATCAACCACCTCAGAACTGATTTTCAGATCCACCCCCGAGTGCCACCTGACGCCTTCAAACAATGTCGTTTCACATTATCACTACATTATAATAAAATCATTAAACTATCAGCAAAAATCTCAAACTGCAGGAAAATATTATCAACACGCCAAGGTGGTAAGTAATTCTTAACAATATCTAGCAACTAACACTATTCTAAACAAAGTTAGGTTATTCGTTATTTTACACGAGACTTTCACTACCTAATCCACCATTACTCCCATCACAGGCTCATCACAGCAACAGTCAGTCTCAACCAGCGGAATTTACACTAACTAAAGATCTCCCGATGCACAGAGATGCTAATTATCAGGTGCCAACAACCTAGAGAAGCGACTCTAGAATGACATGCAGTGGAGGGGACAGACACCATGGTAAGTATACATGGCATGTGTGTATGTTTAGTAAAGTCAAGTCAAAGCTCAAGGCACACACTTTTGATGTAGTAGGAGAAAAGCCCTGTACCTTACCTTAAATCTGTATTTGGATTTTAGATCCCTGATAGGCGGAGGCAGATCATTCCAGATTCGCATCGCCATATATTTTATACACTTTTTGAAAGCAGTGGTTTTGTGTCTTGGCACCGATATCACACTGGTTGCAGACCTGACAGAGTAAGGATAATGATCCTTTCTAAAACATATTTTATCATATAAATAATTAGGTTTCTTATATTTTAATAAATCAAAAAGCAAAGTGGCAAGATGTAACCGCCTTCTGGCCTCCATCTTGAGTACATTATTATCATTTATATAAGGGGTTACATGGTGACGTTTTGGTATCTGACTTTTGGAGTTTTGGACTTTTGAACTTTTGTACTTTTGGACTTTTGGACTTTTGGACTTTTGGACTTTTGGACTTTTGGTACTTCTGGGAC
Source organism: Miltochrista miniata (assembly GCA_933228765.1). Taxonomy (NCBI): domain Eukaryota; kingdom Metazoa; phylum Arthropoda; class Insecta; order Lepidoptera; family Erebidae; genus Miltochrista; species Miltochrista miniata. The sequence goes on along the minus strand of OW121757.1, from coordinate 14,064,402 downwards.
TTTTGGGATTTTTGGGACTTTTGGGACTTTTGGGACTTTTGGGACTATTGGGACTTTTGGGACTTTTGGGACTTTTGGGACTTTTCGGTCTTTGAGGACTTTTGGGTCTTCCAAAAGTCCAAAAGTCTAAAAGGCCAATAGGCCAAAATTCCAAAAGCCCAAATGTCCACAGTCAAGTAGGTACTTGGTACTTTACTTTGTTGAACACAGGACTTAAAATCTTACTTCTTACTAATATTATAAATGCGAAAGTTTGTGAGTGTGGATGTTTGTTACTCTTTCACGCTCAAACCGCTGAACGGATCGGGCTGAAATTTGATACAGAGATACATTATAGTCTGGAATAACACATAGGCTACCTTTTATCCCGGGAATAACATCCCGCGGTAACAAATTTTACGCGGGCGAAGCTGCGGGCATCAGCTAGTATAGTATTCTTATATAGAAATAATTATACTAGCATAGTTGGTAGAAAATGCTATGTAATAGCTTTACCGCGGCAGTCCCCGAGTGCCACACGTCTTTTTAAGCTATTGCATAGCTTCTATCGCGGGCCTTGCGTGGAGACCGAATCCAGAAATTGTGTCACGAAAACGAGTCACACTCTCGGCTACCTTCGGCCACGTTCGTGTATCTCGTCTCGCACTTCATAAATTTTTTGTTTACGTCAATTATGAACTCTGCAGTCGTTATATATTATTATATTGTGTCAAATAATCCAAAAATTGATGCTTGTACCCAGAATCGATCTTGCGCCTTCTGCGTACCGATCCGCGTCTTAACCACTCGACCAAAGTTGAATTAAGAGTGCTGGTCGAATTTAGAGTTCATAATGTGAAATGACAATTTCAATGCTGTCAATTACATTAGTTGCTGTCAATTTACTTCGTCTAAATAAAAATTCGACTATAGGTGTATAGGTATTCATCATCTATGTACAACAGTGAACTGTACTCGTATAATTTGTGTAAAAAGTGTTTTAAAAATGAATAAACAAAGTGCAGTTATTAATGAAGAAAGTCACGAAAAATAGTGAAAGAAAATGAGTGAGTACCATGGAGCAAATATAAGAGGTGAGTACTCTATATACATACATTTTATTATTATTATCACCAATGCAGTATTATTTTTTGTTTTGTTAATTTATATATGATACTGCTATAAAGATAACCAAACCCGGGAGTACGTTCCCATGGGAAGCGGGAAGAAAATTTCACGCTGACGTAGCCGCGAGCGCCATCTATCTCATACCTATGTACTTTAAACGTGTCATAAAAGTCACAACAATACCATACATGCATATTTCAAAGAATGTCTATTATTACCATAAAATTTGTAAAAATAGTTTTTAAGAAGAAACCTATTGTTTTATCTTTTAACTAGCTGACCCTCGCAACTTTGTTTACGTCACACAAGGTCTATGAAATTAGAGGTATTTATTAATCATACTCATCAAGTAGCGTGTGAATCTGCCCTGTTTTCTTAATCAAAATAGAGCTTAATGGTTAAAGCTATTCCTCAGTATAGAATTTTCCTCAGTATAAACAATTTACATACAAACACCGGCGTGTTAGAATTTTATTACATGTATCAATGTAGTAGACGTAACGTGTATAAAATGACATCAATCAAATGTCATCAATATTCTGAAAAAGAAATTAAAAATAGAGTTCACAAACTCTTTTGAAAATACGTACTGTACCTACCTTAGAGGATCGATAGGAAGATAACAGGATAGTTAACAACCATCCATAGAAAATAGATGGTATAATGCTGAATACCGCAAAGAACAATCGGCGCGGCATAGAATGGGGCCTATACTGATATCCTGGAGGATTTAAATGATGCCGATGTCCTGTGCCTGCTGAGGCACACACACGCCGTCATGCATGTCTGCAGGACAACGTGCAGGACAACGAGCAGGATGAGGCAGCGAATGGCTGGACTGAAATTAAAATCGACAGACGCAAGAGATGTGGTGGAGGCACTAATTCACGTACCTCGGGAGTGTCGTGTCAGAAACTGATGGGATAGAAGAGTACCTTACATCATTTCGAGTCTCGCCAAGGCCAGAACAACCTTTACACAGCCGCGCCCCGTGGGCAGTTGCGAAAATGGACACGAAGAGTGAAACTCAAAACAAAGTAAACGTTAAAACTGTACTGCTAACTGCTATACGGATGCGAGACATGGAAGGTCACTAAAGACATTTCGCACCAGCTACCAGCTATAAGTCTTCGTCAAACGCTGCCTCCAATGAATCCTCGGTACATACGGGCCCGAGAACATCACGAACGTAAGACTATTGGAACGCTGCAGTGAGACCAACAGATCAAACGTCGGAAGTGTAGCTGCTGCGCTAGATTGGACACACGCTGCAAAGGGACCACGATCACATCATACCAAGGCAAGTCTTACTGAAACTACTGGTAGGGTTTCAAAAACTGTTCGATAGTAAGTAGGTACATTAATTGATAGTGGCTATAGGCTACATAACATAATGCTAAGATTCCTGCCTTTTGGCCTTTTGGACTTTAGTCCAAAAGTCCAAAAGTCCAAAAGACACGAAGAGTGAAACTCAAAACAAAGTAAACGTTAAAACTGTACTGCTAACTGCTATACGGATGCGAGACATGGAAGGTCACTAAAGACATTTCGCACCAGCTACCAGCTATAAGTCTTCGTCAAACGCTGCCTCCAATGGATCCTCGGTACATACGGGCCCGAGAACATCACGAACGTAAGATTATTGGAACGCTGCAGTGAGACCCCTATCCACCAACAGATCAAACGTCGGAAGTGTAGCTGCTGCGCTAGATTGGACACACGCTGCAAAGGGACCACGATCACATCATACCAAGGCAAGTCTTACTGAAACTACTGGTAGGGTTTCAAAAACTGTTCGATAGTAAGTAGGTACATTAATTGATAGTGGCTATAGGCTACATAACATAATGCTAAGATTCCTGCCTTTTGGCCTTTTGGACTTTAGTCCAAAAGTCCAAAAGTCCAAAAGTCCAAAAGTCCAAAAGTCCAAAAGTCCAAAAGTCCAAAAGTCCAAAAGTCCAAAAGTCCAAAAGTCCAAAAGTCCAAAAGTCCAAAAGTCCAAAAGTCCAAAAGTCCAAAAGTCCAAAAGTCCAATAGTACAAAAGTCCAATAGTACAAAAGTCCAAAAGGCCAAAAGTCCAAAAGTCCAAAAGTCCAAAAGTCCAAAAGTCCAAAAGTCCAAAAGGCCAATAGGCCAAAAGTCCAAAAGCCCAAATGTCCACAGTCAAGTAGGTACTTGGTACTTTACTTTGTTGAACATAGGCCTTAAAATCTTACTAATATTATAAATGCGAATGTTTGTGAGTGTGGATGTTTGTTACTCTTTCACGCTCAAACCGCTGAACGGATCGGGCTGAAATTTGGTAACAGAGATACATTATAGTCTGGAATAACACATAGGCTACCTTTTATCCCGGGAATAACTTCCCGCGGTAACAAATTTTACGCGGGCGAAGCTGCGGGCATCAGCTAGTATTCTTATATAGAAATAATTATACTAGCATAGTCGGTAAAAAATGCTATGTAATAGCTTTACCGCGGCAGTCCCCGAGTGCCACACGTCTTTTTTTTTAGTATTTGTTGTCATAGCGGCAACTGAAACAAATTATCTTTGAAAATTTCAGCTTTCTAGCTATCACCGTTCATGAGACACAGCCTCATGACCGACAGACAGACGGACGACGAAGTCTCATGAATAGGGTCCCGTTTATTACCATTTGGGTACGGAACCCTAAAAAGGGACATTCCTTGTAACTGCTAATAACGATTGGACTTTGTCACAGTATTGTGATAAATTGAATTGATCCTTGAACATAATTAATGTCCCTTCCATGGCATTGCGCGTGATTAATTATTGTGGACAAACAGACGGGCCAATTCGGGTTAGCGTAGTTCACTGACTTGGTGTTATATTTGCAACCCGGCAACTGTTTGTTGCGCGACTTTTAGTGGGTTTGGTGTCAGATCATATTTCCAAAATTCTTCCAAACAATCTATGAATTAAGATGACATTTGGTGACGTCTCTATTTTGAATGGATTAGTAATGAAGCCAATGTTTCTTAAAATATATTTGTATTATGCAATAAGTTAAGCAACTATATCTTACTAATATTATAAATGCGAAAGTTTGTGAGTGTGTTATTTATACTGTTGATTGACGGCACTTGGTGGAACTTGCTGCACATATTGAAAACGACACTTGAACTATTCCACAATATTTATTATTATAAACCTGACCGGTTTCGCTTTACAGCATTTTCAAAGGTCTAGATGGAAGGACACGGTATTACTGTCTCGAAAACACACACCATGTGTTTTGGTTGTAACACTAAGATGATCAGTGTTACTCACCAACTAGCGCGAGGTAGCTATGCAGAGAACTCTATCCCAGGGCGCCTTATTTCTAAGTTTCCAGTCTGTGTGCAAGGGTAGGCTAGGGCTCTCACGAAAACAGACAATAGGGTGTACACACATATATTTACTAAGTACACAGAGATACACAGAGACACACAGAGAGCTTATTCACTGATAGACACAAATATCACAGGTACACAGAAGTAAAGTCAGTGTTCAGGTATTAATACTACTAGGCTACACATAAGTAGTGGATTTACTGGCCTGCAGAGTGAGCGGAGTGAGAGTGACTGCCTGTTGTTACTGCCAGGTGATGACGGCAGATACCTCTCACATGAGAAGCTCGTGTAGTCCGCACTTCCACGTTGTCGTACCACGTGCAGCCCACTAACTTATAGGTGCGGCACCAAATATCTCATCCGGCAACTAGCCCCGTAGTAAAAAACCCTGTCATGAAAGAAACGACAAATTAAGATCTTGGCTGCGCGACAGACGACAATCAACCCGCTTTGCAAAAGAAGAAGTGACTCACCAGTTTTCTGGGTAAAATGTAGCAAGATGCAATGCAGCAACCCAATCACAGCCCGTTAGGCCACGCGAGGTAACAAATAATCGCGCTTGAGCGAAAAACTGATTCGCGGCACAGTCTCAGAGCAAAAGCCAAAGGACCTCCAAGTACCCCAAAGCAGGTCTCGGTCAAAAGTCTTGTCTTTCACGAAAAATCTTAACAAAAACCCGTTCCTTTAAATGCGAAACGCTTCGTCACCGAACTTATGACATCCTGTCAATCTGACAGCAGAAATGTCACCACTGACAACCGATTAAAAAAAGATAACTCGATAAGGCTGCTTTCACATCCTAAATACTGCATCTATAGAAAATAAATGCTACATGGTGTGTGTTTTCGAGACAGTACAAGTGTCGTTTTCATTATTTGTGAGTGTGGATGATTGTTACTCTTTTACTCTTTCACACTCAAACCGCTGAACGGATCGGGCTGAAATTTGGTATAGAGATACATTATAGTCTGGAATAACACATAGGCTACCTTTTATTCCGGGAATAAATTCCCACAGGAACAAATTTTACGCGGGCGAAGCTGCGGGCTACAGCTAGTTAACTATGTTAGCCAGTAGCATGGCCCAAGGGTGCTTTTCGTATTCAATATTGGTAATGTGTTTAAAAACATGAACATTGACCGACAATTGACAAATTGAATTAATATTTGTAAAAGCAAGTATTTGAAAATTCTAACATTGACCAATACGTGAGTTGGCATGCATTGAAGACACGAGTAATTAAGCCATTGCAACGTTGCTATGATTAAGTGCATGTGGTTGAATAGTAAGATTAACCTATTAGTTTTTAATGAGGTCAAGTGAGTTCTGTCAATGCCCATACTAAACACGTTCTCTGTTCATTGAGGCTGTCAAAAGTATCCTACTTGGCAACAAAAAGTGTTCTGTCTGAAGTGTTAATATCGTTGCAGTGAAGCTTCATCGGCAACGCAACGTGCATTGAATGCATACTTGAAGTCGACTTCATAATCAATCGCATTGACTTTGTTTTAAAAGAAATCATTATAAATTCATAGACGCTTACTTCATTATAAATTAATTCATGCACAACTCGTCAGTAATAAGTTAGGTGGTCTATTTGACTTGACATGTAACAGGTATTAGACATTTAAAATTAATTTTCTTGTTAGTTTTTTTCGCTTTCAAAATTATACAGAAATGTAGAATAATCGCACGCCTTGCTTTCATTCCACATATATACGGGCAGCTTTTGCTTGTAATTCTCTGCCTGTCTTCCACGATCAGTATGACTTCAATGTCTTCAAATATAAACAGTATTCTTCAAGGTAAACGTGCTTTATTTTAGACTGTATTGATGTGGCGTAGTTTTACTACCATGAATAGTTAAAAGAGTTCGACTTATAGCAGTCTGTCCGTAGTCAGTTTTCGAAACACGTAAAAATTAATCCGAATGCAGAAATTCTACGATGAGCATTGCAGTGTTCAATTTCGGCCTATGTACTATTTTTTTTTGATTACCGTAAGAAAATAAGTAAAAATAAAATGAAGCGAAATTGGTTCATCATCACGCCTTTATCCCCGAAGGGGTAGGCAGAGGCATATTATATACCCACATTTCACCTTTTTATAATTTGTCCCACGTAATACGTTGTGAGCCGTATTGCCGTGTTTAAATGGACAGGCGCAGGATGTGACTGCCTGCTGTTGAAATAAAGCCTTCAACTTGGCTTAACGACTGCCATTTTACTGGCAACCGGGACCAACGGCTTAACGTGCCTTCCGAAGCACGGAAACGCTCAAATAAATGTCACAAAGTGATCACATGGATGGTCACCCATCCATGGACCGACCATAGTGAAAGTTGCTCACTGCAGTGATCGTTTACAGAACACTGAGTCCGCGGGGCCACGAGCGAAATCTGGGCTTGAAATATTCAAATAAACCACTGTTCAAGCTGCTGAAATTTCCTCGCGTGGCAAAAGAGTGACAAATTCGCTTTAATAACTAAAAAAATTCAGCAAAGCAATTTGTATTGAAATAAGCCACCAACTCCAAAAACTTTCAAGAAAACAGTTTCAATTCGTATAATTCGTAACAAACAATTTCCGAACCAACCTAGTTAAAATAGTTAGTCAGACGCTTATAGTATTTCCGTTCTATTTCTCTGTCAATCGTCTTTTATTCGATTTCCTTTTCTTTAGTTCTATTTTCCTCTATTCGATATTCGTACGGATGCAACAAAGATCATCTAAACCTACTCGAATGGGTCGCAAGTCCCAGACGCCGTCGGGGTGTTCCCCCCTGTGCCACGCTATGGACCCGGCGCCCGCACGGAGAATCCATGAAATGCTAAGACTACGGTCTCTCTATCCCTAGGTCTGACAGTAAGTGGTGTCACAGATAAAATTATATAATTCTTACAGTAGACTAGCGGACGTCACGCGGTTTCACCCGCATAGCTCCCGTACCCGTGGGAATACGAGAATAAAATATAGCCTATGTCATCCAGGGATAGTGTAGCTTCCTAACAGTGAAAGAATTATTCAAATCGGTTCAGTAGTTTCGGAGTCTATTCGATGCAAACAAAAAACAATCAAATCTTTCCTCTTTATAATATTAGCATAGATATTCACAACTATTGTATATGTATATGAAAGTATTATTTAATCTGTAGTAATTTCTATTCCGACATATAGGGATTTTTGAAATAGTCTAATAAAAATGCAGTTATAAAAAAGAAAGTTGAGCTAGGGATTGAACAGTGTTCAAAAATAAAAAGGTGTAAATTTTACGATGTCGTAAGCTCTTTTCGGGATGTGCAAACAAAGATTGACCGAATATGTGACCTTTGGCCGTCTGTACAAAGGTTCACCAGATTGATTTTCGCAAAGGGATCTGCAATAACTATTCACCTGATGTCTGTCTGGAGTATCTTTTAGACGGAGCAGCTGTGTATTCCAAAATATTTACCCGCATTTAATATTCATACACAATATTCTCTGAAGGTATTACCGACCAAAATTTAAGGTTATTTACTTTGGTGAAGAAAAGTTAACGTTGTAAAAGTTTGAGCAGAGAATAAGTGAGAAAAGAATTTCGGTACACCAAACTAGTCTTTCTTTGAACTTATTAGTTTAAATTAAAGCTAAAAATATATGAAATTTTGCTTAGCTGAGGCGTAGAGGGAGTAGGTACTTTTAGTATGTAACTGGTATTCTATTCTTTTTTCAAAGTACATTGAACTGGGGTAGAGTGACAGGTGACAGCTGTCACTGTCATGTTTCTAACGGTAGATAAGGTATTTAAGGTAATCGGTACTGCAATCTCAACAAATTCTTACCAAAATTCGAGTAATATAAGCGCATTTGTTTAAACGAAATTGTATTCAAGTTGAAAAGGATAAGATGCTAAGGACTTGGCATTTACGTGAATTCTTGAAAAGCTTAGAATGGTTTTTAGTAAAAGATAAGCAACCGGCTAGCTTGCTTAATAAGAACATTGAGGTCACTTCTACTATTTACATCAATGACTAATTATTTATCTCTTTTTTTCTTTCTTTATAAATGCAAAGCTTAGGTAATAAAAAAAGTAATAGGGTTTTTGTCGTACATAAAAAAAGGCATAAGTAAACAAAAATAAAGAATAATGACGAATTTGCCATAGACGTTGGCTACCAGTAACTCAAACAGTAAACCTTTGATACATTTGCATTAAGTAGATGCGGGCTCGTAAAATATAACTACTATACGAGTATTCCCCTTTCAATTTCGATAATAGTCTTTATGAGGAGGTTATGATCGATAGGAGTACATAAAATATTTGTAACCAATTAAATATATTTTATACCGGTGTTATCATATATTGATATTATGGCGCATATATTATGTTTAGTACATTTAGATATACTTAGCATATATTATGATTTGTAGTCCATGTAGCTCGCAGAATAAGCACATTAAAGTGACAGTGCAACCGACGGCCTATGTGGCGAACAATTTCTAGAGAGTGGAGATCACGACTCTGCAAACGTCCACCCGCCAGATGGACCGACGGCCTAGAAAAGGTCGCAGGCTGGGACTGGATGCGAGAGGCTCAGGATCGTGTGTCGTAGCGCAAATTGGGAGAGGCCTATGTCCAGGAGTGGACTGCACTTGGCTGATTTGACTGACATTACAGACCGAGATGGTATTTTTCGCTAAATTTCGACCATACAACTGATTGACGTAGATTATTTCCTTTTATTTAATTTTTACCATATCAATTATGTTCATTATTGTCATTTCACTAATTTATTTGTATAATGTCATTTGTCTCGAATTTACGAGTAAAACAACTCAGTGATTAGTAATCACTGAGTTGTTTTCACTGATTACCTTTAGCATTTCCAAACTTAGCAAAGCAATACTCACTTGTACAGAAAACAACAGGTAAGTAGACACAACCACACTATCATTTTATTTTAAAACTGTAATTGGTAACAGTTACCACCTGTTTCGTGTGACAAAGCACGAATAGTGAAATGAAGTCGTATAGTGATTTATTTATAAAAAGTTCAAATTCCTATCTACAGGCTTTAAGTCATGTGATCGAGAATTGGGGGTCAGGTGGTGGTCAAATGTCCACGGTAATCTTACGATCAAGTGGTCAAGAGACTGGCCAGTAATAATCTGACTCAGCTTTGTGGCTCTTTGTTGCAATAAAAAGAAAATTGTTGCACATAATTATTTTGTAAATGGAATTCCCTTTGAACTGCAACGGAGTAAAGGAACGTTTTAAAACTGTAATTACCTCCAAGCTTTTTAATTTCCTGTTCGATACAAAAGGTGGTGTCGTTGCTTGGAATCTTTACAGCCAGTTAAAAAAGAACAGGATGTTTATTAGCTGTTCTGTGGTTCGAATGTATCGAGAATTGTCAACTTAAGGGAAGGGCACCTTGTGGTTTTAGGCGGTAAAGGAATCCGGCATAGCATACATGAGAATTTCCACGTTTAAAACAAGAAGCCGTGAGACGGTCTCACCCGACTGCCCCTCTCTAAAACGTTTATTGTGAAAGTGAAAGTTCAATTCGATTGACGTTGTCATTTTTGTTTTATTTCAAACTTTTAACAGATGATCCACGTGACCTAGTGACGTAGTTTAATGCAACAGAGTCACAGACTACAGACACAAGTCTCGCCATAAGCCCCTCTGCAATCTATTTTATAGAGACGAGCAGAGGGGAACCAAAACCAAAAAGGTAAGTAGTTACTAGAGGTTATCATTTTCTATTATCGACTTGCACCTTGTATTGATTAAAACTTTTCTAAAGCTCTGTTATATTATCAAGACTGTTCTTGACCTAAAGGTTATCAAGCCATAACATAACTAGCAGAAATAAACCAAGAACGATACTTGGTATGTAGGTACGTTTGCTATATTTATTTATTTATAACTAGATGGCGACCGCGGCTCCACCCGCCTGAAATTTTGTTCCCGATCCCATGGGAAATTATTTCCGGAATAAAGTTTTGTGTTATATTTTTTTATATACCACTAAGGTGGCAGACGAGCATACGGCACACCAGATGCACCGGTGGTCACCACAGCCTATGGACGTTTGCAACACCGGAGGCGCCACACTCGCGCTGCCGGCCCTGTAAAATCCTTCTAAGATCCCTTTTGAAGAACCCCATACTGTAGGCGTTTGGTATAACCGAGGCAGGAAGGCCATTTCACAGACTTATATTCTATCCCTTTACCACATTTCAGCCTTTGAGACGGTAGAGCGTGTAAGAATAACACATATCCAGACATTTACAATCTACACACACACACTTTCGCATTTATAATATTAGTTAGACAAGTCTTAGACTAAGAAGTAAGATGATGCGATTTTTATTGCAAAGAAATAAACAGAACATAAATCGAAACTCTTGTCCAATTACGTCTTTGGAGCAAAAACACTGTATAAATATTTGTAGTCGTAGAGGAAGAGACTGTTCAAATCAATAGTACTATTAAGTTTGAGCTACTGACCCAATATTACAAGTCATCTAGTTAATTAACCATGAAGACCAATTAATAATAACATTATCTAAACTGCCCTGCCAATTAATATTGACCTTTATTGCTCAAAGAATAGAGTTCAAATATACAGCACTCCAGATTTGTAATTCATTTCTGACTAGGTGTAATTACTTAGTGAATTGTCATTGAAAATTATAATTTATATTGAAGATCATTAGGTATACTTTGCAGTAAAAGGAGACTTGACCACATGTGGTTTAGATTCGTGTTTGTCTGCAAACAAAACTAAACCCACACAGGAAGAATTGTCACATAACTGAAACTTTTTCTACCTTGAGCTATTGAAAACAGTGTAGCATTTTTCTCTTAAGCCAGTACCTCTACTGGCCTTTTTTTAACGGTAGGAAAATCCTACATGAATGCTATGCCGGACTAAAAAACCACACGTATCCTACCTAACAGCCTACAGTTGGGAGCCCCGGGTAAGCCCTCGGAAGGATACCCCAGGACTCCCAACAGACCTACGGCCACCACTCCAGCCTCACCTTTAGTTAGGTTAGGCTATCCCGCGCCTTTGGGGGGTTTTCGGGTGTAACCCCGCTTCTTAGGGGAGAGCGTGCGTGAATTTCGCACGTCATGCTGTAGTCTAAGGCCTGCTTCTGTAAGGACCGGTGAGCAGCCCCTCACCGTCCTCAAGCTACCTTTACTGGCTTACTACACTGTCCTAAACTACGTAAACCTCTCATAGGTCCTTACCTATAAGCTGATGATCCTGCAACAATCTTCCAACGGCTTGCCTAGACACAGGCCGTTTTTTTTTCGTTTTTCTGGTCCCGTTTCGCATCCCAAAAGAACTTATTCCGGGAATAAGTTCGTAAAGGCTATGTGTTATTCCCAAATATATCTATCCCTGTACCAAATTTCACTTACTGCTCGTTCGCTCTAACTTTGCCGCTCGGCTCCATACTAAAGTCGAGTTTTTAATTAGACGAAGTAAATTGACAGCAACTAACGTCACTTCTTCATACAATGTTGCGTATTTTCTATGACGAAGTGACATTAGCTACTGTCAATTTACTTCGTCTAATTAACAATTCGGGTATACGCCTCTACGGCAGCGGCAAAGTTAGAGCGAACGGGTAGTAGGTCTGCTCAGCTGTTAGAGCATGAAAGAGGTTCGAACATCCAGATTGCAGACATCTACACATCCACACATTTACACTCACAAACTTTCGTATCTATACTAATATTATAAAGAGGAAAGATTTGTTTTTTTGTTTGTTTGTTTGTAACGAATAGGCTCCGGAACTACTGGTCCGATTTGAAAAATTCTTTCACTGTTGGGAAGATACACTCTTTGCGGGTAACATAGGCTATATTTTATTCACGTATTCCCACGGGAACAGGAACTACGCGGGTGAAACCGCGTGACGTCCGCTAGTTTATAATATTAGTAAGATAAATTAATTATTTATACAATGAAATACTAATGAACGGCATTACATTTTTATTGAATGTCAAGTTTATACTTAATTGGTTTTAAGTGCTTATTGCGTTACGCATTTGACCTATGAGAAAAAGTTGAGCAAAACGATCTCACGACATGACCTTTTTAACTTATGTAAGTGTCTGTATTTGCTTGTTTATATTGGACAAATTCTTCGTTTTAATGAACGTATCTTTTCAGTAACATACATTGGCTTTCGGGTCTATATGGCGATATTTTTTTAAGCTTTGCCCACTTGCCGTGTTGAGGTGGAACGCTTAAAAGTTTACCTATACCTAGCATAATCATTATAGGTACGTACGAGTTGTGTGAATAGCAGGTATTTTTGACAGTTTCTGAGAATGGGAATATAGGACTAGACCACGAAGCTGTTCAGACGATAAGGAAATTGTTGACTGTAGTGTTTGAAATGACGGAATGACAATAATAAGGTCAAATTCCATCATTACTTCGCTCCTAAACAAAATAATGTTCTGAAATTACATCATTCATACAAACAAACTTCTCAAATCTATATTATCAGTATAGATAACGATTACCGATATCTGTAACACTTTCCAAAACCGGTATTATAGTAGTTGCGGAAAATATTGTACCGGTTATCAAAACCGGTTATTATCGCGTCACTTTCGGTTATCGTAGAGTTGAAATTGCAATAATATTGTGCGGCAGTCCTCTCATTACAATATTATCTCTGTAAGGAGGTCGGATGATTCATCTTGTGGCGCCTGGGAGTTAGCCATGCCGCATCTTCCCGACTAACTAAAACTCGTTCGCTTTAAGTTTTCCGGTCGCTTCCCACATCTCTACACCAGCCTCTGCGTCAGCGGCAAACTTAGAGCGAACGGGTTATACAGCTGACCACCCCAGGGAGCTGACTAATCTATTTTCACTCTTTGATGTGAAAATCTTTGGTCGTCGGCCTAGAAAATTAGATGTTGTATACGTTTTATGTCTTCTAAGGGATTGTATTTTAGGCTTGTTGAATAGAAAAGGCGTATAAGTACTAAAGTTGAGATAAAAATATTTTGGGATACTTTGACACAACGCCGGTGCCGTCTAGCCCAAATTAATTGATAAACATACCTAATGGGTACAATTTCTGAATTCATAAATATCTCTAAGTTAATATGCGCTCGTAGCCCAGCGGACTCAGTGTTCTGTAAGCGATCCTGAACGGACACATTTATCATTTGTTTGGTACTCATAGATCCTTTATTGAAAGTGAAAGTTTATACATTTTTACACAAGAATGTTGCTTGTTCGCAATAGCTAGTTTTTAATAAAAATACTATTAAAAATTCAAATATGTAGGATACAGACATAGTGTACGTAGTGTATCTACTATAAATATTACTAGCGGACGTCACGCGGTTTCACCCGCGTAGGGTCTTCTCTCGTTTTCCATAAATTCATTTGCACTAATATTGTTTGCCATAATCATCCCCGATCATAATATTTACTTGCACTATTATCATTTATACTAATAACGTTTGCCTTAACAACTCAACAGTGATAACTTTTATTTGCCATAAAATGACTTTCTATAACAACATTTATCATAATAATTAGTTTCCATAAGTAACACATCTCATAATCGACTCTTGACATAATCAAAATTTGATATAATAACGAAAATAATACATAATATTGTTAAGTCGAAATTAATTATTGTTAACACCCTGACTCAGTGTAATCCGACTCGGATAGGTTTTTTTTTTTTTTTTTTTTTTTTTTGTTGACGCGGGGAACGCATTTACGCGCCTTCATCCCAGCTGCGGGGGCAGCTGGGATGGTGTGTGGGACTCCCGGCCCGGTCTGGAATGGACCGTCCTACCCACTAAACCCCGCGGTGTTCCTCCTCACCCTTTAGCCGGGCCGAGGGATATCAAAAGATTATTCACGTCGACCCGGCTAGGGGCGCCCCGTTTATTCGGGGCTCTCCTCGGGGGAGCCAGATGGGCGGCTCCCCAAAGCTCCCTAAGGAGCTGAAGTCCACGCCTGCACCGCTCTCGAGCGCCCCTCTGTAATAGAGGAGACAGAGAGCGGCTGGCGCAGGCGTGCGCTAATGGGCACCCCTGGAACACGGAAAAGGTGCCCACCGCCATGTGACCGTTGGTGGGCGGGGTCCCCCGACCTTACGCCCACGGTCAAGAAACAATCGGGGGCGCGCAGTAACTCCTCACCGCGGCGCCCCCGAACTGCACGGCAGAGCGGGAGCATTATCAGTTACTCCCGCTCCCCCGCACAGTGCACCTCCCGCTTTGCCGCCATCACCTCGTCAACTGGCGAGGTGACAGCGGCCCAGCACTGTTGCCGCCGGTCGCGCCGTTATTCACGGCCGGCAGCCCGAACTGCATGGCAGGGCGGGAGCATCTACCCAAACTCCCGCCCCCCACGCAGTGCCTCTCCCACTTTGCCGCCATCGTCTCGCCAGCAAAGGAGGCGAAGCGACGGCGACCCATCATTGCTGCTGCCGGCCGTGAATAACGGCACGGCCGGCAGCAACACACACCACCGAGCAACCCACAGGTGGGTTACTCCCGCCTCGGCCGGAATTAGCCAGAGTAGCACAACTCCCCCACAGAGGAAGGGGAGTGGTCGCTACTCCGTTGCCCAGGATGCACCACGAGGAGGATCCGACCCATTGGGGTCCTTAAGATGTTAGTAGGACCCCGCATCCCGACTCGGATAGGTTAGGTTAGAAGACTAAAATTCTAAGCTTCGCTTCGCTTCGCTCCCGCCTTAGTCTTCTAACCTAACCTATTTTTATCGTTTTTTTTTAAACCACCCAGAAGTATATTATGGTGAATAAAAGTTATGGAAAATGGCATTATTGAAAACGAAAATTATGGCAAATACATTTATGGATTTAAATTATTATGACACTTGATCGATTATGACCAATGGAATTAGTGAAAGTCATTTTATGTCATTTCACGATTATGGCAACTGAAGCGTTATTTCTAATGAAATTATGGCAAATACCAGTATGGCATATAAAATTATGGCATTTTAAATTATGGCAAACATTAGTAAACCCCCGCGTAGCAGTCTCGTGCCTACAGGAAACGAGCATAAAATATAGCCTATGTTACTCAGGGTGAATGTAGCTTTCCAGCGGTTAAAGAATTTTTGAAATCGGCACAGTATTTTTGAGTTTATTCATTACAAACATACAAAAATACAATTTTTTCTTCTTAATAACATTACTCGTTCGCTCTAACTTTGCCGCTCGGCTCCATACTAAAGTCGAATTTTTAATTAGACGAAGTAAATTGACAGCAACTAATGTCACTTCTTCATACAATGTTGCTTATTTTCTATGACGAAGTGACATTAGCTACTGTCAATTTACTTCGTGTAATTAAAAATTCGGGTATACGCCTCTACGCCAACGGCAAAGTTAGAGCGAACGGGTAGTAGATAATGTAGAGTTAAGGTATGAGTCCGAACTCGACCGCAAGCAGCACTGCGGTCGCTGCAGTGCCGCGACCTCACTACTGGTCCCCATAAATACATGTGTAATTATTATACATTCTGTATAGATTTGTAAGAATACATTCCGAACTCGGCAGCAGCGTCGCGACTGCACTCAGTAGGGGAAACTGGGGATACTTGATCCTTACGGGAGACTAGGTACACAAGATTTACAGAACTTGTATAAGCCGTATTGAGTTTTATAGTGGCAATATCAATTGTATATGGTTCCCGATAACTTTCTAAAGATGGTACATCTATCACATTTGACACTTTGGCAAACGGCGGGCGAGTAAGTAATTGTTGCGGCAAAAAGAAAATTTTGGTGAGTTTTTATTTTGACTAAACATTTATTTAAAATAGGACTTTTAAGTGTGTATGCATTTAATGCGAGCCATTATCTATATTATTAGCCATTCTTTACGTAATAAAGTGGTAATTGTTTATAACCTCAAATAGCTCAGGGTATACTTGGTACACTTTATTATGGGAGATTTGATCCACCTGACTCAAGTGTCCCCTACCTTTTTTTTTTCAATTCATTGCAGAACAATATCCCAAGAGCCTGCAAAACCAGAGAAGGTGCCCGAAAAATGGTACCAGAGAACGAAAATAAAGCTAGTCCAATGCCCTTAAAGTTGCACAGCGAGCAATGGCACGAGCTATGCTATGGATGCCTCTGAGGGATAAAATCCGGAACGATGTTCTCCGTAAGAGAACCAGAGTGGTCGACATAGCTCGCAGAAGCATGCGTCTTGAAATGGCAGTGGGCTGGCCACATCTCTGTAGGATCCCCCTGTTAGTCCCCCAGGATCATGTCATCCAGACCGGGGGGATCAAGTCTTACGTATATACGGGACACATGGTACGATTCCTTATTATTGATTTAAGTCAAATAACTACTAAACTTAGATATTCATATATTTGGCTCTTACAGCAATTATAAGCAAATAAATTTCACGTATTTTAGTACCAACGGTTTTTTAAACGGATACTCAATATAGAAATTAGGGATAAAAAACAAAAGGGGGGATCAAGTGTCCCCAGTTTCCCATACTGTCGCCTGTCGTGTACCTTTAGTTCCTTTATGAGGTGGAAAGTGACTCACCAATCTAACAGACTACCGTGCAGTAAATTGCAAAGTACTACAAACTTGTCTACTCAAGTGCCGGTAAATAAAGCGCTTATGACATAATTGCAGTAAAGTCGGAGTCAGACTTTACTAAAGAATAACTTGTGCGTGTTCTAAAAGTATAGTGATTTTCCATTTTTACTAACAACTAGTAAATAAGCACAACGTAACTATGGGAACTATACAGAAGTAGACGGTAACTAGATGCAAAGTAACCACACTGTAGTATTCTACTTTACATTTAGTTACGTTTATTTCAGTACGCGTTGTGCCTACTGATTAGTTGTTGGTGAAATGTAAAATCACTTTACTTTTAGAACAACCACAAGTTTTTCTCCAGTATATTCTTACTATTACGACTGCGATTTTGGTCCAATCCGCCCTTAGAAGTATATTCAAATAGGTACATCTCGTGTTCTTCGTCTACTGCTGGATGTAGGCCTTTCCCAGTTTCATGGTTTCATTTTGAAAGTATGATCGGCCGCACCGTACCACCATGTCCAGACGGGTTGGTACAAAGTTTTTTAAAAGTTTTTTCCTCCTCTTCACCATGACATCTTCCTTTAGTCAGTAGGTGAACCACTTAGTATAACTAGGGGCTCCAAAAGTAGGTGAGGCCGCAGTTGTAGCCGTAGGTCTGTTGGGAGTCCTGGGGTATCCTACCGAGGGCTTACCCGGGGCTCCCAACCGTAGGCATTAGGTAGGACACGCGTGGTTTTTAGTGGGTAGAAGTATAGCATCCACATAGGATTTTCCTCACGTGAAAAAAGGGGGGAGCCCCGAAAGTAGGCGATAAGCGAAAATCATGTCATCAAAATGAGCCCAAAATACAACGTTATTATACCCTTCATAACAGATTTAATAAACACGTCAAAGACTTAGGTAACAATATTATTAACTTGCTGCTTATTATGCGTTATAACGGGTAGCAGAATCTTCGCACAAATAAGGTTTAATTAACTTATTCGCTGTAAAGTTACGTCGCGTGTCACTGAATTAATTATACAGATTTTAGTCAAATCCCTCTGAAGGATTTGTCTTGCATGTTTACTTTATTATGCGTGATTATGCCTACAGTTTAAGCTGTAGTTATTTTAATAAAGTTCAATATTATTAAGAACAATCTCACAAATGCGTGAACGAAAAACAGTATCAACTTTTACAAAAACATGATACTTAAGTACATAATTTGATAGATTTATTTAGGTACAACTAAAATTATCGGGAAATAAAAGGGAAATAACCATTGACATAATATTCGTACGGAGTACATATAGATCGATAGAGATAACAAATAAAACGTTATTATTTCAAAGTTTTTGTCAAATATAACAACATCTAGTCCAAATTACGCTAATAAAATCTTGTGCTAAGTGATCTAGACAACTTATAAATAAAGGTGCTTTAATATTTCTAAACTAGCTGACACCCGCAGCTTCGCCCGCGAAAAATTTGTTCCTGTCCTGACTTCCCGTGGGAACTTATTCCCGGGACAAAAGTAGCCTATGTCTTATTCCAGACTACAATCCATCCCTGTTGTACCAAGTTACAGCGTAATCCGTTCAGTCGTTCGAGCGTGAAAGAGTAACAAACATCCACACATCCACACTCACCAACTTTCACATTTATAATATTAGTAAGAAGTAAGATACATTAATAGATATTATATACCTAAACGCCCAAATTTCGGAACAAACATTTTAGTTGTAGGAAGACGTGGTGGTACAATTTATAGATAGGGAATTTTCCAAAGTTCCGAGATGCGCAACCCTCAATAAATTCTTATTTTGTTGTACACACAACAACTACCTAAATAGTACCTTGGGGATCCAAGAAAGGTTCCGAACTTTATGGACCATCCTGGAAATTAATTGATAAGTTGACCTATGTTAGTGCTAAATGATGGCGGATGGGATAGGAATTATTTTGGAGTCCAGCGGACCCCAGAAGGGTTTTAGATGCGTGGTCTGCAGTGTTCTAGCGAGGTGGCTTCGTGTAACATACGAGTTCGAGAGACGGACCATCCTACCCTCTAAACCCCGCTAGGTTACCAAACCTACCTTGTACCAGAACAGAAACAGAGACTATCCTACCCACCAGGGTAGGATAGTCTCTGTTTCTGTTCTTGTTCGCCTCGACTTACTCGGTTTGCAGGATAGGCCAATGTAATAAATCACTACTGAAAGCAATGGCTAAAAGGGTCATCCCATTGGTTTGGAACTCTTCGATTTTCGACACGTGGACTGCGGCGTTCTAGCGAGGTGGCTTCGTGTAAGAGACGAGCTCGAGAGACGGACCATCCTACCCTCTAAACCCCGCTAGGTTTAGGAGGTAGGATAGTCTGATAGATCTGCGTCTATTCTAGTTCGCCTCGACTTAAACGGTTCGCAGGATAGGCCAATGTAATAAATCACTGGTAAAAGTGTTACCACGTTGCTTTGGGACTCTACGGAGGGCCTGATGGACTGTATTTTATGACGAGTTAATGTCTAAAAGATTTCACCCACGTACCGATACTTTCCAATACGCCATTGTAAAAGTATTTTATTACATTTGGTTACAAATGTGGCGAGTTAAGATAAATTTTATTTTCGCGATCTGTCGCTAAAACCCCGAGAAGCACCCATTTTGAAATTATTTATGGAATGCTTTTTTTTTAATTTATGTAGTCATTGTTGCAGTTGTGCGGCCAAGTGAATGCATGTTAAATTACAAAAAGTATTTTCTTGGCGTATTATAATTTACTGGGGACTCGTATTTTGTGAAGCATGTGTGCGTTTGCCCCACTTGAACGAAGAAAGTGATATTCAAACCTACTTTTCGGTATGTAGAACTCAGTTAAAATTACTAAAGAACTATTTTTCCTCCGGTCTACTACCAGGGATACAAGTGGCTCTCCGTGAACCGTGATTTAGTAAGTATAGTAAAGAATAGTCATATTGTTTACTGGGTCTAGCTGCTGGAGAAGCTAGTAAGAATTTCGGGTCTCATTCTCTCTCTCTCTCTCTCTCTCTCTCTTTCTCTCTCACTCGTCAGTACGTCCTAGAAGTAATGCACATGCTGACTAACTAGAAACAATATCCTGAACCAATCTATCTGACCAGCGCTGTACCAAAATGAAACTGAGAGAGGTCTATATTTGGCAAAGACCGTGATAATCTAATTGATTGATATTGTTTACTTATTGTTCCTTTACCTTTTTTTTATACTACTAAAGGGGCAGACAAGTAAACGACCCCACCAGATGTACCAATGGTTACCGCAGCCAATGAATGTTTGCAACACCAGAGGCGCCACAATCACGCTGCCGACCCTGTAAAAACCTGCTAAGACCCCTTTTGAAGAACCGCATACTGTAGGCGTTTGGGAAAACCGAGGCAGGAAAATCATTCCACAACCTAAGCGTGCGCGGAAGAAAGCCTCTATCGGATCTTACCGTGCTCGAGCGCTCAGAACGCAACGTGTGAGGAGGATAAACACCCTGTCTGTGGCGAGCGGTGCGATAATAGACCTTCCAATGCCAGTGGAAGATAAAATTCGATGTACCTACCTACTTGCCACCTGTTTGTCGGAATTTAATATACTTACTTATTTTTCTTTCTTTTCTTTCTATCTACTAAACCTGAAGTGAGGGTATTGGGGAAGACCTCTATTCCGAGACAAAGATGTCAAATAAGTATGAAGTTTCCCATTGCGATCAAATTACACTTTATTCACAAGTTCATTACCACAAATAATGCTTAATTAAAACCTTCCATGACCAGCAATCTTCACAATCTAAGTTCTTAAGTTACACGGTACTGTGAAAGTATACCCTTACTTTGACCAAGAATGGAATACTAAAGAGCTTTAGACAGATTGCTTCTTGTTTCTAAAGTTCCTTGTAAATTGTGTTTGAATGTTGAGAATAATTATTTGACTTTGTTTGGTACAATATTCTGATTATTATACTTTTATTGGAATGTTTGTGACTTTATTGCTAAGATCTTTGAACCAAACCTGTGTCTTTTGAGTCTTTAATACTCTTATTGTCCTCGGCTTCTCCGTCTTAATCAAGTATAGTCTTAAATACAAGTCATTCTTGCTTCAGTAAAAAGGTGAAAGCATCACGAAAGTTTCTCTGGAATTTGTAAAGTAATGAAATATCGAATTTTATACGTTATAATCACTTTCATTCAGTATTGCGAGTCCATAGTCTAAGAATCGCCCAAAAAGGAATTGTGCTCTAGTTTTGGAAAATAATTTAGGTCAAACGTTCAATATTCTTCATGTTCCCGCCCAAATTAATTTATGAAAATATTTTTTAATGCTAATTGTACTCCTAAAGCTTTAATGGCTCTTGACCATAGATCATAGAATCACTAAAAAGAACTAATTAAAGTAGGTATCATATGCAGATGTTTGTTTCAAAGTATTCAAACGACAGGAAAACATCCTTCCTAGTAATCGCAAGACGTATGCAGACTATATTTTATTAATTATTATAGTGTACAATGGATGTCCGGCCACGTCACTGCACAGTGGCGTCTGGGCCGCATCCTCAACTATTATTCATCGCTTAACACCCTTCATTGGAATATTTAGTTGGTTTCTAAGACATATGGGTCTGCGTACGATGATTTATAAGATTGCAACGGTTTTGTTTCGAAACTAGAATACACTAATGAAATTCGAACACTTTAATATAACTGTTTATTAAAAAATGTGATTTCGCGTGGCAATAGGGATAACACGAGAAAATCATGTCCAACAAAAGAATGAAAGTTCATGCTGTCTGGCCAATGTATGAATGCAAAGCCTCACAAAATGATTGGGAAAAGGCCTACGTTCAGTCACAGAATAACTAATAGTACCTACTAGTCCTGGGACATCCTTCCGAGGGCTTACCCGGGACTCTCAGATTCGGAAAATTCATTTAGATATAAGATGAATTTACGTTTAAATTTAATAAGTCAGTATAATAATAAATTTAATATAATTGACTTTAATTCTGTATTTAACACAAATTTGTCACATAGCAAGTTTATAGTCTATAATAATCACAAGGGTAGGTATTGTCTACCCAAATATTATAAAAGACAAGTAGCAAGTTTGCTATTTAATTATTTTTATTCTGTAGCCAAAAACTTGGCTGACAAAACTGCTTTATTTGAGCAGAGTAGTTTTAGGACTTTGGAATCTGTTCCAAGTAATTTAAATTAACTGCTGGGACAACAGAGGAATTACCCTCTAGCCAAAATTGTAAATTAATAGAGTTAAATTTAATTGCAAACCGAAATTTTATCGGAAACTGTCCTCCGAACAAAACTAAATTAAAAAATGTAAATTACATCAGCCTGGTGCATTATAATATTGCAACATTAACACAGGTCAAAGAGTTTGAATTGGAGCTGTTCATGAGCTCAGAAAATATTGAAATTGTTTGTCTTACAGAACATATGCGTAAGGAGTATGAGCTCATGTTCAGTTTCAGTAGTCACCGGGTTGGTAGTGCGTTCTGCAGGGTCAACACAACACGGGGGGGTTCGATGATTTTATTAAATAAGAAATTAAAATATAAGGAACGGAAAGATGTTGTGTCCCTCTCTGTAGAGTGTACAGTTGAAATATCGTGCGTAGAATTGGAGCAATTCATAGTAGTATGCGTATATAAACCTGGAGTCTCACCCTTTTGTGAGTTTGAGGAAGTAATGGATAAAGTGCTATTTAAACTTGGAAAAACTAATAAACACCTAATAGTGTGCGGTGATTTTAATGTTAATATACTTATAAATACGCGTCAGACCAATGATATCTTAAATTTATTTAAATCACACAATCTCACTAACTTATTTTTAGAGCCTACTAGATATTGTGATACAACAGCTACTTGTCTGGACAATATATACAGTGATATGTTGCCAGAAAGTAAGAGTATTATAAATAAGATAAAATCAGATCATACTGGGCAAATAGCATCTTTCAAGATCACAAGAGAAAAAGTTAAAAGACGTAAAATATTATGTAGACCAGTAACTAGTGACCGCTTGGAACGTATGCGAGTTGGACTTTGCAATAAACTTCCATTTTTAGACACTGGCTTAGATCCAAATGTAATGTATAAGTTATTTTTTGATTCCTTTTACAATGAGTTCAACTCCGTATTCAAGTCTAAGGAAGTCACAATCGGTGATAGGCCAGCCTTCAGTGAATGGGCCACTGAGGATATACATAAAAGTAGACAAAAACTGTATGAACTATACTCAGAAAGACAGCTTAATAGAACAGATGAATTTCTAAATTATGTTAAAACTTATTCAAAAAAGTTTAAAGCAGACTGCTTAGCAGCCAAAAGAAAGTATATAAGTAATAAAATTCTCAATAGTGTAGACAAAGTTAAATCTACTTGGAAAATAATTAACGCAGAAAGAGGCCAAGCAAAATCGAATGATAATAATTTTAAACTTAAAGTAAATGGTAACATAATTACAACAGATGCCGAAGTCGCTAACGAATTTGAACAATTTTTTTCTCGAATTCCAGTAGATTTGACCAGAGCCCTAGGTTCTTCTACCCCAATAGCAGAATCCTTGTTAAAAGCAAATGTTCCTTGCTGTAATGAAATATTTAAATTCAGTAAAATTAGTATACACACTGTCATAAAAACTTTTAAATCTTTAAATATTAAGAAAACTGCTGACCTCTGGGGAATTTCTGTACATTTAGTTAATTCGTTAATTGAAATGGTTGCCCCTGAATTATCAATAATATTTAATAATTGTGTTGATAGTGGTGTGTTTCCTGACTTAATGAAGTTTAGTAAAATAACTCCTCTGTTTAAATCGGGTAGCACCTCAGATCCGTCCAATTTTCGTCCTATTTCTGTACTACCCACGTTTAGTAAAATCTTTGAAAAGGTAATGCTTAATCAAATGCAAAATCATTTTAATACAAATAAACTATTCCATACTAAACAATTCGGTTTCACGCGAGGTCGGTCTACCACGGATGCTGGCATCAAATTGTTAGAGTGTATATATGAGGCCTGGGAGGAGTCGTATGATGCTTATGGTGTATTCTGCGACTTATCTAAGGCCTTCGATTGTGTCCAGCATCAGACTTTAATTCAAAAACTTGATCATTATGGAATCCGGGGGACGGCCTTGGATTTAATTAGTTCTTACCTTAGAGATAGAGTACAGAGAGTAGTTATAAATGGTAAACAGTCAAATGGTTCTGCTGTAACAATGGGGGTGCCTCAGGGTTCAATTCTGGGACCTTTTCTATTTTTAGTGTACATAAATGATCTCCCTCACCTTATAAGAGACGATCACGAGGTAGTTTTGTTTGCTGATGACACATCTTTAATATTTAAAGTTGAACGTGGACAACGCGATCTTGACGAAGTAAACAATGCCCTCTCTAGGGTAGTCCACTGGTTTAACGCTAATAATTTATTGTTAAACGAAACTAAAACAAAATGTATTAGATTCACCTTGCCAAATGTTAGGCTCGTTAACACCAGTATTAGGATTAGGGATGATCAAGTAGAATTGGTCGATGAAACTGTCTTTCTGGGCATAAAGTTAGACTCCAACTTGCAGTGGGGGCCTCATATCGGGAAAGTCTCGGGCAGACTGAGCTCTGCAGCCTATGCCGTTAAAAAGATCCGACAACTGACAGACATTAGAACAGCGCGTCTTGTCTACTTTAGCTACTTCCACAGTGTCATGACCTATGGCATACTATTATGGGGTAACGCTGCCGACATCGAATGTATCTTTGTGTTGCAGAAAAGGGCTGTCCGGGCTATCTATGGTATGGGGTTTCGGGAGTCATTAAGAGAAAAGTTTAAGGATATCAACATCCTTACTGTGTATTCACAGTACATATATGAAAACTTAGTATATACTCATAAAAATAACAGTAAATTTATTAAAAATAGTGATATCCATAACCTAAACTTAAGAAATAAGAATAAATTGGCTGTACCTAGATTTAGGCTTAATAAAATAAGCAATTCTTTTGCGGGTAATTGTATTCGAATGTACAATACATTGCCGACAGCCATAACAGGTTTGTCAGTTAATAAATTTAAAAAACTAGTAAAGCTTAAATTGTGCCAGAAAGCTTATTATAGCATTAAAGACTTTCTAGAAGACAAGACTGCCTGGCAGTGACACGAATTGCTCCTTTCTACATTTAAAAAAAAACTGTATTAGATACTAAGATGAATAAGAGGGACCGGACTGAGTTTCTTGGGGTGTTCTTCTCAGTCTGTAGCATTTCCGAACCCCCGGTAGAGTCACAAAAATTTTGACAAACCTAAATAATTTTTTAAAAATTTCAAAGGGAATAAATTTTATTTTATTTTATTTTTATTTTATTTATTTTATTTATTTTCTCAGCCATAGACTGTTGGGCGTAACGTGAGGTTTTTTAGTCGGTAGGAGTCCGGCATAGCATGCATAATGGATTTGCCCTCAGGTTAAAAAAAAAGTAACTACTACGCATTTAGTGAATTGCAAAAAGTGATTTGATAGATTTCGCTGACAGCAACTGAAGGGTTGAATAAGCCATCTCTTCATTAAGCATGCAGTCTGATCAACGTGATACAGCACGGTCAATCGCGCTCTCAAAATTATTGTGGAAAGGCCTGCGTTTAGTGGACTGCAATAGACTGATTTGATACATAGGATGGCTGTAGGTAGTGGAGGGTTGAATAATAGTCTAGTCAATGAATGCTCACTAAAGGGGTGTGGAGGATGGAAAAGTCGAAAACAGAAACTTTGACTTAGGAACTTTATTTGGACTAGTTAGCAGATAAACATACTACAAGTTCTGACCCCTCCGAGGTGAGCCCGAGGGGGGGAGCACAAAGAAGGTTCCGTTTTATGGATTTTTGCTTATTTCTCGAAAACGGTGTTTTGTACGAAATTGTGTTGTACGACATAATAAAAGCTAATTAAATTCTCTACAACTTTGTCTTCTGCACTTTGTATCTATCTCCAATCATTGCCTAGCTATGAGCTTCTAAAGGTGGTCGATCACTATAGGCTATGACACCACGTTTTGCTATGGAATAGTTTCTTTTCTTCTAATGCACTAGATGACTAGAAAAATACAAGCAATGCGCAAACTTGGCATTGCACTTCTAAATAGCACTCATAAACGATATTACATGTCAAGATGAGTAAGAGGCATTCACAAAGGGGTTTATTTTGATAATTCTAAGAAAATTCTAAGAATGTAAAGCTGCTGCATAGATGAGACAGTACACAATAACTTTTGTCTAAATCCGGTACGTTGTTAGCATTGTAAATACGATGTTGTCGTTGTTTCGACTGCCTTTACCATTTTCACTACGCAGTCTTTATTTCATATAAGTTTTATTTTTAAATTTATGAATTACTAGCTGTTCCCCGCGGCTTCGACCGCGTAGAAGTCGTTGTCGCGTAAAATCATAACCCTCCTTTTGCGCAGTCGATTATTGTAGTAGGTGCAGATTTTCACGTAAACCATCTGTAGGTACAAGGAGTGTAATTGGAAGTCTATATTTGCACCTAGAATTTTATCGAGGTTTATCTCTAATCCCAGAATAACTAAAAGTGCTTCCTTCAGCTACCACTATTCCTCGTGAAATGAACTTAGTTCACCAAGATATTAAGTAGATAGATTTATTTCAAATTGAGGACTTATCAGAATGATGTGTCTGGCTGTTTCGTCAGCCTAAGTCGGCTCCGCCATAGTAATTTTAAGTACTTTAACGAAAAAATATTATAGCTAACAAAAAAACGTTTCATCTACAAATGCGACTGCTTGCAGTTCACTCGACATTCTTTATTTATGAGCCAGTAATATTACTACGGTTACAGAAGTATTTCGTTTCATATACTTTGTTGTTGTTTTGTATAAATATAATACAGCTTCTACAAAACTTAACCATAAATTTACAAAATTTACAATATCGTCTACATTTTTATTGACTGTAATGAATCTTTTCCACGGTTTTATTATGTCACAATAAAATAAAACATGGGTTAAACGTATTGAGTAGACGGTCATATACCCTTTTTAAGCGTGAGCTATGCTTTTCAGATACTACCCATATTTTATGAGTGAAAAGCCCTCCCAGAGAAAGCGAACTAGACAAATATGACTTAAAGCATATTGTTGCCAAAAACAGGGTAGACTCTCTTAAATAAATTCCTTGAAACCTTGACCAGCCTACCAGTCACCAACCTAAATTATAGTGAAACATATTTATTACATTTACCTATATTTACATTATTACTCTCTAAACTAAACCTAAATAAGGCCCCCGTGGCATTGTGCCCAAAAGACTAGCAGCATTCCCCCTTTGAATAGCAATACCTATTCGCTGAGCGAGAAAACTGCCAGCCCTAGGGTCTCCAGTCGACTTCACTAGGCGCTTTTTCAAATTTCTAAAAAAATCTATGCGCATTGGGACCCCATGGACCTAGGGTCTCGACGACCGATTGGAAGAAAACGATAGGATGAGTCAAGACCCTTATACTTATAACTAGCTGATGCCCGCAGCTTCGCCCGCGTCAAATTTGTTCCCGTTCCGCTTCCCGTGGGAACTCATTCCCGGGATAAAATGTAGCCTATGTGTTATTCCAGACCACAACCTATCCCTGTACCAAATTTCAGCGAAATCTGTTCAGCCGCTAGAGCGTGAAAGAGTAACAAACATCCACACTTACAAACTTTCGCCTTTATAATATTATAAGTAAGATTCATCAACCCGAAGCTGTAATTTAAGATCTTTGACCGCCCCAAAGTTAGATTTCAGTTGAATTATGAAACAGATACCAGCTGAATTCGTGATATATTAAGGTCTAGATAAAGTATATAAAGCCACTAAGTTCTATATAAACTTTACTGCGGGCATTACACATATGCTACGGGTGTGTAGGAGACATTGATAAATAGTAAGATTATCTCGATATTGATGCTTGTAAGAACTTTTCTTTGTGCGAATATTGTCGCGTAGTTTAAGTGATGTCTCATCGTTTTATGAGTTTATTATTATCAGTAATACAGAGAGGATAATGTAATTTGTAAGGTTTATAACTAATATGACACATTATTTTAGTAAAAAAAAATCATGATGATCCGTGTGAGTGAAATGCTTCGCCATGTTGGAGAATTTCCGGCACACCAATAGCTTCGATCAACAATCCCAATAGTCATGTTATTATGTAGTGTACTTACACTTATATTAGCAACTGCTGCTTATAGATACCTACCTGTAACAAACAAAAACAAGTGATTAATAAATAAATTGGTATCGAGACAAATTCAAAAATATAAATATAATAAATATGTCGGTGTCGAGACCCTAGGTCCACGGGGTCCCAAAGCGCAAAAATTTTTCAAGAATTTGAAAAAGCGCCTTGTGGAGTCAACTGGTGACCCAAGGGCTGGCAGTTTTCTCGCTCAACGAATAGGTATTGCTATTCAAAGGGGGAATGCTGCTAGTCTTTTGGGCACAATGCCACGGCGGCCTTATTTAGGTTTAGTTTAGATAGTAATAATGTAAATATAGATATGTAATAATTATGTTTCTCTGTAATTTTTAACAATAAATGTATATTACATAAATAAGTTTTTACAATGAACTACCCTCATGTATCAATTTGCTTATTTTAGCCCCTCTCTATAAAATAGAGTGCAGAGGGGCTTATGTCGAGACTTTGTCTGTTGTCTGTGACTCTGTCGCATTAAACTACGTCACTAGGTCACGTGGATCATCTGTTCAAAGTTTCAAATAAAACAAAAATGACAATGTCAATCAGATTGAACTTTCACAATAAACGTGTTAGAGAGGGGCAGTCCGGTGAGAACGATCTTACGGATTCTTGTTGTTTCTCAATAAACAAAATTAACAAATTAATCTTAGAAATTTGCATAATATGTTGTAAGCAATGTAGATTGTAGAGCCTTCTTTTTTCGTGTGCAAATTCCCACGTAGGTTATGCCGCACTTAAACCTACTAAAACCATACTTCTTACCTATCTATCAATACCGGAGAGCTCGGGTTGAATAATAAGTATAATAAACAGACTTCGTTTTACTTACTTAAAAAACTTTCAAATCAAAGATCGCTAAAATGTTCGTGAACATTATTTGAGTACCTACTATATTTGCCTCGGATCGAAGCTTACCCGTAACTTAGTTTTGAAAATCTGCTACTCAAAAAAAATTAAAGAAATTTGCCAAATAATATAAGAACTACTTCCAATATGTAACTGTTTTCACCCTCGATAAAATAATCTGACTACATAAATCTCATCCATAAAGTATAACGACAATCGAATGTCTTTTAAATTTATGATCATAAAAAGATAGGGTTGACCGGACTAGACGGTTGTCCTATTTTAAAATTGATGGTAGGTTTGCTACCTACTACTGTTGTAAGTACCTGTGTAGGTACATTGGTTAATATTATAATAGTATGACTCAATGTTTCGAAATACAGGACTGCAATAGGCTGATTTGATTCGATTTTTAAGCTATTGCATAGCTTCTATCGCGGGCCTTGCGTGTATATGAATTCACTTCGCTTAATTATTGACCAAATAAATTAGTATGTTTGTCCTGCTTTCACTTTGTCATTATTTATGATGATTCAATAGATTGACGCGACCTTGTAATTGAAATGGAAAAGAATGTGAATTTTGGTTTGGGGTGTACCTACCATACATTTTTTTACGCTAGAGCGTCGTTTGAGGAGCACATTGCTTTGGTATGTACTTACTTACATGATATGTACAAAACAAAATGTCCGTCGAAGATGTCCACATGATACACACATTCCACGTAGGTACATCGGAAGAAATTATTACATTTTTGTTGCCGTTTTGTTTTCTTACGTACGCGCACAGAAGGTGCCAATATAATTATGATGGAAGGGGGTTAGGAAAACATAGGTACTAAGTAGCATAATCTAGTTATAATCAAGATACAAATTATAAGAAATCGAATCAAGTGTGTTTCTTTCGTTACCGTTGACGTTCGAATGTAAATTATTATTAGCCCTTCAATTGTGGAGCCTGATAAATTAATGCAGTCTGTACTGAGCACCTAAACCAACCCTATTTCTACACAAAGGAACATAGCGTTGCTTATTTTTATTTGCACGAGGATCTACTTTACGGGAGTGCGTTTTATCATTATTGTTTGTCTGTTGTAAACAATCTGTATGTAAATAGTTTTCTATCTAAACATAATTAGATAGAGGGGTTGGAAGAATGTTTATACATAAAAGAACACCTATATCCGATTGGATAGATAGTATAGGAATAGGTAGGCTTTCTATTCGCATTGTATTTCATTAGTTAATTTTAATTTCATCTTGTAGTTTCGAAAACAGGCTTTCGAGACTGCTTAGATCAGCTTTACCTTTGTGGTTCATGAGCTGGATAAGCTACACTTGCAATACTGAAGCTGCCAATTTTAGTTTACCTCTGAGGAACCTATAATATGTATAATCATGTCGCTGCATCAACCTAAGGTTGGCATATAGAAATAATCTAAGGCATAGGTATTTAGGAATTAAATAGTGTTCGCCTTTGTTTGAAATACTTAGATATGTAAAAGCGGGCTTTTATTTGACGGCTTTTTTTTATTCTTTGTGGCAGAGAATCTTTGTTTTCTATGCTTACGGCCTACCTGGAAAGTGGTTAGGTACCGTAACCTATACACGTTTGCAACACCAGACCTAAGCCCTGTCGACCTAAGCATAGGTTGTTTATTATTGCAGGCAATTTCATTTTATTTATTTGCACTCAGTCCAGTCACATGTACCAATATTATACTTTAATTACATAGTTTAAAGAAAGCACTCACTACACTATTTACTTTTTGTGTTTGTTAATTAGAAAGTTAATATGTTAGAAATTACATGTATAATAATTTCTATCGATTCTAGAGATAATTTATAAACATACAAGACGTAATTCGTTATATCGGTAAAAAGTTGAAAGTTGGTCGAAAGTCGGAAGTATTTTATTTTATATTGATCTATAAAACAATCTTTCTATTACTTCTTAATTTCTTATAAAATAAACAACACGTGAATAGTACTTACTGCATTTTTTTATACTATGTCATGGCAGATCGGCATGAGACAAGACCGAAAAAATATTGTGTAGTAGTAGTAGATAAAATAAACCCTCTGGTAGTTAGTAGTACCACCTTAATCTACATAAACAGCGGATGTAGCTCTGTCTGTATATTCATTTATCACGTCGATTACATTGAACCAATTAACATAATCGCATTTAATAATAGCTTTTAGTAGCCCTACAGTCTGCCCATTCAGTACTATAATGACTTGGAAGGTCATTGCTTTTGAACCCCAACTTGTTATTCAAAACTAAACTATAATCCTATGATCTTAAAGTATAAATTTGCAGTTCATGTACCCGTTGTGAAGTTCAGAAAAGCTTTTCAATGGATGTGATAGGTTACATCCTGTGGTTTCAGTTACATTGGAAGCACAATTTATTGATATTGATGTCATTGAATGGATAAAATGGCTCAATGGACGTGTATACTGTAAGTAAACTGGTATTTTATTTTACTATGTAGGTACCTACTCGTTCGTTTGTGGTTATATTGCTACAAAATGAATTCAATGAGTCGTGGAGGAGCCGCGACTGGTTATTGCATTTTTGTAATACATACGTGTCGCTTGCCTAATGGAGAGTCATAACGAAATCTAGCGATTGGGGGTTAACCATCACAGTCCGTAAACTGCTAACAGTGGTCCTCAAATCGGCGGCCCTGTGAAGTGCCTTTTCACACTCCGCTTGAAGAATTCGGGGTTGTAAGAGGAGGGGATTAATGGAACTGGAGACACCTTATTTGTATTCGTTTCCTACTACACGACATGTCTACTCTTTTCTAATATCTTTCACTACGGCCATTTCTTTACCTTCGTTTGTTCCTTCATTATCATGGCCCTTGCAACAGTTGCCAAAATATCGGCCACACTGACTAACACATGGTCCATATCCTGTTAACTCTAATACTGTAGGACGTAAGTTGCTCATACGATTCATGCATTGTGTATCCCACTAATAATATTATTTGCAAAATATGAATCATGTAGGTGTTTTTTTCCTTGTAGACATGCAACTCTTTAAATGTGTAATGCTGATGATTGGAACGTGATTTTTTATTCCATGACACGTGTAGGTTACAAAAATAGTTATACCTACCTACCTATATCTACAGAAAATAATGTTTAAAAAACCGGCTGAAGGCGACGTCAATTTGGCGAGCTAAATAAAAAGAAAGACATCTATAGTCTGTTGTGACTACTTTTGCTTAGGTCAAGAAGTGTCATAAAGATTTAAGATACTTCTTACCGGCCCCACACACGTACAATAATATTGATCAATAGATCAATTAATTGACCGTGTATGGGTAATATTAAGGTTTGAACAGACTATATTCGGACGGAAATAAATATTGATGCAATTTTATTGAGTCAATAATATTGTACCTACGTGTATGGCCGGTTATATGTTTCGACTAGTTTTGACCTTATAAAAGCCTTGCCAGTAAGCCTAAACTGTCTGCTATCACAAGTAAAGGTACCTACATAACATCTTCTGACTTTGAATCTATTATTCATTGCATGCTGAAATTAACCTTACTTTAATAATTCAAAATAACATAAGGTACGAAAGTACCATTTATTCTAAGATATATGTTTGTTTTAGTTAATTAATTTAGTCACAGCATATATCAAGTTAATTATCTCATTAATATAATGCACGTATGGCTTTGTAAATCATTTTAAATATCTAGGAATATTAGTTAAAGTTTAATTTTCTTCTGCAAATTTATTTTCTTCGACTTTTCGGTTTAAAAACTTAACAGTAATGTAATTAATTAATGTTTGTCTTTGGTATTTTACTGAACTAGAGAAGGTTAGGCTAGGTTTTTATTTATACTGATAATGTGATAAAGAAATGATTCACGTGATTGAAAATTTGTTTGTTTCTGTGTACCCTGTACATTGGGAGAAGTGAAGTTGAGTTAAGCTGGAAGAATCCGTGAATATTTTTACGCGTACTACAAGAACCATCTTGGTCCAGACATTGTGAAGAGTTACAGGTAAATAGCTTACCCTGGGAAATCCTTTCGAGGGCTTACCCGGAACTCACGGCCATAGACTGTTGAAATGCATTGTGTAGTTTTAGTAGGATTTCCACACGACAAAAACGAAAGGTAAATACCTTAGACCATCTAACACAGGACCCGCCTTACTGAAGCATTCCCCTCTGCCAAGGCAATAGACCATTCTGTCAAGGCAATAGACCATTCGGACTAAGAGGTTTATAAAAAGTACTTGAGAATCGATTGATTCACTATCATAATCGTTATAGCTATGTGCGAACGCATGGCGTCCTCAGATTAAAAGGCCGATGTATGTCGATTATGATAGTGAATCAATCGATTCTCAAGTGCTTTTTATAAACCTCTTAGTCCGAATGGTCTATTGTCTTGGCAGAGGGGAATGCTTCAGTAAGGCGGGTCCTGTGCTAAATAGTCAAAGGTAAATACCTATACCTAATACTTATTAAATACCAAAAAAATATATATGACAATACGTAGACATTACTGTATACAATACAGATTGTCGAACTGACAGGGTCAGTTCAATGATCGTTTTAATTACGCTTATTTCAGTATATTAAGTTAATATTGAGTAAATATGTAAAGTTTATTTATAAAATAATATAAAATAACCAACACAATAGTGTTGAGAATAAAATCTAAATAACACATCTTAGGTTTATTAAGGTACGTGCAATTAACGTAGTCTAATAAAACATATGTTAGACTTAATGCCTCACATTAAATTAATATGTCTGTATTACACTTTCTTTATGTACACAGTTCACTAAACTCTTTCAAAGAATTATTATGCGGTTTAAGATTGAACAATTTTCTTATACAATTGTTCAACAACAAAGGTGTACGGTCGAAAATCAAATTAACGTCATTAAACTGGGTGCACGCTGCACACAATACCGTTACAGTAACGTGATTCATGCAACAGGTATGGGTTGATACATGAATCATTATGTTGCGCAACTTTTTTGATTTTTAGGCTTTAGAATCATCTGATACTCTGCACGTATAATAGGTTATTTTTGTAGAATTGGTATTAGGAATAGGGGGTTTTATGTAATGAAGGTGAAGTTAGAAAACGTATACGTCAGCAACGAAAAGAAGGAAAAGAGAAATTTCTACTTCGATGAGAACCTCCGCCTTTGGAAATTCAACCTGCCCCAAGGAAATAACCATATTGTAGTAGTCTGTATTAGTCTTCGCTGTGGAGGCAGTCGTTCCAAGAAGAATATTGAAGTTCAACCACATCGCAGTCAGACTGGAAAGCCGACCCCAACTGGGCTGTTAAAGGTTCGGTGGATTATGAAAACAGACGGTTGCAACGCTAGATGACCAAGTTTGCCATTTCAATTGTTTCAGAACAAAATCGTAGGTAATCGATATAGCCAACGCATCGGCAACGGTACAATAAATTTGTCAATTTTCGTAGCTATTAAGTTACGATTACCATTCTGTTCTGACAGAAATGAAATAGCCGAGTTGGGCCCTTGATGTTTTACATTTTCACTGCCGACCATTTTGTCTAAAAAATCTGTAAATGGTGGATCGTCCAAAGGAACGAATACTATGCTGAGCAGGTTTAAATTCTGCAACGCTTGCACGCCAACGCCGCAAGAGGTGCTAAACTCACGCCGCCGCTAAAATCTGATGATCTGGTTTAGGATCTTCTAAAATCAATCTATATTAACCCCTCAACATGGCATATTACAACTATACCTATCCCTCGGTAGACACATGGACGTCAATATAAATAAAATCTCTTATCTGTTTGAACCTTTTACAGTTGACTGTGCAGGCGCCGGGCGACGGCAGTAAAATACACGTGTTCGAGATCATTGCTGAACAATAAACCATCACAGTGCGTTGCACATTAAGAAGACCTATAAAACAACGTTATGGCGAGATATAACAGTTTCATTATAAAAAGAAAGGGGATGTTTTATTTTTAAGACGTTTTGGAGAGAGAAATTAAAGTAGGATAGATAGTATCTTAACAGAAAGCGCTAAACTGTCTAGACTTTTGACGGTGTAGCGTCTATTTTGTTATTTTTTGTTGGTAGCATTGTTACCTACAATAAAAAGTATGAAGGGCATACGTACAAGGTGCTACTCTCAGTAGCACTGACTACTGCAGTAGATTTTCCTACTGTGGTCTTTCCGACTGTGGCGTATTTTTTTGGTGTTGCTACTACTTTCTTCTGGCTACTCAAATTTTAATATTTAATGTCTCAGAATATTTGCTTTTTAACATGTAAGGATAATAAAACAGTAGAAGTTATCAAAAATGCCTATCACGAAAATATTTTTAGTAATTAATCAATCACCCTCATAAACTACGACTAATTCTTTCATGAAAAATGAACGTTATTCAAATAGCAAGTGTTTAATTTTTGTTTGAAAATAAATTTACGAAATCTTGATCCCAATTAAAACACATGAGTTTTACAAAATTAATGGTGCGTGTTTGCAACAGCATAGTCAGAGAGCTAAGTGTTTAAATATCAATTAGGCATAATACCTAATAATTCGAGCTTGTATAATGATAGCTTATATTAATTTTTATGCCAAAATGATTTATGACTAGTCCTTCCTTATTTTTTGAGAATCTTATTTCGTAGTGGCATTTAGTCTAAATATAAGGTCAAAATTGATATTTTACTTAGGTGGTAGGTTTATTTTTTGGTAGGTTTATTATGGATATAGAAGTGTTTAATATATTTTTTTAAGCTTAAAAGTTTAATGATCCACATTAAACTTTTTTAACTTAGAAATTAAATTTGGGATCTAAAAATATTTTAATGGGCTCATATTATTATAGTTCTGCTACATTACCTGTGACTATGCTGCCATGCAGTCCTAAAGATGACTCGTATAAAGGCGAAAAATACTTATTAGTCAAGTTGTCAAGAGTAGAAGTGCTCATTATAAACAATCTGGGGGGTAGGTACAAGTAATTTTCGAATCCATAATTCCTTTTCTGAGAAGTTAGGTACGTCATTCCTCCCTTTCAATGAGTTGTGGTTATCCTTAACTGTTGTACGTTTGGTATTGACAAATCGAGGGTGTGAGGCAGGTTCCTCTTCCTCCCATCCTTTATTATCGTTCTAGGATAGATTTCCACCATGCAACGCCTGATTCCATTAGTTAAAATATATTTCTCAATAAAGTGCAATGGACTGTAGCGGCAGATCAAAATACTCAGGAATAATAAATACTCATCCAATCAATTCACGCGTACCATTAATAAATCAAAACAACCACTCAAATTCACCGTTAAACACAATTAATTACTGAAAATATTCGCGATTCAGTACGTCAGAGGCAATCTCAGTGAAATATCGGCGCCATTTATGATTAAGATCGAACACACGTGACGACTTGGACTAATAAAACCGTAGTAAAGCCGCTTACACACCGGCGACTGATCGAATTAATATTATTGTAATAAAACCTTCAACAAGATGACCATATAAAACTTATTCTGAGTGCGAATGATGGACGGCTCTCTCGTAAAATGTACACACACGATGTTGTGTACGTTTAGTCGAGGATCCGACTGAAAGTGAATTAACTGCACTCATTTCTTCAATAATTTGAAAGTGATTTAATATAGTTAATATTCTAAAATATTTACGCAGACCCAACAGAAGTTATGGCTCGACCTCATTTAATGTAAAAGTTTCACTTCTGAGGATGCCTAAAATTATCGAAAAGAATATTCTTGGATCTCGAGTGAAAGTTTTGAATGCAATGAGAACAATGATCGTGAAAAAGATATGATCAGAAATTGAAGATCCAATACCTAATTCGTATGCAAAAAACATATCATAAGTGTCATCAAAACAAAATTATAGCCGTTCATTTCTTTGTTAAGAACGTTGCACTTTTTGGTCTTGATTTCAAAGAAGAATAAACTTTTATAAAAGCATTTAACAAAGATGAGTGAAGGGCGTGATCAGTCGGATCTTAGACTATATTCCTTTTGATTTCATCTCAAGATCGCGGTGTAATGTAACACTTCATGGAGATAACATTCACTTGTAACTTTTTATTTATTATCAGGCCGTAATCCTGTTTTGAATACAAATGAGTCAAATCAAATCAAATCAAAAATATATTTATTTCACATAGGCATTATACAGATGCGCTTGCAAAACGTCCAGAATACAAAACAAAAACTCTACCACCAGTTCACAACGCGACCCACCTGAG
This sequence comes from Miltochrista miniata, assembly GCA_933228765.1. Lineage (NCBI taxonomy): Eukaryota > Metazoa > Arthropoda > Insecta > Lepidoptera > Erebidae > Miltochrista > Miltochrista miniata. Next base: position 14,026,969 of record OW121757.1, on the reverse strand, counting down.
AAGAACTGGCAAGAAACTCAGCGGGTTGTTCTTTTTTTGCTCTATTTACAATTTTAAAGAATCTAAAAACTAGGCATTTTGACAATTTTTTTGAGAATCCAGCAGAGCAGGTCATTTCCAGGCTTCCTTATCCAACAAATAATCATTGATTGTATAGTAGCCCCTGCAGTTCAATTTACTTTTAACAGATCTTTTAAACTTATTAAGGGACATACTTTTAATTTCGTCTGGAAGCCTGTTGTAAAAGCGTATACAGTTACCCATGAAAGAATTGCTGGTTTTGTGCAATCTGCTATGAAAAACAGCAAGGTTATTTTTATTTCTAGTGTTGACATTGTGTCTATCACTTAACTTAGCGAAACTATGTAGATTTCTTTGTACATACATAAGGTTTTCAAAAATATATTGTGATGCTACAGTAAGAATATTAACCTCTTTGAATTTTTCGCGCAGAGAGACCCTTGGACCTAGTCTATATATAGATCTTATGGCCCGCTTTTGTAAAATAAAAATTTTATTTATATCTGCAGCATTGCCCCACAGTAGAATACCATAAGACATTATACTGTGAAAGTAACTGAAATAAACTATTCTAGCCGTATCTACATCAGTCAAGTGCCTTATTTTTTGTACAGCAAATGCTGCTGAACTTAATCTACTAGCTAGTTTTACAATATGTGGACCCCATTGTAAACCAGCATCAACCGTTAACCCTAGGAATGTGGTTTGTTCCACAAGTTCCAACTCTCGACCATTAAGTTGAACATTGGTTTCTGACTGTGCTACATTAGGCAAGGTAAATTTAATACATTTAGTTTTATTATCATTTAGTTTAAGATTGTTAGTGTTAAACCAATGAACCACTTTCAAGATTGCGTTGTTGACATCGTCATAGTTATCTATTTGTCTTTTTACTTTGAAAATCAAAGAAGTATCATCTGCAAACAAAACAATCCTGTTGTTGTCCCCCACGTAAAAGGGTAAGTCATTAAAATATATAAGGAATAAAAATGGTCCGAGTATTGAACCCTGCGGGACGCCCATAGTAACTACAGATCCCTCTGAGCGTGCACCATTAACATCGACCCGCTGAATTCTATTGTTCAAATATGAAGTCAGAAGGTCGAGAGCCTTGTTTCTTATGCCATAATGGTGTAATTTCCTGATTAATGTTTTATGTTGGACGCAATCAAATGCCTTAGACAGATCACAAAACACACCAATTGCATCTTGTTTATCCTCCCAGGCGTCATAAATACATTTCAATAACTCTACACCAGCATCGGTAGTAGAACGTCCTTTAGTGAAGCCAAATTGTTTCTCATGAAATAATTTGTGACTGTTAAAAAAGATCAGCATCTGCTCTAGTATCAATTTTTCAAATATCTTGCTCAAGGTCGGCAACACCGAGATAGGTCTGAAATTACCCGGATCTGAAGCGGTGCCAGCCTTGAATAGTGGTATAACTTTACTGTGTTTCATCAAATCAGGAAATACACCACTAGAGACGCAATCGTTAAACACAGTTGCCAAGTGGGGGGCAATGACATCTATAATACTTGATATGGATTTTACTGATAACCCCCAAAGGTCAGCGGTATTTTTAACATTAATAGATCTAAAAGCTTTTATGATGTCGTTGCAGTTGACAACGGTGAATTCGAACGCGCCTTCACAGGCAGCTACAGATTCTGCCAATAATAGCTCGGCGGAGGTGGAAGACGACTGGAGAGTGTCAGTTATCTCTATTGGAACATTACTGAAAAATTTTTCAAACTCGGTCGCCACTTCCAAATCCCCCGATACGTGGCGATTGTTTATATTTAAATGAAACTTTCTTTCATTCGTTGTACACCTACCACATTCCGCATTGATAATGTTCCAAGTAGTTTTAATTACATTCGCAGAATCATAAATTTTATTTCTAATGAAATTAGACTTGGCTAAGGTACAGGCTTGCTTAAATATCTTTGAGTATTTCTTAACATATTGCTGAAACTCTGGGTTGAAATTATATGATTTTTCAGAATACAGTTCATATAGTTTATGGCGACTTTTATAAATTCCGGGTGTAGCCCAGTCACTGAAAGCAGAACTGCCTCCGATTGATAATGTTTTCGGGGTAAAGATTTTCCCAAACACAGTATGTATCAAATTAAATAAATCAGAGTAGGATTCTTCTACGCTAATGTAATCAGGCAATTCTGTTATTTTCTTGACTAAGTTTCTTCTAAAGGTTTCCAAGCGATGTGTGTTAACTGGGACAAAACTAATAATCTTCTTAGTTTCCCTACTATTTCTCAGATAAGAAACAGACTGGCCACGATGATCTGATTTTACAGGGTCCACTATACATTTTTTAATGGGATTTATATTAGTAAAAATATTATCAATACAAGTAGCACTAGTTGCAGTTATACGAGTAGGTTCCAAAAATATATTATACAAACCAAATGACTTGAACAAATTTAACATTTTCTCTCTCTGTAAAGGTTCCCGTGCAGTTTCTAAAATGTCTACATTGAAGTCCCCACAAAATAGGACGGTTTTTTTTGTACTTTGGCATTTAAACAATGCTTCTTCAAGTTTCTCTTCGAACTGTGCATATGGAGCATCCGGGGGACTGTATACGCTTAGTACAATGAACCGCTCAAACTCTATACTGGCTATCTCAATAACTCGTTCAACAGAGAGGTCTACTATGTCTTTACGTTCTTTACACTTTATTGACTTATTAATAATAATTAAAGAGCCTCCCCGTTTATATTTTATTCTACAGAACGAGCTAGCAACCCGGTGATTTTTGAAATTGAACATGACTTGATAAGGCCTTAACCAATGTTCTGTTACACAAAAAATATCAATGCCATTCAAGTCCATGTACAATTCCAATTCCAATTCTTTTCCACCAATCAGGCCTTCAACATTTTGGTGCACCAGGTTTAAAGTATTATATTTAAGATTAATAGATTCAACGGCCTGAGAGCAATCAGATATAAAATCTTGATGTGGCTGTTGTAGAACTAAATGGCTAGATTTAACATTCCTTGATTTATTATACATTGTGTCAAGTTTAGTGCAAGAACGTTGCTCTTTTGTCTTATATACTAATTTAAATTACTTGGATATAAACAGCTATCCAGGGTTCTAATATCAATGTCAATTTTTTGCTCAAAAGGAGCAGGTATAGCCAGATTTTTGGCTAACATATCTATAAAATAATGTAGCGACATTGCTACCTGTCTTTTAAAATAATCCAGAAGCTTATGCTTTCCTTTAGTCAAATAAAAATAATAATTTTTTCTAACAATAGTGTTAGTGTCAATTATATGAAACTTTATATTATGACATGTTATTGTGTCCAATAACAAATTTAAATGGTATCTAATCCTATTTTCTGCAGCTGGCATAAGCTTACAGTAAGGCAGTGTGTAAATAATAATATTATTTAAATCTAAGGAGTTTAATTTATTATAATATTTAATAAGTTTTTGTTTGGTTATACCTATCCTGTTTCCTATGAAAATGACCAGATTGTCTTTCTGTTGAAATTTATAACTACATATGGACTTCATTATTTGTGTATAGGATGAAGAAGGCATGCAGTGATTTATAAAGGACTGCCCCTGTGTACAAAAACTTAATTTTGACCCCATGTCTCTTCCAATTTCATCACTGAACATGATCCATCGACTATTTTCGCTGTTATCTTTTATAAGACCTAGATTGACCTGTTTTTGTATCCAATGCATCTGGTGACCAGACAGGGTAAGTGGCCGGCTCGGGCTCGGCCCTGGTTCGGGTTGGCTGCAGTTACATTCTGTTTTATCTGCTAAAGAGCTAAAACGGTCAGCATAATGAGATGTTGAGTTTAAAAGTTTATCCATAGCCAAAGAATATTCTTTTATAATCAGCTGAGATTTATCATACATTGTCTTAACAGACTCCAAGGAATCTTGAAGCTGTTGTAATTTATAACTAAATTCCTGTGTATCTGCAGCATGCTGTTTCTGACTACTTTCTAACTTTTTAGTGCATAAATTTAGTTCATGTAATATATCTAGTCAAAGTCATGCAACAACACCCGCATATAAAAGGACCTTTGCAACTACCGACTACTGGTGGTATATGTATTGTATCACTTTCACGTCTTTGTATTGCTACAACGGTATTTTTCATGGGAATACTCCCTGTCGCACTCATATTATGACGAATCTGGTACACAAGGATTTACAGTAATGAATGACCAATACCAGAAAAGTTCTCCCGAATAATTCCTTCGAATGTCTAGGAATCCGCATGGAAATTAATCAGATAATAAATTGAAGGAGTAAGAAAGTATGGGACTCCAATTCATAGGACCAAGATAGAAAGAAAACAAGAAAGAAAGAAAAAAGAAAAAAAAGGAAGAAAGAAAATAAAGAAAATTATTTATTAGGAAACATAAGGCGGCACATAAACAATTTATAGGAAGAAAACTTAATCGAAGAAAGCAGGGACCAAGGCAGCTACTAAGCATATGTAGGTACATTATTGCAGCGCTATTACGAGCTTTCCATATTTGAGCAATACCGTCACCGGAAGACTATTTTGGCTCTGGTTCTAATGGTACGTTTTTGATTTCAGTTTTTATGCACTTTACTTTTACCATAATGCTGGTATTCATGCTAAATAAAATAAACCGGCTAAAAAAATACGGAGGTTTCCGTACCAAATGTAAACTTCAGCTCTCTGGCTATCACGGTTTATGAGATACGGCCTCGTTGCGAACAGACAGACAGACGGACAGTGAAGTCTCAGTAATAGCACAGATAGGGTCTCGTTTTTACGCTTCGGGTACGGAGCCCTAAAAATCATCACGTCAACAAACTTTGATGAGACATTAACGTTTTGTTACGTTCGCATTTTATTGCACAGATTGATTAAGTAAATAATGTAATGTCGGAGCTAATAAAGCAGTCGTTCACCTGCCTCAATGAAAACGCTGGCCCAATGCCCGCCATTGATTCAGAGTGATTCGCTGTTGCGTCTAACAAACTCACGAGACTAGGGCATACTACTAAATCAATCTAAATATACAAGGAAACACGCACTTAGTAAATGATGAATATTGAATTGCAATTTTACAGTCCGTTCACACGACACCGACTTAAGTTTGCGCAACGATTTTGCATAAACAAACTTTGTTATGTTTCCCCTACAACATCAGACGGTCAGAAGCGGCTAATTCCACAAGATTTCCTACAATAGTAATGAAGACTTGCCTTCTAAGGCTTCTACCTAGTCTGCCACGGTATTCCTTTCAATCTCAAACAGCCAAAGAGTCAATTGATTCGTCTCGCAAAATTATGAATCTTCATGGATTTTATTTCACATCCCATGGACTCGACTTAGCCGACATGCTTTTTTTTATACCACTAAGGTGGCAGAAGACAAGCTTACGGCCCACCAGAAGGACTGGCGGTCACCGCAGCCTATGAACGTTTGCAACACCAGACACGCCACACTCGCGCTGCCGACCCTGTTAAAACCTTCTTAGACCCCTTTGCTTTTTGCTACTTCTATTAGTAATTTGGTAGTCAATTAACTTTACAAAACTATAGGCTAGTCATCAATCTGTACTTTCATAAACCCACGATAGAAATAAGCCTTAAAATTATACAGAACCTATTAAGTGTTTACTAGGTAGGTACTGATATTTGTAGTTAAGTACATTATAATGATAATGATACAGTTGACGAATGGCTTTCTTCGTAGAACAACGGTCGTCCATTTTATTCGTTCAACGAAATGAATAATGTGGAGTGACCCTACGATAATTTATAAGGCAATAACAAATGACTGATACCGTATTTGCAAACATACTATTTCTATTTTCTTTTCCTTGCATCGACAGTGTAAGAAAAAGTAAGCTCATTGGCTGTACAACCTTAGCGTAATACTCGTAGTAGATGCGGTTACATTATTTTTCATAAAACTGAAGGTAGGATTATCCCTTTATTCCCACCTGTTCCTTTTGAAAATTAATCCCTTGCAATCACTTGTAAATACGAAAGCATAATGTAGAACATTTTATAATTCTAAACCTGTAATTTCAGGTTGATGTATGATAGTAGTCCTAACAAGCATTATACGATGTTTGACAAGCATGCATAATATAATTTCATGCTGTAAGGTCCAGCAGTGCGTTGCAATTTCAAGTCATATGACATGTGCAACATTTTTTTTTCAGTGCTGATAAAGTGCGAGTAAGGTCCAAGAAATAAATGCCACTGTCATACATGTCAAAATCATATCTTGTTAATATTTTGATAACCGCGGGAGATGCGTTTTTAAGAAAGGGATTGTATGAGATGAACATTGCTTGTATCTTTCTATGTCAACGTACTGTGGTGGTATCAAAAATACATATTGAACTTTGGTGAAATGTGTGTTTGTGTAGGTTTTGGTGTATCCGCCGCGTGTTATTCACCGCAGAGGTATCTCAACTTAGCATTTTTTATAGATATCCTTGAAAGACATTCTGTAACTGTTACACTAAGACTTTTGCCAGACAGATCGGCTAAAAGAAAATTAACTTCTTTTTCGGCCATGCAGTACCTTGCACACATCTACATTTATATTGATCTAAAGTTGACTAGATTAAGCATTAAAAAAAAAAACAAAGCGAGCGGGCCTCAGCAGCGGCCCTGCCCCCTTAGACAAGTGGCACAAGCGTAAATCGCAAACGAAATGATTGCATATATCGACCAATCACACCCTAACTTGTCGCTGGTGCACGAATCGCTCGCCGCGGCGGAATCACGAGCTTGGGTGTGATTGGCAGATAAATTCCATACTTTCGTTTGCGATTTACGCTTGCGCCACTAGTCTAAGGGGGCTGGCAATTTTTCTTTTCGTTGGTTCCAAATCATCAGATTGCCAAACCTAGTTTTCAATCTCCAAAGACATTAGAATCAATCGTATTTTACAATTTTACGGTAACATGGGTGACAGAGATAGATTAGTCGGTAAGTAAGCTACGAACAGCATTACAACATACTAAGCTATAACTAGGATTACAGAAATACTACGAAATCGTATTGTGCAGTTTGATTTGAAAAGCTTTTAAAGCTAGATAGGTGTTACGAGGCAATAAACTAGTGAAGCCATTTATTAGCTGTGTGCAACACTAGTATCCGTCTTTTCGCAACACTGCATATTGCTGTGCTTTGCATACAGAATATTTACTACGAAAATTTTTTGAACGACATATATCTCGTTCGCGCTAAGTTTGCCGCTGGCGGCGGCGTAGAGGCTGGTGTAGAGGCGTAGCAGGAGAGGCAACCTGCAAATTTGGCGCGAACGGGTAGAACGATTAAAATGCTTCAACAAAGTTTTATTTTTTTATGATGTATTTATTGTGCCGACAAAAAAATACATAAATCAAAGAGGTGAGAACTTTTATCCGACCTCCTTTGAAGTTACAGTATGTTTTATTGTTTTTTTTATGGATCATCGTACTTCATCACGTATGATCATGATTATTATAGAAACGTGAATGGAATTAGTGAAATATGTGTAAAGCTTATTAACTTTGGTTAATAAAATGTAAGGCTAGGTTTACATAGTAAGTAAATAATAATTAATAAAAGAATTGCAAAGACATTAGAATAGAAATCAAGGAACTGTCAGCCTTCATCTTATTGTACAAAATAATGCTGTTAATTTATATCTCTCTCCAAATATTTATTAGATTACCATCTATAAAGTCATAAGATTTTATTTTTGGTAAGGTTATGTAAGTGATACTAGCTGAACAGCTTAACTTCTTTTGGGTCAAAAAGCAAATAACTGTTCTATCTCTAAGTTTGATCAAAATGCACTGCACAGAACTCTGTGCAGCAGTGCATTTTTTTGATTCATCTTTTTTGTCAAAAAGCAAATAACTGATAAGTTAGTTAAGTTGAATCAAAAAAATGCACTGCACAGAGTTGCTTTTTGACCCAAAATCAACTATAGTTGATCGAAGAACTTAAAACGTCAATTTAGTAACTACCAAATTGGACTAAAAGTGGTTTAGTAGTTTAGTAGAGTTTATCGCAAACCCACAAGGTTATTCAAGATTTACCATTAAGGTGGTAAACCACCTTGGTCACCAGTGAGTCTAGTGTGTACAATAGTCATGGAATTCCCGAAGTCTTGTGAGTCATAAATGATCCTTTTTTTTTAAATTTGTGGATTACTAAATTTGTTTTCTTTGGCAGAGTATTAGACAATATTCCACAAATTTATTGCTAGCGATCAATTTTGCATGCTATTTCACTACAAGTTAATATACATAGGTAGTAAAAATGGCTTATATGACTCTTCTTTTTAAAATTTATGGATTACTAAAACTGTTTTCGTTGGCAGACCATTAGACAATACTCTACAAATTTATTGCTAGCGATCAATAGCATGCTATTTCACTACAGTAAAATCTTTCATTGGAAATTTTGCAATCACGGGGAACACTATATTAAAAGTAATGTACCCAAATAAGCCATTTGGATGACAAAAGAACCCTTCAATACTTCATTTTACGCGTCACTGGCTTGAAGCCAATGCAGTGCATACGAGTATAAGCTGCCTACACACAGTATGTGGGAGTAACGATAAGAACGAGTACAGTTAAGGACTGGTTTATTTTACACATCTATTGCTCCTTTTTTACGTCTAGAAACCCCCACGAACTATATTTCCAGGATCTAACACAAAAATGGTCACTTCGGACTGAGTAAAACCTTAGAACCTTTTTGCTCTGATACAGCCGTATGTAGAAACCCCGTGAACCTTGACCAACCTTAGTATAGACTAGTTTGGAGGGAATTTCCATTTACCATACAAATTATGGCTCATAAACTGTATTTCTATTATGTTGAAAGTGATTAAATTAATTATTGATTTATAGCAAATAAGTTTTAGAACACAATAACTTAATATCTATAAAAGACAAGCTTTGCCAATGGATGTCCTTCAAAAGCTTCAAAATCTTTCAGCCAGTTACGTCGATTTAATTGGGAATAGATAGAGATATTAATTACAAAACTAGTTCATATTTATCTACTAAAAGCAAGTAATTTCAAATTACGAACAAAAATTTCAATTTTATTCATACTTTTCATGTCCAAATAGAATTAACCGCAGACAGTTGCGTCACAATAAAATAAACAGTCCCGCCTACAATGTGCTCGTGGTTTTATTTTTTTTAGAGCAGCGCTACGGTCACAGTAACTGCCTTTCTTCAGTGTCACGGACACAGAAAGATTTATTAGTAAACAAGTCAGCCATTTCATATGGGGTGACTCATATCGAGTCTACTTGCATGCTACAATAAATATGGTAGCGTTTAAAATGAAAGTGAACCTTTTTGGAAAGCTTTTTGTTCAATTGGTTAGCTAAAGTACAAAAATATCTAAATTTACCTACAATTAAACGATTTTTTTTTAATCGAGGCCATTTATTGTACATGCAAATCATCACATTATAATTAAAACCTTCGCCTTTTAGCCCCTCTATATAAAATAGATTGCAGAGGGGTCTATGGCGAGACTTGTGTCTGCAGTCTGTGACTCTGTTGCATTAAATTACGTCACTGGGTCGCGTGGATCATCTGTTCAAAGTTTGAAATAAAACAAAAATGACAACGTCAATCGGATTGAACTTTCACTTTTATAATAAACGTGTTAGAGAGGGTTAGTCTGGTGAGAACGATCTCACGGCTTTCATGTTTAAGTCCGTTAAAACAGTGTAGAGTAGTGTCTGGTTAGATGTCAAAATTGTCAAGCGTTCGCTGTTTCCATAGAATAAAATGTGCAAATACATAAAGAGCACAAAGTAGTATTAGCAGCGTGTAAAAATTAATTAGGACAAAAAAAACAATTTTACTTTCGACTGCTAACTGCTAATTTAAGGAGGCAACTGTCATCTGTCATTAGTTTCAACATTTCTCTCAGACATAAAACAAACTGCAATTATTTTGGCGGCAAAAAGTGAGTGACTCTGAGCCTCTGAGCAGATGAAATTGAGTAGGTATTTCTCAGTAACAGTAATAACATCTGTTTACAGTGACAGGGCGTGTTTCTGAGCTTACAAAATCTTTAATTTTGCTAGTCATACTGATACACTGAAATTTCAAAATTGAAAAATAAAATAGGTACGTAAATCGGGTTGGTGTGATACCATATTAGTATTAATAAGTCATTTATCAAAAAGGCTGATTAATTTTAATTGGTTACTTTTAGTCATTAGTAAGTACTTAAATCGTTATAATGAAATTGATAACAGCTAACAAAATAAATTTTAAATAATAATTTTAAATAGGTACCTACCTACACATAATAACTACACTATTTTTACGCGTGTAGATGTAGAATAAAACTTTCAAATAAATAACGAATAGAGAAATGCGGCCAAAATGAAAACAAAATCAAAACTAGGCATAAAGGTCCGATACAAAATCCTAAAGAAAACAATTATTTTCACAATAAAAAAAATAAGTAAGTAATTAAAAAAAAATGTAATTCATATTTCGAACACAAAACGTTCGATCAGCTGGTTCAAAGGTCAGTTCCCGTGCCGTTGACCCCGGTAATCGATCGCTTCCCCTCATGGCATATAGTAGTCACCCATTAATAATATTGATGTACTGTCGAGAACAATAGTGGTTAATTTGAGCTCAAGGTAATCTCTCCATTCAGCCTATTAGCAACACTTTACTACACGTTTGTTTTATTACTGGGATATTACGATTGTGGATCTTTGTCATAATAGGTACTACTTACGTAGATTTAGAAAAATATTTCTTCAGTTCCAAAGTAGGTACCTACCTACATTGGTTGCTGTAGTAAGCTCGTTGGATTATCATAATCTAGGTATAGTTCAAATATTCCCTTTCCAAGGACATTTTTGGAAGGCGATATTGTAATGTATTGTATTACGTAGAGCTCATTATGTTCTGAGACCAAACATTTGCGCACCACCTAAATATCAAGTTCGGAATTCGAATATTACACGATTGCAACGACCTCGGCATTTGCTGTCACTGCGCCACAGTGACACAGCAACCACATAAAAATCAATAATATAAACAAAAAATCATCAGTCGTCTTCCATCACCAGCTACAACTACAATAAACAAGAAGCCGTGACACGGTCTCACCCGACTGCCCCTCTAACGTTTATTGTGAAAGTGAAAGTTCAATCCGATTGACGTTGTCATTTTTGTTTTATTTCAAACTTTGAACAGATGATCCACGTGACCTAGTGACGTAATTTAATGCAACAGAGTCACAGACTACAGACACCAGTCTCTTCATAAGCCCCTCTGCAATCTATTTTATAGAGAGGGGCTAAAATATACTTCTTAAAGAGTTGGTGATCAGCAGGAAATCGAGACCTTGCGACTTCAAACTCATTAAGAGGTTTATTGTAGCCCCTCTCTATAAAATAGATTGCAGAGGGGCTTATGGAGAGACTTGTGTCTGTAGTGGTCTGTGACTCTGTTGCATTAAATTACGTCACTAGGTCACGTGGATCATCTGTTTAAAGTTGGAAATAAAACAAAAATGACAACGTCAATCGAATTGAACTTTTACAATAAACGTTAAACGGGGAGGCGGGTGAGACCGTCTCACGGCTTCTTGTATATTGAAGTCGCAATGTTTTAAGAGTTGATCCTCTACATGTGAGATATGTATGCATAAACTGACCATACGTCCCGTTTTGAACGGGACTGTCCCGTTTCTCGGTCCCTTGTCCCGTTGTCCCAAAACATAGCGCCGGGACGCTAAATTGTCCCGTTTTCCGAAACCTTGCGAATTTTTTAACATTTCGTAGTTCGTGGGACATTCGCGGTCGGGGAAGTTAGAGCCAGTCCGTGTTTTCACTACACTATTGTTTTGTTTTTGTGTAAAATTCGTGAAGTAGTTTAGTGGTAAACTCAGAACTAAATTGAAGTTTCCTATTGCTTTGGAATTTTACTTATGGGTAATGCCGAAACACAATTGTTCATTTAATGTCAACATACAAGCAAAGTAACCATTTATTGAGCAAACGATCAATTATTACCTACGGCGCCGAGACGTGGAAACTTACAATGGGGCTTGTCCATACCCTTAAAGTTGCGCAGCGAGCAATGGATCGAGCTATGCTTGGGGTTTCTCCGAGGGATAAATTCCGAAACTATGTTATCCATCAGAGAACCAAAGTAGTCGAAGAACAACCGATGGCCGATCTAGCAAACGAGTTCTTGAGTAGAGATCGCGGCTGGTAAACGTGGGATAGGACGACTCCTCCACTAGATGGAACGGCGAAGAGGAACGGATCTAGAAAAGGTCGCAGGCTGGGACTGAACGCGGAAGGCGAAGGACCGTGTGTTGTGGACGTCCAAGAGTGGACTACTATGGGCTGATTTGATGCTATCACAAAAAATAGGTCCTAAATTCAGACAAAATGGGGATAAAGGAAAAATTCTTTCTGGAAGATGCGCACGTGTATCCTGTGCCCAAGAAGGGTGACAAGATCGACCCGGCTAATTACAGGCCTATAGTCAACACTTCGCCCCTTTTATCAACGGTGATAGAGCGTGTCAACAATACACAGCTCCTAAGGTACCTTGAGGAAAACGACCTGCTCAGTGACCGGCACTACGGTTACCGTCACGGTCGCTCCACAGGCGATCTCCTTTTGTGCCACACACGGCTGGGCTACCGAGCTACGGCTATCGAGAGTAAGAGCGAGCGGTGAGTACTCGACATCTCTAAGGTCTTGGACCGGATCTGGCACCATGGTCTTCTTGCGAAATTGCCCTCCTATGGACTGCCCAAAAGTTTATGCGGGGGGGTGTCCAGTTTTCTGGCTCGTAGAAGCATCAAGGCCGTCGTTGACGGCAGTTGTTCTGACTGCATGGCCATAAACGCTGGAGTACCACAAGTTATCCTGTACTCTGTTTCTGCTGCATATCAATGACATGTTGTCTATAATTAACGGCATTCATTGTTATGTCCCGGCATCTCTCAGGCTGCAGTGGAAGAAAACCGTGAAAGTTTTTCACGGTTTCTGGAATCGAGAGTAGGTACTCTCAACAGAGTGTCCGATTGAGGAAAAAAAATCTTTTTCAATTCAACCCTACCAAGCCACAAGTTTGCGTATTCACCGCAAAAATAAAAAAAAAACGATTTACCGGATTTACTGTAGTGCCACAATTTCAAGGCACATCTCTCCCCATCTCTGACAGTATAGGTATCCTTGTGTTGACATCTCCAGTGACTATCAGTTCCGAAGTCATTTGGAGAACAAGGCCAGGTTGGCGTCCAGGAAGCTCGGTGTGCTCAACAGCTCAATTTTACTGCGGCGCACGCAAACACTGCTACTCTCTAAGTCGCAAGTGCGGCCAAGTAAGGAGTACTGCTGAGTGCTGTCACCTTTGGGCGGGGGCACCTGAATATTAGTTTCGACCGGTCGACGCTGTGCAAAAGCAAGCCATGCGAGTTGTCAAGGATCCTATGCTTGCTGGTGGTGTGGAACCTCTTCGCGACAGGAGAGACAGACTATGTGCGTGTTCTACCGCCTGTATAACGGTTTGTGTTCTGAAGAATTGTTTGATATGATGCCCATGGTTACACTTTCTATCGTCGCACCGCTCGCCGTAGACATGATGTTCGTCCTAAACACTTTGCTTGTCTGCCACCTTACTCCTTAGTGGTATAAAAGTGGGGGGGGGGGTAATTTGGGGCAATAGAACAATTTTTCTATTTTTCCATTTTTTGGTACGGAACTCTTTGTGCGCAAATCCGACTCCCACGTTGCCGGTCTTTTGAAAATATAATGAAGTTATGTTTATTTTAATTGTTTACCTGCTAACTGGGCAGAAAAGATTATGTCCCGTTTTGAGATAAAAAAAAAATGGTCAGTTTATGTATGCAGCTAATCAAGCAAAGAAGAAATAAGTATTAAGTACCACAGGGCGGAAACTCCAGCTTGAATGTGTGCGTATGATCAATAAAATGTACTTAAGCAATTGTACGTCAACGCGCACGTCAACTCTACTGACAGCTGTGGCGCGACAGGGTCGGATTATTCCCAGATGTTCCGTTGAAGTAGTTCCGTGGCGGAACTAGTGAGCCTTTTTTTCCCAGTTGTCCCGCGGAACAAAGCATCAATAATTCAGTTCTCATTACCGATCTGTATGTAATACTATTATATTATCTTGGGTATTACTGACGTTAGACACGCCATCCTAAGCGTAACCGATAAGTGCCAAGATAATTAAAATACCACTTCACTTCTTTAGGAAGTCTGTACTAAAACCGGTATCTCGATATATATCTGTAGCGGGGTGCCTTGGCACGTTTTTACAACCCTCGGGGGTGCCTTCCTATCTATTTTAAGGGCGTGGGGTTTCACGAGACATTTACAAATAAGTATAGCTATAACTGATACACTTTACAAACGACTGTTCATTAAAATTTGTTAAGTATCTATAGTAGTCGAAGTTTGTATGAAAGAATGACCGACTAACTTGTCATAGCAGTGTAAAAAAATAACTTGAGTTTGTACTTATCATAGACACATACAGTAACCATCTAAATCCGACTCTACCGTTCAGTAGCCGATGGACTCTATAATTATATTGCTTTACAATACAATATAAACAAAACATTTATTGTTAAAAATTATAGAGAAGCATAATTATTACATATCTATACTTATATTTACGTATAGTATGTATGTATAAAGTATAGTATATATTTACGATGGACTCTATAATTATATTGCTTTACAATACAATATAAACAAAACATTTATTGTTAAAAATTATAGAGAAGCATAATTATTACATATCTATACTTATATTTACGTATAGTATGTATGTATAAAGTATAGTATATATTTACATTATTACTATCTAAACTAAACCTAAATAAGGCCCCCGTGGCATTGTGCCCATAAGACTAGCAGCATTCCCCCTTTGAATAGCAATACCTATTCGCTGAGCGAGAAAACTGCCAGCCCTTGGGTCACCAGTCTACTAAACAAGGCGCTTTTTTAAAATTATGAAAATTTTTTGGGCATTAGGACCCCATGGACCTACGGTCTCGACACCGACTGGATAAAAAAGATATCATGAGTTGAGACCCTTATATTTTAATATTTTCAATACAATACAATATATGCTTTATTATTATTATATACCATAAACTTATAATTACAATACAGTATTTTTCATAAGCTATCTTAAAGTTAATAGGTACTTATTTATTAAATCTATACTAATATTATAAAGAAGTAAAGTTTGTGTGTTTGTTAAATTGTAAGGGGTAATCTCGGGATCTACTGAACCGATTTGAAAAAATCTTTCACCAATAAAAAGCTACGTTATTGTGGAGTGTCATAGGCTATACAGCATCACGCTACAGCGAATAGGAGCGGAGCAGTAATAGTAAATGTTTCAAAAACGGGGGAAAAGCTATTCCTTTTGAGAGCTTCGTTGCGTGTGCTGCGTAAATATGTATAGTTATGTATTGAATATTAACGAGGAGACGCTACGGGAGTAAACGCAACGCGACGGGAGTAAATGCGACGGGAACAGGAAATACTCTCTCTTATGTGGCGCAAACGAAGTTGCGCGGGTCAGCTAGTTATATTAATAAAGAAATTAAATTCAATCTCCCTTTCAAACTCAAAGCAAAGTTCACTCTCACATATTACGATAGAATAACGGCTTATTTGTATAATAAGATAAGATTTATGATCTGTTTATCACCAATCTGTTGAACTGTTTGCCAATACATCAGCTGGCCAGGTCACGCCCTCGCCAGAAAGTGTAGCACATTTATACGTCTCACAGGTAGCCCCCTTTCGTTCAGTCTGTCTAAACATAGACTAATAAGGTTGCGGACACTGTAGCATAGCGTTTAAATTTTTAAGGTCAATTCGTCATAGACTTACTACAGAGAGCGTTTAGGATTTTAATAAAAGTAGGTCAAGTAATATAAATGTTGCTAAAAACATAAAGAGTAGAAATCAACGTGAATAAAAGAAAAGAAAATTTTAACTAAACGTCACTTATTTTTCTCTCTCTAGGGTTTTTTGTAGTGTTTAATTATAATATTCTATAGAATAAAAAAACTGGTATGATATTGAATTAGCATTAGCAGAAAATTATAGCAGCTACATAAGTGTCTAGTTTTACCTAACATCAAAGTTGCTAAAGACATAAAGGTAGAAAACAACGTGAATAAAAGACAAGGAAGTGAAATTTAACTGACTGACTGCCTCTGTGGCGCGGTCGGAGACAAATATTTGTGTGACCCATAAATGTTTGTCTCAAGAGTCTGGGTGTTTCTATGTATAATATGTATGTATTTAAAAGTATATAAGTATTAATATCCCGTGGTCTGAAACCCATAACACAAGCAGGTTATTCCTAGCTTACTTTGGGATCAGATAGCGTTGTGTGAGATGTCCGTGACCATTTATTTATTTATTCATTTATTTATTTAAACTTCCCTTTTTGCGTTTACCTGTAAGTTTTTATGTATTGTTTAATGTAACGTTCCAAATAATAAACATATAAACTATTGTGATAACGAATACAGTACGCTATAGCAGCTTCCTTATTCCTATCAAATCGCTATCGCATCGCTACCCAATATGTCCGCCCACTACAGATTATAATAGGCGGCAGCGCACGCGCCGACCCTCCCTGTCTGCGATAAAATACATTTGTATTTACACTGTATTGACTCTGCATTTATGAACTCTGCATATAGCAACGAGGGCTTGTTGGGTGTAATCTGATCATGATTGAAGCCCACATTACCGAAACTTGCATGGCATTGTCGGAATAGATTTTAATGTTTCTAGGAGCATTGGAAAGTTTGAATAACGCATGTATAATATTTGAAATAGGAACGTATCCATCCCTATTTTGTTTGTTACTACAATTTCACGGCTAAATGACTGAACCCTCTGTTATGAAATTTAGCGAGAGCGATTGTAATGTCGTTGAGAAAGTTATTCAATGTCACCGTACATCATGGGGTTGAGAAGAAAAACAAAAGCATTCCCTCTTTAGGTCTAAGAGAAATACCGTAATATTTTTCTAAGACTTATACAATTGTGTTACACTTACACACAAATTGTTACAAGATTATCGGAGCTATGTCGTCCATTTTAAATTTTGAACTTCACTCTGTATTAGATATTTTATCTGTCTTGCAATAGCCGTGATCATGAGTAGCCACTATACCTATACACGACTTGAATACCATGAAGAATTATACAAATCGTGCGAGTTTCAAAAACACTAACCTCTCGTCTTTGAGGAGTATTATTATGTGTTGAAATCCTTCTTGGATACTACCAATTAAAACCAGACGGTGCCCTCCAACTGTCTACAGCCGGAAGTAACAGTACGCTCTCGGAAGGTACCCAGCTTAAGAAAATTCAGACTAATGGCCGACATGTAAGTGCTAAAATATCATAGGCTTGCATGTGTCAAAATTTACTTCTATAGACTGTAGACAGACGGTCTGACGAATGTATTAAAGCTATCTAGGTATCGGTACCTTGTTTACTACAAAACCCTAAAAAGGTTGTTAAATGAACCCTATTTGCATTTGAATGTCGATTCGACGGCGGCGGCGGCGTCTGGACGCCAAGTTGTACAACTAACGAGAAAGAGTTATTACTATGGTTGACAAGCTTAAAAGATTAAAATTTAATTTATATTATTTGATACAGTTATTTGTATTCTTTGACAGTTTTTAATAATATTAAGTATAGTAAATTATTCAAAAAGTTGGTGTAAAAATTTCATTTTTATTAATTTGTTTGTTTATGTAGGTACACAATGTAGTTTTTATGAGTAGAATGAAACATAGGTATTTACTTACAATAGTACTGTTTATTTCCATGAAAAATATACAATATCAACAGACTTGAAAAGAAAACGTTGAGATATAGCGTAAAAAAGGAAATTAAGGTTCATACATTAGGTACTCTGGTATAATATGAACCGAAAATAAAATCTGTCGTCTATTACACAGCTACTATTCATTTTTATTCAGAGGATGGTTATTTTATTGCATACTAGCGGACGTCACGCGGTGTCACCCGCGTAGTTCCCGTTCCCGTGGGAATACGGGAATAAAATATAGCCTATGTTCCCCGCAAAGAGTGTAGCTTCCCAACAGTGAAAGAATTTTTCAAATCGGTCCAGTAGTTCCGGAGCCTATTCGTTACAAACAAACAAACAAATAAAAAAACAAATCTTTCCTCTTTATAATATTAGTATAGAAGTATAGATAGTATTCTCCGGGAATAAGATCCCAATAACACAATAGACTTGCCCCCATTTCGTACCACCACATTTCGATCAACGAAACTACTAGAATGGAGTGGGTGTGTTTCAAATCTGTCTACCACCTCGGGGATAAAGGCGTGGTTATAGCTTTAATATTATCTGTTGAACAATTATACGAAGTTCTTATTCCATACAATGCTGTAGGGTATTCTAAATGTAGCAACTATCTATACTAATTATAAAGAGGAAAGATTTGATTGTTTGTTTGCATTGAATAAGCTCCGAAACTACTGAAGCGATTTGAAAAATTCGTTCAATGTTGGAAAGCTCCACTATCTTCAAGTGACATAGGCTATATTTTATTCCCATATTCCCACGGGAACGGGAACTAAACGGGTGAAACGTGACGTCCGCCAGTGAGGAATAAACATGACCATACTTTATTAAAAGGCGTGTAACGAGAATGTTGTATGCACTTTTAAGGCTACAAAGTAACTACAAAAGGACAATCCAGTTTTAGTACACGGCAATAAATTCTTTACGATAAGTGCCTAAGGGCTATTTTCGTATAAAAAATAAAGAAGTCTTTAGGTTCAGTTGAGTGGAAGTCAACTTTAAGTAACCTAAGTACATAATAATATATCAGACAACTACAGAAATCAGATTAGATTCGTCATACAAATTTCTACGTGTTTGTATGTAAAAAACTATGATATGATCCGCCTGCAAGTCTAGTATGTATGTTGTCTAGTTTGTTATTTTGTAGCTTTATTTTATGAAGGTTTCCTTTTAGTAGTTATCGGCAAGATACAGAAAATGCTAAATACGATTTTTATGTCCATTCATAGTGAGATAAATTGTTGAAATCACTCATTGAACATCAAACAACTTAGGTATCAAACACATTGTTCCTAATTGCTCATTAGCAGAATTAAAACTTTAAGCATTAAAGTAGCATTCTGAGAAGCGGCAATACGGTTCTTAGATCTTAT